>OW121787.1:16470794-18970794 GCA_933228815.1 Machimus atricapillus
AAAAAAATTAATTGAAGTCAGAGGTTACTGAAATGAATTTATGAGAATTTTGAAATTTTATTAAGGAATTTTTACCGAAAAAGGGCTTTTTAAAGCTCTTTTCGATTCGTTCGATCGAATCTTAGTCGCAGAACTGACAATATTCGCAATGGGGCCCTAAGGGATAAGGACACTGTTGTGGCGGTATCTGATGTGTGTTGTGTGAAAGCAGCTGTGATTATTTTGTAAAAATTGTAGTAGGCCTGTCGTTTTGTTAATTTAAAAATTCAGTTTTCGGTTTGTCATTGAAACGCGGAGGTCGAAGTAAAATAAAAAAATAATAAAAATAAATTATTCAATTTAATACTATCTAAATAATAAAACATCTAAAATAATAATAAAAGTTAAAATAATTATAAAATAATTTAAGAAAGTGATACGCCTGTAAGAAGATTTTTCTATGTTTTTAAATATATATTTGTGGTGATTGTGTTTTGGTTTCAAGATTTCGGTAATTGTTTGGGTGAAAAAAGTGCTTTTTGGATAAATGGTATGTATTTTATTAATATACTCTTTGATGTATTTTGTTGTTGCTTTATTTATGTGCGATTTAGCCGCAATTAATGATCCGCACTGTCCATTTCATTTGCACGCAGTCTAAACGCGGATGAGGCAAAGTTAGTTTGATATCTATTTAAGTTAAATTAAGTGTTGCTATATATATATATATATATGTATTTTATATATATATATGTGTATATATTTTATATATATATGTATATGTGTATATGTTTTACAAAAAATGCCTACCGGAGTGATTTTCCTTTTACAAAAAATGCCTACCGGAGTGATTTTCCTTTTACAAAAAATGCCTACCGGAGTGATTTTCCTTTTACAAAATGCCTTTTTGCCAATTGTTTTATTGAATTTTTATTTAGGCTTCAGAAACGATTAATTTGAAGGGCATTATTTGTCTGGAGATGGAGGAGGTCGGGCTTATAAAAATACTACAGGAGTGGGGAGTCTTAGCCTGCGAGGGAAGGCTAATGTGTGGGAAATGTGGAAAGGATATGAAGTTGAGGAAGGCAAGTGAGAAGATCGACGGATTTCGCTGGGTGTGCGATAACAAAAGGGGCAAAACTGGCAAAAAATGTGGCGAAAAGCGGAGCCTTCGGAAAAATACGTTTTTTGAGAAGTCCAAGCTCAGTTTATGTCAGGTAAGATGTTTTTTATGTTATTCTGGGAACAATTTTGATGTGTTGTATGTTTAGATTGTTATTTTTTGCCACTTATGGTGTTGGAATAACGAGCTAAATCATATTATTCACGAGACAGAGATGTCTCGTTCGACTGCCGTGGATTGGAATACGTTTTGTCGCGAAGTCGCCATTGATTTTTGTATTCGGCGGGAAAAGCCCATAGGTATGTATAATTACATATATATTTATTTGGTTGTTTATTTATTTATTATTTATTTTGTCGTTTATTTAGGAGGTCCAAATATGACGGTAGAGATAGATGAATCTAAATTTGGAAAGAGGAAGTACCATCGAGGACATTTTGTGGAAGGGCAATGGGTATTTGGTGGAGTTTGCCGCGAAACCGGCGATGTGTTTCTGGTGCCCGTAGAGCGTCGCGATGCATCAACCCCGACTCCACTGATCATTAAGTTGATTTTGCCCGGCAGCACTATTATTAGTGACTGCTGGCGCGCGTATGATGGGATTGACGCAGCGACTTTCAGGCACCTTAAGGTTAATCATTCGATTAGCCTTAAGGATCCTGCTACGGGTGCTCACAGTAACACCATCGAAGGGTTGTGGAGACACGCCAAATGCAGATTGCCCGAGTACCGTCGAGAAAAATCGTTCTTTGTGGGCTATCTTTCCAAATTTATGTTTCTTCTGTTTTGTAAACGGCATAATTTGGACCCTACTGTGGAGTTTTTCCGTGCCGTGGTGGTACTCTATAATCCGTATAGAACTCTGTTGGAAGAGGTAAGAAAATGTTGATATTATTTGAAATATTGTACTTATTTTGATTTTATAGAAAATTGAAGAGGATAGCGATGGTGACGAGGAGCGGGGCGGCGAAACGGTCCAGGTATTTTGATGGTTTTTATGTTTAAATGTAGTAATTTATTGTGAATAATTTATAGCCTGGAACATCATCTGACCCACTGCCCAGCACATCATTTGACCCACTGCCCAGCACAATATCTGATCCACTGCCCAGCACATCAGATTCAGATTTTAAATCTTTATTCGCCTTAATTGTACATGTACATTGATTATACTAAACTATGAGCGTGTTAATACACTTATACATTTATGAGCTGTCTCGTTTAACTCACTAACATTATGGTATTTGCTATTTTCATACAGACGAGACTTGATTGTGGAAGTTGAACTTTGTACATATATTGTTACATTACACGCTTGCGACCGGCGTGTTTGATCATAAACTATGGGCTCTATTACGAATATCGTCATTTCTGCGACTAAGATTCGATCGAACGAATCGAAAAGTGCTTAAAAAAGCCCTTTTTCGGTAAAAGTTCCTTGATAAAGTTTCAAAATTCTCATAAATTCATTTCAGTAACCTTTGATTTCAATTAATTTTTTTTTTCAAAGTGGTTAAAATAAGTCGATCGAAAGTCAAAATAATTCGATTGGATTTTTCTAATCGAGTCATTTTAACACCTTGCAAGGACAAATTAATTGAAATCAAAGGTTACTGAAATGAATTTATGAGAATTTTGAAACTTTATCAAGGAATTTTTACCAAAAAAGGGCTTTTTTAAGCTCTTTTCGATTCGTTCGAACGAATCTTAGTCGCAGAACTGTCGATATTCGCAATAGGGCCCTATGACTCAAGAGGTCGAGAGAGAGTAATCTTATCCTAAAGGAATACACTTACATGTAACAGGTCACACATTTACAATGTTACAATGTGTGCCTAACGTGTATTCTATCACAAGAGCGAAGTACAGTCGTGATGAAGTTTTGTTATTACTCTAGTACAATGGGGTACATAAGTTACTTACAATAAAATTTGAAATGATTTCTTTTATAATGGGGTTCGAGACCGAACTCCAGGGAGAGCCCTGGCTATCCAGTAAACGAAGCCATTTTACAATGATATACAATGAATTGTATTTTTGTTGATATGTTATTTACATGATATAGATAGTTAGAACACCCAAGCTTGCTCAAAGCCGCCGGTGTCTACCTTATATATAATTATTCAATAATTTTAACACAGATCATATTGTAATAATAGGATTACATCCCTTAAGTCCTGCTTATTAAAATGTCAATAGACTAAATTATCTTTTATTTTGAGGTCCTAAAAATGTTCTATTATAAAATTTTGGTATGGGGTTATCATCACTAATATCTTCAAGCAGGTCTTGCACATTATCATTTATTAGGGCTAGAGGGGAAGGGTAATACTCATCAAGTTTAGCATATATTCCGTTGTCAAATATGTCTTTTATAAGTGAGTTATCGAGATTTGCAGACCTATTAAGAAATTTTTTGCTTAGTGAGATTGCGTATTTTATAAATGGGGATATTCTTGCTTTATTATAAATATATTTATTAGAGTATTTTTTCCTTCTAGATTGGAAATGTTTACCAATACACAATCTCACCATTCTTCTCTCGAATACTTCAAATTGATGTGCCAAGGTAGGCGAAATAGAATACCAACAGGTAAAGCCATAGGACATCACTGGACGAATCAGTTGTTTATAAATTAGTAGTTTGGTGTTTTTATGCAAATCAGGATGTTTTAACAGCGGCATTAATATTCTGGAGGCTTTTGTAGCTTTGTCAAGTGCATATTTACCGTGTACATTAGGTTTAAATAGGGTTTCGAAATTTACACCTAGGTATTTAATTTGATTTTTAACCTTTATTTCAGTATCGTCCATTAATAATTTGAGTTCCCTAGCCCTTCCCACTGTTCCGGGAGGGGAACGACCAGAGGAGTTCCTAAAGCAGATAAGTTCAGTCTTAGACTTGTTAATACTAACACCCCACGTTGAGTAATAGTCCTTAATATCTTTAAGATGGATATTAACCTGATTAAGAGCATTAGTTGGATCCTTATTATGCGCATAAATCAGAGTGTCATCAGCGTAAAGTATCGTGTTAGAAATAATTTTTCCGTTGGCATCTACCTTAGTGTGTGGAAAGTCAAGCAAATAAAAATTATAAAGTTTAGGCCCTGTTATAGAACCTTGTGGAACCCGGGAATGTATTTCAACCATTTTAGACCATTTATTATCTAAAGAGATTACCAGTTTCCTATTTGTTAAAAAGATAATAAACATTCTAATTAGCGGAGGAGGAACCGCATAGGCCAACATTTTATAGATCAGACCATCAGACCATACCCTATCAAAGGCCTTTTCAATATCCAATGCACATGTTACTGTACATTTCCTTTTCCTAAGGTTAGTTGTTATATCCTCATGGAATTTTAAGAGGGCATGATTGGTAGAGTGGCTTCTTTTAAATCCAAACTGATGGTCTGGTATAATTCTCTCCTCTTCAGCAAATATGTATATCAAATTCATCAGCAAGAATTCTTTCTAGTATTTTTCCAACGTTGGAAAGGAGTTGAATCGGCCTAAAATTAGATACGTCAGCAGATCCATTGTTTTTCTGTATGTTACGGGTTGGTACCTCGAGGACCCGGCTAAAGTACCTCGTCCGGGGATATGCGGCTGCGGGAGCTGGCATGGCTAGCATCGCGGTAGCGAGTGGGGGGGTTTGCCAAAATGCCGCTCTGCGCCACCGGAACGGCCCACCAACAACGAAAATTCTCCCGCGAGTTGACATACCTGTGTATTATTATTATTTTTTCTAAAATAATCTTAAATTTTTTCTGCCGTTGGGCGCCTTGCTGCGTGCGATGTGATGCTGCTACTGTTGATTTGGCTGCCACTGCTGCTGATGTTGTTGCCGCCGCCCGGCACCCTGCCTCTTCATGTGGACCCGAAGAGGTGCCGGTGTGTCCTTGATGCACTCCAACCAGGTCAGTTTCAGGTTCATTGGTTATTTGTTTTGATTTATATATTGAGTTTGTGGGTAAATGTCTATTTCTTAATTTATTTATTGATCTTAAAGTTTGTTAAATCTCACTTGTTTAGTTATTTTATAGTTCGTCTAAACCGGGATTTATTTATTTCTTTATGTATTCTTATAGCCTCACTATTCTGATTATTTATTTTCCATTTATGGTCTTACTTAGTTAATGCGCGTATTTAGTCTTTTATTTATTTTCTTATTTATCGTCTTATTTAGTTAAGGCACATAATTATGTATTTATTTATCATCTTATTTATTGTCCTACTTAGTTAAGGTACATATTTATTCCTTTATTTATTTACACTCCTACCCTTTCTCTAACTAGTCTTTGTTTATTTGTTTAGTCAATTTAGTGTTCAATTCATCACTTATTTATTGATTTATTTCTAGGTCTGTCTTAGTTATGTAATGTTCAATCATTCAGTTCAGTTCTGCTACTACTGGTCACTTGGTCACTCATATAAATTTTCCAATAGTTACTTGGGTGTTTATTTATTAGATTGGCATTTGGGTGTTTATTCATTTGATTACGTGAATGTTCAGTTCTTATTTAATTATTCAATTTAACGTTACTGATAGTCCATACTAGGTTAAATATGCATTATATTGTTTTCATTTCAGAGTCCACCTAACTTGAGTATAATACATTATATCACTTTTACATTAGGCACCGTTAAAGCACTTTAATTGTATTATTTCCACTTTAATTCATGGAATATCAGTTCAGTTTCAGCTCATAGGCCGTCGAAAAAATTATTACTAAATTACTTAAATTATTAAATATTTTTGTTTTCTCTAAATCTATTTACAAGATGATTCCTTCCCTTTCAGGTTACATCGGTACATATCGGGACTCATATTGGTAAGTCACTTAAAATTTTATGTTTTTTTTTCTTAATTAATTTACAAAAGTTTTCTTCACTTTTAGGTTACATCGGTACATATCGGGACCCATATTGGTAAGTCACTTAAAATTTTTTTTTTCTTAATTAATTTACAAAATTTTCCTTCACTTTTAGGTTACACCCCGTGGACCTACAGGCGGGTCAATTGTCTTTTACCGGATTCCCAATAATGCGGGAAAATTTACTTTGATTTATAGTTCCACGTCGGAGGGGGGGATATATCGAAAGTCACCTTGAGTAAGTTAACTACTAACTGCCCTCACAATCACGTAAACGTATATCTTCTTATTTGTTTGCAGGTTGAAATTCGGAGATCGAGTCACACGGCACGGAACCAATTCACGGAATCTCGCGGGACACCCGAGCTACGTTTTATTTAAATTTGGGAACGGTTGAACGCACGCTGAAGCAACACGCGGTGAGTCGGTGAACGAATTTTTCCCGGTTTCCACATTTAAGGTTTCGCCTCTTTTCTCCTTTTTTGTTTTTTTTCTTTCAGGTCTAGTGTCGGAATTCAATAGATTTCAAGGTAAGTTACTGTAACACTGAATCACAGGGTATTAATCCCTTTTTTATACAAATTTTCTTTTTTTTTTCTCTCCAGTCGCAAAAACCAATTTGTTTACAGCACCCCGAGGCTACTCCGCCACCGACACCCGCTCACGAATTTCGCCTTCTTCACCCGGATTCGCGTTCCTTAGTTCCCGATTTGTCCTGCACTTCCTTTATTGTTAAAAAAAAACTAATGTTCCCGGCTACACAACGTCCTCTTCCTTCAATTTTCACCGCTTCGCGTTTCCCGGCTAACTCGATCCCGACTTTTCTATTTTTTCTTAATTTTTTCCTTCCGCGACTCAACTCCACTGCAGCTAGATTCCGATCCGACTTCTCGAAAAAATCCACGCCACGCCACCCATCGATCGACCGTCCGCGTCCCATTCCAGCGTGCCGTTGCCGATCCCGCTGCCATCCACTCACACATCGCCGCGCCAGCCAATCGAGCGCTTACCGTCGATGTGCGAGTCGATGCCAACGGGATCGAGCTTCGCTTCTAGCGGTGGCTGGTGCCTGGCTCGAGGCAGCTGGGTGCACCGTGCACTTTTGGTGCCGGCTCGAGCTTCTCGGTCGCGGAAATTTTTCTATGGGACCGGGCTCGATGTGCACAAATTGCCTCGATCGCCAGGCCCGCGCCGCAAGTTTTGTTCGCTTTAGCTGTCCGTCGAGCTGCGACCGTTGATTTTTGGTGCTATTTTTAGCTCCAAAACTGTGGGTTCGCAGTCCGAGAGACAGCCCCCTTGCGGTACCCGCCACGGGCGCCGTGAATTCTTGGACGTGTCGCGGAGGATAAATTTGTTTCGCCAGCCAGAGGCGGCGGCGTGAAAATTGAAATATGCTTGATGTTTTTAGGGAGGACTGTGGGGACCAATATTTTGGTCCTGACCACAACACCACAGGTCCGTTGAGCGAAGCCTCGAGCTCAAAGGAGCTGAAAAAAGGTCAGATAAGACCCCTGACCACAACATGTATTGGAATAAGTTTGGCAATCTTCCAAGTATCAGGGAAATATCCATTATTAAGACAGTGGTTACATATTATGGTTAGAAAAATAATCGCATTATTGGAGAGCTTTTTCAGTACAAAGTTTGATATACCATCAGGGCCACTTGACTTTTTCCCATTTAAGCGGTATTTTAAAATGCCTTTAATTCTATTTGGTTCTATAAATATGTCGTGCTCATGATTTATCGCATTATTAATGCTATTAAAATCCACCAGCGAGCTACCACTCCCATAATCAGGATTGTTTTTAAAGGACTGAATACACTCACGAACCTCCTCGGCGAGCTCAGGTACGTAAGATGGAACTTTTTTCTCGTATAGGGTGCTGTAGTAAATTTCAAAAGCGGTCAGTTTCTCCTCCGTTTTAGTGAATTCCAAGCGGCCTAGTTTTATTTTTTCAGGGATTTTGAGTCTATTCTTGCCAGTAATTCTAAATATTTCCTTAAAGGCATCGGGGCCCGAAACAGCTTATTGTAATATAAAGAAGACCTGTCTGCAATAATTTTCTTTAGACATTGAATCCTGGACGATAGTGATTTATATTCCCTACTATTTCTATTTAATATTCTATGAAATAATGTTTTGAGCTTTTTGCGCCATTTTCTTTTAGTTTCAATTAATTTTATCAAAAACCTAAGAATTTTTGCATATTTCCTGTTTATTATTGGAATCTTTTTAATATTTTTATCCAATGTTTCATTAATTATTATATTGAATTTCTCAATCCAGCTGTCAATTTCTAAGTTAGTTATGTTTCTATTGATAGGTGGGAATTCGACAAATGCCTCGTCCAGGTCAGTCTTAAACCTACTCCAGTTAACATTATCAATGTCATCAGTAATTTTCGGGGATCCAAGTTGCAACTCATACTCATTTAAATCAATGACCAACCTAACCGCAAAACGGTCAGAGAAGGATTCAACAGTCCTGCAATCACCTCTTACCAGGAGGGCATAAGATTTACATTCTGTAGTCAGAAAGAAGTCAAGTACCGAGGCACCCTGAGGAAAGGTAGGAGATAAAGGGGAGATAACTCCCAAATTAGTGGCAGCCACATTATCATTGTTCCACTCATTTAACCGATTACCATTAGTATTGATGACAGGATCACCCCAACTTGGATGTCTTGCATTCCAATCACCGCCAATTAATATGGAATCAAAATCTTCCCCAGTTTTTTTGATGAAATTTAAAGTAGCATGTAAGGAGTGGTCCAGAAAAAATTGACCCATTGATTTTTGTTTGCAATAAAATAACGAATGACAATTTTTTAACAAAATTTATGTATTTTATTTCTGGTTGCCTAAACTTACAAGTGCCATACTTCTTTCCTAGAAATTATATATTTTGAAAGAATGTTTTGACTTTTTTATTCAACCCTTTCATTAGATTTAGAACAGTTATATTAGTAACATTTGTGTAGGCTCTTTTCCATTTCTTTCTAAAATCAATCTCATTTTTAGCAAATTTCTTAGTTCGGGGCAGTTTGCTGGATTGGCTTCTTGGCACGTTATTTACTTGATTAGTTCTGTACCGTTCTGTACCATTCCATAGTTGCATTTGCTAATGACTTGTGGCCAAATCTGGCCAGAATATAACAGACCCTTCATGTTGCTGGATAAAAGGTAGAAGGCGTTTTTGAAGGCACTCATTGATGTATACATTTCAGTTTATTGTCCCTTTAACAATAAATTCACTGCTTCCAAGACCACAAGAACAGATCGCCTGCAAGATCATGTACTTCTTCGGAAATTTTGTCATTCCTTTTGTTGAAATATCTTTGTGTACTGTACTTGGTAACTGTCCTTTTTACCGTTGAACAACTTGTATTCAGGGATTTTGAAATTTTTAAAAACGAAATTGTGGGATTTTCCAAGTATTTGGACAAAATCGCTTTACGCACTTCCTTTTCGCTTTGAGACATTTTAACTCTTTGGCTTTTAACATACGAATTGTTCATAATGTACTCAAACTTCAGTATTTATAGAATTTTTTAGCAAACAAATTCAGACCAAAAATGTCATACTTACAGCTACAACAAAAACTAAATGGGTCAATTTTTTCTGGACCACTCCTTAAGTCATTTTTGTGTATACCTGATGGTATGTATATACTTCCCAGTAGTAATTTTTTGCTACGACCCCTCCTCCTCAGGGTGACACTAGCTAATATCAGTGGTGTCAACAATTCAGGCGACGCTATTCTAATTGTCTCATACGAATCCTTCACAAAGAGTGCAACCCCACACCCAGAGTCATTTCTGAAAGTCAGAAAGTTAGGAAATTCTGTATTATGATGACTACTAAGTTTTGTTTCCGAGACCATAATTATTTCAGATTCATATGTTTTTATTAAATGGAGGAGTTCCAACCTTCTATAAGTATTATTTAGAGACTGTGCATTCAGTTCTAATACGTTTACGAGTCTATTTGTCATAACAAATTTCTAAAATGAAAAGTATCATGGCCTGTTTTTTTTCAATTTCATTATGGATACAGTCTATACGGGCCATAAAATTATTAATTTTTTTAAACAAGGTGTGCAATGGCACCCCAAAAACATCATTGGAAAGACCAAAAAAAACCATTCAACCTGTTACCCCGAGCTCCTATATTCTGGCTCCGTCTTAGATCCTCTTTGTTCAAGGGGGGGAAATTAACCGCATTAAGGTTATCATAGGCAGTGACATCCCTATAGCTTAAGCCCTTACTCACTTTGGCGGAATCAAAATTTTGTTTAGGTGGTAATGGCTTTATTAGGGCTTCCTGTTTTTTCCTTCTTGATTCCCTATATTTGATAAAATTGGGGCAGCCCCTGTAGTTAGAGGGGTGTCCCTCCTGACCACAGTTGCTACAAGTATTAGTAATCTCCTCATTCCCCTTTAATGGGCAAACCCTTAAATAATGTTCCCCAGCGCACCTTCTACAAGCCACTTGTCTACCACAATTGAATGAAAGGTGCCCATATTGTTGACACCTATAACACTGCACATAATCCCTATTTACTACCTTTTCCCACGTAACCCTTTGGTTTAAAAAGAGCCGCGTATCAATTACCTCCTTTATATTTTCATTAGGTTTGAATTGGACAAGCCATATGTTTAATTCCCTATCATTTTTCCTGGAAAGGCTGGTCGAAAATCTATTAACCTTGATTAAGGAAATTGCAGGAAAAGTTCTACTAAATTCGTCAATGATATCCTGTGCCCCAAAGGTTTCATGTATTCCCTTAAGCAAAATACTAATTGGTTTTTCTTCCCGGGAAGAATATGTAAAATATTCGAGAGATTTCTGTTTAAAGATCTCTATCAATTCTCTTCTCACCTCCTCACTTTCGCAATAAATCTTGCTTACTCCCGAGTTATAATTAATAATTTTTCCTTTTTTATTATTATTGTCAAGTAGGGTGTTAAGAGTTTTAATGGAACAATCTTTAACGATTATCGGCGGTACCTTGTTATTAATTTTAGCCCTACTTGTATCCTTCCCCTCAGCCCTATCTTTATTTACAGCTGTTTTATTTAGACCCTTATTGTTCTCCCTCCTTATACTATTTTTATTATTCTTATTAAGACTATGACTACCATCATTAAATCTATCACTCACATCTAGGTCCATATCGTCAAGTTCGTCTATGCTGAATCTGCTGAATCGGTTGTCCTCTTGTGTGGTTGAATCGGGATGTCCACCGGATGGAGGAGTTCCTCGATGAAATGCCTTCTTTAATTTGGAGTTATTTTTTTTGCTAATAACTTTCCATCCTTGTGCATGGGATGGATATGTTAAAACTTAATTTGTTGGCTCCTTCCTCCTTTTGCCCTAATCCTGCGTCACCGTTATAACGGGTCTCGAAATGTTCGCTCATGTTCTGCCTCATTGTTCCAGATAACTGTAACGGTAAAATTTTTTCTTTTTTGGTTATGTTCACCTGTCCAGGCGAAGTTCCATGTGCTGCCTTCTTCTCTAGGTGCTGCAGGGTCCTGATTGAATTTAACTCCAATTGGGATATCTCCATCGAATCACCACTGCTGAACATCAAGCATGCCATTGTAGGGGGTATCCCTTCTTCATCGTGCTCCTGTTGACTGCCCTGGAGTCCCGATCCTCCGCAAATCGCCATGTCTCCTGGGGAGGGTGCAGTAACTTTCGCACCCTCCTCCCTTAAATTTGTTAAACGTTTTTTTAATTTATTCCCCGTGTGCTTATTTTTACTTTTGTACGAAGACTTGTGCGTCTTACTTTTTACACCTTCCTGGCGCATTCACGCCCAGGCTTTTCAGCGTTTCTTTATATTGTTTTATCTTTATCAGTTCTACTGCACCAAATTATTTTCCAAAAGAAATATTTCTAGTTAATAACCGCACACTTCACAACGGTACTTTACCGTTATACAGTTCACGCTTTCTTTGCTACAGATTCAGATCCACGTCTATTCACTTTGGTAGTCACAGCCAGACTTGCCCAGCACATCATCTGATCCACTGCCCAGCACTTCCGCAGCAAATATAGACAGTTCGGATTACGAAGTAAGATAGTTTATGATTTTATGTAATATTATAATGGTTTTTTACCAGTGTTGAATAGCCGGGAGGGTGAGGGTGGCAAGATTCCTGCGGGGACTTGTGAATATAAAAAAAACTGATGAATTTCTGGAATTGCACAGCACTACTTTATTTAAGACTTGTTACAATTGTTGTGTATGGCTCGGCTGCTGTGGGACAAGTGAAGATCATCCGCGGTCAGTGGTGTTTCTTCTCTCAGCAAAGGGATCTCCAGCTCCTAAATCTCCGACTTCCGACTGCTCTGGTTTCTGCAGGGGAACGATGAGTGGTAAGATGATCGCTGCTGAGGCGGTACTTGCTGATAACGTGATAAGAGCTGATATATTGATAAGAGAACTCTTATCAGTTAGTGAGTCTCCTTCCCCTCTATGCCTTGTAGCAAGGGACAGTGATGACAACATCTTTCGCTGGCGTCAGGTGATGATAAGTTTGAACAACCAGGAAGACGAAGAGTTCTGCGGTTTTTTTGAGGAGGTTTTTTAGTGGGTGCAAGTCCCACACACCAGGGTGAGGAAATCCTGCGTAAGGCATTTTTCCTCCTGCTTAAAAAAAAAAGATATTTATTGGTTATATATTCTTGTTAAATGAACATAATAATAATAACAATATGTGTTAGTAAAATTTAAACGCTTTATGAGTGGTAATAAACTTAAAATAACATTTCAATGGATGATCGAAATTATCGATTATTTGTAAGGGAAGTGATTTAAAGAAGACAAATTTATGTAATATAATCAATATAATATGTATTTTGCAAATATTTAACAAAAATAATGAAATATTTGAATAAAAATGTTTCTTAAAAAATCTAAAAGCTTTGTGAGGGATTAGCGAAAATTTCAGAGGGAGCCATCTGCAAATTGCAGAGGAGCCACCTGCAAAAAAAAATTGAAGACAAATAAAACAATGGACGCTTGACAGGTAAAAGTTTTTGGTTGTAATAATGAATATTATTTTTTGCAGGTTTTACAGTGCAAAAATAAAAGGTGAAGTGGGGAAAAGTGAAGAATAGGGGAGTGCAAGTGCAGGTGGCTACCTGAAATTGTGATAAAAGTGCAAGATTTGTGAAAAATATTCAACTTTTCATTTTGACGTTTCGTTAAAATTAAAAGTTGAATATTTCGAAAACTAGGGCCGAACCGCCCAAAATATTTTATATGCCTTCGTTTTAGGAAGGAAGGAAGCCACCTACAAAATTTTATTGCAATCGGAGCAGGTCCCCTATTCTTGACATGAGCCTCCAGCCAAGTGATCTAGACCTTGTGAGCATGTCGCAGGAAAAGGATGAAGGTGAGTTTTTGTGATATCTAACCTAATAATACCTAACACGCCCCACATTAAAATAGGTCTAGATCACTTGACTGGATGAAATGACTGTCATCTGGGGAATGGAAAATGTGAAAAGGCTATTTTTAGGAAAGCTATTGCCATTGCGGAAACTCACTTTCGAAAGGCTGGTTGATTACTTTCGAAAATTTGCTAGTTACTTTTCGATATTTTGTTGAACTTGGATATTCCGGACAGTCTTCGATCCTGCGAAAAAAACGAATTCCCAACTAATGCTCGATATTATTGGAACACAAATTGATGGATTAGAATCTATATACGATTCAGATATAATCCAAGGTAAGGGTAAAGTAAGAATTAATCTGACCTGAATTAACTTGATTTCCTTTTTAGAAGTAGCGACTCAAAATAGTGCAGGAGGTGAGGGGACAAGTTCAGTACACGTTCCGGGAAAGTACTCATTTTTTCGTCGTTGTGGCTGCTCCCCTAGTTACCGGGTAGGCTACCGTGCCAAACAAGTTGAAATCACAAACGACGATTATAACATAGTTCGAAAACGGGTAGTGTATAGAACAAAAGTTGTAGGAAATTTTATCAGCTTTCATTACATAGAAGAAAATTGTTCTCTACGACGCACCGCTTTAAAGATATTAGCGAAAAACTCAAAAGTGGGAACTTTTACCCTCCCCCCCCCCCCCCCCCCCCCCCCACTCCGGCGGCTCTCCTAGACGCGGGGACTTTTGGTATGTTTACTCCCTAAGCTCCCTGAACAACTTTCTGAAGAAATCGCTTAGGTCCCAGCTCACGCACTCTACAACTCCTTTGTTAGGTGGACTATTTGTAGTGTTGCTATGCCGTTGTGCCGAGTTGTGCCGACAATTTTTTTGTGATTTTCTTTCTATGCTAAGAACTAAAACACTTTTAATTCAGTATCGCTTTTTCCTTCTTTTCCTACAAATTTGGTGTCTTCCGCCCCCACAATAAATGGTGTCAGTGTGTGTACTGTCCTTTTTGTTTTCTTTTCTTCAAAAAAAAAAACTAAACTAAGACTTCGTGCTGTAACGGAAGCTGTTCGTATTCTCGTATTTAATGGTATTATATTATGGGGGACTTGCCTCCATTTAAGTTTTATTTTAATTAAAATAATTTATTATTTTTATTTTGTATTTTATTTTCACTTGTATTATTATTTACAATTTGTTTATTTTAAGTGTTTATTAATTTTTGGGTTTATTTTATTATTAATTTTTAATTTAAATCTTTACCGGCCGGAGTCAATTACCAAACTGATATTTTCAATTTTATAAAACAAAAACTTCATCTCGTGGCCTGCTACGATTTCCACTTTTAATTCACAGCTTGCTTTGTTACCACCGCCACAATATGGATAATTTACGTAATTTAACTGTAGCAGAATTGCAACATTTGCTTCACGAAAAAATTAATTTAACTGAGCAGCAGCTAGCTAAAGAAGTTGACGAAGAAAAAACATTTTTGGAGATCAGCGGCAATTCTTCATCTGAGGATTCTGGTTTTTTGGGTTTTGAAGAAAGTATCGTTGATCGGGAGATTTCAGAAATGGCCAAAGAAGAAAAGGGAGTTTTTACAAACAATTTTGTTTTCCGAGATGACGAGGAAACTTTGAGTAAATTTTGCGGGGAATCTAGTATAAAACATTTCCGGCGTGGATCAAAGAATTTGAAGAAATCGCTACAGTCTGCAGCTGGAATGATGTTCAGAAATATCTCTATGCGAGGAGACTGCTAACTGGTGCTGCGAGTTTGGCCATAGATTTCTCAACCGATATTACTAGCTGGAACAAACTCAAAAAAATGTTGGAGACAGAATTCGGGGATAAACCAACTTCGCTGGATATCCATAAGTCCTTACAAAGTCGAAAGAAAAGGCCCATTGAAACTTTTTTGGAATATAATAGCTGTGTTCTTTTCACATTTGTTCCGGTTCTAGGTCTAACAGTAAGTTTTGCATTGAATTGAAATTTTAAAGACTGTCACGTATATAAAGATTTTAAAATTTGCGAAAGCGCATCAAATTAGCCATGATATTTACGCATACAACCTTCAAACCCTTAACCAGATAAATTTTTGGGTTGCTATTTGACGTAAAATGGGTATATAATGCAGGCAACTTGATTTTATTTTTGCCAAGCCAAAATTTTTTGATATGTATAACTACTCATCAATTTCAATTCAATGCAAAACTTACTGTTAGACCTAGAACCGGAACAAATGTGAAAAGAACACAGCTAATATATCTTTACTATGAAGCAAATAACAAGTAGAGGAACTTTTGATGAGCAATCGCTCGTAGCCTATATTATTGCAGGGACTCCAGATGATGTTCTGAATAAAACCGTGCTATTTGAAGCTAAAAATCTGCAAGAACTTAAGGAGAAAATTAAAATTTACCAAATTATAAAAAGTCAACAAGCAGCTGAAAAAAAGCCGATCAAACCAAATGAGCAAAGCTCTCCCGACGAAGTCCGTCAAGATTCAAAGAGAAGGTGTTATAATTGTGGTTCGAAATTTCATTTAACCGCAGAGTGTCCGAATAAGACGAAGGGAGCCCGATGTTTTAACCGCAACGATTTTGGCCATATATGCCCGAATTGCCCGAAATCTAAAACCGAAGCCGCCGGTATTGACCCTAAAAAGGTAAATTTAATATCTTCTTTTGCTATGACAATATCAGTAAATCGAAGTAAATCGAAAATCAGTTTATGATTCGATTGGAGGGAATTGCGTTGATAATCGTGGGCCAAGCATTCCGCTAGCTGGTTTCGGTGCTAGTTTGAGAAGTACACTAGGCTCGTTTTCTACCACTCTAACTATAAATAATTTTGACTATTCGTCACAATTGCACATTGTTTCTAATGCATGGTTACCTGAGGATGTGCTTCTGGGAAGGGATATCTTATGCCCGCTCCAGACTCGCGCCGTGAAAGGCCGAGAACAGGCGAGAACGCGAGTGTGGAGAGGTTTCACGGCTCTTCTCGGAGTTAACAGCTGTTCTCGCCTGTTCTCGCCTTGGTCCCCGATTCGGATGGATAATTCTCGGCTTCACGGCGTGAAAGTAGGCTGTGAAGTTGGGCGCAGACCGCATTTTGACATTTCGTGCACGCTTTTATTCACAACAACAGCTGCCGCAGCTGATGTTTCGTCATCTCTTTGCGCGAACACAACTTGAGTGTGGAGAGTCGTTCCTGTCCGCGACTTTTCGCGGTGGTCACGGCGTATGTTCGGGGCGCGACTTCACGGCGCGAGTCTGGAGCGGGCATTAAGGTACGCAAAAGTTATCATAGAGCGCGGTAAAGCTACTCTGTTTGGAGAGAAGGAAGAAGATGAAGAAGATGCAATCGATAATCCTTCTTTGACCAGTATCGACATCGTACAGTTAATTAAAGAGGAAGAGCCAGAATCAGAATGTATTAAAGAAATAAAAGGTAGTCAATTTTATGAAGAACTCCAAAATCTGGTTGCAGTATTGTCCAGTCAGACCTGAAAGGTCATGCATTCAGATGAAAATTCTACTACGCAACGAGGTCCCCATATATGAAAAACCGCAAAGGCTGGCACCTAAGGAAAAGGAAATAGACAGAGAACAAGTGAAACAAGGGCTAGCCGATGGTGTTATCAAAGAAAGTGATTCGGATTTTGCAAGTCCTGTTGTACTGGCGAGTAAGAAGATGGTACTTATAGAAGTCAAGCTAAACCATAAATTCAAAAAATTCAAGAAGCAAATAGAAAATATTTCAGCAAGAGAAGAAAACCCGGACGCAAGTACCAGGTACACGACTTAGTTGCCATTAAAAGAACAGAGATTGGTCCTGGATTGAAATTGTACCCGAAACTTCTGGGCCCCTATGAAGTTGTTAAAATAAAGGGAAAAGACCGATACGATGTTCGCAAGGTGGGCAACAACGAAGGGCCGGTTTTAACATCATCAGTCGCAGATTATATGAAACCTTGGGTTCAACCAAAAGACAGTGATGAAGACAATAGCGAAGCCAGTGATGAAGATACCAATGAAGATCCGAAAGGATCGCCTGAGATCGCAGAGGCGCCGGAGACCGGCGAGGAGCAGGATGACCGAATGTAGGAGTAGTAGGCATGGCGTAGGAACAGTAGGCTTTTAATATAAAATAAAATATATACTATAGGTGGCCCAAAAGGTTTTATCCGATTTTCTTTTGCTGTACTTCCAAAAATAATTAAAAAATATTATGACATCTACCGCGTACTGAAACAGTTTTAGCGTCTTCCAGTAGTGTGATAATTTTCGTGTTTTCCGGAGTTTCCACATGAAGAACACGTATAAATTGATTTAATTAATGGAGAAAATTACACGATATAAATAAGGAGTAGCAGTGGATGCCATCGATAAACAGATGTTTTGAAATTCGCTCCCGGGCAAATATTTATTTGATTTGCATTTAAGTGCTCGTATACAGCCAATGGCAGAGTAATCTTTAATGTAGGAACGATGACAACTAGCTGCAACAATAATTCCCGGATGGTTTGGCTTATTTGTTCTCCAAAAGTGCAGCATGGACTTATAGCGCCCTTTTGGTAGAAGTATGTTCCGGTAATAAATTAGAATCCTTAAACATCAAAAAGCAAACACTCCCCGGCTGCTTCTTATTGGAGACGCGCATCGTCCCAATTAATTATTGTTGCTTTGTGGCACACAAAATACACAATTGGCCCGCAGCATTGTTGGGAAAGTTGCTAAGATAATTCCGATATATGTACATATGTATATATAATACGCCCATCATTTTATCACGTATTTGTTTTAGCAATGCTCCATTTGGATCTCGACCGCATCCCTAAAAATTGCTGTTAAGTTAGAATTAATAGGATGTTTTTATAACATGAATGCTGCGGTAGGCAGGTAAGTTTACAATTTTAAATAAGCAAGAACGCATACACGCGTTAATGGTTATTTTATAGTAAAAATATAATTAATAAATCATGTTTTGAAATTTCAAAAATATAATAGTTGGGAGAAGCCTGTCGACAATATTCGATATTTTAGTAAATTACCGCAAATACAAAACACAAGCTTTCTTGAATATTTGATTTTATTACCAGTTTTCAAGCCGTTCCCGAAACATACTAAACTGTAATGGCTGCTCCATTATAGAAAATCGCCTTTTCGCCAGGCTACTGTGATTTCCACTGCTACTACTGCGATTGCTGAATTCAACCGAGTAGGGAAATCACAGTAGCAGGCCAACTGTGGCTAACTTCTGACGCCACATTACCCCCTTGCGGAGATTTCTGCGCACTCACAGACCAGCCTGAAAGCGCTCCGGAAACCGGACTTTACGGCCAGCTCTTGTGGTGCGGGAATCTGCTGCTGATTGCGATCCCGAGTGTCGCAGAATAGAGGTTGGAACTGAAGCAGGCGATGAGTCGGGGCAAATTGTGTCAACAGGAGCGTCCTCTTTCAAACTATAAGCAGGTTTGACTCTATCCATGCTGACCACAACGTCGTGACCTCGTCGGCGAATGGTGACCGTCTTCTCTGTACGTCCGATGACCGGGTAGGGTCCAGAGTAGGGTGGTTGCAGGGTCCCTCGCACGCTGTCATCGCGAAGCATGATCTGTGAAGCATCCTTCAGATCCTTGAAAACAAAGATGCTTGGCTCCGCATGCCGTGAAGCAGGCTGAGGTCTCAGGTTGGACATTGTTTGTCGCAGACGTGAAACAAAATCTGATCCCCCGCTACTTGTTGAAGGAGTAAAATATTCTCCTGGTAAACGGAGTGGCTCACCATAAACGAGCTCTGCAGATGATGAATGCAGATCATCCTTCCATGCCGTCCGCATTCCAAGTAGCACCAGTGGCAGGGCCTCTGTCCAGGATGCGCCAGGATGACACATAAGGGCAGCCTTCAGTTGCCGATGTGGCCGTTCTATCATCCCGTTTGCGCAGGAGTGATATGCTGTGGTCCTGGATTGCTTGAAACCAACGAGTTTACCAAGTTCTTGAAATAGCGAGGCTTCAAATTGCCGACCACGATCAGTGGTGATGCGATGCGGAACACCAAAACGGGAGATCCAAGCGGTGACCAGGGCTTTCGCTATTGTTTTGGCGGTAATATCTGCAGTTGGATAAACCTCAAGCCAGCGTGTAAACCTGTCCGTGGCCGTCAGACAATATTTGAAACCCTCAGAAACTGGTAAAGGGCCAACTATGTCTATATGGACGTGTGCAAAACGATCTGTCGGCAGTGCGAAGGTACTAAGCGGTGCGCGGACATGCCTTGTCACTTTAGCACGTTGACACGACAGACAGGCGCGTGTCCATGCACGACAGTCTCGTTGGATGCTAGGCCAAACGAAACGTTCCGAAACAAGTCGAGCGGTCGCACGTACTCCAGGATGACAGAGGTTGTGCAGCGAGTTGAATACCTGTTGCCGGAAAGGAGTTGTCACGAAAGGCCGTGAGCGTGCTGTGGATGTATCACAATACATAAATACATCTGATCCGAGCACTGGTTCACGCTTTAGTTTGAGTGCCGAACCGCGATCTAATAAACGCTGGAACTCAGGGTCGTTTTCTTGTGACTTGGCCAGTACCCGAAGATCGACAGGTTCCACCAATATAGCTGCTATCCTTGATGGAGCGTCAGCTACTACATTATCGGCACCACTTACATGCCGGATGTCCGTGGTGAACTGCGCAATATAGGACAGTTGGCGAAGCTGAACTGGTGGAAGCTTCTCTCGTCTTTGTTTGAAGGCATATATTAAAGGCTTGTGGTCCGTATAAATTGTACAATGCTGAGCCTCTAATATATGCCGAAAATGCTGGACTGGCGAGCAGCTCACGGTAGTAAGCTGGCCACACCGTCTGGTCTTCTTCAGTGTTTTCTACACCCAGGATTGCTGCTGTCTTGGTGAGAGCCTCCTTGCAGGCGACGAAAGTGCGCTCGAGAGATGGTGTCCAGTGAATGGGCTGTGATCCACGAAGACCAGCGACGGCACCATCTAAGGGAGCTTGATGTTCAGCAGCTGCGGGCAGAAAACGGCGATAAAAATTTATCATGCCCAAAAATCGACGAAGGGCCTTAGCGGTTTTAGGCAACGGGAAGGACTGCAGAGCGGCGATACGGTCTGGTAATGGGCGTACACCATCGGCTGACAGTTCATACCCAAGGAATGTTACGCTAGACTGGCCAAAAACACTCTTGGAGGAGTTTATCAGCAAGCCGCAATCAGACAGTCGCCGGAACAATTGATACAAGTGTTCCTTGTGTTGCTCTTCCGACTTTGAAAAAATCAAAATGTCGTCGATGTAGGCGTAACAGAAATCCAAACCATGTATGACTTCGTCGATGAAACGTTGGAAGGTCTGTCCGGCGTTGCGAAGACCAAAACCCATGAACGGAACAACCCGAATGGTGTAATGATTGCTGTCTTCTGGACGTCCTCAGGGTTGACAGGAATTTGGTTGTAGGCCTTCACAAGGTCAATCACCGAGAAGATTATACAACCGTGAATCCTGTGGTTGAAGTCTTGAATGTGACGTACCGGGTAGCGATCTGGAACCGTACGCGCATTCAAGGCGCGGTAATCGCCGCATGGACGCCAGCCGTCATTTTTCTTGGGTACCATGTGCAACGGCGAGGACCAAGCACTCTCCGAACGGCGAGCCGTACCCTCTCGGAGCATGGCGTCGAACACCTCCTTGGCTATGCTTAACCGATCTGGTGCGAGTCGTTTTGCACGGTACGATATTGGCGGTCCCGGAGTCGTCCGAATAAAATGCTCGGTGGAGTGACGCACTTCGCGTGGAACTCCAGCTGGCCGGATGAGCTGAGGAAACTTGCTGAGAATGTCAGTGAAGGTAGACTGAGGAACAGTAAGTACCCTGACACTGGCATGTGCCGTGTTAAACGACTGTCGGGGCGCCGAAAGGCCAGTTACGCCATCAACTAGGCGGCGGTGGCGGCAGTCCGGGAGCAAGTTGTAATGCGCCATAAAATCGGATCCTAGGATGGGCAGGGCCACATCAGCGACAACAAAACGCCAGGTAAAATCACGACGAAGCCCTAGATTAAGGCTTAAGGGAAGTTCGCCGTAAGTTTTGATGGTTGACTTGTTGGCAGCGCTGAGTTCAAAGTCCGTGGCTGCACGACGGTCCTTCAGAAGAGATCGGGGAAAACACGATAGGTCAGAGCCGGTATCGACAAGAAATTGCCTTTTGGATGTGCGATCCGTAACGAGAAGGCGGCTCCCTCCAGATCGGCAGCCAGTCGCCGCTGTTAGTGGCTGCCGGATGGGTTTTCCGACTTGTACGAGCATGGAGCAATGCAGTTCCGAGCATTGGTACCAAAACGGCGATGATAACAGCAGCTGGAGAGCTTTCCAATCGAGCTATAGCAAGATCGTGCAAAGTTTCCGCCTCTACAGTTGATAGAGAAGCTAGACAACTAGCCAGAGGATACTCTGGTAGGCAAAGTCAACGAAGAAACTGCCGAAAGGAACGGTTAACTTCAACAAGAGAGGATCGGAAAATTATCTCTACAGCCGTCCAACATCGCAGAGCATCAGCTGGTGCTCTTACAAAGATCCTTAAGGACACGGGAATTGAGATATCCACGACAACATTGCGGCGAAGATTATGGGAAGCTGGGTTAAAATGTAGGCGTCCAGCAAAAAAGCCCAGACTGACAAATACCATGAAGAAAAGGCGTCTTATTTGGGCTAGAATGCATCAACACTTCACAGTTGATGATTGGAAAAAAGTATGCTGCATTTTCCTTTCTTAAATAATTTTTTTAACCAACATTTTCAAAATGGAAAAAACTGATACAACTTTTTGCGTCCATAGGTCATCTTTAGTGACGAATGCCGCTTGGAAGCGGTAACAGAGATGACACAATTTGTTAGGAGGAGAACTGGGGAACGTTACAATGAGGACTGCATCATAAAAAGCGTCAAACATCCCCCTTCAATCATGATTTGGAGCTGCATTAGTGATGAAGGCCCTGGACCCATTTACTTTGTTGAAGGAACAATGAGGCAACAGCAGTATAAAAAAGTGTTGTCAGACGTTCTGCTGCCGTATATAAATTCCCAACTGTACGTAAGATCCCACTACGTATTTATGCAGGATGGAGCACCTTGCCATACAGCAAAGTCAATAACTGACTTCTTCCAAGAAGAAAATCTGGAGGTACTTCCATGGCCTGGCAATTCTCCGGACTTAAACCCTATAGAGAATTGCTGGGCTTACCTAAAATCGAAAGTGTACAACCGACAAAATCCCAATATAAACATTCTGAAGGCAAACATAGAGGATATTTGGAAAAATGATGAAAATTTAAAAGCTGCTATTAAGGCGTGTATTTCGAGCATGCCAAGGAGGATCAAAAAAGTTATAAAAAATAAAGGATCTTGCATAGATTATTAAAAAATTTTGTTAATATTCTTAAGAAGAATTAATATGGATTTGAATAAAACCTTAAAACTTAACAAATGTGGCATATTTTATTCAAAATTTGAATGTTTAGCGAAATTTTTGAAAAATCAATTTGTGCGTCTAATTCATTGGTTAGGGACTGTAAATGAAGAAACTCTGCGACCGGGGTGGAGCGCTGCAACCATGTGAATGAGCTCCTTGATCTTCTGCACCAATTGTTCGCCATTATTAACGGGCTGAGCCGTAACACTTTGAACTGCAACCGGTAGGGCTGACGGCGCACTGACAGCGAACGATGAAGTCGGTGGATTCACCTGCATGATACTGTCCGCAATATCTGCAGTATCATCTAAGGACAGATTCGGCTTGACCTTCAGGATCTGCTGCACGTTAGACGGCAAACGTTGCAGCCAAAGTGTGCGCAGGATGTTCTCGCTAACCGGAGAGGTACCGTCTAGAGAACGGAGTGCCTGAGAAACTGGGAGGGCTTTCTGACTCCCAACTCCTCAGAACTCAGCAGTTGCCGCACTCTTTGTTCCTCCGACAGCGACCGACGGCGGATAAGCTCTGCTTTGAGCTTAGAATATCGCTCGGTCTGTGGCGGAGGGTTAGCAATAATATCAAATACCTCATTAGTCCAACGAAGGACTAGCTGAGCCACGACGTAATTGTATTTCGTTGCCTCTTGTGTGATGCCGCTGACGGTAAACTGTGCCTCCACCTGTGCGAACCACACTTCGGGTTTGTCCGGCCAAAATAGAGGGAGACGAATTGCTGCACGGAAAACAGCAGGACTTTCTTCAAAAGCCTGTAAATGTTGCTGGGGCTGTTGACTGGGTTGCTGGTATTGCTAGAATCGGATCGGGTCACGTTGATATAGAAACAGGGGTCTGGGAAAATATATCAGTCGAAGTGAAAGATCTACTGCGCCAAATGCTCCACATTGTGCCACAAAAGCGCCCAACAGCTGCACAAATCCTGCGACTTCCATGGCTTTGGCAACAGCCCCCAATTGAGATTCAGCCAGCGGAAAATCAGCCTGTTATCAGAGAGGCAACGGCAGCTATTAAGGGAGCCGTTAATGCGACCTTCAGAGCGATTGCATCGCCCCAAGCAGCCAACGTTGGACCAGTCGCTATGGCTGAATTAGCCAAACGGCGTGCCAAGGATAAAGTAAATCACTCGTAATATGCGTGCGAGTGGGGGGGCTCTCCAATTCACACGCACAGCACACTTCTTACCTTTTAATTGAACTACCGCCAATTGCTAAATAATAGCATCCAATTTTAGGGGCCACAATATTATTACACTGTTTAAAAGTAATAATCAAGTGGAAAATAATATAAGAAGTGGCCAGCCACCTAAGCGAACGCTAAAGGATTAACGAAAAATAATAAGAATTTTAAAAAAAGAGCCCAGTACTTCTTCAAAAATCATTAAAAATCATTTAACAAATGGACCTAGCATCATTGGACTTTTTCTTATGGGGAAGATGAAAGATGAAGTTTATTCAAGTCATCTTAACATCAGCGAGGAATCATTTAGCAGTACTAGGGCAACTAGGGACAGCAAAGACGAAAATATACGGGAGAGGGTAGCTTCAATAAGTACACCTTCAAGAGGAAGGTAGAAAAAGTTCATCGGCATGCATCCAACATGGCGGATGACTTTTGAAGCAGTTTTTATGAGATATCACCATTAACTTCAATCGGTATTTAATTACACAAAAAACATTTTGGAGTTAATTTTAGACTCATTTCTTTAAAAATTCGTTTTTTTTAATGTACCACTATGTCAATTTTAATAGATAATAAAAATATTTTTTAAACAATACTTGCATATTTAGGCAACTTAAAATATGTCGTTATTTTTAGCTTACAGCACAATGCGACTTTATATATTTTTTATACTATTATTATTTTTTAACTCTTCCGAACAAGCTCAGTTATCCCGAGTATCATTGTTTATGACGGAATCACCTGGTCAAACCGAACTAATGAATTATTATTATTATTTATTTCAGAATAGAACATATTATGGCATTTCATGCAATCGAAAAATCTTATATTTAGTACCGGAATTTAGGTTCATTCAACTATAATATTGCTATGTAAACTATGGTGGCGTTATAGTTAACTTGCTTAGTGGGATATACTCGTATTTATTTTTCAAGAGAGAAGTTTTCTTTAATAAAATAAAAATATAATTTAAATCAAATATATATAAATTTAAATATATAACAATTTTTCTACATTATTGCTAAAAGAAATATATAAAAAATATCACTAAATAAAAATTGATAAATAATATTAAAAAAAACAATCATCAGAATATAAATAAATGGTATACATTGAAAATTCAGCCGTCTAAGGAAGGAATCGTTCAACACCAACCATGAACAAATAGTTCAAAATCAGCGAGACTATTAAACATTTCAAGAAATCAACTATCAACAAAGAAGAAAATTCAGTTTTCATTCAGGAAGTATATTTTTAAATTGCAAACTTAAAATAATTAAAATGATTAGTGAACAAATGAGCAGTGGTGATTCCACTCAAGTTAACAGTGGTGTACAAGTTAACCATTTCGTTTCTTCCGGCACCGCATAAACTAGTGAATTATTTCGAAATTAAACCAATAAAAGATTAATCAAGACACATGCTCCCTCAAAATAATTTTATCGTGCCAAATCCATAAATACATACATTATGTCTTATTAATACCAATACCCTATCAAGAATCATTGTCTTGTAGATGGGAAGGGGTGCCACGTATGGATTGAAAAGGCTACAATTTTTTCAGTATACATATTTCGGTCAAATGTAATTTTGTTAAAAAGGATACCAACCCGAAATCCGATTTTAAAGTGACCCAAACTGGCTATCCCTCCCTTCGCAGTGTATGTATGTATATGATAATAATTTGACCAAGTCCCCTGGCAAATTTAATTGCTTTTTGATGGGCTCGCCTAATCAAACAAGATAATATGATATTTGTACTGTGAGAACGTTTACAGTGGATATGGTCCCCTTAAGGGAGGGAGAAATGGGCTCTAACTATGGGATTGTAACTTAAGCCCTATTTACTTTTCATACTAAATTGGGTGAAAGGGAGCTGTAGAGAAGATAACCCATTTTCGATTAACATCTCCCCCTGCATACATATGTACATATACATATATGGATCTGTGTCGCTGTGCAACGTACTGTCCCAGATATTTGGCGAAACGTTTGACAAAAAAAAAGTTTAGCTTTTTAGGAAAGCGGAATCCAATTTCAAGCAGATCATTTTCAAAGCCGCCTCACGTGTTCTAAAATACATTCATCACTCTCTATAGGCACGGCAAGCAGCACTCGTGTATTATTTACCCATCTTAACTTGTGTACGCCTAGCAAGGGTGCGATGGATGGATGAACCTTTTGATGCAGGTACAAAGAGAAACGGTAATAAGAATGTGGAGACTCGGCCAACTATCTCTAGGACATAAATAAACTGCCAGAGGGTATGCGAAAGGGAAAACATTTTCAGTTCTTAGCCGGTCCTCTTTAAAGACACCATTATTGTCGTAGATAGGAAAAGTAGATGTTTTCGGAAACACGCAGAAAGGATATCCGTAAGTAACTCGGAAAATGGTTTTTCCTTTCTCAATCCCTTGGAAGGCTTTTCAGTGCGACGATATACTTATACACTTTTTCAGCTCAGTTTCATAGTCATGTCACCCTCGTATATCAACAGTTTAGCAGTAATCCCTGTGGAGCACTTCCTCAACAAAACTACATACATAATGTGCATATTTTGCTCCGAAATGTGTGAAAATTTTGAAGGAAAATTTATAGCGCCCGGAGAAAAGTGAACAAAATTTTTCTAACTTTTCCCCGACACGCAATGATCTCGCGGTTTCCTCAAAAGTCCCTGAAAACTTTTACATATTTATGGGCTATATGAAATTTATTGCCTGACAGAAAACACTACGCTGAATTATAACATAGCCACCACACACCGCACGTATCATCTTCTAATGGATAAATTTAAGTTATATGTTCCATCTCATTTCCCGAGAGAATGTAAGGAAATTCCAAAACAGCAGCGAGGCGAGGAAAGGTTTATAGAACAAAAACCATCTGAATCGTTTAAAACAAAAACAAAAGCATATTGGGCCAAAATCGGTATAAAATAGGAATAATACAATGCTACATACAATAATAATATATTTACATACATATAGTGCCTATTACGACTAGAAAAAATGAGTCCAAGGTTCCGCCCTGCTTCGATTGCGACCTAAAATGTCTCAGGAATAAAAAAACTAAAGCCTGCAAAAGATACACTCGTAGTGGATTAGTTTCCGATTATGAACATTTTATTATCCTACGTCGACGTTTCAATGTTCTTTCTGTGACAACTCAACGAAACATCTTGATTCGATCAATGCGGGGATCTCAAAATGTACTTGAAGTTATGACTAACGGCTCGATATCATCGGATAATGCTCTTGACATAGCTAATATGTTTTATTTGGCATGACGAAGAGTTAGGTCGAAATAGTAAGTAATAGTTATTGTTTGGTTAATTCCATGCTTGATCTTGATATTGTTGAAATTGACGAATTTACTGTAGAAGCTTGTTTAAATGGTTTAAGGAATAGCATGTTCCCTGGTCCAGATGGCATTCCTGCTTCTGTTTTGTTCTAGTTGCCTGACTGTTCCTCTGTCATTCTTGTTTAATCTGTATCTTAGGTCCTCTTCTTTCCCGCATATATGGAAATCGTCATTCATAATACCTCTTCACAGGAATGGAAAACGGGATGTTACATCTAATTATAGGCCTGTTGCCAAATTGTCAGCCATTCCTAAATTAATTGAATCGATAATATACGACCGCTTCTACTATTGTTGTAAATCGTTGATTTCTGCTAAGCAACATGGCTTCGTAAAAGATTTGTCCACGACCTCTAATTAAGTATCTTTGGTTTCATTTGCTCTGCGATGTATGGAAAGAGGCAATAGGGTGGGGTGGACTGTATCTACACAGATTTTAGTAAGGCTTTCGACAGGATCTCTCACAGGGTCCTTTTGTCAAAGCTTTCGTCGTTGGGGATACCTCCTGGGTTTCTTGGCTGGCTGGAATCGTACTTGTCTGACCGATCAGTGCAGGTGCTTTTTAATTCTGCAATATTCAGACCAACCTTGGTGACTTCTGGCGTTCCCCAGGGAAGTCATCTGGGTCTGCTGTGGTTTATGTTGTTCATTAATGACGTACAGAATGTTCTAACTAACTCGGAACTACTTATTTATGCGGACGATGTAAAGATTTAGTGGGATTTCGTGTTCTGACGACTGCGTCTTGCTGCAGGATGATTTAAACCGCTTTGTGGATTGGTGTGTGCATAATTGTCTTCTCTTAAATATGGCCAAATGCGTTATGTCTTTTCAAGTGGGGTTTTAACAGTTGATTTTGGCTATACTTTGGTTGGATTCCCTCTGGCAGTTGTGGATTACATTAAGGGCTTGGGGTTGATCTTGGACCGAAGATTAGACTTTAGGCGGCATATTAACTACATCATTAGTAGAAGCAATTCTGTCCTGGGTTTCATTCGTTGTTGTCGAGATCCCTACGTTCTGATGGCTTTGTATGTGGGACTCGTCAGACCAATCCTAGAGTATTCTTGTGTTGAATGGTCGCCGTTTTATTCTGCGCATATAGTGAGGATTGAGTCAGTACAAAAGAGATTTCTCCGTTTTGCGTTGAGGGATTTGCCCTGGCGGAATCGCTTAGACCTACCGCGTTATGAGAATAGATTAAAACTAATAAATCTACAAACATTGGAGCGTCGACGTGAGATATCCAAGGTTATTTTTGTTCATTTGTTGTTGACCGGGGAGTTAGAATGCCCCGAGCTCTTATCGTCACTAATACCTGTGACACACAGGTAAGATACCATAGTACCCGGATAAACTACGTGTGTGTCACCGAATACCAGCATTATACGAAGTGAGCAAGTTGGTATAAGCGTAGTATCGATACTAGGGTTTTTACCGTCTGGCACTACAAGTACAACAAAGAATTTTCGAATTAAGTCGAATACCTCATACATACATCATCCAAATAATGAAATTTGTCTAGCCCGATTACCACAGGATGATCTTCTTTATTTAGCATTAAAATATCAGATATAATCGAATCAAAGTCGGTATCGTAATCCCTTTTAACAATTGGTAAATCAATTTTGCTTCCAGTTTGGATTTCAAACATTATTTCCACATCATCTGCCTTAGGTATACTGTTGAAACCGGCTCACTAACTATTTCAATGTTTTGTTCTACATATTCAAGAAGTAATAGTTCTCGTACATCTAACTCGCAAACCAATTTGCAACTGTGCTCCTTGCGTAAGTGCAAAACAATATTTGCATTATGCAGTTGTATTTAATTACATTTTGTACAAATATAAGTAAAGGTTTATTTTTGTTGCGTTCTCATCATAAGAATAATAAGTTAACACTTTTCCGTATTTTTTGCGTGGTTTTTTTGATTGTCTTGTGGCAACAGATTTAAAAAAGCTCATAAAATTGCATGCAGAGCACTAATAAGGAAATTCCCCCGTATATGTGATAAATAATGATGACTGAATTTTTTGAAACGGCCAACTATCTCATGTTCGCAAGAGAAACATTTAATACTATATATGTACATACATATTAACTGGCCCTTTTGTTTTATTCGCCAGTTCTCTTTGCTTTTCCTGGATTTTTTTTTATCTGCGAAGGCCAATAGAGTACTTTTAGCTAATTGTACTTTAATATTTTCAAAGGCCTTAATTGAATCTCACGTCCAATCATTTTGTTTGGAACCATGTTGTCATGGAGACCTGAACTATTTAGATTTAGTAGACGTCGACTTGACATGTCAGATTTATGTTTTTTGCGGATTATCATTTGTATTTTGAGGAGCCTCGGTCTCGGAATAGACTGAGTTTGAGGCTCTTCATGGATTTAAAAAAATAAAATGTATTAGTACAACTAATAGTACTATTAGTAAATTTATTTGTCAATCAATCATAAGCGAACCAGTACGGAAACAAATAAAAAAAGAAAAGTTCTTGGTAAATCCGAAATCGCTAAAATTATAGAAGTTTGGCGAAGGAATGTATACAAATTAAGGAGTACCTGTAAAAACTCCCACATTTATAAGGAAATGTGCGAAGAGTTGAAATTGTATAACATTGTATTAACCCCAGAAGAACTGCGAACAAGGATTAACAATTAGACGAAAAAATATAGGTAAGTTATTTCAGATTACTGACATATAGTTATTAAATTACAATTGCTAAATTTGGTGAGTAAATTTGACTTATTTTCCCTTTCAGAGTAGAAAACCGAAAAGTTGGGCCTTCAGGTGGTTTACCATCGGAGTGGGACTATTTTGAAGAAATTAATCAGTTCCTTGGGACCTTCAAAAGCAACAACATAAGGGAAATGATGGAAGAGAGTTTTTTTTTTTTGGTATACTATTATAAAGTTTTCGTGCAGTAAATATGGTGTATTTATTTTAATTATATATGCATATGCAATCAGATGAAGCTCAGTTGTCTCCTCCATCTCTATCGCCATTATCACCAGTACCATCACTTGCAACCATCCAAGATTCATCTTTGGCATCAACATCGTCAGCATCAGCACTTCCAGTAGCAACAACATCGACATTAGCATCAACAGCATTACCATCGACGTCAGCATCAGCACCACCAACAAAGACACCAGTTGCAACTAGAACAGAAAAACGAAGAAAAAATAATATTGATAGTTTATTAGAACTTGCTAGAAAAGTAGAGGAAATGTTCCAAAATTATTTAAAAAAAAGTCTAGAAAACGATGAAATGATAATTTCTCTATTAGATGAAAACAACAAAATACTAACAAAGTTACACATACCTAATAAAAATACTGTATGAGAAAATTGCAATACATTTTCTTTATTTTTACTTACCAAAATGTTTCACTAATGCTTGCCTAATTAAATGAGCTGAAATGTTCATATTTCTATCGGGTCTACTTCTTTGGGGTTGTTGTCTTCTGCTTTCATTACTAATTTCATGCATCCACGATTGATTAATTTTATTAATTTTATCATTTTCATTATTGCATATATTGTGCAGTATGCAACAAGCTTTTATAATTACATTTGCATTTTCTATATTTACTTCCAGGCCACGACCAATTTTTCTGAAACTGGCTTTTAGGTGCCCAAAAGCATTCTCGACTATACGCCGGCACGTGGATAATTTTTTATTAAAAACTTTTCCTTGTTCAGGTTGTTGAATGTGGAAAGGGAGAGACTTCGTTAGATATTCCTTTAGTTTAAAAGCTGAAAGCCTATAAGAAATATTGATATTTGAACATTTTCAATTTGGCTTGTATTAAGTCCGAAAATTTCACTATTCATATGAAATGTTTTAAGTACTGAACATTCAAATATTGTTGAATCATTGCTTCGATCAGGAATTCCTACATTTATATACGTAAATCGGTATCGGTGATCGACAGCAGCAAACAGTATTATGGAATGCCACCCTTTAAAATTAAAACAATCGGTCGCTTCTTCTTTTCTGGGCTTAATTTCTGTATGGCATACATCAACTGCTTCATAACATTGAGGAAAGTCCAAACGTTCGAATCCTCCTACAATCTCATTTACTTTATTTTGAGTAGGAGGATACGCATTAAAAGCTTCGTCGTGAAAAATTACACATATCTCCATGCACACTTCTAGGACTAATCCCCCCAATGTTGTTCTTCCGATTCCAAGTAAGCTGGCTGTCGTTCTGTATTCCGCTGAGGAGGCTAATTCGTACAGTGCTGCAGCAATTCTTTTCTCCAGAGGAATAGCAAAGCAAACCGGCAATGTGTATCCTCTTTACGTAAATGTCTCACTTTTTCTACGATATACGAATATGTTGGCCTATTCATTCTAAATGTATTTTTAAATTTTTCTTCAAAGAAATTCGGAACATCATTTTCCCAGAAGCTTGACTTTTCGATCTACGGATTTTTAATATTTGTGTATCAAAGGATTTTAAAAATTTACTTCAACTTACATTAGACGACAATTAGAACAAACTCGCCTCTTTTTCCTTTTTTTTGTCTTTTAAAATAGCTAATTTCCTATACTTCCACTCTATCTTTACCATTAAAGCTAATTGCAAAAATCTTCTTCTTTGGAGCATTAAATATGTAATTTTTAAATTATTACACGCAAAAGATCCATTTCACAAAAAAACTTGACTTCTATTCGCCACCAATCACAAGATTTTACAACTGTCAGTTAATACTAGATTGCTGTGTGTCACCAAGCATAGTATAGAGAATACCATGGTATCCGTACCATGGTATCTATACTACGTGTGTGTCACAGGTATAAGCATTAAGGAACCTCAGAAATTTTCATTTTTTGCATGTTTGGGCTTATCGGACCTGTTATGCGACGTTTGGACCCATTAGTTCTTTACTTAGATCTTACAATGATTAGTTTGATAGTTTAGATTTTTATTTAATTACCAACAAGATTAAAAATATATTAAAATAGTAAATGAGTTAATATAATAATTAAATACATTTATATAATTTTAACTGTGTACAGTCAGGGCAGGTGTCTGTTCGCTTGTATAAAAAAATAAGTAAATAAATAAATAAATCTTTGTTTCGTTAAGATCCGAATAGAGATATGACAATCGATTCTACGTGGACTCTTTATAAACGTTTGTTCGGAGAGGTCCTCTTTCCTCCCCCTGAAATCGTCCCGGCTCCTGCGATAAGACCTTGGTAGGGGACTTTCACGTGCAGTAATCGACGAGCTGCTGGATCGCCTGAAGGCCAGGTCGGGAGTGAAACTAAATAACCAAACGCAGATTAACGCACTTGCGTACGCGGATGACATTTTAAAATGTCCAAAATGCGACAGCTTGATGAAGCTAATGCCCAATGCGTCAAAGCTGGACAAATTCGAGTGGATTTGCAACAAAAAAGTTTCCGTCCAAAAAAAAACGGCTACAATTTGTAGGGCAAAAAAATCGCTGCGTAAAAACACCTTCTTTGAGAAATCAAAATTAACCTTCCCTCAAGTATGTTATATAATATATATACTTTTCCATATTGCTTACAAATGCAATAATTACTTTTAGATTCTCATCTTTTGTAACCTTTGGACGTACAATGTCGAACTAAACGCAATACAAATCCAGGTTAGAGTAGCGAAACAGATAGCTGTGGATTGGAATTCGTTCTGCTACGAAGTCGTTGTGGACCATGCCATAAGCAGAGATAACCAACATATACATAGATGTGCAATCCAATAGAAATTTTTCGCATCATGAAATTAAAGTTTCTCAGGCAAAAGGCTTTCGTTTAGAATTCTCTTTTTATGGGCCACTCTCTTCAGTACGACTAAATGGCCTGGTCTGGCGCTGCGGGAAGGAAAAGGGCAAAGAGCGGCGCCGCGACTCTCTAATCCGTGTGCGTTGCGCCGAGCGGAACTCGAAAGGACAACAGCTGAAAGAGTCTGTGAGCATGTTCTAGAAGAGAAACTGACGATCTCTTCGCTTATAGCTGAGCCATGTGCTATTGGAAGTAGATTGGAGGTTTTTAAAGTGAAAGCTCTTGACGAAAATTTTCTATGAGATTGCACATCTATATGTTGGTTATCTCTGCCATAAGGCAGGAAAAACCATTGGTATGAATATTATGTAATATAAGACTACATAAACATTTAAATTTTTTATTTCCTTAACTTTAGGTGGAGAAAACATGACCGTCGAAATTGACGAATCTAAATTTGGCAAGAGAAAATACCACAGGGGCCACCACGTGGAAGGGCAATGGGTCTTTGGTGGTGTATGCCGAGAGACCGGAGATATATTCCTGGTGCCTGTTGAGCAACGGAACGCAGCGACGCTGATACCACTTATAAAAAAGGGAATTTTGCCAGGAAGTACGATTATCAGCGATTGCTGGAAAGCGTACGATGGCTTGGATGAAGCGTCGTTTCGGCATTTGAAAGTTAAGCATTCGGTTAACTTCAAAGATCCGCTAACAGGGACTCACAGCAATACTATCGAAAGTCTCTGGCGACACACCAAAGCCAGATTGCCCGAGTACAATCGGCAAAAGCTCATGTTCGTTGTTCGTAAGCTATATTGCCAAATTTATGTTCATCCATTTCTGTAAGGCCAAAAAGTTGGATCCAACAATGGAATTTTTTAAAACAGGACATACTAGGAGAAATATCCACAGCTGAAGAAGTAAAAATTGCGTGCTAATATTTCCAATAATAATACTTATAATTATTATATCTACAGCAAAGTGAAGACCCAAACAGGTACGGAGAAGGTGAAGCATCAACATCTATCTGTACGTGTATGATCATTTTATTAAATTTAAAACACTTATAACAATTATTATTTTAACAGAGATCCCAAAACGAAGATAACGTAAGCGAAACCTTCCTCGACGAAGAAGTAAGCTCTTTTGAAGTAATTTAATTTAAATTTCCAAACTTTCAATTTTCTACAGAGACCTGACCTATATTTCTAAACTCTGTTCGGTCATCGTCCTGTATAAAAAAAACTGCTACGATCCTCGAATACGATTTTTTTCATTGATCAAAATATCTGAGGTTAAACAAGGCATATACTTGTGGTTGCAGCTCTTTTAAGACACGAAATTTTAAATTCTAAGAAAAAGAAAAGGAAGTGTTGGGTCAGGAAATGGATTCAACTAAGGAATAGTCTTGGAGCTTCCAACAATCTGTGCTTAGAGCTGAGCTGAGCTGATATCAGCAATTTGATTACTTGCTTAACAAGGTTAGTCCTGCTATTCAAAAACAAAATACCCACATGAGAAATGCAATACCAGCTTGTCTAAAACTAGAAGTGGCGTTAAAATTCTTGGCCACGGGAGACTCGTTTGGTACGATTTCACTTGAATTTAGAGTGTCCAGAAGCACCATCACTTTGTTTTTTTTTTAGATGTCTTGAATGCAATCTATACTGCTTTGGAAGAATTTATAAAAATGAGTATGATTTTCTATAAGAAGTTCAATATAGATTATAAGGGGTTCCCATAGTGTAAGCCGCCGGAAAAGAAAACAGGGGAGCTGAGCTGCTAGGCGCCCTTTGTCTTTCTATACTCGGTAAAAAAAAAAAATTCAAAATAAAGTAAAAAAAAATGTAATTATAAGTTTTGAAAAGAGTATTTTCCAATCAAAATAAAGCCAGAAAGAAATGGAATAATAGGTTTTCATAATCATTTTCGGGAAACCACCAATTATGTTCATCCTGCGAAAACGGAGACTCAGGCATAGGCGTTGATGTTGACCGAGGAGTCATTGGTGATGCAGCAGATGCAGAAACTCACACTCTTTCTTCGGAATCTATAAGTTGGCGCTTATACTTTGACAAAGGTGCATAAACTACATCTCGTGTTTCCCCGCAAATCCTAGCATTAAATTTACGCAACATAACTTCCGAAAGCTGATAATTCGTCATCTTGTGAAGACACTCTCTTTTCTATTTCATCTAGCTTAGTTAATGCGGTTGTAATGAAATCACAACCGGATTTATTATTTTGCATTTTACGTTTAGCTGGCGTTTCCGGCGCTATGAATTCTTGTGTACCTGTATGTGGCGGTGAACGATACCGAAATTTTTAATAAGGTGTAAATCAAAAGTTATTAGTGTAGTTTGATTCAGGAACGGCAGCTAAAATTACTTGTTATAAAAATACTTTGATTTATATAAAATCTTCAAGCATGCCGTTAGATAAACGTAGTAGTCCAAATTTTTATGTTGTTCGAAAAATAAAATTATTTTTTCAGTCTCAATAAGTCTCGAGAAGTCTTGATTTGAATCAAAACCTAAAAACATAAAATATTAAATAATTTAATTTGTTAAATAATTTTAATTCAATAAAAAAATACAACATTAAAAATTTTAATAACAAATCCAAAAGTTTTAACTAAATAATAAAATAAAATCAATAAATTAATAAACTACTAAAATAAAATTTAAATGGAGGCTAGTCCCCCATACTGTAGAATGGTTCACATTTGTGGTATCAACCGTAGTATGTATTATTTCCTGTTCTTTGCGTGTTATCCAGGGATTTATCCTGGGTGCCATTTTAGCAAATTAATTAGATGTAATAAAACACAAGCTTATTTGTATATTTTGATTTATTCGCCAGCCAGATTTGCGTCCAGCTTTTTAGCTGTTCGAGAAACTACTAAAATAATAATGGCTGCTCCATTAGGAAATCGTTTTCCGCCAGGCTACTGTGATTTCCACTACTACTGCGATTGTTGAATTTAGCCGAGTAGGGAAATCACAGTAGCAGGCTTGATGGCCAACTGTGGCTAAGTTCTGACGCCACACCATCATTCAAATTATTGTTTTCTGTCTCTTGGTCGGGGATCGCCTGCAAAATTTAAATAAATGCTAGTTTTTCCTTTTTTCAGGTACCAAAGACAGAGCGAGAATGGCAATCAATAATTTCTGGATTTTCATTGAGATGGAATGTCCCAAACTGTATTGGCGCGCTGGATAGGAAGCATATATGTATGTACAGACATAAATGTCCCCCCAATACTCGTTCTGAATATTTCAACTATAAAGATCGATTCAATATAGTTTTGATGGTGTTCACCTTCGCAAAAATATTCGCGAAAGTTGCAATTTCGATGTACATTCTCACGAAAGTTTTCACACGCCAAGCACATTCTTTGATGAGCCCAGACGCAACTTGAGTTCTTTGCATCTGCACACTCAACGTAATCTTGTCTGTCAACGTGCACTCTGAGGAGGTTGACATCCCATTGAGGAGGTTGATTTCGCATTTGCTTATGTTTGCCCCTTTGTGATAAAGCGGCTGCGACTGTCTGCACAGAAATGTGCTTCTGATTTCAGTGCATGATGAAATTTCTCGATCCGTGAAGGGAAAATACTGATCTTGATGCGGAGTTACAGCCAAATATGCGGACGATGGTTCTATTGTCAGCAAGGAGTTATTAACCACGGCTGGTATTGGAGTTAATTGGAATAGATTCAAGTCTTCTAAGCTCAGAAGGGGTAATTTGATCCGAAATATGACGTGATTGTTTACGATACGTCCTTCAGCTGTCATTAATTGAAAAAGTCCCAATAAGTTTTCTGAGCTCGTTGGAAGGCGAACAGATGCAGGTAGATGATTTTTAATATTGATGACTTCCTTGTGTAGTTGCGAAGGAGAAAGCAATAAGTGGCTGATCTTTCCTTGATGTGCGTCAGCAATGACGTCGATTAATGCAGCCTGAATGCGTTGCAGATTTGTGACAACCAGCGCAGTGTGGATTGACCACGATGTGAACAGCTGTTGGATTTTCAGTTGATATGCGTCGTCAGTGTTGTTGTTTATACGATTGATGATCTCCTTCAGTTGTGATTCCAATGACTCGAATTTCTTATTCACAGCTGTGTGGTCGCGTTTCATAATGTTGACAGTGGATTCTAGTATCGATGTCTGATTTTTTAGAAGACTTAGGATGTGGTTTTCGTTCTGGTGAATGTTGTCAATTGTTGACGACATTTGTTCGGCATATTTTGAATCAAGCACACCAAACAGTGAATTGGCAACATTTCCAATCAAATCAATAGCTCCTCGTTTGGTTCTGCTTGACGTGAGTTTCGAGTTGAGCAGCTGGTTGTCTTGTTCCAGTTCGTCTTCTTCCTTAATTAAACAAGTATTTACAAATTCAACGAATTCTGTTGAGAACTCCATTCCACTATAAGACGTACTAAGTCTGGGCGGATCTCCTTGGACAACCTGACACAGCTGTTCGAACACTGAATCCCACTTTCTGTAGGGAAACATTCCAGTTGCAACTTCCATTAATGTAATCCCTAACGACGAGACATCGCTCCTCACATCGTAGCCCTTCGCTCTTTCCGGGTCGATTCGCTCCGGCGCCATGTAGGGCCTGCATCCAGCCTCCTTCGTTTTTGCAATGGAATCGACTAGTTGCCCGGATATGCCGAAATCACAGAGTTTAATGTCCCCGCGCCTGTGGAGCAATATATTGCTCGGTTTCACATCACGGTGGATTATTTTCAGCTTCTCTTTGAGATAATTAAGGGCATTAACAGTGGCAACAGTAATTTTAGCTAAAATCGACTCAGGAATGCGTTGCTCTTTCCGTTTATAAATGTATTTATAAAATTTGTCTAGAGATGTGTCCATAAGCTCCATGCAGATCCAGCAATCGCCCTCCTTGAATAGGGCGCCAAAAAACTGTACAATGTAGTTGCATTCGTTCGATTTCATGACCACCTCGAGGTCCATCAGCAGCTGCTTCTGCTCGGTCTCGTCTACAGTGGATCGTATCCTCTTCACAGCCATAACAGTGCCATTTTTGCGAAATACCATTTTATTTACAGCACCAAATGCGCCCCGTCCGATTTCGCCCAGGTCCTCCATCCAAGCCTGTACCAAAGCCCAGAACATCACGGCCTCTACAAGCTGAAAACTTCAAAATCAATATTTAAATGTCCTTCAACCTAAATTCCAATACATTAGACATATTTTTTGATTTGTACAAATAGAATCAAATAAAAGTTGAACGCAGTTCAACGGGGGGGAGTATGTTCACCTTCGCAAAAATATTCGCGAAAGTTGCAATTTCGATGTACATTCTCACGAAAGTTTTCACACGCCAAGCACATTCTTTGATGAGCCCAGACGCAACTTGAGTTCTTTGCATCTGCACACTCAACGTAATCTTGTCTGCCGCTGTAAGCGGAGCTTCACACGTGCAGAAAGCTTTCGTGAGAATCAACTCTAAAAATTTGTGTATATAGGGAAGTACCAAAATAAACACGACACAGTCCACAAGAAATCATCGTCGTTTTCATTATTCCCTTCGCTATTGTTCTGTTCACATGAATGCATAGGTTTGGCACCTAGGCATTATTATCTTCAGCAGGTTATCAAGGTATTGAACTTTGGTAAATTCATCATCAATTATTTGGGGAGTCAAGGTATTGAACCTTTGCTCCTATCTATTGCGGGCGGCAAAAGAGTCGTTCGTGTTTTAAAAACAGATGGCATGTGTTGATTACGACTATTGCTGCACTTTTTTTGACATTGGAGCTAAAGGAAGGCAGTCTGATGGTGAAATTTTTAATTCATGCAATTTAAAAACGGCCATTGAGGAGAATACGCTAAACATTCCTAATGGATCCGTAATTGTTGGTGATGAAGCTTTCCCTCTTCGAACTTATTTGATGAAACCTTATCCACGCCGTTAAAATTTAACAAATTAACAGCTTATTTATAACTATAGATTAAGGTTTAGGGGAATCGTGGAGAACGCGTTCGGTATATTTAGTCGCTTTCGCGTATTTGAAAAACCAGTTGGGCTTGCACCAAAATCAGTAGATACCGTTGTCAAATCTGCTTGTGCATTACATAACTGGCTAAGAAAAACCCCCCCACGCATGTATGCTCCTCAGGGGTATATTGATGAAGAAACACTAGGCAATGGAGTGAGATTAGGTGCGTGGAGGACTTCACCACCAGCGCTAGCTTTCCAAGGTATTGATTACCAAAATTATGGTAATAATACTACAGAAACCATTAGTATTCGAGATCAATATTGCGATTATTTCAACAAAGTCGGCGCAGTATATTGACAGGACCGTGAAATATTATTGTAACAACATTATGCAATTTTATATTAAATATAGTAAAACAACTAGATATTAAATAAATATGTACTTTGGTTTTAAATTTTTTTCATTTACACGTTGGGATATTAAATGACTGCACTTCCTTACCAGATTTGACACAGTCGGTCTTCTTTCGATCACATTCGTCATAAAAGAATCTTTTTTTATTTTATGGGAGTGGGGAAATGCCGTTACGCACCCAGGTGACCGAAGCCACCCGTGTGCCGGACTCCCTGGCCACAATGCCAGGCCTACCGGCTAAAACCCCACTCCCCACCTCCAGGAAATCCACCCCGGAACCGTCTAGTAGACATTACTTCGGGGTGGATTCCTATACTTTCGCCCGCACCGGGCGCGCACCACACACTCAGACACATCCATCCCTCCTCACACACGCAGCCAACACGGACTCCTCCCAGGAGCCATGTTTTTGTCTGTGTGCCCCATCCCTAGCCAGCTGGTGCTCCGGTGCCGGGCACCCGCTTTTGTCAGCTTCCCCATAATAAATAATAAATATTTCCACACCAGTAAAATAAATAACACTCATAAGCCAACAGAGGCTCCTTACAAGCCCCTGTTGTTGTCGTGTTCCTTCTGGCGAAGGATCCCTCTCACGAAAGAGGCAACCCTCCGCCAGAAATCGTCACTCTGCAGCATGACCCCGACTATATTGTCCGGGGTCACGCTGCCCGTCGTCACTTCCAGCTCGGTCCTCTCCGCTCCCCAACGGGCACATTCGAAGAATGTGTGGAGAGCGGAGTCCGATGAGGAGTCGCAGTACGAGCAGTCCGGGCTCGGCACCTTCCCAATACGGTAGAGGAAGGCCCGCAAGTGCCCGTGCCCCGTCAGCATTTGGGTGAGGTAGTAATCCACCTCACCATGCTGACGGTTCAGCCAGGTGTCCAGCTGGGGGATCAACCGAGCTGTCCACCGGCCCCGCGACTCCCCATCCCAGGTACTTAACCACGTGCCGGGTCCGGACCGTCATGTCTCCTACCCGCATCTCCCTCAGCAGATCGATGCGCTTCTTAGTAGGAAGGACGACCTCGGTCTTGGCGAGTGCCAACTCCAGCCCGTGGTCGCTCAGCCAGGAAGTCACCCGACGCATAACCTGGTTGAGCCTCATCTGAGCCTTGTCGACATCTCTGGCGGTAATAACCGCTGCGATGTCGTCGGCATACCCAACCAGGAAAGACCCTTCTGGCATCTCCATACGAAGGATCCCGTCATATGTGTAATTCCATATGTCGGGACCCAGTATGGAGCCCTGGGCCGCCCCCGCCGAAAGAACCCTCGTCTCCGGGCCATCCTCCGTCTCGAAGGTGAGGGTGCGATCGTTCAGGTAATCCCTCATCATCTGCAACAGATACTGAGGGACCCTGAAGTCCCGCTCGAGCACATTGAGCGCGTCCCCCCACCTCACCGAGTTGAAGGCGTTGCGCACATCCAGCGTGACCAGCAGGCACACCGGGCGAGAATAATGATTCCCGCATTCGGTGGCCCGGGCCGCGTCGACTACCTCCTGGATAGCGTGAACCGTCGACGTCCCCTTCCGAAAGCCATATTGCCTCTCGGAGAGGTCTCCAGCAGCCTCAACGGCTGCTTGGAGGCGAGGCTTCAGGAGCTTCTCCAGGAGCTTGCCGGCCGTGTCGAGCATACACAGCGGTCTGTACGACCCAGGGGACCCCACTGGCCCCTTGCCCTTGCTGATCAGCACAAGCCTAGCTACCTTCCAGCGGGAGGGGAAAACTCCCGCCTTCAGGCAGGCATTGTACATCTCGAGCAAGAGCTCTGGATGGCTCGACGTCAACGCCTTCAGCACCTCTGCTGGGAGTCCGTCGGGCCCTGGCGCCTTCTTGTTTTGAAGGCTTTGCGAGGCCCTCGTGAGCTCCTCCATCGTGAATGGAGGAGGATCGAGTGCCTCGCGGGCCGCGTAATGAGGGTCCAGCGGGTGGGTGGGGAAAAGAGCATCCACTATGGATCGGACCGTCCCCGCGTCGAGGGGAGCATTCGGTTTGAATGCCCCCAACTTGCGGAGGACGATCTTATACCCTAGTCCCCAAGGGTCCTCGTTGAGGTCCTCTCCCAGCCGCTGCCAGCATCGGCGCTTACTCTTCTGGATGGCCCTACGAAGGCTTTTCTTCGCCGCCTTGTGTTCGGCGGATCTACGGGCTGCATCGGGATCACGCCGGTCAGCTCGTTGAGCCAACCGCCTGAGACGGAGACATGTCCGCCTCAGGTCCGCGATTTCGTCCGTCCACCAATACGCAGGACGGCGCCCCTCCCTGCCTCCTTTCTTCCTCGGCACGGCCTCTCGGCAGGCTCGGTGGATTACACTCATTGTGGAGTCCACCACCTGAGCAGCCCGCTCGAGAGGTGGCAAGTCCTCTGGGATCCCGGCAATGGTTCGCTGGCCGCGTGTGATGGCTAGGGACAGCCTTTCAACGTCCATCCTGGAGACATCCCATCTGGGCGGGCCCTGCGCGCGCCGGGCCCGCACTGGCGCTATATCCCGCACGCGGAACGTGATATATTGGTGATCGCTGGCTGTGTAGTCCTCGATCACCCGCCAGTCCTGCACTCGTGCAGCCAGGTTTTCTGTCGCCAGGGAGACGTCAATAATCGTCTCCCTGTATCCAGGACGTCGGAAGGTGGACGTCGAGCCGGTGTTTAGGACCACCAGCCCGGTCCTGGACGCGAAGTCCAGGACACGTCCCCCGCGCGAGTCGGGCACAGGCTCGCCCCACTCCAGAGCCTTCGCGTTGAAGTCTCCCATAAAAGAATCTTTAGTAAATTTATTTATTATATTAATCTTGTATCTTTACTTTATATATTCATAATTTATTTAAATAATCACATTTACTCAGGGAGTTCTAATCTGACCAATTCCTTGAAATTTCGGGAAGCTACTAATTAAAAATTGCTTCGCTGTCACGAAATTGTTTTTCCTCCAGGCTACTGTGATTTCCACTATTGCTGCGATTGCTGAATTTAGCCGAGTAGGGAAATCACAGTAGTAGGCTTGCTGACACAACTGTGGCTAAATCTTGACAGTTAGTATAAGACTAGGTGAAAATTATAAATTAATATCAAGTAACTTACTGTAAGGAGTATTATATGCACGCAAAAATATTCCTTAAGTGTGTCGTTAGTCGTTGTGACGAAAGGAGGAAAAAGCCCCTTGTAAGTGAAAAAAAAGAAGAAGAAAAAACGTGGAGGTCCCATAATAAGGGAATCTCATCTCGCCGGTTTAATTGATAATTTGTCTGATCTTAGATGTCAGATTAGGCGCTTTCGTTCTGCTGATCCCATTTTGCCTATTTGCCGAAAATCGAGATTCTGATAGCGTGTACGTGCACGTCATCAAGAGCGAACATCGGGCTGCGATGCAGCATGAATCCGCCGCGACGCTGGTCGTTCCTCACATTCTGTTGGCTGTTTTGTCCCTATTTTATATCATCGCAAATTCAAGATCTTTGCGGCTACTGGACCGCAGCATCCGATGCGATAAAATGCTGGCTGCCAGTCCCGATCCGACTTATACATAGATAGCATTTTTCAATACCAAACCATCGTGATGGGTACATAAAATAAAGGACGAATGTTTGTGTAAATTAGAAGATCACTGAGAACTTTTGTTATACTTTCTTTAAATACATGATCTTGTTTTTTGAATCTTATTTATTTATTTATTTATTGTTTCTTTTAAGTAAAATAAAAACTAAATGAAGATAAGGAAAATATAAAATAAATTGGTGACCCCGACTAAAAGCTTTACGGCCAGCTCTTGTGGTGCGGAATCCTGGTGCGGATTGCGATCCTGAGTAATGTGGAATGGATGATGGAACTGAGGCAGGCGATGGGTCGGGGAAAACCGTGTGAGCAGGAGCGTCCTCGTTCAAAATGTAGGCGGGCTTAACCCTATCCATGCTGACCACAACGTCGCAACCCCGCCGGCGAATGGTGACAGTCTTTTCTGTACGCCCGAAGACCGGATATGGTCCAGAGTAGGGCGGTTGCAGGGTCCTTCGCACGCTGTCGTCGCGAAGCATGACTTGTGAAGCATCCTTAAGATCCTTGAAGACAAGAATGCTTGGATTCGCATGTCGTGTAGCAGGCTGAGGTCTCAGGTTGGACATTGTTCGTCGCAGACGTACAACGAAATCTGATCCCTCGAACATGGTGCTTGTGGAAGGAATAAAAAATTCTCCAGGTAAGCGAAGTGGCTCACCATAAACCAGCTCTGCAAACGATGAATGCAGATCATCCTTCCATGCCGTCCGCATTCCAAGGAGCACCAGTGGCAGGATGCGCCAGGATGGCACATAAGGGCGGCCTTCAGTTGCCGATCCGGCCATTCTATCATTCCGTTTGCGCAGGGGTGATATGCTATAGTCCTGGATTGCCTGAAACCAATGAGTTTACCAAGCTCCTGAAAAAGCGAGTCTTCAAACTGCCGACCACGATCAGTGGTCACCAATTTAGTAAATTTATTTATTATTTTAAGCTCAGCTTGTATCTTTACTTTATATATTCATAATTTATTTAAATAATCACATTTATTCAGCGAGTTCTAATCTGACCAATTCCTTGAAATTTCGGGGGAGCGGGGAAATTAAAAATTGCTTCGCTGTCACAAAATTGTTTTTCCTCCAGGCTACTGTGATTTCCACTATTGCTGCGATTGCTGAAGTAGGCAAATCACAGTAGTAGGCTTGATGACACAACTGTGGCTAAATCTTGACGCCACACATATAACAGATAGAGTGATCACAAATATTATGCCGCCCACACACGCTACGATTTTCCCCGGAGGCCGCCTGTGCAGCTAAGTACCTGCAGGTAAGCCGGAGCGTGTGTGGAAATGGAGATTTAAATTTTCTCCAAAACATTATTCTTTTTTAATTTCAACAAAATTATTATAATTAGTCATTCTTTTTAGATTATATCTAAACCAGCATCTTGTGTCCATTTAAAAGAAATACATATTTATAAATTAAGTTAAGTTCCTCTTAATCCGCAAAAATTTCTATTTAAATTCTGTCTACTAAGAAATTACTAACAGCATTTTAAGGCTTTTTACATTTTACGGCGACACATTATTCATTCCTGAAGGCTAAAAGGAAACTAAATTTGAATGTCCCTTTAAAATTGTGGCGCCTCATCCTGACAAACCGGCGCTGTCATCTTCAAGGCGAAAACAGCGCCTTCATCCACGGCGAGATTTCGACGAGCCGGCGCTGTCAACACTAAGGCGAAAACGGCGCCTTCAGCCGCGCCAGGAATTAGTGTGAAGTTGCTGCCGATAAACCGGCGGCAGCCGATGATACAGTTCGACGCGTTGGCCAGCGGATCGGTAATATCTGTGACACACACGTAGTATAGATACCATGGTACGGATACCATGGTATTGTGTATACTATGCATAGTGACACACAGCAATCTAGTATCAACTGACATTTTCATCGTGACAGATTGTGAAAATTTATTTTGGTTGTGTTTGCTATTTTTACAATTTGTTAATAAAAATGGACATTCTTAGTGTGCTGATTTCAAATAATGTTAAAATCAAATATTTGAATAGGCAGAGGAAAATGTTTCTAAAATTAGCACTGCGGGCAAAAATGAGAAGTAGGAGGTATCGGTTTTTGGCATTATTTGGAAATAAAACAACAAAAAACAGAAGTATTTAGACAAAGGTAGGTTGAATAATAGTTGGATGATTATTTCAAAATATGTATTCAAATATTTTTATCTCATATAACAATTTTCAACAGGTTGAAACGTCGCACTTTTGGGAGGTTGACGTCCCTCTCTTCACCTAGGAAAAATTTAAAAATGTTTTTAGGATGGATAGATCCACATTTGCGTACCTCGTCGATAAATTAAACCAATTACGTAAAGTTGATACCCATTGGCGGCTTGCTATTCCGTTGGAAAAAAGGATAGCTATAGCTCTTTACGCCCTAGCCTCATCAGCGGAGTATAGAACTGTAGGCAGTTTATTCGGGGTTGGTAGGACTACAGTAGGAGAGCTAGTCTTAGAAGTTTGCAATGCTATATGTGAAACATTGCGCTATGAAGCTTTCACTGCTTATCCTCCCACACAAGAAAAAATAGATCAAATTGTTGATGGGTTCAGTCAATTAGGGTTCCCACAATGCTACGGTGCAGTTGATGGTTGCCATATAGAAGTAAATCCGCCAAAAGAGGAAGGAACGGATTATTTTAATTTTAAGGGCTGGCACTCCACAATATTATTTGCAGCAGTTGACTATCGTTACAGATTTACATATGTAAACGTAGGAAGCCCCGGGCGCAGCAACGATTCGAATATATTTGAATGTTCACAAATTAAAGCAGTGCACGTGAACAACGAAATTTTTGAAAGAAACGCGAGAATATTAGAAGGTGTAAAAGTGCCAATTCTTTTAATAGGCGACTCCGCATTTAGGTTATCTAAGTATCTAATGAAACCTTTTCCTTTCTGCGTGGAGGGGTCTCACGAGGAGCGAAATTTTAATAAACGGTTGTCGTCATGTCGACGTGTAGTAGAGAATGCGTTTGGACAACTGAAAGCGCGATTTCGAAAAATCGGCCGGGGCTTAGAAGTTAATATAGAAAATGTAAACGTTATAATCAATGGTTGTTGCAGTCTGCACAATATATGTAATAACAGAAATGACAAAATAAATCAGTCATGGATCCAAGGAAATTATCGACAGCACACAAGGCAGCAACCCCAAAGAAGCACTACTAGCAAAGATGTGGATGTTTCCGGATGTTTAATAAGGCACTCTATAATGAAACACTTATGTAAATTTATAAAGACTTTATTAATTTTTTTTTTAATTTATACATTTTTAAGTACTTAATTTTTCAGTTTATTTCCGTAATACTTGTTCTAATATTTTATTATTAACTTTATAAAGTTTTATGATTTTTTCATCATTTTCCAACGACTTTTTTAAAAAATGTTCGAACGTTTCGTGTTCCTTTTTGGCCAACTGAAGAAAATCTTCAGTACAACATCCTTTCTTTTTTTTATTATTTCTAGGTACCCTCGAGGCTGTAGATGTATGTAGATGGTGTAGAGTCTAACCTAGAGGCTGATGATGTAGATGGTGTAGAGTCTAGTAATATTTCCGGCACCTCTACTGAAGTACCTGGTTCTAGTGGCGATGGCGAGGGCATCTGAGTCTCTTCAATATCTAATTAAAAAATAATAATTAATACTTGAAATATGTGTTAATCTTTTAAAATTTTTTAATAAATATTTACCAAATAAAAAACTCTCCTCCATCGTTGCTTTAATATTGCTGCTTTTGTAGTTTCCCATGAATTCGTTGATTATATGGAAATATTCCCATTCGGAGGGCGAACCACCAGAAAGTCCTGTCTTAACTTTTTCGGCTCTAGAAATAATTATGATTTAAATTAATGGAACTCAGACTATTACTTGCTTACCTAAATTTTTTGGTCAAATTGTTTATCCTTGTTCTGATTTCATCAGCAGTTAGTCCTATGTCAAATTCATTTTGCAGTTCCGCACTCATTCGTTTATATATATGTGACATGTGTATTCTTGACTACACCCCGAAGATTTTCAATATTATTACGCCACACTTCAATTAGTTTCAAAATTTCATTTTTTCCCAAAACTTTCCTTTTTTTTTGTCGCCCGCTGCAGATCTTGATTGTCCATTTTCATACACAGAATTAAAAATCTGACAGAACCGCTACACAGTGTTGTCAGTCAACTAGTTCAACATTTTTCTCATTGCTGGAAATTGGCGCTGTAGTCAGTAGTATCTATACTAGGTTTATACCAGGTTGCTCACCTGGTATTAGTACATCCGCGTACCATGGTATCTATACTACGTGTGTGTCACAGGTATAATGTCGCGTGCCGGGCCAAAAAACTTCTGTTCCTCTTTTTTTAAGCCCCACGTGTGAACACTTGCGTGCCACATTTACGCGAGTGCCGGGCCAACCAAAATTTTGTTCCTTTTTTTTAAGCCCCACGTGTGAACACTAGCATGCGACATTTTCGCGAAGGCCCGAGAAAAAAAAACGTTTTTTTCTGTGGCGCCACGTGCGAACAATAGCGTGCCGCGTTTTCGCGAGTGCCGGGCCGGAAAATTCTTCTTTCCCCTCTCGTTTTGCCCCCCGCGTACGAACAATTTCGGGCCACGTAATGCAGGCCGAAACAAATTTTTTTTTCTCTTCCTCTCTGTTTGACTCCGCGAGTGATCACTTTCGGACCACGTGGTGGGGAAAATAATTTTTTTTCCCCTGAACTGAAAAGAGGAGAGACGACTAGAGCTCCGCAATGGACCCCCTGATGAGAAGGGCGTTCCCGCCGACGCCGGTGCCGACCAGGAGGCCGTGGCTAACGTCGAGACGATCCGTCACTGCAAGCTGCCTTCCTTCTGGGCATTCAACCCCACGGCGTGGTTCATGCAGACCGAATCGATGTTCAACGTTAACCGAATCCGTTCGGACCGCAGTAAGTACGACTTAGTTGTTTCAGTTCTCGACAGCGCTTCCGTCGGTGAGCTGCTGGACGTCCTAGCGCATCCTCCCGAGAGATGTTTTTACGACAATTTTTTTTTTTTAATATGGTGGAGGAAACCTTCCAAAGGCACCGGCTCAGTGTTCGGTGAGCCGATAGTGTGGGATTCTTACCCACTAAAACCTCTACCCATACATTCTATCCTTATTTTCTGAGGCGATATACCTCTTGTATTTATTCAGCCTCCGTTGTTAACCTATCCCGGTCCTCCTGATTGATGTTGTTTTGTTGTATATGTTCGCAGCCATTACTCCGCCTAACAATACCCTTGTTTGGATCACTCCGAGATCCTTTTTTCTTATTAAGTCGTTCTCTACGGCTATGTCCGTTGACTTTTTATTTATAATCTCTCGCCAGTTTGCTGTAAAGCTTGTGACCATTGTTTTTGTTTTATTTGTCAATTCTTGCACCTTTCTTACTAGTTCTTCTTTTTTATATTTTTCGACCTTTGTTCTGTGGAATTGGTCGGTGTTGTAGCTATCGGTTACAATCTGAACGTCCAATATTATGGACTCTTCTCTCTTATTTATTATCAAGTCGGGCTTTAGCATACCATGGGATTCCGTCTGTATCCTCGATTCCTTGTGAATCCTTTCTGTACCATTGACCTTTCGAGGTAATTGACAATGGCGTCATGGCGCTTTACCCTAGCATTGTGAGTCCTGGGGCATTGTTGCAGGACATGATTCAATGTCTCTGGGAGTTGACAACCTGCTCGGCATGCTCTGGACAGATTGTCTCGGCCCCTTGTTGTCCTGCTTCGCGTGGGCCATGCATTAAATCTTATTTTTAATGCATTAATGTAATCCTTGCCGTTCAGAAGTTTCGTTGGTTCGCTTACCCAACGATGGCTTTTGGGGGACTTTTGGAGCTTCTATCAGTCCTTTCCCGTCGACAGCTGTTCTTAGTCTCGTGGTCCACATTTTCTCCAGGTCTTCTGCCTTTTCAATAGTCGTCTCGTTGTCCACTTTAAGGCGTCTGTTGCATATTTCTAGTTCACCTGTAACGAAATCGTCAAAAATGGTATTCTCCCTGAGGTGTTTAAAGATATTCTTTATCTTATTTCTCCGCAGTAATGGGGATACCCATCTCATTGATGGGATTCCTAAACCCCCCTCCGTTGCTTTGCCTTCGGAAGATCCGCTGGCAGGCGTAACCATTTCCTAATATAAGCCCTAGAGGTTTTGTCGAGCTTATTGAGACATCCAATTTGGATTCTACCTAAAGAAGTCTGGTGATAATCCCTCTCCTGGAATTAAATAATAATAATAAGTAAAAAATAACATATTTTCGTTCAATGTCTGTTTATTGAACGCACCCGCAGCAAATTGCACGAATGAAGGATGGACAACTTTAAAAACCAAACGGCAATTTGGGAATGAAAGCCGGTGCCGCCATACATATAGAATCAGGTGAGTGGTCAAAATAATAATTTTAAATATATCTTTTTTCCAGCAAATATTAATGAGGAACAGGTGTAATTGTGCTAATTGTGTTTGTGCGTTTTTAAATAAAGTGCGGTAAAAATAAGAGTGATTTTGTACAAAATAGTGGCAAATATGCAAAAATTGTTCTGCCTGTCAGAACAAATATTTTAAATTTAAATATCTCGGACACTAAATGTTTCCGGAGGAAAATTTTTGCATATTCGCCACTTCTAAGGGTAGAAGAACCCTTGTACAAAGTGGAGTAAAATTCCGTGAGTGCACCGTAAACTGGACCTTAGCCATGGCTTTCGTTTGTATCAAAGCTCCAATAAGGATGAATTAGATGTATATCGTTCTTGGAAGAATCTGCCTGGAGCTCAAAAATTAGAGTACTATTGGGAGGCGCTTGGTAATGACGTCGCAAATTTGGATCCAATGAAATATTTTATACAAGAATACGCAAAGTAGAAAGGTAAAAGCATGTGCGACGTATGGAGGATTGGAGTTCAAATATGGAACGGATTAGATTATGAACAGAGATTGCCTTTCATTTTGGAGACGTTAATAGCTGAAGCCGCTGAAGATCCTGAAATCTTAGCGGCATTAATTAATAATTAACTAAAATAAAAAGCATTATCAAATAATCAATATAAAAGTGATATTGAAGAAAAAAGGAATTGAAAATTGAAGAAGGAAGAAACTGAAAATTGAAGAAAGAAGAAACTGAAAATTGAAGAAAGAAGAAAGAAAAAGGAAGACTGAAAATTCAACCCTCAACCAATTACTGGATACACTAATAACCAAATATTGGAATAGAGAATTGAAGACTGCTAGAAAAGAAAAGTTCAAGAAATTGTTCAGGGACTACATTGTATTAGTTAAAATTTTTTTGTTAAAACTTTTTAGATTTACAATTTAAAAAAAAAAAAAAAAAAAACTTTTAATAGTTAATATTGTAAAACAGCTATTTCCTTTTACACGCCGCGTTCTCTCTCGATTTAAAGTGGAGTAAAAATAAATTAAAGTGCAATTAAAATAAAGTAAAATGAATAGTGCAAGTTGTGACCTTTCACAAGGTGAAGGTGGAAGTGATTTTTATTCTGGAGGTCCTCTCCCTTCACCTCGTAACGCGATTTCCACAATACCCTCTATTTCCACGATAACTTTTAATGCTCCAACATTTTGGAAGAACGCACCAAAATTTTGGTTTAAAAAACTTGTGGCGCAATTTGATTTAAACAGGATAACTACAGAAACAGCTAAATACAATCACCTGCTCTCCGCGTTGGATGAGGGTCTAGTTTTTATCCTTAGTGATATTTTAGAAAACCCTGATTCGCGACATCCTTACACGGAATTGAAAGAGGCGTTAATATCTCGGCTTTCAGATAGTGAGACTTCAAAATTAAATAAATTGCTGGGTGATATCGTGTTAGGAGATAGATCTCCGTCTCAATTTCTCAGAGAAATGAAAAATTTATCAAATGGTAATCTCAGTGACGACATTTTAAAGGCCCTTTGGCTACAAAGACTTCCCAATTATATGAGAGCAATTCTATCTTGTAATACAGGGTCCCTTTCAGAATTGGCCAATTGTGCGGATAAAATTTTTGAAGTTAACAACAATAGTAAACCCTCGGTATTCACTGTTTCATCACAACAAAATAATAATAATATTTTAAAAAATTTAACTTCGGAAGTATACAGATTAAATCAACGCGTTGAAGAACTTCTCTTGAAATTAAAGCTCTTAAGCTCCGTAATCGTTCTTCCAGTTGTTGTTCTCATCAAAGTTCACATTACTCAAGAAGTTCTTCCCGTAATCGACCTCAATTTAAATTCAATCGTCGTGATAATTCTCAATCACGTACTAATCCTGATTGGTGTTGGTACCACAATAAATTCAAAACCAACGCTAACAAGTGTATACCTCCTTGCTTTTTAAACCTTTCTGAACAAACAAAAAAATAAATCGCATATCATCTATGACGACAGTCGTCTACATATTTTTGATAAATCCACAAATCAATATTTTTTAATCGACACTGGAGCTGATATTTCAGTTATTCCAAATCCTCTTTCAGTAAAATTAACACCTACTGGTTTACAACTGTCAGCTGCCAACTTTTCAGTAATAAATACCTACGGAAACAAAATTTTAATTTTGGATCTAGGTTTACGAAGAAACTTTCAATGGCACTTTGTAATTGCTGATGTTGAAAAACCAATCTTAGGAGCTGACTTTATATATCACTATAAATTAATAGTTGATTTATCTAAAAGGGTATTAATAGATCCGTTAACTAATCTAACTTCAAACGGTAAATTAGTTAAAGGGCCATCAACCACTTTATCGGTTTTATTAAAGCCTTCTATTAAAGAAAGTGTTCAAAAATTAATTCGTGAATTTCAGAATATCACTATTGATTCTGGTTTTTCCAAACCAGTTAAACATATTATTACTCATCAAATTAAAACCATAGGACAACCTATATTTTCAAAAGTCCGGCTATTATCACCCGAAAAATTAATAATAGCGAAAAAGGAATTCGAATTTAAACGCAGTCACCGTACCGGATCGTTACCCGATTCCTCTAGTTCACGATTTCGCGTGTCATTTACAAGGTTGTAATATATTTTCCACTTTAGATTTAGCAAAAGCTTACCATCAAATCCTAGTGGAACCAGAAGATATACCAAAAACAGCTATTTGTAGCCCTTTCGGTCTCTTTGAATTTACACGTATGACATTTGGTCTTCGTAACGCCGCTCAAACATTTCAACGATTTATTCATTCAGTCCTCCAAGATTTACAATTTTGCTTCGTATACCTAGATGACATTTTGGTAGCTTCAAACACCGAACAACAACATTTAGACCATTTAAAGCAAATTTTCCAACGTCTTCAGGAACCGGGATTAATTATTAACACCGAGAAATGTAATTTTATGCAACAAGAAGTGAAATTTCTCGGTCATTACATCAATTCAGATGGTATCAAACCATCACCTAAAAAAATTAAGACCATTTCAGAGTATAAACTTCCTTCGACAGTTAAGGATCTCAGAAGATTTCTAGGTATGGTAAATTTCTACCGTCGATTCCTACCTCACGCGGCGGAACACCAAATTTTATTAAACAAATATTTAACTGGAGATAAAAAGGACGGCTCTAAGAAAATTAACTGGACACCCGATTCGACCAAAGCTTTCGAAAATATTAAATTCCAGTTAGCCCAAATCACTCTTTTGGCATTTCCAAATATTAACGCTCCCTTAGCTTTATTTGTGGATGCGTCTGACACTGCCATAGGTGCTTCATTAAATCAAAAAAGTAAACAACAATTGGCAACCACTCGGTTTCTTTTCCACCAAATTAAATATTGCACAAACTAAATACAGCTCTTATGACCGAGAATTGCTAGCAGCTTACAAATCAATTAAATATTTTCGTTACCATTTGGAAGGTAGAAACTTCACATTATTCACCGACCATAAACCATTAATTTTTGCTTTCAGGCAAAACCCAGACAAAGCTTCGCCAAGGCAAGCAAGACACTTAGATTTTAGGTCAATTCACTACAGACATACAACATAAAGCCGGAACTGACAATGTCGTAGCGGACACCCTCTCTCGTATAGAGGAAATTCACTTGCCAACCTCAATAGATTTCGAAGCCATTGCTGTAGCTCAAGAAAAAGACAGGCAACTTCAAAGCCTCAGGGAAAATCCTAAGTATAAATTTTCCAACTTGCCCGTCCTCGGAAATGACAAACAAATTTACTGTGAGGTTAAAAATAATCATTATCGACCCTATATACCTGAACAGTTCCGTTTCCAAATTTTTAATTCCATCCATAGTCTATCTCATCCTAGCATCCGTGCAACTAATAAAATGGTGACTTCCAAATATTTTTGGTCGTCCATAAACAAGGATGTTAACAATTGGAGCCGTAGTTGCCTACAGTGTCAGAAAAATAAAATTTCTAGACATATTAAAAGTTCTTTTGGCACATTTCCTATCTCATCTTCACTCTTCGAAACAATTCACATGGATATTATCGGCCCATTACCTCCATCGAATAATTTCAGATAATGTTTCACGATCATTGATCGTTTCTCACGATGGCCAGAAGCAATACCCATACCGGAAATTTTAGCTGAAACCTGTGAAAAACACTCTTTAAGGAATGGATATCACGATTTGGAGTTCCGAAAATTATAGTTACGGATCAAGGAAGACAGTTCGAACCTCATCTCTTTAAAGAACTCTCAAAATTCCTAGGTTTCAAACACAATCGTACAACACCATACCATCCGCAATCTAACGGTTTAGTAGTAGAAAGATGGCACAGAACCTTAAAAACAGCCATCAGAACTTCAGAGACAAAGTCATGGTACGAAGCGCTACCTTCAATTCTACTCGGGTTAAGAACAGCCTTTCGGGAAGAATTTATTGCAACCCCAGCGGAATTGCTCTACGGTCAGTCATTAAGACTTCCCGGAGATTTCCTCCAACAGAACACCAAAGTTCAGCATCAAAGTACCTTTGTCAATTGTTTAAAAGTTCTATTTAACAATTTTCGCCCAATACCTACCTCAAATCACAACAAAGCAAAATTTTTTAAATTCAAAAATTTAGAAGATTGCTCTCATGTTTTTGTTCGGAATGAGGTAGCCAAAGGAAGTTTTCAAAATTGCTATATAACGGACCATTTCCGGTAGTCAAAAGACATGAACATTTTTTCACAATCAAAATCAAAGACAAAGATATTAACATCTCTTTGGATAGATTAAAACCATATTTTACTTCCAATATTTCGGAAATTAGGGAACAAAAGCTTAATCCTCATCCAACTACGAAAGTTATATACAATTTACCTCGAGTTAATTCATCTCTTCTAAAGAAACAGCCAGAGCCTGTTCACTTAAAGTCAAATTTTCGTCAGGAGCCAGCGCTTACGCGAAAAGACACATATCAAAATTCCTCATTTACTTACACATTTTCAATTCAAAACAAAGCTAACAAAAAAGTATCATTTGCATAAAAGGTTTTGAAAAACATTTTTTAATCAACATTTTTTGTATGTATGGAGGTCAACAATAAATTGCAGAGTATTTCTTTATTAAATTTATAATGTAGCGTCAAAGTAGCCTACGTTTATTGTTTACTTGCCGCATGATTTATCAAGATATTTTTGAAACAAAAAAATTTAATTCATGAAAATAATTTTTTGCATCGAGTCGCCTTTTGCCGTTTAGAAATTTTTTCTACCAATAATTAGAAGTGTTTTCTTTGGGCTGTCGTTCAGGCAAAGTTTTCAATTTACTTCACCAATATTTTTAACTGCGTAACCTTTCTTATCTCATGGAATTTCTAAATTATTAATTTTGATTTCGAAAGTGACCCCTCGGCACCAGCTGAAGTGATTAGAGTTGTTAAAAGGCCGAAATAATGTTTTCTTCAGTGGGATATCATAGTTCGCATTCCGAATTAAGTTAATTTTCATGTAACTTGAAGAAAGTTTTGTGATAAGTCAAATCCTTTAGTTACCGTTTTCGGGAGAAACCGCGCGCAACACAGGGATACCCTTCCATAAAATTGCTGCTATCCAATTTTATACAAACTAAAAACTTTTTCTAACAACTATTCTTTAAACGAAAATTAATACATACATATTATATGAAGAATTTTTTGGAAAAAAAACCACGCAAAACTAATTTTTTTAGATAAATATCATAAATAGTGTTTAAACAATATAAATAATTATTTCCCCACTTCAAAAGGTTTCTGATTTTAAATAATAAAAAAAAACAAAAATTTAAAAAAAAAATCATTAAAATCGAATCTGTTCTTGAGGACTTCCGAAGAATGCCTGTTTTATGAATTTATTGACTCGACTAAATATGTATTGTGGCGGTACCTGATGTGTTGTGTGTAAGCAGGCTGTGATTATTTTGCAAAAATTGTAGTAGGCTTGTCGTTTTGTTTTTAGAAAATAAATTCAGTTTCGGTTTGTCATTTAGAAGCGAAGGTCGAATTAAAATTAAATAAATTACAAATAAATTTATAAAAAATAAGGAGGATTATTTACACTGGGGAAAAAGTTTCAAAAATTAATTCAAAATTAATTAATTGAATATTTTTTTTTTTTAGTTAGTTGATTTCATTATTTCACTGATTATTACAACAAACCTTTTTGTTGTAATAATCAGTGATATAATGAAATCAACTAAATAATTTAATTGAATATTATGTAAATAATAAAAAAACAATTTAAAAATAATAATAAAAGTGGAAATAAAACTATAAAACAAATTTAAAAAAATAAATATTTTAAATAAAATTTAAATGGAGGCCGACCTCCATTACAAGTCGACCTCCAAATTTCTAAAACAGGAAACTGAGATCTCCCGTGCGTTATCGGTTCTAGAACTCACTTAACGATACATCTTTTTCTTACGAGTGGGTTCAGAATTTTGATATATTTCAACTATTTAGGTTTTATTATTTGTTTAATTTGTGCAATTTTCTAATAATATGTGTGTGTACATAGAGATTTTTGAGCCCACGCCAGCCGGAAAAACGAGAACCGTACATAATTCGAGTGGTGCAAATACGTTGAAAATGTATATGTAATTTGTTTAGTTGAGGTAGGCGGTCGTTTGCAATTCCTCTGTCAGAAAAAACAAAAACAAGAACGCTGTGGGGAAGGGGAAAAGAGTGTCTGCTGACTGATCAAGGGGAATCCTCAGGAATATTTGTTTTGCTATGGGCTTGGCAAAATTAATAAAAACATATTTTCGTTGAATTTTAAATTAAAATTGGGACGGAGAGGGTTCATGTTAAAAGGAGTTTTGGTCGGAATTTATTTGATAAATTTCTGAGATAGGGTCTATTTTGAAACTTATTTTGGATTTAAGAATTTGATTGATCTGCATTTGTATTGAAATATTTCGTTAATATTTGTTATTTTTTTTATGTTTTTCCTTGTTTTTTTAGTTCGTGTTTTTTCTTTTTTTTTTAGTGTTTTACAATTTTATATGTTTTTATTAATCGATCTGTGGGTGGGCAGGGGGAAAATTTGAATGGGAACCGAAATTATTTTTTCTTGTTTTCCGGATTATCAATTCCGATTCTATAGGAGGTTGGGGAGGGGGTCAAGTTCGGTGTGATTGGATAGCTTTTCAAAAAATATTTGACTCTTACATTTTTCGATCCAATGTGTATACATCTATCGCAAAATATTCGATCGCCCGGAATGATTCTTTTCATATAACACATCCTCCCCCGCACTCCTTGTAAAGAATTGGAAAACAAAATTTCAGATAAAAATTTCCTATTTTCAAACGCTTTTAATTAACTTGAGTTGTATAGGTCAAATGTTGCAACAAAACATTTTTGTTAGCTACTTCTATTTTGCCGAAAGTTACGAAACTTTACACACATGTTTAACTTCGGTGACAATATAATATTTTCATGTTTGTAGGTGGATTCCACCCACGCATTAAACAGTTTCATAACATTTTTTTTGAATTGAAAGTTATTTCCCATAGAATCAAAATATACGCAATAAATGGCGGAGGTTCCCATTTGAAATTTAAAAGCTACCATCGACCCACCCAATAGGAGGTGGAGAAGGCTTTGTTTTTCAGGTCAAATTGGACATCAACAAGTAGAAATAAAAATAAATATATAACTCTTCGATTGAAAACCTCATTATTAAAATCTCCAATTCCGATCTTCAAGCAATAAACCTAAGTCTGCGTCGCGTCGCGGTCGGTCGCGGTACCTATACTTGAATTGGAACAACATGAAAAGAAATTATAATTCTTCCTACCACAAACACTCCCTCTTATGAAATAATTAAATTAAGACCGCTCTGATTTGGTCACTGACCGCACTCTAACCAGAAATACCCTGATTATGGAGGTCATTTTATCGATTCACTGTACGTCAAGGACCTTCATCTTCACCGGCCGGCGCTGGAGAGGATAAATATGTATATCAAAGGCGTTCGCTGGGCATGGAAGCCCAGGGGGTCAAGCACAAAACCAATATTTAATTACTGCAACTCAACAGACTGGAAGAGTAATCCTCCCGAATGGACCAATAGATCCGAGATGGTCGGGGCACTACTCTCGGTCTAAATCATTGGCAAGATTTTTTATCTGGATCGTTTCAAGCGAAAACTACCTCTTCTTTTTCTTTTCGTTTATTTTAGCCTGTTCGAAAACGACCATGAAAGGAAAATGAGAGTTAGCCCACCCGGAAAAGGTTTTAATGTTTTTGAGTATTTCGGTGTTACTGCCTGAACTCTAGAAAGAACCTGCACATTCTGCCCAAGTGTCAAAACAAATAGCGAGTTTTCAAGGACCTTATTTTTGTGTTATCTCTGTGACCAGACAATTTGCCTAATAAAATCAATTTTGGCTCAATTAGCACATAAATATAGAAATAATAAATTTTCCCTTTGCATGTGGTTGTTTTTAAAGATTTTCATATGCTGAATTTTTTCGATTATCATAATTAATGGGCAATACAGCAGTTTGTCATAATGTGGAGGGATATTAATAATTACCAAGTGATGAGATACTATTTTTCTAGATATTGCAGAATTGTAATCCAATTTCCACATGTGTGTATATTCCTTCTGAAGTATATTCACTATATACATATATAATAATTCATATACTAACAATAATACCGATGATGACTTTTTTATACATTTAATTAACGAAATCGATATGAACGTAGAACCATGGGTTGAAAATATTAAAATCAACAATAAAATAGTTAAATTTAAATTAGATACAGGTGCAGACATTAACGTTATTCCTTGTGGAACAGCTAAAACGTTAGGAAACATCACAGCAGAAAAACTTGAAAACAAAATCCAAGCATATGGGGGGACAATTCTAGAACCAGTGGGAAAAGCCAAATTAAAATGCATGGTTCGAAACAAAATCAAGGAACTAGAATTTGTGATTATGAAAGAATGGTACAATACCAATACTAGGGTTAAGTTCATGCGTTGAGCTTAATCTTATTAAACGAGTAGACGTTTTGTCGCAAAATTGTGATAGAGTACAATATTTAAAACAGAATGCTGACCTTTTTGAAGTTTAGGTACCTTCGTTAAGAATTTTTCTATTAAACTTAAAGAGGGCATAAAACCAGTAGCAAAAGCTGCACGCCGTATCCCACTAACAATCAGGGAGTCCGTTCCGTTAAGGAAGAACTTAACAGATTAGAGAGTAAAGGAATCATTGAAAAGTCGGATAATCCAGCGGATTGGATTTCCAATATAGTCATTGTAGAAAAACCAGAAAAAAAAATAAGAATTTGTCTTGATCCTAAAGAATTAAATGAAGTCTTAAAACCTGTAAATCATCCGATTCCCTCATTTGACGAAATATCAGCAAAATTAGCAAATAAGTCATATTTTACAGTTCTAGATTTAAAAGATGGATATTTCCAAGTTGAACTAGATAAAGAGTCAAGTGGTTTATGTACATTTAGTACACCTTTTGGATTATATAGATACAAAAGATTGCCATTCGGAATTCGCATAGCCCCAGAAATATTTCAAAAATATAATGAACGAAATTTTAATAACATAGACGGTGTGTCGATAAAAATAAAACTGGGTCTTCTAGTCCCTACGAGATCCACCACTCCACTCCTCCCAGGTCATCCAACTCTAGAGCTGCATTTACTCCAGCGCGTCAAGTAAACTAAAAAATGTATGTTTAATTCACATTAACAATATCAATAATTGAATTATTTATATTGGGCGTAATATTTAAATTACTCCACTAATTATATAGCTGAATTAGATTATGGTATTGAATTAATATGTTCATTCTTTGCAGGCGAGCAATATATATAGATGACATTCTGATTGCTGCTGAAACTGAAAAACAGCATGACGATATACTTAAAAAAGTAGGTACTTGCTAGAGCAAGACAATTGAACGTAAAAGTTAATCCAGACAAATTACAATATAAAGTTAACAGTGTACGTTTTCTTGGACATACAATATCCACAGACGGGATATCCTGCGATCCTGATAGGAAAAAAGCTATACAAAGTCTTGCCCCTCCAGAAAATAAGAAACAATTGCAACAATTATTCGGAATGATTAATTATGTTAGAAGCTTTATTCCCCATCTATCAGACATATCGGCACCACTAAGAGACTTATTACGGGAAAATACGGTCTTTAAGTGGGAACAATCGCATACAACTTGTTTAGAGAAAATAAAAGAAATGATCATTAATGCGCCAACCCTCAAGGCATTTGACGAAAAAAACAAAAATATTGTAATACAGGCAGATCTAAATATGGTCTACAAAAGGTCTGCAAAATAAAAAACCAATTTACTTTGCATCTAGAAGTCTAACAGATGCTGAAGTTCGCTATGCACAGATAGAAAAAGAGTTAGCTATAGTGTTTGCTTGTCAGAAATTTCATTATTTTGTATACGGTAGGACTTTCGAAGTCATTACAGATCATAAACCTTAGGCGTTTTTAATAAGGAAATCTCTAAAATACCAAATGCCAGATTACAAAGAATGCTAATAAGGTTGAGCAAATATGACATCAAAATAACATATAGTCCCGGAAAATTCATGTTCATTGCAGACTTACTCTCTAGGAACTTTTATCGTGAAAAACCAGTTCCCGAGATCCCGGACTTGAACTACATGGTTCACACTATTAATGTAGGAGAAACCAAAAAGAAACAATTTATAGAGGAAACAAGTAAAGACGAGACCTTACGTCTACTTAAAAATATTTTAGAAACAGGCTGGCCAAAGCAGAAGTCCAAATTAGATGAAAGAATAAAATATTTTTGGAAAATGAGAAACGACTTGATACTGGAAAATGGATTAATATTTTTAAATGAACGAAATCTTATTACCGTGAGCATGAGGCAAGAAATTTTAAAATTATTGCATAAGTCACATCAAGGCATGGAAAGAACTAAAAGTAGAGCTAGAGAACTAGTATTTTGGCCAGGAATCAATCAGGACATAGAAAATATGATAGGTACATGTCATGTTTGTCAGAAATACAGAAATAGCAATATTTAGGAACCGTACATAGCCCATGAAGTACCAAATTTACCATTTGACAAAATTGGCACAGATATATTTGAACTTGCAAAAAAAAATTAGTTATTTGTGATTACTTTTCCAAATATATAGAAATAATTCCCCTCAGAAATAAGACAAGTACTGAAATAATTAAAAAATTAAAACAATTATTTGCTATTCATGGATTACCCAAAACAATTATTGCCGATAACAATCCTTTCGGATCATATTCATTCAGCCAGTTTTGTGAAACCCATGACATAAAAATTATAACAACGAGTCCCCATTATCCACAAGCCAACGGATTAGCTGAAAGAGCAGTCCAAACAGCCAAAAGGATTATTCTTAAGGCTAACGATGCACAAGAAGAACTTTGGGTGGCTCTGTTGGCGTTCCGTAACACACCAATAAAAGATTGTGAAAAATCTCCAGTCGAAATATTAATGGGACGCAAACAACGTACGTTGCTTCCTATGAAAATCAAAAACGAAACCCAATTAAAATATCAGCAATTTCATAATTGTATCAATTCAAAAAATAAATGCTATGCACACCATTATAATAAAACTGCTAGGTACAAAAATGAGTTTCAAGAGGGTGAAGATATTTGGGTAAAGTGTGGGAAAACTTGGCAAAAAGGTCTGATTGAACAAAAGCATTCAACCCCACGTTCATATTGGATTAAACTCGAAGATGGTACTACTTGAAGAAAAAAATTCGTGTTTCTTACGTCCAAGATAGTAAATCAAAGTGTTATATGTATATATATATATAAATACTTAATAATTTAGAATTATACCTCATAATTGTAATCAATTACATGTGTTGTTTGTTTTAACATTTTGAATTTCAAACGCTTAACAAGATATCCTTACCTTGATTGCAGTAACAACTAAAGGAAAATGCTAATCTACTGAATACTATTGAATTCACCTAAAGTATAAAATTAAAAATATTAATGCATAAAATATTAATGCAATAAAGAACGAGTTTATTAGTTATTTAAGTACACCAATGTATAATTGCTTTAACTTTGAATTAAATTCTTAAACGGGGAGGTGAAGCACATATATTCACTACATTGTAATTTCATCTAACTGGTCTAACCAGTATAAGAACTTGTACTCATGAGGCCCTACTAATTTATACTCTGAATTTAACGAAATCACCAGTAGTTCATAAGCCTTCTAGTAATAAAGACCTATTGCTCAAAAAGTCTTTTTTTTGTGAATTACTCGCTCGCCCATATAACACACCTTCAAAATTATTTCTGCATACAAGCCCACAACGTTTGCCCTGTTACTACTCCGATTCAATGGAATATTAAAAAAAAAAGATTGGCTTTTAATTTTTGAGGAGCAACAAGTTCCGGATTGAAACGCTTGTGGCGGTTGTATGAAAGCAAGCTGTGCAATTTTTGTGGAAATCGTAGCAGGCCATGAGATGAAGTTTTGTTGTTTTCAAAAGTAAAAAATATCAGTTTTGGAATTGACTTCGGCCGGTAAAGTTCTAATTTAAAAATTAATAATAAAATAATCAAATTGTAACAACCTAAAATTAAATATAAACATTTAAAATAAATAAATTTCAAAAATTTGCAAAAAGTGAAAAGTGAAAATAAAATATAAAGTAAAAATAATAAATTATAAATTATTTTAATTTAAATAAAATTTAAATGGAGGCCGACCTCCATTACAGGTCCGACCTCCACACGCTAATACTTTTTGGGTTCGTCTGGCTCGGCACCTACACACTTCCGAATTACAGCGGAGAGATGATCGTGAAATTTTGTAACAATAGTTTTATTTACAATCTACGCATAAATACCTTTCACTTGATATCATAAACGATTCTTTTGCTTATTTTTTTTATTTCAAAGCGCAAGTTTAGGTAGTTTTTGTCCGCCATATTTACTTTATGCTCAAGTCACATAGCCCATGTTACCCGCGCCATTATGACAAATCCATGAATGTTTCATTAGTCGATGACGACTAGTTTGAGAGTTACGGGGCAACAGAAACGGACATACACACTAACTAAAACCATTAGGTACTCTTCTGTTTGATTCCACCGCAGTCTGGTAAAAATAAGTTCATGCTTTTCGAATGTGCAAAGAAAAATACAATATAGGCTTTTCTGGGATAATGATGAACAAAATATTTATGCTGGCTTGAAACCAATTTTGTTGTCATGGTCTCTATCTAACTAAGAATTGAAAGAATTGGAGTTGTCCTAGAAATATTCACAGCTTGAAACAGTAGGTATAATATTTGTCTCTTCATTCTTCGTTGCCTACACCAAACCGCAAAGTTGAACTCACTTAATTCCCCGTGCTCAAGGATACGCTTCGGAGGATGGTTGTTAATCAGACACTTCATTTAAAAAGAACCAGAAAAAGTCCACGACCACTGAAGAGTCGGATATCGATTCAGCGGCAGTGACGTAACTATTCTGCCTGAGGCTCCCGGCAATTTCTTAAGGGTGGGGGTCCTAAAACGAAAACCAAAAAGTTCGTCGCTGAACTACTAACCCAACTTTTGATTTGAAAGTGTGTGTTGCTAGAGCAACAACTTTTTTCATAAATATTTTCTTATGTATGGAAATGGAAGTCTACAATAAATTGCAGAATATTTCATTATTAAATTTATAGTGTAGAGTCAAAGTAGCCTACGTTTATTGTTTACTTGCCACATGATTTATCAAGATATCTTTGAAACAACAAAATTTAATTAATGAAAATAATTCTTTGCATCGAGTCGAGCAAATCCTCAAGATATTCTTCTCATTGCTACTATCCTTGAGGCTGTACTTTTGTCGCTTTCCAACTTATCACTTAGCTCCTTAGCACACTAATGTAAGCAGGGTTCGAATTGTTTTGTTCGCTTGGATTAAATTGATTAATTAACACAACTAGAAGACGATGCAACAGGATAATAGCGAAGTAAACTTCTCGGAGCTATTGGACAGAGCAGCGAGGAAAGCGTGGCGGAAGGACTTTGTGATTTCTACGAAATTGACTTCTGGAATTACCAAAGATGGCATTTGGGCTGACGGCCTGTTGGTGTTTTACCCGATATTTAAATACCTGGAAGAAAACGTACCCGAGGATCTTCTTCCCTTCTCAGAGCCCGCAAACGCCTCTAGTTCGATAGATACCTACATATATCAAACAAATTTCGAATCCTAGGTGCAAGCGTTGCATCCTAAAAAAAGTACAAGTTTATTAACTTGTATACAAAAGTTAAGTAAAGTACGAACCAGTACATTAATCAAATGCATCGGGATTGTTATAAAACACACTGCCGAGTGGTACCTCACAATCGACTTTAAAGTTAAGAATTTTATCAAGTCTAGTGAAAACCGTCTTGTACCGGGGATGTTTAGCAAATCCTCAAGATATTCTTCTCATTGCTACTATCCTTGAGGCTGTACTTGTCGCTTTCAAACTTATCACTTAGCTCCTTAAGCACACTAATGTAAGCAGGCTTCGAATAGTTTTGTTCGCTTGGATTAAATTGATTAATTAACACAACTAGAAGACGATGCAACAGGATAATAGCGAAGTAAACTTCTCGGAGCTATTGGAGAGAGCAGCGAGGAAAGCGTGGCGGAAGGACTTTGTGATTTCTACGAAATTGGCTTCTGGAATTACTAAAGATGGCATTTGGGCTGACGGCGAGTCGCCTTTTGCCATTTATAAATTTTTTCAGAGAAAACATCAAAAGTGAATATCAAATATTCATTTTTTTCTTAGTTTTTTTTTATTATCTCATGGTTAAATTATTAATTTTGATTTAGAAAGTGACCCCTCGGCACCAGCTGAGGTGATAAGAGTTGTTAAAAGGCCGTAATAATGTTTTTTTCCAGGCCGGAAACCATGGAAAACTGGCCGGAAACCATGGAAACTGATGTTTGGAAAAATAAACAGAAAGTACGGTATAAAAGGAGCAGCGATGGACTTATCTTATTATTTTATGAAAGACCGTATAGTTTAATGGATTGTAGTTTTAAATAGATAAAGTTGTACAAACTAATTTTGTTTTTAATTTTATGCCCTCTGCAGATAATTTTTGTGTTAGTTGCCAACAGTGCATACTTGGTATCTTTCATATTTTGCTACATAAAAATATATCTAAAACAGGAAACTATGATCTGCCGTGCATTATGAGTTCTAGAACTCACTTAACGATACATACTTGTCTTTCTGTTAAGAATGGGTTCAGAATTTTTATTTATTTCAATTATTTAGGTTTTATTATTTGTTTAATTTGTGCAGTTTTTTAATAATATGTGTGTGCACATTGATGTTTTCGGGCTCCCTTAAACCGGAGCCCATGGTATTTTGCCAGTCTTGCCAGGTTATTGTTACGCCACTGTTCAGCGGGTTGCATCTACACTATGCGTAGCCTTACATGGGGCGATCTGTGGATGACAACAAGGAAGAGGGAATCGTGGAAGAGGATGAGGAACTTGTATATAGATCCCGACGACGTTGCAGCCGCAAGGGGCGGAGCCGCTGATGAAAACGCCGGCAGCCGTTGCCGGAGCAGAAGACGGCGCGCGGTTCCGTTTTTTTTTTAAAAAAACCATAAAGTACTTACCTCGTACATCTCCGCGATATACCTTTTCAATATCCTTAAAGCTGCCAATATGATTTTTGCTACAGTTTGCCATCTTTGCAAATCCATATTATTTTTAATTGAACCTTAAATTTAGATTTATTGACTGGGATAATTAATTTCTCACTCTCAAAAATAATAGAATTAATTTTATAGACGTTTAATGAAGAGGCTACTGTAAACAATTTTTCTTTTGACTTAACCTATGTGATATATATTATAGACAGGCACTATGTCTCACTCTTATAATATATGTAAATAATTTTTGAAATAATTGTTATTACAAAAGCTGTTTGTTCATATTTTTCCAAACAATAGTTATATCATTAAAAAAATGTTGGAGCAGCTATATACAAATGATACAATACCTTTAGAGATTCGCACGCATAAAGTCATCTTCTAAATCGACCTTAAAATTTCTCTAAAATTGGAGATGTCTGCAAAAGAGGTGCAGAAAATATGTATGTAATATAGCTAGTGAAAAATGAAAATAAATAAATAAATTGAAAAATTTGTAAAATGCGCAAACCGAAGAAAAAAACTTTTATAACGCGACTTTAAATTTTGCAAGATCCATGCTTTAAATTAAAGTGTACATTCAATTATGTATACCATTTCAAATCATAACGACGAAACAGTGTTGCCTTTGGAAGTTAATAACGAAGGTTGTATAATTTAAGTGTATATATCGTACATACTGTTCCCGGAGCGAACCCTGAAAAAAAATAAATTAAAAGTAAAAAAAAATTTTTAAAAACAAGTTTTTATTGAAAAAAAAGTTAAACAAAAAGAAAAAAATAAATTTTAATGACATTTGTCATATATGTATATACATAGTAGATTCTAGGTTCAGAATAGCCCCTCTCTTGGTAACACATCATCATAATATAGGAGTACGTAGATAGGTAAGTTCTAGGGACGTATATAAATATATGTAGATCTTTTCACAATGTGAAATATATATAAATTTTAAAAGCTTGAGGACCTGATATTGTACAGTATCCTGTATAACGGATAGCGTACATCAGGGCCTCAAGCTTTTAAAATTTATATATATTTTACATTTTGAAAAGATCTACATATATTTATATACGTCCCTAGAACTTACCTATCTACGTACTCCTATATTATGATGATGTGTTACCAAGAGAGGGGCTATTCTGAACCTAGAATATATCTACTATATACAGTAGATTTCGGTTATAACGACGATGATGGGACCGCTACAATTTCTTCGCTATATACGGAAGTCGCTATATAGAAAGAAAGAAACAAAGAAATCTATAATACTATACACATTTTATACAGGGGGATTTTTAAAAAAACCTGTAATATTACATTGATCAGTTTAGATTTCTGTGTTAGCGTACGATGTAAGGTGTATTCCTTTTTCATAACTCCTTCGATGTCTATATTGTCTTTTCCTTCAACAAATAAACAATATTTCTTTAGTGTGCCGACTCGGTCGCATGGGATTTCTAGGAACTTGTTACAAATGATTCATTAAAATTAGTCGCTATACCCGAAATCGGCGTTACATCCGGAGTCGCTATAGCCAAATTGTTTTCCTTTAAGAGTATGCTTTAAATTCAAGGGACTTAGGTGTTACGTCGCTATAACCAAAAAGTCGTGACAACTGAGGTCGTTATAATCGAAATCTACTTTACATATATGACAAATGTCATTTAAATTAATTTTTTTCTTTTTAGTTCCCATTTTTTTCAATAAAAGCTTGTTTTTAAAAATTTTTTTTTACTTTTAATTTGTTTTTTAATTTTTAGTCTGGTTTATTATTAAAATTTTTTATTTTCAAAACCTTGCATATGGCATTTTCAGTTTTTAGACCATTAAATTTATTACACTATTTACATTAGTTGACGCAATCAACTATAAAAATTAATAAACAAAATAAATTAATATAAGTTTTCCACACCACTAGAATACACCAAAAAACAGCAGGATTCTGCAGAAAAGTGCCTGGCATCCGAGGGAGGCCATGTTGTTATTCAAGAGGGCCATATGGTTAATTTCAAGGGTGGCCATATTGTTTAGTCAAGAGCGGCAATGTCGCAATTCAAAAGGGCCATATGGTTAATTTCAAGGGTGGCCATATTGTTGATTCGAGGGCGGCCATAATTTGATGTATAAAAGGACAGGTGAGAGCGGAGACGGCACTTCAAGTTGGACTTTCACATGGTATAATACTTCGTCAGTAAGTAATAATTTAAAAATAAAATAGTTGTTCAAATAAACCCAAATTGGAAGAGTTTTATAGTGATTCAGTGTTGTATTGCAATTGGTTTTCCCTAGAGATTCGTCATACAATCAAGGTATGCTCTATTTTTTTAGAGTCATCGTGATTAAAATGCGATATTTCTGGCTAAACCCATAATCAATGTATTAGTTTGTAAGCTGCCACACTATCTGGGCTCATTATATTTAATTTAAATTTGTATAAAAGGGTGTAAGATAATTAATTGAATTAAAAGAAATTGTAAACCAAATATGCACGTATTTGTTCTGTAACCTATTCACGTTCCTGGATTTTTCATTTTACATATAGGATATTTTAGTACTTCCATTCAGGAAAGACGCTAAGCAACATTATTTACACCATTAACATTATTTACACTATTTACATTATAGACATTATTTATATCATTATTTTCACCATTTACATAATTTGTATCACTGACTTTATTTAGTTAGTTATATTACTACCTGTTGTTTGTTTTTTATTTGTTTAACAAAGAAATATAAATGAAATGCACTGAATTTGACGGATAAACAAAAGGACCACCGACAAATAAATATCACTAAATTTACACCACTAAACCAAGTAAATCCACTAAATAACAATATACAAAATGTAAAGGAGCTGCTTACCTGTTTTTTGAGCCTAAATTTTCCAATATATAAGCATTGAAACGCCGGAATTTAGCACTACAATACAATCCAAGCAATTAACCCAAATAGGCCAAACCCGGCAATTGGGGTCGCAGGAATGATTTATGAAATGTGAGATGTTCCCATAGCTTGCTGCGTCAATTGTATAGACCGTGTCTCTCTCCTGATTGAAATCCAAATCAAAGAGGTAGGTTCGTCCTTCAGCATCGTAAATTTTGCCACGTCTATTAGCTCGTCTGCAGTTATAATCTCACCGACATACTCACAGACGAGCTCTCATGGATAAGTTTTTCAGTTTTAACACCCCATCCACATCCATTACTCGTCTTAAAGATTGTTAAGAAGTTTTTACGGCCTTTTTGTATTACTCGATTCCCGCAGTTGGGGGCTTTATGGATCTTTGTGTTGTCTTTTTTTATTATTTCCAAAAGATGGCAACGAGAGACCTCATCAATTATAATTCCGGGAGTCTCGAACATCTCCCTAAGCATTTTGCCACACATTTATGTAGGTATGTATTAAATGTGAGTATTAAATCGACTATTCTTATTAAAGTGAAACTTTATTATCATCGCCACAAATTTTTTTGTTCATCTATCGCATGTCGCATTACAGCCGCCCGCTGAGTAGGGGTGCCGCGGAGACGGGGTAAAGTGAAAGGCGCTCGGCAGAGCAGCCAAGGCCAATATGGCAGCGCCAATGGCTCGCATCAGCTGACCGTGTAGCATTTATATGCTCACTCATTCGTGCAAGTGCTCCGCGGTATTTGTGTGTTTTGATCAGTGTATTGATGTAAATGAATTGTTGTTCACTTGATCGTGATGGACATAACGATACAGCGTTGAAAGCGTCTAGCATCTGAATGATTGTATTTATTATGTATTCCGTACTCTAATACGCAGATTGAAATTAAAATTTATAGTTGGATATCTTGTCTACTATTGATTTCCCATTATCATTCCCATTTTCCAATTATTAAGTTAAGATGAAAAACGCGATTTTAATAACCTAAATCGAGTAATTTTCCTAAAATTTTCAGTTAAATGCCTACGATCCGAAAAAAGTTTCACTTGCACCGTGGTTTCATAAAACCACACAATGTTTTTTTCTCGTGATACTTTGAAAAATTTGGTGGTCATATTTAATTTAGTATCTTGATTTCTACATTTTGAAAACGGAAAAAAGAAATTCCAAAAACCAATATTCATGGCAATCTTAATTTTATGTCCATAGAATTAATTTCTATGTTAAGTTTACGAATGTAGTGCCTTCAGACAAAACGTGAAAAATATTGAGCAACAAACATCCAAATAAACAAAAAACTCTCGAGTTGATATGTAACGGATTCAAATTCGGTACCCGTACCATCAATATGAAATTTAATTTAACCCGCCGTTGGTGACGTGAATTTGACTTACATCGTTGGTGCCGCCGGTCTCACGCACTGGGGTTTTTGACTACGAGTATTTCTATAATTTATTGTTCATGCTACTTTTCATTGGAAAGGTTATAAAATTAGATATTTTTTTGTCAATAAAACATAGGTATTTCATAAATCAAATCGCTTTTATTACTCATTAGACAATATCTTTGGATGCATTAAAATTTCAAGGTGTTTCAACAATATTTTTTTAAACTAAAAAGTGTCGCAATAATATTTAAGGATGAAATCAGTCTTATGACATTTTAAACATAAAGTAAAGAAACATAAATGGTAATACTTCTACAAAAAAAAAAAAAAAATATAATTTTAAAATCACCCATCTTCAACAGCCATACAACTCGAGCAACCATTTGACTTACTTAGTTGGTGACGCCGCGCGGGGGGTTCTCAAGGATTGATTTGCTTAACAGTTTTTAGGAAGTTCCAATTTCGTGATTTAAAGTTTCTTCTTCGCTGTCCCTTGCGATTACTACTTCAGGTTGATTGTGGGTGCCGAAAAACCCTATCAAAATATTCGCAAGTCCCGTCAGCTCGCTCATTAAATAAAAGAACGTTGATGCCTTTGCGAAATACATATTTAAAAATGGTATTTGACACACTCCTAATTTGGTTAGCCATTTGACTCGTAAAATATGGCGTCAAGTGAGGATGCAGCTTAGGATGAGCTCTGTGGAAAATGTAAAAAAGAGGTCAGAGATGAGGATAAAGCGTTGTTGTGTGATGGTTTTTGTAAGAAATGGTATCATATAAAGTGCTACGCAGTTGGTGAAAGAAAATATGTATAATAAACTTAAAGAAATTTCTGACATTGTGCTGTGGGTGTGCAATGAATGCAAGAGTGACTTAAATGAGATTACTAAATTAAGCCCTAAATGTATATTGTCCAATGCAAAGGAACAAAACACAGCAGAGGCTATATCAATCCTGAGCGATCAGGTAAGAAGTTTAAATGATAAAGTAGTAGATATTCCAAGTAATCTAAAGAAACAATTGGAGTCGGTAACCTCAGAGATGGAGCCGTTATCGAAGAAATTGTCATATGCTGAAATCACAAGGATCAATCCCAAGGAAACGATCGAAGTTAAATTTAACCAGGGTATAATTATTAAACCTAAACACCAGCAAACATCGGAAACAACAAGGAAGGCACTTAAAGATAGCATTATTCCGTCAGCGATTAAAGCTCCTATTACTACGTTGAAAAACATAAGCAATGGAGGAGTTCTAGTACGTTCGACTAACACTGATGCAAATAAGCGGTTATTATCAGAGAGAACCAAAGCGCTAGGTGTGATGACTATACAATAAATCTCACGAAGCAAAGAAAACCGAGACTAGTAATCACAAACCTGAGTGAAAAATATGACAACTCAACACTAATGACAGAACTAAAGCAATTGAATTACTTTATAGATGAGACAGATAACATCAAGATTACATATAGCAAGATAAACCAGAAAACTAATAAATGGACACTATAGGTACATAGAAGCAATTGGAAAAACTTATAAAAAACTAGTAAATAGACACATAAACTTGGGCTGGAACTCACACTTTGTTAAAGAAGATCTAAGTGTATTACAATGTTAAAAATGCCAGGGCTTTCACCACACTGCAAAAAACTGCAATAATAATCCAACTTGCGCAAAATGTGCAGGAAATCACTTAACAACACAATGCTGAAATAAAAATTACAACAAATGCGTAAACTGTCTGAAAAAAATTAAATCAGTAAACATGCCACCTGAAGACTGTCACAACCATAGGGCTGACAGTAGGGCATGTCCGGTATACGAAAGTAGAATTAAGCAGATTAAAGAGCGAACGCACTACTTTATCGACAACGTTTAACGAAGCTAACTGCATGGCCATATCTATAAGATATATCAATATAAGAAGTCTGAGAAACAAACTAAATGAATTAGCTTTATTAGCAGTGCAATATTCAAATCCCCACTTAATAATACTGAACGAAACGTGGTTATACCAAAATGAAATTAACATATAACATAAACGGATACAAGGCGGTACATAACTGCAGCGAAGAATCTAGGGGAGGAGGAACGGCGGTTTACGTTAGAGATGACCTGACATTTGATAGCTTGGCATTAGACAATAGTTATAATGCTCTACTAATAGAACTTTCTTTTGATAGAAAAAAATTTAAATTTTTAACGCTTTACAGATCACCGACTCAGAATGACAACGAATTTATTGATTTTCTTGATAATGAACTAAACAAACATAGAAACCTCACACTTATAGCAGACACCAATATTGATCTCTTACAAAACAACAGCACAACTGAAAGCTATACGAGCATGATAATAGCAAATGGACTAGACATAATAAATAAACTCGACAAGAGTAACGCAACTAGAGAAACAGATCAAACTGCCACAATCATTGACCATGTAATTACTAACATGAACCTGAAATCTAGCAAAATGCAGCTATACCTGATCGACAATCCTAATTCAGATCATAAATTGATACATGTAGAGATAACGACTAACATAAAATTCAAGCAAAAAATGGAATACAGGATGGTTAATAAAATGGATAAAGACGTATTCAAAAACAAAGTCAAGGAGGCCCTAAATACAATAGAAAAACCCACAATAGAAGAACTCACATCAGTTATAGCTAGCGCTAAAATAAGCAGTACTACTACAAAGAAGATTAGAACAAGGAATAATACGTGGATAACGAATGAGATCATTAACAGCCATAAAAGAAAGAGGCAAGTCTTACAAAAGGATGAAGAAACATCCGGCAGATAACTCTTATAAAAAGTCCTACATGGTAATTAAAAACAAGGTTACACGATTAATACGAAGAGCAAAGAATAGAGAAATGAGGGAAAAGCTGGAGAGCGTTGCTAATGACGGAAGCAAGATGTGGAAAGTTATAAACGCGAACATATTATGCAAAGCAGCAAGAGGGGATACAACGATAAAAAAATTGGACTATAAAGGATCAATATGTGAATCTACTAAGGATATTGCTAACTCACTTAATAAACATTTCAACGAAATAGGTATGAAGTTAAAGCAGCTCATTAGATCAGTTACTCCGATCACGAACAAGACAAGAAATAAATCTATATACCTACACCCCACGGACGAAGACGAAGTAGAAAGGATAATCCGGTCGCTCAAAAAGAAAACAGCTACCGGGCTTGATGGTATTAGAACAGAGGACTTACTAATTCTAGTAGAAGTAATAAAAAGGCCACTCACGGGAATAATAAATAAACACCTAGAGGATGGTAGGTTTCCGGACTGTCTAAAGGAAACGGTAATTGTGCCGATTCATAAAGCAGGAAGTAAGACTAATCCAAATAATTATCGGCCCATTGCGTTACTAAACATCACAAGCAAAGTGTTCAAGAAAATAATACACAATAGAATAACAAACTTTCTCTATGTGAACGAAGGGTACGATAAAAATCAATTTGGGATTCAACGTAAGAGCGGGACTGAATCAGCAATAACTGACATGACCAGTGCAATCAATGAATATCTCGATGATGGCTTCTATGTGGCGACCATATTTGTTGATCTACAAAAAGCTTTCGACACAGTGGACCATGATCTTCTCCTGCTCTATATGAACAACCTGACAAAAGCGAAACTCATAGCTGAATATAAAATATTTGCAGACGATACCATACTTATATATAAGGCTATATCATGCAATGAGCTAGAATGTGATATAAATGAGGACCTAAAACGTTTAGATGAATGGGTGACTGGAAACCGGCTAACTTTAAATAAAGAGAAAACTAACTTCATGTTATTTTCAAATAAAAACAAGGTTGGTATAAACCCAAACATTAAAATAGGGAACGTTATTATAAGAAGAACGGACTCAACGAAGTATCTAGGAATGCGTCTAGACGAAAAATTAAACTGGACATCACACATAGAACATATAAGAAAGAAAATTACTCCATTACTTGGTGCATTAAAGAGGTCAAACATAAAACTGGACTGGAGAATCGCATCAGCGATTTATAACTCTCAAATATTATCACACATTAGATACAATCTTATAACTTGGACGCAGACAACAAAATATAACTTGGAAAAATCAAATAACCTAATGAGAAGAGCAATAAGAGTTCTATATCCTATCGAGGATGATATTCCTAGATCCGAAATCTTCTCAGCTACAAACAACTTCAGCATGGAAGACATGATCTACATTGAGAAGGCAAGGTTTATCTTTAAAATTAATAACCAGGAAATGAAGACAAACATAAAACTAACAAAAAACTCTGATATCCACTATTACAACACCAGAAATAAAGACAATATCAGAACAAAGAAGGCAAAAACGACACGAATCAGCAAAGGTTTAATAAAGAGTGCAAGCGAAGTATTCAATAACCTGCCGGGGGAATATAGAGATAAGGAAACAAATTAGGAAGGGCAAACTACTCATGAATGATGCCAATACTCACTTTTAGGAGCCTGCAAGTAGCACACTTTTAGGTGCCTGCAAGTAGCACAAGACAATGTACAATATTTACTTATAAAGAAAGAATACCTATATATTTCTATAATTATATTATCTGTTCTAATACCAGCCATCGGGCCTGACTGAACAGATAAATTGTTCCACAACTGTCAAAAAAATTTTACATATTTACTTACTGAAGTTAAGAGAATTGTTATAAACGAAATAAATAAATTATAGATATTATAAATCCTTGAAATGGAGGTATTTATGCCTATTGATATTATAAAGAATGCATACTTCTTCTCATTATTTAAATAAATCAGCATCTCTTTCTATGTATGTAACCTATGTTAATAAAACTTTTTCTGCGTAATATTAGAAGTTTCGCTGCATCGATTGGTTTATAGCCATTTTTGTGAACTAAGAGAGAAAAACGAAGAAAAATTAACTAGGTCAATATATAAATCCTGCCAAATGTTTCAGAAATGCTACGAAACTATATTGAAATCGTAATACAATTAACATTCGATTTGAAAATTTTTTTTTCAACCTTTTATTTGTATCTACTGATCGCAAGGGGAAATTTTTCAAAACATTTCGTATGCACATGAAAATATCGAAAGATGGACTGATAAAAAGTAATTTTATTTTTATAGTTAAAAGGTCACTTTTCAGAATTGCAAATAAATATGAGTTTCATGCCGCATTAAAATCTGATATATACATATGTATGAACTACATATGTATATTTCACATATTGAAAATAGGCAACTTTGCCCAATTTTGGATTTCTGAATGTAACAAAAAGAAAAAAAACGTTTATATGAGAACTATACCATTTGTACGAATTTGAATTTCTGAATGTATCAAAAATAAAAAAAAACGTTTATATGAGAAGTATACCATTTCAACGAATTTCATCATCATCATCATTTGGTTCAGTGTTAGTAAATAGAAGCATTCACCGAACCACATGCAAACAAATTAGAGAAAGATTTTTTTAGTACTTGTTTAGTACAACGAGTGTCAAACAATTCAGCATGCTTATTAACATTCAAACACATGCAATTTACTGGTTTAAAAAACCCATAGTTAGTCCTAGATTTGCATATAAGGAATCGTTAGGTTAGGACTAGGGACTACCAAGGTTCGTAAAAAAGGGGAGTCTATAAAACCTGTAAGAAGCTGATGGACAAATGTAACATCCGCTACGACACGACGTTCTTGAGCAGCTTGCAGCGGTCTCTGTATGGTGGAAGGACGTAGGGATTAAATTGGCACCCTTACCCTACAATTTGCCCAATTTGGATGTCTGGCTTTATAGCAATTGAACGCTCGCTTTCCTAACGTCATGTCCGTACGAAATGTAGTACACATAACCTAGGCATTTGAAAATTTATATATAATCTATTTGTAATTCAGCAACTAATTATAAATAAACAATTTGAAAGTGATTAACAAGACGCTCAAATCCGCCAGATGTTGTAACTGACAGCGAAGCGAGGTTTGAAACTTGAAAAAACACAAAGTTTGTGATGGTGCACTAGATGCAATCTATTTAATGAATTCGAAAGTCTGAGGATAGAAAAACATATTTTTATAAAATACGTTTTATCGATTAGTTTATTCGTATTAGAATGTTTAAATTTGAATTTAACAAGATAATTTGTGCTATGAAAGCTTTAAACCCAAAAAATATAATTAAATAGCAATAATTATATTTAGCTCAATTGGCGCTCCGATCGCATAACAGATTTTATTTTGCAGTAGTAGGTGTGTGAGTTATCTACTTTCAGTTGATAATGCCTGATTTTGAAGGGGCACTTTTTTGGGGATGAAAAGTTCATACCTTAATTTGAGAAAACAGCGAGATGTCCTATATTTGAATCCCAAAATTTTCATATATTTAGAAAGCTAGTCGCGGCCTAGAGATTTAAAAAGCTAAAAATCCTGTACCAATTTGTTTTTGTGCCGCAAAGAGGAACCGTCTTTGGTCAAGTTCTTTTTTTAATGTGTCGGAAGTAAGTAAATTAATTGCACTGTTTCGCAAAAGCCAGAAAAGTCGAACGCAGCCGCGTAATTACTTGTTAGCAGTTTCTTGATCCCACTCAGTCAGAAATTCGAAAGTGTAAATTGAATCAGGCATTGTTCACTTTTTATGCAATGCCAGGCATCCGTGGATGATGAAAATTTGTTTGGATTCCATGCTTGTGCTCACACCTTTACTAATGTAAATAAATGAAAATCGGTTCCAAGCTAAATTGGCAATTGCGAAGATCTACTACAGGATCCTTTGCACGTATAAATATCAATATTCCGGGCATTCAGTTAAGTCAATACTTAGGTATCTCCTTGGACGTAGACGAGATAAAAAACAAATGTATTGTAGCACCGCCGAGCGCCATATAAGTACATAGGTGGAGTTGTACTTGATTTTAAGAATGTTTTTCCAAAGGTCACGATCGCCTCACTAGTGTACACAACTGCGAACGAACGTACGTGCACACATCTTTCTAAATTCCGATTTCAATTTCGATTCTGACTCTAGAGATCTCAAAACATGGAGGTATGACAACATTTTCAATTCGAAAAATCGGACGCATTACAATAATTCCAAATGGGAAGTTACAAATCGAAATCAAATCACCCTGACAAAGTCTTTTAAAATACCTCAGGAAAAATTTACTGAATGAAATGTCTAATTAAATGTTTTCTCCTTGACGTTCTGAAATTTGCTCAGAGCTCATTTGAAGTCCAAGAAGTAGAAGGGTGAAATTCTTAAGTTGGACTTGCGAGTTGTTGCTATCGCAAATAGCTCAAACTTTTTCCTTACTTATTTAATGAATAAATATCAGATACAACAGAAAGGCACTAATTGCTTTTAAATTGTTCCTCGACTTTGTTGTCCATGTTTCAAGATTAAATTTTTCATTTCAAAACAAAATATTAGAAGAATTAGCGAATTTTGTAATTGAAAGAGCATTTTGGTTTTTTTTTTTCCTTAAGAGAGAGAGTTACCATGAAAAGAAGGAAAAAGTTTTATTGAATATTAGTTGTTACACTGACGTTGAACAGAATTAATGTTCAACACCTTTACTCAATGAATATTTGATGGAGTACAAAGCTACAAGTTTTTTTGTCGTATGAAAACTACATATGTACGTCTTTCCCGTCGGTAGATGATTAAATGGTGAAGTTGCAACGAAAATGTACACTCTTCTTCAATAAAACGTCGTAGAATAGGGAATCAAACGTCAATTAAAAGCTCTGGTACTACAATTAAAAAAACAAAAAACAAAAAAAAAACTCCAATAGAAAGCTCCGGTACTACGATAAAACTAGTTTCAAATTGACACGATACGATATGAGATATGAGACTTTTTAGTCAGTCATTAGAACACCAAAAGAAAGCATTATGCAAATTTACAGCTTATTATCTCCAATTCCGAGGTTTGCCCCTTATTTTGGCTTATTTCACTGGACTACGTGGTGCTAAACCACCGTTATAGCACGAATAACTTCGGAACGCGACGTCGGATTCGAGTGCGGTTTTTTTTCTGAGAAAGGCACAAAACAGGAAAGCTCTTTCTCAGAAAAAAAGTTGATGTTCCCATACGAAAACTCGGCAGAACGAAGGCACAAATTAAAATTTTGAACATTGAAAATGGCATTGTCACAGTTCAACGCAGTTTTACTCGCTCGTTTGTTGGCGAATTGGGCCTTTGCAAGTATTCGGAACCACTTTAGGAAGCTAGGCGCGTTACCACTATGCAACAGTAGGGGGGCCCTTGCAGGGCTCCGTAAGCCACTGAGGTCGCGGACTTTGCATGAGCGGTGTAGGCACAAACTTTAGGAATGAAACAGCTGATTGCGGTAGAGTTCAAGGTAAACTTTATTTAGGTCAAGTATACACTTTAATTAGGTCAAGCTCAAGATTGCTCGTGTTGGCGAGAGAGCCGAAAAAGATGCTGATGAGATTCTTGCACGAGACGCTGGCAAGAACGAGAAGTATTATTATTATTATTATTAGAAGAGGGTCGCAAAGGCGAGGACCGCCTCCCCTAGGCAACGCGATTTGGTGAGATCTTTTGTGCAGACCCAACTTAGTTTAATCCCCATTTATATTAAGACCTTTATAAAAGGCTATTGTGTCATGGGGAGCCGCCTTTGACACTACTGATGGGGCCACCAAGGAGCCTCCAAAGTGTGACAGCCTCTGGTGGCACAGGGCTGGGCATTCGCAGAGCACATGTTCTGCCGTCTCTTCTTCTTCAAGGCAGAAGCGACACGTATCATCATCTCTTAGGCCTACCTTTTTAAGATGATAATTTAGCAGGCAGTGACCCCGTATACAGGTCCGTGATGATTTTTAGTCCCGCTTTTTCCAGCGAGAGGAAATTTGTCGTCCCTTTCCAGGAGGGTTTGATAAATCTTTTTGCTTGTCTCAGTCCAGGATGGCTCATCCAGAGCAGTGATTGCTGGATTTCCGGTGGCGGTGCCTGTTCTGTATCCCCAGGGAAGTAGGCTGAGGCAATGACTACCTCACTCCTCCCTGCGTATGTCGGGATGTCGACAATCGCAGCAAATAGATCCCGAGAAATAAGGCCTGTGATAGGGATAAAGTTAATCCTCGAGCTGAATGTAATTGCGGCTCTGGGAATCTTGTGCTCCCTACTATAGATTAACTTACTGTTGTTAATAGACGGCAGTCCTTTGACTACTCCTTTGCCGGACCAGGTTTTAGAGACGCGCGCCGGAGGGACGCGCGGGTCTCGACTTCTGGGCCTGTCGCGCGGCGCCCTCAGAAACTTTCGTTTATTTATTTATTTTTATTTTGTTATTAAATAAAAAGTTTAGATCTTGATGTTAATTGTTCTAGTTTTAGTTTTATTTTAATTAAATTAAAATTATTCAATAAAATTGCTTTATTTAATATTGGATATCCTTCTAGACTTTTATTCATAAGAAGACTAAAAAATATTTTTTATTTTTTAAAACAACACAATAATTTGGGCTACTAAGTTCAGCTAACGGCATCCTTAAAAGTACTTTAACAACAAGTAATTTAGCTGCCGCTTTCCTACTTGAATCGAAACTACACTAATATCTTTTAATTCACACTTTACTAAAAATTTCAGTATATAACGGAATCGCAACGCCCGCCGCCACACTGGGTTCAAGTTGATCAGTGTTCTAGTACATAGCTCCGTATTATTTATATGTTCAGCTAATTACGAAATACAGAGGTAACTGAATAGAATGAGCCTAATTTCCTGTCAAGGATGACGTTATAAAGGCATTAGTGTCCTTCACGTTTTCCACACTTCCATGCTTATAAAAATTCTCTAGTGGCCCACTGTATGAAGTCTGGCGCAAGATTTACTGGCGGTTTGCTTAATCATGATGATTTGCTACAGTGTAGCTAATCATAGTTGAAATATCACTGGGAACTTATATTGAAAGCCTTTATTGGAATTAATCAGTGCCAAATAAAACTGTTCCACAATATTTAATTTACTTTAGAGCTTCGGCCGCTTTGGGTCGCGAGAAATGAGGAACTCCGGCAGATTGTGGAATCGTTATTAAAATTTACTCCAGTTTAATGCGATAACCAGCCAGCCGATCAGTACTTATAAAAAATATGCGTACCTTCGAGAACGCACTTGAAGAAGTCTCAGTCACCCAGACCAAATGACTGGAACTGATTTCCAATATATGTAGCCTGGGGATGCTTGAGGAGACGAATCGGAACTGTTCCACGTCAGCAATTCAATTTACTTGGAATTAAATTCTATTCGTGTAAATTAGAATTTCTCCTACTTAGGTACTGATTATGCGGCAACCTTTTTCGTAAATGGAGATCAAATTCGACTCAAAAGGTATTTCTGGGTAGGAAGACCTTCCCATTTTTGTATTCATATTGGAACACTACTCCCCAAGGTTTTTTACCAATCAATACTGAAAGAACCTACTCCTCAATATCTCCCGTGATGATTATGGCGGAGCTAGGTTCCAAATAAGCTTCCCATTTGCATTTCGTATTCAGAACAAGTTGTCTGCGGAACGTCCAAAGCAATTGCGCTTGTGGGCGATATGTTCGTTGTACATAAAAATTAAAAAATAAAAAGAATATTTTTTTTTTAAATATAACAATTAATTAAAGGAATTAACTAATACATTTTCATGCTGATATAAATTAGAAAAACTTATAGTAATTAGCAAAAGGAAAATAATTAAAAGTTTTCAAAAATCAATGTATACACAGATTTAAAGCCTGTAATTTTTCAAACATGTGTAGTGTAGGTATATCATCGAATTTTCAGACAGAAAGAATAAGTTTTTAAATTTTATTCGGTTGGTTTTGTTTATTTAAATTCTGTGAAATGAAATGATTTCACACCTAGAAATATTGAGTGCTAAGTAATTGTAAACACACCAAGTCTGTAGGATGTCTAAGGCCGCATTCATTTTACTGGAGTATGTCATCCGGCGTGGCGTTCTTGGAGTAGTTCCGAGCTACTCCATCCTTGAAGAGGAGTACTTCGTTCGGGAGTATTTGGAGTAGCTTGTGGCACAGTAGATTTTGAGTTCCCCCAAAATCCAAAAGATGGCTTTTGCGATTGACGGTTGTTTTTCTCCATTTGTTTATATTTAACTGTCAAGATTACCATTTTCCAATGCAATAAATTTCCTTGCCTTTTTTTACTACTCGAGCTTTCACAAAACACAAAACAAAACAATAATTTTAGGTAAATCTCTGCACCTTAGATCTGAAAGTGCGTTCCATTTTCGACATACTCCTACTATTCCAAGTACGCCACATGACATATTCCAAAGTAAAACGGAATGCGGTCTTAGTCTTTCTTAACTAACTGGCAGACCTTGATATTCACAATATGATGGAACATTTTCATGTCGTCAGCATAGAGGAGAATTTTACAGCTTTTCACGTCCAAACTAAAGAAAAGAGAAGAGTGCAAAGATGACTACCCTGTGGGACGCCTGATGTAGCTAAAATATTCCTCGACAAGGAGCCTCGAAACAAAACGTGAAATGTTCTATCATGGAAATAAGACTGAACCCATTCTAAAAAAGGAGAAGGAAAACCCATTCTTTTCAGTTTATTAATCTTGATACAATTTTATGATAGGTGAAAATATAACAAAATTGGATTATTTATTTGGTTTACCTTCCAAGATATCTGTTTGATATGGCAGATGGCGCAAATTGATATTTAACATTTCCAAGTTCTTTCTGTCTATTCACTGACAATTTTTGTTTTCAAACTGCCTACTGACTGAAGATTTTCCTTTTACAAACGGTTTACTGAAAAATGCAATAATACATAGCTTATTTCGGCATACGGTTCTTGTTACGAGAAAGTCAACAATTTAATTAAAAAATGCAAGAAACAAAGAAGATTGAAAAACCATCATTCTATGAACGAGCAAGGGAATCTTGATTTAGTATAAAAGAGGTTTACAAATTAAAGTAGCTTTTGGCCACCATTCATATTTTTATAGTTGACTAGCTGACCCGTGCTCACTTCGCAGGGCGTCCACCATTTTTACTTGTGATGAAATTATTTTGTGTGGTTCTTAGTACCTACTGAGTATTTAGGATTTATTTTATGTTTATTTTATTTCTTGTTGGCTACATTCATCCTATTGACCAATGATGCATCTTGTAAAAGTTTGCCAAGCGGTCCATTTTTACGTATGGAACATACTGACTGTTGTTTCAAAATCGGGGAACAAAGCGCGAGCTCGCGAAGAATATGCGAAACGGCTTCATTCTTAACGTTCGCACCCGTCACGGCTTTCGCACGCTCGCTTTACAGAGTAGTCCGATTTTGATGACTCTTTTTTTATTACATATATAGCTGGATTACCCGGTTTCACCCGGTATATTATAAGTACTACTTAATTAAAGGTCCTTGAAATGGTCGACTTTAGTAAAAAATTTTATGACTTATATTGGGTACGCCATTTTGAATTTCCAATTTTAATATTAGATTCGAAATTAGTGATATCAAAATACCCATAGTACCTACTAAATTTTACTTAAATTCGTTGAAATTCGAAAATTGTTGGACGCCATATTGGATTCGCCATCTTGAATTTCCAAATTTCGAGCTTAGATTCGCAATTAGCACCTCCAAAATCCCACAAATACTATTTCATGGCAATCACTTAATATTTACAATTTTTGGCCGCCATCTTGGGTCCGCCATTTTGAAACCCGTGAGTAAAAAGTACCTACCCTAAATTTTAAGGGATGTGTAGTGCCTTCACTTAAAAAATGAAAATAATGGGATCCAATTTTAAGGCGTGTTTGTGCAATAAACATATGGGGTCCGCCATTTTGAATTTCCAAATTTTGTTAGTAGATTCGAAATTAGTAGTATCAAAATACCCGTAACACTAAATTTCACTTAAATTCGTTGAAGTTTGAAAATTGTTGGTCGCCATATTGGATGCGCCATCTTGGATTTCCAAATTTCGAGCATAGATTCGCAATCAGGAGATCCGAAAACCCCCGAATACTAATTCCTTGATATTTACAATTTTTGACCGCCATCTTGGGTCCGCCATTTTGAAACCCCCGAATAAAAAATAGCCTATGTCACCCGGGGATAGTGTAGCTTCCCAACGGTGAAAGAATTAGCGAAATCGGTCCAGCCGTTCACGCGTGATGGCATGGCGTGACCAAGGGAAATAGGGATTCATTTTTATATACATATATAGAGCGAAATTGTTTTTTTACTATATTCCAAGCATTTTTTTCATATTTACTCACCTTTTAAACCTTCCCTGGACTTCCAAAAATAATTCAAAACCAAAATTAGCCAAATCAGTCCAGCCGTTCTCGAGTTTTAGCGAGACTAACGAACAGCAATTGATTTTTATATATATAGAAGATTGTCCTATTTTGTGATTGCGTTGACTTAGAAGCTTGTTTTTTACAGCTCCAATAAGGAACTTAAGTATTTAATATTAATTTAAGCTTAATACCTCCACGTATTCCTGAAAAAAGGGGTCTTGACAGACAAACAGGCAGACAGGTAGACGGACAACGAGGTGATCCTTTAAAGTGTTCCTTTTTTCCTTTTGAGGTACGGAACCCTAAAAACATATACGCAAGTAAATGAATCATCCGGTATAAAAGCTAGGTTCCGCCCACCGTCACCGGCCCTACTCCACAGCTCGTTTATGTTCGCTGTACGTGATGGCAGACAAATGATTTATAACGTCCCGGATACAAAATTAAACGCTCTGCAAGGCCATAATTTTTGCTTTCTTTTTGCAAGGATATACCTATGTATGTATGTATATGATTTGGTAATTTACGTGGTTTGTTTCGCCCTCGTTTCGAGAATCCAAAGAATACCGACGCATAGAAAACCAGCAGCCGCGCAGGAGAGCCTCTAGCCAACATAATGGGAGGCTCTGCCGGATATATCCGGCTTTAATTAGGGAGAATAGTGGGGGATATCAATATTCATAGTACCTTTTATTAAATTCTGGCCTTGACCGCATGCGATTTATGCCCAGTTGGAGTTAATGACTCCAGGGAATTAGCATGGTCCTAATGGTTGTTCACCGTGGACGCATCATAATCTAGCCAATAATTTTAAAATAAGATAAATAGGAAGTCTGGATTCGTGGCAAAATTTAATTCAGTTCAATCGCAGTGTCCCGAAATGCCTAAACATAAAAGAGATCTAATTTCTTTGGGATTCGATATATAAATATGTATGAACCATGCTTTGCTAGACTAATCCAACAGGTCCCTTGCTCGCAGTGATATGTTTTATTAAAAACGGCCGGCATTTTTTCTCGCATCAGGAACAACAAGTTGAGCTGACATTTTTCTTCTAGGGTTCTGCCAGTAAAACATGCGCCTTTCCTTTGCCTGTTGCATCTGCGCGGGTGTCTGATCTTTCTCGCTTCGAGGAAATTTTCAATATTGAATGTTATTTTATTTATATTTTTTTTTTAGAAACTAAACTAATACAAACATTAATTGTTAATTAGATTTAATCTAAAACTAATATTAACTTATTAACTAATCTATAACAAATGCTTAGTTTTACATACTTTAATAATTAGATTTTGCTTCCTGAAATCTCATCTCCTGCTTCTCAACGCGATCGTTGGCGTAAAGAAAATTTCTTTGCATAATTGCGTTTATAGTGGGCATCGATTGCAACTCGCAATTCTAAATTTCTGATGCCATTCACCTGTTTGGAAAGAAAAACCTTATTAAACATTAATTTAAAATAAAGAAACCAATGAATACTGCCCTTCTATTATTCAAATCTCTCTTATTATATTTCACATTGCTGAACTTGCGTATGCAAAAAATTATTATCATTACTGATTTAAAGGACTTGCCTCGTAGAATCGAAACAAATAATAATGTTTCTACCGCTGGTTTCGTCGCGGTTCCTGTATCAGAGATGATTTTGCGAATTGCTGATCTGACAAAAGCAGCTAAAGCATTTCTTTCCTGGCGTAAAATTAGAGTTTTGTACAAAATAAAATTAATTTAAGTATTCGTATTTAAGTAGCACTATTTAATTCTTACCAATTGGTTAACCCACAATCCGTTTTGTTTATAAATTTTCGAATACGTCTACTTCATCCTTGGTAGTCAACGGGTCTTCTGCAGATTTACGACTTCCGTCGTTAGTTTTGTAGAGGTCTTTAACGGACTCCCGCAGATTCTTAAGTTCCTAAAGAAAAATTGTTAGTTTTTCAGGGACTACGATTGCTACGTTACCACTTGCATCTCCTTCCACGTCTTCCTACCATATAGTGTAACCATGAACTCAGTATAAAAATGGAGAATGTTTACAGGAAAAAATATAACATAATATTGAAATGATACATATGTAGGTTGTCAACCCGGAAGAAGGTAATACGGGTATATAGTCAAAACAAACATCTTTTATGTACATAAATATATGAGCCGTTTGATTTGAAAGTGGTCCAAAATATCATAAAGACGATGATTTTTTTAGAAAATAATATAGGAAAATCGTGGTTATGAAGTGTTGGGTTTGAACCACTATCAATGTAAACGATTCACATGTATTTTTGAATGCCAAATCCAACTATACCCGGCTAAGAAAACCTATTTTGATATTTCGATACTTTAAACATCACATTAACTGTAATTGGGAAAGGTTTTTTGAAGAATTGTCCGGTTGAAAATCGCTTGTGTCTTATCCGCATGGTAAATCTTGTAAAGTAGAGTTTACATCGGTATGGGGTCTTATTGGTGTTGATGTGCACGGGTAATTTTCTGCAAAGTAGGTTTAAGGTTAGTAAATCGTAATGAGGGAAATAAAATATTTTTACTGCATCATCGTTTTGTTTGACTTATTTTCTTCAGTGTTATTTTCTCTAATTGAAAGAATATAAATTTGATTTATATTTTAATGATTTTACAAACCTATTTTCCATTTTGGTTTAACACACAACTCACAAGCAGAAAATTAAGCGACCTTGTCATTCCCGCAGGACTTTTTGGCCTCGTTTGGAAATGTTAATTGCACGCAGACTGCATTTGCAGTGTGTTCGATAATGCAGTTGACAAAAATCAAAAGTTTGAAAATAAGGTACAGTAACCAAAGATAGCCCAGCTCCCAAGATAGCCCACATTCAAAAACCATGACTTTAAATTTTTCAAAGAAGACACAAACCTGGTGCTGATTGCGATCCTAAGTGTCGCAGACTAGAGGATGGAACTGATGCAGGCGAAGAGTCGGGGCAAACTGTGTCAGTAGGAGTGTCCTCATTCAAACTATAAGCAGGTTTGACTCTATCCATGCTGACCACAACGTCGTGACCTCGTTTGCGAATGGTGATCGTCTTCTCTGTACGTCCGATGACCGGGTAGGGTCCACAGTAGGGTGGTTGCAGGGTCCCTCGTACGCTGTCATCGCCCTCCTCCGCAACTAATAGTTCGTATTCTTGGGCTGCATATCTGTCCCAATCGGTCAGTCCGTCGTCACTATCACGCTGTGTAGCAAAAGGATCCCTCTGTTCGTGCTCCAGATATTTCTCCAAATTGAAGAATGTATCGAAGAATATCGGTGTCATTCTACATCGTTTCAGATCGCCCAATGAGATACCTAGGGCTTCGTCGTGATTTTACCTGGCGTTTTGTTGTCGCTGATGTGGCCCTGCCTATCTTAGGATCCGATTTTATGGCGCATTACAACTTGCTCCCGGACTGCCGCCACCGCCGCCTAGTTGATGGCGTAACTAGCCTTTCGGCGCCCGGACAGTCGTTTAATACGGCACATGCCAGTGTCAGGGTACTTACTGTTCCTCAGTCTATCTTCACTGACATTCTCAGCAAGTTCCCGCAGCTAATTCGGCCAGCTGGAGTCCCACGCGAAGTGCGTCACTCCACCGAGCATTTTATTCGGACGACTCCGGGACCGCCAATATCGTACCATGCAATACGACTCGCTCCAGATCGGTTGAGCATAGCAGTTTTCTCTTCTATGTAGGTTCACAGCAAAAAAAAAACAGTTTTTACTTTTTCGAGTACTTTATTAGAGCCTTTTAAATTATGCATACACGGTCTTGGTCAGAACTGTCGTGGGAGCCTCCCGCAGCATCTATTTATAACATTTCTATTTCTTTGTTCTCAACTGTCCATTCAGGTGGTTTTGATATTTGAGAATTAAACTGATAATGATGGTACGATTAAGGTGGTCTTGAAATTTCTTCAACTAAACTGATATTCTGCAAGCGAATCATATGATGTGAATTCTTTCCGCTACAGATTCTGCATGCTCATTAGATTCCTTTGTAGGGTTACTCATAACACCCCCACCGTTCGACTGAGGCTCCGACGAAGTCTTTACAATTTTTCCTTTCTTTAAACATTTAAATAGTACAAATACCAATACTATAGTAATACAAAGAGATACAATGCTGAAAGAGGTATTAAATATATTATGTATCTTATGTTCCACTGAAATTGTTTCAATTTTGTTTCTATTATTTTCAATCTTTTCCAAATGAAGTTCTTCGAATATTAATGTTTTTATTGTTTTATTTTCTAGTATTTTTGTTGTGTAATGTGGAAGAATTACAAGATCTTTTATCTTAGGGAAATAATTTTCGAATGTTTCTGAGCCTATCTGGATTTTACAATTTTCAAATTTTATTAAGTTAGTACCTACTAGACTTATATTATAACTATTACAAGTTTGAATCATTTTTGTTTCCTCAACATTTTTTGTGACAATTATTCCTGGTATTAATTCTTTTATTTCTTGTTTTTCAAAGTCCTGCATGGAACAATATCCTTTATTAAAATTCATTATATTGGAGACACATTTGTCTTTAACTTTTATTAAATTTGTTTTAAGATTGTTTTGTAAATTCGAATCACAAACATTATTATATTGATCAATTATATATTCATTTTGTTTTAAATTTATAGTTTTATTCTGTTTACTAGGTATAGGTTCTATTAAGATTTTATAAAAGTTTGTTGAAGAGTAATTAGGTATCAATATGATTATTAATATTTGGTTCAGATAATACAAATGGTAAGCAACTACAATTCTTATGTCCTGCAATTCCCTTGCACTTTTCACAAATTTCAATTCTTCCGCAGTAAGAATATTTCGCGACAGAATTCCCAATCTATTTGCCAGAATAACATCCTCAATGTCATCAAGATGGCTTTTCATCAGACTAATATCATAGTTAATTTGGTAAATCCTTTGCATATAGACTACTTCATCTTCTAACTTCAGGATTGCGCGTGCACCCTGCTTATTAGCATTGCTAAGGAAATTTTTAATCACTTCTTGTTGATATTTGATATGCTTTGTTATATTACTTATTTGCTCTGTTATTATTTTATTCCATACTACTTGTTTGTTATTTTCCTTTATCAAGTCCCTACTACTCCTTGCCATTGCGTCCAATTGGTTTTTTATTTCTAATTCATCGTTATGATCCATTGTCCCCGCCAAGTATTTAAGTCCGGTTCCCAAAATATCCACAAGGCCGCGCTTTTCACGTGAATGTGGTTTCATATTATTTATTTTCTGCTCTAAACTATTAAAATTGTGGAGTAGTGTATTAAACATCGGGTCGGTTAGAAATTTATTATTCTGTATTAATTTTATGTTTTTAGCTATTTCACCTTTAACGATTTCGTATTCAGTTATATTAATTACATGTAAAATTTTGGTAAAATTCTCGACAAGACAAATGTTGTCAATTTTTATGGTAACATATCCATTGTTATTATCAAGGTTTTGCACCTCCAGCACTTGGCACAGACCCACGGGTAGCATTATCAACAGGAAAATAATCGTAGGAATTCTTTTAAACTTTTTCTTTTTAGCTTTAATTGTTGGGAATCGATTATTCTGAAATTTTTTCTTCCTTTTAACGTGTGCTTTATAATATTTAAGGCCAGTATTTTTGTCAATTATATGATCTTCATTGATTTTTTCTAATTCTAGCTTCCTAAATTTAGAATGATTTTTCGCTCCGCGAACTTCTCTAATAAAATTAGGACCTGATTCAATCTGAATTTCCTCTCTATTTTTATTAACATTTTCTATATTTCTAGTTTTTATTTTTATCATTCGCTCGTGAATCTCCTGGAACTCATCTTCTTTTATTTTCCCCGTGTGAAAGTCTATAGGTTTTCTATTGGTTGTAGAATGAATGGTATTATTGTAAAAATGAATGATTTTGAGGATTTTTTCTTCGACCGTATCGGTTTCCTTTTCAGGATCATGACGCAAGAGCCTAAGATGCTCGTTAATTGTGTTGTGGAGTCTCTCCACATCGGAGTTGGAAGTATGATTATTATTAGAAGTAAAGTGTATAGAAATGTTTCTATTGTTAAGGAATTGTCTCAACGGAAGGGCCTTAAATCCAAGCTCATTATCTACTATTATTTTATTTACGTCACCAGATGCACTAAGATACTGAAGGAGTGCCCTTTTAAACTCCAACCATGATCTTCCATTAATCCGTATGGCTTGAGCAAATTTACTAAATTTATCAATAAAAGTCAAGAAAAGGTTTTTTTCTAAACTGTAGAACACGTCGATATGAATCATTTAATTAGGCGCGGATGGGGTTTCCGTTATTTTAAATTTCTGTTTGATAGGTTTCCTATCATACTTCTCTAAATTACATATCTCGCAGTTGTTAATGAACTGTGTCACCCTAGTCACCAACTTTGGATGATAGTACCCCATTTGCAACTCCTTTGCAACCTCCGTTATACCACGATGGTTGTTTTTTAGGTGTTCTTTTTCTATCAACTCCGCGAGGGTTTCCTCATCGGTTACGTCCTCCAAAACGCGATTACACCGCAGAATTTTAAAGTTTTCGTTACCCGAAAAGTGTCTATTATAAGAATCTTCCAGAACCTCAAGAATTTCGGGATCAGTGATATATATGGCATTTGTTCCCTTGGGGTTGAAATGGTTTTTAAGAATAGTTGTAGCTGTGTCCGCCTCAAACGTCTTGACACTAATTACTTTTCGTGTTCTATTGAATATTTTTTTTACTTTGATTCTGAACGATCCGGAGTTTACTCTATTTATAATGATTTGTGTTTTAAAAGTGTTTAAGGGTGATTTGCTTGCAGGAATCGTTTTTCGCGGGTTCCCTTCCTCATTAATATTTACCTCTATGCGCGAAAGAGCATCTGCGTTGCTATTTTTTAGGCCTTTCTTGTATCTGATCTCATAGTCATACTCTGAAAGTCGCACCTTCCAGCGAAATAGTCTTGAATTTGGTTCCCTCCGAGAGAACAACCATTGAAGTGGTTTATGATCACTTTCGATTATAAATTTTCGGCCAAAAATGTATGGGCGAAAGTGTTTAGTTGCCCACACGACCGCAAGTAGTTCTTTTTCAATTACGCTGTAATTTTGTTCGTGGTCATTCAGCGTTCTGCTAGCATAGCATATCGGGTGGTCCTCCTGGGACAGGATTGCACCAAGGGCAAACTGACTTGCGTCTGTAGTTATCGTGAATTGTTTTTCAAAATCAGGGTATCGTAGTATTGGTTCGCTAATCAAAAGCCTCTTCAACAACTCGAAGGCGCCAACATACTCAGGATCATCAATCTTCAATTTAGCATTCTTTTTAAGGTATTTTGTAAGAGGTTTTGCTATTTGTGAATAATCTTTAATGAATCTCCTATAGTATCCCGTCAATCCGAGAAACTGTTTGATCTGCTTCTGGGTCTTAGGAATCGGGAATTTACGAACACATTCAATCTTTTTAGGATTAGGTCTTATTCCTTCGGGTGTGACTATATGTCCTAGAAATTCTGTCTCTCTTTTCAAAAATTCTGATTTATCCAACTGAACCTTCAAATTAACCTCTGACAATCTTGCGAGGACTTTCTTCAAGGAGTCCAAATGTTCCTGCAACGAGGTTGAATATATAATTATATCGTCCAGGTATACAAGACAGATCCTGTTAATATAATCTTTGAGAACGTTATTCATCAGTCTTTGAAAAGTTGCCGGGACTGTTTTTAACCCAAAAGGCATACGTAAAAATTCGTAATGACCGTCTTCCACTGAAAATGCAGTCTTCTGAATATCTCTTTGATCTATCTCTATCTGGTGGAATCCCTTTGCGAGATCCAAAGTTGTAAAATATTGACATCTGCCAAGTTTGTCTAGTATTTCTTCAATGTTAGGAATGGGATACCTGTCATCAACAGTTATTTCATTTAATTTTCTATAATCTATTACGAGTCGCCATTTAGCTTTACCGCTCGCGTCTAATTTTTTGGGTACGATCCAGACAGGAGCGGAATACGGCGAGTCACTACGCCTAATAATCCCTCTTTCCAACATCTCGTTTATCTGCTTTTTTACTTCCTCTTTGTGTATGTAAGGATAACGGTAAGACTTAACATGGATAGGCACATCGTTTGTCGTTCTTATTCGATGTTTAATCGCATTTGTGAACGTTAAATCAGAATTTTCCCTATAAAATACATGCTCATATTTTTTTATTACTTGCAGTAATTTTTGTTTTTCTTCTTTATTTAAATGGTTTATACGTATCTGTTCAATTAACGTTTTATTACCATCCTCACTTTTCCCTTCAATTATATTAAAATTCTTTTCATTTACTTCTTCTACTTCTAATGGTTGCTCGATATTAAACATATTATTATTTATTTCCCTTACATTCACAATAGCACTAATTTTATAATTTTCCGCATTGTAAACGCCTTCTCTGAGCAAAATTGTGCCGTTTACGGCTTCGTGCTCCCCCAAATAAACAAGTCCATTCCTCTGAGATACAGGAACTATAAGCTCCCGTTCACCAAGTTTATCAAGTTTAAAGCCAATTTTTTGTGGCTCTATTTGTAAATTTAATTTTATTTTATGTTCTCCCGTCGAAAGGAATCCCTCCCGAAAATCTATTTTTACTCCTAAAGGTAGCAATATATTATTGCCTATCAATCCGTCATATTTGTCATGGAATTCACATATATAGAACTTCGAAATAATTTCTGTTCCGAACTCTTTGAACAGGGGAAAGTTCGCCTCCTTTGTTATTTTCACTTGATGGTTTAAAGTTTTCAATTGTATAGGGGATTCAAGAACACTAATATACTTTGTATTGCATAAACCAGGATTAATTACAGAATGAGTTGCACCCGTATCAATTATAAATCTGAGGGGTCGAATTTTTCCCGCAACTATTATATATGGAAGTTGGGGTCCGAGGCTACATGCTGAAAATTTAGCGGTTGAGGGGGTTGAGACTGATTCGAAGTCTGAGAAGACTGGGACTGACCCAATGTCTAAGAACCCCGAGGCCGCTCTGTCCGAGACCCTTCTTGACCAGGAGAGACATGTGCCACATCAACCTCCATAGGTTCCGGTCTATTGCTATTATCATTCACACTACGGTATTGTTCATAAGTTTGATCACTTTGTGTATTATTTCGGTTGAAGTTCTGAGAAGCAACCTGATCGTGTGGATAGAGATTCCGTTGCCAAGACTGTGTTGGAGGGTAATTTCGATTATATAAATTCCTGTAATTATTATTTCTGTTATTGTTATAATTATTGTTTCTATTATCTCTGCTATTGTTATAATGGTTTCCACCATTATTATAACTATTATTTCTGTTATTGTTATGATTGTTTCTACCATTATTATAACTATTATTTCTGTCGCTATTACTTTCATTTCTGTTATTAGGATTGTTGTTATGATTACCATTTCTACTATTATTATTAAATCGGGTATTTTGGTTTTCGTTGCGATTATTTCTCTGATTCGTATTCACAGTATTACTACTACGCGGAATATTATTACTCCTTCTGTTGCTCCCGTTATTAGTATAGTTATTATTATTGTTAGGAAAGTGAAACCTATTCTGAACCGGAGTATTCCAAGCGTAACCAGATTCATGAAGAATCTCCATTGCCGACTCTAACGTAGACGGGTTTCTACAATACATGACCGACCGCATAGGTTCAGGGAGTTTATTTTTGAATATAGTTAAGGCAGTATTTTTGTTATTTTCAATTGTTTGGGTAGTGAGTTCGATGTCCTCCCCCAAGTTTAATTTGGTTTTCACATTTAATCTTCTCAGCGCGTTTTTAATTTCACCGTAAAAGCTGGCACTATTTGTCTTAAAGGTTATTGCTCGCAATTGGTCGAACAATTCTTCTACACTTGCATTGTCGCCAAAGTTGTTAATTAAAATTTCTTTGATTTCTATCCAACTTGTGACGTGGTTATTTATTTCAATCAACTCGCGTGCTTTACCTTTTAATTTCGATTTTATAATATCCGAAAATATACTTTGCCCCAAATTATCGTAACGCAACAAGGTCGGATGAACTTTATCGATCAAACTCACAAAGTTCTGGAGATCTTTATAATCCCCATAGAATTCCGGTAGTCTATTAAGATACTTTAATGGGTCGATATTTAGTGTTAAAGGTTCCATTTTTGCTTTATTTGTTAAACTTTCTAATGTGGGTTCAACCGTAGGAGGATCCTCTAAGGATATTTTATTTAATAAATTTGACAATTCTTCGATTGTTATCATAAGATTATCCTAGTCTACTTTATAATTTTTCTTACACATCAATTCATATCTAGTCGCTTGCCTTGGACGGGTTCAGCCTCCTTCCTGTTTGATGACTCTGTCACGCTCGCACACTAGCCGCTTCTGCTCCTGTTTGATGATTCCGTTATGCTCGTACACTAGCCGCTTCTGCTCCTGTTTGATGATTCCGTTATGCTCGTACACTAGCCGCTTCTGTTCCTGTTTGATGATTTCTTTATGCTCGTACACTAGCCGCTTCTGTTCCTGTTTGATGATTTCTTTCCCACTTTCTTCCCTTTTTGTTATAATTGTTATTATCGTTATTATTATTTTTTTTTTTGTTAATATTTTATTTATTATTTAGTATTTAAAAAAAATTTATTATTATTTTTCACACTCTGTTATTTCTTTTGTTATTCACACTCTGTTATTATTTTTTTTTTTGTTATTCACACTCTGTTATTTCTTTTGTTATTCGTTAATTTCTCTCTTCTTTTCTTTTTAAACAATTTCTACAATAAATTTTATAACAGATCATTGATTGCTTATTTCAAAAAGTAGTGGCACACATGAGTTTCTGACCATGTATTTTCACACTGTCACCGTGTTTTTGTTTCGCGTTTTTCTCCAAGTTTAACTTGCACGATGCACTTAATGAATTTCACGAAACTATTTTGCACTTGTTCTTCGAAAAATGTGTCTTTCGCTCGCGAATCGCGCCGTAAAATGTTAAGACATAGACGTTAAATCGCCCGACGCGATCCTACCGACTGCGCCAGTTTTCTCTTCTATGTAGGTTCACAGCAAAAAAAAAACAGTTTTTACTTTTTCGAGTACTTTATTAGAGCCTTTTAAATTATGCATACACGGTCTTGGTCAGAACTGTCGTGGGAGCCTCCCGCAGCATCTATTTATAATATTTCTATTTCTTTGTTCTCAACTGTCCATTCAGGTGGTCTTGATATTTGAGAATTAAACTGATAATGATGGTACGATTAAGGTGGTCTTGAAATTTCTTCAACTAAACTGATATTCTGCAAGCGAATCATATGATGTGAATTCTTTCCGCTACAGATTCTGCATGCTCATTAGATTCCTTTGTAGGGTTACTCATAACACATAGCCAAGGAGATGTTCGACGCCATGTTCCGAGAGGGTACGGCTCGCCGTTCGGAGAGTGCTTGGTCCTCACCGTTGCACATGGTACCCAAGAAGAATGACGGCTGGCGTCCATGCGGCGATTACCGCGCCTTGAATGCGCGTACGGTTCCAGATCGCTACCCGGAACGTCACATTCAAGACTTCAACCACAGGATTCACGGTTGTATAATCTTCTCGGTGATTGACCTTGTGAAGGCCTACAACCAAATTCCTGTCAACCCTGAGGACGTCCAGAAGACAGCAATCATTACACCATTCGGGTTGTTCGAGTTCCCGTTCATGAGTTTTGGTTTTCGCAATGCCGAACAGACCTTCCAACGTTTCATTGACGAAGTCTTACATGGTTTGGATTTCTGCTACGCCTACATAGACGACATTTTGATTTTTTCAAAGTCAGAAGAGCAACACAAGGAACACTTGCATCAATTGTTCCGGCGACTGTCTGATTACGGCTTGTTGATAAACTCCTCCAAGAGTGTTTTTGTTCAGTCTAGCGTAACATTCCTTGGGTATGAACTGTCAGCCGATGGTGTACGCCCATTACCAGACCGTATCGCCGCTTCCCGTTGCCTAAAACCGCTAAGGCCCTTCGTCGATTTTTGGGCATGATAAACTTTTATCGCCGTTTTCTGCCCGCAGCTGCTGAACAACAAGCTCCCTTAGATGGTGCCGTCGCTGGTCTTCGTGGATCACAGTCCATTCACTGGACACCATCTCTCGAACGCACTTTCGTCGCCTGGAAAGAGGCTCTGTCGAGAGCCACTCTTCTTCACCATCCGGTTTCAGATGCTCCGATTGGTCTTTTTACCGACGCTTCTAGCCATTCCGTTGGCGCTTGTCTCCAGCAGTTTGTCGACGGTTCCTGGCAGCCCATCGCGTTCTTTTCAAAAAAAACTCTCAAAAGAACATTCAAAGCGACTATCGAATGCTCTCACCAAGACAGCAGCAATCCTGGGTGTAGAAAACACTGAAGAAGACCAGACGGTATGGCCAGCTTACTACCGTGAGCTGCTCGCCATATACGAAGCAGTCCAGCACTTTCGTCATATATTAGAGGATCAGCATTGTACAATTTATACGGACCACAAGCCTTTAATATATGCCTTCAAACAACGACGAGAGAAGCTTCCACCAGTTCAGCTTCGCCAACTGTCGTATATTGCGCAGTTCACCACGGACATCCGGCATGTAAGTGGTGCCGATAATGTAGTAGCTGACGCTCTATCAAGGATAGCAGCTATATCGGTGGAACCTGTCGATCTTCGGGCACTGGCCCAGTCACAAGAAAACGACCCTGAGTTCCAGCGTTTATTAGATCGCGGTTCGGCACGCAAACTAAAGCGTGAACCAGTGCTCGGATCAGCTGTATTTATATATTGTGATACATCCACAGCACGCTCACGGCCTTTCGTGACAACTCCTTTCCGGCAACAGGTTATCAACACGCTGGCTTGAAGTTTATCCAACTGTAGATATTACCGCCGAAACAATAGCGAAAGCCCTGATCACCGCTTGGATCTCCCGTTTTGGTGTTCCGCATTGCATCACCACTGATCGTGGTCGGCAGTTTGAAGCCTCGCTTTTTCAAGAGCTTGGTGAACTCGTTGGTTTCAAGCAATCCAGGACTACAGCATATCACCCCTGCGCAAACGGGATGATAGAACGGCCACATCGGCAACTGAAGGCTGCCCTTATGTGTCATCCTGGCGCATCCTGGACAGAGGCCCTGCCACTGGTGCTACTTGGAATGCGGACGGCATGGAAGGATGATCTGCATTCATCATCTGCAGAGCTTGTGTATGGTGAGCCACTTCGTTTACCAGGAGAATATTTTACTCCTTCAACAAGTAGCGAGGGATCAGATTTTGTTTCACGTCTGCGACAAACAATGTCCAACCTGAGACCTCAGCCTGCTTCACGGCATGCGAAGCCAAGCATCTTTGTTTTCGAGGATCTGAAGGATGCTTCACAGGTCATGCTTCGCGATGACAGCGTGCGAGGGACCCTGCAACCACCCTACTCTGGACCCTACCCGGTCATCGGGCGTACAGAGAAGACGGTCACCATTCGCCGACAAGGTCACGACGTTGTGGTCAGCATGGATAGAGTCAAACCTGCTTATAGTTTGAATGAGGACGCTCCTGCTGACACAATTTGCCCCGACTCATCGCCTGCTTCAGTTACAACCTCTATTCTGCGGCACTCAAGTTCGCAATCAGTACCAGGGTTCCGCACCACAAGAGCTGGCCGTAAAGTACGGTTCCCGGAACACTTTCAGGCTGGTCTATGAGTGCGCAGAAATCTCCGCAAGGGGGTAATGTGGCGTCAGAAGTTAGCCACAGTTAGCCTGCTACTGTGATTTCCCCACTCGGTTGAATTCAGCAATCGTAGTAGTAGCAGTGGAAATCACAGTAGCCTGGCGAAAAGGCGATTTCTATATTGGAGCAGCCATTATAGTCAGTTATTCATGGAACGGCTCTCGAACTGGTTGAAATAAAATAAAACTAAAATATTCAAGAAAGTTTGTGTTTTTGATTTGCGGTAATTGACTAAAGACTTTAATACATTGGATTTCAGGCAAGTCGCAATGTTTATTTTCATATTTTGCTGTTTTAAGAAGACTTTTGCTGCTATAGGTTAGGTCGCCTATGAAGGGCCACCCAGTGGTTTCCAAAAAAGGCTCGGGCAAGAGCAGATCTCATTTGTTATGTTAAAAACATTATTTTCTATTATTTTGATTTTTTTATGTTATAAGAAAAGTTTGCGTAATTATTTGATAGGCGAGGAAGCCAGTTTTGTTATTTTTTTTTAAAGTTTTTTAAAAATATCTCTTAAATTTCTTAATAAGGCCCACGAAAAATAATGATTGAAAATTGTTTTCTGTTTTGATCATTTTATTACTTTGTTTTTGTTACAACTAATCTGTATGACAAAAATTATGTACGTTTTTTGAATTTAGAAAGGTTTTTTTTTGTATTACAGCAATTTTAAGTTTTGATAGATTTAAGATGGCCCACATGCCATATTTTTGAATGATTTATGTAAGAAGTTAATTAAACTGAAAGATAATTTCATATGATAATGATTCTGCACAACAAAAATGTATAAATCTAGAATTTAAAAAGATATACACTAGGATGTCTTGGGACACCCATAGCCTAAGAAGGCCCATTGTAAGGGTTTAAATTTACTTTTTCTCTTTAGTATCGCATAAAAATACATTAAAACTTGATTGACCATTTTGATTAATAAACCAATTATATAGTAGCGACTTATTTTATTGCCTAAGCTATTTTATTTATTGAAATATAGATGTTTTAAATAAGGCGGGCCATCATGGGTTACTGTACCTTATCAAATGCATGCAGATGACAGTCATTTGTTAGCAAATTCTGCAGTCTAGAAAATAGTACTGCGTGAATGACAAGACTGCTTGTGAGTTGTGTGTTAAACAAAAAATTGAAAACAGGTTGGTAAAATCATTAAAATAAATATAAATCAAATTTATATTTGCTTTCAATTAGAGCAAATAAGACTGAAGAGAAGACTTGGAGTAAGAAGTGGTCTAAACTTCTAATAGCGGAGAGGTTAGATTCTGATGGCGCATACAACTCTGGGAAGAAAAGCAATAAGATTATTTGGAGGGACATCTAAAGCAAAATAAAAATAAAGGATAGTGAATTTCCTTATAATATCGATGACATTATAAGAAAATTCACTAACTTATTCACAAAATATAAAAGAATAAAGAAGCGGCATTCCTCTTCGGAATCAAATCGGCCATTTTGGGAATTTTTTGAAGATAACCGCAATAACCCCTATGTTTTACTTTTTATTATTTATAAAACGATTGAAGTTATTGTTAATTTTGAAAATGAATATTGTTATTTTTTATTTTTGTCTAAATAAAACACGATCTCTCTACTCATAGAGTTTTATTCAAATTAAGCATATAACAAATTTCAAATATGTGGCGACCATAATAGAGGCGCTGCAGAATGCCAACAGATGTCACTGGTGGCGTTAGAGAAAAAGCACTTTGCTTATTTCGACTAATTGCATCAAATTAGTTTTTGTTTTACAAAGAAGGCTTTGATTAATTCTGCCGATAAAATTTTCATATTTTCCGGAACATCGATGAGGCAAGTCCCCAACATAAATTGTCCTCCCCACAAACCAAATAAAGAATTTCATTACAAGTTAAAGTAGAGTTTATTTTATTCTAAAAACTCCACATTGGTGACCCCGACGCTCGAGACGAGCACATCTTTAACGGATTCCGAAAAAGCCTAAAAAAAAGCAACTTTAACGGATTCCGAAAAAGCCTAAAAAAAAAGCAACTGGCGAAAACATGGAGCAGGATCATCTGGAAAATCAACGAACCGCCGGCACCGACCATCAAGGAGGCACAAATTGTCCACTGCGGGATTCCCACACAGAACAGGTTCGTGAAGTTCAATTTCAAAATATTCAGACGGTCTCCGTTCGGCCTATGAAGTTTTGGATACATAGCCCAACTATGTGGTTTAGGCAAATGGAAAATTCATTTGCCTTAGCCGGAATTACACAAGAGGTAACAAAATTCCGGCATATTTTATCAAACCTCGAATGGGAACAGCTTAGGGAGGTGCAGGATGTCGTCGACAGAGATTACCTTCCCTCTGAAAAACCCTACACGCTAATTAAAGAGCGTTTAATTAGTCGTTTGTCCGCCACACCTAATCGCGACATCAAGCAAATGTTGGAAGAGGAACAGTTAGGGGATAGGAAGCCTTCCCAGTTCCTGCGAGAGTTGCAGCGACTGGCCCGCGATATGGTGGCCAAGGAATTTGTGCGCACCTTATGGATAAGTCGCCTTCCTGCGCACATTCAGACTGTAATTGCTACTCAGTCTGATGATGCAACCCTCGAACGGCTTGGCGAATTGGCTGACACTGTTTTCGATCTGGTGCCACGGCATCAAGTGGCCCAGCTTACACGTCAGCAAAGTGACGAGCGAGCACAGTCGAGACAACAAACACAGGTTGTTTCCCACTCAGAAATTAGCCAACTAACCGAGCAGGTAGCTGCTTTAACACGCCAAGTATCTCAACTCATGCGTGATAAACGATCCCGATCCACATCTCGCCCTAGGCAACGTTCCAATAGTCGGAATAAAGCCCATAACGATACACAGCACATATGCTGGTATCACAACAAATTCGGGCAGCAAGCATGATCTTGCAAACAACCCTGCAAATTCAATTCGGGAAATGCTGCGGCGGATCACTAGTGGCGGTCAGTGATTCCTGCAAGTCAAGCCGCCTATTCATTACGGACTTAACTTCGAAGGTGCGATTTCTGGTTGACACAGGGGCGGATATGAGTACATATCCTCGACGTTTTGCTAAGGCCTGGAAGAATAAGACCAATTATTCTTTATACGCAGCTAACGGCACTACAATCTCAACCTACGGATTTATACACCTCTCGGTTAATTTGGGACTTCGGCGAGACTTTACATGGAGATTTGTTGTGGTTGATGTTGATACTCCCATCATCGGAGCCGATTTTTTAAATCATTTTAATTTGCTGATTGACATTCGGAATCATGTACTTCGAGACGCTACTACGAGCCTTTCAGCTTCGGGTTTTTGCACAGTTGGCGTACCTACTGTACAGATAAAATCAGTGTCAGACGACAGCAAATTCGCACAGGTTTTAAAAGAATTCCCCATTCTAACCAGACCCGATGGTGCATTCAAAGAAATTAAGCATAATACCATGCACCACATTACCACCAAACCCGGTCCACCAATCAGCTGCAAAGCTAGAAGGCTAGCTCCAGACAAACTGAAGATCGCTCATCGAGAATTCGAGACGATGATTAAAATGGGCATCGCTAGAAGATCCAAGAGCCCATGGTCATCCCCACTTCACTTAGTGTCGAAAAAGGATGGAGGATGGCGTCCTTGCGGGGATTATAGACCCTTAAATGATAGGACAATCCCAGACAAATATCCTCCACGGAATATCCAGGACTGCAGCGCCAACCTCGCTGGAAAAAAGATTTTTTCAAAAATATATCTAGTCAGAGCATATAATCAGATTCCTGTGGCACCTGCTGACATTGAAAAAACCGCAGTCATTACACCCTTTGGCCTTTATGAATTTCCTTTCATGACCTTCGGCCTTACGAACGCAGCTCAAACATTCCAGCGTTTTATCGACGAGGTCACTGCTGGTTTGGATTTCTGTTTCCCGTACTTGGATAACATTCTTGTAGCATCACAAGATGAGGACCAACACTTGAAGCATCTACGACAACTTTTTCAACGCTTGTCCCAGTATGGAGTAGTAATTAATGTGGCCAAATGCGAGTTCGGAAAAAGCCAGTTGAACTTCCTTGGTTTTACCATTTCTACCAAAGGAATCCGTCCACCATCTGAACGTGTTCAGGCAATTCTGGATTGTCCACCACCATCTACAGTTAAACAGATGAGAAGATTCCTTGAATCTCTTAATTATTACAGACGATTCATTCCGAGATCCGCGGAACTCCAGGCACCTTTGAACGAATATCTCAAAGGCCCAAAATCAACAACAAATGAAAAAAAGCCCATGTCATGGAACCCAGATTTGGAAGCAGCTTTTTCATCTCTAAAGAATGCCTTAGCTAAGGCAACACTGCTGGTTCATCCAGACACTTCACTGTTTTGGGGACTTTTTACCGATGCTTCAGATACGGCAATGGGAGCAGTCCTTCAGCAGAAATCTAATACAGAGTGGCAACCACTTGCATATTTCACTAAATGTTTTAACACCGCCCAGCGTAAATATAGTACATATGATCGCGAACTCCTGGCCGTGTACTCTGCGGTGAAATATTTTCGATTCATGATCGAGGCACGACGGTTTGCTATCTTCACAGACCACAAGCCACTTGTTTTTGCTTTTAAACAGATGCCAGAAAAGTGTACTCCACGTCAATTTAACCATTTGGACTACATATCACAGTTCACAACTGATATACAGCACGTTCCCGGTTCTGACAACATAGTTGCTGACATGCTCTCCAGAGTGGAGGCTGTCGCTGCTCCTGTAGACTTCGGCGAATTGGCTGCCTCCCAAATGGACGACGTAGAACTCGGAGATTTACTACGCAACAATCCGAACCCAAAACTTGGAAAAACATCCCTTCCCAATGGACCTGACCTTTACTGTGACGTCTCCACTGGAGTTTCCAAACCTTTTGTGCCAACAGGTCTTCGAAAGAAAGTTTTTGACAGCCTACACTGTTTAAGCCACCCAGGCCCCAGAGCATCTGCAAAACTGGTGGCGAGCAAGTTCACCTGGCCGTCATTAAGGAAAGACTGCATCACATGGGCACAAGCCTGCATTCCTTGCCAGCGCACCAAAGTTTCGAGGCACACTGTTTCACCATTAGGATATTTTTCAACACCTTCGAGCAGGTTCGAACACATCCACGTCGACTTGGTCGGACCACTCCCAATATCCCGTGGTTACAGGTATTGCCTAACGGTGGTAGATCGTTTTTCTAGATGGCCTGAAGCGTTTCCTCTCACCAACATCGAGGCTAACACGGTCGCTAGAAAACTCTTCAGCGGTTGGATTTCGAAATTTGGCGTTCCTCTGCGAATCACATCGGACCAAGGACGCCAGTTTACATCTGACCTCTTCAGATCTCTATCACAAATTTTCAGCATCAACCATCTCCGCACTACGGCCTACCACCCGCAGGCCAACGGAATGGTGGAGCGCTTACATCGGCAACTGAAGGCTGCTCTCGTGTGCCATGAGACAGAAGACTGGACAGACATACTTCCTGTTGTTTTGATGGGAATCAGAGCGGCATTCAAAGAGGACATCAATGCTACAGCAGCAGAAATGGTCTTTGGACAGTCCATTCGCCTGCCTGGGGAGTTTCTCTCACCTTCCTCTTCAATAATTACACCAGATAATTTCGCTAACAAGCTTAGAGCTCATTTCAGGTCTCTACACCCTAGACCGATCGCACGTCATGGCACCCGCTCTACGTTCGTTCACAGAGACCTCGCTCAATCATCTAATGTTTTTATCAGAAGAGACACCCTAAAAGCAGCACTACCGCCATATGAAGGACCATTTCCGGTTATCGGTAGGGCAGCTAAATATTATACTGTACGAGTTCGAGGCCGTGATACAGTAATATCAATCGACCGCCTCAAGCCGGCATATCTCCTGGCATCTGATGACCCTACAGTTCCAGCTATACCAACCGAAAACAACTCTTTGAAGCCGGATTCTACCAATTCTACTAGCCCAGAAACAACACAGTCAACAAAGATAACTCGTTCAGGTCGAAAAGTCCATTTTCCAAAGAAACTTGCCGACTATATTACGTGACTTCTACGAAGTCACTGCGGAGGGAGTACTGTGGCGACCATAATAGAGGCGCTGCAGAATGCCAACAGATGTCACTGGTGGCGTTAGAGAAAAAGCACTTTGCTTATTTCGACTAATTGCATCAAATTAGTTTTTGTTTTACAAAGAAGGCTTTGATTAATTCTGCCGATAAAATTTTCATATTTTCCGGAACATCGATGAGGCAAGTCCCCAACATAAATTGTCCTCCCCACAAATCAAATAAAGAATTTCATTACAAGTTAAAGTAGAGTTTATTTTATTCTAAAAACTCCACAAAATACAATCCCTTTTCAATTGAGAATCGATTATTTCATTCGAGAAGTCATCATAATGTGAAGAGCATGTATTTTCATTATTTCCTTGAGTGTTTTCAAGATCTAAATGTTCGCCTTGTAAAATATTAAAGTTGTGCTAAATTGTGCACGCTACGACAATATATTTGATTTCTGAAATTTTTTTAAATTTAATATGATTAAGTATTTGAAATTTAGCTTTCATGAGTCCAAATGATTGTTCAGTTAGGACACGAGAAGAACTGAGACGACGATTAAAATTTTGCTGGCTTTCCATTAAATTTCCAAAATCCTTATACGAGACCATAAGGTATGAAGCTAGTGGGTACGCAGAATCTCCAAGAATGTGGACATGAGGAATCTTTATTGTTCCACTTTATAATTTCTGACCGAGCAAACTTCTTTTAAAAACCTAAGCATCATGTGATCTTCCAGGCCAACCAAAAAACACGTCCGTAAATATACATCTAGACTTACATGCAGCCTGAAAAAAAAGAAGTTTTTCGAAATATCTGATCTAAATTTATAATATACATACTTGGAGAATTAAGGAGCGAAATCCTTTCCTGTTATAATAGCTTCCTTTGATGGAGCTTAAATTGGTATATGCATACCGTCAATACAACCGATAACATTCGGAAAACTGTCTCTCCCACGTAGCTTATTAAATCCCTCTACATTTGCATTTACCTCTTCATTCGTCTCAGGCCATATAATTAATTTATCCATTAATTTGGTTATTAGGCGACAAGTCCTTATAACAATATAATATATTGTACCCTTGGATTTATCAAATCTATCTCCAATTTCTCTGAAAGAGTTTTGATTCGCGAAAGCCCACAATGTTATATATAATCTTTCGTTTAAACTTGTTTCCGGGCGCCCAAAAGTAGCATAGCCTTCAAAAGGCAACAGTAAGGTAACGAGATTCTTGAAATTAAATGGGAATATGGTATACAACTATGGGGATCAGCTTCAGCATCAAACGTAGCAAAGCTACAGCGAGTACAATCAAAGATACTGAGAACAATTACTGGAGCACCATGGTATATAAAGAACAAACACATACACAAGGACTTGGGAATTTTAACAGTACAGGAGGAAATAACTAAACACGCAAACTCGTATTCAACAAAATTGAGGAACCATCCAAACAGACTAGCTAAAAATCTTCTGAAACGCCAATATGTCAGACGTCTCAGTCGAAAAGATTTTGCAGACCTTTCTCTTATTTAAATCACTACGTACTTTTACTACATATATCTATATAAAAATATGAATTAATAAAAGTTCCTTTACCTAAGTTAAGGAACTACTTCTAGTTATGTAGGTTGTAAGATTTGAACACTTATTGTCAGTTTCTAAATTGTTTAGAAAGATTCAATAAATAAGAATAACATGACAAAAAAAAAAAAAAAATGTTGAATAAATCTGGTAAAGGTTAGTAAGTATGAGATTAGTCTGCCTGAGATTTCTTGAGTGGTTGTGGGGTGGGATCCATTAATCGATGCTTAAGTAGTTGCACAGAACATCTGAAGGCTGCCCACTGTTTTTGAATTGTTGAACTGCCAAGTTATATAGATTAGAGAAGTGATGCAAACCTTTTGTGGCGATAATATTAGGAGGTAGTGTATTAAACCATGTACGAAATGTCTTCACCCACTCCCCTTCATGTGGGGATATAGCTCCTTCCAAAGTTACAGAGGGATACAAAGTTAGAATCCTAATGTGGGATTCACCCAATTCGAAAGACCCGAGACCGGAGTTGTAAGTTAGTTTGGTAGAAGGGATTGAGGTTGTATTCTTGGGCTTGGAGATAGTGTCTCTCTCTTTTCTTATATCGGAGATATTAAATTCCCTAGACATTTGATTGGCAACGGAGATGAATATAAGAGTGGTGTTCTGGTTGGTAGAGAGCAATTCGGAAATATCCCTCACATTCTTCCCCAAATTTTCAGTATGAGTATTCAAAATTTTCAAACTCCCGCTCTTTCTCTCCATCTCCATCCCTTCGATTCTGAGAGAGCATTTATGATCCAATTTTTCCCAGGTCTCCTTTGATACATATTAAAATCTTCTAACATTCTTATTGTATCTGATATGGATGGTGTGAAACCAATCTCCGAAATGAATTGGACAATTTTACTTCTTGGGAGCACAGTGGGTAATGTAATTAGGTAATTTTCCAAAGTCAATGAAAGTTTAATTGAATTAGTTGATGGTGCAATGCAAGGTGGGAGTGGTAAGGTAGCGGGGGCTAAATTTGGGAATATCATGGGAAGGTTGACATCCTTACCAAAGGACTCGATACCGGATACGGCCTGGCCTATGTCAGTGCTCATAGCATTTAGTTGTTCAATTACACTTCTTGCATGAGTTTGTCCAGAGGTCAAATCAAGTTTTTCCATGGCCTTATCTACTGGCGATTTGGATGGTCTTGTTTCAGGTTAAGGAGGTGATTGAGGTAATGTTGAGGGTCTGGCTTCTGAGGTTGTGGCACGAGTTTTGATTCTCTTTGTTGTTCTGGGGGTCTCGTTGTCTCGGCTTGGCCTCCTGTATGGGGTTGACATTTTGAACTAATAAAATAAAGTCGAAGTTCTTGACGATCAAGTGACATTTTCAAACACGGCCTTTTCTATACTGCTGAAATTGCAATCAAATGACTGTCATCTGCATGCATTTGACATTTTGAAACTTTTGATTTTTGTCAACTGCATTATTGAACACACTGCAAATGCAGTCTGCATGCAATTGACATTTCCAAACGATGCCTTTAATATTATAGTCGATAGACGCAAACATTTAGATATTCAACTAACAAATGCCCACGACTTCGTTCACGTTGTATTAATTCTATTACTTTAATTGATTGCCGCCAGTTCGAGTGGACAAACTGATTGCCTTAATATTGGATTAATATCAGTCAGGTTTTCACACCGACTTCAAAAGTCTAGGAAAGTCTTGGTATTTAATGTTGAAAGTAGTAGCAGAAGACTTTTAACATACATAATTATTTTATAACTTTTAGGGCTTGGAATTTTTTGGAGTATGTTCTATTTTTTTTTTATATAATTCGTTTTAGTGTAATATTTTTTAGTAAAATTTTTTTGGTACGCCATTTTGAATCCTCGCAATCGGGCAACGAAGGTACAACCAAATACCCTCTAACAGCCACATATAGTCATTTATAATTTTTATTTCGATTTACCTCTCTGTTGTGGCGTCCTTTTGTTCCTCAGGGTTTTCATACATACATATGTATGTACATATGTATGTATGTATAATCACTGAAAATAAATTGATAAACTCCTGTAGATTTCGCGATAATTCATCGCTGGTAACTGATTAGTTTTCACTTTGGAATGAGATTTTGTTAACGAGAATTGCATTTAACTCCTCGTTGCAACTTTTCTCATTACATCGTAAGCTTGGCGGCCTTTTTGCCACATAATAGAAAATTAACTGTGGTGAAGAGATTAAATCGAGCCCAGCGGAGTGAATTCGATTCAAAATTTAAGCGGGTACTACAGCAAACAGATTTCGGTAGCGGCCCTTCGGTTGATTGGTGAGTCCTTCAATTCTGTTATCTGACTTATAATGAAATTCCCTGCTTGCTACCTGGGAAGGGAGCCAAAAGCTCGAGAGGGTAAGAAATTTTCCGAAATGTCTGTCATTCCGTCAGCACTTGAATTTCGCATTTTCTGCAAATGAAATTCAAATGTCTGCCATCTATCAGGAGCAAACGATATTGCTCAGCTCAGCTCAAGTTGCAGAATTCGTTTCAAACTGGAGCGCTCAGCTGGAAAAATGGAACTTTGTCTTCTGCGTTTAGTGGGCTGTGCTGCTCTGTTGGAATGGGATTCAGAAACTAGTTGCTATGTTTGACGATTACCAAGATTCCTGGGAGTTTATTTCCACTTAGTAATTTAGTATATTTGATTTTAATTGATTTATTCAGTACCTACCAACCGAATGGATGTCGTTTTGCAACTCTTTGGCACCCTTAGCTCTATCTTGAATGTAGACATTTCGTTCTGTTTCTGGTCTGCGGTGCTACATTTATATTCATAACTTTAACAGAAATTTGCATGGCAAATACATTCACACGCTTTAAATTTAAATTGAAACATATTACAATGATTACGCTTGCTAAATTTACTTTGCAAACTTATTTTAAATTGCCTTAAAATATATAGGCACACAAACATTACAAAGAGATAAACCGTATTAGTGTAAGAAAAATCGTGAAAATTTGGGATGTGCACTGCAAAATAAGTATAGAAATATTGAATTTGATCCATTTATTGGGCAGAATGAATCAGATCCACCTCGTATCTTGTTGTCACGCCAGTTTTGCAGTAAATGTTGGAAAGTTACTGCAAATATAAATCGACTAAGTAATTAACAGACTACCCGTACAAATATTTCATCAACGGTTCTTTACTTCGAGTAATCAAATTCCATTAAAAGACTGGCACCGATGTCGAAATTTTTGTCATGAAGTGTATATTCCAAAAGATCCGGTTCCGGTGTATATCAGAAAAAATTGCGAAATTTCGACTGACCTGCCAAATGAAGCTTCACGGACACGAACACGATGGTGAAAATGCCAATATTCAGCCAGACACATTCGATGAAAGGATTCCTCTTTTTGTGTATTGTAGAGATTCAAATATCCCCGAAATTGGAAGAAGCAGACGATCACGTCGGTGCCGTACCCTAATTGAATTGAGAAAATTGCAATTCCAAAGCAACATTAAAGCCGAGCTCGGTTGAGAATGAACCAGTAGCAAATAGATGAAATTAAATTGATTATGGCGAAAATTGAAGTTATTTCGAACATTCTTTTAATTTTACTATTTACTTTTATTTATTTTTTATTTCATTATTATTTATTTATTTATTTATGGTCTATGTAGAGAGAGAATTCTATTGCGATTCGAATGGACCTTCATTCAATAAATTAGTTTTGGCGTTATCATAGACACCAGTTGTAAAAACTTCATATAAGGAAAACACGTTTCGTAACTACTCCTGTTAGGGATTCAACACTAATGATCATTTAATTCTTCAAAAATTAATTAAATTTCAATTTAAAACTTATGAATTCATATACCTCATTTTTCTAATTATTCGTTCCTTCACTTGAACTTGCACACCCTGTATGTGAATTCAAGTTCAATGCAGCGTAGTTAATAAACGGTAACTTATCAACTGTTCTAACGATCATTTTGTAAATCACTCATTCGTTGTTGGACCAGAGAGAAAATCAGTCGGATCTTCAAAATAAAGTCACTATCGCAAAAGTTCTTGGTTTTCTTTTTCCCCGTTTCGATCCTTAACGCAAAAACGATTGTGTCAAAATTTGTTGGTGACCCCGACATGATTATGCGGCAGCGCATTTATTTGAATTTGGAAATAATTTACTGTGCGATCAATTTAACATTAAACTTGCTAAGAACATTGCGATACGTGTCCCGGTTCTCGTGAACATTCTATAGATCGTTTCGGACTTTCTCGTGGACTTTATTAGAACTATTTCGTGGACTGCATTAATTTGTGATTACGTGGTCAATTAGTGGGAAATTTCAGTTCATCCGTTCAGACAGTTAGGTACACCAGTTCCCAACATCGAACATTCGGTAAGTATACTGCAAGTACCACACTTTCTTCTTCTCTAATATATCGTTGCTTAAATTATCTTTCGGCTGCAATTGATATAATAATTTAAAATGAGTTTCACGACAGAGCAACAAAAAAGTTCAAACTCTTTATAGACCAAAAGATCGTTTACTAAGGCAGCGATAACGCGAATTAAGACTTGCTATTTAAGATAAAATCGGAAGTATAGATGCTAATGAAGCAAGCGGTAACGTATAATGTGTGCAATTGAAGACAGTTATTGGGCCTTTCCACACGAGTATTCTTGAGCGTGCTGCCAACCGGTTTTCTGGGCAAGTGGCAAAAGAGGAGAGCTCTTCTCTTTTGCCACTTGCCCAGAAAACCGGTTGGCAGCACGCTCAAGAATACTCGTGTGGAAAGGCCCATTGTTCAATCAAGGCCGCACTTCTATGATCGGAGCACAGAAAAAACGCTATTTGCTTTCAATATCGGTAGATGCGAGGCGAACAGAACAAAAGTATCTCCGTCAATTCTGTCCGTCGCGCTTAAATCAAATTTACCAAAATTGCAATTGCCTCAATTTTGTAATCAATATGTCGAATACGCGAATTTTATTATTAGCTAGCAAGCTAATAGTTGATGCAAATAATAATCTAAAAAGCATAGAAAAGCTCGTTCAATTGCGATCCTGCCTGAAAGGTGAAGCTCTCCTTACAATTCAGGCATTAGAGATAAACGCAGATAAATTACATTGAAGTATTTAAATTATTAGACAGTATGTAGATACAACAACAAGTATCTAATATTTGAGTCTCATCTCAGTCATTTATTTAATGTTCTTCCTGCAACTAAAAAGGCGACTGCTAGCAGCATTATAGGTACTTATGACACACATGGAGTAAACTTAACTGAGTATTTACAACAGAGTATTTAAATTACCCAGTTAATTACAACCCCCTGACACACATAAACCGGGCTATCTTTGACGTTTATTGAATATTTTGTCAGACCAAAATTGTGAGTCCTCATTCAATCAGTGGTTCTGAAGTAGTGAGTTTCGGAGTTTTGAGCGAGTAAAATTAAATTAAAGTGTGTAAAATGGAAATTCAAGAAGTTTTAGTGTTAAACGAAATAATGGAACAGTAATAATTAAAAATGAGCCAGGAAGTAATGGTGAATTTGAGCAAAATTGAGGAATTAAAAAGAAAGGTTCAGCGTTTCCGGCTACTTGCAGTAAAATCGTGGTTACGGGCCAAGATGCTCAGACGAATGTTGTATCCGAACAATTCACATCACCGTGTTAAACGCAGGAAGATATGGTCGAAAGTAAGTTGAAGCATCCAAAATGATATTGCACATTTGAAATAAAAATAAATTTGAAACCCAATATTTATTTCAGGTCGAGTATTCCCAATTCTGGGAAAAGGAAGTGCCGAAAGACCAAGAAAAATTTAAAACTTACTTTCGTGTAGATAGACCAACATTTGAATTTATAGTGTCAAAACTGCAAAGATTGACGAAGGAAGACACCACTTGGAGATCTTCTATTCTTCTTAAAAAAAAGAATTGCTATTGCCCTATACGCTCTTGGTTCATCAGGAGAGTACAGAACTGTGGCCAGTTTATTTGGCGTAGGCAGGACAACAGTGGGCCAAATTGTTTTGGAATTTGCAGAATAGATATGGAATTGTTTCCAGCCAGAGTTTTTAAATGTCTATCCTCCGACACAAGACAAAATAAAAGAAATTGTGACAGGCTTCAAAAAACTCGGATTCCCGAACTGCTTTGGAGCTATCGATAGATGTCACATCGAAGTTAATCCACCGAAAGACGAGGCTACAGACTATTATAATTTCAAGGGCTGGTATTCTGTAATTTTGTTTGCGGCAGTCGATTACAGGTATCGATTCACCTACATTAATGTCGGAATTCCCGGCCGCAGCAATGACTCCACAACATTTGAAAAATCTATGCTAAAACAACAGCACACAACAAATCCTATTTTTACTGAAAACAGTGAAGTCTTCGAAGGAATTCGCATTCCAATATTATTAATCGGTGACTCCGCCTTTCGCTTATCCGAGCGCGTTATGAAACCATTTCCGTTTCATTTAGATCAAACAGAAGATGAAAAGCGTTTTAATTTTCGTCTATCCAAATGCAGACGAGTAGTAGAAAATGCCTTTGGTCATTTGAAAGCTCGATTTCGCAGATTAGGAAAGGGCTTGGAAGTGCATATCGACAATGTTCCTACAATTATAAAAGCCCATACAAAAAATCGGAAGAATGAAGGATCAAGGTCAAATTTTGGGCTTCGAAATTCCAATTTTCGGAGTTTGGCGCTGCCTCTCCCGGTTGTTTGTTAGCGGATTGGGTCGTGGGTGGTATCGTTGGAAAGCCTGAAGGCTCAGCTTTCCAATACGTTATCAACCAGTATTGTAGGATGTCTCTGAAAGAACGTATTAAGCATTTTCTAGGTGGACCCATTGTCAATTTTTCGCAACTTCAACCCGACTTAAATGTGTCTGACAAGGTGAAGGAACCATCGAAACGGTCTGACAGCTGGGAAAACATCTTTTGTTAGTTCCTCAAGTAACATATATAAAATTCAGCTTTTATACTATGACGTAAGTAGAATTATAATTTAGCATAATTTAAAGGTGTCTGACAGGGGGTTACAACCGTCCAAAGTGTCTGACAATGGACGACGTGATTTCCAATATTATTCCAAATAAAATATATAAAAACTGGGTTTTATACTATGACGAAAGTTAGGTCCAATTACACAAAAAAAAAGTATTCCGAATATTCTGTTCCGCGTTCCTTTATGCATTTGGAATATTCTGTTTATGTTTCTATGCTCCTGGCAGCTTTCAGCTGTGAAGGGGCCTATTGAACAAAAGTGTCGAGAGTGATCCTTAGCCTAGTGAACAATTAGTGAGAGCACTTCGATTATTTATCAAAAATCAAGCGTTATTTAATTCAAAAGTTAAATCTCTCCTTTTTTCCTTGGCGACAACCACAGCAAGGCCGGGCCCCGGCCTAACAGCGACCGTCGATATGGCGTCTGGCAACACCAGCGCAAATAGTTTCAACCTCCTCAATACCATGCCTCCGAAAAAAGCTAGAACTGAGGTCAAAAGACCCAAACCTGAGCTTACGGACTTTTTCCCAGGACTTGCACCCAAAATTCCCTCCATCACTGCCAGCAATGACCAGCCAAGGTTCATAATAATTCAAACCCAGAACGAGAGCAAACCATTAAAGACTTTTAATCAATTCGCCGTTCGGAAAGGAGTACATAGATGCTGTGTCGACTAAATTTTCTCAAGCTAGCTATCTAAGGGACGGAGCTTTGCTATTGCTAGTTGAAAATAGCCGAGTCGTAGATTAATTCCTCAAGACCAACAGCATTGCCAACATTCCTGTTAAAGTAGCTTTGCACCATTCCCTCAACAGCGTAACTAAAGGGAACCATTTTTCCGGCCGCCTTTAGGGGAATGAATATGAAGTAGGAGGAAATTCTGGAGGGCCTCAGGGATCAAGGTGTAACAGAAGTTACCCAAGTTACAAGACCAGGTGACGAGCCTGGCAAGCGCGAGTAAAGTTACAATTACTTTTTTTTTGGGTTTTTCTTTTTAGATTAGATAAAAATTGAAATTTCTTCGTTTCATACACGTCTTTATTTTATATTATTCTTTTTATAATAACACGGATATTTTCTGTATTATAATGCTGTTAGTGAACTTTCTATGACATCCAGATCAAGACTACAAGACTAGTAGTTAGGAGTCAAGAGTTGAGTTGCGTTACCAGAAAATAGGGCTGACATAGCATCATCGTTTCACGTTTTGTGCGTTCCCACAGAACTTGAAACCGGTCAGCACAAAAAATATTTTAATTGCAAAGTTTAATCAAATGAATTTGATGAGTTTGAGGGATTGGAATTTCAAGACGTTGGAGTTTTATGAAAGAGAATTGTTAGAATATTTGTGGATTATTGTTTCCAGACTTTGAGGAATTAGTTCATCTGGTAACATAACTTCTGGTGACGTAACTCGTATGCCAACAGGCCTTTTAATTTTAACTTTTGATGAGTATACAAAATTGCGCCGTATGTCAAGGGACTGTGGGTCAATTACCAGATGAAGGAGTACTACCCTCTCCAAATGAAATGCAAGCAATGCCAGAAGCTCGGTCACACTGCCAAATGGTGCAAAGAGACCATTGAAACATGCGAATTTTGTGGAAAATCTTCCCTTCACTCCCTAGATGACTGCATTGGGAAGTACTGCCAGGCAGACTCTCACTCAAGTTTCTCAAAGCCAAAGAAATCTTTAAGATTAAAACTCAGAAGAAATGCAGCATGTACATATGAAGCCCGTAAAGAATTCTATAAAAAACGTTCCAGACCGTCTTACGCTGCAGTTACAGCTTCATCCCTCAACGCAGGTCATCCTATTATACAATCTCAGACCATCGCAGATACACCAGTTTCTTCCAACCCTGGCTCAAAGGTACGTACTATCTCCTCTGCTCCAAAACAAACCGGTAGCAACAAGAACATTGAGATCAACTCTAACTCAACTCCACAAATACAAGACATTTTACAATAGCTAGCCATACAAGAAGGGAGTTGCGTGCGAGCAATCATGTTTCCTGTTGTTTTAGAAACAATTGTGCGCTCGTGTGTGGTTATGACAGCATGCCATGATTGCGCGAGCACAATCGTCTCATTTTTCCCCACAATTTATCTCTCTCTCTGAGGTTCACAGACGTGTGCGAGCATTCCTTACAACTTTCCTTTGTGACGACAGATTTGAATTTTGAATTGTGTAGTTATGGCAGATTTGAGAATTTTGGCAAAGGACTTCCTGGTGAATTTCATAGAAATTTATAAAAAACATGTGGCTTTGTGGAACGTAAAAAGTCCGGAATATAAAAACAAGAATTTGAAAAACAAGGGCTACGATGAACTTGTAAAATTTTATAAAACGTACGACAGTACAGCCAGCAAGGAAACTGTGGCAAAAAATTAGAGTCTTTGCGTGGCCCCTTCAGAGACGAACTAAAAAAAAAGATGAAATCGAATCGTAGCGGTGCTGGTGCCGATGAAGCTTACGTGTCATCGTTGTGGTATTATAGTTTATTGGAACTCACAGCAGATCAGGAAAAACCAGCAGACGGCATCAACAACTTGGATGATCAAGAGGATATCTTCGCTACTGCAGATGTGGATTTAGAAATCGATTATAGCACCAATACCGCAGAAGTGGATGAGATTAATGAAACACAGGTAATTGAACCAATTTCTTTTAAAATACTTTTATTTTATATTGAAAAGCAGGTACAAAAGAGAATTATGCTTTACCACTCCTTATCATGGAATCCTGCCATGGTACTTGCCCATTATTTAAAAAATAATTCGCATAATATTCACGATTTTCTATGCTTTCATGGTTATAATTCCTACGAGTTTTCCGGGAGGAAAGATGCACAAGATTGCTCGCGCGCAACTCCCATCGTGTATGGCTAGCTAATTACAGACGGACTTAACAAACAAAACCATTCAAGCCACAACTAATAACACTCAAGATGTTCATCTCGCATACACTTCCACTCCTAACACTCCCCATCCTATTTACAACCCCAATTCCTAAAATATCTAGCCCAAACTATACTAACCTACTCACTCTAAACAAAACAAATTCAAACCACTCACAACAATATGCCTCGGAAATAAGTGCCCTTTCATTTCAGTAATTGAATTACCCTCAAACTTGAAAAAACCTACCAAGAAATCTAAAAACCTTAAACTGGCAAAAAAGAATTTAACAAATAAACTAAATAGCCATGATGACTGTTCAACAGAAGATGGCATGAGTGTCTCAACTTTCTGATTTATCTGGGGAGAATGTTTAATTTCACTCAAATGAACAGTTACAATCTAAGCAATCCTCAGCCCAAATGCAAAAACATCTCAATCCTTCAATGGAAAATTCGTGGCTTACTAAGTAACCGCCCTGGTCTCAATATTTTAAAAGCGAAATACAAGCCCAATGTCATCCTTCTACAGGAAGCCCATCTAAAAAATGAGGAACTTCCTGAAAGATTAGGGAGTTATCAATGCTTTGAGTATAATTATTCGAGGGAACACAGGCATGGATGTGTGGCGGTACTCTTTCACAACTCCATCTCTGATACGCCCATAATGCCCGCTCCAGACTCGCGCCGTGAAGTCGCGCCCCGAACATACGCCGTGACCACCGCGAAAAGTCGCGGACAGGAACGACTCTCCACACTCAAGTTGTGTTCGCGCAAAGAGATGACGAAACATCAGCTCCGGCAGCTGTTGTTGTGAATAAAAGCGTGCACGAAATGTCAAAATGCGGTCTGCGCCCAACTTCACAGCCTACTTTCACGCCGTGAAGCCGAGAATTATCCATCCGAATCGGGGACCAAGGCGAGAACAGGCGAGAACAGCTGTTAACTCCGAGAAGAGCCGTGAAACCTCTCCACACTCGCGTTCTCGCCTGTTCTCGGCCTTTCACGGCGCGAGTCTGGAGCGGGCATAAGAATATGTAGCCCGCCATTGCAGCTTGCGCGGTATCCTTAGAGATCGCTAATAATTTAACGGTTGCTTCAATCGACTTAGAAAAACCTTTAGATGTCGCCATGTCAAACCTCGTCACTCTGGCCCTGGCGGATCCGCTCCCCAGCAAAACCACTTTTGGTGGTGACTTTAACTTACACACTTCCGTCCCATTTCACGGTATCGCTCCCACAAATTGAAGGAAAGCGAGAGGAAAGATACACATCAACAAGTTCATTTATATATAACACATTACAATTTATTCATACACATAATAAGTAAATTTTTTTAATATAACAACGGACACCAACAACACTACACAGATATCTCGGGAATTTTCATTTCCTACGCGCCTCGTCTTCTGCTCCGCCTATGGCTGCCGCAGGAGTGGTCCCCTTGCGGCTGCGACGTCGTCGGGATCTACATACATACAACTTGTCTATTCCTCATCCTCTTCCTCGTTTCCCTCTTCCACGTTATCGTCCACACCACAGATCCCCAATGTAATGCTACGCATCTACACGAATCTCTAAAGGTATTGTATATATTTTATATATAGCTGCTGCAACATTTTTTTAATGATGTAACTATTGTTTGGATAAATATGAACAAACAACTTTTGTGATAACATTTATTTCCAAAATTATTTACTAATATTATAAGTGTGAGACATAGTGTCTAAGGGCCTCTTTCACCAACTACAAGTAAAGTGTTGATTAGTTACTCTTTGATTAACGCTAATTGGCAAGTAAAGGTTCCGAGTATTTTCTGCCAGTTTCACAAACGAAATCAAAGCTTCGAGTAACTACTTATTCGTTAAGTGAATTTCGTAGCATATCAAACGTTAATTCGTTGAGTTTTATGTCAAATGTCACGATTCAAATTCAAAAGTATCGCAGACAATGTCGTATTAACTACTTATTTACGTGTTGCGGTGATTTAAAATATGTATTATAAAACATAAACAAGTTGCTATCTGAATTTGTCAGTTGCAAGCAGCTGCGGGCACCAGAAAGTGCTTAGTAGGAAAAAACCCTCCTAAAACAATAAACGAGAAAGGTCGGGCTTTCCCCTGATTACGGGTAATTGTATCGGCGCCTCAAGAACAACCCTTCTGGAGCCCCGAAAACGCAATGTGCATTTGGGTGTCTGAGATAGTTAGTTTTATTGCGATCGCTTTAGAAATAAACAATGTATGAGTGAGGCATGAATGATCATTTTAAATGCAGTTAGGATATTTAAGGGCGAAGAAAATGTTCTTGAGGTGCAGATGAGATGTGCCATCGGGCGTAATCAGTGCTTAGCGAGAACGATTCGGGCCTTGGTTATTACAATGGATAAAGTTAAAAGAGAAAGAAGTGCGAACTTTTCCTTGCAGTTTTTGTTAACCTACTCATCAATTAAATTCGCTAATTGGCAGATCGAGTGGCAAGTAAGTTACGGGCTAGTTTATCCACTGGCTAACGCTACTCGAAGATGGTGAAATTCGTACGTTCAGTTACCGGTGACTTTAACTGGCGGTTAGCCTACTTGACACTTTACTTGTAGTTTGTGAAAGAGGCCCTAAGTCTAATATATTTATATATATCACATAGGGTAAGTCAAAAGAAAAATTGCAATTGAAAAGTCTACTGTACTTTTCATTAAACGTCTATAAAACTATTTTTGAGAGCGAGAAATGCGAGTTTACTATATTTCCAGTCAATAAATCTAAATTTAAGGTTCAGTTAAAAAGGACAATGCTCAAAAAAAAACCCAGGCCCGGCGGTAATGAAATATATCTCATAATTTTAGTAAAAAATAGTGTTGAAATATTGTATGTTTAGAATTATAAAAATAAATGGCTAAATACTAGATCTTGCTTTTTTTTTCAGGAGTTTTCTAATTTATATTAAGTACTTATTTATAACAAAATAGCATAGCTATCGTATTTAGTAACATTAGTAGGCCCACAGAAATATATTACCATGGTGCTATTATTATTGTCAGTCTCTCGCTTTAATTGATAATGACTAAATGCACATCACAGTCCTTCGATAGCGTTCGTTGCGATCTGTGCTTTCCATGTTTGTGCCTTTTTTACTTTCGAACGAATTTATTTACGACTACTGCGTTATTTTTTGCACAGTGGATAGTAAGAGGGCTGGAGAGTGACATTAAGCTTCTTTTTACCGATAATTTGGCAAATGTAAGAAAGTGCGCTGTGTAAGGGCTACTCACATAGTGTTTTTAAATCTATAACATTTTTTATTACGCAACTGTAACTATTTTATGCAACTTTTGGTTAAGGCTTAAAAATTACCACTGAAAAATTTAAACAATTTCTCATATTTAGCCATCGATATTGATGATTTCCCCTACGTAGTATTTGTTTAAGCATTATTACCAATAATCTAAGATACACTTCTTTTCCGCCGGGCCTGGGTTTTTTTCCATACTATATGAGCATTCTCCTTTAATATGGATTTGGCAAGATGGAATACTGTAGCAAAAATCATATTGGAGGCTTTAAGGATATTTATAATGCTTGACGCGCTTTCGAGAGTGAAAAGGTATATCGCGGAGATGTACGAGGTAAGGACTTTATGGTTTTCTTTAAAAAAAACGGAACCAAGTAAAGTGTATGTAGATGCGTAGCATTACATGGGGGGATCTGTCGATGAGAACGATGCAGAGGGAAACGAGGAAGAGGATGTGGAACTTGTATATACATCTCGACGACGCGACGTCGCAGACGCAAGGGGCGGAGCCGCTCCTGAAAACGCGGCAGCCGGAGCAGAAGACGACGCGCGTAAAAAATGAAAAAATCGCGAGATATCTGTGTAGTGTTGTTGGTGTCCCTTTGTTATATAAAAAAAAAATTACTTGTTATGTGTCTGAATAAATTGTAATGCGTTGTATATAAATGAATTTATTGATGTGTAATATCTTTCCTCTCGCTTTCCTGAAATCTGTGGGCGTGACTTTTTTGTTGTTGTTGTTTGTAAATTGCCCGTAGGGCGTCACCAGTGATGAACTTTTGGTCACGGCAACCTAGGCCACATTGACCATGGTCTCTTGCTGTATGTAGTGTATCTCAAGTTGGAGATTGTATTTTGGCGTTTTGCCGCCTTCAAATATGGCGTTTTAATATCCTCTAGCACAAATTTATGCTATGGACCCGTAATTAACTTGCAGTGTTCACAACCTTCACTCTTCTCACTCACTGCATACTCAAAACACATCAAGGCAAATTATAGTCAATCACAGGTTTTTGCTATATGGTATAGTCTGGTCAATATTCACGATAGGGTCAATACAGTTATGATTCTATGCTGCCATCCGGTACTTAGTTCCGTTTGAAAATGATTTTAATTTTCTTTTCTAGGTTAAGACAGGTAATAATTTTGGTTATAGACATTTTAAGAGTGTCTTCATATTGACTATACTCTAAATTTTAACTAATGGCACATGGTCCACATTTTAACATTCAAAATGTAACAGTTTCCCTACACAAAGGCAATCTTCTGGTCTCTCCGACTGCTACAGTAACGGAGGCTGTCACAACAATGCCGGCAAAATTATTCACAGTCAATCACAAAATTCACAATATTCAATCCGCAGTATTAATCACGTGGTCTACTTTTTAAACATTCCAGAAGATTTAACGGACAATGCATATGTTCTGCCAAGAAAATTATGTCCCATCTCACATTATATTCAAACATGGTTTTATTTTTACACATTAATTGTCCAGCCCGGAAATAATTTGGAGATAATCTCCATTCACGGCAAACAGTCTAACACATAATTTACAAATGTAATGTAAATTACGTCTAGCCAGGGTGCGTTAAGCTGGCACCGCCACCTATAAGAAATTAAAAAAATGATATGCCAAAATTATGTGCTATTTATGTGTGCTCGGTTATTAACGCGGCAAATGACAATGGTTAATATGCGGTGCCAGCTATCGGAAAGCTAGCTCAGCCCCTATACCCGCGGCGTTGCACTTGGCCTTGGAAACAAAATAACACTATTAAAATTAAGTGCTTTTTATGTGCTGGCCCAGACAAATTTTTGAAAAACCCACCCAAAAATACAAAATTTCAGCGAAATGGCTTTTTTATAAACAAATAATTTTGTTCTCACAATTGAAGAGCACAGGATTTATGTGCTCCTATAAAACAGATTCACGAATTTTGCACTTCTTGTAAAATTGATTCAGGAATTTTGTGCCCTTGCAAAAATCATCTGCGAATTATGTATGTGATGTGCTCATAAAATAATAATCCAAGATTTTTGTGCGATGTGTATGATGTGGGAGGTTGAAAATGATATCTGAATTTCGAGCTGCCGAATGCACATCGCATTCAAATTGAAAAAATGTAAAGAATTTGTCACAAAAGAGATTATCTTAATCAAACCTGAAGTCAAAGTTTTTGGAATTTAAATACGTTTTAATTATCAGTTGTCGACCTATAGAGAATTTTTTGCTTGAAGATAACTCTTACAGTTTGGTCAGAATACGTACAAGAGTAATGATGACGGACAGAATAACGTTCTTCTTACGTAAGATTAAAAAAAATTCAATTTTACATATTTGTTTTTTATTATTATCTATGATGGGCATAAAAAATTATGTTGAGAAATTAAAATTCGAGTAGTAGAAATCCGTTGAGAATTTCTATGGAAACCGATGGACTGAAATAGATGAACACTGCTGCGTTGAATTCTCAAAAAATTTCAATCCGTTAAGGATTTCTATGAAAATGGATGAGCTAAAATTGGCGAACGCGTGCAGAGTAAGAAAGGATGTGACGTCACAGAGGTATGAGGGTGCTCCTTCCACGCTGTGCGCGTTGAATTCCGAGAAATTTTTTAAAACGACTTATGGGTAATTCGTGATATTGAGCTGAAAAAGTGAATTTCCTAGTTTTTGTACATTGTTGTACATGTAGTTATCATTTATTGTATAATTCAATTCCACAAAAGTGAAATAGTTGAATGCGGGAAGTATAAATGTGGTTTCTGTTGTTTCGTCTTGTGGAACTGTGTAAACGTGATTTGAATCATAGGTATTATTTTAGTGTCTTTAGTGTACTTCTAGTGAATAAAGTGTTTTTTGTGACGTGTTCAATGATGTCGTCAATTATCTGACGACCCGGCCGACCTTCAGCAGCATATAGAGACGTTGTGGATATTACTATATTAAGTAAAAGAGACGAAATCGTAAATGGCAACAAAATTGTGTTGAAACTGAGTGAAGTGTGAAAAGATATACATTCGGAGACAGGAATAAAGCCGAGAGCGTTGTATACATCGGCTCAACTGTTCCAGATGTGAGAGAAGATATCACCGAATCGGGAAGAATCGAAATAAACCAGAGCAATTTTTCTTATACCGAGCAATCTTTGGCCATTCACTTCAGCAAAAAAGAATTTGACAATTTAAAAGAAAAAAAAGTGTACAAATAAAATAGAAATTCAAAATCGCAGAGTGGTTTATTTTGAAAGCAGGAGAATGGCAACTCAGGATATCAGAGCGATTATATGAGATGCACCGAGTGACTTGTGGATTCAGATTTAAAACCCATCACTTATATCCGACATTGGGTACTGGTTCTTTTTTTAAAAAGTGCAAGTGCGGAGGAGAAATTACCGGTAACATAAGTAACATTGGGAAGCAAATTGTCACAGTTATATGTACAATTAGCAAGGGCAACGGAAAATGCAGCAAACGTTTTTGCAGAACTACGGAACGCCAAAGTAAGCAAAACTTTGCCCAGTATTGTACTCCAAAGGAGGGGAATCGATGAGGCCTTATTTAGGCCCCAGAATAACGAAAACACTTTGTCATACGATTTGATGTTTATTATATCCTGAAAGTAGACTGTGTGCCTGACAAGAAAATATATTAATAAGAGAAAAAACACTTCAATAAGTATTACCGGTAATGTACAGACATGTAAGTGACAATTAACAAAACTAAACACTGTACTAACAGACATTATTTTCTGCACACAATTTTTCAGGTCCATTCGCCCTTATTGAATATTATCCATATCTTGACACAGAAATCGAATTGATGAGTCTGCAAAGTCAATAACGGTGGTTGACAAGAAGTAAATTTTAATGGGGGTTGTAAATTTTAAAGATGAGTTATACCGCTGGCGACGAAGAACAAAGAAACCCGTTTAATTATGATCATAATATGGGAAAAGCAGGTGAATAAAAGTTCAATTTCATTATGAAACGACCTCAATGAAACATTATACATGTTAACAAACCGTTTTAAATCCAGAACAACAAAATGAGATTGACGGCCATTACACAGCCTTGTGCTTGCGACTGGATGGCTCTTGGATGGAGTTTGACGATTTCGTTAAAACAACTATAAAAAGAGCGAGGAGACCAAAGTTCAACCACACATCGCGATATTTAAACGAATAAACTAAACTTATATATTCCCATTGTTAATTATTAAATAAATAAATAAGGGCATCCATTTTTGTTCGCTATTTCACCGTGCCTTATTGAAAGCAAACCTTATGTTGATTGCCTATTCGTTATATTATTTATTTATATGTACATTATGCATATGCATATAGGGATCATATATAGAGATATGCAAGGTATATCACTATATTTTTATGAAGAAGTTCTTTATATTATTTTGGTATTTCCTTTCCTATCATAACATCGTATAACCCACATTATCTAAGATGACCTTTTGATTAGCACGATATTGTCGGATTATTTTAAAAGTAACAGAAACGTCGTAGATCACTTCTTTGAAGCACATATCCCATTAAGCTTTCGCTAAAGTATAATTCTACGATAACGCACAAAATGCCTGAATCAATTTTACAAGAAGTGCACAATTCGTGAATCTGTTTTTTAGGAGCACATAATTCCTGTGCTCTTCAATTGCGAGAACAAAATTATTTGTTTATAAAAAAAAGCCATTTCGCTGAAATTTGTATTTTTGGGTGGGTTTTTCAAAAATTTGTCTGGGCCAGCACATAAAAAGCACTTAATTTTAATACTGTTATTTTGTTTCCAAGGCCAAGTGCAACGCCGCGGGTATAGGGGCTGAGCTAGCTTTCCGATAGCTGGCACCGCATATTAACAATTGTCATTTGCCGCGTTAATAACCGAGCACAAAAATATTTATTTGGGCACATAATTAGCACATAAATAGCACATAATTTTGGCATATCGTTTTTTTAATTTCTTATATGTGGCGGTGCCAGCTTAACGCACCCGTCTAGCCATTAAAAATTCCTCACAAACCAAGGAGACAGTGACATTTACTCATGATTACTTTTTTCAAACACAGATTCTTTTAGAAACTCTAGCTAGATGACATTGTCACGTCGTCAATTGAATTTAAAAACTATAGATCTCAGACCCCATGGAGTCACTGGTTCAACATATTTGATAGCAGTTTTATCTTGAAAGATCCGTTCCTCAAGTTTTTCTCTCACGATTTATATGACTCTTTTTATAAACCTAGATTTTTTGATCAAGTTCTATTTTTTAATTTTTTCCCTTCATGCTTCTGAACCTTTTCAGAAATTCTTATTAACGCAAAATATTAATTTCTACGAGTTCACACGTGGTAGTTGTTGTTAAGATTCAGGCATGCTCTAATTTCACCCATTTTCAAATTTAGGTATAGCACAGGACAAAAACATACATTAAAAATTATTGTTCAGCCTGATGTTGTGCTTAGGGCGGACAACGTTAAAAAATCTGGATGGGGCTACTTAATTACCATAGACTCATAGAGAAAATAAAAAAAATTACTACCAAAAGATTGATATCTTAAGACTTTTTCCACAGTGGAAAGGTTTACTCTTGTTAGAATTCTAAAGAATTTATGTTATGTTATGTTTTTTAGTATATTATCTTGCAGATAGGATGAGCTTATGTTCTGTATATTGAAGGAGGTAAAAACGCGTTCGTAATACATAATAACTACTTCACTTCACTAACAAGCCGCCTATTTTTGATCCTCTAACAGCGATATTCTCAAAAAAAACAATTTTTCCAAAAAAATGATCACGTGTTCACGCAATTCCTGTTACACAGTTAACATTCGACAGTTATTCTCGTTCACTTTATTAGAACTTTCTGGGAGTGGAGCACACTACCCAGAAAAAGAGCTCAGAATAGATCCGAACAGCTCCATGGATATGTGGCGTAGTATGCGTAGTATGCATATTACTTTGCATTGATAGTTAATTTTTAGATAGTAAGGTAATACCTGTTTATTGAAAAATAAATTAAAATTTAGTTGGCTAGTTTCTGTACAAAATAAAAAATAAAATAAAAAAGTTCAGTTCACGTTATAAATCGCCCACGACAACATCAAATAAAAAATATATTGTAAAAGTTAAGTTTCATTAAAAAATAATAACAAACTCTTTTACAGATATGGTGGAAACTCGGGAGTGATATTGTGAAATGGGACGAAAGTGTGTAAAGGCCTGAACCCATACAATCCTTCAGAGTCCGTCATGCATTGAACTTTAAAGCTCTTGACGGATGAAAATATTGAAATCCATGATTTTTTATGGTGCTTCGCCCATAAGCGACGTATCTCAATGCATTGACGGACCAAAATCTTGAACTTTTTTCAGTATTTTCATCCGTCAAGCCGCGTCAGCTAGAAAGAGCTTGTTTACATCCCGACAAAGTGTTGTCACAAATAGATATGGAAGGCAAGGGAAAAGTATTTGCAAGGTATATTTAGGTACACAGGTAAGGGGCCATCCATAAATTACGTCACACGTTAAGGGGGAGGGAGGGAGTCGACGAAGTGTGACAGTGTGTGACAAGGGGTGGGAGGGCTCCTAAATTTCGTGACGTCACATTTCAAAATCTAGTATATCTAAGTCTTTGAGGAGGGAACTAAAGGAGGCGACATGTGATGAAAAAACCGTGGCAACTTTCGTTCTTCTTGATTTTCTAAAAAGTCAGAGGCGGCGTTAAAAATTGTTGATGGCTGTTTTATTTTCAAAAGAAAAAAGATCCTTGAAGAGGAAATGGCTCGAGCACATACAATTGCTTTTCTTTGTATCATTTCACTTAGTCCAATGGCCATTAACCATTTCCTTCTTAAAATTTCATCTCGAGGTACCCTACAAAAAGTAGATTATACCTTTTTTTGACTACGCTTCTGCGCCAAGTTCCTCTTTGTTTACAAAAAGTGACAGTCAAGGGACCTATCAAAATCTTTGAAGAGTCAAGATGGCGAAGGTTTTGGCTACGCTGTCATACATACATTTTACTATGGGATGTCGCCTCCTTTAGTTCCCTCCTCAAAGATCTAAGTACAGTAATACTTTTAATATTCTATTGCATAAAAATCTCTAAAAAAAAAAAAGAACGCTGAATGGTTACTAAATGCCGCCACATGCACCGCGCATCGCCATGATTTCATTGTTTCTATTTTCATTTGACAATTGACTTTCGCGCAGTGAACGACGTCGTTTTCTTAGTTTTGCTATTTTGTGATTTTTAACTTATGAAACAAGTTTAAAATGAACAAAAAGAGTGATTTAGGTCATCTTTACCGTAAGCTATATGAAGCATATATCTTTTATTAATATAATTAATGGTTTTTTGTTTTGTTAATTTTTTCAAAGGTTTAATTTGATGTTGAATTTATTAAAAAATTATTTAAATGGGAATAAAACTAATTTCGGAACTGCTGTTTTAATTTAATAAAAATATGCAAAATATGTGACGTCACACTAGGGAGGGGGGAGTCTCACAAATGTGACCAGCTGTGACAAGGACGGGGGAGGGTAAAAAAATCATGAAATCCGTGTGACGTAATTTATGGATGGCCCCTAATTAAAAAATAATTTCCTTAACAGAAAAAAATTTCCAATCAAACCTCATCTAGGCGGTGCAGCCACATAATTGTAACAGCCTGACGACCCTTTACAATCCAAAACCGTCCCCGTATTTTACTTAGCGTTGCGTTGGTTCCACCGTGTCATGTTCGTTCATGAGCATCAGAAATGATTAGCTTCGTCAGATGAGATCCTTTTGGAAGAATTATCGGATTTATTTCATCATGTGAAAAATCAGCATGCTGCAAACGGGTCGTTGCGCGAATTATTTCTTGTTCATCAAGTCTCGGGTATAGTGATGCAATTTTCGATGCAGCTGGCAACGACTGAGAATTCTTCAAAGATGCGATTTCCTGGCCGTAAACATTTGATTGACACTCCTTGACCCAGTATTCTTCCGCTCTTGAAAGATCGAAGGACGTCAAGTATCGATTCTCTGATCGTTTGCCTTTAAGGGAATCCAAAAAACGAAATATATAGGCAGTCACACGCAATAAGCGTATGTACCGACCAAAGTCTTGAACGTTAAATATCGTAGGGTTTGTAAGGCTGTGCTGTCCCTCTTCGATAGCAGATACAGCTTGCAAACAGACAGAGTTATAATTCTCCAGCGAGACAGGTAACGCAGGCCAACTATCGGAAGACTCTGAAAGCCACGTAGGACCATTAAGCCACGTTGTTGCATTTATTAATTGCTCTCCTGACATCTCCCTAGTAAGAAGATCCGCGGGGTTTGAGACTCCAGGACAATATCTCCACTCCGCACTAGTAGTTAATTGGCGAATTTCTTGGACTCGATGCGCCACATACGGTAAATATTTTCGTTTATCGTTCAAGATCCAGTTCAATGCAATGCTAGAATCAGTCCAAAGATAAATAGAATCAAACGATACATCAACACAATCAACCAAAAGGGCCTTTAGTCGCGATCCAAGGAGGGCTGCGGTTAATTCTAGTTTCGGTAAAGTTAATTCTTTACTTTTGTTCGTTTTAAGCGAAGCGACACGGTTCCTTGAACAAATATATGATACATATACCTTATCGTCGTTGTATGAACTTCGTATATACGCCACTGTACCATAAGCGGAAGGACTGGCATCACAGAAAATGTGCAGCTGATGATTCCGGCGTTCTAAGACTTGGTATAAATGCCGTGGAATGGGAGAGATCAGCCAGCAAAGACAGAGTGTTTGCGAATTCATTATAGATCTTTTGGTAGTTAGAGGGAAGTATTTCATCCCACGAAAAGTTCTCTCGCCAAGCATCCTGAAAAAGCAGCTTAAGTATAACCGTAAAGGGTCCTAGAACACCCAAGGGGTCGTATATTTTTGCAAGCATGCTTAAAATATTTCGTTTCGTGGTGTGCTGTGTTGTTGACAATATATTGGCCAGATCGACTTTTAACTCATCTGTTACAACCTTCCAAATTAGGCCTAGTATCTTCTGGGTATCGCCTTCCACTCGTTCAGACAATTTTGCCCACACTCCACGGTCGTTTGAATTCCACTTCCTCAGCTCCATGGAGGCTCTTCTTAGTACCTCACAGCTTTCATTATGGATTCTTAGAGCTTCTTCTGGAGTATCCGTGCTAAGCACTAGGTCGTCCATGTAAAGGATTTACTCAAAAGCTTGCAAGTATCGTCAAATTGATTTGCCTCTGAATTGAAGTGCTTTCGCAGCGTGGCGCATAAAATGAAAGGACTGCAGGCGACACCGAACGTTACACGCGTCATTCTATAGGGAACTAATTCTGGTAGCTTATCAAAATTACTCACAGCTTCATTGAACCAGAGAAATCTGTGGTAATCTCTTTCCTCTGAAGCAAGCGATATCTGTAAAAAGGCTTTAGTAATGTCAGCCACTAATGCTATTTTCTTCATTCTAAAATTTATTAAAATGGTTAGGATAATCGGTAATAGATTTGGTCCTGCTAACAGCATATCGTTCAGCGAAGGACCTTTACCTGACAGCTGAAGCATCGAAGACGATTCTGATTTTTGATGTCTCTTTATCCTCTCTATAGACTGGTCGGTGAGGCAGGTAAAACACGGATCTTGGCGCTTCCTTCTCGACAACCTTTTCAGCTATATTATTCGCCATTAATTGACGCACTTCGCTGTCATACTGGAAAAATTTCACCGGATCTCTTACAAGCTTATTTATAAGCTGTTCGACTCGTTTAAGAGCACAAGCATAATTGTCTTGCAAAATAGTACATTCGTTTTTCCATAACAATTTCGATTCGTAACGATTGTTCACTCTTTTAATTAAATCCGTTGAGTTAATGTCCATGTCCAGATTAGGCTTATTACAAATACCGATCGTATGAAGATCCCAAAACCGTTCAATCTTCGAGTCAATACATTCGCCCGAACAAAGTAACGACGATTCAGAAAAAAACGCATTACTATCACCGAATGGCTCACAGGACGGTGCGTGAATTGTCCAGCCAAATATTGTTTTAACTGTGACAAGACCGTTGTCAATTTGCTCACATTCCGGCAACACAACTCTCCAATAATAGTCCGCGCAAATCAAAATGTTTATTTTGTCATCAACGGTACCGATTTCTCCGACATCAGCGAGTGTATATCTTGTAAATTTAATATTCTCACTTATAGGTTTTGGCAGCACATCAATGCAAATATTGGGAACTTTTAATGCGGATATTGTAATTGATTGTTCACTAAAACGAGATTTTAAAGACACCCGGACACGCTCTAAAGTTTGCACTGGCATTTTACATTCAGAACCAAATGGTTGAATTCTTACTTTGACAGAATCAACGGTTTGCAGATTCAAGTGCTCTGCAAAAGTCTGCGTAACATAGCTCCGCTGACTACCACCGTCAAGAATTAATCTCACATTACAGAAAGCAGGAGAATCCGTTGCAGCCGCTCTGACACAGGCTGTTTGCAAATAAACTTTACCCATTCGTTGTGCAATAGCGGAATAAAGTGTTGCACCGGTTGCTGCAGGCGGCGTTCGTTCAGTCTCTCTCTTCTCCTTCGTTGACGTAGTTGAGGTTTTCTCCTTACCCCCATTCGATTTGGATACGTTACCAAAGACTATGGAACCTTCGTTACAAAGACTGTTCACTCCTGCAATTTAGATTTTCAGTTTTTGTGACCTTGGTACCGTTATTCCTCCCAACCCCACGATTTTGCTAGAAGTCGATAGTATGCTCAAGCATTGTGGTGGAAACGAGAGAAACAATGCAGAGGAATTTAGAGAAATTGATACAGAGCTACAGGGTGCCGACTGCCGTGCACTTAAAACTAAAATAAAACGTTCATAAACAAAAAAGTAAACCTGTTTTATAATTGGTCTCTTATTTCAAAATATCAGTTTTAATGCCACTATACATTTCACCACAAAATATTATAATTTTAAAAAGCACAGTCGTAATTTCACAAATTATAAAAAACTTCTCTTAAAACACAATCAGAATTAATCACCCTGTCCTTTGAAGCAAACGGATTACCGGTGCGGGCCGGCATACAATCGCATTTGATTTAGCATTCGCCTTCGGCCCGCATAAGGAAAACCTATGATGAAAAAACGTAAACAAACTTATATGTGAACCCCTTCAATGTGTGAGGCAGGTATTCGAATTCCGGCATTTCCTATCTGAAAAGCACGGCCGGCTCGCCACCAACACAATGACATGAAAAAGCATTCGCCTCCGGCCCGCAAAGTAATAGGTGAACTCTTGTTTTATAGTGTTTGTCGGCATTTGTGACTGCTGCCGTCCTTCTTGCTTATTAGGCAATTTAAATGAGAATTTGGAACTGGAACAAGCTCTATTTTCGACTTATGGGTAAATTTTTTGTTTTTTTTTCTGAAAAGTAGCCATGGTGGGGGTAAATTGCGTCGCAGAAATAGAGTGGACATTCTTTGTAACAAGGTTCCATATTCTTTGACGTTACCCTTGAAACTAGGATCACACATCGACGTTGCGTGTCTGCGATTACACTTACCACAGCGCACGAATCCCGGACATTTGGAGGAAGAATGCCCACGTTTTCTGCAACGAAAGCACCTACCTTCTCGCTTTAGCATTTCTTTGCGTTGAATTACGGAAAAGTACCTTAGAAACATTTTGCAACCTCAGCGACATTTTCCAGAATTGGTCGAGCGCCGCAACAGCAGAGCAGTGGAAAGATGTAGGGAAAGGGGACTTTAGAAAAAGCGCGGAAAGCGGCGCGAATGAAAGGCAAGCAAAAGTGAGATGTTGCAAAGCCCTCATACGAATGCGGCTGCTCTTCGGACGAACTGGAGAATGTATGCGCCACCGCCTACCACGAATCGAATCACTTTACTTGGCTTTGCGGGATACGAGACTGTGTGCGAAGGGCTCTGCTATAATCTGTTGCCATTTCTGGTTTAGCGATTGAGCAGTTTAGAGGTGAATAGCGAACTTTGCGATTTTTAAAATATAATTGGTAGTTTTTTGTAGCCGTTTTTTATAAATTTTATATTTTATAAACTTTTTGAACTTTATTGTTTTTCTTTAATTTTCGCTTCCGTTTCTTGTAAACGATGAGGAAGGGAACAGGTGTTCCCATTAGACCTCTTTCGATTTCTCTCTTCCATTTAATCCAATTAACCCACATCTTGCAGTTTTCTGCTTTCCACCTAAAGCTTAGAGACTTTAGATGAAAAGTAAATTTATGTTCTGTAATCTTCAGTAGGCAATTTGTAAAAGAAAAATCCTCAGTCATACTCATGGAGAACAAAGAGGAAATTGATAGGATCAAGGAATTTAAAAAGTTTTCAGGGTATATGATTAGTAAATTTCAACACAATTAAAAAGTTACATAGCATATATTTTTCAAAATTTACAATAAGCACGGCCGTATTAAAAGTTTTGATTTTTAATTTAATAAATAATTCAGGAAATTCAATTTTAATTTTTTTTTTATATTCGTTGGTATCTCAACGCAATTTTGTAAATCGATCTGTTCTTCAAGATAGTGGCAACAAGCAGCGGCGTAGCGTGGGTTAGTGGCGCCCGGGGCGGAGGGAAATTGTGCCGCCCCTACAAAATCAAAATTTTTAGCCCCAAAAAAAATAAAAATTTTGGACAAAAATAATTACAACAATTTGGTCTGATTTTTTAGCACAATCCTTTATTGATATAATTGTAACGTTTCACCAGTTTATAGCTGGTCTCTTCAGACGGTCAACTACATGGACATGCGAGGGTCATACATGACTAAGGGACGAGTCGTACTATTCTAATTTTAAGTGATGCTAGATTAGTACGACTCGTCCCTTAGTCATTTATGATTCTCGCATGTCCATGTAGTTGACCGTCTGAAGAGACCAGCTATATACCGGTGAAACGTTACAATTATGTCAATAAAGGATTGTGGTAAAAAATCAGACCAAATTGTTGCAATTTTTTTTGTCAAAATAATTATACTTGAGCAAGGAGAAGAAAGGAAATTAGTACTTTGAAGATGAAAAAAAAAAATGATGAGACATTATGAAATCAAATAAGATCGTTTTCTAATTTATTAGGTCAAAAACACATATGTAGTTTAGATATCAATTTTACGAGCTTTCCGGGCAGCGAAATCCGAAATCGCATCGTCAAAGTCAACCTCGTTTGCTAATTCGTGCTCGATTGACAATATCGCCAAATTCGTTAACCTCAACGAGCTCATAGTAGTTCGTAAGAAATTTTTAATCAATTTTAATTTAGAAAAGCTACGTTCACAGCTAGCTACACTGATTGCTACTGTCAAAAAGATCCTCAGCATTATAACAATATTAGGAACCGAAACGCCTAAATTATACTGATGTATAAATTGGAGAAGTTCAAGCGGCCCGTTATTAATTATTTCTCCTTCTTTATTCGACGCACGGACGAAATTTTGTAGTCGTCCTCGTTCTCGCTGAAATTCTTCTTTATCAATATCATCCGGTGCTTGATCGAGTTTACAAATGTATTCAGAATTCAACAGATCTGATGGCGTAAGAAAGGAGAATTTTGCGTCAAGATCATGAAGCTGTTGAAATCTTGCTTTAATTTCCTGGATGATCCTGTCTACAGACATAAACATTTCACGCCGCAGTTCCAACTCGTATGACAAACCAGCATCTGCAGCAATATGAATCGAAGCTGAAGCCTTTGCACTTTCCCACTTGGTCGAGCGCCAGGACACGAGAGCAGCGAAGTGTTCGTGGGCGCCGACTTGAATGAAAGTGAGCCGTAAGGGAATTTCAATGTTGCAATGGTTCCATCGCATTCTATATCAACATACCACTGATGCAGGAAAAAAAAGAGAATGCGCAAGAGGATTATTTACGCATACGTAGAAAAATTACTGAAGCCGAACGAGGGAAAAATTTAATAGTTCGCTGGTATTTGATTAATTCGCAGAACTAGAATTTTTCCTTCTTTGAACTGCGGACACTTCGGCTAGACTCCCCCCATATACACTCTCTAAGGCCAGGCATTGAGTATGAGCACCTTTTTTTTTCTTTTTTGATTTCAACAAATTTTCATAATGCATACGTGGAGTTCTTGCGCCCACCTGCCGCGCCGCCCGGGGCGGCCCCCCCCCCCCCCCCCCCCCCCCCCGCCCCGGCCACGCTACGCCGCTGGCAACAAGCTCCGACCACGTTCTCCATTTGAACGTGACTGGCTACCGCTAAAATATCTTGAAGAACAGATCGATTTACAAAATTGCGTTGAGATAGCAACGTTGGAAAAAAAAAAACTAAAATTGAATAGCCTGAATTAGTGTGATTTTTGGTCAAGCGATAAACAAAAGCTGGCGCGAGCAGATGCCAGGCGATGTCCTCCGGGTGCTTCTTGGTTTTGGCGTTGACGCCCCCAGGCAATGTGGCGGTCATCACTCGAAGACAAAATTTTTTTTTCAATTCCAGGACATTCTGTAGCTCTCCTTTTGGTGGTAGCGGAGGCTCAGTTTCGGGTGCCTCCTTCAGCTTGGCTCTGGGCTTGGATGCTTCGTTTAGTCGAAGACGAGGACATCAATTCAATGGAGAGTAATAGTAAAAAAGTAACCTACACAGAAGACAAAATCCTTGTGTTCAATCTCTACCTCAGAAAGATTTCCAGGACGATTTCAGAATCAGGGCGACGTTGAAGCTGTTCAAGTTTCTTTATCATAGAAAGGCAACGATTTTTTTACCTTCCAAATGGCATATTCACTTGAAAAAAACGATGATATGGTGCAGTGTCCGTACAATCCGGCGCATACAATGCTGAGGAAGCGTTTGCAGCCACATTTAGCAAAATGCCCCAAGAGATGGTTGGGATAGATGTAGATTTCAGGAGGCGGGCGTGATAACCCTATACTTAGGCCATGTGGCCCATTGTACGTACCTCAGTTGAAGGTCTGTCATCAGTTTTGATCTAGTTGCCCTTCGTGAGCCGTAAGACGTTTAGTTCGTCGAACGAAACTCAGGATTGTGGGCAGCTTCAGCGTTTTTAGCTCACTTTTGGCTACTATTTGAGCGCCGAGTATCTCGGCGATGGTTGGGATATCTCGGAAACTAAATGTTTCCGGAGGCAAATTTTTGCATATTCGCCACTTCTAAGGGTAGAAGAACCCTTGTACAAAGTGATGCGGGTGTCTTCTTTCGGAAACTGCATCTGTAATATTTTTTATTTTATATTAAAAAATTTATTTTTTAACTAATTCACTTACCCACATCTGCTGCGTCCGCCATTCCGATTGAAAAGGAATCAAAAATGATGACTTTTGGTTCATTTGTTTTCCGTTTCCCCGCCTGCTTTACGTAATGACATCCTTTTTTTTCTCCTCAACTGAGTGTGGAGTCGTTCGATATTTATAAAAATTAAATGTATCCACTGACATATAGAATGTATCGCACATTTATGGAAGGAAATTAGAGATGCTTCCCTAAACTTGTAAAAATATTTTTTTTTACAAAATAATAAGAATTATGCATATGAATCTTTTTGAAATTAATCAAATGATGGGGGTTAGGCCAGAAATAAAATTGTTAATAAATTAATGAATGTAAGAAAATTTATTTAAGGTTAATATAAAGTAAAGGTGTTTTTGTAGGCAATTTGTAAAAGAAAAATCCTCAGTCATACCAGAGATTATAAAATACCAAGATGTAGCATCCAGTGGCTCAGAATGTTCGCACTTGCAATTTTCGCTTCCGTTTCTTGTAAACAATGAGGAAGGGAACAGGTGTTCCCATTAGACCTCTTTCGCTTTCTCTCTTCCATTTTTACAAGAAACGGAAGCGAAAATTAAAAAAAAACAATAAAGTTCAAAAAGTTTATAAAATATAAAATTTATAAAAAACGGCTACAAAAAACTACCAATTATATTTTAAAAATCGCAAAGTTCGCTATTCACCTCTAAACTGCTCAATCGCTAAACCAGAAATGGCAACAGATTATAGCAGAGCCCTTCGCACACAGTCTCGTATCCCGCAAAGCCAAGTAAAGTGATTCGATTCGTGGTAGGCGGTGGCGCATACATTCTCCAGTTCGTCCGAAGAGCAGCCGCATTCGTATGAGGGCTTTGCAACATCTCACTTTTGCTTGCCTTTCATTCGCGCCGCTTTCCGCGCTTTTTCTAAAGTCCCCTTTCCCTACATCTTTCCACTGCTCTGCTGTTGCGGCGCTCGACCAATTCTGGCAAATGTCGCTGAGGTTGCAAAATGTTTCTAAGGTACTTTTCAACATGTTGTGGTACCTACTGGTACGTCCCATAGCATTTGAAAAGTGCGAACATTCTGAGCCACTGGATGCTACATCTTGGTATTTTATAATCTCTGATTACGGTGAGCGAAGATACAGGGCCGGCCTTAGCCATCTAGGCGCCCCGGGCGAGTCATGCCTTTGGCGCCTTTTTAGGTATACTTATTTCATTACAATTAAAAAAACTGACTGGCAAAATCTAGATTTTCTGCAAGTTGATTTTCAATAGATAGCGCGGCCAAACTAGTCAATCTTGTTTGAGACATTGTATACCGCAAATAAGTTTTTATCAATTTTAGTTTAGAAAAACTTCGTTCGCCACTTGCAACAGTCACTGGTATTGTTAACAAAATACGCAGCGATATCCAAATGTTGGGATATAACTCTTGAAGATTATGTTTTTTGATAAAATTTAATGTTTCGATAGGAGTTGCCTGACTGTCTTCGAGATAGTGTTGCAAACCTAAAATTTCATCGCACCGTTTTTATGCGATAAATTAATTTTTTAAACAGGCGTAACTCAGCTTAACGAACGACCGACATCCTTAAAGGCACGATTGCATCTAACAAAAACCAAAGTGAGAATCCATATAAAAACAAAAGCGAGACTCCATATAAAAACAAAAGCGAGACTCGATTTAAAAACAAAAACGCGACTCCATTTAAAAACAAAAACGACTGCCATCTGGGAAAAGGCGACTGGATTTTATTTATATTTTAGGTTCCTTTCTTTGTCCAGTTCCCACATAAACACACTGTGCATACCATAGAAGAAACTATGAACGCTTTTGCCTCAGCTCGAAATTCGCGATGTCTCGAAATTTCCCAGCTCCAAAAAAGATTCGGGGAATTTTTTGAGGCTCTCTTTAGCCCGAACTATAGCCTGAACTATAATGGTCTTAAGACGCCTTAAGATAGCTTAAGATTTCTTACGACAGCATGAAGTGCCATACTGACAACTATAATGGCCTTACTTAAACAATCTTTCGTTAATTTTCTGAATCTTTCGGCAAATCTTAGACGTACGGTCCAGAGCGTACAAATCTTAAGGGATCTTAACAAAAGTGACGTTTGGTTTGAAGTGGACGTGATTTCATTTAATTTGCTTACAAAAATGTCGACATTTGCGCTATTATTTTTGAAAAACTGCCTCACATTAAGCAAATTCAATTTCACAACAAGCTGTCCGTTTTGATTTTTTGACACTTGTCAAAAGTGTCTTAAGACAATTATAGTTGATTTTAAGATTCTTTAAGATTTGACAGAAACTTAACCAATCTTAGAGAAATTCAACGAAGAATATTAAGGCGTCTTAAGACCATTATAGTTCAGGCTTATAATGGCCTTAAGGCTGAGTAAGATTCCTTAAGATTTGTACGCTCGGGACCGTACGCTAAGACTTGACGAGAGATTCGGAAATGACCTTATTCTATCTTTCGTTCACTTTCCGAATCTTTCGCCAAGTCTTAAGCGTACGGTCCCGAGCGTCCAAATCTTAAGGAATCTTACTCAGCCTTAAGGCCATTATAGTTCGGGCTTTTGAGCTGCTCGTTCGTAGCTGATTGCGATAGGGGTGGGTAGGGATATTTGGTGCTGTGGGGTGCGGGTGCTACAGCAGGCAGACAGAGACACGAAAAATTTGAATAGGACGTAGCGCTGTGCTGTTGTTCTGCGAAAGGGGCTTGTGGGACTGCTCTAACGTGAAGCGTGAGGGAGTTAAATATTAAGGGTATTAAGTGGTTAAGTTGAGCAGGCGCGCGCGGCGCCCTGTTGTAGTACCTGGCGCCCTGTAGTACCTGGCGCGGCGCCCCGGGCAGCCGCCCCGGTCGCCCCCCCCCTAACGCCGGCAATGGCGAAGAATCACACTTTTGCGTGCTATGTGTGTTTGATTTGTAGAAGAAGCACGCATCAGAGTTGCCGTTGTTGCTGGTATTAGTCGTGAAAATACTAGCCGTTGTTTTTCGATCGTGGTTGCCAGATGTATGTCGTGTCTTTTGCTGTACTTGTGACGTCCTTTCTAGCGACTCTACCTCAACCTTTAAAAATTTCAAAAGTACCTTTAGCTGGAGATCACCGTAAGAAGAAATGGAACTTTCGCTGCAGGCGTCAGAAGGCTCAATCGAATCGACAGCAAGCAAAGTTGTATAATTTCTAGGCTCGTTATTTGATCGATAAAATTGCACAGCTAATTCGTTAGGCAGGCACCTCAAAATAATAGATTTAAGCATTACTGTGTAACTCGTACTAGGCACTCCTAGAGAAGAAAGAGATCGTATAGATGACGTTACCTTATTATATATCTTGCGCAGCGACATGACATCTTTGCATGAAGCTACGTGGGGCAAAGTCATCAACTCTTGTAACATGCAGTCTACTACCTTTTCGTTATCACCGTACTCCTCCTTTAGCATAGCTATAGCTTCACTGTAATTAGCTTCTGATGGAGTGAGACCGCGTATTGTTTCCGCGGCTCTGCCGCACAAATGAGCCTGCAAATAGTTGAATTTTTCGGTGGCGTTTAAATCGCTGCGTTCACGTACAGCGGTTCTAAAGTTTTCCCAAAAGGGTAACCAGTCCATTAAGTCTCCCGAAAACGACTTGAGGCTCAGTTTAGGCAATTTGGCCGAACCGCGTGACTGGTGTGATCTTGGTCCCAGATGAGATTCGTTGTTTGCTGCAGCCGAAGTTGACCCGTTAAGTTTTTCTTGCAGAATACGAATTTTGTTCATCCGTTGGGATAGCCTAGCTAAAGCTGAAGTCGCCCTGTCCTCGTATTCAGCTACCTCTTCGGCTTCCCTTGCTGATTCCTCCGGAGATACACTGTTGCGCAAAGCGGTATTGGCTGCTTCTAGACTCTGGGACGCGACGGTGAGTCTTTGCAAAAGAACCGTTAGCTCTTCCTCGGCCGCGTCGAGGTTGGCGGCGTTAGTTTCTTTTACTTGCGACTCTTCCGATGACAAATAATCCTGAGCTGTCTTTACAAGCCTTGTAACTTGGCCTCGATAAACTCCACGCGCGGCTTTGTCCATTTTAATACGTTAATGCAAACCGTTATAAATTAAGTTTTTTGCAAGATAAACCCTGTCGATACGGCACTAAATGATCCCGGGTTTCGGCACCAGTGTCAAAAATAACCCGTGGGATACAAATAAACTGAATAAATAAACTGAATAAAAGGGTTTGATAAAGGAAAATCGCATGGAGTTGAGAAAGTAGAGACTTTATTAGGCCAACTGATCTGGTCTACAAGAAGGCTTAGTGACGACTGACTCTCTTGGTGACTCCGTGTCGCTCTCCGACTCCGTCTCGGCCGTATATTTTGAACATATTTTACAGACGTTGTACTTAATTTTCTAGCGCTTGGTTCAAATGTTTATTTTTTACTTGCCTTTCCTTATTTTTTTTTCCTTTATTTTTCTCTGGTCGCTATTTCTTCTTGCCATTAAGGTATAAGGTCGGAATTGGTCTTCAATAATGGTGTCTGGCTTAGCCAGCACCAATAATTTCAGCCTTTTAGACATGGGCACCCCGCCTGCGAAGAGGCAGAGGAAGCCTAATAAAAGGCTGGCTGAATATGTTATTCATTAACAGATGAGTGTTTCCCAGCTCTAGCTAAACCTGTAAATAGGGAAGCTAATGTGGCTATGCATCCGCGCTTTATAGTAGTGAAATCGATAGACGAAAACAAGCCGTTAAAGGGGGCCAATCAATTCAGAATTCGTAAGGCGGTGGATGGCGTGTCGCAGCGTTTCACCCAAACGAATTTCCTTGGTGATGGCTCATTACTTCTACTGGTCAATAACAAAGCGGTCGGTGAGATTTTCCTTAAAATTAACAATTTAGATGGCATTCCCGTCAAAGTGGAATACCACAAAACGTTGAACTCGGTCAAGGGCACGGCATACTGCCCTGAACTGAGGTCGATTAACCAAGAGAAAATCTTGGAAGGCCTCAAGCCGCAAGGCATTACTGAAGTCATACAGATCACCAGGCCTGACCTAAATTCCCCAAATAAGAAAATCCCGACCGGCCTACTTATATTAACATTTGACGCTTTTAAGCTTCCCCGCGAAATCCAGGGACCGTGGCAAAAGATTCCAATCAGGGAGTATTACGCCTCCCCGATGAGATGCAGGCGATGCCAGAAGCTGGGGCATACGATGAAGTGGTGCAAAGAGGCGGATGAAATCTGCGGTACATGCGGACTCGCTGGGCCTCACGCTTCTAGCGAATGTACTAGGCATTTCTGCGTGAACTGTAACGTTGACTCTCATGAGTCTTTCAGCAGAGTTTGCCCAGAATTCACTAAACAAAAGGAAATTCTTAAGATAAAAACGATCAAAAGATGCTCGATGTATGAAGCGAGAAAAGAGTACTGGATGAACAGGAAATCGCAGGAAGGTCCTTCCTATGCGAACATCGCTGCTAATCCAGTATCAACCGCTTCTAAGCCCGTCGCACCTCCTACGAAGCCTACCCCAGTACCTTCGACTAATTCAGTCTCAACCACATCTGAGCCAGTCGCAACTCCTTCCAAGCCTACCGCAGTTCCCTCTACATCCGCTAAATTAGTGCCGAGGCCTACCCCGCCTGGCTTTCAAAAAATTTCAAACAAGCCTCCACCTTTCAATTTCAAAGTAAATGAAAATATTAACAAATCTACAACTACATCATCAAAAACAAAAAAGTCAAATAAGAAAAATCAAATTAACAATAAAAGTACCTCTTCTTCTGCTTTGGAGAAGCCTGAGTCAGGACTCCAAAGTACTTATACTACAAAAAATAATAATGAATCAAATACTCTACCTTGCGATCTTTCTGGGACCTGTGGTCCAGCTCCAGTCAATGGAGAAAATCTGAAAGAAAAAAGGAATAATAGCCCTGACTCCATCTCTTCTTTTTCCTCTGTGGATGTTGAGTTCTCCTCAGTATCGTCGGGAGAAGAAGAGATAAAGAACTAATTGTTCTTACATTAACATAAATGACACAAAATATTGTGAGCAACGAAAATATATCTATCTTACAATGGAATATCAGAGGTCTATTCAATAACCGACCTGATTTGGATGAATTAATATCTAAATACAACCCTAAAATTATTGTACTGCAGGAAACAAACATTCTATTGGAGGAGCAGCCAGAGCGGTTGGGGAGTTTCAACTACTTTGGCGCTAACTCCTCCAGGGAATTCAGACGTGGAGGTGTGGCCGTTCTGGTCCACAACTCCATTCCTGCGATGGAAATAGATATTAATTGTAATTACATGGCTTGCGCCGTTTCGGTAGGAATTTCAAAAAAACTTACGATAGCGTCCATTTATCTGGAAAATTCTAGTGATGTCACTACGGCTGATTTGGAGGAATTATCCCAGGCTCTCCCTCCTAACACTGTGTTCTGCGGCGACTTCAACGCCCATAGTCCTTTGTGGGGATCGGCGCGTTTGGACCGCAGGGGGAGGCGGGTGGTGGACTGGATTGAGAACGCACAGTTGTGCGTTCTCAACTCCGGCGAGCCTACCTTTCTCTCTGGTGCTGGCTCCTTCACGCACATTGATCTATCCATAGCTCCTGCTAGCATGGCACCTGAAATGGAATGGTTAGTTCACGACAAAACTGAAGGAAGTGACCACTTCCCAATTCTAATTAAAACTAACTGTCGGTCGGCAAAAATTAACCCTATCCCAAGGTTCATCGAGAGTAGGGCTGATTGGACTGGTTTCGCTACTAATAGGGACATACGCTACTAACTCATGACCATTATTTCAACCGGAGCCCCAGACCTGGATGCACAGTTTGCCAGGTTCCTATTTCGGTCCGACACATCCTCAGGGATTGTCCTGTTACCGTCAGGATCAACAGCGGCCCTCTGCCCCCTTTAACAGAACTTCTAAATCCGTCTGACCCTAAACTTCTTCTTTGTTTGTTAGAGAAATTGAATTTAAAAAATAGATTTTAACATTTTTGGGACAAATTAATATCACCTTAATTCTGAAATTATTACTTATAGCTTAATTTTTGTAGTAAATAAGAAACATGTCTTAACCTTAATCTAGGTAATCTAAGTAGAATCTAGGATTTCCTAACTGTAGTTAGGCATAGGTAGTATTTAGAACCTTATAAATGTAATTAGTAACATTTGGAACTTCATTTTTTATTTTATTATTACAATATTAATTTGAATTGCAAAATGTATTCGTTCTTTGTTAGATATAACTTGACTAAATTAAGGAATTAATTTGTTTTTCTAATTTTTTCACCTCTGCGCCATATGGGCTTATGTTCCCGAGAGCGCTTATTTATACATAGGGTAAGAATTCATTTTTGTACTCTATGTTAATTAAATAAATAAATAAATAAATATAATTTTTATTCAAATTCAAGATGAAATTTATTTTTATAATTTTACAAAACAATTTAATTCAACAGTTAGGTACGTCCGCTTTTCAATGAATTCAAAATTGAACTGACTGGTCGAGTAAAACAAAACAATATTTTCTAAACGTCAAAACGCCACGCTTACTTCGTTTAAAAAAAATTACTTTTTTTCCCGCCTACTAAAGAATATTATGATTGCTTGATTGATCCCCTACATAGCTGAAATGAATGCTTTGAAATGCATCAGCTACCTTGTTTTCGAAAATGAAATTATTGATATGGCTCAAATCTATTCACCGGATAAAAGTATTAAAGTAATACATGCAGTTAACTAGTTTTCGCGTGGATCACGAAATAAATAGAAATACCATTAGTTTAGAGGTAAAATGGTGGATAAAATTTTATGTGGAAGTCCGTAATTTCAAAAGTTACAGATGTGTTATTTGTATTTCTAGATTAGATATTAGTTTGAAATTGTGTAGCTATGTTTCAGGGGTATAGGAAAATCAACCTTAACCAATTTTCATCGTTTTATATTTATGAAATGATGAAACTTTCAAAAGTTCCTATATTTTACGTCCTTAGTTAGGGAATGATTTTCCAAAAACCATGAAACATATCATTTTTAATATCCAACCCTTTACGGAGCAAGTTTTTAAATAGTTACGAATAATAGAATTGTAGAATACGAGGATCTAGTATTAATGGAAACAATAATTTAAAAAAGTTTTATATGAATTCAATACATTTATATTACAGTTGTTGCGGTTATGCAAAATCGCGTCAGTCCGTGTGAAATTTTGTAAAACAATTATTGGTCTGTAAATATTTACTCTTATAACATTAATACATAATTCACTTCTTCAGATTGCATGATTTTTTTCCTTTTCTGATTATCTGATTATTTTGGCTATATTTTCGGCTTAATTAAATTTTCTCACTGGGGTTGTTTGTCTCTGAAGTTGTCGCAACATTTTAAATATAATAAAATAAACTGAAAACTAGATAAATAAGACGTCACTCTTCGACGAAAAGTTGACGTTTCTTCGGTGGTTTAATTCAAGAGTGAGGGACAGGACTGAAATTTAAAGTACTTGGAATTTGTATTGTCAAGACAATGATTGCTGTAAAATCTGATAATTCTTTGCATGGATTAAATTGCCTCGATCCAAGTAAAACAACATACTGTTACTTTGTTGTAAAATTTAAATCAACTAACCTCGCAACTCGTTAAATTTGAAAAAACTTAATCAATTAAATTGAAGGCTAATCAAAAATAATGAAATCGGGCATTAGGAAGAATTCTGAGAGCTTTAAGGTTTCAGTAAAATTATTAAAAAATATTTCTTTACAAAATAACATATGTATTTTTATAAAAAAATATTGTATATAAAAGGCATTTGTTACCGTTAAAATCGACTAAATATCGCAGGCAGAAACCTAGGATTTCTAATTTGGTGTCCTTTCTTCCACGAAACTTTTAATGCCTTCCATTCCATCATTCAGCGAAAGATTTTCTGCCATTATCTGTATGAAAACATATCAAATTGAAGTAATTTAACGAATTCTAAAAGAAAAAATTACTTAGATTAGCTCCACATTGATAAGCTTCCCTATTACCCGTTTCAATTTGCTTGTAATAAAAGTCTTTTCCCAATTTTACAACTTCACGACTTTTTGCTGAAATAGCAGAACAAATTCGATCAACTTCGTTATCTATTTATTAGATGGAACCACTGAAGTCACCAGACCTATAAAAGAAATTCAGAAGGCTAGTATTAAAGATATTCTATTTAAATATGTAATGATAGTTTTCGAAACTCCACTCAAAAAAATATTTCGTAATATTTAATAAAAATAGGGATAGAATATACGAAAAGCACTATAGACCAAATATGTATGTAGTCCGATAGGTGGTTAGGGTTAGTCTTGAATTCTTTTGAAATCTTGTCAGATATACTTATTTTTGAATTTCGTGTATTCTTAATTTCAGAGAAGTATTTATTCTACCACCGGCGAATTTGCACCAATAAAATGCGAGAAAATTCTCAGCTTAGCTAAATTGGCGAAATTTTTATATTTACATAATTAAAAACGCGTGTGAGTTGCAGCACACAAATATAACTCATAAAATTGAAAAGACTTCACGAAAAGACGAGTGGACCTTTTTTTCCAGAGCACAGATAAAAACCTTCTGATTCTAATTGGTGGGTTAATTGTGGCTGGATTCAACTAAGGCAAACTGGCAAAGGATTTGAGAAAATCAGGAGTTAAATGCTGTGTGACGAGTTGTTACAGCTCTAAAAGGGAAAATCCTGATTACAAATTTTTTTCATTTCCTAAAGAGGCAACCGCAAAACAATCTTGGGTTGAAATTTGCGGTCTTTAAGGCAATGTCTCATTTCGTACAAATTTATTTATATGCGAAAGTCATTTTGAAGACCATTGCATAGGTCGCAAAAATTTGAAGAAGGGGCTATACCATCTTTGCACCTTGCTGATTCAAATATTCAACCTCCTGAGGACGATGATTTGGAATTAGGGCAACTGCAATCTCCTCCAAGGAAGCGCATAAGGACGAGTGACGATTCTGTAACGGGAATTTGTTCATCGTGTTTGAAGAATATTAAAAATTTAAATTTCTATAAAAGAAAATATTTCAAAAATAAAAATGTATTACTGAAAATAGAAAAAATTGTTTTTAAGCTAAAGCGGATCAATAAAAAGCTTTTAATTAAAAATTATACATTGTCCGAAAAGAACAAAAACTTGTGCAAAGTTAAGGGCGAAACATTAGAGCAAAAAATTGATAAATTAGAAGTTAGTGGGGATGCAAAAATTTTATGCAAAATGTTTAGCAAACACGTTTCAGTTCGAAAATACACGGATGAAGAAAAAGTAATTTCGCAAAATTTATTTTACAGATCTCAATCGACTTATCAGTTTTTTCGGCTCTATCTTAATGTTAATTTACCTCACGTAAGTACCTTGTATAGATGGGCTCCGGTTAAAAATTTGCAACCAGGATTTAAGAATTCCGCTATAAGCTATATATAACAACAAAAAGTCAAGAACTTGACGACCAATCAAGAGATGTTGTTTTCATATTCGTTGAAATGGCTATATTCGAAGGGAATTACGTTATAACTCCACCTCAGATTTAATAGATGGTGTAGAAGGAATCCTTACAAATCTGCCTTGAAAAAAGACAATCTGGTTTATAATTGCTTAAAAGATTTCATCCATTATTTGAATTATACTAAACTTGTGAAATTTTCAACGACAGTTTATTGCTTAAAAGGTATAATCCAAACTTTAAGAGCAGCTCTTATGCTAGCAGATGATAAGTTCGAGGAAAATAACATATTTTTTTTGTTAACGAAACGTCTCAACCAAGATGTAATTGAAAACCTATTTGCTCAATTACGGTCGAAAGGTGGAAATAATAAAAATCCCAGTGTTAATGACTTTAATCGATTACTGGCCAAATTAATGTCTATAAATTTATTCCATTTTAGTCCTTCAAGTAACTGCCTAGAAGATACAGATGAAATGTTAAATATTGATTTCGATAAAAATATATCTGCTGAAGAGTTTAGCCCGGAAGATGATAGTATATCATTTCAATTACGAGTTATTCAAACAGAATATGCAGATTTTTTTATAGAAGACTCATTTGAAAATGTTAATGATCTGAAACTAGAAGTTGCCTCTATTGGGTATTTTACGGGATATGTTGCCTACAATATATTACAAAGAGTAAAATGCGCATGCTGTGAAACCACTTTTCGGAAAAATGATGTGCTAAAATGTCCTTCAGAAGTTCTTATTTTTGCTAAGAATTATACTAGCAAAAGTGACTTTGGCAACTTATATGCCCCTTCCGACTACTTTTTTGATTTGTGTAAATTGCATTGCATATAGCCTCATTCGATAAGATTTTTAAGAATCATTATGAAATCATAAATATAAAGAGAAAAATTATTGAACATTGTTTATCGGTAACAAATGAGGATCCAAATTATAACGATTGGTTTGCTAAAGAACATGGCTGTTATTCTCACAGGTTGGAAATGTTGGATTTTCTCATACTTGTCCTGCTAAGAAAACATTGCAGTTGGATGACTCAAAAACAATTCGTTACCAAAAACTCAAAGCTACAAATTCTTACTGAGTAAAATAATATTGAATATTTACTTGCTATGCCTACCTACCTTAATTCACAATTAAATAATAAAATTATATAATTTTTTGTTTTTTTTTTTTAAATCTAGTTAAGTTCATTTTTTGTAGTCCGCCAGAGAAACATCTTGATCTGAAAAATACCTTCCTATAGTATATTTGATCCACCCTCATCCCGCCGCATCGCAGCAGGTGCCGTTCCCATTCCAGAACGTATAGCCGCGACTCAGTTGCTGAGAGTGTTTCGTATAAACGACTCACAACTACATCCATGGGGTCTCAGCCTAAAACCCCAGAACATTTTCGAGCTCGGGTTCGGTTTGCGACATCTTTGGTCTTTGCTAAAACTATCTGACGACTGACAAGAAGATTAGGTTTTTTTGTTTTTTTAATGAAACAAAGTGTTGGATATGTTTTGAATTGCGCGCCGATGATTGTCACGTCCTTTTTGTTCATTCTTTTTTATGTTTGTATTCCACGGTCTGAAGTTGGTTATTTTTGTTATGTCAGAAGTTAAGCAGATTGGAAATAAAGTGCAGTATAAAATTGGTCCGTATTTTTATTTGTGCGTCCAGGATACAACAGTGGTGTCTGAAGTAGGGTAGACCAGAAAGAAACAGCGAGCGGTAAGTGCACAGAAAAACAGGAAGATGTCGATATCACCTGAGGCACTCGAGTCATTGTCGAGCATTTTTGACGAAGCAATCGCAAGGGCGGTGACCAGCGCGACCGAGGCAGCGAGGGCGGATGCCTCTAAAGTCACACCAGGGCAACAGACTTTAATGCCGAAAGTACCAGCATTTTCGATAAGCGAATTCAAGGCCGCCGATTCAACAACTGTCGAAGATTATTTTAAACGCTTTGATTGGGCGCTTCAGCTGAGCAAGGTCCCTGAAGTAGAATATCATAATTACGCACGTGTCCATATGGGAGCAGAGCTTAATAACACGCTGAAAATCTTGGCCAGTCCTAATACCCCCGAAAGCCTCACATATGTCCAAATTAAGAGGACTCTAACAGATCACTTTGACCGGGTGAAGAACAAGTTCAAATTTCGTCAAGTAGCGCAGCAGGAAGGAGAATCAGTAGCGAATTTTGCACTTCGATTGCGCCAGGGAGCTGCTTTCTGTGAGTATGGGGGATTTCTCGATCGGATGCTTATCGAGCAGCTTCTGCATGGACTTTCGGCTCGCGACGTGTGTGACGAAATCATTGCAAAGAAACCAGAGTCATTTGCGGCGGCCTATGAGATTGCTCACTCCCTCGAAGCAACAAGAAATGTTACCACAGAGGTTAAGATGCCAGCAGGTGCAACAGCGATGCCAGAAGCGGCAAACAAGCTCGGGTATGCGCCACCTCAGGTAAAGCGAGCGCAGCCGAGCCGAGGGCAGCGTCAGGATTTGGGCAGTAGGAGGGATCAGCGTTAAGAGCGGAAGGAAGGGCCGGTTTGCAATGGGTGCGGAGGACGACACCTGCGAAATCAGTGCAGATATGTTAATGAGGAGTGTTTTTCCTGTGGAAGAAAAGGGCACATAGCACGTATGTGCAGATCCAAAACGGCGCAGGTAAAGAGCTGCGATGAGGCCACGTTGTTGCCAGCGGAGGATGTCGATTCGGTTATGCGCTTGGGAACAGTCCACGACGTCCACGAGGTTAAGTCAACTGGAAGATGCGTGATTACACCGAAAATCAATGGGCGCGACCTACCAATGGAGCTTGATTCTGGGGCGCCATGCAGTATAATAAGTGAGAAAACATTATGCAGTTTTAAATCCTGTTTCAAATTACAGAAAACGGACAGACGATTTACAAGTTATACACGTCATGAGATTCGCTGCCTGGGCCGCCTTCCTGTGTCTGTGGAGCTGGGAGGAGCAAGCCGACGCCTCAATGTCTATATTGTAGAAGGAGACTATGATTCCCTTTTTGGGAAGGAGTGGATTGCTCAGTTCGTGCATGAGATAAACTTTGTGAAGTTGTTTTCGGCGGGTGGGCGGATCAATGCGGTGATGTCCTCGACGCCTGATTTGATCCCCGAGCAGAAGAAACAATTGGAGCAGCTGCTCGTACGTTATGATGATGTATTTGGGCCCCGCGATGCGGGCAGCCGGTGGCACCACAACGGGTCTTTGACCCCTTACCAAGTCGCGAGCGCGAGGTTGCGGCAACGCCGCGACGGTCCGCGAGGCCGAGGAAACCACGAGTAATCTTCAGTCCTCAGTAAGGAGGGAGGAAATGTTGGATATGTTTTGAATTGCGCGCCGATGATTGTCACGTCCTTTTTGTTCATTCTTTTTTATGTTTGTATTCCACGGTCTGAAGTTGGTTATTTTTGTTATGTCAGAAGTTAAGCAGATTGGAAATAAAGTGCAGTATAAAATTGGTCCGTATTTTTATTTGTGCGTCCAGGATTCAACACAAAGCTATGCTGATTATATGAAGTATAAATATGAAAAGTGAAAGACTACTAATGAGCCAGTCAAATTAGATTTTTTTGCGGAATTAATTCCCAGCAAGCTGGAAATCGTTTTAATACCTTCATTTGGTCCTAAATGCGTGTAATCCGAGTTTGCACCATCCCAGGAGGTGAGTATAACTTTTGGCAGCCATGTAACTGCGAAATTTTCGCTTTTTTTTCCAGTTTTTTTCTTGTTGCTCGAAAACGGTACGTACGACGGAAAATGTCTTTCCATTCAATATAAAAGAGGGTCAAATTCTGCTTCAAATGAGCATCTAATCTTCAAATTCGGTTAAGTGGTACAGCCGAAATCAAAAGTTAAAAACCGGGAAAATTCCTCATTTAATTGCAAACTTATATTTTATTAAGAAAAACGCCTTGGTGGGTTATCTAGCAACCCTCATCGTGAACACCGCCATTCTAGCGACAGAGAACTTTGCGACGGTCATAATAATCGGAGAGGACACCGATCTATTGATCCTATTAACCGCCAAAGCATAAGATTCCTCAAACATTTACGTCATGAAACCTGGAAAGGGGACCTCACAGAACACGTTCTTTTCTCCCAGGTACTTCAGGGCAAAGATTATCCAGAATAAGATGTGACACTCATGACGTATTCGCTAAAATTTTAGTGACCTTGCTACCATTACCCAAACGCGAATTGAGAATTTTGCGAGAAGTAGATAGTAATAAGAAGCTCATGTCAAAGGAAGGGATAAAAAACTTCTCTGAGAGAATAAGGCCCACTTTGTACGCGCCCACTGGAGCCACACACAATCAAATTGGTTGAGCCGAAAAGCAAAAACAAAATCTGCGTATCTGTATTTAAGGGCCTCTGTGTGCTACCTGCTTCTTTCCTTTTGCAATTCTGTTATTCCGCATATATCAGAACCAAAGAATATGGAAACTAGTTTCCATATTCTTTGATCAGAACATTGCAACCGGAGGGGACTAACACCATGGCAGTGGTGATGCCGCACGCATACATCCACATTGGAAGAATCCGAAAAGAACAAAATCAAAACTGATCTACGAGCTTTGCAATATTTTTATAAATTTTTGTTGAACTATTACATAACTGCATCTAGGCTGTGTATCCTAAAATCTTTTTAGTGGATTTTAACCCACTTACTTACTTCTTCTTGAGTTCTGGCAAATAAAATAATAGCTTGTTTTGTGAAAAAGTTTCTTGAGAAAATTATACTTATTTTTAAAAATCCGTTTAAATTGACTATAAAACTCTTTGGAAACACATGTGCAGACTCTTAATAAGATATATTAATTTCCAATTTTTCAGACTATTTCAGCCTGCTTCTCTGGGACTTCACTTCACTTATTACATTCATCGCATTCCAGTTGGCTTTCTTGATATTTGGTCAGTCCGCAGTATTTATGGCTAAATTCAACGTCGCGTCGGAACAGGCTTCACCCTTGCTATGGAAAATGTCCGATTTGCCATGAAAATCCACGCATTCGTCCGCACCAACACTCCCATGATTCTACGTGGAGAGAAAACGAGTTACAACTTCAGAAAGTACATGTACATACTTCTTATTTGCACCGACATTACTCTACAGGGATAGTTACCCACGAACGCAAAATATCCTGTGGCGGTTTGTACTATCTCCATCTTGGAATTCTTCGGCGGCCTGTTCTTTTTATGCTACTATTACGAAAGGTACCTGAGGCCAACCTACCATAATTTGGGAGAAGTCAAAGTACCAACAATCTATCTGCTAAAAACCTACTACTCCACAATAATATCCTGTGTCATACCACATTTTACGTTCTTTTATATTAAATTTCAGTCGTGGTTAAATATTTTTCCAGAATTATTACAATTCGCTGATAGGCGGTTTTATTCAGAATGGTGGCAAGTGGACAATTTTAGTTCCTTTTTTCGAAAGTGGAACCACATTGTACAGGATTGTCTATATGAGTTTATTTATAAAGAAATAAAAGGCAAATGTTCTAAGCGTGCGATTAGATACATAATCACGTTTATTTCAGCTTTTTTTCACGAGATTTTGTTTGTCTCCGTCATTCTGTCCCTTTTCTAACCAGTCGTATTTTTCTGGTGGGTTCGGCCCATAAATTTAAGGCGTGACGAGATTGGGTACTTCAACACAACATTCCTGCAAATGAAGGCAGTGGACCCCGAACTCTTCTTCAAGCAGACGCGAATGAGTCGGGAGACATATGACTCGTTTGTGATCTTAATGAAAGATTCTTTGATCAAAAGATCCATTCGTCCAGCCATCTCGGTCGAACAGAGGCTTGCCGTCACTTTGGCGTAATTGTTTTTAAGTGCTGAAAATATTGTAGAAATTCAAAGGACTTTGGTTAATTTCAGGTACCTCTCACAAGGAGTCAGCATTTCCTTTCTTGCCTGGTCTTTCCATATGGGAAAGAGCACAGTTTCACAAATCGTCCTAGAGACGTGCGAACTTATTTGGGAAATCCTTTCACCGATATATGTGAAAAAACCGACCGAACAAGAATATGAACATATTGCCAGAAATTTTCTGCTTAAGTGGGATCTTCCCAATTGTGTTGGTGCCATTGATGGCAAACACATCCCCATCACGGCACCACCGAAATCCGGCAGCATGTTTTTTAACTATAAAAAAACTTTCAGCATCGTTCTACTGACCGTATGTCACGCAGACTATGTTTTCAAACATGTAGCTGTTGGTGCTTATGGAAGCCAGTCAGATGGAGGTTTGTTCACCATTTGTAAGTGTTTTAATATTTAAATTCAAATTTTTATTTGTAGGCGTTCTAAAAGACACAACTTTTGGAAGAAATCTGAGCGACGGAACATTGCCATTGCCACCGGACAAATTTCTGTACAACACAACGACGCTGTTTCCTCACTCCTTCGTGGGCGACGGTGCGTTTCCCTTGCGAGAGAACTTGATGCGACCGTATCCTGGTAGATGTCTGCCACAGGATAAGAATATTTTCAACTACTGACTTTCCCGTGCTCGACGTATAATAGAAAATTCATTTGGAATTTTAGTAAATCGTTGGCGAGGGTTGACTACTTCTCTGCAATTGTTTCCCAAAAACGCTGAGAAAGTAGTTCTTGCTTGTATAGCATTGCATAACTTTATAAAAATGAAGGAACAAATCTCCAGATATGTTCCACCAAATTTTACTGATAGGGAGGACGAAAATCACGATGTACAGGAAGGCGACTGGAGGAAGAATACCCCACTTCTGCCTCAAGTTAGTTGCAGAGCCAACAATGCGACCAGATATGCTTACAATTTACAAAAAAAGTTAAAAGACTATTTCATGAACGAGGGAGCTGTTAATTTTCAATATAATCGACATTAAAACTCTATTTTGTAAATACGAGTATATTATACATCTTCAAAAACAGAGGCCTCTAATTCTAACATTCCAATTTAAAATTTTTTTTTGTTCCTTATTCATTTTTTTCAAAGATTTAAAAAAAAGAAAATCTGGATCTTCATATATAGGAGACTTCATGACCTGTTCTAAATTGGACAAGGTGTCCATAATTCCGTCTCCTACGTCCTGATTGGCCCTTTTCCTTCGCCGGCTTGTGTCGTTCTGGTTGCTGCTTCCAGCGGCGGCGTTCTGGTTGTTGCATTCGTAGGCGTCTACATCGCTGCTGAAATCCTCATGTGCAGTGCTCGAATTATAAGTAAAATTTAGCTCATCGAAAGATATGGTATTTTCATCCAGCTGTTGCGGCTCATTTTCCGTCATTCTGAAATTTATGAAAAATGTGATTTATGATATAAAATATAATAAGCAATCCTGATCTTACGGCCTTCCCTGTATACCATTTTCAAGCAACATTTCACATTTTCCCACGCAAGAGTATCTTTTTCCATTTCAAATGTATAAAAATCCATTTCAAAAGTAATCTTTTTTATTTCAAAAGTACTGAATTCCAAAACATTAGTATCGAAATTTAACACAAAAGTGCTCATTATTCCAAATGCAAAGTATCACAATTCAATTCAAAAGTGCATTTTTATTCAAAACAAAAGTACAAAATTCTAAGCAAACGTGCTCTGGTATGATTTCATTTGCTTGCAGTATTGTATATGAATATATATAAATATATACAAAGATCTGCTTCTATAAACGAACTCTTCTCTGCACTATTGCTTCGGTTTAGAATCTTTTGCCCTGCATTTGGACTGTTATTTGTGCATTTACATTGTTTCCTTGCGATTATATATGTACATATGTATATAACTGCTACGTTTTCAATATTGATCTCAGTTCTTGATAAACATTTTAGTCTGAATTTAAAGTGGCTTGCGCGTAGTTCCTGTACAAAAAATCGAGTTAGAAAATATATATTTAGAAACGTGTTTTAAACAAAATACAATGAAAGTAAACATGGTTTTTTGAGGGTTTGTGATTATGCTATTTGTATTGCAGCAGTTAAAATATGAGCCCACGAATACATTTGGAAAAGAAAAGGCTTCTGTTAAATTTAATACAAGACGACGGACTAACTTTAAAAAAAGCTGCACTGATTGCGGGCATAGCGTATAGTGCAGCAAGGAAAATATATAACCAGTATATCATAAACGGTGAAGACTTGATTGAAAGGCAACGTGGTGGCGCCAGAAATACAAAACTTACAACTGATGTATTACAAAAAATTTAACAAATAGTAGAACGACGGCCTGGGATTACACTAAATGGAATTAAATCTAAATTAAGCAGTGAAAACATCTGTATTTCAAAATCAACGATTTGGAATGGATTACACAAATTGAAAATTACGTTAAAAATTGCCCGTATTGAGATGGACAGGATGAATGCGGAGTCGACAAAGCAGCAGAGAAAAATCTATGCATTGCATTTTATCCATAATGCTCCGCAAAATCGACGAAATGTTATATATATTGATGAATGTGGGTTTCATCTTCATATTAGGAGATCCCAAGCTAGATCAAGAAGAAATACAAGAGCTATTGTAAGAGTTCCAACAATAAGAGGGCGCAATGTCACGCTAATTGCCGCTATGAATAATGAGAGAATCATTCATTACAAAATTTTATCGAACAATACTTGCAATTCAAGTAGGTTTTGTGATTTTTTAAGAGCACTCATTACTGAACTGACTGGCGCTGATAATTCATGGATAATTATGGACAATGCTGCAATACATAAAACAAATGAAGTTGCTGGAGAACTTTCCGAGAGACAATATGGCTTTCGGAGGGGGAGGTCGACGGTTCACGCTATCCAGGAGGTAGTCGACGCGGCCCGGGCCACCGAATGCGGGAATCATTATTCACGCCCGGTGTGCCTGCTGGTCACCCTGGATGTGCGCAACGCCTTCAACTCGGTGAGGTGGGGGGACGCGCTCAATGCGCTCGAGCGTGACTTCAGGGTCCCTCAGTATCTGTTGCAGATGATGAGGGATTACCTGAACGATCGCACCCTCACCTTCGAGACGGAGGATGGCCCTGAGACGAGGGTTATTTCGGCGGGGGCGGCCCAGGGCTCCATACTGGGTCCCGACATATGGAATTACACATATGACGGGATCCTTCGTATGGAGATGCCAGAAGGGTCTTTCCTGGTTGGGTATGCCGACGACATCGCAGCGGTTATTACCGCCAGAGATGTCGACAAGGCTCAAATGAGGCTCAACCAGGTTATGCGTCGGGTGACTTCCTGGCTGAGCGACCACGGGCTGGAGTTGGCACTCGCCAAGACCGAGATCGTCCTTCTTACAAAGAAGCGCGTCGATCTGCTGAGGGAGATGCGGGTAGGAGACATGACGGTGCGGACCCGGCACGTGGTTAAGTACCTGGGGGTAAGCCTCGATTGCAGGCTTGCCTTCTGGGACGAAATCAGGAGCCGGGCCGACAAGGCGGCTGCGGTAACGGCGGCGCTGAGTAGGGTCATGGCCAACATTGGTGGTACCAGACCCTGCAAAAGGCGTCTGTTGCTCCGCACCGCCGAGGCTATAATGCTCTACGGAGCAGAAGTCTGGGCCGACGCGATGCGGTGGGAAAAGTACCGCAAGCGCATGCTTGCGGTGCAACGCCGCGCGGCGCTCCGCATCGCGTGTTCCTACCGCACGGTCTCGGAGCCGGCGGTGCTGGTGGTCGCGGGGGTCATTCCAATTGACCTCCTAGCCAGGGAGCGGCAGTCCGTCCACCGGGAGAAGTCTGCCCTGGGGAGGAGAGAGGCCGCGAGGGTGGCCCGTGCCAGGACCATGGGGTCCTGGCAGGATAGGTGGGATCGGGAGTCGCGGGGCCGGTGGACAGCTCGGTTGATCCCCCAGCTGGATACCTGGCTGAACCGTCAGCATGGTGAGGTGGATTACTACCTCACCCAAATGCTGACGGGGCACGGGCATTTCCGGGCCTTTCTCCACCGTTTGGGAAAGGTGCCGAGCCCGGGCTGCTCGTACTGCGACTCCTCATCGGACTCCGCTCTCCACACATTCTTCGAATGTACCCGCTGGGGAGCGGAGAGGGGCGATCTGGAGGCGGCGACGGGCAGCGGAACCCCGGACAATATAGTTGGGGTTATGCTGCAAAGTGACGATTTCTGGCGGAGGGTTACCTCTTTCGTAAGAGGGATCCTTCGTCAGAAAGAACAAGACAACAACAGGAGTTCCTAGGGGCGCTCCTGTTGGCTGGGGGACGGTAGACGGGTGGTGATCGGCCGGCGCGGCGGGCGGAGGGTGCCTCGTGGAGGCAGCAACACAGGACTCCACCCTGAAGTAATGTCCACAAGACGGTCCCGGGGTGGAGCTCCTGGAGACGGGGAGTGGGGTTTTAGCCGGTAGGCCTGGTCATTCGACCAGGGAGTCCGGCACACGGGTGGCCACGGTCACCCAGGTGCGCAACTGCATTTCCCCACTCGAACACAAAAAAAAAAAAAAAAATGAAGTTCGGAATATTATTTCAGCTTCACCACATCAGTTAACATTTCTTTCGCCTTACTCACCCATGTTGAATCCTATCGAACAAGCCTTTTCTAAAATAAAAAACAGTGTACGCCAAGATCTGGAAAACCCTGAACTGGACGCAACTTTAGTGGAAGTAATTGAAAGAGGTTTAAATACATTGGCTCCGATGGACTGTACAAATTTTTATAATAATTCAGAGTCAAAATTACCGATAGCAATTGCCTGTGGAAATTTAATATAAAAGTAAAAAAAAAAATTTTATATTGTTAAATTTTATTTTTAATATTTTTAATTTTGTTTTATTTTATAACTAGAAAAGAAGCAAACATGATTGGAATTTTTTACTTTTGTTTTGAATAAAAATGCACTTTTGAATTGAATTGTGATACTTTGCATTTGGAATAATGAGCACTTTTGGGTTAAATTTGGATACTAATGTTTTGGAATTCAGTACTTTTGAAATAAAAAAGAGTACTTTTGAGATGGATTTTTATATATTTGAAATGGAAAAAGATACTCTTGCGTGGGAAAATGTGAAATGTTGCTTAAAAATGGTATATATCATCGTCGAGGAAAGATAGGCATGTGAAATATTTCCACTGCCTATCTTTCTTGGCACCCGAGCCCGAAAACGTATATTCATTTCTGAATTTTTTGTACTTATCGCGCAAGTACGTCCACTTCTGTTTTGCTAAAATACATTGTATTGTTGTATTAAATACTTACATTTGTATTCAAACAGTATTAAATTATGAACTTACCATCATGACCAAATTTTGTGGATAAACCGTCCCACAATTTTTCCTTATTTTTATGGTCATAATATAAGGGATGCCGCTTCGAGTACAACTCGTCGTGCTCCCTCACTGCGTTTATGAGCCCCTCAATTTGGTCGACTGACATAATTTCAAATTAAATTAAAATACGATTTGTCAACTATTTGCTTAAAAGTGAGGCTATGCCCGTCCGTCCGTCCGCCTAAAATCCGAAAGTTTATCAAAGTTTTTCCCCTCCGTCCGTTTTCATTCGTCTCCGTCCGCCCCAATGTGGACACTTGCATGCGCAGTATATGGAACCAAAAAACTGAAAAAACGGACGGAAGCGAACGAACGAAAGGAAGCGGAACTATCTGGACGGGCCTTAAGTAAGTGGGTTAAAATCCACTAAAAAGATTTTAGGATACACAGCCTAGATGCAGTTATGTAATAGTTCAACAACAATTTGTAAAAATATTGCAAAGCTCGTCGATCAGTTTTGATTTTGTTCTTTTCGGATTCTTCCAATGTGGATGTATGCGTGCGGCATCACCACTGCCATGGTGTTAGTCCACTCCGATTGCAATATTTTCTGATATATGGAATGTCAGAATTGCAAAGGTGTAGTGGTAGGCAGTAGTGCTTTGCTGCCTTATCTAAGGCGAAATTTATTTTCCCCAAGTTTTCGGAAATGCATATGGAATAGTGGTTTGGCTTAGTATAGAGAGTGTCGCATCTTATTCTGGATAATCTTTGGTTAATAGGATCAATAGATCGGTGTCCTCTCCGATTATTATGACCGTCGCAAAGTTCTCTGCCGCTAGAATGGCGGTGTTCACGATGAGGGTTGCTAGATAACCCACCAAGGCGTTTTTCTTAATAAAATATAAGTTTGCAATTAAATGAGGAATTTTCCCGGTTTCTAACTTTTGATTTCGGCTGTACCACTGAACAGAATTTGAAGATTAGATGCTCATTCGACGCACATATTGAATGGAATGACGTTTTCCGTCGGACGTACCGTTTTCGAGCTACAAGCAAAAAACTGAAAAAAGAGCAACAATTTCGCAGTTACATGGCTGCCAAAAGTTATGCTCACCTCCTGGGATGGTGCAAACTTGGATTACACGCATTTAGGACCACATGAAGGTATTAAAACGATTTCCAGCTAGCTGGGAATTAATTCCGCAAAAAAATTTAATTTGACTGGCCTATTAAGGTGAATTTAATACTTGGGAAAAACTATGTTCTATAGAAAAACCCAATGAAGAACTATCCTACTTAACTATTACTAAAATTTAAAACTTAAGGCTACTTAAAACTACTACTACTGCTACGAATTTACAGGGCGTAGCTCCAGTATCAACGGATTGTCTGAAAAGGAGCATTTTTCAAAAACTTTATTTGCGAGCATGTTAGCTTTTGCTTCTACAAGTTCTATTTCAGCAAGACTGTGCAATTCCAGGGTGGAAAAGTGCCATGGTAAATTAAGAATCATCTTAAGAATTTTATTTTGGATGGTCTGTAATTTTTTTATATGGGTTCGAGCGCATTGAAATTTTTAAGTTATGCTTTTTTACCAAGTTCCAGTCAATATAAAATCGAATTTTAAAACCAAAATGGTTGTCTCTTTTAAAGGCCTGATCTTGATGGATGGCAAAATTTGCAACCCTTCCAGGTGATAAAGCAGCTCGCATATTGCCAAGTGGGAACATAATCGCGAGCAATTAACAACCCGAAGACGAGGCTTAGGCTCGGCTCTGTGATTGCACGTAGGTGTGAAATTACAACCGCTGCGGCATCTCCCGAACATTAATATTATAAAATCTGGGAAGTGCTTCGATGGCTGTGCCGCATTTATGTCGACTAAGATAGTCGCCCTCCTGTTTCGGGTCGAGGGGCCTACGCGTCGCCGAACGACGTTTGTCGCCGCAACGACACCCGGTGAGCTTCGATTTGTTCAGCAAATTGTCATCTCATTTCGCAGATACCTCAAGAAGATGGAAAGAAATGATGCTGCCCTGGACCAATAGGTGGGTGTACTCGGATAAATTGAATTTAATTTCCTTTTCGAGTAAACCGCGTCCTGGGAGCGGTATCGCACTTAACGCGGTTAGTAGGGCTAGATTTAACATTAGAAGCAACTTGGGCGGGGAGGGCGATAGCTTCTGGAAGCTTAAAATTATTTTACAAAATTTAACTTTTCGAAATTAACATTAGAATGTAAAAAAATCAAAGTCAAGAATATGGGATATCGTCATATTTTATAACAATTTTATAACGAACCAAAACGTATACGTAACGAGTATAAATCGTTAAAATTCATGACATAAATTAAGTTAATTATTTTATTCTAGCAATAAATCTAAATATATTAGAAATGTTAGTAGGTATATTATAATGATTTTATAATAAAAGTGATTGATATGTGGCTACTCTTTATAATTTATATCATCTATAAAAGAATTTACAAGTTAGATACCTATAAGTATTTAAAAATGTTGCTCCATGACTTCTATGACCAGTTTTGCTTATCGTAAATAAAAATTCTTAGTAAATTCTTACTAAATGTAAGTTAAAGTTTTAATTATTATTTTATTGAATATGGACAATGTACAATTAACATTTTATTTGTGAATGGATGAAATTAAAAGTATTGTTACGTTCCTCGACGACGGTGCCGTCCTTCCGAGCCGGGTGGCAGTTTTCGGCAGCAACCTTCCCCACAGGCTGGGCAGTGCCAGCAGCCTTGAAGCTGAGCACAGCGCGAAAACTGAGCTCAAGACGGACGACCGTTACAGGTCGACTTGCGGAAGGCCATCGGACGGAGCGTGGAAGTGCGGAAAGCCTGAAAAAGATATCGGACTCGTAAATCGGTCGTTAGCTATCACATCCCGAAAATAATTGTCCTCAACACAAAAATGTTACATTTTTGTTTGATTACCAATATTGTCTAAACTGCAAAGCACCAGTCAAATATCTAAAGGAAATCGATGTTGACTTTCCGACTTTTAGAAAAGCAGTTGAAGTTACAAAGAAGAAGAGGGAATTATTGGGGGCGGTTAAGGATCTGTCGGAGCGGGTGGCGAAATGCGAATTGTCCCAGGAGGAAGCATTTATGACGCGTCTCGACCAATTGGCGGCTGAGATGTCCCCTGACAATACGGGGGCGAGACCCGAAGAACAAACACAGCAGGCCAGGCCGCTTGGCGACAAGGACCTGATGGATTTCGATCCCTTGAGCGGCATTTCGGCGGTTTTTTGCATTTCGTACACTTTCAAGTCTTTTGCCTTGCACTCGCTAGCCCTGTGATTTGGCTTACCGCATTTGAAACATTTTCCGAAATTTCGCTTTATTTGTTCGCTATGCTTTTTATTTTTCCCGTAGAGACCCTTATTTTTACTTCCTTGGTATCCAGAAAACGCATGTATGGGACGGTGAACTTCGCCCCTCATTTCCCGACTTTCGCTCTTTACTGCTTGTATCGCTAAAGCCAGCTTAACAATTTTTTCGAAACTTACTCCCGTTTCCTCTTGTAATAATAGGTCTGTTCCATGACAAAGTCGTTAAAAAAAACCTGGGGCGACCCAGGGCGCCCTGGGTTTTGGTTTCTCATGGAACGACTTCAGAGCGAAAAAGAAGAACAAGAGTGGTTGTCAGTTGCGTTTGTGACTTTGCGCAGATTTTATCCGAAGTGAAGTGTTTTTAAAGAAATTAAAGTGTTTTTTGTGGCAATTAGTGAAGTGTTTTAACATCAGGCTTCATCCGCTCGTCGTCGATTCGCAAAGTTGCCGCTGTGTCTGTTCGTTCAATTTCAAACTTAACAGCTCTCTTTCGCTCCAGCATAAAACCCAGGGCTAGTTGGGGCGCCCCAGGTCGCCCTGGGTTTGCTGTCAAATAGTCATGGAACAGCGAGCAAAAAACCCAGGGCGCCCTGGGTCGCCCCAGGTTTGCTGTCAAAATTCTCATGGAACGCTTTCAGTGCACCCTGGGGCGACCTGGGGCGCCCTGGGTCGCCCTGGGTTTTGTCATGGAACAGACCTAATCTTTCTCTAATGTCGCTATCGCGTATACCTCTTATAAATTGAGATCTGAGGTGCGTTTCAATGGTCGATTTTTTACAATGTGTACATACAAAGTTACACTTTGAGGCGCTCCTTTTCAAAACCGCCTGAAAATCCCCTATGTTTTCTCCTTCTTGCTGTATTCTTAAACTGAACTTGTGCTGTTCCGCTACTTCACTTGCTCTGGGGCACACGTGCACTCTTAACAGGTTAACCAGATCCGCGAGTTTCTTTTCTTTCGGGGATTCAGGTGCCGTTAGACAGGATAGCGTGTGGTAGAATTTTGGCCCTAAGCAATTTAGAAAAATTTGCACTCTTTTCTTTTCATTTTCCGCCGTAGAGTCGTTCAAATTCCCGATTTCCAAATAATTCTCCACACGTTCGATGTATGAATCGAACGATTCATTTGATTCGTCGAAAGGAACCAGCTGCACTCCCCGACAATCCGCGTTGCCATTTGCCCCATTTATTGGATTTTGTTCCCTATTTTGCGTTAATCGACTCAGAACTTTGCTAATTCTCTGAATGGCTTCCTGAATTTCCGCCATACTTTGCGAATCCGCCCCGCTTTATGTCAGTTATATGTATCGTCCCCGTACGGTAAAAACTGTGTTACTGTAAAATGTCTGTACCAGTTACCACAAGAACCTTTCTAGTAGTGCCCTTTGAAGGTTTTCCTCTCTTTCCTCGTCGCCAAGTTGTTGGGTTTTTGCGATCGATATCAAACTCACGAGGCTGTAATTACTAAGCTCTTTATTTCATTTTACTTCACATGCAAATTCGAAAAATGATCCACTACTCAGGCTCTGCTCTGGTCTCGAGGTTGCAGCTGACTGGTCATCTGTCACTTAACAGGGTACGGCTCGCGGCTAGGCTGCGCTCGATCCCTTCACGCTTCGGTGTAAAAGTAGGTTTACACTGACGGGACTTTCCGTCCCAACAGTTACATTTTTGTTTGATTACCAATGTTGTCTAAACTGCAATGCACCACTCAAATATCTAAAGGAAATCGATGTTGACTTTCCGACTATTAGAAAAGCAATTGAAGTTACAATGAAGAAGAGGGAATTATTGGGGGCGGTTAGGGATCGGTCAGAGCGAGTGGCGAAATGCGAATTGTCCCAGGAGGAAGCATTTATGACGCGTCTCGACCAATTGGCGGCTGAGATGTCCCCTGACAATACGGGGGCGAGACCCGAAGAACAAACACAGCAGGCCAGGCCGCTTGGCGACAAGGACCTGATGGATTTCGATCCCTTGAGCGGCATTTCGGCGCAGGAAGCGCGTCCACCCGGTCCTGGTACTGGCGCTGTCCCGAAACGGCCAGTGCCTCAACCCAGGAGGTCTATGGGGTGCAGGGACGTGCAGCGGACACCCACTAAATCCTCGTCGCACCGCTTGGTGCCGGTCGAGGAGGAAGTGCCGCTTCGAGCACGGTCGCCCCAGACCAAAGCTACGACCAGGAATGCCGTACCTAGGGAAAGACAGCTCCTACATTCCACCCCAATGAGGACACCAGCGGTACGATTCCAGGACACATTCAGCCTGGACGACCCAATTCCGCCATCATTCGCGCAGGTCCCAACGCTTGCGCCGACCCGCGTTAAAGTGTCCCCGCAAGAATTCACGGGAAAGCAACCGTGGCGACTCTACTGCCGGCATTACGAGGCAGTAGCAAAGATAAGCGGCTGGACGGACGAAATGAAGGCCATCTACTTAGTCCCATTCCTTCGGGGCACCGCTTTGGCCTTCTACGACACGCTGAGCGAGGAAGTCCGCCTCGACTATGCGAGGCTCAGTGCTGCATTCGATGGGCGATTCAGCAACCGGATGGAGAAGACGGTTGCGCACATTAAGCTGCGGGGGTGTGTTCAAGCGCCACGGGAAACGTTGAAGGAGTTCATCACTCGGGTGCAGGAGCTCGCGGCGTTGGCTTTTGAGAACGATCCTGCGTCTACAAGAGAGACCGTGGCGCTGTCACAGGTAATCGACGACATAGAGGATGTGGAAACACAACAGCGAGTGCGAGACGCCCTTCCTGGAACAGTCGAGGAGGCACTGGCGTTGGCGGAAAGGATCGAGGCGTGCCGAGAAGCGACAAGGATATGCAGGAGGCACATACGAGTGGCCGAAGCTGACGTACAGCCAGCTCCTCCTGCACGCAGCACCTCCACGGCGAGGCAACCTCGAACTAGGCCAAGTGCAGCCTCCAATGGTTCCCGAACTCGACCGAGGACACCCCCATCATCCCCGCCTCGTGTGGAGACCGGCATAAAAGGGAGGATTAGGGTATTTCTCGAGGACCGGAATTTCGGGTTCATAACGCGCGACGACAACGGGGAAAACGTCTTCCTGCATCGCAACGCAATTAAGAATATACCGCGCAACACCACAGCGACCCCCAGAGAGGGCGACGAAGTGGAATTCGAGGTAGTTTGGACGGATCGAATGCCGACTGCTAGGAATGCATCGCTAATATTCCGCTCGCAATCGCGGCAGCCACCGGATCGCACCTATGCCGCAAATACCAAGCAGATCGCGCCGGCGGTTTTTCCCAATACCGCGTTCCCTGCAGTCCCTTCCACCAGTCGGAGCAGCGAAGCAGCCTCGCAGAACTACCAGGACCCGGCTCATTTAAACGGGGCCCCGTCGACTTTTCGGGGCTAAAGTTGACGGACGGTGGAGGCCCTGGATCGGAAATAAAAATTGTCGCGTACACGGCTAAGAACTCGGGAAATCTACAGATGAACGGCGAAATCAATGAAGTGGATTGTGCGATTGTCCTGGATACGGGGGCAAGCCACTCCATTGCGCACCCTCGAATATTAGAGGGAAGTGGCGGAAGCGTAAAACTGCGGCGGACTAATACGGTGATACAGAGTGTCACCGGCGAAATAACACGGGTACTTGGAATAGCGGAAGTCCCAGTGAAAATAGGAAATTTTGCGGCGTACCATCCCTTTTATTTTGCGACGATTCACGATGAGTGCATCCTGGGCATTGACTTCTTTACGAGGCACGGGCGGAGATTATAATACCTCCTCAGGGCGATGCGCTGATTCGGGTAAACTGCCACGCGTTGCTGCGAACACCCGTCCTAATGACTCCTCTCGACGCGGAGGACGGAACATTACTGTTGGCTCCTACACCTACGGAATTTTCGGAAGGGAGGGCATGGATTCGTGTATGCAACACCAGGACCACCTCCTCAAGTCGTATTGGGCGATGTTTTCTACATTGAGCCTAGAGAACCTGGTATGCCGCAGATATCGCGACGGAACGGGGGATCATTTACAAGTTCTGGTTCCCGACGAGCAAAGAAAACGGGTGCTGAAATTGGCGCACGATGGACCGGCCGGTGGACATTACGGAGTGGAGAAGACGCTGCACAAAATCTGAGAGAGCTACTACTGGGTTGGCTGTACCCAGGAAGTGGAGGATTATGTGCGGAAATGCGCGATTTGCCAGCGGCGGAAAGGACCAATTCCGCGAACCCGTGCTCGTCTCCAGATTTACAATGTAGGGGCTCCATTCGAACGGGTCGCCATTGACATTCTGGGAACTCTGCCCGTCACAACGTGCTCGTGGCCGGTGACTATTTTACGAAATGGCCAGAAGCAATCCCCTTGCCAGACCAAACCGCGGATTGAGTAGCCGACGCTCTAATAGACCACGTATTCAGTAGGTTCAGACTCCCATTGCAGTTGCATTCCAACCAGGGACGGAACTTCAAATCGGCCGTGTTCCAGACAGTGATGAAAAAGTTCCGTATCGACAAAACGCGGACTACAGCACTGCATCCCCAATCAGATGGAATGGTCGAAAGATTTAACAGGACGCTACTGGACTACCTTGCAAAATACGTGGCAGAGCACCAAAGATTGGGATGAACACCTCCCCTTCCTGCTCCTGGCATACCGGTCCGCGGTCCATGACACTACTGGCATGACACCAGCCCGGCTCACCCTGGGGCGCGAATTGAGACTGCCCGTCCAGTTCTTCACGGGGGAACCCCCAGCGGACCACTGTGTTGCCTCCGAGTAAGAGGAGAAAATCTCAGGGCGGTTGAAGGCCGCCTACGAGTTCACCAGGAACCGGCTGGCAGATAGGAGCCGACGGATGAAGGATCGATACGACCTCTTCACACGGGGCTCTCCCCTAAAGAAAGGCGACACAGTGTTGTACCACCCGAAACGTGCCGGAAACAGTGCTGTACCACCCGAAACGGCGGGAGGGGCGCTGCCCCAAATTGCAATTGGACTGGGTAGGTCCCTATGAGGTCGAGGAAGCCCTAACGGAAGTGGTATGCCGGATAAGGGACACGAAAAATGGGAAGGCAATGGTGGTACACCGCGACCGCCTAGCCCCGTATCACACATGATTGGTCGAACGGGTAAACCCGCACCGGTGGCAGTGACCTGGGGCCAAAACGAAATAAAATAGGAGCAAAGAGTAGGAACACGACTCGCGTCGCGTGCTCGACTAACCGCGTTCGTAAAATTTCCGCCATACGAGGGAGCATTTTGCCATGCACGGGCTTTGCAAGAGCTGGAATGTCTTGCTGCAGACTTTGGCCACAGTGGCCATTCTTTTTATAATTGGTAATTTTCCATATGACGAAGGAATCTTCGGAAAAGTGGAAAGAGGCAACCGAACCGCTCGGATTGTCAAAGAGTTCGAAGTTCGAGAATTCCCAACAAACGATTGAGTAAATATTTTATTTCGTGTTTTATTAAAATTCAACGATTGTAAAATTTAATTGTTTCATTTCACATTATTTATAATTAATTATAATTTTTACCCACGACGGAACGGAGCTGGTATATGCGTTTAGGGTGAGAGGTTGTTTGTGCACTTCAATGTTGCCAATTATCTCCAAAACGGTTTGACCGATTTAGATACGGTTTCCGTGTAAAGGGTTTGTGATACATCGTTCCAAAGTTTCGATCCTCCCATACCAAAAACCGAAAGAATGAAGGGTCAATGTCAAATGTTGGGCTTTGAAATGGCTATTTTCGAAATTTGACAGGGTGTCTCCCGCTTGTTTGTTGGCGGATCAGGTAGTGGGTAGCAGTAGTACTGCTAGATTGAAAGCTCAGCTTTCTAATGCGTTATCAACCATTATCTTAGGATGTCTCTGAAAGAACTTATAAAGCATTTTCTAGGTTTACCCTCTCCAAATTTTCAATTGCGATTTTAGGGGGAAGGAACGATTTTAAGGAGGAGTCTCCGAACAAACGTTGATAAGGAGACCATGTAGAATCGATTGGCATACCCCTGTTCCTGTTCAGACCTTAGCAAAATACCCTGTATGTATGAATATACTCTAAACCTTCCTCTTGAATCAGTCTATTGATAAAAACTATATGGGCACTGATCATTCAGTCACACTGAAAATATCTAGCCTGAGCACGAAACACCAGCATTTTTGGCCTCGTCCGCCTCAGATAAACGTAGTACAGAAAAGAAATTAAATATTATATAAAGAATGTTTTACTTAATTATTTTATATATAATTTTTATTCAAATTCAAGATGAAATTTATTTTTATAATTTTACAAAATAATTTAATTCAACAGTTAGGTACTTCCGCTTTTCAATGAATTCAAAATTGAACTGACTGGTCGAGTAAAACAAAACAATATTTGGATCTCGAAATAAGAAAGAAATAAGAATAGAGAAGAAGAAATAAGAAATAGAGATTAGTTTGAAATTATGTAGCTATGATTCAGGGTTATAGGAAAATCAACCCTTAACCAATACTAATTATCATCGTTTTATTTTTATGAAATGATGAAACTTTGAAAAGTTCCTATAGTTTACCTCCTTCGATTCTATGGCTATACATAGATTAGTTGCAATCGCGCTATCTATGATTCAAAATCTGTTAATTTAGCATTAAGCTCATTAAATAACGTGGCATCCGGGCAAATTTAAAACAATCGGAATAAGTTATTTTCCTGCGGTAAAATGGAGCCTATATTTTAAGTTAGACCTCTAGCAATACATTGGTGAAAACTGCATTCAATTCCATGCAGTAGTTATTGCGTGATGCGAGTACAAATAATAATAATAATAGTTTATTTGTAATGTACAAAGAGATAATATCTTATAAGTACAAAATTCAGGCGGAACCAGTCTAATACAATAGATTTCGAACTACACTAAAAACTATGAATTAATAAAACAAGATAAAATTACTAACAGTGCCAATACAATATAATAGAATTAAGATAGATAATACTAATTTGATATGTAAAACAATAATAGTTATTATACAAGACAAAAGAAGTAAACAAAACAAAGAAAAATACAGAAAAACAGTAGTTTATAATCCAATAGATACAATTTAGAATCTAGACGTAATGTTTGACATGCGCAGATCACCTCAAAAGAGTACAAACTCCCGAATCAACCTATCGAAGGCTCCGCCAGATGCAGTCCGCTGTATAGAACTCGCAAGTCGGTTCCATTCACGAGCACACTGGACAAAAAACGAACGCTCTCCATAGTGGGACCGACAGTTAAGCTACGGTTTCCTACAAAGCGGTACCGTCATATACCCTCCGTATTACTTCGGTGCGTGACATAGCAAAACTGTGTACAAAAATACGGCGACGATGACGGTGACAGTAGTTGTAAAGTTAGAATTCAGGGTCAGTTTGAATATTTCAATCGGTACAGACAGATGGATGATCTTGATCTCGCAGTTTTAATTATCTTAGAAGATGAAGATTCTGAAGAAGAGTTTCGGAGAAACAGCGAATCCGAATTATTTAAAAGTCGAACACAAGAAAGTTGCTATAAGATTTTAGTGTTTCGTCATGTACAGAGCAACGAGAACAAATTCAGGGAATACTTTCGCCTGACTCCTGTGTTGTTAAGCTTTAAGGCCCGCGCCCATAGAGTCCGGAATTTGTGCGGAATTTGCTCGACTCCGGTAAGCTTAAAGCTATTGACGTCCGGAAAACAGAGGTATCGCCCATAGAATCCGGAATTTCTGCGGCAAGCTTTCAATATTTTTGTCATCTTGACTTAAAAAGTGCTCAAAGTGGTTCTCATCTTGACTTGACAGTTCAAACAAAGCGCGGGAATTTTATTGAAAAAGGCAAAGTCAAAGAGAGAAGCAACAATCAATTGAAAGGACAACGATGGATATTAATAGAGTACTTAAATTTCTATTAATAGGACTTCTACTTACAGAAGCCGATGAATGTTTGACTCTATTGGAGAGAGGAGGCTCAAACCAAAGACTGTATATATATTAAGATGTCCCAAGCAGTGCAACTCACAATTTCCTAAAGCTCTACAACAGGCATCCTACATCAGCCGACATAGCTTTCCGAGGAGGCTTGATTTTTGTCGTCCACTTTTCTGAGTAAAAAGCTCTCTCCGCTGAAATTTTTCGTCTCTTGCGCATAGATGATTTTGCGAGACGCGGATCGCAGGCGGCGTTTGCTATATCAAAAATCCGACATACATATATGCAAAATGCACACACACAAACGACTTGCTTCTTCCCGATAGAAAAGCAAACGCCGCCTGCGATCCGCGTCTCGCAAAATCATCTATGCGCAAGAAAAGACAAATTTCAGCGGAGAGAGCTTTTTACTCAGAAAAGTGGACGACAAAAATCAAGCCTCCTCGGAAAGCTATGTCGGCTGATGTAGGATGCCTGTTGTAGAGCTTTAGGAAATTGTGAGTTGCACTGCTTGGGACGTCTTAATATATATACAGTCTTTGCTCAAACCGTTTAAGCAAAGCTATGAAGTTTTTTGATGCTTTCCTTGCCGCATGTAGTACGGATAAAAAGTTAAGAAATGCTCAACTTTTCAATTCGGCTGCGACTGCGGCAGCGCGTTTCTATGGGTGCTGGTTCACCCCCATAAGAAAGCATGTAGTTCAACTTACGTTTACCGGAGTCGGACGAATTCCGGACTCTATGGGCGCGGGCCTTTATAAAGGACGATGTGTTAAGCTTTATAAAGGACGATATTACCACAACGCCATCCAATAGAGTGCAGAATCCATTGTCACCTAAACACAAATTAAACACGTCTGCACCTCTTCGGTCACTATCGACGATAAAAAACGTTGACAAACAGTTCTCTAGCGTAACCAGCTCCCGCTGAAAATGTGACGGCCGCGCAATCTTACGTGACGTCGGTATTACCGCTATCTTGGAAACCACTACCGTGGTATTCCATAGAAACATTTTTTGTGACGTCACTCACCGTAATATTATAGCCGCTTCACGACGTTACCGCTTTGTAGGAAACCGTAGCTTTATAGGGATTAATAATTTTAGATGACGCGATGATTGCGGGAACGTTAACATATCAAAAAGGTAAGGAGGTTGCTGAACGTATACTAGTTTATGCATGAATTTGAGCCTACGATGTAACAGATATGTGTTAAGTGAATATCCTAACAATGAATTAGTTTACTCAGAAACAAAAGGCACGGCCGAGGAGTGCCGAAATCACCTAATTGACCTTCAGCAGGCTCAAAGCTGCGATCAGCCGCTGTGCCGGGAGCTCCGCCGGCAGGGCCCCCTGTCGCCCTTCGCAACATCGCCGTGTTGCTGCAACTTGGCCTCCTCTGACACCTCACTGTGCACTCAAGCACACACACAGAGAGCCGGTCGGCTGGAAAGTTCTGCTGCAGCCATACTCAGACGCGAGCCACTCGTTCATTTCGCACTCCGCGACTCCCAACTTTATTTCCGCACTTTTTGCACTCTGACTCGGAAATAACTAAAGCTTACCTGAAGCGTACGGAGCGGTGTCTCGTGTCGATCCGCCTCCTGTTGCCCCGCTGTCCCGTCGCCTGCATCGCCGAGGAGTCGCCTCCGCTGTACCTGAAAAAGGCCACAGAAATATTACAAAGTTCTCCCTGCCGCGATATCTCACCTGCCACTGCACTAATCACTGCACTCGCGAATAGGCTATTGATTATGTCATTTGGTAAGGAACTACAACGTTGATGGGTTTTTATTTTATGAATCGTTCAATTGGTTATTAAGGATGAAAAAACCGCGGAGTGCTATTAAATTAGAGGGGTGGAAATTATATACAGGGTGGGAAATGCAATGCTTTTGGTTTTTTGAGTATATCTCGAAAACGAAGCAAAATTTGGGATTTTTTTAAGGTGGGTCCACACTGAGCCACCGAAAGCGAACATATGTGTTCGAGTACAAGTTTTCGCTGAATGTGTACGCGTTTCAAACGCGAACGAATCTGTTCTATACCCTGTGCTCTTGTTCCGTGCTGCTGCCAAATGTGGAAGCAACAACGAACAAGTTGTGAACGAACATAAATTTCTACGAAAAGCAGTGCGGACGCCTCACGAATCTTTAGCGAAGGTAATTAAAAAACCCTAAACAACAAAGAAGAAAACCCTAAAGTCCTAAACAAACAAACAAGTTTGCCGAGTGTGTACGTCAAGGAAATTAGAACGAATGTGTGCTATACCCTGTGCTTGAGTTTCATTTCGATTGTGAAATTATAGCGACTCCAGCATATGAATTTTTGTCAGTTTTGCTCAATATATCGGACAATGAAGTTATAATTGCAATTACTGAGCCTTTACTTATATGCATACTGTGATTCATTAATAAATCAACAAAAAAAAAAAAAAAGGCTGTTTTGATATCATGTAGGAAACGCTGTACCAATCGATTCCTTGGACATGTATACGAGTTAAATGAGGGTTCAAATTCCAAATTTACCGAAGTTTGTATAGAAAATTGGTAGAAAACACGAAATATTCGCCATATTTTATATACATTCGCTCAGATTTTCCAACTTGAATGGAAAACATGCAAATGCAAGGAAACCTGATTGACGCCTTCTCAAAAGGCGTCCACACTTAAAAAATTTCGCTTGTGTTTGCTTGCATATCTACGGACGCCTGTGCAGCACGCGTGATTATGAAAGCAAACATAGCGAACGCGCATGTTTTTTTATGTTTCTTCAGCGTACACACTAGAAAACTTGGATTGCAAACATGTGTACTCATGCGTTCGCTTTCGGTGGCTCAGTGTGGACCCACCTTTATATGACAAATTTTGTAGAGAACATGATTTTATATCGAAATGGCTTATTTAAAAAATTGAAAAAAAATGTTTAGTTCAAAATATATTTAAAAAACTTTAACAAAAAAATGCAAAAAATTCAATTTTTTTTTATTTTTTACTTTTATGCAAATAACTTTTTTCTGAGCAGAGATAGGGAAAGACATTCCATCATAGAAAAACAAGTATGTGAAATTTCCTACAAAATGACGGGTTGTACATTTTTTTTTTAATGAAAATTGACTGAGATATGGCCGTTCAAACTTTGACATTTTTTTTTCGGTTTTTATTGAATCTATGACAATATCGTTTTAATGCTTAGTTTTGAATATGCAATTGACTTTTATCGAATAAAGACATGTTAAATTAATTTATTAGTAATACATAAATGTTATATGAACGTATATAATTGTTGTTTACCTAAAATATACTATGAATTTGAAAAAGGACATAATCAATAGCCTAGAAGCACTTTACACTTCCCGGCCGATAAATAAATCGCGAACGGCTCATCGGTCGAGCCAAACAACACCGTCGCCGAACATAAACAAGCCCGGAGGGAGTAAACAACGAGCCGCCCGCTTCCAGTGACTTCCATGTCCCCGGGGCAAGTGTACGCGGCTTAGAGTGTCCCTCCGTGAGGAAGCTGCGCCGGCTTAGTGTGAGTGCGTGCATTGATAGTACGGCGAATGGGAAAAAGGTGAACGCCGAAAGAAGCTAGCTGGCCGCGGTTGCCAGATTTCTCAACGTTTGCCGGGGCAAAGAAATTTGTTCGGGACAACAAAAAATTTCTAAATTCGGGTCCATTGTAAACAAAAGTCTCCCTCTCGGGATTTGATTCCTTCGGCCCCCTTAAGCCGCCTGAAGGCTAATCGGCCAACAATATGTAGATAGAAGACAAGGAACAGATAAAAAATCTAAAAACTGTTTTTTGGCTTCTGTTGCTCTAATAAAGACCCCCCATATTAGTTTTTTATCAATATCTATAATGTACAGACATCGGCCTGTTACAATTTTATTATATGTATAGATAATAATTTTTATTAGTTAAAAAATTATCAAATACATATCTAACGCTAAATGTTTGCTCGGGCACGCCCAGGTGCTAGCTGAAGATCAAAGGAACGAAGTTTCGTTCGTTATAAGGAAATTACCAATTATAAAAAGAATGGCCGCCGAAGGTCACCCGGCGTATATTGTCGGAAAAGTGGAAAGAAGCAACCGAACCGCCTGGATCGCCAAAGAGTTTGAAGTACAAGAATTGATGTAGTCAAATTTGATTTTTATCAATATCTATAATGTACAGACATCGGCCAGTTACAATTTTATTATATGTATAGATAATAATTTTTATTAGTTAAAAAATTATCAAATACATATCTAACGCTAAATGTTTGCTCGGGCACGCCCAGGTGCTAGCTGAGCATCAAAGGAACGAAGTTTCGTTCGTTATAAGGAAATTACCAATTATAAAAAGAATGGCCGCCGAAGGTCACCCGGCGTATATTGTCGGAAAAGTGGAAAGAGGCAACCGAACCGCCCGGATCGCCAAAGAGTTTGAAGTACAAGAATTGATGTAGTCAAATTTGATTTTTATCAATATCTATAATGTACAGACATCGGCGAGTTACAATTTAATTATATGTATAGATAATAATTTTTATTAGTTAAAAAATTATCAAATACATATCTAACGCTAAATGTTTGCTCGGGCACGCCCAGGTGCTAGCTGAGCATAAAAAAAACGCAGTTTCCTTCGTTATAAGGAAATTACCAATTATAAAAAGAATGGCCGCCGAAGGTCACCCGGCGTATATTGTCGGAAAAGTGGAAAGAGGCAACCGAACCGCCCGGATCGCCAAAGAGTTTGAAGTACAAGAATTGATGTAGTCAAATTTGATTTTTATCAATATCTATAATGTACAGACATCGGCGAGTTACAATTTAATTATATGTATAGATAATAATTTTTATTAGTTAAAAAATTATCAAATACATATCTAACGCTAAATGTTTGCTCGGGCACGCCCATGTGCTAGCTGAGCATCAAAAAAACGAAGTTTCCTTCGTTATAAGGAAATTACCAATTATAAAAAGAATGGCCGCCGAAGGTCACCCGGCGTATATTGTCGGAAAAGTGGAAAGAGGCAACCGAACCGCCCGGATCGCCAAAGAGTTTGAAGTACAAGAATTGATGTAGTCAAATTTGATTTTTATCAATATCTATAATGTACAGACATCGGCGAGTTACAATTTAATTATATGTATAGATAATAATTTTTATTAGTTAAAAAATTATCAAATACATATCTAACGCTAAATGTTTGCTCGGGCACGCCCAGGTGCTAGCTGAGCATCAAAAAAACGAAGTTTCCTTCGTTATAAGGAAATTACCAATTATAAAAAGACTGGCCGCCGAAGGTCACCCGGCGTATATTGTCGGAAAAGTGGAAAGAGGCAACCGAACCGCCCGGATCGCCAAAGAGTTTGAAGTACAAGAATTGATGTAGTCAAATTTGATTTTTATCAATATCTATATTGTACAGACATCGGCGAGTTACAATTTAATTATATGTATAGATAATAATTTTTATTAGTTAAAAAATTATCAAATACATATCTAACGCTAAATGTTTGCTCGGGCACGCCCAGGTGCTAGCTGAGCATCAAAAAAACTAAGTTTCCTTCGTTATAAGGAAATTACCAATTATAAAAAGACTGGCCGCCGAAGGTCACCCGGCGTATATTGTCGGAAAAGTGGAAAGAGGCAACCGAACCGCCCGGATCGCCAAAGAGTTTGAAGTACAAGAATTGATGTAGTCAAATTTGATTTTTATCAATATCTATATTGTACAGACATCGGCGAGTTACAATTTAATTATATGTATAGATAATAATTTTTATTAGTTAAAAAATTATCAAATACATATCTAACGCTAAATGTTTGCTCGGGCACGCCCAGGTGCTAGCTGAGCATCAAAAAAACTAAGTTTCCTTCGTTATAAGGAAATTACCAATTATAAAAAGACTGGCCGCCGAAGGTCACCCGGCGTATATTGTCGGAAAAGTGGAAAGAGGCAACCGAACCGCCCGGATCGCCAAAGAGTTTGAAGTACAAGAATTGATGTAGTCAAATTTGATTTTTATCAATATCTATATTGTACAGACATCGGCGAGTTACAATTTAATTATATGTATAGATAATAATTTTTATTAGTTAAAAAATTATCAAATACATATCTAACGCTAAATGTTTGCTCGGGCACGCCCAGGTGCTAGCTGAGCATCAAAAAAACGAAGTTTCCTTCGTTATAAGGAAATTACCAATTATAAAAAGACTGACCGCCGAAGGTCACCCGGCGCATATTGTCGGAAAAGTGGAAAGAGGCAACCGAACCGCCCGGATCGCCAAAGAGTTTGAAGTACAAGAATTGATGTAGTCAAATTTGATTTTTATCAATATCTATAATGTACAGACATCGGCCTGTTACAATTTAATTATATGTATAGATAATAATTTTTATTAGTTAAAAAATTATCAAATACATATCTAACGCTAAATGTTTGCTCGGGCACGCCCAGGTGCTAGCTGAGCATCAAAAAAACGAAGTTTCCTTCGTTATAAGGAAATTACCAATTATAAAAAGACTGGCCGCCGAAGGTCACCCGGCGCATATTGTCGGAAAAGTGGAAAGAGGCAACCGAACCGCCCGGATCGCCAAAGAGTTTGAAGTACAAGAACTGATGTAGTCAAATTTGATTTTTATCAATATCTATAATGTACAGACATCGGCGAGTTACAACTTAATTATATGTACCTATAGATAATAATTTTTATTAGTTAAAAAATTATCAAATACATATCTAACGCTAAATGTTTGCTCGGGCTCGCCCAGGTGCTAGCTGAGCATCAAAAAAACGAAGTTTCCTTCGTTATAAGGAAATTACCAATTATAAAAAGAATGGTCGCCGAAGGTCACCCGGCGTATATTGTCGGAAAAGTGGAAAGAGGCAACCGAACCGCCCGGATCGCCAAAGAGTTTGAAGTACAAGAATTGATGTAGTCAAATTTGATTTTTATCAATATCTATAATGTACAGACATCGGCCTGTTACAATTTAATTATATGTATAGATAATAATTTTTATTAGTTAAAAAATTATCAAATACATATCTAACGCTAAATGTTTGCTCGGGCACGCCCAGGTGCTAGCTGAGCATCAAAAAAACGAAGTTTCCTTCGTTATAAGGAAATTACCAATTATAAAAAGACTGGCCGCCGAAGGTCACCCGGCGTGTATTGTCGGAAAAGTGGAAAGAGGCAACCGAACCGCCCGGATCGCCAAAGAGTTTGAAGTACAAGAATTGATGTAGTCAAATTTGATTTTTATCAATATCTATATTGTACAGACATCGGCGAGTTACAATTTAATTATATGTATAGATAATAATTTTTATTAGTTAAAAAATTATCAAATACATATCTAACGCTAAATGTTTGCTCGGGCACGCCCAGGTGCTAGCTGAGCATAAAAAAAACGAAGTTTGCTTCGTTATAAGGAAATTACCAATTATAAAAAGACTGGCCGCCGAAGGTCACCCGGCGTATATTGTCGGAAAAGTGGAAAGAGGCAACCGAACCGCCCGGATCGCCAAAGAGTTTGAAGTACAAGAATTGATGTAGTCAAATTTGATTTTTATCAATATCTATATTGTACAGACATCGGCGAGTTACAATTTAATTATATGTATAGATAATAATTTTTATTAGTTAAAAAATTATCAAATACATATCTAACGCTAAATGTTTGCTCGGGCACGCCCAGGTGCTAGCTGAGCATAAAAAAAACGAAGTTTGCTTCGTTATAAGGAAATTACCAATTATAAAAAGACTGGCCGCCGAAGGTCACCCGGCGTATATTGTCGGAAAAGTGGAAAGAGGCAACCGAACCGCCCGGATCGCCAAAGAGTTTGAAGTACAAGAATTGATGTAGTCAAATTTGATTTTTATCAATATCTATATTGTACAGACATCGGCGAGTTACAATTTAATTATATGTATAGATAATAATTTTTATTAGTTATAAAATTATCAAATACATATCTAACGCTAAATGTTTGCTCGGGCACGCCCAGGTGCTAGCTGAGCATAAAAAAACGCAGTTTCCTTCGTTATAAGGAAATTACCAATTATAAAAAGAATGGCCGCCGAAGGTCACCCGGCGTATATTGTCGGAAAAGTGGAAAGAAGCAACCGAACCGCCCGGATCGCCAAAGAGTTTGAAGTACAAGAATTGATGTAGTCAAATTTGATTTTTATCAATATCTATAATGTACAGACATCGGCCTGTTACAATTTAATTATATGTATAGATAATAATTTTTATTAGTTAAACAATTATCAAATACATATCTAACACTAAATGTTTGCTCGGGCACGCCCAGGTACTAGCTGAGCATCAAAAAAACGAAGTTTGCTTCGTTATAAGGAAATTACCAATTATAAGAAGAATGGCCGCCGAAGGTCACCCGGCGTATATTGTCGGAAAAGTGGAAAGAGGCAACCGAACCGCCCGGATCGCCAAAGAGTTTGAAGTACAAGAATTGATGTAGTCAAATTTGATTTTTATCAATATCTATAATGTACAGACATCGGCGAGTTAAAATTTAATTATATGTATAGATAATAATTTTTATTAGTTAAAAAATTATCAAATACATATCTAACGCTAAATGTTTGCTCGGGCACGCCCAGGTGCTAGCTGAGCATCAAAAAAACGAAGTTTCCTTCGTTATAAGGAAATTACCAATTATAAAAAGAATGGCCGCCGAAGGTCACCCGGCGTATATTGTCGGAAAAGTGGAAAGAGGCAACCGAACCGCCCGGATCGCCAAAGAGTTTGAAGTACAAGAATTGATGTAGTCAAATTTGATTTTTATCAATATCTATAATGTACAGACATCAGCGAGTTACAATTTAATTATATGTATAGATAATAATTTTTATTAGTTAAAAAATTATCAAATACATATCTAACGCTAAATGTTTGCTCGGGCACGCCCAGGTGCTAGCTGAGCATCAAAAAAACGAAGTTTCCTTCGTTATAAGGAAATTACCAATTATAAAAAGAATGGTCGCCGAAGGTCACCCGGCGTATATTGTCGGAAAAGTGGAAAGAGGCAACCGAACCGCCCGGATCGCCAAAGAGTTTGAAGTACAAGAATTGATGTAGTCAAATTTGATTTTTATCAATATCTATAATGTACAGACATCGGCCTGTTACAATTTAATTATATGTATAGATAATAATTTTTATTAGTTAAAAAATTATCAAATACATATCTAACGCTAAATGTTTGCTCGGGCACGCCCAGGTGCTAGCTGAGCATCAAAAAAACGAAGTTTCCTTCGTTATAAGGAAATTACCAATTATAAAAAGACTGGCCGCCGAAGGTCACCCGGCGTGTATTGTCGGAAAAGTGGAAAGAGGCAACCGAACCGCCCGGATCGCCAAAGAGTTTGAAGTACAAGAATTGATGTAGTCAAATTTGATTTTTATCAATATCTATATTGTACAGACATCGGCGAGTTACAATTTAATTATATGTATAGATAATAATTTTTATTAGTTAAAAAATTATCAAATACATATCTAACGCTAAATGTTTGCTCGGGCACGCCCAGGTGCTAGCTGAGCATAAAAAAAACGAAGTTTGCTTCGTTATAAGGAAATTACCAATTATAAAAAGACTGGCCGCCGAAGGTCACCCGGCGTATATTGTCGGAAAAGTGGAAAGAGGCAACCGAACCGCCCGGATCGCCAAAGAGTTTGAAGTACAAGAATTGATGTAGTCAATTTGATTTTTATCAATATCTATATTGTACAGACATCGGCGAGTTACAATTTAATTATATGTATAGATAATAATTTTTATTAGTTAAAAAATTATCAAATACATATCTAACGCTAAATGTTTGCTCGGGCACGCCCAGGTGCTAGCTGAGCATAAAAAAACGCAGTTTCCTTCGTTATAAGGAAATTACCAATTATAAAAAGAATGGCCGCCGAAGGTCACCCGGCGTATATTGTCGGAAAAGTGGAAAGAAGCAACCGAACCGCCCGGATCGCCAAAGAGTTTGAAGTACAAGAATTGATGTAGTCAAATTTGATTTTTATCAATATCTATAATGTACAGACATCGGCCTGTTACAATTTAATTATATGTATAGATAATAATTTTTATTAGTTAAACAATTATCAAATACATATCTAACACTAAATGTTTGCTCGGGCACGCCCAGGTACTAGCTGAGCATCAAAAAAACGAAGTTTGCTTCGTTATAAGGAAATTACCAATTATAAAAAGAATGGCCGCCGAAGGTCACCCGGCGTATATTGTCGGAAAAGTGGAAAGAGGCAACCGAACCGCCCGGATCGCCAAAGAGTTTGAAGTACAAGAATTGATGTAGTCAAATTTGATTTTTATCAATATCTATAATGTACAGACATCGGCGAGTTAAAATTTAATTATATGTATAGATAATAATTTTTATTAGTTAAAAAATTATCAAATACATATCTAACGCTAAATGTTTGCTCGGGCACGCCCAGGTGCTAGCTGAGCATCAAAAAAACGAAGTTTCCTTCGTTATAAGGAAATTACCAATTATAAAAAGAATGGCCGCCGAAGGTCACCCGGCGTATATTGTCGGAAAAGTGGAAAGAGGCAACCGAACCGCCCGGATCGCCAAAGAGTTTGAAGTACAAGAATTGATGTAGTCAAATTTGATTTTTATCAATATCTATAATGTACAGACATCGGCGAGTTAAAATTTAATTATATGTATAGATAATAATTTTTATTAGTTAAACAATTATCAAATACATATCTAACACTAAATGTTTGCTCGGGCACGCCCAGGTGCTAGCTGAGCATCAAAAAAACGAAGTTTCCTTCGTTATAAGGAAATTACCAATTATAAAAAGAATGGCCGCCGAAGGTCACCCGGCGTATATTGTCGGAAAAGTGGAAAGAAGCAACCGAACCGCCCGGATCGCCAAAGAGTTTGAAGTACAAGAATTGATGTAGTCAAATTTGATTTTTATCAATATCTATAATGTACAGACATCAGCGAGTTACTATTTAATTATATGTATAGATAATAATTTTTATTAGTTAAAAAATTATCAAATACATATCTAACGCTAAATGTTTGCTCGGGCACGCCCAGGTGCTAGCTGAGCATCAAAAAAACGAAGTTTCCTTCGTTATAAGGAAATTACCAATTATAAAAAGAATGGCCGCCGAAGGTCACCCGGCGTATATTGTCGGAAAAGTGGAAAGAGGCAACCGAACCGCCCGGATCGCCAAAGAGTTTGAAGTACAAGAACTGATGTAGTCAAATTTGATTGTTATCAATATCTATAATGTACAGACATCGGCGAGTTACAATTTAATTATATGTATAGATAATAATTTTTATTAGTTAAAAAATTATCAAATACATATCTAACGCTAAATGTTTGCTCGGGCACGCCCAGGTGCTAGCTGAGCATCAAAAAAACTAAGTTTCCTTCGTTATAAGGAAATTACCAATTATAAAAAGAATGGTCGCCGAAGGTCACCCGGCGTATATTGTCGGAAAAGTGGAAAGAGGCAACCGAACCGCCCGGATCGCCAAAGAGTTTGAAGTACAAGAATTGATGTAGTCAAATTTGATTTTTATCAATATCTATAATGTACAGACATCGGCCTGTTACAATTTAATTATATGTATAGATAATAATTTTTATTAGTTAAAAAATTATCAAATACATATCTAACGCTAAATGTTTGCTCGGGCACGCCCAGGTGCTAGCTGAGCATCAAAAAAACGAAGTTTCCTTCGTTATAAGGAAATTACCAATTATAAAAAGACTGGCCGCCGAAGGTCACCCGGCGTATATTGTCGGAAAAGTGGAAAGAGGCAACCGAACCGCCCGGATCGCCAAAGAGTTTGAAGTACAAGAACTGATGTAGTCAAATTTGATTTTTATCAATATCTATAATGTACAGACATCGGCGAGTTACAATTTAATTATATGTATAGATAATAATTTTTATTAGTTAAAAAATTATCAAATACATATCTAACGCTAAATGTTTGCTCGGGCACGCCCAGGTGCTAGCTGAGCATCAAAAAAACGAAGTTTGCTTCGTTATAAGGAAATTACCAATTCTAAAAAGACTGGCCGCCGAAGGTCACCCGGCGTATATTGTCGGAAAAGTGGAAAGAGGCAACCGAACCGCCCGGATCGCCAAAGAGTTTGAAGTACAAGAATTGATGTAGTCAAATTTGATTTTTTTCAATATCTATAATGTACAGACATCGGCCTGTTACAATTTAATTATATGTATAGATAATAATTTTTATTAGTTAAAAATATATCAAATACATATCTAGCGCTAAATGTTTGCTCGGGCACGCCCAGGTGCGTATAGTGGAAAAGGCATATGGTAAAATTCCATCACCCAAATTACAACGTATGAAACTTAAACTTGAGAAATATGACTTACAGTTTAAGGTAAGTCATATTTCTCAAGTTTAAGTTTCATACGTTGTAAGTAATTTGGGTGATGGAATTTTACTATATGCCTTTTCCATTATACCCAAAAGTGGTTTGTGATCAGTTATAATTTCAGCTTTTCTACCATAGATTAAAGTGTGCCATGTAGAGCACGCGAACACTATCGCCAATAGTTCTTTTTCTATTTGTGAATAATTTTTTTCGGCATCTGGCGCATCGATGCAAAACAAACCGGTCTCTCATTCTGCATGAGGCAGCAACACAATCCATTTTGTGATGCGTCTGTTTGAATAGAAATTTTGTGGTTTAAATCTAATGGTTTTAAGGTTGGAGCATGCGCTATCATTTGTTTAATCTTTTGTAGACTTTCTTCATGCATTGCAATAATTTTCAATAATTCCCTCAAAGGACTTGAAATTTCTGCAAGATTTGGAAGAAATAGTCTCTCAAATAATTTATGAAACCCATAAGCACCTGTAAATCTTTTTTACATTTTGGGGGCCCCAAATTTTCAATAACTCTAAGCCTATCATCGTGAGGAGAAATACCCTGATCAGAAATCTTATGTCCTAAAAATATTATTTCCTTCTTTTTCAACTGATTTTTTTCTTTATTAAATTTAATATTCTTCTCTATTGCTCTTTTCATTACCATTTCTACTATTTGGTCCTGTTCCTCTTCTGTTTCAGTTGCTATGGCAATGACATCAATATATATTATTACATTTGGTATACCTTTAAAATTTTCTTCATTAATTTTCTGAAATGCCTCCGGTGCTATTTTTAATCCGAAAGGTAAACGTTTGAATGGATAGCACCCGTAAGGGGTACTGAACGTACATAGTTTTTTCGAGCTTTCATCTAGTGTAATTTGAAAATAGCCTTCTTTCATATCAAAAACCGAAAAATACTTTTTATTTCCAAACTTTGGCTTAATTTGTTCAAAAGACGGAAACTCATAAAAAAGCTTTTTTATCGATAAATTCAGGTATTTTGGATCTAAGCATATACGACCCTTTTTGTTAGCTTTTTCCACAATTACGATATTGGAGACCCATTCACATGCGTTGTCAGTTTTATCAATTATGTCCTCTCTACGGAGTCTAGCTAATTCTTATTTCAAAGGTATCTGTAAGGACTGTGGTCCTTCGCGGTGGCCTAGTTATTGGAGAACTATCTTTTTTTAACTCAATATGGAAATTTTCATAACACGTACCTAGACCTTCAAAAAGTGTTGGGTTCTTTTTAACAGATCTTCTGTATTGTTTAATTTTATACCGTCAATTTTCTTTATTAATCCCAATTCCACACAAGATTTCAATCCTAATATTGGCATAGTGTTACTTTTTGTTATCCAAAACTTTTGTTTTGCAATTGAGTTTCTTACAATGCAATTTAAATTACACACGCCTGAAGTTTCTATGCCGGATCAATTATATCCTTCTAACTTTATCCTACTTGGCTCAATCGAAATATTTTTCATATGTTGGATACAAGGATACGGTCAAATATTGGCTTGCGCACCTGTATCTAATTTAAATGCAATTATTTGTGACTGTATTTTAACCTTTTCAATCCAAGAATCATTTTCATACGAATTTACGTTATTTACTTTTCTGGCAATTACATCAATATAAAAATAGTCTTCATTTTTATTTTAATTTACTAAATTTTGCTTTTTACTAACTTCACTCACCGACTTTTTTTTCACACTACAGCAAAGTGGTTAAACCCGTTGCATAATATACAGCGCTTACTAAAAGCGGGGCATTTTCCTCTCTGATGAGCTTTTGCACAGAATTTGCATTCAGATTCAACGTTATGTGTTCCATTCCTAATCCCTTGATTTTCATTTTTACTCTATTTGCATTACTGACAGGTGTAAAGTGCTTAGGCTTAGTATTGCTACGCAGATCCCGTGGCTCACGATTGTTCTTCACAGCATCTACAGAAGTACCTCCAACTTTATCTCGCATCACGTCGACTTGCTTCGATTATATCTCCGGTGACCTAGCCATGTCGATCGCCTTTTGCAACGTTAACTGTTCAACCTCCAACAGCTCCTTCTGAAGTACTTTGTCATGAGTTCCGATGACTATTCGATCTCGCACCATTCTGTCGGTAACCGTAAAATTGCAATTGTTCACCAATCGTTTCAGATCCATTAGAAACAGATTGGAAAATCGCGAATGGGTTTCACGATCGAACAACTAAACAGGAAGGCGGGTTCGAAATAAAAGGTAAGATTACTACTGATGAATTCCTTTATTGCACTAAAAAAATGGTATAATGGCTAAGATGGTGGTGTAGGCGACGACTACTCAACTGCGACTCCGACGCGGAACTGGCTTGCTAGCCAGCCTCTCCGGGTACCAATTGTATACCGTTTAACGAACTGTTCACAGATCAAACGGTTCATCCCTCTCCTGGGTAGGTATGTGAAACAAAAAACTCTCATACACCTCGTTCGTTTTTCCTTTACAAAAGTGCTCATACGCCTTCGTAACTTTGTCATATTTTTTCCTTTCTTCGCTCGTTAGGTTTATCACCGTATAGAACTTTTCTGTAGCGTCTTTTCCTGCTGCATTTAGGAAGGCAGCAACTTGAACTTCTTCCTTTTTAAATGTAGCTCTATTGTCGTAGCAAAAATTTGAAAATTTTGCCAAAATAATTTTCAATTTTCTTCTAAATTTCCAGACTACAGGTTTAATTCGTCGATTTTTTTTAACATAATCCATGTTTTTAGGTATATAGACCTGCGCCTAAACGCAACCGGGGATTAATCTTCCCCATTCCAAGGCAGCGTCCACCCCGCGGTACCGGGGTGATGTCCTTGGCGCTAGAGGGAGGGGTTTAAGTCGGTAGTTCACCCATAGGGCGGGAGTCTGACACTCTGGCCGTAAAAGTATTTCCCCTCCCTCCAAAAAAAAAAAAAAAAAAAAAACAGCGTCAGCCGCGCTGCACCTCCGCCTCTCGCATAAGCGAGAGGACATTGTTCCTGGTCCAGGAACCGTGGGTCGTAGGAGACCGGATTTGTGGACTCAACTCGCGCGATTTCAAGGCCCTTTATTTCAAAGGAGCAGGTAAACCACGATTCAGCATACCATATGGCGCACGACCATGAAGGCCCCCGCCACATAATCTCCTTCGCAAGACCATAGAGGAAGCGAATAGGCGGAAGATTATGGTCATCGTCGCTGCGGACGCCAACGCACATCATACCATCTGGGGCAGCTCGGACATCAACGACAGGGGTCTTTATTAGATTTTATTCTTACTAACAACCTCTGCATCTGAACCCACTTTCATTAACTCGGTGAGACAAGAAGTTCTTGACATTACTCTACTCAATGAACAGGCTTCTCGTCCCATTATATGTGTACATATATAAAATATATGTAAATACAGATTTTTTATCACACTTCACAGCATCTTGCTGGAAACTTTCACCCAACTCGGTACCGTTGAGGCACGAGTTTAGGCTCTGTGGGGTCCTATTTTTATCTTCCTGCTGAACAACCTAATTAAAATTTTTGTACAATCTCGAAACGTTTCAGGTCGACGAAAAGGACAAACTACCGAAGATACTATCTATTCGGGTAAATTGTTTGCAGCAAGTGGAAAACATCGTCGAATTTCGGAACACATGCATCACCTCCCAGTCGTTGCTCGAGGGCTGTCTCAATTTAACGTTACAGAATGGGGGGAAAGTGTATATTAAGGATGCAACACCGAAATTCACAACAATACCAACAAATATTATTAAGGAGGCGTCTCCACAGAATGCAGCTGCGATCACGTCTCACGGTTCCGACTTCTTGAGTACAATTATTCAAGCTGTTGGGATCCAGGTAATTTTGGGGAAATGTGCAAGGAGGAGGATTGACCTAATTCCTTTATTTCACAGCAAAATGATGATATCACAAATACCACAGAGACGAGGATGAATATTATACGCCAATATACCGTGACGCTGGATGATAAAGCGGTTAAAAGCGGGCAAGTGGAATAAAAGGTCGAAGATACGACGAACACGCTAAGTGCGCAACAAGCTGAAAAGCAGGCTAAACCTACATAAGTAAGTACCTATGGCTTGTCCGAAAAGCCCTACGGCCGTATCCGGCAAGTTTGAATAGATCGTTTCATCTCTTAGGTATAATGTACCTAAAAAATGTAAAAGTGTGAAACAATAATTAAATTAAATGTAAAAAAATCTTAGCCAGTGCTCACACCGCAAAAAGTCGACCTGCGATGGTACGGTTAGTGTTAAATTAACTCTGAAGTGAATTCAGATAAAAATGTGGACAAATAAACATAGAAACATGTCTGGATTAATATATTTAATATAGTATTTAATGTAGTATGAATTTTACAGGTATGAGTTGTGCATGCTTATTTACAGGCTTATTACACATATTAGCAATGTAGTTGTGAAATGTCAATCAGTGAATGACAAAATATTAAATTGATGTGATGTGATAAAAGTGGTACCGAGTCTTTAGTGAAACTAAATAAATAATCGAATTGAGTTGAATTGAGTATTGATTGAATCTAAAAAAATTAAAAACAATGATAAAAACTTATTTATTGCCATACAGTGAATGAAATAACAAAGAGTTACTTCACAGGATAGCAATTGAATTAACTTCTTTAGTGGTTGATACTTTAGAAGTGCAAGAAAGAGCCTTTATGAGAAGATGGTGGGTAAGGCCCATAAATGAGCAGAAAAGTCGGCAAGGAGCATCGGAGCATTTAATATGAGAAATGCGATATGAGGATGACGAGTCCTTTTTCAACTTTACTAGAATGACAATGGCATAATTTGATTCGTTGCTCCATCTTGTAGGATCCCGTTTGATAAAGTTCTCACATAGACCTTCAATTCAGCCTGAAACAAGGCTATATTTAACTCTGAGGAAACTAAGAAATTTTTAATTACACATTAAATATAAATATTACACTTATAGATATTTAGCAACAGGCGATTCATCCCGGAGCCTACATTATCTGTTTAGAATAGGCTACTCAACGGTACCTAAAATAATATATGAAACGTGCAAAATTATATATGTGGAGTTAAGTCCAACATGTATACCACGTTTAATTGCAAGTAAGCTGTACAAGGTATCGGAAGGTTATAACCAAAAAACTAGTTATCCTCATATTATAGGAGCTATCGATGGTATGTCACTAGTTCTATAATGAATAATTACAGTAGCCTTAACATATTTACAAGAAAGCATCATATAGCAATTAGAGCTCCTCGAATCCGGTACGCAATATTATAATTATAAGAAACATTTCAGTATTATGTTACTGGGTATTTGCGACACAAAATATAAGTTTTTGTATTTTAATGTCGGAGCAGATGGGTCAGAGTCAGATGGCGGCATATTTAAAAACAGCGCGATTGGCGAAGCATTTGAAAACGGAACTATATCACTGCCAAATCCTAGGCCGGTGAATGGCAGCAATTTTCCGCTTCCATATTTTTTAGTTGGAAATGCTGCTTTTCCATTGAAACAATATTTAATGACACCGTTCAGTGGCAGAAATTTGCCTGCGGAAAAACTATTCCATAACCGCGAATTATCAAAAGGTCGTTGTTTTATAGAAAACAGGGATTTTGGTTGCGCGGTGGAGAGTATTTTCAGGACCTCTTTCAATTCTTCCGCAAAATGCTGACACAATCGTGTTAGCAACAGTGATGCAGCACAATTTACTGGCGTCTGAACCAGAACGAAGTCGATATATAGCGGCGAACTATTTAGACCGCTATGTGGATGGGAATCGCATCGATGGACAATGGCGAGCGGAAGCGAGGGGATGTCGCTTGGAGGATATTTCCGCAAACCTTCGTGTGGGTGCCAGAAATGCCACAAGTCAGGCTATACAAATAAGAAATCACAGCAAAGAAATTATTTATAATAGCCACATGAATAGTGAAGTAAGGTGAAACCTCCTGTACTTAGGGACAAATATTGAATAAATAGAATGTTTTTATATAAATGAACAAAGAAATTTTTATTATTGTGATGTGATAAACCTCCCTACTTATATTTACATTTATACATTTCTAAAATATTTTCCATGAATTTTTTTTTTGTTTTTCGGCACTAAGTGTGCTTAGCACACATTTCCTGAACTCTACAAATTTCTCCTGATAAGCATTTGTTGACATCGCTGGTGGTGCTGGATTTTTTTGGGCTGCTGGTGGTTCCATCAACTGTGAGGCCTTTTCTGCTGCTTCCCTTATAGCTCAGAATGTTGCCGTGCTCTCGTCGCACATTCTTTGGCGGACTCGTGAGGCTTGTACTGGGCTGGGCGTCCGGGGGATGTTTTGACAAGGGGATATGCTAAGGGACTTATTAGGATATGGAGAACTAATGAGACGAAATTGTGAAGGGACCCGCCGAAAAGCTGAAAGTGGAGGAGATGGCGTACATGAAAAGGGAATATATTGTGGCGAAAATCTGAATGTGGAAGGAATTTAGGCATAAGAGGTAGGTAAGCGGAATTGTGAATGATTTTGGAAGGAAGTTGTAGCTGACGCGAACCTCTCAACATTACTGAAATTGTATTCAAGTGGAGGTATAGAAGGTGGAGGGGTTTCTCCTGAGGTTGATAAAAAACTTACCAAGAAAACTAAAAACCTTAAACTGGCAAAAAAGAATTTAACAAATAAACTAAATAGCCATGATGACTGTTTTTTTTTTTTTTTTTTTTTAATATCGCTTCATCAACAAACTGATTACTACAAAAAGATATTATAAGTTAGACACATATGTATATATGTACAATGACTTAATAATGTGAGGAAGTTAAGCGACATGGAAGTCAACTAAGTCTAGTCTTAATACATTTTTTGGACACATTAAAGTCGAAGCGATCAAAGCTATCATTGAAGCAACGGGACATAGATGTAATTAGTGCGGTGATGGGAAATCCGGAGAAAACCCTTATGTCTCAGAGAGCGAGAGGGAACCGCAATGTTAAACGAAGACAACAAAACCGGAGAATCAATATTACCTTGAAGGCAATCAAAGGCGAAAACAGTTTTGGAGATTTCGCGACGAGATTCCAAAGAAGCAAGGTTTATCAGTTTTAGGCGAAGTAAATAAGGAGGTAAAAAGAGGGGATCATTCCACGGAAGCCTGCGGAGTGCAAATCGGATAAACCGTCGCTGAACAGCTTCAATGCGGTTTATATGAATGGAGTAGAATGGTGCCCAAACACAACTGGCGTATTCTAAAATAGGTCTAACAAAAGTGCAATATAGCAGCCGAGTAATATAAGGGTCGTTGAACTCCTTGGACCATCTTTTGATGAAGCCCAGAGTAGTTCAACTGAAGATGGCATGAGTGTCTCAACTTTCTCAGATTTATCTGGGGAGGATGTTTAATTTCATTCAAATGAACAGTTACAATCTAAACAATCCTCAGCCAAACTGCAAAAACAATTCAATCCTTCAATGGAATATTCGTGGCCTACTAAGTAACTGCCCTGGTCTCGATATTTTAATAGCGAAATACAAGCCCAATGTCATCCAGTGGAAAGGAAACCTATCTAAAAAATGAGGAACTTCCTGAAAGATTAGGGAGTTATCAATGCATTGGGTATAATTATTCGAGGGAACACAGGCATGGAGGTGTGGCGGTACTCGTTCACAACTCCATCTCTGCTACGCCCATAAGAATAAGTAGCCGCATTGCAGCTTGCGCGGTATCCTTAGAGATCGCTAATAATTTAACGGTTGCTTCAATCTACTTAGAAAACCCTTTAGATGTCGCCATGTCAAACCTCGTCACTCTGGCCCTGGCGGATCAGCTCCCCAGCAACACCATTTTTGGTGGTGACTTTAACTTATGCCTTCGATACACGAGCACTGCGAAATGAACATCTGGTGAATTCAATCCCGTCAGATCTTCATTTCGTTCAGGGCTGATACACTCTCACGCTTGAACTTCATTTGGGCCGATGAAATTTCAGAGGGACTCACTTTGATTCCAACACTACATAATTCACCCGCCATTGCGTTGTAGACATTTGGTTGCGTTTATATATATAATATAAATTATATATATAATATATAATATTATAAATTTCATTTGTTCGACGGTTTCGACATTTCGCTGACAGTTTGACACTGGAAATCAGCTGATTCTTCCAGGCATTTCCAGTCCCATTCGGCGAGATGTAGTTTTGGGAAGTACGTTTAGTACCTTCAGGATGAACATGTAAACGAAGTTCCGAACTCAATTCGCAGTGATACACGCACTACTGATGAACATCTCGGCCAGATGTTCATTTCGGAGTGCTCGTGTATCGAAGGCATTACACACTTCCGTCCCATTTTACGAAATCACTCCCACAGATTGCAGGAAAGCGAGAGGTAAGATACACATCAACAAATTCATTTATATACAACACATTACAATTTATTCAAACACATAATAAGTAATTTTTTTAAAATATAACAACGGACACCAACAACACTACATACACAGATATCTCGGGAATTGTCATTTCCTACGCGTGTCGTCTGCTGCTCCGGTTATGGCTGCCGCGTTTCCAGGATCGGCTCATCCCCTTGCGGCTACGACGTCGTCGGGATCTACATACATATAAACAAGTTCCTCATCCTTTTTCTCGTTTCCCTCTTCCTCGTTCTCATCCACAGATCCCCAATGTAATGCTACTCGTACGCATCTACACGAATCTCTAAAGGTATTCTAATATATAATTTGTATATAGCTGCTGCAACATTTTTATAATGATGTAACTATTGTTTGGAAAAATATGAACAAACAACTTTTGTGATAATATTTATTTCCAAAATTATTAACTAATATTATAAGAGTGAGACATAGTGTCTGTCTAATATATGTACATATATCACATAGGCTAAGTGAAAAGAAAAATTGCAATTGAAAAGGCTACTGTACTTTCCATTAAACGTCTATAAAATTATTTCTGAGAGCGAGAAATGCGAGTTTACTATATTCCCAGTCAATAAATCTAAATTTAAGGTTCAATTAAAAATTTAGTATGGATTTGGCAAGATGGAATTCTGTACCAAAAATCATATTGGAGGCTTTAAGGATATTTATAACGCTTGACGCGCTTTTGAGAGTGAAAAGGTATATCGCGGAGATGTAGGAGGTAAGTACTTTATGGTTTTCTCTAAAAAAACGGAACCAAGTACAGTGTAAATGCGTAGCATTATATGGCCGATCTGTCGATGAGAACGAGGAAGAGGATGTGGAACTTGTATATACATCCCGACGACGTCGCAGACGCAAGGGGCGGAGCCGCTCCTGAAAACGCGGCAGCCGGAGCAGAAGACGACGCGCGTTGAAAATGGCAAATAGCGAGATATCTGTGTAGTGTTGTTGGTGTCCCTTTGTTATATAAAAAAAAAATTACTTATTATGTGTATGAATAAATTGCAATGCGTTGTATATAAATGAATTTGTTGATGTGTAACATCTCTTCTCTCGCTTTCCTGAAATCTGTGTGACTTTTTTGTTGTTGTTGTTTTTAAATTGCCCGAAAGGCGTCACCAGTGATGAACTTTTGGTCACGGCAACCTAGGCCACATTGACCATGGTCTCTTGCTGTATGTAGTGTATCTCAAGTTGGAGAGAGTATTTTGGCGTTTTACTGCCTTCAAACATGGCGTTTTAATATCCTCTAGCACAAATTTATGCTATGGACCGGTAATTAATTTACAGTGTTCACAACCTTCACTCTTCTCACTGCATAATCAAAACACATCAAACTGGAATACCTTCGTCGCTAACAGGACTTCCAAAATTCAAAATTTAACAGCTGCGTACCATTGGAGGCACGTTCCCACCGCTTCAAATCCTGCTGATCTCATCAGCAGAGGTTGCACACCGTATGAGCTTTTGGAATCGACCATCTGGTTCAATGGCCCAGCCTTTCTCTATCAGCCTCAGCCTAATTGGCCAGAATTGCCAAAGGTGTCCAACAAAAATCTTCCTGAGGAAAAGGTGAAGAAATCGAGTCTCGTAGCTAGTAGTACTCCAGTCCTCGTTAGCTCATGCAAATATGTCAACTACTATGATAGCCTTCCTAGAACTTTCGCTTATGCTCATCGCTTCTTCCACAATGCACGCAACAGGAGCTCCCGATTCAGCGATTCGCCAACTAAGGATGAACTAAACAATGGATTAATATGGATAACACGCATTGTTCAAAGGTCGCAATTCACTGATGAGTTCAAAAGGCTTTCAAACAGCCAACCGCTAAGCAAAGGCAGTCACCTGCGAACTCTCAATCCTTTCCTAGACCGCGACGGTATCCTGCGCATCGGCGGGCGACTTCAGAATTCGTTGCTCGATTTCGACAGCAAGCACCCTATAATAGTGCCAAAAGCTCATGCATTTACAAGGACTCTCATGACTCATTATCATAACCACAATTTGCATGCAAATCCGCAAACGCTATTGTCGATTGTTCGAACCAAGTTTTGGCCCATCGCTGGAAGGTGTGCAGCCAAGGCAGCATAACGAAACTGTATTCAATGTTTTCGTGCCCGGCCCAAGAATATCGAGCAACTGATGGGGTCTTTACCTGCTGAAAGAGTTCAGCCAAGCCGTCCATTTTCGTGCTCAGGTGTTGATTTTTTTGGACCTCTCTACGTTACTAGCCTGGTGAGAGGTCGGCCGCCCACAAAAACATACGGCTGCATATTCATTTGCTTCGCAACAAAGGCAGTGCACATAGAGCTTGTCTCTAACCTGACATCTGAGGCCTTCCTGGGTGCCTTGAATCGTTTTATAGCTCGCCGAGGAAAGGTCTTGTGGCGGAGGTATCGTTAATTCGTCAATATATATTCAAGTGTGAATTAAAAAGATAAATATAGTTATGATCAAAGTAGGAACGGCGGCGTAAATTACTTGTTGTGAAAATGTAAATACTTTGAATTATATAATTGTTTAAATAAAGCATGCCGTTAGTATTGTGAGTAGGCTGAAAATTATTGTATTGTTTCGGAAAATTTTAATAATCAGTCAGAAGTAAGATTTCAAAAAATAAACTTTACAAATAATGATATTAAAAGTTTTAAGAATCTTGATTTACAAATATCTCTAAAATATAGATATTTAATATAATCTATCCGGAAATCACTAATCTAAAAAGAATCTAAATATTACAAAGAAGAGGACATCAAGTCCCCTTTAATTGGTGACCCCGACAGCAGAAATCGGAAATATTTTTTTTTTTTTCGCTGATGTGAATTCTGCTCACAAAAAGATTTGAAAAATAGAATCTCGGACTTTTAATTGGCTGATGTTCAAAAACCAATTTTAGGAGCAGACTTCTTATGTCATTTCAAATTATTGGTTGATTTATCCAAAAAAAATGTAATTGATCCATTAACCGGTTTAACTACTAATGGGAAACTCTTTAGAGGCCCTTCAACTTCTCTATCAGTTTTAATTAAATCCTCTATCAATGAGAAAGTACAACAGTTACTTCGTAAATTTCGGGCTATTACTGTTAATTCTGGTTTTTCAAAACCAGTGAAACATTCAGTAACACACCAAATTAAAATTGTAGGTCAACCAATATTCTCCAAAGTACGTCGTTTGTCTCCTGAAAAACTTTTATTTGCAAAAAAAGAATTTGAATTTTTACTTCAGCAAGGAATTTGTAGACCCTCCAATAGTTGTTGGTCTTCACCCTTACACATGGTCCCCAAACCAAACGGCGACTGGAGACCCTGTGGAGATTATAGACGTTTAAATTCGGTAACACTTCCAGACAGATATCCTATTCCTTTAATCCACGATTTTGCTCATCTTCTTCACGGCTGTAAAGTATTTTCTACATTAGATTTAACAAAAGCTTATCATCAAATTCCTGTTGAACCTGAAGACATTCCCAAAACGGCAATTTGTACACCTTTTGGACTTTTTGAATTCACTTGCATGACCTTTGGTCTTTGTAATGCGGCCCAAACCTTCCAAAGGTTCATCCATTCCGTTCTTAAAAATTTACAATTTTGTTTTGTATATCTGGATGATATTTTAGTAGCTTCGCAGTCAGAACAACAGCATTTAGATCATTTAAAAGAAATTTTTCAACGTTTACAAGACCATGGATTGATTATTAACATCGAGAAATGTAATTTCATGCAACAAGAAGTAAAATTTCTCGGTCATTTTATTAATTCACAAGGTATTAAGCCTTCACCTCAAAAAGTACAGGCTATTTCCAATTTCAAGCGTCCTTCAACAGTCAAGGAATTAAGACGCTTTCCCGGCATGGTAAATTTTTACCGCCGTGTATTACCTCATGCTGCTGAACTTCAAATTCACCTTAATAAATTTTTGACAGGAAATTAAAAAGACGGTTCCAAGCAAATTGATTGGACAAGTGAGTCAATTAAGGCCTTTGAAGATGTAAAATTGCAGTTAGCCAAAATTACTCTCTTGGCCTTTCCAGATAACAATGCTCACTTAGCATTATTTGTTGATGCTTCAGATATCGCGATTGGCGCTTCACTAAATCAAAGAGTTAATGATGCCTGGCAACCTCTTGGTTTCTTTTCAACCAAATTAACCGCGGCTCAAATGAAATACAGTGCGTATGACCGTGAACTGTTAGCAGCTTACAAAGGGATTAAATATTTTCGGTATCATTTGGAGGGAAGAATTTTCACCCTTTTTACCGATCATAAACCATTAACTTTTGCCTTTAGACAAAATTTAGAAAAAGCTTCTCCCAGACAGGCAAGACATTTAGATTTTATAGGCCAGTTCACCACTGACATTCAGCATATTTCAGGTGAAAAGAATGGTGTTGCTGATACTCTTTCACGCGTTGAGGAAATCCATTTGCCATCTACTTTAAATTTTGAGGCTATAGCTACGGCTAAGGAATCCGATAGTCAGCTCCAAGATTTATTAGAAAATTCCTCATTTAAATTTGTGAAACTACCTGTTTTAGGAAGCGACAAACAAATTTATTGCGAGAAGTCTAAATCAAAACATCGTCCTTTCATTCCGGAATCTTTCCGACTTCAAATTTTTAATTCTATGCATAACTTAACTCATCCTAGCATCCGAACAACAAATAAAATGGTGACTTCAAAATACTTTTGGCCATCCATGAACAAAGATGTTGTTAAGTGGAGTCGAAACTGTTTAGCGTGTCAGAAGAATAAAATTTCGCGTCACGTTAAAAATCCTTTCGGTTCATTTCCAATTTCGTCAGCCCGTTTCGAAATTATTCATATGGATATTATCGGCCCTTTACCACCTTCTCATGATTTCAGATATTGTCTCACTATCATCGATAGATTTACGCGATGGCCTGAGGCAATACCTTTATCGCATATTTCAGCCGAAGCCTGTGCGAAAGCTTTATTTCACGAATGGATCTCTCGTTTTGGAGTTCCAAAAATTATAGTAACAGATCAGGGCAAACAATTTGAGTCTCATCTTTTTAAAGAACTTTCTAAATTATTAGGCTTTAAACATAACCGTACAACACCTTATCATCCTCAATCAAATGGGTTTATTGAGCGTTGGCATAGAACTCTAAAAACAGCCATCAAGATGTATCAAACCGATTCCTGGTCTGACATTTTACCTTGCGTATTGCTTGGGCTACGAACGACTTTACGGGAAGAATTCGCCGCCACCCCAGCCGAATTACTCTATGGCCTAACTCTGAGACTTCCAGCAGATTTCCTGGAGGAAAAATCACCAAATTGCCATCAAAGTGTATTGGTCAATCGGTTAAAAAATTTTTTCAGTAATATTCGTCCCATTCCGGCTACAAATCATTCCAAAAAATTTTTTAAGTTTAAGGATTTACACAGTTGCTCTCATGTGTTCATTCGAAATGACGCAACCAAAGGTAGTTTTCAGAGTTACTACAAAGGTCCATTTCCTGTCATAACCAGACATAAAAATTTCTTTACAATTAAAATTAAAAATAAAGACATTAACGTTTCGCTCGATCGTTTAAAGCCTTGTTTCACTGTAAATACTTTCCAAATTAATTATCGTGAAAATCATCCAACTAAGAAAGACGTCATAACTATTCATAACTACCCAAATTTAAAGGAGCAGCCAGAGTCTGTTCATACACAAAAAATTCCGCTCCCTACGCCAGTGTCCAAGAGCAGTCACTCAAACAACAATTCACCTGGTATTCTCCTAAAATCAAACATTTCTCAAAAAAAAGTTACCTTTTGTAAATATGCTTAATTTAATTACTTTCGCTCATCTTCTGCTTCGCTGGAAAGGGGGTGTTGTGGCGGAGGTATCGTTAATTCGTAAATATATATTCAAGTGTGAATTAAAAAAAGGTAAATATAGTTATGATCAAAGTAGGAACGGCGGCGTAAATTACTTGTTGTGAAAATGTAAATACTTTGAATTATATAATTGTTTAAATAAAGCATGCCGTTAGTATTGTGAGTAGGCTGAAAATTATTGTATTGTTTCGGAAAATTTTAATAATCAGTCAGAAGTAAGATTTCGAACAATAAACTTTACAAATAATAATATTAAAAGTTTTAAGAATCTTGATTTATAAATATCTCTAAAATATAGATATTTAATATACATTGGGTGATCAACGAATTACGATCACTTTGAAAATTTTCATAATTTCGATTTCAATTATCTCGGAAGCTTACAAAAATGAAGGACAAAGGTTTTTTTTTTAATGGAAACTAACAAATTTATTATTACTTCAGTAAATTAAGCCTAACATATATTCTGTGCTAATATTTAGTGAAGCTCCCCTTGGATTTCAGAAGCTCCTTAATTTTATTTGTCATACTTTTCATATTTCTTATCACTAAGTTCTTAAAATCTAGGTTGTTTTTCCATACATCTTCAATATTCTCTTTTAAAATATTAATGCTAGTATTCTGCCGTTGATACACTAGGGTTTTCAAATGCGCCCAACATTTTCTATGAGATTCATATCCGGTGAATTGCCTGGCCAAGGTAAAACCATGATTTCCTGCTCGTCAAACAAACTTCTACGGATGTCGCTGTATGGCAAGGTGCCCGTCTTGCATAAATGTGTATTCCGACCTTCCGAGGGGTAAAGAGTCCATGAATAGTAGAAATTCTTCCTGTAAAATAGTTTTGTACTGATCTTGACGAAGATTACCTTCTACAAAATGCAATGATCCTGGTCTTTTGGATGTTATAAAACCCCATACCATCACTGAGGGGGGATGTTTCACTCTTCTTACTACGCAGGCTTGATGGTATCTCTCGTGCGGTCCTCTTCTGAGAAATTGTGTTGATTCCGCCAACGCCTCTAAACGACACTCGTCGCTAAAGATAACCTGTACAAATTTAAAAGAAATCGTAATACCAAAAATTCAAATATCAAGCATTCTGTTAGTATGAACAAATTTAATTTTTTACTTTACCTTGTCCCAATCACTTTCTGTATAGTGCTTGTGAAGTTTAGCCTAAATTAATCGTTTCTTCTTCATCGCTGCTGTTATTCGGGGCCTTTTAGCGGGACGCCTGCATTTTATATTTGCTTCGTATAGTCTTCTTCGTACTGTAACTGCTGATAACTTGATGCCTTCTTCTCGTATTGTTGCGTTTAATGCTCCAATCGGTGCGTTACGATGTTGCAGAGCGGTATTAATAATTTTCCTGTCCATACGCGGTGTTCCGCGGCAGTTTTTGCGCTTATTTGCTCGGGGAGACAGTCCTGATTCCAGATTTTTGTCAATCTTTGCCACTGTTCCGTAAGAAACGCAATCCTTTCGGGCAATTTCTCGATAGGTATATATTTTTTGTTTCAACAGCGTTGAAATTGAAACTTTTTTAGGTCACTGATATCTTTTGCACGTCCCATTATGAACAATATTCAAGGAAACTCCGGCTATTGTAACCACTTTAAAATTTTTTTTGGTAACGGAACTTCACTTGCACTTGTCCACGAACAATCTCAGATTAATTTTGTTTTCAATATCTCCGTATTGTATATCTTATTTAAGTAGGCGGTACTTCTACTTAAGAAAATAATTTAGGTAAAAAGGGGAATACCTCTATTTTCTTCGAAAGTAAGGGTTTCTACCTGCTGACAGGTCATAAAAGAATATGTATTTTACCTTCACAAGTTACCGAGAACCCATTCCAGCAAAGTTGTCAACTAATTATACCATAATAGCATCATAAAGCAATTAGTTTTAATATTTTTCCAAAAATATGAACGTGATCGTAATTCGTTGATCACCCTCTGTAATCTATCCGGATATCACTAATCTAAAATATCTAAAAAGAATCTAAATATTACAAAGAAGAGGACATCAAGTCCCCTTTAGTCTCAACAATCTTTTCTGACAATGCGACTAATTTCACTGGAGCGCGCAATGAGCTTGAGGCCCTACGCACACTTTTTCTATCGGAGCATCATCGAGATTCTCTGGAAAAGGCGTGTCAGGAGCATGGATTATCGTGGAAATTTATCCCACCCCGCTCTCCTCATTTTGGCGGGTTACTTGCAATCTCTACAGCAGAGGGCTAAATGGGTTCGGCCCTTTCCAAACATCGCTCTTGGCTCGCTGGTCTTGCTGAAGGAAGACAAAGTGCCTCCACTCCAATGGAAGCTTGGAAGAGTCATTGAAGTACATCCGGGATCAGACAACCACCTCCGAGTCGTCAGTCTCAAAACATCCACCGGAATCTTCAAGCGCGCTGCAGCAACCATCTGCCCATTACCAATGGAGGCTAATGGGCAGATCTGTGAATTGGCGGTCAAGCCCCCCAAGGCGGGCGGCATGTTATGATTTCTTCTTTATTTTAAGTTCATTTGATGTTGCCCTGAGCTTTAGCAATTTAAATTTGTGTATTGTCAACCGTTTTTTCCCACTTGTATGTTGTCAGCCCTTTTTCTCCAGGGAATTATATGTATATAAAGGAGGCTGTTCAAATAAAATGTCTCTTTCGCATTTGCAACTCCAACGAAGACTTTCCTTTTTCGCTCCAAAGTGGCTGCCCGGTTAGTTTCACTTTTTCGAACTCAGCAGCAACGAAATCCAAAAACGCTTGGATTCCTAAACAATTGTTCCTTCGAGCCGGATCATCGGATAGAGGTCTTTTTTCAGCGTCAACATGGCAATTGTTGGTGGTGCCGTACAAAGCACTATTTTCACTGTTGCTGCCGCCGGAGCTCGCGGAGCTGTCGCTGATGTCCGTGGCGCCTTCGGAGGAGTTGTTGTCGGCATCTTCGTTCCATCCAGGATGTTCTGATGATGACGACAACGATTTCATGGGATCGAGCGTCCCGTCGGCGTCCACGCGGCTCTTTTGAGTTGTTGAAGGATCATCACAGCCTTTAGTTAGCTTGCTAGCAGGCCTCTTCGTTCCCTTTGCACTGATATCACATTTCGAGTTATTATCAACAAAATTAAAAGTCCTCGGGTTCGACTCCTCGCAAGGGGTCGCCGCGCTCTTGATCGGCTCAATTATTGCATGAGTTGTACTATCAATTTTTGTGCATCCAGAGTCATAAGTGCGACCCTGGTAGCACTTTCGTTTATTGGAACGACCATAATCGCGGGAGGTTGTTCCGGCGCATTTTTGAAGCAACTGCGCCTTGGCTCCCGGAGCTCGAGATCCGCTGACGTTTTGCGCTAGAAGTTTCAGCAGGATTGTAAGCAGGATCGGCACGACGTCTGCTACCACCACCGCTGCCGCTCGAAGAAGCTGTCTGGCAGCTGTAAGATGCTACCGAACTGTAACGGTTGTAATCTACGATATTATCCTCAAAGAAGCCACTCTCATGATCGGGCTCCTTGCGGGTACCCATTTTTGAAGATTCGGCAGTTATGGTGCTGCTCGATTGCTTCGGTATGTAGGTGTTCGAGGACAGAATCTGGATGGAGCACTGCTGAGTTCGAAAAAGTGAAACTAACTGGGCAGCCACTTGGGAGCGATTTCCTTGGTGTCCGGGAGCTGATTGCAAAACTTGGCCCAATTGGTATGAAGCTCCATTGGAAGAGACTCATCCCAATCCAACCCTAATTTCCAAAGCTGCTGCATAAAAACCTTAGCCCTTACAATGATCGGATTAAGTAATCCCAAGGGGTCGAATAGACTAGCTATATTCGATAAGACCTTCCGTTTTGTCTTCACGCCGTCCCAGTTATCGTTAGATAACGTGTAACGAAAGGTATCATGTCCAGGATCTCACATCAAGCCAAGTGTTTTGATTACGTTGCCACCCGTAATTTGAATGAGCCTTTCCTGGTCACTAACGGATATAGTTTCCAGAACTTGTTTATGATTAGAGCACCCTTTACGCAGTACGCAGCCTCCCCTTTCAAGCACGAGGTCTATTTCAGTACGTATCTTGATGGCATCTTCCAAGGTGTGAGCACCAATGAGCATATCATCAACGTAAAAATCTCTTGCTAGTACTCTTGCGCCAGGTGGAAAATTTTGGGCTTCATCTAGGGCTAATTGAGCTAAGCAGCGAGTTGACAAAAATGAAGCGGGTGAAGTGCCGTAGGTAATGGTGCGAAGTCTGATAGGTTGATTCGGGAGTTTGTGCTCTTTTGAGGTGATCTGCGCATGTCAAACATTACGTCTGGATTTTAGATTGTATCTATGGCAACTATTTTGCTTTACATATTAAATTAGTAGCATCTTCTTAAATCTATGTTGGCACTGTTAGTAATTTTATATTGTTTTTAATTCATAGTTTTTAGTGTAGTTCAAAATTTTATTGTTTTAGGCTGGTTCCGCCTGAATTTTGTACTTACAAGATAATATCATCTTTGTACATTTCAAATAAAGTATTATTATTATTATTATAAGTCGATAGGCTAGAAGCGGTTCATCCACTGAATTGCGCCATAGAATGCATTGAAGATTACGATCTGGAAGTTGAACTTCCATTTGACGATACATCTTTGTTATATCGGCGGTGATTGCATAGCGATAAGTACGAAAACGAAGCAAGATTGTGAATAAATCATCTTGGATCACCGGGCCTATCATTAAAATGTCGTTGAGAGAGCGGCCAGTGCTAGTTTTGCAGGAGGCGTCAAATACTACCCGAAGCTTAGTCGTGCTACTTTCGGGCTTGAGCACGCAGTGATGCGGTAGAAAGTAGAAGTTACCCTTAAGTAGGGTGTCGAGGTCAACCTGCTCCATGTGATTAAGATCAGCATATTCGGCCATAAAGTCGCAATACTGGCGCTTGAGTTCAGGTAAGCGCGAAAGCTTATATTCTAGTCGAAAAAAACGCCGTTTGGCAACTTCTAAAGAATCTCCGAGCACATGTGGCTCCTCACGAAATGGTAGACGAACCGAATAGCGACCGACATTGGTTCTACAATAATTCTCAACAAAATGCTGCTCGCAGGCTACTTCCTCCGACGAACGCTGATTATTCGGTGCTTTATGATGCTCCACTTCCCAGAATGCACGCAACTGTGCATCAATTTGCGAGTAGGGTTCACACTCGGTTGTGCTTGCGAGCAGTGAATGACAAATTGGATTGAGCTTAGCAGACCTGTACGGTCCCGAGATTATCCATCCTAGCAGAGTTTTTTGCAGAGTGGGATGATTTTCTTTTAATTTAATTTGACCGACGGACAACAGATCAAAAAATATTCCTGCTCCCAAAAGCATGTCAATTCTCTGCGGGCGATTGAATGATGGATCCGCTAACTTTAAGTTTAAAGGTATTTCCCAATTGCTGATATCAACAAACCTTTCAGGTTGATTAGAGGCAATAGTTGTTAGTACTAGAGCATCGACATTGGTTGAAAACTCATTTAGGCGCGATTTTATGCTAAGGCTCGTCTTGAATTTTGCGAATAGGTTGGTCATACCAATACCAGATATCGGGGCGTCTATTCGAACCCTTTTTAAATTAAGTTGCTGGCGTAATCGCTCCGTCATAAAATTCAACTGAGAGGCGGAATCGAGAAGGACTCTACAGGGTACGAAAGAACCGCTGTAGTCTTGTACTAGTATTACTGCAGTGGCTAAGAATATCTGATGAGGCTCATTAGTTGTTCCTGTTTTCACACAGGTACTTAAGGAAAATTGAGTAGCCGCTGGCTGGTTTGAGGGCCCATCTATTGAAGACATATGCAATAGGGAATGATGCCTCGACTGACAATGACGGCACCTACCCGACTTACATGTCTTGACGTTGTGCCCTGACCGAAGGCAGTTGATGCATAAGTTCAATCGTTTAGCGTCATTAAAGCGCTCGACGGGATTCTTTTCGATAAATTTTGGGCAGCTGGTTATATAATGATCACCCTCTATACACAACATGCATGACTTAGCGTTATTTCTAACTAACAGTGCAGACTTACGTGAGATATTGGATGCTTTATATAAAGAATGCGAGGTACTTGCTGATTTAATCGCCTGCCTTTCAGATCCTTGTATATGGGCTAGGTTCTCCATGGTTTGACACCGATGCTGCATGAATTCGGCTAACTCGTCCCACGTGGGTATAACATCCAGCTGAGCTTCATCCTCCCATTTAGATTGTGTTTGACTATCAAACTTGCGGGTGATTAGATGTATAAGAAGTCCATCGGCTATCTACTCCTTTGTAGCCATCGAAGAAAGTGCACGCATATGCACACTTGCAAAGTCACTAAGAGATCGGAGCTGGTCCACTCATCAATATGTGACTGAAATATAAGTCGTTTATTATCAAAGCGCCTTTTTAGCAGGGATAGAGCAATGTAATAATTATCTGACGTCATTTCTAGCGACTGTATAGTTAGGAGTGCAGAATCGGTGAGGCACGACCGAAGATGCTGAAATTTATCAACGCCGTTGAGATGCTCGTCATCATCCACAAGGGTTTTAAACATAGAATAGAAGTCGGGCCACTCACTATATTTTCCTGAGAATTTTAATAGCAAAAGTTTAGGAAGACGGCCTGCTGATTTACGTGCGGTGTTGAAGCTTGCATCGGCTGGAATTGAACCGCGGACTCTTTTGCGGGATAAATGCGTTAATATTTTGGTTTTTATTTCACAATAAATTTCCTCGAAAAGCTCGCGTTCTCTACTCGCTGCCTCTTCCTCATCCAAGCAATCCATTTTTGTTTGCACCGCACTAAATTTTTCGAAATAACCTTCTAGAAGTTCTAACCTTGTTTGCAATTCGGCTTCACTGGCTTGCTCGCCCACGCGGTCGATGATATTTTTTAACTTGGTCTGTTGACCTTTTATGGTGCGCCTTTGGATCCTCAGCTCTCCTAACTCCTTTACTGCAGTGGGCTCTACGGGTGGAGTGGAGCCATTATGGGGTTTGGGCCTTCTGAACTTGGACCCGTGTACTTCGAAAATTACTCCAATCTGACGAAGATTCCACGAAAAAATGGCTGCCGCGCTGATGTCGTGCTAGCTGAGCATCAAAAAAACGAAGTTTCCTTCGTTATAAGGAAATTACCAATTATAAAAAGAATGGCCGCCGAAGGTCACCCGGCGTATATTGTCGGAAAAGTGGAAAGAAGCAACCGAACCGCCCGGATCGCCAAAGAGTTTGAAGTACAAGAATTGATGTAGTCAAATTTGATTTTTATCAATATCTATAATGTACAGACATCGGCCTGTTACAATTTAATTATATGTATAGATAATAATTTTTATTAGTTAAAAAATTATCAAATACATATCTAGCGCTAAATGTTTGCTCGGGCACGCCCAGGTGCGTATAGTGGAAAAGGCATATGGTAAAATTCCATCACCCAAATTACAACGTATGAAACTTAAACTTGAGAAATATGACTTACAGTTTAAGGTAAGTCATATTTCTCAAGTTTAAGTTTCATACGTTGTAAGTAATTTGGGTGATGGAATTTTACTATATGCCTTTTCCATTATACGCAAAAGTGGTTTGTGATCAGTTATAATTTCAGCTTTTCTACCATAGATTAAAGTGTGCCATGTAGAGCACGCGAACACTATCGCCAATAGTTCTTTTTCTATTTGTGAATAATTTTTTTCGGCATCTGGCGCATCGATGCAAAACAAACCGGTCTCTCATTCTGCATGAGGCAGCAACACAATCCATTTTGTGATGCGTCTGTTTGAATAGAAATTTTGTGGTTTAAATCTAATGGTTTTAAGGTTTGAGCATGCGCTATCATTTGTTTAATCTTTTGTAGACTTTCTTCATGCATTGCAATAATTTTCAATAATTTCCTCAAAGGACTCGAAATTTCTGCGAGATTTGGAAGATAGTCTCTCAAATAATTTATGAAACCCATAAGCACCTGTAAATCTTTTTTACATTTTGGGGGCCCCAAATTTTCAATAACTCTAAGCCTATCATCGTGAGGAGAAATACCCTGATCAGAAATCTTATGTCCTAAAAATATTATTTCCTTCTTTTTCAACTGATTTTTTTCTTTATTAAATTTAATATTCTTCTCTATTGCTCTTTTCATTACCATTTCTACTATTTGGTCCTGTTCCTCTTCTGTTTCAGTTGCTATGGCAATGACATCAATATATATTATTACATTTGGTATACCTTTAAAATTTTCTTCATTAATTTTCTGAAATGCCTCCGGTGCTATTTTTAATCCGAAAGGTAAACGTTTGAATGGATAGCACCCGTAAGGGGTACTGAACGTACATAGTTTTTTCGAGCTTTCATCTAGTGTAATTTGAAAATAGCCTTCTTTCATATCAAAAACCGAAAAATACTTTTTATTTCCAAACTTTGGCTTAATTTGTTCAAAAGACAGAATCTCATAAAAAAGCTTTTTTATCGATAAATTCAGGTATTTTGGATCTAAGCATATACGACCCTTTTTGTTAGCTTTTTCCACAATTACGATATTGGAGACCCATTCACATGCGTTGTCAGTTTTATCAATTATGTCCTCTCTACGGAGTCTAGCTAATTCTTATTTCAAAGGTATCTGTAAGGACTGTGGTCCTTCGCGGTGGCCTAGTTATTGGAGAACTATCTTTTTTTAACTCAATATGGAAATTTTCATAACACGTACCTAGACCTTCAAAAAGTGTTGGGTTCTTTTTAACAGATCTTCTGTATTGTTTAATTTTATACCGTCAATTTTCTTTATTAATCCCAATTCCACACAAGATTTCAATCCTAATATTGGCATAGTGTTACTTTTTGTTATCCAAAACTTTTGTTTTGCAATTGAGTTTCTTACAATGCAATTTAAATTACACACGCCTGAAGTTTCTATGCCGGATCAATTATATCCTTCTAACTTTATCCTACTTGGCTCAATCGAAATATTTTTCATATGTTGGATACAAGGATACGGTCAAATATTGGCTTGCGCACCTGTATCTAACTTAAATGCAATTATTTGTGACTGTATTTTAACCTTTTCAATCCAAGAATCATTTTCATACGAATTTACGTTATTTACTTTTCTGGCAATTAGGTACATCAATATAAAAATTGTCTTCATTTTTATTTTTATTTACTAAATTTTGCTTTTTACTAACTTCACTCACCGACTTTTTTTGCCACCCTACAGCAAAGTGGTTAAACCCGTTGCATAATATACAGCGCTTACTAAAAGCGGGGCATTTTCCTCTCTGATGAGCTTTTGCACAGAATTTGCATTCAGATTCAACGTTATGTGTTCCATTCCTAATCCCTTGATTTTCATTTTTACTCTATTTGCATTACTGACAGGTGTAAAGTGCTTAGGCTTAGTATTGCTACGCAGATCCCGTGGCTCACGATTGTTCTTCACAGCATCTACAGAAGTACCTCCAACTTTATCTCGCATCACGTCGACTTGCTTCGATTATATCTCCGGTGACCTAGCCATGTCGATCGCCTTTTGCAACGTTAACTGTTCAACCTCCAACAGCTCCTTCTGAAGTACTTTGTCATGAGTTCCGATGACTATTCGATCTCGCACCATTCTGTCGGTAACCGTAAAATTGCAATTGTTCACCAATCGTTTCAGATCCATTAGAAACAGATTGGAAAATCGCGAATGGGTTTCACGATCGAACAACTAAACAGGAAGGCGGGTTCGAAATAAAAGGTAAGATTACTACTGATGAATTCCTTTATTGCACTAAAAAAATGGTATAATGGCTAAGATGGTGGTGTAGGCGACGACTACTCAACTGCGACTCCGACGCGGAACTAGCTTGCTAGCCAGCCTCTCCAGGTACCAATTGTATACCGTTTAACGAACTGTTCACAGATCAAACGGTTCATCCCTCTCCTGGGTAGGTATGTGAAACAAAAAACTCTCATACACCCCGTTCGTTTTTCCTTTACAAAAGTGCTCATACGCCTTCGTAACTTTGTCATATTTTTTCCTTTCTTCGCTCGTTAGGTTTATCACCGTATACAACTTTTCTGTAGCGTCTTTTCCTGCTGCATTTAGGAAGACAGCAACTTGAACTTCTTCCTTTTTAAATGTAGCTCTATTGTCGTAGCAAAAATTTGAAAATTTTGCCAAAATAATTTTCAATTTTCTTCTAAATTTCCCGACTACAGGTTTAATTCGTCGATTTTTTTTAACATAATCCATGTTTTTAGGTATATAGACCTGCGCCTAAACGCAACCGGGGATTAATCTTCCCCATTCCAAGGCAGCGTCCACCCCGCGGTACCGGGGTGATGTCCTTGGCGCTAGAGGGAGGGGTTTAAGTCGGTAGTTCACCCATAGGGCGGGAGTCTGACACTCTGGCCGTAAAAGTATTTCCCCTCCCTCCAAAAAAAAAAAAAAAAACAAAACAGCGTCAGCCGCGCTGCACCTCCGCCTCTCGCATAAGCGAGAGGACATTGTTCCTGGTCCAGGAACCGTGGGTCGTAGGAGACCGGATTTGTGGACTCAACTCGCGCGATTTCAAGGCCCTTTATTTCAAAGGAGCAGGTAAACCACGATTCAGCATACCATATGGCGCACGACCATGAAGGCCCCCGCCACATAATCTCCTTCGCAAGACCATAGAGGAAGCGAATAGGCGGAAGATTATGGTCATCGTCGCTGCGGACGCCAACGCACATCATACCATCTGGGGCTGCTCGGACATCAACGACAGGGGTCTTTATTAGATTTTATTCTTACTAACAACCTCTGCATCTGAACCCACTTTCATTAACTCGGTGAGACAAGAAGTTCTTGACATTACTCTACTCAATGAACAGGCTTCTCGTCCCATTATATGTGTACATATATAAAATATATGTAAATACAGATTTTTTATCACACTTCACAGCATCTTGCTGGAAACTTTCACCCAACTCGGTACCGTTAAGGCACGAGTTTAGGCTCTGTGGGGTCCTATTTTTATCTTCCTGCTGAACAACCTAATTGAAATTTTTGTACAATCTCGAAACGTTTCAGGTCGACGAAAAGGACAAACTACCGAAGATACTATCTATTCGGGTAAATTGTTTGCAGCAAGTGGAAAACATCGTCGAATTTCGGAACACATGCATCAACTCCCAGTCGTTGCTCGAGGGCTGTCTCAATTTAACGTTACAGAATGGGGGGAAAGTGTATATTAAGGATGCAACACCGAAATTCACAACAATACCAACAAATATTATTAAGGAGGCGTCTCCACAGAATGCAACTGCGATCACGTCTCACGGTTCCGACTTCTTGAGTACAATTATTCAAGCTGTTGGGATCCAGGTAATTTTGGGGAAATGTGCAAGGAGGAGGATTGACCTAATTCCTTTATTTCACAGCAAAATGATGATATCACAAATACCACAGAGACGAGGATGAATATTATACGCCAATATACCGTGACGCTGGATGATAAAGCGGTTAAAAGCGGGCAAGTGGAATAAAAGGTCGAAGATACGACGAACACGCTAAGTGCGCAACAAGCTGAAAAACAGGCTAAACCTACATAAGTAAGTACCTATGGCTTGTCCGAAAAGCCCTACGGCCGTATCCGGCAAGTTTGAATAGATCGTTTCATCTCTTAGGTATAATGTATCTAAAAAATGTAAAAGTGTGAAACAATAATTAAATTAAATGTAAAAAAATCTTAGCCAGTGCTCACACCGCAAAAAGTCGACCTGCGATGGTACGGTTAAGCTACGGTTTCCTACAAAGCGGTACCGTCATATACCCTCCGTATTATTTCGGTGAGTGACGTAAGCAAAACGGTGTACAAAAATACGGCGACGATGACGGTGACAGTAGTTGTAAAGTTAGAATTCAGAGTCAGTTTGAATATTTCAATCGGTGCAGACAGATGGATGATCTTGATCTCGCAGTTCTAATTATATTAGAAGATGAAGATTCTGAAGAAGAGTTTCGGAGAGACAGCGAATCCGAATTATTTAAAAGTCGAGCACAAGAAGGTTGCTATAATATTTTAGTGTTTCGGCATCTACAGAGCAACGAGAACAAATTCAGGGAATACTTTCGCCTGACTCCTGTGTTGTTCGATTATGTGTTAAACTTTATAAAGGACGATATTACCACAAAGCCATCCAATAGAGTGCAGAATCCATTGTCACCTGAACACAAATTTTGTCTCTTTTTAAGGTAAGTGTTAAAAAAACAAAAACAAAAAACAAAAATAATAAACAAACTGATTTTTATTCATATATATGAGCCGTTAATTTTATTATAATACATATATACATATATGTATGTGTACTGTGTAGGTACATATGAAGTAATATAAATGAGTTTAAGTGTAGTGATATTTTTTAATTATTTTGATCAAATAATATGTCTGGATCATTGGAGTAATTTGAGTCGGTTGAGTTGTTTATTATAACTGTAGTAGCACTTGGTGGGGTAGGTAAGAAAAGATTGTCTGAAAAGTAATCTTCATTTCTTGAATTTGAAGAAGAAGTATAGCTTAAGTGTGATTCTGGTCGATAATCTGACGTAGCTTGTTTATCTATTTCAGCATTACCGACTAAATTTGCAACTTTCATTCTTATTTCTGCCTGATCTCTTTCGGGAAACTTTCCAACTATTTTTGCCATTGAGGCAAAAAATATATCATTTTCGTCGTGTACAGCTTGCTGTTTTTCAACTATTTGTCTCAATAGTTTAATTCTTTCATCAGAATTTTTGAATTTGGAAGAGAAAGTATTTCGTTTCTGTGGCGTCGCCTCTGACGTTTCAGGACTTTTACTATTTGCTCCAGAGCTCTGAGGAGTGCTGTTTTCATTCGGCATATGACGCTTCTCTGGCTGCCGAATATTTTCATTTTGAATTTCCTCCGTAAAATTTTGATCGGATCTATCGTTCATCCCAATGAGATCATTGGCAGCGTTTTCTATATTGTTAGTGTCACCAATATTTGTAATAGTACTGAAAGAAACATTGCAATGCTATGTATATATTTACATATAAATATAGACAATCATTACACATACCTTCTTTTACTTGAAGGGATAGAATCTAAAAATGATAAAAGATCTGATCTCTTCTTAGCTGTTTCACCCGATGAACCAGTACCTGGTTTTCCCCGTCGTCTTACATAATAATCTCTTACGTATGCCCACCTCTTGCTGCACTCAGTATCTGTAATAGAAATATCCTTATTTTTTACTTATTTCCAGATTTCTGGCTACCGGAGAATCTTTTCGATCTTTAGCGTTTCAATTCAGGGTATCTCATTCATGGATCAGTATCATAATAAAGCAGGTTGCTAATAGCATTGTAAACAAAATGCTAAATGTAATAATACCGGAGCCAACAGAGTTGATTCTGCGAAAAGTTTCTACTAAATATATGTCGCTGTTCAATTTCCCAAATTGTGTAGGAGCGATAGATGGAAAGCACGTGCGAATAAGAGCTCCCAAAAACAGCGGATCAGCTTTTTTTAATTACATGAATTTTATTCAATGGTTATGCTAGCTATTGTGGATGCTGAGAACAAATTTATAGCCATTGATGTTGGATCATACGGAAGAGAAGGAGATGCAGTTGGGTTCTAATTGTTGTAACAAACATAAATTTTCTGAATGAGGTAACATATTTTGCAGGAATTTATTTAAAAAGCAAATTTGGCAAACAAATTCAAAACAACAAATTCAACTTTCCGCTACCACAAGCTTTACCCAGTATGGATGCTGTTGTGCCAGATGTAATTGTCGGAGACGAAGCTTTTGCTCTGCACGATAATTTAATGAAACCATATCCAAGAAAAGCATCACTAATTGATAATTCTAAAGCAATATATAACTACCGATTATCTCGGGCAAGAAGAACAACTGAGAATGCTTTTGGTATTCTATGTGCGTATTTTCGAATATTGCAACAGCACCAGAAACCACGGACAAATTAATTACAAGCGCGTGTATTCTACATAATATTTTAAGAGACGCGAAAGTACCTTTTCCAATACAAGCAAATGACAATAACAAACTTCCACTACCTACGCAAAATTTACATGCTTTAAATCAAACGAATGTACGTGCAGCAAACACGCCAATGGAAATCCGTAATACATTTAAATATTATTTTAACGGACCTGATGCTGTAGAATGGAAAAATAATTATTATAAAGAGCATTAAATTTATGCAATAAAAGTTATATATATAATATACAGTACCTGTTTTTTTGAGTATGTCGCCTACTTCATGCCATAAAGTATTCTTTAACTGAGTCTTCCGATAATCTTTTGAATGCACATTATACAAACACTCATGATTTTTAACAAAATCTATTAATATTTCGTCCTGGTCACTTAACCATTACAAAACCTGATTTTTCGAACACATTGGTGCACTATAAATATCAATAAATTATAGTAAATATATTTTTATACAAAAAACTGTACAAAAGAACAATTACCTTTTTTCTAAACAGGAGCAAAAATGAAACACGTCTGCACCGCTTCGGTCACTATCGACGATAAAAAACGTGCACAAACAGTTCTCCACCGTAACCAGCTCCCGCTAAAAATGTGCCGGCCGCGCAATCTTACGTGACGTCGGTATTACCGCTATCTTGGAAACCACTACCGTGGTATTCCATAGAAACATTTTTTGTGACGTCACTCACCGTAATATTATAGCCGCCACAGGACGTTGCCGCTTTGTAGGAAACCATAGCTTTAGTGTTAAATTAACTCTGAAGTGAATTCAAATAAAAATGTGGACAAATAAACCTAGAAACATGTCTGGGTTAATATATTTAATATAGTATTTAATGTAGTATGAATTTTACAGGTATGAGTTGTGCATGCTTATTTACAGGTTTATTACACATATTAGCAATGTAGTTGTGAAATGTCAATCAGTGAATGACAAAATATTAAATTGATGTGTCAAAATAAAAGTGGTACCGAATCTTTAGTGAAACTAAATAAATAATCGAATTGAGTTGAATTGAGTATTGATTGAATCTAAAAAAATTAAAAACAATGATAAAAACTTATTTATTGCCATACAGTGAGTGAAATAACAAAGAGTTACTTCACAGGATAGCAATTGAATTAACTTCTTTAGTGGTTGATACTTTAGAAGTGCAAGAAAGAGCCCTTATGAGAAGATGGTGGGTAAGGCCCATAAATGAGCAGAAAAGTCGGCAAGGAGCATCGGAGCATTTAATATGAGAAATGCGATATGAGGATGACGAGTCCTTTTTCAACTTTACTAGAATGACAATGGCATAATTTGATTCGTTGCTCCATCTTGTAGGATCCCGTTTGATAAAGTTCTCACATAGACCTTCAATTCAGCCTGAAACAAGGCTATATTTAACTCTGAGGTAACTAAGAAATTTTTAATTACACACTAAATATAACTATTACACTTATAGATATTTAGCAACAGGCGATTCATCCCGGAGCCTACATTATCTGTTTAGAATAGGCTACTCAACGGTACCTAAAATAATATATGAAACGTGCAAAATTATATATGTGGAGTTAAGTCCAACATGTATACCACGTTTAACTGCAAGTAAGCTGTACAAGGTATCGGAAGGTTATAACCAAAAAACTAGTTATCCTCATATTATAGGAGCTATCGATGGTATGTCACTATAGTTCTATAATGAATAATTACAGTAGCCTTAACATATTTACAGGAAAACATATAGCAATTAGAGCTCCTCCGAAATCCGGTACGCGATATTATAATTATAAGAAACATTTCAGTATTATGTTACTGGGTATTTGCGACACAAAATAAAAGTTTTTGTATTTTAAGATATAAGGCGGCATATTTAAAAACAGCGCGATTGGCGAAGCATTTGAAAACAGAACTATACCACTGCCAAATCCTAGGCCGGTGAATGGCAGCAATTTTCCGCTTCCATATTTTTTAGTTGGAAATGCTGTGTGGCGTCAGAAGTTAGCCACAGTTGGCCTGCTACTGTGATTTCCCTACTCGGTTGAATTCAGCAATCGCAGTAGTAGCAGTGGAAATCACAGTAGCCTGGCTGAAAAGTATTTCCATAATGGAGCAGCCATTATAATCAGTATTCACGGGAACGGCAAACTTATACATTCGGCATTAATAAACATTATTAATTAATAAAATAAACTACACGTTAATAATCCAGAAAGCTGTGTATCAATTCGCTAAATTGGTGACCCCGACGAAAGTGAACATTTAGTGAACATTTTAAATAGTTTCCGGCGTGATATTATAAACATTTTATTTAAATAAAAATTAAATACGACCGGAAAATTCATTTTTTTTTTTGTGTGTCGGCCATATTTATTTTCATTTAAAATTACACGACGGAAATTGTTCTAACTTTACTAAATAAATTGATCATTTAATAAAAAAAAGTGTTCCGGCGCGAATAATTATTTAAATAATAATTTGCCAAATAATTTTTTTTTCTTATAAAAATTTTCCGACGCCATCGATTAAAAAATTCAATCGATATTTAATTAGTGAATTACCACAGCAATTTTTTTGTTTTTTTTTTGCCAACCGCGTAGGAATTTCCGCACGAAGAACAATTTTAATTAAATTTTAAACATGGCCGAAGAGTCTGCAGCTGATTTGAAGGCGCAGTATGATGCCCTTCTCCAGCAGCATCAGCAAAGCCGAGAACATTTGCAGCCCCAGCAATACCAGCAACCCAGTCAACAACCTCAACAGCCCCAGCAACATTTACAGACTTTTGAAGAAAGTCCTGCCGTTTTCCGTGCAGCAATTCGTCTTCCTCCATTTTGGCCGGACAAACCCGAAGTGTGGTTCGCACAGGTGGAGGCACAGTTCACCATCAGCGGCATCACACAGGAGGCAACGAAGTATAATTACGTCGTTGCTCAGCTGGACCTGCGTTGGACTAATGAGGTATTCGACATCATTGCTAACCCTCCACCACAGACTGAGCGTTATTCCAAGCTCAAAGCAGAGCTAATCCGTCGTCTGTCGCTTTCGGAGGAGCAAAGAGTGCGGCAACTGCTAAGTTCTGAGGAGTTGGGAGACAGAAAGCCCTCCCAGTTTCTTAGGCACCTCCGTTCTCTAGCCGGTACCTCTCCGGTTAGCGAGAACATCCTGCGCACACTTTGGCTGCAACGTTTGCCGTCTAACGTGCAGCAGATTCTGAAGGTGAAGCCGAATCTGACCTTAGATGATACTGCAGATATTGCGGACAGTATCATGCAGGTGAATCCACCGACTTCATGGTTCGCTGTCAGTGCGCCGTCAGCCCTACCGGTTGCAGTCCAAAGTGTTACGGCTCAGCCAGTCAATAATGGCGAACAATTGGTGCAGAAGATCGAGGAGCTCGTTCATATGGTCGCCGAGATTCTTCAATTAATCGAAGAGTTCGGGAGCGCTCACGATCTCGGGGTAAACGAGAGTTTTCTCATCGCGGCGCATCCTGTGAGCGTGTATGCTGGTATCATCGCCGTTTTGGTACCAATGCTCGGAACTGCATTGCTCCATGCTCATACAAGTCGGAAAACCCATCCGGCAGCCACTAACAGCGGCGACTGGCTGCCGATCTGGAGGGAGCCGCCTTCTCGTTAGAGATCGCACTTCCAAAAGGCAATTTCTTGTCGATACCGGCTCCGATCTATCGTGTTTTCCCCGATCTCTTCTGAAGGACCGTCGTGCAGCCACGGACTTTGAATTCAGCGCTGCCAACAAATCAACCATCAAAACTTACGGCGAACTTCCCTTAAGCCTTAATCTAGGGCTTCGTCGTGACTTTACCTGGCGTTTTGTAGTCGCTGATGTGGCCCTGCCCATCCTAGGATCCGATTTTATGGCGCATTACAACTTGCTCCCGGACTGCCGCCACCGCCGCCTAGTTGATGGCGTAACTGGCCTCTCGGCGCCCGGACAGTCGTTTAATACGGCACATGTCAGTGTCAGGGTGTGAAACAATATTTAATGACACCGTTCAGTGGCAGAAATTTGCGTGCGGAAAAACTATTCCACAACCGCGAATTATCAAAAGGTCGTTGTTTTATAGAAAACAGGGATTTTGGCTGCGCGGTGGAGAGTATTTTCAGGACCTCTTTCAATTCTTCCGCAAAATGCTGACACAATCGTGTTAGCAACAGTGATGCAGCACAATTTACTGGCGTCTGAACCAGAACGAAGTCGATATATAGCGGAGAACTATTTAGACCGCTATGTGGATGGGAATCGCATCGATGGACAATGGCGAGCGGAAGCGAGGGGATGTCGCTTGGAGGATATTTCCGCAAACCTTCGTGTGGGTGCCAGAAATGCCACAAGTCAGGCTATACAAATAAGAAATAACATCAAAGAAATTATTTATAATAGCCTAGCCACATGAATAGTGAAGTAAGGTGAAACCTCCTGTACTTAGGGACAAATATTGAATAAATAGAATGTTTTTATATAAATGAACAAAGAAATTTTTATTATTGTGATGTGATAAACCTCCCTACTTATATTTACATTACATACATACATTTCTAAAATATTTTCCATGAATTTTTTTGTTTTTCGGCACTAAGTGTGCCTAGCGCACATTTCATGAACTATACAAATTTGTCCTGATAAGCATTTGTTGACATCGCTGGTGGTGCTGGATTTTTTGGGGCTGCTGGTGGTTCCATCAACTGTGAGGCTTTTTCTGCTGCTTCCTTTATAGCTCAGAATATTGCCGTGCGCTCGTCGCACATTCTTTGGCGGATTCGTGAGGCTTGTACTGGGCTGGACGTCCGGGGGATGTTTTGACAAGGGGATATGCTAAGGGACTTATTAGGATATGGAGAACTAATGAGACGAAATTGTGAAGGGACCCGCCGAAAAGCTGAAAGTGGAGGAGATGGCGTACATGAAAAGGGAATATATTGTGGCGAAAATCTGAATGTGGAAGGAATTTAGGCATAAGAGGTAGGTAAGCAGAATTGTGAATGATTTTGGAAGGAAGTTGAAGCTGACGCGAACCTCTCAACATTACTGAAATTGTATTCAAGTGGAGGTATAAAAGGTGGAGGGGTTTCTCCTGAGGTTGATAAAAAACTTACCAAGAAAACTAAAAACCTTAAACTGGCAAAAAAGAATTTAACAAATAAACTAAATAGCCATGATGACTGTTCAACTGAAGATGGCATGAGTGTCTCAACTTTCTCAGATTTATCTGGGGAGGATGTTTAATTTCACTCAAATGAACAGTTACAATCTAAGCAATCCTCAGCCAAACTGCAAAAACAATTCAATCCTTTAATGGAATATTCGTGGCCTACTAAGTAACCGCCCTGGTCTCGATATTTTAATAGCGAAATACAAGCCCATTGTCATCCTTCTACAGGAAACCCATCTAAAAAATGAGGAACTTCCTGAAAGATTAGGGAGTTATCAATGCATTGGGTATAATTATTCGAGGGAACACAGGCATGGAGGTGTGGCGGTACTCGTTCACAACTCCATCTCTGCTACGCCCATCAGAATAAGTAGCCGCATTGCAGCTTGCGCGGTATCCTTAGAGATCGCTAATAATTTAACGGTTGCTTCAATCTACTTAGAAAACCCTTTAGATGTCGCCATGTCAAACCTCGTCACTCTGGCCCTGGCGGATCAGCTCCCCAGCAACACCATTTTTGGTGGTGACTTTAACTTATGCCTTCGATACACGAGCACTGCGAAATGAACATCTGGTGAATTCAATCCCGTCAGATCTTCATTTCGTTCAGGGCTGATACACTCTCACGCTTGAACTTCATTTGGGCCGATGAAATTTCAGAGGGACTCACTTTGATTCCAACACTACATAATTCACCCGCCATTGCGTTGTAGACATTTGGTTGCGTTTATATATATAATAAAAATTATATATATAATTATAATATTATAAATTTCATTTGTTCGACGGTTTCCACATTTCGCTGACAGTTTGACACTGGAAATCAGCTGATTCTTCCAGGCATTTCCAGTCGAGCGTAAACGAAGTTCCGAACTCAATTCGCAGTGATACACGCACTACTGATGAACATCTCGGCCAGATGTTCATTTCGGAGTGCTCGTGTATCGAAGGCATTACACACTTCCGTCCCATTTTACGAAATCACTTCCACAGATTGCAGGAAAGCGAGAGGAAAGATACACATCAACAAATTCATTTATATACAACACATTACAATTTATTCAAACACATAATAAGTAATTTTTTTTAAATATAACAACGGACACCAACAACACTACATACACAGATATCTCGGGAATTGTCATTTCCTACGCGTGTCGTCTGCTGCTCCGGTTATGGCTGCCGCGTTTCCAGGATCGGCTCATCCCCTTGCGGCTACGACGTCGTCGGGATCTACATACATATAAACAAGTTCCTCATCCTTTTTCTCGTTTCCCTCTTCCTCGTTCTCATCCACAGATCCCCAATGTAATGCTACTCGTACGCATCTACACGAATCTCTAAAGGTATTCTAATATATAATTTGTATATAGCTGCTGCAACATTTTTATAATGATGTAACTATTGTTTGGAAAAATATGAACAAACAACTTTTGTGATAATATTTATTTCCAAAATTATTAACTAATAATATAAGAGTGAGACATAGTGTCTGTCTAATATATGTACATATATCACATAGGCTAAGTGAAAAGAAAAATTGCAATTGAAAAGGCTACTGTACTTTCCATTAAACGTCTATAAAATTATTTCTGAGAGCGAGAAATGCGAGTTTACTATATATATATTCCCAGTCAATAAATCTAAATTTAAGGTTCAATTAAAAATTTAGTATGGATTTGGCAAGATGGAATACTGTACCAAAAATCATATTGGAGGCTTTAAGGATATTTATAAGGCTTGACGCGCTTTTGAGAGTGAAAAGGTATATCGCGGAGATGTAGGAGGTAAGTACTTTATGGTTTTCTCTAAAAAAACGGAACCAAGTACAGTGTAAATGCGTAGCATTATATGGCCGATCTGTCGATGAGAACGAGGAAGAGGATGTGGAACTTGTATATACATCCCGACGACGTCGCAGACGCAAGGGGCGGAGCCGCTCCTGAAAACGCGGCAGCCGGAGCAGAAGACGACGCGCGTTGAAAATGGCAAATAGCGAGATATCTGTGTAGTGTTGTTGGTGTCCCTTTGTTATATAAAAAAAAAAATTACTTATTATGTGTATGAATAAATTGCAATGCGTTGTATATAAATGAATTTGTTGATGTGTAACATCTTTTCTCTCGCTTTCCTGAAATCTGTGTGACTTTTTTGTTGTTGTTGTTTTTAAATTGCCCGAAAGGCGCCACCAGTGATGAACTTTTGGTCACGGCAACCTAGGCCACATTGACCATGGTCTCTTGCTGTATGTAGTGTATCTCAAGTTGGAGAGAGTATTTTGGCGTTTTACTGCCTTCAAACATGGCGTTTTAATATCCTCTAGCACAAATTTATGCTATGGACCGGTAATTAACTTACAGTGTTCACAACCTTCACTCTTCTCACTGCATAATCAAAACACATCAAACTTCGTCGCTAACAGGACTTCCAAAATTCAAAATTTAACAGCTGCGTACCATTGGAGGCACGTTCCCACCGCTTCAAATCCTGCTGATCTCATCAGCAGAGGTTGCACACCGTATGAGCTTTTGGAATCGACCATCTGGTTCAATGGCCCAGCCTCTTTCTCTATCAGCCTCAGCCTAATTGGCCAGAATTGCCAAAGGTGTCCAACAAAAATCTTCCTGAGGAAAAGGTGGAGAAATCGAGTCTCGTAGCTAGTAGTACTCCAGTCCTCGTTAGCTCATGCAAATATGTCAACTCCTATGATAGCCTTCTTAGAACTTTCGCTAATGCTCATCGCTTCTTCCACAATGCACGCAACAGGAGCTCCCGATTCAGCGATTCGCCAACTAAGGATGAACTAAACAATGGATTTATATGGATAACACGCATTGTTCAAAGGTCGCAATTCACTGATGAGTTCAAAAGGCTTTCAAACAGCCAACCGCTAAGCAAAGGCAGTCACCTGCGAACTCTCAATCCTTTCCTAGACCGCGACGGTATTGCTCGTTGCTCGATTTCGACAGCAAGCACCCTATAATAGTGCCAAAGGCTCATGCATTTACAAGGACTCTCATGACTCATTATCATAACCACAATTTGCATGCAAATCCGCAAACGCTATTGTCGATTGTTCGAACCAAGTTTTGGCCCATCGCTGGAAGGTGTGCAGCCAAGGCAGCATAACGAAACTGTATTCAATGTTTTCGTGCCCGGCCCAAGAATATCGAGCAACTGATGGGGTCTTTACCTGCTGAAAGAGTTCAGCCAAGCCGTCCATTTTCGTGCTCAGGTGTTGATTTTTTTGGACCTCTCTACGTTACTAGCCTGGTGAGAGGTCGGCCGCCCACAAAAACATACGGCTGCTTATACATTTGCTTCACAACAAAGGCAGTGCACATAGAGCTTGTCTCTAACCTGACATCTGAGGCCTTCCTGGGTGCCTTGAATCGTTTTATAGCTCGCCGAGGAAAGGTCTTGTGGCGGAGGTATCGTTAATTCGTCAATATATATTCAAGTGTGAATTAAAAAGGTAAATATAGTTATGATCAAAGTAGGAACGGCGGCGTAAATTACTTGTTGTGAAAATGTAAATACTTTGAATTATATAATTGTTTAAATAAAGCATGCCGTTAGTATTGTGAGTAGGCTGAAAATTATTGTATTGTTTCGGAAAATTTTAATAATCAGTCAGAAGTAAGATTTCAAACAATAAACTTTACAAATAATAATATTAAAAGTTTTAAGAATCTTGATTTATAAATATGTCTAAAATATAGATATTTAATATAATCTATCCGGATATCACTAATCTAAAATATCTAAAAAGAATCTAAATATTACAAAGAAGAGGACATCAAGTCCCCTTTAGTCTCAACAATCTTTTCTGACAATGCGACTAATTTCACTGGAGCGCGCAATGAGCTTGAGGCCCTACGCACACTTTTTCTATCGGAGCATCATCGAGATTCTCTGGAAAAGGCGTGTCAGGAGCATGGATTATCGTGGAAATTTATCCCACCCCGCTCTCCTCATTTTGGCGGGTTACTTGCAATCTCTACAGCAGAGGGCTAAATGGGTTCGGCCCTTTCCAAACATCGCTCTTGGCTCGCTGGTCTTGCTGAAGGAAGACAAAGTGCCTCCACTCCAATGGAAGCTTGGAAGAGTCATTGAAGTACATCCGGGATCAGACAACCACCTCCGAGTCGTCAGTCTCAAAAGATCCACCACTTCAAGCGCGCTGCAGCAACCATCTGCCCATCACCAATGGAGGCTAATGGGCAGACCTGTGAATTGGCGGTCAAGCCCCCCAAGGCGGGCGGCATGTTATGATTTCTTCTTTATTTTAAGTTCATTTGATGTTGCCCTGAGCTTGAGCAATTTCAATTTGTGTATTGTCAACCGTTTTTTCCCACTTGTATGTTGTCAGCCCTTTTTCTCCAGGGAATGATATGTATATAAAGGAGGCTGTTCAAATAAAATGTCTCTTTCGCATTTGCAACTCCAACGAAGACTTTCCTTTTTCGCTCCAAAGTGGCTGCCCAGTTAGTTTCACTTTTTCGAACTCAGCAGCAACGAAATCCAAAAACGCTTGGATTCCTAAACAATTGGTCCTTCGAGCCGGATCATCGGATAGAGGTCTTTTTTCAGCGTCAACATGGCAATTGTTGGTGGTGCCGTACAAAGCACTATTTTCACTGTTGCTGCCGCCGGAGCTCGCGGAGCTGTCGCTGATGTCCTTGGCGCCTTCGGAGGAGTTGTTGTCGGCATCTTCGTTCCATCCAGGATGTTCTGATGATGACGACAACGATTTCATGGGATCGAGCGTCCCGTCGGCGTCCACGCGGCTCTTTTGAGTTGTTGAAGGATCATCACAGCCTTTAGTTAGCTTGCTAGCAGGCCTCTTCGATCCCTTTGCACTGATATCACATTTCGAGTTATTATCAACAAAATTAAAAGTCCTCGGGTTCGACTCCTCGCAGGGGGTCGCCGCGCTCTTGATCGGCTCAATTATTGCATGAGTTGTACTATCAATTTTTGTGCATCCAGAGTCATAAGTGCGACCCTGGTAGCACTTTCGTTTATTGGAACGACCATAATCGCGGGGGGTTGTTCCGGCGCATTTTTGAAGCAACTGCGCCTTGGCTCCCGGAGCTCGAGATCCGCTGACGTTTTGCGCTAGAAGTTTCAGCAGGATTGTAAGCAGGATCGGCACGACGTCTGCTACCACCACCGCTGCCGCTCGAAGAAGCTGTCTGGCAGCTGTAGGATGCTACCGAACTGTAACGGTTGTAATCTACGATATTATCCTCAAAGAAGCCACTCTCATGATCGGGCTCCTTGCGGGTACCCATTTTTGAAGATTCTGCAGTTATGGTGCTGCTCGATTGCTTCGGTATGTAGGTGTTCGAGGACAGAATCTGGATGGAGCACTGCTGAGTTCGAAAAAGTGAAACTAACTGGGCAGCCACTTGGGAGCGATTTCCTTGGTGTCCGGGAGCTGATTGCAAAACTTGGCCCAATTGGTATGAAGCTCCATTGGAAGAGACTCATTCCAATCCAACCCTAATTTCCAAAGCTGCTGCATAAAAACCTTAGCCCTTACAATGATCGGATTAGGTAATCCCAAGGGGTCGAATAGACTAGCTATATTCGATAAGACCTTCCGTTTTGTCTTCACGCCGTCCCAGTTATCGTTAGATAACGTGTAACGAAAGGTATCATGTCCAGGATCTCACATCAAGCCAAGTGTTTTGATTACGTTGCCACCCGTAATTTGAATGAGCCTTTCCTGGTCACTAACGGATATAGTTTCCAGAACTTGTTTATGATTAGAGCACCCTTTACGCAGTACGCAGCCTCCCCTTTCAAGCACGAGCTCTATTTTAGTACGTATTTTGATGGCATCTTCCAAGGTGTGAGCACCAATGAGCATATCGTCAACGTAAAAATCTCTTGCTAGTACTCTTGCGCCAGTTGGAAAATTTTGGGCTTCATCTAGGGCTAATTGAGCTAAGCAGCGAGTTAACAAAAATGAAGCGGGTGAAGTGCCGTAGGTAATGGTGCGAAGTCGATAGAGTAGAAGCGGTTCATCCACTGAATTGCGCCATAGAATGCATTGAAGATTACGATCTGGAAGTTGAACTTCCATTTGGCGATACATCTTTGTTATATCTGCGGTGATTGCATAGCGATAAGTACGAAAACGAAGAAAGATTGTGAATCACCGGGCCTATCATTAAAATGTCGTTGAGAGAGCGGCCAGTGCTAGTTTTGCAGGAGGCGTCAAATACTACCCGAAGCTTAGTCGTGCTACTTTCGGGCTTGAGCACGCAGTGATGCGGTAGAAAGTAGAAGTTACCCTTAAGTAGGGTGTCGAGGTCAACCTGCTCCATGTGATTAAGATCAGCATATTCGGCCATAAAGTCGCAATACTGGCGCTTGAGTTCAGGTAAGCGCGAAAGCTTATATTCTAGTCGAAAAAAACGCCGTTTGGCAACTTCTAAAGAATCTCCGAGCACATGTGGCTCCTCACGAAATGGTAGACGAACCGAATAGCGACCGACATTGGTTCTACAATAATTCTCAACAAAATGCTGCTCGCAGGCTACTTCCTCCGACGAACGCTGATTATTCGGTGCTTTATGATGCTCCACTTCCCAGAATGCACGCAACTGTGCATCAATTTGCGAGTAGGGTTCACACTCGGTTGTGCTTGCGAGCAGTGAATGACAAATTGGATTGAGCTTAGCAGACCTGTACGGTCCCGAGATTATCCATCCTAGCAGAGTTTTTTGCAGAGTGGGATGATTTTCTTTTAATTTAATTTGACCGACGGACAACAGATCAAAAAATATTCCTGCTCCCAAAAGCATGTCAATTCTCTGCGGGCGATTGAATGATGGATCTGCTAACTTTAAGTTTAAAGGTATTTCCCAATTGCTGATATCAACAAACCTTTCAGGTTGATTAGAGGCAATAGTTGTTAGTACTAGAGCATCGACATTGGTTGAAAACTCATTTAGGCGCGATTTTATGCTAAGGCTCGTCTTGAATTTTGCGGATAGGTTGGTCATACCAATACCAGATATCGGGGCGTCTATTCGAACCCTTTTTAAATTAAGTTGCTGGCGTAATCGCTCCGTCTTAAAATTCAACTGAGAGGCGGAATCGAGAAGGACTCTACAGGGTACGAAAGAACCGCTGTAGTCTTGTACTAGTATTACTGCAGTGGCTAAGAATATCTGATGAGGCTCATTAGTTGTTCCTGTTTTCACACAGGTACTTAAGGAAAATTGAGTAGCCGCTGGCTGGTTTGAGGGCCCATCTATTGAAGACATATGCAATAGGGAATGATGCCTCGACTGACAATGACGGCACCTACCCGACTTAAATGCCTTGACGTTGTGCCCTGACCGAAGGCAGTTGATGCATAAGTTCAATCGTTTAGCGTCATTAAAGCGCTCGACGGGATTCTTTTCGATAAATTTTGGGCAGCTGGTTATATAATGATCACCCTCTATACACAACATGCATGACTTAGCGTTATTTCTAACTAACAGTGCAGACTTACGTGAGATATTGGATGCTTTATATAAAGAATGCGAGGTACTTGCTGATTTAATCGCCTGCCTTTCAGATCCTTGTATATGGGCTAGGTTCTCCATGGTTTGACACCGATGCTGCATGAATTCGGCTAACTCGTCCCACGTGGGTATAACATCCAGCTGAGCTTCATCCTCCCATTTAGATTGTGTTTGACTATCAAACTTGCTTAGATTAGATGTATAAGAAGTCCATCGGCTATCTACTCCTTTGTAGCCATCGAAGAAAGTGCACGCATATGCACACTTGCAAAGTCACTAAGAGATCGGAGCTGGTCCACTGATCCCTTGTCAACAGATTTCAGCTTGAAAAACTCATCAATATGTGACTGAAATATAAGTCGTTTATTATCAAAGCGCCTTTTTAGCAGGGATAGAGCAATGTCATAATTATCTGACGTCATTTCTAGCGACTGTATAGTTAGGAGTGCAGCATCGGTGAGGCACGACCGAAGATGCTGGAATTTTTCAACGCCGTTGAAATGCTCGTCATCATCCACAAGGGTTTTAAACATAGAATAGAAGTCGGGCCACTCACTATATTTTCCTGAGAATTTTAATAGCAAAAGTTTAGGAAGACGGCCTGCTCATTTACAAGCAATCCGTTTTTGTCTGCACCGCACTAAATTTTTCGAATTTTTAGAAGTTCTAACCTTGTTTGCAATTCGGCTTCACTGGCTTGCTCGCCCACGCGGTCGATGATATTTTTTAACTTGGTCTGTTGACGTTTTATGGTACGCCTTTGGATCCTCAGCTCTCCTAACTCCTTTACTGCAGTGGGCTCTCCGGGTGGAGCCATTATGCTGGATGATCCAGAGAGTTGTCCTGCAGAGCTCGATATATTGCCCTCCGATGAATTCGGCTTCTCCCACGATGTCGGAAGATGCGCAATTGATTGCTCAAGATTATTTTGTACTTACGGGTTTTGGCCTTCTGAACTTTGGACCCGTGCACCTCGAAAATTACTGCAATCTGAAAAAAATTCCACCAAAAAATGGCTGCCGCGCTGATGCTGTTCCACGAAACAAAAAACAAAACACCACACGCTGAATCCGGCTGCGAAGGACCAATTGTTTAGGAATCCAAGCGTTTTTGGATTTCGTTGCTGCTGAATTCGAAAAAGTGAAACTAACTGGGCAGCCACTTGGGAGCGAAAAAGGAAAGTCTTCGTTGGAGTTGCAAATGCGAAAGAGACATTTTATTTGAACAGCCTCCTTTATATATAATTCCCTGGAGAAAAAGGGCTGACAACATACAAGTGGGAAAAAACGGTTGACAATACACAAATTGAAATTACTAAAGCTCAGGGCAACATCAAATGAACTTAAAAAAAAGAAGACATCATAACACTTTTTTATGGTGCTTCGCCCATAAGCGACGTATCTCAATGCATTGACGGACCAAAATGTTGAACTTTTGAAAGAGCCTAGGGTGAACTTTCAAACGTGCAAGCTCTAAGTTGTGACAGTCACAGTTACTTGTTTACATCCCGACAAAGTGTTGTCAAAAATATGGAAGGTAAGTGAAAAGTATTTGCAAGGTATATTTAGGTACACAGGTAATTAAAAAATAATTTCTTTAACAGAAAAAACGTTCGAAGAAAACCTCATCTAGGCGGTGCAGCCACATAATTGTCTGTCGACAAAACGCTGAAAAGCGACCGAACAAATTGCTAAGGGAAAAGGTTTGGCGGGAAGTGGCCAATGTTGTTAATGGCGAAGGTAATTGATGTGAAAGTATCCCTAAATTATACATGTTATTTAATTTTAATTTGCAGTAAAACAGTGCCAGGATAGGTGGCGGACTTTGCGCGACCGATACGTGCGAGAGTATGCGAGGAAGCCAAAATGTGAGAGCGCGGCTGTAGAGGAAAGCGGGTAGTGCTATTTCCAATCGCTTTCTTTTTTAAAAACAGCATATTGCGCCGAGAAGGTATTTGAAAGAAAAACATTTCTTCCTCTTGAATCAGTCTATCATTGGTTAAAACTATATGGGCACTGATCATTCAGCCACACTGAAATTATATGGCCTGAGCACGAAACACCAGCATTTTTGGCCTCGTCCGCCTCGAATAAACGTAATACAAAAAATAAATTAAATATTATATAAAAAATGTTTTACTTAATTATTTTATAATATATAATTTTTATTCAAATTCAAGATGAAATTTATTTTTATAATTTTACAAAACAATTAAATTCAACAGTTACGTACTTCCGCTTTTCAATGAATTCAAAATTGAACTGACTGGTCGAGTAAAACAAAACAATATTTCCTAAACGTCAACACGCCACGCTTACTTAGTTTAGAAAAAATTACTTTTATTCCCGCCTACTAAAGAATATTATGATTGCTTGATTGATCCCCTACATAGCTGAAATGAATGTTTTGAAATGCATCAGCTACCTTGTTTTCGAAAATGAAATTATTGATATGGCTCAAATCTGTTCACCGGGTAAAAGTATTAAAGTAATATATGTAGTTAACTAGTCTTCGCGTGGATCTCGAAATAAATAGAAATACCATTAGATTAGAGGTAAAATGGTGGATAAAATTTTATGTGGAAGTCCGTAATTTCAAAAGTTACAGATGTGTTATTTGTATTTCTAGATTAGATATTAGTTTGAAATTGTGTAGCTATGTTTCAGGGTTATAGGAAAATCAACCCTTAACGAACACTAATTTTCATCGTTTTATTTTTATGAAATGATGAAACTTTCACAAGTTCCTATATTTTACCTCCTTAGTTAGAGAATGATTTTCCAAAAACCATGAAACATATCATTCTTAATATCCAACTCTTTACGGAATAATAGAATGCTATAGGTAAAGCTACCTAGCAATAGGGTCGGCTTTTTGTACACTGTTCTTATTTGTAATTTCTGTTTAACTTTGTGTGTCCTTCTATTCTACTCTCTTCTATTCGATTCTATGGCTATACATAGATTAGTTGCAATCGCGCTATCTATGATTCAAAATCTGTTAATTTAGCATTAAGTTCATTAAATAACGTGAGATCCGGGCAAATTTAAAACAATCGGAATAAGATATTTTCCTGCAGTAAAATGCAGCTTATATTTTAAGTTAGACCTCTAGCAATACATTGGTGAAAACTGCATTCAATTCCATCCAGTAGTTCTTGCGTGATGCGAGTACAAACAGACGCAGACAAAAATTCTAAAAACTGTTTTTTTGGCTTCTGTTGCTCTAATAAAGACCCCCCATATAAGTTTTTTATCAATAACTATAATGTACAGACATCGGCCTGTTACAATTTTATTATATGTATAGCTAATAATTTGTATTAGTTAAAAAATTATCAAATACATATGTAACGCTAAATGTTTGCTTACATTAGCACAATACTGCAGAAGATGATAATTATTATTTAATCATGAAAGCATTTCAGTGTACATTAAAATGAATCCCTATTTTCTTTATTACAGATAAATGCCTCCCCATTATAAAGGAAACTTTCGCGCAATATGACGGAGGCGGAAAAGGAGCCCCACAGAAACAGGGCAAGGCGGGCCAAGTCGGGCAATTGTTCTAAATTGCTCCAAAGTTATCCCTAGGGTTCGAAAAAATGCATTCGCGAATGAAAAAAATAATAATTTCGCGAATGAATATTTGACTGCAAAGATTCGTGAGAGAATTTTTCATGCGGAGGATTTTTACATTCATTCCATTCGCCAGAGAATGTTCTTCAAATACAGAAAAATAAAGAGAAAAAATGAAAACCAATCATATGGAATGAAAAAGTATATTCTTATTTTCATTCTTGTTGTAGCGATTATATCGAGCGGATCATTGAAAAAAAGTGTTATTTCGTGTTTTTTTTTTAATTTTTTAATTTTATAAATTTACAACAATGGGTCGTAAATTGAACATAGATAAAAATAAATGCGTGTCTTTTGACAAGAACACTGATACTTGGAAGTGCTTGTTATGTGACAAGATTTAGAAAGGACAATTGTTAGAAAATATAAAAAGATATGTTTTTTAACTGTACACAAACATACTTTTGATGGTAAAAATAATACAGATACATCTTTATTAAGAAAAAGAAGTGCTGTATTTGTAAGCAGTCGTCGAAGCGGATCCAATGCAACCTTGAAACTCAACAAAAATGAATTTTTAAAATTCTGTGTCGGCATAGCTTGTGTTAAAAATATACCATTCAGGATTTTTCATGATGACGCATACTTCAAAGAAATAATAGATCGTTGAATTTAAATTTTAAATAAAAAAATATTGTAAATCAGGTGAAAGTGTGCTCTCAGAGTATTAAAGGACTCTTGGCAAAAACATTAATGAAAAAGATGGTGTGTTTGATGTTGCTACAAGGATGGACAAAAGCATTTTAGGGCTGAACATCCAATATATGACAGATTTTAAATGTTTGTAAAATGCTGAACTGACTTCAATATAGATCTTTCACAAATATGTTGTGGTCAGGACCAAATGTTGGTCCACCTGAACATGAGCTGAAAGCATAAAACATCTTTTAAATTTCCCCTCCGCCTATGGCTGACGGAAAAATCCAACTTCGGTGGCTCGTCCAAAAATTTACGGCGCCGGTGGCGGGTACCGCAAAGGGGGCTGGCTCTTTAGCTGCGAGCGCCGAGTTTCGTAGCTAAAAATAGCACAAAACTCGACGGTCGCAGCGAGAATCCCCCAACTGTCAAGCTGGCATGTTGACTTTTTCTCTAGCTGTGCGACTTTTTGTGATTTTTCTCGTGCAGTTTTCGGCTATTTGCATCACAAATTCTCAAAAACATTCTCCTGCGTCCCTAGTGGCAACGCGAGTTGTGTAGTGCAGTTCCTGACCCGTTCCTGCGGCTCCAGGAGGACTTTTCTCGAACCACCTGCCAGAGTGAGGTTACGGCCTCTCGGTGTGGCCGGCCGGAGAACCCTTTTCTTGGAGACCCTGCTCTACATCTCCTGTGGTTTGTTGGTTCTGTGTCTCTATTTTTATATTTCTTTCTATATCTTCCCGGCTAACGCTTCTCTCACTTCGCAGAGGGAGTTTTTCTAGGTTCCCGCGGAACCCAAACCTGTCGGCTCTATAACCCCACTCTGTTCTTGCTCCTCCGGGGCGCGTGCAGCACCCCACGCAGGTCTCCTGGTACGACCGGGACAGTCCATGGCGTGCGCGGGCCCCCTAGAGGGGAAGGGAAATGGAGCGGAACGACCCCAAACTAGCCCTAGCATACGAGGATGAGCTGCTCGCCTCTAGCCAGGAGACGGTCTTAGGCATGGGCGGCGCGGTGGGTGCCAGTCATAATACTCCCGCGTCGTCCGGGAGCAGGCCAGCCTCCTGTGGGACGGCCGGGGCAGCTCAGGGCGCCAGCCATAGCGCCCCCTTGCATGGTAAAAGTAAGACGAAGTCCAACGGCGACCGGGCAAGGAGCCAGTACCAGAAGGCCGTCTTTATTCTCAACAAGATTGCTAAGAATGAGGAGGCGGGTACTGAGCATGAGAAGGACGCCGCTGACAAAATCAGATACAAGGCAGTTGTCGACAAGTACAACAGGAGCCGGATAAACAACAAGGAAATATCCCTGCGGCAGGAAGCTGTAAAGCGCAACCGTTCTCGGGACGAGAATGTCAACGCGGCCAAGCGCAGCAAGGTTGTGGACTCCTCCGCAGCTACAGGTGGCGGCAGTCTCGCTGAGCCCTCATCCGGGCCCGCCAAGGGAGGCAAGGCCTCTGGGGGCGGTCAGCCCGGTAGGCTGCTGAGCGATATTGTGAAGGACCACCTATTTGTAGCCCTGGTGGACGAGGGGTCCGCCTGCGGTAAACTTACCGGTGAGGCCTGGGGAAAGATCGAGGCCAGGCTCTCTGAACTGGTCATGGACCACCTCCTTCAGGGCGGAGCGCCGCCGTGCTTCGACACCTCTATAGTCGTTAGGGTCATCAGATACGATGACCAATTCTCGAAGGATTTCCTTGAATCGTGCGTCGCTAAGATCAGCGACGCCTGGAACGGCTTGAAGCTCAAGCTCATCCCTGCCAGGGACATTCCTAGGAGGCCGAGGGCTCGCATCTGGCTGCCCAAGATGAAGCTAGAAGGAGGAAAATTCCTAAAGTGTTTACAGCTCCAAAATCCGGAGGTTCCTATGGATGACTGGACGGTCATCAAAGCGGAGGAACCCCAGAAGCACAGCATGTCCTTCCTGCTTCTGATAAACGAGAAATGCCTAGGGGCCCTCGAGAAGGCAGACAATAAACTTAGGTTTGGCGTCAGGCTCGCCAAGCTTAAGGTTTTCAAGTCCGGCAACCCTGAACGAATAGAACAGATTCATGTCCGTAGAGTACAACAAAGCCGATCAATTTACAAAATTATTTGATGACTTCACTTCGGGGAAGTGATAAAATGTTTGAGTGCCTCCTTTGAAACCAAAGTTGCTAGTGCCCCTCGATGCAGATCACTCTATAGACTTGTTTATCATCACTTCCTTTGTGGCCAAGGTTTGGCTGAAGCAGCCGTTTATTTAATCATCTTTACATGTTTTCCGACTGCAAGATGATTCGCTTTTAACCGATTGAATGTATAAAAAAAGATAGAAGTAATGTTGAATACACGCAAGCAAATAAGAGAAATTAGAGGTATTTCCTTAAAAAATGTGTATCCGTTGGTTGCTTGCTGCAAAGAGTGTGTAGCGGGTAAATTAACGAAAAGAATGTGAGGTTGTAATTCAATTTCTTTTTTATTTCGCTTTTATTTTCCAAAATTCACAAGATTGGTTCTTCTATTTCTCCTGTAGAAATCACTCGACCAAGTCGTCGAGTTCTATTTCTGTGGTAGAAAATCACAGTTTGAAGAACCGTCGCTTCTACGGGAAAATTATAATTATATGTCTTCTAGATTAGGTTTCAACAATTCTAACTCTAGAAAACCTGTTATATTATTTCTTTATTTACTAAGGTATTAATTCAATTTACGTTAAGTAGTTTTTATTTATTTACCAGTTAATAGATTAAAATTAAGTCCAAAAAAATTCCAAATATCAATTATACAAACTAAATGTTTTAAGTCTAAAATAAATCCTATTACCAAATTTACAAGTATTTGTTTTGAGTTTAAATTGTTCAAACAATCGCATATGAAAATTTCCTGACCAAATCGATCGATAAGGTGATCGCAGAAGTTGGAGTTTGACAAGTTTGACAAGTTTCGCGAGTGAAGTGTAGTTTTTAGTGAAAAAACTGAAGCATCCGTCAGCAAATGGTAAGTATTATGTTTTAAATATTATTCTAAGTGCTGTACGGTCAGTTCTGCGATAAAAAATGTTCTCGCGGGTGTTTAATGTGAAAGAAATCGCAAGTGCTTTTTGCCGGTATAAATGTAAACAAAGACCACTTGTTTACATTTATCTTGCACTGGTTTTCTCATTATTTCTATTAAGTTTGACTTGTAAATAGTAGTTAGAACTAATAGAAATAATGAGTGTTATGTGCTGTTTATGTTTAGTGTCTATTTAGTTTATTATTGTTTTCTAACAAGTCATTTTGTTCTCTTCCAGTGGGCTGCGGCTAGAAGTCCCTGTGCCAACCCAGGGACGAGGTACATAATTTAAATATACATTAGTGAATCTAATTAACGTTTTTATTTTTGTTTTCAGATTCTATTTGTGGTTTGGTTGTGCCCAAACATACTCCCCCCCTCCCCGTTGAACGGTTCCGTTCAACAGAACACTAATAGTTTGGGGATTGTCTTTTATTTTAGTAAGGAGTTTATTTATTCCTCGTTTGTGGTAATGGTGGAAGATTATTTTTGCGTCTGCGAGGACACGTAGTCGAGCCTGATATCGTCCGGGTAAATTGACCGTTTTTTCCTTTTGCTTGGTGTTCTTCTTGAAAGTTGATTCGTTGTAGGACCTCACGTGGTAGGAAGATGTCCACACCCTCACGAGTTGTGAATTTTTGTTGAGTGTTGTCCATCCTCATTTCGAGCTCCTCGATAGTAGTAGTTGGGCGCAGTCTCGATAGTGAGTTCATCTTTCTACCATTGATGATGGCCGGTCGCGAAGTCGTTGGTTTTACGCATCTCGACTGCGTAAGGAAATCTTGTTGAGCCTTGGAGGTAGATGGCTTCGATTGAGTGGTTGTTTTGGTGGTTGTTGAAGGCGAATCTCCAATCTGCTCATCTGACCCCAGATCGACATGGTGGGAGGCGTTTGGACTTCCTGGCGGAGTGAAGTAGATGTCCTCCAAAATGTCTAGGCAGTCTTCTTGTTCATTAAACATCTGAAATTATGTCAATGAGTTTAAGAAGGTCAATTTCCTACACTGAACACGAATGGACAATGACTTGAACGGCACGACACAGGACATTAATTTGTTGAAGGTGTTGTTGAGAATTCTTTATTCTCATCTGCAGATTCCTTTTCTATGGGCAGTCTAAACAGCCTTTTATATAAATTGTTTTGAGTTCGGACTTCCACAACCCGAATCAGTCCATCAGAGTCTGGATACACAGTCTGTATAATGCCTAATGGCCAATTTGCTGGAGGTGTGTTATCTGTTTTAATTAAGACCACATCCCCTATTTGCATATTTCTTGAGGTCTTTCCCATTTTTGTCGGTTCTGCATTTGATTTAGATAATGCATGAAACATTTGTCCCAAAATAGTTTGTACACATGTTGTAAGTACTTCCATCGTTGTGCGAGATTAGGTTGCACTGTTGTATAATCGGGTTCTGGTAATGTTAATAGGGCCTGGCCAATTAAAAAATGTCCTGGCGTGAGGACAAATATATCGCGTGGATCATTCGGAACATAATAGAGTGGTCTTGAATTTAAGCATCCTTCTATTTGTGTGAGAATTGTGGTTAGTTCTTCGAAGGTGCACACTGCGTTGCCTAGAACTCGTCTCAAGTGGTGCTTGATGGATTTTACACCAGCTTTCCAGCTTCCTCCGAAGTGTGGTGATGATGGAGGATTGAAATGCCAAGTGATTGCCTTGGGTATCAAATATTCGATCGCTGCCTTTGTTGATTCCTGGATTGCTTGGTTTATCTCCTTGTCAAGAATTACTTTTCCTCCAATAAAATTTGTTCCACAGTCAGAGTATATATCTGTGCATAATCCTCTTCTAGCTATAAATCTTCGGAATGCTGCTATAAAAGCCTCGGAAGTAAGGTCTGAAACTAGTTCAATGTTGATAGCTCGAGTAATCATGCAGAGAAATATACAAAGGTAAGCCTTTTGACGTTTTGAATTTCGCAAATTTGATGTTTTTATGATTATAGGGCCTGCATAATCGATTCCTACTCTTGTGAAGAGTTTGGTGATAGTCGTCCGGCTGGAAGGTAGATTTCCCATTAATTGGGTTGCTGTTGTGCCACGATGTCCAACGCAGGTGATACATTTATGTATTCTACTAGTGATGCTGCGCCTACCGTCCAGAATCCAGTATTTTTGCCGAATCGTGCTGAGAACAAGTGATGGACCTCCATGTAATGTTTCTCGATGCGCCTTATCTATGAGTCACATGATGAGACCGTGGTAGAATTATCGGATGTCTTTGCGTGTATGGAATAGGTGCATTATCCAGTCTGCCTCCTAAGCGGATCAAACCGTTCTCATCAAGAAATGGCGTAAGTTTTAACAATCGACTATGTTTTGCCAATGGTTTTTTACTAAGTAAATTGTTTAGGTCTTCACGGAATGATGTTTGTTGAACCAGCTTTAGAACTGTGCGTTCAGCTGTCTGGTATCTGACCGCAGAGATTTGGAACTCCCTTTGTTGTGGATTGCGGCAATTGTAGATGAACAATTGGATCCTGGCAACTATACGAACGAGTCGAGCTTATGATGAGTATTGTAGTAGAATAGTATCCTCGTCCTTAGATATTAAGCTTGTAATGTAACCGCTGTTCCTTTAGCTTCTAAGTTTGTATTTTCTTGTCCTTTACGTATATGTGGCCATTGACTGTCATGTTGTGATAGCCATCGTGGACCATTCCACCATAATTTATTGTGAAGCAGATCCTTAGTAGATGTCCCTCTAGACGCGATATCAGCAGGATTGTCTTGACTGGGTACATGTCGCCATTTGTCGTATTTAAGAACCTCCTGTACTTCAACAACACGGTTTGCAACATATGTCTCCCATTTCGATGGATGCTCCTTTATCCATTGTAGGACGATAGTGGAGTCAGTCCATGCAAAAATGGAGACATTGTTTAATTGCATGGTGTCGAGGGTTTCCTTTATTAGTTTGGTAAGAAGGACTGCTCCGTTCAATTCCAAACGGGGTACAGTAGTAGGTTTGGTCGGAGCTACTCTAGTTTTTGATGTGAGTAGATTAGCTACAACTCTTTCATTATTTTCAATTCTTAAATATAAGACGGCTGCATAAGCCTTGGTAGAGGCGTCACAAAATCCATGCATTTGAATGCTTGCCTTCTGTGTGTATCCCACCCATCTCGGGATTCTTAAAGATGATAGCTCTTGTAAGTCAGATTTGAATGTGTCCCAGGATTCCTTGATAGGTTCTGATACTTCAGTGTCCCATGCCTGACCAGTAATCCATAGCGTTTGCATTAACATTTTAGCTACTATTATAATCGGAGCCAGCCATCCTAGCGGGTCATATAAAGATGCGATGTCCGATAGTATTGTTCGCTTTTTGTTGTAGTATGCATTTTCCTTGGACCGAGCATGAATGTACATTCGTCCGATGCAGGATGCCATTGAACCCCCAATGTTTTTATGGTTTCCTCTTTATCTATTGTCAGAGTATTTTTCAGTTCCCGATGTTCAGTAGGTATGTTCTCAAGTAATGTAACGTCATTGCTGGCCCATTTCCTAAGATTAAATACGCCTGAATTCATGATATGAATTAATTCGTCTTGTAGTCGTCTTGCATCTTGTATGGTGTCAGCTCCAGTTAGAAGATCATCTACATAAAAATCTGTCATGATGGCTTGCGCTGCTAGTGGCCAATTTTTGGCTTCATCTCGAGCTAACTGCTGTAGAGTCCGAATCGCCAAGTACGGAGCTGATGTCGTTCCAAACGTTAGTGTTGAGTTCATAATCTTGAAGTTTTAAAGTTTTTGGGTGTTGCCAAATGATTCTGTGGAATTTTCTATGATCTGGATGCATGCTGATCATTCGGTACATTTTTTCAATGTCCGCGTTCATTGCTATTGGATATTTTCTCCACTTGAGAAGCGTAGAGAAAAGTTTGGGTTGGAGAGCTGGTCCTTTTACATATAATCATTGATTGATTTTCCATTTGTAGTACGAACCGACGCGTCAAAGACAACTCGCAGTTTGGTCGTCGTGCTGTCTTTAAAAACTGCGTGGTGTGGAATGTAATAGTGATTCGGCTCTGTGGGATAGGAATTTATTTCCGTCATATGACCTACTTCAATATAGTGATTTAGGCATTCTCTATAATCTGACTCATATTTTGGATCCTTGGAGAATTGTTTTTGGAGATTTTCAAACCTTTTTAATGTTAATCCCCTGGATTGTCTTAAGATAGGGATTTCATTGTTAATGAATGGCAAACTGACTTGATATTGTCCGTTCTCAAGTCGACGGTGGTTTAATTGAAACATCTCTTCACATTCTACTTCTTCCTTTGTAAGAATGGGTCCCGATGGAATTTCTTCGATGTCCCAGAATTTCCGAAGTTGTTCGTTGAGATCAGTGTCAGCCGTTAGGATTGTAAGAGCCTTGATTTCATCACGTTCATGGGTTGGAATCGTCGGGCCGAGTAGAATCCAGCCAAATATGGTGTTAATAGCCACAGGTGCTGTGTCCGGCCCGCGTCTGATACCCGATCGAATAATTTTTGCATAAATTTGAGCTCCTAACAATGCATCAATTTGACCTGGTTTCCAAAAATTGGGATCAGCTAATTGTATGTTTTGTAAGTGGTGGCTTAAGTGTTGCGAAATGGGCCTTGTTGGTAAAGGTCCAGTAATTTCCTTCAACACCAAGAAATTTTCCAGGATAGGTGATGTATCTGACCATTTGGATCGTAGATAGAGTTTGGTTTGTCGTTGTGCAACTCCTGCTGGACATGTGCTTAGTCCTGTGACTGCGACAGATGTTCGTGTGAGTGTAGCCGATAATTTTTTACATGCTGCCTCCGTGATGAACGATGACTGTGAGCCACTATCTATGAGAACCCGTAGGGTCTGTGAGTTCCCATTCTCGCATTCCGCAATTATCAAAGCCGTGGAGAGAAGTGACTGATGATTTTCATTGGTTAGAAATAATTGAGTGATGTCACAGTGGGCTTCGTTTAATTGGGTTGAGATTTCAGAGTCGTTGTCTATGTTGCTATAATGTGTTTGCGTTTGGTATGATTGAGTTGGTTGTGTTCCTTCTTTGTTTGTAGGAGTATTGGTATGAGTGGTTTATGTGCGTTAGTACTGCTAGGAGTATGCTGTGAATTGTTGTTGTGTGATCCAGAGAGATCTTTGCTGCCATGAGCATATTGTTTTGAATTGTTTTGTGATTTTTCCGTATGCCGTGTGGAGGCCGATGAGTTCATATCACTGTGCAAGGTGGTATGATGGTTTCGATTGCATTTCAAGCATTTGTATTTGCTTGTGCATTCGGAAGTGGAACGTTTATTAGATAGACAATTAAAGCAACAATTTGCTGCTTGAATAGCCTTCTGTCGTGCTGCAACGTTCATGTTTTGATAACGTAAACATTGTTTGATGAAATGGTTTTTACTGCATATAGGGCATTTATTTTCCCTTGTTGTGAGGTATGATCTTGTTGTATCCCTTTTAGTAGAGGTTGGTTGTGATGTTTTGGTTAATGTATCTGCGATAGATTCCAATATTTTTAACCGCGTGGACAAGAATTTTTGAAACTGAGTTAAAGTTGGTAATTCTTGAGTAGCACCTTGTTCTTCCTCCCAATATTTTAATGTAATAAAGGGCAGTTTTTGTACCAAGATGTGAATTAGAAGTGCGTCCCAAGAAGATGTGTCGACGTTCAGACCTTTTAGTTGTTGTAGACATTCGTCAGTGATATCAATTAAGCATTTAATTGACTTTGCTGTTTCCGTATTTGCCTTGGGTTGATTTACTAGCAGCTTCAGTTGGTGATTCACAAGAATTCGTTTGTTTTCGTATCGTTCCTTTAATTTAGTCCAAGCAGGTTGATAATCCTGATTTGTTATTGGAGTGTGTCATAATAGTTTTTCAGGCTCGCCGATTAGGCATGATTTCAAATGGTGTAACTTTTGTACGTCAGTTAGTTTTGTATTGTCGTGTACTAATGATATAAAGTTATCACGAAATGATTGCCACATGTCATAGTTTCCATCAAATTTTGGTAATGCGATTTTTGGTAATAGAGATTCAGCTTGTATAACGGTGGTAGTATGTGGTGGCACCGTAGTAACAGGAGTCGGGGTGCATTTGTGTAGTCCCTCTAATAATTCTGCCATATATTCAGAGTATTTCGTTTCTGTTGCGCTGTATTGGTCTTCGTCTATGTATTCTATTGACTTAGCAATTGAGTTAGCTAATACATATTTGCTAATAGCTAGATCTGCATCGCGGAATTCATCCCAACTGGTCTTCAGGTCAGGTATTTTATTTTCATAAAATCCCTGTGTGCGTTTTGGAATTGCTGTCTTCTTCCCGTTGTCAATAGACCTTTCCAATCTTCTTCGTAATGTAACAACTTGAGCTAATAACTCGTCTAGTTCTGCCATGATGAATGTTGTTGCGAAAACGATTGTAACTTAACAAGACAGTTAACAATACAGTAATGCTAATTGCTAGATAAAAAGAGAATTGAATTAGCCGCACATTCCTGGATGGAACCACCAAAAAATATGTTGAATACACGCAAGCAAATAAAAGAAAGTAGAGGAATTTCGTTAAAAAATGTGTATCCGTTGGTTGCTTGCTGCAAAGAGTGTGTAGCGGGTAAATTAACGAAAAGAATGTGAGGTTGTAATTCAATTTCCTTTTTATTTCGCTTTTATTTTCCAAAATTCACAAGATTGGTTTTTCTATTTCTCCTGTAGAAATCACCCGACCAATTCGTCGAGTTCTATTTCTGTGGGAGAGAATCACAGTTTGAAGAACCGTCGCTTCTACGGGAAAATTATAATTATATGTCTTCTATAGATTAGGTTTCAACAATCCTAACTCTAGAAAAAATGTTATATTATTTCTTTATTTACTAAGGTATTAATTCAATTTACGTTAAGTAGTATTTATTTATTTACAAGTTAATAGATTAAAATTAAGTCCAAAAAAATTCCAAATATCAATTATACAAACTAAATGTTTTAAGTCTAAAATAAATCCTATTACCAAATTTACAAGTATTTGTTTTGAGTTTAAATTGTTCAAACAATTGCATATGAAAATTTCCTGACCTTGTTATTGGCATATGAAATTTTCCTGCTGATGTGAACTTCTAATTACGGCGGCTGAAAAACGAAAGAGTATAGTAACTACTAAAAACCGGAAATAGTTTGGTCATGGGAATATACCAGGTAATCTGCCAATTATTTGGCGCAATAGGGGAATTCTCTTGATCCGGCATAAAAAACTCTATATTCTATTCTACTCTGGGAGTAGAATAATTGCCGAAAATAATTAAAATTAATGAAAAATGATTAAAAAGCCACTTCGCTATAACATGGCTGAGTGGCTGCACAATTGTCACATTTTAACTCGGCAGTAGTTTCTCTCCGCTCATGTTATATTTCCATTTCACTTGCTTTCACTTGCCATCTCTTTTCTTCTTACAGGGCTTATGGGGAATTCAAAAAACATTAAATAACTTATTACCTGGCGAATTAATCGCGAATCTGGTAATTCCCTTGAATTCGCTGCGTTGAATTGCCCCAAATCGATCGATCAGGTGATCGCAGAAGTTGGAGTTTGAGAAGTGCCGGCGTAAACAAGTTTCGCGAGTGAAGTGTAGTTTTTAGTGAAAAAACTGAAGCATCCGTCAGCAAATGGTAAGTATTATGTTTTAAATATTATTTTAAGTGCCGTGCGGTCAGTTCTGCGATAAAAAATGTTCTCGCGGGTGTTTAATGTGAAAGAAATCGCAAGTGCTTTTTGCCGGTATAAATGTAAACAAAGACCACTTGTTTACATTTATCTTGCACTGGTTTTCTCATTATTTCTATTAAGTTTGACTTGTAAATAGTAGTTAGAACTAATAGAAATAATGAGTGTTATGTGCTGTTTATGTTTAGTGTCTATTTAGTTTGTTATTGTTTTCTAACAAGTCTTTTTGTTTTCTTCCAGTGGGCTGCTGCTAGGAGTCCCTGTGCCAACCCAGGGACGAGGTACATAATTTAAATATACATTAGTGAATCTAATTAACGTTTTTATTTTTGTTTTCAGATTCTATTTGTGGTTTGGTTGTGCCCAAATAAGTAACTTGCAGGTGAGCAGAAAGGAAACAAAATTAAATTTTAATCAAACGTCCAACTTTGCTATTCGCGTCACATTTTTATGTTTAAAATTTATTTAAGGAATAATTACCTTATCAAAGCCCGCTGCTGTTAATCTTCCTCCCATCGTTTCGCCGACTCCGGCGAGTTCTGTGACTAGCTTCTCACCCATGGGCTCGGCGACGAAATTCTTATGTTTTTGCGATGTTCCCGACATTTCCCAAGTTTCAACTTTGCAACGGACGATACAAACACTTTACAAGGAGGCGGAGTAAATGAGGAATTGTTTAAAAAGGTGGGAAAATAACTGGGAGAAACGCCAAACTTCACAGGTGCACTTCGCTCGGATGATGCCACTTAACCTGGCTTTCTGCTTTCGAATGAATCAACCAAACATTTTTTAGACATTTGTCACGCTGCGCCGTGGTGAGTTTCTGGCAGCTTTCGCTACTCGTCTACAGAGGGTGAATAGCTTTAAGTCCGTTGTTCCCAACAGAAATTTGAATTTGCAACGGCTGTTATTACGAAAATTATTTAAAGTTGCGAAAAATATTCAAAATAATCGTTAAAGGGTGCAATCGAGCTTGAGAATGATTTTTAATAAAATAGTTTTTGAATGTTTCTACCTTGCGCCTAACTGCCATTGCCAAAAAATATAGTACGCTAAAATTATAATTTTTATATATATATATATATTTACACTTATAACTACTCCATATATAAAACTAGAAGCTTTTTTTGACAGTTAGGACGAGGAGCTCCCCACCGTAATTTCCACTGCCAATGCTGAAGGTCGTGCAGATTAACCTCCAGCACTCTAAGAGTGCCTCGGATAATCTGCTTGTTTTTCTAGGAGAGGAAAACATTGACCTAGCCTTGGTGCAAGAACCTTGGATCTCGAACTCTAAGGTTAGTGGACTCCATGATAAATATTATAACCTTTTCTATAAAACTCTACCGGGACCGGGTAAGCCAAGAACATGCATCCTACCCAAGAAGCATGTGAAGGCTTTCCTATGTCCTGATTTTAGCTCTGCCGACCTCACCGTCGTGAAAGTGGAGAACAGGGACATGGGCGACCTGTTCATCTCCTCCGCCTACATGGCTCACGACAAGCCTGCTCCGCCGGACGACTTTGCCGACCTTGCAGCGTTCACCTCTTCAAGGAAGGCTACCCTGCTGGTGGGCTGCGATGCCAATGCACGGCATACTCTGTGGGGAAGCTCGGAATCTAACGAAAGGGGTGAGTCACTTTTCGATTTTATTATTAACTCGGACCTTTCGGTGTGTACTTTGGGATCCACCCCGACCTTCCATTTTCTTACAACTGAGGAATTCGTGGGTTGGGGGGAGGTTCTTGATATCACACTGCTCACAGCCGGTAATCGGTATAAGGTGGAAAACTGGAGGGTGTCAGATCTGAAATCTTTCTCTGACCACAGTTGGATCCTTTTTACTCTAAATCTTGTGACGGAGGTCCCAAAACCTTATAGAAATCCCAAACGAACCGACTGGACGAATTTCAGTCGCATTTTCAAAAGGAAATTCCCTGCTCACCCACCTTCAAGGTTCGTGTCAACCGAGGAGTTGGAGTCGTGCATTGGGCAATTTGTTGAGGCCATGAATGTTGCCTTTAGAGCATCGCGCCCAGCAAATTATAGTAAGAAGACACCGCCCTCGTGGTGGAATGAAGATCTGTCGGATCTTAGGAAACTCACTAGGGCGATCTTCAACATCTGCTATAAGTATAAATTCTGGCAGCCATATAAGGACTGCCTTAAGCTCTACAAGAAAGCAGTAGCCACGGCCAAGCGAATGGCCTGGGTGGAATACTGTGAATCCATAGAATGTGTCAGGGATTCGGCTAGGCTGAGTAAGATTCTCGCGAAGGAGCACGTTGCCCCCTCCCTAATCAGAAAGCAGGACGGTACGTGGGCGGAATCTGCCTCTGAGTCGCTGGCTCTTCTGATGGATGCACACTTTCCGGGCAGCACTGATAACTGTCCGGATACCCTGAGCTCGCAGGGAGCACGACAGCTGTCATGCGAACATCTCGAGGATATGATAAACGAGGAAAGCACGTCACTGGCGGTCAGTAGCTTTTCTCCGTTTAAGTCGCCCGGCCTGGACGGCATCCTACCGGTTATGCTGCAAAAGCTACAGAGCACTGTAGTTCCATGGCTTGTCGTGTTCTTTCGTGGATGCCTAACCCTTCACTATATCCCTGACTCGTGGAAGCGGACACGAGTAGTTTTTATCCCCAAGGCTGGCAGACGCGGCCACGAAGCAGTGAAAGACTTCAGACCGATTTGCCTTACCTCCTTTGTGCTGAAGACGCTAGAGAGAATTCTCGACTCGTATTTACGTCAGACTCTAGTTGGAGCTCAGTTTAGTCCTGCCCAGCATGCGTACCTCAAGGGCAGGTCTACGGAAACGGCTCTGCATGAGGTGGTTCGGACTATTGAGCACTCCCTGCGTTATAACCAATTTACCCTGGCGGCCTTCCTGGACATTGAAGGAGCCTTCAATAACGTCCGTACGGAAGCTATCCAGGAAGCCCTCTCTGCACTAGGGGTGGAGGAGTTTCTTTGCTACTGGATAGTTGCCCTGCGGCGCTCGAGAATAATTCAGTCGGAGCTGGGCAGCAGCAAACTGAGCAGTTTCGTCAGTAGAGGCACACCCCAGGGGGGCGTAATTTCCCCTCTACTGTGGCTTCTGGTAATGAATAAAATTCTGACCATTCTTGATAGGGACAGGATCAAAGTAGTCGCTTACGCCGACGACCTAGTGATCCTGATATCAGGTCTCTTCCTCCCCGTGCTGAGAGATATCATGCAGGGTGCCCTTGCTAGGGTCAATAAGTCGGCCGAGAGCTGCGGCCTTGGAGTTAACCCTAGCAAAACAGAGCTAATGCTCTTCACCAAAAAGACCAAGATTCCTATTTTCAAGCTACCCGAGCTAGACGGGCATACTCTGAGCCTATCTGCGCAGGCAAAATACCTGGGTATTATTCTTGATACAAAGCTCAGATGGAGGCTCAACATTGACGAGCGTATCAGGAAGCCCTGCATAGCGTTCTATGCTTGCAAAAAAGTTGGGGTCTCCAGCCCAGGATAATCTATTGGTTGTACACAGCCGTAGTGCGCCCAATTCTTACCTAGGGGGCACTGGTATGGTGGCCCTGCCTAGACAAGGGCTACATACGCTCTAAACTGGGTAGGGTGCAAAGAACCGCGTCTGTGGGCGTTACGGGAGCTATGCGGTCCTGCCCGACTGAAGCTCTAAATGTGATGCTGCACCTACTACCCATTGACCTCCACATCATGTACCTGGCGAGCTGCAGTGCTCTCAGACTCAAAGAGACAGGATGCTGGAGCGCCAAGCCATATGGGCACAGCAACATCCTGGAACAGCTGCCTAAGGGGTTGGCTGACTGTCGTACGGACTATATTGTACCCACACAACCTGGCAGGAAGTACTTTAGTGTAAGACTTCCTACCAGAGAAGAGTGGAGTGCAAGCGACTTAACGCAAGACTTCGAGCACGTTATCTTTACGGATGGATCTAAATCTGCGAATGGTAGCGGTGCTGGTGTTTTCTCCGATACACGTGACATGGAGATGTCGTATCGCCTTCCCACACTGGCCAGTGCCTTCCAGGCGGAGGTCTTCGCTATCATGAAGGCCTGTGACATCCTGGTAGGCCTTGCACCAGCGTGTGACACTGCAATACTTACGGACTCGCAGGCCGCAATCAGAGCTCTGGATTCGTTTCCCTACTCTAGGTTCCAGGTCACAGGAGCATAAGGGGTAACGAGCGGGCTGACGACTTAGCCAGGACTGGCTCCTCCCTCGACGGGTCGATGGAGGAGTCAGTGCAGGCTCCCTTGGGGGCCGTTAAGAAGTGCATCCGGCTGCACTTCTTCTCAATTGCGAATAAACGCTGAGTGGGTCTGGGCACCTGCAACATTTCCCGAATGACCTGGCCAGCTTATAATCATAGCAGAACGCTTGAGCTCCTCAAGCGGGGCCGTGCAGACATTTGCAGGGTGGTGTCAGTGCTCACGGGTCACTGGCCCATAGGGGAGCACGCAGCCAAGCTGGGAATTCCTTTTAACAACCACTGTCGTAGTTGTAAGGATCGGCATGAGAAGGAGACTCTTTCTCATTTCGTGTGCAACTGCCCCGCTCTAGCAGGGGCTAGATACCGGGCGTTGTGCGAGCACTTCCTCAACAGCGTCAAAGCTTTAGCCGCCTCAAGGATCGGAGAAATAGTTCTATTTTTGAACTCCACTGGCTGGCTCTGATCCTTGGCGAAACTGGTTACTTTTAGGGGTTTTCTCACGGTGGTATCAAAACGGCGTGTTATGTATGCTGGGTATGCGTACAATAACAATTGAGATTTTATTCCGTTGCGGGAATAAAATCTCATTTTATTTGATGTTGCTCCTGGGCCTGGTCCCGCTGGTGCTCGGCTCGATGATATCTCGGAAGCAGCACGGATTGCTTAACTTCTCGAGATCGGCAGGCTGGACGGGGAGTAGCAGTTATGCTCAAACTCCCTAACCGGGGAATCACAATCAAAACACGCTCTTTGCTTAGAATGCTTGTTATATTGTTCTTCACTTAATACACTGCACTAAGCCTATTGTTTCTAACATTTAAGTTCACTTATTTCGGACTCTCGACTCCCGTGTAGAAATACTTAAGTCTCTCCGGGGGGAACTTAAGCACTTTTTAAACTTTCGGACTTAACTTTTCGACAAAGGACCGAAGATTGGCAAAAGGCCAAAGACAAAAGACTAACGAGGAGGACCAAAAGACTATCGACTGCTGAAAGACTAATACTGCACACAACACCTCCTTATCGACTGATCGGGTATTTATCGACTCCTGGTCGGGCCTTGGAATTTTCCAAAGTTCTAATCACCTTGACCGCGTGCGTCGGTACATTTCCAGTGCACATGTCATTTGTCAGCATAATTGCCGTCTGCATGTGCCTGGGCCGGTGCACGCGCGGGTGATCATCAATCGAGGAGGATTATTTTTGCGACTTTCAGTTATTGCGAAATACCTCAAATTTCGTACATGTTATGTCTTGAATTTTGAGGGGTATTTCGCAATTTATGAAACTAATTTTGTTAATGCAATGCACCCAAAATCTGGATGAGATTTTGGTACATAACATTCCTTCCCCCTTTGAAAAAGAGGATTATTCTTTGAAGAGGAATAATTCTCGGGGTTTGAAGGCTTTTCCAAAAAAAAAAATTAGTTTAAGCTGGATTGTTTACGGAAAGAGAAAAAAAAATTGTCGAATTCTACGTTATTTTGGTAATTGCTATCCCTTCCCCCTTTGAAAAAAGAGAATTATTCTTTGAAGAGGAATAATTCTTGGGGTGGAAGTCTGACTATTCTTGGAAAAAGCGTTATTGAAAAAAAAAAAATGTTTTTTTCTATATCCCGGTGGTAATTGCGATTTGTTGAGGGAGTGTCGAGTCCGTTCGCAAAGTTGCTTACTATCTAGTATACATTAGTATTATTACAATAAGATTAATATTCTAGGTTACATTAGGGAAGACTTCCCTTTTCTCCTTACGTTTTCCATGCCCTTTGCTAAACATATTTTGAATTATAATAAATTATCATTTTTTTGATATGCTAAACATTACATTTATCTTGATATTTCTATCATACCTAGAAATTCTATTTACTATTGTTTGATACAGTACTTATTATTACTTATTATTAACAGAATTTTTTTTTGTATCTTTTCTTTGTTTTTGAATGCTTAATTTGCGTTTATCTATTCTAAACTATGAATTACCTGACCTATCCTAAGAATGGTTTTCATTCGTTACTTACAAGGTCGGGAGTATCTTTTAAATGCTTAACTTGCGTTTATTTATTCTAAACTATGAACTACCTGACCTATCTTAAGAATGGATTTCATTCATTTCTTACAAGGCCAAGAGTAACTACTCTAGATTTATGCTAGCATCTTATTACCTAAGAGGGCATTTATGCTTAGGAGAACGTAAGCGGGAGTTATGGCACCCAGCAACCCCTGCAACATAACAACATAACATTTTGCTTAAATTATTAATTTCTTAGTTAAATCAATTATTTTCACATTTTTGCTATCTAATCAATTTCTCAAATTTCATAAATGTAAAGTAGTTCACCCGTTTCGCTTAGACTCAAATTCATTCACCTTAAGATCCAATTTCATTGTCACGTTTAGCTAACCTACCTATGTTCAATCAATTGTCTAGACATAGCGTAAGCAGAAATAAGCTTTAAATATTACCAATAATTTTGTAAGACGACTCAGTCTATTGGAATCAGTCTCACTCTTGTGTTGTTAATTAGTTCGGAAGAATAAACTGCGTTTAAATTCGGAAAATTAATTTTTTTTATTAAAAGAGTATTCAAAGTTATTAACTGGCGCAGTCGTACGGATTTCTTTTTGGCGTTATTGCGGTTAGTAAATCGAAGGTATATTGATTGTTCGGGAGAATACCGAAATAACCGCGGGTGATAGCGCTAAACTGTAAAGTGAGGAAGTTGAAGGTGAATCTGTTGTGGTGAAGTGTCCTGCAGGAGAAAGCACCAGCGAAGGCAAATCGCTGGAAGTGACCTCAAACAAACAACAGGAAGAACGAAACGTCGTTGGAATCAGCATCAGCATCCTCACCGGACCACCAAACGCAGCGGACCAAGACGACCAACAAGAGCAACGAAGGCATATCGTTAATGAGAATGTGGAAAATAGTTGCTGTCAGTTTCATGTAAGTCAAGAATTGAATATTTTTTCTCATTCCTGTTAATGTCCTCAAATAAAAGAAAATTCCCACGTCCCTATCCATTGGTGTCGCGGATTAAAAATAAATTAAGTTTGTCACGGATCCCTGAGGACTTAGAGGTAGATTATAATACAATTAAATTGAGCGAAAATACTAACGTTGTAGATTTGACGGAAAATTTAGAAAATACAAACACCGAATCGCGTATAGGTGCAAGTTTAGATCTAAGTGAAAGTGCAAGTGTTGTGGATTTAACTCAATTATCGGAAAATTTAGAAAATAGTGCGAGTACGAGCTCGAATCTCTCAATCAACAGTTCCAAAATAATAAATTGGTTTAAGCATAATTTAAGTTATAGTTCCGATTCTCTCAACAATATGAATCAAGGTGAAGCATCAAATGCAGCAACGAATGCGGCGGAAAATACCGTTCGCCCTGTTACCGTTACTACTTTAGATATATTTAACTCGTTAAGGGTGCCAGACGCGATCAAAGATCTTCCTAAATTTGATGGCAATCCAAGATTACTTTTTGATTTCATCGATAATGTGGAAGAAATTTTCTCACTTATTTCCGTAACGAGCGGAACTCCTTACGGCCAACTCTTAATGAGGGCCATACGGAACAAAATTGTCGGACCAGCTAACGAAGTACTAAATATGTATGGTACCGCGTTAATTTGGGATGATATTAAAAATAATTTAATTTTACATTATTCGGATAAAAGGAATGAAACTTCGTTAATTAAAGATCTACATCGTCTCAGGCAAAATAATAATACAGTCGCGCAATTTTATAGTGAAGTAGTTGAAATATTAGCTAGTATTACTAACCACGTCAACATTCATGAAAAGAATTCAAATGTAATCGAAGCCAAAAAGGCACTCTTCACGGAAATGTGTCTCAATACATTCTTGACGGGATTAAAGGAGCCATTAGGCTCAACAATTAGGGCAATGAAACCTACTACTCTCGCAGAGGCCTTTGCCTTCTGCGTAAAAGAACAAAATATATTTTACAATAAGTTAGACCCTGGTAATAAATTCACGATGACAAACCAAAATCATAATGCACCCCCCAGTAATAGTGGAAATGGAGCCAAAAACAAAGCTTCCCAAATTTTCCCACAAGGAAACCGAAATTTCAATCCTATACAATTACAAAGACCTAACATAAATACAAATTTTAATTCATCTAGATTCCCGCAACAAGGACAATTCCCATTTTACACCCAACCAAGGCAACCCCATTTCCCTTTTCAACAAAGACAGCCCCAATTTCCGCTTCAACAAAGACAACCCCAATTTCAATCACAGCAAAGATCGCCACAATTTTATTCACAACAACCTTTCAGTCAATCGAGGCCAAATTCTACCCCTTTACCTAAACCTGAACCAATGGATACGTCCTCTAATAACTTAAAAATTAATAGCACCCAGTATAAATCCGGCTTTAATAATTCTAACAATCCTAACAGATCAACCGCAATGTTCACCTTTAGTGATAATACTTGCGACCAACTACAAAACTTGCCCGTAAACTATTACCCTATCGAACCTATCGCAACAAACTATGAATATTATCCCTATCCTGAATATGTCACAGATCAAGACGTAAATCATCCCGAGAATCCCCCAGATCCTAATGAGAATTTTCAGGAAAATAACGAAATAGATGACACAAATTTTACATCACCTGCCTCGACAACCAAATCGGATACCTAGATATAAACACCCACGGAACAGTACTTCCTTATATAAGCATATCCTCACCTTTTGGACGTTCTCTTAAATTTCTAATAGATACCGGTGCATCGTCGTCATTTATTAATCCGGAATTTGTCACCCCAGAAAAAATCAAGAAAATTTCTCCAATAACTATAACTACCGTCTTAAACGAACACAAATTGGATATGGAAGTTACGTTTCGAACCTTTAAAGAATTTAATCAACCCGGCAACCTTAGATTCCTAGTTTTTCGCTTTCATGGCTATTTCGACGGATTAATTGGACTCGATTCACTGTTAGCACTCGGAGCGAAAGTGGATCTTGCGAATAAGACTCTAATCACAAAGAATGCAATAATACCCCTACAATTTAAACCCAATCTAATGTCAAAAAAAATTAATATTCTTCCAAATTCTAAGTCTATAATTCGAACGCCGGTAGATATACAGAATGGCGATATATACATTAAGACAACAGTAATTAAACCCCATTTAATAATACCCGAAGGAGTCTATCACGCGAACAATTGGTACAGTCTGGTTGAAGTAATAAATCAATCAGATGAAGAACATTCTTTCGTAATAGAGCAACCTCTAAAAGTGAGCAGATACTCCAATTTAGAATATTCAGAAATTCATAATTTCAATATCCAAAGTCAGGGCCAGGATGAGATAGCAGTAGATGACCTTACCGAACTACTCCGCACAAATCACCTTAACCCTGAAGAGAAGAAAACTCTCTTCAAGATTTGTAAAGAATATAGTGATGTCTTCTTCAGGGAGGGACAGAACCTGTCCTTTACGAACAAAATTAAACACAGGATCAGAACAACGGATGAAATACCTATTTACACAAAATCATATAGGTATCCGTTCATTCATAAAGATGAAGTGAAACGTCAAATCAGCGATATGCTTGAACAGGGAATTATTAGACCAAGCTATTCCCCTTGGAGTTCCCCCATATGGATCGTACCGAAAAAAAGAGACGCTAGTGGTCGACAAAAGTGGCGTCTTGTAATAGACTATCGTAAATTAAACGAGAAGACTATATCTGATCGTTACCCTCTCCCAAACATAACGGAAATCCTGGACAAATTAGGTAAAAGCCAATATTTCACGACCCTGGACCTCGCGAGTGGATTCCACCAAATTGAGATGGATCCTAGAGATGTCAAGAAGACGGCTTTCACCGTCGAAGGTGGCCACTATGAATATATAAGAATGCCTTTTGGGCTGAAAAATGCCCCCTCCACGTTTCAGCGTGTCATGGACAATGTCCTTAAAGATATCCAGGGCAAGCATTGTTTGGTGTACTTAGACGACATTATTATTTACTCAACTTCGCTGCAAGAGCACGTCGAGAGCCTAAGAAAAGTATTCCAGAGGCTTAGAGAAGCTAACTTCAAAGTACAAATGGATAAATCTGAGTTTTTTCAGAAGGAAATCGCTTTCCTCGGCCATATAGTGACACCAGATGGCGTCAAGCCTAATCCTGATAAGATTCAGGCTATAAAAGATTTTCCAATCCCTCGTACCCAAAAGGAAATAAAAAGTTTTCTCGGATTATTAGGCTACTACCGCAAGTTCATAAAGGACTTTGCCAAACTCACTAAACCCTTAACGGTGTGTCTGAAAAAGGGAAATAGAGTAGAGCTGAACGCTCAATATATAGAGGCCTTCAATAATTGTAAAGATCTGCTGATGAATGATCCGATATTACAATATCCGGACTTCACTAAGCCATTTATACTCACCACCGATGCTAGTAATTTTGCAATTGGTGCCGTGTTATCTCAAGGCCCCATTGGTAGCGATAAACCAATCAGTTTCGCAAGCAGAACGCTAAGCAGCTCTGAAATAAATTATTCTACTACAGAGAAGGAACTCTTGGCCATAGTATGGGCCACAAAATATTTTAGACCATACCTGTTCGGTCGCCAATTCAAAATTGTCACAGATCACAAGCCTTTGACGTGGCTAATGGGACTCAAAGACCCTAACTCCAAGCTAGTTCGCTGGAGGCTCAAGCTCGCTGAATATGACTTTGAAATAGTATATAAAAAAGGCAGTCAGAATACAAACGCTGATGCCTTAAGAAGAATAAAATTTAATGAAAAGCCCAAAGTAGACGTCAATATTAACGAGTCACATCCTAGCACCTCCATCCAAGGGAATGCCGAATCAACAGCTGGTACAACAGTTCATTCGGCGGACGAAAACATAAGTCGCAACATACCAATTTCTGAAAAACCTTTGAATGAATTTAATATACAACTAATTTTAGAATGTTCAAACAAAAGACCCCCAATTAGCATGGAATCACCTTTCAAAAACAAACAAAGAAGAATCATAAGACTACCCAATTTTTCCGAAGAAAATATTATCAGTATATTTAAAAAATACCTTCCTCCAAATAAACTATCAGCAGTTTATACAGATGATATTACGTTTAGAACATTACAAAAAATTTATTCCGAATTCTTTTCCCAAGCAAAGACTTTTAAAATGGTACGTTGCACCGAACTGTTGGAGGACGTTAAGGAGGACGACGAACAGGATAAATTAATTAATGACTACCATAAAAATAATAATCATCGCGGTATAAACGAGACCTTTCTCCATCTAAAACGAACACACTACTTTCCTCACATGATAACAAAAATTACTAAAATAATTAATAATTGCGAGACATGTCAGACCTTGAAGTATGATAGAAAACCACCAAAACCGAAACATGAAATTCCTGAAATTCCGAGTAAGCCACTTGACCTCGTACATATTGATATCTATACAATTAACAATCAGCAAATCTTAACTATTATTGATAAATTTTCAAAATTCGCCGCCGTATATACATTACCTGCTAGAACTAGCCTCGCAGTAATAAAATCATTAAGAAATTATATGAGTATTCATGGAATTCCTAAAAAATTAATATGTGATCAAGCTACAGAATTTTCTTCTCTAATATTTACTGATTTTTGTAAACAATATAATATTAAACGACATATAACCTCTTTCCAGCAATCTTCAAGTAATTCCCCAGTAGAGAGACTCCATTCTACACTAACAGAAATTTATCGAATTATTTACAATAAACGATTAACTAAAGACCACGAAGATACCCTAAATGAAACAGTTTTAACATATAATAATGCGATTCATTCCTCAACAAAGTTTACCCCATTTGAAATATTTTACGGTAGAACCTACAAATTTGATAAAAGCCTATCCCAAACTAATTCCCACGAATACCTACAGAAACTTAACGAATTCCAAGAGCACCTTTACCCGGCCGTTAAATCAAAATTGGAACAAAGTGCATTAAAAAATATTACTAAACTTAATGAAAACAAAGAAGATCCGCATCAATATAACGAGGGTTCAATAGTTTATAGAAAGGAATGCCGTCGTAATAAGCTAACACCTAGATTTAAGAAGAATATAGTTAAGGAAAATAGAAAAGTAACACTTTTAACTAACGCCAATCAAAAAATTCACAAATCAAAAATCAAGAAGAAACGTAAATTTCAGGCTAACCGTAATTCGGACTCAGAAAATAGAGGTACAGGACCTGACCAATAACAAAGGACTATTACCATTGGAACTCGGTACTGCTAGGACTATACGAACGTACAACAACTTGATACATATAGTAAAACTGGACGACTACAGACAAAACATAGACAAAATCAAAGACTCACTCGAATCACTAAACAATACGGACGGACTGACAGACTCAGTAAAATTAACGAAATTTAAATTAAAGGAATTAGAAAATAGATTGCACTCCCTAAGGAATAAACGCGGTTTGATCGACGGACTCGGGACAGTCATAAAGGCAATTACCGGTAACATGGACGCAAATGATGCTAAGAAGTTGAATGATGAGATCGAAACTATAATGTCAAACGAGAGAGCCTTACAAATCGAGATAAATCACCAAACCCAAATTAACGGAAAAATGATTGAAAGATTTGATAACGTAACCAAGCACATAAACAGTCAGCAGACTTTAATCAAAAAATATTTGGAAGATTTTCAGGACCAGTTGAGGAATAAAATTAGAAGCGAAAATTCAGCTCTTAGATTGATTCAATTTCTTAATCAAATTAATTACAATATCGATCTCTTAAACATGCACCTCACGAGCATAGCGGAAGCCGTCACACTGGCAAGACTGAATATAATTTCTAAACATATATTAAGTCCTCAGGAACTGTCCGAACTATATACATTTTTCGAAAAACAATCCGTTAATATTCAATCAGATGAAAATATATATGAATTCTTAGGTCTCCAAGCATATTTTAATGGCACCAATATCATATTCAACATCCGAATACCAATCATACCCAAAGATTTCTACTCTCTTTTCCACATCATTCCCCTACCAATTCATAACAAAATAATAAAATCCAAACCTTATGTCCTTATTAATTCAAATTATATTCAATTTCTTGACACGAAATGCAACAACATCGAGAAAACATTCTACTGCCACGAGACCTTCCGAGAAGAGACCAGAAACTCCAGATGCATCGGCAACCTAATCACCAACATCCCTGCTAGCTGTGAACTTCAGGAAGAAACCACCACATCGCAGATCATTCAACCAGAACCCAACTACCTACTCCTCATAAACATACCAGCATCAACCTTCAACACCACATGTGGACCAGCAAACCAGAAGATCAACGGAACGGTGCTCATCCACTTCGAAAATTGTGATGTTACAATCAATGATATCACCTACGAAGCCAAGGAGAACACATTCTGGAACGAGATCAACATCCTTCCAACAATCTTCAACAACATCAACGTAACCTTCCCGAACAAGAGCATACACCTGGACGACTTTAAGCCCTACATCTTCGGCAGAGAATCAAATTTCGACCTTCTAAATTTTGATACCCACCAAATAAATCTTCACTTGACCATCTCAATAACAACAATTATCCTGGCCATCATCCTGATTACCTACATAGCTGTCAAATGGAAAACCCACATCTATAATCTCAAGGACCTCAACAACAAGCCGTCTACAGCCATACCAGTCATCGCTCCATCCAGCGAACCTGCAAGGATTCAGTTCCTCTGGCCGGCGCTCAACTCTAAGGGGGGAGGAGTTATGGCACCCAGCAACCCCTGCAACATAACAACATAACATTTTGCTTAAATTATTAATTTCTTAGTTAAATCAATTATTTTCACATTTTTGCTATCTAATCAATTTCTCAAATTTCATAAATGTAAAGTAGTTCACCCGTTTCGCTTAGACTCAAATTCATTCACCTTAAGATCCAATTTCATTGTCACGTTTAGCTAACCTACCTATGTTCAATCAATTGTCTAGACATGGCGTAAGCAGAAATAAGCTTTAAATATTACCAATAATTTTGTAAGACGACTCAGTCTATTGGAATCAGTCTCACTCTTGTGTTGTTAATTAGTTCGGAAGAATAAACTGCGTTTAAATTCGGAAAATTAATTTTTTTTATTAAAAGAGTATTCAAAGTTATTAACTCGGGCGAGCGAATCTGATTTTGGTGCTGTTTTAGTTTTTTAGTACGGTCGTTTTACAACGTCTCCGCGTGTGTCTCATGTACGACATTTCGTGGACAATGTTATGAACATTTTTTTTTTGTGTGTTTCTTATCTGGATTTGTCCGAGTACGCTTGAGTTGGAAGCGTGGGAAGAATTATTATTATTTGTTGTTTTGTTTTAATCTGTAAGTTTTCCGAGACTTAGGTGTTTCCGTTACGGTTTTTCAGGGTAGCTGTTTTTTGTGATCTTGTGCTATTGTCGTTGTGCAAGGACAGATGAAATATTTCTTTTTGACTAATTAATAATTGTTTACTGACTGGGGCTGACCCAATTACTCGAAATACGGTTTCAAGCGATTGTTGTGTATTACCTTTCTTCTTTTTCTGATTTTAATTTCCGTATTTACTGGGGATTTTACTGCTGTGACTACAAATGGTCCTTCCCACCTTTCTGAGAGTTTATGTTTTTGATTTTCACTCTTCAGAAGTACTTTGTCGCCTATGTGGAACGATATTGACTTCGCATTTTTATCATAGTATTCTTTCGACTTTTGCTTACCAAGATATTTTTTCCTGCGGTAGCGTATGATTTCTGCAGCTTATAGCGGAGCATGTGATAATAGCTCTCGTTATTATAAAGGGGTTCTGGTTCCCTTTTTAAATTTGATGGGACATCCGCCATGAAACCGAATAAACAGTCCATGGGCGTGAGCTTTGTCCCTTCGTGCGAGTTACGTCCGTAGCTCTGGCGCCTCTTAAGTTAAGCACTAGCCCAAATAACTATCAAGTTCATTTTGTCTAGTATTAAATTAAGTACATTTCATCGAAATTATGTCGGGCAAAATTTAACTTTTATCACGTTCTGTAACATTAACTTTAAGAAAATGTCACGAAGCGATCAAATTATGTACACCTGCAAATGTTCCCTTTGTTTGGACTAAGAGATCATGTTAAACAAGCTAAGTATAAAAGTCTTTATGTAAACAATGTCAGTCAGTCTAATCTTAAGATCCAGACGGTACGGAAATAAAGGAAAGACCAACTTAAGTTGTGTTTTATTCCGCTTTATATTTTATTTTTATGAAGACTTATAAAAGTTTTCATTTAATTTGCGTAGGAACTGATCCCAGCTTCTAGAATTTTCGTCTACGAAGGTACGTAAATATTCGATCAGGGGCCTATGTGCTCTTTGTAGTGCCCCGTTTGATTGCGGATGATAAGCAGAGGTCTGTAACTTTTTCACTTTTAATAATTTACAAACTTGTTTGAAAAGATCACTTAGGAAATTTGTTCCTTGATCAGTGACAATTTTCTTTGGAATGCGGTAGCGCGTGACGATTTCGTCGAAGAAAATTTGCGCTATTGTTTCCGCTTCCGCGTTAGGTATCGCGTACCAGTCCACGAATTTTGTCAGGTTATCCTGGAATGTTAGGATGTATTTGTTCCCTGATGCGGACTCTTCTAGTGGCCCTACAATATCAAGATAAACCTTGTCAAAAGGCTGTTCGGCTATGTCAGTGATAACCATAGGCATTTTATATTGCGGAGATGCCTTTAATTTTTGGCATTTCGGACACTTTTTCACATACCGCTTGATATCACGCAGCATGTGTTTCCATTGGCACTTACGTTTGATTCTTTTGTAAGTTTTTATTACTCCCTGGTGACCTCGAAGGGTGAATCGTGATAATCTTTCAAAATAATTTTAATTTCTTCGGGGCTCGAAATTAATTCAGGGGTCCTGTGAAGCGATTCCGCGGTTGGGGAATCCTCATTTCTCTTAATTTGTGATGGGTCGTGAAGACCTTCGTTTTCGCCAGGTTTTGATTCCTGAGAAAAGAATTCTGCCGGGATTATTTGTTGATCAATTTCTTCGTCTTTTGGGTCTGAGTCTTGTTTATATTTTAATTCTTGTGGCTTTTTGTCTGCCCGTTTTATTTTTTGGGGCTGTTTTTCTGCCGTTCAGCTTAACCCCTTCGGGTTCCATCCGTTTTGCCTGGTTTTCAGTTTCAGATGATTTTCGGGAGCCACTTTCCTTCGTCTCGAGAAAAATGGGGTACGAGAATTCCTCTAAATTGGTTTCCGTGCGAGGAAACCGAAGTTCTCGAGTTGGGCCCTCAACGTTGCAATTTTGGGCGAGGAAATCGTTGCCTAATAGGCCGTCGTGAGAGAGGTCTGAAGTATTCTCTATTACCTGGAAAGTGCAGGGCGTTTTTATTATCTTGCCTTTATTTAATTTTGTAACAAGGTTTCCCTGATAGCTTCCCAGGGTGTATCCCGTGCCAAAAGGAGTTTGCAGGGTAAGAATCCTCTCGGTATTTATTAGCTCGGAAGATTTCAAAGCTTGTTCTTTAATTAAGCTTATCTCAGCGCCCGTGTCCACCACTATTTGAGTTTTTTCTTTCTGCCCGAAGTCTAAGGGAGCTCTACTACGGGAGTACTTGGTTTGGGCGGCTGAGAGTACCCTGAATCTTTATTATAAGTCTTTACTGTCGAGCCGGGGATTTCGGGCTCGACTCGCTGTCGTTTCCCGACTTTCGGCTTTGGTATTCTTTTTTCTTTTGGCATGCGTTTTCATCATGCCCACGGCGGCCGCACCAGTCGCATTTTACCCGCACATTAAAAACGCGGCGCGCCCCATTGTTATTGTTTGCGGGGACCGATTGTGCGTTCCTGCGTGGTGGACCGTTACTATTATTGCGACATGTTTTAATGTCGTGTCCCATTTTATTACATTTTATGCACACTGGAGTGTTTTTGCGTTTATAACACTCATCATAGGTATGCCCTCGTTTGGAGCAAAAGCTACACACAATGTTGGCTGGGGGCTTAAGGGCTCCTCCAGCGGCCGGATTTTGTGATTTCGGCAATGTATTGTTCACTGGATTGGCGGGATTAACTTGCGGGAACTGCGTGGAATTCGGCATCCGTCCGGTGGCTGCGTGAGGATATCCAAATACCGCATTTGAGTATACAGCTGCCGCGGCAGCATTAATCGGATATCCTCGCGGATCGCCGTAACCCGGAAGCGCCTGGCAATGAGAATTATTAGGGACAATTTCTTGCGGGGGCGCGAGAGTATTGCCGGAAAAATGGAAAGCCCCTTGCTGAAGCTTCTCCATGTCCAACGCTTTTTTAGCCAACTCTTCTAGATCGGGCTCATTTAGTGTCAGTAGATACTGACGAAGATAGGGACTTAGAGCGCCGTTTCGCAAAGTATTTTTCGCGAAATCTTCCAATTGGTAATTAACGGTTGCTGCTGCTGCAGTACCATACTTGTCCTCTGCCGCCTCTTTGCATTGCGACAAAGCTTTTCTAATGCGCGAGATGAACCGTGTAAGATCTTCATACGGTGTTTGGCGCATGGCTATTAATTTATTTACAAGTGTTTGCTGGGACTCACGAGGTAGGAACGCTACATTTAATTTATCTTCAATTTCTTTGAAGGTAGTAGGTTCCTCTGTGGCCAAGAGCTGGTATGCCTCGCCCCGGAGTCTCGTCGGGATCATTTTTATGAAAGTGGGTCTGTCACCATCTGGCAGGCATTCTAAGCACCGCCGGCAGCAGCCCAAAAAGGCTTGGAGCTCAGTGCTTAGGTTGAGACCTGAAGTCCCGATCCCAATGTATCCGCACCGTTCCGATCCGTCCGCTCCGCACCGATCCGTAGAGAAGCCCGGTTCCAATGCTTCCGAAGTTTGACATTTCTGTTAGTGTCAAAGTGGAAATAAGTGAGCTGCTGAAATTATTTGATTTGCTTTGTGAGGCAAAAATAGGTTTCTCTTTGTAAATCTGCCCCCCCGAATATATAACATAGTGATACCAATAATTGTAAAACACCATTGAATTGAATTGAATTGATTGTTTTGTGAGCTAATCAAGATATATAAAGAATGGAAATAAGGGAGCTGCTGAAATTATTTGATATGTTTTGTGAGCTAATCAAGATATATAAACAATATAAAATACTAAAAAGGCAAAGACGCATGAGGCGCTGGTGGGTTCGCCCAACTAATCTTACAAGAAATGAATTGGGATTTTTTAATGCAAGTTTTTTGCCAATGAAAAATATCGACCCCGAGGTTTTCTTTCAGCACACCCGTATGACGAGAAATGTCTATGATATTCTCCTTAATCTAGTAGAGCAAGATTTGACAAAAAAGTCTATACGTCGGCCTATAAACTTCGAGTGCAGACTTGCTCTTACTTTATCGTAAGTATTTTTCATATAAGACAAAATACATGTTTTATTTATATAATTATACCTTTGAGATATTTGTCTCAAGGAGTACGTGCAAGGTTTTTGGCGTCCAGTTATAAAATGGGGAGAACAACAGTCCGACGAATAATTTTAGAAACTTGCGATGTAATCTGGAATGTTCTTTCGATATATGTTTCGAAACCGAGCTCTATAGATTACGAATTAATTGCCAAAGAGTTTGAAGCAAAATGGAATTTGCCCCACTGCATTGGGGCTATTGATGGGAAGCATATAAATATTCAAGCGCCGCCCAATAGTGGGTCGAGTTTCTTCAATTATAAAAAGGACTTCAGCATTGTTTTGTTGGCGGTATGCGACGCAAATTATACCTTTACCGATATTTGTGTAGGTGCATATGGCAGCCAAAGTGATGGTGGTAAGTTGAAAATATACGTTATTATATAAATATATACATATATGATAAATTTTTCAAAGGTATCTTACGAGACTCCAACTTTGGAAAGCAATTATTTGAGGGAAAATTGTCAATTCCAAAAGAGAACAATTTACCAGAGAGCATCAGGATATGTCCCTATTTCTTTGTTGGTGATGCAGCATTTCGACTCCGGACTAACTTGATGAGGCCATACCCAGGAAAAGCTTTGTGTGAATCAAAAGACATTTTTAATTATCGGCTGTTCTGAGCTCGAAGGATAATCGAAAATAGCTTCGGAATTTTAGTTTCTAGATGTAGAATTTTGAAGAACACTCTTAACCTGTACCCGGAAAATGCCGAACGAGAGGTACTAGCTGCAGTAGCATTGCATAATTTCATAAAGCTCAACGACACTGAGAGTAGGTACATTCCGCCGAACTTTATTGATCGGGAAGATAGCGAGCATAATATACATATGGGTGAGTGGCGAAATGGAGTAGAAAGTCTACCACCAGCTCGACTTGGATCCAATAATGCAACACGATCGGCCTTCAATCAGCGGGATAATTTAGCTGATTATTTTGTCAATGAAGGAGCTGTTCCTTTCCAATATCGGTCAAATAGGAATAGGTTGTGAAAAAGGAATTCAAATTAAAAATGTTTATATATTAAAATGAAATATATTTTATTTTTTATAATCCTAACTGGCACTATTTTTAACGGCTTCCGTAGCCTTCATTAAAATTTCTATTTTAAATTTAACCTTCTCATCTTCGGTCATTTGTTTCATTTTCTTTTCGATGGATTTTAAAAATAAGCTATCTTCGTTTCCTCGTTATTTTCTTTCAGTTTTTCGGAAAATGCTGCTAGAGTTGCCATTATTGCCTTATCAACCTGCTCGTCTGCCTCACGACCTCTTCGACGTTTCGCCGAAGATGTGCTGCTGGGCAACGAGGAATCGAGGGTGGCAGCGTCCAAATTAATTGCAGACGCAGGGTCGTCTGGCCCACATGTTAAATTTTCTTGTACAAAATCCTCTTCTACATTGCTGCATCCGCTGCTCCGATTTTCTTTCATTCTGCAATTAATTATATTTAAATATACAAAACCGTTTTTAAAAATTATTGTACTCACCGTCGTGGCTTAATGCTCTCGTTTAGAAAGGCTAGTAAGGGGAAGAGCTACCACATATCGCCTTCTTTGGCAGCGGAGCCAGATGGAGCCCCCAGCTTTTTCTTCTCTCTTACGTATTTGTCCCGAAGAGAATTCCATTTCTTTTTCGCTATAAAACAATTTATTAACTTATATTTTCGTTATTCAAAACATTTTTAAACATTACCATCTACTTGGTATGTTTCTCCTGAATATTTCCATATCTTCTCCTTCTCATTTTGATTCATATAGTTTTTATTGCTTTTTTCATACAGCTCCGGATGTCTCTTGATATCCTCAATAAATTGTTCAAGATCCATTTTCACTGATTTAACTTAAGAAACTGTCCACTCGGAGCACAACAACATGAAACTGTCACAATAAAATGTTTTGTGAGGTTATGCGTTCCGTAACAATCCGAAAAAGTTGAAAGTTAACCAACTCTTCCGTACCGATCCGATCCGTACGTGCCATTGGGACCACCTTTCCGAGCGGCCATATATTTCCTAAGCAACCATCGAATTTCAAATTTGACAGCTGGTCGGATCGGAACGGTGCGGATACATTGGGATCGGGGCTTGACTCTCCAGAAAATATTGGTACTATCTGAGTCAAATTTCTGGTGACTTCAGTATAGTTTGCCATTTTAATTTTGGTTTTCGGAAGTACAAATTTCTGGGGAGTTTGAGAGTGATTTAGCTCACTCGAATTGTCTGGGGCCTTATTCTCTATTACAATATTGTAAAAATTTCTAACGAAAATGTCAAATTCGAATTCTCTATTACAATATTGGTGTTATTCTGCTCGAAACTGCAACAATATTGTTAGATTTTCATTCGAAAGGTGTTGTGCTATCGAGCAGATATAAAATGTTAATAAAAGTGGGTTTTTTCTTGAACATAATTGAATATGTTTTATTAAATTGAAGTCGATAGTACCAATTACTTCTAAAGTACCGCTTATTTATAAAAAAATGCCTTTGCAAGCTTCTTCGAAAATTCAAACGAAATTTTTACCGGACATAACACGTTTTGTAATATTGTGGTCACTTCCTCTTAATATCCTCGACACTGTTGCTTGGCAACAATATTGTCAAATTTTCATTCGAAAGGTGTTGTGCTGTCGCAAAAATGTAAGATGTGATTAAAAGTTGGTTTTTTTTTAAATATAGGTGAATATTTTTTATTAAATTCAGGTCCAAATCAACAAGTCTTAAGCAGTATGATGCAATGGTGAGTTTTATGGAGGATCACTCCGAATTAGCGCGGGGCTACGTTAATACCCCAAGTGCTAGGGAAAAGTCGAAGAATTTATGGAAGGAGCTAATAAATCTGTTGAATTGCCTTGGTCCAGTAACTCGCAATGTAGATGGTTGGAAAAAGGTTATTAAAAAAATCAAAATTTTACATCAAGTACTATATTTCCTTCTTCAGGTGTGGGCAGATTACAAACAGAACATTAAACGGAAAGTAAAAAAAAAATAAAGTTAACATGTTCCAAACTGGTGGTGGTCCTAATAAGGAAGTGAAATTGACCGACAGCGAAAAAAAAGTATACGATCTGCTAAATTTACCCAAAAACGCTGACGATCCTCTCAATCCAAAAGAAGTGTTGCATCAGGAATTTGAAAAAGGATGTCAAGAATTAGGACTATCTTCAAAAGTACTAACTGCGGAGGAGACTATTTTTGCCACCAGCGACGGATTTAACAATGCAAATGAAGATTCTTATGTGGCTGAAGAAATATCTGTTAATGTTGTCGACAGCCTACCAAAAAACATAAATAAAAGGAAAAGCGCAGAAAACAAGGAAAACGCATTAAGGCAACTGTAGCGTGAATACTCAAACTTCCGGTTAGGTGAGAGAAGCAAACACTAAATTAGACTAGTAGCCGAATAAACTTTAATAGGAGAAAAATACAACAGCTTAGAGTTAGTTACAAGCGAAGAATCAAATTCCGGAACAAAACACAATTAATTAATTGACACATTTTCCAAAGGAGCCGGGTTGCTGAGACGAACGGGTTGCTCAGCCGATTCTTTTCTTTTTTTTCACAGTTGATTACTCAACATTCTCCCCCCCTTTGGCAACAGCGTTGACAAATGAATCTTCAAGAGCGGAGACTGGTAGAACACAAAGTTTAGCGATTGGCCTTGTCAGCGTAGATGTAGCGGTCTTGATAGTTACCACCCTGGTAAGCCCATCCTTGCCAGGATGTAGAGCGAGTACTCGAGCGAGAGGCCACTTAGTTGGAGGTAGTCGTTCATCAGTTAGCAGTACCATGGATCCGACTTTAATCTCATTAGAGGGGTGATGCCATTTTGATATCGACTGGTAGCGATGTAGACACTCAGCGGACCATCTCTTCCAAAAGTGTGCGGTTCTCTGTTGTATAAGCTGCCACTTAGAGAGTCTCGTCTCAGCGATCTCACTCAGCGAAGGTGAAGGAAGAGAGGTTAGCGGCTCACCGATAAGAAAATGACCTGGCGTAAGCGCTGCTAGGTCTGCAGGATCTTCAGAAAGCGGTGCCATGGGCCGAGAGTTCAAAACTGCTTCGACTTGGTTCAGAAGTGTAGTCATCTCCTCATAGGTTAAGAGGGTTTCACCAATGACTCGTTGTAGGTGGAACTTCAGCGATTTTACCGCGGCTTCCCATTTACCACCAAAGTGGGGTGCTCCAGGTGGGTTGAAGGCCCAGTTGGTGCCGTCAGTAGAGAGGAGCGTAGCGAGTTGTCCCAGTTCTTTCGATCCCATCTTGAAGAGGCGTTTTAGAGTCGCATCTGCCCCAGCGAAATTGGTACCACAATCACTGTAAAGCGTATGGCAGATGCCTCGACGGCTAGCGAATCTTCTATACGCTGCGATGAAAGCGTCCGAAGAATAGTCGGTGACGACTTCCAAATGCACAGCTGATGTAGCGAAGCACACAAACACTGCAATCCATCCCTTGTGCGTTTTGGAACCACGGCCCTTCCAAGTTTTCAAGGTAATTGGACCAGCATAGTCTATACCGGTATGAAGAAAAGCACGTGCAGGCGTTATTCTTGCAGCGGGCAGTTGCCCCATCAACTGTTGAGCTCGTAACCCTCGGTGGCGAGTGCAAGTGACGCAGCGAAGAATGAATGATCGTACCGGTGCTCGACCACCAATAATCCAGTACGAACGTCTTAGATAAGCGAGTGTCAATTGAGTGCCGCCATGTAGAGTGCGGTGATGAGCATCAGCTATCAAGAGAGAAGTTAAAGGCGATTCTCGAGGCAAAATAGCGGGGTGCTTCTGTTCAGAATCAAGCAGCGAATGTTTCAAGCGTCCGCCAACTCGTAGGACACCGTGATGATCAAGGAATGGTGTCAGCTTGATTAGATGACTCGATTTAGCGAGCTGATTGCCTTTTGATAGCGTTCTCAACTCCTCAGCGAAAAAAGATGTTTGTGTTATCTTGATGATCAACACTCTAGCGGTTTCCAGGTCAGCGGTAGTCAGCGGTGTGGTCAGCGAAGAGTGTGGTACCTTTTGCAAGCGAGCGATGAAGCGTAAACAGATGGCTAACGTTCGTAGTAGGCGTGGCAGTGACGAGTAGCGAGTAATAAGTTCCCAGAGAGGATGCTGATCTGTTTCTATAGCGACATTGAAGAAAAGACCTGGTTTTTCTTCAAGGTGAGCGGTTGTTGTAGCGGGAGGATCAAATGTTGGCCATTCATCACAAGGTTGTAATAGCCATGAGGGCCCATGCCACCAGAGTGAATGCTGCTTAAGTTTCAGAGTACAGAGTCCTCGAGAAGCACAATCAGCGGGATTTTGCTTCCCAGCAATGAACCGCCACTTAGCTGAGGGTTGAAGGTCTTGAATTTTCTGTACTCGATTGCAGACGTACTCCTTCCAACGAGATGGATGACTTCTGATCCATGTAAGAGCAACAGCGGAGTCTGTCCAGAGAACGGTGGGAACGTCACCAAGCTCAAGCGTGGTCTGGACGTAGCGAGTAAGCCTAGAGAGAATTACTGCAGCGTTGAGCTTTAATCTCGGAATAGTGAGATGCTTAAGTGGAGCAACTTGCGTTTTTGCGCACACAAACGAAGTCGTAGAGCTGCCATCAGGAGCGACGACTTTGAGGAAAACTACTGCAGCCATAGCGAGTTGTGAGGCGTCAGAGAAGCCGTGTATCTCGACGGTAGACGCGGAGGTTAAGTGCAGCCAGCGAGGTATCTCAAGCGATTCTATGTGCAGTAAGTCTTCCCTGAAGAGTTGCCATTTGTGTGAAAGTACAGGTGAAAGAGGCTCATCCCAGCCGAGTTTCTCTAGCCACAGTTCTTGAAGCAGCATCTTGGCTCGTATAACTAGCGGAGCGAGGAATCCTAGTGGATCAAATAGTCGAGCAGTTTCGGAGAGAATGGATCGTTTGGTGACTGTCTTCTCTATAGATGATGAATAAGTAAACTTAAACTTATCTTGTGTTGGGTGCCAGGTCAGACCAAGCACCTTGATGGTAGATTCCTCGAAGCTGATAGGGTCGGCAGTTGTGAGAGCAGCTGGTGATACCTGAGCGAGAAGTTCAGCGGAATTACTGGCCCACTTAGCAAGCGGAAAACCTCCAGAGGAGCAAATAGCTGTGAGTTGTTGAGCAATCAAAGTAGCCTCGGGAATAGAATCAGCTCCTCCATAGATGTCGTCAACATAACGACCCTTGGTGAGCGGGTCCACAGCGAGTGGGAAGCGATGCCCTTCATCTTTGACTAGTTGGAGGAGGGTACGGACAGCTAGAAACGGAGCACAGCGGGTCCCATAGGTCACAGTAGTGAGTTGATATGGGGCGACCTGTTGGTGTTGGTCGACCCAGAGGATTCGCTGTAAATCCCAGTCGAGCGGGTGGACCTTGATCTGACGGTACATCTTAGTGATGTCCGTGGCGAAGACGAAGCGATGACGGCGAGCCCAGAGGAGTACATCGGACAGATCAATCTGGATCTTGGGTCCAGGATGGAGGATGTCGTTGAGCGAAACCCCAGAAGAGGTGTTACTGGAGCCATTGAAAACGACCCTCAGCTTCGTAGTGATGCTCTGCTCCTTCAGCACACCATGATGAGGTAAATAGTATGCAGGTAGAGATTCTGAACCTATAGAAGGTGCTACCCTCATGTGGTCAAGCTGTTCATACTCACTCATAAAGTTGTTGTAGAGTGTACTGAAGGAGGGATTAGAGGCTAAACGTCGGAGAGTGCTTTGAAGGCAGCGACGAGCGGTCGAGAGCGAATTACCCAGTTGTGTGGCAGGAGAATTGAGCGGAAGCCTTACTATGTAGCGACCTGAGGCGTCCCTGGAGTGCGTGTTGATGAAGTACTGTTCACACTCTTCATCAGCAGGGCTGAGGGGTGGAGCTGCCAAGGTAGGCGTCTCTTCTTGCGACCAAAACTGTGAGAGGAGGTCATGGAGATCCTGATCAGCGGAGACATGGTGACCGTACCCGACAGCGGTTGAACTCAACAAGTCGGCTGTTCCAAAAATAATCCACCCAAACATGGTGGCCTGAGCGACTGGGGTGTTACTCGATCCTTTGATCACTCCAGGCCGGATAATCAGACCGGTTGGAGCAGCCCCAAGCACCATGTCCACGGGTCCAGGCAATGTTTCTTTCAGGTACATGTCCGGGGGGGCGTAGCCCCCCCGGAGTAATCCTAGCGCCCCCCCGGAGAAAAATGTTTCAGCGCGCGAACGCGAAGTCGCGTCGGGGACTTACTCCGCACTTTAGGTATGCTCGGCCGTCGTTACTCGTTCGCTTGCCGCCTCGCTCGCGTTGTCATAGCGTTAACGTACAATATTAGGCCCTATTCTCGAATCCGAATTCACAAGTGCTGAGCTGGAACTTCTCAGACAGCTTGATTTTAAAAATCTTCTTAAATGTTCCATTCTGCTTAGAGATTTCCTACATTCCGATCTGTAAGGCCAAAAAACAAAAATATCCACATATATAAAACAAAAATATCCAGAGATTTCCTACATTCCGATCTGTAAGGCCAAAAAACAAAAATTATCCACATATACAAAACAAAAATATCCACATGTATAAAACAAAAATATCCACATGTATATTGGGGAGAATTCCATTTCAGCTGAATTTTAAGGATTAAGAAAGCATTCCAAGTTAAACTTTCAAGGTGGTGAGGTGTATTATTTAGAAAATATAGAAAAATCCACGTAACCATTTTCGTTTACATATTCTTTTGGTTTATAACTAAAGTATTAAAGAATTGATTTGAAAGTGAAGTGTAAGAAATTGAGGTGAGTTATTCACTAGCAACCGTATGCATAACAATATCTTAAAATAGGTTTTAAGCGTTCATTACTTAAAACCCTCTTTATGACTAATAGGCGTTTTAAATGCATTATTCATAAATTCGCTGTAAACGCTTTGCAACTAAAATAGGATTAAAGTACGTTTTAGCGTTCTTAAATTGAAATAAATGTGTCAAAATCCTGGATATTTTGAATTGATTAATTAAAGTAGGTGTGAGTGTGAGCCTTCTGTAAATTCTCTCAATTCTCTCAGCTGTTTAACGATATTGGATGTTTATGAATAATATTGTCACTTTTAAGTTTTTATGAATACGGGTGTAACTGTTTTGTTTTTCCTATTGATTGCGGTTTTTTACAAATTATTTAGATTAATTATTCCAAGATCTACGTAAATTGTTTTGGCGAATTGAATTGATAGGTTATTAATGCGATACTTACAGCCGTATTCATAAAAACATAAAAGTGATTTATAAAGGGTTCACAATGAAAATGCTTAAAATTTTATTCATAAACATCCAATATCGTTAAAATACTCTTACAACAGCTGAGAAAATTGAGAGAATTTACAGAAAGCTCACACCTACTATAATCAATCAATTCAAAGAATCCAGGATTTTGACACATTATTTCAATTTAAGAACACTACAACCTATTTTAATCTTATTTAGTTGCAAAGGGTTTGCAGTCAATTAATGAATCATGCATTTAAAAAGCCCATTAGTCTTAAAGAGGGCTTTAAGTAATGAATGCTTAAAACCAATTTTAAGATATTTTTATGAATACGGCTGTTACTGTAAATAAACTGTCCCGGCAATGCATAATTTGTGAACTATTTTCTATATAGAATGAAGAGAACAATAGACTGCTATTTTCGTGCCGCACCGGCGGCGGCGGCACCTACTAAAAAACAGAGAGAAGAATGTGAAGCAGGACCATCCACTCAACCGACTGAATTACAAGTGGTAAATACAGGTGCTGAGTCGTCCAGTTTGAAATCATCGGGCCAAGAAGAACGGCACTATAATAAAAAATGGGAAGATAAATATACTTGGATAGTCTACGATGAAGAAAGTGGGGGTGCATTTTGTAAACTATGCAAAATTTATATGAAAAATGAAGCAAAAGTTTTGCAAAAGACAGGTGGGGTGTTCATAACAGTTCCATTCAAGTCATTCAAAAATGCCTTAGGAAAAAATGGCAAATTAGAGAAGCATGAACATTCATCAGCTCATACTATAAGTACAGAAATGGAAAATCTCAGAAGGCAGGCAATGAAAAAACCCATTCATACTCAAATTATTCGACAAAGTGATAGTGAAAAAGAGTTAAATAGGAGGGGCTTAATAGTACTTTTAAGAGGTTTGTACTTTTTAATTAAAGAAGAAATAGCTCACACTACTAAGTATGAGAGTTTGATTGAAAATATTCTTGACAAACTCAATAACGAATTTAAAACATGGAGAAATGCGCTAAGTGATCGAGCTAATTATAGCAGTAAGGACACAGCTTGTGAACTACTAGCATGTATGGGTGAAGTTTTGAGAGATGAGTTGAAGGAAACGCTAAAAAACAAAAAGTTCTCCGTTTTAGCTGACGAAAGTACTTCTTTAAGAAATGAAATGGAGCTAAGTATGATGTTCAGAGTAATGGAAAATAACGTCCCTGTGGAAAAGTTCTTGGCAATAGTCAAAATCCCCGATGGTAAGGCAGAAACTATTGCAAATGCTATTGATAAGGAACTGACTGCTCTTAATTTACATTATGACAATATTATTGCTTTTGGATTTGATGGCGCTTCCAATATGGCTGGAAATGTTGGTGGTGTGAGAAGAAAGCTATCAGAGAAGGCAAACAAAGAAGTTCTTTACATACACTGTAGAGCACACGTATTGGCTCTGGCAGCAGCTTCCTGCAGAAATAAAAATAAAAAGGTTAAAAGGTTTTTTCATGTTTTGAAAGACATATACAAGCTGTTTAGCAAGTCGCCTAAAAAGGAAAATATTCTACATGAAATTCAAGCAGTGATCAACGATCCCATTCTTAAGATTCCAGAATGTATTGAAGTGAGATGGTTATCACACCACAGGATAGTAAATGCTGTTTTTAGGACGCTTAAGTCAATTTTAATGGCTTGTGAACATATCCACAAGGAAGGCGCAGACCTTGCATCGCTTGCAGGGGGCATCTTACTGGAAATTAGAAACGAGAGTTTTATCATCACCTGCCACGTGATGAATGAACTCCTCAGTGCACTTTCTTACCTCAGCAATGCTTTGCAACAGAAGGACTTGTGTCTCGCCAAAGTGATTCCTCTAATTACCACCACAAAATTACACTTGCAAGATATTGCAAAGCAGTGCGAAGATGTCAATAGCGCCTTGCAAAAAAAAGTTCGGCTCGAAATAGAGAAATTGAAATCTGAAGTGCGCCTTGTTGCCGATGAAAATGCAACTGAAACATTTAAAGGGATGAAAATATATTGTGAAAGCGTAGTTAATGAAATAGAAGACAGGTTCAATGACAAATCAATTGATATCATGATATTTTCAAGTAACTTTGAGACCTTTCAATCATTAATAGGTTTACAAGACACAGAAGTCAGAAAGTTTTGTGACAAATTTCCGATGCTTAATGCGGAAAATGTAATAGCAGACCTTAAATCATTTAAATTTTATATCAAGTCCATGCTGGAAAGTGGAATGTACAAGGAGACAGGTGAAAATCCAATTGCAAAAATCTTGGAAGCAGACGTAGGGTACTGCGAGTTACAAAAGCTTTGTGAAATTCTTCTCGTCATTCCCGTAACAACTGCCTCCGTCGAAAGATCATTTAGTACGATGAATAGAATACTGAATAAGGCAAGAAACAGAATGCTACCGGGAACTTTGATGAATTGTATGATGATCAGCATAGAGGGACCGGATACTCCAAAAGAAGAATTTCTGGAAAAAGTTGTTGATTTGTATACAAGAAAAAAACCGCGAAGAATAAGATTACTGTAAATAAAAAATATAAGCCTTTGACAATTTTGGTTCATTTTAAGTATATCTTTCCGTTATTTTGTAGCCTGATAACAACCTTTCTTCAATAACATATATATAACTAGCTGGATTACGCGGTTTCACCCGTGCTAGATTAGTTTTGCGTTTGCGAGGCATTATCGAAAGCAAAAAATTCTGTTATGAAATTGAAATCGTTGTAGCATAAAATTTAAATATTCACACACGTGTCTGCCCGTTCCGGTTAATGGGGCCTTTAAAAAGTCATATGACATTTTAAATCTCTGATCAAAGGAGACATATGAATGCGTTTACATTGTATGACTCGTCATTTTTGTTGTTTTTAACAATTCCCATTGTTTTTAATATTCTAAAGTAAAAAAAAGTATTCTATGATCTTCTCTATGGTCTAATCTATCACTGTACCAAATTTCATCAAAATCGGTTAAATGGTTTAGACTTGAATAGGCGTGAAAGCGTAGCAGACAGACAAAAAGTAGCCTATGTCCTTCTCCGAGTTCTAATCTATCTTTATACCAAATTTCATCAAAATCGGTTAAATGGTTTAGAAAGCGTAGCAGACAGACAGACAGGCAAAAATTAGCCTATGTCCTTCTCCTAGTTCTAATCTATATTTGTACCAAATTTCATCAAAATCGGTTCAGAGGTTTAGACGTGAAAGTGTCACAGACAGGCAGCGTTACTTTCGCATTTATATATTAGTAGGGATTAACGTGAATTGATAATGAATTACTTTGTTTTATTTATTTACTCCGCCCCCCCGAACCTCTTAAATGCCCCCTTGGAGCATTTTGTCTGAAAGAAACACTGGGTCCAGGTATCAGAAAGCCTGGATCAGCGAGTTGCAATCCGTCTAGATGAGGCCAGTGTGGATCTTCCATAGCGAATGACGGTAGGTGAGCGGTAAGAACTGGAAGAATATATGCTTGAAGCTGAATTTTCTCATCGGAGTATAAGGATTGGAGCTCCAGAGAAGAAGTTCCACGAGTGTAGCCAGCGGATGTGTTGCCTATGCCACGAAGAGAGACGGCGGTAGGCTGTCTCAAGACGCCCAGCTTATTGGCGAGCTTCTCAGTGATGAAGGAAACTTCAGCGCCTTGGTCAACAAGGACTCGAGCGGTTAGCGAATGACAGTTTGGAGCGGATACTGAAACCTTGCAAGTAGCGAGTAAGACAGTCGGTTTAGAGGGGTTACCTGTTATGCCATAAGATGCAGCAATAGCAGTGGTAGTAGCGACAGGACGAGTAGAGCCTGCAGGTAGATCATCAGCGAATGTAACTCTCTTGAGCGAAAAACCACTAGGTGCAGAGGTGGAGCATGTATGTCTCTTGTAAGTGAAACCAGCCGTAGTAGAGGTAGGACTCGTAGCGGAAGATGACGTAACGAGTCAGTGCTGAGGTTGTTTCTCTGGAGCGTCAGCAGCGGTTTGTGTAGCGGCAGAAGACATTGAGCCGATGGAAGTGGCTCGCCTGAGAGGAGTCTCACGTAACTGGGAATCACGAAAAGGCCGGTAAACGTGAATCGAAGTGTGGTGGTACTCGCCACACTTCTGACAAGTTTGCTTGGTTCTGCAGTCAGCGATGCGATGTCGTCCCAAACAATTGAAGCAAAGGCGGTAATGCCTCACTGCCTCGATACGCTCTTCAATAGATTTTGCCCGATAAGTAGGACAAAACAGCACGAAATGCTTCTCGGAACAAATGGCACAACGTCTCGGAGCATCTGTTGCAGCAGCGACTGACGAGAGGTTCACGGAAGCGGATGACCTTGAAGAGGTTGACCTTATAGCGGAAGATCGTAAAGCATAAGTTGGCTTAGCTGGGATTTGTCTACGTTCAGATGGTGCAGCAGTGGTGACTTCAATTGTCTCCATGGCCCTAGCTCGACCAGTCAGAAAGGTCTGAAGCTCTGCGTACGACGGCATGGAGTTGGATGATCCCAGCCTGTTTTCCCAGCTCTCCCTCAGTCGATCATCTAGACGGCTGACTGTCAGGTGAACTAGCAATGGGTCCCAGGAAGCGGTGGGAACATTGAGAGCCTGGATAGCGTCCAAGGCCTTCTTATTTGAGCGGAGCAAGTCGTCAAGTGCTTTGGCAGAGCGTGGAGCGATTTTCTCTCGAGCCAGGAGCTTATCCAGATGAGCGAATAACAGGCGGCGTGGATTGTCGTAGCGGGTGACAAGAAGGTCCCACGCGGTAGCGAATGCCTCTCCGGTAATCGGCAGATTAGCGACAACATCAGCGGCTTCCCCCTTCAGTGATGTTCTTAAATAGTGCATTTTTACGACGGGGGTAACAGCCTCGTTTGTCCCAATAAGCGACGTGAACATTTCATGAAAATGTGTCCACTCCAAGTAGTCGCCACTAAATGTGGGTAGCGGAACTTCTGGAAGCTTCTGCAGCAGCGAAGCTCCCAGTTGAGCGAATGAAGTCTCGAGCATTGTGGCACCTGTAGGTATGTCTCGTGTACCTTCAAGTTCCTCCTTGCGTTCCAACAGAGCGACCTTGGCTTCATTATAATGATTGAACGCCAAGATGTACATGTCCTCTTTCACGTAGGCAGTGTCTAGAAGTCCATCGAATTTTCCATCAAATAACGAAAGGTGAAGAACGTCAAACGAGTTCCATGTCGTGTCTAGCGCCCCCATCTTGAAGGCGAGTGCCGAGCGGTTAAGAGAGGAGAATAAACCAGCCTTACCTTCAGCAGCGATGTTTTTTATCGCAGTGGAGCGAATCTCCTGCAGCCTAAGCCGTTGCTCGAGCTTTTGGTTGACAGGAGGGGTCGGTGCTGGCACAGACATTTTTTAGCAATTTCACTTGCTCACACACGAAAAAAGTCAGATGATCTCCGTCGCAACACAACGTCCAGGGTGTTCCGCAATGCGACGGAATGAGATCCTCAAGCGAAAAACCAAAGAAAACTGCACTTAATTTTCTCTCACCTATCCGGCTCGAAGGACCAATAAATGTAGCGTGAATACTCAAACTTCCGGTTAGGTGAGAGAAGCAAACACTAAATTAGACTAGTAGCCGAATAAACTTTAATAGGAGAAAAATACAACAGCTTAGAGTTAGTTACAAGCGAAGAATCAAATTCCGGAACAAAACACAATTAATTAATTGACACATTTTCCAAAGGAGCCGGGTTGCTGAGACGAACGGGTTGCTCAGCCGATTCTTTTCTTTTTTTTCACAGTTGATTACTCAACAGCAACAAATAGAATTGCAAAAGGATTTTTATGGAAAATTTATGACAGCTTTAAACGAAAATAAAGAAATAAATAAAAATTTATTAAAAGCAACCCAGAACCTAGTTGACTTAAAAAGAGAAGAACTCCAAAAAACTGAAATATACAGACAACAAAAGCTAAATTTGCGGTATGAAGAAATGAGATTGAAGAGACGTAAGTTGGCCATAGAAGAACAAAAACTTGAGCTAAAAGCAGCCGTTAGGAAATCATAAATTAAATAGTGAAATAACTTTATATGTTCAATAAAAAAATCCCTTTATTTTATGTATGTTTAATTTGCTGACATATTATCTTTAATACTATTTCTGATATTATTAGCTTCTGTACTTCTGTTCTCACTATGGTATGGTTAGTCAAATTTACATAAAGATTATCATTGGCACTTTCTGTTTCAGATAAACTTGGAATCAAGTCAGTGTCTAAATTTATTTTATACTCTATACATATATTATGAAGTGCTGCGCAAACATTAAAGATTTTCGCTGATTTCTCCGGACTATAATGTAATTCACGCGCAGATAGAGTACAACGAAATCTTCCTTTTAAAACACCGAACGTTCTTTCGACTATACTTCTCGCTTTAGCATGCTTTATATTGAAAAGAAGTTCAGGAGAGTTCTCTTCTGCTACTCTATAAGGAGTTAGTAGCCACGGTTCTAACGGGTAACCTGAATCTCCTAAAAGCCAGCATTTATCACCATTACGATACATATTTTGCAAATAACATCTTTCACTACTAGCAGTCCATATTGATGAATCGTGGGACGCACCACCATGACGCGCATTTACTGCTCTTATTTTCATCATATGATCACAAATCTAAAATAGATTATTTCTGCATATGAAATTAATCATTTATTGCTAACACTTACGACCATAACATTAATAGTATGGTATCCCTTTCGCCCAAAGTATAAATGCTCCGATTCCCTTGGCCTTATTATTTTTAAGTGATTACCATCGATAGCACCAATTACTCCAGGAATTCTGCTTATTTCAAAAAAATGCCTTTTTGCTGCAAGTTTCTCCGACTCCGAAAGTTCAAAAGAAATTTTTAATGGACATACGACGTTTTCCAATATTGTGGTCACTTCCTCTAATATTCTCGAAACTGTTGCTTGGCACACAGGAGCTAAGTATTCTTGGCCTACGCTATCCTGATAGCTTCCTTGTGCTAAAAATCTTAATGTAATTGCCAGTTTTAGGATTGGAGGAATATGCGTAGCCCGAAAGGGCTGCCTAAATGCCCCTTGAATTGTATTTAAAACGTCTATGAATGCCACTTTCGTTAAACGAAATAATTTCTTGAACCTGAAAGAGGAAATATAAAGACCTAATATAATTACATACTACAAATATTTACATTTCGTTTGGAATATCCAAGATATTTGAATTGTCTCTTAACTTTCGTCGGATTAGAGGAATATTTTCCTCTTCACTGTCACTGCTACTAACAAATACGTACAATGTATCCATTTGAATTTAAACAACTTTTTTAAAACTTGCGCCACTCGAAAAATTTGACAATTCAAATAGTAGAGTACTAGATGCAATTAGTGAACGTACCAGATTGAACATATTTGTTATAGGGAATACGAATGCAATTTAGTTTCGAATTTCAGTTTCGTATGAATTGCAGTTTAGTTTCGTAATAGAGAATAATACCCCAGACAGACGGGCACGGACGAATGAACGATCGATGAATGATCGTTCTCTCGAATCTTCATTCGTTATATGCATGACAGACGGCCAACTTCATTCGAGTCGAGAATTTTTGAGTTTAAAATGCGCACGAGTGAATCGGTGAAATTAATAGCAACTTTACGAAAACGTTCGCAAGCTACTAAACGTATTGCAACTCTTCCTGCTCCTTCCCCACCTCCATGATCACAGAATTAAAACTCAACTGGCTGGCTGGCAGTTGTCAATTCACACTTTGACACTGGAAATCAGCTGATTCTTCCAGGATTTCCATGCTCGTTCTCTGCGAATGAAGTTTCCGGAACTTCATTGATGAGAACGAGAATGTAGTTACGAATGTTCATTCAAACTTCATTCTTGGTGACAGACGACACGCCAATGATCATTCTTCGAGAACGTTCATTCGTTCGTGCCCGTCTGTCTGGGGTATAAGGCCCCTGTACTCGAGAAACACGCGTTTAACCAATTTATTAATGTCGCGTTTACCGCAGATTCACTCGCGCCGTTTACACTTGCACCACTTAAATCTAATTCACTGCTTACGTTTAGTTGGGGCTCAGATTTACTTTGCCCTTTATCTAGGAAAGAGCACGAATATCCCTTGAAATTTCTTAAGGACTCTTGAAGCCTCTCGGTATCTTCCTTGAATTTTTTAATCTGAGCTTGTCGTATTTCAACTGTTTGGTAAATTTGACTGTTAAACTCGTCAATTTGTGCAAGGGAGAATCCCCCCGATATTCGTGCTTTTTCTAAAACTTTACTTAAATGATCTTTTAGACTTACAACTGTATTATTTGTAGACGCTGCTCCGCGGGGGATGATCGTCCCGCTCCTTAGTTTCAATCCCTGTAGCGGATGAGGTGTGGAGGTGCTGGGGGCGTCCCGCGATGCTCTTGGCTGCGGTTTCGGCGTTGATGGTTCCCTCGACGGCTGCGTTGAAATTTCCGGCTGCGATGGGGCGATGAGTTGCTCCCTCGGCGGTTGATTTGTTGTAGAGTCTTCGCTGCAGTCCGCTGGATTTGGTCCGGAGGATGTCTCTGGTCTTTGGGGCTCGTCTCCCGCGCCAGTAGTTGGATCTTCGCCTGGCATTCACTTGATGTTGAAGAGTGCAGTACTGTTCGGATGGATCTGGATCCCGCTTTGGTGCCTTTTTTCTCAATAAATCAGGTACTTGCGTGCTCGCCTGGAGCAGAGGCAATTAAAGTTGAGTACCTTTAATTCCGGGTAATTGCTTGCTCGCCTGGAGCAGAGGCAACTAAAGATGTTTACCCGGGAGCGTTGAAGTTCGGTGCTTAGTTGAAATGTGTGCTCCTGAAGCTAATTTCTGCTTCAGGTTCTGGGCAAAACTGTTTTACCCTGCACTTAAGCAAATTTGTCGAACTCTTGTTCGAGGATCAAGGCTTTTCAAGCTCTTACGGTTTTTATAGCTGTTAAAAAACCAGGCTTCCCTGATCCTACCGGCTGCGCCAAATTGTTATGTATGCTGGGTATGCGTACAATAACAATTGAGATTTTATTCCGTTGCGGGAATAAAATCTCTTTTTATTTGATGTTGCTCCTGGGCCTGGTCCCGCTGGTGCTCGGCTCGATGATATCTCGGAAGCAGCACGGAATGCTTAACTTCTTGAGATCGGCAGGCTGGACGGGGAGTAACAGTTATGTTCAAACTCCCAAACAATCAAAACACGCTCTTTCCTTAGAATGCTTGTTATATTGTTCTTCACTTAATACACTGCACTAAGCCTATTGTTTCTAAAATTTAAGTTCACTTATTTCGGACTCTCGACTCCCGTGTAGAAATACTTAAGTCTCTCCGGGGGGAACTTAAGCACTCTTTAAACTTTCGGACTTAACTTTTCGACAAAGGACCGAAGATTCGCAAAAGGCCAAAGACAAAAGACTAACGACGAGGACCAAAAGACTATCGACTGCTGAAAGACTAATACTGCACACAACACCTCCTCATCGACTGATCGGGTATTTATCGACTCCTGGTCGGGCCTTGGAATTTTCCAAAGTTCCAATCACCTTGACCGCGCGCGTCGGTACATTTCCAGTGCACATGTCATGTGTCAGCATAATTGCCGTCTGCATGTGCCTGGGCCGGTGCACGCGCGGGTGGTCGCCCAATCATCAATCGAGGAGTCATATTTTTGCGACTTTCAGTTATTGCGAAATACCTCAAATTTCGTACATGTTATGTCTTGAATTTTGAGGGGTATTTCGCAATTTATGAAACTTATTTTGTTAATGCAATGCAACCAAAATCTGGATGAGATTTTGGTACACAACAGGCGCGCCGCAGCGCTACTTGGACCCGCCCAGCCGGCCGGTCGCCACTTAAACCAACCAACCAACCAACCGACGGTCGCAGCTCGAGGGACAGCTAAAGCGAACAAAAATTGCGGCGCGAGCCTGGTGATCGAGGCAAGTAGTGCACCTCGAGCTCGGTCGCATACAAAAATTTGCGCTACCGAGGAGGTTGAGCCGCCTCAAAAGTGCACGGTGCACCCAGCTGCCTCGAGCCAGGCACCAGCCACAGCGAGCAGCGAAGCTCGATCCCGTTGGCGTCTACTCGCACACCGGCTGTGAGCGCACCGTGATCTGGCGCTGCCGATGTGTGAGTGGACGGCAGCGGGATCGGCAACGGCAAGCGATGATGTCACGCGGCCGGGGGCAAAGACTATAAAACCTACGTTACAAAGACTGTTCACTCCCGTGTAAAAACGAAAGGAATTTATTTTTAAATAAAAACATTTCTATTTTTGAACAAAACTCTTTGGTTGTGAATCTTTCCTAAAAAACTACCTCCCTTAATTCTGCATATGCCCACGAGTATTTTGTTTTAATTTTGCTCGGGTCGCCTTCCCTAATGATGGTGCGCATTCGCACCTCGACCCTTTTTTATGACTTGCGCAGCGAAGATTCCGTGTTTAAGGAAACTCGTCGCCAGCGGTGCATGTTCGGCGGGAAGAATTTTGCCCAGATGCGCTGGGGCCTATGCGTATCCATACACTTGTGTAAGCAAGGATATGGAAGTTTTTATGAGGGTCAGACCTTGTTATTAATGCAGTATTGTTTGGGGCATTTCTTTTAAAGAAAAGAATGCGTCACACTTATAACTAAAAATCTGGCTAGGCAGAGAATTGTTTTTTCAGTCTAGTGAGTTGGGAAAGAAGTTTATCAAAAAGAGTTGTTTGTGATTCCGACCTTGAAGAGGAAGTTTAATTGGGTGAGTGAATTTCACTGAGTCTTCGGGTATTTCAGGAGATGTGTTTTTGTATTTTTATTATTTTGTCTTTGTTTGTTTTTAAATGTATTTTATTTATTTCCTTTTGAATCAATTGGGAGTGCACTCTACATATTGTTAATCAATGAACCGGGAAGTTTGTAATTGAATCAATGAAATTATCAGATCAGTGATATGCATAGATCGGGAGCCTTTTTGCCGGAGTCAGGCCAAACGATTTCCTGGACTCATACTGAAGGCTGGGCTTTTTATTGAGATTGATAGGCGCCCGTGAGTGAGCCCTTGCGCCTAGGTCAGTACTCGTGAGTTCGCCCTTGTACTGTGCCGTTGCCTGCCCCAGTAATGGTGAATTCTAAGTGCTCGTGAGTTAGCCCTTGCACTTAGATTTTTAAGGTGTTTAGCACCTAATTTTCTAGGGGTGTTCGTGAGTTCGCCCTTACACCCCGTTTTGATTAATCAGTACGTGTGACGTGTTTGCCTCCGCGTATGTGATTTGTATTAACGTATTTGGATAAAATATTTAAAAATACGGTTCATTGATTCAGGTCATTATTATGTTTATTTCAGTTGAAATATGATTTTGCATGTTTTGTTTTACGCGGGACTCACATATTGTTTTTTTCTTTTAAAGGGTGAGTGCTGCTGACGTGATTGTGCCCAACTTCTAATCCTGACGGACCAACCTATGGTTATTACATTTCAGTTTATTATATTTTTTTTAAAAAGACCCCATATTTTATTTTGGGGTCTTTCACCTGCAATTTAGATTTTCAGTTTTTGTGACCTTGGTACCGTTATTCCTCCCAACCCCACGTTTTTGCTAGAAGTCGATAGCATGCTCAAGTATTGTGGTGGAAACGAGAGAAACAATGCAGAGGAATTTAGAGAAATTGATACAGAGCTACAGGGTGCCGACTGCCGTGCACTTAAAACTAAAATAAAACGTTCATAAATAAATAAGTAAACCTGTTTTATAATTGGTCTCTTATTTCAAAATATCAGTTTTAATGCCACTATACATTTCACCACAAAATATTATAATTTTAAAAATCACAGTCGTAATTTCACAAATTATAAAGAACTTCTCTTAAAACACAACCAGAATTAATCACCCTGTCCTTTGAAGCAAACGGATTACCGGTGCGGGCCGGCATACAATCGCATTTGATTTAGCATTCGCCTTCGGCCCGCTTAAGGAAAACCCATGGTGAAAAAACGTAAACAAACTTATATGTGAACCCCTTCAATGTGTGAGGGAGGCATTCGAATTTCGGCATTTCATCCTATCTGAAAAGCACGCCGGCTCGCCACCAACACAATGACAAGAAAAACATTTTAAAAAAAAAAAAGAACCGACTCCAAAAAATCCCAAGCCCTAAAAAGTATAAAATAATTATATTAAAAGTCCTCTGCTACTACTTTCAACATTAAATACCAAGACTTTCCTAGACTTTTGAAGGCGGTGTGAAAACCTGACTGATATTAATCCAATTAATCCAGACAAACTGATTGCATTAATAGAGCTTGAGTAGTCGGGTCAGATTGGTCGCGGAAAAGAAGAAAAAAAAGAAGAAAGTCGGGATCTCTTCCACGGGAGTATCGGGAATTTTAAGAAAAATTAGGCGAGCCGCGAAAAGTAAAAGTGACCAAAACCAAAAGACTGACAAAAGACATATATGTATGTATATGTAGTCAACTAAAAATCGAGCGCGAAGTAACGAATTTTCCGCGGCACTCAATCACGCCTAAACCATCGGCCCGATCATTTTCATTTCTGGAGTGAAGACACTACATATTCCGGGCCACCATATAGGCTATTTTTTATTCGCGGGTTTCAAAATGGCGGACCCAAGATGGCGGCCAAAAACTGTAAATATCAAGGGATTGCCATGAAAAGTAGTATTTGGGGGTTTTCGGAAATCCTGATTGCGAATCTATGCTCGAAATTTGGAAATTCAAGATGGCTATTGACAATTTGTGGCATTGTCAGATGACGGATCTTATGGGCGAACCTCTGAATTGCCATGCAGCAGCATGCATCGAGATCCATCAAGAGCTTAAAAGCTTGATGCATGACGCAGGCTGCTGCATCGTATGGGCGCAGGTATGAACAGGGGCCGTCTGCGCTAGCGAATAGCTTTTTGTTCCGGGATGTGGAAGAGTCCCTGGAGTCGTTTAATGGGGAAACTTCGCGAAGTATGTCGATGGAGTGAAATACAAAAATATTTGTACACCCGACGGTTGTTAAAGGGGCTGCCAAGTTATCAGTAGAGGCCTCTTCGGATATTCTCACCTGGGACAATTTAAAAAGCCATTTATTGCGAGAGTTCTCGGATCCGGTGACTAGCATTAGCGTTCATAGGGCTTTGGAAAGTCGAAAGAAAAAATCAGATGAAACGTTTTTAGAATATAAAGGGTGATTTTTTAAGCGTTTGGTTTTTCATTTTCAAAAAAAACAGAAAAATTGGAAGAAGGTGTACAATTTTTATTGGAGATTAAAAATCAATCCTTGACATTTACTTTTTAAAGATAATTTCATGTAAATGTTGCCCACGGCTACGTTTCAGGAGGTCAATACGAGAAGTCCAATTTTGAGTGACTTAACACAATCCCAGTTGCTGCGAACGGCGACGAATGGACACATCACGATTTTCACCAACACTGGCGGCTGCAGCAGCAATATTTTCTTCTGTACGCACCCTACGCACACGGGTGGGTGGGCTTGATATCCTGTTCGTCGAACCTAAAAGTGTAAAAATAGAAAGAAAAACATTATAAATTAAAAACATGAATATTAAAAGTTTGTTTACCTGGTACCTGGGTGCTCACAGGTACATCCAAATTTCCAGTAAGGTAAGGTGCACTCAGGGATAACGCACTCGTTACTTAAAAACCGCGTGACCAATTTAATTTCATGTCCCTATGACAGAATACAAATGTCAGGGACAAATGTCACGGACAAATGTCAGGGACAAATGTCAGGCAGATTCCATGGCGTTGCCAGATTTGCCATTTATTGCTCAGGATCAGCTGATGTTTGGAGAAGTGACCGAATTCACCATGTGGTGGATAAGTAGTGCCCGACATGTTGTCTCCAACCGGCTTTGGAGAGTTCTGAGTATAAAGGGGCCCCCGACGTTGATCAAATTGCCAGTTTTTCAGGAACAGGCTGACACAGAGCTACTACATGCCGTAAAAGGTCAGTGTAGCTTTAAATGCAGCTTAAACAGAAAAACACAGCGCCAGGGCTTCACTATTGGGTTTTCGACTAGAAGATAAATATTTTTCCTTGAGATAGGCTTCGTCGGTGGTATTGCACATTTTTTCTTGGGAATTCGATTTTTTAAAGATAGACAACGCAGTTCATTTGTATTTTTGCTTTGGAAAGTTGTTTTTTTTGTTTCGGAGGGAAATATATCGATTATTCTTGGATTAAATTATTTAGATTTAACATTTATTTGGGAGAATAAACTGAATGACAACTCACACTTTTCTTTTAATTACAAACCGCTACACATCCCACCATCCAACAGCTGAACAACAAATACGACACGAATCGTAACCTGTTCAGGTCCTCTTTTCTATTTCAGCTTAACAATCCAATAACGTGAAATTGGTACGAAATTTGGTCACTATGGCTTGAATAGCCCAGTAGCGCGATTATAGCGACTATGCAATGGTCGAAGTGCGTGAAATACATTTTTTCAGAGCACGACTTTTGATAATAAAATTCAATAATTTGTAAGCGTTGTTCGGATGTAAGTTTTCCCATGATGAAATGGACATACAAACTGAACAGTTTTGGCTTTGATACATGCCACAATTCACGCGTGTAGTGTCAATAACAGAGCCCTGAAAAACCAAATAGCTAAAAAATCACCCTATATGTACTCTATGAAGGCAATTGTTGATAAAGAGAAACTAGACGAGGAATCGCTATTAGCTTACGTTGTAGCCGGTATACCTACCTGATGATCCGTTAAGCAAAACGGTTCTCTACGACGAAGCCAAGAGTCTCAACGAGTTGAAGCAAAAATTTAAAGTTTACCAAACGATCAGGGATCAGAAATGTTCGAAAAGGGCTACTAAGCCAGAAAATAAAACCGGAAGGGAAAAAGGTGGTCATTCGAAAAATAGATGTTCTCTTTGTGGGGCACAGTCACACTCAAACGCAAACTGTCCCCACAAGGCCAAGGGCTATCGTTGTTTTAAATGTAATGAGTTTGGACATATTTCTACAAATTGTTCTCAGTCTAAGGTCTCACCCAGTAATGACAAAGATTCCAAGGGAACAGGCATCGTTCATACAATCGAGGTTCCAGATCTAGATACTAAAGTTGTAGTTAATAATCTGGAATATGTTGGCTTAGTCGATACGGGCAGTGATGTCACCTTAATAAGAGAGTCAGTTGCCGAAGCTCTAAGCACTCCAAAGGGTAGTTGGGGCCCTAGTAGATATATGTTTGGTTGGATTTGGCAAAAATAGACAAAATGCATTGGGATCATTTTCAGCTGATGCGGATATATTTCAATAATATGATGTTTGGTTCCAAAGGCGAGCTATCTGGGTCAAGTATTAAAATTAATGTTGGTGATGACTCGCTTAACAACAGCTATGTTCTGCAGTGTGTATCAGAAACCAAATATCTTGGTGTCGTTATTGACGACAAACTTAAATGGGATAGACATTTACTTACTGTTTGTAGGAGACTTAGGAAAATCATTCACAGGATTTACATAATTGTACATTACCTTGATATTCAACTTATAAGGATGGTTTATTTTGCTTTGGTACAATCAATTATACAATACGGAATAACTGTTTGGGGAGCAGCTTATACTACTGCTCTTAAACCATTGCAAAACCTCCAAAGCAAAATAATCAAAATTTGTTTGGGTAAAAGCAGATTCTTTTCAACAACGCAGGCATTTGCTGAATTCAGAGTTATGTAAATCCGTCAAATTTATGCTTTTAACGTTCTTAAGTTTGTTTTTGCTAATCGGTCCATGTTTCGTCCTCATCACTCAGGTTTAGCTACACGTAGACAGCAAACTTGTCCTTTATTCGTAATTAAATGTAGAGGAAGTTTAATTCAGAGACATATAAGTTACCTAGGGCCGAAAATGTTTAATGAATTACCCCAGTCTTTTAAGGCAGATCTAACTTTAACAAACTATAAACTGAAATTGAAAAGACATGTAATTAACAATCCAGGAATAGTAGATATCATCGGTATGTAGGAAGCTTCTCTTTTATCTTTTCTATCTTTTTCTCCTTGTTTTTCATTTTTATTTAAGGAATGATGCCACTTTAATTTAATTTAATTTAATATAATTTAATTTAAGTATTATGTAGACTTTTATAATTTCTCTTTTGTTGTAACATGAATTTCAATGAACTTTATTTTTTAGGATAACTGTCACACAGTCTGTTGTAATCCTCACGCACAAGCTCTGCTTATGTGAGTGATTAGCTTAGCATTTATTTACTTTAGTTTTTTACTTTAGTCTTTAGTTTTTTACTTTAGTTTTTATATTGTCATTGTGTTATTTGAATTAAGCTGCAATAAAAAAAAAAAAAAAAATATCTAACGAAGATTATTTAACTCGTTTTCACGTGATCCCAGACGAGTGCCTAACGGCGAGTGTTTTGATAGGCTGTGTTAGTCTTAAAAGGCGGAAGAGCAACGCTAAGTAAAATTAAACCTGACGATGCGCGCAAGGAAGAAAAGGAGGATAAGTTTTGGGAAAAATTTGATATCGTCCAATTAGTGAAAGAAACTGAAACCGATATATTCGAAAACATCGAGAATCGAAATGTTAAAAGGCAAGTGAAGTCCCTTGTAGAAAATTATCATCCCGCTAAGCCAGGAAAGTCATGTGTAGAGATGACGATCTGTTAAAGGTATCTTTACACTATCCGACAATGTCAGATGACATGTCGGTTTCAGATTTTAAAGAAGCCTAAAGAAGCTGCTTTGAATTTAACATTCAAGTCAGGTGACTTTGCTTCATAGGTGTAAGTGCGAAAATTATTTCAAAGTGACAAATGCGAGTCAGATATAAAATTTAACACATTTTTTAAAATCTGATACCGGCTTGTCATCTGACATTGTCAGATAGTGTAAAAGCACCTTTAGAAGACGAACGTCCAGTTTACCAGAAACCGCAAAGAATAGCACCTAGAGAAAAGTAAGAATTAGAGGCTCAAGTCCAAACTTGGTTGGACGAGGGTATCATTAGAGAAAGTCGTTCTGATTTTGCGAGTTCTGTGGTTCTTACGAAGAAGAAAGATGGGTCAAGTCGGTTGTGTATTGATTACCGTCAACTCAATAAGAAAATTATCAAAGATCGATACTCATTGCCGTTAATTGAAGAAGTCCTTGAGAACTTACATAGTGCTCGAGCCTTTACGACCTTGAACTTAAAAAGTGGTTTCTTGCATGTAGACATAAAGGAGGAGAGCAGAAAGTATACCTCGTTTGTGACGCATAATGGACAGTACGAGTTTTGCAAAGCCCCTTTTGGTCTATGCAACTCGTCTGCCGTCTTTCAGCGGTATATTAATACCGTATTCCAGCCCTTCTTTCGAAGGAACGTTCTGTTGGTCTATATGGACGATGTCATCATCTCCTCAAGCGACGAAAAAGAAAATATCGCCAAACTAAGGTTGACCCTAGAAGCAGCAGAATCCTATGGTTTAGTAATTAAATGGTCGAAGTGCAAGTTTCTGCAAAAAAGCGTCGAATTCCTGGGTCATGTGATTGAGAGTGGCAGTATTCGTCCCTCTCGCGAAATGATAAAGGCTGTGAAAGGATTCCCTACACCCAGAAACGTTAAGGAAGTCCAAAGCTTTTTGGGGTTGACTGGTTTCTTTAGAAAATTCATTCTGGGCTACTCGACAATCGCCAAGCCCCTTACTGATCTCGTAAAGAAAAACCGTACGTTCAACTTTGGTGAGAAAGAACAAGACGCTTTTAACCTTCTAAAAGATCGGCTGTGCAGCGACCCTGTTCTGAAACTCTTCAACCCGACCTTCGAAACTGAGCTTCACACGGGTGCGAGTATAATCGGATATGGATCAGTATTCCTGCAATAAAATTCAGAGGACATGAAGTGGCATCCCGTCTTTTACTTGAGTTTCAAAACCACGGATGCTGAAAAGGCTCATTCAAGCTACGAACTAGAAGTTCTAGCCATCGTGAAGTCTTTGAAGAAGTTGAAGTCTTATTTACTGGGTTTAAGGTTCAAGATTTACACCGATTGCCAAGCGTTCCAACTCACAATGAAAAAGAAAGAGCTAAGTAGCCCCGTAGCAAGGTGGGCCTTGTTGATCGAAGAATTCGATTGTGTAGTACTCCATCGTTCCGGTTCGGCCATGCGTCACGTCGATGCATTGAGCAGATATCCTGCCGTTTTTTCTGTGGAATGTGAGATATTGCATCAGATTCGAAAAGCTCAAAATGAAGACGATGGATATCGTGCAATATCCGCACTTTTCAAGCGTGGAGAGTTTGAAGACTATGTGCTTAGAGCAGAGGAGACGTATTATACAAATTCGTTGATGGAAGTCATCTTCTAGTGGTGCCTAAATACATGCAAAGAAATATCATCCGAAGTATATACGAGCAAGGACATATCAATGCAAAGAAGGTCGAAACTTTAGCACATCAGGAATACTTCATCCCAAATATTAGGAAGTAAATACACGCAGTCCTCTCTAACTGCGTTCCCTGCATATTGGCCTCTAAAAAGATGGGTAAACTTGAAGAAATCCATATTGCGGAAAATTCATTTTGTGCTACATTTTTTACGTTCTTTTATGTAAAAGAGCAAGAAATAAAATAATTTCAGTCGAATTGTGTCTGCGGAAAATTCCAACATTTTCCAGAACCGTTTCCCAGGCATTTTTGAATTTATTTTAGAAATTTCATATTCGTTATTACATGTAGTTTAAAAAAATCCTTGAACCTTAAATCACAGATAACACTAATTATAACAATAGGTATTATTTGTGCTTAAACTATATTCATAAAATACGAAATAGTTTGAAATTTTACGAAGTGCCTTACGATTTCTTGCGCAGAATAAAAAAAAAACAACAAAACATATTAAACATTAATAAAATCCGATCCCAGAATGCATACAGACAGCTAATTGAGATGAAGACCTATCATGGAAAACAGCTGATACCTTCCCAGATTTCGTGTTGAAATTACGTATTTGGCAATATGTACATTTAGAAATCAGTTTACAGTTCAGTTTCTTTCTTATGTTCAGAATTTTTGCTAAAATGTTATCGACGACATATGTATAATTTCTTAGCATCTGATAAAAAAGTTAAAATACAGAAATGAATTTAAAAAAAAAAGTAGTTATTATGTATTACGAACGCGTTTTTACCTCCTTCAATATACAGAACATAAGCTCATCCTATCTACAAGATAATATAAATACTAAAAAACGTAACTTAAAATAAATTCAATCACCTTTTGGCCACGTCTAGGTTCAGCTTTCACAGCAGACGGACGTCAGCGGTTCCGGACTATTTATTTTGGTTTTCTCTGAGCGTGAAAATGGCGACCGGCATTGCCGACGCCGACAGGTTCTCTGTACTAGAAAGCCAACCTCCGAAAAGGATGAAGCAAGCGACGAAAAGGAACAAGAGCCCCCTCCTTCACGAGACATTCCCAGCCCTGCCTGAACAGACCGTTGTATGCGACCCGAGCCAGAATCAGCCGAAATATATCACCATCCAGACGACTGACCCCAATAAATCCCTTAAATACCACAACCACTTCATGGTCAGAAAAGGCGTGGACGCTATATCAACAAAATTCTCAAAGGCAAGTTACGTTCGGGACGGTTCACTATTAGTTTTGGTAGAGAACCAAAAAATCGCAAACTACTTCTTAAAAGCCAAAGAAATTGCCGGAATTCCTGTTGTTGTTAAAATGCACGAGACTCTCAACTCGGTCAAGGGTACAGTGTACTCTCCCGACTTTCGCCTTATGACCCAACAAGAAATATTTGAGGGATTAAAAGACCAGGGCATCATCGAAGTAGTGCAGATCACCCGCCCAGGAGAAGAACCTGGCAAAAGGATACCCACCGGCCTACTGATATTAACATTCGACGCCTACAAAATTCCAACACACATCCAGGGAGCTTGGACCTCCTTACAGGTTAAAGAATACTTCCCCACACCAATGAGGTGCAGGAATTGCCAACGCCTTGGTCGTACAGCGAAGTGGTGTAAGGAGACTACAGCCACCTGCTCCGCCTGCGGCAAACCAGGTCCCCACGAGGAAAAGGAATGTGTAGGGAAACATTGTGTCAACTGTAACACAAACTCGCACTGCTCATCCAGTAGGGACTGCCCGGAGTTTTTGAAGGCAAAGGAGATAATTAAAATAAAAACACTTCGCAAATGCTCTCTCTTCGAAGCGAAGAAGGAATTCTACGCGACATATAAAGAACATACCGGACCCACATATGCGGAAACGGCTGCATCCACCCTCGAACCAACAACCAACAAACACCACCAGGGCACACCCAACATCACCACCAGCAACACCAACAACTCCAACAATGCCAGCAGCATGGGCAACAACAACCCCACCAATTCCAGCAACCCCGCTAAAGCCAGGACGAGCTCCATCAACACCACTCCCAACGGACCAACCGCCAAACCACCACAGTCCTCCGGCGAACAGGTAAGCTCTTCTCCTGACTTGAACAATGACTCCACACACTCGAAGAGACAACGTGACAACATACACCCACACAAAACTAACATTAACGCAGATTCCACACCCACCAAACCCCTTCCCCTCACACCAAACACAAAAAATACAATCAGCTCAATCGTCCAAAACATCTCAGGCCTTAAGCCCAATGAATACGAAATTTTGGCAGTCTCAGGCCCGAATCTAGGCATCCCGTCCATCAATCTAGCGAGTGACGGTGAAGAGATGGAAACGAATACTTTTCCATCTGCTTCGACCTTCTCGAGCGATGGGGAAGATCATCCAAAGAAATAATAATAGATTTCGCTTATGAATTGTTCCATTACCCTACCTCCCACTCTCCATTTAGGGATCTAACGATTCTACAATGGAACATTAGGGGTTTGTAACACAACCTCCCCCACCTTGAAATCCTTACCTCCCTATACAAACCCCATATAATTCTCCTTCAAGAAACGCATATCCTGCTGGAACATCAGCCTGAACGACTGGGATCCTATTCGTTTTTCGGATACAACTCCATTCGAGAGCACAGGTATGGAGGAGTGGCCATTTTGGTACACAACTCCCTTCCAGCTGCTGAACGGAACATCAACTCTAACCTTATAGCTTGTGCGGTTTCTATTAACTTCCCCCACCCTCTAACACTAACAAATTTGTACCTTGAGAACGGAGCTGAGATAACGACGCAAGATCTGGAGGATTTGGCTAGCCAGCTTCCCGAAAACACCATTTATGGTGGGGATTTCAACGCTCACAGTCCCTTATGGGGCTCTGATAATTGGAGTCCTAGAGGGCGGCAGGTTGCTGCCTGGATCGAGTCTCGCTCTCTCTGCATTCTCAATACCGGATCACCTACCTTCCTCTCCAATACTGGCTCCCTCACCGCTATAGACCTCTCCCTTGCTCCTCCTCACATTGGCCCCCGGCTTGATTGGTTCCTACATGACAACCCCGAGGGAAGTGACCACTTCCCCATAATAATTAGAGGCGGCTTCCAAGCCGCTACCAACAAACCTAACTACAGATTCGCCGAACATCAGGCGAACTGGGATACATATAGGAACCTGATCAGGACGGAGGCATCCCTTCGCCCCCCATCCACCAATATTAACAAAGAAGCCGCGCAGGTTACAAGGATTATTAGAGTGGCCGCAGCGGGTAGCATACCTGTCTCCAGCCCAAAACCTAGAACCCAACCAGTGTGGATGAATTCGCGCATCCTCTCACTTATCAGGGAGAAAAACAGGGCCTGGAAAAAGTTTCAGAGGCATCCTACGGATAACAACCTGCTTGATTACCGTAGGAAATCGGCACTATCAAAAAGAGAAATTAAGGAAGCGAAAAAACAATCCTGGGTTGATTTCGCTAACTCAATAGATCCTGGCCTTAATTTAGCCGATGCATGGAGTCGAGTCAAGGCAATTTCTGGCAACAGGTCTCCTAGCCTGATTGCTAACTTCACAGTTGACAGCAGGCTCTACACCGACTCCACAAGTATTGCCCAACAGCTAGCTAAATCTTGGTCTAGTTACTCCGACGACACAACTTTCAGCCCAGAACAAATTCAGGCTAAATCCTCCTGGTCCTTCACGGACAGGCCTTTTTCCCCTGATCCAGACAGAAACCTATCTACCCCAATATCCCTTCACGAGCTAAGAGTTACCCTTAGCAAATGTAAGGGATCAGCACCAGGACATGACAAGGTCTCTTACAGAATGATCAAAGAAGCCCCTGACTCCTTCAAAGAGAGACTTGTCTCTCTTTACAACCTAATACTGATGAGAAGCATTTTTCCCCATGCGTGGAAAAATGCCACCCTCATCCCAATTCGTAAGAAGACAGTCACTGCTAATGGCACCCTCTCTCCTAAGGATCTTCGTCCAATTTCCCTATTATCCTGTCTTTCCCGCCTTCTTGAAAAAATTTTGGGCCACAGACTCTCTTGCCTTCTGGAGAGTATTCTCCCAAGTGGGGTTCACGGGTTCCGGAGGCATCGTGGGACCACCTCGTTGCTCCTTGAGCTCGAGGACTCCGTCAGGAGTGCTTTCAGCAAGGGAAGGGAACTCTGCTTACTATCTGCCGACATTGAGAAGGCGTACGACAGGGTAAGATGGGACATTATAACCACCCAGCTCCAGGTATGGGGCGTTGATGCGCCCTTCATCCACCTAGTTAAAAATTTCCTATCCTCCCGATCCCTTCAGGTACGAGTTAATGGCTACACTTCATCACAGAAATCCCTAAATAACGCTCTTCCTCAAGGTTCCCCCCTATCTACATCACTTTTTAACACCTACCTCTCTACCCTCCTCCCCCAACTACAAGACATTGACGGACTCAACTTCTACATCTACGCCGACAATCTACTACTAACTACGATGGACAGACTACCGACAGAGACGATGAGAAAAGCACTGTTCGCCTTGGAGGTCTGGACTCACCGCACGGGTGCTAGGATCCCGACCGAAAAGAATGAGTGCATAGTATTCTCGCGCAAGAGATTGCCATCCCGGAGAACACTACAGATTGGGGACTGCGAACTCACTACACAAGATCACATCAGGATACTCGGTGTGGACTTTACACACAAGCTGAGTTGGACCGTTCATTCCAAAAGACTGGCAGTAAGAGTGGGCAAAATCACCAATCTGATACGGGCTGTCGCAGCGAGGGGCAACGGCGCCCCGATCCATGCCACTATACAAATAGCGACCACTCTCCTCAGAGGCGTCACTAATTACGCCTTTCCGGTATTTGCGATGACCACCAAACAAAACCTTAAATATATCCAAACGGACATCAATAAAACGCTCAGAGTGGCCTTTGGGGCCCTCCCATCCACCCCTAACCGAGCTCTTTGGGTAGAAGCGGGCCTACCGGACATAAGAACTAGAGCCGATATTGCAATGGCGAAACTGGTGGCAAAAAATTGGCCCGACTAGAGAAGACCACATCATTACACTCTTAGGAACCTACATGGTAGCTTCCCTCGCCCAGTTGCCACATCGGCCCTAAAGGCATCGCTTCAGCTCGTCGTAAGCCTAGGGTACACCATCCCAACCCCTTGCACCGTGCCGGAAGTTCCCGTAACGACCCAAGAGATGCTCCCGCAGGTTCTTACCTTCGCCGTGGGTAACAAGAACAAAAGGTCACCGGTCGAACATCAACAACATCACCGTGAGAGGATATCCCGACTCCAAGGGTGAAATAGGCTCTACACTGATGGATCAAAAAGGTCGAACCATGTAACGGCGTCAGTAGTTACGTTTCCAACATCCACAGAATCACCCAGGATCCAAACCTATCCTCTCAGCGAACATAGCTCCAGTTTCGATGCGGAAGTTTTCGCGCTGTGGAAAGCTGTGGAGCATTGCCGGACCATGCCCGGAAACTGCATAGTTTTTTCGGACTGCATGGCGGCGGATCAAGCCTTGAACGACCCAAGCCCGGAGGAGGGCCTACTAGCTGACATCAGGTCGACAGTGATCAAATCTAAAGGGGCTATCGTCGTCGAATGGGTTCCGAGCCATGTCGGAATCCATGGCAACGAACTCGCCGACCGAACGGCCAGGGGCGGGCAACATGCCCGGTCTACTGACCCACCTAGCGTGCCCCCTCTCACAGGCTATATCCTCCGCTTCAGCCTTCATATCATCAAAGGGGTCTATGAGGAGTCCTGGCAAAATTCATCAACGTTCATGTCCGAGCACTGGCCGACCATTAAGCCACCAACCTACAATAGGAGCCTCTCTAGGAAGGAGGGCTCGATGATATTCAGGATGAGGACTGGCCACACCTTATTCACCAAAAGCCACATATTCCTTGGGGTACCACAGCGAGGATGTGTTACTTGCCAATGCCCTCTATCGATAAAACATCTCCTCACCTGCGATGACGCCCGGTCCCACTACGGTCCAGATCTCCCACCCTTAGCCACGCTACTGGACCCCTCCGATCCGGAAGCTCTGCTAAGCATCATTAACACCCTGGGGATTTCGTCAGTAATATAAACCAAACGTAATCTCATTTCTAGCTCTTCACTCTAGAGTAGTTTCGTTCAAAAGGATATGATAAGGAATAAGACTAACTAGAAATAGGATTTAATCTTAATTTGTTACTAGCTGTACCAGTTACTTTAGATTGAATTATTGGTTCCCTCTTTCTATTAACTTATTTAAAAAATCGAATTTTTGTTGCTAGATTTTAGTTTTGACACTCATGTAGTATAGGATTAGGAATAAGACTAACTAAAAATAAGATAGAAAATGAATTTTCATTGTTAGTTTTTTAGTTCTGTAGTATAGGATTAGGAATAAAACTAATCAAAAATAAGATAGAAGTTGAATTTCCATTGTTAGATATTAGTTCTAGCATAGTGCGCCATATGGGCTCTGCACCCGAGTGCGCGTTGTAATGATAGGATATAGATTTAACTCTGTATTCTATCTATGAAATAAATAAATAAATAAAATAAATTCTTCAAAATTCTAACAAAAGTAAAATTTTCCACTGTTGAAAAAGTCTTAAGATATCAATTATGGCAGTAATTTTTTTATTTTCTCTATGGTAATTATGTAACCCGTTCGAGATTTTTTAACGTTGTCCGCCCTAAGCACAACATCAGGCTGAACAATACTTTTAATTCTTTTGAGTAGTTCTGTAAACATGACATGAGGTAGGCCTGGTTAGAAAAAAGTTTTATTCAATATGTTCAAAGCGCTTGACTCACTCACTTACCATCAATTTCACAAGTATTGGCGGGAGATTGATATAGAAAATCCTTGGTTATTTTTCTTAAATCCTCCTTCCCTTTTATAGTTGTATTTCCATAATCCACGAAAATCATTAAAAATTTATCATCGCTGAGTTTTCTCAAGCAACCTGGACGATACCACTGATTGTCCACCTCATATATTGAGAAGCAAAGTTCGTTCTCTCTTTAATAAAAAGAATATGATTAAAAACATAAAAACTTCATTAGTTAATTACCTTGGCGAATATCCTTGAGGAATGGAAGGATCTAAGTAGTATTTCATAATATTTTCAGCATCAGTCTGGAACTTTGTCAGCAACTCGGGGTTAATATCAGCGGCAGTAATTAGTCCATGTTCAATCATACTATTATTATTATTATTATTATTTATTGGTGGGGCCGCCCAAGCGGAGGGCACTGCGACCAGACGGTCTTTTGTACCGGAACCCCGTTAGTGGAGTAGACGATCCGCTACCCTAAAGAAAGCCAGAAGGTCACCCTCAGAAGAATTACGGACCTCAGCCGGGCTTAGAAACCCTTTACCGAAGGTCCTACTTCTAATCCGAGCCAGTGTCGGACAGTCACACAGTATGTGAGCTGTGGTTTCTTCGTCCTCTAGACAAAGTCTACAATCTGTCTCAATTGACATACCTAACTTGTTGAGGTGATGTCTGACCCCATAATGGCCAGATAAGTAACCCACCAGCAGCCTGAGATCCGATTTGCTTTGAATCATACTATCATTCAACACATGCTGTTGAAGCAAACGTACAGGATGTTAGATCTCAAAATTTTTTCCATATTAATGATGTCGAGCGAATTCCTATTCCTACGGGACAATCAGTCAAAATATTTGTGTTGAATGCATACTATCATTCAACACAAATATTTTGACTGATTGTCCCGTAGGAATAGGAATTCGCTCGACATCATTAATATGGAAAACATTTTGAGATCTAACATCCTGTACGTTTTCTTCAACAGCATTCTGAATTTCTTTGACCTTTTCTTCTTTATTATTATTATTCTCTTCGCCATTCGTAGTCTCTTCGAAAAGAAGTGGAATAAGCTGTTTATTGTACGAAGTATTTACATCAAGTTCGATTTCATTTTTCAAAAAGGAAATTGTAAATTTCTTCCTCTCTTTTGCACTTGAACAAAATAAAAGCGAGCACATTAAACAAGGCTGTCGATTCGCTAAAGAGTTGCATTATCTTTAGCGAATCGACAGCCTTGTTTAATGTGCTCGCTTTTATTTTGTTCAAGTGCAAAAGTGTACCTTTAATTACAAACACCGTGACGTATCTAACAAAGTTATCTGCTTCTTTTATGTCCCCTTGTTTGGCTTTAAAAGACTCACCTGAATCAAGATCTAATAGAAGAACTTCATTAGGAAGTTTATCAAGAACTTTACAACGAACAAATCTGCTTTGGTTAGAAGCCACGACAATTTTATCTTTTACAGCGTCAGTTTTTGCTGTAATGCTTGTCGCGGAATATTTTTAAAGTCGTTGGGAATTGACTTCACCTCACTCAAGAGTTCTATTTGTCCAATATCAACACAGTATATAACATAGTGAGATTCATAATAACTTAGGAGAAATCCACGCTCCCACTGGGTAGAAGTTTTACCTGCGATAAAAGAACCCTCCACAGGATGTAACAGCTTAAATTTATTTTCAGTGTCGCCGGCAAGGATTTATCTCATTTTAGAAAGCTGATCCGCTATTTCATTTTGCTTAACGATCGCAATTGCGTATATTTCCTTAAAGACATTGACTATCTTTATTTTCATATTTATGGGAAGTTCCCCTTTTTCGTTATATATGTATATTATCAATTATTTTTATTCTTAGAACATGGCCAATATCAATAGCTTTACCATTGTACTTAATGCAGAAGGCATACGAGTTCAAATCCTTCATCGCCGGAATAGGTGATTTCAGTTGATTTATATTGATGTAAAAATCATTGCCATAATCTAAGAGGCGCACGCGGACTTCGTTTAAAGGATTCTTTTCTTCAAGAACTACAGCCCGATAATAAAGCACACGGAAAGGAGCAGCCACAACATTACCAACGTATATTATTTCTTCCGAACATGGGTTTGTCGTATTATTTATGTTCTTATTTATTTCTATAAGTAGTGAAGTACAAGCTGCTTGCCACCGGACATCCATTACCCAGACAAGTGTGGGATCGGTTTCTGAAACATATTGCACTACTACTTCAAAACATTCATTTTCCGGAATTGGAAAGTAATTTTTCCAGGCTTTATTGGGTCTGTTGGTCTTCTCAGATGCATTGGAAACGGAGATATCTTCTACTTTATGAATAACTTTTTGAACATTTAATGAAATAGAGTCATCTTTAGCATTTTTATTCCACAATTTTAAAGGAAAGTCTATTGATTTTCGTTCTTTATTATTGTTATCAAGCGCAACCAACCTGGGCATGTCGCTTTTGTCTATTGTTCCTAAGTTAGAACTGGTTGCATATCCGCTTTCGGAATGATCGTCACTTTGGTTATACCGATGGGGTTTTCTTAAGGGAATATTGCGAGTACTGGTAATCAAGGCTTTCATTGGGTTATTTTGAAAATATGTACGTTCGAGTCTGGTATTAACAGAAAACTTTTTAGACGTCACAGGTTGAATTAGCTTGGCCACAAAGTATACGTGGAGAGGAACCGCAAAGAAACCACCAGTAGAAAATTTATTATTTATTTCGATTCTACGAGGTAAGTTTTTTTTCCATATGTTTGAATAATCGAATATATATATTTTAATCGTTTAAACTAATAATAATAAAAATAATTTTTTGCATACGTGCATTAAGCGTTATGAAATGTAGTGGGAGAGATTTGAATAATAGAAGGACAGTATTCATTGTTTTCCTTATTTTTAAATTAATATTCAATAAAGTTTTTCTTTCGCAACAGGTGTATGCCTCCAGCGATTCGCGAATGCGACTGATGTCACCATCAATGCAATCATCCAAAAAACTTTTTGCATGCTAATGATCGCATCAAGAAGCAGGAGAGAAGACTGCAGGAGGCGTAGCAGTTTGAGTTGTTAGTTTAAGTAATTAAATAGACCTAAGTTTTTATTAATTTAATTAAAAATTAATTTTTCGTAAATATAATAAATATTATGTGCAAATGTTTATAATTAATTCATTAACATGTGTATTGTTTTGTCGAAACCTCGCCAATGCGTCGAGATTCCGCTATTATATACGCGTTTAGAATGTAGATTCTAGAAGTCAAGGTAAATGAATGAAACAAGTAAAATTACGTTTTTTGGGGTCAACGTAATCAATTAGTGGCCCCAGGAGGAAAACCTGTTCAGCTTGGAAACTGTCCAGGGAAAACCCCCTCTTTTTATTAATGAAAATGTTACAGATCTGTTTTTATGAATAATGTGAGAAATGATATAATAAGTTAATGAGGAATGAGTCGATTTGTAAGTATGCTTGAAGGCAGAAAGCCTAAGCTGCGCGATCTAAGGCGCGTGTGTGTGTGTGTGCGTGTATTGAACACATGAGGAGCCTACGTGGGTAGATACTCACTCCGGGTCGCCTGCAGGTCAACCGCTTAAGATATATCGGCATGTAGTCGATATATATAATGGCTCTGGACCGAAAAGCTGATCCTATGGTCAGCAGGATTCGAGGCACAGTGGTGCTGTTTAAAGTCGCTTGGACTGAGGATTCGAGGCACTGTGGTGCTGTTTAGAGTCGCTTGCACTGAGGATTCGAGGCACTGTGGTGCTGTTTAAAGTCGCTTGGACTGAGGATTCGAGGCACTGTAGTGCTGTTTAGAGTCGCTTGCACTGAGGATTCGAGGCACTGTGGTGCTGTTTAGAGTCGCTTGGACTGAGGATTCGAGGCACTGTGGTGCTGTGTAGAGTCGCTTGGACTGAGGATTCGAGGCACTGTGGTGCTGTTTAGAGTCGCTTGGACTGAGGATTCGAGGCACTGTGGTGCTGTTTAAAGTCGCTTGGACTGAGGATTCGAGGCACTGTGGTGCTGTTTAGAGTCGCTTGGACTGAGGATTCGAGGCACTGTGGTGCTGTTTAGAGTCGCTTGGACTGAGGATTCGAAGCACCGTGGTGCTGTTTAAAGTCGCTTGGACTGAGGATTCGAGGCACTGTGGTGCTGTTTAGAGTCGCTTGGACTGAGGATTCGAGGCACTGTGGTGCTGTTTAAAGTCGCTTGGACTGAGGATTCGAGGCACTGTGGTGCTGTTTAGAGTCGCTTGGACTGAGGATTCGAGGCACCGTGGTGCTGTTTAGGACTGAGGATTCGAGGCACTGTGGTGCTGTTTAGAGTCGCTTCAACTGAGGATTCGAGGCACTGTGGTGCTGTTTAGAGTCGCTTGGACTGAGGATTCGAGGCACTGTGGTGCTGTTTAGAGTCGCTTGGACTGAGGATTCGAGGCACTGTGGTGCTGTGTAGAGTCGCTTGGACTGAGGATTCGAGGCACTGTGGTGCTGTGTAGAGTCGCTTGGACTGAGGATTCGAGGCACTGTGGTGCTGTTTAGAGTCGCTTGGACTGAGGATTCGAGGCACTGTGGTGCTGTTTAGAGTCGCTTGGACTGAGGATTCGAGGCACTGTGGTGCTGTTTAGAGTCGCTTGGACTGAGGATTCGAGGCACTGTGGTGCTGTTTAGAGTCGCTTGGACTGAGGATTCGAGACACTGTGGGGAACAAATTGAGTTTAGAGGTTCCTAACGTACGTTAGTGAAATTTTGTAGAAACATTCATATGTTCCTAAAAGTGACGAATATGCAAAAATTTTTCCCCGGAAAGCATTACTTTCTGAGATAATTAATTTTAAAATTTTTATTTCACCGGCCATTCATTTTTGCATATTTTTCACTTTTTCTACAAAATTTCACTTATTAACGCACTAGGAACCACACTGCATCCACAAAAGTCACTATTAACATATATTTGCAGCTTTCAAAGCGTTGAATCTGCAAATAAAAACATTATAAATTATTACTTGAAATACTTACCTTCTCCCGTCAGCTGACACTGACATTTCACATTTTTTCATCTTGCATTCGTTCAATTTCGCTGTGGGTGCGTTCCGGAAATCAACACGTCAATAAACTTAAATGGCTTTGATCAACCAAGGAAAATAATAACTTTTAAGAATTTAAGATATAAATAAGTTATCTTTAAAATATAAAAATTTTCAGCAACTCCTTCTATCCCATTAATACATCAATTCTTTGTACATAAATGAAATGCTAATAAATACAAACTACTCATAAAATTTCGTTCTTCTCTTTAAAACCTTAACTAAACTATTTCACCGAAAATGCTAATTAGCGGTAAATAACGGTAAGTTCTTTCTTGGTTTGTAAACATCAAGTGAGAAAGTCAAGTTTCTCTATTTCCAGTGTTATAAAGTGAATTTGCAAGTTATAAAACAAAGTGCTAATATTGAAATGGTATGTAATCGTTTTCCACTTTTCACCTTTAATCAAAAAATATAAAATAAGTGTATTTTGCCATCTAAAACGGCTAATACACCATCAATATTATTACGGAAACTCTGCCTTTCTGCAATATTATTCTTCCTGCAGATAGCCTGCACAATATACATATGTATAAATAAATTTAAAATAATAATCGAACTAATAATATTAATATTAAATTAAAAATTAAATTTAAATTATAATTAAATTGATAAAATAAAAATTTAATTAATAATTCAAATTAAAATACAGTGTAAACTCAATATAGCGAAATTGAAGAGACCGAGTATTGTATAAGGGAAATTCTCCCATAAAAAACAAATTGTATAAGGGAAATTCTCCCTTAAAAAACGGTTTGTATAAGGGAAAATCTCCCTTAAAAAACAATTTGTATAAGGGAAATTCTCCCCTAAAAAACAGTTTGTATAAGGGAAATTCTCCCTTAAAAAACAATTTGTATAAGGAAAATTCTCCCTTAAAAAACAATTTGTATAAGGGAAATTCTCCCTTAAAAAACAGTTTGTATAAGGGAAATTCTCCCTTAAAAAACAATTTGTATAAGGGAAATTCTCCCTTAAAAAACAGTTTGTATAAGGGAAATTCTCCCTTAAAAAACAATTTGTATAAGGGAAAATCTCCCTTAAAAAACAGTTTGTATAAGGGAAATTCTCCCTTAAAAAACAATTTATATAAGGGAAATTCTCCCTTAAAAAACAGTTTGTATAAGGGAAATTCTCCCTTAAAAAACAATTTGTATAAGGAAAATTCTCCCTTAAAAAACAATTTGTATAAGGGAAATTCTCCCTTAAAAAACAGTTTGTATAAGGGAAATTCTCCCTTAAAAAACAATTTGTATAAGGGAAATTCTCCCTTAAAAATCAGTTTGTATAAGGGAAATTCTCCCTTAAAAAACAATTTGTATAAGGGAAATTCTCCCTTAAAAAACAGTTTGTATAAGGGAAATTCTCCCTTAAAAAACAGTTTGTATAAGGGAAATTCTCCCTTAAAAAACAGATTGTATAAGGGAAATTCTCCCTTAACAAACAGTTTGTATAAGGGAAACTCTCCCTTAAAAACCAAACAGTTTGTATAAGGGAAATTCTCCCTTAAAAAACAGTTTGTCTAAGGAAAATTCTGCCTTAAAAACAGTTTCTTCTAGGCTCAAAAACCGATAAACATCACGGATATTGTCCTCATGGCGCAAGACCCTAAAGCCCTGATTAAAAAAATGGGAGAATGGGGACTTTTAGCGGAAGAGGTCGTCAAATGCCCCAAATGTGGAAACATCATGAAATTAACTTCTGACCCGTCAAAGCTGGACAAATTCAAATGGTACTGCGCAAAAAAGGTCTCAATTCAAAAACAAAAAGCTGCGAAGTGCGGAACGTCACAAACGTTACGAAAAAACACGTTCTTCGAAAAGTCTCATCTAACTTTCCAGCAGGTATGTTAAATATAAGTTTACATATTAATACAAAATTACCTACAATTATTAATTTTAGATTCTTATTTTTTGCAATTTGTGGACATACAACATCGAACTCCAGGCCATTGAAGTCCAAACACGAATATCAGGGCGAACAGCTGTGGATTGGAATTCGTTCTGCTACGAAGTCGTAATTGACTTCACGCTATCTCAGGAAAAACCCATTGGTAGGAATATAATATAAACAACATTAAATATATTAACATTTAACTTTTCTATTTCCTTATATATAGGCGGCGAAAACATGACTGTAGAAATCGACGAATCGAAATTTGGCAAGAGAAAATACCACAGGGGCCATCACGTGGAAGGGCAATGGGTCTTTGGTGGTGTATGCCGAGAGACCGGAGATGTATTTATGGTGCCTGTTGAGCGTCGTGACGCAGCAACACTGATTCCACTGATAAAAAAGTGGATTAGGCCAGGAAGTGCAATTATCAGCGATTGCTGGAAAGCGTATGATGGCCTAAATGATGAATCGTTCCGGCATTTGCAAGTTAACCATTCGGTTAATTTCAAAGATCCGATAACAGATGCACACAGCAATACGATTGAAGGTCTGTGGCGGCACACCAAAGCCTCATTGCCCAAGTACAATCGGAGAAAAACCTGGTTTGGTAACTATCTTGCCAAATTTCTATTCCTCCATTTCTGCAGATCTAAAAAGTTGGACCCAACAATGGAGTTTTTTAAAGCAGCAGGACGACTGTACAATCCATATCAACTGGGAGAACCATCCACAGCTGCAGAGGTACAAATTTGTAGTAACTTTTTCAACAAAAATACTAATATACATATATTATATCTACAGGAAAATCAACACCCTGACCAACTTAATGACAGTTCCGATGAAGACTCCCTCGACTCTGATGTAAAGTTTTTTGTAATAATGTCATTTTAAAATTATAACATACCATTTTTCACAGACATCCGATTTGTTTGGTTTCCACTGAGTTTACCACTTTTTTTTCGAGGATTAGGGCTATTGGCGATACCCCGTCAACAAAAACGAATGGTATGGCTACCTCCTGGGTCATTTGGAAACGTCGCATTTCGAAGGAACACCAAACTATGAAGGTAAGATAAACTTTAAATAATTTCTACTCTCTTCTACTATATAGTATTTTTATTGAAGTCGTCTCTCTATTCTTTTATCAAAATACCGCCAATCCCCATTACAATACATAACTTTTCTCTCCACAACATTGTAACTATAATACTTTCTTCCAACCTCTGGATCTCTTAAATATTTAAACAAATCTGATATTTTTCGAATATCGCTCTTTTTTATTGGCCTCCACTCTAACAACTCGAAAAGCTGTTCCTCCGATATCCCGTTGACATATGCAAAAGTTACAACCAGCAATCTGGTAAAATACGTCCCTTCGCCAAAAAAAGCATTAACAATAAACGCAGGAACTTCCCAAAAAGCAATAATATCTCTTTTGCTCCTAGCGTTTAATTTATTCTCCTCAATCCTTTTTCTAGTTGCACTATCCATAATCGTTTACTGCTCCTGGGGAAATAAATAAATAAATAAATAGAATAAATACACAATAGTTCACAAAATATTCACCACGAGTTATCACTTATCACCAAACAAACACTCGTCCGTCAGAAATGGATAAACAACAACCAAAATATTTTTGTTTCAATAATTGTTAATACTTTTAAGTACTAACAAAAATTAATTCAAACACACATTATATAATATTGAATACTAACGAAAATGAACACAAAAAAACTAAATTATATTAAATTAATAATATTCAATTATCAGATGCACTCAAATTTTTTCACGAATGCATGTTGATTTCCGGAACGCACCCACAGCGAAATTGAACGAATGCAGGATGAAAAAATGTGAAATGTCACTGTCAGCTGACGGGAGAAGGTAAGTATTTCAAGTAATAATTTATAATGTTTTTATTTGCAGATTCCACGCTTTGAAAGCTGCACATATATGTTAATAGTGACTTTTGTGGATGCAGTGTGGTTCCTAGTGCGTTAATAAGTGAAATTTTGTAGAAAAAGTGAAAAATACGCAAAAATGAATGGCCGGTGAAATAAAAATTTTAAAATTAATTATCTCAGAAAGTAATGCTTTCCGGGGAAAAATTTTTGCATATTCGTCTCTTTTAGGAACATATGAATGTTTCTACAAAATTTCACTAACGTACGTTAGGAACCTCTAAACTCAACTTATGCCCACTGTGGCGCTGTTTAGAGTCGCTTGGACTGAGGATTCGAGGCACTGTGGTGCTGTTTAGAGTCGCTTGGACTGAGGATTCGAGGCACTGTGGTGCTGTTTAGAGTCGCTTGGACTGAGGATTCGAGGCACTGTGGTGCTGTGTAGAGTCGCTTGGACTGAGGATTCGAGGCACTGTGGTGCTGTTTAGAGTCGCTTGGACTGAGGATTCGAGGCACTGTGGTGCTGTGTAGAGTCGCTTGGACTGAGGATTCGAGGCACTGTGGTGCTGTGTAGAGTCGCTTGGACTGAGGATTCGAGGCACTGTGGTGCTGTTTAGAGTCGCTTGGACTGAGGATTCGAGGCACTGTGGTGCTGTGTAGAGTCGCTTGGACTGAGGATTCGAGGCACTGTGGTGCTGTTTAGAGTCGCTTGGACTGAGGATTCGAGGCACTGTGGTGCTGTTTAGAGTCGCTTGGACTGAGGATTCGAGGCACTGTGGTGCTGTTTAGAGTCGCTTGGACTGAGGATTCGAGGCACTGTGGTGCTGTTTAGAGTCGCTTGGACTGAGGATTCGAGGCACTGTGGTGCTGTTTAGAGTCGCTTGGACTGAGGATTCGAGGCACTGTGGCGCTGTTTAGAGTCGCTTGGACTGAGGATTCGAGGCACTGTGGTGCTGTTTAGAGTCGCTTGGACTGAGGATTCGAGGCACTGTGGTGCTGTTTAGAGTCGCTTGGACTGAGGATTCGAGGCACTGTGGTGCTGTGTAGAGTCGCTTGGACTGAGGATTCGAGGCACTGTGGTGCTGTTTAGAGTCGCTTGGACTGAGGATTCGAGGCACTGTGGTGCTGTTTAGAGTCGCTTGGACTGAGGATTCGAGGCACTGTGGTGCTGTGTAGAGTCGCTTGGACTGAGGATTCGAGGCACTGTGGTGCTGTTTAGAGTCGCTTGGACTGAGGATTCGAGGCACTGTGGTGCTGTTTAGAGTAGCTTGGACTGAGGATTCGAGGCACTGTGGTGCTGTGTAGAGTCGCTTGGACTGAGGATTCGAGGCACTGTGGTGCTGTTTAGAGTCGCTTGGACTGAGGATTCGAGGCACTGTGGTGCTGTTTAGAGTCGCTTGGACTGAGGATTCGAGGCACTGTGGTGCTGTGTAGAGTCGCTTCGACTGAGGATTCGAGGCACTGTGGTGCTGTTTAAAGTCGCTTGGACTGAGGATTCGAGGCACTGTGGTGCTGTTTAGAGTCGCTTGGACTGAGGATTCGAGGCACTGTGGTGCTGTGTAGAGTCGCTTCGACTGAGGATTCGAGGCACTGTGGTGCTGTTTAAAGTCGCTTGGACTGAGGATTCGAGGCACTGTGGTGCTGTGTAGAGTCGCTTGGACTGAGGATTCGAGGCACTGTGGTGCTGTTTAGAGTCGCTTGGACTGAGGATTCGAGGCACTGTGGTGCTGTTTAGAGTCGCTTGGACTGAGGATTCGAGGCACTGTGGTGCTGTGTAGAGTCGCTTGGACTAAGGATTCGAGGCACTGTGGTGCTGTGTAGAGTCGCTTGGACTGAGGATTCGAGGCACTGTGGTGCTGTTTAGAGTCGCTTGGACTGAGGATTCGAGGCACTGTGGTGCTGTGTAGAGTCGCTTGGACTGAGGATTCGAGGCACTGTGGTGCTGTGTAGAGTCGCTTGGACTGAGGATTCGAGGCACTGTGGTGCTGTTTAGAGTCGCTTGGACTGAGGATTCGAGGCACTGTGGTGCTGTTTAGAGTCGCTTGGACTGAGGATTCGAGGCACTGTGGTGCTGTGTAGAGTCGCTTGGACTGAGGATTCGAGGCACTGTGGTGCTGTGTAGAGTCGCTTGGACTGAGGATTCGAGGCACTGTGGTGCTGTTTAGAGTCGCTTGGACTGAGGATTCGAGGCACTGTGGTGCTGTGTAGAGTCGCTTGGACTGAGGATTCGAGGCACTGTGGTGCTGTTTAGAGTCGCTTGGACTGAGGATTCGAGGCACTGTGGTGCTGTTTAGAGTCGCTTGGACTGAGGATTCGAGGCACTGTGGTGCTGTGTAGAGTCGCTTGGACTAAGGATTCGAGGCACTGTGGTGCTGTGTAGAGTCGCTTGGACTGAGGATTCGAGGCACTGTGGTGCTGTTTAGAGTCGCTTGGACTGAGGATTCGAGGCACTGTGGTGCTGTTTAGAGTCGCTTGGACTGAGGATTCGAGGCACTGTGGTGCTGTGTAGAGTCGCTTGGACTGAGGATTCGAGGCACTGTGGTGCTGTTTAGAGTCGCTTGGACTGAGGATTCGAGGCACTGTGGTGCTGTTTAGAGTCGCTTGGACTGAGGATTCGAGGCACTGTGGTGCTGTTTAGAGTCGCTTGGACTGAGGATTCGAGGCACTGTGGTGCTGTTTAGAGTCGCTTGGACTGAGGATTCGAGGCACTGTGGTGCTGTTTAGAGTCGCTTGGACTGAGGATTCGAGGCACTGTGGTGCTGTGTAGAGTCGCTTGGACTGAGGATTCGAGGCACTGTGGTGCTGTTTAGAGTCGCTTGGACTGAGGATTCGAGGCACTGTGGTGCTGTGTAGAGTCGCTTGGACTGAGGATTCGAGGCACTGTGGTGCTGTTTAGAGTCGCTTGGACTGAGGATTCGAGGCACTGTGGTGCTGTGTAGAGTCGCTTGGACTGAGGATTCGAGGCACTGTGGTGCTGTTTAGAGTCGCTTGGACTGAGGATTCGAGGCACTGTGGTGCTGTTTAGAGTCGCTTGGACTGAGGATTCGAGGCACTGTGGTGCTGTTTAGAGTCGCTTGGACTGAGGATTCGAGGCACTGTGGTGCTGTTTAGAGTCGCTTGGACTGAGGATTCGAGGCACTGTGGTGCTGTTTAGAGTCGCTTGGACTGAGGATTCGAGGCACTGTGGTGCTGTGTAGAGTCGCTTGGACTGAGGATTCGAGGCACTGTGGTGCTGTTTAGAGTCGCTTGTACTGAGGATTCGAGGCACTGTGGTGCTGTGTAGAGTCGCTTGGACTGAGGATTCGAGGCACTGTGGTGCTGTTTAGAGTCGCTTGGACTGAGGATTCGAGGCACTGTGGTGCTGTGTAGAGTCGCTTGGACTGAGGATTCGAGGCACTGTGGTGCTGTGTAGAGTCGCTTGGACTGAGGATTCGAGGCACTGTGGTGCTGTTTAGAGTCGCTTGGACTGAGGATTCGAGGCACTGTGGTGCCGTGTAGAGTCGCTTGGACTGAGGATTCGAGGCACTGTGGTGCTGTGTAGAGTCGCTTGGACTGAGGATTCGAGGCACTGTGGTGCTGTTTAGAGTCGCTTGGACTGAGGATTCGAGGCACTGTGGTGCTGTTTAGAGTCGCTTGGACCAAAGAATATGGATATACAAAGAATAGCCCATTTTAGGGAAAAAAAACCAAAAAATTTTCCCATTAGTTAGAAAGAGAATCTTTCCCTGCTTGTTCCAAGTCCAAATTCCCATTTAAATTGTCTAATAAAGAATAAGGACGGCGCCAATCAAAAGCGCCGCACACACAATGACACCAGAGTTCACCTATTACGGTGCGCTCTTGTTTGGCTATTGCTTTTTCTGGCACTGTGTTGGTGCCGGCACGGCCGTGCTTCTCATATAGGAACAGGTAGAAATCGAGTGCCTGCCTCACACATTGAAGGCGTACACAGATTAAGTTTGTTTACGTTTTTTCACCATTCGTTCTCTTATGCGCTCTTGTTTAGCACGGGAAGCAAATGCCATTGTATGGTGAGGCGCGCTTGCGATCAGTTTGCTTTCGTTTGACAGGGTGGTTCTTTCGAGTTGAGATTTTGAGTGAATTTATGAAAACTTGTGGCATATTGGACCAATATTGAATTTCATGCTGTGAATTTATAAAATTGAGTGGTGAAGTTTTTAGTGAATTAACACTTATATTTTTGGATAAAGCACCAATTATAAAAATTGTGAATTTATAAAATGGAGTGGTGAAGTTTTTAGTGAATTAACACTTATATTTTTGGATAAAGCACCAATTATAAAAATTGTGAATTTATAAAATTGAGTGGTTTAGTTTTTAGTGAATTAACACTTATATTTTTGGATAAAGCACCAATTATAAAAATTATTTTGTGTGTTTAATTGTTAATTGTTGTGAGAAAAATGGGAGGAAAGCATCATGTGAAATGCTTGGCGTGTGGAGTAAAAAAGGATGAATTTCCTGAGCTGAAATTTTTTATGCTACCAAAAGACAATAACAGGTAAAATATGTTAAATAATTTACATATGTTTTAGTTCAAGGGTTTCGATAACATGAGAAATTTTGTTTAATCATTAGTCTATTTTATATGAGTATTATTTTTAAATCCGTTCCAATTGAATTTAAAATGCAACTATATATAGTCAATTAATTTTAGTTTACCTTTCACTTATTTAATGTTTCCCAACATAGCCGAACAAATAAAATTATTGAATTTATCTGTTGGATCATTTAAAGAAATTTAAACGACGAAATTAATGAAAGGAAACGATTACTTAAATTAATTTGTAAAAAAATTATACACTTTATTAAGGAAATTCAAATCAAACAGGAATTAGCAAGTAATTTGTTATTATTTTATTCGAACGGATTAAACAATACCAGCTATAATTTAATGAATTAAAATATATAAATAATTTCCTATTTGTCTTATTAGAACAATTATGTTACAAAGCCCTCACTCATAAATCTTTAAATACATGAATTTTAAAATTATTTCATAATTTTTAAATTTCTTTTAATTTCAGGAGAGACATCTGGTTGAATAGTTTGGGACGACAGGATCTAATTGGGTTGAAAATTGCCTATGATTGGAAAGTTTGCGAAAATCATTTTGCCAATGATATGATCAACACACATACTGCAAAGTAATTTATGGTAAAAAGGAATGCTATTCCTACCCAACATAAATCGTCAACAGAAGTAAGAGTTTTAGATGACCTCATAATTTTCCCCAACGTTATTGAAGGTAAGATAATATTTACTTCAAATATTTGTAAATTGTAGGGTCGATCGTTGAAAATTGAACAAATGGGTGCAGGTCATAAAAACAAAAAGGTCAAACAAAGGGTGCAGGTCATAAAAACATAAAGGTCAACCAAAGCGTGCAGCTCATAAATAGTTTCAGGAAAATTGTGCTGTTTAGGCTATTAGGAAATAATAAAAATAATTATTAGATATCCGGTTTACCTGCACAGACATGCCTGCCTTGCAAATTAAAACATGTGTAGCCGGATTTAGGTAAAAGGCCGGCCAGGGTATTTCAACCTATTTAGACTTTATTGGGGATTGAAATAAGTTGTATTTTATTAATAATAACATTAGCAATTACCTTCATAAATATTTACTAGACAGTAAAGCTTTCATAAAAAAAATAATAAAATATATTTGATGAGAAGCACAATATCTTAATGAGTACTTAAAATACTCAAAAAATCCCATAAATTTGTGAAAATTGAATTGTCGCTTAATTGTTATGTTTTAAGAAAATTAATACTGAGCATGTAAATTTATATTACCTATCCGCTTTTAAGTACCAGACAGTTAAGTGCTAATAGCCGTGTTTTTTCACATTTGTTCCGATACTAGGTTTAACAGGAAATTTTGCATTGAATTGAAATTTTAAATACTGTCACGTATATAAAGATTTTAGAATTTGCGCAAGCGCATCAAATTAGCCATGATATTTACGCATACAACCTTCAAACCCTTAACCAGATACATTTTTGGGTTGCTATTTGACGTAAAATGGGTATAAAATCCAGGCAACTTGATTTTATTTTTGCCAAGCCAACATTTTTTGATATGTATAACTACTCATAAATTTCAATTCAATGAAAAATTTCTTGTTAAACCTAGAAAAATAGACATGTGGCAACTGGTACTGCTTTTATTTGACCGCGGACCTTTTTGAGATTCCAACGATAATCGCAGTAATACCTTATAATATGTCGTAATACATATTTTAATGACATATGCGAAAGTGTTACTGAACCATTAACGAAAAAATCTCGTATAGTATAACGGTGGCCTGAAAACAGTTTAATATTGCTTTGAAAGTTCATTACCAATTAATTATACATATTCAAGAAGTTAACTTATGATATTTTGTTACACCTTGCAGGAGTCGAGACGCTGACAGATGACCCAAATATTGAAAATGAGGAAATTAATACACCAGCGGAAAACATCGCTATTGAAAATGTTCTGGATGTCCCAACCATTGAACCGGAGACAGAAAATGTGCCGGTGTTCCCGATCAGTGAAGATTCCCGAATCGAAGCAACTGCAAGTATCAATGAATTGAATTACTTTCAAGATGATTTTATTTCTATTTCAGATTCTCAACCATCATGCTCCCAAATTTTCAAAACGACGCATAAGGCAACACAAACGCCCAAAATGACGAAAGATGTTATTAAGGACAAACTACAGAAGCTGCAGAAGGAATTCAAACAACTGAAAGAGGAAAATGAGCGACTGAAAAATCTTGCAGGTAACCATGATAATTTCATATTACAAGTGAAAAATCTATTGCCTCCTGAGCTTGCTCTAATTGTTCAAAATCATGTTTTAAATTTCGAGAAGAAGAGCCAAGGCTTTAGATTTAACGACAGTTATAAAAAGTTAGCTTTGAGTATTTATTTCTTAGCGCCGAATGCGTATTATTTTTTATCGCGTAATTTAAACTTGCCTTCTCTTCGGACATTAAATCGTTTTACTAAAAATTGGCCATCGGGGCCAGGGATTCATGACGTGCTGTTAAATGCACTTAAAGTTAAAATTCAGAACTTGCCTGATAAAGCAAAAAATTGTATTATTTGCATAGATGAAATTTCTTTAAAAACTAATTTACATTTTGCAAAATCTCAAAGCCATATTGTAGGATTAGAAGATAATGGAGAAAGGAAAACAAATTTACCTGCTAAGTATGCTGTAGCGATAATGGTTAAAGGGATTACTCATAATTATAAACATTTAGTAGGTTATTCATTTATAAATTCATCATGTCCTGCCAAAGAATTAAAATATATGATAAATTCTTGTATTCGTAAACTAATAGACGTAGAAATGAAGCCAAGAGTAATAATTTCAAATCAGGGTAGTAATTTTATTAAATTGAATAAATTATTGGCAGTAACTCCTACAACACCATATTTTATGGTGTGTAACATTAAGATTTATTACATGTACGACACACCGCATTTACTCAAATCTTTTCGCAATAATCTCATGAAATATAATATAACTTTTGAAGGTAATAGAACGGCTTCTTGGCAGGATATAAAAAATTTTATGATGTAGATAAAAATAGGCAATTTAAAATGACTCCTAAACTCTCCCCTGAGCACATTTACCCAAATAGTTTTCAGAAAATGAGAGTAAAACTAGCTGCTAAGTTGTTAGCTCAACAGTTGCCGCAGTTATTTTTACTCACATTAGTCAAAATTCATGTTCCTCAACGGCCATTAATACAGCAGAATTATTATATAAATTTGACAGCTTATTCGATATTTTCAATTCGAGCAAGTTCAAAGAGGCAAAGACATTTAGACGACCATTTTTTGGTAATACAGAACAAATGGAGTTCATCAACGAAATGGAGTCATTTCTTAGCACCATGAGAATTATTTCTGATGGCTGTATACCAAAAGATGTTACGAGAACAGTAAAATTTTTAGACGGTTGGGTTCAAAATATAAATGTTTTAAAAAATTTGCATACTGATTTGAAATCAGAGCAAATACCTTATATTTTAACTAGAAATTTAAGTCAGGATGCACTAGAGAACATGTTTGGTACTCTTAGGAAACGAGGAGGAAATAGTAGGCAATTAACTCCATATCTGTTTTCACGTGCTTTCAAGAAATCCTTTTCTGCAAAGTACATGGAACATATTCAAAGAGGAAATTGCGAACCAACCGAAAATATAAGTTTACCTTCAATTAACTTAGACAACATGACAGAACCTATTTCATCTTTAAAACCTTCTTGTTTTAAAGTCAATTTTCTTTTTCAACCTATGGACTTAGGAGAAAAAATGCATTTTACTATTTTGGGGGATGGCTTTTTAAAGAAAATAAATTAAATCATAATTGTCAATCTGAGGTATGTCCTGAAGATAGTAATTTCACAACTTTTATAGATTTTAAACAGTACGATAAAGGTAACTTAATAAGACCCCCTGTTGATTTTATGCAAAGCCTACAAAAAATTGAAGGTAAATTTATAGATATTTTTAATGATATAATTCTGCAAAAAGACATTGAATTTAAACTACTAGAAATTTTAAGACCTGAGTATACTTATGTATGCTGTGATAAGCAAAATATAGATTTCATTGTAAGACTGTATATTAGAGTAAGAATATATTATATTATTAAAGATTATAACAAAAATGTAAAAAAATTTGATAAAAAAAATAAAATATTAAGTGTAACGCATTTGTAATATCCAAACATGTTAATAATTTTAATTAAATATATTTATTCCTGTACAAGAGTAGGCGTAGTGTTAAACATATATTAATAAAAATGTACAATGAACGTGGTCACCTCTTAGTTTTAAGAACATAATTGTATTCAATGTTAATTTAAGCTTCGACTGATAAATTGTAAAATTTGTAAAATTATTTTTGGTGCAATAAATCAGGAGGTTTTTTATGCCAAGTGCATTTTCCTCCTTAAAAAAAATTACTGTCTTTTTATTTAATAGTTTACTCGGGACTTATATACCAAGCCGAGGAAGAACTGAGCAATTCATAAAGGTGCAATAAAACAACATTAGAAATAAATTATTATATTCTGGACTTCCGAATACACCAATGTTACTGCGGAAATCAAAACAAATATTTTATTGCAAGATTTATATTATAGTATGAATATATTATAATTGACTGGGTTTATTTAAAATCGCATCCAGCTGAGATTAATATGAAATTTTTAATAGCATTGAAATCTATAATCCGCCTCCTATATAACAATTTTACAATTTGCAAAAATCACTTAAAATTTCCTTTATGCTTATTCATCAAAACTTCACATTTTTAAACAGGCACATCTTTGGATTAATTTTTTTTAATCAAATTGGGTATAAATCAAAGCAATTTTATTTCATTTGTACCACATATAAATTGTTTGATATGAATAACTCCCCAAAAATTTCAATGCAATGCAATCTTTCCTGCTAAATATGGTCTTGATCCGATTGTAACAAAAACCCCACCTATTATTAACTATTGTAATGAAAATTTAAAAAATTCTACAATAAAAATAAGTTTTTCCTGAAATTTCTTAAAGATTTTCTCCTAAAGTCACATTTCCTCGGCACCCTGTGACTTAATTCTGTACCAATTCCTTCAAGTTCCAAGCTCCGTCACAGCACTTTTCATCTCTCTTCCACCGTAGTGCTTAAGCAACTATCGACTTCTGACAAAATTGTGGGGTTGGGTGGAATAACGGTACCAAGGTCAAAAAAAGATAAGGAGATAATTGCCGGAGTGCCTATTCTTTGTAAACTAGTTTCCATATTCTTTGCTTGGACTGAGGATTCGAGGCACTGTGGTGCTGTTTAGAGTCGCTTGGACTGAGGATTCGAGGCACTGTGGTGCTGTTTAGAGTCGCTTGGACTGAGGATTCGAGGCACTGTGGTGCTGTTTAGAGTCGCTTGGACTGAGAATTCGAGGCACTGTGGTGCTGTTTAGAGTCGCTTGGACTCAGGATTCGAGGCACTGTGTTGCATTGTGAATAGAGCCTGCATAATACTTGTACTGTTTACAGGCGATGTATAAAAGGCGACGTTATTTGTAGGGATGAATATTGCCTATTTTAACGCTTAAGTTCATTTCGTTTAAAAATATGGCTGGAAGTTGTCAACCACAAACAGCATTTTTTCCAGGAAAAAAAATTTTTTTCCTAAATCTTAATGTTGCGAAATTTAAATACTGATTTACTGGGGACCAAAATTAAATTTTATGCATAGTTGTGACAAAAGTATGTACATATATAATACTTATTTAAAATGAGCTGTTTTAATGCACATTATTGTCTTTAAGGTAGAGCACATTTTTTTTGCTTGCCATTGTAAAATTTCTTAATAATTTGCATTCGTGATTCATTCATTCGCTTGCTGTGCTGAGAACTAAGTGAATTATTGGAAAAATAACTTCCCAGAACTTTCTAGATCTGAACAGTGGCGGATCTAGAACCAATGTTTGGGGGGGGGGCCACTTAATTTCAAATATCTTAACAATTTTTTTTCTGACTTTATAAATAAATGAGAAAACTCTTTCAATTTAAATTGTAAAATAAACAATTATTTATTTTGAAATTACTTTTATAATTTAAATTTTGCAATTTACAAACATCAATTTACAAATAACAATTTACAACAAAAGTCACGTTGTAAGCTCTTTTTAAATGACAAAATTGAGTCGCCTCGCCTTTTGTTTGGCGAATCTTTCGATTATATGGTCGATTTCAACAGGTATGTCACGGTGGACATTCAAAAGTGCTAAGCCAGTGAGTCGGTCTTCAGTCATCTTAGTTCTCAACCATGTTTTCAATCGTCGAAGAGTCGAAAAAGAACGTTCCGATGTGGCATTGCTCACTGGTAAAGTTGAAAAAAGCTGAACAGGTTTTCCTCCTGGGGTCACTGATTGATTACGTTGACCCCAAAAAAAGTACTTGTTTTATTCGTTTTACCTTCACTTCTAGAATCTACATTCTAAACGCGTATATAATAGCGGAATCTCGACGCATTGGCGAGGTTTCGACAAAACATTGGCAATGAATCATTTCGTAAAAGGATTCTGAAGTCATTTTAAACTAAAAATAAAAATTATATCTCTCGAAAAAAAAAAACAATACTTTTTTTGGGGTTTGGGGGGGGGGGGCCATGGCCCCAATGGCCCCCCCCTGGATCCGCCACTGGATCTGAATGCATTAAATAACAGTACAATGCGTAAGGAATATTTTGGAATTGTAAACAAGCATTTTTCGCAAGTTAGCCACTTTGAGTGGGTTGCTGCTACTAGTTAAAACAATGAAAAAAGTGCAGGAATAAAAAACTTACGACATGCGGATGCAAATCAACTTGTGTTTCGCCCAATCTTCCATCTGGCAGTTAACGGAACAATAGCATTCGTAACAACGCTGACACATCAACGTGCCTTGAATTCCGCACAAAGCGCACAGTCCTTTTTTATCCGACATCTTTAGCAGCACGAACCCCGCAAGCAAACGATATAAACAAAGTTTTAATTTTTACCGAAACCACGAGAGCAGAACGCACAGAAACAATTGAACGCCTTCTTCAGATGAATCCAATACACTGAACTCCTTAGTCCTTCACGTGCACTCCGACAATAAAAACAGATTTCATTCCAAGTGAAGATGGCAACAGTTGGTAATGAAGTAAAGTTTGATGTGGATATTGCAGGGTGGGCATGTATTGGTTATATTTTTGAAATATTTATCAAACTGCGGTTTGTATTAGTCAGCAGTGAAGATAGGAATAAATAAATTTTCTTATACAATGGGGGGGGCATCTCGCACCGTTCGGCAGTTACAGGGTGATTCGTAAATCAGGATGTTGCCTTGCTCTTGTATTTTTATCTTTTTTTCTACGAATCGCAGCGACCGCAAACCGATCTCAAAAAATCACTATTTCGAAGCCCTTTCCAAAACGGTCAACACTGCCCCCCTATCCCACACCCCTTGGCCACAATCACCAATTATTTCTGAAAGTACCTAATAATAATGAGTGTGAACAAATACATACGCGTTTGAAATCAGTTTTGGTAGCAGTAAGATGCGCCGCTTACACTCTCCAATTAGCTGCGCATGATCCCTTAAAGGTGTTGCGGGTTGGTACCTCGAGGGCCCGGCTAAAGCACCTCGTCCGGGGGTATGCGGCTGCGGGAGCTAGCATGGCTAGCATTGCGGTAGCAAGTGGGGGGGTTTGCCAAAATGCCGCTTACTAATTGATTTTCGAAGGTTTGGGTCTTTGGAAAAAACAGCTCTGAAATTTACTTTTCGTTGACAATTACTTACTTTTCATTTGAATTTCAAATGTAGCATTCGTGAAATTAAATGGAAGTGAACAATGAGCAATAAAAGGCTGCTGTGTTTTCAATTTTAAATATACCGAAAAATGTTCGAAAAGGAAAAGTATTAGAAAAGTTGAATTGGCACACGCCCTTAATGATGTTTGCTTTTCATTTACTTTTCATTGAGCACCAAGCACCACAAACTACAATCTACCTTGATGAAGTACATTTTGGAAAAAAATCAACAATCTTCAAGCAAAGACTCAGTAGACGCTTTTTTGGCTGGCATAGCGCCAACATTGAAAGTTGTATCGCCGTATTATTTAAACTTGGCCAAAACTAAAATATTTCAAACAGTTCAAAAATTTGAAATGAAGATGATTCTTGGTCAAGAAAGTAATAATCGTCCGCCGACAACAAATGTTCCACAGTCATCTTCTAATCACTTTGAACTCACACGAAATAGTGACCGAAACGGCGCGGGACTGAAACGGCCCGGGACTGAACAGGCCCGGATCTGTGTGAATGGTACTGACTGACCCGGATGCCCGGCCCGGACCCTGATATGTGTGAATCGGCCTTAAAGTCGCTTGGACTGAGGATTCGAGGCACTGTGGTGCTGTTTAAAGTCGCTTGGACTGAGGATTCGAGGCACTGTGGTACTGTTTAGAGTCGCTTGGACTGGCCTGCTTATAGTCGCGTGGACTGAAGTCGCTTGGACTTGAGGCACTGGGCCCCTGTTTAAAGTCACCTGGACTGGGCCCGGTTTATAGACGTATAGACTGAAGTCGCTTGGACTGAGATGTATGTACATACGCCGGCTCTGGCTCCGGTAAGCTGGACGATAAGGCCCCAGCAGCCTGTGCCCGCGCGACACTCCGACGATGACCGATTTCCCGGTTGAGCAATGCAAACACGAACGATGTTACCGACAACTAATACCTAAGCTGAAATGCAAGAACTGATTGACTGATATTCTCAAGGCATCTCACAAAGCTGTAAAGCAAAGGCTAGATGCGACTGTCCATGCAAAAGGACTCAATTGAACTGCACTGAACCGATGCACAAGTTAAGCACAAGAACTGATTGGAAACTAGCAAGAGCTGCGTCTGACCGATATGTCGAAGAGACCGAATTATACTGTGCGACCGATGTATCCAAGAGATTAATTTAGACTGTACGACCGATGTATCCGAGAGATTAAGTTATACTGTACGACCGATGTATCCGAGAGATTAAAATAGACTGTGTTCAGCAAGAGCTGCGTGCGCCTTATATGCCGAGTTGGATCGATTGAACTCCCGGAGTGGGGCGCGTGTAACCGCCACTGTGCACATAAGGCGCGTTGTGATTCCCGGAGAAACGGTCCGTGCAATCGATATTGCACATATGGCGTGTTGTTCTCAGAGAAACGGTCCGTGTGACCGTTATTGGGGCATGTTATTCCTGGAGACGCGGCCCTTGTAACCGTCGTTGGGCATGACGCATGTTATTCCTGGAGAAGCGACTCGTCGGACGTGATTCGATTGCGAATCGACCGTACATGTATTAATGAAACGCGAGGTGTTGCTTACATGAGAGTATATTTGGAACTGCCTTCAGTAACTCTTAACTCTAACTGGTTTGAAGCGTTATTCGTTATGAGTGTTGCAATCTACCACTTATCTTGTATCTAAGGAGGGAGATCCTTAAGACCAAATTAATTAATTATGAAAGATAAAATTTTATAAAATTCAAGTTTACGTTATAGTTAGTAAGTCTACTCCAAATTCTAAGTTTTAATTTAACAACTGCACATAGAATTAGTTATTTAAGTTCTTTGTAAAATAAAATAGGTACAATAATTCTAGTGTTTCACATGACCTTGAATCCATCGCGTGCAATCACTTAATTATAGCTCCTGCGCTTACTTAAAGCAATCGAATTCCTCCTTACTATTTTGCCACATTCAAATTTGATAATGTAAGATCTTGGGGTACTATGTTTTTTTTCCGGTATATTGCTCATTTATATATTATTCTAATTTACCCGGAATCAGTGTTCTAGTCTGTCTACCCATGAGGATTTGAACTGGGGATAACTTCGAATTTTTAATAGGTGTATTGCGATACTCTAATAGAGCTTGCCAGATACTAGTTTTGGAATCTTGTGATTTCTGAACTAATTTTTTAGCTATACCCCCGAATTTTTCGGCGAAGCCATTAGAACGCGGATATAATTTCAAATTGCCGCCTTAACTTCACTTTACTTGAATACTGAAGTCAATATCAAAAGCGGAATGAATCAAGCAGACGAATCGGAATCACTTTCTAAAGAAGTAGTCGGAAATGATGACAGTGTGGAACCAGCTACGGCTAACAATTCAGAGTCTCCTGCAGAACATCAAAACAAAAAGATATGTGAAGTTTGTCAAAAAGGAAAACAGTCCAGGCTGCCGTTTCCAGCTGAAGGTTCCCGAGCAAAGAAACCTCTGGAGTTAATACATTCCGACATCTGTGGACCGCTAGAGGTGAAATCACTTGGAGGGGCCAGGTACTTCCTCACATTCACTGATGATTATACCAGGAAAGTATTTGTATATTTTTTACAAAACAAATCAGATGCCTTCTTGAAATTGAAAGAATACAAAGCATTAGTAGAGAATCAGCTCAACTTAAATATAAAATGTTAATGGAGGAGAGTATTTAAATAGAGAATTCCGAGATTACTTAAAGAAATCAGGAATTATTCATCAAACTTCTAATACATACATATACTCCTCAACAGAACAGAAATCTAATTTGCAGAAACAATACTGGGCAGAAGCCGTAGCCACAGCTGCCTATATCACCAACCATTGTCCGACACGTGCACTCTCTTAAACTACATCTGAGGAGATATGGTCCAGGAAGAATCCTGATGTGAATCATTTAAAAGTTTTTGTATGTGAAGCCATGGTTAAAGTGCCAAAAGAAAAACTACAAAAACAGGATCCTAAGGCAAATAAAATGATTTTTATTGGTTTTTGTGATTCTACCAAAGGCTTCAGGTTGATAAATCCAAAAACACGTAAAGTAATAATAAGTAGCGATGTTGTATTTATGGAAAACAAAATAAAACAAAACCATGTGATGATGCCTCTAACTACAGATGACAACAATAATACAAGTACTGAAACAGAGCCTTTGATGATCAGTTCAGAGTTGCAACAAGATTCACTGGATAACTCTCAATCAAATGATACAACCACGATGACGGACAGTAATGATTCTTTTCATTCTGATGAAGGCTCTCTGTATATTCCTGAAAAGAAAATTGGATTAGTACAACACAGTAATATTACAACTAGATCTAAAAAATTACAACAAGAAAACAATACCTACCTCTGTAAAGGTGGAGTTCCAGAAGAATACGATGTACCGCAGACATACAACGAAGCTGTATCATCAAGGGATGGAGATAAATGGAAACAGTCAATAAAGGAGGAACTAAAAGCACATCAGCAAAATGAAACATGGACGTTGGTAGAGAAACCACAAGGATCAAAGATAATTGGATGTAAGTGGGACTTCCGTTTAAAAGACGAGCCATCCGGCTTGATATACAAATCCAGACTCTGTGCTAAAAGATGTTCACAACCATCAATTCGGAATGCCAATGTGCCGTAAATAAGAGTTGTACAAGCCCACAAAGCTCGATATTAAAAAAAAATTTAAATTCAAAGGCGTAAATTTGCGGCGTATGAAGATGGACAACAACGAAAATAGAGACCTGTAAAACAAAACGCATCCGGATGGCAATCATCAATTCGGAATGCGAATGTGCCGTAAATAAGAGTTGTACAAGCCCACAAAGCTCGATATTAAAAAAAAATTTAAATTCAAAGGTGTAAATTTGCGGCGTATGAAGATGGACAACAATGAAAATAGAGACCTGGAAAACAAAACGCATCAGGATGGCAATCATCAATTCGGAATGCGAATGTGCCGTAAATAAGAGTTGTACAAGCCCACAAAGCTCGATATTAAAAAAAAATTTAAATTCAAAGGTGTAAATTTGCGGCGTATGAAGATGGACAACAATGAAAATAGAGACCTGGAAAACAAAACGCATCAGGATAGCAATCATCAATTCGGAATGCGAATGTGACGTAAATAAGAGTTGTACAAGCCCACAAAGCTCGATATTAAAAAAAAATTTAAATTCAAAGGTGTAAATCTGCGGCGTATGAAGATGGACAAAAACGAAAATAGAGACCTGGAAAACAAAACGCATCAGGATGGCAATCATCAATTCGGAATGCGAATGTGCCGTAAATAAGAGTTGTACAAGCCCACAAAGCTCGATATTAAAAAAAAATTTAAATTCAAAGATGTAAATTTGCGGCGTATGGAGATGGACAACAACGAAAATGGAGACCTGGAAAACAAAACGCATCAGGATGGCAATCATCAATTCGGAATGCGAATGTGCCGTAAATAATAGTAGTACAAGCCCACAAAGGTCGATATTAAAAAAAAATTTAAATTCAAAGGTGTAAATTTGCGGCGTATGAAGATGGACAACAACGAAAATAGAGACCTGGAAAACAAAACGCATCAGGATGGCAATCATCAATTCGAAATGCGAATGTGCCGTAAATAAGAGTTGTACAAGCCCACAAAGCTCGATATTAAAAAAAAATTTAAATTCAAAGGTGTAAATTTGCGGCGTATGAAGATGGACAACAACGACTATAGAGACCTGTATAACCGCTTAGGATCAAGTAAAACAAGAACTGGATAATATGGTAAAAATGCGTGTTATAGAGCCAATCAGTGAGCCAACACCAGCTGTTAGCCCAATGTTGGTAGTAAACAAGGGAAAACTAAGGGTGTGCATGGACCCAACTGATCTGAATAAAAATATTAAACGCCGAATTTACCCGATGAAAACAGTCGAAGATATAGCTGCGAAAACAAATGGCAGTATATACTTCACGAAATTAGACTGTCATAAAGGTTTCTGGCAAATCAAAGTGTCGGAAAGAACATCAAAATACTTAACGTTCTCAACACCTTGGGGCGGTATTGCTACTTGCGAATGCCCTTTGGCATATCATCGGCACCCGAGGTTTTTTCCGAGGCGATGAACGGAACCTTAGAAGGAATTGAAAATTGCGAAGTGGCTATGGATGACATATTCCTCCACGCAAGGACATCAAACGCGCTTCAAGAAACAACGAAAAGGGTAATCAACCGTTTAGAGAAAGCGGGATTTACATTAAACAACGAAAAATAAGAGTACAATAAAATCAAAGTCAAATTTCTGGGCCACATCTTCACTGAAAATGGATACAAGGCTGATCCCGAAAAAGTTAAGCCAATTCACGCATTAAAAGTACCCACGTGTGTAAAAGAATTACAGCGTATATTGGGCAGGGTGAATTACCTGGGCAAATTTATAAACAATTTATCAGAGCTTACTGAACCATTAAGACAATTACTGCATAAGGAAACAGCATGGTTCTGGGGGCCCGAACAACAAAAGCATTCGAGAATATTAAATACACACTGACCAAAACGCCTGTTCTAAAATATTATGATGTGAACAAGCCAGTGATGTTATCGGTGGATGCGAGCAGTAAATCAATGGGGGCGTGTCTGCTACAGGACAACAGACCGGTGGCTTATGCCACTAGAGCGTTCACACCATCGCAACAAAACCAGCCACAAATAACAAAGGAAGCATTGGCTGTACGGTTTGGTTGTACCAAATTTCACGAATACGTTTATGACAAAGAATTAGCTATTGAATCAGACCATAAACCATTAGAAACGATATTCAAAAATCCAATTCAAAATGCGCCGCTAAGGTTACAAAGAATACTATACGATATTTTACAGTATTCACCAAAACTCATTTACGTCAAGGGTACATCAATCACAATTGCAGACACACTTAGTCGGGACTGCGAAACAACGGAAACCGAAAGTGATGCAGAGTGCTCAATAAAAGTCATATATGCCATAAGCAAAGGGACACACTCCAGATTAGTAGAAACAACAGTCAAGGATATCGAACTGCAAACCCTTAAAGCGGTCATAACAAGTAATTGGCCTGCTGAACAAGAGAAAATACCCAAAATCATCCGAAAATACAATCCGTTCAAACACGAAATCACATTTGAAGATGGATTACTACTGAAGGGAAGCAAAATTATTGTTCCGGAATCACAAACACAGCAATTGATTAAGGAAGCGCACGCTGGACACGCGGGAATTTCAATTAGACAATCACTGTACTGGTATGGCCTATCAGCGGATGTAAAGGATTTTGTTGAGAGATGTGCTGTTTGCCAACAGACTCAAAGAGCAAACCGCAAGGAGCCGTTAATACTCAGAGACATACCAGAATACCCATTCCAGTTAGTCTCAACGGATATCTTCAAATTCAAGGGAGATGATTTTTTGCTGATGGCGGATCATTATTCTGGATTCAGCGATTTCAAAAGACTCAAATCATCAACGTCGAGTGAAGTGGTACTACAATTGAGACAGTGGTTTTCGGTGCATGGAATACCCGAAATTCTGGAGTCGGATGGGGGACCTCAGTACACGAGCTCAACATTCAAAAAATTTGCAACCGAGTGGGGTTTCAAACATCGAATCTAATCTCCGCATTATCCAAGATCAAACGGGTTTGCGGAACGAAATGTCCAAACAGTGAAGAGAATTTTGAGGCGATGTTGGCGTGACGGAACCGATCCATATTTGGCAATGTTGTTGCTGCGGAATACGCCGAGAAACGACGTCCTTAAGTCACCGGTATACAGCGTTTGTTCAGTAGACGGACACGTACCGTACACCGTTGCCAAGTGCTCTCGAGGACCTCAAACCGAGCATCGTGACGGGTGTGACCACGGAACTCCAAGAACTCCGCGAAAATCAAAAACGCTACACAGATCGCATAGCAACGCCAAGCCTGCCTTTCAAAGTAGGTGACAGCGTCAGAGTGCAAACAGGCCACCGTGAATGGCAGCCAGCAAAAATAGTCCAACAGACTGAGTATCCAAGGTCGGTTATAGTGAAAACACCAAATGAACGAACATTCAGAAGGAACAGCTACCACCTTCATCAAACAAAGGCTCAACTCCCATCACAAATTGTGCCTTCGAGCATAGAAAACAACCATACAGATGCCGATCGAGAGGAACAAACTCAACCGGTTGCACCGACCAATCAACCAACTGTAGAGGAGCGGCGACAAAGCAAGCCAAATCAAGCAGTACCAAGGAAGAGTAGATATGGGCGTACAATTAAGCCTGTGGCTAAATTCGACCCATCCCCCAATTAAGCATATTAGCTGAAATTTTGGTAAAAAAAAAAATGGTCAAATTCAAAAAATTCAAAAAATCAAATGTTCAAATTCAAAAATTCTAAGGTTCAAATTCAAATATTCAAATTCAAAAAATTCAAAAAATCAAAGTTTCAAATTCAAAAATTCAAATTTTCAAATTCAAATGTTCTCAAAATTCAAAGAAGGGAGGATGTCACGAGGTGACAACACTCGCACTCTCGTATTGATTTTGTACTGCCTGACTGCAATAAAGCCAGACGCGTTCTGACAGTCGAACCATCCGCAAGTTGTTTTACCGCTTAACATTACACCGACTTTCTCACTTTTTCGGGAACAAAAATTCTATCTAAAAAGAATACTAAGGGCGTGTGCTAACTCAGCTTTTCAAAAGTAAATTTTTATGGGCAATTGCTTTTCAGCTTACTAATTCATTTTCGAAGGTTTGGGTCTTAGGAAAAAACAGCTCTGAAATTCGCATTTCGTTGACAATTACTTACTTTTCATTTGAATTTCAAATATAGCATTTATGAAATTAAATGGAAACGAACAATGAGCAATAAAAGGCTGTTTTTTTTCAATTTTAAATATAACCGAAAAATGTTCGAAAAGGAAAAGTATTCGAAAAGTTGAATTGGCACACGCCCTAAGCCATCCTCTACTATTCAATCATTTTTGAATTTCCAAAATGGTTTTAAATGTTCTGGTAACCCTTTCTTTGTTTTAGGCCAGGCATTCTTATTAACTGCAATTAATTCTCTTAAATTCTGATCTTGAAGCGTTTCTCTTTTAAATTCTTTTCTTTTTCATTACTAATGTTAACCGAATGTACTAGTTCGTTGAGCCCTGAAATATGGTTCTCAACCGAATTTTTTCCAAAATTTCTCGAGAGACAATCTGCTAAGTATAAAAATTTTCCTGGTAACAAACCACTTTTGGGTATAGTGGAAAAGGCATATAGTAAAATTCCATCACCCAAATTACAACGTATGAAACTTAAACTTGAGAAATATGACTTACAGTTTAAGGTAAGTCATATTTCTCAAGTTTAAGTTTCATACGTTGTAATTTGGGTGATGGAATTTTACTATATGCCTGTTCCATTATACCCGAAAGTGGTTTGTGATCAGTTATAATTTCAGCTTTTCTACCATAGATTAAAGTGTGCCATGTAGAGCACGCGAACACTATCGCCAATAGTTCTTTTTCTATTTGTGAATAATTTTTTTCGGCATCTGGCGCATCGATGCAAAACAAACCGGTCTCTCATTCTGCATGAGGCAGCCACACAATCCATTATGTGATGCGTCTGTTTGAATAGAAATTTTGTGGTTTAAATCTAATGGTTTTAAAGTTGGAGCATGCGCTATCATTTGTTTAATCTTTTGTAGACTTTCTTCATGCATTGCAATAATTTTCAATAATTCCCTCAAAGGAGTCGAAATTTCTGCGAGATTTGGAAGATAGTCTCTCAAATAATTTATGAAACCCATAAGCACCTGTAAATCTTTTTTACATTTTGGGGGCCCCAAATTTTCAATAGCTCTAAGCCTATCATCGTGAGGAGAAATACCCTGATCACAAATCTTATGTCCTAAAAATATTATTTCCTTCTTTTTCAACTGAATTTTTTCTTTATTAAATTTAATATTCTTCTCTATTGCTCTTTTCATTACCATTTCTACTATTTGGTCCTGTTCCTCTTCTGTTTCAGTTGCTATGGCAATGACATCAATATATATTATTACATTTTGTATACCTTTAAAATTTTCTTCATTAATTTTCTGAAATGCCTCCGGTGCTATTTTTAATCCGAAAGATAAACTTTTGAATGGATAGCACCCGAAAGGGGTACTGAACGTACATAGTTTTTTCAAGCTTTCATCTAGTTTAATTTGAAAATAGTCTTCTTTCATATCAAAAACCGAAAAATACTTTTTATTTCCAACCTTTGGCTTAATTTGTTCAAAAGACGGAATCTCATAAAAAAGCTTTTTTTATCGATAAATTCAGGTATTTTGGATCTAAGCATATACGGACCTTTTTGTTAGCTTTTTCTACAATTACGATATTGGAGACCCATTCACATGCGTTGTCAGTTTTATCAATTATGTCCTCTCTACAGAGTCTAACTAATTCTTATTTCAAAGGAATCTGTAAGGACTGTGGTCCTTCGCGGTGGCCTAGCTGTTGGAAAACTATCGTTTTTTAACTCAATATGGAAATTTTCATAACACGTACCTAGACCTTCAAAAAGTGTTGGGTTCTTTTTAACAGATCTTCTGTATTGTTTAATTTTATACCGTCAATTTTCTTTATTAATCCCAATTCCACACAAGATTTCAATCCTAATATAGTGTTACTTTTTGTTATCCAAAACTTTTGTTTTGCAATTGAGTTTCTTACAATGCAATTTAAATTACACACGCCTGAAGTTTCTATGTCGGATCAATTATAGGCTTCTAACTTTATCCTACTTGGCTCAATCGAAATATTTTTCATATGTTGGATACAAGGATACGGTCAAATATTGGCTTGCAATTATTTGTGACTGTATTTTAACCTTCTCAATCCAAGAATCATTTTCATACGAATTTACGTTATTTACTTTTCTGGCAATTACATCAATATAAAAATAGTCTTCATTTTTATTTTCATTTACCAAATTTTGTTTTTTACTAACTTCACTCACCGACTTTTTTTTGCACACTACAGCAAAGTGGTTAAGCCCGTTGCATAATATACAGCGCTTACTAAAAGCGGGGCATTTTCCTCTCTGATGAGTTTTTGCACAGAATTTGCATTCAGATTCAACGTTATGTGTTCCATTCCTAATCCCTTGATTTTCATGTTTTCTGAAAGGCGTTAAATTTGGTTTTACATTTTTTACTCTATTTGCATTACTGATAGGTGTAAAATGCTTAGGCTTAGTATTGCTACGCAGATCCCGCAGATCCAGATTGTTCTTCACAGCATCTATAGAAGTACCTCCAACCTTATCTCGCATCACGTTGACTTGCTTCGATTATATCTCCGGTGGGTTTCACGATCCGACAACTAAACAGGAAGGCGGGTTCGAAATAAAAGGTAAGATTACTACTGATGAATTCCTTTATTGCACTAAAAAAATGGTATAATGGCTAAGATGGTGGTGTAGGCGACGACTACTCAACTGCGACTCCGACGCGGAACTGGCTTGCTAGCCAGCCTCTCCACACCAATTGTACATATGTATACCGTTTAACGAACTGTTCACAGATCAAACGGTTCATCCCTCTCCTGGGTACGTATGTGAAACAAAAAACTCTCATACACCTCGTTCGTTTTTGCTTTACAAAAGTGCTCATACGCCTTCGTAACTTTGTCATATTTTTTCCTTTCTTCGCTCGTTAGGTTTATCACCCTATAGAACTTTTCTGTAGCGTCTTTTCCTCCTGCATTTAGGAAGACAGCAACTTGAACTTCTTCCTTTTTTAAATGTAGCTCTATTGTCGTAGCAAGAATTTGGAAATTTGGCCAAAATAATTTTCAATTTTCTTCTAAATTTCCAGACTGCAGGTTTAATTCGGCCATTTTTTTAATATAATCCATGTTTTTAGGTATATAATCTTCCCCATTCCAAGGCAGCGTCCACCCCGCGGTACCGGGGTGATGTCCTTCGAGCTAGAGGGAGGGTTTTAAGTCGGTAATTCACCCATAGGGCGGGAGTCCGACACTCTGTCCGTAAAAGGATTTCCCCTCCCTCCAAAAAAAAAAAAAAAAAAACAGCGTCCGCCGCGCTGCTCCTCCGCCTCTCGCATAAGCGAGAGGACATTTCCTGGTCCAGGAACCGTGGGTCATAGGAAACCGGATCTGTAGACTCAACTCGCGCGATTTCAAGGCCCTTTATGTCAAAGGAGGAGGTAAACCACGATCCAGCATACCATATGGCAAACGACCATGGGGGATCCTTCATGGTCGTTTGCCCCCCCACATAAACTCCTTCGCAAGACAATAAAGGAAGCGAATAGGCGGAAGATTATGGTCATCGTCGCTGCGGACGCCAACGCACATCATACCATCTGGGGCTGCTCGGACATCAACGACAGGGGTCTTTATTAGATTTTGTTTTTACTAACAACCTCTGCATCTGTAATGTGGGCAGTGAACCCACTTTCATTAACTCGGTGAGACAAGAAGTTCTTGACATTACTCTAGTCAATGAACAGGCTTCTCGTTCCATTATATGTGTACATATATAAAATACAGATATTTTATTACACTTCACAGCATCTTGCTGGAAACTTTCACCCAACTCGGTACCGTTAAGGCACGAGTTTAGGCTCTGTGGGGTCCTATTTTTATCTTCCTGCTGAACAACCTAATTAAAATTTTTTTAAAATCTCGAAACGTTTCAGGTCGACGAAAAGGACAAACTACCGAAGATACTATCTATTCGGGTAAATTGTTTGCAGCAAGTGGAAAACATCGTCGAATTTCGGAACACATGCATCAACTCCCAGTCGATGCTCGAGGGCTGTCTCAATTTAACGTTACAGAATGGGGGGAAAGTGTATATTCAGGATGCAACACCGAAATTCACAACAATACCAACAAATATTATTAAGGAGGCGTCTCCACAGAATGCAGCTGCGATCACGTCTCACGGTTCCGACTTCTTGAGTACAATTATTCAAGCTGTTGGGATCCAGGTAATTTTGGGGAAATGTGCAAGGAGGAGGATTGACCTAATTCCTTTATTTCACAGCAAAATGATGATATCACAAATACCACAGAGACGAGGATGAATATTATACGCCAATATACCGTGACGCTGGATGATAAAGCGGTTAAAACCGGGCAAGTGGAATAAAAGGTCGAAGATACGACGAACACGCTAAGTGCGCAACAAGCTGAAAAACAGGCTAAACCTACATAAGTAAGGACCTATGGCTTGTCCGAAAAGCTCTACGGCCGTATCCGGCAAATTTGAATAGATCGTTTCATCTCTTAGGTAATGAGCTTTATTGCAATACGAAGATCTTGGATAAAAAAGTAATAATAAACAAATAAATAGTCCCTGATAGCTGAATAGGATAAAAAAACCGGTGATTAACACTAATCATACCGACTAATTTTGTGAGGGTTTTGGATGAAAGTTATATTTGTTTTTTTTCTTCAGGCAACAGTTAGTGAATACATACTTAAATAAACGAAGAAAAAAGAAGGAGAAGAAGGATGATTATAATGTACCTAAAAAATGTGAAAGTGTGAAACAATAATTAAATTAAATGTAAAAAAATCTTAGCCAATGCTCACACCGCAGAAAGTCGACCTGCGATGGTACGGTTAGTGTTAAATTAACTCTGAAGTGAATTCAGATAAAAATGTAGACAAATAAACATAGAAACATGTCTGGGTTAATATATTTAATATACCTAGTATTTAATGTACATAGTATGAATTTTACAGGTATGAGTTGTGCATGCTTATTTACAGGCTTATTACACATATTAGCAATGTAGTTGTGAAATGTCAATCAGTGAATGACAAATATTAAATTAATGTGTCAAAATAAAAGTGGTACCGAGTCTTTAGTGAAACTAAATAAATAATCGAAATGAGTTGAATTGAGTATTGATTGAATCTAAAAAAATTAAAAACAATGATAAAAACTTATTTATTGCCATACAATGAATGAAATAACAAAGAGTTATGCCTTCGATACACGAGCACTGCGAAATGAACATCTGGTGAATTCAATCCCGTCAGATCTTCATTTCGTTCAGGGCTGATACACTCTCACGCTTGAACTTCATTTGGGCCGATGAAATTTCAGAGGGACTCACTTTGATTCCAACACTACATAATTCACCCGCCATTGCGTTGTAGACATTTGGTTGCGTTTATATATATAATATAAATTATATATATAATATATAATATTATAAATTTCATTTGTTCGACGGTTTCGACATTTCGGTGACAGTTTGACACTGGAAATCAGCTGATTCAGTCCCATTCGGCGAGATGTAGTTTTGTATTTATTTATTTATTTATTAAGAGTAAACATACAATAAATTGTAGGCCTACATTAAAAGCTAGCGCTTTCGGGGACGGGGCCCATATGGCGCATCCTGCCAAGTTATACATTTGAAATCTAGCTTATAGTTAGACTACATAATTCCTATATATTAATTTCCAAATTAAAATTCATTAGACACTTCTTATATTTACATACACTTACTTAAATTTTTGTTCCATAACCGGCCTTGAAATAAATTATAACTTTTCTTTTTTTGTAGGCGTCCAAATTGTTAACACAAAATATATTGTTTACAAAGAATTCAGATAGGAAAAAAACACTAATTAACAAATATCTCTTTTTAAATACAATAAAATAAAAAAAAATAAAAAATTTTTCATATAATAATAGTAGTGTTACTTTTCTTTTCAGGCACACAATATCGTACAAAATATAAATTCAAAAATTCAATTCAATTCAAAGGAAATTCAAAAAGATCAGAGGCTGGCGTCAAAATTCTCCAGCATTGATTACAAATTATCCTAAAAGTGTGTAATTGTTTTATTCTAGTAATAAAGCTATATTTTTAAATTCTGTTTGACAAATCTAATGCATCTAATAGTTTTGGGAACTACGTTTAGTACTTTCAGGATGAACCTGTAAACGAAGTTCCGAACTCAATTCGCAGTGATACACGCACTACTGATGAACATCTCGGCCAGATGTTCATTTCGGAGTGCTCGTGTATCGAAGGCATTACACACTTCCGTCCTATTTTACGAAATCTCAAATCACTCCCACAGATTGCAGGAAAGCGAGAGGATAAAGATACACATCAACAAATTCATTTATATACAACACATTACAATTTATTCAAACACATAATAAGTAATTTTTTTTAAATATAACAACGGACACAAACAACACTACATACACAGATATCTCGGGAATTGTCATTTCCTACGCGTGTCGTCTGCTGTTCCAGTTATGGCTGCCGCGTTTCCAGGATCGGCTCATCCCCTTGCGGCTACAACGTCGTCGGGATCTACATACATATAAACAAGTTCCTCATCCTTTTTCTCGTTTCCCTCTTCCTTGTTCTCATCCACAGATCCCCAATGTAATGCTACTCGTACGCATCTACACGAATCTCTAAAGGTATTCTAATATATAATTTGTATATAGCTGCTGCAACATTTTTATAATGATGTAACTATTGTTTGGAAAAATATGAACAAACAACTTTTGTGATAATATTTATTTCCAAAATTATTAACTAATATTATAGAGTGAGACATAGCGTCTGTCTAATATATGTATGTACAATGTACATATATCACATAGGCTAAGTGAAAAGAAAAATTGCAATTGAAAAGGCTACTGTACTTTCCATTAAACGTCTATAAAATTATTTCTGAGAGCGAGAAATGCGAGTTTACTATATTCCCAGTCAATAAATCTAAATTTAAGGTTCAATTAAAAATTTAGTATGGATTTGGCAAGATGGAATTCTGTACCAAAAATCATATTGGAGGCTTTAAGGATATTTATAACGCTTGACGCGCTTTTGAGAGTGAAAAGGTATATCGCGGAGATGTAGGAGGTAAGTACTTTATGGTTTTCTCTAAAAAAACGGAACCAAGTACAGTGTAAATGCGTAGCATTATATGGAGGGATCCGTCGATGAGAACGAGGAAGAGGATGTGGAACTTGTATATACATCCCGACGACGTCGCAGAGCCGCTCCTGAAAACGCGGCAGCCGGAGCAGAAGACGACGCGCGTTGAAAATGGCAAATAGCGAGATATCTGTGTAGTGTTGTTGGTGTCCCTTTGTTATATAAAAAAAAAAATTACTTATTAAATGTATGAATAAATTGCAATGCGTTGTATATAAATGAATTTGTTGGATGTGTAACATCTTTTCTCTCGCTTTCCTGAAATCAGTGTGACTTTTTTGTTGTTGTTTTTAAATTGCCCAAAAGGCGTCACCAGTGATGAACTTTTGGTCACGGCAACCTAGGCCACATTGACCATGGTCTCTTGCTGTATGTAGTGTATCTCAAGTTGGAGAGTGTATTTTGGCGTTTTACCGCCTTCAAACATGGCGTTTTAATATCCTCTAGCACAAATTTATGCTATGGACCGGTAATTAATTTGCAGTGTTCACAACCTTCACTCTTCTCACTGCATAATCAAAACACATCAAGGCAAATTATAGTCAATAACAGGTTTTTGCTATATGGTATAGTCTGGTCAATACTCACGACAGGGTCAATCACAGTTATGATTCTATGCTGCCATCCTGTACTTAGTTCCGTTTGAAAATGATTTTAATTTTCTTTTCTAGGTTAAGTTAGGTAATAATTTTGGTTATAGACACATGAAGAGTTTCTTCATATTGATTATTCTCTAAATTTTAACTAATGGCACATGTTCCACATTTTAACATTCAAAATGTAACAGTTTCCCTACACAAAGGCAATCTTCTGGTCTCTCCGACTGCTACAGTAACGGAGGCTGCCACAACAATGCCGGCAAAATTATTCACAGTCAATCACAAAATTCACAATATATTCAATCCGCAGCATTAATCACCTGTTCTACTTTTTAAACATTCCAGAAGATTTAACGAACAATGAATATGTTCTGCCAAGAAAATTATGTCCCATCTCACATTATATTCAAACATGGTTTCATTTTTACACATTAATTGTTTCTTTTATTAACTAAGTCCAGTCCGGAAATAATTTGGAGATAATCTCCATTCACGGCAAACAGTCTAACACATATGTAATTTACAAATGTAATGTAAATTACGTCTAGTCATTAAAAATTCCTCACAAACCAAGGACTCAGTGACATTTACTCATGATTACTTTTTTCAAACACAGATTCTTTTGGAAACTCTAGATTACATTGTAGGTCACGTCGTCAATTGAATTTAAAAACTATAGATCTCAGACCCCAGGAAGTCACTGGTTCAACATATTTGATAGCAGTTTTACCTCGAAAGATCCGTTCCTCAAGTTTTTCTCTCACTATTTACATACATATATGACTCTTTTTAGATCTGTTGGATCAAGTTACATATATTTTTTAATTTTTCCCTTCATGTTTCTGAACCTTTTGAGAAATTCTTATTAACGCAAAATTTAATTTCCAAGAGTTCACACGTGGTACTTTTTAAGATTCAGTCAGGTTGCACATGCCATGCTCTAATTTCACCCGTTTTCCTTTTTTGGCTTCAAATTTAGGTACAGCATGGGACAAAAACATACATTAAAAATTATTGTTCAACCTAATGTTGTGTTTAGGGCGGACAACGTTAAAAAATCTGGAAGGGACTGTGGCGTTAGTGATTTCGATTCTCGACATTTCGAGACCCACTTTTGGCAATGTCTAACAAAGTACTTTTGGGAAAATATTTATAAAGTAGCTTTGAAAATAAAAATTTGTTCGAAAAGAAAATTGTAAAACAAAAATTCAGTCTTCTAACAGAATCTCAACTGAAAACAGCCAAAATACTTTTAAAAGGAAATATTAAAAGAAAAATAAATAAAGAATTTTTTCTAATTCAATTTAACATTCCATATTAAGTCGTTTCCTTATTAAAAAAAAAAAAGTTTTTTAAAAAGCTTTAAATAAAAAAATATCAAAAGATTCGAGAAAAGATATAAATAAGAAATTTGGAGGAGCCAAGAGAAAGAAATTACATGGACGCAGTAAGAACCTCATGAAGTTCCTACCTCAGAAGAGATCGTAAAAATTAGAAGGCATTTAATTTAAAGAAGAAACCCCAGGTAATACCATTTCCCTTTTTCTTGGCATCCACATTGGTGACCCCGACGTCATCTATTACCATAGAGAAAAAAAAATGTCTGCCATAAGATTGATATTTTAAAACTTTTTCAACAGTGGAAAGGTTTACTCTTGTTAGAATTTTAAAGAATTTATGTTATATTATGTTTTTTAGTATATTATCTTGTAGATAGGATGAGCTTATGTTCTGTATATTGAAGGATGTAAAAACGCGTTCGTAATACATAATAACTACTTCACTTCACTAACAAGCCGCCTATTTTTGATCCTCTAACAGCGATTGTCTCAAAAAAGACAATTTTTCCAAAAATATGATCCGAATAGCTCGATGGATATGGTGGAAACTCGGGAGTGATTTTGTGAAATGAGACGAAAGTTTTACAGGCCTGAACCCATAAAATCCTTCAGAGTCCGCCATGCATCAAACTTTAAAGCTTTTGACGGATGAAAATATTGAAATCCATGATTTTTTATGATGCTTCGGCCATAAGCGACGTATCTCAATGCATTGACGGACCAAAATCTTGAACTTTTTTCAATATTTTCATCCGTCAAGCCGCGTCAGCTAGAAAGAGCCTAGGGTGAACTTTCAAACGTGCAGGCTCTAAGTTGTGACAGTCACAGTTGCTTGTTTACATCCCGACAAAGTGTTGTCAAAAATAGATATGGAAGATAAGTGAAAAGTATTTGCAAGGTATATTTAGGTACACAGGTAATTAAAAAATAATTTCTTTAACAGAAAAAACGTTCCAATCAAACCTCATCTAGGCGGAGCAGCCACATAATTGTCTGTCGACAAAACGCTGAAAAGCGACCGCAACAAATTGCTAAGGGAAAAGGCTTGGTGGGAAGTGGCCAATGTTAATGGCGAAGGTAATTGATGTGAAAGTATCCCTTAAATATATATGTTAATTAATTTTAATTTGCAGTAAAACAGTGCCAGGATAGGTGGCGGACCTTGCGCGACCGATACGTGCGAGAGTATGCGAGGAAGCCAAAATCTGGGAGCGCGCTGTAGAAGAAAGCGGGTGGTGCTATTTCCAATCGCTTTCTTTTTTAAAAACAGCATGTTGCGCCGAGAAGGTATTTGAAAGAAAAACATTTCTTCCTCTTGAATCAGTCTATCATTGGTTAAAACTATATGGGCACTGATCATTCAGCCACACTGAAATTATATGGCCTGAGCACGAATAAAGCCTCGAATAAACGTAATACAAAAAATAAATTAAATATTATATAAAAAATGTTTTACTTAATTATTTTAGATATAATTTTTATTCAAATTCAAGATGAAATTTATTTTTATAATTTTACAAACAATTTAATTCAACAGTTAGGTACGTCCGCTTTTGAATGAATTCAAAATTGAACTGACTGGTCGAGTAAAACGAAAAAATATTTTCTAAACGTCAAAACGCCACGCTTACTTCGTTTAGAAAAAATTACTTTTATTCCCGCCTACTAAAGAATATTATGATCCCCTACATAGCTGAAATGAATGCTTTGAAATGCATCAGCTACCTTGTTTTCGAAAATGAAATTATTGATATGGCTCAAATCTATTCACCGGGTAAAAATATTAAAGTAAATATCTAGTTAACTAGTGTGTAGTGTGTAGTGTGTTTAGTGTAAGAAAATTAGTTCAAAAATAGGCAAATAGACCGAATAATTGGTGTAGTTTTGAAAATTGGTACAGTTATTCCTTGAGGTGTCTTGATTAACATACTAAAAGTCCTCGTGGGTGGGGGTGGTGTTGGGGGTGGGGGAGGGGTTTGAATGTCACTTTTTCGAGGTTTTCGTTCATATCTCGAAAACTTTTAGAAATATCATTACGATTAGTTCTACGAAAATTAACTACATAAAATTTCCAACAAATTAGGTTATATTCATTTTTACTGTAGGACCTATACTTAAGGAGCTATAGGCAATTTAAGTTGGCAAAAATAAAAGTATACTCACACATCTGTAATTCTGATGTTCTTGAAAACTTTACGCGGCTGCGCCACGTTATCGCGGCTAAATTGTTACCATTTTTATGTTTGCTGACCGTTACGTGAACATACCGCAAAGTTTTACGGAATAGATATTCAAAACAACCAATGGATATTTTTTGTAATTGGAATTTTGAACAAAAGCCCTCAATGAAGGATATAGCAGCCATCTTCTATAACCCAACATCAACTCCAGAAGCCATACAAGAATCAGGAGAAAGGATGTTTCTGACAGTGTACCGGACACCCTCTACTCAGACAGATCTTAACCGCTATCGATCCTCATGTTTTTTTAAATGCAGTACCAAGCTCAAACCTGATCTATCTTCTCCCCCTCCTGCTGGGGTCAGCGAAATATCACGCTTTTCGGGTGTACCACCAAGTACAAGAGTGGTTAGGGAACCAACTGCCTCCAGAAATGTAGGGTTGGAAGCGAGGAGCTGATGGAAAGTTAGAGCCAGTCACTACCTTGGATCCTCCCGCTCCTGACAACGTGTTGAGTTCCATTTTTTGCCGCTGCATGCATGGCTGTTCTGCAAAATGTGGATGTCGAAAAGCCGGGATTAATTGGAGTCTTGTTTGCAACGGCTGCCTAGGAGCGTGTATACGAAGTGTCTCTGTCGATTTAAATGAAATGGAAGATAATAATGAATAACACAACTTTCCTGTATAATGCATAAGAGCTTTTATAAAATTAATTTTTTTACTTAAACAGTTCGTACACGCTCCTAGGCAGCCGTTGCAAACAAGACTGCAATTAATCCCGGATTTTCGACATCCACATTTTGCAGAACAGCCATGCATGCAGCGGCAAAAAATAGAACTCAACACGTTGTCAGGAGCGGGAGGATCCAAGGTAGTGACTGGCTCTAAGTTTCCATCAGCTCCTCGCTTCCAACCCTACATTTCTGGAGGCAGTTGGTTCCCTAACCACTCTTGTACTTGGTGGTACACCCGAAAAGCGTGATATTTCGCTGACCCCAGCAGGAGGGGGAGAAGATAGATCAGGTTTGAGCTTGGTACTGCATTTAAAAAAACATGAGGATCGATAGCGGTTAAGATCTGTCTGAGTAGAGGGTGTCCGGTACACTGTCAGAAACATCCTTTCTCCTGATTCTTGTATGGCTTCTGGAGTTGATGTTGGGTTATAGAAGATGGCTGCTATATCCTTCATTGAGGGCTTTTGTTCAAAATTCCAATTACAAAAAATATCCATTGGTTGTTTTGAATATCTATTCCGTAAAACTTTGCGGTATGTTCACGTAACGGTCAGCAAACATAAAAATGGTAACAATTTAGCCGCGATAACGTGGCGCAGCCGCGTAAAGTTTTCAAGAACATCAGAATTACAGATGTGTGAGTATACTTTTATTTTTGCCAACTTAAATTGCCTATAGCTCCTTAAGTATAGGTCCTACAGTAAAAATGAATATAACATAATTTGTTGGAAATTTTATGTAGTTAATTTTCGTAGAACTAATCGTAATGATATTTCTAAAAGTTTTCGAGATATGAACGAAAACCTCGAAAAAGTGACATTCAAACCCCTCCCCCACCCCCAACACCACCCCCACCCACGAGGACTTTTAGTATGTTAATCAAGACACCTCAAGGAATAACTGTACAAATTTTCAAAACTACACCAATTATTCGGTCTATTTTAATTAATTTTCTCAGGCTAATTAGTTTAGAGGTAAAATGGTGGATAAAATTTTATGTGGAAGTCCGTAATTTCAAAAGTTACAGATGTGTTATTTGTATTTCTAGATTAGATATTAGTTTGAAATTGTGTAGCTATGTTTCAGGGTTATAGGAAAATCAACCCTTAACGAACACTAATTTTCATCGTTTTATTTTTATGAAATGATGAAACTTTCACAAGTTCCTATATTTTACCTCCTTAGTTAGAGAATGATTTTCCAAAAACCATGAAACATATCATTCTTAATATCCAACTCTTTACGGAATAATAGAATGCTATAGGTAAAGCTACCTAGCAATAGGGTCGCCTTTTTGTACACTGTTCTTATTTGTAATTTCTGTTTAACTTTGTGTGTCCTTCTATTCTACTCTCTTCTATTCGATTCTATGGCTATACATAGATTAGTTGCAATCGCGCTATCTATGATTCAAAATCTGTTAATATAGCATTAAGTTCATTAAATAACTTGAGATCCGGGCAAATTTAAAACAATCGGAATAAGATATTTTCCTGCAGTAAAATGGAGCTTATATTTTAAGTTAGACCTCTAGCAATACATTGGTGAATACTGCATTCAATTCCATCCAGTAGTTCTTGCGTGTTGCGAGTACAAACAGATGCAGACAAAAATTCTAAAAACTGTTTTTTTGGCTTCTGTTGTTCTAATAAAGACACCCCATATAAGTTTTTTATCAATATCTATAATGTACAGACATCGGTCTGTTATAATTTTATTATATGTATAGATAATAATTTATATTAGTTAAAAAACTATCAAATACATATGTAACGCTAAATGTTTGCTTACATTAGCACAATACTGCAGAAGATGATAATTATTATTTAATCATGAAAGCATTTCAGTGTACATTAAAATGAATCCCTATTTTCTTTATTACAGATAAATGCCTCCCCATTATAAAGGAAACTTTCGCGCAATTTGGCGCAATATGACGGAGGCGGAAAAGGAGCCCCACAGAAACAGGGCAAGGCGGGCCAAGTCGGGCAATTGTTCTAAATTGCTCCAAAGTTATCCCTATAGGGTTCGAAAAAATGCATTCGCGAATGAAAAAAAAATAATTTCGCGAATGAATATTTGACTGCAAAGATTCGTGAGAGAATTTTTCATGCAGAGGATTTTTACATTCATTCCATTCGCCAGAGAATGTTCTTCAAATACAGAAAAATAAAGAAAAAGAATGAAAACCAATCATATGGAATGAAAAAGTATATTCTTATTTTCATTCTTGTTGTAGCGATTATATCGAGCGGATCATTGAAAAAAAGTGTTATTTCGTGTTTTTTTTTAATTTTTTAATTTTATAAATTTACAACTATGGGTCGTAAATTGAACATAGATAAAAATAAATGCGTGTCTTTTGACAAGAACACTGATACTTGGAAGTGCTTGTTATGTGACAATAATTAAAAAGGACAATTGTTAGAAAATATAAAAAGACATGTTTAACTGTACACAAACATACTTTTGATGGTAAAAATAATACAGATACATCTTTATTAAGAAAAAGAAGTGCTGTATTTGTAAGCAGTCGTCGAAGCGGATCCAATGTAACCTTGAAAGTCAACAAAAATGAATTTTTAAAATGCTGTGTCGGCATAGCTTGTGTTAAAAATATACCATTCAGGATTTTTCATGATGACGCATACTTCAAAGAAATAATAGAACCATATGTACGATCGTTGAATTTAAATTTTAAATAAAAAAATATTGTAAATCAGGTGAAAGTGTGCTCTCAGACTATTAAAGGACTCTTGGCAAAAACATTAAAGAAAAAGATGGTGTGTTTGATGTTGCTACAAGGATGGACAAAAGCATTTTAGGGCTGAACATCCAATATATGACAGATTTTAAATGTTTGTAAAATGCTTAACTGACTTCAATATAGATCTTTCACAAATATGTTGTGGTCAGGACCAAATGTTGGTCCACCTGAACATGAGCTGAAAGCATAAAACATCTTTTAAATTTCCCCTCCGCCTATGGCTGACGGAAAAATCCAACTTCGGTGGCTCGTCCAAAAATTTACGGCGCCGGTGGCGGGTACCGCAAAGGGGGCTGGCTCTGGAGTTGCGAGCATCGAGTTTCGTAGCTAAAAATAGCACAAAACTCGACGGTCGCAGCGAGAATCCCCCAACTGTCAAGCTGGCATGTTGACTTTTTCTCTAGCTGTGCGACTTTTTGTGGTTTTCTTGTGCAGTTTTCGGCTATTTGCATCACAAATTCTCAAAAACATTCTCCTGCGTCCCTAGTGGCAACGCGAGTGGTGTAGTGCAGTTCCTGACCCGTTCCTGCGGCTCCAGGAGGACTTTCCTCGAACCACCTGCCAGATTTAGGTTACGGCCTCTCGATGTGGCCGGCCGGAGAACCCTTTTCTTGGAGACCCTGCTCTACATCTCCTGTGGTTTGTTTCTTCTGTGTCTCTATTTTTATATTTCTTTCAATATCTTCCCGGCTAACGCTTCTCTCACTTCGCAGAGGGAGTTTTTCTAGGTTCCCGCGGAACCCAAACCTGTCGGCTCTATAACCCCACTCTGTTCTTGCTCCTCCGGGGCGCGTGCAGCACCCCGCGCAGGGCTCCTGGTACGACCGGGACGGTCCATGGCGTGCGCGGGCCCCCTAGAGGGGAAGGGAAATGGAGCGGAACGACCCCAAACTAGCCCTAGCATACGAGGATGAGCTGCTCGCCTCTAGCCAGGAGACGGTCTTAGGCATGGGCGGCGCGGTGGGTGCCAGTCATACTACTCCCGCGTCGTCCGGGAGCAGGCCAGCCTCCTGTGGGACGGCCGGGGCAGCTCAGGGCGCCAGCCATAGCGCCCCCTTGCAGGGTAAAAGAAAGACGAAGTCCAACGGCGACCGGGCAAGGAGCCAGTACCAGAAGGCCGTCTTCATTCTCAACAAGATTGCTAAGAATGAGGAGGCGGGTACTGAGCATGAGAAGGACGCCGCTGACAAAATCAGATATAAGGCAGTTGTCGACGAGTACAACAGGAGCCGGATAAACAACAAGGAAAAATCCCTGCGGCAGGAAGCTGCAAAGCGCAACCGTTCTCGGGACGAGAATGTCAACGCGGCCAAGCGCAGCAAGGTTGTGGACTCCTCAGCAGCTACAGGTGGCGGCAGTCTCGCTGAGCCCTCATCCGGGCCCGCCAAGGGAGGCAAGGCCTCTGGGGGCGGTCAGCCCGGTAGGCTGCTGAGCGATATTGTGAAAGACCACCTATTTGTAGCCCTGGTGGACGAGGGGTCCGCCTGCGGTAAACTTACCGGTGAGGCCTGGGGAAAGATCGAGGCCAGGCTCTCTGAACTGGTCATGGACCACCTCCTTCAGGGCGGAGCGCCGCCGTGCTTCGACTCCTCTATTGTCGTTAGGGTCATCAGATGCGACGAACAATTCTCGAAGGATTTCCTTGAATCGTGCGTCGCTAAGATCAGCGACGCCTGGGACGGCTTGAAGCTCAAGCTCATCCCTGCCAGGGACATTCCTAGGAGGCCGAGGGCTCGCATCTGGCTGCCCAAGATGAAGCTAGAAGGAGAAAATTCCTAAAGTGTTTACAGCTACAAAATCCGGAGGTTCCTATGGATGACTGGACGGTCATCAAAGCCGAGGAACCCCAGAAGCACAGCATGTCCTTCCTGCTTCTGATAAACGAGAAATGCCTAGGGGCCCTCGAGAAGGCAGACAATAAACTTAGGTTTGGCGTCAGGCTCGCCAAGCTTAAGCTTTTCAAGTCCGGAAACCCTGAACGAATAGAACAGATTCATGTCCGTAGAGTACAACAAAGCCGATCAATTTACAAAATTATTTGATGACTTCACTTCGGGGAAGTGATAAAATGTTTGAGTGCCTCCTTTGAAACCAAAGTTGCTAGTGCCCTTCGATGCAGATCACTCTATAGACTTGTTTATCATCACTTCCTTTGTGGCCAAGGTTTGGCTGAAGCAGCCGTTTATTTAATCATCTTTACATGTTTTCCGACTGCAAGATGATTCGCTTTTAACCGATTGAATGTATAAAAAAAGATAGAAGTAATGTTGAATACACGCAAGCAAATAAAAGAAATTAGAGGAATTTCCTTAAAAAATGTGTATCCGTTGGTTGCTTGCTGCAAAGAGTGTGTAGCGGGTAAATTAACGAAAAGAATGTGAGGTTGTAATTCAATTTCCTTTTTATTTCGCTTTTATTTTCCAAAATGCACAAGATTGGTTCTTCTATTTCTCCTGTAGAAATCACCCGACCAATTCGTCGAGTTCTATTTCTGTGGTAGAGAATCACAGTTTGAAGAACCGTCGCTTCTACGGGAAAATTATAATTATATGTCTTCTAGATTAGGTTTCAACAATTCTAACTCTAGAAAACCTGTTATATTATTTCTTTATTTAGTAAGGTATTAATTCAATTTACGTTAAGTAGTATTTATTTATTTACAAGTTAATAGATTAAAATTAATTCCAAAAAAATTCCAAATATCAATTATATCTACAAACTAAATGTTTTAAGTCTAAAATAAATCCTATTACCAGATTTACAAGTATTTGTTTTGAGTTTAAATTGTTCAAACAATCGCATATGAAACTTCCTGACCTTGTTATTGGCATATGAAATTTTCCTACTGATGTGAACTTCTAATTACGGCGGCTGAAAAACAAAAGAGAGCGAGTTGACATTTTCGGCTCCTTTTATAATCGATGGCAACTACTAAAAACCGGAAACAGTTTGGCCATTGGAATATACCAGGTAATCTGCCAATTATTTGGCGCAATAGGGGAATTCTCTTGATCCGGCATAAAAAACTCTATATTCTATTCTACTCTGGGAGTAGAATAATTGCCGAAAATAATTAAAATTAATGAAAAATGATTAAAAAGCCACTTCGCTATAACATGGCTGAGTGGCTGCACAATTGTCACATTTTGACTCGGCAGTAGTTTCTCTCCGCTCATGTTATATTTCCATTTCACTTGCTTTCACTTGCCATCTCTTTTCTTCTTACAGGGCTTATGGGGAATTCAAAAAACATTAAATAACTTATTACCTAGCGAATTAATCGCGAATCTGGTAATTCCCTTGAATTCGCCGCGTTGAATTGCCCCAAATCGATCGATAAGGTGATCGCAGAAGTTGGAGTTTGACAAGTGCCGGCGTAAACAAGTTTCGCGAGTGAAGTGTAGTTTTTAGTGAAAAAACTGAAGCATCCGTCAGCAAATGGTAAGTATTATGTTTTAAATATTATTTTAAGTGCTGTGCGGTCAGTTCTGCGATAAAAAATGTTCTCGCGGGTGTTTAATGTGAAAGAAATCGCAAGTGCTTTTTGCCGGTATAAATGTAAATAAAGACCACTTGTTTACATTTATCTTGCACTGGTTTTCTCATTATTTCTATTAAGTTTGACTTGTAAATAGTAGTTAGAACTAATAGAAATAATGAGTGTTATGTGCTGTTTATGTTTAGTGTCTATTTAGTTTGTTATTGTTTTCTAACAAGTCTTTTTGTTCTCTTCCAGTGGGCTGCTGCTAGGACTAGGAGTCCCTGTGCCAACCCAGGGACGAGGTACATAATTTAAATATACATAAGTGAATCTAATTAACGTTTTTATTTTTGTTTTCAGATTCTATTTGTGGTTTGGTTGTGCCCAAACATACTCCCCCCCGTTGAACGGTTCCGTTCAACAGAACACTAATAGTTTGGGGATTGTCGTTTATTTTAGTAAGGAGTTTATTTATTCCTCGTTTGTGGTAATGGTGGAAGATTATTTTTCCGTCTGCGAGGACACGTCCGGGTAAGTTGACCGTTTTTTCCTTTTGCTTGGTGTTTCGCACTTCTTGAAAGTTGATTCGTTGTAGGACCTCACGAGGTAGGAAGATGTCCACACCCTCACGAGTTGTGAATTTTTGTTGAGTGTTGTCCATCCTCATTTCGAGCTCCTCGATAGTAGTAGTTGGGCGCAGTCTCGATAGTGAGTTCATCCTTCTACCATTGATGATGGCCGGTCGCGAAGTCGTTGGTTTTACGTATCTCGACTGTGTAAGGAAATCTTGTTGAGCCTTGGAGGTAGATGGCTTCTGTAGGGTTTTTGGGTGATAACAAACTCACGTGGCTGTGACTTCTAAAACTCTTTAATTCATTGTACTTCACATGTAATTTTTATAAGAGATTACCCGCTTCCCAGGCTCTGATCTGGTCCCGAGGTTGCAGCTGACTGACTGATCTGTCACTTGACAGGGTACGGTTGGCGGCTAGGCTGCGTTCGATAACTTCACAGATTTGCGTAAAGGTGGGTCTACACTGACAGGACTTTCCGTCCCAACACCTTCCCCCCCCCCCCCCCCCCCGCCAGAGAAAACGATTCGTAGGTCCAACGTTGCGGTGCTTTCCTTATGCGGGTGAGGTATCTGATTGGCCCCCCAGCATTTTTGGAGTTTCCAGGCTGCTCCTCCCCGTTAGCTGCGACTTCTCCACTGGATGTTTCTCCTCTCTGCGACTGCAACGGTGTGAACTTCTCCCCGGTGAGCGTCGGTGCAGCGTTCTTGGGTAAGGGTGTCTGTTCGTCTGTCTGTATCTGTCGGTCGGCCTGTCTGTCTGTCTGTATATTTTGGCTAAATTCGTCATTTTCGGGTTTTGAGTTTTCGCCAATACTATTTTTCCTTGGTAGTGGCTTGTACTGCTCATGGTTTTCCGGCTCGCACTCTGTCTGACGGATTTGTTCTATATGTCTTGTATGTTTCTCACCATCGACCTGTATCTCATAACGGCGATCACCCCTTCTCGCTGAAATTGTACCAAACTTCCATTTATAGTCTTTGTTTGCGTACACCCGAATTTGAACCTTTTCTCCGATTTCGTACTGAGGCGTTGGTGCATCGTTGATCGGTATTTTCGCTTCCAGCACCTCCCTCCTTAGGTCTCTTTTTACTAGGTCAATTCTAGTTCTTATTGGTCGGGAAAACATTAGTTCCGACGGGCTCACGCCGGTGGTGCTATTGGGTGCCTTCCGGAGTTGCATAAGTAGTTTATTTAATTTTTCCTTCACGGTGCCTTTTTCATCTTTCATGGCACGGAGACCCTGCTTAATCACTCGTACATAGCGTTCAGCTTGCCCATTCGTCGCAGGATGGTACGGCGCACTAAACTTGTGAGTGACCCCGTTGGCTTTCAGGAACCTGTCGAATTCATAGAACCGAAATTGTGGTCCGTTATCACTTACTACTGTCACCGGGAGTCCGAATCGTGCAAATAAATCCTGTACTATGTCGATCGTAATTTTAGCCGACATAGAGTTCGTGGGTATTGCCTCCACCCACTTCGTATAAGCATCCACGATGACCAGGATGTAGGTACCAAAGATTGGTCCCGCATAATCCATGTGCAAGCGCTGCCACGGTTCCTTGGGGTATTCCCATGGGTGTGGAGGACTCTTCTTGGGATTATCCTTGTTTATGGCACAACTGGAGCAACCTATGCATGTTGTTTCGATATCCTTATCCAAATTTTTCCACCACACAAAACTTCGTGCGATGGCCTTCATTTTAACGGTACCCACGTGGCCTGAATGCAGCTCATCCAGTACTCTCTTCTGTAGGGGTTTTGGTATCATGACGCGAATACCCTTGAATATACATCCGTTTTGTAAAGAAAAGTTTGTAAGGTTTTCTGCTGGTAAACCCTTCCCGGTTTGAAGAGCCAGGTAATATTCCTTGCACGTCGGATCTTTTACTGTTTCCTTCTGGATCTCCTTAAATGTCACTGGTAAAACTTCTATTTGGTTCAAAAGGAAAGTGGAATCCTCGTCGAATTCCTCCTCTCTTTCGCGGGATTTCTCTAACGGAAACCTTGACAGGAAATCCGCAATTCCGTGTTGATTCGACTTTCGGTACCGAATTTCATAATTGAAACCTGACATAAAACTTGCATAATGAAGCAGCCTGAATGCTGATGCGGCTGGTAAATCTTTATTCGGGTGAAAGATTCTGGTTAAAGGATTATGGTCTGTAACCAGAATAATTTTCCTTCCGTAGCAAAATTGGAAAAACTTTTTTAACCCCCAGTATACGGCCGTGGCTTCCTTATCCAGCTGTGAGTAGTTCCTCTCCGAATTTGTTAGCGATCTAGACGCAAATGCCACCGGCCGTTCTTCGCCGTGTTCGGTTATGTGGGTTTAGGTATTCTTTGTACCTGTTTTATATTCACCATAAAACAAGAATCATAGGGAACTTTATAATAATGTTTTATTATTTTACACAAGACCATTAATTTGCGACACGTTTTTATAACATCAAGTCTTGGAAGGAACTAGAACAAAATTCAAGGCCTGCTAAGTCTTTTGTAAAAACTTAATATTGTTTTAAGACACAGGAGCCTTAGGCAATACACAGTGTCTATTGCCCACAGTGTTGTCGTAGCAGCAGTGCCGCTACATACTCCCTCTCCAGCTCAGCGATCTATGTCTAGAAAAAAAATAAAGAACAAAACTATGTTTTATTGTTTGTAGGAATATAGGCTGGTTTAAGTCGGTCGATAGATATCGACTTGTTTGTCCCGTTTATGTCAATGACGTAATTTTTCCGAAGTCGTTTGATTACGTGGTAGGGTCCTGAGTAAGGTTGATCAAGAGGTTTGTGTGTATGATCTACTCGGACGAAGACGTAATCAGTGTTCTCGAGTGACGTGGGTAGGGGTACGTAAGTCTTTTGTGCGGAAGATAACCGCGGTTAACTTGCCCGAAGGTTTCGAACGTATGAACGTAGTCGTTGCAGAAAATCAGACTGTGTGATTTCTTCTTTAGCAGAGATTGAAATCTCACTTGGTAGTCTGAGATTTTGTCCATAGACTAATTCTGCGGGTCAACAGTTTAAATCCGCTTTAACTCCTGTTCGAATTCCTAATAAAACAAAGGGCAATTCTTCACTCCAATGTGAAGTGTTGTCTCTTGCTTTTAGGGCAGCCTTGAGAGTCCTATGGAATCTCTCGACCATTCCGTTTGCTTGTGGATGGTATGCTGTGGTTCGAATACGGTGAGTACCTAGGAGTTTTGTGATTTCTGCGAAAAGTTTTGATTCGAATTGTGTACCTTGATCTGTTGTGATCTCGAGTGGTACTCCAAATCTAGGAATGTACTCTGTCACGAAACGTTTAGCCACTGTGTGTGCAGAAATATCTCTAATAGGATATGCTTCAGGCCATCTTGAAAATCGATCGACGATCGTGAGGATATAAGCATATCCTTGTGATGGCGACAGAGGTCCCACAATATCCATATGGATATGTTCGAAACGACTTTTCGGCAGATTAAATTGCTCTAATGGCGATTTGATATGTCTGGACACTTTAGATCTCTGACATCCCAAGCATAAACGTGACCACTCGTTGCAGTCTTTATTCATATTTGGCCAAAAATATTTGGACGTAACCGCACGCCGTGTTGCTCGAGTACCGGGATGTGAAAGATTATGCTCTGAGTCGAAAGCTAATCTTCGCAAAGACTTCGTGATATACGGTCGTGATATTTGTGAGCCTATATCGCACCAAACTTTGTTCGAAGTGAACGGTATTGGTGTTATTGCTAGTTTGTAACTAGAATTGTTTTTAGGCGATTTCACCAATACTTTAAGTTCTTCATCGTCCTTTTGTGTTTCTTCCAGAGTTGGAAGGTCGAATTTCATCGCACTGACCATGTCAGCCGATAGAGGACGTGAAAGATAATCCGCAACTACATTGTCTTTACCAATATAGTCGAGGTGTCGAGCTTGTCGCGGTGATCTCTCAGTCTTCGATGTGATTGCTTTAATCAGGGGCTTATGGTCTGTGAATACAGTGAACTCTCGACCTTCAACGGCATAACGAAAATGTTTAATTGCTGTGTAGATGGCTAATAATTCGCGATCAAACGCAGAGTATTTTTGTTCGGATGAAGAAAGTTTCTTCGAATAATATGCCAGTGGTTGCCACTGATTGTTGTTTAGCTGCGCTAAAACTGCACCTAGTGCGTAATCCGACGCATCAGTTGAAATGCTGTATTTGGCGTTATCAATCGGATGATTGAGCAAAGTTGCTTGTGCCATCGCATTTTTAACTTTTTCGAAGACTGTCTGGCAGTGCTCAGACCAAGGAATTGTTTTAGAATTCTTTGGTGTCTTCAAGTTGACTAATTCTTTTAGCAGTGCGTAAATTGGCGTTAAAATGTCTGTCGGTCTTGGAATAAAACGGTGGTAAAAGTTTACCATTCCAATAAATTTTTGGATTTGTTTGACCGATGTTGGAGGCGGAAGTTCAGAAATCGCTTTAACTCTGTCTTCCGATGGAAGAATGCCTTGGGCAGTGACCCGATGGCTCAGAAAGTTGGTTTCTGGAACTCCAAAAACGCATTTTTCCAACTTAATGGTCAATCCGAAATCCTGTAGCCTATTAAGAAGCTGATCCAAGTGGATCAAATGTTCTTCTTCGCTTTTGCTTGCTATGAGAATATCATCTAAATAAACAAAAGCGAAGTCTAACTCTCTTGTGACTTCGTTCATAAATCTTTGAAAAGTTTGAGCCGCGTTTCGTAAACCAAACGGCATTCGAGTAAATTCGAATAAACCGAAAGGAGTGATAATTGCAGTCTTGTGGATATCTTCCGGTGTTACCGGAATATTGTGGTAAGCTCGTACCAAATCCACTTTTGAAAAAATTTTGCATCCTTGTAGGTATTGCGAAAAATTTTGTATGTGTGGGATAGGGTATCTATCCGGTATCGTGACTGCATTTAAACGGCGATAATCGCCACATGGCCGCCAATCATGTGTGTCCTTTTTAGGGACCAGATGAAGTGGTGAAGCAGCTGGCGATGAAGATGGTCGACATATGCCTAGTTCGATCATGTGTTCGAACTCTAATTTGGCCACTTTCATTTTCTCGGGATGAAGTCTCCGAGCTGTAGTGAAAGTTAATTGGCCTTGCGTCAAAATGTGATGTTGCACATTATGTTTGATCGGCAATTTGAAGTTTGGTGGCTTAGTAAGCTCTGCATACTTTGTTAGTAGCAGTTTAAACTTCTTGTCGACCATATATTGTGTTTCAACTGATCTCGGTGTAGCTTTAAGGTGGGTTTTAATCCGAAGACTAGTTTCCGAATCAATCAGTTGATTATTGTTGAAGTCAAGAGCCAGTTTGAACTTAGTCAAAAAATCTGCGCCTAGGATAGGGATTGTGCAATTTGCGATAATGAAACAGTGCACGAATCTCCGTCGTAGACCAAGATCAAGCTCGAGAATTTTGGTACCGAAGGTACGAATCGTCGTACCGTTAGCTGCTCGTAGCAGTAGGTTCGGTGATGTAGTGCGAGTGTGCGTATTGGTTGGTGGAAGTAACGAGACGCTCGCGGCCGAATCGATGAGGAAATAAAGTTTACTTCTCTCATCTCGTATATACGGTCTTTTGTCCGCGTTTTTGTAGTCTACGTTAGACTGTATCGATTCGAGACTTACCTCAAGTTTTTTTGTCGCTTTTTTTGATGTGGACGGGGTCGGGTGTCCGCGTTCCTTGAATCGCGGACAGTTGTTGACGCAGGCTTTGGCTTTATCACCGAATTTTCGGTGATAATAGCAGAGTGTCTCTGCCATCGCCTGCCCTTTTGGTCGCGAGTGCGACCTTGCCCGGCTACTCGGTGTCTGGCTCCGGCTGCGGATTAATTTATTAATCCGCCGAGTTAAATGAAGGACTTGACTTTCAAGTCGGGATATACGGTCCTGTGGTCCGTTTCGGGCTCCCTCAACTCTGGATACAGAGCTGATAGCGGTAGCCCGAATCCTCGACTTGGGCAACAACTCCCATATTTTGTCCGCAGTGGACAAAACGTTGTCGAGGGTGCATTGCGCCTCAATGGGTGTTATTGCCAGGGCTATTTCCTGTGGAAGTCGCCGTTTCCACAAGTCCTTTAGCATGGCTGATGTCATGCCGTCTCCCGCAAGTCTCTTCAGTGAAGAGTAAAACTCTGTGGGGGATTGATCCCCCATATCCTGCTCGGATAAGAGTTGTTCCAGCCGTTGTTGGGGTGATAGACCGTACTTGGCTAGAATTGTATTCTTTAAATCCTCGTACGGTCTTAAACTCGCGGGATTTTTAAGCTCTGCCGGGATAACCGCCATAATTTCGGTAGGCAGTGCCACCAAAACATGGAAAACTTTGTCCTCATTCTTCTTAATGCGGTTGAGCAGGAAATCTAGTTCTGCCTGCTCAAACCAAGTAGCCGGGTAAGCTGTCGAAAATTTCGGCAACTTAAATCTCGCCGACGCCGAGACCCCTTCGACCCCGACCTCTGGAGGCGTCAACAAGGTTGAATCTCCTGTGGCGTTGCCACTGTCGTGCATCGTGATGTCTTGTTGCATGTCTTGCTGCAGATGCTCCTTAACGCCTCTTCACTCAGATAGTTTGTTGGTGAAGACTTCTTTTAAAAATTTCCTCAGTGTCCGAGTTGAATTTCGCGAAGTTTCGGCAAGGCTCTGTTATCTGTTGTCGGTATCGCTGTTGTGGTAGTTGCTGTTGCCACTTTTCTGTCCACAATGAAAGTACTTCACACTCGATTATCGTCCTTCCGAAAAACTATTTTAAAATTCTTGATTGTTTGTGTTCTTTTATTGGGGTCACCAATTTAGGTATTCTTTGTACCTATTTTATATTCACCATAAAACAAGAATCATAGGGAACTTTATAATAATGTTTTGTTATTTTACACAAGACCATTAATTTGCGACACGTTTTTATAACATCAAGTCTTGGAAGGAACTAGAACAAAATTCAAGGCCTGCTAAGTCTTTTGTAAAAACTTAATATTGTTTTAAGACACAGGAGCCTTAGGCAATACACAGTGTCTATTGCCCACAGTGTTGTCGTAGCAGCAGTGCCGCTACATGGGAAATCACTGCTCCTAGGCTTACTGGGGAGGCATCCGTGGATAAAGTAAGTGGTAATTTCGGATCGTATTTGATCAGTGTTTTTGGATTTGTTATTTCTTCCTTCAAATACTTGTAGCTTCTTTGGCACTCTATGTCCCATGAAAAGGGTACATCTTTTTTCAGTAGTTTATTTAATGGAGCTAATTTTGTCGATAAATTTGGGATAAAACGCTGGTAGTAATTCACTAGTCCCAAAAATGTTCGCAGTAGTGACGTATTTGTAGGGCGTTGAGTTTTTAGGATTGCTTCTATTTTGTCTGGAATCGGCTTTATCCCCTCTTCATCGATAAAATGCCCCAAATATTTTATTTTATTTAAAAGAAATTGACATTTTTCCCTGTTTATGTGTAGGTCATTCTCTGACAGCCTCTTAAACGTGGCCTTCAGGTTGTGGATCAATTCGGCATAGCTCGCTCCTTGTATGAGAATATCGTCTATAAAACATGTAACGCCCGGTAGCTCCAGTAATATGCTGTCCATGAAGCGTTGCCAGGCATTGGGGCTTACTTTCACCCCAAACATCAACCGCTTTACTCGGTAGGATCCTTTGTGGGTACTTATTGCCTGTAATATGGAGCTTCCTTCCTCCACTTCCATATGGAGGTAAGCCTGATGTAGATCGAGGACGCAAAAATATCGTCCACCGCCCATTTTTGCAAATATGTCCTCAATTCGCGGTATCGGATATTTGTCGTATTTTATGTATTTATTTATTGTTGCCTTGTAGTCTGCGCACAGCCTAATTGATCCATCCTTTTTTATTACGGGTACTATAGGCGTACCCCAGGGGGAGTAAGGAATTTTCTCAATAATACCCGCTGTGATGGGCGCGGCTGTAACCATCGACATGCCAACCACGACCCCAGCTTTACGGTGGCTCCAGCTTAATGAACGCAAAACTCAAAAAGAACCGCTGCAATCAAAGCCCGGATGTCAGTTTGGCATTGCATGAGCTCGGCGAGATCAGTCGGCCAGCAACTTCCAACCAAGCAAGAAACGTCAACGAAATAAAGTAAAAGTGCAGTGCAAGTAAGTGCAAGGCAGCCATTTTGGGGATCTCGAAGGGTAAGAGAAACAAATTTTCTTTTCGCGATTATCAAGGGTGTACGAGTAAATCCCTTATTCTTACTAGTTATTTTGGCACTTCCTCGTCTACCCCGCCGCCCGTACAAAATTCTCCGACCCAGCAAAGAGGCTGGCCGGACCGTCGTCCCCGAGGAGGCACCCACGATAATTAAAATATATCTTCTTTTCACCTGAAAAAAATAAAAAGAAATAAGAAAAGGAAGAAGCAACAAAATAAGGTTGCTGGCCGCCTAAAATTTTCCCGAAAGCGTGGCGTGGATGAGGGCGGATATCCGCAGCAAAAAAATTTTCGCAGGAACGAGGAGCGTATCCACGTGGAGGCGTGGGAGGTTAGGAAGTCCCGGTCCCAGCAAAGCTACCCGAAGGGCCCCAACAAGTTCCAGCAAAAGCTACCCGAAGGGCCCCAACAAGTTCCAGCAAAAGCTACCCGAAGGGCCTCAACAAATTTCAGCAGAGCTATCGTTTGACCTCTTCCGTTTCTCCTTATGAGCCCGCAGGCGCTCTTACAGTGAAGTGGCTCGCCTACGAAGCACCCCCGATTTGGAATGTTCCAGAACGCCCCATCGAAGCACAGCAGTGCCATTGGCACCGGATTTTTTTCTTATTTATGTAACTTCTCTTTACGTTTCATTTGCATTGCCAAAATTCGCAGATATTAGATTAAAACCAACCCCTTTATTCTAGCCAGTCAATTATAACAATCCAGTAGTAATTCAGCCATAGGGAGCCCCCCCCCAGAGTGGGCTGCATAAGGTTCACGCAGCGTTGTGCGCAAACACCATCCCGTGCTACGAAATACCGGCCCGATTGCCCTCATTATAAGATTTTTGTTTCACCAGGTACCACGCCACCCCCCAGGAGATCGATCTTCCGGGAGCAGCAAGTGCCACAGGTATGTACTTTTACTCATAAATGATTGTACCCCCCCAATGAGATATATCGGCCCGTCTATTTCTTTGTTCTAGTAAATTTCGTGCCATTTCAAAAAAAAAAAAAAGAGAAAAAAGGAAAACAAAACAAAATTAAAAAGAAAACAAAAGGTAACTCGTGCACCTATCCGACCCTTTCGGAAGAAGATTTTTTTTTCTCATTCACACGATTTGTTGTCGCGTTGGCGTGATCCTTAACACATCTATTCCTCTATATCTAAAGAGAAAAGAAAGAAAATTTAAGCAATTCAGTGTTATTGAGCTTTAGGATTTTTTTTTGTATTTTATATACCGCCCAGTGGCTATGAATTTTTATCGGCCCTTTATGAATTTTTCAGTATGTAAAATTAAGTGGAATGTAGTACGACGCTTAACGTCCAAATTCTTTTCTTTGTATACCGCCAGATTATTTTTCCAAATCCTGAATTTATAGATATAAACGTAAGCCTTGTAACGAATTATTGGCAAGCGAAGCAATAAATTTATAACGTTCGAATTTTTTTTATCATTGCAATGTCTATAGCCTAAATCTATTTTGGTTTTGCCTTTGACCGGCCATACCCTCTCCCCTCCTTGCATCCATGGTTTGTTTCCTTTTATCCTTTTTTTTGAGCGCGTAGACTCGTAATGGTTGTACAAGACGTATTGACTCAAGAGGGTACCCCTACCCGGCGAGCTAGGGCCGTGCCAGCAGCCAGACGCGCGCGAGTCAACTAGTGGACCCTTCACCCCACTAATCTTGTACTCCCCTCAACCTCCATTTATAGAGCACCTTGTGTCTCTCTTCTTTTTTGTGTCCTTTTGGGAATTTTCCTCCGGGGCAGGCAGAAATGCCTCTCCATGATATTCGGGTTACCCCACCCTTATAAATTTTTTTTGTAATCAAAATTAAAACGACTATGCACCCTCGCATCTCGATGATTGTCCTGGTTTGGTCACTCTCGGGGAAGGCCGCCCGAGTTCACTCCAGTGGTGTATTTTTTTTCATTCTGGGAATTCTGGCCTGGCCCAGTACGAGCCGAGTGAGATACCATACGGGACACCTAATTTATAACACCCCTACGAGGTGAGGTCACATTACACCGCCTTTGTTAAACGTTCGATCTCTGCCTCTACCTTCTCCTTCAGTGCGTAAGGAATTGGGCGGGGTTTAAAAAAAACCGGTTGCGTCTTCGGGTCCTGTAATGTCATTGTATTGTGGGGCTTGCTTCAGCAGCGCCCTGCGCGCCACTCTAGGCGCAAGCAGATGTTAGCGCCACGAGCAGTGTTCTAGCTCCACTCCATATTCGAGAGCAGCTTAGGCTGTCGACAACGCTTTGCGCAGCTCGGCGTCTTTTTTATCAGCTGCCGACAATGCTTTGCGCAGCTCGGTGCTTTTTGGTCAGCTGCCGACAACGTGTTGCTCAGCTCGGAGTCTTTTCTCAGACTCTGCAGAAGACGACGCTGGTGAACGGACGCGCTTTTATCCTCCGAAAGTTTGGTAGCTAAGTTGTGTTTCAGGACATTTTCATTGTAAAAAATAAATAGCATTTTGTACAGACTGCACGGCTGTTTCCTTGTGCACCCGCACGCCCTTATTAATAACCCTCAGTGAACATTCGAGACTATTAAATCAGTTTATTAAAGTATATTTGAAATTTGGTATCTTTCCCACTTCTTGTACAAACAAATTTTTGTTACTTTGTATGAGGGAATTTATTTGTTCTTTACATTCTTCCGAAATATTTTTTTTTTCTCTTATGGAATTTATGGAACCCATCTCCATGTTTAACTTTCTTATCCAATCTCTTCCTAGAATAGAGCATACCTTTTGGTGCAGAACGTACAAATCCGCCTTCCTTCCATTTTGCGACACCTCAACCGTGCAAACTCCTACCGGATGGATAACTTCCCCTGTGTAAGTTTTTAATTTCACTGCTGCCGGACGCAACTGCTTCCCAGGTAGAAGTGCCTCCAGGGTCTTCGTCGACATTGTTGATACATTGTCGATTTTTGACAATGTGTACATACAAAGTTACACTTTGAGGCGATCCTTTTCAAATCCGCCTGAAAATCCCCTATGTTTTCCCCTTCTTGCTGTATTCTTAAACTGAACTTGTGTTGTTCCGCTACTTCACTTGCTCTGGGGCACACATGAACTCTCAACAGGTTAACCAGATCCGCGAATTTTTTTTCTTTCGGGGATTCAGGTGCCGTTAGACAGCTTACCGTGTGATAGAATTTTGGCCCTAAGCAATTTAGAAAAATTTGCACTCTTTTCTTTTCATTCTCCGCCGTAGAGTCGTTCAAATTTCTGATTTCCAAATAATTCTCCACACGTTCGATGTATGAATCAAACGATTCATTTGATTCGTCGAAAGGAACCAGCTGCACTCCCCGACCATCCGCGTTGCCATTTGCCCCATTTATTGGACTTTGATCTCTATTCTGCGTTAATTGACTCAGAACTTCGCTAATTCTCTGGCCTCCTGAATTTCCGCCATACTTTACGAATCCGCCCGCTTTATGTCAGTTATATGTATCGTCCCCGTACGGTAAAACTGTGTTACTGTAAAATGTCTGTACCACTTACCACAAGAACCTTTGTAGGAGTGCCCTTTTAAGACTTCCTTTTTCCTCGTCGCCAAGTTGTAGGGTTTTTGGGTGATAACAAACTCACGTGGCTGTGACTTCTAAAACTCTTTAATTCATTGTACTTCACATGTAATTTTTATAAGAGATGATCCGCTTCCCAGGCTCTGATCTGGTCCCGAGGTTGCAGCTGACTGACTGATCTGTCACTTGACAGGGTACGGTTGGCGGCTAGGCTGCGTTCGATAACTTCACAGATTTGCGTAAAGGTGGGTCTACACTGACGGGACTTTCAGTCCCAACAGCTTCGATTGAGTGGTTGTTGTGGTGGTTGTTGAAGGCGAATCTCCAATCTCCATCCATCTGGAGGCATTTGGACTTCCTGGCGGAGTGAAGTAGATGTCCTCCAAAATGTCTAGGCAGTCTTCTTGTTCATTAAACATCTGAAATTATGTCAATGAGTTTAAGAAGGTCAATTTCCTACACTGAACACGAATGGACAATGACTTGAACGGCACAACACAGGACATTAATTTGTTGAAGGTGTTGTTGAGAATTCTTTATTCTCATCTGCAGATTCCTTTTCTATGGGCAGTCTACACAGCTTGTGGATGGGCCTTTTATATGAATTGTTTTGAGTTCGGACTTCCACAACCCGAATCAGTCCATCAGAGCCTGGATACACAGTCTGTATAATGCCTAATGGCCAATTTGCTGGAGGTGTGTTATCTGTTTTAATTAAGACCACATCCCCTATTTGCATATTTCTTTGAGGTCTTTCCCATTTTTGTCGGTTCTGCATTTGATTTAGATAATCCATGGACCATTTGTCCCAAAATTGTTTGTACACATGTTGTAAGTACTTCCATCGTTGTGAGATTAGTTTGCACTGTTGTATAATCGGGTTCTGGTAATGTTAATAGGGCCTGGCCAATTAAAAAATGTCCTGGCGTGAGGACAAATATATCGTGTGGATCATTCGGAACATAATATAGTGGTCTTGAATGTAAGCATCCTTCTATTTGTGTGAGAATTGTGGTTAGTTCTTCGAAGGTGCACACTGCGTTGCCTAGAACTCGTCTCAAGTGGTGCTTAATGGATTTTACACCAGCTTCCCAGCTTCCTCCGAAGTGTGGTGATGATGGAGGGTTGAAATGCCAAGTGATTGCCTTGGGTATCAAATATTCGATCGCTGCCTTTGTTGATTCCTGGATTGCTTGGTTTATCTCCTTGTCAAGAATGACTTTTCCTCCAATAAAATTTGTTCCACAGTCAGAGTATATATCTGTGCATAATCCTCTTCTAGCTATAAATCTTCGGAATGCTGCTATAAAAGCCTCGGAAGTAAGGTCTGAAACTAGTTCAATGTTGATAGCTCGAGTAATCATGCAGAGAAATATACAAAGGTAAGCCTTTTGACTTTTTGAATTTCGCAAATTTGATGTTTTTATGATTATAGGGCCTGCATAATCGATTCCTACTCTTGTGAAGAGTTTGGTGATAGTCGTCCGGCTGGAAGGTAGATTTCCCATTAATTGGGTTGCTGTTGTGCCACGATGTCCAACGCAGGTGATACATTTATGTATTCTACTAGTGATGCTGCGCCTACCGTCCAGAATCCAGTATTTTTGCCGAATCGTGCTGAGAACAAGTGATGGACCTCCATGTAATGTTTCTCGATGCGCCTTATCTATGAGAAGGTGAGTCACATGATGAGACCGTGGTAGAATTATCGGATGTCTTTGCGTGTATGGAATAGGTGCATTATCCAGTCTGCCTCCTAAGCGGATCAAACCGTTCTCATCAAGAAATGGCGTAAGTTTTAACAATCGACTATGTTTTGCCAATGGTTTTTTACTAAGTAAATTGTTTAGGTCTTCACGGAATGATGTTTGTTGAACCAGCTTTAGAACTGTGCGTTCAACTGTCTGGTATCTGACCGCAGAGATTTGGAAATCCCTTTGTTGTGGATTGCGACAATTGTAGATGAACAATTGGATCCTGGCAACTATACGAACGAGTCGAGCGTATGATGAGTATTGTAGTAGAATAGTATCCTCGTCCTTAGATATTAAGCTTGTAACCGTTGTCCCTTTAGCTTCTAAGTTTGTATTTTCTTGTCCTTTACGTATATGTGGCCATTGACTGTCATGTTGTGATAGCCATCGTGGACCATTCCACCATAATTTATTGTGAAGCAGATCCTTAGTAGATGTCCCTCTAGACGCGATATCAGCAGGATTGTCTTGGCTGGGTACATGTCGCCATTTGTCGTATTTAAGAACCTCCTGTACTTCAACAACACGGTTTGCAGCATATGTCTTCCATTTCGATGGATGCTCCTTTATCCATTGTAGGACGATAGTGGAGTCAGTCCATGCAAAAATGGAGACATTGTTTAATTGCATGGTGTCGAAGGTTTCCTTTATTAGTTTGGTAAGAAGGACTGCTCCGTTCAATTCCAAACGGGGTAGAGTAGTAGGTTTGGTCGGAGCTACTCTAGTTTTTTATGTGAGTAGATTAGCTACAACTCTTTCATTATTTTCAATTCTTAAATATAAGACGGCTGCATAAGCCTTGGTAGAGGCGTCCCAAAATCCATGCATTTGAATGCTTGCCTTCTGTGTGTATCCCACCCATCTCGGGATTCTCAAAGATGATAGCTCTTGTAAGTCAGATTTGAATGTGTCCCAGGATTCCTTGATAGGTTCTGATACTTCAGTGTCCCATGCCTGACCAGTAATCCATAGCGTTTGCATTAACATTTTAGCTACTATTATAATCGGAGCCAGCCATCCTAGCGGGTCATATAAAGATGCGATGTCCGCTAGTATTGTTCGCTTTGTTGTTGTAGTATGCATTTTCCTTGGACCGAGCATGAATGTAAATTCGTCCGATGCAGGATGCCATTGAACCCCCAATGTTTTTATGGTTTCCTATTTATCTATTGTCAGAGTATTTTTCAGTTCCCGATGTTCAGTAGGTATGTTCTCAAGTAATGTAACGTCATTGCTGGCCCATTTCCTAAGATTAAATCCGCCTGAATTCATGATATGAATTAATTCGTCTTGTAGTCGTCTTGCATCTTGTATGGTGTCAGCTCCAGTTAGAAGATCATCTACATAAAAATCTGTCATGATGGCTTGCGCTGCTAGTGGCCAATTTTTGCCTTCATCTCGAGCTAACTGCTGTAGAGTCCGAATCGCCAAGTACGGAGCTGATGTCGTTCCAAAGGTTACTGTGTTGAGTTCATAATCTTGAAGTTTTAAAGTTTTTGGGTGTTGCCAAATGATTCTGTGGAATTTTCTATGATCTGGATGCATGCTGATCATTCGGTACATTTTTTCAATGTCCGCGTTCATTGCTATTGGATATTTTCTCCACTTGAGAAGCGTAGAGAAAAGTTTGGGTTGGAAAGTTGGTCCTTTTAGCATATAATCATTGATTGATTTTCCATTTGTAGTACGAGCCGACGCGTCAAAGACAACTCGCAGTTTGGTCGTCGTGCTGTCTTTAAAAACTGCGTGGTGTGGAATGTAATAGTGATTCGGCTCTGTGGGATAGGAATAAAAGAACAAGAAATAAAATAATTTCAGTCGAATTGTGTCTGCGGAAAATTCCAACATTTTCCAGAACCGTTTCCCAGGCATTTTTGAATTTATTTTGGAAATTTCATATTCGTTATTACATGTAGTTTAAAAAAATCCTTGAACCTTAAATCACAGATAATACTAATAATACAATAGGTATTATTTCTGCTTAAACTATTTTCATAAAATACGAAATGGTTTGAAATTTTACGAAGTGCCTTACCATTTCTTGCGCAGAATAAAAAAAAAACGAAAAAACATCTTAAACATTAATAAAATCCGATCCCATTTTCTCTATGGTAATTATGTAGCCCGTTCGAGATTTTTTAACGTTGTCCGCCCTAAGCACAACATCAGGCTAAACAATACTTTTAATTCTTTTGAGTAGTTCTGTAGACATGACATGAGGTAAGCCTGGTTAGAAAAAAAGTTTTATTCAATATGTTCAAAGCGTTTGACTCACTCACTTACCATCAATTTCACAAGTATTGACGGGAGATTGATATAGAAAATCCTTGGTTATTTTTCCTAAATCCTTCTTCCCTTTTATAGTTATATTTCCATAATCCACGAAAATCATTAAAAATATATCATCGCTGAGTTTTCTCAAGCAACCTGCACGATACCACTGATTGTCCACCTCATATATTGAGAAGCAAAGTTCGTTCTCTCTTTAATAAAAAGAATATGATTAAAAATGTAAAAACTTCATTAGTTAATTACCTTGGCGAATATCCTTGAGGAATGGAAGGATCTAAGGACTAACTACTGCCGCTGATATTAACCCCGAGTTGCTGACAAAGTTCCAGACTGATGCTGAAAATATTATGAAATACTGCTTAGTCTAATACTGCTTGGAACTTTGTCAGCAACTCGGGGTTAATATCAGCGGCAGTAATTAGTCCATATTCAATCATACTATCATTCAACACAAATATTTTGACTGATTGTCCCGTAGGAATAGGAATTCGCTCGACATCATTAATATGGAAAAAATTTTGAGGTCTAACATCCTGTACGTTTTCTTCAACAGCATTCTGAATTTCTTTGACCTTTTCTTCTTTATTATTATTATTCTCTTCGCCATTCGTAATCTCTTCGAAAAGAAGTGGAATAAGCTGTTTATTGTACGAAGTATTTACATCAAGTTCGATTTCATTTTTCAAAAAGGAAATTGTAAATTTCTTCCTCTCTTTAATGCAACTCTTTAGCGAATCGACAGCCTTGTTTAATGTGCTCGCTTTTATTTTGTTCAAGTGCAAAAGTGTAGCTTTAATTACAAACACCGGGGCGTATCTAACAAAGTTATCTGCTTCTTTTATGTCCCCTTGTTTGGTTTTAAAAGACTCGCCTGAATCAAGATCTAATAGAAGAACTTCATTAGGAAGTTTATCAAGAACTTTACAACGAACAAATCTGCTTTGGTTAGAAGCCACGACAATTTTATCTTTTACAGCGTCAGTTTTTGCTGTAATGCTTGTCGCGGAATATTTTTAAAGTCGTTGGGAATTGACTTCACCTCACTCAAGAGTTCTATTTGTCCAATATCAACACAGTATATAACATAGTGAGATTCATAATAACTTAGGAGAAATCCATGCTCCCACTGGGTAGAAGTTTTACCTGTGATAAAAGAACCCTCCACAGGATGTAACAGCTTAAATTTATTTTCAGTGTCTCCGGCAAGGACTTGTCTCATTTTAGAAAGCTGATCCGCTATTTCATTTTGCTTAACGATCGCAATTGCGTATATTTCCATAAAGACATTGACTATCTTTATTTTCATATTTATGGGAAGTTCCTCTTTTTCGTTATTTTCGTTATATATATTATCAATTATTTTTATTCTTAGAACATGGCCAATATCAACAGCTTTACCATTGTACTTAATGCAGAAGGCATACGAGTTCAAATCCTTCATCGCCGCAATAGGTGATTTCAGTTGATTTATATAAGAAGTATACTCCTTAAATACTTAAATTCTCCCACGTAGTAGGCAGTGATATAAGGAAAGAATTGTCATGTTGAAGTGAAATATAATTTGTTAAACAAGATTACGAGTAATAAACGTTGAATGTTGTTTCTTGTTTTTACAGAGAAACTTTTCGGTGTGTTACTCCCCCATATCTAAGTGGAATTAAAGCTATAACATATTATATTTATATTGATGTAAAAATCATTGCCATAATCTAAGAGGCGCACGCGGACTTCGTTTAAAGGATTCTTTTCTTCAAGAACTAGCCACAACATTACCAACGTATATTATTTCTTCCGAACATGGGTTTGTCGTATTATTTATGTTCTTATTTATTTCTATAAGTAGTGAAGTACAAGCTGCTTGCCACCGGACATCCATTACCCAGACAAGTGTGGGATCGGTTTCTGAAACATATTGCACTACTACTTCAAAACATTCATTTTCCGGAATTGGAAAGTAATTTTTCCAGGCTTTATTGGGTCTGTTGGTCTTCTCAGATGCATTGGAAACGGAGATATCTTCTACTTTATCAATAACTTTTTGAACATTTAATGAAATAGAGTCATCTTTACCATTTTTATTCCACAATTTTAAAGGAGAGTCTATTGATTTTCGTTCTTTATTATTTTTATCAAGCGCAACCAACCTGGGCATGTCGCTTTTGTCTATTGTTCCTAAGTTAGAACTGGTTGCATATCCGGTCACTTTGGTTATACCGATGGGGTTTTCTTAAGGGAATATTACGAGTACTGGTAATCAAGGCTTTCATTGGGTTATTTTGAAAATATGTACGTTCGAGTCTGGTATTACCAGAAAACATTTTAGACGTCACAGGTTGAATTAATGTTCTAGAAAGAAATGGGCGAGGTTAATTTACGAATTTCATTTGCATTGTTAATAGAGCCTGCTGCCTGCATAATACTTGTACTGTTTACAGGCGATGTATAAAAGGCTATTTATTCTATGTATGCGGCATAAATAAATTTTCGACGTTATTTGCAAGGATGAATATTGCCTATTTTAACGCTTAAGTTCATTTCGTTTAAAAATCCTGAAGAATTGTTTTTAAATATGGCTGGAAGTTGTCAACCACAAACAGCATTTTTTCCAGGAAAAAAAAATTGTTTTCCTAAATGTTAATGTTGCGAAATTTAAATACTGATTTACTGGGGACCAAAATTAAATTTTATGCATAGTTGTTACAAAAGTATGTACATATATAATACTTATTTAAAATGAGCTGTTTTAATGCACATTATTGGTTTAAGGTAGAGCACATTTTTTTGCTTGCCATTGTAAAATTTCTTAATAATTTGCATTCGTGATTCATTCATTCGCTTGCTGTGCTGAGAACTAAGTGAATTATTGGAAAAATAACTTCCCAGAACTTTCTAGATCTGAATGCATTAAATAACAGTACAATGCCTAAGGAATATTTTGGAATTGTAAACAAGCATTTTTCGCAAGTTAGCCACTTTGAGTGGGTTTTTTTTTTTTTTTTTTTTTTTTTTTTTTGTTTTGTATGGGAGTGGGGAAATGCCGTTACGCACCTAGGTGACCGAAGCCAACCGTGTGCCGGACTCCCTGGCCACAATGCCAGGCCTACCGGCTAAACCCCCACTCCCCACCTCCAGGAACTCCACCCCGGAACCATCTAGTAGACATTACTTCAGGGTGGAGTCCTATACATCCGCCCACAACGGGCGCACACCACACACTCAGACACATCCGTCCGTCCTCACACACGCAGCCAACACGGACTCCTCACGGGAGTCATGTTTTTGTCAGTGCACCCCGTCCCTAGCCAGCCGGTGCTCCGGTGCCGGGCACCCGCTTTTGTCAGCTTCCCCCATAATAAATAATAAATATTTCCACACCATAATAAATAACACTCATAAGCCAACAGAGGCTCCTTACGAGCCCCTGTTGTTGTCGTGTTCCTTCTGGCGAAGGATCCGTCTCACGAAGGAGGCAACCCTCCGCCAGAAATCGTCACTCTGCAGCATGACCCCGACTATATTGTCCGGGGTCACGCTGCCCGTCGCCGCCTCCAACTCGGCCCTCTCCGCTCCCCAACGGGCACATTCAAAGAATGTGTGGAGAGCGGAGTCCGATGAGGAATCGCAGTACGAGCAGTCCGGGCTCGGCACCTTTCCCAAACGGTGGAGAAAGGCCCGGAAATGCCCGTGCCCCGTCAGCATTTGGGTGAGGTAGTAATCCACCTCACCATGCTGGCGGTTCAGCCAGGTGTCCAGCTGGGGGATCAACCGAGCTGTCCACCGGCCCCGCGACTCCCCATCCCACCTATCCTGCCAGGACGCCATGGTCCTGGCACGGGCCACCCTCGCGGCCTCCCTCCTCCCCAGGGCAGACTTCTCCCGGTGGACGGACTGCCGCTCCCTGGCTAGGAGGTCAATTGGGATGACCCCCGCGACCACCAGCACCGCCGGCTCCGAGACCGTGCGGTAGGAGTACGCGATGCGGAGCGCCGCGCGGCGTTGCACCGCAAGCATGCGCTTGCGGTACTTTTCAAATCGCATCGCGTCGGCCCAGACTTCTGCTCCGTAGAGCATTATAGCCTCGGTGGTGCGGAGCAACAGACGCCTTTTGCAGGGTCTGGGACCACCAATGTTGGCCATGACCCTACTCAGCGCCGCCGTTCCCACAGCCGCCTTGTCGGCCCGGCCCCTGATTTCGTCCCAGAAGGCAAGCCTGCAATCGAGGCTTACCCCCAGGTACTTAACCACGTGCCGGGTCCGGACCGTCATGTCTCCTACCCGCATCTCCCTCAACAGATCGATGCGCTTCTTTGTAAGAAGGACGATCTCGGTCTTGGCGAGTGCCAACTCCAGCCCGTGGTCGCTCAGCCAGGAAGTCACCCGACGCATAACCTGGTTGAGCCTTGTCGACATCTCTGGCGGTAATAACCGCTGCGATGTCGTCGGCGTACCCAACCAGGAAAGACCCTTCTGGCATCTCCATACGAAGGATCCCGTCATATGTGTAATTCCATATGTCGGGACCCAGTATGGAGCCCTGGGCCGCCCCCGCCGAAAGAGCCCTTGTCTCCGGGCCATCCTCCGTCTCGAAGGTAAGGGTGCGATCGTTCCTGTAATCCCTCATCATCTGCAACAGATACTGAGGGACCCTGAAGTCACGCTCGAGCGCATTGAGCGCGTCCCCCCACCTCACCGAGTTGAAGGCGTTGCGCACATCCAGGGTGACCAGCAGGCACACCGGGCGAGAATAATGATTCCCGCATTCGGTGGCCCGGGCCGCGTCGACTACCTCCTGGATAGCGTGAACCGTCGACCTCCCCTTCCGAAAGCCATATTGTCTCTCGGAAAGGTCTCCAGCAGCCTCGACGGCTGCTTGGAGGCGAGGCTTCAGGAGCTTCTCCAGGAGCTTGCCGGCTGTGTCGAGCATACACAGCGGTCTGTACGACCCAGGGGACCCCACTGGCCCCTTGCCCTTGCTGATCAGCACAAGCCTGGCTACCTTCCAGCGGGAGGGGAAAACTCCCGCCTTCAGACAGGCATTGTACATCTCGAGCAAGAGCTCTGGATGGCTCGACGTCAACGCCTTCAGCACCTCTGCTGGAAGTCCGTCGGGCCCTGGCGCCTTCTTATTTTGAATACTTTGCGAGGCCCTCGTGAGTGAGCCCTGCAAGCGCCGGGCCCGCACTGGCGCTATATCACGCACGCGGAACGTGATATATTGGTGATCGCTGGCTGTGTAGTCCTCGATCACCCGCCAGTCCTGCACTCGTGCGGCCAGATTTTCTGTCGCCAGGGAGACGTCAATAATCGTCCCCCTGTATCCAGGACGTCGGAAGGTGGACGTCGAGCCGGTGTTTAGAACCACCAGCCCGGTCCTGGCCGCAAAGTCCAGGACACGCCCTCCGCGCGAGTCGGGCACAGGCTCCCCCCACTCCAAAGCCTTCGCGTTGAAGTCTCCAGCCACCACCAGATCCCCGTTCATGAGGCGGACCGCGTCCTCCAAGCCATCTAACTTGGCCTGGAAGTCCGCTATTGGCTCGTTCGGGGTGAAATAGCAACTGACGTAAGTGACGTCATTGCTCCTCACCCAGACGAAGCCAGCGCCCGCCCCATGGTCCGCGACGCCAAAACGTCGCAGGTCCGGGACCCAGATTGCCGCCGTGCCGAGGCTGTCGCGATACCACGTCGGCTCAGACCCGTCCCGATATTGTTCGCTGACTAGAACAACGTCAGCGTCTTTCTCGGGACGGATCTGAGCCAACAGATCGTGAGCCGTCCTACTCCTTCTTAAGTTGCCCTGGAGGACAACCGCCATTAGCTCTTCTTGGCCTCCTCTAGGGCCTTGCGGAAGACCCCGCACTCACCCGAGCCCGCCAAGTGTCGCCGCGGGCCGGTCTCCCCAGCCACTTCAGGGCAGAGGAAGCACACCGGACTCGCGGAGCAGTCTTTGGCTCTGTGGCCGTCCCCGCCGCACCGGAAGCAGAGCTTGCTCCGGTCAGGTCCCTTACAGGTTTGACTCTGGTGCCCGTAGCCCAGGCACTTGAAGCACCTGGGCACGACCACCCGCCTACGGATCCTTGCCTCGACCCAGCCGACCTTGATCCGGGCAGCCTGCAACAACCTCCCCGCGGCAGTCTCGTCCACCTCTATGATGGCCAGGCGTTGGCCACGCTCGTTCGGACGGGTCAGCGCGACCCGGAGTTGGCCGTCATAATCCCCCAGGGCTGTCCTGAGGGCCTTTAAGACCTCCTCCTCGGTCGCACAGGCGTCAAGTGCCCTGGCCTCCAGCGTGGCTCTGGGGACCAGCTGCTTGACGGTGCTCGCCGACCCGACCGCGGCCTTCAGAGCGTCGAAGAAAGCCGCTCGGGTCCCCGCGGTGCACTGCCCGAGTTCGACCAGGACCTCGCCGGATTTGGTCCGCCGGACGGCCTTCACCCTGACCCCGCAGCTCTCAGGGTTGACCGCCTTGCGGACAGTGCTAAGCACGTCCGCATAGGTCTTCTCCGCTGCGGGCCTGAGTAAAATGGCCTCCGGCCTGGCCCTTCCGGCGGGGGCAATCGGTCGGCTCGGAGCCGGAACCGGAGTCTGAGCTTTATTGGCCCGCTCGGCTCCGGGGGTCTCCTTTTCCGCCGTCTTCCTTCTCTTCTTCTTCCTCTTCTTCTTCCGCTCGCCGTTCTTCGGCTTCGTCTCTCCAGCCTTTTCGCCAGCCCTGGCCGTTTTGCCCTTCCGGACCACCTCGGTCCAGGTGAGTGCTGGCTCCTCCCTTCTTTTCTTCCTTGTCTCCCCCTCCGGTTGAAGGGGAGGGCTGGAAGCTCCTCTCTTTCCCGCCATCGGTGAGGCCGCCACGCTTACTGTCTCAATCGGAGCAGTTTGCGTGCCCTGCGACCTCGTAGATGGCTTCCCTGGGGGGAGACTCCCCCCCGCCAACGGTGTGACCCCCACGCTCACCGCCCCAGCCGGAGCAGTTTGCGTGCCGAAGGCCTTTGCCGCTGGTTTCCCCTGAGGCAGACCGCGGCGGGCGTCCGCACACACCCTCCTGGACGAGTCGAGGTCGTCCAGCGCCTCCTCCAGTGCCGGGAGACCGTCTTTAACTATCCTGGAGATGTTTGGCTGCTTTTTGAGAGCAGCCAACATCTCCTGGACGAGGCCCTTCATATGTCGGAACCCCCTCTCCATCCTCTCCTCCGCCGCGGTCAGCCTGTCCTCCAGGCTGCCTTTCCGGGTCGCCGTGACAGCCTGCGGGCGCACCGCATCTCCTGCCACCGCCGAGTCCGCCGAGGACTCCCGCGACCGCGGCCGATCCACTGGTGTGTGTAGCACCGGCGATCGAAGGACTCGCGACCTCCTCGCGAAGGGATTGGCGGGCGTGCCGCTGCTCCCCTCCTCCTCCCCCCCTGATTTATCGGTTTTGAGATCCATAACTATATGTTCAAAACCCAATTCGGGCCCGGGTTCGCGTTCTCGGACCATAGCCGAGGCAATCGCCAGCATTACGCCTCCCGCTCCCCCGGCACCTATAGGAGGGCCCTCCCCTTCCGACCGTCCTTTCCCCTCTTCGAACAGGCCCCGAATCACCAGCGACCTGCCTCCGAGGGTTCCGTAGGCTTTCCGAGGAACACCCCCCTGCACGTCCCGTCTGACCTAAGGATCAGAGCGGGTGTTCTCCCTAGACCTAGGGTGTGCTACTCCCTAGGGCCGCAGCTCCTCGGGGCTACGAGCGCAGCAAAGAGGCGTGTTGGATCCCGAATCCCGCAGGCAGACGTTCACCTCAACCTCCAGCTACGCCCCCTCCCCGGCTCGCTGCGTCGTCCGTGCAGGAGGATACACGACCGTCTCTCTGCCAGGTTCACTTTGAGTGGGTTGCTGCTACTAGTTAAAACAATGAAAAAAGTGCAGGAATAAAAAACTTGCGACATGCGGATGCAAATCAACTTGTGTTTCGCCCAATCTTCCATCTGGCAGTTAACGGAACAATAGCATTCGTAACGACGCTGACACATCAACGTGCCTTGAATTCCGCACAAAGCGCACAGCCCTTTTTCATCCGACATCTTTAGCAGCACGAACCCCGCAAGCAAACGATATAAACAAATTTTTAATTTTTACCGAAACCACGAGAGCAGAACGCACAGAAACAATTGAACCGACTTGTCATCTGACATTGTCAGATAGTGTAAAAGCACCTTTAGAAGACGAACGTCCAGTTTACCAGAAACCGCAAAGAATAGCACCTAGAGAAAAGTAAGAATTAGAGGCTCAAGTCCAAACTTGGTTGGACGAGGGTATCATTAGAGAAAGTCGTTCTGATTTTTCGAGTTCTGTGGTTCTTACGAAGAAGAAAGATGGGTCAAGTCGGTTGTGTATTGATTACCGTCAACTCAATAAGAAAATTATCAAAGATCGATACTCATTGCCGTTAATTGAAGAAGTCCTTGAGAACTTACATAGTGCTCGAGCCTTTACGACCTTGAACTTAAAAAGTGGTTTCTTGCATGTAGACATAAAGGAGGAGAGCAGAAAGTATACCTCGTTTGTGACGCATAATGGACAGTACGAGTTTTGCAAAGCCCCTTTTGGTCTATGCAACTCGTCTGCCGTCTTTCAGCGGTATATTAATACCGTATTCCAGCCCTTCTTTCGAAGGAACGTTCTGTTGGTCTATATGGACGATGTCATCATCTCCTCAAGCGACGAAAAAGAAAATATCGCCAAACTAAGGTTGACCCTAGAAGCAGCAGAATCCTATGGTTTAGTAATTAAATGGTCGAAGTGCAAGTTTCTGCAAAAAAGCGTCGAATTCCTGGGTCATGTGATTGAGTGTGGCAGGATTCGTCCCTCTCGCGAAAAGATAAAGGCTGTGAAAGGATTCCCTACACCCAGAAACGTTACGGAAGTCCAAAGCTTTTTGGGGTTGTCTGGTTTCTTTAGAAAATTCATTCTGGGCTACTCGACAATCGCCAAGCCCCTTACTGATCTCGTAAAGAAAAACCGTACGCTCAATTTTGGTGAGAAAGAACAAGACGCTTTTAACCTTCTAAAAGATCGGCTGTGCAGCGACCCTGTTCTGAAACTCTTCAACCCGACCTTCGAAACTGAGCTTCACACGGGTGCGAGTATAATCGGATATGGATCAGTATTCCTGCAAAAAAATTCAGAGGACATGAAGTGGCATCCCGTCTTTTACTTGAGTTTCAAAACCACGGATGCTGAAAAGGCTTATTCAAGCTACGAACTAGAAGTTCTAGCCATCGTGAAGTCTTTGAAGAAGTTGAAGTCTTATTAACTGGGTTTAAGGTTCAAGATTTACACCGAATGCTAAGCGTTCCAACTCACGATGAAAACGAAAGAGCTAAGTAGCCGCGTAGCAAGGTGGGCCTTGTGGATCGAAGAATTCGATTGTGTAGTACATCATCGTTCCGGTTCGGCCATGCGTCACGTCGATGCATTGAGCCTGCCGTTTTTTCTGTGGAATGGGAGATATTGCATCAGATTCGAAAAGCTCAAAATGAAGACGATGGTTGTCGTGCAATATCCGCACTTTTCAAGGGTGGAGAATTTGAAGACTATGTGCTTAGAGGAGACGTATTATACAAATTCCTTGATGGAAGTCATCTTCTAGTGGTGCAAAGAAATATCATCCGAAGTATATACGAGCAAGGACATATCAATGCAAAGAAGGTCGAAACTTTAGCACATCAGGAATACTTCATCCGAAATATTAGGAAGAAAATACACGCAGTCCTCTCTAACTGCGTTTCCTGCATATTGGCCTCTAAAAAGATGGGTAAACTTGAAGAAATCCGATATAAACATACATACATATTGATATTGAGAAGCAAAGTTCGTTCTCTCTTTAATAAACAGAATATGATTAAAAATGTAAAAACTTCATTAGTTAATTACCTTGGCGAATATCCTTGAGGAATGGAAGGATCTAAGGGCTAACTACTGCCGCTGATATTAACCCCGAGTTGCTGACAAAGTTCCAGACTGATGCTGAAAATATTATGAAATACTGCTTAGTCTAAGCAGTATTAGACTAAGCAGTATTTCATAATATTTTCAGCATCAGTCTGGAACTTTGTCAGCAACTCGGGGTTAATATCAGCGGCAGTAATTAGTCCATGTTCAATCATACTATCATTCAACACAAATATTTTGACTGATTGTGCCGTAGGAATAGGAATTCGCTCGACATCATTAATATGGAAAACATTTTGAGATCTAACATCCTGTACGTTTTCTTCAACAGCATTCTGAATTTCTTTGACCTTTTCTTCTTTATTATTATTATTCTCTTCGCCATTCGCAGTCTCTTCCAAAAGAAGTGGAATAAGCTGTTTATTGTACGAAGTATTTACATCAAGTTCGATTTCATTTTTCAAAAAAGGAAATTGTAAATTTCTTCCTCTCTTTTGCACTTAAACAAAATAAAAGCGAGCACATTAAACAAGGCTGTCGATTCGCTAAACAGTTGCATTATCTTTAGCGAATCGACAGCATTGTTTAATGTGCTCGCTTTTATTTTGTTCAAGTGCAAAAGTGTACCTTTAATTACAAACACCGGGACGTATCTAACAAAGTTATCTGCTTCCTTTATGTCCCCTTGTTTGGCTTTAAAAGACTCACCTGAATCAAGATCTAATAGAAGAACTTCATTAGGAAGTTTATCAAGAACTTTACAACGAACAAATCTGCTTTGGTTAGAAGCCACGACAATTTTATCTTTTACAGCGTCAGTTTTTGCAGTAATGCTTGTCGCGGAATATTTTTAAAGTCGTTGGGAATTGACTTCACCTCACTCAAGAGTTCTATTTGTCCAATATCAACACAGTATATAACATAGTGAGATTCATAATAACTTAGGAGAAATCCACGCTCCCACTGGGTAGAAGTTTTACCTGCGATAAAAGAACCCTCCACAGGATGTAACAGCTTAAATTTATTTTCAGTGTCGCCGGCAAGGACTTGTCTCATTTTAGAAAGCTGATCCGCTATTTCATTTTGCTTAACGATCGCAATTGCGTATATTTCCTTAAAGACATTGACTATCTTTATTTTCATATTTATGGGAAGTTCCCCTTTTTCGTTATTTTCGTTATATATGTATATTATCAATTATTTTTATTCTTAGAACATGGCCAATATCAATAGCTTTACCATTGTACTTAATGCAGAAGGCATACGAGTTCAAATCCTTCATCGCCGGAATAGGTGATTTCAGTTGATTTATATTGATGTAAAAATCATTGCCATAATCTAAGAGGCGCACGCGGACTTCGTTTAAAGGATTCTTTTCTTCAAGAACTACAGCCCGATAATAAAGCACACGGAAAGGAGCAGCCACAACATTACCAACGTATATTATTTCTTCCGAACATGGCTTTGTCGTATTATTTATGTTCTTATTTATTTCTATAAGTAGTGAAGTACACGCTGCTTGCCACCGGACATCCATTACCCAGACAAGTGTGGGATTGGTTTCTGAAACATATTGCACTACTACTTCAAAACATTCATTTTCCGGAATTGGAAAGTAATTTTTCCAGGCTTTATTGGGTCTGTTGGTCTTCTCAGATGCATTGGAAACGGAGGAGATATCTTCTACTTTATCAATAACTTTTTGAACATTTAATGAAATAGAGTCATCTTTACCATTTTTATTCCACAATTTTAAAGGAAAGTCTATTGATTTTCGTTCTTTATTATTGTTATCAAGCGCAACCAACCTGGGCATATCGCTTTTGTCTATTGTTCCTAAGTTAGAACTGGTTGCATATCCGCTTTCGGAATGATCGTCACTTTGGTTATACCGATGGGGTTTTCTTAAGGGAATATTGCGAGTACTGGTAATCAAGGCTTTTATTGGGTTATTTTGAAAATATGTACGTTCGAGTCTGGTATTAACAGAAAACTTTTTAGACGTCACAGGTTGAATTAGCTTGGCCACAAAGTATACATGGAGAGGAACCGCAAAGAAACCACCAGTAGAAAATTTATTATTTATTTCGATTCTACGAGGTAAGTTTTTTTTCCATATGTGTGAATAATCGAATATATGTATATATTTAATCGTTTAAACTAATAATAATAATAATAATTTTTTGCATACGTGCATTAAGCGTTATGAAATGTAGTGGGAGAGATTTGAATAATAGAAGGACAGTATTCATTGTTTTCCTTATTTTTAAATTAATATTCAATAAAGTTTTTCTTTCGCAACAGGTGTATGCCACCAGCGATTCGCGAATGCGACTGATGTCACCATCAATGCAATCATCCAAAAACTTTTTGCATGCTAATGATCGCATCAAGAAGCGGGAGAGAAGACTGCAGGAGGCGTAGCAGTTTGAGTTGTTAGTTTAAGTAATTAAATAGACCTAAGTTTTTATTAATTTTTATTAATTTATTTAAAAATTAATTTTTCGTAAATATAATAAATATTATGTGCAAATGTTTATAATTAATTCATTAACATGTGTATTGTTTTTTCGAAACCTCGCCAATGCGTCGAGATTCCGCTATTATATACGCGTTTAGAATGTAGATTCTAGAAGTCAAGGTAAATGAATGAAACAAGTACAAGTACGTTTTTTGGGGTCAACGTAATCAATTAGTGGCCCCAGGAGGAAAACCTGTTCAGCTTGGAAACTGTCCAGGAAAAACCCCCTCTTTTTATTAATGAAAATGTTACAGATCTGTTTTTATGAATAATGTGAGAAATGATATAATAATTTAATGAGGAATGAGTCGATTTGTAAGTATGCTTGAAGGCAGAAAGCCTAAGCTGCGCGATCTAAGGCGCTTGTGTGGGTGTGTGTGCGTGTATTGAACACATGAGCAGCCTACGTGGGACGCTTGGACTGAGGATTCGAGGCACTGTGGTGCTGTTTAGAGTCGCTTGGACTGAGGATTCGAGGCACTGTGGTGCTGTTTAGAGTCGCTTGGACTGAGGATTCGAGGCACTGTGGTGCTGTTTAAAGTCGCTTGGACTGAGGATTCGAGGCACTGTGGTGCTGTTTAGAGTCGCTTGGACTGAGGATTCGAGGCACTGTGGTGCTGTTTAGAGTCGCTTGGACTGAGGATTCGAGGCACTGTGGTGCTGTTTAAAGTCGCTTGGACTGAGGATTCGAGGCACTGTGGTGCTGTTTAAAGTCGCTTGGACTGAGGATTCGAGGCACTGTGGTGCTGTTTAGAGTCGCTTGGACTGAGAATTCGAGGCACTGTGGTGCTGTTTAGAGTCGCTTGGACTGAGGATTCGAGGCACTGTGGTGCTGTTTAGAGTCGCTTGGACTGAGGATTCGAGGCACTGTGGTGCTGTTTAAAGTCGCTTGGACTGAGGATTCGAGGCACTGTGGTGCTGTTTAGAGTCGCTTGGACTGAGGATTCGAGGCACTGTGGTGCTGTTTAGAGTCGCTTGGACTGAGGATTCGAGGCACTGTGGTGCTGTTTAGAGTCGCTTGGACTGAGGATTCGAGGCACTGTGGTGCTGTTTAAAGTCGCTTGGACTGAGGATTCGAGGCACTGTGGTGCTGTTTAAAGTCGCTTGGACTGAGGATTCGAGGCACTGTGGTGCTGTTTAGAGTCGCTTGGACTGAGGATTCGAGGCACTGTGGTGCTGTTTAGAGTCGCTTGGACTGAGGATTCGAGGCACTGTGGTGCTGTTTAGAGTCGCTTGGACTGAGGATTCGAGGCACTGTGGTGCTGTTTAGAGTCGCTTGGACTGAGGATTCGAGGCACTGTGGTGCTGTTTAGAGTCGCTTGGACTGAGGATTCGAGGCACTGTGGTGCTGTTTAAAGTCGCTTGGACTGAGGATTCGAGGCACTGTGGTGCTGTTTAGAGTCGCTTGGACTGAGGATTCGAGGCACTGTGGTGCTGTGTAGAGTCGCTTGGACTGAGGATTCGAGGCACTGTGGTGCTGTGTAGAGTCGCTTGGACTGAGGATTCGAGGCACTGTGGTGCTGTTTAGAGTCGCTTGGACTGAGGATTCGAGGCACTGTGGTGCTGTTTAGAGTCGCTTGGACTGAGGATTCGAGGCACTGTGGTGCTGTGTAGAGTCGCTTGGACTGAGGATTCGAGGCACTGTGGTGCTGTTTAGAGTCGCTTGGACTGAGGATTCGAGGCACTGTGGTGCTGTTTAGAGTCGCTTGGACTGAGGATTCGAGGCACTGTGGTGCTGTGTAGAGTCGCTTGGACTGAGGATTCGAGGCACTGTGGTGCTGTTTAGAGTCGCTTGGACTGAGGATTCGAGGCACTGTGGTGCTGTGTAGAGTCGCTTGGACTGAGGATTCGAGGCACTGTGGTGCTGTTTAGAGTCGCTTGGACTGAGGATTCGAGGCACTGTGGTGCTGTGTAGAGTCGCTTGGACTGAGGATTCGAGGCACTGTGGTGCTGTTTAGAGTCGCTTGGACTGAGGATTCGAGGCACTGTGGTGCTGTTTAAAGTCGCTTGGACTGAGGATTCGAGGCACTGTGGTGCTGTTTAGAGTCGCTTGGACTGAGGATTCGAGGCACTGTGGTGCTGTTTAGAGTCGCTTGGACTGAGGATTCGAGGCACTGTGGTGCTGTTTAAAGTCGCTTGGACTGAGGATTCGAGGCACTGTGGTGCTGTTTAGAGTCGCTTGGACTGAGGATTCGAGGCACTGTGGTGCTGTTTAGAGTCGCTTGGACTGAGGATTCGAGGCACTGTGGTGCTGTTTAGAGTCGCTTGGACTGAGGATTCGAGGCACTGTGGTGCTGTGTAGAGTCGCTTGGACTGAGGATTCGAGGCACTGTGGTGCTGTTTAGAGTCGCTTGGACTGAGGATTCGAGGCACTGTGGTGCTGTTTAAAGTCGCTTGGACTGAGGATTCGAGGCACTGTGGTGCTGTTTAGAGTCGCTTGGACTGAGGATTCGAGGCACTGTGGTGCTGTTTAGAGTCGCTTGGACTGAGGATTCGAGGCACTGTGGTGCTGTTTAAAGTCGCTTGGACTGAGGATTCGAGGCACTGTGGTGCTGTTTAGAGTCGCTTGGACTGAGGATTCGAGGCACTGTGGTGCTGTTTAGAGTCGCTTGGACTGAGGATTCGAGGCACTGTGGTGCTGTTTAGAGTCGCTTGGACTGAGGATTTGAGGCACTGTGGTGCTGTTTAGAGTCGCTTGGACTGAGGATTCGAGGCACTGTGGTGCTGTTTAAAGTCGCTTGGACTGAGGATTCGAGGCACTGTGGTGCTGTTTAGAGTCGCTTGGACTGAGGATTCGATGCACTGTGGTGCTGTTTAGAGTCGCTTGGACTGAGGATTCGAGGCACTGTGGTGCTGTTTAGAGTCGCTTGGACTGAGGATTCGAGGCACTGTGGTGCTCTTTAGAGTCGCTTGGACTGAGGATTCGAGGCACTGTGGTGCTGTGTAGAGTCGCTTGGACTGAGGATTCGAGGCACTGTGGTGCTGTTTAGAGTCGCTTGGACCAAAGAATATGGATATACAAAGAATAGGCACTCTATTTTTGCGGCGCAGTTATCCCCACCACAGCCCATTTTGGGGAAAAAAAACCAAAAAATTTTCCCATTAGTTAGAAAGAGAATCTTTCCCTGCTTGTTCCAAGTCCAAATTCCCATTTAAATTGTCTAATAAAGAATAAGGACGGCGACAGTCAAAATCGCGGCACACACAATGACACCAGAGTTCACCTATTACGGTGCGCTCTTGTTTGGCTATTGCTTTTTCTGGCACTGTGTTGGTGCCGGCACGGCCGTGCTTCTCATATAGGAACAGGTAGAAATCGAGTGCCTGCCTCATACATTGAAGGCGTACACAGATTAAGTTTGTTTACGTTTTTTCACCACTCGTTTTCTTATGCGCTCTTGTTTAGCACGGGAAGCAAATGCCATTGTATGGTGAGGCGCGCTTGCAATCAGTTTGCTTTCGTTTGACAGGGTGGTTCTTTCGAGTTGAGTTTTTGAGTGAATTTATGAAAACTTGTGGCATATTGGACCAATATTGAATTTCATGCTGTGAATTTATAAAATTGAGTGGTTAAGTTTTTAGTGAATTAACACTTATATTTTTGGATAAAGCACCAATTATAAAAATTGTGAATTTATAAAATTGAGTGGTGAAGTTTTTAGTGAATTAACACTTATATTTTTGGATAAAGCACCAATTATAAAAATTATTTTGTGTGTTTAATTGTTAATTGTTGTGAGAAAAATGGGAGGAAAGCATCATGTGAAATGCTTGGCGTGTGGAATAAAAAAGGATGAATTTCCTGAGCTGAAATTTTTTATGCTACCAAAAGACAATAACAGGTAAAATATGTTAAATAATTTACATATGTTTTAGTTCAAGGGTTTCGATAACATAAGAAATTTTGTTTAATCATTAGTCTATTTTATATGAGTATTACTTTTAAATCCGTTCCAATTGAATTTAAAATGCAACTATATATAGTCAATTAATTTTAGTTTACCTTTCACTTATTTAATGTTTCCCAACATAGCCGAACAAATAAAATTATTGAATTTATCTGTTGGATCATTTAAAGAAATTTAAATGACGAAATTAATGAAAGGAAACGATTACTTAAATTAATTTGTAAAAAAATTATACACTTTATTAAGGAAATTCAAATCAAACAGGAATTACCAAGTAATTTTTTATTATTGGATTCGAACGGATTAAACAATACCAGCTATAATTTAATGAATTAAAATATATAAATAATTTCTTATTTGTCTTATTAGAACAATTATGTTACAAAGCCGTCACTCATAAATCTTTAAATAAATGAATTTTAAAATTATTTCATAATTTTTAAATTTCTTTTAATTTCAGGAGAGACACCTGGTTGAATAGTTTGGGACGACAGGATCTAATTGGGTTGAAAATTGCCTATGATTGGAAAGTTTGCGAAAATCATTTTGCCAATGATATGATCAACACACATACTGCAAAGAAATTTATGGTAAAAAGGAATGCTATTCCTACCCAACATAAATCGTCAACAGAAGTAAGAATTTTAGATGACCTCATAATTTTCCCCAACGTTATTGAAGGTAAGATAATATTTACTTCAAATATTTGTAAATTGTAGGGTCGGTCGTTGAAAATTGAACAAATGGGTGCAGGTCATAAAAACAAAAAGGTCAAACAAAGGGTGCAGGTCATAAAAACATAAAGATCAACCAAAGGGTGCAGCTCATAAATAGTTTCAGGAAAATTGTGCTGTTTAGGCTATTAGGAAATAATAAAAATAATTATTAGATATCCGGTTTACCTGCACAGACATGCCTGCCTTGCAAATTAAAACATGTGTAGTCGGATTTAGGTAAAAGGCCGGCCAGGGTATTTCTACCTATTTAGACTTTATTGGGGATTGAAATAAGTTGTATTTTATTAATAATAACATTAGCAATTACCTTCATAAATATATTTACTAGACGTAAAGCTATCATAAAAAACATAATAAAATATATTTGATGAGAAGGACAATATCTTAATGAGTACTTAAAATACTCAAAAAATCCCATAAATTTGTGAAAATTGAATTGTCGCTTAATTGTTATATTTTAAGAAAATTAATACTGACCATGTAAATTTATATTACCTATCCGCTTTTAAGTACCAGACAGTTAAGTGCTAATAGCCGTGTTTTTTTCACATTTGTTCCGATACTAGGTTTAACAGGAAATTTTGCATTGAATTGAAATTTTAAAGACTGTCACGTATATCAAGATTTTAGAATTTGCGCAAGCGCATCAAATTAGCCATGATATTTACGCATACAACCTTCAAACCAAACCAGATACATTTTTGGGTTGCTATTTGACGTAAAATGGGTATAAAATCCAGGCAACTTGATTTTATTTTTGCCAAGCCAACATTTTTTGATATGTATAACTACTCATAAATTTCAATTCAATGAAAAATTTCTTGTTAAACCTAGAAAAATATACATGTGGCAACTGGTACTGCTTTTATTTGACCGCGGACCTTTTTGAGATTCCAACGATAATCGCAGTGATACCTTATAATATGTCGTAATATTTTAATGACATATGCGAAAGTGTTACTGACCCATTAACGAAAAAATCTCGTATAGTATAACGGTGGCCTGAAAACAGTTTAATATTGCTTTGAAAGTTCATTACCAATTAATTATACATATTCAAGAAGTTAACATATGATATTTTGTTACACCTTGCAGGAGTCGAGACGCTGACAGATGACCCAAATATTGAAAATGAGGAAATTAATGCACCAGCGGAAAACATCGCTATTGAAAATGTTCTGGATGTCCCAACCATTGAACTGGAGACAGAAAATATGCCGGTGTTCCCGATCAGTGAAGATTCCCGAATCGAAGCAACTGCAAGTATCAATGAATTGAACTACTTTCAAGAAGATTTTATTTCTATTTCAGATTCTCAACCATCATGCTCCCACATTTTCAAAACGACGCATAAGGCAACACAAACGCCCAAAATGAAGAAAGATGTTATTAAGGACAAACTACAGAAGCTGCAGAAGGAATTCAAACAACTGAAAGAGGAAAATGAGCGACTGAAAAATCTTGCAGGTAACCATGATAATTTCATATTACAAGCGAAAAATCTATTGCCTCCTGAGCTTGCTCTAATTGTTCAAAATCATGTTTTAAATTTCGAGAAGAAGAGCCAAGGCTTTAGATTTAACGACAGTTATAAAAAGTTAGCTTTGAGTATTTATTTCTTAGCGCCGAATGCGTATTATTTTTTATCGCGTAATTTAAACTTGCCTTCTCTTCGGACATTAGATCGTTTTACTAAAAATTGGCCATCGGGGCCAGAGATTCATGACGTGCTGTTTAATGCACTTAAAGTTAAAATTCAGAACTTGCCTGATAAAGCAAAAAATTGTATTATTTGCATAGATGAAATTTCTTTAAAAACTAATTTACATTTTGAAAAATCTCAAAGCCATATTGTAGGATTAGAAGATAATGGAGAAAGGAAAACAAATTTACCTGCTAAGTATGCTGTAGCGATAATGGTTAAAGGGATTACTCATAATTATAAACATTTAGTAGGTTATTCATTTATAAATTCATCATGTCCTGCCAAAGAATTAAAATATATGATAAATTCTTGTATTCGTAAACTAATAGACGTAGAAATGAAGCCAAGAGTAATAATTTCAAATCAGGGTAGTAATTTTATTAAATTAAATAAATTATTGGCAGTAACTCCTACAACACCATATTTTATGGTGTGTAACACTAAGATTTATTACATGTACGACACACCGCATTTACTCAAATCTTTTCGCAATAATCTCATGAAATATAATATAACTTTTGAAGGTAATAGAACGGCTTCTTGGCAGGATATTAAAAAATTTTATGATGTAGATATAAATAGGCAATTTAAAATGACTCTTAAACTCTCCCCTGAGCACATTTACCCAAATAGTTTTCAGAAAATGAGAGTAAAACTAGCTGCTAAGTTGTTAGCTCAACAGTTGCCGCAGGTATTTTTACTCACATTAGTCAAAATTCATGTTCCTCAACGGCCATTAATACAGCAGAATTATTAGATAAATTTGACAGCTTATGCGATATTTTCAATTCGAGCAAGTTCAAAGAGGCAAAGACATTTAGACGACCATTTTTTGGTAATACAGAACAAATGGAGTTCATCAACGAAATGGAGTCATTTCTTAGCACCATGAGAATTATTTCTGATGGTATATCAAAAGATGTTACGAGAACAGTAAAATTTTTAGACGGTTGGGTTCAAAATATAAATGTTTTAAAAAATTTGCATACTGATTTGAAATCAGAGCAAATACCTTATATTTTAACTAGAAATTTAAGTCAGGATGCACTAGAGAACATGTTTGGTACTCTTAGGAAACGAGGAGGAAATAGTAGGCAATTAACTCCATATCTGTTTTCACGTGCTTTCAAGAAATCCTTTTCTGCAAAGTACATGGAACATATTCAAAGAGGAAATTGCGAACCAACCGAAAATATAAGTTTACCTTCAATTAACTTAGATAACATGACAGAACCTATTTCATCTTTAAAACCTTCTTGTTTTAAAGTCAATTTTCTTTTTCAACCTATGGACTTAGGAGAAAAAATGCATTTTACTATTTTGGGGGATGGCTTTTTAAAGAAAATAAATTAAATCATAATTGTCAATCTGAGGTATGTCCTGAAGATAGTACTTTCACAACTTTTATAGATTTTAAACAGTACGATAAAGGTAACTTAATAAGACCCCCTGTTGATTTTATGCAAAGCCTACAAAAAATTGAAGGTAAATTTATAGATATTTGTAATGATATAATTCTGCAAAAAGACATTGAATTTAAACTACTAGAAATTTTAAGAGCTGAGTATACTTATGTATGCTGTGATAAGCAAAATATAGATTTCATTGTAAGACTGTATATTAGAGTAAGAATATATTATATTATTAAAGATTATAACAAAAATGTACAAAAATTTGATAAAAAAAATAAAATATTAAGTGTAACACATTTGTAATATCCAAACATGTTAATAATTTTAATTAAATATATTTATTCCTGTACAAGAGTAGGCGTAGTGTTAAACATATATTAATAAAAATGTACAATGAACGTGGTCACCTCTTAGTTTTAAGAACATAATTGTATTCAATGTTAATTTAAGCTTCGACTGATAAATTGTAAAATTTGTAAAATTATTTTTGGTGCAATAAATCAGGAGGTTTTTTATGCCAAGTGCATTTTCCTCCTTAAAAAAAATTACTGTCTTTTTATTTAATAGTTTACTCGGGACTTATATACCGAGCCGAGGAAGAACTGAGCAATTCATAAAGGTGCAATAAAACAACATTAGAAATAAATTATTATATTCTGGACTTCCGAATACACCAATGTTACTGCGGAAATCAAAACAAATATTTTATTGCAAGATTTATATTATAGTATGAATATATTATAATTGACTGGGTTTATTTAAAATCGCATCCAGCTGAGATTAATATGAAATTTTTAATAGCATTGAAATCTATAATCCGCCTCCTATATAACAATTTTACAATTTGCAAAAATCACTTAAAATTTCCTTTATGCTTATTCATCAAAACTTCACATTTTTAAACAGGCACATCTTTGGATTAATTTTTTTTAATCAAATTGGGTATAAATCAAAGCAATTTTATTTCATTTGTACCACATATAAATTGTTTGATATGAATAACTCCCCAAAAATTTCAATGCAATGCAATCTTTCCTGCTAAATATGGTCTTGATCCGATTGTAACAAAAACCCCACCTATTATTAACTATTATAATTAAAATTTAAAAAATTCTACAATAAAAATAAATTTTTCCTGAAATTTCTTAAAGATTTTCTCCTAAAGTCACATTTCCTCGGCACCCTGTGGCTTAATTCTGTACCAATTCCTTCAAGTTCCAAGCTCCGTCACAGCACTTTTCATCTCTCTTCCACCGTAGTGCTTAAGCAACTATCGACTTCTGACAAAATTGTGGGGTTGGGTGGAATAACGGTACCAAGGTCAAAAAAAGATAAGGAGATAATTGCCGGAGTGCCTATTCTTTGTAAACTAGTTTCCATATTCTTTGCTTGGACTGAGGATTCGAGGCACTGTGGTGCTGTTTAGAGTCGCTTGGACTGAGGATTCGAGGCACTGTGGTGCTGTTTAGAGTCGCTTGGACTGAGAATTCGAGGCACTGTGGTGCTGTTTAGAGTCGCTTGGACTGAGGATTCGAGGCACTGTGTTGCATTGTGAATAGAGCCTGCATAATACTTGTACTGTTTACAGGCGATGTATAAAAGGCGATGTTATTTGTAGGGATGAATATTGCCTATTTTAACGCTTAAGTTCATTTCGTTTAAAAATCCTGAAGAATTGTTTTTAAATATGGCTGGAAGTTGTCAACCACAAACAGCATTTTTTCCAGGAAAAAAAATTTTTTTCCTAAATCTTAATGTTGCGAAATGTAAATACTGATTTACTGGGGACCAAAATTACATTTTATGCATAGTTGTGACAAAAGTATGTACATATATAATACTTATTTAAAATTAGCTGTTTTAATGCACATTATTGTCTTTAAGGTAGAGCACATTTTTTTTGCTTGCCATTGTAAAATTTCTTAATAATTTGCATTCGTGATTCATTCATTCGCTTGCTGTGCTGAGAACTAAGTCAATTATTGGAAAAATAACTTCCCAGAACTTTCTAGATCTGAATGCATTAAATAACAGTACAATGCGTGTAACGTGTGGTCTTTATTCAGTGAGTGCTGTCTTAGAACTAACTACATGATTAATAGTATGGCGGTAGAGTAGCAGTAGGTTACAGTAGTATACAGAGTATTGCCATATACAAAAGTATTAATTAGGTAATCCTATAACATCTCCCCTTTTAAGATTCCACTCAATAACAATTACAAACAGTCTCTTTCTTCAAATTAGTTCTGTAAATTGACTTAGTATTATTCTTACAATTATTAAATTCAAGAGTATCTTTCTTAAAATTATTAAATTCAAAAGAGTTTGTCTTACAATTATTAACTTCAAAAGCATTTTTCTTACAACTACTAAATTCAAAAGTATCTTTCGTATACAATTATTAAATTCAAATAGTATCAGACAAAATATTCAAATGGAGAAAATGTCATTTATCGTAATTTAATCTTGTCGGTGGTTTAAGTAACCTTCCAAAACGAGAGAATAAACCCTTTTCAGTATTCTCGCTTTGTGGGCTAGGACTGTTGTAAGATTCAGAACCAGAAGAGGAAGTTGATGGAATGGACCTGTTTCTAACATCGGTTTGTAATAAAGGAGTAGAAAACCTGTCTGCCTGTATATTTTGATCTGGTACATGTATGTCCTTTTCAGGAGAGGGCGTTTTAGGAGAATTCATTATGTGTTGGCGATTCCGTCGAAGCAATTGATTATTATCGCCTTTTATTACATAAGACCGAGGCTCTCTACATTGATTTACTACAATTCCGGGATACCATTTAGAGCCAGGAGATTTTTGGTAATATACTTCATCCCCTTCCTGTAGATCTGGTAGTGGTCTTGTGTTATTGTCATAATATGTTTTCATTTTTAGTTGATTCTTCTTATGAAAATTTTTGATTTTGTTATAATCAGCTTGTGTAGGGTTTAGATACTGAAATGTAGATGGAATTTTTGTTCTTAATTTCCTACTCATGAGTAATTCAGATGGTGAATATGAACTAGCGTTCGGAGTGGTGCGGTATTGTAATAAAGCGACGTAAGGGTCTTTACCTTCTTCCATGCTTTTACGCAACAAATTTTTAATTGTTTGGACAGATCTTTCTGCTAAGCCGTTTGATCTGGGTAGGTATGGACTCGATGTACAATGTTCAATATCCCAGTCGGTACAAAAAAGTTTGAACTCTTCTGAGACGAATGATGGTCCGTTGTCGCTTATTAAAACTTTCGGTATGCCGTGACGAGCAAATATAGACTTTAAGTGAGTTATAAGCTTTTTGCTTGAATAACCGCGATCCAATAGCGCTATTTCTATATACTTGGAGAAGTAGTCAACAACAAGTAGATATACTTTGTTACTAAACTCGAATAAATCAACTCCAATTTTGAACCAAGGTAAATTTACAATTTCATGTGGGAGCATTGGCTCTTTGGCATTAGAAGGTCGATGACGTATGCATATGTCGCAGTTATTGACCATATCCTTTATTTCTTGATTAATATTTGGCCAATAGACTGATGATCTGGCTAGACTTATGCATCGTTCAGAGCCCATGTGCCCTTCATGAAGTAGATTTAATATTTTTGACCTTAGGCTTTTAGGTATGACAATACGGTCGGCCATGAAAACTATATCATTGACGAGATGTATGTCATTTCTTACTTTAAAAAATGGCATAGCTAACGGATTAATTAATTTTTTGTTTTCAGGCCATCCAGTTTTATAGTAGCCAGCAACACTTTGTAACACAGAGTCTTTTAAAGTTTCTTTTTGAATTTCCTTAATTTTCTCATCAGTAATGGCTAAATCTAGCATCAGAAGGTTACATTGTAACTGTATATCTTTGTCAAAAGTAGTTAATGTTTCGGTTGGGATAGGAGCTCTAGACAATGCATCTGGGACAATCATTTCTTTTCCGGGTTTGTATATAATTTTTAGATCATAGGCTTGCAATCGTAGCATAAATCGCTGGAGACGTGCAGGAACTTTATGTAGAGGTTTATCAAAAATGGGTATTAAAGGCTTGTGATCACTTTCTACTAGAATAGTTTTCCCATAGATGTATTGGTGAAACTTTGTACACCCAAATAAAATTGCAAACAGTTCCTTTTCTATTTGTGCATAATTTTGTTGACAAGGAGTCAAAGTCGCAGACGCATATGCAATAGGATTGTGATCATGATAAATGACTGCTCCAACAGCGAATTTAGATGCATCAACTGATAACTTAATTTGTTTATTAGTGTCATAATATGTAAGAATTGGTGCATTTGAAATAAGATTTTTTAATTTAATGAATTCTTTTTCATGTTTGTCGGTCCAATGCCACTCAATATCTTTCTTTAATAGTTGACGTAACTCATAATTTTCGTTTGACAATCCTTTTATAAAGGAACCTAGGTAATTAACCATACCTAAGAAACGTTGCAAATCAGCGACATTTACAGGACGAGGCAAAGCGCAAATAGCTTCGATTTTTGACGGATCAGGGCGGACACCGGATGCATTAAAAATATGACCCATGAATTTGATTTCATTCTGACAAAATTGGGACTTCTTTTCATTGAATTTAAGACCTATTTCTTTTGCTTTTTTGAGAACTTTCTCCAGACTTCTAAGATGTTCCTCTTTTGTAGAAGAATATATCAAAAAATCGTCAATGTAAATAATTACATTGGGAATATCTGAAAAATGTTTTACTATTTCAGCATGAAATGTTTCTGGAGCTGCATTGATTCCAAATGGAAGACGCATAAAACGATACCTCCCGAAGGGAGTGTTAAACGTGCAGAGTCTCGAAGACTCGTCATCTAGGGGTAGCATCCAAAATCCCGAATTAGCATCCAGGGCCGTAAAATATTTAGCTCCTGATAATTTTGATTTAATCTCATCCATATTAGGAAAAGGAAAGTGTGGACGTAGGATAACCTTATTTAGATTACGGGGGTCAAGACATATACGTAATTGGCCGTTAGGCTTTCTAACAAGGACAATAGAACTTACCCATGAGGTAGGTTCTTCGACGCGTTTAATCACTTCCAGGTTTTCCATCCGATCAAGTTCCGCTTTTAGTTCATCTCTTAATGCAAATGGGACTTTTCTTGGCGGCTCGACTATGGGCTGTACATTATTTTGTACGACTAAATGACATTCGCTCTTCAGACATCCTAGACCTTGAAAAACTTCTTTATAGTTATCTAAAAATTTAGGAATATTTACGCTGTTTTCAATCTTATTACATATTAAGTTATTTGCACACGCATTAATATTATCGTTTTCTTTAATTACTTGTAGGACCTTCAATGTTTCTAGACCTAATAAGGTTTTGCACGACATGTGTAAGATGTGAAATTTAATGTTATAATTTCTATTTTGGTACTCACAACTAAGGTTAGCGTAACCTAAAGATGGTACAATTTCACCTGTGAATGTGCAAATTTTTATTCCGGACTTTTTGATTAAATTTTCTCTTAAACCTAGTGAATTAAACTGAGATACCGACATAAGATTAACCTGAGCTCCTGTATCGACCTGACAAGTGACGGATTTGTTGTTTATGATGACCTTGATGTACCAATCTTGATGTATGTTGTGGTTCTGCCTCATGATTCCAACAAAAACTGGCGATGACTGGCTGTTCCTGTCTGCTTCCTCAACAATGTTGCTGACCAAAGCCTTATTTGGACTCGAGTTCTTCTTAGAGCACATTTTTGCGTAGTGATTGCGTCCGTTACATCTGTTGCAAATGACATTTGTTGCTGGACACTTATTCCTATGCAATTGACCACACCGATTGCACACACCATTACGCATGGTTGAAGCACTGTTATTATGTGGCTGACGACTTTGTCTGTTGAAGTGATTCACATGTGGAGACGGACTTTTGTGGTTATGTGTACTCTTGGATGTGTTTGGATGTTGGCGATAACCATGTGCCGTTTTAACGGCACCGACGAAATTTTTAGCTTCACTCGTGCCATTCTGGAACTCTTTGGAATGTTCTTTGTTAGCTTCGAGTATTTTAGCCATGCTCAAAATTGTATCCAATTTCTTATCACCTTCACTGAGTAGTTTTTCCCGTATGAAATTGAACTTGCTGCTTAAACCACAAATAAACAGGTCTCTCACTAAGTCATCTTTAAGTCCACCAAAGTCACAATGTTTGCTTAGATTTTTTAATGAAGTCACAAATTCATCTATTGTCTCCGCTTCTTGTTGGCGCCTTGTGAAGAAATTATACCGTTCCATTATTATATTTACTTTTGGGACGAAATATTCTTCGAATTTTTTCACTAATGCCTGATGTGTAGCGGTTCCTTCATCGATTTCAAATGAGTCGAAGATCTCGAAACAATCCGGGCCCATGTGGTGCAGCAAGAGTGAATTTTTCCTTGTATCCGATGCGTTTTGTAGGTCACCGGCAGTCAGAAAAATTGTAAACTGCTTATACCATGACTTCCAAGCGGCGGCGAGATTTGGTGACTTTAAATTAAATTTCCTGAGGTTACCACTGTCCGCGCCATACTGGTAATTGTTAACGACACTTATAGGAATTTTTTCCTCTGGCGGCGACGGCGCCGATGGTGAAGCCATTATAATAAGTATATTATTGTCTGCTTTATATGACTTTATTTTCAAATTCTTTTATTAGCCACTTCTGACACCATGTAACGTGTGGTCTTTATTCAGTGAGTGCTGTCTTAGAACTAACTACATGATTAATAGTATGGCGGTAGAGTAGCAGTAGGTTACAGTAGTATACAGAGTATTGCCATATACAAAAGTATTAATTAGGTAATCCTATAAGGAATATTTTGGAATTGTAAACAAGCATTTTTCGCAAGTTAGCCACTTTGAGTGGGTTGCTGCTACTAGTTAAAACAATGAAAAAAGTGCAGGAATAAAAAACTTACGACATGCGGATGCAAATCAACTTGTGTTTCGCCCAATCTTCCATCTGGCAGTTAACGGAACAATAGCATTCGTAACAACGCTGACACATCAACGTGCCTTGAATTCCGCACAAAGCGCACAGTCCTTTTTCATCCGACATCTTTAGCAGCACGAACCCCGCAAGCAAACGATATAAACAAATTTTTAATTTTTACCGAAACCACGAGAGCAGAACGCACAGAAACAATTGAACGCCTTCTTCAGAATGAATCCAATACACTGAACTCCTTAGTCCTTCACGTGCACTCCGACAATAAAAACAGTTAGATTTCATTCCAAGTGAAGATGGCAACAGTTGGTAATGAAGTAAAGTTTGATGTGGATATTGCAGGGTGGGCATGTTTTGGTTATATTTTTGAAATATTTATCAAACTGAGGTTTGTATTAGTCAGCAGTGAAGATAGGAATAAATAAATTTTCTTATACACTGGGGGGGCATCTCGCACCGTTCGGCAGTTACAGGGTGATTCGTAAATCAGGATGTTGCCTTGCTCTTGTATTTTTATCTTTTTTTCTACGAATCGCAGCGACCGCAAACCGATCTCGAAAAATCACTATTTCGAAGCCCTTTCCAAAACGGTCAACACCGCCCCCTATCCCACACCCCTTGGCCGCAATCACCAATTATTTCTGAAAGTACCTAATAATAATGAGTGTGAACAAATACATACGCGTTTTAAATCTGTTTTGGCAGCAGTAAGATGCGCCGCTTACACTCTCCAATTAGCTGCGCATGATCCCTTAAAGGTGTTGCGGGTTGGTACCTCGAGGGCCCGGCTAAAGCACCTCGTCCGGGGGTATGCGGCTGCGGGAGCTAGCATGGCTAGCATCGTGGTAGCAAGTGGGGGGGTTTGCCAAAATGCCGCTTTGCGTCACCGGAACGGCCCACCCACAACGAAAATTCTCCCGCGACGGAACGAAAAATCGCAAGGGGCGGAAAAGGACAATGCAGGCCGAGTCCCTGCAACTGCCTGTGATTGACTCTGACGGGGGGTTCCTCTAGAAATGAACCCCCTCTGGCCTATGCCCCAACCACCCTTTGACCTCCCCTTGGCCAACAAAAAATGATGGGGAGGTTCCTTAAAATTTCCAAAAAAAAGTTAAATCACATGACCCCCACAATGGGGGATCTAGTGCCAGTGGTGTGAGGAGAGGGGTCCAGAGAATACAAAAATTTTAATGTAAGTTAAACGTACCTGCTATATTGTTAATATTATTTCTTTTCTTCTGTACTTAAACTTAACAATATTTTACAATTCAATTACGGTGGGCGCCTTGCTGCAAACGGTGACGATGCCGCTGCTGCCGACGACGATGCTGAGGATGCTGGTACGATGCGATGCCGCTGCCCGGCACCCTTCCTCTTCTTGTGACCCCGAAGAGGTGCCGGTGTGTCCTAGAGCTCCCACCATGTCACCAAGTATTTAAGGTTTATTTGTTTATTTGAGTGTTTACTGACTTATGGATTTTATTTAATTAGTTATATGTTTATTTAGTTAGTTATTTGTTGATCTCTCTAGTTATTGATTGTTTTATTTATTTATTTATGTATATACATACATATAATTGTTGGTATTTTTTAATTTAATTAAATTTTAACTTTCACAATACTTATTTAGATTTACTCTGTAATTTTTAATTCCTATTTATTTTATTCTTTATTCTTTCGTTCAATGTTCGTTTTTATCCTTATTCTTATCTCGAGGTTCTTCACCAGATATGCACAGTAAGTCTATAAATATAATTTTGAAAATTCATGAATTCTCCAAATATTCCTTTTGTCTTTGCTGGTTCATTGTCTTATCACCTAAAGGTAAGTCTATACACTTGAATCGATTTGCTTACTAATAATCACTGTCTTGTGTAAAAGTTATATAATTGTTATTAATTATTCTTCGCTTCTTTTTCTCTTTTGTTTTCTGTTCTTAGGTTCACCTTATTTAATTTTTTTTCTTTTCGTTTTGGTTCAGTCCTACATTAATTTTTAATTATTATTTTTAATTTCAGATTCACAACCGGAAAATCAAAATGTAATTTAATTATTATTTAAACACTTAATTTTCTTATTTTAATCTATTCCTCTTCTTCATTTTAGATTTAGCACTTGAAGGAAACTTAACAGTACAAGTAACGGTAAGTCACTATCCTAGTTCATACTACTAAACTGTACCTCATTTAGAGTTTTTTTCTCTTTTCTTTTACAGAGTCTTCGCTGGGAGAAGTAAACAAAAATTAACGATAAGGCACTCATAACCCGGAATAAAATTTGTGTCTTTTAAAATTTTTCTGTCTCTTTTTGTTTCTTATAGGCTCGACAGGGAATATTACACACAAAAACTAACGGTAAATCAATTTGATATCAGTTTAATCTCAGAGTAATTAATTTTCACATTTACTTTCTTTCTTTTCAGGGTCAGAATTGACGAAACTCAATGGTAAGCCACTTAACTTGAGCTAATTAATTTCTTAGTTTAATATATTTTCCCGGGTTTTTTTTTTCTTTAAGGTTCGGCAAGGGAGGAAGAAACCGACTAAGATCAAGAGGAGAAAATTTTACGGCGAGTCACCCAATTTCACAGCATTAAACTTCAACTTGAATATGTTCCATTCTTTCTATTTAAGTTCGGCACAATCAAAACTGAAACTTTTCTTCCGTTTTTTCCGCGGATAACTTTCCACCCGAACTTTCTAATTTATAGCTGATCACCGACTCCTTGACTCCTTCACCGCAGCTAACTCCCGACACCTACCTTTCAACGACTTCTCCCCGACTTTTCTACTTAATGCTCCAGCCCCGACTGACCTAAAAACCAGCGCCGCCTCACGCCAAGCCCGGGTGACTCATCGTTCACCGTTCACGATCCCGCTGCCATCCACTCACACATCGGCAGCGCCGGCTTACCACGCGCTCACAGCCGATATGCGTGTCGATGCCTGCAGGATCGAGCCTCGCTGCTCGCTGTGGCTGCTGCAGCTGGGTCAAAGACTATGGAAGCTCCGCTACAAAAACTGTTCACTCCAGCAATTTAGATCTTATCTTCTTTTGACTTGGTACCGTTATTCCTCCTAACCCCACAATTTTGCTAGAGGATGATACACTGCTTAAGTACTTTGGTCGAAGAGGTAAGAAAAATTCAGAGGAATTGGAATCTGAAGAAATCGGTACAGTGTTACAGGGTGTCAGGATTTGCAGAGGAAATATGAAAATCCAACCAAAAGAACCACCCTATCAAACCGAGCACAAGAGCCCCTCACCATACAAGCGCATTTGCTTCCTGTGCTGAGCAGGCGCGCTTAAGAAAACCTGTTCAGAAAAAACGTCACAGTCGTTTAATTATCACAGTCGCTTAACCTATCACAGTCGTTTTAATTATCTCAGTTAAAATTGTAGACTGCACATTTAATAATAAATTTGTGTTATAAGAAGAATTGTACATTTTTAATTAACAGGGATCCTACATTTGGTGGTTCAACATCAAAGACTATTGTGATTTTTTTTTTAAAAAAGTAGAACAATATGCTATCATCGTTAAATCAGTTAACAGTAGAACAGTTGAGAAGTGAGCTAGCGAAAAGGCAATTAGAGACAACGGGACTGAAAGTAGTTTTGGCAGAAGGATTAGCAGAAGCTTTGCAAGCAGAAGAAGGAACGTCGGCAGAATATTTAAGTAATGAAAGTTCATCCGATGAAAATAACCCGTCACCATTAGACCCAAAAAGGAAGCTAAAAGGTAACAAAAAAAGTATACTAACGTATGTAGATTTAAGTAACGTTGGCGTTAGTTAGTCTTACAAAAGAGACGCAAGCATATCCTATGTCACAAATGAACAACTCCGAGTTTAGAATAAGAGATGTGGCAAACTTACTAACCCGGCGGTTACACGAGTCAGAAGTTGTGACGAAAAGTACTGATTTCAAAATGTCAAATCTGTTGACAGCGATTGCGTTGTGTTCGATCAACTGACCGTCAGTTCATGTTAAAAATGTCGTCGGCCAGTGCCGGTGACAGATAATGTTGTTGTTGTTTTTTGTGTTACTGTTTCCAGTCGAGGGTCAATTACTTGTAAGTCCGACTAATATTAGCAAAGTGTAAAGCAGTGGAGATATCAGGAATGGAGAACATTTCATAGATCAATCTTAGATTCCAATAGGAATTGTCCCAATTTTTCAATCACTTCAATATTGACGGGTGCCAGGGCCTCAAGCAAACCGGGTGCACCGGCAAGTAAAGGATATTTACTCCTAATGGTGTTAAATTTGGAGCATTTTATTAATAGGTGTTCAGCACTGTCATCAACTCCACACACATTACATACAGCATTATCAACAATACCCCAACTCTTTAGTCTAACCTTATCAAAAGTGTGGCCCGCCAAGATTCTGTTTACCATTCTTACAATTCTAGAGTGAAGATTGGACTTGATGAACCAGGGTTTCAACATAGGTCTCACGAAGATCGACGCGAAGAATCGTCCCTTGTGCACTGATGCCTCTATAAAATTTCTCTGCCACTCATTGTTGATTTTATTTTTTATATTTAAGAACGCCTCTCCACTCATTAGCTAGTGACACAAAGGTACACCCTCCACTCTTCCTATCTCGGCTAGAAAGTCAGCCTTTTCATTTTCCTCAATTCCTCTATGTGAAGGGACCCAGACAAACTTGACCGATACAAATTCCTCAATCAGAGCCAAAATATCAACAACTAGGTGAAGAGGAGCCCCCCTCCTGATGGCATTGCAACTGTTTAGACTGTCTGTCAAGACAATTAGTCTATTCCAACCATTCACAATTGCAGCTCTTAGCGCTAATTTAATAGCCAAGAGTTCAGCAGACAAAGTCGACAGCTTCCAAGGAACCATGTAGGAGATCTCCTCACCATTTACCGCAAAGAAAACCCCCAGACCAACTCGATCATTCATTACCGAGGCATCAGTCGCAACAATCACATCAGTCTCCGGGAAGGATGCCCTCCTTTCAGCCATCAGGCATCTGACCATCTCACTATTAATCTGACTCTTCACCCCAAGATTCGCAAGGAAAGTCGTGTCGACTTGCGGGGCGGGGCAATAGTATTGGGGAACATGATTGTGTCAGATCTGGCCAGATCAAAGAGCTCTCTAAATTTAGCATAACATTTTTCAAACGGAGTCATGGGGTTGTCACAAGTAATCATGTCTAAAAATGAGGGTCTAATCTTCAGTATCCTGAATATTTCCTTACACGTAATTGCCTCTGCCCTCAAAAGAGGGGGCATTTCGCCCGCAATCGCATATAGAACATGAACCGGTGTGGATGGGGCAAGTCCCAGGCTTTTTCTGATGAACTTCTTTATGATGCCAGTAAATGTATAGACTCTGGTACCCGGTCCAATAGCTATGTGTAATACATCGTTGGATAGCTCTTTTTGAGCTGAATTGAAGTCACTATGGCGCCTAGTTCCAAATCCTTGTATGTTCAGAGTTATACTGTATTATACATGTCAGTTTTAACAATAGCCAAATAACGTTGTTTTTTGTTAATTCATAATTCACGGCCATTTTTACTTATGTGAAAAACATCGTTGGATAGCTCTTTTTGAGCTGAATAGAAGTCACTATGGTCACCATAGATGGCTATATAATTGATGTAAAAGGACTGTTGAGAATTCGCGGTAGTATTAGAGGAAGCTACTTTTAATCACTTACTGTTGAAATCAAACAAAATTGGAAAAACTCGGGAAAAACTTCTAAACACGTCTTTATTCGTCGGCGTCCATATGCAGAGAGCGATACAATGTAATTTTTAATGATGGCTGGCGGTTGAGGGCAACGTTTACACCGGCGATCAGCAGGGTTGGCTAAAGCCTCTAGATTTTCGAACAAGGACCGTACGCTGCTACGAAGACAGATGCAAACATAATGAGTGATATAATGAATAATGGCGAAAATCCAATCCATTGTGTGCTCGAATCAAACGATGTATTTATTTTGGACCGAGGGTTTAGAGATAGCTTGGACGATATAGAAGCTTGTGGTTACGAATACCATGTTCCACCCTCAAAGAATAGACAAGAATCCCAACTGACTACTGATCAGGCCAACAAATCTCGACTGGTCACTTTGTGCCGCTGGGTTGTGGAGGTGGTTAACGGCAGATTCAAGCGTGACTTTAAACTATTCCGCCAAAAATATTTCAATAAAGCATTGCCACATATATTGAGCGATTTTAGAATCGCTGCCGCTATCCTAAACCACTTCCATCCACCTATCACAGATAGCCAATACGCAGAAATCTTCGTCAACCAAATAAGGGAGAAGATAGATACACCTAATATTTTATATGATTACGTGGAAAGAAAACGTTTGAATAGTAGAAGAGCTGATTTTTTAAGGTTGGAAGCAAGCGATTTGGATTTTCCGAGCTTCACTGAAGAACAAGTTATTTTATTAGCTTTGGGAACGTACCAAATCAAGCTTGCAAGGTCTTACTGCAGTGAACATTTGCACAACGGTTTATATATAATACAATAGAGGTATATCGAGAAAATGCACTGGAGGATTTATCTGATTACGACATTGATGAAGATGCTTGGCTATTACGTGGTCGCATCCAGTCACGACATGTAAGAGTTAGAAAGTATTATTGTTACTTATTAATTAGTAATGATAACACATATTATTGTACATGCCTAACTGGACGACGCACTGTAGGTACCTGCGCTCATATAATCTCCATTGTTTGGTACTTAGGGTACGCCAGACATGCGGGATTTACAGCCCCTGCCTTATTCCTTACCGACGTCAAAGTAGACGATGAATAAGAAATGTTTTATTTTAATGAATATATAACAACTGAAAATACCTTATCATTTTGTTTTGTTTACATTTTATTATAATGATTAACTTTTAACAAAATCAATATTCAAGGGAGCGTTGTAACGTAAAAAAATGCATACTACTTGAGGCTATATTACTCCGATCGGAGAAGGAATCAAGACAAGCGCTATCGGAATTCTTGATTTAACCGCTAATACTTTTCTAATAATATATATATAACGGACAAGGATTTGGAACTAGGCGTGATAGTGACTTCTATTCAGCTCAAAAAGAGCTATCCAACGATGTATTACACATAGCTAAAAAAGAAGTTAAGATGGCGGGTGATGAAGGTGGTGTGGCATATGCGAGGTGCAAAAAATGTGAAGGCTTCTGTGGGCAGTCGTTCCACATAAGTTGTGTCGGAATTACAGATTCGCAATATACTCAAATTAAGGAGTTGGGCGACATTGCAATGTGGATGTGTAAAACGGACAAAATCTGGAATAGTAAGTTGGTTTCAAGTAATGCTAAAAGTCTGTTGGAGGAAAATGACTTGAACGCAAAAAAGCTAAATATAATTTCCGAAAAGCTGGATTCGATGAATGCCCTAATTAAGAATGTGAGCAAACCTATAGTTGAAAATAAAAAGCTGGAAAATATTTCTTATGCAACGGTCCTCAAACACAGTTCGGCCGTTACAAGCACTACAACGACGAAAGTCTTTAACAGAGGGATTATCGTTACACCTATCCAAAACCAAAACGCTGACACGACACTAAATAAAATTAAAGCTGAAGTTAAGCCACATAAAATCAAAACTCCTATTACGGCCACGAAGAAACTCCAAAACGGAGGAGTTCTAATAAAAACGGACTCCCAGCATAATAGCGATAAATTGTTCAATGAAATTTCAGCCAAACTCAACGGGGACTATAATGTAGTGAAAACAAAAGAAAAAAATCCGAGACTGGTCATCCATAACCTAGACCAGAAATATTCAACTGAACAACTGCTTTCAGAACTCATAGAGTTAAATCAGAGCATAGACCAAAGCGATGATCTAAAGATCGTGCACACGCGCCAAAACAAAATCACAAAAAAGTGGACAGTCTTTTTCGAGGTTACGGGAGCACTTTATGCAAAAATCATTAACAAGCCGGTTAACATAGGGTGGCGTAGCCACTATGTAAAAGAAGACTTTAACATTATGAAATGTTTTAAATGCCAGGGATTCAATCACACATCCATTAAATGTAAAAGCAATGCAGATATATGTGTAAAATGCGGAGGCGGACATACGGTGAAAAACTGCAAATCGGAGAAGATCAGTTGCATAAACTGTCACAGAAGTAAACACGTCACTTCTGAGGGTTGCCATAAAGCCGATAGTTGGGAATGCCCAGAATACAATCGGCAAGTCAGGGTTGCTCAACAAAAAATCAACTATCTGGTTGAGAAACTTATTGATGATAACAAATAAAAGTATGCAGTCCAAAATACTAGAAATTTTTTACTCTAATTTAAGAAGCATCCAAAACAAAAAGGATGAAATAGAAATTTTTGTTAATCACAACCCGCATGTGGATATCCTGGTATTTTGTGAAACCTGGCTTTACGAAAACGAAGGGAAATATTATAACATAAACGGATTTAAAGCTGTGCATAACTGTCGTGATGAAAGAAGAGGTGGAGGTACAGCTATATATGTAAGAAATCATATCATTCATAAAGTAATTAAGTCTGATCGGTCATATAACACAATCATCCTGGGTATTAATGGAGAAACCGACATCAAAATCGGCACTTTCTACAGATCTCCATCGAATCCGCTTGACGACTTCTTGGAATACATTGACGAATTATATGCATCTCACACAGGTATAGTAACCCTTGCAGACACAAACATCAACATACGAAATAATGATGAACTAAAACAATACATAGACATACTCTCAATGAATAGCTGCCAAATCATAAATACTCAATATGCCACGAGGACTAATGCCCATAGCGCTACGCTTATTGACCACATTGTTACGAACTTGCCTATCACACCGCACTTGTACGAGTTAAAATTGGAAGATTGGCCGAATCTTGACCATAAAACAATGTTTTTGACACTGTCTCACCATGGAAAACGAAAGGCGGAAATTAAAAGTAGAACTTTTAAATCTATGGATAAAAATAAATTTAAAAGGTCTGTGGAAAACAATTTGAAGTTAATAGCTCACCCTACCCTTGAAGACGTTATTAAGATTATTACTACGGCAAGCGAATCTTCGACTATATATAAAACTTTTCGCACAAGAAACCATAGCTGGATCACTGAAGAAATAATAAATTCAACGAAGGAAAAAAGACGCCTCTTCAAGGCTGCCAAAAATAATCCTGATAACATGAGCTTACAAAATGAATACATTAGGGAAAAGAACAGAGTGAACAAACTTATCAAAGAAGCCAAGAGTAGGTTCTTCAACAATAAATTTGAACAAGCCAAAGGAAACCCTGCAAAATTCTGGAGAACTATAAAAAACTGCATGGAAGGCAACTCGCAAGAAAACAATGATAAGGGCATCTCAGAACTCTTCATAGGAAATAAAGTTGTTACAGATGAGAAGGAAATAGCAAATGAATTAAATACCTTCTTTGCAAACATAGGGCTGAAACTAAGATCTGAACAGCAGCAACGAAACTGTATTAATTCTCGCATAAGTAATACCATGAAGAGTAATCAAACAATATTTCTAGCCCCAACAGATAAACAAGAAGTTATCGACATAATAAAACAGCTAAAATCAAACGCATCACCAGGATTGGACAACATCTCGACGGATATGCTTAAAATAATTAAAGATACCATTGCAGAACCTCTCTCTAACATTATTAATGACTGCATGGAGGCGGGTACATTTCCGGAGGTATTAAAACCTGCAATAATTGTTCCAGTGTTCAAAGCTGGTGACAAAAGAGACCCAGGGAACTATAGACCAATAGCCATATTGAGCTCATTGAGCAAAATTTTCGAAAAGGTCTACTGCAGTCGCCTGCAGAAGTTCATCTTGAATAATGGTGGATTCGATCAGTGCCAGTATGGATTCCAACCTGGATGCAACACAACAGTAGCTGCGATGGACGCACTACATTACATAAACTCAGCACTAGACGAAAACAAATATGCGGTAGCGGTACTAATCGACCTTAAAAAAGCTTTCGATACTGTTGACCACGAAGTCCTCTATGACTCCTTGGAAGAAATGGGTATAAGAGGTACAGCACTTAAATTTTTAAATAGTTACCTATCAGATCGAAAGCTTTTCACAAAAATCAATAACACGTTAAGTGATGAGAATCTTTTACGGATGGGAGTACCGCAAGGCTCAATTCTCGGTCCTATACTGTACTTACTTTATGTACAGAACATGACCAATGCTAAACTCGCTGCAAAATATGTTATATATGCAGATGATACTCTTCTTCTATACTATGGAAGAACAAAGACAGAGCTTGAATGCACAATTAATGAAGACTTGGATACGTACAAAAACTGGCTACTAGGAAACCGTCTTGCGATTAACATTCATAAAACGAACTACATGATATTCAAACAAAAAAACAAGGAAGAAATAACTCTTACACTGCGAATCGATAATATTGAAATACAACGTACAAAAAATGCCAGATACTTAGGTTTATCCATAGATGAGAAACTTAGTTGGACCGAGCAAATTGAATCAATCCGGAGAAAAGCTGCACCCATAATAGGATTTCTGCGAAGAGCTAAAACCCTGAGTACTGAGGTTAAAAATAAAATTTATAATGCGTATATCATCCCCACTGTCACCTACGGTATGATAATATGGAGTCAAACGTCGCAGAGAAATATACAAATTTTATCCCGTACGTTAAGCAAGGCTATAAAAGCGACATTCAATTTGGACTTCTGTACTCCTTCGGACTATCTCTATAATACGACAAAGAAGCTCAAACTGCAGCAAATGATAATGATGGAGAAAGCGAAAGCTATATTTAAAGTCATACATCTAAGAGTCAAGTTAGCTGTCAAAATTATTCCTCTTAGCAGTATACATGGACACGAAACAAGAGGTTCGGCAAAGAACTGTAGAGTACCATCGCCAAGGACCAACCGGCTCAGAGATGACCCCATTTCATCGGCAATACGCTATTATAATAGTCTGCCACTACCTATTCGAAGCGCCAGAAATATAAATGAATTTAAGTCACTAATTAGGAAATTTGTGTTAAGTTAGATTAGTTACACAACTGAAATACCATAGACAATCTAACATATAGTGCGCCCTTATACCAGAGCAATCTGTCTGGGTAGCACTTCTAGGCTCTAAGAATATTTATATATATTGTACGCTGAATTAACACCCCTGTATATAATTAACCATTCGCTGAATAAATATTATTATTATTATTATTATTATTATTGGAGGGGAGTACCAAAATTTGCATAACATTTTTCAAACGGAGTCATGGGGTTGTCACAAGTAATCATCTATAAAAATGAGGGTCTAATCTTCAGTATCCTTAGTATTTCCTTACACGTAATTGCCTCTGCCCTCAAAAGAGGGGGCATTTCGCCCGCAATCGCATATAGAACATGAACCGGTGTGGATGGGGCAAGTCCCAGGCTTTTTCTGATGAACTTATTTATGGTGGTGGTGGTGCCAATTTTCTTTTCAAGTGTCTTCGATTCATCGAAGGACAGTGATCTTGAAAATTCAATTTTTGATCTAATTAGGGATCTATAAAGGATTAAAGCTGTTTTTGGTCTAATGCCAAATTTAGTTCCGCTCAATAGGGAAATAACTATTTGATTCCTGTCCAGGGCAGGAATAGCATTTCTGAGCTGACAGTCACTTTTCTGATTACGTGTAAACATCCAGTCTAGGAATTTAAGTTTGGTAGTTGACGGGATCCTAATGTCGTTCACAAAGAAAGATAAATTACTTTTTGTTCCAATGAACATGGATTTGGATTTGCTGACATTCAGTTTAATTCCCAACCTGTTTGCACAGGCTGAGAAGTTGTTAAGATTGTTTTGGATTAGACCCTCAACAATAATCTTGCTGTCGCCAGCTGCAAGGAAGCAAAAATCATCAGCAAATTGAAACAGTTCTACCCCCTCCGTAATATTTTCATGGAGCAGGGCACTGTACACATTGTATAGGACCGGACTCAGGACGCAACCTTGTGGCATACCACCCATAGCTCGAACACTGTTCTGTTTTAATAGTAATCTTCTGTTTCTAAAGAAGCTCATTATCGAATTAATAATAGCTACCGGCATATGTACCAACCGTTAGAAGGGCCGTGTAGAGTTTGCCAAGGTCTACTCTATCATAAGCACTATCGAAGTCGATAGTTGTCATTGCCACATATAGGACCTTCTTAAACAGGCTATTTTTTGCCTGATGAGACCTAGGCAGACCGGGGCGGACCTACCTTTTCTGTAGGCAAAAGAATTTTCTGGCAGGAGGGAGTTATTCTCCAATCTCTGGTCAATGTATGACTTCAGCAAACTATTAATCATTTTTAGAGGCACTGATATAACTGATATGGGTCTGTAATTCTCAACTAAATTAGGGTATTTTCCGGGTTTGAGAATTGGGACCACTTTGATATCGAGCCAGTTAGCAGGAACACTGCCAGACTCAAACACTCTATTGAAATAGAGAATTAATGCTTTTTTCCCTTCACTGGACACTTCTCTAAGCATTGAGAATGTAATCCCATCTACTCCAGGAGCAGATTTACCCGATTTTTTCATTAGGATAAACTCCAGATCCTCTAAAGTCCAACACACCAAAGACCCCCTATCTCTATTCAAAAAACTATCAGCAAACATGTCATCATCAAAAACATTACTCACATATCTGATTCTCTTGACAAAATTCCACAACCCCTTAACATTGCCCCTTGAGCCCAGATCCTCAATTACATCATGCCAAGCCTTTCGTTTGGCACCCTTCTTTTCCCTCCTAAAAATGGCATCCAGTCTATTGTGTTCCAGTAGATGCTCAACCAAACCAGTTCTATTAAATTTCGTTAATTCAACAGACTTTTTCCTAAACAATCGCATAAGTTCATCAGTCCACCATACTTTCGGAATATATTTGGAATTCCTACCATTTACCTTGACTACAGCTCTTTTCACTTCCTTCTGTATCTTATCCATTATTGACAAGGACTCATTTGAATTGACCACAAGGGAAGCAAGGGCTTCGTTGAGCCTCCTAGTTGCAATATATTTTTTCGGGATGTCTATTATTTCAGTAGCAAGGTCTATAACTATGGGAATGTGGGGGCTACGACAGAGGGACACGTTTAGAGTTTTCCACCTAACTGTTACATTTCTAACATTCGAGAAGGTTATGTCAATGGCGCTGGAGGTTCTACGAGAATCTCTTGAAACACATGTGTGAGAGCCATTGTTACATAAGCAAAGGCCATAGTCCGAGGCAATCTGATATAGGATTTCACCTCTACGATTGGCGATGGTATCACCCCAAACACTGTTTCTAGCATTAAAATCACCAGCTAGGATCACATTTCTATGTTTGACCACCTCACTAAAAAGCCTTTCAAGTGAAGTTTTGAAAGAGTTAATGGAAACATTTAATGGAGCATAAATTGTAAAAATAGACAGATTTATTTTTAGATTTGTGGTTTCTATGGCACATACATCAAGGATATTTGGCATTGTGATTTCCTTAATTTTTATTGTGCTTCTGACAGCGATCGGCTGTTCCACCATATCCATCTGGTCTGTCCTTTCTGAACATCTTAAAATTTGCGATCGAAACGTGGTCTTACGGAAGGAGCCACGTTTCGTTCGCCATCATAAAATCAAAATTGTTCGCTTTTAGAAAGTGCTCCAAAACATCGACATTTGGTTTCAAACTCTGTACATTGAGCTGAAGAAATTTCATTTACATAGATATTGTTTATGACCTCGATTTCCGTCTAAACTTTTAACGACATTGATTACCAATTCATTAATCAAATTGAGAATTAAGTTCACACAATGGCCCGGATTCTCATTAACATTCTTTTGAATTAGAGAGACAATATTGCCAATTTTGTTAGAGTGATTGGCTACCTCTTTGCAGATACTCTCATCTCTCAAGACCCTTGAATAGCTCTTTTTCCCCACATTCTCTTGATCATCCTTCACATTTGACATCATAGCCGTCTCCTCAAAAGCCGGCTCCCCTGAGTCCCCCGTCATTCCATCCAATTCAATACTCACACCAATTCCAGCCATCCCAACATTTCGATTTGATGTAACCCCATCAACCTTCCTTCTAGCATCACTCCTTGTCTTACCTTCCATCGTCATTGTGTACAGGATTCTTTTTTCCCTCATCTTTACAGGGCAATTTTTGTCAAAAGCCTTATGGGTCCCTCCACAGTTTGCGCATTTCAATTGATTTTTGCACTGCATTTCAATCTCCGAGTGGTGTTCTCCACAGGTTACACACACACTCTTACCACTTTTACATGCTATGGCCAAATGGCCAAATCTCTGGCATCTGAAGCACCTCAAAGGTGGAGGGATAAATTTGGCCAATCTATAGCTAGTGTACTGAAGTCTGACTGTATCGGGGATGTGTTTCCCCCCTATAAAAACTTTAATTCTACTGGTCGGTACGAAGTTTACCCTGTCTCCCTCCCTAATCTTCTTATTCATCCTAAAGACCCTCCTAATGTTTACCCCCCGGTTAAACTTCCTTAACAAGATCAAAAAGTCCGGTTCGCTCACACTTTCATCCACATCATGCAAAACAAACGGAGTGGCAATTTTGCCCAACGGAATAAAGAGCAATTTTTTATAAATTGATTAGCACTCTGTGCCTTATCAAATTCGATTTTGCATTTGTTGAGTGCTGATTTTTTAATATTTTTTATCATTGCCTCTCTTCCTTCTAATTCCGTGCCCACCGCTAAGGAATTAATGGATACTCTTTCATCCTTACCTTCACCCTCTCTCACAACAACCACCTCAAAGGGGCCCTCATCCCCGTCTTCATACAAGCACACCTCACTCACATCATCCACATTCAATTCCAAATCCAGCGACTCCGAACACAAATCCTTTGAAGCCCCACCCCGCCCCCCCCCCCCCCCCCCTGAGAGTTAGCCCTAATTGGTGTTAAATCAGCGCGGTCAACTATCTCCACACCCGAGGCCCCACCTTGGGACTTATGCACCTGTCCACCCTCCACCATCCCAACATTATCAGGCTTTTTCGCCCCTTGTCTAGTAACAGGTTTGTCAATTTTAGCTTAATTAATTTTAGAGGCAGTCCTACTGCCTGTCGTTTTTTCAAATCTACATTAGCCATTTGGATAAATACAAAAAATAATATGGCAAATCGTCAAGCAAAGTTATCTTACAAAATTTCTTCAATAGGCAAAGAAAAACAATAAAAAGTGAAAAATCAAATGAATTTACAATGACAAACTTAAAAAATAACAAAATCAACACAGAAGAAATGAGAAGCCTAATCAAAAAATAAAAATTTAAGTACATCAAATAACTGTACTGAAAAATTGAGGCTCGAACTTAACCTAAATTAAGCACCATGCGGTGTGCATAAAAATCACAATATATCACTTACAGGAAATCCGATCGAGGGACAGAAAATTGGGCTCACAAACCTGATTATGTTAAACTTTCACAAAAGTGGTAAAAGAGAAAGTTATTCTGTTAAAGCCGCAACTTTGACGAAATTACTTTAGAAAAATGCGAATTTTCAAATCGGGAGTGACCAAAGAAAAGCAATAACAGAATTAAAAGTAGCGTTAACGACGAAGTCAGTACTTCATATATTTAATCAAAATGCCAAAACGGACACACAGACGCGAGTAGAGTTGGATGTGGAGCAATACTAATGCAACTTCAAGACGATTTAAAATACCATCCCGTATATTTTTATAGCAGAAAAAATACACAAGTAGAAGAGAAATACCATAGCTATATATTGGAAGTCACGGCAATATATTTAGCACTGAAGAAATTTCGAGTTTATCTTTTAGAACAAAATTTAAAATTGTAACAGATTGCATTGCCTTTAAACAAACGGTCAAAACAAAAGGATCTTCCAGTATCAATTACACGGAATTTCAATTTGAAATAGTACATAAAAAAGCAAAAATAATGAAGCATGTAGACAGCTTAAGTCGTTATCCAAACATATACAATACATATATCGTAGAAAAAGAATTGCTAACCAGAATTAGAAAAGCACAAGAAACTGACGAATTCATAACAGCGATAAAAGAAATATTAAAAAGCAAAAGATATGAAGATTATTTTGAAAGATGAACTCTTGTTTAAATATAAGGATGGCAAAGAACTTCTTGTGGTACCCAGACGAATGGAGTATGAGATTATTAAAATGAGACATAACGCAGGACATTTTGCAACACAAAAAACTATGCATCTAATAAGTATAAGTATTTTACATACACAGATTGGAAACAAAAGTTCAGGAATGTATTGCAAATTGCATAAAGTGTATACTATCTCAGAAAAAACCTGGTAAGAAAGATAGATTCCTTCATCCTTTGGATAAAGAAGACAAACCAGTGCAAACCATACACTTGGATCACATAGGACCTATGATATCTACGTCGAAGCAGTACAAATATATTTTATCGGCAGTAGATGGTTTGTCCAATTATGTCTGGATCTTTCCTACAAAAACATTATCGGCGGAGGAAATGTTACGGAAGGTAAACGAGCTACAGCAAAACTTTGGAAATCCGAAAAGGTTCATTACAGACCATGGAACAGCCTTTGCAGCGTATAGTTTTCAAGAATTTCGCAAAGAAGAAGGTGTTAATCACATTTTAACAACGACGGGAGTGCAGATAGAGGAAATGGGCAAATTGAAAGTATAAATAAAATAATCATAGACGTTCTAAAAAAGCTTTCAATGGATGCACCAGAAAAATGGTATAAATAAATTCCCAGCGTTCAAATAGCTATAAATAGTACTTATCAAAGTGCTATCCAAAGAACACCTTTCGAAATTTTATTTGGAGTACCTAGGGGAAAAAGGACAATATGGAGATACGTACTTTAAAGGTGGGTCCACACTGAGCCAACGAAAGCAAACGAAAGCGAACGAGTCCACGTTGTTGTTGTTGTTTACAACAACAACAACGTGGACTCGTTCGCTTTCGTGGTCCACACTGAGCCAACGAAAGCAAACGAAAGCGAACGAGTCTAAACAACAACAACAACGTGGACTCGTTCGCTTTCGTTTGCTTTCGTCGGCTCAGTGTGGATCCACCTTAATAAAAGAAGCTGTGCTCGATGAATTTGATGAAGAACGAGATCAAATGCGTTATGATGCTAAAATAGTAGGTATATTGTGCAACAAGGGCGGAAAGTAGCCGATTCCGCACGCTGGCAGCAATAGACGCACGATCGAAGCGATCTAAAACTTCCTCTATAAATGGGACGGGAAAATGTTCTTTAATTGTTTTAGAATTAAGTCGCCGATAATCGACACAAACTCGATACGATCCATCTTTCTTCTTCACAATTATTACATTACTTGCAAAAGGCGATTTTGATGGTCTTATAATCCCTTCTGACAACCATTCATTAATTTGTTTTGTGACTATTTGTTTTTCCGTAATAGGGAGCCTACGGGGGTTGGTGAAAATCGGTTGTTGGTCAGTGAGCATAATATCAGAGAGAAGTTAAATAACAAGAGATTCCAATGCGAACAAATAAGAAATGTATGAAGAAAATTAACCTAAGCGCGATACCTCCAGGCTGGCCTGGAGACACACACAAGTTCCACACGGCATGCCCTTTTGGATTACTTGAGCTCTTACAGTTATAAAAATATGGGAAGTCAAAAATAAAATGTCTAAGTGTGCCATCACTTTTGGTTCTCACCGCTCACGGTATGTATGTACGCAGAATCAGAGAGCATATATGTACATCCCAGGAGGCAAAAACACACAACGCCTATTGAAAAGTAATCCACACGAGAGAGCTCAAGTAATCCAACAGGGCATGCCGTGTGGAACTTGTGTGTGTCTCCAGGCCAGCCTGGAGGTATCGCGCTTAGGTTGATTTTTTTCATACATTTCTTATTTGTTCGCATTGGAATCTCTTATTATTTAACTTCTCTCTGATAATATCCATTGTGATGGGTGTTTGAATATTTTTAATTGGCTTATAGTTTGTAATAATAGTCTCCACTTGTTTCTCGTATTTCTTTAGCACATCAACTTTATTTAATTTATCTACCGCAATATGCACTATACAATTTTCTTCCGATGGTTTGCATAAAGTAATGTGGCTTTTGTCGAATACTACTTTAGTTTTTGAAATAACATCGTTGCCAATAATGCACTGAAATCTGATAGCTTCAACTGGAACTACATGCAAAGTGGCTGATAATCGAATATTATCTATGTAGAAATCTGTGTCAAAACATCCGAGTGACTGAGACTTTCCTGTTCCCAAGCCGGTGAGATAAATTTTTTGGTTAGATAACGGCGTATTTTCCAAACATCTAAAAGCATCTTCTCTTATCAATGAACTATCGCTTCCAGTATCTATTAATGCTTGCGATGAATTATTTTTAATAACAATTTCGTTAGCGCAAATAACGTTGGTTTCTTTTTTTTTCTCTATCTTTATGGCATCAGTGAAAGTTTTAGATATATGGCCAAATCTGTTACACTTAACGCACTTTGTTCCCCGTTTACAATCCTTTAGTGTATGATTTTCGAACCGCAGTTTGTTCTATTAGAATACGATAGTTTTCATTCGGTTTTTTCATGCGACTTTGAAGTTTCAAATAAATATCTGCTTTGGAAATTTGCTTATCGAATTCCGCTATTAACTTCGATTTCATGTGCGTATATGATTTACACGTGAAGGTTCGAACAAAAATTTTCGCTGAACCCGTTAATTTATTTTTCGCGTAAGGAATCGGCTATACACCGCCCGAGTTGCACATTCTATTTTTCCACACGAATGAGCGATAAGTACCCCTCAAACGCAAGCAAATGCATGCGTTTTAGGGGTACTTATCCCTCATGCGTGTGGAAAAAAAATAACTAAAATTCGAGAAAACAGAAAAGGTTTTAATAACAAAAGAAAGAAAGCAATAGAATACGAATTGGGAGATCTTGTCGCAATAAAAAACACCCAATTTAAGGTCGGAATTTTTGCCAAAAATTAGTACTATGGATATTTTGAGGAGACTAATTTCGAGTCTGCTATAGAAATTTGGAAATTCAAAATGGGGGACCCAATACGGCGACCGAAATTTATGGAATTTGGCCATTGATTTCGAATCCCTATTCCTATATCGAAAGCTTGTTTGTTTGATTGGTTGTTCGTTTGTTCATTTGTTCATTTCAAAATTATCAATTTCTATATAGTTTCAGTATTGCCCATATTAAAATTTCTGTTTCTTGAATTTTATATTTTGTATCACATATTTTGAAAACTCAACACACCATTCCAATTTGTAAATATAATACACCGGGTGAAACCGAGTAACCCAGCTAGTAAATTGCTAAAAGTTAGCATACATTTTTTGAGGTTGAGTTGATTCCCTAGACATCCTTAATACTGCTTCTCAGGCTCCATGTATGCAATGTAATTAATTTTTTTTTCAAGAAATTAATGTGACAATCTTTTATTTTAACTGACCAATCATCAGATTATTTGTGATCAAATATAGCTTTTAGTTTTTTTGTTTATTTAAAATGAGGTGATACCATTTTCTAATGACCTTGAAAAACTTTAACAATTGATAAAACATTTTCTATCACTGACCAAATTATCAAACTAATTGACCTTTTATGACCATTTTCTGACCTTTTAGATGGTATAGATGATTTTTTAAAATTCCATAATTAAAATGCTAACATCGCGGAGCCCTTCGTTTCGCTTCGTTTGTGGGGGAAATGTATCATGCACGCGCAGCTCTCTATATATGTATGTATGCGTATAAAAGATCTACGGGTGAATGGGGGAGAAGGAGAACACCCAGAAAGTTTTTCACACCTAAACTTTTAGGTTTGAATCTTGAAATACTTAAACCGAATGCACAAATCTAGCATAGCAGCGCCACCTATAAATCCTGACGATATAGCTGGAAAACATTTTGAGCATTGTTTTGAGTCAGTTCTTTCGATATCTATGTTCTGTATAATCAAAGTCAGACGCACTCTCATTCTTTTCGCAAGTGTACTTAGCCAAATATGTAAATAAAAAAGGGCTTTCCGAACCGGGATAAAAAAACGTCAGCAATAAAAAACGACGCCGTAACATATGCAATTATGAGATATAACATTATGCTAATATAAAATTTTCTGAAACTGTAGGAACTAGCCCCAGTACTACTCTTCACTTGAAATTACACGAATCCGTCTGAAAGGGGGTAGTCTATAATTTATTTAAAGTTTTGGTTGGTATAGATTTATTGTTGTAGCAGTACAAATATTAATTGTGCAGGCAAGAAAAAAATGATGTTAGTTCAAGAAACAAGAGTTTTTATCTTGAATATTCAGGTGTCGTGGTCGTCGCATGAGAGTTGTGGTTCGCACAAAACCTTTGAAGAGGAAACTAACTGGAACGGAATTACCGTGTACGTGTCGTGTATGTGAATGAGGCAACAATTGGGCATGACAGCTAGCAATGTTTGTACCTCGACTGTCAAGTACATGAGTAGAAAGTTGTGCGAAAAAGAACAAGTTTAATTTTGCTACATACTAAGAGTGTTTTGTATAGGTGAGGTTTACAATACTGAAGACAACAGGTAAGGGAATTAGGGAATTGTAATTGCATATGATTTAGAAAAATCAGTGACGGTAAAAGAACTAATTAGCAATGAAGTGTGCAGTGCCAAAGCCTTCTATATTACAAGCCATGAAGTGGTCCGGCGCACGCACACATCTATAGGGCAAAGTGGTCTGACAGATATCAGCTGTTTCAGCGGCTGCAGTGACAGTTTCAGACTAAATTTAACATATTTTCTTTATTTTGTAGGTAATTCGCAATTTAAAATTGGCACTTACTGAAGAAAATGTGTAACTTGTTAAGTTTTCACAAATAATTTCCAAATGCACTTCGGTAATATTTGCAAACAATGCTATAAAGTCCCATATTCTGAGTGTGCACAAAATGCAAACTCAAATTTCCCATAATATTTAACTATGTACATTTTGCGCTACTTTAAAGGTACATTTAGTAAAACGTTTCGCACTGGTTGAGGATTTTTAATCGCTTACTCTCATATTCCGAAACTTTATTAACTTTGCCGTCTACTTGCAAAATTTGTCAGAAAATAAAAATTTGGCGGGTTGAAATGTCTGAGTAAAATTTGAGCCGTTCAATGCACAAAAGGAAGAAAGGTGCTTTGGGTAAAAGGAAATTAAATGAATAGACATTGCTAGTTTGAACATCTTTATTTCATATATTATTATATAAAAATAAAACACTTTAATTTAGAATTCATATATATATTTAAATTAAAAAGAAAATACTTAAAGGAATTTGTATATTTTTTATTTATGTCACAGTCGGCGGGAATTCACTCACAAGAAATTTCCACAAAATGCAAAAATTTTGCAATTATTTTTGCAAGTACATCTCTACGCACCATTAAACAATATTCTTGTTAAGTGCAAGAGTACTTTTTACAATTAAATGGCGTTAAATATAGTAAAATAACTATAAAGTTGCCAATAATTGCCCAGTACTTCGCCACCTAACCTAACACTTTTGCCGGTTCATAGATGATTTTTTTAATTTCGATCAAACTTTTTCACAATTTTTCACTTCCATTACAACTGATATCCTTTTGTACACCTCCTGTAGAAATATTTACCGGATAAATTGATTATTTCACTTTTAAAACTGCTTAAATAACTGCAGAACCCCGAGAATTTACGCGTTTTGTATGAGAAATGGCCGTCAACTGAAGAACTGTCAGACCACTTACGCACACATGCAAAAGGCCACTTCATGGCTTGTAATATAGAAGGCTTTGGCAGTGCCAAGTTGCCAACATAGAAGGTTTAGAACATGAAGCTAACGTAGAGCTATCCCAGCAAATATGGCGAAACGAAGAAGATTCACTTTCTTATAACCTGTATGATAAAATTTTTCGCGGATGATATCGCCTGCGTATCGCGATCCTAACTTCCACCGGGAGAAACTGTTACCCCGCAAGCAATACTTCTGTACGAAACGAATGCTTGTCTTCCTGGCGATACGAAAAGGATACGTCAGAGCAACTTGCCATCGTTTCATCCTGGCGATTCTTTGTCGTATCGAATTGAAGAAAAGAATGCGTTTCATCAAGATACGTTATTTTTCCATTATAGTCTCATTCACGTAGCTACAATATAAAAATTAAAATCTGATTAAGTGTCAACGATTTGCAAAGATAATAACTGCCAGACCTCTTTCATTAAAAACAATATCAAATTTTCCTACATGCATTTAAAAATAATATAAAATTCCTTTTAGCAACTCCCCGTAGGAGTTCTACCTTCTACATATACATGTCAATGAATTAATTATAAACATTTGCCTATCTCGCCTAATGACATTTGTATAAAAGTTTTGTAACTGTCACGGACAATTGAAATTGTTTAATAATTTTAATAATGAATGAAAAAGCTAAATTATGCGCGCAAGCGTGGCTAAGTAATCCCAGTGATTCTAATAAATACTGCAAACAATTCAAAGCATATTTTAAGTTTTCGACATCGTAAAAAAAAAATCAACGGCTAAAAGATGTACCTCTAATCATTCCAGAATGAGTTTCCGAATACGGAATTGAGTAGTCCATTTCTATATGTCAGCTGCACTGACATATAGAAATGGACCACTCGCCCCATACAAAATGCCTATGAAGCGATGGTGCACTTTCACGTTCCCTCTTGCTCACACCATTAACGGATTTTGAGCAGTCAGCTGTGGATTTGAATTGCTGTCAAATGCATTTTTGGGGCATTAGTCCGTTTTAATTGCATAAATCCATCAAATATTTACTCCAAAAATTATAAAATAATTCCTTTTGTATCTTAAGTCACTTCAAAGGAATGCAAACATTAAATTACTCCGTTGTAAGATAGAACTGAATGTTACACAATTTCTCATTTTGCGGTAGAAATTGTGTTATTAAATTATGAAAATTAGTCTTTTCTTATCTCATATTTCAAATTCTTCTTATCTTATGTCTGATTTACGGCAAAAATGGCACAAAAAACACACAAAAACCTGAGTGACGTAGTACGGCGAATCAATTCGGAATTAATTGCATTTATGTCCTTTTACTGTAACTAAATTAAGTGAAGTATACAGCAAAAATACAAAATTGCTCTAATTTTTACTTTTGAGTTCTTAAAACAGTTGTTTAGCGATATAAATCGCATATCCAGAAGAGAGCATTTCAACGTTTTGCTGAGAATTTTTCAATGAAAAATGTGTTATTCCATAAACTTTTCGCCGCGAAATTATTTGAGATTGGATGCTACTTTCAGGGGAATCAGATTTAAGCGTGCAGGTTACAAATAAAATTAATATAATTTTTAAATTTTCCGCCTTTTGAAGCCCCCTATCTCGCGTAATGCGAAAGAAATAGACAGATATATGCCTTCTATATCTGAACTCTCCTTAGGTGAGAACTTTCAAAAGTGTGCACCATTTGAGATAGCAAATCGAGTGGTCCATTTCTATATGTCAGTGGTCAGCTGTTTCCGAACAGGGCATGTATTTCTATCCCGTGTGTTCCGCCAAATGTCAAATTACGTGTTCCAAAAAGAGGAAATGAACAGAGGTTCAAAAAAATTACAGAAGCAGGGTTACCGAAAAACCTGGGAAACCAATCCCATCTTAAGAGGTAAAAAGAATGCAAGTGTTTTAAGATTAATTTAATAGAAAAGTAATTTACAGATTGGATCGAATCGGTGCCTGATCAACCCGACAAGGCGTACTGCAAATTTTGTAAAAGAACACTATACGCGCACAAATATTCGGTTTTTAAACACACTTGCACCATTAAACACCAGCAAAACAGCGACAGATTTAAATTGACCCAGAAGTGCTCGAATCCCGGGAAAGGGATCGTTGATGATGATGAGGCCAATCCCAAAACTGAGCTTGAGGATGAAAACACCCTGGCAAAAGTTGAGTCTGTCGATAACCGCGACGATTCGGAAGGCTCACAAAAGGATGATTATGAGGAATACCTAGAAGGTGTTGACATTTCTCAAGTAGAACAATTGGATGAACCTTGCAATCAGGTTGTAATAACAACCGAAGAGTACCTGGAAATTCCGGATGGCAGTCGTGAGGGTTCAGTGAACGAACTCCAGGAACAAGACGACCTTAAATACGCTGTTTCAGAAGGAGAAAACGACTATGGCCATTGTATATATGATGAAAATGCTGAGGTGAGCGTTTTTAGTAGTTATAAAATTCACTTTCGGCGATATATCCCAACCGGTTGACTCGCATTAAAAATAAGAAAAAATTTCAGCACGTACCTACATATGTACATATATAATTGCTAAAGTTTTCCAATTTGAAAACGGCTAAGTTTTATAATAAAAATATGGAAATGAATTTAAACTGCTTTGGTATTACATGGTATATTACCAAAGAATATAACATAAAGAACTCGCATCAGGCTCAAAGCCTAGTCGAAAATCATTCAGCTCGCCTGATGCGAAGGGAAGACGTGAAGGGAAAGCAAGCAAAACATCAGCAAAAAATCGAAGAAAATTTTTTAGGCAGCCCGCAAGCGAATTGCGCTTCTCGAAATGTCGCGCTGTGCTATGCTGCAATTCTCTTAATTTTTGCTTAACTATTTCGTTTTAAAATACTTTTTCAACCAAGAAATGATTTACATCCCAGGAGCAGTGTTTTCTTTAAAACAAATATAATAAATTCAAAAAAGTGGATGCTGTGTTCACAACAGGAAATTTGCATTTTAAACCAATCTTGTGTCATAATTTTGCATTTCTCATTTCTGGCGTATTCTTAAAAATTTCCATTAAGCAACAGATATCAGACAGCCGCGCAGAAACAACATCCAAAGGCAAGACGCATGGGCCAATTTCCTAGAAAACCCTCGCCAAACGAACAACGAACGATGTTCTGAGCTGTTGCGAGAAATGAAATAAATGTAGGCGACAAAAATTTCAGCTCAGCTTGTTTGTTTCTGATGCGAGTTCTTTATGTTATTATCGTCCTTGGTATTATGTATATAAATATCCCTTGTGCGACCCTCTTCTAATAATAATAATAATAATAATCCCTTGTGGATAATTAGTTATTGCTACATATTTACTACGTTTTGTAAAAGGAAAATTCTCAGTTAAAAAAAGACATTTTATAAAAGGGAAAACTTGATGAAAGTTAGCACTATTTTTATTAACCCTAATGTATTTTTAAGAAGACTCCATACGAAATAGCACCTATGTATTTTAGCCTACCGGGTGAAATGATTTCAGAAAATTAATGATGCCAAAGACTCAGACCTCAACGCAGACTTGGAAAATAAAATTTGTTTGTAATAAACTAAGGGGTTTTGCTAAGATCTGAACAGGGGTATGCCAATCGATTCTATATGGTTTGGGAACGGGACGATATCCCCCATTTCAAAATGCCCCATTTTATTCGCGACAAAATCAGCCTTGACAAAATCCCCCACGACAAATTGCATGGCGGAATCCACAAAGACAGAATCCACTACGACAAAATACATTTTTTTTAATTTGGGGTTTTTGAATTTTCGAATAGCCCACACTCTGCTGTACCAGAACCACGGACGTGGTGGGCTACGGTTCCATTTTGTTGGTTTTTTATACTTTTTTTTTTATAGGAGTCGATTCCGATGTTTCGTTGCCAGTGAGGGTGTCAGTGGGACCGATTTCTTTCTTCTTTTTTGGGGGATTTCGTACCCAACCCATATGGTTTTTTGACCAACGCTTCTTCGGAAACTCCCTCTTAAATCGGTCCTTCACCCCTAAAATCGCAATTGAAAATTTAGCACGGGTGAGCATAGAAAATCTTTAAATGTTTTTTTTTAGAGACATCGAAGGTTAAGTGAATAGAACGTTACAAAACTGAGCCTTTTTTGTATGGGAGGATCGAATTTTGTTCTAAAATAATTTTCCTATAAATTACAAAATAAATATTATCATGTATTTTTCGATTAGTTGATAATAATTACGGAGTAATTTTTATTGTCCGACCAGATGGTATTGATTATGAAATAATTTTTATCTTCCTATCAGTTCAGAATGATTACGAATTAATTTTTATTTTTCGAACGCTCAATAGCGATTATCAAGTAATTTGTATCGACTGATCGAGAAATAAATAATAGCCGAACAAAATTGAACCTTTTACGTTATTATTGAATCTAGCTAAGTCTACAAAAGAAATAATTAATTTTAGCCTAATATAAAGTGCTGATTTTTTAGTTTTAAACTTCCAAAATAATGATTATTTCGAGTCGCTGTTCTAAATTTACTTTACGTTTGAATTACATTAGCTGTGTTTTTTTCACCCGGGTGAGGTTCTAGTTCTCTCCTTTAACAGAGAAATACAACAACTACATGAAACCCAGAGATTTATCGGGTTGTAGTTTTAAGAACTGTAGGATTAATTCGAAAATATTCCACCAGAGGCGCTGTAGACCTACTTTCATTTTTCGTTGTTGGTAGCATTGCCACTTGGGGAACGTTTAGTTTGTTGTGACCGCGAAAAAATGGAAAACAATAAGTAAGCCGTCACGTAAATAGTTTATATCGAGATTTGTAAATTTGTGAAAAGTGCATCAAATTGCCGTGATTTTTACATATCCAAAACTCAAACCTTTAACCAGGTAAATTTGTAGATTAAGTTTTTGACGCAAAGTGGGTATAAATTCCGGCAATTTTATTTTATTTTTGTGAAATAAAACATGTTTGCATGCATTACTCTTCATAAATTTCAATTATTTGTTACTTCTGAAAGGCAATCACACCAAACTTTAAGAAACAAAAATCCTTTTCTGGGTTTATAACCTGCATCGTTGTTTTCATTTGACACAGAACTAGAACCTGACCCGGGTGAAAAAAACAGCTATTGTTAAACTCCATTATTTTTATCCCTCGCCTTCAGATAAAAAATAATGGGCTATTCCAAATTCGCACGTAGCCACATTAACGAGTAAGTTGTTACAAAAAAAGAAAACGAAAGCATCGTTTTTCCAGCGGACTGAGATTTGTTGTTGCAATGTAATACTGGACCTTATTGTGGAAGAAGACGGATTTGCTCAATTTTACTAGCAATTATTAACATACCAACTTTAAAAATATGTCTACGTTAAACGCGTTGAGTTAATTAAACCTTATACGCAATTTCAAAATTAGTTGCTTAAAATGCAAACCAACAATTTGAATTAGTGGGCGAAGAATGATAATTATTTTAAGACTTTGATTTTGATTTACTTTAGAGCAAAAGAAGATATGGTTTATTGATAAGCAGTTTTTAGTTCCAGAATATCTTATTTATCTTGGACATGTTTGCCTACCGTGAAATCTTTTATGGCTTACTTATCATCACAGTCACCTCATTCTTGCGGTTTAGATTTCCTTGCTTGCTTGCATTGTACAGATAGTGTTCTTCCATAAAAGCCACTGCAGAGAAAAAATTCGAATTATTTTTTTAAGTGAACGGTTTCGATTGCGCATAGAAACGAACGGGGTAACAATTTCTTAGTTCTTTTAACTACTCGTTAATGCTCTTTCGTATTTTGCAGACATCAGCACGAAACGAGCCCGAAATGTCTTCAACCAGGATAACTATTTCGACACACATATTGGACACGACACGGGGCCGGCCAGCAACTAATGTACCAGTAGCACTTTTCAAGTTAGTCAACAATGAATGGAAAGAGATTACCCATGCTGTGACGAATAACGATGGCAGAGTTCCGCAGCTTATCTCACAAGAAGAGTTTTCAGCGGGATGCTATAAAATCCACTTCGATGTATTAGGGTACTTCAGAGACACAGCAGAGAAATTTCTTTATCCTTTCATTGAAATCGCGTTCCAATGTGAAGCTGGGGAACATTATCACATTCCCTTGCTGCTTAATCCGTTCGGGTATTCTACTTATCGCGGCTCGTAATGCTAGTTCTCATAAAGTACTTTAAAAATAAATAAAATTCATTAATTTATTTAAGCTCTTAATTTTTCATAATGCATGAAACAACAGGCTACTTTAGCATGTGGCATTTGGAAGTTAAGAACACAATTCGTTTATATCAGTATCTTTTCGTTGCATAATATACTTATTAAACAATCCATGCACCATTTTTCAATCTTATACTAATTAATATTGCTTATTTACAGTATAAAAAAGTTCCGAGACAGTCGAATATTTCGCGGATCGAAAAAAGGAGAAAACGCGCCAAATATGTTTTAAAAAGCTATCCAATGGCGTCAAATCTGAAACCTTTAAAGAGAACCACCGAAGGAATGTACATATGTATGTATGTACATCCTATACATATAAATAAAATTGATGTATCTCTGTCTGTTCCGCATAATCTTCTAAATGGGTGAACCGATTGTGATGAAACTGCACAAATATGAAGAGAAGGTGATCAGGCAATGTATAGGCTACTTTTTTCTTATTGATTTTCGTTTATAACAATTGTGTTTGTTATAAGCAATTTAAAAAAAATTCTACCTTTTCCCATGAAACTACACAGACACAAAGTAAAGGGTGTCAAGAATGATATAAGCCACAAAACAATTTCTACCGAATCCGATAGAGCATTACAGGCATGAAGAGCGGGTTGCCAGAAAAAATCTGTTTATATTAGTTTGTTGTTTATAACAATTAAATTTGTTATAAATGAAGTCACAACAGTTTTTCCATATACTTGAACATTAAACGATTGTTAATTCAGTTTAAATATCAGAACGAACACTTATTTGATAATATCGACCATTAGAGCAGCGCCAAAATACTTAATTAAACCACGAAGATATGGGTTCATGAACTTCGCGTTAACTTGCTTTATGAACTCCACGTGACCGCATTCCAGGCGACTCGGAATTGTATTTTTGAAGACCCAGACAAAGTCGCGGTAGTTGATAACAAGAACGAATTCCAAATCATTACTTTTCTTTATCTTTTGATCTACTCAATGCAGCGACATCGAACTCACGTCCTTTCCAAAAGTGGAAAAAATCGTTTCATTTTCCTAAATTTTAGGTTTTTTTCCGAAATTAATGCAATTAATACATCTATTTTTATTTTTATCGAATTGCCTTATTACCTTTCCAACAAGGTACATGTACAGGTAAATAAAAGGAAATGCAAATTTAGACATGGAAAGCCTTTGTTGTATATTAAAAAAAAGTTTCATTTTAAAGACATTAAACTAAAATTAAACCCAAAATGCTTTGTGTAATTAAAAACCTATTTAAGTTCATTCTAGTATCTTACAAAAGATATTCAAAATGTTATCCGGCACCTTCGATGCATCTTATAACTTCCTGTTTAAGGAAGTTTAAGATTCAGGAAGAAGGGGCCAGCCTCTCCCATATTTTCATCGCTCCAGTCTCAGTTTTGTCGATTGCTCTCTGATGTGAATAAACTTAATACTTCATCAGAAACAGTCCGATGGAGTCAGATCTGGAGATCAAGGAGACCAAGGAATTTGGCCAGCCTCGTCTAATGCAGCGCTGTTGCTCCATCTTGAAACATTGCAGTTCCTAAAACGCAACCGAGGAAAATGTCCGATTAGATAAGGCAGCAAGGAGCCTGCATGCGTGACTCTAGCTGGCGAAAAATACAGAGGGGTCTTTATTTTCTTTGAGAAATTTTGCAACTTGTGAAATTAACTCGAAAAATATTACCATTTGAGAAATAAATCTAAACATATTAAATAATATGTCCTGACTGATTCGTCAACGCCGAGCCGAAACCGCTGAAGCTAATTAAATTGGAGTTTCTTTTGAAAATTAGAATTTAACTTTATGGTTGGAAATTGAGAATGGTTTCAGGGTATCTGGAAAATCATCCGCCTGGGGGGGTTAAAATTTCTAAGGATAGAACCATAAAAACTAGTATTGATTCAGGGTTAATTTCCCTATAACCTTGAAACGTAGATACTTAATTTCAAATCAATAGTCTAACTAAAAATAACAAATTACACGTCTGTAACTTTTGAAATGACAGAATTCAATACAAACTTTTATTCCTCATTTTAACCCTATTCTTCTTCTACATCTATTTATTTCCAAACGGACGATTTCGCTGGCAGATAGCTGGTTATTATATAAAATAAGAACGTGCGTATTGCATTATGTACAAACTTAAGTAATACAATTTTCTTTGTTAACAATTTTGGGTAAATATTATGGCCGCATTCCATTTTACTGGAACATGAAATCCGGCGTACTTGGAGTAGATCCGAACTATTCCTTCCTTGGAGAGGAGTACTTTGTTCAGGAGTACTTGGAGTAGGTTTTGCCATAGTAGATTTTGAGTTCTCCCAAAATCCAAAAGATGTTTTTTTTCTCAATTTGTTTATATTTAACTGTCAAGATGACCATTTTCCAATGCGATCAATTTCCTTGCCTTTTTTTACTACTCGAGCTTAAAAACACAAAACAAAACAATAATTTTAAGTAAGTGTCTGCATCTTTAGATCTAAAAGTGCGTTCCATTTTCGATATACTCCTACTACTCAAAGTACGCCGGATGACATCCTCCAAAGTGAAATGGAATGCGGTCTATGTGATGCAGCTTTTAGACCCTCACATCTCCAGCGATAGATGACTACAAAACGTTTGTAGTGGTTCTTTCTGCGGATAAATAAACCGACGAAGTGAACATTATCCAGCAAAGGGTCACTTCTCCCTTCCTTCAACTTCACATAATGGTTTTATAATCGTTCAGATAGCTGCAAACTACAAAAATACACTAATAAAACATGTTACAAGAATATTCCTTTTATTTTCAAATCTCTAATTTTGATTTTCAAAGGACATAGCTGCAAATTTTTCGCTAAAAAGCTCCTTCCCCTTACACTCCCTCATTTTACTGAGAAATTTTCTTACTTCTCTAATCACGTTGTCCTCAAGTAACTTTGTTTGCTGGAATACTTCTAAGAGAACGTTCTGAAAAATCATGAAAATTTCCTCATAAATGGCCAGTGGGGCTGAGCCTACGATATTTAATATTTTTAAACCCAACTCCGGGACCTTGTCTTGATCATCTGCAACCATCGGAATTAAGTACTTTCTCACGATATTCACATAATTGAGGACACAGTGCCTGAAGTTGTTGATGGCGCTATTCCCCAAATCGTTGGCGATTTCCTCGATAACCAAAATCACATCAGTTATATGAGGCAAAAGGCGATCGCAACGTGCAAGCCATTCAGTTTCTTTTACAGTGCAGCGTACATATACCTAAAGAAATTAATTTCTTATAAACCAAAATATATGTGCCTTGAAAGTTCAATTAAATCTTACGCTTGTTAGAAATTTGTGTATTTCTGCTCCATTTTCATATTCTTCAGGATGCAGGAATTTATCGAAAGTTTTAGGTTGTTCAGAAACGCTTAGAGAGTATTTTTGATAATAAAACTGGTTAATTGGGCGAAATCCGGCGACTTTCTTTCGAATCCAACATTTATCTGCAGGAAGAAATATGTTTTTAATAAAAATATTTTTCCAAACATCTACGAGAGCTTCTCACACAATTAAGATAGAAATGTCACTTACCTTCCTCATTTGTACGTGGTAAGAATTTCTTCGAAACTACCTGAACAAACTCAATAGCCAATCGTACGATCTCCTCCTTGAGATCCGAGTAAGAAACCATGTCCCAACGACACTTCTCCATTATTTGCCCGGCCATAACTAGCACAGGCGCTTTTACGCTGTTGAAGTCGCTATCATCTGCTGTACACTTATTGGCTATCAATACCATAGCTTTTAATAGCGCCTTAAGAGGCTCCAGGTTCATTGTCTCCAAGAAGCTCACAACGTTGGGATACACATGACTTTTAAATATATTAATCCGGTATGTGTGGTCGGAGTCGTATATTCCATAGATCAACTTTGAATACAGTCTCTCCCCGTATTTCCTGTTCATTAGATAATCCACAAGATCCTTTATGAAAAACTTCGACAATTTCCTAGTCTGTGTCATAACTACAAGGAAGTTCTTCACCTGTTCCTCTGAGTTCAATGCAGCAATTAAAAATTGTTCATAGCAGCAGCGTGGATTTTCGAAAGCAAGCATAAGAAATTCACTCGTATTAAAGACGTTAACCCATTTGTTGAAGAACTCGACTGTTCTTTCACATAGGTTTAAATGCTCAAACAGCTTTGTATCCAAGCCAAATTCTTTATTTCTATAATTAATTATTTCTTCTAATTGGAATCGGTCGAAATTCTGCAAGGAATCGAGAAGAAGCGCTATAGCACCCCAATGAATGCATTTAAAATCATTTGGCTCGTCCATGTACTCTAGTTGAATTTTGAGATAGTCTAATATTCGTGTGCAATTTGAAACTGTCATAAACTTCAGTTGCCCGCGAATTGTTTCTAAACACTCGTCATTGCCCAAGCTGTGCTGTCGATTGTTGACGAGTTCATCAAACCACATCTTCTTCTCATTTGCATCTATTGCACAATTTTCGATTTTGCGTAGAACTTCTCCCATGCAAGCGTCCTTTATTGATTCCTCTAGAGTCTTTGGTTTGATTGCTATGAACTGTAATTGATCTTGTACATCATGAGCAAATGCCTCATTGTTCTTCATTCGCTGCAGTACTATATAGGCTTTTTCGCCTACAATAAGCTGAAGATTGGAAAATTCGGGGAAATCTATTTCCACCCAATACATAAAGATGTCTATTGTTACGAGCATAACATTATATTGTAATGAATTTAAAAGGGTCATAATAATCTTATTCTGATTTTCTCTGATTAAATCTGAGTATTTTGTATCAGGTGGTGTGCTATAAGGACATAAATTTGTTCCTATTGAATAAACCTTTAGCTTTTCATCAATTTCTGCCTTTATATGGTTTTCAAAATTATCAAAGCAAAACAGAACCATGTTCAAGAGGTGTCGTATTGCAAATCCTGAGTATTTGAAAAATTGCCGCTTCGTCCAGTTTGAAAATTTATCCATATCTGGGGTATAAAATTGTCGCAGTAGTTCCATAGTATGATCATAGTAAATCCTACATATGCGTTTTTTATCCACTGTATCCAGTGCTATGTAATCAATACGGCAGATATTTGTGTACATGGATCGCACCAAATTATCTACTTTCTCAAGAACTTCATAGGGATCCAAAGGTTTTATTGAAGAAACAGCTGGCTCGTAGAACTGGAAAGCAAACCAGCACGGAGCGTAGCTTAGAAGTTCGTAAAAGTACTCTTCCAAACTGAGACCCCAAATCACATAAATTAAAAGACGCTTCGGAAGCTGAGGAATGACCTCTAAAACGTGAACTATGTTATCATCATCCTTCAGATTGAATTTGTAAGTGGAGTCTGTGTTCAGAGCAAGAAAAAGCGTAATTTTTCTCAGTTGTTGGTCAAACTTTGGTGACGGCTTGGTGTACTCATCGAAGTAGCCCTTCTCTGATAAGTGGGAACGGATGCGATAGACAATTTCATTTATTACGTGTTCGTTTCCTGATAATTATACAGAAGTTATTATAAATTTGATCGTGAACAAAATGTTAAAAATAAAAGATAACTTTTTTGTGGAAATGAAAAAGAAATTAAAAGAGTGCGAATTTTCATCCTTAAGCCATAGAAACTTCAATTTATTCGGTAACTTGCATAAAAAAAATGTCTATAAGATCGCTATGTGCATGCAACAGGCCAATTTAGAATAAAAAAAAACAAACAATTAAACTTGCGGTGAGGAGAAACACTCTAACAGAATGTGGTATAGTTGCATAAAATATTCATATACATATTTTAAAAATAAATACTCCTCGTATTTTTTCACTCGTTCGCTTTATTATACACCAAGAAACTAAAATGATTTAACTCAAATGAATTTGCGAAAAATTAATTTAAAAAAAATTTTATAGATTTTTAGAGCATGCATTATTACATTTTTTACCGTAGAAAGATATCCTAAAAAATAAAATGTTAAATACGGTCATATTTTCTGTTACTGTACTATATTTATTGGCCTTGGTTAACAAATTAAAGTCCAACGGAACTAACCGGTATTCGATTAGAAATCTAGGTGAATATAATCCGAATATACTCAAAGAAATCATTAATATCGTTAGCTTCAACATCATAGTGTGGGGATGTATTTCGAAGAGTATCTAAAGTCGAACCGTTTATAACAATTGAGAGGATAATGAAAAAAGAGGATTTTTTACACATTCTCAAGAATAACTTTCCGGATCTTCTATTAATTTGGCCAGCTTAAAGCATAAGTATAAAATGTATTATAAATTCTAAAAATCTAGACCAGCCACCCAAGAACGAACCAATGAAATTGCTGAATTGGCTGAATCCCGTGTAAAGTACAAGTCCTTCCCTGTGTTGTGCCTTTCGTTCCGTCAAAACATCCCCAGGCAAACGTTTAGTCTGGAAGTTTTTAGGACTTTTTGAGCAGTTTGCTCCAATTTACTTTTGGTGCGAATTGGTGGGAATTTAGGTTCTTATGAAATTTATTCGTTATCCAATCTATAGATATAAAAAAATAACGTTACTGATCGACAGACAACGCACAGACCAAACCGCTAGACCTAAAGAGCTGAAAATTTCACAGTGAATTCCTATAATGCCATGGATAACCGCTAAGAAAGTATTTTTTTTTATATTTATGCCTAAGGGGGTGAATCACGGGAATCTCATACAAGTTCGTCCAGCATGACGTCTCAGCAATTCTTTTACCCAGAAATGTAAGATGAAAATGTAATTATTTCATGAGTTGTTTTGTTGATAAGACTTGAATTATCAAATTATAAGAGTGAAGGAATGACGGGCAATAACTATAACTTCATATGTATGGCGCGGGCGAAGTCGCAGGTAAAAGCTAGTAATACATAAAAAAGATCCTGTACAAAATGTACGAGAAACCAATAGTTCTTGAGATATACGGTTGAGAAAAAATTAGCGTTTCTGCACCACCTCTAGGTAGAATACACAAACTCAAACGCGTGTAGTTGATTATGCGCCCTAAGTAATTTCTGTGACTAAGCAGTCGACCTTACGAATCGAAAAGAGTTTTGGATAAGAGGTTCTTAATTGAAATACAGAAATGACGATGTTCGCAAAAGAGTATAATAATAATAAATAAACGCTAAATGTTTTACTAATCCTATCTTTCTTCGTTTGTGAAAAAAGCAACTAAAATTATCTGAATATTTGTCATATTTTGCCCCTCTATTCTAAACTATTTTTAGATCTAAAGGTCGCGATTGGAAATAAAATTCTGTACTTGAGTTGTTGTAATTACGTGTTGCACTGAGATCTAAATCTCAACATCTATTTGTATCTTGTACGTAAAAAAAACAAAAAAAACAACAACTAGTCAAACGTGGTCAATTTGAACCAAAGTGATTCTCAAATACCTACCAAACTTTCGAGTAAAGTATAAAATAGATATTATAATTATATTTCAAAGATGATATGTACATATTAAATATTATATACAATAAGAGACTAATGGTTAGAGCTTGAATGAAAGTTCATTCATCTACATTATGATGGCTATTCAGTGTAGCAGAAATTGATTTCGATTCTTAATATTGCAATGATTTGAGTAAGGAACATTTCCAAATAAATTTGCGAATATTTCCAGAAAACTTCACAACAATAAAAAGACAATTCAGAATAAAAACAAATTTAAAGTTAAAACGGATGAATGAATCGCAACATTGTCAAAATTCGATGTTTAACAGAATGTACAAATGAGCATTCGACAGGTAAATTTAAATTAAATCCAGAGCTATATTACAAAGCAGGTTATAAAGTTCATAAGCTAAAGTTATTGCTTATTACACTAAAATAAGTAAAAATCCGCTTCGCTCACCTCCTTGACTTTGGATCTTGTTGATTCGTTTTAAGTGTTCATCGCAATATTCAAGCACACATTTTATTATATCGAAATCCTCGCAGTAATCCATGTTATAGTTGTTAGCAAACAATTTCAAAATATCATTTATGTCGCGCATAACGCTTTTATTCTTTAAAAAATCGTGGTAATCCACCGGTACTGTACATCACCAAAATGACATTTGAGTTGTCCATAAACAATTTTGTTTGACATACGTAAAGTTAGCCGCAGTTGAAATGACGAGGTGAATTTCAACTAGAAACGTGGTGAACACGTTTCTTAATGTAAATATTTTTGTAGGGTTTTCTAATCAATTAAAATAATAAGGTTTCTGATTAAGGGAATTGAGAAGAGTAATTAATAAACAATGAATATTTTATAATCAACAATATATTTATCGTAAAAATTTCTATACAATAACAACATTGCCATATGGTAAATAGGCTTTGGTAATTTTTTGAAACTTTAAGTAGTATTGCATCAGTTTAATGCTTTTATAATTAACATTTTATATATTTAAAAAACGTTTTTGGATAAATTGCAAAATAAAAGAGGAAATAATGAAAAAATTGCTGTAGCCACCTATCGATGGATGAGAGCAGCAAATTAAATTAACTAAATTCACCACAGCAATTTGATTCTCTCCACCACAGTAGTCGTCCACAACTGGGAGAGAAAACCTAAACCGAATGTGACATGGCGGCGTCTGCTGTGTAGGAACAAAGTTTGACTGATTTAGAAATTCATTTTTCTAATTTGATCATTTACACCGAAGAGGCGGAATTAAAAACGTATCGGAAATCGGCAACGAATCACAGTTGGAGCTAAGTTCGCTAAATCGAGCCCAGGAAGTTGTTCAAGCAGCGGAGTTCGCCCCAATGTTCGATTCATGACTAAAAAAAGAAAATTTGGAAGAGGAGAAAATTCCAACTCGGCGCACGGAAAAGGCACAGATTTTCGAAGTTTTCTACGGCTAAATAAAATTGTTAATCGAAATTGCATTGATGGTAATGCATGCTAGAAAACCGCAGCGAATGAGCGATGGGTAAATTGTAAAAGAATTTTTTTTTAACTTGCATCGAATTGAATGGTAAGGAAAATTTTCAACACTTCCTCCCTCTCCTTCTTCGTTGCAGGTACTTTGAAAAGCATCAGGCCCATCCTTATCAGGTAATTAAGTCTCTTATATCCACGAAATGTTATTCAATTTTCATTGAAAAATGTTATGCAAGGTATTTTCCGGACTTTTGCGGTAGGTAAACACTACGGCGTTGGCTGCGACACCGCGAGTTCGCCCAGGGGAAGTTGGACGAATTTTCCTCCATCCATGATTTGTTATCGATCTGTCATATAGAGGCATTTTTGCTTTTTCTCGCGTTCCGCTCGAATTTTTCCGGGGTTATCGGCATCCAGAATGTGAATCGCGACCGGATAATTGCTGAAATGTAATTTTGTAACAATTTGTTTGACGATTTGCATATGCATTGCCCTAATGCTCGATGCCCTCAATTCCCTTTCAAGTAATGTTGTAACTTCTCGACTACGGAAAATGCCTTCTCCACCTCCGACTTTCTTACAATTTTAAAGTACATATTAAGATTACAATAGTAAGAAGTGATTTTCTCCCCTTAGCAGAGCTCTAAATACAGTTCGAAAAGAGACTATGAACGGGATACATCTAGCAGATCTTCAAACTACGGTCGCGACCGGGATAACTCTCCATCGGCTGGAGGCGCCTCATTAAATAACGGCAGCAGTTCGTATCGATCCAATTCCCCGGATTTGGAATCTTCGCCCAGGCACGATATTCGCGATAGGGACCGGGACCGTGATAGGTTCAGCTATCTTCAAAAGATGAGAGAACGTGACAGGGATGTCTATAAGAAAGACAAATATTCAGGTGCCTAGCTCCACCAAATATCATTTGTACTAAACTAGCACTAACAAAAACCATTCCAGATAAGAGAGATCGAGGACGGGGTAGCGAAAGGGACTCGGAACATCGTACCAATCACGACAGGATTGATCGCCGATCATCCAAAATATGTACAACTAGCAGTAGTGATAAACGCTCCGGTTCGGACGACAGAGACCGTGAACGCGAGCGCGATTTAAGGGACAGTAAGCGTGACCGCAGTGAACGTGATCGTGACCGCGAAAGAGATCGGGAACGTGAACGCGATAGGGATAGAAATGATCGGGAACGTGAAAGGGATCGGGATCGTAGTGATAGAAGTGAAAGGGTGACTAGGATTGGTGATTGGAGTGAACATGTTAGCTCTTCAGGTAAGAAGCCTTTCCATAGCTACTCAGGTAAGAACTTTTCCCATTTCTTTATCCAGATATTTGTACTCGTCTTAGATATACATAGGTATTAGGTCTTCGTTCTCCCTTTGGTCTCTATGTAAATTTCCAATTTGGACACATTCTTCAAAATTGAATTCAAATTAGTAATAAAACCCTTTCGGGCTCCAGATTCGAGCCCTATAACTCTTAATAGGAAGCTAATGTCAGAAAATTTTAAATGATTTCATCGTTCAGCAGATGATGATGATAAAAGTAATAAATGTAAAGATTTAAGTAAATATGTACATATATATACAATAAGTACATAATAAGCAATTTCTGCTAACTTATCAGAGATGTTGAATCAAAATAAGGGGCGTATATATGATAATATTATTAGTCAAGTCAGTGGGGATAAAAAAGATGAGGTAGTAATGATTTTGAAATACAATATATTGTTCATGTAGGGACCTTGATGAAAAATAAAAGTGTTCGACGTGAGGAGTCAGTGATCCGCCATCTTGTATTAAAGATAACAAAAAACACTTTCACAGAATAAGGGGTAACGGTTTTATGAGAACAATGTTCAAATAAAGGTTGTAGATCAGAAAATTTCGCATCATTTGTTATCCTTTTTTGTAAGTCTAAAAGGGACTGAAGCATAGTTGAGGAAAGGTGCAATTTAACACGTTCCCTGCCACGTATACGAAAACGGTACTGAAATAAAAGCTTTCTGTTACCAAATGCATTTTTACGTGAAGTCTCTCACGAAAGTTTTCTTGAAAATTCTGGGAGAGAACATGTTAACGAAATTTTTACTCCAAAAAAATTTCAAACTTTATTTTTAGAAAATTTTGCAAATAATCAAGTCATGTATGTATTTTGTGTAATATAATACTATGTATAAGATTGTATCAATATGTATTATTAATAATCGAGTGGATAATGGGACTGGCGTTCAGTCCGCACGATTTTAGCGTCTCTTGCAGGGATACCAAGCCGCACTCACACTGAAGAGGTTGGCTTGGTGTTCGGGATCGAAACGCCAACATTTTTGGGCTCGTAAACCTCAGCAGACGAGCAATATTCTGAATAACTTTTTCAAAAAGAGTCCTTAATATGGAGTTATCGGGACCATAAGCGAAGGAAGGCAAGTTGAGCCGTTTATCAGCCAGCGACTCGGCTGGAAAATTTGACACAATTGTTTTTTACTTGTAATTTACAAAGCCCCAAAGTATTTTTGTACTCATACTCAAATACTTGATACAGATATTGCTATAATATCAGCAAGTTCAATTTATTCTTTTCCTATAACTTATAGTAATTTTATAAAACTGTGTTCTTGGCGTATCAGAGATTATATTTTTGAAAAGATTGTCAGGGAAAGTTAACTGTTAACTTCATCAGCACCTGTAGAAAGATTATTTTCATTGGCAGGCTTAATAAACACACCAAGAAGACACACACCAAATTCGAAAAATTCTTTTAAAAGCAATTGCCACTTGGATCACGGAAATATGTTGAGAGATGCTCCAATAAAATTCTTAATTAGAACTTAAATTTATTTAACAATTTTTTTTCTTGTCAACAAAAACTAGACAATAGATATAGTATAAGTGCAGAAGAACTCAGTTTATTCGAATATGTATTTGAGTATAAGTACAAAAGGACTTTGAGGGTGAATACGAGTAAAAAATATTTTGGGGCTGAGTAAGAGTACTTTTACTGAGCCCCGAAAAACAATGAATGCGGAGTATTGGGCACTAGGATTTATACTCACTGTTGGAAATCTATACAAACATAAGTAAATTAATACGTGAAAATCGAAAATTGTCGTAACTTTTTTTAGTATTTTTTATAAAAGGAGGGGAATGAAACTTATGCCAATCGAAAGGTACTGTGCCATATGTGTGCAAAAAAAAAAATCATGCGTAATTTGCCGTTGGGGCAGGTACAATAAAATGAACATAAACACGTCGTTTCCCCATACAAAAACGCTTTTACCAATTAAATAAAAGTATTTTGATCAAGTTTATGGTTGTATGAGCTTAGATCCCTTTGCCTTCCCCACATAGGCAGGTTGAATTTCTATTCTACCACATTCCACACTAGTTTGCATTATTTTCAAACTTTGGTTTTAAACCAACAAAGATTGTCACATTTTTAAGTTTTATTCAGAAACATTTTTATATACAACAAAATATTTCATCATCATGTACACAATAGGTAAACTTAAATGTACAGCTATGGAAATTTAATTAAGACCACCTTAAATTTATCTGCAGATTTTTGACTTTTTTTTGTAAACCACTTTGTACAAATGTTCGATATGCATTTTAAACTAAATAGTAATAGTAACGATAAATTTCCACTGGTTGACTGTCCAGGTCAAATGAGATCGAGCAAATGTGACCCGCATTTTACGCTGCTTCGATGTAAGGCTTATTTCTGGAAACACGGCCGTACGGTCAATTTCGATTAAACGGTTTCTAATGCCCGTTCTCCAATTGCGAACCGACCAACTACGAACCAAATAACATCGCGCCATCGCTTTCCATTTTCTTATTAGAGTCATCTTCTCTCTCGCTTGTGTTTTGGTCAACCGAGCTAACTTTTTAAATGTGTGCGTTTAACCAAAAGTAATAGTCCCCCATTCAGCAACGATATTGTACCAGAATAGTGACGTCGCCGCAGCTTTTCCGCCGGTTGCCAAAACACCAGTGCACTAATTATAACACGAAACACTTATAAAAATGTGCACGGTAATTTCAGGAAAATATAAAAAGTAAAATTGAGAAGTTTTTCCGCTCAAAAAGTGGTAAAAACTTCCACATTTAATATTTGCCCGATTGTGTTTTCGCAGCTGACAGGCACAACTACAGGCAAGGGCTTAATACTTTACACGGGGTTGAGCTTTTTCTTTCGGTGGTTCGTAGTTGGTCGGTTCGCAATTGGAGAACGGGCATAACGGTTCGTGGCGTTATCTGGACGCCGAATTCAGCCGAAATTTCCCGATGAATATCAACGGAGCTTTTTCGAGGGTCCTTTTTTGACAAAAGCTGCGTTTTTTTCACCGGGGTTTGTGACCAGATCAGCGGTTTTACATGTAAGTCACTAAATCCTGTCCCTGACCAGGGTTTCGGTCACACACCCAGATGATTAGTTCCAAATATTCTACCAGAGGCGCTGTTCCCATATACGCTAGTAAGGTATCTCTCATCAACGACAACCGCGCCACCTGTGAGTCCCGCCAAGGAAAACTTCTATTGCAAATGAATAAAAATGCAAGGTTTTGTCTTTCTCACTATCACTATCGCAAAGAGGGACGCAGCACCGACGTCCACTCACTCGTTTTTTTGCGTTCCACTCACTCGTTTTTTTGCGTTTGTTTCCATTGACTGAGCACATGGCTTGCATTAGAAGTTTTGGCGGAAAAACCTGTAGGTGGCGCTAGTGGAGATACCTTACTAGCGTATTTCGTATTTAAAATGTTGACTAAGCCGGGTTTTTAACCTGAGTCGTTTTTTTCATTTGACGCTAATCTGGTCACAAACCCCGGTGAAAAAAACGCAGCTAAAAGTGCAATTTTTCGGTCAACTCGCGCTGTTGTTTTTCGTGGTCTGGCTTTTCGCGCAACGTTGTCCATGATATGTATTATTATTCCAAAAATATTTTAGTGCATTAATGACCATCGTTTTTGACCGATTCATTTGAGTTGCAATTTGTCTATATGACAGGGCAGCTTCTTTGAGTGCCTTTTGTTCTGCTGGTGAGCATCTCTTAGCTCTCCCCATGTTTTTTTTTCTTTCTAACGAGAAAAAAGTAATCTAAAACACTGTTGACACTCAATCAAACCTCAATTTACCAAATATACCAACAATTTTTAGAATTATTTTAAAGATGACGTCCCCAAAACTTAATGGTCTTAATTATATTTCCGAAGGAATATTTTAATTAATCCACAACACAACTAAATTGTATACTCCATAAGCACGTGTTTAACACAAACTGAACTAAAATTGATGATCGTTATCAGAACAAAGAAATGCCAACTCAAAAATAACGGTAGAATGTCTACAAATAGCAAAGAATGAGTTATAGCTTAGCTATAAATATGTATGGGGTCCTAACTATATTTCCATAGCTGTACATATACGAATTAGGGCCAATAGTTTTGAATTTAACTTTATTTCAAAAGCAACTTAGTCAAACTTTTGATTATGACTTTTTTATCTAAGAAATCTTTGAAAGAGAAATTTGGTTAAACATTAAACTAGTTATTAAGCATTAAAAAGCTCTTTAGGATCAACTGCACGTCAATGTGCTGCGTGCGAGTTAGTGCTTTCGTTTTTGAGCTCTAGAACTGGAAAAAAATCTGATCATTGTATTAATGAACTTAACATTTTTTTAAATATTTTAGCTTCTATAAAACTACATATTTTTCTAATTTAGGCTTTAAACTTATGCGTTTTGCTATTTTTAAAACATTTGAACATTTTTGTTTAAAATTATTACCAAAATTATGGGGTTTCTTTAACCCCATTTTTATTAAAGTTTTGCTTTGTTATAGGAATAGTAATGCCTGGGCAACGTCGGATACGGTATGATTATAATAGAATTATGACGCACTTATCAGCATATTGCTGGAAACATTCACCTAATTCTATACCTCACAGGCATTAGAATTTAGGCTCTGTGGATCCTTCCCTAAAATTCTTAAATAACGCAAAAAAAAAATATATTTACAGGGTGTTTTGCTAAGGTCTGAACAGGGGTATGCCAATCGATTCTAAATGGCATCCTGATCAACGTTTGTTCGGACACCCCCCCCTTCAAATCGGTCCTTCCCCCCTAAAATCGCGATTGAAAATTTCGAGGAGGTCAACCTAGAAAATGCATTATAAGTTCTTTCAGAGATTAATAACGCATTAGAAAGCTGAGCCTTCAAGCTTTCCAACGATACCACCCACGACCAAATCCGTCAATAAAGAAGCGGGGGAGACCCCGTCAAATTTCGAAAATGGCAATTTCAAAGCCCAAAATTTGACCTTAACCCTTCATTCTGCCGATTTTTTGTATGAGAAGATCGAAACTTTTTTTGAGAAAAAGCTTCCCTTTCATGTGGCCGTTCTCTGAAAAAAAACACCACTCAAATCCGACGGCACGTTCCGAAGTTATTCGTCTTATAATAATGAATACAACAACAACACCCACTGCCCGCAATGAATTACTATTGGAATGTGACGTCACTTTCCAATTGGACTTCATTGCGGGTAATGGGTTTTGTTGTTGTATAAATAATTATAACACGAATAACTTCGGAACGCGCCGTCGGATTCGCGTGCGGTTGTTTTCTTGAGAAAGGCCACATGACGGAAGCTTTTTCTCAAAAAAAGTTTCGATCTTCCCATACAAAAAATCGGCAGAATGAAGGGTTAAGGTCAAATTTTGGGCTTTGAAATTGCCATTTTCGAAATTTGACGGGGTCTCCCCCGCTTCTTTTTTGACGGATTTGGTCGTGGGTGGTATCGTTGGAAAGCTTGAAGGCTCAGCTTTCTAATGCGTTATTAATCAGTATCGTAGGATGTCTCTGAAAGAACTTATAATGCATTTTCTAGGTTGACCTCTTCCAAATTTTCAATCGCGATTTTAAGGGGGAAGGACCGATTTGAAGGGGGGGTGTCCGAACAAACGTTGATCAGGATACCATTTAGAATCGATTGGCATACCCCTGTTCAGACCTTAGCAAAACACCCTTTATATCACTACATATTTCAAAACATTGACCTCTTTCGTGTCTGTCTGTCTGTCTGTCTGTCTGTCTGTCTGCGATTCTCTCCGTAGTTAACGTGCGTTTTTTCCTGTTTTCACGATTATATGTAATATAGATTCACAAAGTTGTATATTGATGCACGTTTTGTTTTCAATTGATGATGATGAATATCGGTAATTTCGAAAAAAAAAGCAATCGTTGATGAGGTAATTTTCGTATGCGCTGCGTAAACTAAATAATTGGTATACCGATCAACACCTAGTTGGGCTAGCTAGTATGAGTATAAAAATAAAAGAGGCAGACAATTTTTATGAGAACTTTTTGAAGGCAGACGCTTTTTAGTATATTAACATATACCGGATTGCCGAATCAATGAAACAAATGCGTAAGCGAACTAGGATTTCTTGTTATGGCTTGAATCGCATTTTTGGGCAAATAACAGCTCTACCAAAACGTGGAGTGAGTAGTCTACACTGCGAAATGTCGAAGTGGCGATTCTCAAATTTTTCAAAATTTGCTATTTTTGTTAATTTTGTGAAAAAAATTGAGATATTGAAACTGATTTTCTGTAACTCCTTTCGCGCAATTTCACGCGATATAGTAATTATAAAAATATATTTTAGTTTTTGAATTACTTCTTTCTGGCCAAAAATAAGGCTACATTTCCAATGCTAGCGTAGCGTAGCGTGGTTCTGTGCTCCCTTTCCCACTTGTTCACTTTTACATATACATGTCTCCCTCTAATCCACGCTGGGGACGTTTGAATTCCAATCTGGAGTAGAGCAATTCCTACTTCAGATTCAAGCTCTTCGAAAAATGTTCGAATTTTTGGTTAGACTAGTTTTCACTAGATGGAGTTTTTAAAGCTCTTCTGATTCCCTTTCTGAAAAAACATTTATTTTTGGCCAAAAAGAAGTAATTCAAAAACTAAAATATATTTTTATAATTACTATATCCTTTTGGCGTGAAATTGCGCGAAACGAGTTCTAGAAGATGCCTTTAAAATATTGAGAAAAACAGGTGGCGCTCGTGCATTCGAAATTTTGATTCGAACATGCTGAGACCTCATAAACAGCTGATTGCAGTTTATTAACGTAATGAATGAAATTCGAAATTCACGCTACGCTCGCATTGGAAACAGGCTCAATCTGCGCTGAGCCTCAGCGAAAGCACACTCCAGCATTGGAAACGTAGCCTAAATGTTTTTTTTAGAAAGGGAATCAGAAGAGCTTTTAAAACTCCATCTAGTGAAAACTAGTCTAACCAAAAATTTGAACATTTTTCGAAGAGCTTGAATCTGAAGTAGGAATTGCTCTACTCCAGATTGGAATTTAAACGTCCCCAGCGTGGATTAGAGGGAGACATGTATATGTAAAAATGAACAAGTGGGAAAGGGAGCACAGATCCACGCTACGATACGCTAGCATTGGAAACGTAGCCTTATAGGCAACGTTTGTAGCCGGGGGTTGAGAATGTGTTCTTCCATTCCAGGTAGTGCTGGCGAAGGAACGAAGGAGTTTTTATCGAACGAAGCGGTTGCATGCAAAAGTATAGACAGAATTTATGTTCTAAATGGCTCTTGGGCGGCACCGATTATCATCATAGATGCTCTAACGCGCCAGCGATTAAGCGATTATTACAGATTAGGGACACCAGCCATTCAAATAATACTAAAATATCTTGTTGTTAGGCTTATAAAATGTCACTCGGAACTCTCAACGTCATTTTTCATGCCGAAATGTATAATTTAGTGCGATAATCTAGTACATCACTCTTAAGTGGTTTAGGGAATCCCGATTTGCTCTAAGTTAGAAAACCTTGTGTGAGTTAGAGAAGCTCTAAACTCTAAATCGTTAGGGAATCCCAGGACAGGAAAACGAATTCGTCTGATCTGGTGATGGTGATGCGATGTTCGTCGTTCCTCTGCGTTTTTAGAATTGAAGAATGATGCTTTGCCTGGCTAACAGTAGATGCTTCATCAGCATCAGAAGAAACGGTCAGATCTAAAGTGTCAGGTCCAACGACGAAAAATGCTGGTTTCAATTTGTCTATGCTGACCGTAATTCGCTGGTTCCTTAAGGCCGTTCTCCAATGCACGGATCACCCAACCGCGAACGAACCAAAATCGCGCCATCTCGTCCCACATGAATGTGGCGTCATCTTCCCTCTCGCTCGTGTTTTGGTCGACCTTATGGGGGACTAGCCTCCATTTAAATTTTATTTAAAGTATTTAATTTTTAGTTAAAAATAGTTTTAACTTTTATTTCCAATTTTATTATTAATTTTAAATTGTTAGTTTATTTTTACATGATATTTGATTTTACAATTATTTTATTATTAATTTTTACATTAGAACTTTATCATCCGAAGTCTATCCGAAAACTGATATTTTCCATTTTTTAAAAACAAAAACTTCATCTCGTAACCTGCTACGATTTCCACTTTTATTTCACAGCTTGCTTTATTGCAACCGCCACAACCTGGCTAACTTTTTCTTGGTGCGTGTTAACCACATAGTACTAGTTGCCCATTCAGCAACGATATTGTACCAGAATAGTGACATCGCCGCAGCTTTTCCGCCGGTTGTCTAAACATCAGTGCACTAATTATAACACGAAGCACTTATAAAAATGTGCACGGTAGTTTCAGGAGAATATTAAAAGTTAAATTGATAATTTTGTCCGCTTAAAAAGTGGTAAAAACTTCCACATTTAACATTTGCCCGATTGTGTTTTCGCAGCTGGCAGGCACAACTACAGGCAAGGGCTTATACTTTACACGAGATTCAGCATTTTCGTTCGGTGGTTCGTGGTTGGGTGGTCCGCGCATTAGAGAAAGGCCTTTAGCATGATGTCGCAGGTTTTATTATTTCTAGATAAAACCAGATGAGGGAAAGTGTACGGTGGTTGAAGTGCAGCCCGCACGAGGTCTGTGCGAAGCATGACGTGAGTGCAAACTGCAAGGTCCTTGTGCACGAAAACATTCGGCCTGGAATGTCGCGATGCTGGAACTGGTCGTATCTTTGCGATATGTGACCTCAGGCGGTCGGGCAAAGACAGGTGGGTCAATAGTTTCGCCAGATGGAACGAAAAACTCTCCGGGGACCCTAAGAGATTCGCCATACACCATTTCTGCAACCCATGTGCGAAGTTCAGGCTTCCAAGCTGTCCGAAGACCCAACAAAACCAACGGCAGAGTTTCCGTCCAAACCGTATTACCGTAGCTCATAATGGCTGCCGTCAGGGTTCGATGCCCACGCTCCACCAAGCCTTTACATTGTGGGTGGTTGCTAGTAGTCCGGGAGAGATTAATTCCACATAGTCTCGCGACTTCCTTGAAGAAATGTGACTCAAACTGTCTGCCCTGATCCGTTTTCACGCGCTTATGACAGCCAAATCGCGAGATCCAGACAGATGAATGCCTTTGCAACGGTTTCGGCTGTTATGTCCGTCAAGGGAATCGCCTCCGGCCAGCGACTGTAGCGATTTATAAGTGTGAGACAGTATCTAAATCCCTCCGATGGAGGTAGAGGTCCTATCAGATCAATATGCACATGTGCAAAACGCACAGATGGTACTGAGAAATCTCCCAACGATGAAGAGACGTGGCGTGAAATATTGCACCGCAGGCAGGATGGACATGACCGAGACCATGCTCTGCAGTCACCAACCATCGACTTCCATGTGAACTTCTCGGAAATCAGCCTCACCGTTGCCCTAATTCCAAGATGACTAAGACCATGCAAGGAGTCAAACGCCTAGCGTCTAAACGGTTTAGTGAGGTATGGGCGACGGCGATCTGTGCTGGTATCGCAATACACGTAGGCGTCAGATCCAGTAGTAACACCTTCTTGAAGCGAAGTCCGGTTTCCTCCCTCAGCAGTCTGGCAAGCTCCTCATGCTCCCTTTGAGAAAGAAACAAGGCAACAAAGTCCGTAGGGGCCGTGATTGACTCCACTTGTGACAAGCAATCTGCCACAATGTTTTGCTCACCGGAAATGTGGCGAATGTCGTTTGTAAATTGGGGTACAAACCCCACCTCCGATGACTTTTTTGAATAGAATGCGAGCGGCCTCCAGAACTAGGAGGATTTTTGTTGTAGTACCGCTCCTATGGCTAGTTGGCTGGCATCCACGACAAAAGCCAGGTATGCGCCACCATCAGGATGAGCGAGCAAAGCCGCGCTCGAGAGACCAGCCTTGCATTTTTCAAGCTCAGGTGACCAGACGATAGGGGTAGGACAGCCTTTAACCTTGGGTCCTGTGAGCAATTCATTGAGTGGTTGCTGAAGCGCAGCAACATGCGGAATATGCCTGCGATAAAATTTTAGCACGCCCAGGAATCTGCGCAAAGCACGGATTGTGCCTGGTTTAGGAAAACTCTGAATAGCTATAACTCTGTACTCTGTCCTGAAGAGGGAAGCATCCGGCCGCTGAGACAGTATATCCGAGAAAGGTAACCTTAGAAGCGCCGAAAACACATTTTGCAGGATTGATTATCACACCATAATCAGTTAGCCGCTGAAAGAGTACTCGTAGAAGCTCCATGTGTTCGTCCTTACTCTTGGATGAAACCAGGATGTCATCCATGTAAGCAAAACAAAACGGCAACTCCCGCAGAACCTCATCGATAAAACGTTGGCACGTTTGAGCCGCGTTACGTAGACCAAAACCCATAAAAGGAAACTCAAAGAGTTCAAATGGTGTAATTAACGCAGTTTTTGGGATGTCCTCCTGAGCCACCGGTATTTGTGTGAAAACCTTTGCGCAGTCTGTTGTACTAAAGAAGAAACAATCGTGCAAAGCATGCGACAAATCCAAAATATGTCGAACCGGATATCTGTCGGGTATGGTACGTGTATTTAAGGCTCGATAATCTAGTCCCCAGGCCCAGGACCTTTAATTTTTTTGACACATACAAATGTCAAACTTTGTGAGCGTCTTCTTTGCGACGAGTCCGACAAACTTTTCCAATGCGAAAACTTTCGGCGCTTCTGCGTTTTCGAATGTCCGACTTCCGGAATTGTCGGTATGACGTCATTATGACTCTCCGTACATACAAGTTTTATTTTTTTAAAATTGTTTAATAAAATTATTTGAAAAATTGTGGTCAACTTGTCCGACAAAAATCCTGCTGCGTATGAGGTGTCCGCCACCCCCAAATTGTCGGTATGACGTCATTATGACTCCCCGTACATACAAGTTTTATTTTTTTTAAATTGTTTAATAAAATTAATTGAAAAATTGTGGTCAACTTGTCCGACAAAAATCATGCTGCGTATGAGGTGTCCGCCACCCCCAAATGGTCGGTATGACGTCATCATGTCTCCCCGTACATACATGTCGGACAAAAATAACAATGATATATAGTAGTATTCTAAATGCAAATATCGATTTGTCCGACAAATATATTGAGTTAATTAGTCAGTCCGACAAGAAAATGAAATTATTACCAAAGGCACGCTTTTTTTTGTCAATCTCTGACTGAATAAGCTTAAATGTTCAAATATATTATTGAAATACTGTTTTCTTTTACATTGATATTTTATTTTATGTACGAAAGGTAAAAAAATATGTATTTTATTTTTTATTTAAATATAAAAAAAAAAAATTCACGTAACATTACAATTCATCATCATCATCATCATTATCATCATAATCTTCATCATCATTTTCACTACCTTCATCAATGTCGTCCTCGTCACTACCGTCGCTATTATCATCAGATGCTGGAACACAATTAGAAAATGTATTACAAGTTTATCGAATGAGTATTAAAGTGATATTTAATATTAATAGAATACCTAATATTTCTGAAGAAATTTCAGATAATAGTGGACTTTCGGGCCCATCAAACCAATAAAATTGAAATTTCCCGTCCATCAAAACCCAGCCATAATCTTCAGGAGTTGCTTCCGTCGGATTGCGCATATATGCATTGCACCATATGTTGCTTATGTATTGCGTCCTTTTAATATGTTGCAAAAGTTCTTGCTTGGTGGGCGGTAGAGTTGACGCATCGCAGGACCTAATCTTCTTTTTTAAAACTTCCTCCGGATAGTTGCTTGATTTATTTGAATTTTTTATGTCAAAGTGAAGTTCTTCTTGCCCTCTCAAATCGTGTTCGTAGTCCTTAAGACTAGGTGTAGGATACGTATCAAGTACAATGTGTGTCTCTTTTCTATTATGCACAATTACTTTGAAAATAAACTCAGAAATTTTGCCATAAGTATTAGGTACATTTTTCAAGGTGTGCAGTACATAAAATCCATCAATAATATGAATATCTGCTTCTGGAACCTGAATATTCAGCGGTTGTTCTGTTTTCAAAATGTCGATAATTACAGATTTTTGCGTCTTACAAATAGTAACCTCTATGATATGGGTATCAAATGAGAGAGTTTGATGAGCGAAACACAATAAGTGAGGTGACGCCATTTCTAAATTCAATGTGGTGGACGTCACAAAATGGCGATTTATAATATCCATAGTTACCCCTATGATATGTATATCAAATGAGAGGGCTTGATGAGCGAGATTTACTTATGTAGATAAACAATAATACAATAATTGAAGGGTTGTAGTGTAAAGGATCTACATCTACATAAGTAAATGAATTATTATGAAGAAATATTAAATGATTTATAAATTTTTAATTTTTTATTAGTTTGCAGTACTGTATTTGTCGGACACATATTTTTGTACAATCAGTACTTTATTTTAAATCGAAAAATATTATATTTGAAGTTGTATGTACGGGGAGACATGATGACGTCATACCGACAATTTGGGGGTGGCAAACACCTCATACGCAGCATGATTTTTGTCGGACAAGTTGACCACAATTTTTCAATTAATTTTATTAAACAATTTTTAAAAAATAATACTTGTATGTACGGGGAGTCATAATGACGTCATACCGACAATTCCGGAAGTCGGGCATTCGAAAACGCAGAAGCGCCGAAAGTTTTCGCATTGGAAAAGTTTGTCGGACTCGTCGCAAAGAAGACGCTCACAAAGTTTGACATTTGTATGTGTCAAAAAAATTAAAGGTCCTAGGCCTGGGGACTAATCCCTTTTTGGCCACCATATGCAGTGGAGAAGACCATGGGCTGTCCGATCGTCGCGCTGTACCCTCGCGCACCATTAGCTCGAACTCGGCCTTTGCAACACGCAGGTAATTAGGAGCCAAACGACGTGCACTGCACGACACAGGTGGGCCTGGAGTAGTGCGAATAGGATACTTGTCTTATGACGAACCTTCCAGGGAACGCCAGCTAGGCGAACAAGGTCCGGAGAATTTACAAGTAAATCATGAACACTAGATGATCCAGTTGCAGTTTTGACACTTGTTTGGGCAGAATTTGTAGGAGAGCCAGAAACCGACAAGCATGTGATGCCATCTATGAGTTTGCACTGTTTAATGTCGGGTATCAGATGATAGTGCCGGAGAAAATCTGCTCCGAGGATTGGTTCGGCAATGTCGGCGTCAATAAAACGCCAACAAAAATCTCTTTTAAGGCCTACATCAATATTAATGGGGTACATACCGTATGTAGATATGATGCTGTTGTTTGCTGCTGAAAGGTCGTAATTGGTTTTCTTCCGCTGTTCCCGAAATAAGCGACGCGTAAAAATTGAAAGATCCGAGTCGGTGTCCACCAAGAAACGACGTCGAGTAAAATTGTCTACAGCAAACAAGCTTTGGGACGTATCAAGTTGGTAGTCAGAAAATGTATCTACTGCTAACCGCCTACCGAGTTTTGGGACCTGTAACTGCCAGGAGCAGTGCACCGTTGTGCCTTTTCGCGAATTCTTCGATCAGGGTCTTTTTGACCTGCCCCGCCCCGCCGACAATTGTTTAAAATTCCTCGCAAGTGAAGCAATTTGTCCCTCCGCGATTTCGGCCACAGCATTCGGCGGGATGTCCTGTTGCGAGGCTATAATCGTTTGGACATGGTTCGGCAAGCGACTGTTCCACAGCGTGCGAAGCAAGGAATCTAGAACCGTTTCTGTACCGACAAGACGCCGAAGATATCTAAGGAACTGCGACAATTTTTTATCGCCCATTTGTTCACTTGTTAACAGTTGGCGAATTCGCTCCTCGCGGGAAGCTGAAATGCGGCACATTAGTTCCGATTTTAAGCACTCATATTTCCCGATAGCCGGCGGACTAATTATTATGTCTTGCACTTCAGCGGCGGAATGCTGATCCAATTACGCCACAAGATGGTGGAAGCGCGAGCTGTCAAAAGTGATTCGCCCAAGCGCAAATTGCGATTCTATTTGAGCAAACCAAATTGCGGGGTTTTCGGGCCAGAAAGGTTGAAGACGCAAATTTACCCTGTCGATATGAGGCCCCTCGGGCTGTTGCTCGGGTTGCTGTTGCCGCACCTGTTGCTCAGGCTGCTGCGCCTGTTGCTGTGTCTGCTGCTGGAGTCCTCGTATTTTTGTTGGAGCTGCTCGAGCTTAATTTCTTAAGTTTTCGCAGAAATGTAGTTTTTTTTTTTTTTTGAAGTGAAAACTTCTTTAGCGGCGTTGTGCACTTTTTTTGGGATGGGTAAAAAATGTTAAACTCGCGTCAGGACACGTGACCTGATCGAAAATTCGTAAGACGGAGGCAGAGTAGACCGCCGGCGCGGCGTAGGAGAGGAAGTAATATCCCCCTCTCTTTCTACCGCGCGGCGAAAATGTATGCCTGCTCCTGCTGTTTCGTTTAAGCGGCGCAGGGCGCTTGCCCGAGTGTGCGTGTGTGTTTGTACTACAGCCTGCTACGCGCATCCACGGATGCACAACGTTAATGTTCAAGGTTTCACTTCTGCCGGCACTCCCGGAGTGGGAGGGAGGTGGAATGCATTTACGCACTTAGGAACTACCCCGTCGTGCCGGACTCCCTTTCGGACTACCGGCTAAAACACCCCCCTTGTCGCATCGGGGAACTAGCTTGGAACTGTTTAGCACATTACTTCGGGCTAGACCCCTTTTTTCTAAGCCTGGTGGCTCTCTCCTGGGATCATAACTGCTTCGTGTCTCTCCAGGTCCACTTTCTTTGCCCGAAGTATGTGCTGCACCCGATGCGGCACCACTGCCCAGTTTTCCTCCGTCTGGAGCATGATGTCCACTATCGTCTCAGGTAAGATCTCCCCGGCCTCTGCTGGTATTTCCTCCTTACACCACCTCCATTTAGCGCACTGGAAGAAGGTGTGTTCTGCGTCATCTTTTACCCCGGGGTAGTACAAACAAGTTGTCTGACTCCGCTTTTCCCATTTTGTACAGGTATCCCCTGGAGTATCCGTGGTCGCTCAGAAGCTGCGTCAGATAGTAGTCCGTCTCTCCGTGTCCTCTCGTTAGCCAGCGGTTGATATCTTCCACTGTAAAAATTGGGAAATGTAGTGAAATTATGGGAATCAATCGATCTTTTAGGCCGTTTTCAAATTCACATACACTTGCACTTTCCAATATTTTTTCGGACTACACTTGCTCTCAGCGTTTATAGGCATTTCGAATTGGACTGATCTACATTTTGTCGATCACAATATCAACGAATGTCTTTAATATATGCTTCAGAGATAAATTTAAATAAAAAAGAAAAATTTAATATACCACGTTTTTAAAACGAACTGTAAAGTATAAAATAATTTCTCCTAACCCCATACAGATAGTCCTGGAAATTTGTGATTGTGAATTTGTAATAGCTATGAAAACGTAAGATTAAAAACGAAAAACGTGGGGCGCAATAGGAATAGATAAATTGATTCATGAACAGTTCACCTATGACTAACAATTTTATTGCATTGCAACTGAGTTCTCAACCCAGCTACTCTGCATTCCTTACTATTGTTTATACTCTATATTTATATATTTGATTGTAACTCTTCATAAGAAATTATGCATCCCAATCAACCTTCCAACTCCAATTTATTGAGATCGGCAATATTGGCCGCACTGTGTAGGTACGGTTTGATTTTGGTTTTGGGCCTTGCCCGGGCAATACTGATCTGTTAAGAGTATGCAAAAGTTTCCGGTGTCTCTTTTTATGAATTTCGCAAGCATTGGTATTTATACGAGAGCGGTTTGATAAGTCAGTGATTTTTTGAATTTCCCGCGCAAATATTTTAAATTCATCACTGCTGCCCCCAACTGCCATTTATTAATAGACTACTGTCAAATTTTGAGCAAGCTGAGTAATTTAGTTTATGCTTGATAGCCATTGAAAGCAGATAACCTCTTAACTTTTAACAGAAATGGAAAAAAGTGAATTTCGTGTGCTGATTAAGCATTATTTTTTGCGTTAAAAAAACCATCAACGAAACCAAGGAAAGTCTTGATAAATACTATGGGGACACTGCACCATCAATTTCAATGGTTAAGAAGTGGTTTACTGAGTTCCGTTGTGGTCGCATCAGCACAAGTGACGCCGAATGTTCAGGTCGCCCAAAAGAGGTCGTTACACCAGAAATCGTCGATAAAATCCATGGAATGATATTGGATGACCGGAGAATGAAGTTGCGTGAGGTGGGTAAGGCTGTAGACATCTCAAGTGAGCGGGTACATCATGAATATTTGGATCTGAAAAAGCTATCCGCGCGATGGGTGCCGCGATTGCTCACACTCGACCATAAGCGCAACCGTGTGACCACTTCAAAGGATTGTTTGGCGATGTTCAGCCGCAATCCGAACGAGTTTTTGCGCCATTTCATAACCGTTGACGAAACATGGATACATCACAATACACCAGAGACCAAGGAACAATCAAAACAGTGAGTTTCTCGAAGTGAACGTGCACCAAAGAAGGCGAAATTGTGTTTGTCAGCCAACAAAGTCATGGCTACGGTTTTTTGGGATGCACGCGGTATCATTCATATCGATTACCTCGAAAAGGGCAAAACGATCACTGGTAAATATTATTCAGAGCTTTTGGACAGATTTGATATTGATTTGAAGCAAAAACGACCGCATTTGGCGAAGAAAAAAATGTTGTTCCATCACGACAATGCACGGGTGCACACGTGTGTTGTCACCATGGCAAAAATCCATGAATTGGGCTACGAACTGCTACCCCATCCAGCATTTTCTCCAGATTTAGTCCCATGTGACTATTTCCTATTTCCAAACCTGAAGAAATGGCTGGGTGGTAAGAGGTTTGGGTCAAATGAAGAGGTCATCACAGAAACAAACGCCTATTTTGAGAGTCTTGAGAAAAGCTATTATTTGGAAGGAATAAAAAAATTGGAAAAACGCTGGACTAAGTGTATAGAGTTAAAAGGAGATTATGAGCCTTATTCCGGTTGTGACCTCACTTTCGCGACTAGTCTCACTGTAGTTGTCACCTCATCTCACATGTGGTATTCTCATTGTCGAGTGACAATCCCGTGAGTTTCTACTACGTTTCTACGTATTTACACTTTTTCCTTCTCCATCTTCTAAACTCACTTGATAATCAATGCTGACTAAAAATGACACTTTTGCGCAGGACACACCCACTTCAACTGAGAACGGGAATACTACGACTCTCGATATTTGTCGGAATATACCGACAGATGTCACTTAGAACGACAACGAGAATACCGAAATCACAGACTCACGTCACATAGCATGTGCCCGCCCTCGTATTCTTGGTGTTTTTTTTTTCTTTTAACATTTAGCAATAACATTCTGTGAAATTTTTTTTTTTTTTGAGAAAGTTGCGTGTCTTTCTAATCGACGCATATATTTTTTGGTTTTTTATGTATCTGCGCATACTTTTTTTTATTGCATGGGGTGTATCTCGAAGTTGGTTCCATTAAAATTTGAAAACAAAATTCCACCCCTTGGGGTAAATAAAAGCGTTTTAACAAAAAATTAAACCAACGGAAAAAAAGTTAAAAGTTACTTACAATAGTTTAGGAGCTCAGTTATTCAGACTAAAAATGTTTATTTTATTTTTCACATTTCAGTTCCTTTTTCGTCGGCTTAATTTTTCGTTAAAAAGCTTTTTTATTTATAAAATGTTGAAATTAGAGGATGAATGAAATCTATCGAAATTGCTTTCTTTTTCTTCATTGAGAACTTTACAATCTTGACATCCTCGTGTATCAAAACTAATCGAGTATCGTTAAAAAACAATGTCTGTAGTCCGGTCAAAATAGACATTTCAAATAACAAAAACTCCGACAGAGCTGAATTTTGGTAGAGACCTTGGGTACACCAGTAGAAATAATGTGCCAAAATTCCCTATTAATCCCATGTGTGCTAAACAAGTTATTCAAGGTCAAAAGTCAAAATTTTCGGATTTTTCTCGAAAACGGTCAGTTTTATCAAAAATATAGCCCAGACAAAAATTGTAGATCATAAAATTGTCTACAAAAATAGTCCTTATACTTTTTTGTCTAAGAAGCACCATTTCTAAGATATCGCCGATCTAAAAGGTGAAGGCGTTACAATTGGACTTCATTGCCGAACGCGCCGTCGGATTCGTGTGCGGTTTTTTTCTTGAGAAAGGCCCCGCGACAGGGAAGCTTTTTCTCAAAAAAAGTTTCGACAAAGAATATAAAGACCTAAAGAACTTGCGTCGCGAACAAAATGATTGAATGAAATATTTTGTTCTGGGGTACCACACGTAGTACCCCAAAGCTTTTGGTGAGAACGTTAGGCGAATAAAACTTGATATAGCTCTCGCTCACGAAAGCATTAGACGCAGTTGGGGAAAGGCTGTGCCAAGCTCAAACACACGCAGCCCGCAGAAGCAACTGAATAGAAAACCACTTTTGTTTCTGCATACAATATTAAGGTTGTAAATTTTCCGAATTATATTATTCTTACACAAGTAATATTTATCTTTTGACCCGCTTAGCCTGGCTGCTTCAATCCTATAGACGGTAGGGCTGTTATGGTAGCAAAATTGAATTTAAATACCTAATACTAAAATATTTAACTAATTCGAAAGAAAAATTTACAAAAAAATTCATTTTATCTTAAAAAATAATGTTGTTGGTAGAAATTCAGTATTTTTTAACTTGTAAGAACATTAAGTCTTACATTTATCTTTTTATCGGTTTTTTTACCGACCACGCGCATTGCTTTCTTAAAAGTACTAATAACATAAAATCTAAGAAATGTAATTTCTGATCATACCATGGGTCTGTGCTGCAAAACCAGTCGGGTGTTATTATTTTACATTTTTCTATCATGGTCTGCTTGACATTTTTGATTTCTGGATTATTTTCAAAGACCTGATCAAATACTGTAATATGAATTTTGCAAGCATTAAAAAATTTATTAGATGGTGCAAGAAGATTTCCAAAATCCGAAGCTGTACTATAATTTTTAGCAAATAGGAATATTTCTGACGGGCATGTTAAAACTTCATCTTCGTTACGAACAATTCTTTCACATATGAGATTCTCAGGAGATCCTCTGAAACAGCAAACGGTGCTTCTCCTGTCCCCTCACAGCAGCGCTATCCGCTATCCCGGCAACCAGATTCAGTTGCTTCTGCGGGCTGCGTGTGTTCGAGCTTGGCACAACCTTTCCCCAACTGCGTCTAATACTTTCGTGAGCGAAAGCTCTCTCAGCCAAATCTTGCGGCAATGTATCCCTTGCCCTTCCCGCAATGTCCCATTTCTGATGAAACTTTTAAAGACTATTCAGATGCCTGATGAGAGTTCTTTAGGTCTTTATTTTCTTTGGTTTCGATCTTCCCATACAAAAAATCGGCAGAATGAAGGGTCAAGGTCAAATTTTTGGCTTTGATATTGCCATGTTCGAAATTTGACTGCTTGTTTGTTGACGGATTGGGTCGTGGGTGGTATCTCTGAAAAACTTGAAGGCTCAGCTTTCTAATGCGTTATCAAGCAGTATCCTAGGATGTCTCTGAAAGAGCTTATATGCATTTTCTAGGTTGACCTCCTCCAAATTTTCAATCGCTATTTTAGGGGGGAAGCTTTCGCCAGGATCTCTCACAGGGTCCTTTTGTCAAAGCTTTCGTCGTTGGGGATTCCTCCTAGGTTTCTTGGCTGGTTGGAATCGTACCTGTCTGACCGATCAGTACAGGTGCTTTTTAACTCTGCAATATCCAGACCAACCTTGGTGACTTCTGGAGTTCCCCAGGGAAGTCATCTGGGCCCGCTGTTGTTTGTGTTGTTCATTAATGACGTACAGAATGTTGTAACTAACTCGGAACTACTTATTTATGCGGACAATGTGAAGATTTATCGTGAGATTTCGTGTTCTGACGACTGCGTCTTGCTGCAGGATGATTTAAACCGCTTTGAAGATTGGTGTGTGCATAATTGTCTTCTTTTAAATATGGCCAAATGCTTTGTTATGTCTTTTTCATGTGGGGTTTTATCAGTTGATGTTGGTTATACTTTGGGTGGATCCCCTCTGACAGTTGTGGATCATATTAAGGACTTGGGGTTGATCTTGGACCGAAGATTAGACTTTAGGCGGCATATTGACTACATTATTAGTAGAAGCAATTCCGTCCTGGGTTTCATTCGCCGTTGGTCTAGGGAGTTTCGAGATCCCTACGTTCTAAAGGCTTTGTATGTGGGACTCGTCAGACTAATCCTAGAGTATTCTTGTGTTGTGTGGTCTCCTTTTTATTCTGCGCATATAGTGAGGATTGAGTCAGTACAAAAGAGATTTCTCCGTTTTGCGTTGAGGGATTTGCCCTGGCGGAATCGCTCACACCTACCGCGTTATGAGAATAGATTAAAACTAATAAATCTACAAACATTGGAGCGTCGACGTGAGATATCCAAGGTTATTTTTGTTCATTTGTTGTTGACCGGGGAGTTAGATTGCCCCGATCTCTTATCGTCAATAAGATTTAATGTACCGACAAGGAACCTCCGAAATTTTAATTTTTTGCATGTTGGGGCTCATCGGACCTGTTATGCGACCTTTGGACCCATTGATTCCTTACTTAGATCTTACAATGACCATTGTGATAGTTTAGATTTTAATTTAAGTACAAATAAGATTAAAAATATATTAAAATAGCAGATAAGTTGATGTAATTATTAGGTACATTTTTATGATGTTAACTGTGTACAGTCAGGGCAGCTGTCTGTTGATTTGTATAAATAAATAAATAAATAAATAAATAAATAAGCACCGATTTTCAGGGGGGGGTGTCCGAACAAACGTTAATCAGGAGACCATTTAGAATCGATTGGCATACCCTGTTCAGACCTTAGCAAAACACCCTGTATAAGTGACTTTTGTGTGCATATCATGTAGAATGTAACTCCTTCAACTTTTAAAACGGCGATATCTTAGGAATGGTGATTCTTAGGAAAAAAAGTATAAGGACTATTTTTGTAGACAATTTTATGATCTACAATTTTTGTCTGGGCTATATCTATATAAATAAAAATGAATCGCCAAATGTGTTGCTAAGCGCAGACCTCGAAACGGCTCGACCAATTCAGCTAATTTTTTTTTTTCATATTTTCCTTAAGGCACAAGGAAGGTTCTTATGGAGAGAAAAAACATAAAAATTGCTTGGAAAATAGTAAAAACTACACTTTTCTTTTCCCGCCAAAATCACAGCACAGAAAGCAATCCAGAACCACATTCGGGAACCAATTATAACAACTAATTCAGAGACACACTCCTGACGTCATCTAGGACACAATCCAAATAGCAATAATAACTTCAGAGTCGTACGTGTCTCACCATTAATTCTTCTGTGCGTGGCATTTTCTTGGTTGTTTTTTCAATTTTCACTTCTCTCGAAAACCAATTGTGTGTTTATTTGTTCAGTGTGATTACATTTAGACCCATGCCGTCAAGACGTGGGCGCAGCAATTTGGATCGCGCGCGAAAGCCCCGACGGGCGCGAACGTTAAGAGTAAAGCCATTTCGCATACTCTTCGCTCCTTAAACCTTGTTTTTACCCACGACGGAACGGAGCAGGTATATGCGTTTAGGGGGAGAGGTTGTTTGTGCATTACAATGTTGCCAGGTATCTCCAAAACGGTTTGACCGATTTAGATACGGTTTTCTGTAAAGGGTTTGTGATTCATCGGCGATTGTTCTTAGATAGGTTTTATCTCACCAGGGAACGCTGCAGTAAATCTTTTCGCATTTTTCGCTCGTTAGTAGGGTTTGATTCGTTGCTTACGGAAGCCACCAACAGATGTACAGATTGTGTTCTTAGAGTTATGACTATGTTAATAACAGATCAATCATATTAACATATCTAGATCCAAAATAAAACAAAATTAAAAATTTTGAGAAAACCCACGACGGATGTAAACGTCGTAGAAAATTCATCGGGGTATGCCATCCCCTGCCCTGAAATGAACTAAAATATTGTATGTAGTCTTTAATTGATATTCTCAATTCAGGGCAGGGAATGGCATCCCCCGACGAATTTTCTTTGGTTACTTGCCTTTTTTTAGTCGGGGTGTTTTAAAATTTTATTTAATCCTTTTTCTATTACGACGTTTACATCCGTCGTGGGTTTTTTCAAAATTTTTAATTTTTTGTAGATCAAGTCTTCCCGATATATGTATACACTACACAAAGTCAACCACTGGAGCTTATTTTATATAACAATTTATAAATTATTTTTTCATTATACCCATTAGCTATGTTTATTACATATATGTTTAATTTGTTCTTCAAATTTATTGTACTTGAAGGCACATTCAATAATCTATTAATTAACGAATAAAACACAGCCATTTTTGTATTCCAGGGGTGGAAAGAATTACTGGGTATTACCGCAACCGAGAAAGTATGTATTTTTCCTGAATATGTCAAAATCTAATTTATTTTCCAATTTAACATTTATTGTCAAATATAAAAGGCTTATGTTGTTGTTTCCTAATTCAAGTAAATTGAATTTGTTCATCTATTTTATTTAAAAAATTATTCAGGAAATTATATAATTGTCTACTTGTCCCAGCCCAATGCCAAGCAAAAATTTGTTGAGTTAGTTGGTTTTTGGAGCTAAATAATAGCTTTTCGAAATGACATATAAAATTCAGCAAAAAGAGAAGAAAAAGCCGATCCCATAGCCAAGCCTTTCTTTTACTTGTAAAATCGTTAGTAAAATAAAAATTAATTTTTTTTTTAAAATATTTATTAAGTTGATAACTTGATTTGATTTCTTAACGTCATCCATTTCTACTTTAGTTCTTTCGCTGATTATTTGATAAATTTATTTATTTGGATTGTCGGGAATGAGCTAGTGACATCAAAAGAAACCAGCTTGGATTTTTGTAGAATTATTAGGATTTATTTTTGTTATTAATTCTCTTGAATATTTAATTGAATATTCTAGTAAAAATCATATGACTTCAAAAATCATTTCACTAAGCTTCTTACCATTGCAATGGAGCGTTATGTAGGATGAAGAAACATGGGCAAACGGGAATATTGTTTTTATGCAACAAACCCTATAAAATTGGAGCGGACGTATGGCTATTCTGTAAGCTGTATTTTTATATGTCGTTAAATATTAATGAGGGATCATTAATAATTTCGCGTTTATTCCTTTCTGTTGAATGATTTATAAGCATTTCTGCATTCATAAAGTTTAAGCATTCGCTCATTTTTCCACATATGACTCCTTGCTTAAAATTGCTGTACTATTACCCTTATCTGCTTTACCTAAAACGAGATTATTCTGCCCAAGCCTTTTCCAAATGTTATTGATGGTTTGTTTATTTATTTTGTTTTTTTTTATTACAAATTAATTAGTTTTTCCTAGCTCTTTCAAAAATGTCTAAGATCATTTTCCACCAATTAATGATAAAAAAAGCCTATAAATATAATTAGCCCTAATAATTCTACATGTGCATTTCATATGTTTTAGATATTCCCCATTTTTATAATATCAGCTATTATATTTTCAGAAGCCAAGTAATCCACTTTTATAGTTCTTTGCTCCTGTGCCTCCCGATTAATATAATGCTGATTGTCAACATGTTTCGACCTATCATGCTGCACGTGTTCAAATAATAATTTTAATTGCGCTCTGATTGTCCCAAAAAACAGATTTCGGCTACTCGGTAAACCCACCATTACCTCCCGCGAAAGATCTGTAAGCCTTGGCCATAACTATCAAGCACCCTCAAGAATTCACGATAGGCTCCAAATAAATGAAAGTGTATAGTAGAATACAAAACACTATTAATGAAATTACATTTATATTTTATTTATGTTCTAATACTTTGTTGGTTCTCCCTTAGCTTTCATAATCGTGAGAACTCTCCTCGACATACTACCTACTAAATTATTGCAGACAGTAGTTTTACCATTCTGGACGTAAAGCAATCTTCAAATTTTGCAGCAATGCTTTGGTGTGCTCCTTAGTCCTTCGCTTTAGGATTAGCCATAGATGATCTGTTGAAATATATGTATATGAAACGCCAAATATCAATTTTCATGGATTTCTTGTAATTAAGGATTTTCATACAAATGTGCATTCCTTTCTTTTACCCCCTTAGGAGAAGAAATTCGTAAAATCCTTTCTTAGTGGATGCTTTTATTACAAAAACAAAAACCAAATTTTGTCCAAATTTTATGTAATTGGCTTCAGCGGTTTCGACTCGTCATTGATGAATCAGTCAGGATATGTTCTTTTATATGTATATATATAGGTATAGATCACTACTGAGGCATTTGGACCTCATATAATAATAATCCATCTAGTAATTTTTTTCTTATTTTTAGCAATTATTTCCAAATAATTACATATTTTGTTCATACATGAGAAAATCCACCATTTTTACTTTAAGATTGTTACTTTGCTCAGAAAAACATTCCCCTTCCTATTGACTGCGCCTTCCAGGAGATTGTGCAACGACCATATGCGTTATCATATAGTTCATACAGAATAGACATTTAACTTCGCAATAATTCGCATAGAGCTAAAAATTAGTATAGGCACTACATGGACTATTATGTGCTATTATTTATGACATGTCAAATGTTCCCATCGATCCAATGTCCACTAAAAATTTTATTCAAGATCAAAAGTCAGAAAAATCAGATTTTCACTAATTTATCTTAGATTACACGATTATCTATAAAAAAAAAGCCTTTATAAGTTTTTCTCATTCATGAGCTGTCATGATTTTAAAAACTTAAAATACTTACATATGTACATACATACATATATGTATGCTGCACTCATGCGGCCTACTTCCTTTCTTAGAGAGGCCACAATACAGAAAGGCTTTTCTCTGAAAAAATGCGATCTTCAGATATGTATCAAAAATCGGCAAGACGCAAGACCAACGTCAAATTTTGGGCACTGAAATTACCATTGTGGAAGTTTGAGATTGGATTGGGTCGTGAGAGGTTTCATAGAAATCTTGAAGGTTCAGCTTTTTAACACGCCATCAACGAAAATCCTACGATGAATCTCAAAGAGTTTCTAAAGCTTTTTCTTGATTTATAGCCCAGTAAAACAAACAAGCGATGGCAATTTCAATGCCAATCGCGCCTAAACACTTTGTGCGATAATTTTCATTTTTTTACTGGACGTATTACATACTCCGCCTCAACATATCCGGCTACTTTTTATTTTGATAAAGTTTATGATTTAAAAGGGGGGTTCAATGATGGCTGCCAAAAATGTTAAATTTCAATGGATATTCGTGAAAATCGATACTATGGGGCTTTTAAGGATGCTGATTTCGAATCGGCCATCAAAATTTCGAAATTCAAAATGGCGGATCGAATATGACCACCGAAATTCCTCAATTTTAAGAAGTTTTAATTGAAAATTGATATCTAGGAGTCTTCTAAGCTATGGAATTCAAATCTACCTATAGATTCCAACGTACTAACTTTGATCTAGCATATAATACATTTATATACAAAGAAGCTCTTATAATTATCGAAGGTATTGACAAATCGTTCAGCGGTTATGTGCGGAGTAAATGTCCACGTTAGAACATACTTTAAAAAAGGTAACTTATCCAATTACTTAATACTGGGTATTTAGATTTAGACACCGGAGCCCAAATAATAGGTACAACTGACCTACAAAAGCTCACGTTGCCTTAAATTATGAGTTTCGTTACTAACAAGCAATAGATTTAAGAAAACGTAATTGCTAGTTTGTCTACTGAATAAAAATTATTTGCTTTAGCTTATGGTTTTGCGGTATTTTTAACTTAACATTTAAAAGTTGCCCGTGAACTTAAACAAAAATAGTGTCTAAGTAATATTATAATTTAATTCTTATTGACATAAGGATGGTCGAGGGTCAATTACGTGTGCGTCCGACTAATATTAACAAAGTGTAAAGCAGCGGAGATATCAGGAATGGAGAACACTTTATAGATCAATCTTAGATTCCAATAGGAATTGTCCCAATTTATCAATCACTTCAATGTTGAAGAGGGCCTCAAGCAAACCGGGTGCACCGGCAAGTAAAGGATATTTACTCCTAATGGTGTCAAATTTGGAGCATTTTATTAATAGGTGTTCAGCACTTTCATCAACTCCACACACGTTACATACAGCATTATCAACAATACCCCAACTCCTTAGTCTAACCTTATCAAAAGTGTGGCCCGTCAAGATTCTGTTTACCATTCCCAGGCTTGTTCTGATGAACTTCTTTATGGTGGTGCCAATTTTCTTTTCAAGTGTCTTCGACTCATCGAAGGACAGTGATCTTGAAAATTCAATTTTTGATCTAATTAGGGATCTATAAAGGATTAAAGCTGTTTTTGGTCTAATGCCAAATTTAGTTCCACTCAATAAAGAAATAACTCTTTGATTCCTCTCCAGGGCAGCAACAGCATTTCTGAGCTGACAGCCACTTTTCTGATTAAGTGTAAACATCCAGCCCAGGAATTTTAGTGAGTTAGTTGACGGGATCCTAATGTCGTTCACAAAGAGGGATAAATTACTTTTTGTTCCAATGAACATGGATTTGGATTTACTGACATTCAGTTTAATTCCTAACCTGTTTGCACAGGCTGAGAAGTTGTTAAGATTGTTCTGGATTAGACCCTCAACAATAATCTTGCTGTAGCCAGCTGCAAGGAAACAAAAATCATCAGCAAATAGAAACAGTTCTACCCCCTCCGCAATAGTTTCATTGGATAAGATCCGATTCGTCGAACTCGTGAGGCGGCGCGGCGTTGACAGCTCTGCCCGAGGAAGTACGTTGTCAGCTTCCTCTGGGGTGCCCGATTTAGGAGATCCGTCGGCGTTGCCTGATGTGGGGAAATCTCGCTTTACGTATGTACATACATATGTATGTATATAAATAGACTTTGTATTTGAGGCAATATTAAAGCGGTATAAAGGACTTTGAACAAATGGTTCACTAGCTCTCTAACAGCTTTTTTATGAAGATTTTTTTCTTATATGTACATATATATGCAGGAAAGTTCTTTTTAGGATTTCTAATGAACGGAAAAGTGGCTGTAATTAATTTAAATTCCTAGAAAAAAACAGCTTGGCCTGCACGTGGGCGTTTCTTTTTGAATAATTTCTATAAAAAATAATGAGTCTTTTAAACCCTCCTATGTCTTCTAAAGGTTTAGTCGATAGAATTGCTTAAAATCCGTGTAAAAATTGCTTTGTTGCATCTAATACCCCAGACAGACGGGCACGAACGAATGAACGTTCTCGAAGAATGATCATTGCCGTGTCGTCTGTCACCAAGAATGAAGTTTGAATGAACATTCGTAACTACATTCTCGTTCTCATCAATGAAGTTCCGGGAACTTCATTCGCAGAGAACGAGCATGGAAATCCTGGAAGAATCAGCTGATTTCCAGTGTCAAAGTGTGAATTGACAACTGCCAGCCAGCCAGTTGAGTTTTAATTCTGTGATCATGGAGGTGGGGAAGGAGCAGGAAGGGTTGCAATACGTTTAGTAGCTTGCGAACGTTTTCGTAAAGTTGCTATTAATTTCACCGATTCACTCGTGCGCATTTTAAACTCAAAAATTCTCGACTCGAATGAAGTTGGCCGTCTGTCATGCATATAACGAATGAAGATTCGAGAGAACGATCATTCATCGAACGTTCATTCGTTCGTGCCCGTCTGTCTGGGGTATAAAATTTGTACACTTTATATTTGAATCACCGAATTTTTTATTTTTCCAGGAAAGATGTATTACTACAACTGCAAAACAGAAGTATCCCAATGGGAAAAGCCAAAGGAATGGATAGAGAAAGAAAGGTGATTACCTTATTTTATTGTAATGATGAAGATTGAAATGTTGAATTCCGTAGGACACTAGCTAAAGATCAACATAGAGAATATAGAGAAAAGGAGCGCGAAAGAGATCGCGAGGATCGGTTTTCTAGATCTTGTAAGAATAATTCACATTAGTCCCTGAAGACTTTTAATCTTGATTATATTTTAAAGCCTCGACGTATGCAAAACATTCCAGTTCAAGGAGCAGTTCAAGATTACGATGGCCCTATGAAGCTGAAAGTGGTCCACCAGCCCATCGGAGGCGTCATGAAGGTTGTATAATGCTCCGATAATTTATTTAGTGAGAGAATGATTCCAACAATTTTAGAAAATGCAGATATGGATATTAGTCCTGGCGACTCAACCCCAACGTCTGAAGCAAGCTATTCGTTGTCTAGTACACCTACAGCTCAAGTTAATGAAGGGCAGCAATCATCGGGACTTTCAACAGTATCATCGGCCACAACAACATCTGGCCCAGTATTGCTTGCGAACGCATTACCACGATTGGCATCTCACCCATCAACACCGACTAATTCCCAAATGCATTTTTCTGCACCTGGCAGTGGGGTACCTGGAATGGTTCAGTCGACGGCGACATCAACTTGCCTATCAACTGTTCAGGGCAATAGTAATTGCCACCGCAAACTTGATAGTGTAATTCAATTGCCGGTGTCGTCTCCTTCACAGTCGAATATGGGCACACCGTCGTCGACAGTCAACCACGTTCATCATTCTCAATCACAACAGCAAATTGCGCAACCAAGCGGAACTTCGTGCGTGTCAGATCATCATCTGAATTCAAACGCCCCAGGACCCCCACCAGTATCTTTGGCGAATTTACCAAAAATTTTATCTCAAATCACAGGAGCAAAGCAAATAGAACAGACCGAAATTAATCCGCAGAAGGCTCTGCAAACAATTAATACAGCACTTTTGCGGCAACAACCTCAGCCACATCACGGAGTTCTAAGTTCTATAGGGGCAAATGCTGTTTCTGGATCTGAGCAGACTACTAGCGTTGTGACGATTGGTAGTCATAATTCCGATTCAAATCATTCTAATAGTGGAGTGTCAAATTTAAGGTACTACATTACCAAGATAGCAGGGTTCATTTTAAGCTAATATTAAATTTTTTTTTTTTTAGGGAGAATCCTCTTAATTCGCCACTTTACAACTTAACCCATATGCATGCAATGTCCCCATTGAATCACACAAAGAACGTCGTCAGCGGGGCGAACGTTGTTAGCACCTATAGCTGTAACAATCCATTCGGACTAAAGACTGTTGAAAGTGGAACCGCAAGTGGTCCCGGATCAAGTTTAGGAAGTTCAGGAAGTATCAGTGGCGAAGGACCTCCAACACCCACACAAGAATTAGATATAAGCGGAAGTAATGAGCCAAGAAAATGTAAGTTTGTAAAACTTATTTAATATATAATATTATATATTATATATAATTTATTATATGCATATATATATAGTATATATGTATATATAAAATATAATATAATATAATTTGTATATTAAATAAGTTTGTAAAACTTATTTAATATATAATATTATGCTATATATAATTTATTATATGCATATATATATAATATATATGTATATATAAAATATAATATAATATAATTTATATATTAACAATATGCATCTCTTTAATAGTGGTGGAAGGGACTTCTGCTTCTCTAAGTAGCTTGCAAAGCTGTGTAACATCGGCCCAGTCAGGACGATCACAGGGACCCGATTTATCACCGAAACTAGCAAAGTATTTTAGGGCTGATCTAATTACGCATGTTACAAATTGGCCAGCTGAAATTCTAGAAAAGCAGGTAATTTTGGTTTTAATGTCTTAACACTTCTCTTGGTTTCTCACTTGATGAATTGTAGGCGTCAGCCAGATGATTTTTTATTCAATAATGGTTCTAGGGGTATATTGGAAACAGTGACGAGCCATTTCCAAACAATTTTCATTGTGGTATGCTTTTTGCTGGTAACATGCCAAGAGTACTTGGTGCCTTTAATAAAAGTACTTGAGCTGCAGCTATAACGTATTAGGTTTGCTATTTACTCAGTTATTTTTTCAAATGAGAAGAATTAACATGTGCTTTTATCGTAATAATAATTTGAAAAAAATACTCACTGGAGACAAAATTGTTTCTTATAATAAGTTACTTCTGAGAGGAGTTACAATTTTGTTAAAACTTTGTAAAAGATGCATACAGATCTGTATAAAATGAGTAATATATGTTTATTAGCGGCTTTTAAAATATGAAGAGCTTGATAAAACCAACTTTAATCTAATTACTTTATTTGGAAATCTGCTCTTTTCTTCTAGAGCGAATTTACAATCGTAAGATGGTGCAAAAAATTTGAATCTTGTGTTCATATTACTTACACTTATAAAGTTTTTACATAAAATTTTATATGTTTTACAAATTTCATTTCTTGGACGAACGATACACTCCGAATATCAAACCCTGAAAAATCTATATATATAAAAAGAAACCGCATCAAAATCGGTCCATTCGTTTAGGAGCTACGGTGCCAGGGACAGACACACAGACACGTCAAACTTATAACACTCCTCTTTTTGCGTCGGGGGTTAAAAACAAAATCGGGTTAGTTAGACCATTTATAACTCAAGAACGGCTGGACCGATTTCTATGATCTTTGATTTGTTGGATTCTTCTCCGCCCCGAATAGTAGAATAACTATTAAAATATCGGAAAAATTCACGGAAAAAGAATTTATGAAGAAAATTCATTTTCTCATACATTTTGTATGGAACCGCTTTTTTGATAATATCTCGAGAACGGCTCGACCGATTTGGATGATTCTTTTTTTGTTTTGTTCGTCTCAATAAAGGGGTGTCTTAAAAGAAAAGAAAATTCGGAAAAACCAAAAGGAAAAGCACAAAAAATAGTAGATCGAAAAATAGCACATTAGGCTACTTCGATTAGATTATAACACTTTGAAAATGCAAAAAATTTAAGTCAAAGTTTACTGAGATGATTTTACGACAGAAGTTTTATACGGAAGTTCAATTAAAAAAAAAGTAAGAGTGTTTTTTAGCTGCATGAGAAGTTTCGATGGTTGTTGTGTTGTGGTTTGACAGTTGAGAATGTAATACTAGCTGTGTTTTTTTCACCCGGGTCAGGTTCTAGTTCTCTACTTTAACAGAGAAATACAACAACAACATGACACCCAGAGATTTATCGGGTTGTAGGTTTAAGAACTGCAGGATTAATTCAAAAATATTTAACCAGAGGAGGCGCTGTAGACCTACTTTCATTTTTCGTTGTTGGTAGCTAGCACACAAATCTAAATTGAAACAATGTAATATTACAGGTTTTTTTTAGAAATCTCCCTGTATATAATGTGTATAGTATTATACATTTCTTTCTTTCCTTCTTTCTATATAGCGACTTCCGTATATAGCGACGAAGTTGTAGTGGTCCCTTCATCGTCGTTATAACCGAAATCGACTGTAATAATTATAATATAATTATATATCCTCTAGCATTCCCACCATTACGATGAATCTTAAACGACAACTCAATTATTAAAATCCATTTAGCCGTTTAAGCTACAGGATCTGCCAAAGAAATGGACATACATATATAAATGCATCGTTAGTTAAATTCGGATTTGTCCCATACGCCATTTCGTCCATTACGAGAAAATGCAATTTGTATGGTTAGCTTTGTATTTACGAAAAAAGTACTCGATCGAATATTCTTTAATGTTTAGAAGATTAATTATATTACAATCTACAAATTTAACGTTAAGAACTTTCGTTTTTATAATTGATTTTTTCGCACACTGCTATTTTTATGCTGTAATCCACAATTCATACATTCGTGTATAACTTTGTTTTTGTCTTAACGTATGTAACAAAATTTAATGGCGTTTGTGGTAAATAATAACAAATGAATCAGAAAAAATGGGGATATGGAGCAAACTCAACACTTTATATCTCAGAAAAAGGGTTGAAGGTAGAAAAACACCGACTTTAAATTCGAAAAGAGTATACCCAAAAACCTTAGGTGGTGTACTTAGCTCAAAATCGAGAAAAATGGCGTATGGAGCAAACCAGAATTCAGCTGACGATATGTACATTAAAAACATGAGCATAAGGAAGAGCTGAAACGTGTAAATGTAGTATACGTGTGCATATCACTTTATGGGTGCTCTAAGGAAAGAGAAAGCAAGAGAACAAGTGAAGCACAACGATGAATGCAGGCACTTCAATCAGCTGTTCTGTTTCATATGAACGGCTAAAAATATGTAAATAATAAGTCGATTCCATTCATACTGCCTTCTTGATATCTTGGGCGATACAAACTTAACACGTTCACGCCGGTGTGTACAACGGGTGGCTCACAGTTGGATGTCACATCGGACAGCGTGTACCACCGGTGGCCCACACTTGAATATTTGATTGGACGACGGACGCATACCACCGGTGATTCAGTAATTCAGGTTTTACTCTGTTTAGTAATATCAATCATCTTTCCGTTCTATTTCTGAACTTCACTACAATCATTCCACCGAAATTATTATCGTTGCAATCAAATTTCATACCGCATTTTAATTCGACGCAGTCCGACAAAGCAATTGCGTGTTCATTGCATCCGCCCAGTGGCGAGAAACACAAATTTCAGCGCCGGGGTGCAAGTGGTAATTAAAAATAGCCACTTTGGAGTAGAATATTCAAAAATGGAGCATAACTTTGAAAAAAGGTTTTAAAAGCACCGTCATGATTTTAAGTTTCCCATTTTAACGATACCCCACACGATGGGGTAAGTAACCTTTTTTATTATTAAGAGGTAGCCACTCTACAGGAGGAATAATACGGCAAACTGTGTGAATGTTTTTTATCGAAACTATAAATATAGCGAAATTTAGTAAAAAGGTTTTGAATATTTAAAACTATTAACTGTGTTTTTTTCACATTTGTTCCGGTTCTAAGTTTAACAGGAAATTTTGGTCTGAATTGAAATTTATTAGTAGTTATACATATCAAAAAATTTTGACTTGGCAAAAATAAAATCAAGTTGTCTGGATTTTATACCCATTTTACGTCATATAGCAACCCAGAAATTTATCTGGTTGGGTTTGAAGGTTGTATGCGACGCGTAAATATCATTGCAATTTGATGCGCTCTTGCAAATTTTAAAATCTTTATATACGTGACAGTCTTTAAAATTTCAATTCAATGCAAAATTTCCTGTTAAACCTAGAACCGGAACAAATGTGAAAAAAACACAGCTATTGAACAATGTTTTTGAGGGCTCATTAAATACAAAATGGCAAAATTACCTGAATTTTCCCAGTGACGCCTTTTTTCAGTACTTTGCGGGCGGATCAAAAATTCGTGGTATTTTGAAGATATAAATTATAAACTAGAAAAATTTCGATTTAGTGTTATTATAACAGCTAAAGAGTAAGGTTTTTTTTATCTTGATTTGTACATAAATAGCAACAAAACAACATTTTCAAAAATCGAAAAAACATCGCCAAAAAACAATTAATAACAATTGGACCATGCAATATAGAAAAAAAATCCTACGCACTTCCTCGAAGAAAGTAATTTTGAATACAGAATTAAAGTGTTAAGTCATTCGCTTGAGATTAGACCGAGAAATCGGTCCGGATTTCCGGATTTGAAAAATGTTGTTTCGAGAAGAACGCGATTAAAGTTTTAAATCACAATGCTAATGGCCAAACGTGAGTTGACTATTATGACTTAAGTATATATGTATATATATCCGATTTATAAAACCTTTATACATATATAAAAATCGCGTGTCACTGTGTTCGTACACGCTAATCTCCCAAAGCGCCCAACCAATTTCAATGAAATTTTGTGAATGTGTAAGGTTTGTTCAAGCCTGAAACATAGGATAGTTTTGGACCCGATAGGTGGCGCTGTTGACAAGATCGAATAATAAATCGAAAAACTTCATAATATCTACTTCGATTAGATTATAACACTTTGAATGCAAAAAATTGAAGTCGAAGTTTACTGAGATGATTGTACGATAGGAGTTTTATATGGAATTTCAATTCAAAAGAGAAGGAGTTTATAAGCTCTTTTCGATTTCGTTTCAATCGGAATACAGAACGTGTGGGCAATACGTAGTTATTTTAGATTCTGGCATAGGTGTTTTGTGTCGCATTACAAACAGACATTTGGGAATTTTCGGGGTCACTCAGGATGGCGAACTTTCAAATTTTAAACTTGCGATTTCCAAGGAGGGGATTGAAAGGAGGGAAGAAGGTTAAGAGAGAGAAGGGGATATAGAGTAGTTAGTCGCGCAAAAAGTACGTATCCAATTGAGATGAAATTCTATGGGCATATTACGCAAAACCTCCCAAATGACATATGTATGTATGTAGTTTGCATCGAAATTGGATAGTGAAGAGGGGGAGAAGGGAGAAGATAGAAGAGGAAATGTTAAACAGTGATATGTGTATATTATATATGCGATTGAGAAGAAATTCTATGGGTATATTGTACTTAACCTCCTGAGAAACATTTGAAAAAATTTTAAATCTGTAACGTACTTTTATTAAAATTTAATTTATCCCTATCCCTATATGTAGTTGAAGCCGAGCAACGCCGGGTATAGGTCAGCTAGTATATTAAATATTTTTAAGACCCTGAGGAGTAATTTTATGCAAGAAAAATGTTTTGGAATTTTTCAAAATTCTGTAGTGACCTAACTCTTTCAGGAATTTCAATTTAAACGTTGCTTAGAAAATTCGATTCGATTTGAATGGACATAAGAATAGGGCGCCATGGCTCTAAACCTAAGGGCGGGAGCACAAATGCACCTTTTACTCTTGTGCCATTACATTAGCAGCAATTTTATTGAACAAAAATTTAGATGAAATACCAATGATATTAAAGTAAGAAGCAATACCATGGATTGATTTTTTAAATAACTAGCTGACCCGTGCCCACTTCGCAGGGCGTCAAACATTTTTACTTGTGATGAAAATATCTTGTGTGGTTCTTAGTACTGAGTATTTAGGATTTATTTTATGTTTATTTTATTTCTTGTTGGCTGCTAGTATGTATTGGGCGAGTATGTTAATTGTTTAAGACATCTCTGAATACTATGTTTGATGTTGTGCTATTGTATGGTAGCAAATTGTATTGGTTTTCTGGAGTTCCAACTCGAGATAAGCCAACATAACTGCCCATGGCAAAAACACTCCTTTTTCAAGTCACTGCCCTCCAGAGAGAATGTTTGACCCTGGGACTTATTTATCGTGAGGGCAAATGAAACTTTGACTGGAAACTGCAGCCTTTTGAGCGATATTGGCAGATCCGTCGGAATCATGGGTTCCGCGGAATATAAGCAAGTTCCCCCACTGCTGCCCACAGTAGCCTTGTGCCATTACACATGTTGGGAGGGCTCAAGTTTCTTAACAGCATGATAGGAATGCCGACTTTTAACATAAGGTCGTGAGGTGGTAGGCCAGAAGGGCTCAAAGAATTTAAAAATTCTTGAGGATAGTGCACACCGTGTCAACTGACTTATACTGTTTGACTTGACCGGGAATTTTCTGTAAAATCAGTTTATTTATTTCATTCACTGTATCGTTTCTGGCTGACACTATTGCCTTTGAACAAAGCCAGTGATAATTTCTGTCCAATCAATTTTCAAGACCGGGATATATTGCTTCTATTAGATGTTCTAATTTATGGACTATGTGGCCCAATCTATCGTCAAGTTCAATTTCAGCGCTACTACTGTTAGTGTTAGGAGAGGCAATTTTTCCTTCCCCAAATTTGAGTAGTCGTTGTTGTAGTTGTCGCTCAAATGGGTTCTCATATTTGTTCGTAAATTGAGAGTTTTAACGGAACTCCATATGGGAGATGGTTTTAAGCATGCTCTGATGACATCGGCGCGTGTTCCTTTTGTTATTACAGGCAGTGTTTGCCGAAAATCTCCCGCAAACGCAAAAGTAGCATCACCCATGACAGGACCCGAGTTTCTGAGGTCTTGGAGCGTTGGATTTAGTACTTCAACATGAGCTCTATTATTCATGGTACATTCATCCCATATGATCAATGATACATCTTGTAAAAGTTTGCCAAGCGGTCCATTTTTTCGTATGGAATATACTGACTGTTGTTCCAAAATCGGGGAATAAAACGCGAGCCCGCGAAGAATATGCGAAACGGCTTCACTCTTAACGTTCGCGACCGTCACGGCTTTGGCGCGCGATCCGCGGGCTAAGTGTAGAACGGGCTTTACAGAGTAGCCCGATTTTGATGACTCTTTTTTTATTACATTTAGGGTATACCTCTACGTTGGTCCCATTAAAATAAATTTGAAAACAAAATTCTACCCCTAGGGGTAAATAAAACTTTTAACAAAAAATTAAACCGACGAACAAAGAAACTGACAAGTGAGAAATAAAAAGTTTTTAACAAAAAATTAAACCGACAAAAAAACTGAAAAGTGAATAAATAAAGTAAACCTTTTTAGTCTGAATAACTGAGCCCTAAACTAATGTAAGCCACTAATTTTGAGTTGGCGCCACTGACATATATATACTGGACTGCTGATCCCGTACAAAAACTCATTTTAAAAGTGAGATCAAATTTGGGGCGAAATCTAACTATCTCGCTCTATCCAGATCCCCCGCAGGCAGACAACTTAGAAAGATTGATTCCAATATCCGAATGAAGGTGGCGCTGCGCTACGCAGCAGCTGATTAGCTTGACAGTTCTCTCGGAAGCAAAATGTAAACAAATAATGTAAACTTTACAAAATGCTTCCGGAAGAAATGAAAGTGTTTTGTTTTGGTTAAGATCAACCGTGCCAGAGCCTTGTTAGTTTCAACTAATCCGCATGTTGTTTTGAAAAAAACAGGTCAAGCACAAAATAAAATCACTGAAATTATAATTCGCACTATCAAAAACAATTAATAGCACAATTGACACACCACATTTCATTGATTTTAACGACTTTGCGCCAAATTGGAATTTTTCCGCCAACTTTGGGTTCCTAGGAATTTTGAGACACTCACCAGATGTCGCTACCATTTGAGAAGAAAAAAATGTATGAATTTATGGCCACCAGATGGCTAGAGACTATGCGTTGTTGTTTTCCTTATGTTGGTGCATATGGGAAATATGCATATGTTAGACCAGATAGAATATGTTTTTATATATCTGATTCTTTTCTTCCTCCGGCCCCGGGCTGCTCGGCGTCGGAAGTATTTTTAATAAATACTCAAAATGTAGGGCAAAATGAAAGGAGCTGTTTTGTGACAACTTATATTTATTTATTTTCTTCATTTTAATATAATATTGCATATAATTTATTGTGTTTTTATCACAAGCGCAGGTTTGCATCTCCACTCAAAGTCGTCTTACTTTTCATAAGCCGACCAGCAGTCCAGTATCTATATGTCAGTGGTTGGCGCCAAAGGAAAAATTTTTTGTTTGTTTGGCGCCGATTAAAAATTAGTTACTTACATTAGTTTAGGTGCTCAGTTATTCAGACTAAAAGGGTTTGTTTTATTTTTAATTTTTCAGTTCCTTTTTTGTCGGTTTAAATTTTGGTTAAAACGCTTTTATATATACCTTTAAAAATGTTGAAATTAGAGGACGAACGAAATCTATCGAAATTACCTTGTTATTCTTCACTAAGAATTTTACAATCTTGAAGTCCTCGTGTATCAAATCAAAACTATAATCGAGTATCGCTAAAAACCAATGACTGATCAATGTAATTGTTTGCAAAATTTCGCTTTCACCAAATCTTACCTCAAAATGCACTATATTTTATGAAAATCGATTTTAAATTATGGGTCTACTACATACTCTAAAACTACTCTTTTGAATTGAAATTCCGTGTAAAACTTCTGTCGTAAAATCATCTCAGTAAACTTTGACATAAATTTTTTGCATGGAAAGTGTTACTTTGATTTAAATTTTTTCCACAGTTGTTTTAATTTACTCTGTGATTTTGGCGGGAAAAGAAAAGTGTTGTTTTTACTATTTTCCAAGCAATTTTTATGTTTTTTCTCTCCATAAGAACCTTCCTTGTGCCTTAAGGAAAATATGAAAAAAAAAATTAGCTGAATTGGTCGAGCCGTTCTCGAGTTTTGCGCTTAGCAACACATTTGGCGATTCATTTTTATTTATATAGATTAATTCAAAATCAAAGTGAATAATTCTAAAACAATAACAAAAACCAAGATCTGGAACAATGATTGATGCAGTATTTTGTATATATCCAGATAAACTTAAATAGTTAAATCTCGTACTTTTATATCCTATTTTAGTTATCATAATTTTATTTTGTCGTTTTAGTGACGATGCATAAAGCGAATAAATAAGTATATACAATATATTTTCAACTAATGATTGCATTTTAGCTCAATTATTTGTTCACTCTATAAATTTACCTTTTCTCTTATTTCAAAGTTTCCCTTCTAACGCGTGTGGGGCCATATACTCACTTTTAAATAATTAAATAAGTTTTGTTCGGGCGGTATCTTTTAAAATTTACCCTGTGCAAATCGGTTGAGAGAGAATTGGCTGAGCACTGTGCTAAAGTCCGCTTTGGAATTTTTTTTACGAGGGTGAGGGGGAACGGAGCATATTGAGGGGTGGGTTGCAAAGATAAAGCTTACTAGTTAAAAGCCCACTTTATTAACTTTACATAAATTAGTAAGATAACTTATTTCCCATGCTAAAGGTTAGGCATATATTAAATTCAGAAATTTTGAAAAGTGAGATTAGTTAATTTTGCTTGCGAATGGTACATACATAATGTACATTATACTATACATACCTAGTTTATACTTAATATATAGGAAGGAAAAAACTTTTTTATTTCGAGGGTTCTGTCTTTAACACTTTAACACGTTGAGAACCTTTACAGAACAAACTTTCTCTATTTATAAAAATAAAGAGAGAAAAAACTTACTCAGGATTGTTAAATTCTATAAACAAACTTTCATTGTTTTTTATATTTTTCAGGCCCAAAAGTGTTCAGAAGAGACGCATATATATGGAGACCTACAGTGTACTAAGGTGTCGGCGGAGCTCAAGTGTGCTAGAAGTTTAGTTAGGATAACTGAAATAACGGCGACACTTCAGGAGCAAAAGTAAGTAAATTTTTTTGTTCTCTGAGGATAAATAAAAAGCTCTAATGTATTTTCGCGTCTTCCATTACAGGATAATGTATCTTCGTCAACAGATTCGTCGACTAGAAGAACTAAAATCGCAAAATTCGTTTATGTCGGATGATCTTTAGCCAATATTATGAAAATTAAAGATAAAATTAAAAAATTAAAGTATATATAATATTAATTAAAATTACTGATAAATAATAAAAGAAATGAAACAACAATTTTTTAAATATATTTTTAAATAACATCAGGACGAGAAACACAAATAAATGCGCGCCGAATTCTGTTAATCGAGACGCGCTGACGCGAGCCGCCACCTTCAAACACTCCGTTTTTGAGGCTTATTTACCTCTAGTTCAATTTTTGTTCGATCGGTTTATTTTATGTCGACGTGGCCGTTATTTTATTCGGTTTTTGATGCCAGCAGCAATTTGATAGATCGTTTATAAGCCTTCCGCCGGGCAACCGAATTCTGATTCGCGATTATATATAGTAAAGTGTATCGTAACCACTGTACAAATACTTACGCAGCGTTTTCGATAAGCAAAATAAAAAAAAAAAAGAAAAAAGAAAATTTTAAACTCTCTCGGAGGAACAAACTTCCACCATCCGTAGCAACTGGTGAATGACCGGGGCGAACTCATATAGATCTAGTGAAAATATAAAAAATGCAAGAAAAAGTAACCGTAATGCAAGCGCAGACTAATTTATGACTTTGTAGGTTTTTACGAATTTTACTTCCTTGTTTTAATGTGGACATATTTAGAGAATGACTAAGAGGCATAGTTTTGTTGTTATTTTTTTAATTATTTAATTTCATAGCGAATAGTTTTCAGAAGAGATGAAAGATGCAAATTGTATAAAAAATGTAACTGTTTCGTTCTAATGTAGCGGGCGTAGCGGTGCAAGAGCGCATGCAATTTTTTTAAGTACACGCATACAGAATCATGTCCTTATCTGTACTTTGTATTTTACAATTCATTTAATGATTTTCTCTTTTGATTCTTTCTCTGTCACTTTTTTTAAGCTTTAAGATTGAAACATATAAATTAAAAGAAAACAAAAATATATGACATTGAACATTTTACGATTGTATTTTTTTTATTCCACCAACAGATTTTTCTACTATTAAAAATTTCAACATCAAATATTTCAGCTGACATGGAATTAATTATTACATCTCATGTTAGTAAACACACCCTATAAATATTTTAAAGTGCAAAATGAGCTAACAGCTACATATTTATTCTAAGAACATGTGATGAAAACTCATGATGAATTCCAGCACACGCTTAGTAATAAATAAATTTTGATAGATGCTTTAATTAATTAATTAATTAATGTTCTTGAATATGATTCGATTAAAACCGTACCGCAAATAAATTAAATTCTCAATTAAATAAGCACTGAATCTAAAAACCAATGAATTTAACAAAAATTTTTTTTCAAATTTACTGTAATTACGAATCGAATCCTTTTCAGAAATAAACCTCCAACTCCGGCATTTCTACGTGTTGTGGCTTCAGTTCGGAAGTCTATAAAGATATCAGAAAATTTAATTTAATTCGGACAATTATTTTTATTTCAGAGACTGCAAATGATAATGAACAAAAAATAAATAAGTAAATTACGAAATAACGATTATCAAGTTTGTTCTTATTTTCCAATCGATCGATAATGATTATTAACTAATTTTTATTTTTGATTTATTCGATAACGATCATGCAGTGGTTTTTACGATCGCTCGATAACAATTAACAAGTAATTTTTATTTTTCAATTGGTTTATAACGATCAAGAAATACATATGTAATTGTTATAAATATCTAATAATAAGAAACGATTTTTGCCGACCTAGAAAAAAAGATATAGGAAGCATATACATACATATCTGTCTATTTCTTTCGATAAATTTAAAAATTTTACTTATTTAGTTACCCGGTTAAATATAATTTCCATAATCGTAGCATCAAATCTCAAACAATTTTGCTAAGAGAAGTTTCTGGAATTACATATTTTTCATTGATAAAAGCTTTTTAACAACGAAGAAAAAGGAAACTGAAAAGTGAAAAATAAAATAAACTTTTTTAGTGTTAATAACTGAACTCCTAAGCAAATTTAAGTAAGACGGCGACGAAGGAAAAATTGTTTGGTTTGTTTGTTTGGCATTATATGGGACGAGTATTTCATTTCTATAAATCAGTGAATGAGGCCTACCCTTAAGAATAAAAATCATTCTGTCGATACTAGCGCCTCTTCATTCTCAATAGAAAGCCACTCAACAAAGAAACGTTATGTTAGAAATTACAAAATGAACAACTTTGAGTTTAAGAACGACAAGTGTTTAAGGACGTATCGGAATAAAGACGTCGTTGATCAAGTGGATGAACTTATAAAGGCTAAGACATTTTTCAAAATCATTGAAGAAAAAGTGAATGCATTTGTAGCTGCTTACAAAGAAAATCGAAATTCAGAACATCTCTTGAGTCCGTTTCTGTTCATACGACATTTAATAGCCGATGATTTCCGGGACAGAACGCCATTTTTTGTGTTCCTTCTAGCGGAGGAAACTAATAATTTTTGCAACATTGCGAAGGAACGTTTACATTTTGTGATTAAATCGCTTTTAAAAGACCTTGGACTTTCGATTTATATTCCATTGGACCAAGTCCATGTTAAATTCAGGATTGTCGAAGCTCCGCTGCAGTTCCTCCCATTTGACCCATCTGAGAATTTGCCAAGGAGAGGTCTTTCGGTTTTTCAATGCGTTTTAACTGGGTTTACACTGCCAGAAAAATACATGTGAGTAACTAAAAAAATAATATACTCTTAAGGGAAAAATCCACTCTAGAAAGTCTGTAAAATTCAACTTTTATTCAATCTCGAATTCGCTATTATAATTCATCATATTAGAACGTAAGGAAATTCATTTTGCGCTCACCAGTTGAAAAAATGTGTGACACAGTTTTCATGTAAAAGTATGAGTTATAGAATTAAGTATTTTTAATTGCAGAATACGGAATTTTAGCTTAAATATAACATTTTGTTTCTTTTCGATATTTTTGCTTATACCAATTACGTATTAATTAATATTTATATTTGAGAAACCCCAGTATCAATAGACCTAAATAATTTGCAAGAAAAAATGTAAAATTCCATAAAAATCATCCATCTAGATAGAAATTCCCGGACTTCCTGCAAAGGTTTGATGAGATCAGTAAAAGTGAAAAGATTCAGTTTACTCAGTGTCTGGAATTTAAAAAACACAATTAAATAAATTTATTCACCTAATTAAATAAGCTTGGCTGTGATTGAAAATAGCTATTTAATTGATACTTAACACTATACTTATAAAATAACATGTCCTGACTGACTACGTCAACATCGAACTGGAACCGCTGAAGCTACATAAAAATGTAAATATGCACATGAAATTCATGAAATTTGAACAGTACGTTTCTTTTGTGATGTAAGAACCCACTAAGAAGGGATTTTACGAAATTCTTTTCCTAAGGTTCTACATTAGGTGATTTAAGTTTCTATGGAAATCTTTAATTTTTTAATTTAAAAATTGTTATTGGCCGAATTATAACTAGTCACATCAGCTAGGGTTCAACAAATATAAAATATAAAACCTCAGAGGGGCAGAGTGCGCAATTCATCTTTAATAATTTGGATTTTTGGCAAAGATATAAAAACTTTTAAGTTATATTTCTCATGTTGCCTTGAAGTTTGTAACATTTTAAAAAGTTAGAAATTTCTAATGCATATGAAAACGCTTAGTAAAGTGGATTCGAAATATCCAAGAAAAAAGTTTAATAATACCTACGTAATAAAAAATATACGTATAGGAAAAACAGAAAAGTAAGACAGAGCAAGAGAAAGTAGAAGAATTCACAAGAAATCTTTTTTCCCATACTACCGTTGAAAATTCGAATATTTACCCTTTTTTGCCGACACAAAATACCACTTTTTTTTTATCTCGGGGAAAAAAACCGGTGACCAGATAAAAATGTCCTATTTTATTCCCTTGGGGAAAAAGAGCTCCTTTGCTCCGTTGAAACAGAGAGTAAATTAAATAAATATTGTATGTTCACCTCGGGAACAAAATAGGACATTTTTACACCCGGGTAAAAATGTTCTATTTTGTGCCCTTAATAAACAATATAATATTTAGCGTCAAAGTAAAATTTATACATACATATATGTTTTAACAAATTGAATACTATTACTTTATTTTTATTTAATGAAGAATCGTAGATTCAAGACTTCACTTCTTGTCACGTGGTAACCGGACCATCAGTTTTACTAGAAACGAATATTGATGTTATTGTATTTAATAAAATGCTTTTTACAATTGATATATCTGTTTCAGTATTCAATCGACTTGGTACTGTTCCCAGCATTGCTCCGGAAATGTCATAACTGGCGAAGTTACCAGCGGTAATTCTACTAAATATCAATCCATTGTTCAATTTGAAAAGTATTTTTTACATTTCTGTGAAGCCCCACTTTGCATTAATTGCCGCCACCAAATGAACGAATACACCAAATTAAGAGTAGTTGGCAATTATCGGTTACTTAAAGTATTACCATCAAGAAGTGTCCATACTCCAAAGATTATTGGTAAAGTGTTCCGAAGTATCATCGTTCGCTTAGAAGGTATATATGTATATTAAAAAAAAAAAAGTGTGCCAATAACTCAGTTTAAAATTATACCGTTCAACAGACGATTTGGTGGATCTACCTCTATCTTTAGGAGAGGAATATTCAATTGTGGGAGTATACAACTGCCAACGGAAGGACTTTTTAGCATGGAAGGTGGCCGAGCTTATGTAAAATGCTCCCAATTTTTCGATAGTGATGTTATCAGTGTGGAACAAAATGATAATGTTCTCAAACCTGATTGCCTATTTAATTCGATTTCACCTAATGTGCCCTGGAATGTGGATTTAGAGGAACTGGATGAAATTTTACAATTTGATGGCCCCATTTTATGCAACAGAAACACTCAAAGCAATAAGATTCATAATCCAGAGATTATTAATCAATCTGAATATCATAACAGTGATAACGGATGCCTCTATTCCCAAAATATATTTGCGGACAACTTCAAGTCCCTAGTATCCTTGCCAATACAACAAAATGATGTTATTAGTCAATCGATCTTATACAACACTCCTGCCGTTCAACAGAGAACCGAACAAGAAATGTTTCTAACAATAAGTGCAGAATTAAAAAAAGAAGTTACAACATCATTTCCTACATTCTCTGATAGTATTGCGCAGGAGCAATCGTTGCCATTAAAAAGCATTCCATTTTCTTTAGAGGAAAATGAAGATTGCCCCTATTTTCCTACCCTTTTTGGACCACATTTAGAAAACAATTCTCAGAACAAAGATATTTTGCAAGAAGTTTTGTATCGGGATCTTTCACTAATTCCAAAATCAATTGTCGAACTTTATGAAATTGTTTGTGGACGCTTTTCTGATTTCGCATTTGTATACACCTTAAGCGCGCAAATGTGTAGGGATATTGTTCCAATACATTCTTTCGTTACATTAAAAATGGGATTGCTGCTTAGTATTGCGTCCATTGGGGTAAGTTATTAATATTTCTGTAATAAAGATTAAGCATATTATTAAAAGAATCTTGTACATTAATCTTTGTAAACCAGAGATGATAGATAGAAAATAATCGAAAAATATGTACATATGTATAGGGCTATTTCTTCCCCTTCATACGTGTTTTGTTTAAAGTAATCCAGGAGCTTAAAAATTTTATTTCTAAATAAATGCTGGTGATTTTTTTTATATGCTTATACATATATTTTACCGTTATATGTACATAGTGGAAAAAACCCAATTGATGATTTTGTCCGCTAAATGATTTATTCAAAGTTAAAGATAGAGAGGTCCCTTTTGCGAATATGGCCATTTTTGCGAGGAAAAGAGCTTATTTAAGTCTCTGTTGGGTAAAAATTCCTTAATAAAGTTTCTAATTTCTCATAAATTCATTTCATTAAGCTTTGACTTCAATTAATTGGTTCGTTCAAAGTGTAAAAAAAAAAATAATAATAATAAAACCTTTTTAAAAACAAGCTTTTATTTAAACCGAAAAAGAGATAAAATAAGTCAGGTTTTTATTAAGATAACTGGTGCAAAAGTGACTTCAAGATTTGTGTCGGAGTCGGACATATGCACTAATGTTGTGAGTTAAATAAAAGCTTGTAATAAATAAAATACCTATGTTGCTTACACTATTGACACACATTTGCGCATATGTTTAGCAAGTTGAGACCTTAACTTGAGGACTAATTTTCACACTCTGTTTTATTGCAATATTGTTATGTATAGCATATATGAAAATATCTCCATAGTACAGTTTTCACTCCAATATCAAAGCTCTTGTTGAATTTTGTATTTGATTACGATTTATCATTTTTATCATTGATATTGCAAAATGTGCCTATATTTTGTTTCTAAAAATTTAAAACTTTTTCTTTAAGAAGAACCAGAATTCGGCTCCGCTTCCAATCTTGGCTGTTGGGTCAGATAGTTCCTCTATGCACCTAATAATGAACTCAATTGGAAATGCTGCAAAACGTTTCATCACAACACTTGATAACTTCCAGTGTGCGTCTTTAGTTAATAACAACTTTATTGAAGCGGGACCAATTCTCTTAGCAAATGGTGGCGTTTGCTATTTAGGAGATGGGTCACACCTGAAAAACGTGAACAACAATAAGATTTTAAAAGATATCGAGCGGGGTAGTGTGATCGTTGAGAATACTCCATTATGCTATTCAATTAAGAGTGCTGTTTGGACATACATAACTCTTTATAACAATAATAAGAAAGACGTTATAACCTTCAATACTCTCTTGGAGTAATATTTTTTTGGTTTTTTTTTACTGTCACATTCACAAATTATATCATTTCAGAATCTTTGGAGTTCCAATTATTGTCGCTCACACGTGCGAGGAATCATTATCAGAATCTTTACTGGCACAATCATGTGGAAGTTCTGTTATTTCGCAGCCAAATGAATTATACATTCCAATTGAAGATGTTAAAACTTATTTGGACTTTATTTCGAAAAGGAAATGTAATATATCGCGGCACGCGAACGAAATTCTTCAAAAATATTTTATCGCTGTTCGAGTAGACAGGCCAGGTAACAAACATTTCAGAAAGTTTCAAAGATTGATAATTGAACACTTGAAGATGTCAAGCTAGACCACGTATCGACAAATTATTTATTGTGTAAAAGAAAAGATTTTTAATTTAATGATTCTTATCGTCACAATTTTTTTTTTTCAAGGCTGAGTATTGAGTGATTTAATTTTTTTTTTTTACAGATTGTTTGCCGCAGAGAGCGTTTGCAACTCTAAGCCAAATGTCTGAATCTTTCGCGAAATTAGCTTTCCGAGATATAATACTTCCAATTGATGTTATATCAGCCATTTATTTAGCTGAGGATTTTATAAAAAGTACATTCGGACCGGGAATCTATCCCTCACCAACATTAATACCGAAGAACTTCGTAGGGGATGTTGACGTCTTCATTAAAGATTTTGCTTCCTGGCTGGATGATTACTTAGGCAGATATGCTACTGACAACTCAGAAAACAACAAATTATAATTTTTAATTCTATTTCTGAAATTATTATGAAATATAGTCAACCATTGCTTTAATTATTTCAAATGTGTCTCTTGCTGCTGGTTCTATGTATGATCCTGGAAGAAGATATCCGTGCACCCCATTGTCGCCTATATGGATGGTGTACGAAAAAGGTATGCCAACTTCATGTGTTGCAAAATGATCAGATGATCCTACAAATGTAAATTCAATAAGAGCCTTAATTTTTAATATATAATGCGTACAATAACGCATTTTTTTTTATTTCAATTTTGGTGGCAACTATCGTTCAATATTTGCAAACTAACCTGTTCTTTCTGGAATAAGGTCATTATTTGTATCCACTCTATACCGTGTACGACTTCCAGACTTACGTAAACCGTCTACACCAACTAACGCAACATCGGTCAAATCGTCCAATTTTTGAAAAGAATACGATGAGTTAAATTTGGTTGGGTAGGATAGAATCTGTCCATATGACTGGAGTGACACAAAAAGCTGTAATAATATATTAAATATTATTCTTTACGAAACTACATATTCATTAAATATTTTTTGTTATACTTTTAACTGCTTTCGGTGATCCATCAAAAAAGTTGCTAGAGCTCTGGTTTCTGGCTCAGAAAGTGCTGAACTTCCCCCGTAGAATTCATTACATTGTAATATCAAGTTTCCTTGGTGCATCCAATTTCGATCAAGATCTACACCAAAACAAGTTTTATTCCCTTCTTTTGTTGATTTTAACCACGCAAGGGCTGCATCGAAAAATCCTTCACTATTTGATTTCTGTTTGGATCGAGACTTTCGCCACATTCTATCATATTCCCTGGTGTACTCATATCCGTCTGGGTTGGAAGCAGGCATTATATACCATGTTGTTTTCTGTACCGATTCTTCGAGAGGAGTAGTTGCTGAAAAATTATTGCGAATTCTTTCTTAATAACCTTCAATGTCACAGTTGTCTCATTTAAGAGAATTTATTTTTATTTTATTTAAGAATTGAGAAAATAGGAACGAAACCTCTGTGTCTAAAATGTACCTTTATTCTGATTACAATTAATAAAATTTTTGATTTTGAAGTTGACTTAAGTTATAAATTTAAGCCAAATGGGAAATTAACACATAACTATAGTAAAAGGATGTACAGCAGGCGTTTATGCATGCTCAAAATAAAAAAACCTTCTTATGTATTATAGTTCAAGAGAAAAGGCTCACCATTGTTCTTAAAAATTTTTAAAATCTCATAAATCATCCAATTGGCCGAGGCTGGTCCAATCCATTCTCGTCCGTGGCAACCAGCTTCAATGAATACTCCCATACCTTTTGATTTTTTTCGTAACCTATTTTTCTTTTTGGCAGAGATTGCTGCTTTGTCTCGACCTATTTTCACGATTACGAGAGGTCTTCCTTCATATGATCGTCCAATGTGAATTATTTCCACAAGATCCGGATATTTTAGTCGTACCCAATCAGTAAATCGTAGTATATCATCGTAGCTATAATAGTGAGACCAGTCCATAGTCAACAATTTTGAACTAGATGAATTGTTAAATTTTATATCTCTTGTCTCGTAGAGAATTGCTTTTCCAAGGTCAAACATAAGAATTTCGTAAGAGATATCCTCAAAATTCAAAGTGCCTTGAAAATCGTAAAGTTGGTTTGGTGGCACAAGAACGTCTGTCAGTCCTCTGGAATTATAATTGTATCGAAGTATAAATTTCTAGAGAGATAAGTGATAAGGCCTAAGTTTCATTACACAACTAACCAAAGGATAAGGGACCGCAAAAAATCGTAGTTTTATAAATTTTTGTTAAAAAATATCATCTAATAAGATATGTATCTAGAAAATGTGCCGGTACTAAACTGGGTGCATATAATTTTACGACTACTTATAAGGATCCACACAAGCCAATGAGCTATCTAGATTTGACTTTTTCCATCTAAAAAGATGACCTGAAGATGAAATGATGAACTATTTTAACAAAAATCTCAACTTAATTAATTGGAGGTAGAATTTGCCTCTCATTACTGTCGAGCGAATAGCTTCGAAAACCAAGAAGATCCTTTTATATCTAACGCGCTTTCCTCAGGGTAATTTAATTTACAAATAGAACAACGCCAGCATCCATTTATAAGAAATATTGAAATTATGCAATCATATACTATATAGAATCCATGCATCCATGTTTCTGGACTTGGTGGCCAACTGTGGTGGGGTAAATAATTATAAATAAAAACTAGTTGTTAGCTTTTGAACTGTTTTCCTAAAATTCGGTTCAAACTTTAGTCTTTTGAATCATCTTATGTCATCAAGCCATTCGACAAGTTGAAATCTCCCTGAGTAACCTTGGCACCGAAAGCTCAAGTATTGATTGCCGTTATTTGAATGAATGTATGTTTCGCATCCCGTTAAAAATAACTTTACCTTGGAAAAAGGTCAACATGAAGTGCAAGATGCGTTTGATTCAGTCTGGCACGACGCTATTATTCATAAAGCGAACAGTGGTTCAAGGTATACACATACATATGTATATGTATATTTAGAAAAATATTCTTCGACTCCAAAATATGTATGTATAACTCTGCTGTGGTGCCTCAGGGTTCGACACTAAGCCCACAAATTCTCTTTAACATACCAAACTGATACAAGTAGAAGATAAATCGAAATTCTAAAAATATGAGGCTTGGTACGACTTGTCTACCCAAAATGCTAATTTTCCATTTGGTGCCAGCCAATTCGACGACGCAGGGCAAAATAAACATCTTAATAAAATCAGTTCACCCCTTCATATACAGGAAGATAACCTATGATATCAATATATTCACACCTGATATGAGTACCTACTACAAATCGCTCAAAACAAAGTTCTCAAAATGATCTTGCATTTGCCCTGGCATTTCTCCATCTCAGATCTATGCCTATAACAACATAGATAAATCAAGTCCTAGAATAAATGCTATAACTAATAAATTTTTTAAACACTGTTATTGTTTATTGTGTATACAAATGATTAATTAGATCAACTAAATTATAAGGTAAAACTGAACTTTTTATGCTTTTTTCATTACTGTTAAATTTATTTATTTATTTATTTATTTATATATAAACAGAGTACAAATTAATTTATACCCTATTTCTAAGCGCACTCGGGCGCTGAGCCCATATGGCGCACTGTTAAATTAAGAAGAGTCATGTGAGTGTCTATTAATAAAAATCAACACTCATTTTATACGTTCCCACTACTTTTTATCGAATAAAGTTTTATATTTTATATTATTTGGGTACATACATACTAAATATGTATATTTAAACAATGTGATCACTCTTATCCCAACCAAAATTGCGGGGAGGATCAAATTCTACTGATATCGTTGAACTAGCTGCGGCCTTGAGAGTAGAAGTTGAATAATTTTATATTCTTTATTTGATCGGAATGGAAATCTCTTTCAAAATCAAGTGAAGAATAATAAATCTTTTAAATTAAAACCTGTAATTTACATATTTTACATAATTTAAAAAACGATGTATTTGCTTTTTTTAAATGTTAAAATATCAAAATAAGGTACCTTAAACTTGGACCTTGCAACCACTGAAGTTTGGCACCTTCATGACTGTTCTTGTAACTTTCCAAAATTCGAAACTGTTCTTCTCCATTTGGTTTTAACCGCCAAATTTGATATTTGTTGTAAGTCACTTTTGTAGGAGTATTACTCTCCTCAATATGTACACTTTCTATTTTCGCTGTCGAATTAACGATGTGTTGGGCCAATAATCCTATCCAGTTTTGTGAATTTTTTATTTGGTCTTCAATTGTAAGTATTGGAGTCGAAGTTGTTGATGCAACTGTAGAGTGTTTTTTCCGTTTCGGCTTTGAGTCGGAAAACCAATTAAACCAGCCTGAAATATTATATTTTGTTACTCTTGCTTTTTGAATTTGATTATGAAAGTATTATTTTTTATCAATTTTAATAAAGCAAATACATACATATGTGCACTAATTAATAATACAAATTTTGAATTTAATTTATATGGTAAATCATTTATTTTACTGCTCAAGTAATAATTGCGGAGCATAATTATTTCATCTACAGTTCCATTAAGTTTTATATTGCCATTTTATGAATTTTACCAACACAATATTTTAATTTTCACAAAAAGGGTTTCCCAATGTTACCTCGGATATTTAAAATACCGCTTAATTAGTTTCCAAAAACAAAGTTCAACAATTAAACAAAAAAGTTGTAACCAAATATATTTATTATGTTAAAATTCGGTGTAGAATATAAAGCAAACTGTAGGTGAAAAAACCGAGTTTGCGTAATATGACTCAAGGTGAGTTTTGTCCCAGTACTGATAATTATCGCAGACAAATGTGACAATAGACGAATTGGGGTAGGTCATTTCAATTGCTCTGTGTGCGCATAGCGCCTGGACAAAAAGCCTGCAAATGCATGGAAACCCAAGTCACATGCACACATTCAAATGAACAAATAAAATTGCTTCACTCATTTTTACATATTAAATGGATATTATTCATTATTCGAGACCAAAATGTTATCTGATATCAGATCGCATATGCTCTTCAGAAGTTACATAAGGCTCTCATTACACATCTATCTTTTACTTTACATATCCTATAATCTTTGATAATATAAATATTAAATATTTAAGTAATGATCCGGCATTATCACGTGCACCGGATTTGTTTTTTCAAAATTCAATGTAAAAGACAGAAAACCACGACCTAGGTTACTTATGAGAAACCTAATAAATTGCAGAACCGAAGTCTGTGAATAAGGTAAACAGTAATAATTCATTTGACAACGATAGAGCTCTTTGACTTAGGGTTGAATTTAACAACTAAATTTTTCATAAAATAGCGAAAATCAAACAACAAACACGATAGAGTAAAGCGGAAAGTTTGCAGTAGTTGTTAGAGTTTCAAGAAACGATGCAAAGTGGGACAAAATGCCGGACCATAATCAAAAGTCAATAACTTTTGAACTGTTACAACAGCCAAAAAGTTTTGGCAAACAAATCTCTACATTATTGACTTTTTATCTATTATAAGCAAAAGTTTAATTAAAATGGTGTCAATATACATATGAGTTTAAAATGTGAAGATATTAATTTTAAATTTTTAAGAACGTTTTTCTTGAAATATTATTATAATAATTTTGTATTTTAAATATTTTAATTTTATTTGTTATTAACAATAGAACAAACTAAAAAAACCATCGGTGAAATGCAAACTACGGAACGCGCCGTCAGATTCGAGTGGGTTTTTTTTTCTGAGAAAGGCCATGAGACAGGGAAGCTTTTTCTCAGAAAAAGTTTCTATCTTCCCTTACAAAAACCGTCATAATGAAGGGTCAAGGTCAAATTTTGGGCTTTGAAATTGCCATTTTCAAAGTTTGCCGCGGTCTCCCCCGCTTGTTTGTTGGCGGATTGAGTTGTGGGTGGTATCGTTGGAAAGCTTGAAGGCTCAGCTTGCGAATGCGTTATGAACCAGTATCCTCTGTCTCTGCAAGAACTTATAAAGCATTTACTAGGTTGAACCCCTCCAAATTTTCAATTGCGATTTTAGGGGGGGAAGGATCGATGTAAGGGGGGTCTTCGAACAAATGTTCATCAGGAGACCATGTTCATGTAGAATCGATTTACATAACCCTGTTCAGATCTTAGCAAAACACCCTATATACGAGATTTTTTCCTTTTAACGAGCAATACCAAAAATCTTTATAAGGTTTCTGACAGAGTTTTAATTTCGAGGGCGGATTTAATACAAAAATGTCTACTCTCCTTCAAACTTTAATTGTTAAGGCCAGTCACGAGATTTCAATTTATTGAAAAAAATATTCTACTCCTATGCAAAATAGTTGATCTACTTACCCACACTATTTGTGCATTATGTATGTATAGTTTTCAGGGGCTATTCTAGCTACCCAAACAATGTTGTAATTAATGAATGGACTTTCAATTCGATTTTTGTATTTTCATGTTAAGAAATAATAAATATGGCACTCAGGTTTCTTGCTACTGTATTAAATATGTATTCAAGTATAATACAAAAACTAATTTTGTTTAAGTAAAGAGCCTGCTAGAATTGCTGGTGTGGCAGATCTGTACAACTCTTAGACTCTTTCGTTTCGTCAACTTTATCTTTGACCTATTTTGAACTTATAACCAAAGTTTGAGGTGTGCTCAAAAATTGTTTTTGAGTTCAAATAAAGTGTACTAATAAAAAATATTAATATTAAAGATTCAGCACGTCATGATTTGGCCAACAAAAGGTTGTCTATATGTACCAACTTGTATAACTTTTTGAGCTCACATCGTTTTTGCAGAGATTCATATGTATATACCATACATACAGGGTGTTTTGCTAAGGTCTGAACAGGGGTATGCCAATCGATTCCAAATGGTCTCCTGATCAACGTTTGTTCGGACACCCCCCCCCCCCCCTAAAATCGGTCCTTCCCCCCCAAAATCGCGATTGAAAATTTGGAGGAGATTAACCTAGAAAATGCATTAAAAGTTCTTTCAGAGACATCCTACGATACTGGTTGATAACGGTTTTTTTCTTGAGAAAAGCCACATGACAGGGAAGCTTTTTCTCAAAAAAAGTTTCGATCTTCCCATGCAAGAAATCGGCGAAATGAAGGGTTAAGGCCAAATTTTGGGCTTTGAAATTACCATTTTCGAAGTTGGACGCGGTCTCTCCCGCTTGTTTGTGGGCGGATCGAGTCGTGGGTGGTATCGTTGGAAAGCTTGAAGGCTTAGATTTCTAATGCGTTATCAACCAGTATCGTAGGATGTCTCTGAAAGAACTTATAATGCATTTTCTAGGTTAACCTCCTCCAAATTTTCAATCGCGATTTTGGGGGGGAAGGACCGATTTTAGGGGGGGGGGGGGGTGTCCGAACAAACGTTGATCAGGAGACCATTTGGAATCGATTGGCATACCCCTGTTCAGACCTTAGCAAAACACCCTGTATAACAATGACATGAAAAGAAAACATACCCCCTTAAAATCATAAATATATTTTTATTAATAAATATTCTGTTATTAAACACTGTGTTAATTTTTATGAGTATTCCAACTATTATACATTTGGGTAGTGATACAAAACGGGTACTGATCAGAATTACATAATGTTTAGAGGGCTTCGAAAATAATATGGGAGGTTGGAGTGATCTTTTTACCTGGTACGGTTACCAGTTTCGAAATAATGTCTTGTCTTGACCCCCGTTTTTGAAAAAAAAAATGTAATGTTACTTAATTCGCATAATAAATCATACCGGAATTTGCTTCATTCTCATCGTCATCCGGTGTTGTTGCCTTTCCTTCTGAATTAAACCAAGAATCGAACCATCCTGGCTCATCTGTAATTGGAATCTCCAACTCATCTTGATTATCTTCACCACTAGAAAACCAGGAACTAAAAAAATTTCCTAAGTAACTTTGACTGCTTGATTCTTTGTCGTCGTCGGCATTCGATAACGTACTATAAACAGAGCTTTGTGGATACTTTGGCTTTCTATGCGCACTTATAGTTGCCGCGGAATTAGAAGCGATTTTGTCTGTTTCAACTAGTATTTTCCTTATTACCCTTCTAATAGGCTTTACGAACTTATAGATGTAGTCAAAAACACCAAGGTAATCATAGTCTTTTATTGCTTTTTTACGAATATTTTCCCTTCTTCGAATTGTTTTTGCATTTTCTTCTGCGCCTAATAAATCTTGGTTATCATCTTCATGAGAACTATCGCCGTCATCGTACCAAAGGTCGTCAAAGTCATAATAATCCGCATAATCGTCATCAGCTTTCTTTAGTTTCTTACACGGAAGCGGAGTCGTTCTTGGAGTTGAAGTTGTGAGTTCTGTTTTGGGTGTGCTAAGCTTATTAGTAATGCGCAAGGGTGTTGTAAAATAACTCTTATTTGCATTCCCCGTGAAACCTCCTTTTTTTGCTGGAAAAGTATATTGCTGCTTAGGTGTTTCTGTTGTTAGTATAGATCGCTTAGATATTTTTTTTCCGTCGTTCGGTTTCAGCTTTTTCACTTTCAAGCGTCTCACTGGATGTTTTGTAGTTGGAGAAGTGTTTAAGAGATCTGAAGTAAACTTTTTAGGGTTTTCTAGTTGTGTACCCATTGAATTTAACGAAGTGTTTTCTTTATCCAGTTTCTTTCCATCATAAGCCTTGTCATTATCTACTGACACAACTTTATGAGTAACTACATCAGCAACAGTTTCGTATATATTCTCCAGGACATCTCCAATTTTGTCTACAAACGTTTCTTCGCTAGACTCCTGCACGTGCTTATTTGATGTCTTTTTAATCTTAACATTCACCACAGGACTCAGATTCACTTTATTAACTTTATTTTGAAATCCAGGATTTTGTGCACATTGTAGTTTGTATTTTTGCTCGAGTAAATGTATTTCCCTTTCGTGTTCCTCTCGAGTTATACAATTAGGACAAGCACCACAATCTTGACATAGACTGTTAGGTGTTGGACAATTTGGACACGTTGAACACGGAGGACAAGAAGGATTCAATTGTGGTACGCAATAGATACACGGATTGTAATTCGGTGGAATTATTGACGATGGTACTGGAGGGACTGCTGGAGGAGGACTTGTTGGATTAAACGGTATCTGTGGTACACAGTTTGGACAAGGATTAACTGGTGGTTCACAATTTGGGCATGGAAAATTTGTTTGGGCAGGAAGTTGATGAACAGTGGTTTCCGTTGAAGTATTTACAAAAAGTACAATCCCTTTCTTTGGATCATAAATTCCAGGAGCGCTCTGATCCATTGGAAGTAAGTTGTCGTTTAAAGAATTCGTCGGATCTGGTACTTTATCCGAAGGTATGTAAAAATCATTGTAGTCGACCTTATTATTATTTCCTTTGGCACCCCTCACACTTTCCGTTTTTCTATCACGCAACACATTTAGCAACTTAAGTTGTCTAATTTTCACTTCATCCAACGTAAATTTAGGCTGGTACACAGTAAACGGGATTTTAACAAAATTTGAACTATTCTTTATTGACCACGGAGATCGGTTTTCTTCTGAACTTGAATAGTAACTTTTTTGAACAGAAATACTACATTTTAGCAGTAGGAAAATTAACGCTCCACGGAAAATCATGACCGATCTATTCTCTTTGAAACTTCACAAGAAAATAAACGTTTATTCTGGATTTAGCATGCCAACTTCTTCTGTAAGATATTAATCGAACTGTAACGAGATTGGTTTCCATCTTTATCTGAAATTACACATTTTTACGGTTCAGATGCGCTCAATTATGTGCCGATAGGAGTGATTACTTTGCGATAACGATAGGTTTCGTTGCATATAATTTGCTTTCACCATACAAAAGACAGTGATCTTCTTTAAAATGAAAATATAAGTTCTGTTTGTTATTCACGCTCCACATATGGGTTTGAATTTGATTCAAGTGAAAAATTTCTTCACCTATTTTTTAACAACTATGTATTCTATTCAACAAGAAAAAAATAATAATTTTACACATTTGTATATATACGTACATACATATTGTGCTATTATTAAGAACTGATAAACCCAATTTTACAAACTATGTTCTTAAAGTAAAGCATGCAAAAAAACTGATCAATCAAAATGTATACACAGGATAAGTATATCTGTTTGCACTTTGAAAAATAGGATAATATTTATTTATATTTTTATCTGTTAAAGGCGGCTCGATTTCTTGAAGAAAAATTTGTATATTTAATACTTCTTATTATTATTCAGATCCTAACCAAATTTATATGAGACCAGCCTGGAGCTATATTGTATTTATATGCACCTTTAAATAAAAACAGAATAGTAAAAATCGCTTAACAAAAAGAGTAATATTGCGTAGTACTCAAAAAAAAACGAAAACAAAAACAAAATACAGCTGAATAATAGTCGATTCGGAGCTTTTGCTACATATGTTTTTTTTTTTGTTTTTAGAAAATAAGTTATCTGTATTCTATTGTATGAAAAGGAAAAGTTTGTTAGTTTGATGATATTTTAGACTTGTATATTCTGCATGTCCTCCTGACTAACGTAGGCAATGGTACTGGGGAATTGGAGGAAATAGGATAAATGGGGAAATGTTGATTGGTGATGTTTGCTGTGATCCACGCTAGAAGTAGCTACTTATCCGATTGAAATGAACTTTAATGGATGTGTTACGCATGACCTACTGAGTAACATAGATTATGCACTTGCATCCCCCTCTCACAGAAAAAGATTAAGAAATATAATTTTTATTATTAAAGTTAATGTGTGAGTGAAAACGTAAGACACAGAATGTTTAGGAAATTTAAATCAAATAATGAATTGCTTTTATAATTCAAGTCCATAAACTCTCCTTTTATTTTATTTTTAACGCCATCCTTGTCCAAGAGCACTCGGGAACTTATTGCATCATGAACAGCTGATTGAACGCTCTTGCCTACTCTTCTTCATTCCGTTTCGTTTACTCAAACATTTCCCTTTCTTAGAGTAGCCCTTAAAAATGATACGCACATCTTCAGTACTTTTACCTGTGTCAGCACTTCGTCTTCTAAGATACCTACCTGTATAATTACAAAGCTAGACTCTTTAATAGTTAATAGTACATACATACATTGTGTATAAGATGCAGATTCACCTTCTTGAAAGTAATCCTGCAGGCGTCCATGTTATCAGGACTCAGGACATCTTACATATCTTCTCTCTTCTCAATCTGAACCGAGGTACCTATAAAGGTTTGAAAATGAAAATAAATGTAATTAACTTCATTAGCAAATTAATTATTTTGTAACCAATTTTTACGTAGGCTTCTTAAAAATTATCACAATAGTTGCGTTTAAAAGTCAGTTTTCATCACTATAACTTACAGATACCCATGAAGGTCACACGAGGCTCAAAATTCATTACTGTAAATCTTAACTGAGAGCTTAATTTAAAATGTGAGAAAATCTACTATTATGATTCTCAAAGGTAACAAATGCATGGAGGTCAAAAACTGTAAAAAAATTCCGAAAAATTCTACCATAAAAATTATTTCTTTACCTTCAATGAAAATCAATACAAGCTTATAATCGACATTTTAACATCAGTTTCAACAATAGTCTTTTTGAGCAATTATGAAATAAAACTTTTAAAATTTTTCGTCGCTAAACTCTCGTGTCTCGTTCTCCACGTCATGTTGAATTATGACCTTCTTAATCAATGGAGATCCTTTATATGTGATTAAAAAAACTAGGCTCAAGTGTGCAGTAATCCGAAGTCCATTAAATAAAAACAGAATCATCAGTACGCCAGTTAAATTCGTTTGGCGTGTATACATGTCAATCCCAATCTTTAGCTTTGGAGTTATCCGTTGCTATTTTTTTTTTTAATCTAATAAAAATGTAATTTTTATCGTTTTATTTTGACTTTATTTTTAAGTTTGTCATAACACCATTTATATTGTGTTCGATATGTATAAAAGTCAACGCTTGATGTTAATTACGGACGTTTATTGTACTCATGCTTAGTCCTTAAATTCATACTTATAGTTGTTATGTCTATGTGTACTTATATATACTCATACTAATACTTATAACCAAAGGCATTCTCATACTTAACTCATACTTGTACCAAATAGTTACTGATAATATTCAAAATTAGTGTCACCGATTTACTTTTACACTTAAGGCCGGAACACATAAATTCCGATCCGATCCGGTCCGCTCCGTTCCGACCCGAGGGATAAGTGATTACAATGTTTCCGATCCGATCCGAACTGTCGTTTGACGCAATCTGATATTTTGGAAAGTGTGGTATAAGTAGCCATTTCTTCAATAAAAAATTCCCCTTCCATTGAACTTATTAAAATGTGAAATCAGAAATTCCCGCCAATTAATTTCTAAATTCCCGTCAATTAATCACTTGGTCAACATAAACACATTCATTTGTGAGGTTATGTGTTCCGTCGTTCCGACAAAAGTTGAAATTTGCTCAACATTGTCCGATCCGATCCGCTCCGTTCCGCACATTGTGTCCAATTACATAGCACGGCGTATGTTCAACTTTGACAGCTCGTCGAAAGTGAGCGGATCGGATCGGAACTTATGTGTTCCGGTCTTTATATGAAACTAGCTGACCCGTGCCCACTTCGCAGGGCGTCAACCATTTTTACTTGTGATGAAATTCTCTTGTGTGGTTCTTAGTACTGAGTATTTAGGATTTATTTTATGTTTATTTTATTTCTTGTTGGCTACATTCATCCTATTGACAAATGATGCATCTTGTAAAAGTTTGCCAATCGATCCATTTTTACGTATGGAACGTACTGACTGTTGTTCCAAAATCGGGGAACAAAGCGCGAGCCCGCGAAGAATATGCGAAACGGCTTCATTCTTAACGTTCGCACCCGTCGCGGCTTTCGCACGCGAGCTTTACAGAGTAGTCCGATTTTAATGACTCTTTTTTTATTACATTACAGCTGGGTTACCCGGTTTCACCCGGTATATTATAAGTATACTACTTAACTACTTAATTAAAGATCCTTGAAATGTTCGACTTTCGTAAAAAAATTTATGACTTATGGTCGCTATATTGGGTCCGCCATTTTGAATTTCCAAATTTTAATAGTAGATTCGAAATTAGTGATATCAAAATACCCGTAGTACTAAATTTTACTTAAATTCGTTGAAGTTCGAAAATTGTTGGACGCCATATTGGATTCGCCATCTTGTATTTCCAAATTTCGAGCTTAGATTCGCAATTAGCACCTCTAAAATTCCGCAAATACTAATTTTCATGGCAATACTTTGATATTTACAATTTTTGACCGCCATCTTGGGTCCGCCATTTTGAAACCCCCGAATAAAAAATAGCCTATGTCACCCGGGGATGGTGTAGCTTCCCAACGGTGTTACAATTTTTGGCCGCCATCTTGGGTCCGCCATTTTGAAACCCGCGAGTAAAAAGTACCCTAAATTTTAAGTCGGGATGTGTAGTGCCTTCACTTAAAAAATGAAAATAATGGGACCAAATTTTAAGGCGTGATTGAGTAACAAACATATTGGTTCCACCATTTTGAATTTCCAAATTTTGTTAGTAGATTCGAAATTAGTGGTATCAAAATACCCGTAATACTAAATTTCACTTAAATTCGTTGAAGTTTGAAAATTGTTGGTCGCCATATTGGATCCGCCATCTTGAATTTCCAAATTTCGAGCATAGATTCGCAATCAGGAGATCCGAAAACCCCCAAATACTAATTTTCATGGCAATCCTTTGATATTAACAATTTTTGACCGCCATCTTGGGTTCGCCATTTTGAAACCCCCGAATAAAAAATAGTCTATGTCACCCGGGGATAGTGTAGCTTCCCAACGGTGAAAGAATTTTTCAAATCGGTCCAGTAGTTGCGGAGCCTATTCATTACAAACATACACACATACACACAAAAATACAAATCTTTCCTCTTTATAATATTAGTGTAGATAAATAAATAAAGACGAAGTAATGCATTTGTAAACAATAATTAGTTTATCCAAGTTTTTCAATTCATTGAGAGTTGAACAAATGTCAGTGAATAAAATTGAGCTCATTGTAATTTTGTCTCTTGGAAATTTAGAATTTCGGAAAAAAATTTGTTATTCAAAAGTTTTAACAAAATTAAATTTTTTTCGATTTGTTGTGTTTAATTTTTCAATTAATATTGAAAACATATTTTTTTTAATCCTATTTTTTTAACTTTGTTTAATTATTCGTACTAGTATCGCTTTCTGCCGTAATACGACCATACGAACTTACTTCGATTAATTTTGACAAATAGATTGAAAAATAATTAGTCCTCACAACACAACCAACTTGATTTTTTATCTGAGGAATACAGGTAAAGCTTTACCTGGCTTTCACCGCTTTCCCTATGCATTTACCTGAATAAAACATATATTCTGCACATCTATGAAAATATACCTTTCGCTTGATATATGTTTCATTAAGAATATGTACGTGCACGGGAAATAGGTTAAAAAGGGATCACAATTTTTGGCTTTGCCTATTAATATATAGATAACAAACATATCCATCAAATTTCATCCAAATTATTTATTAATGGTCGAGTTTAATCATCTCTCGATTTGAGGTGAAATAACGAACTGACCCACAGACTAAACACTTTCCGTTAGGAAGCTGAGAAATGAGACACAAAACTCGATTATTTTATTATAACAATTCCATTATAGTACAGTCATGGTAGTTTTACCTGGAAAGTTTACCGGGAGTTTTGAAAATTGGTACATAATTTTATAGATTTCGATGTGCAAAAATACGAGGTGGCAAAGTTGAAATTATTAAATCAATTTTGCCACCTCGTATTTTTGCCGCTCGCGCCGCCATACTGGGAAAATGGCGCCTAAAAGCAGTTTTTTCATAATATCTCCTTTCCGACTCATTTCACGATAAAAACATTTATATACAAAAGTAGAGAAAATTGCCCTCAATTTATGTAATAAAATTTTTTTCCGTAAAATCAGTAGTTTTGGCGTACGAGCGCCGCAAAGTGTACTTCAACACGCGTTTTGACCAAAACACACATTTCTACACCACCTAGAGGTAGAGTAAGCGGCGCGTTTTTTTATCGTGGTATCCCCAGTAGGCCTAATCCACATGCAATTCACTATTCCAAAATTTAGCGCATTCTCCTTCGCTTCGCTATTCTTGATGGGCCAGGTGTTGCGAGTTCATTGTCTTTAGTACCGATCGAAAGGTCACAGACGGAAATTTCTTCCACATCATCCGCGATAGGATTATCAGTTTCATTGCAATCCTCTTCATTCTCGATTTCATACGTTTGGTCGAGAATAGTCTCCGTTTGCCCCTCTTTATGGCTATCTTGTGATGGAACTTGCAAGTTATCACAGGTACACTTTGCTGCGCTCGTACGCCAAAACTATTGATTTTACGAAAAAATGTTATTATATAAATTATAGGCAATTTTCTCTACTTTCACTTTGTATATAACTGTTTTTATCATGAAATGAGTCGGAAAGGAGATATTGTCAAAAAACTGCTTTTAGGCGCCATTTTCCCAATATGGCGGCGCGAGCGGCAAAAATACGAGGTGGCAAAGTTGAAATTTGGAAAGAGCACTTCGAAATCAATAAAATTACCCTTTTTCAAAACTCCCGGTAAACTTTCCAGGTAACGTCTATTTTTAGAACCAAATGACTGTACTATTACTGCAAATCATATCACATTTGTTACACATCACCAGTAAATTCAAAGTAGGGATATTGGACTTAAATCTTGACATTGATTTGAAGGAGTAAGGATAAAATCTTTATTGTACATTATTTGACTTTGCGAACACTATTTCACTTTAACTCTTTTTTATGTCCTCGTTATGCTTTTTATACGAGTATTTTGTAGAGTTTGTTGTAGGAATAGTTGGGCCCGGGCAAGGCCGGGTACGGGTGACCCGAGTAAAAATGATCGGAGCAGTACAGCGGTCGTACACGGGCCGCTCAGTATTCCTAAGGGCGTACACGGGCTGTACATCGGGCCGTAAAGGGCCCAACTCGAGTGTAAAGCTCAAACGGCCGCACACTGGGCCTTACATCGGGGCGTACAGGGCCCAAACTCGAGTGAAAAGTCCAGGCCGTATCACAGCTGCGTAACGAGGGACGGAATTTAAGAAAAAAAAAACATTATGCAGCAGGGATATGGGCAACCGTCTTCAGAAGGGATCTTTAATTACGGTATTTTTATGACTCAAAAGGTCGTACTGAACCCTCAATAAACGCTACGCACGAATTTTTGGGTTGTTTTATGAAACTTGGACAAAGGCTATAGAACCTACGTTACAAAGACTGTTCACTCCTGCAATTTAGATTTTCAGTTTTTGTGACCTTGGTACCGTTATTCCTCCCAACCCCACGATTTTGCTAGAAGTCGATAGCATGCTCAAGCATTGTGGTGGAAACGAGAGAAAGAATGCAGAGGAATTTAGAGAAATTGATACAGAGCTACAGGGTGCCGACTGCCGTGCACTTAAAACTAAAATAAAACGTTCATAAATAAAAAAGTAAACCTGTTTTATAATTGGTCTCTTATTTCAAAACATCAGTTTTAATGCCACTATACATTTCACCACAAAATATTATAATTTTAAAAGGCACAGTCGTAATTTCACAAATTATAAAGAACTTCTCTTAAAACACAATCAGAATTAATCACCCTGTCCTTTGAAGCAAACGGATTACCGGTGCGGGCCGGCATACAATCGCATTTGATTTAGCATTCGCCTTCGGCCCGCATAAGGAAAACCCATGGTGAAAAAACGTAAACAAACTTATATGTGAACCCCTTCAATGTGTGAGGGAGGCATTCGAATTTCGGCATTTCCTATCTGAAAAGCACGGCCGGCTCGCCACCAACACAATGACAAGAAAAAGCATTTGCCTCCGGCCCGCAAAGTAATAGGTGAACTCTTGTTTCATAGTGTTTGTCGGCATTTGTGACTGTTGCCGTCCTTCTTGCTTATTAGGCAATTTAAATGAGAATTTGGAACTGGAACAAGCTCTCTTTTCGACTTATGGATAAATTTTTTGTTTTTTTTTCTGAAAAGTGGCCATGGTGGGGGTAAACTGCGTCGCAGAATTAGAGTGAACATTCTTTGTAACAAGGTTCCATATTCTTTGACTTGGACTTAGCTTGTTCTTCGGGTTACAGAGAGTGCTCAGTTAACATTGAACGTTTGTCCTGTGACGTTCTGACATAGTGCACTTAAGTAAGTGTTTAATTATAAAAAGAAAATCTAGTGCACATTAATTTTTTGGGTGGAAATTATTGGATATTGGGCTTTTTGTAATAAAAAACCACATTTAATATTTAAAAACTTTCTTTATTAATTTTATCACTTCAAGGAGAAGACAACCTTCTTGCTCAATATTCACTTATCAAATAAGCCACCTCAAACTCTAAAACAAAACTATTTCCCTTTTTCCTACATCTGTTAGGCAGATGTTCTTCAAGGAAAAACCTGCGACCCAGGTCATTAAAACATAAAAATTATTTTATTGAGGTCGATCATGTTTTTGCATGCCGATCCTTTTAGCACTTTCAAACCAAAATCCAACAGAAATGAGTGAAATATCAATGAAAGAAATTAGTGAAGCAATTCCAGTGAAGTGTAAAGTTGGTTGAAAAGGTGATCTACCGTGGATGGAACAAGAACATTTTATTATTAATTATATGTCTATCAATTTTATGTATATCATTCCTTAATTTTAATATTGTAAAATAAATTTATATATTTTTTTTATTAATTAATAAAGAACTTTTTTAAAAATATTGAATACTTTTGATTTATAAAGTGTACTCTTTATTTGCTTGCCGCAAAACAGTCCCTGCGGCAGCGTTGAATGGCCCCTGTACGACCCATCCTTATTGTCGATTGGGCCCTGTACGGCCCGCGTACGACCCGTCTTTATTGTCGATTGGACACTGTACGGCCCGCGTACGACCCGTCCTTATTGTCGATTGGGCCCTGTACGACCCGCGTACGGCCCATGGAAAAACCTTGTACGGCCCAATTGTCCTGCAAGAAGACCCCGTACGACCGTAGTACGACCCAGCACAACGATCAAACTGTACAGCCTCACTTCAAAACTTGAAAATGTTTACTCGGGGAGCTAGTTATGCATAGTATAAACGAATATACATTAATTTTATATTCTTAAAAACAATAAAATTAGTCACATTTATACTAACATTCATTATTTCTGCTAATATTTGCTTCAAATTGGTTTCCAATATGGTATGGCCTACATCGACTGTCCAAAGTTCTCAGAATTCTTTGATTGCGCCTTGAGTTCGGTAATGGTATTAAATTGTTATTTATATCGATGTTTACTTTGCGAAATAAGCCACTCCTAGTTTTGCACCGATTTAAGTAAGATAAGAAAAACAAGCGGGCTAGTGAATGAGTGCCAAAACACTCTTAGTACGAGCAATATGAAGGCTTACAATATTTAGGGAAGCTAGGTATTCTTCAGAATAACACTAAAGGTAAAGCAAACATTTTTCCTGATATTCGAAGGTGCTCATTCTATTGGATAGAAGTGCAAGTTTGAAGGTAATGAGCATATTAAATACTTCCCATGCTATAGCCGATCCTTCGTCAGAAATTCCTTGTAAAATTACGCATTTGCAATATCATTATGGGGCTTACCGTTCTTATTTCGGAGCAAAATGTTAGCTTTAATACATATGTACATATGTACAAATACTCAATTTCGTATTTCGAATGCACACAGCCTAAAGTCTCAACCAAAAACATAACTTTGAATAACATAACGTGAATAAGTATTATACATATATGCAAGGCTGTAGTCGTCGAACCAGTTATAACTTTTCTTGAGAAAAGCTTTCTCTACCTATTAAATTGAATTATAAAGTTTAACGGCTTGATTTTTTTCTGCCAAAAGTAAAAAATCAGCTTTGCTTTTTATTTGTATGATCTAGAGATAAGAAATTTTAAAGCTTAAATTTTTTTTTCTGATAAAAATAACGCCAGCTTCGAGTAAAAACTAATAAATTTTTAAGTTTGCACATATTACAGTTAAAAAAAATTCGTTATGAGACACTGTACATTTGATCAGATCGCCATTCAAAACTTACTACGACAGTAAAGTGAAGAATTATATTAAATTTAGTTTCTTATTGGGTCGAAGATGACTGACATCTATTAAAATTAAATCAAATGCACATTACCTTAACTAGTGCCCCAATTTAAAAATATGTCAAGATTTGGAACCAATAAATGTATACAAAAAATTTTATCGAAATATATTAAGAAATGTGGAAGATATCGTTTTTACAAGAATGGCTGACTTTTCTTAACTTATATAAGGTTTTATGTATGTAAGTATTAAGGAGTTTTTTTAATTGTCTTTTTTAAATTCTGAGTAATTTTGACCAGTTTCGAGACAATTCCCCTTTTTAAAATGCTTTCCTAACATTGTAAACAAATCTTACAACTTCTTTTCATCCACTTCTTAGTATCGTATCGATTTGAAACTTTATGCAATTCTGGTGATGATCTTATATATATAGCAGTTCCTCAATGGCTAAAAATATGCCAATCAAGTTTGGGCTCATTAAACATTATTTATGGATTTTTTTTGGTATATGATTTACAGAGATTTAAAAAAAAGCAAGTGTACACCATAGTTCTAAGCGAAACAACAGGCACAAAAAAAAAACATAAACGTACTTAATTAAATATTAATACATATTTATGATCGCTGTAAATTTCAGCACGAATACTTAATTCAAAAATCAGTTTTTAAGTGTCTCCATAGCGGGCCCTTTCATTGGGCGAATCTAGCGGCCGCTGCAGGTACCAAATCAGGGGACCTATATATGTACATACATAAATCAAAAGTTTGCTCAGGACGATATAACGTTTCCTACGTAAAATTGGAAAACCGTGTATTATTAATAGGTATGTACATATGTACATACATAATGTCACATAATAATATAAAATTAATAGGTTCAGCCTTTTTTGTTTGTACTTGAACTCGACATTGGAGCGGCCAAGCGTGCAGCCGTTTTCGTTTTTTGTTGAGTTAACGCTCATCAACCGATCATGCGGCCTTTAACGGGGGTTTACAGCAGTTTTCATGTTTTTTCAATGATGTTTATTTTACAGTATAAATAATATTTCGTTACCTAATATTTTAATAACATCAAAATAATTACCTTAAATTGATAAAAACAATTTTTTTTTCATGGTTATTTTTGTCAAAAGGCGGCATCATAATTGTCTTCTTGTTGGCTGGCACTGATTTCTCGACAATGGATGATGTGAAAGCAAAAAATAAAACAGATTGTAGTTAACTATAGTACTGGCTCTCGCGGGTACCAGAATCAAAAATTATTATTGAAAAAAAAAACAAAATGTCGGGCTTCTAAATTTGGTTACCCTGCTTTTTTCACCTTTAATTGTTTATAACTTTGGTAAGTAAGAATAAAAATTAATAATTCTGGTACCCGCGACACATCTGAAGAGTAAACAGTTTTAAAATTTCAAGTCAATCTGTGCAATTGATATTTCAAAATAAGCTGCACCAGGTCAAAAAATGCAGTTTTGAGAAAAACACTTTTAAAGTTTTCAGGGTCGCTTTGAACGCTCAAACGTTGCAGCGGTCCTGCCCTATTTCAAACTTGTTCCTAACCTTCAAATCCATCCAAATAAATTTTACAGTCTTTTTAGAAGTATGTTTGTATGTAAGAATGAAAAAATATTTTTTTGATTTTTTTGAAGAAATAACTACTGTAAACCCCCTTAAAAATTTTCACAAGTTATTTGCACTCGAAAGGGTGGTGCGTGGTGCGAGCATAGTGCAACCGACGCCAATTGGCGCCTAAAAACTGTGAAACCGAAGTTCGGCTGACATTTAGTTTTAATCAGGAATTGTTATAATTGTAAAAAAAAAAATTAATAAAAAATTCGAAAATTCATACTACCTATGTAAATCTCTTAAATTAATTGAAGATTGAATTTACATTAAAGAAAGTGTCTAGACTGTTTTGACCACAGTGTACCCTTAGCCTCCTAACTTCAATAAATTTCAATAAATGTAATATCTCTTGTCTTTTCCTGAATTAAATACGTAAATTAAAAAAGGGAGAAAAACGACCAAAACAAAAACCTGAAGGCCTTTTAATACGTACAATGTCGCAACGTTTCGCATCAACGGTGAAAAGCGAACATAATTTTCAATGCCAATTCTCAAAAATTTCTCTTTGGACATTATATTACATACATACATATTGCTCCCTTCCTTATAATTCGTAGATCCAAACATAAACCGCTATACTTCGTAAAACTTCAAAAAAACTTCAAAGTATAACTGTTTGAAAAAATATTTAAAAAAAAAAAAAGAAAACAAAAAGAGAAAACTGGAATTGCAAGTTAGTATAAATAAAGTCGATAGTGGCAGAGCACGGCAAAAAGCTTTGCCCTCGAACGGGCTTACGAAGGTTGCGATACTTTGTTTCCCATAAAAACGAAAACGAACTGTCGCAACAATTACAAAATTGCAAAAACAACAACAACAAACAAAACAAAAATGTTTTGAATAATAGAATCAAAGGGAGGAAATCTTATCAGAACTAAATCTCTCACTAATCCATCCTCCACTAGCCTTATAAGAGCCACTTATCATTAAGATATTTCTCTTGGACTGTGAGCGACAGTTGCGACACAACACTCGTTAAAGGCGTCTTAAATTTCAATTGTGTACAGCGACCGCGTAATGATCAAAAATTTGATTTGATTAGGCTAAAGCCAGACTTATATCTCGTGGTACCTGCTAGTAACATATCTCAATATTGGTCGCCGGTTAGCGATCTGGCGAGCTTAAACCTCAAAGTAATAAGACGGTAATATCTTGGCGCGAACGTTGCCAGTCTTGAAAGTGATGTCGTGAGCATCGCACATGTAGCTCAGGAGCGCCCTGATCCGACAACTTAAGGTGATCGCGCACCTTAATATTTTCGCTTTTCGCTGCGCTACGAACATCGCTACTATTTCAGTTAATGTTAGTGTTTCAGAAACGCATTTGCTTAGTAAATCTTAATTAATTAATTAAAGCTGAAAAATCGGGCTGTATATCTAAATTTTGTGCGACGCTCGGTCAAATAAATAAATATTATTTTATAAGGTGTACTCTCGCAAAATTTGGTGCAAATAAAGTTAGCTTGTTCGGCAGTGCTTCTCAGACAGACGACATCTCATATTGCAGCGACTTAGCCTTTTGGATAAAACTCTAGAGGAGGAATAAAAACAAAATTGTGAGTAGTATCAATGACGACAGTACGAAGTTATCCAAAGCATGCCAACAGTCTGGATAGTGATTTTTATTAATGCAAAATTATTCACAAGTGAAGCGTTTAAATGGACTGTAAAATGAGAATTGTTATAGCGTCGGAAAAGATGGAATTAGGGGTGGCAATGGGGGCAAGTATTTTTCCGTCGGAAGTGTGTTGCACTTAAAAATCGCTATTTATCTCGTTACATATTTGAACGAACATGAGCTTTTTCATTGATTTAATAACAACTTATCCTTTTCTGGCGACAATTATTCACTTAGGCTGCTTTACGCTTCTTTTCAAGGTACAATTACACACATCAAATTACGAATTAAAATTTTTTTATTATACTTCAGCGTTTTGGCAATCGATCACGGTTTCTTGAGACATGTGCCATGCCATTGGCCAAGGTAGTTCGCAGCTTATTTATTCATACACAATTCAATGAACGAATCAAAATAATTGTTCACGCTAGACAAGGTGTTTTGACTGAAAATTTTATATGGGGGAGGAGAGACTGAGCTCAATATCCGCGGTTGATTTATTATATGCTGTTATAAGAATTCACTTTTTATATTTCAAATTAATCTTATGAAGATCACTTTGTTTCTAATAACGACATCCTACCCAAAGATATCTACCATTTCGTGAAAAATTTTATATTTTAACATTTTTATATGTGATCTTTTGTGATTTTTCCTACCTTCTGTCTTGGTCGCACCCTCGTTGCATTCGCTGCGTTACTGCAGAAGTTTATTTTGAGGACTGCATCACCTAAAAAAATCCTCGGTAATTTTCCACTCAGACGGAGTGTACTATCACAAAACACGTGCTAGAATCAGTGCTAGAGAATCTTTAAGTTATTTAGGCCTCTTGTCTTCAATAGAATCGCTGTGGTAATGGTGCAGCATCAGAAAATGTGGGAAATGAGTAGCATAAACATCTGTATAAATAAAATGAGTCTCTTTTTTTCGGAATTCTCTTTTCAATCTTGGCAAATTAATGAAGAGAATCTTCGTTATTTATTGTTTTTAAAAATAAATTTTATTTTCACACATTTTATAACATTCGTGAAGCTTTGGACTTTCATATAAAAATTGTCTTTCAGTAAAATGCATTTCGGGCTATATGTACATACATAGGTTGATTGTTGATTGACATTCAGCTATAATTGTTATATAAATTTGTGCGTGATTTATGTTCTGGGCACTAGTTGAATTGTACAGCGCGTGCCGGTCATAATTAAGGCATTAAGCTTGCGTCATGTTTTAGCCTTCCGATGTCAGTGATCTTTAATGGAACATTTTAATTTACTTCCTGATTCGCTTCTGCTGGTACCAAAGGTGGTCAAATACCTTGAAAACATAAATAAATTTCAATTTATCGATTAAGCTAATTAAGTTAAGTTTTAAATTGCTTAGTATAGAAATAGCATAGACATAATATGATTGATCTTAAAGGGCTGCATTATTAGTTAACTTTGACCAATTTCTTAAAATATTTGATCCATTTTTGATGCACTTTTTAACTGATGCTCTGCTCGACATCACAACTCCAAAACTATAAGAAGGACTTAAGGCCTACTCGCACTAAATGCTTAGCTAATTTATATTTAATAATAGCTCTACAAAACAATATTATGTATATGTATTATTATATAAATAATAATATAAATTATAAAACAACTTCCAGAAACTTGAAAAAGAACTTGAAATTTTTATTGAACTATTATTTTCACATTTTGTGCGATTTGAGTCACATTGACCTCTATGTTCCAAAAACCGTTCTTATGTTCAACTGCATTGTTTTTCGTGATTAATGTCTTATCATAAAATATCATTTGAACCACCAATCAATAAAAAATTTGCGAATAGCTAAATGATTAATAAAGACATCTTGGCAACCAACCATATCAAATACTACCATAAAAGGAAATAAAACCCCCTCCTGCTTGACATCAACCCGTTTATGGTATAATGAAGTCATACACAAATGTTATTGAAATAAAATAAGAAATATGAGAGCTTTTAATATGTTGATGATCGTGCCTGAGCAGTGAGGTTCTTAATGTATCGATAACATATGGGTCGAATACAATGGACAATGGTATTATCAATATTATCATGGTTTGAAAGACACCTATTTATTATTAACTGACATTTGTCAAATCTTGTGTTCGATGCAAAGTAAGAAATTATTAAATCATAAGCTGCGATTTTTTAATTAACTGTATATAGTACATTTTCGTGAAACTATTAAGGATGAATAGAACGCTCTGTTTCTCTAATACCACTCTTTGGTTAGGTTTTATATTATACAGAATACTTTTTTCTTTTAATGTAATTCTAGTTAGTCTGGCCCGACAAGGAAGGGAATAATTGTTTCTTGGAGAGTGTTTAGGTTTTTATTTTTGCAGGCCCAGATTCTGAAATTTCTTAGAAATGTACCAAATCTTTTAAATCAAATTAATTTTATGTTTTCATTAATGCAATTAATTTTTAAGGCGTTACCTGCTTAGGGTAAAGGAAGGTGCCTCAATTTAAAATAAGGAGGAACTTTTAGTACCTATCAAATATTCTGGTTAAGTATCCAGCAATAACCTCAACTGAAAACCCAGTTCTATAAAAAAAAACATTATAATTACATATAATTATTCAAAGTTCGCTGGGATTTTTAAGTCGAATGAATAACAAATGAAAAATGCGAATTCCCACAAGGAGCCGAAATATTGACAAATGTAAGTTCAGGTCTGAATGTCTTTAAGGGAAAATGAAATACATATAATAATTAATAAATAAAAAATAATAAATTTGAAAGTTTTACCTAGCAAACTGTCTTAAAATACCCATTTGCAAACAATTTTTGTTCAATGTTATCATTTGCACATACATATGCAAGATTAAGGTATACATATGTATGTACATATTTATATTAATATAGTAATTAATTATTAAAGTACTCCTGAAATAATTAGTTTGCTACCGCATTCTACATCATTTAAATATGTACATATATGCATCTACTTCATTAATTTATCTAAAAATTGTTTTATGTAGGTAAATTAAGAGTTTTATTCGTGCCCATAATTCATACTTTGTAAAAAGCCAACTTGTTAAGTAAGGGAACAATTTCCTTACCTATAATAAAATGATAATCTGCAGATTCTGCAGCTAAGTCAAAGTCGCCCCTAGACGATAGACGTAGGCAACAAAATCTAATTTAAAAGTCAAACGCAGTCAAGGCGACACACTGACAAATCTTTTAGTTCATAAAAGTCGTAGAACTCTCCTCCAGCTTTTAACCCGACTTCGACCTTTTACTGAGCACCCCACGATGCGATGAGCAGAAAGATCTCGCCAAGAATCGTATTAATTTGTGGGGCGCGAACTGATCTTGCGTCTATGGAAATAAGAAATTGTCCTGTAAATTGGATAATGGTTTTAAACATCAAATACAGAGCTAATCGGTACCAGCTCCGGAACTGAATAATCAAGTTAGTAAATCTCACGTGTTACAACACCACTCATTCACATGAGTTGTGAGAAAAGAAAAATACATATATGGCAATCGGAAAAAATTATTGTTGCTAGTTATTGTTGGTTTGTAAACGCCTTTGTAGTTTTTAGAAATATTATTACGATGATATAAGTAAAAGTTATTTTTAAATATTTCTATTGGAATTAGTATGCAACTACAGTTGCCTGCTTTTTTATTTCGACACGTTAGGAGTGGAGCTAAGCGATATGGAAAATAAATAAAATATTTACACAAATTATTAAAGTTATTTTAGTGAGCCTACCTACCGTACAAATGTAAACATTGATAAAACTGCAGTCTTATCAAAATGTTTATTAATTTGTTCGAATTTTGTGAAATATATGTAGCTTAATAGACCATGTTGGCATCAAGGCATTAAACTTGAGTACCTGATATTAACGGGATTTTCCATAAATACAACTTTAAAATAAAACGAAGGTCAATAAAACAACAGATTTCGCCTCCTTTCTATTACAATTGTATTAATTATCAACAGTTTTCTGATACATTACATAGAAGCAATATTTTTTTCTATATGCAATAATCAATCTTCTGAATGCATCAAAACGATTGAAAGAACTTTTCGGTTTATTGTTTTCTTATTTTAATTTAAGTCGAAAAGCTATGAGCAAAGTATTTTATGGAAAAGTAATTTTAGATAGTTTACACGTTTTTCCTTTGATATCAACAAGGTAAATAAAAATACTTGAGTTTACTCAGAGTAAGATTGCTGCAGGAATTAGTTTATTTACCAGGGGAAAAGCGGGATACTTTTTAAAGCGCTAAATGATAAATCTTTTTGAAGTATCCAAAAGAAATGTTTTTACACTATATTACTTCAATCCTTATATGTATGTATGACTACTGAAAAATAAAAAAATGGTTGAGCATAGGTCCGAGATAGGAGCCCCAGTGTTTGTATTGCTGTGTTACCTTTTGGGGGAGGTTTCTGATCCAACTTTATTTATACATTAATGGGGTCAATTCCCCAATCGAGTTTAGAAATGCAATCAATTATGGTCACAGGGATGAGGGTCTGCACTTTCCTGTATACCATATTCTTATACAATACATGTGCATCTATTAATTTCGAACAAATTTTGTTTAGTATACCTATTTACATTCATTGTGTCAAAATTTTGAAAATCGGGGCATAAATCAAAGGAGTGGGGAATATCCTTCCTTGTGGTTGATTTGATTGATTGGTTTATATAGCATTTTCAACCAGATTTGAGTTTGAAAAACAATGGGTAATATATTTTTTCAGGTGCGAGGTTTATTTTTAATGACGACCAAAATTCGTAGTGTCTGAAAATAAAATTTGCGTCAAGTGAGCGTCATTAAATTTGTCTTGGTTTCACGAGTATAATAAAAAGGCGTTAAAAAAGTGCTCACTCTGCTGAAGCATAACAAAAATATCATTAATTAAGTAAGAAAAACATCTGTATTATATACAAATGTACAACGGCCACCTCTTTTCCCAACTCGCCAACTTTTAATATGAACTAGATATTGTTACGATAAGCATAGTGATCGAAATCACTTAATGAAAGAACAAATCTGCTAACAAAATAATTATATATGTATTTATAAAAATGGGCGATAATTCTTTTTTTTTTTTAAATAGGTGATTAAGATTTACCTTAGATTAAGACTTTGAAATAATGTATGCTAGAGCCAAGCAGGCTAATTCATACAAATAAAACAAAACGTATAATAATAAAAAACAAAAAAAAAGGTGCTAACCTCACCAGCTCGACCAATTCACACCATTTTCATGCACGATTAAGAAGACAAGGTACAATTTTGTTAAAACAAATAATATTCTTCAGTACCATCACACATTACCACTAATTTTGATTTTTTATATAAGTACTCGAGTGTTGTTCCTCAAAGTTTAATAGTAGTACTCTAAAAGTCATTAAAATGTGTTTTTTCAATTAAAAACAATTGTTGTTGTTTTTGCTACTACTAAGATTAAGAGATGCACAGTCTACCTGGCGAAAATCATTTGGGGCAATTATGTACTCCTGTATTCTACATATTTTTGAACTATTCATAATTATGTCTGAAACAAGCCAGATATGAGGTTATTAAAAATTCCCTAATGGGTCTGCCTCGAATTCAAGAAATGAGATTAAGGTCTCGGTTCGAGTTAAATACAATAATAGTAAAATTTGAACTGTGTTAAACATATCTAGATTATTTACTCCACTTTATAAATTACGCTATCTTTTGCCTTACTTCCAGCCACCGCCACCACGTAATTTACTTAACATAAACCTGTCATCATATTAAGCAATACAATAGTAAAAGTAATTTAGATTGCGCGTTTTGTTGAGATGAATAATTTTTCAGAATTATTCAGGTAAATTGTCTGATAAAAAGCTATAACTCGTTATCTGATTCATGAGAGATAGGGTGCCATGACTAAATTCCTTCACCAAAAGGAAAAACCTTCTTAAGTCAAACTAGACTCGTCGCTCAATATTCAATGACTTTATACTTAATCCAACCTCCTTTTTTTTTGTATGTAGTCTTAAAAGATGTTTCCTTTGCCTCAAGGTCATAGCACTTCAACTTACATATTTCATATATATGTATCTAGTATGTCTTATAAAATCTTCATCCCTATTTAACGAACGCTTACAAAAATGTTCGTTTCCAACCGATTGCTTGAATTGCTTCACAATTTTAACTGAAAAATCTTATGATTTTATAGAATATCGTCCAGTTGTTTTCATCGCTTTTAAAGCGTCTATTGCTCTAAAAATACTTTGATTATATTGAATCATAGACTGTGATATCTTTAAGTTAATTTAATTAGCTGTGTTCTATTCACATTGGTTCCAGTTCCAAGGTTAGCAGGAAATGTTGCACTGTCTGAATTGAAGTTTATGAACAGAATTATGTACATATCAAGCATTTACATGCACACTTGCACTTTTCACTAACTCTTTGGACCGCAGTTGCTCTTGGCACTTTTATCGGTGTTTATACATCTTATACATCGGCTGTTCCTTAGAGAGCATAGACATTAGGAAGTGCTGAAACGTACACACACAGTGAAGAAAGAGAGAAAAATTTAGCAAGCGAGACAAAATGAGGGAAAGCTATAGGAGCATTCCTGAATACTGTCGAGTTTTGCATTTTTGGTTTAGGTACTTTGATTAATTTCGGGGTACTCTTGCGAAAGCGTTAAATAAAAACTTTAGTGGGGTCCATGTACCAAACATTTTTAATGTTATTCAAATATTAAATAAATTACTATTCCGATCCCGAACGAATTACAAGAAGTCTGATAAGAATAGTGTAAGCATAACGATGTAATTTTGAAATATGTATATGCAAATTGCAGTGAAGCACTCTTAAAATTATCTTCTTTTTACGCCTTAACTGATGTTTCTAATACTAAAATTTATAAACTCATACATAAGTGATTTGGATACGCTTGATAACTCTATCGCACTTCCTTACGTTCATGTTTTAAGGGCTGTTCGAATTGAACTGCTCTAAAATTGTTTCAATCAAAATGTCTACGAAATTTTTAGTGTACTTTAGAGTTTAGAGGACACTTCAAGTTTCATAGATGAAAAAGTGTTAGTACAAAGCAATCTAAATACATATGTATATTTTTCACACTACTTATTCGGAATATTTCGGACAAAATTAGATTTAAGTGCAAATGCATGTGATCAGTATTTGATAACTTTTTTGACGTTGTCTATAAGTTCACGCCTGCACTATAGGGGTACCCCAAAATTCTTGATGTAACGTTTTCAGGGGGATACAAAGTCATATAAATACATATAGTTAATGAAAACTATGATCCCCATTGCATTGATTTTGGTGTCATACTATTCTAGCCAGAAAATAGTTCAATTTCTTATAAAATGGAAGTCACCATTGCTCAAGCGCATTACGCGACGCCCGACGCGATTGGAAGGGAACTCCAAGCAAATCAGTACAATTACAAAAGAATAATTCAAGTAGCTATGATGCTGATTTTGGTGTCAAACGATATTATGTTTTTCATTTTGCAAATAATGAACATCAATGTTCCTGTGTAACAAAAAATGTATCAATCACTGAGTCTGATATTTTCTTATCTCCGATACAAACAACTTGATATGGAAATGAATTCACATCAATTTCTCGACTGTGCATCCCGATTCCCGGCACACTTGTAATTTTTTTTAAGCCAAACAGGATAGATATTCACGCCTTGTTGCAAAATTATCGATTACCATAGAAAAACCTATAATTTAAAATTTTGCATTCAGTGCAAGCGTGATTACCCTTAGATAAATTTTTAAATTCTTATTCGCGAAAATTACATCAAGTTTATCATTGTACAATCTACAATATTAATTATCACACATTTCAGGAAAACTGGGTCAGGTTAGGAAACTGAAATATATTTTTAGACCGAAGTATAGTAACACCTTTAAAATTGTGGTACATTTCGCTCCGCAAAAGAGTTATGGGAACAATTTTGTATCTTAATTGTAACAGTACAGTCCAATGTGTGTTTGATGCCAAAAGTTTAGTCAACTTAAAATTATTTTTAGCGGGAGGCAGCTCTACTTACATTATTTTCAAAACAAAACAAAAAAAAACAAAAAGCAACCAACAGAAATCAGAGCACGTGGTAAAGATTTTGTTGATCTTCCATCACATTGACCTCTAAGATTCCTTTTATTTTTACTTTGTCTTGTATTTATAATGCTGCCCAATATTCATTGAGAAATCAGCAAGACGGAGATTTTAGTTTTTACTCTAAATAAATGCGAAATGGTTAATTTAAAGGGCTATACAAAAGTAATTCCTGCAATTGGCGTATTTTTTTGGCGTGTGCAATCGATCAAATCAAACATTGTTATTTCAGTTCAAAATAATGTTACGTTTTCAAAAGGTGTTACCTCTCTTCTCAGTGTGACCGGTAATGGAATTCATTAGCAATTTAATTATTATGCCATCAATTTTTACTTGGTTTTGCCAACCACTATCATACTAGAAGCAATTATAAAAGTCATATCAATAAAAACGGATAACTCCAAAACTAAAGATATGGATTGTCGTATACATAGAATACCTGCACGTCGAAGACAGTAAGTTTGGTGAACAAAACTATTTATTTCTTATTGGACTTTGATTAGTGCGCACTTGTGGTTTCACACACAATACAAAGGATCTGTTTTGATTAAAAATGGACAGAATACAACAACCGTGCATTTCTTATCAGTATTCTTAATCGAAGCGACAACCGGTTTCGAAGATCAAATGCTTTCATTCCGCAATTCATTCCCATTACTACAATTGTATCGTTGGAAAACGAATGTGTCAATGTTATTGTATTTTAGGTGGAGAAGGTGCCAAGAAAACCTAACCCGACTCGCTATTTTATTAGAGAATGGCAGAAGAGTCTAGCAACGAATAACTTTAAAAAACTTTTTTTTATATATTACTCACGACTAGTGAGTGACTACACTTGAAAAAGACAATAGAATTTTTAATTTTATGCATTTTAGTTTACTTTATAAAGATGCAAAATCACGTATAAAACGATGGCAATTATATTTTATGTATTTTCTTAATTTGAACATGCATTGCATGTCAATGTTATTGTATTTTAGGTGGGGAAGGTGCCAAGAAAGTCTAACCCGACTCGCTATTTTATTAGAGAATAGCAGAAGAGTCTAGCAACGAATAACTTTAAAAAACGTTTTTTTTTTATATAGGTACATGTTATTCACGACTAGTGAGTGATTAGGCTTGAAGAAGATAATAGAATTTTAAATTTTATGCATTTTAGGTTACTTTATAAAGATGCAAAATCACGTATAAAACGATGGCAATTATATTTTATGTATTTTCTTAATTTGAACATGCATTGCTAATAATTTAATGGTTTTTTTTTTATCACACTTGCTTCCTAAGCCAGGTTTGCATCTCTACTCAAAATGGTCTCACTTTTCATAAGTCGATTGCCAGTCCAGTTCTGTATATATGTACATATGTCAGTGATCGGCCCTAACACCTGATGTTGATGTTGCAAGTGGACAAACATTTTAGGCGTCAATTAATGCTCGAAACCGACAGATTTTTATATAATTTAAGTTTTCAATATCTACTCTACATTACTAATGCATAATCCATTTTTATATGCTCATTTTTGGCTTCTTATGAGATTTTTCTTAGAATTAAAAAAAACTGCTATTACTAGTTTACAAACACATTTATTAAGCCACCATAAAACTCAATGTAAATTTTGAAATTTCTGTAATTGTTAGGTCAAATCAAACCCCTTGCGTATATATTGAAAATTTCCGTTCTCGACTTCTAACTAGATTTTTTTTCTTCTAATCTAAGCAGTCCTTTGTTTTCACCTAAAGTATTTGCTAGCAGAGCATTTCCCCCATTCCCGTGGCACCCGGTGCGGAAATTGTGATGTCACCCCAAAAATTAAAACTGTTAAAATTATTAAAAATCCGCTATTACATAAAGTACGATTTTGTAATTACAATACAAATGAGAGTCGTATAACAGAGCTAACTACAACAGAACTAATAACAAGATTTCGGGCAAATCGTAAAGCTATGAAAATTAACTGATAATGTAAAAGGAATACACCGTCAACCGTGTTAATGTACGTTAATAACGACAAATGATTTATCATTGCAATTTTATTGAAAACTTGGCTATAGTGGCTTCAAGTCAGTGATTTATTGTTGATAAACATTGTCATGATTTGCACAAGCCGCCTCCAACGCCCCCTCCTAGCTACGCCACTATCAACAAATGCTTCTTGTTCTATTGTGGTTGGCAACTTTCACTATAAGCTTAAGTTAAAAATATTAGTATGTGTTCATCACTATTTAATAACAAAACCGCATATAGAGAAGTTGGATAGATGCAATTACTCAAGCTTAATTTCATTATCGAAGTCGAAGCAACATTTGTATATAAGAAAACAAATTTATTTTCTCCTTCAAATTTATCTCAGTTAAATTTTTTTCTTTTCAAATATTTAAATCGACAGAAATACAAATTGAATTGTAAATAAAAAGCTTTTATTCATTATTATTTATTATTATTATTATTTATTTTATTATTATATTTAATTTAGATTCTTCATAACATAATAATAGAGTATTAACGACATCACCTATCGTATTTAGCCTTGGCGCCTAAGGAAACAAAAAACAATTTATTCCACGTTTATTTATTCTGCTTAAAAGAGATACGATTAATAAATTATGGTTTTATTACCCTTTTGCTTTGCTCGATTTTCCATTTAATCTTTCATGGTTCTCAAATATTTTACAACTACTATTAGCTGCGCAATTAATTATCACCTTTATGTATGTAAAGAGCAAGGGGTATTATTAAATCAAATTATACAATTATGTTATCATTATTCCCGCTAAATATTATAGCCAGTTTTGAGATAGCATTGTTTGGAATCCTATACAGTCACGTGATTGATAAATCACGTTAAGCGTGAATAATTATATTTCTACATTAAGTATAGGTATGTATTTATAAATCTGCATTTCTACAGATATTTATAATAATTCAATCTCTTTCAAACTTGAATAGGTATAAACGAGGTTTAATAGTAGTAGTCATATAATTTGGTGCTTTACCACTGGGGAAATACACTCTTCACCTGTTTTTTTAGTTAGTTTGCTTGCAAAAAAGCCATTTGGTTCACTCTGTATGAAATTCCTGAGTGCAGAAAAGGTGAAATGTTTTTAAAAAATATTTCATGGTCAACAAGTTAAATTGCATGGTTTGATTATAAATTTTTGCTTAATTAGATAAATTTCTGAGCACACTGAATGGCATTGTTCTAGATAATTTATTTCCCGCTTCATTGCATTGCAGTAAAAATGGAAACTTTAATTATCTTTAGAAAAATGCAAAAGCTACACTTCTAGCGGCATATTTAGACGCAGTTCTCCTCGCGTGATGAGATAGCTTATAAGTTTCTTTTTTTAAAATTGCAAATTAAATGCGACTGAATAATGAAAGAATTATCAGTTAGAAACTTGTCATTTACTTTTATCAGCATTCCAATATTCAATAATTGTTGAACTAAGAATCTGTCTAGGCTAGTTTTTCCGGTTTTATTTTTAGAATATGGAAATTTTGAATTTGGAAACTAGGCTTTCCAAGCATGTATTTATATTGTATATATGTAATATACAGGGTGTTCGGAGGTGGGAGGGAAATACTGCAGGAGGTGAAAGGTCAGACCGAGACAAGCAAAAAATCGTATGGGGGGGTCATCTCTCACCGTTCGGCAGTTACAGGGTGATTCGTAAATCAGGATGTTGCCTTGCTCTTGTATTTTTATCTTTTTTTCTACGAATCGCAGCGACCCCAAACCGATCTCAAAAAATCACTATTTCGAAGCCCTTTCCAAAAAGGTCAACACCGCCCCCTATCCCCAACCCCTTGGCTACAATCACCCCCGGAAGTTGAAAAATTAGGTTTTATTTCACGATTTTTCACGTTTCGCCACACTTTTCCCCGAAATTCACGGTATTAACATACCTACTTTTTATTGTTTTTAAGTTACCTATCTAATTACCTTTCCAAAAAGGTACGTACAACATTCCCCGAAACAATAAACTAATTAACACCCCTATTATGAATTGCGAGTCGAACGAAAAAGGTGGCGAATCGCACGATATGGTATTACGAATAGCGAGTCGCGAAAATTTGATTCGCCTCAACAGTCGAAACAAAATATTTGGTGGCAATACGGACGTGAACGTTTTGATTTTTGGATTTTAAACAAAGGAGCCTATTACGATTGGCGAATATTCGATATACTCGCTAAAATCTCATTCCTTATGTCAACACCAGACGAATAAAAATTGTCAGTGACTGTTCAGTCGAATGAAACGTTCGCCTTCCGTAATACGACGATTGCATTAATTCGCCAATGAAAATCAACCATAAACCCTTGCCTGTAATTTTGTTAACCCATTGTCAAAACATCATCTGAGAAATGTTTATTCGAGAATGTTTTTTACCACTTTTTAAGAGGAATACTAATACTTGTACAACTTTGCTTATAATATTTGGCTAGAATATACATATTTAATTGCCACACATTTTTAAAAGTGTTTTATTTTATAATTAGTGAAATGTATTTTCAACAACCAGTGCGATAAATGCAACGCTGATTCTTATCTTAATACAAATTTTTACATTACATTACAATGGTTGCCGGATTGGTGAATATTCCTCTTGGTTAAAACGAAAACTAGAGGGAGAGAGATGTGATGGATAAGGAAAAAGAGCGAGATAACTAAATTTTGGTTAATTCGTGGTTGGTTTCTGTATTAGAAATAGGCGTTGCGCTTCGGCGTAGGGTTCGTAACTTTCTAGGTCGATTTTATATGAATGCACTATGTACATAAATATGTATATCTGAATATGTAGGTATATGAATTTTTGTCGGTTTTTCAAAACATCTCGATTGAAGATAAACTCTTGCATTTGCATTCATTTTGAAAAGAATATTTGGGGCTATTATGTCACTGATGATTTTAAAAATTTTATGCAAAAATATCAAAATGCCTGCAATGACAAATTCAAAAACTGGAAAAAACAATGTTTCGGTTAATATTTTCCGCTAAGTTTTTTATATAACTTACGTTTAATTAATCTGAAAATGGCGAGATGGAGAGGATTTTCACCTCGCTAATTATATTTTAAATTGTAATTTATAATACGTATGTATGTATACGTCGGAACATTATCTAGTTTATATTCTAAAATAGCGGATTTGAGGAAAAAAGATAATTGTCAATGGTCGTATCGTAATGTATAGGTATATGTACATTTTTGCTGTTTTGTTTTTTGCTGACCTAGTTAGATCAAAAGAGTGGTAATATCTTGAACACAATTTCATGATACTCATGACACTGAGAAAAACCTCACGATACCCACTGATACGGTTAAAACAGATGCTAACTTATGCATTTCAAATATGTGTATAAAGATTTTTTTGCAATGAATATACGTATGTATGAGCCATTTTTATTTTAAAGTGTTCCAAGTCGACACATCACACCGTAAAAGAATATAGAAAAATCTTTTTTTTATCAAATAGGTACTAGCTGACCCGACGAACTTCGTACCACCCAAAATTGATTTGATTGTAACTCTTTATAAAAGATTATCAATCCCAATCAACCTTCCAACTCCAATTCACTGAGATCGGAAATATTGGCCGCACTGTGTATGGTTTGATTTTCGTTTGGTCGTTTTGGTTTTGGACCTTGCCCGGGCAATACAAATTTATTAGGAGTATGCAAAAGTTTCAGCCGTTCACATTCAGATGTCTCCGTTTATGAATTTCGCAAACATTGATATTTTTTTTTCTTTTAACATTTGACAACAATATTCTGTGAAATTTTGTTTCTTTTTTGTGAAAGTTGTGTGTCTTTTTAACAGACGAAAAAAGGAGGACGTTATAAATTGTTTTTAATGTATCTTCGTGCATAACCTTTTAAGCCCACTCTACACTTAGCCCGCGGATCGCGGCGCGATTTGCGCGTCGGGAACTTGCAACGACTGCGCGGCGTGATCATAACCATGACTTCACACTCGCAATGATTCACTGTAACTTCAATGTAAAGTTACTTTTGCACTTCGCGGTCCCTTTGACGCGGGACCAACCGACCAAAATCGGGGAACAAAGCGCGAACCCGCGAAGAATATGCGAAACGGCTTCTCTTTAAACGTTGGCGCCCCGTCACGACTTTCGCACGGGATCCGCGGGCTAAGTGTAGAGCGGGCTTTACAGAGTAGTCCGATTTTGATGATTCTTTTTTTATTTCATAGGTCATAGGGTATACCTCGAAGTTGGTCCTATTAATATTTGAAAAGAAAATTCCACCCCTAGGGGTAAATAAAAGACTTTTAACAAATAATTAAACCGATGAAAAAAGACACTGAACAGTGACAAATAAAAGGTTTTTAACAAAAAATTAAACCGACAAAAAAGGAAAAATTGCTTGTTTGCTTGGCGCCGACTGATAATTAGTTATATTAGTTTAGGGCTCAGTTATTCAGACTAAAAAGGTTTATTTTTTTCAATTTTCAGTTCCTTTTTCGTCGGTTTAATTTTATGTTAAAAAGCTTTTTATACCGTTAAAAATGTCGAAATTAGAGGACGAACGAAATCTATCGAAATTATTTTGTTATTCTTCCCTGAGAACTTTACAATCTTTACAATCCGAACAAACGTTGATCAGGAGACCATTTAGAATCGATTGGAATACCCCTGTTAAGACCTTAGCAAAACACCCTGTATATGTATGTATAGGGATATGTATAGGGATATGACGAATAACCACTGGTTGCATTGATCAAAATTGCGTAATTTCGTAGGAAATTGCGATACCTGAGAGCAACTAGCTTTATCGCGAGCATACCGAATAAATGATGATGATGATAATGATGGTGCTCTGAATTTTTGTTCATTATGTGTTTGATCCTTACAGTGATGTTTCCTCCTATTACAGAAAACTTACAGACATGCTGGAAAAAAGGCTTGAGGCTGCAAATAGTGGCAGCTCTGCAATAAGAGACCACACATCGGATACCCAAAAAGGTGAAGACTATGAAATAGGATTGAAGCAGAAACAATCAACCAGCACGCATCCACCTGGACCTAGCCATGGCATAACGTCGGAACACCCCACATCGTATGTACCCGATAATTTCCATAATAGAAAAATAATTGCTAAAAATCCTTGCGCAGGTACCTGGAGTCACTAATACACTTGTTCAAGGGCAACATCGGCCCTGGCTTATTTGCAATGGGGGATGCCTTTAAGAACGCGGGGATAATAACGGCCCCAATACTCACCCTTATCATAGCTATCATCAGTGTCCACTGCCAACACGTTTTGCTCTGTTGTTCGATGAAAATGCAGGAGATTTCAAAACTTGAAACATACCCTGACTTCGCGGAAACCGTTGAACTATGCTTTGCTAACGGACCTCCCAAACTGAGAGGTTGGTCCAGTAGCATGAAAACTGCCGTAAATATTTTCATCTGTGTTACGCAACTAGGATTCTGCTGCATTTATTTTGTGTTCGTCACAACAAATGCGTCACAGGTTAGTACGGGTGGAGTGTTTAATTTTGTACCGAAATTTATTTCCAGACCATTTCAGCTCCTGCAGTACTATGAAATGGAGTTGAATGACCATCTCATCATGGCAATTTTTTTCATTCCTATACTGGTGCCATCGTTGATTACAAACCTGAAGTACCTGGCGCCGGTATCGATGGCAGCGAATGTTTGCATGGTTTCCGGCATCGTAATTACAATGTACTATGCCTTCAGAGGAGGAGTACCCTCCCCAACGGAGCGCCACTATTTCACAGGATGGGAGACCCTTCCCTTGTACTTCGGAACAGCAATCTTCGCTTTTGAAGGTATCGCTCTTGTACTCCCACTTAAGAACTCCATGGAGAAACCGCACAAGTTTGACCGACCTCTTGGCGTTTTAAATGTTGGAATGTCTGCAGTTTCGTTCCTGTTTATCTTCGCCGGATTCTTTGGTTACCTAAAGTGGGGTGAGGGCGTTGGATCCAGTTTGACCTTAAACTTAGAAGTGAACGAATGGTAATACAATTTTAAGACACCTGCATAAAATTAAAAAGTTTTAATTTATAAATTCAACGCAGGCTCGGACAGCTAGTTAAAATTGCGGTATCTCTAGGGGTCCTTATGGGCTATCCCTTGCAGTTCTTCGTAGCTATTCAGATAATGTGGCCTTCAATTTGCTCGATGTTCAAGATAAAGCCAAATCTCTTCAAAGAGTTGTTGTTCAGAACGATTATGGTTGTCGTTACTTGTAAGAAGAAGCCTATTTAAATAAGCTCGCTCAGACATGTTGAATTTACATACATATCTCTTTCAGTCGGAATCGCCGAAGGTGTGCCAAAGCTGAACCTATTCATTTCCCTTATCGGTGCTCTCTGCTCCACTGCTCTAGCGCTAGTGTTTCCACCAATGATAGATTTAATAGTGTCATGGGACACTCTCAAGGGTCCTGGGGCTGCAAAACTTCTCAAAAACTTCTTTATACTGCTCATCGCCCTACTCGGCTTTAGCACAGGAAGTTACGAGAGCATATCTTCAATTGTCAAGGAGTTCCTCCACCAAAAGGAATGAAAGTTTTTTTTAGCGTGATATTAATTTATAACGTTATTTTAAGTAAGCATAAGTCGCAATGTAAATAGTCACAACTATTTTTGTAATAAATCTGACAATGTTTGAATTTTGTACTTTAACTATAATATATCCATTATATTTAGTACGTACATACATACATATGTAATAAATCTAAAGTTTGTTTGTTTGTTGCTCAATCACGCCTAAACGCCTAGTCCGGTAATTTTCATTTTTTAACCGACTTCCAAAAAAGGAAGAGTCTATGTTCGTCTCTATGTATTTTTTTTTTATATGTTCACCGATTTTTTCGCCAATTGTGGACCAATTTAAAAAAATCTCTTTTTGTTTGAAAGGGTATACTCTTGAGGTGGCCCCATTCAAATTTGAAGAAAATATTCCATCCCTAAGGGTGGTAAAATAAGGCATTAGTCATTTTTCAACCACTGAATTAATGTCTGTTCGCACATAACTAATAACGAACGCGTGAATCGATTTTGATGATTCTTTTTTGACCAAATACTTTTAACTAAAAAGAATGAAATAAAAAAAAGTTAAAAAAAAAAATATTAGAACCGACTCCAAAAAATCCCAAACTCTAAAAAGTATAAATTAATTATATTAAAAATCCTCTATTTCTACTTTCAACATTAAATACAAAGACTTTTCTAGACTTTTGAAGTCGGTGTGAACCGTTAAAGGAAGTCTTTATCTTTATAATATCTTTAAAAATCTTCAAATCACTGATTTTGCGTTGATGTTATTTTTTGAAGGTACACTTTTTTAAAAGTATTCTGTGAAAATTTGATAAAGACCTAAGCATTATTTATGGAGATAGGCACCGCTAGCTCCTGTAAAGGAAACTTAAAACGCGTTTTCTGGAAACAAAATTGCTTTCAACTTGAATTAAAACCAGTTATTTAAAACATAGTATAACTTAAAATTTATCAATCACATAATCTTGAAAATATTGGATAGAAATTTAAAAGCACGTTAGGCATTACTAATGATTTTCATTTACCTTCATTAAAGGAAATATTTTTTAAACTTCTTTTCAATAAATACATACATTCGGCAATTTCGCATTTAAAAAATTTGCGTAATTGGTCTATATCTAGGCGCGACAACAATACACAACTTTATATACATAAATTCCTTGTCTCGTCACTTTGAGACAGTTTATATATAATCAAAGTGATAATTAAATTGATCTTCAAAATTTAGAGTATTTAAGCTTTTTAAAATTAAGAAATTATAAAAAACATTCTACCTATCACGAGTCACCCTATGATTGAAAATCTTTAGGCGTTAATGCTTCTGTGTTTATCACATGTCATGAAGTGTCAAAAGTTTGACGTTTGAATACGGAGCATATGTTTAGCACTGTTTTGCAGGTTGTGCGGGTTTTGTCCGTGTTTAACAGAGAAAAATGGGAAAATTGAAAAATAATTCAAATCGTTTCGTTGAGGAAGACATCTCTGAAGTAAAAGCCGCTGACAACAGTGAGGTCGTTATGAGTGAGCCCGAAAATGTCTCTGAAATGGAGGAAGAGACCGCTAAAAATGAAGCCTCCGTTAACCAGGAGTGCGAAACAAGCTCCAAATCAATTAAGAAACGCAAAAAAGGAATAATCTACGTCTCGAACATCCCCAAACACATGAACGTTACAAGAATACGTGAAATCCTTGGACAGTATGGCGAAATTGGTCGAGTTTACCTCCAATTCGAAAAGGCGCAAGGTAAAGTAGAAATCCAACGAGCAGCCGTTAGATCTTAGTTTTTTTCCTTGTTTCGCAGAATCAGAAAACGGCAAGAAAAAGAAACGAAGACGTTACGCGAGACACTTCACGGAAGGATGGGTGGAGTTCCAGAGCAAGAGGGTTGCAAAGCAAGTCGCCGCAATGCTGAACTCGAAGCAGATCTCCACGAGGAAGCGGTCGCAGTTCTACGACTGTCTGTGGAGCCTCAAGTACCTGCCCAGGTTCAAATGGGTGCATCTTAGCGAGCGGCTGAACTACGAAAATGCTGTGCACAAACAGCGACTCATGACTGAGGTCTCGCAGGCGAAGAGAGAGGCTGCATTCTTCCAGAATAATCTAGATAAGAGTGAAATACTTAAGAAATCCAAGAGGAAAAATAAAAGCGTGTAAGCGAAATTTATATTTATTGCATTTGTCTCAGAAATGCAGAGTTGTATTTCTTTAATCAACTTGCAAACGCGTTTGCAATTTGAATTTTCCTTGAAATTAATTAGCCGCAAACTAATTTCTCCGTCGGAAAGGGCTCACTCGTAACTATTTATACTAGTGTTTCGTATTAATTTCTTGGTCACCTTCTTGACTTTCCAAAATACATTTCAATTTTTTACTCAAAATTTTGACGAACAGTAGTTAAAGAGAGCGAGCATTTCTATACAATTGTCCTAATTTCTTAAATATTACTTAGATTTGTATAAATTGTTTGAAAGTTTGAAATCTCCCAAAGCAAGCATAGGTCTTCCATTTCCTCAGCTGAAATTGTCCGCACTTTCTTAATTTTAGTGGTGGGGAGTCAAATTGCATTAATTCAGGAACTTTTTCGTCTAAAGTCTTTTTCAAAATAAGAAGATACTTTGATTCGTTGTTTTGATAATCATTTTTGAAAGCTTAGTTTAAAAATGTTATCTGTATATTTGCTCGGAATTTTGTAAGTCCTAAAAAATGTTACAGATTGAAATGTTATCCTTTAAATCGAATTAAACGTAGTATCAAATCTCAAATAATTTCGAGTTTCGTAGTTTCAAGAATAACACTTTTATCATTGAATAGTTCTAAATAGCGGTTCACTTCTGGAAATGCGGTTTACATTAACTGTTTTAGAACTCAAAAACCATAATTAGATTTCAAAGTACTTTGGGTTTTTGCTGGTATCCCCACTTAATTGTAGTAAATGGACACTTTTCCAAATTAATCATTCTAATTCGCCGCATTACGTCCTCAAGGATTTTTTGGTTTTTATGTAATTTTAATCAGTAAATCAGACATGTAATTAGAAAAATTCGAAATATGAAACTGTGGGGTAGTTATAAATACATGTTTACGTTCCTTTTAAGATACTTAAGATGCAAAACGAATTGTTTAATCATTTTTGGTGCAATTACTTGATGAGCTCATGTTATTTAAGATTGAGAAATGGTCGAAAAATGCATAAAAATTCGTTAATGGTGTGAGAAAGAAAGAACAAAAAGTGCATCAATTTGATGTGGCCTTTTTTTTATGAGACGAGTAGTTCATTTCTAGGTGAGAGATTAAGACGCATTAAATAACATTTAAATTGCTAAAATACAATATGTATGTATTTTAGGAGCCATGAGGGAACAAATAAAGACTACAAAACAAAGTACTAGTGAAGAAACTAAAATGGTGCTTTAATTTTACACACTAACATGTATTATTTTAATTAAATTGAGTTGTGAATTTGTTGCGAAGTCAACTATTTTATTTGTTATGTTTCATGAAAGGAGAAAAATAGGATATTGCTTTTTATTTTCCACTAAATAAAATGAGCAAGAATCCATATTAACACTAATTGTACGGAACCCGGCAATTTGATAAGTTTTCGATTTCATGCAAATATTATTCTTTAGACATTATATATTGGGTTTTAAAAATATAATCCAACAAATATTAAATACCTACATTTTATTATTTCTGGATTTTATATATCTATTTTTGCGAAAATCCGCCAATTTGACGGGTTAATTTATATAAATCAATAATTGTGAAATAACAATTAACCAAAAAGAAAAAAAAACGCTAAGTAAATGACGACTGTTTAGCAATAAATACACGATCAAATAAGTTAGTTCAAATAATGGTCTGCACACCACCATAGATTTTTACAATTATACGAGTAGTAAACCTTATCAAAATAGCCACTTAAACGGTGAATTTTGCAGGGAAGAAGTGATTTTTGGAAGTGAAGCTGCTCTTATTATTTCATAATACAAGTAGATCAACGTGAGAATTAATTTAAACATTAAAGATAGAGGTCACATGTAAAAAATGTAGATAAAAATCATAAATAATTTACAAAAAAATTGCATTTTAATATACCATAGTTTGATTTCAATATTCGTAAATGAGGAGTGATTTTTCAAAAGGGCTTATTTCCATGTTAAACAAAATTTCAGTAATGAGGAAAAACGTTGAAGAGCTCTATACAGTAACTTTTTTTTTTAAATATATATAGTGTTATAGTGTGTTGATCTAATGTTCTAATACGCTTAAAGATTTTATAGTAACATATTTGTATTAATTAACAAAAATAAAATAACATTTGGAAATAAGCCCTTTTGGTGTAAACTACAGGAAATAAGGCTGTTTGTAATGAAACAGTTGGAAATAATGCCCTTTTGTTGTAAAATTTTATTATTATACCACAGATTATACTCTGAAGTCAGTGCACTCAAGTTCGTTACAATCGTTACAAAAAAAGTATATATAAAGGTTCTTCAGCGACTATAGAAAATAGGTTTTTTTTTTTTGAAATTCTACAAATGTCTAACCATAACCTGCCGTAACACAGCAATTAAGGGGTGAGATGCAGTCAGATTTTTCAAAAAATAAATTTTTTTTTTTACATTTTCTTCAAGTATGATGTTTCGAAAATATTCCCTGAAAATTTCAAGTCAATCCGATTAATAGTTTTTGAGATATCCCACATTTACTAAAGGGCTCTCTGCAACGTGCTTATGAGAATCGCACCTTGAATAAAACTTTAAACGCGTTTTTCTCGAAACTATGTTTTCAAAGTCGGTGACCACTACAATTCAAAAACCACTTCATGGATTTGGATGAAATTTTTACAGCTTATTAACAGCATTAAAAACTAATCCTTGATCGAAGGATTTTCATTTTGGTTTAAAATTTCGATTTTTTTTCAACAATAAACTAACGATTTTTGGTCGAAAATCCGGGAAAAAACTTTCAAAAGCCGCTATTTTGTTAATTTACAAAAAAAAAAAGCTTCGATCAAGGACTAGATTTATTATTAAACTAACGATTTTTATTTGTTTTATTGATTTTTGACGATCCAGTGAGATGTTCTGATGGTCACCGCGAAGCACTACTTGCGGAAGGAGGTCCAACAAAGACGGCGATATTTTTATAAATAATTAATATTTTTTTTTTAAATTTTGTGGAAGTCAAGTTGATACATGACATAAAAATTCTGTGTATTTTGTTTTATAAAATAAACTTAATTATTATGAAAAAAAATTATTAAAAATACTCCTTTTTTCACGCATCTGACTGCATCTCACCCCTTAAAGTGGAAATGTGTCGTTTTGTATGAAACTGCGATTTTTGATCACAAGTTTCTCTTGGAAATTTGTCTGTTTCGTAATATTTTTTTCATTAGAGGATGCATGATAACGGTGATAGCATTCTTAGGTCGTTCAAGGTCATATGTGGAAATAAGCCCTTTTGAAAAATCACTTCTCAAATCTAGTGTATTTTTTTTCTATAAATGTATTTATATAAAGGTTTTGGGTTTAATAATTTATTTTCAAATTTCAGGCTACGTCTCTCAAATATTTGTACTCAAAACATTTGTCATGCCTGGTGACATTTTTAGTTATTGTCGTTTGCATCTCCGCTAGCCACCTATGGGTTGGTTACGAAAGCTGTACCCCTCCGGAGTGTTTGAAACGCCTACTGCAGGTGTGCGACCCCACCAGCTGCATTCGTGGAATTTCCTAATCCGCCGCGCCGTCGACGAGTTTGCTGCGGTGGTTGCATTTAGTTTTAGTACAATTCTTCGTCCGTGGGGAGTGGGAAGTGAGTGAGTGATCTGTCACGTCGGACGCGTTCCGCTAATTCGTGTTGTGCAACTGAATCCGATCCTCGGTGCCCGCAGGTGCGCGAATCAAATCCAGAATCCAAAAAAGGTGCTTAATTCCACCGAAAACGCCGTCATCCCGCGACCAATTCCCGCAATTTCCGATGGAATTCCAGTAAAAATAAATGACTGCACGGCTGCCTAGTTTTGTGTGATCGCGTGCGCCGCGAGTGGTGAAACATCAACACTCACACACCTTCGCCGACGGTGTGCTTATACCTGTTGGGGAAGAATCTCGTTTAAGGTGGGCTGTGTCGGTGTGCGTGCGCGACTCGGTAACTGGTCCCGCAGGAATTCAAATGCTTCCGTTATTATTTACGCAGCCGTTGTCCCGCCGATCAAAAAATCGCGAGTGTCCTGAATCCGGTGGTCCAGCCAGAATCCGAATTTAGATCCAATGCAAATTTTGTCACTTTTAGTTTAGATGAGTGAATAACGGGCGCACTGGTGTAAGTGGTGCTTGAGGCGCCGCGTTGCCGAGTTCGCGACGTTGCCATGACGACAGCGCATAAACAAAGGAATCTAATTGCTTTTCCTCCTTTCCCAGCTGCAGCTGCCGCGAGTTGTTATCACTGGTGCATTGCGTCCCTCGCACAGGTGGAGGAAGACGTTCGTCCGGCGGTAAAAAATTCGAAAAATACCCCGAACGCGAGCTGCCGTTGAACCGTGCAATTAAGCACTGCGAGAGTGAGGCCCGAAAGTAAAAAAATAAAAAATTAATAAGTTATTAATTGCATAATGCGGGCGTGTGTATTTAACTAGAGGTGATTTGAGTGCTTGTCATGAGTGAGACCCTTGCGAGACCTGCGAGTGGTTAGAGTTCTTAGTGATCGTGCAAAATATTTGGTGCGAAATGAAGGTCACCGTGTGCTTTGGTCCCATCCGAGTGGTTGTGCCCTGCGGAAACGGCGACCTCCTTGTCAAGGATCTCATCCACGAGGCGACGAGGAGGTACAAGAAAGCTGCTGGAAAGGTGAGTTATTTGTCTCGAAACAAAGTTAATAGTTAACCAAACAAAAAACAATTTTATATTCGAAGCATCAATGACCAATGAAAAATTATAATTTTAAGCGATAAGTAAAGTAAAACGTTGTTCTAGCACTTTAATTAATTAGAGTCTTTAAGACCCTGTGCCCTCCTTATCGAAATCGATCTCGATCCTTTTTCCAAATACATAGTTACATATAGAAAAAATTCTTAATACTTGCTAAGGATAGTTTAGCTATAGGAAGCTTACATTAATATGGACAAAAAAATAAATACAGTGTTGTACAATAATAATAACAATAGCAACCATTCCAGTAAAAAACCTAAATTTAGTTTATTTTTCATTTTATTTAGTGGAAAATAAAAAGCTAACTAGTTTTGTCCCATTTTTCTGCTTTCATGAATTAAATATAGTTCACTACCAATAGCTAAATTTACTTAAAATAATTTAAAAAGACAACAAACTTCGGTACATGTTGGTGTGTAAAATAAAAGACTTTATTTTGAATAACCTCGTGGCATAGACGCTATTAAATTCATAACAGTAAATTGAGGTATTCTTTCCAATTCTTTTGTCAGTGTTTCCATTAGTTCTGTTTTAACTATTTCAGAAACACTGATTTGAAAGATCCTTAAGAGGTTTTTAATGGGATTCATATCTGACGATGGAGTCAACCAATCAAGAACTTGCATCCTATTCTCATTTAGTTACCAGCTTTGATGTGTGTTTCGGGTCATTACCATGGTCAAATTCATTCTTTAGAAACTCGGCGAAAGTATTTCGCTATAATGTTTGTATAGGATGTTATTAATTACCGAATCGACTGTCCTTTTATACCGTCTCAAATAGGACTACATGCATCGTCTGGTTACCTTAGGTGTCGAAAGCTTTTTCATGTTCCTTATCGTAGAGTTAATTACGGCTTAAATGAAACTATCATCCGTTGTTTAAGGCAGGGTAACTCTGTTGGCAGATTCATTGATTTTTATTTATAATCTATGTAGAAAGGATTCTTTTAAATTTAATTTACGTTATGTAGTATGTATTTAATTCTGTAGTATGACTAGTGTTGTTGCCATTAGTTGTGAAGTAGTCCTTAAAAGTGATTGATGACATAAATTTGAATTATGAATTATAATGAACTAGCTGGGTTACCCGGTTTCACCCGGTATATTATAAGTACTACTTAATTAAAGATCCTTGAAATGCTCGACTTTTGTAAAAAAATTTATGACTTATGGTCGCCATATTGGGTCAGCCATTTTGAATTTCCAAATTTTAATAGTAACTAGATTCGAAATTAGTGATATCAAAATACCCGTAGTACTAAATTTTACTTAAATTCGTTGAAGTTCGAAAATAGTTGGACGCCATATTGGATTCGCCATTTTGAATTTCCAAATTTCGAACTTAGATTCGCAATTATCACCTCCAAAATCCCGCAAATACTAACTTTCATGGCAATCCCTTAATATTTACAATTTTTGGCCGCCATCTTGGGTCCGCCATTTTGAAACCCGTGAGTAAAAAGTGCCCTAAATTTTAAGGGATGTGTAGTGCCTTCACTTAAAAAATGAAAATAATGGGACCAAACTTTAAGGCGTGATTGAGTAACAAACATATTGGGTCCGCCATTTTGAATTTCCAAATTTTGTTAATAGATTCGAAATTAGTGGTATCAAAATACCCGTAATACTAAATTTCACTTAAATTCGTTGAAGTTTGAAAATTGTTGGTCGCCATATTAGATCCGCCATCTTGAATTTCCAAATTTCGAGCATAGATTCGCAATCAGGAGATCCGAAAACCCTCGAATACTAATTTTCATGGCAATCCCTTGATATTTACAATTTTTGACCGCCATCTTGGGTCCGCCATTTTGAAACCCCCAAATAAAAAATAGCCTATGTCACCCGGGGATAGTGTAGCTTCCCAACGGTGAAAGAATTTTTCAAATCGGTCCAATAGTTTCGGAGCCTATTCAATCCAAACAAACAAACAAATCTTTCCTCTTTATAATATTAGTATAGAAGTATAGATTACGACACACCCACCGAAACGGCATATTGCAATTTTACGTTTCCAAAATATTTTTGTAAAAAAACGGTCAAATATGTATATCCTTTGCTTAACAAAAAAGGACCAACACCGTTTGCCGAAAAAAAAGGATAGAAAAAAATTAATTTCAATAGTTAGGTAAATATTTTGAGATACGTTAGACTGTTTATTTTTTCGTTCATATCAAAAATACACCATAGTTATGTAGAAATTTGTTGAAATTACTATGTATATTAACGTAAAGATGTTTCGTATCTGGGTAAGACAGCGCGTACGCCCGTTGAGTAGTTATAGTTATTACAGTGTGTATTGTGAAATTAGTTGAGTAAAGTTTTTGCAAGGCCAATTTCACCTTAGTGTATTTATTTTTGTGTCCATAAGTGTATATCTGCTTATCTCTTTCGCATTAGGCGATATTTTTAAAAATTGTATTTAGTTTTGCTTGCAAGATGCACGCTTAAATTTAATATCCCTAAGTAACTATAGCATTAAGTCTTAAATAATTTCACAGCGAGAACTTTCTGAACTAATAATACATTTTTCATTGAAAAATTCTCAGCAAAACGTCGTCGGTTTACTCGCTAAACAACTGTTTTAAGAGCTCATTCATAAGACAAAATTAGAATACTTTTGTGCCATTGCTTAATTTTAGCTACAATAAAAGAATATAAATTCGAATTAATTCGCCGCATTACCCCATCTAAGATTTTATGGTTTTTATGCAATTTTCGACGCTAAATATGCATAAAATAAGAACAATTTGCATTCTATAAGACTAATTCTCATAATTCAATAACAAAATTTCTGCCAAAAACTTAAAAATTGTGTGAAATTCAATTGTATCTTAAAATTAGGTAATTTTATGTTTGCATTCCTTTTAAGGTACTTAAGATACAAAACAATTTATTTAATAATTGTCGGTTCAATTATTTGATGGGATGCCATTTAAAACTGAGAAATGCTCAAAATCCTTTAATGATGTGAACAAGAGCCACTGACTTACATAGTTACATACATACATACATTGTATATATTGGACTGCTAACACGCATCTGAAACGAGACCATTTTTAACTTAGGCTCAAACTTTTTTGGTAAATTATGTCAATTAAAATGCTCAAAAATACCGCATAGTTATGACTAAACGTAACTAAATAACAAATAATTAAGTTGTCACGAACCGATTTCTTTATGTCCTCAATTATTAGTTTTTTTTTTGTTTATAAAAAAAAGTCCCGACCAGCATGGATATCAACGAAGAACAGATAGGGATATAAAAATTATTGTTGCTACTTTTGTCTAACCTTCATATTTCACGTAACTATGCAGTGCATTGCCTTTATCGGGGTTGTGCCTAATTCATTTGAATATGTTATTAAGTTGTCCGCCTGCGGATCAACGGGGGAGCGAGATATTTAGATTTCGCCCAAAATTTGACCTCATATGGCTTTTTTTTTTTAAAATTGCAAGAGCTCTTAACTTAGGGCCTGTCCGAATCCAAGTCTTCGTCTTCGTCTCGTTATAACAGTTCGTGACGACACACCGAGCTAAGCTCGGTTCAAATTCATGTCTATGATGTGAGCTTAGCTACGTAGTATAACAGTTTAGATTGTTTCTCATTTTGCAGCATTGTAACTACTAATTTTTGCCATGATTAATGTCTTATTTTCCTGGACTATAATGGAACTAAACATTCTAGCCGTTGATGCAGTTTTAAAAGGGACTAGTTAATTTTATAACGGGTTTCCACCTGTATCACAGGTGGTTTGTGTGGCGTGCAGGACGAAATACTCGCAATTAACTGGAACGAAGGGGTGGTTGCTCGAGTGGAAAGCAATTTAGATCGGCGAAATAAGCAGCGATATAACAGAAAATGTCACTCATCTGCTGTGATGAATGTTTAAGTACGCTGGACACGTTCTATGTAGTTAGTCCATGAAAAAATAGTGACCGACAGGGGATGATTCAGGCATTTCACAAACGAACACATAAATCACTTTACGCATTCAAGACGGATACAATATTTTTCTGAGTTTAAAAAAATTTGATTCTCGATCATATAAATACATACATACACCGTGGGGAACATCCACAGAACAGCCCTCGAAAGCCATATTTTAATTATGATGTAAAACCATTTATACCTTATGTATGTGATGTTCCACTTTTTTTTAAAAACATTTCGAAACCGTTTAATATTGAGTGACTGATAACTCCTAATATCATTAGCTGGGATATCTTATAGATTTTTGTATAAACTTGAAAAAGAAAATACTACAAAAGTCTGTCCAAATTTAATATACATATACAATATAAACTCTACCGGATTTCAGAAAATGAGTGTTAAATTGGTCGTTCAAGTAATAAGCCGCAGTTTGTCAGTTGGTATTTCCAGCTTAATAGCTTTGAAAAAAATTCCCCTCTGAGTTAACTATAAGAAAAATTTAAATCAACTGGAGTTTGCATTAATAAAATGAATAACCATACCCTTCGTTAATTTTAAATGGAAAGCCACTTCTTAATCGGAGGTGCGCTCATTTTGAATTCTTAACTGAAATGAAGGACCACATTTTACAAATTAAAGCACAAAAGGTAAATCCATTTTTTTCTACTGGATTAGTGATGTCTAGAATAAATCAAAGAACAAATGAAGAATAAGGGGGGCGTACCTGATATAAGAAATTGCAAATTAATTTCTTTTGGTGGTCAGAAGTGTTTGAAAATCGAACAATTTGACGAATTGTTAACTAATAAATAATGTTCAAAATCATAGGTGGTGCTTATGTGATAAATTCAATAAAATAGATCATTGACAGTTATGAGGGCAAAAAGGGAAACTGCTTTGAAAAATGTTAATTCTTTCAATTCTTTAGTTTTAGCAATATTTCATTATAGTTTATTTGTGTTAACATTTTAAATTCGTTAAGTTTGTTATGCTAAGTCATGTCGATTATATAGTTGGATTTTTAGAATGATATCATCGATCAAGAGTTCGTGTATACTGTTGCTGCAGTTGCTGTTGTTATTTCATCACCTCTGCTGTTGTCTTCTGATTAAATTCTCCTGCAAGAAGGTAGACGTCCCTCAGCTCCATGAGTTGCTCATATGCAACTAGTTACTCACCACCCAAGTGGAGCCCAAAATATTTCAAAAGGAAAACCATCGCACTCCGAACAAAGGTTTTATGCTCCACGCATGCCACCTGCGTGAGTGAATTTCAATTAGACGCGCTGAATCGATAGTTTGCTCCTCAAATTGAAAAATTAATCGAAAAAGTCGACTTGAATGCATTTATTTGGGCAATTGTTCACGCCGCGGCTGCAGGCTATAAAATAGGCAATCAAACCGTGACTCAGTGCATCCAGACAGAACCAGCGCACGCCGAAAAGCTCTTGCCCCGCCAAACCTTCAGTGGGGCTTTCTTTGAAACTGCTGCGCATGAAACCGTCAAGTCGCCTGGTTGCGCAAAAGACGACGACGGTCTATGCAGCCGTAGCCGAACAAGGAGGTAATCTCATTCTTTGGGTAATGATTAGAAAATGGAAATAAAAACATTTGTACTCTCCTGAACTTTCCATTATTTCTCGCGTGATTGCTCCAAGTTTCCTCGCACGCTCTGCTGAGGCGGAGGGCAGATCATTGTGCGCCATTCCGTGGTATAGATTGTTGCATTCTTGGCGTTCTTTTGAGAACGCCCACTCCTTGTAATCAGAAATTACCTCATAATCATAAACAGCTGCTCAATTTCTTATCAATTTTCAAAGTCACTGTTTTCGCCCCTTGGTACCTATAAAGTTGTTGCGTCCCTATACCGACCACCCCCTGAATGCGACCACTTGTGAATATATTTTTATGCGAACCCTTTTAAAAATTGAAACATGGTTTAAAATGGTTTTACAACTGTCACACATGAAAAAAGAAATCGGCAAACAATCTTTAATTTAGTGTAAAAAATTCAATTGTGCAAGAAGCACAGCGCAGAAAATTCTGTGATAACTAGTGAAATGCTGAAAAAGTAATTTTTGTTTTGTTGTTAAATAAATATGCATAAGAGTTTATACTAACGATTTTATATTTTGTTTTGTTTTTATCCCTTAGCAACAATAATAAGTGTGAATTATCCTGGATCCCGATTCATTATTATTTATTAATATAACATGGTAAAATATTGTGGTGCCGAGGTTAAGGATTTTATGAAGGTTAGAATTTAAAATCTTTGATTATTACACAGTAGGTATTATACGTTCATTAAAAGTCTTGGGATAATCTAAAATTACAAAAATTGCTGAAATATTATTTGAAGTCATAACTTCGCGAAAAATAATTTAATTTTGATGATCCATAAAGCATTTTTCAAAGCTTTCATCTTTTAGTTTATGAATCAGAAGCTTAAAAAGTGTTATCGTGGTTCCCTCTCTGTGTTAAATGTTAGAAGAGCTCGAAAGATTATTACTAAAAAAATATAAATGAGATTTAACATGCATTGAATTCATAAAATTCCTAACAGAGCCACTATATATGTACATAGTTGTAACCAGACATTGTCTGCATGATTATTTTCATTGTTATAATTATAAATTAATCTGAAAGTATCAGAGTCTTAATAGTGCGGAATATGGGACATACATACATTAAATAACCCTTTCCGCTCGTATGTTGAGCTGTGCTCATTGTATTAACTGCGTTTTTTTCATCAGGGTCTGGGTCTAGTTCAGTGTCCAGTAAAAAAAAGACGATCCGGGTTAATTACCCGGATAGGGAAAAAGGACAATGATCATACCATGCTGAGAGCACTAGTTCTCGCTTGATCACCGAAGTGAAGCAGCGTAGGGTGCGTATAGTACCTACTTGGATGAGTAACAGCGTGAAGAGCAAGGTGTTTGTTTATATCGCTGAAATTGTCAAAAATCAAAAAACAATAAGTAAAATCAACATTAAGCCTTATTTATATATTTTCTGCCTTTCATCTGCTTATTATTTTCCATTTTTACTTCGTTTGCTTTCGAACTTTTCTAAGAGGCAATGCTACTTACAACGCAAAATCAAAGTAGTGCAACAGCGCCTCTGTTGGAATATTTTCAAACTAATCATCCGGTTGTTGTTTTCTAACTCTGTTAAAGCAGTGAACTTGACCGTCAACCAAACGAAAAAAACGCAGCTATTGTCGACGAAATTAAACATATATGTATATGCGTAAAGTTTTATAACTTTTGATAATATAGAAGTAGAAAACTTTTGTTTGACAAGTTTTGACCTACATATATAGTGTAACTGATTTTCTTCTTTTATTTTTATTTTCTTTTCCTTTCCTTTTTAAATACTTGGGTTGTTATACTTATACTCAAGTATGTATTTAAAAAGGAAAGGAAAATAAAATAAAAATAAAAGTAGAAAATCAGTTACACTAACTCAACTAAAGGTAGGAAGGCAAAAGGATTAATGATAATTATTAACACTACTGTATTATACACATACATATTTGTATATGTATAGGTCAAACGGACTTCGTAAGTAGTCTATTTTTATTGAAAATATATCTTTTGTTTTCAGCAACACTGTCAAAATAACTTGCAATTCTCCGGTAATCTATGACTCAATATTTACTAAAGCCTAGTATGCTGTTCGCGCTAAACGAAATTTTTCCCAGTCTCCAAAAAAAACCCGTGAAACCGAAGATAAACACTCGCTAAAATATTGTTTGTAGAATTGATGGTGGAGATTTTCCAATTGGGTCGAGAAAATTCAATCTCAAAACTTCACAATTCAATTATTGACTTCAGTCTTCAGCAAACGTCAAAATTCCGTTGCGAATAAATGCTTTGTAAGGTACCTGGGTCGAATATGGCCACCTTAACGTTTCGTATAATTTTTTTCATATATTTTATGGTATTAGGCTAAGCAACAGTACTTATTAATAAAGTGTATCTATTTAGTGTTTAAACTACGAGGAAAATAAATAGCCAAAGTATTTACAATTGGAGTTAATTTTCTTTTTTCAAAAACAGGCAAAATGGCCATATTTCCGCCAGTGTATGTAAATATGGCCATATACTTATAGTTTATACTATTTTTTTTTAAATTCACTTTAATTATTAAATAACTAAATAGTTTAAAAACACTACACGGAAATATCAAATATGATTGTCAAGTATTAAGGTAATAATATTACATTAAGGTAATAATATTAAATAGAGAAATACAAGATAAAATCTTACGTTCGATTTTTATGATCGCGACGCGTCTTTTCTTTGTTTTGGCATTTGTCCTACTGTCGCAGGTTCGGTGGCAACGGTAAGCACATAGTTTTGGTGCCTAACGTCTCGCCGAACATTTTGCGACTTGTTTAGTTTGTTACGTCCTTTTAGATTAGAGATATATGCATGTGGCCATATTTCGCGGCTGGCCATATTCGACCCAGGTACCTTACATTAAAATGCCTGCTAAATTCTGGTGGAGAGTTTTTTGCGCTCCAAGCGGTTTATCCGCGAAACAGGCAGTTTAGCGAAGGAACAGCGTACCACTTTGCTAAATTCCGCAGCGGAATTTGTTCACTGGGCTGAATTTTGTATGGGAAATTTCGTTTAGCGCGAACAGCATACTAGGCTTAACCGTATAGTACAATCTACATATTAAGTTAAGAAACCTAGGGGATAAGGGGGAATGGTAATTTCTAGCCAATTTAGAACTATATGTCGGTAATATCAAAAATTATAAAAAAAAAATATTTTTAGAATCCTTAGAGATAGCGCTTTCAAATAATACCTCACACGATATATCATTTAAATGTTTGTTCTTTGAACCAAACTGACCCCCCATTTTAATCTAAAATATTTATTTTTTCTTAAAGTCAACTGGCGATTTTATATGCGCGTCAACAAGACCTAACAGTATGTCAAATTTCAAATTCCTACGTAACTAGTATAATTTTCGAAAAAAAACCTGTGATAGACGGACAAGAGAGTAATATTATAAGGGTTCCGTTTTTCCTTTTAATATATGGAACCCTAGAAACGAATTTTGAATAGGAAAGAACAAGCTTTGAAATGGCTATAATTAGTTTTTCAAGAAAAAATTGTTTTGCACCTCATAGACGAGACGCTCTGAAAGTTCATAAGGAATTAAGGGATACTTTTTCTCACCCTTTTAATATTTGGCACGGAGCAGGTGGGGATGCAAATAGGATTGGATTATAAAAATTGAATTATCTTTCGCAGAGACATAATTTCAAATGATTGATTGATTTGCTATTGTTTTCATTGCAAAAAGTGAAGAGAAATTAAATTTTAAGTGGACACGAAGAAAACAACATCGCGGCATCTTGATTCTATGATTCTAACTATTTTATTTTTCGCAGTACGGGTATTTGCACTAAAGGCTCAGCCAAACATTGTCATATTTCGTCAGCCTATTCTTATCAAAATTTTTTTATTATCAAATTTGCTAAGGTAATACCAAAAGATATTCGATTCACTGCTGGCGCGCCGTGCTGTGGTGAATCGCGCTCAATGTCGCTGAACTTAATAAAGGTCGCTTATAAATCTGTTGATAGAACGCGTTCTGGTCATTATGCAAACACGATAAAAACGCTCCCACATATGAGAGCTAGTCGCGCCACAATTAACTCCATTGTGAAGATTTCAGCTAGACCGGGCATGTGATGGTGCGTGGCAGTCCCCAAGAAATTAGAATGACTCAGAGGTAGTGACATTACCGCGTGTGAACGTGAACCGGTTGCTGAAGGTGCAAAATTACGCGACGAAATTTGTCCCCGTAAACAAATTAAGTTAAACCATGGGGACTTGGAAAATGAATAAGTAAATGCCGCATTTCCATGTTAGGCGTTATCACTTGTGACTTCGATATGGACGGCATATTTCAAGTAGGCATTGTTTGCATTGTTTGCCTATAGAACCATTTGGGGACTCTTAATTTTTTTTTTCATCTCACATATTTGAGGCCTCCAAAAGGCAGTAGGACTTTCGTTGTCGTTACTTATCATGCAAATTTTTCCCAATTTAGCCAAGTATATTTAGGTAGTTACACTTATTTTAAAAATAGGCACTCATTCTGATGAAAATTCCTTTATAATTATGCATACCTACGTCTTAACGCGTTTATGAATTTCGGTTTGAATAGATGTAGGGATGTATCAAAATCGAAAACCTAAATTAACCTATGAATGTATGTCCATGCATATTTATCAAAATTTCCCTCTTACCCGGTTTAAGGACGTTCCCAAAGAGCAGTACAGCAGTACACTCTTTCGCCTCCGCTCACACGCGCAGAACTACAAAAATGATTTCATTGCGTCGCGTGCCAAGTCGCCGTCTCTCACTTCACGAGAAGTGAAAATCATCGAAAATTAGCTCACTTAGCTCACTTATAATATGTTTTATAACAAAACCAATACCGCTTGCCATAGTGATTTTTACAGGACGATATTCGTTATATCTTTAATTAATAGTTATCAGTTTTTTAAAACAATTGTAAGAAAATTACTATTGTTATTTAATAAAACATTCGCTTTAACATCGATGGGATAGGGTTCCCATGTTAAATATGCAAATTTCAATAGTCAATATTTCGAAATTTAGTCCCGCAAGAGCCATTGAAAAAAGTTTCTACGTATAAAGGACAATTATAAGTATGTGTATTTAAAGTTTAAAAAAAATCCTAAGAAAATTGATTTTCTTGGGAACGTCCTTAAGTGAATTTGGTGTGCACATTTACTAAGAAATTTAGCGATAATGAAACTGAAGTGATTGATAGTAATTTTTGAAAGAAGTTTTAAAATTTTTTTTCAATTTCTCATTTAAATTGTTGGGAGAAACAGTTTCAGCATCCAAGCTTGGTTTGTTATGTATCGAAGCTATTTTATATCTCAATATACCAAAACATAAGTTGGGTCGTGATATTGAATAACTTTGGGTTACAGTATCTTTTTCCAATGATGATGATAATGATCTTTCGTCAACCGTCAGTCGCAAAGCTATGGCTCCAAAATTGCATTTGCACAGCTATGATATAGAACAGCTCGAGAAAAATTATGGGAAAGGCATGCAAAAAATCACAAAAGATTTTTTATGTGACTCCGGAAACGTGACTACAGTGAAAATAAATAAAAACTTGTCCTTTTTGAAATTAAATATGTGGAACATTCTCAGAGCGCTATCACTTCGTAAGTGAGTCACAATCACAAAGTCAATAAAGTGTTGCCAAAACTTCCGCCTACGGATATATGGAGTTGGAAGGCGTTTTTGCCCCTTAAGAGGCAGAGGCGGTGAGGCCCTTAAAGTCAATAAAAGTGGCTTTGATACTAACTATTTCGTATGCCCGAGTAGACACAGCAAATAATTTTCGATCCGAGTTTATTTTTAGCGTTTAATCGATGTTTCTTGGAAATGTAGGTACCACTTAGGTACAGTGACTCCCAAAAGTAACCAAACAAAATATAATAAATATAGATAAATAGGTAGTATAGCTTTCGAATAAGTAAACAAAAAGAATTATTTTTAATAAAATATTTTTTAACAGTAAGTTTACAAAAGCAAACGAGCCTAACATAGGATACAGTGTAACAGAGTCTATTAACTTGTTAAACGGGTATGACGAAATTGTTCGTCATATCAGGAAAACTACAATGGGCATAACGACTTTTTTCGTCATGGAAATTTTTAGACGTAATACACATGTTGAACGCACTACAGTTTACGTCACTCTTAAGCCCCGTTTACACTGGCGAGTTTACAAGCTACAAGCCGGCGAGTAAGAAGCCGGCGAGTAAGAAGCCGGCGAGTGCAGTTTGTTCTTGTTTAAAAGCAGCTTTAGAGCGAGTGCGTCGTGTACACTAGGCGAATGCGTGTAAAAAAGCCGGCTTTTAGCTTGTAAACTCGCCAGTGTAAACGGGGCTTTACCGTTTGAATATAAAGCCTAACGAAAATTCTGTACCGTGTAAAAGCCCTGTACACGATTGTAGTAAAAACGGGGATGACCATATAGGCTCGTTTACACTGGCGAGTTTACAAGCTACAAGCCGGCGAGTAAAGAAGCCGGCGAGTCGGCGAATTCGCTTCTTGTCGTGTACACACGAAACTTTCCACTAGCTCAGAAGCCAATTAGCTGGCGTGTAGAAAAATGTGTTGTTTGCACTGCAACTCCCGCTAGAACCAATTCCTCCGACATCTTGAAGGCCAGTCAGTCGCTAGTGCACAAGCTACTGTGTGTACACTTGGCTAGTTTACAATCCAGCTCGCTCAAAAGCCGGCTAGTGGCGTGCGAAGTCGCCGGCGGAGTCAGCTTTTTCCACAGCGTTTTTAAAAGCAGCTTTAGAGCGAGTGCGTCGTGTACACTAGGCGAGTTTACGAGCTGCGTGTAAAAAAGCCCCGCTTTTAGCTTGTAAACTCGCCAGTGTAAACGGGGCTTATAGAAAGAGAAATATCCGATTTTAATAAACAAGACGAAAGAGCGAAATAGCGTGGGCACCCGACACCCGTTGACTTCGCACGGTTAGGGATGCTCTTTTAATAGACGGTGTTAAAAAACAATTTTGGTGAGGGAAAGAAAACTTGTTTTATTCTTGTCTCCACTGCTATACAAAAATTGTCCGCGCTAACATAACTTGAATTATACGAGTATACTATACGGGGAGTGATATCGCGCTTTCTTAAGCTTTATCTTCAAAGTTCTTACCTATTAAATACTAGCATGGTCATATGTTAAAACATTGTTGCCGAAATAAATATAATCAATTAGTGAACAACGATTTTCTTTTATTACTTTAGGGTAATATTACTTCTCGCTCCGAAGAAAAAAGTGCCATGTGAAACGTGTTGAACAAAAGTAAACGCACCACTTTTTTTTTATTACAACGTCATGTTATTCGATCAATAGTTAATATGGGTAACGTAATTGGCAATCTTTTTCATCCTAAATTAAAGGTTGAAGTGTTGACTTCAGATACACATACTTGGTCTGTTGCGTGTCCAATCGATAGTGCCCTCGTTAATAATTAATGAAAATATAATAAAAATATTCTCCCTGAAAGGCCGCTTCTGGCCTACAAACATCACTTTTTTTACATAATTCCACGGGTTTGCTGCAATGTATGTAATAGTAAAATTTGTGGCGAAGTTCAAAGTGAAGGTGCTGCGGGGACATATGTACCTACATGGCAGTAAAATATTAGTTATTTTGTAAGAATTAGCAAACATGGCTCAAGAAAATCACGGTATCGTGCCAACGGTCTCAAAAAGTCCGCGACTCTATGCAGGTGACCCAATTTAATTTCCCATCGCGAATCAGTGGCACCTCGTTCATATTCATAGAATACTGTTAGAAATATGAGAGCAGCGCATGAAACCAGATTCGGATAAGCAGAAATAATTCGAGATAAGTCGCATGAGTAACCTGAGCGGAGCCGCGAAATTAAGGCTGATTGATAGTCACCAAAGCGTCCACAGTCTTCGGATCGGATCGGGTTTGGGTATGCCATTATGTTCGGACTCTCATGGAATGCTCGTCAGCAACCTCCAATTCAAGCAAGCACCACGCCTTGATGAATCAACAGCGCAGCCGCGCCACATTGAACCTAAGGTGGCTGCGCGGATAAAATCCGCATACCTGACGTCGTTTTGTGACAATCACTCAAAACTTCTCCGAAATGATTTTTCAAAGGAATAAGAGAAGACGAGACAGGTCCATGGCGTTGTGTTTTCTTCCTTCAGCACTTGCACCATAATTTCCTATAGATGAATATTGTATAGCTGTCCGCCTCCACGCTAAGATGGATCTGTTTTGCGATGAACAAATTAAAGATTCACGGAATGGGGCGGTGACGTCACCGCTACAAGAATTTCAATTCACCTGACCAGGTGGCTAGACGAGATGCACAAGCACGGCGCAGGTATCGCCGGCAGAGTGGCTCTGCTCTGCGCGACGGACCTCACTGTGCGCCTGCTCTACTGGGGGAGTTGAGCGGGATGGGGAATAAGTTAAGGCGACGGTCATCTCGTCTCATGGGGATTTGTTGTTTGGTCAGTTTCATAACCCAAACTGGTTTCCTTGATACAAATCCGAATTATATGTATTTCCACTGGTAACTCCGATCTGAACGTTCGGACATTGAGCAACTGTGAGGGGTCAAACGGATAAAACTATCCATCGACTCTGGGTGCAGCCACAATCGACACTGTCTATGAATGCAGCCACCGACATCGATGGGAATTCTTATGCAACTGTGGTCGAATCAAGAAATTTTCAAATTCTTCAGGAACGCAATATCTTCAGGCAAGAAGTGCTGACGCTAACTCATGAAGGTCGTCTTTTGCGCAAAAGATGACTTTGCAAGTAATACGGATCAGAAAGAATTATTAAAAAACAAAGAAAAAAACTTACTTTTGTAAAGCTTTCAACTTTGCAGACTTTTTTTTTTAATTTACTTTTAATTCAAGTTCTATCGAATAAACTGGTTTAAAAACAATCAATGCAAACAAATTATATTACCTTAGTTATTTACAGAAAGTTGAATGCCAAAATCAGTAATTCCCCAGTTATTTTATTGCAATATATCTATTTTTATCCGACTGCCTCAAAAGGAAGATAAATCTATATACAACACTCGATCGTGCCAACCGTTTGGGAACAGGGTGATTCGTAAATTCCAATTTTCCGTGGTTCATATTAGCTGTGTTTTTTTCACCGGGATTTGTGACCAGATTTAACAGGAAATTTTGCATTGAATTGAATTTATCAAAAAATGCTGGCTTGGCAAAAATCAAATCAAGTTGCCTGGATTTTATACCCATTTTACGTCAAATAGCAACCCAACAATTTATCTGGTTAACGGTTTGAAGGTTGTATGCGTAAATATCATGGCAATTTGATGCGCTATCGCAAATTTTAAAATCTTTATATACGTGACAGTCTTTAAAATTTCAATTCAATGCAAAATTTCCTGTTAAATCTGGTCACAAATCCCGGTGAAAAAAACACAGCTATTATTATTTGATTTTTATCTTTTGATCTATACAACTAATGGCACCGAATACCGTCCACTTAAGGATTCACTACTTTTATTTTCTGATACTAAATTAACAGTAGCAAAAATACGAATTTTTCTAGCGGTTTCAATATGAGAAAACGATACTCAATCATAATAAACAATCCTCGTTCGTTTATTTCATTGTTAAAATAATTAAAATTAATTTTTAACACAACACTAGCCATCATTGAGCTAGGACCCTAATTCCGACCACCATCTCGCACTGATCCTAATATCGACCACTTGTGCCCCCTAATACCGACCGGACAAATTTTACTGAAATAAAATATGAAAAGATACGTTTTGTTATCTTATTACAATAAATATTTAATAACATTTATTAAAATACAGTGCTGCCGGAAATTTTAGGACCAAACGTTGATTTTGAGCATATATTCTATTCCCAAGCCCATCACTTTTTGACAAGGAGAAGAGGGATGGTGACAACGGGAGCATATATAATCTTTGTCTGCCCTTAAATATGTATTTCATAAATTTTTTTTAAATTCATGTACTATTTTTAATACAAATGACCAAAATGGTATGCAACTGTGTTGAAAATTATGTGACCAATTTTCTTTTATCTTTCTTTAAATTAGAAACAGTAGGTACAGTTTTTCTCACGATGAAAATTAGAATTTGTTTGTAGAATAGTTTACAGTTCAAGTGTTTGTGATGAAAAATTGTCGCTTATGATTCTGAAGTTCAGAATATGTTTATACACTCCGCGACACATGATTATAGGCAGTCTCAAATAAGCCCCGTTTACACTGGCGAGTTTACAAGCTACAAGCCGGCGAGTAAGAAGCCGGCGAGTGCAGTTTGTTCTTGTTTAAAAGCAGCTTTAGAGCGAGTGCGTCGTGTACACTAGGCGAATGCGTGTAAAAAAGCCGGCTTTTAGCTTGTAAACTCGCCAGTGTAAACGGGGCTATACTCAAGTATTTTAAGTAATGACAAATTCTAAGAAATTGCATACATACATAAAACAAATAACTGCTAATTACTTTGTGGGATTTTCCCGTGCATCCGATGCATTATTGTTTTTTATGATTTTTTACCTCAAAATTGCTATAAAAACCGGCGACACTTGAAATCCGTCGGGTCGGAATTAGGAGCATATTATATTGTCCGCATACCTCAATACCGACCGGCGGGCGGTCGACATTAAGATACACTCTAAATTTTGTTGCTCCTAATTCCGACCACAATATTTTTCAATTTTTCTAACGGAAAATAACTACAAAAACAGTAATTTTACTTAAAAATATATAAATTGGAAGTAATTATTAATATCATAATAAATGAGCTCGACTATTAATAAAACTCCCATTTTGAAAATGTCGATTTTTAGAATTTCGTCGATCCACTCAAGCAAGATCTAGCTTCCGACTAGATTAATAATTTTTTCTACAAAATAATGAATAAATTAACTAATTTTCTTTTTTTACTAACGACAAGTCTAGTAATTTATTTATATATTTTACCTGGAAAAAATGCATTTTTATTTAATTTCAACATGGATATTCGCCAAATAGCCAAGTGGTCGGAATTAGGAGCATATTATATTGTCCGCATACCTCAATACCGACCGGCGGTCGATATTAGGATACTCTATAAATTTTGTTGCTCCTAATTCCGACCACAATATATTTCTATTTTTCTAACTGAAAATAACTATAAAAACAATAATTTTTTATTTAATCATATTACTTAAGAATATATAAAATGGAAGTAATTATTAATATCCTAGTAAATGAGCGCGATTATTAATACAACTCATATTTTGAAAATGTCGATTTTTAGAATTTCGTCGATCCACTCAAGCAAAATCTAGCTTCCGACTACATTAATAATTTTTTCTACAAAATAATGAATAAATTAAATATTTTTCTTTTTACTAACTACTAGTATAGTAATGTATTTATATGTTTTACTTGGAAAAAATGCATTTTTATTTAATTTCCACATGGATATTCGCCAAATAGCCAAGTGGTCGGAATTAGGAGGGCGGTCGATAATAGGTGCCGTTACGTCACATCAAAAAATTTCTATCCTACTGTCTTTTCCAAAAATGTCATCGATGTTTACTACCGCCTTTTTTCCTAAAATGCAGCTTTTCCCCGAACAAGCGTTGACCATGTAGAAGCGATTGGCATGCCCCTGTACAGATTTTAACGAAACTTTGTTATAAAAAAAATTGAAAATTGAACTGAAATTTGGCACGCAGGACCCTTCAAAGTGCCGAGTGCAGTCTTCTACACATATGTAAAAAAAGGACATATAGCTATAGTTCTAAAAAGTGACAAATTTGGTGTGCTGCTTTATGCATTAAATGTATATATACATACACACATACATGCATTTACACATATATGTATGTAAGAAATTAAAAAAGCGGTCAAATAATTATTTAGAAACCTTCCTTACTTGAATTTGAGAGCACAATGAAACGCAATACTTGCATTTAAGGGGGTATTCTCAAAATAAATGTTTAAAAAACCGATTTTTGCTTCTTTACATTATTGTTTAAAAAACTATAAAACTACTCTTTGTAATCAAAGGCCTCTTTGGAATAAGTCGAACGAGCCATAATTCGATAGGCTACTTGTCAACCATTGAAGTGGTCCTATGTATGATCACCTTCAATCCAACCTCCTGCATTATTTACACTGAAGGGTACCAAATTATTGTATAGTCACCAGAATTCCACAAGTTTGCAAAGTTTTAAATCGATACGCCATGCCATTTAGAAGTTCGTGAAAAGTGAGATGTAACATTTGCTTACAATTTCAAAGATTAAGAAGCTACAAGTGAAGCTAATAAAAGCGTTTTAAAATATGATGTGAAAATTTCGTTACAAGGGCCGGTATTGCTCCAGAGTTGGACATCGGAGCCGGAGGTCGTAGCTTCCATAAAACTAAATATTTTTTGTTGACCTACAACTTAAAAAATTATAGTTTACCTATCTATAGATATTGTGTATAAACGAAAATAATATTAGTGCACTTTTTTATTAAAAAAAGAAATGCCTAAAAATATCGGTTTTTCAGTCCCAAAAAGTTTGAATAAAGCCTTGACCTTGAACTTAATTACCGCTTTTTATCTACTGTGAGAAAACACTACGCAAATTAAATAAAATGGTGCATTGTGGCTAACCAAATACTCTCCAGCCGCAGAAAGATATAAATGATTAAATAAAATTTCAGTTTCCAGGCACTACATATTTATCGCTTGGCTGCTAAAATCATTTTTAGTTTCTGAAGTTGCGTCACTCTCTCCATTTTTGAAAACTTTAAATGCAAATATGACTCCGTGCAAGTCCACACCTGTTTAAAAGACGTTCCTTCCGCAGCGGATAAAATTTATGACGGAAGGCTAGGTGGTCTTTTTATAAGGAAACACTTGAAGCAGTGGTAGCATCTAAGTGGGCTACGGTGCAACCTACGAAAAGCTTTTTATTTGTCCCTGAAAAAAATGAAGATTTGAGCACCCCAAATATGCGAGTATATGCAAAATATCTAATTTAGTATTTTACTTTAGTCGTTTTGTTGCATTGCCAGATGAAGGTGTATAATGATCGAATTAAACATTTTGTGTCATATTTACTTGAAATGGCTCGGTGAAGGTCAAAATAACAAATTAAATCGCAAAATAAAATACGTGTTGAGGTAAAAAGTGTCATAATCTTCACAGCAGTGGAGAAGTTGTGAGGTTGTGAAAAGAAGTAATTTTTTTACAACGAGCTAAAAGCTACGTTTTGGTGATATTTATGCAGAATTATGGAATTCATAGTTATATCCAAATTAGTGTTAAAACTTGGTGATTTTTATGATGGTTCATACACTGCAAGCACTTTTTTAGTACCAAAGGTACGTAAATTATATACATATGTGAAATATAAAATTTTCATCTTTGTCTTGCTTATAACTTACAAAAATCTAAATAACTATAATTTTTTCCGGTGAGTTCGCCGACGCCTAATAAAAAAATTGCTTTGAAAATCGGTTAAAAATTCATGATCATTTGACCCCGTATGGATTGAATTTTGAGAATCTATAAGAAAACGTGTTTGATTTGGTTAGCACAATAATTATGCAATGTCTCAGGATAATAGGCTCATTATATAATTGTTTGCACAAATTTTGACCGCTTTTAGGTTTATCCGAAGATACCCACACTGATTGTCCAATTAAGAAATGATTTAATTGTTTCCTTCGGAAAAATCTTATATCCGTTTCAGTTTTATTTTCATAAAATGAGTCATTATTTTTGAAAGTGATATAAGTCCACTTTTGAAAAATTCACCGGAGGGCTGTCTACTATACACTATAAAATTTAATTAGAATGCTAAAAGGCGGTCTTATATACCACTTTCAAAAACAACGACTCAAATATTACTAATAAATTAACAAAACGAAAACAAAAAATGTTGTATTGATGAACATATGATTTTGAAAACTATGCGCTTCTTTCTAGAACAGTTCTTATTCATGAATTTTGCGAGGCTGCATTTCACCACCTTATTTCTTAGAAAGATATAGGTACATACATAAATATCGCGTTTTTTGTAATTGATACCCGATCCGATCGAGCTGAGAGTAAGCGCTTTTGGATATTGTGAAATGTGCTTGAAGAAGTTTCACTTCGAAAAACTACCGTTGTTAAAGTTTACTAAAGTGCACTAAATTTGGGTTTCGCAGTGAGATAAGTACCTATATATTTTAAATCAGCCATTTCGAAGTCAGACCGAACAAATGAATTATATCTATCCCTAAATATTTTCGTGTAATCATTTTGCGCTGTTATTTCCTCTTCGGAATTCATAATTAAGAAATAAGTTTATGGCGGTACTCGTTTTAAATGGAGGCTCGACCCATTCAGCTCATAACTTAATCAATGCGACGACGAGTTTCTTTTGTCGATCCGCTTTATTGTTCGATTGAAAGTAAAACTGGCAGTGTTTGTTACATCATAGTTTATTGACCGCGGCATTAATTCGCATGTTTGCCTTATAACGTCCGTAAAAAGGAAATCTTTGAAAAGCGATAGTAGGACTTCGTAATACAAAAATCAATATTGAAATCGGATTAAACCAAGGGTCCCCACATTTCAGCTTAGCACGACCGCCTGAGCGACAGTTCCGATATTTCAAATCTCATTACTTATACCTTACCTGCTCTCTTAGGGAATTAAGGCTGCTTGATGGGGTGCTATATGTAAAAACAAGTAATTAATATTTACAAAAACTGCACTAATTGAGTTTATTCAAAGTTAACAAATGGTAACATTGATAATGGCGAAATAAATATATAATTCTCAATTATGCGCCTTTTAATTTAACCATGCTTGTAATTCATAGGGCTGATTGACAAAGCAAATTATTTATTTTACCGTATCATCATTTTCATACATATGTTATGTACATAGTCCAAGCTTCCCACATCGAAAAAATGGGTTTATAATGCATTAACACTTAGATAGGTGAGAATTGGCGTAAAATTGTGGACTTAATCTTTTCTGGTAAGAATTACACAAACGAATGCAACTTTGGGGTTTCTATATTTGTATTATTGTACGCCCTTAAACTTCGACAGTCGCGTTTGTTTTTATTAGAGTGTATACATACCTAGTCAATAAACGATGTAGTCCTCAAAAGATTGAGGTCATCGATTTGTATAATTCTTTCGGGAATGATACACAAGAAGGAAACAGAAAAGAAATTTTTTGCTACCCATTATTTTTTTATTTACTTATTTAGTTTCCGCAAATGTCAGCTAAGCACCTTTTAAATTTACCATGATTTGTTGGTGCTAAGTAAGAACAACCGTAATATGACTAGATGTTATGGCCGTGAGAAAGGCCGATACTTAAAGTCAATAGTTTGAACAGAGCTTATGACCTCAGTAGACGTGAGCATATTTCCCGTTTTGTTCAAGTATACTCAGCTCCTCATTGGAATATTACATCAATAATGTATAGAATATGTCGCACGATGTTTAGAATAATTAATTATCAATGCCCGAACAATCTACATACATACATATGTAAACGTTCTGTCAGCCTCCAGCACGCAGAACTTATTGTTCCTCATCATCAATATAATGTATGTACATATGTAAAGTTTAATGCCTCGTCCGTCTTTTTCCATGCTCAACTTAACATTTTCTGAAAATGTAAATAATTAATTATAATTAACCAGTACGTGGACAAACGAAACTAATGGCTGGGCAAACGACTGTACGCAGTCTATTTATCTTATTTTATTTATTTATTTATTTTTTGTAATGTGTGAGTGACAGTGACAAACAAATGAACACACAAACATTGCAAAATTCGCAAAAATGCATGCAAAATCAATTTTGAGTGGGTGTAATGTTGGCCCTCACTCTAGGTGGAGCTTCGAGGTTTGGATTATCAATTTCCGAGGTTAGACAGTCCTGTCCAATTGTTCAATCTCCGTTTTTGGAACAGTTAAAATTTGACGTTGACGTTTGACGTTGGCGACAATATTCTTTAAGCTTTTAAAAAACTTCCAAGTGGTGGATTTATACGCTTCTGAGGGTATAATTATCAATTTCCGAGGATGGACAATCTGATTCTTTCATTATGAAAAATGCAGGGTGGATCATTGTGGAGGAACGATGGACAATTGGTTGCACCTAAATCCATTGCATGTTTTCAGAAACTGGGGGCAGTATGAAATCGGGCCCAAAATTTTTTTTTTTTAATTCCTCCTATGCAATTCCTGGGTAAAAATTAATTATCCACGTTGCTCTGCATACATATATGTAAATTATACTTAATCTTTCTCGTTTTCCATCTTACCTACATTCTTACAGCAACATAAAATTACAATGATAGAAAAATCACTTTGTAATGACATTCGGAATACGATTGAAATCGATGTTTGTCGACGAGTGCGTTTGTTAAAAAAGAATACGGAATACTGAATATCACTTCACTCGACATGTGACGTGAAAATCAGAATAAGTGTCTACATACATATATAGAATAAAATCATATTTTTCATTATTAATTATTATATTTAAAAATTTAAAAAGCTTTAGATGGACAAATACGCAAACATTGTCGAATATATCGAATTAATATTTTTTTAATGCCCTTTTTTTTGTCGTTTACAGGTATGTGTCATTTTATTCGTTTCGCAACGCAAGTAAGTAATAATTCACGTTTTCTGATGTGAAGGCCTAACCCCAGGCTTTTACGAATATGTATTTAACGTTGTTATCTCAATGGAATTCAACATATGTACATATTTACATTGGTAAAAGAAGAGAACACATTGTACGATGTTGAAACTCAAAGCTTATCAGCTGTTCATATTCAAATATGTATTATCGTTTTGCAACGTAAAAGTGTTGCGTGAATTATCTGGAACCAATTTATAACGCAATATTATCAACTAAGTATCTCAACTTAACCAACTTCACGTGGACGGTTAAATTAAATTGATTTTCACGCCGCAATTATACTTTCATTTGGCTAATTAGCATTCATTCAGGTACAGCTGCTAATTAGGGCTGGTCCGTTGGTGCTAGTTCGGTTAGTTCTTCTTAATGTCAGCGATGTTCCGAGCTTTCCCTTTGAGTAAGTAAATTGCTTTCGAAGAAAAAACTCATAACAGCCGCCGATGTGGCGCGAATTTGTGAAAAAGTTGTTTGGTCAATGATACATTTTCACATATAATGCTGTGAAGTTGCAATTTTCTAGTTATGAAGGTAATCACGGTTTTCTCCTTATAAAAATTGCTATGAGACTCCTTAATCGATGAAAGCAAAATGGAAAAGGCCAGGCCCTTGATTAAAAATTACCTACAATTGTTCGTTTCCGTATAGAGCGCATCAATCCATTCGTTTCATTGATGCATCCAGAGAAGGAAGGCAGGGGTAGAAAGCATCTCGATGAGATCTTTTCTTGTAAGATGCAACAAAAGGAAAAATTCCCTTGATTTCAACCAGACTTTATTTCCCTAAATAAGAAAACCTGTTTTCTAATTAACTGGGCAATCAGCCAGACGCATTCGGACAGCCCTTGCTGCTCACACCAGGCGTCTAAAAAGAAGAAGATATGTAAGAAAACGCACCTGTTGAGCTGCGACTTCTTAAAACCTGAATAAGTTACTATGTATTCTGTTTACAGAATCCTACTGTCGTATGAAATCGAATTTTCCATCTTGTGGTTTTCTTTGTTCTTATTCTTTTAACGTCTGATAAGGGAGTGATGTTGAGAATGTTATTTTTTTATTTCCTTTTTCATTCGTTACATTTAGGTGCACAGCTCAGGTGCGCGCCGCCGCTGACTTGTCGTAAACTTGATCATTTTCATATATCAGAAAAGAAACCGAGTTCCAACCAGCCAAATGGTTGAGCGTTAGATTTCGTCGTAATGGTATGACTCATTCTTTTCATTTGGGAGTTAATCGGATTTTGAAATAAATAGCGTTGCACGCCACAGTTCTTAGTTACCTTTTCTATAAAGTTCTTAGCACCAAATTTGCTGAATTATTAGTAACTTCAGAGTTATTGTTTATAAGTGGGCCTTGTGGTGTAGAAACATACCAAAAAATTTTTAACAGTATGTACATTGAGGGAAAAATAATTTTTTTGAATTTGATGAAAATATTTCATATATGTATGTAAGCATGTAGACACATGCACACGAAACACACGGACACGCTTTTAAGTGCGCGCCTGTGTGTATGTATAGGGTATTGTTTTTGTTTTGTTTTCTAATCACTTTTTGTTTTTTATTGTCTATGGATACTGAAGAAATGATTGAGCAGAAGAGAAATGCCACCTGACGTTGATTTGGCAGTCGAAGAATCTTGATTTCTCTACAAAAAACATGCCCTCAGGCGTGGAAGTAATCGCAGAATAATAAAATGCCAAATTCATAAAAAATTTTCTTTCACGTCTAACTTTGACGTCTAATGTTTTCTCGATTCGCGTCGACTTTCGCGTTTTCGACACATCGTGAATACTACTATTATGAATTTTTCAAACAAATATCCTCGAAACTACTTACTGGCTTTATGACTTCAGTCCTTTAGATTTTCTTTGGTAGGAAATTTTAATTCTTAACAAAGCTGCTATGAGAAATTAAAAAAAAACGATTTATTCATTTTTATGTTAAATAGGAATCCTATACCGACCTATGTACATACATATCTACTTATATTAAAGCGGATATTTTATTACATACATATAACAATGTTAATATCCTTACGATGTACTTAGAAAATTGAGAACCATCAATTTAAAATTAGACGAAAATTTTCCTTTTTTTTGTAAAGCTAGCAATTTTAACTTCAACAAAGGGAGGATCGTGCTGTAGAATAAGCGCGACTCTGTTCATTTGAACGTCTAAAAATAATATTCTGTATATGTATTATAGTCACTCACACCTTAAATGATGCAACTTTATTACTGAATCTCATGGTGAAACGAATGAATTTACAGCAAAGTGGAATAGAAATAAAACAAGAATATTAAACTTCAATCAGTATATTATGATTTAAAGGCAAAGCGCAACAATAGTTTAGCTCATTAAAAAAAAAAGTATACTTTTTCTACTAACTAACAAAAGTGACATCACAGCTTATTTGATTCATTGTTGAAACTTGAAAGTCTATAATAAATTATTATTATAGCTTTTCAAGTTTCAACTCTGTTTCAAATTGTTGTTAATGTATTTTGTTGGACCTCCATTTTGTTTTCGAACTTATTTTAGTCGATTAGGAATGGATTGTACCAATTTCTTTTCTAAATTCAGGGGTGATTTTCTCCCACTCTTTCAATAACGCATTTTTTAAGTCATTTTTGTGCTTTATAGTGTATTTTTTAATTTCTCCTATAGTAACGCCCAAATGTGCTATATTACATTTAAGTCTGGTGATTGCAGGAGTTTTAACATGGGGACAAGTGTAAATCACATTACATTACATTTTCTATTCACTTCATCATTTAAGCTGTGAGTGACTGACGGTATGAATTTAATGAACATATGTACATATGTATATGTATGTATGTATGTAATTTTTAGGAACGTCCTTACCATTTTTGCGACAATTAGGTGCACATTTTTTTTTGTTCTTTTTTTTTGTGTAGTTTTGAATAAAGTATGAAATAAATTTTCTTTTTAACAAGTTAAGCAAGTTCTGTATAGTATCATTGACAAAAATTCAAGGGTTTCGGTATAAGCATATGCAAAAAAAAAAGATGTTCGTGCGTGAATGGAACGAAGCCTATAGACAACGCATTCCAGAGCTCCTTAACTATTCTAGTGACGGTCTCCGATATTTTACCACAAAGCTTCTCAATCAGTTTAGTTTTGAAATGAAATTCGCGTCTAGCATTCGAAAGAAGATCTCGCTTTGAGCGAAGGCGACGCATGAGAAACCCGATACCTTCTCCTCCGACACGCGTAGAGCACTGGAAATTGATTGATATGGACAACGACAAACTCAATGGGTTTGAGTTCATTAGTTATGCATCTCGAGTGTCATCCCTTCAGGCTCTTCAGGGCAATTCGAATCGGTATGAGGGCCGGCAGCGGCGCCTTCGTCTCCTCCGCCTCCTTGTCCTCTTTTTCTTCCTCACGCTTGTCAACTGATCACTTCTAGAATTGGTGGTGTAAGGGCAAAGTGATTTCCTTTGTGAAAATACCCGCCATCGGGGAAAAAAAATTCAGGTAAATACCTGAGTAATATAAATTCGAAATACGTTGACAGCTCTTCATATCATTAAGCAGCACAACACAACCGCTTTAAGATCCTTTCTGAATATGCGCTTGCTGCGGGAGCTGGCCTATTCAGTGCTATTTAAAAGGTTCTTGGAACGATCTCTTCGTCTTGATTTGTTTGTGAAAACCAGAATTTTCCAGTGTACGCCTCTGCTGATAAAGACATCCATCCCTCATCGGTTGGGACTGTAACTCAAACCCTTTCGAATGGCATTCTATAGATTGCGTTCAACCGGTTCTTCGTTTTATTAAGCATTATATAAAATTTCTCTTATTCATTCGCAATTCCATTAAGGCAAAACGGATTGATGAACATCCGCCGAGATATAAATACCTACCTATGTACATATTCCTCCCGTTGAGATCCAGGTTTTCCAGGTCTCAGACAGATTGTCTTCTTTGAGCTACTCGCCAAGTTGTGCTATTGTTCCACTTATTGTTAGGTTCTTTCGTTAATCGAGACAAAGAAGATTTTGGGGTGATCTCTCTCCTTTTTAGTTTACTGTTAACTAACCACTTATGTCAGAAAGAAATGTAAAATAAGAATGCCAAGCTAGCACTTCGCTCAAAAATTTTTTCTATCACTATTCTATTCATTGATTTTTTGAATCACTCAGAGTCATAGTTATTATAACAAGGATATTAACATATTAATTGGGCTGTACGCTGTCAGCTTATTCTGACACGTTAATTGATATTGTACAATTCAATGCTTAAGTGCAATTATTTATCTCTGTCAGGCACGCCTGTTTTCGTTCTTACTAAAGGTACATATATAACATTTTCAGCTAGGCCGTAAAAATAATAAATAAATAATAGAATATTTCCAGATAAGAGAACAAACACAGGACCCCTTCTTTTATCAGTCACATACAATTCTTCCTAACCCAGGACTCTTATTCAAATAATCAGCAATAATCAGTAAAGAAGTATTATTTTGATGCCAATCAATTCTACTCCATAACAATAAAAAGCAAGTTTGGAAATACGAAAAAAGCCTTTTTATATTATAGACATTATTGTGCATCGGATGTATACAAAGAAAGTTTTTAAGTATTACCATTATCCAGATTTTTATTCTAAAAGAGCAACTCTTCGTTGCATATTTTCGACTTAATGTAAGTAAGTTTCAAGAGTGATGGCATTTTATTTTTTAATCATAATTCTTCGAAGTTCAGAAATTTTAGTTTTGAGCAAGTTTGCATTATATAATATTATGTAGGTACTTAAACAAATGCTTTTTGGAAACATTTCAATGAGAGAAGCATAATGATGGTTTGATTTGAAAAAAAAGCACCCCACGCTTTTACACTAAAATATGTAATACATTAATTACAAACATGGCTTACACTAAGGCCCTTACGGGATAAACAGTCAGAACTGAATGGTTAATTTATAATTCTTTGCTTATTAGTTCAGTACTTATAAAAGCGTGTTTTTTAGTTTTTTAAACTATTATTTTATTTTTTACTTTTTATAGTCTTATATTTAAATAGAAAACTTAAGCCGGCCATACACGTACAGTTTTAACTGTACAGTTAAAACTTACGTGTGTGGGTATCTCACTCAGTCTCAGTTCAACACAACTGCACAGTTTAACTGAGACAAATAAAATTTCAATATTTTTAACTGGAAGGATTAACTGAACTGAAGCCTCCATACACGTACAGTTTTAACAGTTTTAACTGTACAGTTAAAACTGTACGTGTATGGCCGGCCAGGTATATTTGAGCATTTATTATAAGTTGAATCGAAAGGGTGATGCGAGACTATAGGCATGCTTACGTCGGGTGCGGAACGAGTTTGTAGGTGAAGAGGGAAGTGACGCTTTGCGGGGGAATGCGCACTTCACCGGTCTATTTATCCGCGGAACGCACCACTACGAATGTAATAGAACTGTCAATCACTAACACAAATATGTATATACATATATCTTATATATTTGTTGAATTCCGCACTCGCTTAACCCTTAACCACCTACCACCGGTCTCTGAGACCGCAACGTATTTTCGAATTCAAATATTTCGATGCGTGCGTGGCGTAGGACATAGTGCGTCTATGTACCTTTTCTGCACATCGAACAGTATCGCACTTGCGCTCGGCAAGTGTATCCGTGCGCGCGTCTGGCCTGGGTATGTAAAAATATTTCACCAGCGGTCTCTGTGACCGCACGTAGGTGGTTGTGTGATTTTTTTGCACTCACTTAATTTTGTTTGTTTTTGTGTCAAAATGGATAAAAGCGACCAAAATATTGTAAGATGGTTGCAACAATAGATGACAAACGAGGAAGATATGCCAAACGAGGGTTGTAGTGACATGGAACCTGATTTGGCCGAGGATGTTGTGCAGGTTGAAAACTGTGAATCCGAGTTTGAAATTGAGGTTGATGATGATGCAGTTTCGTTGCAAGGCAGTTTATTTTAGCTTGAACTAACATAAGTTGTTTCATGTTTGATCCAAAAAAACGTAAGACGGTTTACTTATGTATATTTCATGTGCAAGCTACCAATTTGTTTAGAGTGTGCGAAAAAAATGTGCGGTAACTGCCGCGAAAAATTGTGATACTTTGGGGGTTGCAATTTTGTTGAAGTTTTTATTTTATGTTTAATGTTTTTCTTTTATTTTATAGTTAGTTACCTCAATTAATAGAAATGATACAAAAAATTGAAATTTTAAGTTCCTTATGTAACAGATCTCATTATTTTAGAACACTGATTTTTTTGTCCTAAAATTGTTGATTTGTGAAGATTTATAGAATATCACAAGATTTTATTGAAATTTATGTTATTTGATGCTCTAAAATAAAGGTCTAGAGTATAAACAAATATTTAATTCATTTTAATATTTTGTTAATACCGTAGAACCCGAATTTAAAGTACTCATCCATGAGCGGTCTCCAGGACCGCACGTAGGTGGTTAAGGGACGGAAATAGGTGGTAGGTGGTTAAGGGTTTTAAACATGCCTAGTTTTCACCTAGTCTCGCATTACCCTAACAGATGTTGCAATTCGGTTGGACATACACGTACAGTTTTAACTGTACAGTTAAAACAGTTGTAACTGTACGTGTATGGCGGCTTCAATTCAGTTAATTCTTTCAGTTAAAAATATTGAAATTATATTTGCCTCAGTTAAACTGTGCAGTTGAGTTGAACTGAGACTGAGATACCCACACACGTAAGTTTAAACTGACAGTTATAACTGTACAGTTAAAACTGCACGTGTATGGCCGGCTTTAGATTCCCTTACATAGTTATAATGCATCAGTATTTCAAAGTGTCCGTAAGCTTTTTCCATTTTTGTCCCACGAGTAGCAGACAAGTAAATAAAACACACTTATTATTGTATTGTTATCAGAACGACGCACAATGACCAAGATTCCTGATGATGCAACAATTAGAAGTGGCTTAAATTCGGTTTCTTAGATTCCATTACACATAGTTATATACAGCTCGACCTAATAAAAGCGTATTCAAAAGTTCGTTTTCAAAAATTGCGTAAATTAAAGTGTTCGGGGAAAAATTCGGTATATTTTTAAGAATCCAAATACACGATCCGCTTATAAAAAAAAAAACAAAATAATGAAATAATATAGTTACGAATCGTCAGTAAATATTTCGAGCTAATTAGGTACAAGGGGGATCCTCAATCATTAAATCAGCAATTTTCAACGCCTCATTCTTAAGCGATTTCTTGAGTGGAAATTTGACTGTATAGGTGATTAACTTCTAAGTCTTTCTTTTCTTTCTAGGTATGTCAAAAAATGTCGGAGATATTCTTTTAGCAAGCGTTGAATTGTTGAATTAAAGGAAAATACACATTCTGCACCACACTATACATGCATAAACATATACATATATGTATATATCTACTTTTTGGATGCTCTACTGTTGGTTTAGTCAAGTTCACATCATGGGTTCAAAGACTATTGCAGGTTTAAGTTGATGTCAGCTTGTCGAAGGTGACACCGCGGAATAAATCGGTGGGTAATTGCGGAGAAAACAAGTACAATGTCCGTAAAAAAAGCTGGATCATTAAGTGGTTATATAAACACCAGAAAAGGCCAGTTCAGATGCTTATTTTCTTGTCAACGACCATCACCATTTTAGGCAGTGGCTTCAGGCATAGCTCGGGCAGAATAATTGGCGGGGTTGCGGTCTTCGCCCACCGAACATGTAGTTAAGTGTGGTACTCTGACCTTAGGGAAACACACCTGAGAACGGCGATAATTAGTCACGACAAAAACAGACCCCGGGACCAAATTTACTTGTTTTCGAAAAGACTTAATCTGCGCCAGCGTGGCGCACTTACACCCACCATGCTTTTTTAATTGAAAGTTGGCTTTCAAGCAAACTTTTCAGCTAAGAACGAATCGAATTCTTTTCGCTGGTATAACAAATTTGTAATTCGAAAAACGTGAGAAATGCTATTTACCTACACGGCACCGTCAAGGTCGCTTGGTGGTACTGGCAGCATCGGATTTCCATTCAATAAGAGTTAATGAGGCGATAAATCCCGCCGAGATCGGTTCTAAAATAACGCGGCCAGCCGACAATCAACCAAACTAAATCCCATTCAGCTTCCAGAGTTAACATGCGTAATAAAGCGGGCTTGTCTGTCATGCCTGGCATAAAGCAGCATCAATGTCAACCAGTGCAATTACAAGCCTGGCTCAATTCTGAGATTGCCCATTTTTTAATGATTAGACTGAGTCAGCCCCACTCGCATAAATCAGGTGAAACAGCGTCGGTTGAGGAATTTTAAGGTGAGCGGGCGACTTTTTTTTATACTTAACGATCTGCGCAGTGACAGCGTGTCTGCCTACAAACTCTCGCAGATCTAGACCTCTAATGCACTGCACTTCAGAAGCGCTCGCAATGTCATTCAGAACGAATGAAAAACATAAGGCGGCGGATCTACAACCGACAGCTCTTTTGTTTTTTAATTGCCGCGAAGCGCTCACTTGCGTGCCTTTTGAGGCTTCTGAAACATTTTTTTGCAAGCCAACTCAAGTGAGACAAAGAAACAGCGAACCGGCGACAATTCACCGGGATAGTTCGCGATGTTTTGTTGATTTAATTAATCAATCATCATTTCTCTACATTTATTAGGGATAGAAAGTACTCGTACTCGTATATGAATATAATACGAAAATTTAATTATCAAAGGAAATGGGGTTAATATTGCTGTAATCTTGAACACTTGGCAGAAAAGTTATTTTTTGTGTTTTACCTACATAATGTAAGCAAAAACGGAAAAAATAATTATGTGAGGCCATATTAAAAACATCGTAATTTTAAGAAACTCATTAAACATTTATTAATGAAATAGATTATAGTTTTTTGATATATTGCGACCGAAAACCACGTTGCTTTAATGATCCAGTTATCCATCCAATCCATATAAAAAACGACTAGTTAGCAAACTTTGATGAAAGGTCAACCTCGCCTATCTTCAGAATTAATTTCTTTTTTCGAGTAATGGCTCTATTCTTGAAAGCGTTATTCATTGTTTTTCTTACATAAATGATCTGTCGATAGATGGCGAAGTCCCATTGTGTATTATTCCGTGTCATGTTAAAATAATACTCCTCATGCTGTCGTCAAGTTTGTCATATTTCGGAATTCCTAAGAAAACCCCCTAGCCCCTATAAAAACCCTAAAAACCTGAAATAATTTTATGAGAATTTTAAGAGCTTTATTAAGGATTTTGTAGCCAAAAAGGGTTTTTTGACGTATTTTTTCCTGGCTTGAAGATAACTAAAACATATCTTTTTAGTAGTCTCAAAAATGTCTGATTTTTAACATGGAATGTCGCATTATAGTCGACTGAAAGATATCTTTCTAAGTCGTCTTTGAGACAATTGAAAAGATACATACATATCCAAAAAATGGCTTGCGATCGACATTACTAAATACGTCGAATTTTCTTTGACGACAAGACATCACAACATGTCAAATGGTATAGTTGGTTGAGCGGCTGTGACATGCCATTCTGGGTTTGTGGGTTCGAGTTTCCATCTGCACCGTGGATTAAAAAAGGTGCGTGTCAGCTCCGACGTGCGACTGAAGTTTACTCCTTAAGATATACCTATATAAGAGACAAAGGAGGAAACAAATAATTTTTCACTCATAAAAATTACTGATTCCATCTGCCTTCCCTGGAATAACCAGGGAAGCAAATTATTGATTGATTCTATAATATCAACCTTCCCTAAGAGAGTCTGACCAAAATTCCCGGTAGGCATATACACGCATTCAATATAAGATGCGCGAAATATCAAGTTTGGAGCGAATCGCATAAACTTTAGAATTTAACAGTCCGCCATCTTGAATTCGTAAATTCTGACAATTGATTATACAGCCTATATGAACCCTCCAGGTCCATTCTAAATATTGGTGAAAGAATTTTTGAAATCGGATGAGTACTTTCGAAGATTACTTCGAGATACGCGATGATTTTACGCAGTGAAAAACGTAGTGCTTCACTTTTTGTTAATGCTCGATTTCACACCTCATATTTTTCCATATCGTGTTCTATAAATGAAAACCGATTCTTAAGGAGTAAACTCCAATAAGTAAATATAATAGAAACAGAAACAAATATACAAACAAAATACAAGAATAAAAATACAATATAAAAAAATAAAACTTTATCTTTAAAAAACTTGTTTTTTCCTTAAATGCCTCTATAAGTTCGTAAAAATTAACGTATTAAAAGAGTCTTTTTAATTTTCTTTTAGTCGTCTATGTCCTACGAAACGTCGCTTCCCATGTATTTTTTTAGATGTTTTTTTTACTTTACCGTTGACGTCAATAATAAAGTGGAACTTGCTTTTCAAGGCACATTTTGGACACTTCTATTGTAACGAAGAAGGGAAATAAGTAAACGATATCAAAAATCCTGCGGAAAATTTTCGACATCGTTTAGACCTATAAGTGACGTACGGCGAAGTACTGCCGGAAGAAAATGTTTAAACATTTTTCAACTTTCATCCGTCGTGGTGCGTCAGCTAGAGGAAGCTTTCAAGCTTTAACCACTGAATGTTTACAATGATTACTTAAATCCTGGCAAAGCGGTTATGTTGTGTAAATTGGAAATGGGGTGTAAGAAAATAATATTTGCAAAGAATATTTGGACAACCAAATAATAAATAATTTCTTTAGCAGGAAAATGGTTTGAATGATTATTTCAGATCTAATTTCAAACAAAAACTGGCCAAGCCTGAATGGTACGTTGGTTAAACCCAAAAGCTTTGCCTTCCCTCCAATAAAGCGAAATCGACTTCTGCAAGTAGAAATGCTATTAATAAAATTTTTTAGTAATCCATTGGGGTTTTATCAATATAAATTGCCTCTTTTTCTAATAAAATTCCCGCGCCTGCTTGTTCACAAACTGTAAGAAACATGGGCCACCCCTCTCCGTTACGTACTTCAAATACGTTGAAATTTTTCAAGTTTGGCGACGTATTCCATAGGCGCGGGCCTTAACGCTGAAAGAGTGGAGCGCACTCATTTGAACAGATTTAAATCGTATTATTTTTCTTAAATCAGGTTTTAATCAATTACATTACAGAATACTCCTACAATTCCTCAAGTTCATACAGCTCAGACAACGAATTTGCTGAAGATTTAAAAGCTTTCATTCAACTTGCACTCCTATTGTTTGCACCTTTGATAAAAACCGCAAAAGCTTTGTATCTCAACATCTTTCTGAAACTTGAGACGCCTAACTTTCACAAAAATTGTTTCTAAACATGTGGGCACAGATAGGCATAATAAAATAGATGTTGCCGCAGTTATTCTGTTGAGCCCACCTGTTTACCGGATTCTAGCCTCTCACTTTCAGTTGATCAACGCAGATTCTGGCTATCAGCAATTAAATAATCCGTGTGGAAAGTTGTCATTTTGATAGGCAAGGCGAAGCATTCTTCTTCACATTACGTAGTTAGTACCTAAGTTTGAGAAGATCTCGAGGTCTCATTGCACTTACTATCGCGAGGAAATTCATTGGTCCCGCAATGGTGAATTTCACGAAGGAGGAAAGTAATTCCGAAAGAAAATTATGATTTTGAATAAAATTCTTTTCCGCCCTTATCGTTCATCTGATAACCGCCAGAAATAAAATTTCCTCTTTCCGATCTCCATCAGTTTGAAAACGAAGTCCAAGTTAGGTAGCGTTTCTGAGTGGACAAAAAAATATAAAAGACAAAGCGTAACTGCCCAGCTAATGACCGGAAGTGACATCAACTGTAGCGACAGAGGGACGCGTCGATGTGCTCATAAAAAACGGTGCCTGCGTTGACTGTGTCGAACTGCCACAAGTCCTCCTGACGCACCTGCGAGCGTGAGGAGGGCTAAGCAAGCACATTTGCATAGGTAGTCCAGACTTGTTGAACTGGGTGTTGGCCACCGATTATCACAGGTATTTGTAGCAGGTGAATTGCGCAATCATTTTCAACCGCACCTCTCCAAGAAGGCGAGATTAAGAAGTAAACAAACCGGCGGACGACACTGCGCGGCTGCTTTACATATACATTAGATACAAATTGCTTAGTGCAGTGCAACCCTGAACTGAATGCGCCTATTCGCAGTCTGCTCACGTGATTCTTTTTTAAGCATAGCAACAATAACGGTCCGCGGCGATTAAATTCCCTGTCTTTTGCTACACAAGAACTCAATCACCGTGGAATTTCGCAATAGCAGCCGAGCAGGGATCCGCAGTACCCCGAGTACCCTCCGGAAGATCTATAGGCGGCAGTATAGTGATAGTGATCGCGAGTTGCGACGCTGTAGAACAAATCTTGTGAGTCGAGGGCGCGATGGTTCGCTCTGATATCTTCCAGCTCCAGCGATAAGCGTCCCCTACTAACAACATTACCAGTCCAGTGGCACTCAAACTGTTCGTGTTTAGAGAATGAAACGTATATTGTTTTCGATCCAATGCTACCCTCTCTTTGCTTTGCCTTAGCTTAGTGGGATATTTCGAGCTGAATAACACTTTAATACAAAATTTCAGGGAAGATAATTATATTCGTAACTAGCTTTTACCCGCGACATCGTCCGCGTGAAACTTAAGAAGTATAAGATGATTGCCTTATGAGAGTTCTGTACTTCTTTTCAATAACTATTTTATTTTCATGTGATTCTGTTGGGAATAATTGAAGGACCGTGTTAAAATCACGGATGTAAAGATTTGTCTCATCAAGCATTGAATGTAAGCTTTACTCAGATTTTAGCTTACTGTCTATGATTTAATTGAGCAAAAATTTTATACATACATAGTGAAGACAAAAGACTGGAAACTAATTTTAAGAGAACCCTTGCAACAAGTTCAAATAGGTAGGACTGTTATTTCAAAAGTTAAGGGGTCTATTACGAATTGCGAGTCGAACTTATTGGCGAATTAATGCAATCGTCGTATTACGGGAGGCCAACTGAACAGTCACTAAAAATTTCGACTGAACAGTCACTGACAATTTTTTTTCGTCTGAGGAATGAGATTTTAGCGAATAGCCCGAACTATAATGGCCTTAAGGCTGAGTAAGATAAGATTGCTTAAGAATTGTACGCTCGGGACCGTACGCTTAAGACCTGACGAAAGATTCGGAAAGTGAACGAAAGATAGAATAAGGCCATTCCCGAATCTTTCGTCAAGTCTTAAGCGTACGGTCCCGAGCGTACAAATCTTAAGGAATCTTACTCAGCCTTAAGGCCATTATAGTTCGGGCTAATGTTCGAATATTCGTCAATCGTAATAGGCTCCTCCAAAACTTTCGCCTGTAGGTATAGTCACCATATGTTTCGACTTTTGAGGCGAATCAAATTTTCGCGACTCGCTGTTCGTAATACAATACCAAATCGTGCGATTCGCCACTGTTGTCGTTCGACTTGCAATTCGTAAAGCGGCCCATACACGGTACGACTAGTCCGCGGACTTAGTCGAGTCTGAAGTGCAGTCTTATCGTGTGTAGTTCTATCTGACGGACTCATTTGACAGTCGCAGAATTAGTCCGCTAAAATCAAAAAATTTTGATTTTTGGGGAGGAGCTTGCAGTCCAGCAGGCTAGTCTTATCGTGTGTGGAGGAGTCTGACGAACTTTTTGACATTTCATTTGTTTTTCGTCTTTTGCATTCTTGTGTGTGAAATGTAGTAGAGAGCGGATGTGCCTTGCAGTTAAAGTATTTTAATTATAGATAAACACAAAATCATTTTTCTATCCATATTGTTCAATTTCTCGCTGTTGGCTTCGCACTACTCAAAAATATTATATGAGTCTGATTGCTCAGTCCGAACGTGTGTGGCAGTACATCGAACTGAATTTTACGACTCAGTCTGCGGACTAGTTGTACTGTGTATGGGCCGCTTAATAGGGGGTAATACCCTAGACAGACGAGCACGCTCAAATGAACGTTCTCGAAGAATGATCATTGCCGTGTCGTCTGTCACCAAGAATGAAGTTTGAATGAACGTTCGTAACTACATTCTCGTTCTCATCAATGAAGTTCCGGAAACTTCATTCTCAGAGAATGAGCAAGGAAATCCTGGAACAATTAGCTGATTTCCAGTGTCAAAAAGTGAATTGACAGCTGCCAGCCAGCGAGTTGAGTTTTAATTCTGTGATCATGAAGGTGTGGAAGGAGCAGGAAGAGTTGCAATACGTTTAGTAGCTTGCGAAAGGTTTCGTAAAGTTGCTGTTAATTTCACCGATTCACTCGTGCGCATTTTAAACTCAAAAATTCTCGACTCGAATGAAGTTGGCCGTCTGTCATGCACGCAACGAATGAAGATTCGAGAGAACGATCATTCATCGAACGTTCATTCGACCGTGCCCGTCTGTCTGGGGTATAAGTATAAGACACTGCGCGAAATGTCACCTGTACGGAAAAATGGGGAGTATTGCGAACTAGAGTTTTAAAACTTCGCGTAGGACTTACAAATTCCTAAAAAATGCATCTATGTAGCTACTTATCATAAACTGAAGGGAAATAGTCTGAGAGTGAATTCTGAGAGGTAAACATTTCAAAAAGCTGAAAGATTTTTATGAAGCAATTAGGGCAGAGTGGAATGACTTTCCAGTGTTGTTATTGTGTACTTTAATGGAATCAATGCCAAGCAGTTAAAGAAGGGCTAAAAATGATCAAATGATCTCGTTTTTCAGACATGAGTTTAAAATAATTGAAATAAAAAAAAAGTGCATTATATTTTTTAGTTTATTCATATCTTCCAAGCAAGATTACAAAATTTAAAGCAGCCTGAATCGTCCCACAAAGCTGCTGCTTCTAAATTGTCTTACGGATCTTCTCACCTTCAATAAAGTAGGCTACAAATCTTTCTCCACATGAAGGCTGGAAATGGTCAATCAAGGAGCCCAACAAAAGACGAAACCTCAACTGTTCAACGCCATCCTATCGGCGAACAAAAGACAAGGAGATGAAGCAACCATCAACATTCATTATCCCAAATAAAATTCATCCGGAGGAGCATTTTTACGCTTGGCGAGCATCTACGAAAGCATTGATCTCTAGCCTTCACCTTGAAAACTCTTATCATTCGCAGTCATGTTGGTCACGGTGTGAAAAAATTGTAAGAGCCTCATAAATTAGAGCCTCATTAATCAAATCGCCGGTCTATGCGCCGTTGGGCATTTCGTCCAAAAATTTAAGTCCGTACTTGCCATATTTTCTCTAGATGGTGCACTCCTAATTTGATTTTAGGAATCGATCGAGCGGACTAGTAATGCATTATACCTCTGATTACTCTCTGGTTTACCCCTGAGTACTTGACGTAGTATTTTCTGTTTTTGTAGGTTCGCGTCCACTTCGCCTTATTTTCGGTGGTATGCTAATTTTCATTCAAAAGATCTTTGCAGCGTTGTTGTTCTGCAGGTGGAAACCACACGAACCGGTTTCTCGTGGCGCGGTGGCATGCGGAAGCGAGTGCGTTTCGAATTTTTACTTCCCCTGAGGCGTTTTGGGACAACGGAGATCGCTCAGCGAGTCAACGCCATGCCACGCATTCAATCACTTCCACTTTGTGCGCTGTTGTAAATTAATCGCCGCCGTAAGTTTCCTCCGCAGAAAAATGTGAAAAGTTTAAGTATGTATTTAAACGTTCGAGATGAGTGGGCTATCACTTTCTCGAAATTTTTGAATATTCTCTTTTATTGACTTCGAACGCAGATGAAAGGTTTTTGAAAGGTCTCACAGGTGGAATTTAGTAAACAATTGTTTAGCCGCAGCTCAAAATTTTTATATGGTTTTCAATATGGGTTTGATAAACGTGAAATGATAAAAGTAAATAGTAAATAGTAATGTAAGAATGTGTTTGCTGTAGTGGGGCAATCGGCATCAAGAATTGTTCAAAATCCTCTGATTTTTAGGGTTACGCAACAAAACAAGGAACCCTTTTTTTCATTTTCATTTAATTTCATTACATTTCTCTGTATATGTAATAGAATTAGCAAAATTTAGTGTTGGAAATACATACTTCATTCATCTATGATATTTATAAATAGTCTAGTAAAGGTATAATTTTATTTTAATTTAGTTTAAAATAAAAATGAGGTTTCCTAAACCATTTTCCAAATTTATGCCTTGTTTTTGAAATATTCGCCTCCAAAGTGTCCAGTTTCGATTAGGTTTGTGTCAGTCAACATATCACACTGAACGCAATTTCAGAAAAATCTGAAAAAAAAAATTTGGAACTCTGCCGAAATTATTTTTAAAAGTAGCACGACTTACCTACTGTATTTGTATAGTATTTAGGAACCCTACATCAGTATGTCCCGGCATGCTCTTGACTGCTTTTTTGCTATGTTTTATATTTGTTATATCTCAATAATAAATCTTCATATTCCTTTCAGAAAAATTAATAAAATTATTTAAAAAAATGCAAAAATTTCTCAAAACGTTTCCTTTTCTAGAATGAAAAAAGGCGCTAAAATATTGCAACAAGAGACTTGCGTCTTCATCTTCTGTGTACTTCTGTATGAGGGACACTATAAGGACGACCTATTCCAAAAAGATATTCAGATTAATGGTACGAATCCCTGTGTTGTAAATTACAAACTCCTCGTTGTTGCAATTTGTAACTCACTTTATTTCTTATTATTTTTTACAAAAACTTTGACGGTCCAGCTTTAAAGCTGTGCGAGGTGAGGCTACGTCTGCTGCGTCCGAGGTGTCGAATTCAAAAGAGGACGAGAGAGCGTCGAAAACCCGCACGCTTTGTTCTTCTATTCATTTCAGTGTTGCCACGCCGACCGATTCTTCGTTCTTATACTAATCTTAAGTTATAACATCTCCTCTCCTCCTCGGAGAACAAAGTTCATAAAAAAAAACGAAACTCTACGTTATTAGCGGTATCCCCACCTTTCTGGTTTTTTTCGTATCCGTGTTGATCTCCTAGGGATCAATTCCTCATTATTCGTTGTTATAGTATTTCCCGTATTATTCGCGGGTATCGAATGATTTTGGTTAACTATTCTACTTCCTTCTGAAGCGGTGCCACCTGCAGCCGGTATCTGTTCCATTGAAATATTTTCTTCGTAATTTGTGGTATACGAAGGCGCCGTCACCGTTATGGGCAGGTCAACCTGTGGTGTCTCTTCACCAATCTTTATAATTTGATTGGCGTGCCTCCTCCAGGTTCTTCCGTCATCTAAATTTACTGTATAGTGTAGTTTGCCATGTCTTTCTTTAATAGTACCGAATTTCCATTTATCATTGTCGAGGTAATCTCTCACTGCTACTCGAGCCTTAGGTTTAAAATATTTCCCGGTATCCTTCGGCTTGGTTATATTGTCTAATTTGAGTTTGTTAAAGTCCGGTATGAGCAAATCTAATCGTGTGCGAATTTCCCTGCCTAGCATTAGCTTTGCTGGGGAAATACCTGTACTGGTATGGGGTGTTTTCCTGTAGTTCATTAAAAATTTGTGTAATGTAATTTCACGGTTTGTATGGTCACTATTTAGTGATCTGAGTGCTTTTTTTAATGTTTGCACAAATCTTTCCGCCTGACCATTTGTAGCTGGATGGTATGGCGCTGAGAATTTTTGAATTATACCGTTGCTTTTAAGAAAATTCCTAAACTGAAAAGAGGTAAATTGCGTGCCATTATCCGAAACGAAAATTTTTGGTAACCCAAAACTTGAAAATATTTTCCGGCATATTCTAATTGTATTTTCCGCGGTTATTGACTTCATAAAGTGAATTTCTGGCCATTTTGAGTATGCATCGACCAAAATAAAATAATAGCCTCCGTTCATGGGCCCTGCAAAATCAGCATGAATTCTTTCGAACGGTGCACTTGTGTGCACCCAGGGGTGGACAACTTCTTTAGTAGGCTCGTTTCTTTGCTTATTGCATGCGACGCAGTTCTTAACCAGTGTTTCTAATTGCTGGTCAATCCCCGGCCACCAACAGTAACTACGAGCTAGGTTTTTCATTTTGGAAATTCCGAAATGTACTGCGTGTAATTCTTTAAGAATTACGCCTCTCAAACTCTTAGGTACCACTAACCTCGTCCCCCTAAAAATACAACCTTGTTGTATACTGAATTCTGATTGTTCAATAAGAAAACGGTCTTTGCCTGGTAATATTTGTCCAGTTTGTAAAGCTTTGAGTAGACGTTGTAGGGCTGGATCGTTTAACGTCTCCCTACTGATGCTCTCTATGTCCATGGGGAGATTTTGAATGTGTCTAATTTCGAGAATATCTGGCTCGTCCCACGAACCTTTTGCCGTTGTGGCTCCTGGTAGTCTTGAAAGCGCATCTACATTTCCATGTGCTTTAGTGCTCCTATATTTGATTTTGTATTTGAAAGCTTGTAGGAATATTGCATAGTGCTGCATGCGCGTTGCGCTAAGGGTCGGTAAATCCTTTGCAGGTGCAAAAATATTGGTTAGGGGTTTATGATCGGTGATTAACGTAAATTCATTTCCCCACAAGTATTGGAAGAATTTCCGTACCCCAAATATAATCGCGTACGCTTCCTTATCTATTTGCGCATATTTCTTTTGTGTGTCTGATAGGGTTTGTGAAGCGTATTCGATGGGTCTTTCTGTTCCATCTGGGAACAGATGGGATAGAACGGCTGCTACCCCGTAGGGTGACGCGTCCGTTGCTAACACTAAGGGCAATTTTGGGTCAAAGTGGGTTAGGACTCTGTGAGTTTGCATTTCCCTTTTAATTTCCTCAAAAGATTTTTGACATTCAGGCGTCCATTTGAAAAGGACGTTATCTTTTAATAAATAATTTAGGGGTCTCATTACCGTGCTGGCTTCGGGCAGGAAACGTCTGTAATAATTGACTAATCCGAGGAAAGCACGGACTTCCTTTTTGCTTTTAGGTGGGCGGACTTGCTGTATTGCATTCTTTTTTGACGGGGATTTTGAAATACCGTTTTTTGTGACTACATAGCCACAGTATTCTATTTCATCTGCTAAAAATTTGCTTTTGCTTAAATTTACATGGAGGTTATATTTTTGAAGTTGATTTAATACTTTGTCGAGTCTTTCAAGATGTATTTTTGTGTTAGGGCCTGTAATTTTTATGTCGTCCAAAAAGACTGTGACGCCCGGTATCCCCTGTAATATTGATTCCATGGTACGCTGCCAAATGGCTGGTGCCGACGCAATGCCGAACATCAATCGTGTACACTGATATAAGCCTTTATGCGTACTTAGGGTTAAGTAGTGTCTATCTTCGGGCCGAACTTCTAAATGTAAGTAGGCCTGACTTAAATCAATTTTCGTGAATTTTTCCCCACCTGCCATTGAAGCAAATAATTCTTCTATTGTGGGCAAGGGGTGTTTATCCACTAATAAATTCGGATTTATTGTCCGCTTGAAATCCCCACAAATTCGTATTTTCCCTGAAGCTTTTTCCACCGGTACTATGGGTGAAGCCCATTCGGAAAAATCCACTTTTTCCAATATACCCTGTTCTACTAGATTTTCGAGTTCCTCACTGACTTTCTCTTTCAATTTAAATTGTACCGGTCTAGCCTTCATGAATACTGGTTTGATATTTTCCCGGAAATGTAAATGTGCTTGTACGTTTTCTATTTTTCCTACTTGGTTATCGAAAATTTTGTTATATTTTTGTATCAACGGCGTAATTTCTTTTGGTATAATATTAACTTCGGAATTCTCTACACTATTTGTGACCTCAATATTTATACCTAATTGTCTGATCCATTCCCTGCCTAATAAAGGTTGCTTACCCGTATCGACAATATACAAATTCAATTCGCGCTTTACCCCATTGTATTTTACTTCGACCGTCGCGTAACCGTAAACAGTGAGACTACCTTGACAATATGTTAACAATTTTAAACTTGTTTTCTGTATATCGATTCCGGGAAATAATTTGGCAAACTGACACTTACCCATAATTGCGACAGCTGCTCCCGTATCCACCTCCATTGTTATGGTTTTGTTTTCCACCTCAACGTCCACCAAAAATTTGTCTCTGTAGCTCCTATCTTCTGGCTTTGCCACCGCGAGTATTTCATCTACTAAATTATTTTCCCCGTCCTCAATGAGGTGAGTTGAACTTTTGTTTCGCTTCCAGCATACCTTCTGCACGTGGCCACGCTTCTTGCAATAGTGGCATACTAAATTTGTTTTTTTGCATTTATTCGCCAAATGCGTATTGCTCGCGCACCTAAAACAAAGCGAATTATTAGCGGTTTTCGAATTACTGGCGGCCGTGGCAGACGAAGCCTTTACATTGTTATTTACATTACTATCGTTGTTATTATTTACACGATTTTGTTTTAATTTAAGATTCGAACAATTTTTATTACTAAAATTCTTATTAGAATGACACGCCTTATTTCTATTGTTGTGATTTACGAAATTCACTGCAGCGTCGTGAAGTTGGCTGGCGTCGCGCTCTGACAGCTCTATGGAAGTGGCCAGCTCCACTGCTCGTTCAAAGGTTAGGTCCTTTGTCTCCAACAGTCGTGACTGGATGCGTTTACTCAGCAATCCGAACACGAACTGATTCCTTAACGCAGTCTTCAAATAATTACCAAATTTGCAATTAATACTTAACTTTTGTAGGGCGGCAACGAATTCCTGTGTAGTTTCGCCTTCCTTCTGCTTCCTTTGATGAAATCTAAAATTTTCGGCTATCTCCAATGGTTGCGGCATGTAGAATTGTTCCATCGTCCTAGTTATCTCTTCGTAAGAAAGGGCGTAGGGGTCTCCTGGGGCTACCTTATCGCACAAGATGTCGAAGGCGGCGGGCCCCATGTAATGAAGAATGTATGACACCTTGTTATGTTCGCCCACGTTGAAAACTCGAAAAGCTCCCTCCAGGCGTTGCACCCAGCGCTTCCAATTATTGACCGTAGGGGAGTCAAAAGCCTCTATAACAAAACTTGCCTGCATCAAGGGTGCGGCAGGAGCCGCAGGAGCAGCGGGAACGGCTGGCGCCGCGGGAACGACTGGTGGTCCCCGATTTTCCATGATGTGCTGGGTTTCTTCAGCGCACGTGTAATCCTCTTAACCTCTTTGTCCCCCGGATGGGGCAGTCCGGTGTGGCTGCAGCGTGGTCCTCTTATCTCCGGGTTAAACGAATCCCGGGGATCCCATCCTCGTCGCCACTGTTGTAAATTACAAACTCCTCGTTGTTGCAATTTGTAACTCACTTTATTTCTTATTATTTTTTACAAAAACTTTGACGGTCCAGCTTTAAAGCTGTGCGAGGTGAGGCTACGTCTGCTGCGTCCGAGGTGTCGAATTCAAAAGAGGACGAGAGAGCGTCGAAAACCCGCACGCTTTGTTCTTCTATTCATTTCAGTGTTGCCACGCCGACCGATTCTTCGTTCTTATACTAATCTTAAGTTATAACACCCTGTATGAACTATCCATATCTCTCACAAAAAAACTCCAATTTCTGAATAAATATGACTGACATAAAATTGAATGATGTATCATAAATATAAAATTATTTTACATTAAAATGACTCGAATTCTTTATCGCAAAATAGGCCTGTTTTGTACTTATTAAGAAATTGTTTTCCTTTGTAAATTTTGAAGAACATGTTATCTTATCTGTATAATTTGAAGACCGTGGAGTTCTACCTACTTTACAATCAGTATAATTCCTTGAAACTATTTCACAATTAGGCAATGAGGCACGCGATAATAATAACAGCGTGGGTGAGTAACCTTTCAAAATACTAGTGAAAAACTAATGCTTAATGAATTAGAGTGAAATTGTTCTCAGGATTTAATTTGAACAATTCCGTGGGAACAGAGCTATAAATTATCAGTTGCCTTTAAGCAACAACACAGCGTTTTTCAATAAAATTTGAGAGCGCGCTAATCAGTCTTGAGAAAATGAAAACTGGGGTGGCATTCCGTAAGATAATGAGTGGTAAGCAGTAAATATACGGGAATATTAAAATAAACGTATTATAAGATAATTCTATAATTTGTTCAACGGTTTCGAATAAACAAGGACGCTTTCCAATATATTGTGAATGCAATGGATACATCCAGTGGTTTAAGGAGCACAAGGACAAATCCCACAATTCGCTTAGCTTGTACTTTAGAAGCTGAAGCTCTAAATAAACAAAATTAAATTAAAAGTAAGAGATAATTTTTTATAAAGAGCATCTTTTTCTTTTCTTTAACTTAACAAAAATAAATAAAATTCAGATCATTTTAATTTGGTTGCATTAGGTTCTTTGTGTTCAATACTTTCAGTCGTCCTTGCTTAGTTTTCTTAACTCTGTTTCATTTTTCATTTTCAGGATTTCGAGTTTCGATTTTTTGAGTCTCAGCTCCTCTAATTGAATTTGTCTTTTCACCTCATATTGATATTTCATAAACTCAACAAAACTTTCCATCGCATTGCACTGTTTGTGAAGAACGTTCAAAACATTCTCCTGAAATTTGTCAGTCTTCAAAAAATTGTCTTTCTGGCATTTAATTGGTCTTTGAGCTCCACCCAATGTTTTTGGGTCTTTTCGCGCTCCTCACTTGAATCAGTTTTCCCCCGAGCTAAATGAGGATGTGCTTCCATATATTTTATCAGTAACAGCAATTGATTTTGCGTGGTTTGTGTCCTAAGAATAAAATAACTCAGTTAATTAATTAACATATCATTATTAAACTTACATCTCTTCTATGTCCAACTGTCCCAACTCGCAACAAATCGAAAGTGACAACAACTTTGCTATCACCGCGAAATTATTACCTTGATATTTGGGGATTTTCGCCATACAGAAAACTGATTTTAGATGGGTGATTAGTGATAATCACTTATCACTTTATGGAATGACAGATGTCAGAACCAATTCGCCTAAATCAGATAAAAAGAGCGTCATTGAATTGAAATTGTCGCAGTGCGTAATATCAAATATCCGCTATTATCTCTCACAACAAGCTCATTACCCGATTAGGCAGCCGCTAAGACTAAGTGCACAGCGCATGTACATATATCAAGAAGTCATTGCGCGTGTGTTAAAAGCATTAAACGTTAATGTATAAGATTCGGCCAGATGCGATGTAATGAAGACTTTATGGGTGGCTGCGTTTCAGACGTCTTTGAATAATTTTAAGAGAATTCTCCGCTGCTTTAGGCTTGGAATTCAGCTTATTCGGGGTCATTTGAACCTGCAATCAAGGCCACGATGGAACTTTTTTATTTGAATAATAAGTATGACGTGAAGTTATCAACAATGGTCGACAATGACATGCAATCATTTCGTGGGGACTTAAAAGACCATCGTCTTCTCCATATAAACGCCAAGCAGCAGGCTCCGTAGGTCGCCGACTTTTCATCTTTGGGCGTCTTTTGCGGTTCACTGATTTTATGTACAAAGTAAACAGAAAACTTTGTTGCTATTTGTCATGCCAAGAGCCGCCGTAATTGCCGGATTTGTCATGAACACCTCGCCTGGGAAGAAGGCCGATTAGTTAAACACTGTAATTACGGGTAGAATGCCTTGGGACATTTGAAAATCAGAGGAAAAGCCGTACTGACGGAAGAGTTATAGAAGAAAGTGTTTAGAAAGTGATAAATCTACGTGCATTTAAGTACGTAGTTAATTCATTTTTTTTATAGCGAAATTATTGTAACATTTTGTGCGGAAATTATTTAATATTACCGGGCTTTCTGATATTTCATTTATAGTGATGGGCACTACCGAGTGATTTCCACTATCGATATTCAGTAACTGACTAATTCCAACGGAATTCTAAGTTTAATAATAAAATAGTATTTGTTTGGTTAATATTTTTAATATTAAATTTTATTATTAAAGCTAATAATTTTCCAATAATTTCAATGTCCTCTTAAATCCAACTTGATTTCTGAAAAACTTGATCGAAGTAATTTTTTTATAAATTACAAGGTATTTGTTTCTGACATTTACTTCTTAAATTTCAATTTTTCATGGAATGCACATCAAAATTACACCAAAAATCAGGTTGATCAGGATAGCACGTAAAATCGATTACCTAGTCCTGGTGATGATAGAATCGGTCTTGGTCTTGCTGCTTGTTTTTGTATTGCAAAAAGTGCAATACTATACCTGCGGTAGCAAGACCAAGATTCGATTTGCAAGACCGAGACAAAGAATAAGACCATGCTAGTATGACCACAAACAAAATACCCCTTTAAGTAAGCTAAGTAAAATAATGTGATATATAACGGAAAATGAAAATACAAACATTTCCACATTTTATAAACAGTCTTACATTTAATTGAAATCATACAATAAAGTTAGATTTTTATAATTGTGGACCGCGGAAAATTAAACCCCGTAATTTGCTTATCTACTTTGTTGACTCAAATCAGAAAATATAATTGAAGTTTTTTTTTTATAAATAATTTTATCTCAACTGCGTTGAAGTTGCTAGGATCTTGAAGTTAATTTTGGGATTTTTTCAGATATAATTGATAAACAATTGGACATTGATCAAGTTTTAAGCACACAAAGATATGAGGAGAATACTTGAAATAATAATTAAATCGTTTTTTTATTTTATTTTATTTATTTATGTTTGTTATGTAAAGTACAAAAGTCTTGCAAGGAAGTATATGAAGCTTAGAGTGTTTTATGTTACTCCTAATAGATTCGTATTGCCCGGGCACGGCCCAAAACCAAAACGACCAACGAAAATCAACCCGAACACAGTGCGGCCAATATTGCCAATCTCAGTGAATTGGAGTTGGAAGGTTGATTGGGATTCACAACCTCTTATGAAGAGTTACAATCAAATCAATTTTGGGTGGTACGAAGTTCACCGGGTCAGCTAGTTATAAAATAAAAAAGCCGAAAAAATCCTAGAAATGAATTTGCCAAGCCTGGAACGTGTGACTAAAGGCTTGATACGTGTGTAAGTGGGGGGTAAGAAGTAATTAAATAAATTCAGTAATAATTGACTAATTAAAATGAAATTTTAACTGGAAAGGTGAACCGTGTTGGAAGGGATGGAATGGACTTTGTCCATGATCATAACCATGATTTGCCTCCGGGTCAAGTGGATCATGTCCATTATCAAATTGGTTGCGTTTTTCATCGTCAGTTAAATCTTCTTTGGCAGCGACGATATCAATAAATTTCTTTTCCGCTATCTTTTTCTCTTCATCCCTAAAATTATCTGGATGCCACCTTTGTGGCCTCTTTTCGATAGGCTTTGACAATCTCTTTCTTTGAGGCTGTCCGCTTAACATTAAGGATCTTATAGTAACCTCGTCTTTCTGCTTGCTTTTGCAATCTCTTTGCTTTATCTAAGCCTTCTTTAGCTTTATGCTCGGAGGAATGAACGAACATGGAGTGGAAACGAGCCGAAAAAAGTGAAGCCATTTCAGCAACACTCACACATAGACATCACTCAGTTCAGGCGTAAAATTTTTGCTGGCACTCCGGAGGGGCTAACTTTTGCAGGCGATTTAATTTGTTGTAGCCACCTGCTCTGCATGTGGACATCACTCGGGGACCTAAAACCCAATAAAAAGAAAGTATTAAGTAAAATAATATTTCTATCATTATATTAATTTATGCTTTGACCCCCAAAAAAAATTTTTATGGTGACGACTTTGTCATTCATTTGCACAAATCTGACAGTTCTTCTGGAGGGAAAACCACTTCAGTTAAGAATGAATTTTTCGATAAAATCCAATCATTTTCACAATTTTTTTCAAATGAAATCACTAAGTGTACTTTTCTTAAATTCCTACTTGTGAAAAGAAATCCCCAGAGTTCCTGTAAATCTCCGCATTTTTGCAGCCAGGCACAAAACATTTTTTAGGCATTTTTTCTCAGTTTTTTCTATAAAATAACCCACAATAGATGTAATTATCACGTTTCACAAATTAAAACATAAAAATTACACCTTGTGACCCACTTTTACTGAAAATAAAACACAAAACAAGCACAAAATTACTTCTTAGCTCGCTTGCTCACTACACTTGACAAACCGAAGTTTCCCACTCGTTCATCATTTGACAATCAAAAACCATTCTTGACAATCAAAAATCAGACTTTTTGGCTTCACTCACGTACAGGGATTTTACACGGTTCTTCCACTCCATGTTCGTTCGTTCCTCCAAGGCTTTATGTGATGTTTCATCAATTTCTAAAGCTCGTTTGAAGTCACGAATCGCGTCATCGAACATTTCTGTACCTAAATATGCTTCACCCCGATCGCATAAAATGGTCGCATCTTCGTGAATGTTGAGAGCTTCCCTACATTCCTTGATACCCTGTGTATACTGTTCGTTTTTAGTATAGCACGAGCATAGGAACATTTTAGCGTTGTATATGATCATTTGTTCATCCTTTTCGTGTTTCACCACTTTCAGAGCTGCAGCGATGCAATCCTCATATTGGCCATTCTTAATTTGGCGGTTTTTTTTATATAATAGGAAACAGTCTTTATGGTCTGGGTCCAGCCTTAGATATTCTCGGAGTTCTTTCAGCGAGGTCTTAGCGTCGCCTATTTTGTACAGAAGCTCTGCTATTCTAAAGTAACCTTCCGTACTGTCTTGCGTTAGCTTATTTACAGAACGCATATCCGAAACTGCGGCTAAATTATTCCCCATATTCATGAAACGCTCTGCTCGGATGTATCGAATTTCTGTAGACCATGGCGAAATTTCGAGCAATTGGGTAAGAAGCAATCACATCATGTACTATACTTCCCATTGCTCCTGAGGTGGACTTAATCTCGATTGCATATACTGTATTTCCTCATTGTCGGGATCATCTTCAAGCTGGTAAAAACATTGAATTAATTACAAGACTAAAGAACAAATTGATTGCAACTAAGTACTTACAATTATGTCATAATCTATAGTAGTGATGCAGCTCTGTAATTTAGCTAGTGCTAAATAAACAGTTCTTCTTTTGAAAAAGGTTAAATAGTTGCTGGGATCGCCCTCTGAAATTAAAGATGAGTAGATCAATTTCATCGATTCGGATAAAACATTTTTCCTTATAACTTACCAACAGCTGCGTGGTAGTGCGTAAGTGAATCAGCCAACTGTATATTTTTACTTATTAGTAGAATATTTCGTGTTAAGAGGACGTTCATATATTTCCTAATTTTAAAGGCTTTTACTTCTGTAATTTTAAACTGATACATTTAATAATATCAGTGTGATTATTCATCCTATTTTTTGTTAGGCTTATAGTTTACGTCTTTAAAAAAAACACCTAACACTCCTCAATATAATATTTCTACTATGAGAAAAAGGTAACATTAAGGCTAAAGTTAGTAAGGCCGTGATAAATCTATGAATCACGGAATGAGCGGCTGAGATTTTGATATTCCATGGATGATTAAGTAGAGGAATATGGAATTATAGCATCTATATCTATTATTTCTGGGTATAGTTTAACCAGTACGGCGTTTGAAGGTTGAAAATAAATAGACAATAAACGAACAGATGGTGCCGGCTACGCGAAATTATTCTGTTTGGGTTAAGAATGATGTGGACGAGTGTCTGGCAAGAAGATAAGGTGTTTACAGTGTGTAACTCCACTTTAGGTTGATAATTGTAAGCTGCAAAAATACCGCTTAGAGCTCTGCATGTAAAATAACAGTGTCAAAGAATAAATCATTTAAGTTTTAGTAACTGCTACTCCTGATCCTTCCCGATAAGATGGATTTTTTAACTCCAGGTGTCCTTTAAACATGTTTTAATACAAAATTCAGCAGAGCCTTGCTGTCGCAGCGTGACAGCGAGGTGTCTGATGCGAGTGCTTCACTCACCTTCCATGAAGAGTTCTATTAATAACAGGAGCAGGCATGCGACAAATCTTTTCTCCCCAAAGTAAAACACTTCACCCGCGCTCGTAGTCATCATTTTTTTTTATATCGGCAGCTTTAAATGAGAAAGCTACGTCAAAACGTTTTGCGATGAAAGAATATTTGAGGTATTATTTTATCAAAAAAACCGAACACGAATTTTTTGTAGCACTTTTGTTTCGGTCGTTTCCTTCTAGTTCGGATGCAATTAACTAAATACTTAATTAAATTTTATTTTAATTAACATTCATTTTATTTCAAATAACTGATAATTGAGCTAGTTCATTTTGAAATAACTGAATATTTGAAATAATTAGGTTATTTCATTTTGAAATAAAATTCTTATTTAAAATAAGAAAGTAATTCAATTTGCCCAGACAAAAGCGAGACCGGTTTAGAGATTCCCAAATGTCTTTATTGTACCCGACCTGGCACTGTCCAATTTTTCAACCTCCTAGAGGCAAAACATTCATTAACACATGCGTAAACAAGCCGGGGAAATTCTACCTGGCTCGTTCATGCACCCAGTGGCCAGAGTATCGCTTCAACGAGCCTTAGCACTGGCCTCGTTGCTGGCTGGCAGGCAAATGAGGACGATTTCCGAATTTGTTCGAAATGAAATTCGAATTTTTCGAAAGACTCCGGTTGCGCTTGCACCGGGTGCAAGAAATGAGGCTAGTGTGGAACGGCCTTTATGACCCTCAAATCACGCACCTAGTCATTTTGTATACGAGTCCCAGGACATTTATCATTTATCATTTTTATATTTTTTATTTTATATACAGAGACGTTGTGGCGTCCCCTGACCCTTCAGGGTTTTCATATATGTATATCATTGTACCTCCGGAGAATTTTAGACTATCCAACAAAAAAGAATAATCAAAATCGGTTCACGCATTCAAAAGTTATGCGCGAACAGACATTAAAAAAAAAAAAATACATACGGGTCGAATTGATCACCTTTTTTTTTTCGGAAGTCGGTTAAAAAGCGAAATCTCGCGACAACGGCGCAAAATGAGAAATCATTCACAATCACAATGCGCTTCGTCCCGCGTGTGTCTTTCATAACTACTCAAGGGTTAACTAATGTGCCACGTATCGTCTTCAGAGGCAATCAGAGCTGCAATATCCACCTCAAGCGGTGTTCACACCTTTATTGTTCGACGTCCGATACTCAACGTGGCTATTTCCCGTTTTCCAATATTTTCATTATATTTTTATTATATTTTCTTGCGAAAGCTAAAAGACGGTGGGATGGGAAGCAGCAGTTGTATCGTTAATTAAAGTCCATCATCGCCGCATCGGCGAAATTCACTTTTCACAGGGGATTTTCTCACCTCGGAATTCCACCTTTCATCGGGCGTTTGTATTCAAATAGCTCGACAGGCAACAGCGCGGCGGCGTTGCAAAGCCCACAAAACCCAGCTTTACTGCTTTACATAACCCCGGGACTCCCATATCAATTTGGCTGACAAGTGATGGGAACGCAGCCCGGTGTTGCAACCACCCTGGAGCGCATTGTTAGGAGCGCGTGCACACCGACCCTTATCAGCGAAGTGGCAAAAATGTCCGCTTCGACCGCGAGGGATATTGGCACATTTCACTCGCTGTGTAATACGAGCTTCCACCTGAAACCAGAGATCGAGGAAATAATTTCATTTGAATCTGAGACTTTATTTCTTTTTAATCTGGCTGGCATCCTGCCAACATCGGCGTTCAGGCAGGAAATCGCGTGAAAGAACTTGCTGCTGATAAAGATAATGCTTTTTTATTCTTTTGCTTAGTCGGTGAATTTTTCTGATTAAATCATTTTAAACAACTTTAGCGAGATATACAGTGGTGGAGAAAATATTAGGTACAAAAGCTAAACATTCAAAATTTAATCTGGCAATCACTTCAATGAATGAGTTAAAATAAATCTTTGTGCATTTAGTATACGTTTTGTATAGTATATAGTATACAGTATACTAACAAAAACTAAAATATATTGTTATTTACATTTTTTGTTTTATTTTCATTTGTATACCTATTATTTCTTCCGCCACTGTATGTGCAAAATGGTACAGCAAATACATAAATCTTGTATAGGAATACTGTTTCATTTGAAAAAAAAAATTCATCTCATTTTTACATGAAATGAAGTAGTACCCTAAAAGGGCAAATTTATGATTTTATATTTAGTTTTTAAACGACGCAAAATACGAGAGTACAGAGTAGTCCGATTTTGATGATTCTTTTTTTATTGGATAGGGTATACCTCGAAGTTGGTCCCATTAAAATTTGAAAACAAAATTCCATTCCTAAGGGTAAAAAATAGTGGATGATTGATTTTTCGCCTGCTGAGTAGTTTTAACAGAGTAGTCCGATTTTTATGATTCTTTTTTATTCGATAGGATATACCTCGAAGTTGTTCCCATTAAAATTTGAAAACAAAATTCTATGCCTAAGGGTAAAAAAGAGAAACCGAAGTTTGTTTGTTTGTCGCCGACTCAAAATTAGTTACTTACATTAGTTTAGGAGCTCAGTTATTAAAACTAAAAAGGTTTATTTTATTTTTCACTTTTCAGTTCCTTTGTCGTCGGTTTAATGTTTTGTTAAAAACCTTTTTTATTTATTAAATTGACATCTACATCTAAAGTATCCATACAAATTTCATGAAATAGCAAAATTTTTGAAATTTCCAAAAAGTTCATCAAATCAATGACATACATATATTTGCCCATCCAAACTTAAATACTTGAAATATATAAAATTAGATCAGATTAGAGCATCAAAAAAAAACAGCTAATGTTGAGAAAAGGATGGCTTACTGAGCGAAACAATCGTGTTTTTAATTGACCAATCAGTAATTGTAGCCCGGACTTTAACTCAATAAGGGTGTTTTACAATTTAATAAAGTCTATGCCAAATTCAATTTTCTCTGTTTAAGAATAATAATAAGAGTAATAAGAATGGTAGTTATAGTAAATGTTGAATAATTCTAGTTTGTACTTATTTAATAAGTACCTAATTATGATCATTATCACTGATATGGGCAAATAAATTTCATTCTTTTAAACGCTTACTGTTGACATTGTAAAAAATATTGAGTGGATTAGGGTAGGCTTTTCGAAATATTTAGTGTGAAGAGTATTGAAGTGGCTTAATCATTTTGCTCGCTTATCTGGTCATAGAGTAAAGAAACAAATTTTAAACTTGTAAATGACCTTGAAAGTCAATTGCTATTTCTCCTGACATACATAATAGTAGGTATAAAATATGTAAGTAGATAAACAAGTAAATACCTATATCTAGTTGCAGTCGAACGCATTCAACACGTCAAATAGTTTTAAGGCCCGAAAATTGTTGAATTGATGTCGTTAAGATTTCTGAAATCATTCAACCCACTTAAGGTGCATTCGAACTGGACTGAAGCCGAAGGCGGAACCGTGCCGGGCAGAATTATGAGCTGCCCAATAACGAAACCATTCGGCGTTTTCACCCACGGTGCGCTCAAAAATCCGTTGAGATGAAAATGTCCGAAAAGTTTTCTCTGCTATAATTAATTCGCTCCTCTCACAGAAATATGCTCAATTGAAAGTTGGACTTTGGGGTTTATTGGCTAATGAAGAAAACATAAAGATATTTTTTCGCGGCGGCTTAACGATCGGAGACCTGCGCTAGCGAAGCACCGCGAAAAATGTAGGAGCAGAGCAGCCAACCGTGATCGATCCATTACGCCATTGAGGAGAGGAAGGAGGGGGAGATTGGAAACGCGACAGCGCGGCGGCTCCAGTTGTGAATTTTACCTGATTCTGCAGAAATGAAGGCTGGCTCCGTTCGAGTGTGCTTTGTTTACCTTCTCAAAGTGTACGACACGACGTGTACCTGTTAACTACTCACCTTTGGGTGGGTGCGTTGCAATTACCAACAAATATTTCCACTCAAGTGATCTGCGCTCCTGCATTGCTTCTCAAACTGTTTTTGCGTATAATCAATTGTTTACTTTATTTTTTACATTAATTGATCATTATCTTTAGATCAAAGAATTAAGTATGATTCAACACTGTTTTACGCCTTTAAAAATTCTTATCGTACGACTGCATGAAGTAGTTTATACTTAAGTGACTAATTTTAGTACGCTTTTCACGTAAAGAAATCGTATCAAAACATATATGCAGTGTCGTGTTTATAATTAGCACCGCCTCGTTTGCAAGCACTTTCTTATCTGACAGTACTCTTCCCTGTTAATTATAAAAGGTAAACTTACATATCTATCATCCTCTTCTCCGAAAAGAAACGTTGATCAGGTGATCATATAGAATCGATTAGTATACTCCTGTTCAGACCTTCTCGAAACACCCTATAATCATTTATCTTCTTCCTTTTCCTTGGTTGATTTGACGATGTATCTTTATATTTGTTTATTATGTTCTTGTCAGTCAAAGGAGAAGTGATTGTGTCTCCGACGAATAAAAGTTAACAATCTTAACAAGTTTTCTACATAGTCCATCTCACACGATCTTTAACTGAGTTATTTGTACATGGTTAATATTTTTAGTTTTCTTTTATTACATCTGTGATTTCTATCATTATCATATTATATTTTTTATTTTGTACAATAATTTTAAAGCCTTCACCCACCTGCCGGTGCAGTTGAAGATTCTAGTAAGTCCGGACATTGAATAATAATATTTTGCTTCTTCTTCAAGGAATTATATTTTATTGTTGAAAACTATTATTTGTTGAATCAGATATACAACAATTATGGTTTTCAATCTCAGTAATTTTATTTTTTATACAAAGTGGCGCAAAAGTAATGTCATAATTTGAACTGGCTGAAATTTTGTTATTTATAAATGAAAAAAAAATAGCTCTGTTTTCATAAAAAATTTATTTGAAAGAGTAAAATTGATGACATTAATTGGAAAAAATTATATCGCTCAAATGGTAATCTCATGACACTATTTCGCTCCTATCGGCTGTGTGGTGATCAATAATTCCCAAGTCTAATTTCACATTTATTTTAATAACTTGAACTTTTGATTTAAAAACTGTTTTTTTTTTTTTCAAATTATTTCCTAACCTCAAATTTAGACACCCTTTAGAAACCAAATGATAACTACTCGTATATATGCACGTAAATGAAGAAGGTCATTATTACAAAGGGCAATTTTCAACTTAAAGTTTAACACACGTATTTTAACTCCCACTCTTTCCAATATATGTATGTATGTAGGTATAGTAAAAAGAAAGCACGCGAATGTTTATCTAAGCCAGTCTTTCTCAAACCACGAGTTCACAAAAACATCAAGATTGTTAGCTCTTCTCCGGCTCCACACACGGGCGCACTGTTCGGCTCTGTGCTCGAGGAATTTCACTGAACGCCGAAGTGGTGTCGCATCGCGGCTCACCTCAGTTTACCTGGAGACGTTGTTTAATTCGTGTGTGTCTTTCGTGTGTCTCCGGCCTTTTAGACAAGGTGCGTTGCATTCTCGAAACCTTTGCGAACTTCCGTCGCTGAAGGCAACCTTTGTTTCACTAAAGGTTCGGTCGCGTTGTGATGTTCTGCTAATTAGAACCGGGAGAAAGTGTGAATTAACGAAAACTCTGCTGAGTTTGTGGTTTTATTTGATTAAGTAGTGCTTTTGTAATTGCCCTCAGTTGCTTTTTTTCACTTATGGTGAAAATGTTTTGTGACGGTAAATATTGCCGCAGTATTAATAAGCTGCTGTTTGGTGTCGCTAGTGGAATTTTTTTTACTGTCTTCTGAAAAGGAAGTGTGGCAGAATTCGGTTTTAATGCTGTGCTAATGATTGCCTTCAAATTGCTTTTTGGAATTGAATCGACTCATTAACTCAATTCTTATCTCACCAAATATTTCAGTCGTTAGTCGAATGATTCACGCACGGTAAACAACTTCAAAAATTTCTTTCCACGCCCCCATAGACGAGGGATGGCTTCGTAAAAACTTCTCATGCCTCCTTACTATTGCACCACTGCAGTCGTTGAACCTTTTACCTGAATTTTAACCCTCTTCAGATTATTAGAACGTTTCCTGTGGGAAAACGCTTCAACATTCCGACGTTTTCTTTAAAGTACCACATTGTGTAATTATCCGCTTGATCTAGGTAATTCCCGACATATGTCTAAATGCACTCGAGATGGATTTATCTTTCTAAGAATAATAGACACAAGCACAAGATATTAAACAATTAGGTACCGAGAAAGGATTACATACCTGATTGATTATTTTTTATTTCTGTGTTCTTTAGAAGATGCATGTGTTTTTAAAGTTAATAATGTTAATAACAACTCCATTTGGAGACTTTATAACTTCCGGAGTTCATACAAAAAGTTTTAATTTATTGAAATTTCAAATTAAAAATTAATTATTATTCAATACACTTTCACTGTATTATTAAATATCAGCAACTCATTAAACACTGTTAAAACAGTGGAAACTGTTAAAATAAGCTCACCAATATTAACATTTTTCATTTCGTGTTCTTTGTTTCCTCATTTGAAAGTCCTTTGAGCTTTTTATATGTAAACAAAACATCAATTGAATAAACTGAGTTTTAGTTTTCTAAAATTAGAAAGAATATGTTAACTATCTTTTCTTATTATTAGTTGGTCTTGGACAACTTTCCCTTCTTATACCTTTTCAAACTGTTAAATTAAATTAGAAACCTATTTAAGGACATGTGATTTTTTTTTCTCAAAAGATCGAGTTTTAAAAAAATATTTTTGATGCAAAACACATCCCGAATACGCACCCAACATTTTAAAAAGAATCAAAACCGTTTCGTAGATATTTATATGTTATATGTATGTACAATACCTGTATAGGTACAACATAACATAAAACAAGGGCCTTCTCGAACTTCAAGAGCGTTTTTGTCGAAATGACATTTTTTGATGGCGTCACTGCGATGTCATGTATTTAGTATACATACATGTGCAGTGTTCAACAAGGAAACAAAATTTGTAGTACATTTTGATCCGGGTATAAAATTGCCCTCCGAGCTGTAGGCGAAATTTCGGCGGTGATATGATAAAAAAAATTAATTAACCTATCAACTTAAATCGTATTGCGTTTTATCAGTTAACATATTAAACAGTGGGCAAAGTAGAGTCTTGCCCTATTATGCTTTCGTTTATTTCTACCCCAAAGCAGGTGAATTTCTTTTGAAATGGCGTGCCATTCTAAGTCTTACAATTTTTGGTACTTGGTCCCACTATAGGGTCATTTGATTTTTTTCAAGTCAACTGGATCGGAATTAGAAATACATATATAATAGATAATAATCTCTTCAAAAAACTTATCATTATGCTATATTAAAAACAGACATGACTCAATTCTCATTCTCATTTAAAATGGGAAGAAAAAAGCACTTTTACAATATTTTGTTTCATAATTTTATTCAACATTTTTTTGAAAAACTTCAAAAAATAGCACCCTGTATAAAGCATTAATTTGTATAAGCATACATTTTTAGAGGTATAACCCCTAATATATTGTATAAAGCATCTAATGCTTTTGGTTTCCTTGAATCGGTAGATTAGGGCCTGAGAATCTGTCCTACGATGTTTAGAAAACCATGTTTCGAGAAAAACGCGTTTAAAGTTTTTCTTCGATATGCATTACGTTAGGTACCTACTGCTATAAATATATCTATACCTTTTTTTCTAAGCCGAATTTCTTAAAATGGTTTTAGGAGAGTATTTCTGTGATGTTTTAGAGCACATTTAACTATGTAAAAAAAAAAATCGATTTTATTCCGATTTCAAACGAGAATGTCCCCTTAAAATAACTTTTAATTCTAGATTTTGCCTTTGCAGATACATTCTGGGGTATATTAATTGTTCTCGTCTCCTTTTCATGAACACGATTTGTAGATCTGTATCGCTCTTAGACTTAGAGAATTAAAGTTGTTTTAAGGTTACTTATCATTGAACCAAGTTTTGACGTCAAACTCATAATCATAAACAATAAACTACTCTTAATCAGCACCTAATGAATATTCAGCAAATAAAAACTCAGTATTTCGTGCATACCTTATATTGTTCCATGGCGGAGCAAAGGAAAACGGAGAGGCTGTATCCAGAAAGACTTTAAGTTTTTCTCCACTTAAAGTTTTCTTGCAAAACTTTCTAGGTGTCCCTATCCATTCTTTCTGAAAATGTACGACCACTAAAAAATAAAATGAGACCAAAAATTGGAGATTTTAAAACGTAAACAAACTGGAATACCTAACTTAAAAGTTATTATATTTTATTATCATATTTTTCATTTACTTATATAATTTACGTCGACAAATATGGCATTCCTTTAAGAACACTTATGCATAAAATATTAAATAACACTCTAACTTCCCTTAAAAATGGTTTTCCACCAGCATGTCGCCTATTGTTTTTACAATAAGACGCGGCGCACTTTTTGCTCAAATTTGCTTTAATAATTAACTGTCTGTCTTGCACTGCAGGAAATAACATACCCTATAAATAAACGCTCTGTACAATCCTTATTTAATCAAAACTTGGTTGAAAATCTTAATTCTGGCATCTAAAGAACTGGATCAACAAGGCGAAATCGAATTAAGAAGACACCCGCTTTACCTGTTTTGTCCCGTTCACACAACTAAGAATGCTTATCACACGCTCAGGGTTTATACACGATGTTAGCCTCTACGTTTTCATTTGCTCCTCACTAGTAATTGAATTAATATATGATTTGAAATATCCAGGTTACTCAATCCTTTTCTTTAATATACATAATAGTTTTTGTGATTAACTACCAGAAAAATAAGTCTAAAAACGTGTGCTGGTCCAATTGCCTTTTCAATGTGTTAATGTATAATAACATGCTATATCTCCTGTAAATTCGTTTAATTTAGCATTTGACCCAGTTAACTGACAGTGGTAGTTGGATTTCAGGTAGAACATAAATGACCATTCAATCCGTCACGCAAATATAGAAAAAAAAATTCCACAGTAACTGTCTGCTATATTCCACAATAAACGGGCATGCAGTTTGTCCATCTCTATGGAATTAATTCCTCCATGAGTAATGCAGCACCGCATATGACCTTGATTCTTTTTAACGGTTACTTTTATCTGAGTAAACCAGCCACCGCCGTAGAAAACTAGAAATCACGTCAATTGCGTACGGACCACAATCTCTTCTCCACTCCGGCTAACTCTGGTTAGCTCTAGTCACTCTAGCGTAATCTCGTGGAAGTAATGAGATTTTGCACCTTTAAGTAGATTGGCTACCGAGACGAATTGGACAAATCTGAGCCATGCATCGGAATTTTCTACGGTGGTTCTATCTAAGCGAACATGGACCAATTTAGTTGATCGGCTGATCACTGGCCATTCCATCGCGGCTTTCCCGCTTCAACTTATCAGGTCGAACAAAATGTTGCTTACTACTGGAAAAAAGACGTGTCTGTCATCAGGTGAACTTTGAGCATATACGCACGCGTTTTAAGAAATGTACATAGTTTTTGTTGAGGTTGTGAATTTCGCGATTTCTTTCAAGCTCCATGATGCGCACACTGCTGCTGCCAATTTACTTCCGGAGTGGAAAGTTTTTAGTGTTTAGCTTCCAGCGGCTGGCACAGATCTCACACGCATGTGAACGACTCTGACCCAGGTCATTCTAGTAAGAAACTGGTGTTTCATATTTTAACTAGAATTTTAGATCAAGGTTATTATCTCGATTGCGTTGGGGAACAATTGTGCAAGTGGTTTATCTAGGGGGTAAAGGCCGTCACTATAGCTGCTTGAGTATAAAATCCCAATATCATGGAGTTGTAAGAACTCAACAATTGAAGAGAACGAGAACACAAACACCCCTATCCAACATTGGAATTTTGCAAATATAAGCAATAATAGCGGAAGTTGTAAAAATGTATAAATGCACACTTGAACCGAGTTTAGGTTGTGAGGTTGAGATACATTTTCCAGCTTACCTTCCCCAGAAGAGCCCATGAAACTTAATACACTGCTCAGTTGGGATTCTTATGCTAATTAGATATCGTTGGGTTTAATGGGAAAAGAGTCTTCTGATACCGGGTAACTAAGCAGCATTATGCGGTACTTCCGTTCAGGGACACTGCCTCTCTTTTACTTATGTTGTAATTGAATACCTTCTTCCAACAGTAGAATGCAAAAAAGTCGGGGAACAAACTGAAAATGCGTACGGTACCTGCTTGCTGTGTGCTAATCAGGGTCAATTGTATTGCTATCTCTCGAATTTCCAGAAAGAGAAATGCGACACTTGATTAATTTATAAGAACTCGTTTTTATTGTTGGGCGGCCTTATTTTAATCGATATATGCATACAATTTAAATTAAAATAGTGTTTAAAATTGAGGAAAACTGTAATTTTATTCAAAATAATATGTATTAAAGCAATGGACCACTTAACTTACATCGAAATTACTTGATAAATTTATCTAGCATCAGCACAACACCGACAGCAAATATTTCTCCTGTATTTATTTTTTTATTCTTTTTTTTTATTAAAGATTAAAAAAAAACATTTTTGATAGAAAGCACTTAATCTACATATATACTTATATAGAACCCTCGTGTCTGTACATTGAATATATGTATTTACCAAAAATTGAGGGGGGGCGATAAAATAAGGGAAATTGAACATAAAAAAAAAAATTTTTAAAATGTTTGTCTGTCTGTCGGTCTGTTCACGCTAATCTCCGAAACTACTGAAGGAATTTTCATGGGGCTTTCAAAAGTAAATAGATTATGCTTGGCTGGGGCAACATTTACGCTTGGTTTCATCTTCTCCATTGTTTATTATTTATAAATAATCCGATTTCTTTTAAATTAAAAGGCATGTGAAACCGCGGGACACAGCTAGTAAGCAATATATAAAATATTGTTTAAAAAATATATTTGTAAATTTATTGCACCTGAGACTACTAGCGAATTTTTTTTTCGAGTTATGTATGTATTAATATCGTGTCTTTTTTATTACCCGACTGCGCCACGCAAAGGAGGTTAATGTGTTTCGGAACCTACATATATACATACATATATGTTTGTTCCTTTGTGGCACCCTAGAGACCAAACGCGTTAGCCGATTTTGGTGATTCTTACGTCAATCGATTTGTCTTAATCTTGCGAGTGTCACTAAAGACATGACAGTAATCAAAATTCAATATGGCGGCAATTAAACGCCATATTGTGGAAAAGAAAGTAGACGAACTATGTTAAGTATCAATGAATGGGTATTTGAAAATCATCTCTAGGTTTCTTTTATCATTTTTCATTTCGAATGACTGTTTAGGATCTGTAACGATTTAAAGTTGGTTAGCATCCATTCTCACTTAAATTTTCAATACTTATAATAAAGCTGTGATAAAGTTCTTATATGTATAATTGATGAAAAATAATTATCATAATATAATTCTCAAAATCGAATGACAAACCCAGAATTTTTTAGTTGTAAGGACAATTGAGTGGCCAGCTCTTCGGGGGGACCAGATGGAACCCGGAGAATTGCTACAGGCTGTTTATGTAGAATTTGAAGACAAAGCTATTAAAAACAATGTCCCTGGAGTAGGAGTCAGAATCGAACCATCAACGACAGAATTCGATGCACTTCGTGTACAGGGCAGAATAGAATGAAAAATGGTACCATTGATATTGTGCTGGGGTGTTACTGTACATAAGTTACGACGAGGAACTACTTTGGACCGAGCTGTGGTTGATTTAAGTTCACGCATTTTTGCGAAAGGTCAAGCCTATGTACCCTTGAGCCGGGTTAGGTCTCTAGATGGATTAATAATCAGTAGTTTAGACCACCGCGAGCTACTTAATAATCCCCACGATATTAACTCCCTCAATGAAATGACAAGATTGAGGAATTTACCTGCTTATAATCCTAAATAAAAAGTGTAAAATAAAAAAGTAAATTTAAAAAATAAAAAAACCCGACTGTGTGAAAAATGAACTTTAAATAAGCACTGAAAAGAAAAAAAACAAGTCCAGTAGCCTAGAATTCTGTTAAGTAATATTGAATAACTAAACCATTGAGTAGTTTCATGATCGATACACACATAAAACAAATAATAAATTCTAATGCGGAACATAGCGACTTTAACAGTCGGGACCCATTAAATATTCTAGACCGGATCAAATTTTCCCAATAATGGTTGCCAATTGGAATGGTATAGAGATGCCAATGAAATTACAATAACCCGAAATTTTTTTTATTAATTTTGAAAATGAATTGCTATGGCAAAAGGACGACTGATTTCGAAAATGGATTTAATTTCTCTTTTGTAAATTCAAAGCTATAATTTTTAAAGCAACATAATTTCTGTTAATTCAAGACGTCTGGGTTGTCTCGATTGTCTGGCATTCGTCTTAAAACAGAGTCACAGGAAACAAATAACTTCACACCCTTTTCTCGCTCGCAAAAGTTGGGATGGAGCTGAATGTGGTTATTTGCTTTACAGCACAATCAATTTTAAAGATAAATATCTGCGCGTCTAGTTAATACCTTAACAGTACCCTGTACGTTTAATTCAATTAATCTTGATTTCATTCGGGAGACAAGCGGTGTCCGGGCGTAAACCGCACGCTGATGGTATTATAAGTCAGGGAGAAACAACAGCGCTAACAAATAATGACGATATTTTCCTCCGGGCGACTATTCTGAGAACAGCAACGAGCTCAACGATTTAATGGAAAATTATTCTTATTACTCAAGAAATTTGCGGGGAACATATCTGACATAGACAGATGCCACAGGATCTGTGGCAAGACCCACAGTTCATCTACGTGTTTTGATACCATAAATTTACCCTGCCCTGTTAGATCCAGATTAGAACTATACTGACATATGTTATTATAATATTTTACGCAATGATCTGGCACTGCACCAGATCTGAACACTATTATTGTTACTTTCTGGTAATGACAGGTGAGCACTTACGTGCATTGCATACACGTGCTGCGGTCGCTCGGAGATATTTATGGTTTGCATCTATGTAGTTATGAACCTAACTTTATTATTGTTGGTTGAAGCGCATACAACGCAAAATTTTTCTGCTATCTAGCGATTTAGAGCAAAAAAGATCTTCTGATGATCTCGACTAAATCGTGCAATATAGACAATATCAATCTAATCAACATGACCTCAGCTGCTTTTGGATCAAATTAAATGTGATTTGATCAGGATGGGATGAATCATTTTTCGATATTCTATCAATCAGAATTTCTGAGTGAAAAACGACGTCATTGAAATGTGACATGTGTATTTGTTTATCGAATAGATTTGACATCTGCAGGTATATTGATTTTAAAGGGGCACATTAATATTATACTAAAAAATGAAAAACTTGGGCAGAATTACATTCGAAGAAATTTGACTTTTCTATTACAGTGATGTGCATATGTTGAAAGCCACCTTTGGAAGATATTTGAGTGATGATATCGACTGCTATGTATACTTCAACTCAATTTCTTAAGGAGTTCACTGACGATGCTTTGAAATTGCAACCTTCCTTCATTAGATCCCAAATGTTTTTAATTGTATTCGAGTCAGAATTGTATGGTGTGACCATCACATGACAGTAATATTTTTTTTCCATATATTCTTCCACCAATATAAATCAATGGTTCTACTATTAGTTTACTGTAAAAGAAATTATTCATAAAGAAATATAACAATATAGTCTTTACTTAGAAAGAGCATAAATCATTATTCTTATACTTAATTAGCCATGTGGCAGGAAGTATTATCCTGTTGAAAAATAAAATCGCAGGTATCTCCGAAGAGAGTTAAAACACATGCCTTTGATTCATGTTTCGGATTGTCAATGTATAGAGATCTGCTGATATATTAGAGCTTACGAAGCAAAGCCTTCTTTTTTCCGATCCCGATCAGCATGTTCACACTATTACTCCTGTACAGTTTTGTAGTAACAATAGCATGCGATCATAAGTCAGTCTTTCGCTGTTTCCCATCGCCTACGTATACACCTTGAAATTTAATACATCTATGTAAGAACATGTACTTGGTTCGACATGTCCTCTATCCTTAAAATGTGAAAATACGTTTTTGCCTTAAAGTTTGCATTAGATCTGGCTCTTTAACTGGGCGACAAGTACGTTATCTTACTTTTAATAACACTTTTCTAATCAGACTTAAAGAAGAATTGGTCTCGTGGATCTTAAAGAAGTCATTTCTTAAATCCTTCGGCATCTTGAAGCGATTCTTTAGACTTTGAATCTTTAAAAGGTTATCGTTAACTCTCGTTGTTTTCGTGGCCGACCTGATTCTTTTTCCGGCCAGTTCTTCCGATTTCACTGTTTTTTTTTTTGTAAAACAAATGCCAACATCTAATCATCCTGATTTTCCGTGTTGGTAAGTTTTCCCGTGATAATACCACTAGGTGCTAATAGGGCGGATCCAGAATTTTTTTCTGGGAGGGGCACAAGGGTCAGACGGGCAAAAATAATCAACAATAACTAACTGTTAAAAATAAACTTGTAGTATTATATAAATAAAGGTTTATTAAAGTATGAAAATTTAGGAGTCGTCCAGTAATGGAGGTCGGCCTCCATTTAAATTTTATTTTAAACTATTTGACACACATAACCTCAAAAGTGTTTTTTATTCAAAATTACTTATAATGATCGATAATTCAAGTGAAAATATATGTAATCATATTAATTAAGTGTATGTATAGCTCGCTAATACACTCAAGCTCGATCTTCAAAAGTCCATAATTTTGGAGAAATAAGGCAAAGGACATCATCCGATTTTCATACATTTTTGGTCCAAATATGAAAGTGCCGACCAGAAAAAAAAAAGTACCTATATTCTGGTAGAACTTGTCCATCTGAGCATTTATTATTATGGCACCAAAGCTGTAGGACCATTGCCCTGGGTTTTATATGAGTTTAAAAAATCTGTCTTTTCATGCATTTTCAATTAAATGATCTAACCTTTTTACACCTTTTAGTGCTGGGTATTTCCATTGTAACGGGTGCGACACTGACACTGCGTTTTTTCAAGATAATAAAGTGTTTGTTCAGATATATCAAATTACGTTTATAAAGAAAAATAGTATGAAAAATTAGATATTTAACTCAAACAAGATCTGTATAGAAACTTGTAATGAAAAACTTATACAACGTCATGAATCGCGTAACGGGTGTGACCTTAGAAAATCGCCAAATGCGACCAAGATGACTTTCAGTTAAACACAGCTGTATAATTTTCGATGAAAGTACAGTAAGATTTTTTTATGTAAAACTTGAATAGTTATCTCAAATAACTACGTTATTCGAAATGTACAAACATGTATAATGTACTTTATAAAAATTTTTGAAAATGCAACAGATGCGACAGGCCTTTGTAACGGGTGCGACACTGTATGGTTTTTCAAGTTTTATCGTAAAATAAAAAATGTTCTAATCAACATTGCTTTATTAAAAATCATTCCAGATAAGAAAACATAGGAAATTAACATGAGATTTGGTCTAAAATTAATAATTTCTTTTGACGATTGTGCAATTTCCCACCTAATTTGAAAAATTCGCTTGTAAATTATAATATAATTTTGGAAAAGGGCTAAAATTTTTATTTTACAAATTTTTGAGAGCATATGATTATTTAGAACTCCAGATATGGTTTTTGTTAGTTAATAACACAATTGAATTTTTATCACAGTAGGGTAAAGTTTCGCGGAAATACCCTGCTGTTTTAACATCATTTTGTGCATCTATTGTGCCTTAGAATATTCCTAAGCCCGTTTTTAAATTGAGGTTGTTGTTAAAAAGTAAAAGAAAAAAATATAGTTTATGTAATATTATGTTTTTTAAAAATTATCATTGTTTTACAGTTTTATACGTAAACGTAATATTAATTACAATCTAAACAATTAAGTCGTCATCATCTGGTAAAACGAATTCCTTTGTTTTGGCTCAGCTTTAACCTTTTTTGGATCTATCATTCATTATCATTAAATTCCAGGGAAAATAAGCTCTGTCTTAACGATCACGTCGTATTTTAGTTAGAAAATCCCCAAAAAGTGATTTTATATGTACAGAATAGGTATAGGTTAGAACCATTGGTGCTATTAATGTTCAAAATGTCATGTTACGGCAAAACATCACTTGTTTTTAACCGACTTAAAAAAAAAGGAGGTTCTCAGTTTGACCTGTTATGTATGTATGTATGTTTGTCCGCGATTATCTCGCGGTTGTCTGAACCGATTTTGATGCGGTTTTCAGAAAAGTATTTGTTACACTTAAGAGAAGGTTTTGGTATGTATTTTACTAAAAAATATTACACTAAAAAGAATGAAATAAAAATTTTTTTTAAAAAAAAAAGAACCGACTCCAAAAAATCCCAAGCCCTAAAAAGTATAAAATAATTATATTAAAAGTCCTCTGCTACTACTTTCAACATTAAATACCAAGACTTTCCTAGACTTTTAAAGGCGGTGTGAAAACCTGACTGATATCGAATACTAACTAAATAATTAATGCAATCAGTTTGTCTGGATTAATTGGATTAATATCAGTCAGGTTTTCACACCGCCTTCAAAAGTCTAATTCAATCCCTTTCCCTGTATCGGCTGTATCTGCAACTGCATCGTCGGTTTTTTGTTTTTTTGGAAAGAAAAGCGCACTTATGCTCTTTTGTCTTTTCCTGTCTTTATCACTCATTATATATGTCTGTAGGTACACACAGTAATATCACTTGTTACTCGCTAAAACTACACTGAACTAAGTAGTAGGCTACTACAAAAAAAAAGTTTATTTTAGTTTACGTAATTATAACAAGCGCATGAGAAAAAAACTCGGCTGCTCGACTGAACCCGTCTGGGGGGGGCACGTGCCCCTGTGCCCCCCCCCTAAATCCGCCCTAGTAGCTATATTGCTTTATAACTCTTTTATTTTCAACGATAAATTTAACGAGATACATATATAGAAGCTACTCGTCTTTTTATAGGTGCTAATGCAGATCCAGATGTAAACTTACCTTCAATGAATTTAAAATAAAAGTTTGGGGAGATTAATTACCAGAATTGAACTGCTATAATAATTGGATGGTGGAGTTTTCTAGTTTAAGGTCCCCCGCAACGAAATTTAAAGTAACCCGATTGAAAAGTCTGCGAATCTGCGCACTCGTACAGCACGCCATACTGATTACGTGATCGGCAAATAGTTGACAGGCTTGAAAAGTCGTTGAATTATGCGGTATTGTTTTGTATACAAGTGTAGTATAATGTACTCATATGTAATGTAAAAAAACGTGCAAGTTTCAATTTCTTAAACGTTCAAACATGATTATAGTTAATAGAATATGTTTAACAATAAAGCTAAAAACGGAGGCGATAAGCAAATCCACTAATAAATAAGTAGGTATATTAATAGCTAGAAAGTTCAATTTTTAAATTTGTTTTGGACAAACCTAGTGTGCCTGTGTTCAGTGAACAAAAAGAAATTTCACTAATTTCACCATAATTGTAACTGCAACAAAAAATGAGACTCAAACAAGAAAAAGATTGCGGTCATCGCCCAACTTCACATCAAAAAATTTCTTTTAGTTTTACCATTTATTTATTGGACAGTGCAAAATGGTAAAAGCTGCTCTAGAGCAATGAGAATCAGTCACCCGCAATCACTTTAGTTGTCTCAGCAGTCCAGTCCGATCTAAAAGTTCAATTTTTTTTCCTCATTGCATAAATCAAGAAAATCGTGCAAAACAGCACTAGCACTGGTTTCGTACGAGATGAGTGCCGTGATAAGGCAACAATGCTGAAAGCATCTTGCATTCGTCCGTATCCGGCGATTTGAGCAGCAATTTTCGCTTTTGACTACTTTCTGTACAAACTAGTCGTCGCCGTAACTAGCCACTTCGGTCCGAGCAAATTATGAAAATGCAATTACGATGAACTACCTCGGACCAAGTGCCTTCGCTCACTTTATCGCAGATTGGTAATCTTTTTTAAAACCTGTCCTTGCACATCAGACCCCAGTGCAGATGAAAAGTTTCCTTTTCTGTTTCCATATTTATTTTCACACAGTTTTGCAGTTCAACTAGCTTTCGGTTTGCCTATTGACTAAATAAATTTAGTGTAAAATAATGCATTTCGAAAAGACGCACCCATGTCAAAGCACTGAATGAGTTATTAAACTAGTAATAATTCAAATTAAAATTTATACCATACACATATTATGTGCAAATATATGTACATTATATACCTACTGCGACAAGTCAGACATCACTATTTACTTTGGTAAGTTCATAATTGATTGATGCAAAGACCTGCACGGCATATGGAGAGTTGTTAGCGAGTAAAAACAGAATTAAGAAGCCCTATCATATATGTAGATTTTCGGGGAAATATTCCGGCAGCCTAAAATAAGCAAAGAAGTTTTTTTGCGGCGAAACTATTTAATTTATATATGTATGTAAACATACAATGTATGTATGTACATATTTATGTACAATATATTTAAAATTGTATTATGAGATCTGTACATTTGCGAAACACATGTTCTTTTAAGTACTTAGGTAAGTACATATTTTAAAAAAGTGGCGGCTATATGACAATGAGAGAATTACCACCTGAATTCTTGTACTGTAATATGTATCGTATGCGACAAAACAAAGAGAAAACAATATATTTTAGGAGAATTCTTCTTATAACTAACTAAATTAATGCATTTATTTCATTTTTGAAAGTGTGTTGTCTTGGTAATATTCTCCAAAAAATTTAGGTGATTTAACCGTTATCTGAAAGAGAAAAAACAAAAAAACGCCAAGTTGTGCATTTCCGAACAAACGTTGATCAGGACACCATTAAGTCGATTGGCATACCCCTGTTCAGACCTTAGCAAAACACCCTGTATAATATGTAAACTCGAATTAGTAGAGAGCTTCGCAATTGGGCGGTGGTTAAACAATTCGCTTTTGCTACTATTTTTTGTTAATTGATATAAAAAACGATTTTTTCCAAAAAATATTGGGAATTGTTTCAATATTTAACGATTTTTGGAAAAGGATATTATCAATGCATTAAAGCATTGTTTAAGAACTACAGGAGGAATACTGTCTGGACTCGAGATAAAGTTTTTACACAGAAGTCCGGAATGAAGCACAAAAATAATTACGTTTTGTGAAGGACTTTTTTTTGTATACCATTCGTTATTTCCTGTTCTGCCCTCACTGTTTTACAATGAGTCCTTTTACCTTATGCTAATTATAAGCAAAATAAAGGACACAGGCCCCTGAGAATTTTCATTTCTTTCTGATTTTTTCTTGCAACTTATTGTGAATTGTGGGCCATAATTTTTTTTTTTTTTATATTATTAATAGTTCTCGTGTCCGATTTGACGTGGGATAAAATTGGAACATCTAATCGTTTTTCATGATTTTCATGATTTTTTTTTATTTATCTAAAATGTTAAAAGTGATGTATAATTCGATTGTACCTTCGCACTTTACCAAGAGCTCTCAATGTTAATTCTCACGAAAGTTGTTGTGAATGAGATTTGCCAAGTGCAACCGAATCGCTTTAAGGCGAACTATTCCGCTTATATAGAAGCCTATACCGGTGAAACTTACATTGCATACATAGAGCTGCAAAACAGACAAATTTGTTTATATTCCCGAAGACGTAAATAATGGTGGAATCCAGGGACGTTGCGCAACAATTGCTGGTATTCAGGGCTTTGAATGGTTTTTGCGATATTTGATTGATTCAATCCCTCCCTCCACCGTAAAGTGGCTATTGATGCCTCAAGTGGCTATAGATGCCCTCTCTCAAGTTAGGCTATTTGAACTTTTGCAATCTAAAAGCTCTTACATGACCGCAACGTGATTGACACGATACCGCGCACTTAAATCTGAGTATCGCGATGTCAAGTCACGTTCTAGTAATTACTGGTCGCGGGCGGGCCGAGTCTTATTCATTGCAAACAAAACAGCCAAGAGTCTGTACGGGCGATAACAGCGCTCACCTGAGCGAAGGTGACTTGTTTCAAGCATTGATCTATCGCTGGAAGGCTGAATTTTGATTCGATCATTTCGTATTCAAATCTTGGGCCGCCATTATTGCCATATTGTGAGAATTCGATTAAGATTGCAATTCACTACTGCCCCGGTTTTCTTGCACTTCGCTCCATCCACGAAGCAACTGATTGTATAATTATGTTCATTCACATATGATCGCACCGAATCTGATCGGAGTAAAGCAGGGTCCACTCAAGTGGTGTGACGTTAAGCAGGTAATTTATTCTTTTAAGTAAGAAACTCCAAAAAGGTCATTAGAACATCGCTGACCAGTTCGAATACGAGGCCAAGAGCCCGGTCATTTACTTCGATTGAGCTCGAAATGCAAGAGGCGTTCGCTTGAATAAACGACAATGCTGTTTTTGGTGCTGGTGATAAGTTTTTCTTGTCTTTTTTTCGGTCACTTAACCCAAATTGCTCAAAATGCAGAACTGACGCATGCAATCAGATTTTTGGAGTTTATACTTTTAATTTTGATTTGGGAATAAATTGAGTTTGAGGTTTCCTGACGGATATTGATGAAACTTTGTAGGAATATTCACTTAGGATCAAAAGTGACGGATAAGCAAAAAGAAGTCGATCGCTTATATTTCCTGAGATATTAAACTTTAGAACTGTGAAAAGGGATATAACTAAGCTGTGTTTTTTTCATGATCTGATCCGGATCAGATTTCGCAGCAAATTTTGTATTGAATTGGAATTTGCAAATAATGACTCCTAACCAAACTTTTTAATTTTGTGAAAAGAGCATCAAATTGCATTGGCTAACCCAATTTGCGTCAAAAACTAGATCCAATAAATTTTTCAGTTCAGGACTTGAAGGTTGGATGGGCTAAAATCATTGCAATGTGATGAATTTTTTCCCAAGTTTAAAAATTTTGCTCCAGATTACAGTTTAAAATATTCAATTCAACGCGAAATTCGAGATCCAGATCAGATCATGAAAAAAACATAGCTATAGTTTTCTGTCACAAGTTATCCATGCTCCATGCTTTTTTGATGAAAATTATGGAAAAATCTTAAATTAGAAATGTTTCCACTAGACTCCTGTAAAAAATTTTCCACTAGTGTTGAGAATAAGAAAAATTTTACTTTTAATTATTTAGAGGGTTTAATATTAAGGCTGTGTGCCAACCCAGACTTTTCGTTTCAAAATTCCGGTAAAAATATATTAAATTAAGTTGCCTGTGCCAAACAAGAGGAGTCTTTTCCAGTGACGTTGGACGAAGAATATAATAATGTGTTTTTAATACATATTTTAGCCACATTTATATTGTTCTAATCAAATGTCGCTGCTCTATAAAGAAATACTAAAGAATAATGATCAGGTTTTTCGTGAAAATCTGCGGATTTCAAGAAGTTCAGTTGAAAAGATTATTGAAATTATACCTTCAAAGCAGCATGGATACAGTATGTGATATGTCAAAACAGTGTTCATTCGTTAAAATTTTCGGGAGAGATGGCTCTGCTTTCGATAAGGGAAAAGTACTGAATTTTCATTGAAAAGTCTACTCGCTAGATTACTTTTCGTTGAAAAGTCGACTTTTCAAAAGAAAAGTCTGGTTTGGCACACAGCCTTAGTAGAAAAGTCTTTGTTACATCGAAGTGGCATAGAATCTACTAAACTTTAGCACCTCTCTCCAGAGTTTTTAAATTGTTTTAGGTTTTCATTTGAAAACTTGAAATACCGTAGCATAACATTTTGCATAATGTGCTGTAATAAGAAAAATAAACCCAAATATTAATTTTTGCTCCCCCCCATGCTTCACGATTTTAAAAACAGCGAGGATTGTATTCTATATTCGTTTGTATCTTGAGATATTGTTTGCGTCTTTTGGAACTATAAAGTACCATTTTTGTCTCGTACTTCCACAAGATACATAGTTCGCCATTTAAATGCTCTTTTTCAAACTTCATTCTGCTTTTGATATGTCGAGGTTACAAAAGCAATTCCTTTCTCGGACTTTTACCGAATAAATTTGAATCTTGAAACTACGATTTTTAGCTTCCTTTTGTATCACTTTTGTTTTGAAGATTTTAAAGTGCAACGATTCCTTTGCATAACTTAAAATTCTGACTTTTTAGGGAAATTGATGTTGCCAAAAGATATTTGACAAACATTTTTTGAATCACACAAGCTGATGATGATACGTTGCTAAAGTCGAACAGAAATATGTACATATATACTTGTATGTATGTACATATATTGTTGCAATATCTCCTGCCCACTCCTAATATTTTGCATAGAATTAATTGCATATTAATTTCGATAAATGAAACTATTTTTTTTTCAGGGACTTAACTGTTATAAGTAAAATATAAAAAAAATTACAATTTAACTGTTATAATGACGATTTCTTTTGTTAAGATATATAATAAAAGTTAACAATTGACATTTATTTCTTTCGATCAGGAATAACAGTTATCGGAAAACTTTTAATAGTCAGATCAGGAATAAAAGTTATCAGATGATTTTTATTGTTTTAGATCGAAAATAAAAGTTATCAGATGATTTTTATTTTTTCAATCAAGAATAAAAGTTATCAAGTGATTTTAATTTTTTTAGATCAGAAATAACAGTTATTAAGTGATTTTCATTTTTTTTGATCACGAATAAAAGTTATGATGTGATTTTTATTTTTTAAGATCAATAATAAAAGGTATCGAATGATTTTTATTTATTCAGATTAGGAATAAAAGTTATGAGATGATTTTTATTTTTTTCGGTCAGGAATAAAAGTTATTGGATGATTTTTATGTTTTAGGTCAGGAATATAAGTTATCATGCTAGTATTACCTGTTTGAGTTATTTTCCCGTTATTAGAGAACATTTTCTTGGTAACGCGTTTAACTAGATCTATCAACGGCTCTGAATCTGAATATTGATTGTTACCTCGTTCTCGACAATTCATCTACTGACCGGAACAATCACTTCATCTAGCAGTTTTGTGACTTACTATGAGATAATGCGTTGCTATGATTTTGCTATGCTATGATTTTTTAATATAAAATTTGAATAATAAGTGTTATAATCGGTCCCTGATTTTTTTTTAAAATACAGGGTGTTTTGCTAAGGTCTGAACAGGGGTATGCCAATCGATTCTAAATGGTCTCCTGATCAACGTTTGTTCGGACACCCCCCCCTTCAAATCGCTCCTTCCCCCTCAAAATCGCGATTGAAAATTTGGAGGAGGTTAAACTAGAAAATGCATTATAAGTTCTTTCAGAGACATCCTAGGATACTGATTAATAACGCTTGAAGGCTCAGCTTTCTAATGCGTTATTAATCAGTATCCTAGGATGTCTCTGAAAGAACTTATAATGCATTTTCTAGGTTAACCTCCTCCAAATTTTCAATCGCGATTTTGAGGGGGAAGGACCGATTTGAAGGGGGGGGGGGGGGGGGGGTCCGAACAAACGTTGATCAGGAGACCATTTAGAAACGATTGGCATACCTCTGTTCAGACCTTAGCAAAACACCCTGTATATCTCTATATATTTGAAAAAATTACTTCCTTGAATCAGACCTATGTAGATACCTGTGTATGCGGCGCGACAAACGTCTGGACAGACAGCACAGTTTTAAAATATTTGTGAAATAAGAATTGAAGGTTTTCAATACTTTAGACAAAAGGCAATTTTACACGACATCAAACAAAGCTTACCTTCAATACTACCCACATTCACACTTAATTATACTTACAGTACGACAAAAGGGAGCTAAACGTGTGGCAAAAAAGCCAAAAAATGGTTGAGTTTATGAAAAAGTGAAAAATCATACCAAAGTTGTGTACCGAAACTCAACAACCAAAGTCTCGACAGAATGTTTGACGTGCCCCCAAAGTGTCCAGCACTGGCGGACAAGTTGACTGGGATTTTTGGGTGGCGGCACACCTACCGAGTGTCACAAAAACACAAGGGAATCTCGCACACCTACCTCCAGAAGTCATATTCCCTTACACTACCGAGAAAGACTGAATCATATACCAAGGTAAATTTCATTTTGGGGGGTGTTTGAAAATTATTCATAATATGCAAATCACGCAAATACATAATGTATCTTGCCGGCCATTTCAAATTCTATGGCAAATCATGTCTGACCTTAATAATGCGATCGCGATACGATCGGTGGCGACTGATGTGCGCGCAGATTGGATCTCGCATGCGGGCTGAAATTCAATTTATTTCACAAAGATTTGTTGGAATGTGATAATTGCGCATCTGAACAAATCCCGCGAAGAATAGCAATTGGCCTACTGAGGCAAGTCAATTGGGGGGCAAATCACGATCGCCATTATAGCGATGAAAATGAATGAGACACTTTCCGCGCAGCAGTTCAATTAAAAAATTGCGACTGAATTAATTTGTTGTTTTCTTCAATTGCAGGAACCCGAATCATGGGTTGTTGTACATCATCTTCAAACACAGTCAGGAATCCTAGACCCAGACGATTGCCTTAAGGATGTCGCAGACGACAGGGAGCAGATTCTTGCAAGCTTCGAAGATTCGGGACCTGATCCTGGTGTTCAGCAGGGCGGCGGAGATGGCGCTAGTGGAAGCTCCTCTGTAGGCACCGGAAGTCCAGACATATTCCGAGACCCTACCAATACAGATGCATCCACCGGTAACAGTATCGGCACTGCGACACCTCATATTGAGGTGACCAGCGCAACTTCTGGACCCCATTCGAGTCTTGGACTCCAAGTTCGTCGCAGCAGTGACCCGAATCTGATTCAAACTCTGAAAAGCCAATCAGAAACTACGAAAAGGTGGTCTGCAGCAGCTCCAGCTTGTAGGGGCGATTCTCCAGATAGAATTTTGGACAAGGTGAACTACCTTTCCCCACAATGGGAAGAAGAGGATGATGTCCAGCACTCCTACCAAACTGGAGGTAATTTCGCCCGTTCAGGACGATTATCAATGCAATTTTTGGGAGATGGCAATGGCTACAAATGGATGGAGGCTGCAGAGAAATTACAGCAGCAGACTTATGTCACTAAATCTCTTCCTCGAGAAGCCAGTAAACGCAAAGAACCTTTAGGGCAAGCATATGAATCAATCCGCGAAAAAGATGGCGAAATGCTTCTGATTATCAATGAACTTGGAGGCCCTTTAGGACTCACTGCCATTCCCGATCATGAAAAGGGCGGATTGCTCGTACAAATCGTCCAGCCTGGAAGCAGAGCAGAAAGAGGTCGCTTAAGAAAAGGAGATCGAATTCTTGAAATTAATGGAACAAATTTGGTAGGCATGGGAGAAGACCAGGTCCAGGAGTATCTCAAACAAAGCCTTTCGGCCAATGAGCTGAGAGTCCGAGTTATCCGGGGTAATAACATAGCAGGAAAGAATAAAAAGGACACAAAAATCTCCGAAATGATTGAAGCTGAGGAGAAATCCTCCGGTACTAAGGTGGCTACCGTATCTCCTACCAGGAAGATGCCAGGTGCTCCAGCAGGAGCTTCTCTCCAGGTGGCGAATACACGAAAACTAGGCAGAAAAATTGAAATCGTCCTCAAGAAAGGTCCTCATGGGCTGGGATTTAGCGTCACCACTCGAGACAATCCTGCTGGTGGACATTGTCCTATTTACATTAAAAATATTTTACCGAAGGGGGCCGCTATCGAAGACGGACGTCTCAAGCCGGGCGATCGACTTCTCGAAGTCGACGGAACACCTATGACTGGAAAATCTCAGTCTGAAGTTGTTTCTATCCTGCGTGCGACACACCCTGGTGCAACCGTTAAAATTGTGGTATCACGTCAGCAAGAACTGGCTGAAGTTGATGAGAGAGAAATTGTAAGTACCAGCTAATTTTTAATACTTACACTTCAAGTAGAATTTAAATCCCCTTGGAATTTTTTGGGGGTCCTTGACTTGAAAGGTTCATAATGATTTCTAATTTTTATATGTAGTTAAAATATGAAATCCCAATGGGCCCCTCTTTGACCTAACACTAACTTAATCTAACTTATAAAAAAAATAATAAAAAGTGGATAAAATAAGTTTAAATGATTATTCTTATTTTCCAATAAAGCTTACCGAGCAAGATTATTGATCAATGATAACGATTAATCTATGGATTTTATTTATTAAGAAGCTGATAATTATTATTTGACTTTTATTGTTTGGTTTCTCTCGTGAATAACAATTTTAGCTTGAGTTTTATTTTTCCATGTACGAATAACGAATTACATTCTGCCTTTCAATAATACCGATTATTTTTTATTTTTCGCTCATGGTTTTATAGCTCTAATTTTGCTTTTGTGCTGAGTAATTCAAAAAACTCATTTTAAGCAATTTTAAAGGGGAAGAATTTTTTTCTGAATGTAGGCTATAATATATCGAATATGAATCTGATTATGGTTTCTTTGTTGAGGTCGAATCATATTCATTCTATAAAATGCTTTCAAAAGAATAATCCACTTTTTTTTATAACTTAAATTTAATTATTCATAATAGTATACCAAAATTAACTCATTGTCAGTTAAACAAAAATTAAATAAATGTTCGTTATTACAGAACTTTTCCGAGGAACAGGAAGATACTACAAACATACCACCGAAACCTCCAGCGCCGGTGCCACCTCCCATCTCTCTCGAAAAAGACTTAGCCAACAAACTAATTGAACAGCAATTGCCTTCCAATTTCAATGATCAGCACTTCATAGATGCGGGAAGTGAGTCCGCAGCATCAAGTGTAAGTTTCCGAAGCTGTTAATAAATGGCACAAACAATAACCAATCAATACCTCTTCCAATAAATAGGACAGCCTGCAGGCAGGTATTGCGTGGCGGAATCGTGAAGTTCTAACACTTCACATCCCCGTCCACGACACCGAAAAAGCCGGCCTCGGAGTGAGTGTAAAAGGCAAGACAAGTTCTGGTAACTCATCGAATGGCAGCAGCAACTCAATGAAGCACGATGGCGATTTGGGCATCTTCGTGAAGAGCGTCCTCCACGGGGGCGCAGCCTCTAGGGATGGTCGATTAAAAATGAACGACCAGCTGCTGAGTGTGAATGGAGTGTCGCTACTTGGACAGAGCAACGCCGAGGCCATGGAAACTTTACGAAGAGCTATGCTTCACACCCCAGGGAAGCATCCAGGCGTCATAAGCCTTGCAGTCGCGAGAAAAATTACTCGATCACATAGTTCTGGAGATATTTTAGGAACTCAGGATTCACCCAATACAAGTGAAAATTCTGGAACCACTGTTATTTATCTCGGTTCAGAAAAGAGGGAAATAAAAGAAAATATGAATCGGTGAGTAAAAGCAACTAGGAGTACTATCTACATATTTATAAATCGAATACAGGGAAACACACTTAAATGCAAAACATGCGTTAATTCACATAAAATTGTGGTCATATTTTTTTCGTGAATATTTAGACCATTTTTGCACTTATAAATTCAATATGGTTAATACCTATGTATACCAAAATGCACTGAACATAGAAATGAGCAAATGAGAAATTTAATAAATGTTAACACGGTTAAATTCACGTCTAATATTCAACGATAAAACAAATGAAAAAAAAATTGGTTCCGCTCTATGATCAGAAATTATCTCAACTTACAATTAGTGATAGATAATGTAAAACTTTTAAACCCTCATTTCAATGGAAAATTTTGAATGCGTTCCTAAATTACAAATTTTTTTCTGTTATAATAAACAACAAAATACATACAATGGTGCAAAAAATAATAGATACAAAAGCTAAACATTAAAAATTTGACCTGGCAATCCCTTCAATTACATGTTAATAAAATAAGTTAAAATAAATATTTTTTATACATTTACCTACTTTTCGAATAGTATATACAGTGCAACCTTGATATAACGATATCTGAGGGAATTGAAAAATATTCGTTATACCAAGTAATTTTTATATAGAGGTTAGGTTCTAGGGGAAGTCGAAAAATTCGTTAAATCGAGGAAATCGTTATATTGAGGTTCGTTGCACTGTAACATACTAACAAAAATTAAAATATATTGTTATTTACATTTTATTTTGTTGGCGCAAAAGACCGTCTGGTCACAGTGCCCACCATTTGGGTAGCTCCACGTCAATTTTATTGTGAGCTGATAAATTTAGTTGGTTTAGTTTTCATTTGTACCTGATTTCCGCCAGTGTGTAGTGTCTAATAACCACGAATTTGATGGCCTCCAATTCGATATCTCATTTCGTTTAGAAATTAAAACATTCCGATAGGCGGACGGCCAGATAACTTAAAATGTGAATCGAAATAAAAAAGAAAGGCCGAAATTCTGAATTTCAATCGTAACATGTCGTGGATAAATACATTAGCTTTCATATTCTACTGTATTTGCTATTAAGTCCACGTTAAAGTTGTTACAAATAGAAATAGTTTTCCATTCCATTAACTAATAACTATGAAAAAACAAATTTGCACTTAAAACAAGAAGCTAGAGTCAATCATATATGTATGTTATTTAGAAAAATCAATAATAGTAATAAAAAATATTCTAGATGGAGCAACCCTGTATTAGATCGCTTAACTGGAGGAGTTTGCTCATCTGGTTCGTCAAACAAGCGTCCGTCCCCCCTCTTGACGCAAGGGCTTCGCAACGAAAGCTACTACATGGCAACGAACGACTCTTGGTCATCATCCTTACATTCGCAACTACATCACGCAAACGCCATAAATAACTCTGTTTTGATCGAGGACGATCCCGAACCATTATCACCGTAAGTATCTCCTTTAGGTTTCTTAATGAAATAAGGTTAATTTTGAAGCCTTATTATTATTATTATTATTATTTTTATACTTTGTACTATGGTGCTCTTCTGCAAAAGATAAAGCTGGTACATATTTCAAAATTTTAAATTCTTTGGTGCTCGACCTAAAAAACTTATTTATACTAAATACTATTAAATTTTCTCCAGCGCCCTGCCCAATCGATCACACGATGAAACTTCCAGCAATCAGCAGAGTTCGATCAACTGCGATGCAACGTACTCCTCCCAATTGAGCCTTGATACAAACACCTCTGCGGAGCATTTTAGTCGGGATGCAATTGGGCGACGATCTATTTCTGAGAAACATCACGCGGCTCTCGATGCTCGAGAGACTGGAACATACCAAAGGAACAAAAAATTGCGCGAGGAACGTGAGAAAGAGAGAAGAAAACAGCTTACGAAATCCGCGATCTTAAGCGGATCTGTGGAATCTCTAACGCGAATTTCAGGATCAACACAACGCAATGCATCTCAAAACTCTCAAAACGGAGACCTAAAAGCAGAGGCCCTTGATCAAATTGGCGATTTAGGACCTTCACTGGGAATGAAGAAATCTTCAAGCTTAGAGTCGTTACAAACTATGGTACAAGAAATACAAATGTCTGATGAACCAAGAGTACCATCGGCATTGCGGGCTCCAAGAGGGCGAGGACGGGAGGACAGCTTGAGAGCAGCAGTTGTAGGAGCACCAGATACTAATAGTAAGCTCAAATCTTTAATCTTTAAATGTGATATAATTCTGAGTGTTTATAATTTTTTTTCTAATTGCAGAGCCTCGTAAGCATTGGTTATTAGAAGAAGGTGATTCTGAAGGTGGATTCCCAAGTCGGAATGGTCCATTTCAGAGCTCGCTGAACGACGGGAAGCACAAAAGCCGAGCGAAGAAACCGAGCATCCTTAAAGGTATTGGCCACATGTTTCGTTTTGGTAAGCATCGAAAGGACGGAGTCGCTCCAGCAGAAACAACAAGTGAATTTGGAGCAGCTATTCAACAGCAACAGCAGCCAAACTTACAATACTCGAGCTCATCTCAACACATCGTGGATCGACCGAAAGGTGGACCTCCGACATATCAACCTCCACCTCCACCGAGCTCTTCAAATTCTGGCATCCATCAGAACGACATATTCAATCATCGATACCAGCACTATGTCAATTATGACGAACTTCAGCAACAGATTAGGTAAGAGCGCATTTTATGTATATGAGTTTACCAAAAATCTCGACGCTGATAATGCCTAACAAAATTCGCCTGTCACTTAATTGCTCCTTAAAAATTTTCGCAAATTTCTGATGCAATTTTTTCCGTGCCGATTTCCATTTAGTACCCAGACCCACCAACCAAATGAAGAACTCTCCGAGTCCACCATTGAAAGTATGCGACTCCAAGTAATGCGGCAGCGTAATAAAGTCGAAGAAGAAAGGTAAATTCTCGAGCTTCTTTGCTTAGAAAATGATGGTAATGCAGTGCACGAGTAAATTTTAGATGAGTAGTTAGGTCGCTTGGCTGAAGTACTATATAAAGTACGCGCTGTTGTCTGAGCTCGTTGCGTGATAGCTACCAGCTCGTTCCAACAGAGGGGCTTCACCTTGTCCCGGGTATGTAGGTAGTTTTTTGGAGTAGAAAGCATGCAGACCGTAGCACATATATTACGTATTCGGCCTCCAAATGATAAAAGAGCCGAAAGAAAACGCGATATCACGTGCTTTTGTGCTATCAGCCTAATTCTGTCGGCCTTCAAGTAATAGTCAGTCCGGAGCAGGAGAAATTTTTGAATATTTTCTTTCACGGGAGGAAGTGCACGCAAGTCTTATTTTAGTTTTTTTCTGATTTTCTTATTCGTTTGATCTGTTTCTCCTAAATGAGATACGAGAAGTCAGTTGGTAGATTTATAGACTTCATTTAAAATATAAATCATTAAAATTAGTAGTGTACCATTGTTTTAACTTAAATATATGAGTTTTTTATCTGAAAACAACGTAATCTATTAGAATCATGCCAGGTTTCCACACAATTTGTTATATTTATTATTAGACTCCTTATTCGCTTACATTCCATTAGCATAATTTTGAAAACTAAACGGTTTTATGTAATGTAGTATTTTAAATACAGTAGGCAGTGTATTATTTTTAAAAATTAATTAGCTCCGTAAAAAGGCTGTCTTCAGTAATTACTAATTGTACCTTGATTAGCTTGATTCATAGATATTTAACAAAATTCTAACAATTTAGAAAAAATGTGTTCCTTTATGCATACCAAAATTTTTGTTTTAAATGTTCTGAAAATAATTTTTATTCTTACGCGACTACTGCGAAGCTAAAAGAGTGTAATGATTTTAGCAGTCTTATTTTTATCGTTTCCCTCATAGCTCCTAAAGCGCTTATCGCAAATAAGGTTTCATTTGATGATTCATAACTGTTCGCGTGTCTTAGGATAGCTAGTTCGTAATAAGAATTATCGTCTGCCTAAACATTTCATTATACATGTGAATGTTCAATATTAAATTATTGGGTATTAAATCAACCATTTTAATTTATTTTCTCTTGATATTACTTTGAGTCATGGAAAATTTGGACGTCATATTGGTTCCACTATCTTGATTTCTAAATTTTGAAAACGGATTCACAATCAGAATCTCCAAAAATTCCAAATAGTACCAATATTCATGGCAATCCATTGAAATTTGCAATTATTGATCGGCATCTTAAGTATATTTTGAAACTCTTAAGTTTATATCGATAAAAATAGTTAAGAGACAAAAAATTAAAAATCGTTGGTAAAACCAAAAGTGCACACCCTAGGCCTAGAAGATGTCATTTGACAACATATATTAAAAAATTAAAATAGTTCTATGTGCGAGAGCTGAGATAATCACCCACTTATCTCACCTGTTTTTGGTGCAAAAACTCATTATTTCCCACACATTCCCCACTCTTCTTTAGCCCAAATTTTTCCGTTACTCCCTTACCCCGCAAAAAAAATCCAAAGCAAACCCTTCCTTTAAAAATTCCGACTAAACTTCAAAACGCATTTTCTAAAATTTTCTTTTATTGAAAAGATACTCCGGAGACCTTTCACTGGCCCCACCCTGGACTCCCTACGCCAACATTTTCATTTAAAATTTAACAAAAACATTTTTTCACAAAATTTTTCAAGCCCATTGCAAGGCAAAATAGGCGAGTCGCACGGGAATCGGCAAGTTTGTGTCTACATAATTGTTTATAATAATTGAACTATGGGAGGAATAATTTTGATAATTAATAGGGTTCTATTCTGATACATTTCGAACAGATACAAACAAAAATCAGGAAAATCGGTCAAGAACTGCGACCTGTAGCGTGTAATCACATATACATACGTATACGTACAGACCAACGGACGGAGACGCATGTTGTTTTTCAAAAGCAAATTTAAGACTTAAATAATATCTTTTTAAATTTAAATATGGAATCAATTGATAAAACAAGATCTCTTCTTGCCAAAAAGCTACATTAAAAATTTATTTATTGCAAAATTGCCTGTAATATGTTTACTTTTATCGTTAAAAACTGAGGCTGGCGCGTTAGTCGATAATAGAGCACACACCCGCGGAGTGAGCAATATCAAACCAACCGTATCGGCGTTGCTGAGCAACAGACATCCAAATAAACCAAAAAACTTTCGAGTTGATATGTACCTATACATAATTTCATTTAATTCATAGAATTCCAAAAATTGTGGCTGTCATATTTGGGTCACCATTTTGAGTTTCCAAACTTTGGGAGTAGATTCGAAAGTAGTACCACCGATTTTCCTTTACATTCATATTTACATTAAAACCTATTTGAGTGGGAAGGAGTGATTTTAGAAAGGGGGGTCAAGAACATTACTTTACTCAGGATACCTTAAGGAAACGGATTCGTATATCGTTTTCTACGTAGAATTCGAACACTCTGTTTATACATACTTGATTAAAAACAGTAATCTAATGGTTCCGTACCATTAAAAATATGTAAATAAAATAAAAATTTAATAACTAAAATCCAACGACACAAGAGCTTAAAACAAGCACGAAAAATTATAGAGCAAGGTCAATCTGATTCAATTACAAAGGTCGACTTTTGGTGCTATTTGTGAAGTATTGAACCATTTTGAGTTAGAAAGCTTAAGCTATTTAAATTTCAAATGCGATATTTATTTATAATAAAAAATGTGCCAATACACTAAGAGTTCAAAGTGATTAATTGAAAAAATACAAGGTGGACCAGAAAATGTGTCCCTAATACAAATTGCAACTAAAACTATGTACAAGTTCTTAAAAATTTTCAAAACTTAATGTTTTATTTAAAAGGTAGTGGTATTTACTGGTTTAACTCGAATCGGTGACCTTATTCTTTTATGACTAGTAGTAATCGTTTAAAAATTCCGTTGCAACTGGCACACACGGTTTGTTGCGCAATTTTATCTCAAATATGTTGCAAAAGGTCCATTGTTACTCCTTCGTACTCGTAATCTTTTCAAACATATTATATTCTCACATAAAAAAATACGATGACGGTGCTAGCCACTCCTGATTTGGGGTTAAATCTAGAAACTGTGAAGTTCAGCACTCCTCCCCCTTCTTTATTTTATATGCAGGTTCTGTTTTCCTGTTTAAAATAATATAACGGACAGAGTGACAGGCATGAATAACCAAACTCACACCAAACTGTTTTAGTTTCTAGAAAATCTGGCACGGTCTTAAATTTTGCAAATGCAGTTTCTCGATGAGCTTCAGTATTCCGTCCATGGGTCCAAAGAATTGAAAACAAATGTAATTTAGTTCTTATCATGGATAATAATTTAATCAACAAGTGGTTGCACTTTAACATAAAAATAGTTTTACTTAAATAAAACCATTCAAAATATTTACTTGTACAAAATAGGGATATCTATATGGTCCATCCTTATTTGGGATCTGTTTTAAATAACTTTTAAAGTACTGTTGTGCTATTTTCATATTGAAAAAATTTATTTTAATTTTAACTCTTCGTGGTCGTATGAGAGTGTTAAATTTTATGAAGAATATTTCAGATCCCGAAAATTTGAAAAATGTTCTTTCGAATTTGATAAGAGCAGATATACATACATACGTTATAAACGTATGATACGAATAGACATACGACTTTAAGAGTGTCCATAATATTTATTTATTTAATTATCAATTCATGCGATAGTAATACAGAGACAAATCCAATTACATATACTACCGTGGGGATTACAATTAAAGATGTAAGTACGGAAAGATTCGAAAAGTTAATTAAAAACTAAAAAACTAAAAATAGATGGCATAACAGGCCAAGGGGCAATAAAGGGTAAAAAGCGGCCAAGTGCGAGTCGGACTCGCCCATGAAGGGTTCCGTAGCAGCAAGTAACATTATTAGAAAATAATGGTTCACGGTTTATGCATAAGGTTTATGTTTATGAAATTAAATGTTTTTTTTTTATTTTTATATTTGAGTTGATTGAATGAAAGGTAAATTGCAGTTTACGATTTATGACGTATTAAAAAAAACTACTTACTAGATCTCGTTCAAACCAATTTTCGGTGGAAGTTTGCATGGTAATGTACATCATATATTTTTTTTAGTTTTATCATTCTCTTATTTTAGAAGTTACAGGGGGGGGGGGGGGGGAGACACATTTTACCACTTTGGCAGTGTCTCTCGCGCAAACTATTCAGTTTAGAAAAAAATGATATTAGAAACCTCAATATCATTTTTGAAGACCTATCCATAGATACCCCACACGTATGGGTTTGATGAAAAAAAATTTTTGAGTTTCAGTTCTATGTATGGGGAACCCCCAAAATTTATTGTTTTTTTTCTATTTTTGTGTGAAAATCTTAATGCGGTTCACAGAATACATCTACTTACCAAGTTTCAACAGTATAGTTCTTATAGTTTCGGAAAAAAGTGGCTGTGACATACGGACGGACAGACAGACAGACAGACAGACAGACATGGCGAATGCATAAGGGTTCCGTTTTTTGCCATTTGGCTACGGAACCCTAAAAATGGCAAAATAAAGGAGTAGTGGTAAGGAGTACTGATGGCGAAAAAATCTACTTTTAAAAAGAGGAATTAGAGGGGCTAATAGATTTTAAAGTTGAATGAAATGGTAGAGGCTTTGATTGCGGAAAAGATCAACTGAATTAAATTGTTCATTGTGTTTTTTTTGCAACCTTAAGGATGGTGATTTCATACGAATGTTAGTTCTAGCAATGGGAATTTTGAAAGTGAGAGGTTCGGTGCGTGAGGACCGAGAAGGAATATTAATACATACATATATCATGGACCAGGGAAGGGCAGTCAATGTGATTGTTCAGGATTTTGAATAAAAATATTTCATCGAGGTAGAACCTACAGCACGAGAGAGACTGGAGAGAAAGGTAGACTAGTCTATCCTGGTATTCCATTGAGTAATTGTTATTGATTTTTAGAATTAGGTGCCTAGAAAACCTTCGAAGGGGTGTTTCAAGGTGATTGATGTATGTCTTGTAGAAAGGGGTCCAAACGGGACAAACATATTCTAGGGTACAGCGAACCAGTGAGTTGAAGAGGTTAATATGCGATTGGGTGGTTTTAAAGTTCGAATTATGAAGCCTGATGTTTTGAGAGCCTTATTTTATTAACAACTAGCTGACCCGTGCCCACTTCGCAGGGCGTCAAAAATTTTTACTTGTGATGAAATTATCTTGTGTGGTTCTTAGTACCTACTTAGTATTTAGGATTTATTTTATGTTTATTTTATTTCTTGTTGGCTGCTAGTATGTATTGGGCGAGTATGTTAATTGTTTAAGACATCTCTGAATACTATGTTTGATGTTGTGCTATTGTATGGTAGCAAATTGTATTGGTTTTCTGGAGTTCCAACTCGAGATAAGCCAACATAACTGCCCATGGGAAAAACCCTTCTTTTTCAAGTCAATGCCCTCCAGAGAGAATGTTAGACACTGGGATTTATTTATCGTGAGGGCAAATGAAACTTTGACTGGAAACTGCAGCCTTTTGAGCGATATTGGCAAATCCGTCGGAATCATGGGTTCCGCGGAATATAAGCAAGTTGTCCCACTGCTGCCCACAGTTGCCTTGTGCCATTCATTACACATGTTGGGAGGGCTCAAGTTTCTTAACAGCATGATAGGAATGCCGACTTTTAACATAAGGTCGTGAGGTGGTAGGCCAGAAGGGCTCAAAGAATTTAAAAATTCTTGAGGATAGTGCACTGTATCCATCCTCAATATTACACACCGTGTCAACTGACTTACATATACTGTTTGACTTGACCGGGAATTTTCTGTAAAATAAGTTTATTTATTTTATTCACTGTGTCGTTTCTGGGTGACTCTATTGCCTTGAACAAAGCCAGTGATAATTTCATTCCAATCAATTTTCAAGACCGGGATATATTGCGTCTATTAGATGTTCTAATTTATGGACTATGTGGCCCAATCTATCGTCAAGTTCAATTTCAGTGCTACTACTGTTAGTGTTAGGAGAGGTAATTTTTCCTTCTCCAAGTTTGAGTAGTCGTTGCGAAAAGTCGTTGTTGTAGTTGTCGCTCAAATGGGCTCTCATATTTGTTCGTAAATTGAGAGTTTTAACGGAACTCCATATAGGAGATGGTTTTAAGTATGCTCTGATGGCATCGGCGCGTTTTCCTTTTGTGATTACAGGCAGTGTTTGCCGAAAATCTCCCGCTAACACAAAAGTAGCACCACCCATGACAGGACCTGAGTTTCTGAGGTCTTGGAGCGTTCGATTTAGTACTTCGAGCGAAACGGCTTCACTCTTAACGTTCGCGCCCTTCGCGGCTTTCCCGCGCGATCCGCGGGCTAAGTGTAGAGCGGGCTTTACAGAGTAGTCCGATTTTGATGACTCTTTTTATTACATATAAGGTATACCTCTAACTTGGTCCCATTAAAATAAATTTAAAAACAAAATTCTACTCCTAGGGGTAAATAAAAACCTTTTAACAAAAAAATTAAAAATACGAACAAAGAAATTGAAAAGTGAGAAATAAAAGCTTTTTAACAAAAAATTAAACCGACAAAAAAAAACTGAAAAGTGAAAAATAAAGTAAACCTTTTTAGTCTGAATAACTGAGCACCTAAACTAATGTAAGTAACTAATTTTGAGTTGGCGCCAAAGGAAAAATTGTTTGTTTGTTTGGCGCCGATTAAAAATTAGTTACTTACATTAGTTTAGGTGCTCAGTTATTCAGACTAAAAGGGTTTATTTTATTTTTCATTTTTCAGTTCCTTTTTTGTCGGTTTAATTTTTGGTTAAAAAGCTTTTATATACCTTTAAAAATGTTGAAATTAGAGGACGAACGAAATCTATCGAAATTACCTTGTTATTCTTCACTGAGAAATTTACAATCTTGAAATCCTCGTGTATCAAATCAAAACTAATCGAGTATCGCTAAAAATCAATGACTGATCAATGTAATTGTTTGCAAAATTTCGTTTTCACCAAATCTTACCTCAAAATCCACTATATGTTATGAAAATCAATTTTAAATTATGGGTCCACATACTCTAAAACTACTCTTTTGAATTGAAATTCCGTGTAAAACTTCTGTCGTAAAATCATCTCAGTAAACTTTGACATACATTTTTTGCATGGAAAGTGTTACTTTGACTTAAATTTTTTGCACACAGTTGTTTCTGTGATTTTGGCATGAAAAGAAAAGTGTTGTTTTTACTATTTTCCAAGCAATTTTTATGTTTTTAAATTCTTTTATTCAACTTACACTACGTGTCGTACTACGTGTCGTCAAATCTTGCAATCAATATTTCACCCACTTCCAATGAAGCTATCGGCCTGAAATTTTGCATACACCTTTAGTTCTGGTGACAATGCAATATGCAATACTCAACATTGCAATATCTTTAAAATGGCCGCCGCCACAAGATGGTGGACCATGTATTTTTGGTCGACCCCCTTAATATGGGTATCAAATGAAAGAGCTTGAAGAGTTGGAAACGATAAAATGAGTAACGCCATTTCTAAATCCAATATGGCGGACGTCCCAAAATGGCGATTTATAATTTCCATAGTTACCCTTATGATATGGATATCAAATGAAAGGGCTTGATAAGCGAAACACAATAAGTAATGTGACGTTATTCTAAATCCAATATGGCGGACGTCACAAAATGGCGATTTATAATTTCCATAGTTACCCCTATGATATGGATATCCAATGAAAGGGCTTAATGAGCGAAACACAATAAGTGAGGTGGGGTCTTCTAAATCCAATATGGCGGACGTCTAATATGATAATGCATAAGCTCAAAAGCAGAGTTTCAAGTTGCTAATGCACGATTCAGCTACGAACGCTACCACGCTGAATTGTGCACTAGTAACTCAGTGTCAGGCTAACGCCTTTTTGAAATTTCAATTTGACGTTCTTTTTTTTATTTACTATTAAACACATCGTTTTTTAGTCTTCAAAATAATTAATTAAAAAGACTAAAAAGTAAAAAATAAAAAAAAAGTTTTTAAAAAAAATCTTTTATTTAACTTAAAATGATAGAAACAGTAATAACGTACTAAAAAGTAAAAAATAAAAAATATTAACCAAATAAAATAAATAAAATATGTAAACACTACAACAACAAAATAAAATTCCTACTTATCTTAAACAGTTAAATAAAAGAATGACGCATTTTTATACTTTAAATATAGGAATCATTATCTTAAAGAATACATAACGGCCAATATGACGAAGTGATAAAAATGCGTCATTCTTTTATTTAACTGTTTAAGATAAGTAGGAATTTTATTTTGTTGTTATAGTGTTTACATATTTTATTTATTTTATTTGGTTAATATTTTTTATTTTTTACTTTTTAGTACGTTATTACTGTTTCTATCATTTTAAGTTAAATAAAAGAATTTTTTTAAAAACTTTTTTTTTCTTTTTTTTTTCTCTCCATAAGAACCTTCCTTGTGCCTTAAGGAAAATATGAAAAAAAAATTAGCTGAATTGGTCGAGCCGTTCTCGAGTTTTGCGCTTAGCAACACATTTGGCGATTCATTTTTATTTATATAGATATAATTCATGTGGGGGGAAAATAAGTGTTTACTATAGAAGATTATACCTAGGTCCTTTATTTCAGAGACTTGTTGCAGGGTGGCTGCTTGTATATGGTAGTTAAACCTGATAGCAATATTGCAGCATCTACTGTTTAAAAGCTTAAAATTAATTTCAGTTTTATGTCCTATCATTGACCTTCAAATACATATACATAATTTATTCTAGGCGAAAAAGTTTTTAAACTTCACAGTAGAATATTTATATGCTCCTTTGAAATACTGATTTCTTTACAATTCAATCAATTAATAATCACATTATTAATTCATTTCAGTCGGAGGCATCAACATTACCATTCTCAACGAAGCGCCCGAAACCAGGACGTCAGCCCTCACCACGCCCAGGCCCAGGCAGGCCGGCCAATTTCCAGCTACTACGAGTATGAAACGGTTCAACACAACGTGGCGGGCGGAAATGGCGGTCGCAAGATCCTCGGACCCTCAGCGGCGTCCCCGCCGCGGCAGTGGAAGGCGGCTACCCTGAACGGATTTGGAAATGGCGGCGGCAGCGGCCGGAGTCGCGGCCCTTTCGTCACTCAAGTGACGATCAGGGAACAAAACCAGGTGCTGTCCAGCGGTCAGCAGCAGCACGCATACCACCACCAGCCAGGGCAGCAGCCGCACGCGTCCAAAGTATGACTATAAAAGTATCCTCGGCACTCCCCGCTGCTGCCCTACGTCACTAGAACTTGAGACTGGGAAAGAAAATTTAAAATTTTCTTGCATTCGATTAACAATAAGTCCGCATTCCTGAGGTGTGAGACCCTCGCTTTTATACACAAATTCATTTCGCGGGTATTTTGCACACTACTTTATTTTCTTTGGCCTTCGATTCACCCGCTTGGTGAATCTGGCAAACTCGAATTGAATTCCATTCGTTCTTCATTCCACAGAGACTCTGTTTTTAAGTCACTGCGATTGTTGCAAAAAGACAGTGTATTAGAAAGATTGTAGTTATTGTAACAAAACTGTGATTCCCTAGGGTTAAAAACGATCGTTTTAAATCGTTTTTTGTTACCACAATTTTAGTTTATCGTAATTAATTGCGAGTCGACTCCCCTCGGCACAGTTCGGATCGCTGAACTCGATAGTATTGTTATAAATTTAATTAAGCTTAAGATAAATACTTACATTGCAATTTTATTAATTTTAGTGTTTTGGCATTTTCTACTTATTGTACACTAATTTTAGGATTTTGTGCTTTTGCAGCTTTGATCGTTTTCCGGTTGAGCGTGTTTATTTTAAATTTTTAGCAAAACCTTAGCGGTTTTAAGGAGCTTATTTTGTACATAGTTTGTGTTTATCAATTGGAACATCATTATTATAGGTTACGCAGTGCGCGCTGATAGGGCTAAGATCATTTATACAATTACAGAATGTATTATTTCTGTTTGTAAAATAAACTACTTATTACATGTACTTGATGAAATGTGTCATATATGCTTAGTAATGCCTAAAGGTTCCTTATTCCATATTTTATTCCTTTCTGTATAAAAAATGCTAAAGATTGAGGCCTTCATACAATGGTGTCCTCCCTTAATTTGAACGTGAGTTTAATTAGCTTTAAACCTCAAGTTAACTTATTTTCACATGGTACACTCCCTTTTGGTCAGCAAATTTGACGATATGTATGAATGAAAGCAACCACGAGTTTATGAAAGTACCCATATTTATAATCTTGAAGTAATAATAACATCAAATATCGAAATATCATTTTTAAAAATTATATTTTAATTTATTTATTAAATTCCTTCAGTTGGGGCTAGATTAAAGAACAGACACTCGTAGAGATTTTGGGCCTAGTTATTGAATCAGGGAACGATTCCCCTGATTCAATAACTTTCACTGGTCCTGACGTTTTAATTTAATTATCTCTTATTTGGTATTTTTATAAGCATCATTTGATTTAAGTTGTTTTGAAAATACAGTATACAGAAAGTTTAAATCATTAACTTCTACATTCGTTTTTTAGACTTGAATCCTTTTCATATGCTTTTTTATTTCTACTCGATATTCATATACCATTTGTACTTCTCTAGATATTTTTTAACAAGCAAAGCCAGAAATTGTTCATGATTATTAAATTATCATAATAAATATTCATATAGTCGTGTAACTTGTAGAGCCGCATCGTATAATCGAGAAATCGGTATTCTCGTAGTCGGGATGCATGAGACAAAATACAGGAAACGAGACTACACATACTACAAATTATAAAAATTGTAACACTCATCAATCTTTTTGAACATGGGATGCAAATCAGTGGCGAAAATGTATTTTAAGTCACTCAGAACTTAAATGATGCCAATCTTCACAGTGATAATATTTTGTGGTACGATTTTTTTGAATAACTTTAACACAAATTAATTTTTTTTTTAAATTTTTCTTAATTGACATTTAAGTCGGACTTACACATTTTGTTCTGCAACTTCTTGAAAACGATATCAAGTAAATGATCACCACTTGCAGCCACATGCAATTCAGCCTTTCTTCGGAATTTTTAATCACTGTTTGAAGTGTTTCACGAGAAATTCCAGCGATCTCGCTGCGAATGTTGGCCTTAAGTTGTTCAAGAGACTCTGATCGATTAGCATAAACCTTACCTTTTAAATATCCCCATCAGGTGAACGTGGTGTCCAGTTGTAATCGCCGTTTTTTGAGATCAATTGATTGGGGAACATCGTTTCAATAAATCCATTGTTTCGCGTGCAGAATGGCATGTTGCACTTTTTTTATCCAACTCCGGAGCCGAAAAATCGCGTATCATGGCTTGGCATGGCATGACTTTTTCAGAGCAAATCTTAGAACATGAACGTAAGGAAGTGCGATAAGAGTTTTCAAGCGTACCCAAATCACTTATGTATATATGTGTAAGTTTTCACATTTTAGAATTAGAGACATCAGTACAGGCGTAAAAAGAAGGTAATTTTAAGAGTACTTCACTGTAACTTGCATGTGCGTGCATATTTCAAAATTACATCGTTATTCTTACACTATTCTTATCAGACTTCTTGTAATTCGTTCGGGATTGCAATAGTAATTTATTTAATATTTGAATAACATTAAAAATGTTTGGTAAATGTACCCCACTAAAGTTTTTATTTAACGCTTTCGCAAGAGTACCCCGAAATTAATCGAAGTAAACCAAAAATGCAAAACTCGACAGTATTCAGGAATGCTCCTATAGCTTTCCCTCATTTCCCTCGTTCCAAAAATCAGGCTCACCGGCAAGGATGCTTTGCATGTTTCGACCGTATTCAGAAGTGAGAGAAAAAATTATGCAAGCCCAAATTAAATGTCAATCAAAAAAATATTTAAAAAAAAACTAATTTGTTTTAAGGGGGTCACCCCGTGTGACGGCCGGTTTTTTAAGCATTTTTTATGAATGTTGTTTGATGACCAATAAAAAGATAGAACTTTTTATGATATATTTATTAACATTTCAGTAGTTTTTAGGCATCAATCTCCATAAGAACATAAGTCGTACCACTCCGAAGACACCCATCTTGAAAGAAAGGTTGAGTGTCTCCATGATTCTGGCTGATTGGCTTATCTGAAATCAAAAAATCAAACGACATTTCAATCTGTAAACCTGTGGCGATAGGATGAACTAGGATTATTAGGAAATATTCAAAATTGAATAATTAGGCTTTTGAAAATTAATTTTTTTTTCGATAATTTTGCTTCAAACTGCTCGGAATTTTCAAGTGATTCTAGTTCGTCCTACGACTATACATGTGCCGAATCTACCGTTAAAATTTCAAAGCAATTGGTCAAACAGTTTTTGAGATATCGTAGGGACAAATAATATAAAAACAAAGTTTTGAGAAAAACGCGTTTAAAGATTCAAGTAACTCAACTAAGCGCTCCGAACACTTGCTCTTCTAACAACTGTAACTATTCAACAACTTCGAATATTGGATAATCATTTTACCAGTATATTCTTAACATGTTTAGGAATCAATTTATGCAGAAAAACAAAAATTCTATTTTTTCAACCCATCACAAGGGGTGATCAATTGAATCAGTATATGTATTATAATTTAAAAGTAAAACATAGCAATAGTTTAGCTGATCCACAAAAAATAAGGATACATACTTACTTTTACTTCTACTAACAAAAGTGACATCACAGCTTATTTGATGCAGGGTTGAAACTTGAAGAGCTATAATAAAATATATTTGAAAAAATGTTTAGTATTTTTTTGGAACTTCTTTTAGTCGATTAGGAATGGATTGTACTATAGATGGCTTTTTTTTTTGTATATTCAGCTCTGATTTTCCCCCACTCGTTCAATAACGTATTACGTATTTTTTAATCTTTCCTCTTAGTAACGCCGAAATGTGTTCGATTACATTTAAGTCCGGTGACTGTGGAGGAGTTTTAACAACATGGGGACAATTGTAAAGCACATTACGTCAAAATTTTTATCCACTGCATCATTTAAGCTGTGAGTGGCTACATACAGTACCTTAGAGTCAGTGGCGTAGCTGAATGGCCGCGAAGCCCGCGGCGCGGCGGGGCCCCCAGGGCTAGGGGCCCCGAACGTTAAGCTTACTCAAAGTAACCGAAACAAAAAAGTCAATTGTCCCATCTTCGTAAAAATTGTTTGCGATATCCATGAAAATGTTGAAAAACACGCTGCAATGTTATAATTATCAAAAAGTTATTTAAACTAATAAAAAAAAATGTCAAAAGTAGTACGTTTCAAAGAACGTCATTTTCTTGTTCAATTGAACAAAGACTGTTATAAATTTTCGAAAATGGCTATATTTACATTCAAACATTGTTGAAAAAGGTCTAAAGAAGACGTGTGGAAAGTTTTAGGTCGGTTCGTTTGTTTAAACAAAAGTTATGAAGCAAAAACCAATTCTCCTCAAGTTTAGTGTACAGAGTACAGACGGGACGCATCGCGATTCATTGTTTTATTTCATAACATAACTGTCTTTGTTTGTTCAATTGAACAAGGAAATGACGTTCTTTGAAACGTACTACTTTTGACATTTTTTTCATTAGTTTAAATAACATTTTCATGGGTATCACAACAAATTTTCACAACGATCGGACAATCCGTTAATGAACAACATCGGTTTAAACATTACCTGTAACAGTTAGTTCAGCTGAGCGCTCGTTTTCGAAATTAAAGTTAATTAAAAATTATTTGCGAAGTACTATATGTCACAAATGCGATTATCAGCTTTAGCGATGTTATCAATCGAATGTGAACGGGTTAAGAAAACTGAAATTGATCGAATAATAGAAGAGTTCGCAAGTAAAAATGTTAAACGGTCAAAAAGATTTAATTTATCTAGTAAAACTTCTTAAATTATTAATATAGTACTGTACAAGATGGTTAAATACAATTTTTTTTATTACTATCTAAGCATAAATAATTCTTTTTTTTTTATTAATAACCGACTTTCCATTTTCCTTGCCTGATTTTCGCGGGTGGACGTATCAACTCAGTGGGGAAAGGATGCCCTTAAATAAATTTCCCAAAATTAAAATGTACTTTGTTAGTTACAAATATTTAGTTTTACATATACGTGGAATTGGTAAATCTTGTAGTTGAGTAACCCTGTTTCACCCGAGCTATTGTAAGTATGTATTGTTTAGTTAAAGACATCTGAAATGCTCAATCTCTCTGTTACTTAAATTCCTTAAAACAAAGTGAGTCCATTTTGAAATAGGATAGACCGGGGCTTGCTGTCCCACGAGGAAGTTGTCTCAGTAAGTAAAAAAAAAAAAAAAAAAAAACTATAATGCACTAATATCTAGTAATGCGTCATAGCGATGCACAAGTACGCAGCGTTGCATAAGGAGTGGGTATTTCGTGATCGCTTTTAATGTAAATTTTAGTGGTGAGCTATCCCTTATCAAAGAATATGGAACTAAGGTAGAAAGAGGGTTCACTCTATTTTTACAACGCAATTATCTCCACCACTGCCATTTTTCAAAATAATAAAACAAAAAATTTCCCCATTAGTATAAAAGATAATTTTTTCCTGCTTCTTCTAAATCCGAATTCTGATTCAGATTGCCTAATAACAGTAACAGTAAGAGATGGGGATAAAAACAAAGAAGCAGGAGTTCGCCTATTACTATGCACTCCAGCTCAACATTGCTTTTTGTGGCACTGTGTTGGTGCCTTCCCGATCGTGCTTTTCAAATAGGAACAGAAAAAATGAAAATGCCAGCCGGATCGGTTGCTTTAAAGAACAGGGTGGTTATGAGTATTTTTAATTACTTTCTTAATAATTTGTGGCATAAGAAATTTGATTTTTTGAAATTAGAAAATTTTGTGGTGAAATTGATCATGTCAGACTTTAGCAAGGAAGGCCATAGCCGTGTTGACCACGTTATTTATTATTTACATACATACGTAATTATATGTACCCCATTATATATAAAAAAAAACGGGTTTGATCTCCCCTCTGCAAATTTTTATTAAAATGAAAGGATGTACGTTATTTAAGTATCACATCATCCATGTATGTATATAAAAATAAATGTATGTTTGTAAGAACATGTGGGCAACAATTACTTTAGATCCTTGCATAGGAGTTTTAGTGCCCCATTACAAGCAGACATTCATTTTATATACAGGGTGTTTTGCTAAGGTCTGAACAGGGGTATGTCAATCGTCAATCGATTCTAAAATGGTCTCCTGATCAACGTTTGTTCGCAATTGAAAATTTGGAGCGGGTCAACCTAGAAAATGCTTTATAAGTTATTTCAGAGACATCCTAGAATAGTGGTTGATAACGCATTAGAAATCTGAGCCTTCAAGCTTTCCAACGATTTCACCCACGACCCAATCCGCCAACAAACAAGCGGGAGTGACCGCGTCAAACTTCGAAAATGGCAATTTTGGTTGTTCAAAAATGGAAATGGTTGTTTAGAAGTTCTTTGCTGATATATAAAAAAATTGCTTTGATTATTCTTCCAGGTATTGTAGGCATTCAAAAACAGTATTTTTTTTGTTCTTTAAACTTATTTTGTAAGGCAGATTTCATATAAAATACTAAGTACCTATTGCAGCGTAGAGTTAATCAAAAGATGTCGGGAAATAAATAATGTAAACTCCTTTTAGAGGTACATATATATGTATATGTATGTATATGTGTAAATATATATACATATACAGTTGCGGTCAAAAAAATAGCACCAAAGTCACTTTAACTCTTCAAACCAATTTGATAATGAAATGAAACAAACGAATAAATTGAAACAACTGATATGAGAAATGAATAGTGCAAAAGTATTCTTTATTTTAAGTAGAAACTGCAGTTGAATAACAACATAAAAAAATGTTGTAGTACATTATGTAGAAGGAAGTCGATTTTCATGCGGTTAAAAAAATAGCACCATTATACCACAACTAGCGCCAAACTGAAAATATAACAACATGAACTCAAAACTTTTTCTTTATTTTATTCCAAATTAGTTAACACATAATTTAATCTAATTTAATACTTTGTGGCATGTCCTTTATTTGCGATTACAGCTGCACAACGTGCAGGCATAGATTCAATTAAATTCTGGCACTTTTCAATAGGAATGTTCTTCCAGGAACTCTCCACTATAGGCCAAAGCTCGTCTTTATTCCGTGGATGGTGTTTAGAGACTTCCTTCTTCACCATAGCCCACAGATTTTCAATTGGATTCAAATCCGAGGACTGTGGAGGCCATTCCATAATGTTTATGCCGTTGTCCTGTAACCATTTTTGCGTCATTGTCTTGCTGCAAGACCCAAAGCAGTGGCATATCCTCCGATACATACGGAAGCATGACTTCCTCCAATATTTGGACGTAAACATCTTGAATGAATGGGTCCAACGCCACTGTAAGAAAAACAAGCCCATATCATAATCGACGACCCGCCATGCTTTATGGTTTTTTGGGTGAATGCTGGTTTGAATGCTGCATTTGCTGGTCTTCTAACATATGACCGAAATCCTGAAGCACCGTACATAACAATTTTGCTTTCGTCTGTCCACACCTGCTATGTTGCCATTTGCAGAAGTATTCCACAAAAATGTTAAATACTTTCATGTGGTGCTATTTTTTTGACTGCAGCCTGTTTCTATCTTTTTGGTTCGGTTTTAGGAAAACATTTTTTTAAACTGCACACTATATGATTTTAAAGACGGATAAACCTATGTGGGATTTCCTATCCTATTGTAATTACTAATGCAACAAGTGAGATTGAATACCATGATCGCAAAAAAATGCGTATGATTCAAAGTACTTTGAAAAATAAGTCTCTGAAATAATCCAAAAGTTCTTGAAATAAGTAATAAATTTTATCTAATTTGTTGAAGATTTTTCAAATATGTACATAAATGACAAAGCTGCTCAATATTCTTTTTTTAATTTCTGTTGACAACATAAGCGTGTATAAACGAGAATTGGAAGCCTCACCTCAACTCGTGTTAGATAAACGTTTGACCTACAAAGCTTCGTAGGAGAAAAGCTTTACGACAAAATCGCAAGCGCCGCACGGGCTGACATAGTAAATTTTGCCAGTTTGTGCTTGCTCGCACGATGTGGTAACTACTGATAGCATTTTTTTTTCATTTCGTCTCTTTGATTACTAGTGGTTCCAACTGTAAATGTAATTTATATTTAGGGCAAGGAAACGCTACAACTTCAAAAGTGTTAATGTACGCATCAAAACACTACGCCCTTAAAATTGTACACATAAAACTAACCGCAGCAAGATAAACCAAAACCAAATTTTATCTGGACATTTTTAACATAAATACGCAGCCCCAAACTGAGCGGTCTCCACATTAAGTGTACCTACAAGTAAAAATGCGTAAGTTATTTTTGTGCCAACGAATCTTTTTGGGGGACAACGACTCCTTCGTGGATGGTGCCGTAGTCGTCAAAGATGGGAAAATAGTAGAAGTGCTGAAATCACCCGCAGAAGTTGAGATCTACAAGACTCAGAATCATGTCGCAGAGGTAAGAACTAAACGTACAAGAATTATTTATTTTGCAAAATAAGTACGCCTTCAGTTTTGTCCAGCAAAATGAGTTTGTCTTCATTTTAGTGGACGTTACTTACTGATCTTAGAGGAAACCTTTTATATTTATTTAGTTGCTACTGCTGATGTTTGCAGTTAAAATTGCCATAAATTTAGAAGATTTTTCATATTAGTTATAAATACTACACTGGGTATCTAATGGAGGCGCGTTATATTAAAAAAGAGCGGTATTTATGACTCTATCTGAGTGACCTAACATTTAGAAAAGTCATTAAGTTCAAAGTATTTTCACTGATTCCGAAATTAATGTTACTCCACTTATCATTGTATATATGCAAATTTAATATCAAACATTAGTAGAGTTCTTTTGCATAAGCTGATCTGAATCAGGTTAAAGGGTAAATAGAATTTTTTAAGCGGCTATGTATATCTAGATTGTTTTTTAATGTCTGAAAACGGCTTCAAATTGTTAATTTGTATCCGGTACATATCAAATCTTAGGGTTAAAAAATTAATTATTATATAGAGAAAATTAATTTACATTTTTATCAAAAATATTGTTAAATTCTCCCTATATTTCAAATAATTGCAAAATTTACTGTTAAATGTAATTCGTATTAGATTGTGGGAAAGGCAATTATTTGTTGGCTTATTCTATGTTAATTTAAGTATAGATCCAATTGTGAAATTTCAGTTTTTCTTTTCTAAATTGTTTACTACAATCTATGAGAGAAACCGAAACCGAAATACGCAATGTTTTAGTTTTTAATATGCAATTTTTGGTATCCTACAGTAATTATTGTTCATATTTTTCCTCTATTTACAAGTCGCCACTAGGCTTTAATTTTATATATAGTAATAATAATTTAATAACTTTGAATGCTAAGGTTATAAAAGTTTTAACAAAAATTTATCAATATTTTTGCCGTTATTCTTTATTTGAAGAGCTAGTAAAACATCATATGAACTTATGAACTACAAGGAGAATTTTTAGGGTAACCTGGGGTGAAAATCATTTGTAATCGACTTCAAAAAAGGAGGAGGTTCTCAATTCGACTGTATATTGTTTTTTTTATTTTATTTATTATTATTAGGTTATTATTTTATTTTTTTTATTATGAATTGATTTTGATGATTCTTTTTTTGTTTGGTAGGTCATACTTCAGAGGTGGTCCCATATAAATTTTATCGAAATTGATGCAGCGCTTTTTGAGAAAATCTACTTATACACAGATAAGGTTTTGGTATTTGGTTGTACATTCGGTGCCCGATTTCGAGGATTCAAAATGGCGGACCAAAAAAATTTACTAAACCATATTACACTAAAAAGAATGAAATAAAAAAATTTTTAAACAAAAATAGAACCGACTCCAAAAAATCCCAAGTCCTAAAAAGTATAAAATAATTATATTAAAAGCCCTCTTCTACTACTTTCAACATTAAATACCAAGACTTTCCTAGACTTTTGAAGTCGGTGTGAAAACCTGACTTATATTAATCCAATACTAACTAAATAATGAATGCAATCAGTTTGTCTGGGTTAATTGGATTAATATCAGTCAGGTTTTCACACCGACTTCAAAAGTCTAGGGAAGTCTTGGTATTTAATGTTGAAAGTAATAGAAGAGGACTTTTAATATAATTATTTTATACTTTTTAGGACTTGGAATTTTTTGGAGTCGGTTCTATTTTTTTTTTTAAATTTTTTTGGGGTACTAGCTTTAGTTTGGAAGCTTCCGCGAATTTTTTTCTGTTTTTGCGACTTCCCCCATGAGACTCAATGAATGTTCTTTAGACCTGACTGCCCTATAGATAGATGGCGTGACGTATTCCCTTATCTACTTTCGACCTTCGTACAGTTACGATTAAAAAAATTTTTTATTTAAATAATTATAACGTTTAATTTCTATTTTTATTTCGTAATCATTACCAACTGATCAAAAAATAAAAATTACTTCATTATTATTACATTCATTATCAACCAATCAAAAAACAAAAAATTACTTAATATAATCATTAGTTTGTAATTTTTGTAATATTTTTCTGACCAGAATCACTACAGTTCCTGATTTTTATAAAGGCAATATCAGACTATGTAAATACTATAATTACTTTAGGGGCATGGGCATTCTTTAAAAACAAATCTTTTATTTTTCATCCTGATCATCCATAAATAAATTCAATAAATCCTTAAATTTTCTGCAGGAAATCTCCTTTGGTGAAAAAATTCTTATGCCAGGTTTAATCGACGCACATGTCCACATAAACGAACCAGGTCGAACCGATTGGGAAGGATTTGAAACAGCCACAAAAGCTGCTGCTGCTGGCGGATTTACGACCATCGTCGACATGCCTCTGTAAGAATACAACGACTATATTTTTAAGGCCGGTTGGATTTCGATTTACACTTTTTCATCTCCAGAAACTCAAATCCTCCTACAACGACTGTTGACAATTTGAATGCTAAAGTTCAAGCAGCAGAAGGAAAAACGTATGTTGATGTGGTTCCTTGGGGAGGAGTGTTGCCCACGAATATCGGACACCTTCTAGGACTAGTCGATAGCGGAGTCAGAGGTTTCAAGTGTTTCCTTTGTCCTAGCGGAATTGACGAATTTCCTTATGTCACCAAAGAATATGTAGAGAGTGCCTTAGAGATATTGGAGAACACGGGCTGTGTTCTAGCGGTAAGCTATTCATTGTTGTCTCTTTAGTGCTTTTATCAGGAAGGATCGTTTTTCATTAAACTCATCTTATAACCTCTGATTTTTAGGGTCCGTAGGGGCTATAGAATATTGCTCGCAGATGCCATAATTTAAATATTCCGGTTCATCTTCAGTGGTATTTTTTTGAGTGGAATTGAACATCTCAGGAAGCTTTCGTCTTCTGGGGGTGGGCGAGGTAGTAGCGGTTGTGTCGGTTTATGCTAAGGCGGAATCGAGAGTTGTGAGTCCTTTTTAGGGTTCCATACCTAAAAAGGAAAAACGGAACTCTTATAGGATCACTTCGTTGTTCATCTGTCTGCCTGTCTGTCAAGACCCTTGGAACGCTTGGAGGTATCAAGTTCTAATTAAACTTAGGTCCCTTGGATGGAACTATAAAAAAAATCAAGCTTCTAAGTCAATGCAATCAAAATATGCGGCCATTTATGCTCGCCAATAAAATAAAACTTATTGGGTACTTCCCGTTTACCTAGAATCATGAAATTTGGCAAGAAGCAAGGTGTCGCAGCATAAGTAAAAAATAAAATCCGAAAATCGTTAACTTGTAGTTATATCACATACACAATTTTTTTTTTTTTTGGAATACTTAACTTTGGCTACTGTGTGGTAGCCGGCGGACTGTAATGCTAGGGGTAGCTGATATCTTCATTTTGTCTATAATAGTAGTAAGTACTTCGGCAGATGAACAGATAATTTCCGATGTGAGGCACATAGTGTGCCATCTGATTACTTGATGGTAGGTTTATTGGTAGGGTAACAGCCGAATAGGTGAATTGTTGCCTGCGATGGATGATTTGAATGAACGATTAATAGAAAACCTATAAGTATTTTTGAAGTAAAACTTCTTTACGCACGCTTGACTTGGGGAGTAAACTGGTGAATGCCCTAGGAAAAGTGTTACGATTTAAAGTGACACTGTGGCCTGGTTGGTACCATACCGTCGCACACTCCCGCACAGAGGACATAGAGGGCTCGACGGTCGCGCGACGAGGCGGGGCGTATCTGGCTGTATCCATCGGGCCGAGCGACAGCAGCGGGCGGCCCCATTTCGGTGACGCGCTCTGCGGCGCGGCGCGGTGCCTGTGCTGTGGAGTGGAGGCCCGTGGGGCGCTCCGCTGCTGCTGCTGCTGATGCTGGTGCTGCTGACGCTGGTTCGGGAACTTAACTCGATTCGCCACAATCAGCGGCGGCGGCAGCAAACGAGCAGTTAATTTTTGCACGCGGGAGAATTCATATATACATATATAAACATAGGTGGGCACAGTTAACCAAAAAGTTAACTTCGTTAATCGTTAATCCGTTAATTAAAAAGTTAGCTTCGTTAATCGTTAAAGCGTTCAATTTTCTAAAATTTAACGCAAGTTAAAGTTAATCGTTAAAAGTTAACCGTACAAAACTTTTGGGCTGGGATATATAGGTAAATAAGATAAAAATAAGTAGGTAGAATAAAAGGCTACTTACTTTTCATCGTAATTTTGCATTAGGTGCATGTTCCCTTTCATAAAAATTAGCATATTAAAATTGCCATGCGATAACAATGATCGTTTAGCCCTTAAAATACCTTTGCCTGTAGAAAAAAGACGTTCTACTGCAGCCCTAGGCGGGATAGCAGTTCTTTTCATATCGAATGCAGTTCTAGATTTGGCAGGAAATTTTGCTCTGAATTGAAATTAATGAGTAGGTAGTTATACATATCAAAAAATGTTTACTTATACCATGTTTTCATATCCCCAAAATCTCGGGATTTTGTGAAATTTCGCGAAATCCGTATGACAATCTATTGGATTTCCCATTCAAGTAGTCGATTTTGAGGTCTTGAGATTTCGAGAGAATCTTCAATCAGAATTGACTAAATTCATTGTGACATCCCCTAAAAGTTTATTTAGCACTATTCAGCAGGCGTTAAAATTGACAAATTTATGACTGTCATTCCAAATAGTGATTCAAAATGGAAAAAGTAATGGCAAAATAATATACATATATACCACCACCACATATATGTATGTATATGTCCAACTTTTGGATAATAAGAATTTGTTGATATTCACTCATTTTAAAACTGACTTTTTATGCACAAAACTTTTTGAAAATAATTAAAATATGACAGTTGAAATATCAAATTAAATAGCGCTATCAGATGGAAACACTTTTTAAATCGCTTATTTTAAATATCGAGATTTTCGGGAGATGGAAACATGGCATTAGTGAAAATAAAATCAAGTTGCCTGGATTTTATACCCAAGGTATGGGATTGAAGTTTGGATGCATAAATATAATGGCAATTTGATACGCTTTCGCAAATTTTAAAATCTTTATATACGTGACAATCTTTAAAATTTCAATTCAATGCAAAATTTCTTGCCAAATCTAGAACTTGATACGATGTGAAAATAACGCAGCTATTAAGTCTTAACAAATCTTTTCGAGTCAGGACGGGCTTAACGGACTAAATTAACGGAAGTGCAATTTAACGGAAGTTAACAAGAGCGTTAATACTTTTTGAAGTTAACTTAAAAGTTAATCCGTTAATCAGAATGTTAACTTCGTTAATTAACGATTAACGGATTAACGAGTTAATGCCCACCTATGTATATAAACATATATATATATATATATACATACATATAGATGGAGCTAAAGAAGTTTTACTTCAGTCGTGTGGTGTAAAGCACACTCGTTTTTTTTTTTTATGACAAAAGAGACCCGAAATAAACATCTTTACTTTAGAAGCGCGCGCAATGAAATGATTTTCTCACAACTCACGGCTGCATCGAATGTGTTCGAAGTATGCGTCAGAGCTTTGTGCTTTTGCTTACGACTCACGACCGCTTTCATTGGAGATACGGCTCCCTGATTATAGAGATCTTGCTTTACTCTGGATTTATGAATAAATCGGAAGTCGATGATTACGTTTCGACGTTGTCACATGTAATAGAGGATTCGTCGAAGACTAAACTCCCTTTCTCCTGTCGTAGAGCCTAAAAATATTATCATTTACGATGCGTTCAGACAGATGTACCTAACCTCTTAAATACGCCTTTATGAGTAGCCGTTTTTTAACTGTTGCATCTGTTCCAATTGTTTAAATTTTAAATTTCAGTTTCACGCTGAGTTGGAACCAGAGACACCTCCAACGGTTGATAAATGTAATTTGTTTAATATTTTAATAGTTTTAGAATTTTCTATAGTATACATTATTTATATCTAATACATAGCCCATCCAGAAAAATTCCAAACGTACCTGAATACTCGACCGACCTCTATGGAACTTGATGCAGTTTCGCTGGTAACTGAAATGGCCCTCAAATACAAAGGGTAACAATCGCGATTGATACAATTCTGCTTACTTTAAAATCCATTTTTCTTCAGCGCCAGATTGCATATTGTTCACCTGAGTTCTGCGGAAGCCATACCACTGATCCAAGAATGCCGCACCAATGGTGGCAACTTGACCTTTGAGACCTGCCATCACTACCTCCACTTGAACGCGGAGGACGTCCCCGACTACCATACTGAATTCAAATGCGCGCCACCTGTGAGAACAAAGGGCAACCAGACCAAAATGTGGCTAGCAGTGCAAGAAGGGCTAATCGATCTCATTGCTTCAGACCATTCACCTTGCGTCCCAGAGTTAAAGCTACCAGGAGAGGGTGAGGGCCAAGGCGACTTCTTAAAGGCTTGGGGTGGTATTTCATCCAATCAATTTGGTTAGACAAAATGCGACTATACCATATCCAATTTAACATAAATAACTTTTTCGTAGGATTATCGCTATTTTGGACGAAATGTCAAGAATACAGCCTTGGACTAAACGATCTCTATAGGTTAATGTGTCTTAATCCAGCTAAACATATAGGAGTTGAAAGTACTAAAGGTAAAATTGCTGAAGGATATGACGCAGATTTCTGCATTTGGGATCCTGATGAAGAATTCATTGTAACTCCCAACATTATCCAGTTCAAAAACAAAGTAAGCGTTTACAGTGAATAATATCTTATGCAGAAGCAATATGAATTATTGATGTTTAGATAACACCCTACATGAACACGAAACTTCGCGGAACAGTTCACGCAACCTACCTTCGAGGACAGGAAGTTTTTTCAAAGTCTAGCGGATTTAAGGAGCAACTAGGAAAAGTTTTACTGATGTAAATGGAAGAATTACTTGAGATGGAACTGTTTGCAATAAATTAAATAAAATATGTTACGGGTGATGATCGATTTGAACAATAAAATAAATGAACCCGGCGTCATTGAGGTTGGGTCAAAATTACCCAGCTTGTTTCTGATTTTAAAATGGGTCTTTTCTTGTGAACTTACCGCCAAAAAACCAAAAATAGAATTCTTTTGCAGAGTTTTCTTGACCCCGTAAGCTACATTCAAAAATTTGTGTCTCGATATAATTAAATTGCAAATCCCCTTTCAGACTTGACCAGAAAAAATGCCAGGCCCAGCGGGACGCGTTTCATATCTTAAAGAGAGGCTGTGTGGAGAAATAGTTCTTTAATTAAAGCTGTTTTTTTCACCCGGATCGGGTTCTGGTTCAGTGTCAAATGAAAAAAACGATGCAGGTTTATAACCCAGATAAGGATTTTTGTTTCTTAAAGGTGGGTGCGTCTGCCTTTTTGAAGTAACAATTAATTGAAATTTATGAAGAGTAATTGCATGCAAACATGTTGTTTTGGATATGTAAAAATCATGGCAATTTGATGCACTTTTCACAAATTTACAAATCTCGATATAATGTACATATTTACGTGACGGCTCACTTATTGTTTTCCATTTTTTCGCTGTCACAACAAACTAAACGTTCACCAAGGGGCAATGCTGCCAACAACGAAAAATGAAAGCAGGTCTACAGCGCCTCTGGTGGAATATTTTCGAACTAATCCTCCAGTTCTTAAACCTACAACCCGATAAATCTCTGGGTTTCATGTTGTTGTTGTATTTCTCTGTTAAAGCAGAGAACTAGAACACGACCCGGGTGAAAAAAACACAGCTATTATTTAACCACTCGTTGAAAACTCCCACCGATGCTAGCAAAGAAAGGTTTCCAGGCGGTATTACTTCAGAAGCACTTGAACGACGGGTAATTTGACCCTTTCTTCTATTTAAGCTTTAAAGCTTTGAAAAGTGAGCAGAACTACAGTAGCTATTGTTAAAAGTTACTGCTTCAAATATAAAAAAAAAGAGTTTAATTGCTGTGCCCGTGATGCAACAACGAGAAAAGTGTGTTTAATGGAAAGTACATTCGCACTTTATAAATCGCGTTTATTTACAGCACGCCAATATTAACTGTACTTCTGACTGAAAAAACTTTTCATTGAAATTTTATATAAATATTATTGTATTAACAACATTATTAATTCAAAGAAGTGTTTTATTTCGAAAACAAAAACTTGAGATTTTACCACCTTTTTTTTTAAAGCTCTCGCTGACGAAGCTTAAAAGCTACGGGAGCAGAGCTAGTTTGAAATATTTTGAGGCTCTTTAATTGATTTTGAGGATCCCGAATTAAGTTAAGCAGCCCTTATATGTATGTACATATGTATGTAGTTTCGTCATTTCCGTTCTTCTGCCCGTATGCCACAGCTATTTTATTCGAAACTAGTAGGACTACAGAGCTGAATTTTGATACACGTACTATAAATAATTATACCTGCTACAAAGGTACGTATGTACTTTCGTGAACTTTTTTACGTCTCGCATATCTCGTGGACAATTAATAAATGATATCGACCCTGGATTCCACTCGAAACACAATTACATAATGAACATCTGATAAGGTTTGCAATAAATTCGAATTCACGGTTTTTATTTAATACAAAAAAAAAACAATATTGTAACACGTTTTTCGTTCAAAACGTGCGAATTAAAAGAATTTAATTAATAGAGGCGTCTTAAGTAGATATGTATGTCTCTTGTTTTTAAGGACACCAAATAGGAAGGTAGCAGTGTGAGTGACCAGTCGTGTCCAATCTCATATTTTTTAATAATAAAATATTAAAATAAAATGTATTTAAAAACATTTATAGTTTAGCATATAAGTAACTTATTTCCACACTCAAACTTAGAAACAAAGAAACAGATTTCTGAACATTCAAGTTGCCCCCGACTTGATTCTAATCTTATTTCTTTGGTAGATATTTATTTTCATTTATTCAAACGAGCGGAGAAACTGCAACATTGGCATCTTAAGTCATTTTATAAAAGCTCTCCCTCTTAGAGGAACGGATGTGATGTAAAATCACGGATACTTTCTAGTATTTATCTCAATTTTCCCTCAACCGGTCGTAGTGAAATATTTTGCCGGGCAATCTATTTTAGTCTAGCCTGAAGAGAAAGCGTAGCGGATAAGAAAATAAAAGATATTGAAAAAGAAATACGAAATTAGCGAAAATCTGGTAATAGGGCATTTACGGAATTTCTATGGATATTTTGTTTTTGTGCAAGAGAATATTCCTAGGGGATAGTGAGGAATTCAAAAGCGGTGGGATATTAGTTTCCAATGATGGGATCATTAGAAAGATTTTTACCGCACCGGATCAAGTCAACACTTTCATATACAACAACGAAGTCGAGTCGGTAAGTTCTTGATTGGAGGAATTCACATTTTTCGACCTTTACACCCACCTGCGTATTTTACAGGTAATAGATTTCGAGGATAAAGTACTGATGCCGGGTCTAATTGACTCTCATGTTTACATTAATGAGCCGGGAAGGAAAGACTGGGAGGGCTTTGCGACGGCTACCAAAGCAGCAGCCGCTGGAGGTTTTACCACGATCGTTGATATGCCCTTGTAATTTTAAAAATCCTTGTGCTTCGGCAGTATGCGAGTAGTGACTAAATTTCAACTAGGTATTTTGTGTCGATGATTACATAGTTCGAACTGTATGAACAGTTGACGTGACTAAATTTTTGACATTATCTTGGTCGTGTGTGGTTTTACGAGTGAATAGAATTTATTTAATTACAGATTATTTGTAAATAAGAATAAGGTAAGAGTTTTGTTGTTATAGCTATTTTAAATGTTGCAGGTATTATCGACACTAAATGCCATAAATTTAGTTTAGTCGGCATTTAGTCACTATTCGCACACAGCCTTAGCACTTATTCTAAGAAAAATTTCGCCCAGGAACTCCATTCCGCCGACCACAAGTGTCGAAAATTTAAAAAAAAAATTAATAACGGCCCGCGGTAAAATATATGTTGATGTTGCGTTCTGGGGCGGCCTAGTGCCGGGTAACATTGATGCACTGAGGTCGTTGATTGATTGTGGAGTTGTTGGCTTAAAATGTTTTCTGAGCCCAACAGAAGTTCCTGAGTTTCCCCATGTGAATACGGAACAGATTAGCACTGCTTTGTCTAAACTAGAAGATACCGAAACTGTTTTGGTGGTACAATTTTGTGTAAATAAAATAAATATTTTGTAAACAAAATTATTTCCTACAGATACATGCAGAACTGGCACCTGCAAAACCATTAGTGGCCGATGAAAGTAAGTAAATGTTTAAAAGAGATCATTAAATTAATAATTAATAACATTCCGATCAATTTGACTGCAATTTTAAATTGTAATTGTCCATTTCATACATGATTAAATTAAAGCATTTAAAAGCCTTTAAGCGCAATACCAAACATTGCCAATTATTGACATATGTACATATAAGGTGTTAAAATGTTTATTGGGGGATGCGAGACTAGGCATGCTTACGTCTGGTGCGGATATGCGTACCGAGTCTGTTCCGATGTAAGATTCCAAATAAATAAAAGCAAGTAATTTTTATTTTTCTATTGGTCAATATTGCATACATGTAAGTTTCTATTTTTCAATTTGTTAATAACGATTTCGGAGTAATTTTTATTCTTCGATGGCTCGATATGATTAGATATCCACACAAAAATGTAAATGTAATATGTAAAATTGTATGCTGATCATGCACCTAACATTGAAAAAATTCGTAGACCCTCAAATTTTTGAGTTATATCATAGGTTATATGTAGTTAAAAGCGGGAAAAATGGCCCTCCAACATATATATCCATAAAAATCCAACAAACGTTTCTGTTTGATGATTTATATAGGAAATAAGGATGATTTATTTACATAGGAAATAAGTAAAATCGAAGGTTGTAACCCACCCCGCAATAGTGGGCATTTGCCTTCAAGATAAAAAAACAAACTTAAAGGTTTTAAAAATAACTGGAAAATGTTTCTAGTTGGTGATTTGAATAAGTACTCAATGGGAATTGGGAAGTATTATAATAACCACTATGTATACTAGGTTTGTACACTACCTTTGCAATAGAGGGGGTAATTTTCCCCAAAAACCTAAAAAAAAAAAAATTTTATACATATTCTAAAAATATCTGAAAAACGTTTCTAGTTCGTAATGCGTATGTATGTGTCCAAAGGGAATAGGTACACCAAAGACTTTTTTCACACTAAAAACGTTTTCCAGATGGTTTTAGAATTTTGAAAATTGTTTTTATATTTGGAAGAAAAGTTCCACCCTATTTGGAGATTGATTTACAACCGTCAATAGTGGATTTACTTCCTAATCTATTGACACCTTATTTGGTAAACAAATCACCAACTAAAATCATTTTTCAATTTTTCAGATATTTTTAATATTTCTTCCTGTTTTTAGGCAGTAACTCAAAAATTTTAGTTTTCTGAATGCTAGATTCGTGATCAACGCACAATTTTATATAAGAATTGTATATATATAAATATGTATTATATTTTTTTTGGGGCTGTGTTATCAAAAAATTTTTATTTTTCGATTAGTTTATGTATTAATAAATTGTTATAAGTAATATAAGATGTGATTTTTAACCGACTTAAAAAAAGCAGAAACTATCAGAATAGTTAGTGAGTTTTTATATTTTTTGCTAACGTGTTTATTGCTATGAGTGTTTCTTTTTTTTGGTAGTCATAGAAAGGCTTACCACAGTTTTATGTTTCCATTGCCTAAAAAGCAACAATTCTCCACAACATTTTTAAACGTTTTAAATGTAAGTTAAATGTTTTCTATTATTATTATTATATTTTTTAAAGACAAGAAATAGTAAATAGTCAAATAAACGAAGAGACAGAAGAAGAATGGCCATACATACATATGTATGTAACTGATGAAAACAAGTAAATGCTAACACCTGCCAATTAAACCTGATATGATACGTTTAGTGTTAACAGTACACTACACTGACAAGATTTATTTTTCAATATTTATCAGTTTGACTACATACTAAGATGTCTCTGTCCACCCCACACAGGAAGTAGATAATAGCTGTGTTATTTTGATGATTTGATCTGCATCTCGAATTTCGCGTTGAATTGAATATTTTAAACTGTAATCAAGAACAAAATTTTTAAACGTTGCAAATAATGCATCAAATTGTAGTGATTTTAGCCATGAACTGAAAAATTTATTGCATCTAGATATTGTTTAGAATTTCAATACTCTATCTATCTATAGTACTATTGTATAAAGAGGAAAAATTTGTTTGTTTGTTTGTTTGTTCCTCCCGCTTTCATACAAAAAGTACTTATGATGATATTGAGATGATGATATTTTGTATATGCGTGACCTCCTGAGTGACAGGCTATACGTTGTAATTAAAAAGTGGAGAAGGAAATGTTGATCAGAGATATTTATGGTCAATTTTATGGGTGTTTTACGCATGATCTACTGAGTGACATAGGCAATGTGTTACAATTGTGAAATAATTTTTACTTTTCAATCGATCAATATCTACTGATTACCAAGTCATTTTTATTGAATAACGCTCTTTTACAAATAGTGCTTTGCGGTGAATAGAACTTCTTAGTGGTTTATTCTAAATCAATGAAAAAAAAATTGTTAGTTTAATAGTATATCTAGTGCTTTTAATCGAAGGTTTGTATGTTTTCTTTAAATTGAATAAAATGGCCATCATGTACTTTTGATTTTTAAAATAAAAAACAAACTTCAATTAAGCACTAATTTTTAATGCCTAGAATATTCATTTAGATCCGTCAAGTCATATACAAAATATAGTGGCCATGACACGATATATAAAAATGTAGTTCAGGGAAAAGCGCATTGAAATCTAAAATTTCGCTTTCTGCCATCAATAGTAGAAAAGTCCTGCGATTATTATAGGATACGTCTAAAACTAAAATTGGATGAACTTTAACAAAATATTGTTATATGAGGAAACGTAAAAAAACATGATTTTTTGAAAATGTTAACTTGCCCTAACCCCTTAACTGAGTCCAGTTTTGAACCTACATATCTATAGTTGTACGCATGTGTACAGATTATTGAAATTCCTCATTAATTATAATAGGTCAGCCCAAGAAATACCAAACTTTCCTCAACACGCGTCCAGCTTCAATGGAACTGGAAGCAGTAGAAGCAGTTTCTGAATTAGCCAAAGCACACAAGTAACGAATGGTCCAGCAACAAGTGAACCTTTTACAACCCCCTTCCTCAATTTCAGAGTATGGTTGCACATAGCGAATTTAAGCACAGCCGACGCCATCCCCGTTATTCAAAAATGCAAAAGAAGTGGAGGCAACCTGACCGTCGAGACGTGCCATCACTATCTTTGCCTGGCCGCCGAAGACGTGCCGGACGCCTCCACTGAGTACAAGTGCTGCCCGCCAATTCGGGAAAAGGCCAACCAGCGCCGCCTGTGGGAGGCGGTTCGAAGCAAGGACATCGACGCAATCGTGTCCGCTCACGCGCCCACCACCCCCGGCATGAAGTGCCTCACATTCGGGAAGAAACGGGGCGACTTCATCCGGGCTATGAGCGGGATTTCCTCAATTCAGTTCGGTAATTATTAAAAGATCAATAATTCGTCAAGAAATTCCCATTATTCGCCCCTTTAAGGACTTTCCCTGTTCTGGACAAACTGCACCCAGTACGGCTTAAAAATGAAGGACGTTTATAGGCTCATGTGCAAAAACCCAGCCAAGCTGTGCGGCCTCGATGATTTTAAAGGGAAAATCGCTGAAGGGTACCACGCCGATTTCTGCGTTTGGGACCCGGACGAGGAGTTTACGGTCACGTCCGACATCATCCAGTTTCAGAATAAGGTGGGTGGCGCAAATGCCAAGGCCACGTCCTTGCATTGATTACTAAAAACCTCCCCCTCCCCCCGTAGGCGAATCCCTACATGAACAAGCAGCTCCGCGGAGTGGTGCACGCAACAGTTGTGCGCGGGCTGCATGTCTTCCAGCGGTTCGAGAAGTTCGGACAGCCCCTCGGAAAAGTCGTCTTGAAAAGGTCGGGCAAAAGAATCGTGAAATTTGAATAGATACAGGGCCAGGTAGGCCTTCTTCTTATTTACTTCCTTTTTCTCAAGAACCTTCGTGACCTGCACGTGCGTTCCAATCCAATCCACATTACATATGCAATCCCTCCAAAAACCCCCTCCTAATCCCTGCTTCCTGTCCTGTGTCCCTATACCAGCGTAAAATGCATGCGTCATTCTTTTTTATATCAATCGTCACTGGATATGCCTTCTATTACGTGCCGATTACGTCATCCGTCAAGGTCAATTAGGTGAGCATAGCTTTTGATTGCTTTGCTGTGAAGCTGACGTCTCATTCCCGTGTTCCGTTCAACTGGATGATAGCTGGATTCTTCCATTCCATTCCATTGCTCTTGGCGCAACGCACAAGGCGCGGGCATTGCGTCATCACGCAAAGCGCACTTTTGGACCTTTATTTGTGGTTGTGCGCTGCTCCGCCTGCTGCGAATGTGTGCGCTCTATTCGAAAGTGTGCTGCTCTTCGGTTTTCCGTCTCGGCTCAGCCCCTCTTCGATCTCCTCGACCAATTCTTCAAAAAGACAAGGTTTGTTTATGATTTCCATTAATACGTTGGTGATAAGCTCTAGGCGGATTCTGGTGTTCAATTGGTATCTTTTCAATGAAAAGATTTAAATTAAATTTATTCGCAACAAAATGCTTTAAAACTTAACGAACGGGTCACGTAAATTTATGTTTTTCCATTGTGACTTGCTAGGACAGATCACGTAGATTTAGGTTTTTGCTTGAATTTTTAGTACGCTGCGTTAGTTTTTCATTTAATGCACAGGGTTATTTTTTCTTGGTACCATTAGTAATAGCACTATCTGTCTGTTGATTTTACTGCGCACTTTTGCTTTTTAGGTGGTATTTTTAAGGTAATTTCGTATAGCAACTGTAAAAATGGCAAGCAGTGCACTTTTGCTTTTTATAGGTAGTATTTTTAAGTAATTTCATAACCGTAAAAATGGAGAGCACGAAAGGATTTTTTGCTGAAGATGATGAAATTTATGCAGATAACTTATCCGAAGTAGGAATTGATAATAATTAGAGAAATTTGATGAAAAAATTGATATTTCTAGTGAGAGTGAAATTGTTACACCCAGGAAATAAATTTCGGATGTTACTGTCTTCAGAGTATTCAGAACGTGAATTTGAAAGTAATGTCTTGAATACAGTTCGGGTTCCACTTCAAAAGGTTTTGAATGTTTTTTTTAAAATTTCACACTCGTAAAAAATACTATGTAGATATGCTAATAAATAATTTTGTAAAATATTATAAAAAATTATGTTAAATCAACTACAACGCTTTAAAACCATACATTCATGATTATTTAATTCTCCTAAAAAATGCCTGGAAACCGAGAAAGACAGAGCAGATTCGACCCGTTCGTTGAGTGTTAATGAATAATTTGCCTTTATTTAAACCTTTACTTAGTAGCCTTTTAATAAGAGAAGGAGGAAGAATGGTCACAAGAAGAAATTAAAAAATAATAACGGAAAGTGGTTATTTATATGCCTAATCTCCATACAAAAGCAAACCAAAAATATCTGCAACTCTGTCATTCGCATTGCAATTTCATCACCTATCTTGCTCATTTTGGTCCACAGCCGCTAGCTTTTTCCTCTGTGTGAGTTAAACCATTTTAAAGCCATTTGGCGTTGCCACATGCAATTCAGCGCATTTAGTACAGGTTAGTACTCGAAAAGTTGCAAAGTCAAAATTAATTGATGTTAAATCGGTTGTTGTGGTTTGCCGGTAAAGAGTGCCAAATATTTGTGTCATAATAATTATATTTTTATTACAAAATGCCCTTTTATTGGACCGGTAAGTGAAGCAGTGGCTGACTGACATTTCACAACTACATTGCTAATATGTGTACAGACTTGATTTGTCAGCAGTTGGTTTTTTGGTTTTGGTTTGGTCTGGTTTTTTATGGAGATTAGGCATTAAGCGCTTTTTAAAATATCAGGCGTTTACATTGGGCACTTAATTACAATTGCGAAGCGTCTGTATTATTTCTCTACCACAGACATATTATATAAATATAAAGATGGACCGGTCAATCTTCTGTCTCAAGTCGCCGCCAATTTGACAACCTACTGCCACAGAGGGACGAGATAAGATATGTATATAAGAGTTTATATAACGCTGTATACTATTTTTATCGCATTGCCTAAATAGGCCTATTCCGTAGATTTTTTGAATACGGAATAGCTGAATGCTGTCCAAAATATTTGAATTTAAATATTTGTTGAAAAAAATTGTTAAAAATACTAGCTTTGAATTCAATTAATGTAAATTAAAATCATTATTAATGCCGTAAATAACCTTTACTTCCTTAAATATCTTCAAAGGATGCTCAATTTCCCGTCTCAAGCGACCATCAATTTGACACGGCACGCACGTCTTCCCCTTTGGCAGCTCCGGTGAGGATCGTGGCCTTTATTATGTTTCTATGTTAATAGAATAACTAGTTTTCGAAGTCCGAACTACCTATCAGAAAATAAATAACCTTTCTCTCATCTACACGTAAAAATAGTCAGTTTCACTACGTAGCAGTCCAGTATGTAGATTAGTGCAATATCTCCATTTCTCTTACCTTAGATTTATACTTTCATATATTTACATACATACTATTGTTAATTATTAGTTTAAAATTTGAATATTTACTTTTCCGCATACCAATCTTTAAATCTATTTCTCGTTTTATGAAAAATTCTGCCCTGGGATTCCCTAACGATTTAGAGTTTAGAGCTTCTCTGTTTACAATTAATTGTATGTCTACTCTTAATAAATAAATAAATAAAGAGCTTCTCTAACTCACACAAGGTTTTCTAACTTAGAGCAAATCGGGATTCCCTAAACCACTTACAGTGATGTACTAGATTATAGACTAAATATTACATTTTTGCATGAAAAATGACAGTTCCGCGAGTGAATTGCTCCCGATTGGTTTTAGTTTCCCTTTAAAGAAAAAATAAATGAAACCTATTTAAGAAAATCGGAAAAATATTGCAATTTTCATTTGTAGCAATCAATATAAATAAATCCATACTTACATTTTAACAATGATTTAGAAGACTGATTGATTAATTTGAAATTTTGTATCAACTCCCATGAATGTTCGATGGTAATCTGGGACTCAAAGCAATACATCTGAACAAACGTTCGCTTTAAAGGCGCGACAAAAAGAGCGACAAAGCGAAACGACTAAACAGGCACTAAAACTTTTAACATTAGATTTGCGGATATTGACTATATATGTACATATTTTTTCTGAAATCCTTCTTTTTAACGGACATATTAAAATGTGAATTGTTTGTAAATTATTTATTACTTTAATTTACTGTTGGCTGAAAAAGCTAGCTACACGAGAATACCTCTCCTCAAAATATTCGTATTCCACTCGTCACGGAACACAGTGAGAAAATTGGTCTAGTTGCCGCGATGACGAACCCTACCCACACCGGGGCAGTTTTAAGTGCGCGACGAATCGGGCGCACCACTACTTCGGTCCGCATCTTCGCCGCGATGGTGACAAAAAAATACCAAAAATTTCTCTTTTTAGTGTAATCTCGTAATCGTTGCTGTGTAATCGCTGCGTACTGTCTGCGGCGGAGAAGTGATCACACCAGCGCACAGTGAGCAATAATAGCAGCCCCGAACAGTGAACACATGCAGACGCTGGGAAAAAGTGATTTTTGACGTGGCTCCAACTTTATTACGTATGTGCACAACATAATTTTTGTCAATTTTCGGTGGTTAATTGCTTCCACACCGACTGTCACCTGCGGAAATTGGGAATCATCCGGAGTAAACAGAAGAGTTTTTTTTTTTGTCCGCGTTAGCCCAAGTGGCTTGGAATTTGGAATATTTGGTGGTGACTTTCGTCGGGCCCCCGATGAGAATGTTCCGTCGCTGAGTGGTATTATGGTGTCATCATAACAACGAGGGACTTTGCAACGCTCTTCCATACCGAAGGGGATTTTACGAAAAAGGCGGGTGAGTATTTTATCCGAGTCGTGGAATTTATCGCGGCAACGGTCAGAGATAGCGTGGTACGGCTGTTCCTGGAAGTTATGTCGATTGACGAGAGGCAGGCGGGCTCGTGCATTGTTGAACGCACTATCCTGTTTTTGACGGGTGAAAGTTGGAGAACTGTGGTACTGATATAACTCGAACTCCCCTGGCGGCTGTTTACAGCGGGAATCTTTTGATTACATACTTCAGTTGGTACTACCAGCTGGGAGGGATTTTTTTTTTCTGGTGTTATTCTAGAAGTAATTGGAAGTGAGGAGATAGTCTCATTGTTTATACGCTTAGAGGATGAATGGTGTGTGGGTTTGTTTATTTGTTGGTACACAGCTGTTTGCATTAACTTCCGCTGAGGATGTATGGTGAATCCACCCGCCTATTTCCCGATTTGCAATGGTGATTAGATAGCACTGTGTTAAATTTTAGAAAGTCGAGTGCTAAGGTTCTTCAAGAAGGCGAATATTAAAAGAACTCGAATAAAATAAGCCAGACAATTTACTTTGTATATATAGATCTAATAAATATCTTAAATAAAAGTGTTTCTCATTCTAAGAATTTTGTGCAACAGTTTTGTGAAGTCTCATTATCCTTTCGATTTGGCAACATTCCTCAAAAACCATCTTAGCGGTGGTGAGTTTTATCATATGAGAAACTGACGTTTTATACTCAGTGGTGAATGTCTCTACTAAGCCAGAAGGAGCTAAATTTAATTCGAAGTGGTTTTTTTGGAACTTTACAATATTTCGTGAAGATCCTAGTTATCATTGAAAGTGCATCAGTTAACATTTGCTACTTTGAACAGACCCCAAAAAGTAGCCACTGTCGGAAGATATCCGTTTGACATTTGTTTACAACAACAACTCCAGTGTCATCAGTCTGGATTTTATTTTGCAAGAATTATATTCAATATTTCGGTGTTGTGCTAGCAACATATCAATAGAATGAGTTTATAGCGAGCACGAGGTGGTGATTAAAGGTACATATTTACAAACCTCAAAATAATTACGTTTTCATTAACTTTAAGTTCAACACATATGACGTCATCAGCAAAATAAGATTCGTCACAAATGCTAGAATTTTAATTTGAGAAACACTGCTTAGATTGGGGGTTGTTTTTAACTTAAAAAAACACTTAATATAAAATTAATTCTACCTGAACTGAGTAGGCGTGCAAACAAATTTTCATATCCTAAAATTTCAAACTACGAAATGGAGCTGAAGAGAGCCAGTTGCTCCAACATATGTCTGCATTCAAATGACCCGCGAGGTTCTGATCGCGTACCACTTATTTCACACGTTGATTTGAGAACGGACTGTTTTTAAAACAAAAAATTTGAAATTCATAAGATACTTAGTACTAAATTTTGTATAGTTAAGGAAAATGCCCAGTCAATAGAAATATTTTGTTAAAGGAAAATCTTAATTAAAATTATATATAGTTTGTACGTTGTTATATGGGAGGAAAAACTTGCACTATTTTTTATTGATACCTATCTTGAAAGCAATTAAGGGGGTGACACTTTATCCTCCTTATAATTTTTATTTAATTTATTATTAAGTCACGGACGATATGATTTTTATTTAATTTAATTCGATTTAAACCGCAGGATAGCTTACTAACATGACCTTTTGCCGATTGTACTCGTGCAATTTGGTGTGTCGCCAGAGACTTGATAGTATTGCTGTGAGTCCCTGTTAGCGGAGTTTTTGAAGTTAACCGAATGGTTCACTTTCAAATGCCGGATCCAAGCCATCGTACGCTTTCCAGCAATCGCTGATAATCGTATTTCCTGACAGAATCCCTTTTTTTATAAGTGGTATCAGCGTCGCTGCGTTCCGTTGCTCAACAAGCACCAGGAATATATCTCCGGTCTCTCAGCATATACCACCAAAGACCCATTGCCCTTTCACTTAGTAGCCCCTGTGGTATTTTAGATTCGTCAATTTCGACGGTCATGTTTTCTCCACCTAAAGTTAAGGAAATAAAAAATTTAAATGTTTATGTAGTCTTATTTTACATAATATTCATACCAATGGGTTTTTCTTGCCTTATGGCATGGTCTACAACGACTTCGTAGCAGAACGAATTCCAATCCACAACTGTCTGCTTCGCTACTCTAACTTGGACTTGTAATTGTCTTTAGTTCTACATTGGTTACAAAAGATGAGAATCTAAAAGTAATTATTCCATTTGTAAATAATATGGAAAAGTACATACATATATGGGAAGGGAAGGGTATAGGGAAGGTGACTCTAAGTGACTAAAATACTCGATTGAAATATTTTACCGACTATTTTAGTCACGTAGAACGAGAAAATTAATTGAAGTCAAAGGTAACTGAGATGAATTTACTAAAAATTTTGAATTTTATTAAGGAATTTCAATTTAAAAGGTGCTTTTATAAGCTCTTTTCGATCCGATTCGCGTGACAACGACAATAAGGCCCAATATGTATGAAACTAGGAAAAAGTTCAACGGCTTGCTTTTTTTCGGGCACAAATAAAAAGCCAGCTTAGCATTTTGAAATTTTCGGGAGAGATACATTGAATACTTTGCTTTTGGAAAATGTAAAAATCCTAAAATTAATTTTTCCAAATCTTCAACTAGGCATGACCTTTAAATTGTGTTGTAGCCAGCCTCTCCCGTATATTCGTCGCTGCATTGCACTCCCATCCCAATTAACTATGTTGATTAATTCCCCTCTGGTGTTAATAGGACTTGATCCTTTACCGTACCCCATAAGACGAAGACGACGATGGAAGACGATGAAATTTGGTTTGAAGATCTAGGAAACCAAGGAATAGGTCCACCTCATCTAATACATCGGTTACAAAATTTTTCATTTAAAAATACCATCAAAATGTTACCAAGTATGCGTTATTGTTCCATTGTGTTGGTGAAACATTACCCTTAAATAATCCGGAGAGATGTCTTCAAGTACATTTTGCAGTCTATTCTCCAAAAAGCTCGCATAAATTAGGCTATTAAGCACTTGCGACAAAATGAATGATCCTATTAAATCGGCGATGAGACCAGCTCAAATATTAACTAAATTTTAGCTGAAGACACTTTCAATCGCCTTGCGACTTGCCTCTTGCAGTTTCAGGGCTTTACCCGATTATTTTCTGTTCGATGTTGGCAGATTCTTTCGATGTTGCGATCGAGATTCCCTGCGATTTCAAGTTAAACTTCTTTCTCTTTAAATCTTCTAAGATTTATTAACAAAAAAAAATCCAGATTCAGAGACGGGTTTCCTATTGTTTATAAATCCGGTGATGAAACTGCATCAAACCCCCAGAAATATAAACTAATACGAAAGGGCAGAGCCATACAAAAACATTACCCGAAACAAAAAATATTTACATATATAAGGTTACACAAAGGGCGTGCAAGGGCTAAACTTTAGACGTTTTGCTGGAGTGTACAAGTGATTGCCTTGCAGGACAGATGAGCATAAAAGGTTTTGCTACGTCATGGATGTGGGTGTATATGGGCCGTACAGTGGCCGTACAGTGGCCGTTTTACGAAAAGAAGGGGAGGAGTACAGGAGTCGTACAGCAAGTATTTCGAAGTGAAAATGAGCATTCAGGGACTGTTTCGCGGGTTATAAATTAAAACTATTAGCAAAATTAAATATTATTACACATAATATTTTATTTTGGAAGTATGGCTAATTGTATGGATGTATCGTGCTTTCTCATCTAAGCAGAGTAATTTACCGGAAGTAGTTCAGAAATTTTAACTAATGAATAAGGAAGACAAAGTATTTTGCAAAAGTCGCTTGCTAATTACCCAGTACTTATTATTGTCGTCTTCTAGAATTCCCGCTTGTGCGCAACGGGCTTTATACCTCCAAGGAGGAGAATTTAATTTTTTTACATCCACTTAATGAATGTCACAGTCATTGATTTTTTTCTAACACTTTTTGAATATTCTTTTCAGGCTCTAAGAGGGCCTAAAGGGTAATAAATCCGCGAAACATTTTTCTCAAGCGAAAAGTCGGCGTACCCGGAACGGTGGAGAAAGTAGCGGTGCTGTTCAATATGGACAGTATTGTGGAGGAAAACGGAAACTCAAGTTTGGATCCACTAGGTGAAACCGGAAATCAGCCGACAAGTGATGGTAGCATCCAGCAAAACTCCTCAAATACAGTCTTAACGACCGCAGCTAATATCGTGCAATTTATACCAACACAGAGCATTCAGGTAAACGACACGTTCATATTTTTGTTCCCTTTGTGCTGAATTTCAGTTTCAGAATGCACCTATCGTCCTGCCTACAAATCCTCTTAACAATGCTTTTGCAAACGCTTCTCCAGAAATTATAATTTCATTTTATTTATTAAAAAATATACAGACAGCGTAAACTAATTCTAGGCTCAATCTGTAATACAGGCGAATCAATCGTCAGTCATACAAACAGCTGCTAACGTGCATTCTGTCCCAGTGACGCTTTCGAAGGGAGTTCTATATGTAAATAAGCCGAACACTGTAATACACACAACGTCTGGGAGTACATTGCAAGTTCAGGTAAACAATTTAAAATGTTGCTTTTTGGTTTATTCTAATATTTATTTTTAATCTCCAGATTAAGTCCGAAGCCAATGCGCAACCAACACATATAATCGATACTAATAGTGAAGAAAGTTTGACTGATGAGGATTCACCAAAGAGGCGGAGAGAGTTTACTAGACGACCATCTTATCATAAAATTCTTAAGGAGATTAGTGGGCCTGATATAGCAGGTAATTTAGAAATTCAAAAAAGTTTTTATTAGTTTAGAAACGTATTATTTCTTCTGATCTATAGCTACAACACTCCAAATAGCCAATATGAATAGTGGCGGTGAAAGTGGTGGGGCTATTAATACAATTGCTACTTCTGGGGCAGGCACTGGTACAATAATTCAGTTGGGGCATGATCCCCCGTTTTATATACCTGGTAAGTTTTTTTTTTATTTTCACACAACAAAATTTTGTCAGGGAACTCATAGTTTAGTAATCAGTCGAAAAAACTTCAAAATTTTATCTCAAAAGATATTTTGGGGATGCTTTTGAGTATTTTACTTCTTTAAGAAACTATGAGTCTGTTTCCCGTTCGAAATCCCTCGGTTCTTTTGAGGACTTCAGGGTGCAAAATCTTAGTATGTATTTCGTAAATATTGTACATACATATATTGGGACTATTCATCGTTGCTATTGTTTTAGTTTAGGGTTCTGTAGTTCACTTAGCCAAACCCACAGTCCTTGTGGAGTAATGTGTTTGTCCGCACAAGTGTATGTCAACTTGGTATAGCCTGAACGAAAATGAGGCGTAAAAAATGAAACATAACACAATAACACAACGTGAAACTGACACAATAACAAAACGTAAACTGTGAACTTTAATACATAGTTATGTATATGGGACAGACCTAACTGCCTGTTAACGTCGGACATTGTGATAATTAATGTTAAGAAAAATTATTTTTATAAGTATATAAAGGTACTATACTGATGCCTATTACAAGTATGTTTGTTTATTTTTGTAACTGATTTTCTAAACGTTTTTATTTTATACCCATATTACAGTTTTTATAGTTCAAAAATATGATGGCACCATATAGATTATTTCGTCGGCTATTTTGTATTACCTGCAATGTTAGTTCTTAAGTATCGGCAACCGACCGTCGATTTATGTGTTTTTGGCGTTCTACTAAATAAACATAAAATAAGCCCTTTTTGCCAGAAATTCACTAAAAAATGTAACTTATAATACCCAGTTCTACGATGCACTTCAAATTTTGTTTGAAAGATCTGATTGGTTAAAATGAATCGTGGAATATTCCATTTATTAAAATTAGTGAAGCCGTTTATGCTCTAGAATGATTCTAATGATGCCCGAATAAGTTATGTTCTTTTAGCTTCGCCGTAATCGGTTAAAAAACTTCGGATACTTGAAATTTATGCCAATTTGCACGAGTGCAATGTTAAAGTTACATCACTAAAAATAGTTCAACCACCATCCTTAACTGCAAATTTCTAGCAAAGTTTTTAGTATGCGGAATTAGTGGAGGGGTGCTTCGGCGTTTAAAATGGTTATTTAATTTTAAGCAAGAAATGTCTGTAATAATTTTACCGTAGGATCAATGGTTTCAGAGATAATAGCGAAAACTTTTTAGCTAATATGGCGGCCTACGCTAGCTCAATACAAGGTCCATTATTCAGTTCCGCATAGTAAGAACTTTGTTAGAATTTCAAATTTAACAATTTTTACCGCACATAAGCTGTTCTGTATTTGTTACAGGCAGTCTGAAGGGTGGGCAGAGTCAGGATTTCCCAAGCAATATCAACATTGTCCACCGCTTCTGGGAAAAGTCCTCAATAATATTATTTATACGGCTTATGGACACCAACAAGCATGCACTTATCGTGTACAAAGACGAAAGAATGATTACTTTATGGATTTTATCCGATTTGGTTTGGGCAATGTCGACCGTGCCCTATCAAAATGGGCGATGTCAATTACAAACTTTACCGGTTTGAGGTAGGCAAGTGCGTGCTTGTCGCTGTCGATAAGTCGAATAATAATCATCCTTCAAGAGCTAGCCAACAATGGTAGGTAATATTGGCTCTGCCATTTCGAAGTTTGCCAGAACACATATACAGTTCTAAATTTAAGAAAAAAGTTTTGGGAATGTTTAGATTTTTATTAAGCTGAATGAAGCAATTGATTGAGAAAAAACTCTTTTAATGCAACCATATTGATTATGAGAAGGCATCAGATCGCTCTCAGTCTTTTGAACAAACCCAATTTCTTTTCGTTTTTGCTTACTCTACAATGTTTAATAAATTTACATGTTTAATTGCCTTACTGGCTTAACTGTGTGTCCCACCTCCATTAGATATTGCTTTGTTTAAAATTTTTTCTTTAGAAAAAAATTGCAAAACATAAAAGGGATGTTCTTTAAACTCCATCTACTCAAAATCGCCAAAAAATGTTTGTTTAATTTCGACCGCAATACTTTCTTATGCCTTGTCGAGTTATTTTTAAAACTTTCTGCTTACAAGGAACGCAAATAACTTCCTTTCTTGACTTCAAAGTGTCTACAAAAACTACTGAATTATGATGCGGTCGTCAAATGAAAAAAGATTTACTTATTTGATAAAATAAAGTCTATTGTTTGCTGTACAGATCGATATGTACATAATAGTTAAGTTCTTACTCCATCCAGACTTATACTCGTGAATGGCAATGAAGAGGTAGGGGGTTACATCTACCAAAACGCATAGAAAATTATGACATTTTTAGGAAATGGCTTAGGGTATACAAAGTTAACAATAAAATAAGGATAGCATGTTACTTGAATGTTTAAAAATGTTTAAAAAACAATTCACAAACAATATATTTTTATAAAAAATATATCGTATATGTATGTAGGTACATATAATGAGAATTAGAAAAGTTCTGATGAAAATTGGTGTCTATAATATACTATTGATGGATATATAATATAATATTGATGGATCCAAGAAATTTTAAAAGGTTATTGAAAAGTAAGGTTATTTATAATAGAGAATAGCACTGTGAAAATCTGATAATGGTATTTACATATTTTCGATTTTTTTTATCGATTTTTAATTTATTTTTAAATTGATTTTAATTTGCAAATTTTTGTTTTAAATTCTTTATTTTTATAATTTCCTTGCTTTACCAAATGTCTTTCTTCTATGGACTGTATTATGTCATGTGATGGGCCCAACCACTGCACTGACATATAGAATTGGACCACTCGATTTGCTGTCTCAAATGATGCACCCTTTTGACAGTTCTCACCTAAGGAGAGTTCAGATATAGAAGGCATATATCTGTCTATTTCTTTCGCATTATGCGAGATAGGGGCTTCAAAAGGCAGACAATTAAAAATTATATTAATTTTATTTGTAACCTGCACGCTTAAATCTGATTACCCTAAAAGTAGCATCAAATCTCAAATAATTTCGCGGCGAAAAGTTTATGAATAACACATTTTTCATTGAAAAATTCTCAGCAAAATGTTGAAATGCTCTGTTCTGGATATGCGGTTTATATCGCTAAACAACTGTTTTAAGAACTCAAAAGTAAAAATTAGAGCACTTTTGTGTTTTTCTGTATACTTCACTCAATTTTGTTACAGTAAAAGGACTTAAACGCAATTAATTCCGCATTGATTCGCCGTATTACGCCACTCAAGTTTTTTTGTGGTTTTTGTGCCATTTTTGTCGTAAATCAGACATAAGATAAGAAGAATTAAAAATATGAGATAAGAAAAGACTAATTTTCATAATTTAGTAACACAATTTCTACCGAAAAATTAGAAATTTTGTAACATTCAGTTGTATCTTACAAAGGGAGTAATTTAATGTTTGCATTCCTTTGAAGTGACTTAAGATACACATAAGGGATTATTTTATAATTTTTGGAGTAAATATTTGATGGATTTATGCAATTAAAACGGACTAATGCCCCAAAAATGCATTTGACAGCAATTCAAACCCACACCTGACTGCTCAAAATCCGTTAATGGTGTGAGCAAGAGGGAACGAGAAAGTGAAAAAATTCAGACCGTCTGATCTCAAAATAAAGACAAAAAGTTCTATAATTTACATTAAAGTAATTCTCGTTGCAAGTAGCCGTTTTTCGAGAAAAAATTTCACAAAGTTAAAAAATAAATAATAAAAAAATTAAAACTGAAACAACGGCTACGCACAACAAGTTATTTACTACAAACATTTTGGGTTTTTTTTTAAATTGAAAATCGGACAATTAAAGTTAGAGTTATTGGTTCTAGCCGTTCGAACAAAATCGTAGAAGAATGCGATTAAAACTTAAACTTTACATGCATAACTGTGTTGATTTCGCTCACTTAAACGGATACAGTTTCGTAACTTTTACAAATGTATGCTCATATTTCACTTCATGTTGTAAAGTTACTTGGGCTCGTATACATATTCTACGTCTCGTAAACAAGATGACCTGAACATACTTCTTAGCAATTCTCGTAAATAGTCACATTTGTAACTTGAACTGTCATTTTCTGGCAAATATTTCTTGTGTAGATTCAAAATAAAACCCATTTGCAAAGAGAAAGTTAAATGCCAAAGAAAAGTGAAAGTGAAAGAAAACTTCATGATTTGTTAACTATTAAGGCCAACTGGGGTTTCGTGATAGTAAATTTGCTTAATTGTTTTTAATTTTATCTGAATTAAAACATTCGAATATTTACTCACATTACTCTTTAAATTAAAAATCGCACACAAATCTAGTTAAGATAAAACAACTGTTTTTTTTTCGAGATAAAAATATATGTATGTGTATGTGTATCCTCTTCACGTCTGTAAAGCTTCATCGAAATGATAGGTTGAACGGTGTAGGAGTCTATTTGTACCAAGCAAACACATAGATTTTCGCTTTATATAGATGAAATATTTTGTAAATGTTTGGAGAAGTCCAGATTATTAATTCAGTTACCCCGAAGACCCCCAAATATCAAGTTTGATGGAAATTGCATAAACTTCAAAATTTGAAAATCCGCCATATTGAATTCGTAAATTTTGACAGTTTAAAAAGGTACAGGTATAAAAACATGGGCGTATTCGAATACAGCATTTTGTCAAAATTTCAAAACAATCCGTGCAGAACTTTAGTAGATTTAAGATTTTGAACAAACGAACATTAACATTTTTATTTATATGTATGTAGATAGATATAAGATTATGATTTTTTATTTTTATTTAAACATCAAGGTAAATTAAAAACATGCCATTTTTATTTTATTTAATAGTTTACTTTGCATACCTCAAAATATGTTCATTTTCGATGTGTTGAGTAAATGTCACCTCCCAGCAAGCATGGCGAAACGAAAAAGTTTCGCTTTCTTATAACATGGGTGATAACGTTTTTCGTGGGTAATATCGTATTTTTATTGTACTCCTGACTTCCGTCGGGAGAAACTCTTACCCCGAAGGCGATACATCTTGCTTGATGAAACGAAGTCGTGTCTTCCTTGAGATAAAAAGAAGATGCGTTACAGCAACTTGCTACCGTTTCTTCCTGATAATTCATCTTTGAAGTGAAAAATACATCACAGCAATTACCTTCTTTCTTTGCTAACCAAAGGAGAAACCACTTCAGCCTCCTGCATTTCCACCTCAGGATAGTTTGGCAATATCATCCATATTTCGCCGTGACGATATTTCATCCAAATGTTTGCTGGGCTTAACTATGTAAAATAAAGGATCGTTGTGTTATAAAACTCAATTTTAACGGTCAATTGCATCCGCTGAACTAAGCAGTCTATTGCAAAAACTGATTTGTCTTGCACATAGGACGTTGAAATAAAGCTTTTGTGGATATTTTGGCTTGGCCAGATGGTTCCGTATAGTGAAAAAACCATACTTCATTATTGATGCCCCATAATTTTCTTAATTGCCATTGAGTGGGTCATTTCTATTTGGTGGAGTTATTAATATGTAAATCTTAACATAATGGAAAACGTTATTTGCAATTTCACTTTATTTCCACTACACAGGTAATACAGTACTTGCTGAGGACCAGTCACGAAAGCGTGAGATTCGACTGCAAAAGAATCGAGAAGCTGCTCGAGAATGCCGTCGAAAGAAGAAGGAGTATATAAAGTGCCTGGAAAATCGTGTAGCAGTCCTAGAAAACCAAAACAAAGCCCTCATCGAAGAATTGAAGGCCCTCAAGGAGCTCTACTGTCAGCAGAAGAACGATTGAGATAGGGCCAAAAAAACCGACCTGAAGTAACCAATAGTTTTTGTAACATAAGAGGAAAGTAAGGAATCACTGACCACCGTCTTGAGGACGGAAGCGGTATTTTTGTACACAGAGGAATCTATCAACTATTTTTATTGACAAGGTGGAACCGAAAAGGAAGTCAATTCTTTGTTATTCGTATTTTGTTAATAATTTTCCGATTGCGCTAGTATTTGTTTAGTTGTTGTGAACTTCACATACGCCAGAGACCCATTTCTTCACTACTATTAGTCGTTATTTAAATGTCGCCGTTCGTAATAAAAAAGTCTTCTTAAGAAATTTTTAAATACTTTTGATAATGCTTATGACAAGCGATTAACAGCCGCCGTAAAACTGAAGGTGTACTTATGTTTATTTTAAGATCAGTTTAATTGTTGCGTTATACAGCTACTACTCTAATGAGCATCATATGTTATATTTTTGCGAAGCAATTGTCGCTAGTGCGCATATGCACGTAAGCATTTTCAAAACATGATTTGATTATCACAGAGGTATTTAGGTAACTGAATTTTATAGATTTTTAGAGCTACTCCGTGGAGTTTATTGCTCCACCAGGTTCAAGAAATTTTTTTATCACAAGAGATTGTGTCATAATGTAATTGGGAATCCATTGGCTATAAACTTTTCACTCTCAACCGGAGACACGTTGTAGGAATGGATAATCGATAAATAGTTCTCTTTGTAAATAGACTACTGTAAAGAAGGCATATATAGTTAATTATAATGGATACAAAAATATGTATTTTCTATATATATTGATATAAAGATACATAACTATTAAACTTGCGAAATAGACATCTGTAAGTTATTGTATTTAAAAACATTTTGTAAGAGGTTGATGCCGGATCCGAGCATGACCCATTAAGCAAAAAGCGAAAAAAAAAATGAGAAAATCATGGAAAAATAAAAATGTTATGTAATTTTAAGTTTGTACATATTTTGTTTTTATTCTTCAACGAGCTCAGTCATAAAGGCACTTGAAATGCTCTATTTTTTTTTGTTTTTTGAAAATGGAACAATCTGATTGTTTATTCTCGTCTTCATTGAACACTTTTCACAGTAGCATGAAATGTGACCAAAACTTTATAACTTTCTCCGTGAAGTAAGAGGTTTAGTAGGTTTAAGGGTTTATGGCATAATCAAATTGGGATTGACAGTCAATATTGATATGCTAGAACAAGACAACAGTATCTAAAAGGTTAAAATCACAATTTTAGCGAATATACAGGGTGTTCAAAAAGTCCCGGACCGGTTGAATAATTTGAGAAGTATGCGTCGCTCAAAAAAAGGGTTGAGACAAATTTCCCTGGCTATCCGACGGCGACCTCGGTCGCGACCTTGACCTTAGCTTGAGAAACGAGTTTTTGGGATTTGGGTTGTATTAACATACATAGTAGAAATTAGAGGACTTTTTCGACCAATAATGAGTACAATTTGCAATATTAAAATCATCGAATTACCAAGCAGGCTACAGCTTCAAAGAAACAATCATTAAAACGTTGTATTATGGAAAAAGCGAAGTAAAGGAGCGGCTCTTCACAATTTAAAAAACACTTTTCAATTTTTAAAAATAATAAAACAATTGACCGTCTTTCCACAAAAATATTTTATGTTATATATATTGATATTGAGTAGTAATAAACTAATAGTAAAAATGACGATGTCATACTGCGAAAGATTACTATTTTTTCATTTGGCGTGAACTGTTCTTAAGTGCGGTTTCAAAATACGTCATCATCAGTGAAATCAATTAGTTTTAGTTAGTCTCGTCTTGTTCTAGTATGTTTATTAGTAGGTTTCAAAGAAATCCCCATATCAATTTTATAATTAATGATTTTTTACCATTCTGTGTACTGAAAAAATACATCTTTAAAAACAGCTACTAACAAAATAATGATATGAGGAATTTAAATCAAGTTTAGATTTAAGATCCTAGATACCAAATGACAGGAAACAACTAGTAAATGATGTTGAAGGAATTTACATATGTATGTACATACATCTTTTATATATGAATGAGTTAATATCATTGTCATGTTTAGGATCAAAATTCTTAGTTGATATTATTTCTTCAAAAAATTAAAATTAGAGTTATTCATAAAGAGCTAGTGGATAAACTCGCTGCGATTTTGTTTTCTCAAAACACACTACTACTTCAAGGTATGAAGGGAATTAGAGCTAGCTGGGAGCAAATTGAAAGCTTATGTATTGTACAGTATCGGATAAAGCTGAAGAAACTCTGAGGAACCCTTGATTGCTCCTTAAATAAAAATAGCACGAAGTATTAGTTTGATATGAGTAACAAATAATTGTTTTCTCCAATAGATATTTTATTTAAAAACAAACAATAAATCTTTATTTTCTTTAGAGTCTTTTGCAGCGGTAAGAATACAGTGCAACCTTGATATAACGAATCCGAGGGGGATTGGAAAATATTCGGTATATCAAGTAATTCGTAACAGTGAAGGTTTTTATATAGAGGTTAGATTGGTCTAAGATTCGTTTTATGAAGGTGAGGAAACCTCAACGAACTATTCTACTTACCCTGAGCGAACAATTTCTACTAGTAAAGTAAATAAAACACATTATTATGAAAACATTGTATTTTTATTTAAAACAAAATAACGTTAAACAACAAATGATTCTCGTAAAATTAATTTAGCGTAACTGAACCTGTCGAGACATGAATTTTTGTGAAATTTTGTATGATGGATTAGTACGATACATTATATAAAGGTTATAGGTTTACAAAAATCGTTAAACAGAGGTAAATTATACCTTCTATTTATATTCTGCTGGTGATTGAAAATCGTTATAAAGAGGTTTTAGACAAAATTTATTCGTGTTATAAAGGTATATTTTGCTTTGACTCTTACGGAAAGTTCTAGGGGATTTCGAAAAATTCGTTAAATCGGGGAAATCCTCAAATTTCGGTTCGTTATATTAAGGTTGCACTGTATTAACAAAATTTTAAATTCATAGGCGGACAAAAATAAAGAAATTGTAGAAACTTAAATTTAAAAAAACGCAGTAATTATGTATTGCCTTTATTTTTGAATACCGCTTGGCATCCCTTAGCCATTAAAGCCACTAGATTTATCAATTCTTAATTTTATAACACTGTTCGATTCTCTTTTGCAGGTTTCGTATAGTTCATTCTGATTTCGAAATGATTTGCCACTAAGTTTACGTTTTGCGATGTCATATAAATTTTCAATAAGATTTAAATCCGGCGATTCGGATGACCACTTAATGGATTAAATTTTATTATATATCATTCCGTTTTTCAACTAAAACTGCTGTATACTTTGGATCATTGTCCTGTTGGAACCATTGGCATCCTCCGCATATGGCGACATGATGTTTTCTAAAATTTTTGTACTGGAATTGGTCTATTTTTTCATTAATGTATTTTCGCAAGTCCTATCCCTTGCACCGAAAAACATCTCCACACCATTCATTGTATGGTTACAATAAATTGGAACGAGTCTTTTTCCAATGGATCTTCTTATGCGGGTCAGTCCATCCAAATGAATCAAATTTATTTTTGATTCATCGGAGAAGAGTACTGTCTTCCATTTCGCTACACTCCAATTGCTGTATTTTTTAATGAAAGACAATCGATCCCTATTCTTTTTTGAAATTGCAGGCTTTTTCGCAGGAAGTCTTGAAAGTAAATCGGCTTCAACTATAGTCCGTCTGCGGGTTGTTGTCTCGTTGATATTTAGGCTAAATGGTTCCACTAAGGCTTTGGCGGATATGTCGGGTTGCTATTTTTATCCTTATCATCAGATTATCTTCCTTTTGGGTAAGTTTTTGCGAGCGGCCACAACTTTGAATAACTTCTACCGTTCCACTAAAGTAATATTTTTTAATCAGTTTCGAAATCACGGACGTATGAATACCATATTTCAATCTAATATCTTTTTGTGAAATACCACTCCCATATTCTTAATAATTTTTGATTTTAAAATCATATTTTACTTGTTGCAAGTCATTTTTTAACAACATCTCTTCAGCTCGGTGTAATAGCAAATTGTAATCGCTGACAAATATATAATGCGCTTCCAAAATGTGCACACTCAACTTTTATTTGGCTTTACTACTTAGAAACTATACGGTGAGGATGGGAGGCTAAATGAAACACTATTTCGTTTAAGGTTTGGTTAGCGACTGACTTTATTCTAGCGAGAGCTAAGACTGAGAACGATTGAGGAACGGTACTTACTGAACTCCTACAACACTGCCATCCTGACTTTTAATCGATCCGATTAAAACGTCTCAATCTTAATCGTTCTTTACTAACAAGTAAAGTTTCTTCTGATTTAAATTCATATGCGATGAATTGAAAAATTCTTTGAAAAATTTAAATAATATTCTTAGCAACCGAAACATTAAGTACATTACATTTCTGAGAATAATTTTTCTTCCTAGCTTCGTTAACATTAAATATTTCAGAAATTATGATAAAAACGATGATCAGTAGTAGTAGTAACCAGAGATGAACTCGGTACACTTCGCGAATGGTTATTATTGCACCACGCGTGCTAACTGTTAAAGGAATAGCTCGCTTTTGTGGCGTGAATTTGACATTGCTGATGGCCTTCGTCAATTGGTGGTCTCCTTCTTCCATAGCATCCATAGTCTGCCAGAAAATTATTGAAAGGGTACTTTGTGCTACCGGGGACATAAATTCATTGCCCTTTACCCATTGGTACCCACTTCCTGCTAGTAATTCTAGAGTTTGAGCAACTCTTACTACTGCAGTGATATATGTAGTCCGGGTACCTGTTGGCAACTTTAGAGTCTCAACTACATATTTAAATGCCTCCTTACTGTTGACCAAACCTTTTCTATAATGTTTTTAGTGGATGTGGGGCGAATAATAACAATACAACACTCTATAACTTGTTTTATTAAACCTTTATTCACGAGAACAAAACTTGAACAATGTCTCCCTTTTATTTCACAAGATCGAACAGAACAAAACGTCAGAACTTAACAACGACTTCATGTCTGAATGGATAGGCATCCTGCGCCCAGTGAACTTAGAATAAAAGACGAAAACTCTCCAGCAAAGACTCCCTGTCTCTACACTTACTCAATCTAAATCTTTGGAGGAAACTGAATTTAACTTTTGTTAGGGAAATATGAATATGATACAGGATTACGAGGAAGCTCGTCACAATTGACAATAAACACAATATTTTAGTTTGAAACAGTTATATATTTTAAGTAAACTTCTTGCAGAGATACACGGCACGTCTGCCTTACTCGGATGTCGCTCGAGTAATGAGTTCTGGTCGCAGTGGCCGTCGGCCCCACACATGTATAGGTATATACGCAAGCATGTGACGTGTGTGCATGTATCGCAGTGATACGAGGTTGTTCCATAACAGGTGTATGTGTTGTATTGTAATGACATGAGGTTGGACTATAACACACGGCCATCCTTGCGAGTAGCTTGGTCCCCAAGCTCATGTTTATAGGTAGACAACAATTATCAGTATACATGAAAATACATAAAATAATGCTTATTCTAGTAAATGAAAGTACAAATTCATGAATTCAAATGGTAGACAAAACATTATCAGAACGTAATACATATTCTAAGGAACAGAAATACAATATGTACAGTAATATTCTTCTTACATTACATAATCATCAAATTTTTTTGGCTTATTTCTAACTCTTTTGGTGTTCATTTCATTTGTATTCTTAGGCTTATCAAGATTTATTTTTACACTAATATTTTTGAGCTTATCCTCTATATCGCTATCAGAACATTCATCTTCATCAACATTTTTATTAATAGGGTCATTGTTATTTTTTATTGATTCGCATTCATCTGATTCATCACAATCATAATTTATTTCATCACTATCATCATCTAATTCATTTTTATTTTGTAATGCTCCTCCTCCAAGCCATAATTTTAGCTGACTAACATGTGCAGTTGTCGAGCGTAAATCATTTTTTGCATTTAATCTTTGAATACCATATGTTTCAGAAGGAAGAACTTTAGTTATAACCATAGGTCCTTTATAACGCGATTGCAATTTCTTTGATTCTCCTGTTGCTACAGGTTTCGTCTTAACAAAAACTATGTCACCTATTTTATATTTTACATTCTTAATTCTAAATTGATCATAATATTTCTTGTATTTCTTTTGTTCTACTTCTAAAGGGTGTTTTTTTAAGAGCTTGTGGATTTGAATTTTAAATAAAACACATACAAATTAGAGAAATGACCAAATTTTTTTTTATTTGTTAGATACTTCTTTGGCATTTAACATTTGAAAACAATTTCGGGCATATGGCCACCACGACTATTTCTCACAAAGGTCATTCTGGATGTCCAATTTTCAACCACTTTTTCGAGCATTTGGGAGCGTATCTCACCAATAACGCGTTCAATGTTGGTTTCCAAAGCGTCAATAGTTGCTGGCTTGTCGGCATAAACCAATGACTTGACATAACCCCAAAGAAAATAGTCCAATGGTGTCAAATCACACGATCGTGGAGGCCAGTTGACTGGTCCACTTCGTGAGACAATGTTGTCGCCAAAATGATTCTTCAACAAATCGATTGTTTCGGTCGCAGTATGGCATGTGGCACCATCCTGTTGAAACCACAAGTCGTCAACATCAATGTTTCGAAGTTTTGGCAACAAAAATTCGTTGATCATTAGGTACTCTGTACCGGTTGCCATTGACGGTGACGCGTCGTCCTTCCTCATTTTAAAAAAAAATAAGGACCGATGATCCCACCGGCCCAAAGACCGCACCAAATAATACTTCTTACTCTTGTCGGTGGCTTTGCATCCAATAGCGTAAATGTAGACCGAAATTTGGTAATTACGTTACTTATGGTGATCTCGGATGGACGATTATGCGCACCATAATGCTCACGAAGTGTTCTATATAAACATTTTTAACCGAACACTGATTTTGAAAATAAATTTCCACGATTTGGAAACGTTGCTCCGGAGTCAATTTATTCATGATGATTTGCCAAACAATACTGAATACAAATGTCACTTTGAAGTGCCAAAGTTACTATCAGTGAAGCGCGTAATCCCTATTGAAAAAAAAACCTCCTAAAAAAACACCCTTTATCTTTTGGCGAATCTCATTCTGAATTTCTTTTGGTATTTTATAAGTTTCTGACTGTAAAGTCAAAACTCTCTCTTTCCCTGTAGAAAATCTAGGTATATAGCCGTACAAGGCTTCGAAAGGAGTTTTTCCCGTCGTTTTACAGACCGAAGCATTCAGATCTCTTTCTAATTTAGAAATTTCACTATCCCAATAACGACCATTTTTCTTATCATTCAAATTAACTTGCAAAACAGGTAATAAAGTCTCATTTAGTCTCTCAACTTGCCCGTTGGCTTGAGGATGTCGGCTTGAATTAAGTGTATGCGTGTGTAAGACCCCAAAATAAAATATGGGGTCTTTTAAAAAAATATAATGAAAACTGAAACTGACTGTAATGTAATTACATAAGGTTGGTTCGTCAGGATTCGGCGTTGGGCACAATCACGTCAGCAGCTCTCACCCTTTAAAAGGAAAAAAAACAATACATGAGTCCCGGGTAAAACAAAACATGCAAATCATATTTAAACTGAAATCAACATAATGATGACCTCAATCAATGAACCGTACTTTCAAATATTTTATCCAAATACTTTAATACAAATCACATAGATAGAGGAGCAAACAGATACGAGTAGTACGCGGAGGCAGACACGTCACACGTACTGATTATCCAAAATGGGGTGTAAGGGCGAACTCACGAACACCCCTAGAAAATTAGGTGCTAAACACCTTAAAAATCTAAGTGCAAGGGCTAACTCACGAGCACTTAGAATTTACCATTACTGGTGCAGGCAACGGCACAGTACAAGGGCGAACTCACGAGTACCGGCCTAGGCGCAAGGGCTCACTCACGAGCGCCTATCAATCATAATCACAAGCCCAGTCTTCAGTATGAGTCCAGGCCATCGTTTGGCCTGACTCCGGCAAAAAGCTCCCCATCTATGTATTTCACCAATACAATAATTTTACCAAAACAATTGCAAATTTCCCGGTTCATTGAAAAAATAACATGTAGAGTGCACTCCCAATTAATACAAAAGATAATAACTAAAATACATTTAAAAAACAAACAAAGACAAAATAATAAGAATAATAAAAAAAAACACATCTTCTGAAATACCCGCAAACTCCGTAAGTGAAATTCACTCACCCAATTAGTCTTCCTCTCCACTTATTAAAACCAGTAACCAGTAAATAAAACTCCTTGAAAACTTGACCCGCACCTTTAGAAATCTATCACTAGACTGAAAATCAATTCTCTGCCTAGTCAGATTTTTGGTTAAAAGTGTGACGCATTCTCTTCTTTAAAAGAAATGCCCCCAAACAATATTGCATTAATATCAAGGTCTGACCCTCATAAAAACTTCCATATCCTTGCTTACACAAGGGTATGGATACGCATAAGCCCCAGCGCATCTGGGCAAAATTCTTCCCGAACATGCTCCGCTGGCGACGAGTTTCCTTAAAAACGGAATCTTCGCTGCGCAAGTCATAAAAAAAAGGTCGAGGTGCGAATGCGCATCCTCATTAGGGAAAGCGACCCGAGCAAAATTAAAACAAAATACTCGTGCGCATATGCAGAATTAAGGGAGGTAGTTTTTTTAGGAAAGATTCACAACCAAAGAGTTTTGTTAAAAAATAAAAATGTTTTTATTTAAAAGAAAAAAATTCCTTTCGCCTTTACACGTGATACCCTGTCTCTCAACAAAATTCTTGAAATGTTCTGCTGTGAATGCAGTTCCTCTGTCAGTGATAAAGCGCCTCGGAGCACCGAATCTACTGATAAACTCTTCTAGCTTCCTTACTGTAGCTTGTGACTTTACATTAGTCACAGCATATAATTGACAAAACTTAGTCAAGTTACAGATCACTGCTAAAATGTATTGATTTCCGTGTGTTGATGTAACAAATGGACCTAAGTGGTCGGCGTGTACTACTTCGAATGGACGTGACCCAGGAGGTATCGGATGTAATTCTCCCGCCTGCTTACCGGCTTTCTTTTTTGCAAGAATACATTCCAAACACGACCCAATATGCTGCTTCACATACTTTTTCATTTTAGGAAAATAATAAAATTCTCTGATTCTCTGTAACGTCCTTTCTAGCCCAAAATGACTCGATAAATCATGACAACGAATAGTTAAAGCTTTTCTAAAACAGCTTGGTACGACGTACAATTCTTTTTGATTATTTTTCATATCAATCTTATATAAAAGTCCATCTCGTAACATGTATCCATTGACTTCACCTTTTTGTCGCTTAGTGCGCTCTTTTAGCGGTTTCTTGAGAATCTCGATCTTACCTAGTAAACGTTTGTCGCTATGCTGGTACATGAGGATCTCATCTTCATACGTAGTTATTTGAAATACACTATCCTGTTCTATAGCATTCCCGTCGCGTACCGGTGCCCAAGAGAGGGCATCAACGTGTTGCATGCGCTCTCCTTTCCTGTGCATCAACTCGAAATCGAACTCCGCGATCTCGTTAACCCATCGTATCATTTGTGGATTCTTGGAGGTTTTCGCGTATATCAACGCTTGACAGTCCGTATATACCGTGAATTTAATTCCAATCAGAAAACCTCGAAGTCTGTGCATTGACCACACGATTGCGAGCATTTCCAACTTACTGGAGTGATAGTTTTTCTGAATCTCCGACGTACATTTACTAATTGCATATACGGGATGTAGTTCACGCGCATTACCCCCCTGTAACAACATTGCTCCTAAACCCTCGGCGCTCGCGTCCGTATGCAACTCAGTAATTTCGGCTTTAGGGCTATACAAAGCGAATACAGGCTGAGATGCAATTTTTGTCTTTATAATTTGAAACGCCCGAATTTGGTCATTACCCCATACAAATTCGACATTTTTCCTCAGCAGGTTAATTATAGGTGCCATGATGCGCGAAAAATTCGGAACGAATCGTCGCAGAAAACAAGCCATACCGTGAAACCGTCTTGTCTCATGAACATCCTTCGGCGCAGGATACTCGACTATCGCGCGAGTCTTCTCATCGCTCGGCCTAATGCCTTCGCCACTTATTTCAAATCCCAAATAGTTAATTTTTTTCACGCCGAATTTACACTTTTTGAGGTTAAGAGTAAGTCCCGCATCTGAAAGCAATTGCAAAATCTTTCGAAGTTTTTCCATCAATTCGCCCCATGAACTGGCAAATAAAAACATGTCATCAAAATAATGTACCACAAGATCTCTATGCTGACCGAGAATTTTGTTCATTAATTTTGCAAAATAAAAAGGAGCGTTCATTAGCCCGAAAATGGCTCTTTCAAATTGCCCCGTGTCGTCTGCTGTTATAAACGCGGTTTTCTCTTTCGCCGATTCACTCAAATATCCGTGTGCCAAATCAAGCTCTATGAAAATATTCGCGCCATGCAACTGCTCCAGGCCATCGTCAATATTCGGCAAGGGAAAATTCATCCGAACCGTATTTTTATTCAATCTTCTATAGTCTACGACCATTCTCGGTGTACCGTCCTTCCGTTTGACCAACAAGCACGGACTTGCATAAGGCGATTTCGTTTCTGTCACTAAACCTGCCCGCTTCCACTCTGTTACGATCTTATGCATCGTTTCTCTTTGCTCTCGATTCGCGGAAAACGCTTTTGAATAAACTGGTTTGACTCCAGGTTTCTCAACTATCTCCATTTCAACTAAATCTGTACATCCGAGCTCAGAATCATTAAACGCAACACATTGCCTATAATTATTCATGATATCCAATAATTCTGCCTGCTCACCGTCACTTGTCGACAAATCAATGTTGAGATCTTCTATCTCTACTGGTTTCTTTGAAGGTATTAATACAGGTATGCTTTCTATTTTTAGAATAGACTTACTCAGTTTTCTACTTACATTACTATGTCCATTTTTTTTACTGTTATTATAAATTGGTAAAGAGTAGGGCTCGCCGTCTATTTTCACATCTATAAAACATATCGACTCTTTTTCTATAGTTGTAGATTTTTCAACCTGAATATCTGCTTTGTTTTGTTTTTCTATTTCTACTTCTGGGAACATGTTGAAAATTGAATTATTCCGATAACAAAATTTCAATTTATCATCATAACGAACGTAAACAAGGTGTTCTAGTTCTGTATAATTTCTGCCTATTAAAACCGGGTAAGCTTGAGAATCATCAGGCACAATACGCAAACAGATATTTTCGGCTACACAATCGTCGATTTCTACATTTTCGTAAATTGCAGCCTCCGACACAAACGTTTTTTGATCGGTTCCCCAACTCTTCAATTCACATCTAGTACGCACGATTTCAAAACCACGCTGTATAGCACATAATGCTGTTATGGTACACGTCGAGCTTCCTTGATCAATTTGACCTACTATGTATATATTTCCTACTTTAATATTTTTTATGAATTTGCTCGCACGAGTTTTATTTTGCAGGGAGAATTCACTGATTATTTTAATCTCGTCTTTTGTCATGGGTTTAGGTTTAGTACAATTCTTAGAAATATGTCCAAGTTCACTACAATTAAAACAAACAATAGGTTTTTTCTCTGGACAGTCTTTTACCAAATGCCCGTCCTTTTTGCACCGGTGGCAAGGGAAGGGCGTACTTTTCTTACCCCTACTTTCCGAAAATTTTGAAGAGTCGTTCCTCTCGTTCTGTTTGCTGTGGTCTCCTTCGCCGGCGTCGGGTGATGTCACCGCCGCCGCTGCAGTTGCCGCCGCCCCCCGGTGTTGATACTCCGACTTATTGATATTTGCACGCTCGGGCGCCTCTTTGATTTTGCCGAATGTTTCTCGTCTTGACTTCTGGAACTCTTCTAATTCTTGGATATTCCAACGAAGCTCGTCTATGGTGTTGTACGATTTACTGATTATCGTGTTACTCATTTCACGAGATAAAAGTCCCACAGCAACTTGCGTTTTTATTTCCGTAATGTCAAGGTTCAATGCACTGCACAAACGCACTTTATCAAAGAAAAATTCCGTTGCTGACTCGTCCTTTCTTTGCACTCTCGCGGACATTTGTTTCCATTTTTCGGTCGCACTCTTTGGTTTTGTGAACGAGGCACGAAATGCTTCCAAGAATTCATTCCAAGAATTTGTCTTTTCTTTATTATATATCAGCCAATTTTTTGCCGCCTTTCTCATGTGGCTTTTTGCCGTTTCCAGCATCACAGCCTCATTCCAGAAATTACGAGGACCCATAGAAATAATGTTTTCTATCCATTCCCTGGCTTGAGCTGATCCTTCAGTACCATAGAAGTACTCGATGTTTTTTGATAGGTCCGGCATCACACTGTAGATCGGCATTACTGTCGGAATTTGCCGATCTTGCCAGGGTGGCCCGAACAACATGTCACTTTTTACACCTTTTATACAATTCAGAGGAATATCAGGCATCTCCTCTATGTCACTACCGTAATTTAAGTCAATTTCTTCGCACTCTTCAAGTCTTTTGGTTAGAATCATTACATTTTTCTTAGACACTTCCAGTTTTCGTTCTGCTCTTTTTATTGCTTCTTCGTGCTCGTTGACTGCTTTCTCAAGTTCCTCCTGCCGAACTTCATCCGACCCATCCTCCTTTAAGGATCCAACCTCATCCTGCATCTTCAATAGCTTTCTCTGAACGCTTTCCTTCCATTGCGGAAATTCACCCTGAATTCTTGCATCTCGTGCTTGCGCCTCATTCAACGCCTTCTGTATTTCGGCCTTCCTCGTAGCAGACATTCTTCTCGTTGTTATTCCCACGCTGTAAAAATTGCTGAAGAAATTCTCAAATTCCAAATTCGAATACGCCATTCGTCTCGAGTCGGCGGCATAATTTCGAACTGTCCCAAATTTCACAACACGCACTCGGATGGCTCACGTATCAGGACGGTAAGAGAGACAAAAAAAAATCACTAACTCTCTCCTTATATCCCACTTCTGAATTGTTAGGGAAATATGAATATGATACAGGATTACGAGGAAGCTCGTCACAATTGACAATAAACACAATATTTTAGTTTGAAACAGTTATATATTTTAAGTAAACTTCTTGCAGAGATACACGGCACGTCTGCCTTACTCGGATGTCGCTCGAGTAATGAGTTCTGGTCGCAGTGGCCGTCGGCCCCACACATGTATAGGTATATACGCAAGCATGTGACGTGTGTGCATGTATCGCAGTGATACGAGGTTGTTCCATAACAGGTGTATGTGTTGTATTGTAATGACATGAGGTTGGACTATAACACTTTATTATTGTTGATTCACTAAAAATGTTTAACTGAGCACCCACCTGTGTTCAGGTAAAGTAAAGGGATCCGATGCATCCCTCAAAATTCGTCGGCGCAACCCAAGATTTATTTCGCCCTCATCATCACTGCTGTCTAAAAGCAGATGCCGCGATATCATTTTAAGATTAACACAATTAACACAAGTTGAAGTAACACAAAATAAAAATTTTGGCAAGTGTTTTAACAATTCGTTGACATTTTGTATTGTTCAAATACAGCGGCTCCTCGATACAAAGAACAATATCGAGAGTATCGTCTTACGTGAAGCTAAACCTTGCCATCGAGGCGACGATATCGCCCTGAGACTTCGACCAAACGATCATCGAATATCGAATTACATGATATGGCCCCACAAATAAATAAATTGTAAATAATAATAAAAGTGAAAATAAAATATAAATAGAAACAATAATTTATGAATTATTTAAAATTTAAATAAAATTTAAATGGAGGCCGACCTCCATTACTGGTCGACCTCTACATTCCCCCACAATTTTTCCATAGGGTTGAGGTCGGAGCTAATGGCAGGCCATCTCCGTGTAGGAATGCATTTATCCCTAAACCACTGCCGGACAGTAGAAGAAACATGGATAGGCGCGTTATCTTGTTGATAAATGAATTCCCGATCACCAACATCCTCCAAATAAGGAATTAAGGTGTCCTCCAACATCTCCGTATACAGTTCTGAGTTTACACGCAAAGTGAGGAAGCGTAATGGGAGTTTTCCATAAGAAGAGAAAGCTCCCCATATCATCACACTTCCACCTTGAGAGTGTCTACTCATTCGGGGAGGGTTATTTTTTGAAAGATCATGCTACCCAGCGGGAAATGGGAGTATAACAACATGCATTGAGGAGGCCTCTTAAGGGAGGCGTGGAGTGCTCTATTTTAGCTCTCTCTTTATTGTAATTTTAACACAGCAGGTTCATTGGAAGGGAGCAGTAGATTCGGTAAAATCCTAGTGCACTCTCTTGAGAGCACTTTTGAATGCATCCCTAGCCGGAAATAGGCTATTTTATATATATTTTAGTCACTTTGAACGGCAAAATTAATAGAAGTCAAAGATTACTGCAATGAATTTATCAAAAATTTAGAATTTTTATTATGGAATTCCAAATCAAAAGGCACTTTTTTAAGCTCTTTTCGATTCATTGTCACGCAAGTGAGTCGACAACTGGAATAAGGCCCAATAACTTTTCAAAATCTTATGTTTTTAACGAAATATTAAAAGAATAAAACAAAGAAGTATAATTCGCATTATAATATGAATATTTACATATTTATGAAATAATACAAGATTCATTTAAATAGGGAAAATATATATACAGTTTAAACAATATAAACGAAAATGGCGGTGATTTAAATTTTTAATTTATAGGTTTTTCTATATACTTTATTTTTGGCCTTTCTAAAGCCCTCCTTCATAGCATCCTCGAACTGGGAAAAGCATAAATCCGCGCTCTTAATAGCCTCTGAAAGTACAAAATGTTGAAAAATTGAAGTCAACAGAAATTAAATTTGCAATATCATAACTTACCAAAAAGATATTTATTGAAAAGTCCGATTTCTCGTACTGCTTTTTTCTTCTTAACTCCATCCCAGTTAATCTTCAGAATAACGTCCTCTGTAAAAAATAATTCGAAGCAATTCGAAACAGTTGTCTTGCCAATAAGTTGCTTGAGATTTCGTTATCTGTAATTTGATCTACATGAAGAAAAATATGTAGGAAAGGAAACTAGAGAAAAACTTACCAGCTGTTCCTCAGGAATATTCTCAATTTTATTGTCGATGTTTTTCAAATCTTGTATGGATTTAATTGGGAAAATATCAATGGTGTGTTTTGCCGGATACAATTTCCGCATTATTTTTTGCAGTAATACATCATGTTCGGCTAAAAGTTGTTTTTGGGTTCCCAGATTTTCCGAAATATTTTTTAAAAGGGTATTATTCTCATTGAGTTTCCTCAGAATTGACATGTTAACATTGCCTGTAAAAAAGAATAATAATTTTGAAATGTAAATAAAATATGTAATCGGGTGAGGGAAAAGTATGGAAACCTCTGAATAACTTTGAGGGATCAAGTACTTGAAACAAAAGTTGTCGGTCTTGTTCAGGTTGACTTTACCCCGTATTTTCATTTAAAATTTTCAAGTTGACCTTCAATAAATAAATAAATGATCTTGAAACTTGACTTCAAGATCAAGATCAAGTTCAAGGTCGTGGTCAAGTCAATCTGAACAAAATCGATTTAGTAACCTAAATTTGGGTGATAATTTTTCCTTGTGTAGATAAAATTATTTTACCTTCATTTTCTTTATTTTCCTCTTTCTGCATACCCAGGGTTGCGTCACACCGAAAAACAGGGGTTGGTTTGTGTAGGCCACATCAACTTTAAATTTCTTTGGAGTCGGCTCCATTTTTTCTTAAATTAATTTTTGAAGGTGTTAGTTAATTTAAAATTAATCAGGGCTATTATATTTAATCCTCAGAGGAAGAAGTATCACTTTCTTCGCCAGTTTCTTGAGTATGTTCATCTATGGAACACTTTTTTTCACTAATATAATTTTTAATTAGCTTAATAACTGCATTACACTTATCTGTTAAATGCTCATAATAGCTTATGTTTGATTTTGATTTAAAAATGAAAGCGTTACTAAATACAAGATAGGATTTAATGTTGTTCATCTGCGTTAAATCACATTCTGCTTGCGAAAGCAAACAATTTTTTCTCCATAGCTTTTTCGCAGATCTGCTATATGGAGCTGCAGCGTAAATAACTTGCATATTTTCAATTAATTTATTCACAATAAAAAATGGCTCCATGTTTTTTGTAAAACATAGAATGGGGATTTCTGTAAACTTGGAAAAGAACTTAATTAGGCGCAGGAAAAAAAATTGCTAGTATGTATATGAACACTTGAACTGATGGTATTTTTAGGATCTGGAGGCCATGACCGGAGAAGATATAGTAAAATTTTCTCAAAGTTATGATATCGCAATCTCTGCAATAAGAAATCTAGCTGAAAATTAATATATCTATATACACATACAAATAAAATGACTACTGGACGGTTTTTTATGAAAGTGGGTAGTATCTATAATTGTTCTGAAATATATTTTAAGACATTTTATTAATCAAACAAATCTTAAGTTCTACCGCTAACAAAGTCGCGAGCACAGCTAGTAGACATATAAAAAGGAATTAAGAATGGCATTGATGCAGTAATGGTATTAAAACAAATTCTTCTTCTACGGGAAAACAAACGATTTTACAGACAATATCGTTAAGTTCGAATATTTCTTCATTTTGGCAAATATCTTTGACAATACATATTCCCAATGCGTCCATAGAATCAAAAGGCTCTTGAAAATATGAGTTTACTTGCAAAAACCTTCGGCCAATTACATACTTTACTTTTTCTGTATCTTGGAAAAACCCTGCGATTTTTATGGGAACTAAAGGTTTTACATAACAAAAATTATCAGGTATTTCTTGGCTTAAATGAAACATGTCATGATGATAATTTTTGTATACAGGGGACGATGCTATTTGTACTCTTTTTCTCAACAAATTCTTTCTAATTTCTAATTTTCTTTTTCTGTTTTCATTATGGTTTCTATTCGTTTTATTAAGTTTAAATCAATACATCCCTTGAGACCCAAGATCGGAACTGAATTCGTGTCAACAACATAAAACTTTTGAGTTGATATCGTGTTCTCAAATATACATACCAGATCCACTTCCCCTATAGTTTCAATTACATGTCCACCGTACGCATGTAAATTTATGCTCGGTTTTTCTATTTTTTCTACATATTTTTGCGGCAATATATTAACTTCGGCACCCGAATCTAACTTGAATTTAATTTTCACATTTTCGACACGAAGTTTTTCTATTCACGAGTTAGTCTTATTGTTAACCAAATTTAAAGAATCAATATAAAAATTTCCTTCGTTACTTACGGTTGATTTAGTTATTTCTTTTACATTTTTACTTTTGTTTCTGGTACACACTGGTACACACTACAGCAAAATGATTCGGTTTATTGCAATTGTTGCATATTTTGCCATATGCAGGGCACTTCGCTTTCTCATGCCTTGTCGCACATTTCTTGCAGTTGTATTTGATGGCATTTTGTTTCTTTCCTTGCATTTGCATATTACCCTGATATTTGTTTGACCTAAAATCTTTGTTATAACTTTGATTATTATTATTATTCCTAAAATTACATTTTTTGTTGGATTGATACTTATTTTCTCTGTTATCAGCTGCTCCTGGTTTTAGTTCGTTGACTTGTTGATTTGTTGCTTCTCGTGTCATCTCCTTAACCTGCATTTTAGCTGCTTCAGCGGTATCCACTGCCTTCTGCAAATCCAAATTTTCGATTTCCAATAGCCGCTTCTGTACTTGCTTGTCTGCTACTCCGATGACGATGCGATCTCTAAGTGCTCTTTCCTCCATGTCTTTAAAGTTGCAGTTTTTTACTATTTTCTTGATATCCATGTAAAACGACTCAAATGGCTCGTTCTCTTCTTGATGACGACTATGAAATACAAAGGTTTCATATGTACACTTCATTTTTTCTCGGCTCGCAAAATTGTTCAAAAGCCGCAATGACTTCTTTGTATGATTATTTTTTTCTTCACTCAGATTAAATGAATCGTATAGTTCAACTGCCTCTGGGCCCAAATTATTTAACAGGATGGCTATCTTCACGACATCTGACTTTTTGTCGATCTCTGCAGCGATGGAAAAAATCTCAAAATTTTGCTTGAATCTCCGCCAGTTTTCTGCGATATTGCCTTCCAAGCTTAATTTTTCCACTTTTTTGATGTATTCCATAGTCGATTTTACCTTAATATAGCGCACTTTAGGTGGACGTCCACGTGGTTTTTTCTCCTTTTCTCGTCGTTCTACCTTAACTATTCCCATTCACTTGAATTTAGTTTTTTGTTTTTCGTCTGTTATTGTTCACCAGATTTTAATCAGTTTATTTGATGTTGATCACTCCGGGCTGGCAAAAACTTCTTTTTTCCTTTTACTTTTTACTCGGCTGCGCCATGTGAAGAATGGGCTTGAGAAAGAAAACCACTGCTCTGTGCGCCAGTTACTGAGCGACTGATCTTTATTAACAAGTGACACTTAGAGTACACTAATCCTAACCTAACCCTATGATGCTCAAACTGTCTTAAACTAAGTTTTTAATATACTTCACAGGGGGGAGCACAGGTGCTCGCTCCCTGGCTCCTACGCGTAGTCGTTCGTCCAAAACTGCGGGGGGATGAATCCGGATACCTACCACCTCCTGTAAATTTACCAAAAACTCAGCAAGAACTTTATCATTACTTTGTGGGTGACAGTTTATTTCCACTGAGGTGTAATTTGATGCGGCCATACCCGGGGCAATCACTTTCCATTGAAAAGGAGGTATTTAATTACAGGCTGCCCAGGGCCCGCAGGGTCATAGGGAACACTTTTGGGATCCTTTTCGCACGTTGGCGCGTTCTCCGAAATTGTTTAGATTTTCATCCTAAAAATGCGGAGAAAATTGTTTTGTCATGTGTAGTAATGTACAATTTTCTAAGAAAACAGATAATCTTTACTTTGCCCAAATAATTATGTCGATAGGGAAAATGAAAACCATGAAGTTGTGGAAGGCTTGTGGCGGCAAGACACGGAAACTGTTCTACCTCCAGTTCCTAGATTTGGCAGCAACAATGCAACTAGAGAAGCATTTTCAAGACGAAAAATGTTAACGAGCTATTTCCTAAATGAAGGCAAAGTACCTTTTCAACCACATGCCAGTTTATAATTGTAAACTTTTATGAAAATACATAGGTTTTATATACATATATATTTATATTTTCTTTATATAAGTTAAATTAAACTATTTTTGGGTAATTAAAAAAATATGTTTTTCCCGATCAGCTCTGCCGATCTTTATTCATCGAAAGTTAATTATAGAATGATCACATTGTCGCTTAAAATCTACCTTTCTTAATCTAGGGCGTTCACCTGGGCACCGTCGCAGACATCATGTCAGCAGAATTGCAAAATTCACCTGCGCGCGTGTCCCGGTCACGTTGGTCACGTTGCATTGGGTCAACCTTAGGTCGTTGAGCTGGGCCGTCAGCGATAAATAAAATGTGTCGTTAACTTATACATAGGCCAAACGTTTTTATTTGTAGATATCTTTTTCGATATCGCATAAATATGTCATTATTGCTAACTTGCATTGATTTTTAGTTTCGAGAGGCAACTTATTCATTTTTAAAAGCATACTCCGCAAGAAGAGCTCATCTTCTTCCGCCGTGTTGGAACGTGAAGATTGCGCCTGCATAAACTCCTGGGCTGCGGTAAGGGTTTGGAGAAATCGCTGCTGAACTTCTTCGCGCATTTCCCCAACTCTCCTATGTTTTCGCGGCGTCGAGGTTGAAGATGCCTCAGAAGTTGCATCTGTTGACGTGGCCGTGGGTTGTCTTAAGGGCGGCGGAGGTGACAAAGCTGTCTCTCCAAGGGAATCTGACTCTCTTTTCTATAATTTGATGTTGATCTTAAAATAGAATAATAGTATATTACGATACGAGGGCGCAAAGTAGCCGATTGGCACACGATGGCGCCTGAGTGGGCCATCGGCTACCGCCCGAGTATCGTATCCTATTTTATATTACGAATGCGGAAGCTATTCGTAATAAAAAATAGATTTTAACTTCACTTCACCCAGATGACGAACTGTCAAAACCGCGAATTTGGCAACTAATCTGTCAGGCACTAGGGTAGGACCAGATTTCAGAGTGCTCTCTTTAAAAGAAGAAGATATGGTCTTTAAGTTATGCGCCATAACAAGAGATGGCGCATGACGTAATATTTCTTAAATTATGTTATAAAGTGGGTTGGAAGGGGTCGAAAGGGTGTAAAGGTAAGGAGGAAGGAAAACGGGGGGTGCGGGGGGCGGAGCCCCCTGCTAATAAAAAAAGACGGGTCCTTGAATTCAAAGTGTTGCATTAGATACATTTTGGTTAAATGGAAAAGTACCAAATTGTTCTTGTGTAATTCAGAGCTTTGATTTGCAATTTTAATAGTATATATAACCACAAGAATCTTTCCAAACACAGTGAAAAAATAAGATCTTTGAATTTTCATGTGTGTGAATTAAAATTTCAAGGCGCCTTGTTTTAATTTTTTTAGTTATGCGCCATATCAAGAGATGACGCAGGAGGGAATATTTCTTAAATTATGTTAAAAAATGGGTTGGGAGGGGTCGCGAGACTGTAAATGTGAGAAGGAAGGAAAACGGGGGATGCGGGGGGTAGAGGCCCTCAAAAAAAAAAAGAAAAGGCGTGAAAGTGTAAAGGTAAGGAGGAAGGAAAACGGGGGGTTCGGGGGCAAATAAGAAAAGGCGAATAATTTGGAAACAGTATTTTAATGAAGAAACGTAACATAAGTATTAATTCTGGTATAAAAGTGACATACATATTCAGTTGAATGAAAAAAAAAGAAATTCAAAGTCAAGACACATTTCCAAACAAAACTTGGTTATAAAGGCCTGATTAATTTTTGTTATTTTCGAGGTATATTGAAATGTTCGAGCAATTAGAAATGTTAAAATGGATGTTTTTTAAGTTTTCGTTTATTTTCAGGCCCTCTTCTTCCTCTTCGTAGTTGCGGTTAGCTACTTGTTCATGATTCTTTGTTGTAGATGGCGACGTACACGGTTTGTTTATGATCGTGTTTATAATTTGCTGACAAATTTTTTTTTTATTATTAACCGAATCTTCAACATACCCTTCTGCATCAGAATTTGATTTCCATCCTCCATGTCTCTTGAGAGTGAGTACATCCGCTCCTGAGTCCGCTAAAAGCGTGGCAGAAGTTCTCCGAAATGCATGTCCTGTATAGTTTTTTGCATCTTTGAGTATTAAAAACTCGGCTACGGTTTTTGGCATGTGGCCGAAAGTATTTACGCCAATGACTTGTCCAGTGCATTTTTCATTTCGGTAATTTAAAAAAAATCTGGTCGTATTTAAATTTTTTGGACGTAAGTTTGAATATTTTTTATAAATGTGGTAAAATTCATCATTGATAACAAATAACCGAGCTTTATTGTTTTTAGTGTCCGGAATCTTGACTAAAAGCATGTTGCCCTTATCTTCAATGTCTTTAAGGGTTATGTTGCATAATTCTTGTCGTCTGCACGCGCCTTGAACCCCGAAAATTAGAGCAACCTTTTAGATGATTAATTTGAAATAATTAGAATTTTAAATATATTTGTTTATATGTTTTAAACTATTAATCAATTTACCTTAATAGCCAAATATTGGTTATCTGGAGCTTCTTGAAGAAATTTCATTATGTCATCTGCGCTTAAAACTCGGGATTTCTTACTTCTAAATCCTTTTGATTGGCGCTTCAAAAACATTGTGAGGCTTGAATATGTATTCATTTTTATGTCATGGTTTACATGCATAACACTTTTTAACATTGAATATATTGCCCACAAACTCGAAGGCTTTTGCTTTGTGGACAATTCACTGAAATAAGCAATGAATACTCTTTCTGAGAATGATTCAATTTGCTTTGCTGAGCGCCATTGCATAAATTTTGTATATACTGCCTCATATTTAATTTTAGATTTGTCAGGAAGCAAATCCTTCAAAACAATTTTTGCCCGTTCTAAAATTTCAGAGGGTATATTGTCTTCTGCATTAATATTTGAATTCATATTTAAAATTCACACGATAAAACAAACTATAATGAAAAACAAGCGAAGGAGTTGTGTGGTGTATTTGACATCCGCCGCAAAATGTCGCTAAGTTGACAAATGACAGCCGACTTTTAAGATATTAGGGAAGGTTCTGGAAATGACACCAGCCGCCGGGATTAATTTTTGTTTATATTTTGATGTGATCAAAATTTGTTCTGAATAATCTTAATTTATGATTGTTAGATACTCTATGAAGAATAAATGAATAAGTTTTAACCGGGTCCTCGAATTCAACGGTTTGCACTAGATAAAGTTTGGTTAAATGGAAAAGTACCAAATTGTTCTTGTGTAATTCAGAGCTTTGATTTGCAATTTTAATAGTATATAAAACCACAAGAATCTTTCCAAACACTGTGAAATAATAAGTTCTTCGAATTTTCATGTGTTTTAATACAAAAATTAAAATTTCAAGGCGCCTTGTTTTAATTTTTATTATACGCGATATCAAGAGATGGCGCTGGAGGGAATTGTGTGCGAACTGAACCACCTCCCATTCCGACATGTCAAATTTGCGTGCGCAAAAAGCGATTTATCGCACGGAAAAGCGTGCGGTAAGTTGTATTTACTCCGCATGAGTGATATAAATTAATCATTAAAGCGTCATAATTCAAAAAATGCATACTTTGTAGCCTTCAACAGGTCTTTTAAAAGCGACATATTTCCTGAATATGTCCATCCTTCCCTTTCCATGGGGTCGTCCGCCTCTTTTCCCGACATAGTTCATTTTGCGCAAACTCCTCGCATAACAGTCTCGGAGCTGCTTCCACCTCTTCTTGCAGTCATCAACTGAAATAGAAAATTTGGTAGATCTTCAACAATCAAATTTACAATCTAATACCTACCTTTCATATTAAATTTAGCTGCTATTTCGGCCCATATTTTAATTTTGGATTTTATCAGTTTGTACCCAGGATGCCCCAAATCATATAAAATTGGGTGGGCTCTAACCTCGTCAATAAATTCGTCTATTTTAAAGTAAAAAGTCTTTTTATATACTTGTTTCAACAATTTTTTATTATTTCCGATACGCGCGTATTTCGGCTTACGAGGCCATTTTCAAGGAGTTTACATATACTAAAACTCTGTTATCGTGTCACTCAAATTATTTAAATTTGAATAATATTTGTTGTACAATTCGTTATAACACAACGACACATTTTCTTTTTTTACTGCTAAATAATCCTGTGTCTTGTTCTTGATAGAATATTTGGGTAGAGATTACAGTTTCAATAAAACTCTGAAAATTCAAATTCTTGTTCTTACTTGCTCCTTTTGCACATAATGAAAATGTATTTGATGATAAATAAATGAATTTTGCTAATGTGCATAATACTGCAATATGCCCTCCATGTTTTGTCATCAAATCTAAGAACCTATGCTCAACTGATCCAGATACTTGAGAGAATGAGGGTATAAATAGATCTTCAGGGTTATCTGTCAGTGAGTGGTAAATATCTCTCAATATACAGCCTTGGCCAAAAGTATTAGGCACCCTAGTTTTTTTCAGGTATCTTACAAAATAATTGCTAGAAAGATTTATTTTGTTTGTCAATATGTTCCCAGCAATCATAAATGGTAATTAATGTAATAAAATTTTTCCTGGAAGGACCATAAAACATCTTGTTGGGAAAATCTGTAATTTTGAGTTTTTTGTAAAAAAATTTCAATCTGCAATTACTGCTCGTAATGCAAGCAAGTGCCGAAATATCGTTAGTTTTTTAACGGAGTTTGAAGTGTTAGTCACTAATAGTGTGGAAATGCCTAAAACAAGGGAGCTTAGTGAGCAAGAACGGATGCGAATTCAGTTTTTGCATGAACAAGGCAAGTCTCAAGTTGAGATTAAAAAAACTGTGAAATGTTTGCGTTGTGCGGTGCAAAGTGCTATTAAACGTTTTCTAGACACTGGATCACACAGTAATAGACAAAAAACGGGTACAAAAAGAGTGAGTTCGAAACGGGATGATCGAAAATTGATTCGAGAGTACCTCAAAAATCCGAAAAAAACGTCTTCTGAGCTCGCTGCTGGTCTGCCTGATCAGATTGGCAGGACGATTAGTGCTCGAACCATAAGAAGAAGACTTGTAGAGGTAGGGCTGAAAGTTTGCAAGGCTGAGAAGAAGCCATTGCTCTGAGCAAAAACTAAAAAAGCTCGTCTAAAATGGGCCTTAAAATGTCAATCTTGGACGGAGGCCGTTTGGAATAACGTGATATGGTCTGACGAATCAAACTTTGGGGTAAGCTTTACTTTGTATAATTTCAGTTATTTATAATAGTAGAATCGAGATCAGTCCATTTGTGAACACATTTCATGAATATCGAAAATTATGTTAAATTTTTTCAATTTTTCAGGTGTTTGACACCCCTGGTGTCACGTTTATGAGGAGGAGGGTAGGTGAAGCTTACCTTCCCGAATGCGTCGTGTCCACGGTTAAACACGGAGGGGGCAGCGTGGTGATTTGGGTTGTATGGCGTCCCTTGGAGTGGGTGAAATGTTTATTTGCGAAGGACGCATGAATAGCGAAAAATATATTGCCGTGTTGGAAAAGGTTCTACACTCATCTATTACGAACATTTATGGTGACACTAATACGGACAACATAAAAATCCAACAAGACAACGCGCCATACCATACATCTGTAACCAGTATGCGATATTTAGAAAAAAAAATTTTTGACCTTTAAGAGTGGCCTGAACAGTCACCAGATCTCAATCCAATTGAGCATCTTTGGTGCATACTGAAGCGGAAGATACATGAGCACAGCATCACATCCAAAACCTGACTAAAACAAGTCATCCAGCAAGAGTGGAACGGAATTTCTCCTGAAGAGTGCCTAAAACTTGTACGTACAATTCCTAAGAGAATAGCTGCTGTAATAGAAGCTAAGGGCGGACCGACAAAATATTAATAGTAACAATAAAGGTCAATAAGTTAAACCTAACTATAGCTTTATTTCCCCCTAATTTGCACAAATAAACTGTATTTTACGATTTTCAGGGGGTGCCTAATACTTTTGGCCAAGGCTGTATATGCAAGATTCGATGTTTCTTCCCCCAATTGATTTACTGTAATCCTTTTATTGCTCCATTTAGTAATGGCTCGTTCTGTTTTAATATAGACTTTCCAAATGTTTCTATTTTGCCGTGGGTGAATGATCCTAGATAAGGGGCTACCAATCCTATGTGTAATCCTTTGTTCCAATTTTTTATCTTATCATTATCATCTAGATATTGCATGATATGAAGAATGGTTGTAATGTTAATGCTTCTATAGGAGATGACACTGTTACTCCAGTTATCTCTCCAAGTATAATTAATAATAGATTTAATTGTCATAGATAACCTATTAAAACAAAATGAAGTTCCTTTTACAGGCTTCATTTTAAGAACATAGTTTTCCATTTCCTGTAAAAATTCTATATTATTAAAACTCCGAGTAAAAGCAGCAATTTAGCAGCCATTTAATATATCGAAGAGTTTATTTAATTTTTGAAAACAAGTTGCGGTAAGGCTTTTTCCCTTAATTCAAAAGAAAATTTATTTAAAGCCAGCAAACTCAAAATAGAGGAACAAGCCACATAATGCATAACATGTTTAAATTTGCCACATAAACTTCTCACCATAAAAACCATCACACTTTTCGCCAAATCTTTTGATCTTTCATTTGTTCCAAAATCTTGATAGCCAACAACAATATCAGAAAAATTATCATAGACAAGATATTCCTCAATAGACATCTCATCAAATGATAAAACGAATTCCCTGTCCTTTGATGGCATATTCATTACTTGGCTTTTAACTTTGTTTAAAATTTCAAAATCAATACCTGGAGACAGGTGCTTAAGTTTGGCCCATTTATGCAAAGACGCTACATGTGGCAAATGGAACTGCAGTATATTACGCATAAATGGATATCCGGCAGAAGATCTGTAGAATAAAAATTGGCACAATTTTTTTTCTTCTTCGGAATATACCCCCGGATTTTGCAAAAACATTTTAGAAAATGTTTTCGAGTTTCCGTTGACATTAGATAAACTATCTATTCTTTTAGAAATGTCTTTAGTATATTCTTTCATTTCCGCTTTCCTTTTTTTTAATCCTATTAAAGTAACTGATGTTGTTACCTTATTAGTTAAACTTGCCTGCTGCCTCGGTCTCTCGGTTGTCGGTTTTTTGGCTACTTTTATTTGCGTGCTTTCTTTTCTTCTTTTTCTTTCTCTTTTAAGGGAATTGACGTTTTCTTTATATATGTAATGTCCCTTTAATTCATTTTTACTCATTTAATTTTTATAATAATAATTCGCATCGTATATATATTTTATATTTTTTATTTACTTATTTGTATCTTTCTTTATCCTTTTTTAATATATAAATATTTTACAATAATCCCCGTACCGACTTGCAGGAATGACAGGTCAATAATAATCTATTTTTTCTCTAAAACAATATTCACCCTACGCCTACTAATATTTCTACATATGCCTTCTCTGTTGTTATACAAATTTAAGTTCTAAGGTATTTTTTGCTTCTGCAAAGTTGCCTAAGAGACAAACTAACTTTTCATACACACTCATATTAGAATTTAAAAGAAACGGTTCGTGACACGGAGCAAGAATTTATAACAAGAATCAAATCAGACGGGAACCTGCCACCAATAATGCCGACCACCACAATACCCCCCTCCTAGTGATTTGCTAGAAGAGCGAAAATAAGTTCTGATTTAAAAAAAAAAAAAGTGTATGAAGAGCTAGCCTGTGAAAAATTGCCTTGTTGAGTGTTTTTTTTAGTCGAATTGTAATTTTGATTAGTTTTTTCTGGAAAACATGGAATAAAACATGGTTTTAAACGCTCTAAAGAGACTGCCCCCGAATATCCAGAGAACGACGTCCAACGGATCCTTCTTTAAATTGCTTCAATCTTCTGATGTGATTTAATTTCTGCACATTTGGGCACGGGTTGAATAATAGGTATATCTTGCTTAGTTTTTTTTCTCTTCTATCTTTTCTTAGTTTTAACTGTTTATCTAGTTTGCATTAAAAATATTGTACCATCTGGATTTTGTACATTTAAGATCTCGATCTTTGTACTGATACTAATAAAATTTATTATTATTATTATTATTATTATTACTTAAACATTGTTTTTTGATTTTAACTGTGAAAAAATCCTTATGTTTTTCAATAACTGGATATGGTCCATTGTAACAACTTTTAAAAGTCTCTTTGGATGCATCGTTTCTAACTAGAACATGAGAACACGTCTCTAAATCTTTAAATTTGAAAAATTTAACTTTTGCATGATTAGTCGCCTGAACGGGTCGAATATTGCTGAAGAAGTTTTTCAACGGTTTACAAAATCATGTTGATGATAATTTTCATGTCTATGTTCAATAAAATCCGCCGGAAGTATTAAAGATTGACCATAAATTAACTCTGCTGGTGTGGCGGAAAATTCTTCTCGAAAAGCTGTTCGTAATCCTAACAGAACCGATGGTAACGAATCTAACCACGATACTGCATCATAAGTTTTAATTACTGCTTTTAATGTTCTATGCCATCGTTCTATAAGACCGTTTAATTGAGGGTGATAAGACGTAGTACGGTTATGTTGAAAACCTAGGAATTTAGCAAGTTTCTTAAAAAGATTAGATTGAAATTGTCTTCCTTGATCAGTTATGATTATTTTTGGAATTCCGAAACGACAGATCCATTCTCGAAAAAGAGCTTTGGCTAATGACTCTGCTGAAATATCAGATAATGGAATTGCATCTGGCCAACGAGAGAAACGGTCAATTATGGTAAGGAAATATCTAAAACCTTGAGAGGGCGGTAGAGGGCCGATAATATCCAGATGAATAATTTCGAATCGTGATGACGATAGAGGAAATGATCCGAAAGGTGCCGTGAAATTTTGTTCTTTGACACGCTAAGCAATTCCGGCTCCAAATATTTATGTCTTTGTTTATTGATGGCCAAAAATATTTAGAAGTTTTCATTTTGTTCGTAGCACGCATGTGATAAATTATGAACTTGTAAGAGGCAAAACAAAAACAGAGAGAGAGAAAGCCAAAAGATTGGCTATTGGTGGAACCTCAATAGATCCCCAATTCCCTATTTCCCCATCTTTTTTTTTAATTATATGTATTTATATGTATATACTTATGATACAGGTTTTTCCCTCTCTCAGAACATAACCGGCGTTGGGCCGCAATCGATACCCGCAACTGCAAAATAAAAAAACAAGAACCACAGTGAGCTGTATGCCATTAAAAACAATAAAACTATTCAATTGGTGATCGACTCGGTAGTTGTGGTGGGGATTGAAATTGTTTCCCGGCACGTCATTGCCTAGAAATTTTATGACTCTAACATATTTCATCCTATTTTAACGTCTATTATTACCGGACGGATTTATAATATGGGTTTACTCCCAATTCATTCTGGACTAAAAGCCCAAGGCAATCTGTAGTGCTGAAAGATAACTAGTTGTGTATTCGTAACCACATCTTGTGTAAATGGGGATTCTGAAATTCCCATAAGATGGTCTCTCACCAAGCAGATTTAATTGCCCCTCTAACCTTTCGCTTGCGGTTAGTTCGCATAAACTCATGAAACTCCCAATGTTGCCTTCTGGGACACAGCGGACATAGTAGTTATTAAGTGGTTCATTCTCATGTCTGAATGGAACCTTTAAAGTTTCCTGGCTGTTGCATATAAACATGCTATTCTTACCGCTTGTTTTATTTTATTTTATTTACAAGGTTGATCCGATAGCACAACAGTAATCCAATAACAGTGCTACCGCAAGGTTAAACAACTTATAATAATTATGAAAATAAAAATAATACAAAGAAGAAGAAAGTTCGTAAATTCACTGAAGAGAAAATAGAAATAAAAAGTAAAATGAAATAGAAACAAAAAATTAAATATAAAAAACTTAAATGTATGTAAATATGTAACCAAAGAGAGAGAGAAAAAATGAAGAGAAATTATAAAATAGCGAGGAGAATAAGTGGTTAAATACAGGAATGTCCGATTTCATCTAGCAGCTGTCGTTTAAATGTGAGGAGGCCAGTACTAAATATATCAATGGAGCTGAAATTTAAGTTGTATGATTTCTGCAGTCTAAAGATAGGTGATTTTTCTTTCAAGTTTGATCTGCATGGAGGTAGCCTAAAACAGTGAGCGCGCCTAGATGAGCGAGAAGGGGCGTTGAAGCTGATTCTTTGCAATAGACAGGAACAGTCAAGGAGAGAGTTGGTTAGTTTAAAGAGGAAGATATGGTCAAGATATATTCTACGCTTGGCTAAGGAAAGTAGGTTGAAATGAGCAAGCCTTTCGGTGTACTCAAGTGAGATGTTGCTGAATCTAAACAATAAAATCCGTGTGAATTTCCTCTGGACCGATTCAATCTGCTCAGAGTATGTGGTATAAATAGGATTCCAAACTTGACAAGCATACTCCAATTTACTTCTAATTAATGAATTGTAAAGCAAAATGTAAGATGTAGGATTATTAAATGGTTTACAAATGCGAAAAATGAATCCAACCAACCTGAAAGCGTAAGATACAATAAAAGCTATATGCAAAGAAAAGGTTAATTTAGAGTCAAAAATAACTCCCAGATCCTTTACCTCGGAGACACGAGTTATAGATACATTATTTATTGTATAATTAAAATTAATGGGACACAGCTTTCTAGAAAATGATATTACTTTACATTTGTGGACATTGATTTCCAGAGAATTATTAAAACACCAGGACTCGAGCATTGAAATATCGTTTTGAAGGCGTAGACAATCGTCAGTACTCTGAATAGTTTTAAAAATCTTTGCATTGTCAGCATAAAGAAGACATTCGCATTCGAGATAACTAGGGAGGTCATTGATGTACACTGAAAAGACAAGGGGGCCAAGTATTGTTCCTTGAGGAACACCAGAGTGTTGTATATAAGAGCGAGAGCGAAAGCCATTGAACACCACAGTACTACGTCTATTAGCCAGAAAGGAAGAAAACCAAGAAGTTGTCCGAGTATGAAATCCAAGTTGGGACATTTTAACTAAAGCTCTTTCATGATTTATCTTGTCAAAAGCCTTGGAAAAGTCAGTGTAGATAGCATCGACTTGAGTAGCGTTGTCAAGAGCAGAGGCAACAGTGTCAGTAAAAAGGACCAGATTAGTAGTAGTGGAGCGTCCTGGAAAGAAGCCATGCTGTTGATTCGAGATGAGATCATTGATCTGAGGGAATAGCTGGTTATAAGCAATTCTTTCAAAAACAAGGGAAATACTATTTGAAATTGATATTGGCCGATAATTAGTAATGAGTCCAGGATCACCAGATTTTCAATGTGGAAATTTCAACCGACATACGACGGACTGTGTCGACCAAGTTAGCTGAAGATAGAGGAGCGGGTGTTTCTAAAGCGGCATCACCGGCGAAAGATTTTTGGGAGGAGCAGTTGCTGCAGCGGAAACCAACAGTTCCCTTTTTAATGCTGGAGATAAGATCGTTGGGGATCCCAGAGCAGGCAGCATGATAATGGTCACTACAGTCCACACACATGAAGCCAATGTTATTTTTGTTGAAATACGTTGAGCACTTTGAGCATTTCGGAGCCATTGTGGCAGTTATTGCAGAGGTGAAGAAGATTTGCGACAATAAACGAGGGCAAAAATAAACTGCTTAGCTAACCTCAACTAGAAGGAGGCTCAGGCACCACTCACTGACAGCTCGCGGCAATATCTCTGATAGCGGCAGCAGCGTGGTAAAATTTCCCAATGGCAAATCCACTTTCCTCCAACGAAATATCCAGATATTTTGATACTATTTGATGAAGAACTAATAGTTCAATAAACGAAACCAAAATAAGTAATTATCCGGTTGAAGTTTCTATTAAATTAAAAATGAAAATGAGGCGCGATCTTTATGACAACTGAACTGAGAGCTTCTTCTTCTTCTTCGCATAATTAACGGTTTCTCCCACCAGCTTTGGAACATGTTTCTGAAGAGCGCTAATCCAAGGTGTTATTAATATAGTGTCTTTTGCTAAAGCGTCGTTGTCATATCCTGGCGGTATAATGTCGTCAGGATTCGCCAATAGATTATCCTTCCATATACTTCCTGGGATTGGAGTTCTACTGGCAAACTCTCTTCGGTATCGTTCCAGTGTTCCGGGACTAGAGAGTGCCTCGACTATCGAACGCAAATTACTATATCGTACAGTTTCGGGTTATGGTATCAATTTCTTTTGACTATCATACTCATCTTTGGCCATAACTGGCACATAGATATCACCGCCATTCTTAACTATGCCTATGGCATTAATTAATTTTGATACTGCATTAGGCAGAAAAACGACACGGCAACAGATCATTTCGAATGTCGCATCGACAGGATAATTTGCGCAGTGTTCAGTATATCTTGGCGCAAGAGGATAACTTTCCTTAAGTGACTGAAGTTTTGATTCTACAACAGCCAAGCAAACGCGGTATAACGAATGGGGGTGGTCAAATCTTTTTGGTACGCAGTTGATGTAAATATTGATGATACAAGATTGACGCCAACTCCCCTTGTTGTGACCGGCCAACTCCCCTTGTTGTGACTCTCGGCAATCTACGCCGAAGAAAACATACTAATACAACGCATGCAGGCATGCTCATTATTCTCAAATCGCGGGTACCGGGGAAAAACGAATAACGTGGAAGCAAACTCGTCACGCGTTCCAATAAAAACACCAGGGTGCAAGGGCAAACTCACGAACACCCTGGGACCTGCGAAATTCCACCACAACGCAGAAAAAAAGTGCAAGGGCAAACTCACATGCACTTGAAATGGGATTCGCTCCTTGATACGGGGGCTACACTCGCAAGTATCAAGAACTTGTCACCTCTCCCCAGCTCCACCGATCCATCCACGAAAATAACTAATTAACTCACTCAATCACCAATTGAATCTCTACATGTTTTTTCAAAAAATCATAAATAACAAAAATAATAAATAAAATAAATAATAAATAAACTAAATAGCAGAACAACTCTATGAGATCACTCACTTCAAAAAAAATCCTTTCCAATTAATTTCCTTCACACACTTAAAATTTCCGCACAACTTCATTGTTTGAAAATCAACCTTCAAATGAGACCTTTTCAGTCTCCTTAAATGAAGGAACCGAGTTTGGAACCCCCTGCACCAGCGAGCCTCAAAAAAGTAAACAAGCCGAGCCAACCCAAGCATTTCCGTTAAGATATGCTCTGCCAAGGCGCCACAGGTTGTAATAGTAGTATAATGCCTATACCCGCGATCACGGGTATAAAACATTGGGGTGCAGGCGTGAAGCCAATAACATGGGGGTGCTCTACCCAGAGTCTCAGGAGCGCCTTGCGGCTGCTCGAACTAGCTCGCCGGATGGACGGGGTTCGTTGACTCGGGGCTCGTAGGGCACCACAGGAACTTTTTTTTTTCGCGCTCCTATGGGAAGGGTGGAGAAGCTCCTTCCTTAATTTTTTTGTTGCCCCACACAATCTTCGGGAATAGGGAAAAGGGACGGAGGGAGAGAAAAAAAATTTAAAATTTTACCCCCCCTACGGGTGGGTATACCCCTGCCTAGTTCAACATTGCGAGGGGGGAATGATTATCCCATGGCCCTTCCCGGAATTAAATCAAAACACCTGCTTAGCAGTAACTCATTATAATTTTCAGCATACTAAACTACTAATAGTACAACTTCTAAGATCAACTTAATGTCAATAAAATGTCGGAAGTACAATTAGAAAGATGGTAACAGAAGATTACCACCTAGTCTATGTAACAGGCTTCACAAAATAACTAGAACTGAGTATAACTCTTCGAAACGAAACAGGATTATGCTACTTTCCGAAAACCGACAACTAATATTATAACTCTTTTACTCTTTTGTGTTAAATTTTTTTTCAATCTTGACTTAATTCATTATCTGAGCTTCTATTAGGAAAATTGTAATTCGTTTCATGTACTGGAAGTCGCAACTAAATTTTTTGTGTACCGATCAAAGGAAAAAGTTTGTAGCTATAATCAAAATAAAACACAAGGGGTAGGGTTAATCCAGCCTCGACCTTAAGGTCAACCGGTATATACTTGTAAAATGGACGGATCTTGACCTGTAGTTAGACCTTGAACCATAACCTTCAAAGGCCTTCGCGGAGACGAAACTTGGCCACCGCAATTCTCACGGAGTAAAATTTCGTAACAAATAAAATTGAACTCACTTACCCGGGTATCCTGCAGAGTCGACTCGCTGGATCCCTCGGCGAACACTGGAAAACGAGTAATAATAATTTTTTTCTGGTTGAGGGCACCAAATCCGTTACTGAAACGGTAACAAGAGTTGGAGGCGGATGAACCGTGCTCCTTGGCAAATGTACGCTGAGCCGGCGGTACTTGAACGGTAACAATATGTCTCTAAACCGGTATGAATGCTCACGACGCCTAAGCCTAACAGGAGTTTAAAAAAATTTAGGTGGGTATAATAAGAATAAAATGTATATTTCATGTAGTCCTGGTCTGGTTCCTGGGGGGGTTATAGCCGTCTGATGCTCCAGGGGACAGTGATCCTTTTCTCAGCCGGGCGCTTCCTTATACTGTCTAGGTGGCGCTTTCGTCCTGAAGGGCCTCGTCTGGAGAATTCCGGAGATGAGGTAGCGTCTCGTGCGGGGAACGTGAAGTGCAGCTGGATGAGTGTGGGCAGCTTTTACAGCGGTTGATGCAGCAGGCGAAGCCTTCCACGTGGGTCCTTCTTAAATGGTGGAGGGGGCCCTTCCTGAATGGTGCAGGGGGCCCTTCCTGAATGGTGGAGGGGGCCCTTCCTGAATGGTGGAGGTGGCCCTTGCCGTAAGGGTGCTCCGCCCCTTGCTTCTGGGTTTTTTTTTTTGTCTGACGAGCAAGCGGGCCCCCTTCCAGGTATTGTGGCGCGGGTTTGTCGGAGCCGGTATTAGTGTGGTGGTGGAACCGCCGTTCCTTAAAATCAGAAAGAAAAGGGAAAAATTGAGTGGCTTGGTGACTTGTACTTTTGGGCAAAATTCCACTTATTCCCATTCACTTTTCTGCTGCCTCTTTATGGCTTCCTACAAGATGATTCCAATTTACTTACTTGGCGGGGTATTCTGCCGGAGCGGCCACGATCTGGGGTTTTTTTTTTCCTTTTCTGCAACCTTTCCTTGGGGCACTCCTGGTTTTTCTTCGTTTTTTTTTCTAATTGCGCGGACACCACTTTCACCGGGTATATTTGTAAATTTTTGATTATTATAATTTGGACTTAATTTTGGCAATTTCGCACTTGTTGCACTGCTGCTTTCGTTCACTTCCAGTCGGTCGGGTCAGCGTGCTCAACGTGATCGCCGTAGATTCCGCAATGGCCGTCTGCCCATCTTCCGGCCTCTCGCTTGAGCTGTCAAACGGTGGCAGCACTAAAATTTTTCCACACCAGGTGGCGACGGATCGTTATGGGATAACTTGGGTGGCTAAGGCTGGGCCTCATCGGCTATCGGTCGGGCTGCGCTAAGGGCGCACGTCACAAGGTCTAACCCTGAGTCGCAGGCACATTAGGGCTCCAGGCTATTTTTAGATTTATCTAAGCGCAGGTCGCTCAGAAACTCCTTTTACTGCGCAAAATGGTACGCAAACTCATCAGGCTAACGACCCGCGCAAGGCCAAAGCCATAAAACTCCGGCACTCAAAGCGCGCTAGGGGAAGAAATCGGGAGAGATGATTTTAGTAAATAAACTTCCTTGCTTACAAAATTCAGCATTTATTTTATTTCATATGTACATGTTTTTCCTGCCTTACAAACTGCCTTAAAAATGTGTAAACGGAAAGGTTCTGGAATGTACGGTCGATAACGTGATTTTTTAACTTCGCAGTAGATTTGTTTATCACTCCCGAGAACGGGTGATTTGGAAAATTTGTAAGAAGGGATCTTTATAAAATCTTGAAGCTGGCTATTGCTTTATTTAGCAGTAGCTATAGATTCAAAATCAATAGATGCTGGAAGGTGAATATCTTCTAAACGAGAAAGAGTATCTGCTACGATGTTGTCCGACCCGGAAATGTGTCGGATATCAGTAGTAAATTGTCCTATAAAATCCAAATGCCTTGCTTGGCGTGGGGAGGCTTTATCTGGATTTTGTTTAAAAGCGAAAGTCAAAGGTTTGTGATTTGTGAAAAGAGTAAAATTCCTACCTTCCAAATGATACCGAAAATACTTAATTCCTTGGTACGCTGCTAATAACTCTCGGTCATAAGCACTATATTTAATTTGTGCAGGGTTTAATTTTGTTGAAAAGAAACCGAGAGGCTGCCAAGAGTTATCAACCCATTGGTTTAAGGCTGCACCAATGGCTATATCAGATGCATCAACGAATAATGCTAAACGAGCATTATTTTTAGGGAAAGCTAGAAGCGTAACTTGGGTTAATTGTGACTTAATACAAGGTGTCTCAAAAGTAAGTTCACATTTGCTTATCTTATTACGCGAAAGCAACTATTCTGAGGGGCGCGGGGGGTATGTCAGTCGGTAGTCTGGCTCTTGGGAATTTAGTCGCTATGGAGCGTTTCTCTGGTGCGGACCGTGCGTTGTGCGTACGTGAGTTTTACAAAAACGGTAATTCGGCGACTGTAGCGCGTAGAAAATTCTGCAGTATTCGACATATTCGTCACTGGGCGGCCAAGAACATCAAGAACAGCCGAAAACGTGGACAGTGTTACTCAGTCTATTCGAGATGATCCAAACCTCTCGATTCGGAAGCGTGCTGTTGCTTTAAATGTGCACAGATCTTCATTATGCCGCATTTTACACAAAGATTTAACTACTGCCGAGCTGTCATAGGCAATTTTAGTGCCCGACTAAATGAATGCCGAGAGCGCAACGGTTTACATTTGGACGATGTTATTTTTAAAAAATAAATTCCCAAACAGTGTACTTCAATATAAAATAAACATTTTTTCAATAAAGCTAAGACTTTTCTTTTAAAAAAAGATTTAAATGTGAACTTTCTTTTGAGACACCCTGTATTTTCAAAAGCTTTCAATGAAATTGGATCCCAATCAATTGGTTTTGATGAATCTTTTTTACTTCCTGTTAAATATTTGTTTAAAACGGATTGATGTTCAGCTGCATGGGGTAAGAATCGATGATAAAAATTAACCATTCCAAAGAATCGCGTGAGTTCTTTTACTTTCGAAGGTTGTTTAAAATCTGCAATTGTTTTAACTTTTTCTGGCGATGGTTTAAGACCCCTTAAAATTTACGCTTACCAGATTCAGGGCACCAACCACATCAAGTGCCTCGTTTTCGTCAGTGAATACTCCAGCAGTTTGTCGGGCAGCGGCATCAACGGCAAGAAGGACCTTGCTTGGGTTGGGGCAAGAACGGTAGTCACGTCCAGTCTTCCAACACTTAAAACAGGCATCTCTGGGACGAACCGGGTACGGACAATCTGGTTTGATATGTCCAGCCTTCGAACAGTTGTAGCAAAGAACCCTTGACTCCAGATTGATTTCTTGGCGGGAGGGGGCATTAGTAATATGTATTTTGCCCCATTGCGGCAGTGATCTGTAGAGTCCCGGACGGTTTCCGGGTGATGACAGCAGATCCACGCACTGCAAGTGGAACAGGTCGGCACAAGTAGCGCTGTTGGTACCTATTAACTAGCACTTTTAATTCGGCCACCGATTGGGGAGTCATTAGTAGATGAATGTATTACAAATTATATTAAGACTATTAAACCGCCTACGATCTTAGCGAACCCGCCGCCGCGCCCCATGCGTAGTCCCATTCCGCATGTGCTGCCGAGTACACGCTTTCTCCTTTTTACTTGCTAGCTGATTGAGCTCCTTCTCCCTTAACTGCCGGGTAGTCTTTTCTTTTGGCCAGTGCAACCGGCAGGGATGCGACCTGTACTACGCCACGACGACGGGCTGCCATGTGAGCAGTTTTCTTCTTTTTCTATCATTAGTAGTGTTACCAAATGTTTGAATTATTGCCCTCAATTCCGTCCAGGATAAACCCAATCAATTCAATTTCAGAAACATCGGAGCTTGTTGGATTACTTTGCAGTTTTGTCTAAAAACACACCACTCCCGTCTCTAAATGAAACACCTTAATATGTTTTTCAATGTTGTTTATAATTCACTTTGTTTATTCTCTTACAAATTCACTTTCAAAAAAAACCTTACAAAAATACTTGACGTCTTCTTTCGATAAGCTCCAGAGATCGAGTGAGGAATGGCGACTCTGACGTCTCTGACTCCAACAACTCTCCAAAAGTGTCAGCATTGCCAGATAGGCCCAACGACACTCCTCAACACTCCCTCCCTTTGGGCCATCAATTGTTAATCGCATCTGCTGCAATGAATATTAGTGATTATAAATTCTTATTTACTCTTAATTACTATTCTGCTAATATTTTGTCTCTGAGGTGTACATGACTCTGCAAGGGCAAGGGTTTAGTCATAATGTCTGCTTCATTCTCATTAGATGCAACCCATTTTACCTTAATATTTCCCTCTAAAACACAACTTTTCACATAATCTCCGTGAGTATCTGCCATGTGGTTCTTTTTACCTTCTGTTTCTCGGGTTTTAAGCTTACTCTGAATGTCCTCTAAACTTTCGTCAAAGTTCTTCATTTTGTGCGAACCATCCATTTCTGTACTCTTTCCTGCAGAAATGTTGTCGCATCTTATTGTAACAGGATAAAATGTTTTTCCTGTAATGTCTCTGAGGGCTTTGTCCAACGACACTATTTCTTGGCATGCCTCGCTCATTGCCAGGTACTCTGATTGACATGTTGACAATGTCACATAACATTGTTTATGACTCCTCCATGCTATAGTATCTCCATATAGTTTAATTATATAGCCTCCGGTGGATGTAGAGTCGTCCCAGTCTCTGAAGCTCGCATCTGTAAATGCTTCAAGTTCTTCTCCGTTGCCTCTGTATGTCAATCCTCTGTTGCAGTACCTTTAATATATCGAAGTATTCTCTTTACTTCTGACCAATCTCCTTTGGTTGGCGAGACCTGCCTTCTGGCCAGAAAATTTACTGCGAACCCAATGTCTGGTCTGGTCGTTCCAGCCAGATATAACAAACTTCCTATGGCTTCTCTGTAAGGTTCTTTGCATGCTTCTCTGTCTTCCACTTTATCAGGGTTTCTACTCTTAACCTGTCTGGTTACCATTGGAGTTCTCTGTGGATTTAAGTCTGAGTTGGTGAATTTTTTAATTATTTTATTAGCGTATTCCTCTTGATTGAGGGTTAACACTCTGTTGACTCTGTCTCTGGTTATTTTCATACCCAAGAATATTTTGGGTTCTCCAAGAATATTCATTTTAAATGCAGAGCTTAGGCTGTTTTTGATATCATTTAATTTCTCCTTATTATTACTGGCCAATATGATGTCATCCACATACAATACTAGCAAAGCCATTTCTCCATCTTTTCTCCAAGTAAACAAACAAGGATCGTTGATATGTCTTTCCATTCCAAGTTTATTCACTACCTCTGTAAACCTCTGATTCCATCTCTTGGAACTTATTTTCAGTCCATAGAGTGTTTTCTTGAGTTTGCACACGAATTTGTTTTTAGTTTCTGGGTCCACTTCTAGTCCCTCTGGAATTTTCATGTAGACATCATCTTCAAGAACACCATTGAGAAAAGCCGTTTTAACATCCAGTTGTACAGCCTCTAAGTTGTACTTGTTTATAATTGCCAGAGCAGCTCTGATCACTGGCAATCTGGACACCGGTGCGTACGTTTCTCTTAATTCATATATATTTTTATCTTTAAAACCTCTGATAACTAATCTTGCTTTATATTTATGTTGTTGATCTCCTGTTGTTTTTGTTTTGAAGATCCACCTGGAGTCAATTAAATTTATTTTACCCTCTGGCTTTGGAATAAATTCCCATACATCATTTTCTTTCATGGATTGCAATTCTTCTCTGATTGCTGATTTCCATTCCTCTTTACAATAAAAAGATATTGCTTCTTGATATGTTGTTGGATCTCTGTTTATAGTGGCTAAGTTTATGTAAGCCATTTCATCTGTGAAATTTTCTTTTTCTGTTTCTATGGATATATTCTCTGTTAGATACACAAAGTTGGGATCTCTGACTGGATTACTCTTTACTGTTCTTTTTGGCATTTTCTTTGGAACAAACTCTGTTTCTTTGTTTGAATTTCTTTTTCTTTTTCCTTTTTGTTTTTCCTCTTCATTTGTTATTTCTCTGGTGGTTTCTGATGAATTGACTTCCCATTTGTTATGTTCAAACAAGTTATCTATTTGTTTAGACAGCTCTATGTTCGTTGTCTCACTCTGATTTTCTGTTTTATAAACTATTTTTTCGTTGAACCTAACGTTACGAGATGTTAAAAATTTATTAGTTTGTGGATGCCACATTAAGAATCCAGTATTTGTATATCCTATTAGTATGGTTTTAATAGCTCTTTCTGAAAATTTATTTTCCGCTATTGGTATTTTTACATATGCCAAACACCCAAATCTTTTTATATCCTCTGTATGATCTCTAATTTTAGAATTTAAAAGTGATAGCGGAGTTTTGAAATTATTCCCTTTGTGAGGTGTTCTGTTGTATATGTATACTGCTGCCTCAGTGGTAATACCCCACATTGTTTTGGGTATTCCTGAGTCTATCATGAAAGCTCTGATTTTCTTTTGAATGGTCTTATTGAACCTTTCTGCCATTCCATTTAACTCTGGTGTATATGGTGGAGCAAAGTCTCCGCTTATTCCTTCTCTGTCCATTATTTCCGCTAGTTTACCTCCTGTAAACTCTGGTGCATTATCTGCTCTTATGAAACATATTTTTTCTTGTTTTTTCCAACAAATTTCTAACATGTTTGATGTAATGTACCAAACATTCACCTGCTTCACTTTTCTGTTTTACACTGTACGCTCTAGCATATCTCGTGTAATCATCTACGAAAACCACTATAAAATTATTACCTCCTGGGAACGATGGAGGTTTTATTGGTCCCATAGTATCTATGTTTATGGTATGTATGTAGAGGTCTAGTTGCTCTGACTCTCTGTTTGTTAAATGGAAGACGTTCCATTTTGGCTAATATGCATGTTTCGCAATCGTTTATCTCTTTCGTAAATTTTATTTTTTTGAATTTTTCATTTTGTCTCTGTAGTTCTTTTAAATATTTTATCGATGCGTGTCCCATCCTAACATGCCATAACATTCCCTCGTCCAGTTTTATTATTGGTCTCTCTATATTGGGACCTTTGTGTTTCTCTAATAAGTTTTCTAGCTCTGTTTCTGGGATGATTTTATTTAAGTCCCATATTTTTCTATTTATTTTGAACTCGCCCGTCTCTGTTTCTGTGGTCTTTATCTTTGTTTCATCCTCTTTCTCCCTCCCAAACTCTGACTGGATCTGATTAAGATCTGTGTGAGATTGAGTGATGAAATCTCCGATCGTTATCATATTTGCCACCATTGTAAACTCTGTTCGTTTTGTGTCGTTGCTATCTTGACTACTGGTGAATAATTTTATTATCCAGTTTGGTTTTTGATAACTACCCTCTAAATATATTTCACTTGTATCTCTGTTGAAAATTTCTAATTTTTCATCGTCTAAATATATACCGTAACCCAGATCAGCAAATTTTCTGAGGGACAATAAATTATCAGCCAAGTTAGAAGCTGTTATTATTTACTAGTTTTATTGTTTTTCCCTCCTTAGTTTTTGCTGTTAGGTTACCTCTGCCATCTATTTTAATATTTGCACTCTTGTTTTTATTTGCACATTTTATTTCTTCCCCTGTGCTTTTTATATAATTTTTTAATAATAAACCCTTGTTTATTATATGCTCTGTAGCCCCTGAGTCCGCTATGAAATTTAGTTCTTCGTTGTGTATATTTTTAACCTTACCTGCTTGGTTAACTGTGGTGCCTCTTTTGTTCACCTTTTTGTATGGGTTGTATTTATTTTTGTTTTTATAATTTCTACCTCTGACTGTACCCTTTCCTCTACCATTATCATTATGATTGCCTCTGTTATCTATTTTGAACTTATTTTCCTTATATTTATTATTGTCATACCTTAAATCTTGTACGGAGTTTGGGCATTCCGTACCCTTATGGTTGCGAACCTCATCGCAAACATAGCAGTACCATGCTCCAACCCTCGCTAGTGGACAATCTCTTGCCCAGTGGTCTGCGTCCTTCTTGTTACATCTGTAACAGTGACTCTCTGACCGCGCTCTGCTGTTTCAATGTGTTGCCTCTGAACCTCTGGCTATATTCGCTCTAATATGACTACTCTCTGGTATGTCTTTCTCTGTCTGTAATAAATAATTTCTCATTTCATTCATGCTAAGATTTTCTTTTTTAATGCTTTTATACGCCTGAATTGTTCTGAGTTGTTGATTTGAGTGTTTAACAGCCTTGTAAAATGCTGACCTAATTTCCTCTGCCGTAAGTGGTATTTCTGGTCCACTATTTTCGTACTCTAAAACTATTTCATCAAATCTTTTACAAAAATCTACAATTTTTTCGTTTTTAGATTTTTGTATAGTGTATAACTTTTCCCTGACTGATGTCCCTGACAAATTAGATTCTATTTTCCTCTGTTCTTTTATTTTTTCAATCATTTCTGTAGGCTCTGTTAAATTAATTATTTTGTTATGATAATTCTCTTCTGTTCTGGCTATAATAATTTGACACGCTATACTTTTCATATCTAATGTTTTCTCTGTTTTATCGTTTTTATACAACTCCGGATTTAAAATTACCTCTGCCGCATTATTATTTTTTAATTCGGTTTTCAGGTGTGCTAACCAGTTTGTTATGTTATATTTGGGGGTTAGTTTGTAATTCTTCATATAGTTATTTTTGTTAATTAAGTTTTTCCCTATCTCTACTAGTATGCTCTTATCTAAATTAGATTCTGTAACTGTGTTAGATTCTGTCTGTCCCGATGGTATAACTGATATGTCTATATTTTGTTCAATTCCGTCATTAATTGTATTTAGATTGTCTACACAATTAATCATGGTAGAGTTTGTGGGTACCTCTGTTCCTCTGTTTGTTGTCTCTGGATTTTTGATTATATTATCCAGTTTATCGCTCAGCTTTTTGACACTGTTCTGGAACTCCTCTTGCATCTTTGCTTGCGATGCAAGTGTTTTAGCAATCGAATTTATAGCCGGTACTATGTTGTCTATTGCCTCAGTTTGCCTTTTTAGTAATTCATTCAAGGTTTTTAGTTCGGACTCTGAAAAAAAATTTTATTTGAATTTGCTTCTGATTTTGTTTGGACTTTATTTTCTGCATAAACACTGCCTTAGAGTTTATACAGCCTCTGAGTATGGATCCATTTCAGATATTTTATCTGTACTCCTCCTCTTTTTATAACGTTAATGGTGTGTTACAAATATTGCTTTACCTTGAATATTTTGTGTCGTCTGCGAATTCTCTGGTTCATTTGCATTGCTCTCCCTCTGATCCTGATTATTCTTCTCTGCGTCTGCCAAACATAATAATTTTATAAATATTTGTTCACACACGAATAAAATAAACCACAACATTTATTCGGATCAAATACCAAGTCATCGTCAACGCATGTGCCACCCCTCATTCCGGCTAGCTGTACAACAGTTTCGCCGTTACTATTTGAGCGGCAGGTGCACACTCACACACGCTAACTCTGATCTCGGTGATCCTTATCTGTTTCTCATTAATGTAGAGAAAAAAAACTTTTCTATTCTCATGGGCTTGTGATTCCCGGAATCAGCCTCTCATGTCCCAACCCGCGACACGCTGCTCTGCGACTCACTTTGTGATTCGCAGAACAAGTCCTCTACGCAGAGACTCCATTTTGTAAATTTCCCATGTTTACCATGACGTACCACGTCATGAACGAGAAAACAAAACAACAACAAAAAAATTTCTTCTTTATATCATAAAAGAGAAAAAAAATTTTACAGTGTACGCACTTTGGTGCACCTAACTGTTCTCTTATTTTTGTGATTCCCGGAATCACTCCGTTTTCTCTGAGTCAGACTTTCATGTTGCGACTTGTAGCACTCTGACTCATTTTGCGATTCCTGGAATCTATTTGTGATTCCTGGAATCACATTTTAATGCCGCGAATTTTATTGCGTCTTATCGCGTTTTCTCTTGATAATTACGGCAAATTTATTATTTTTTTATATTCTTACCCATGTCTCCTCTGATCTTCTAATTTTTTATTTAATTCTCTGCGGTGTTTTTCTCACTTTTCTGCGGTGCTAATTCCAACTCTTCGCGCAGTTGAAGCGTGCTGGGCCCATAACCTGTTGGATTACTTTGCAGTTTTGTCTAAAAACACACCACTCCCGTCTCTAAATGAAACACCTTAATATGTTTTTCAATGTTGTTTATAATTCACTTTGTTTATTCTCTTACAAATTCACTTTCAAAAAAAACCTTACAAAAATACTTGACGTCTTCTTTCGATAAGCTCCAGAGATCGAGTGAGGAATGGCGACTCTGACGTCTCTGACTCCAACAACTCTCCAAAAGTGTCAGCATTGCCAGATAGGCCCAACGACACTCCTCAACAGAGCTTTTAGCATAGACTGCATTATAAGGATATAGCAATGAAGGGTTTCGCTCTTTGGATCCCAGCGCCTCTGAGCCAACAAACGATATAAATTTTGGCGCGATACCGCACAGTCAAACTCCCCAATAACTGCACTGCTAAGTTGGGCATAGGTGACCGCCTCCGTTGCAGATAAAAATACTCTGGCAGTTCCACTCAAGGAGCGTCGCAGGCACAACAATTTAGAACTGTCATCGGCGTTAACAGTCGCCATAATCTCCTCAAAATTCCGAATAAAATTCTAAACTGAGTGGGCGTCATTATCCCCACTAAACTTGGGGATGGCATGCTCCAGCTGTGAAAAATCAACAATCCGACCCGAAGGGAAAACCGCAACTTCCTCCAACTCGGCGAGCTCACGGCGAAGTCTAAATATCTCCGTTCGCTATCGCAAAATGTCCAGCTCTATGTCAAGTGACGACGAATCGTCTTTGGTATAAAAAGCATGTCTGACAGGAGCGGAATTGGGGGCGGCAACAGCAGTTACAGCAACAGCATGGACAGCATCAGCTGCTGCCAAGGCGGCATCTTGAACAGCAGGATTGGCACCGGAGCGGCGGCAGCGACAGAAGAAGTGGTGGCATCAGCGGGAGTGACGTCAACTGGAGTGACGTCAGCGGCAGGGAGAGCCAACAGTTAATTCATTAGAATTGCCTTTCCGCGCGGCGGCATCGGTCGCCTCATCGGCAATTACCAGAGGGAAATGCTGCAGATACAAGCGTCTCAACTGCGCAACTCCCGCCGTTCCCGGAAAAACGACGCCGGCCCGGGCAAGAGCCCCAGCGAGTTCCCTCCTCGTCGCTCGACTCAACTCATTAGTTTCCATATTATTATTAATTATTTTTTTCTCTTTACCAACTCTCTGGCTAGACCCCACACCTGGGTTATAAACAACTTTAATTTCTTTTTTTCTTTTCACTTTATTTTCCTTTTTCTACTTTGCTCGTGACCATCGGTGATGGGCGACCAGTTGAACTCGAATGAATGAACTCATCTTTGCCCATGAATTTGCGTGCATTTGTGCGTCAGGTTCGGAGGGGACAGTCCCGTCCGAGATTTTCATTGACAGCATGTGGCTTCACAGTTCAGTGGTCGGTCATCGTTATATTAAATATCTTATGTTGTAGGCTTACATGTTGTAGGCTTACAGTACCAATCCTGAAACGTAGTCAAACTCGTCATTAAGAAGTGCCAAAATTGATAATTTATCAATAAAAAAAGAGCCAAAGTCGTCAACGTAAATAATCAAAATATGTTCAGTAAATCGAAATATCAAAATCCTAAAATCCAAAGCCAAGTAAAATATCCAAAATCGTCAATTACAATATCCCAAACCCAAAACGCTCCAAAAATAAAACCTTGCAAGTCGCAGTCCAAAAAAGGAATAAGTTTACTTCTGCGGTTTAAACCATTCGCTTCGCTATTTCTTTATGTGAGCGTGAATAATTCCTTTGCGCATTCTCTTTTCCTTTTCGTGCATCAGTGGTATTGATGCAGAATATGATGGAACCATTGCAACATTGAAATCCCCTCACGCCCACTTTCATTCAAGCCGGCGCCCACGAACACCTCGCCGCTCTCGTGTCCTGAAGCTCTACCAAGTGGGAAAGTGCAGAGGCTCCAGCTTCGATTCATATTGCTGAAACATTTTCACCCGAACTTGTTTATAAGTGCAGAAATAGAAATGCGTTCTCGTTTTCCTATGCCGAGGCGACATCTGTATAGTTATTTATCTGTGATAGGACGTAGCACTACGTCCTATGTGCAGCAAAAACAGTGCTGCAGATTTCGCCGAGTCCTACTGCAGCCAAATTGCTGACGCGGCGGCGCTGGCCCTGCGGTGGGCTTGTTTACTTCGCTGCTGACCCTAAATGAACATTCCTACAAAAATTTCATCATAGACCGTGAAGAAACCTCAAACAAAATTTATGCCAAAAAATCAAGTCATATTTCTTTTTGGGAGTCCACATATAAGGAATAGAAATACAGTTTTTTGCCGCAAAATAATAGGTGAATAGTGTTTACCGGGCACAAGCCCCAATAATGCAAAACTGTGAATTGCACATCAAATCAAACGACAGTGCAAATTAACCTTCTTTTTATTATATTTTAAAAATTATTTTCAATTTAATTTAAAGTGGTGGTGCATCGCGCTAATGAGCCAAACACGAACGCACTTCGCGGCTCATCAACTCATAAATCAGTGCGTTTTCGCGCGGTGAAAATCAAGGATTTTCGTGAGTGGAAGTTGTCCAGTGATTTAATTTTTATAACTTCTTCTAATTTTCGCGGCTAATTGCTCGAAGAGTGGCGGATTTCTGTGGATATTTTTTTGATTTAAGCCAAGTGCAAAAAGGCCAACTATTTAAAAAAAAAATAAACTCAGTGCGCGGAAACACACGTGCATTATTTCTGTTCGAAATTTTACGATTTTGGGAAATTTCAGAAGACAGCCTCCTTTTGAGATAGATGAAACCAATTAAACAGGAATATTTGAACATAAGAAAAAAATTGAGGAAAAGTACAATGGAAAATGTCAATGTTTCACGGCGTAAATTGTATTCAAAAGGTGACTTAGGCCAAGAGTCTTCGGAATCTTCGGATACTTCAGCGAAATTATCCCAAGAAACACCAGTTATACATATTCCACTCTAAAAAGGAAACGAGAAAAAGGTTGAATTTTTCTAGAAATCATGATGAAAAGATATCAAATGAAACTAGACTTGTAAAAAGCAATAACCGTGAAGAATCGAGGTACAATGATTGCAACTCATCAGGCCTTCCGGTTGAACCGAGTGAAGTTGACAATCATTCTACAAGATCAGTTGAATTTTCAAGGCCCAGTGATGTGGAAACCAAAAATAATAGAAAAACTGATGAAACAAAAGATAGGGGTGCAGAACAATCTCAGGATAACAAGAAAACAAAATATTCAGATGACAGTATAAGTAAACCAATGAAATCGTCGCATCCGCCCTCAGAAGAATTGAATGAGCGTCTTCGACGATCATCGAGGAAACGAAAATCACCTGATATATTCTGGAGTTGTCGATATTTTAAATTAAGCAAGAAAGATTTACAAGAGACATTTTGTTACACGCGAATTTACTGGCGCATGCAAGTGCCCAGCTAGCTCGGGAGGAAGGGCTGGGTACCAATATACTTGATGCACCCCTTGGGGTGAACAGGGAGAAACGAAAACGATGATACTGGGCGCCACTCGGTTTTCCCTGGCTAACCGAGAACCAAAACACCACTTAGGAAAAAAACTTGGTAGTAATTTTACTAGTCACTATATTCAACAGCAAATCCAAAATATCTGTTATAAAGTAGCATAATTCAAGTAATAATTCATTTCAAAGAGTCCTTTTAGGCTATCACAAGAATTCTTCCCGCAATTGAGCTTGCGTGGGATTACATGAAACTAAAGGAAAACGACTGAAATTAAACCTACTAGGAAAACTTCTCATAAGAATTCACAGAATTCATCCAACAAATTATTATAACTACAATGCAGACACTACCTAATCATTTCGCGGCCGGAAAAAGGCGCCTCGAGCCCCACGGCCAAGATCGACCGAACAACCCCAAATGGGCACGCTGGGAGCCCCAAAACGACGAACAAACCCAAATGGGCACGCTGGGAGCCCCAAAACGAGCTCCATGAAACTCCTCACGAAAATTCAATTAATGTACAAAATACTTAGCTGCGGATCTCCGGGATAATTCCCGATTCGTCGGAGAAAAATCCACCGGTTCCAAAAGCTCCTCCTCGTGTCCCAACCTCCTCTCGCCTCCTGCCTTCCTTTTCCCGGTTTTACCGCTTCTCCTCCTTATCTCCTCTTCTTTTTCCTTGTCTACAGCCCGATGCCCTGCGATGCTCCTTATCCTCCGGCTTTACTTCCTTTCCTCTTCCTTCTGGATTACTTTTCCCAAAGACTTTTACTCTACTTTTTCAAAAAAAAAAATAAGACTACTCCACGTTTCAAAAAAGAATTTTCCTCCTGACGTCTATTCCGATCGATCGCTGGCTCGCGACTGAACGTAAACAATGGCCGCCCACTTCACCTACCGGGTGTTAGCTTTTTTCCCCGCTTCCGGCTGCTGCATTCGGCGTCTCCACTCGGCCACTTGGATACATTCGGCCCGATCGGTACTTATGATGACATAAACGTAAGGTGATGTTGGATACATTCGGATATTAAAAATGTACTGTGATGTTTTCAGCTGCAGCTTTACGTTACGGCCCCATTACTCTCGGGCGCTATATACGACATTTGCTAACAAACCCGGGTTGCGGTTGGCCTTTATGCGTACGGTACGGTGGGTTAAGACGATGTCGGGGAGGCTGTCGGGTGGTGTTGAGCGGTTGTGGAAGCTGATTGTTGGATCACGGCGGTTGTGGAAGCTGATGGTTGGGACCGGTAATTAGCTTTAGCCTTTTGCTCTTTTTTTTTTCCTCTCGCGAATTCCTTAATGTAGGTGGGCCTCGAGTCCCCTTTTCCGGGCTTACAAATTGCTTTACAATTCTCTCTTATTTTTAGTTACAGCGGTTTTGACAACCCCGCGGAATCCAAATCAATTTACAATTTAATCAAATTTTAAAATTCATACTCGTGAATGCAACAAAGCCAATTGAAACGCGCCTAAACTATCCTTACATTTTAAGAATCTTAGACTCCAAAGTCTACCTCATCTGGCTAAATTTCACAAGAGAACCAAGGATGGCTAAAATTCCCTAAATTTCGTCGGCTGATTAGCGCCACCTGTCCGGCTCTGGCGCGATGTCACTGCTCCATCGCTCCTCCCACACGCCTTCTACTGCCGCTACTCCTCCTTCGGCCTGCTCTTCCGTCGGTTATCTGGGACCACAACCCACTTCGGCCAAATTTCCCTCGCTTCGTTCGATTTTTCTGAAAAGACATAGATCTCTGCAGTAAGAAAGCCCACTGGGTGACATATATACTCGACAAACACGGGGAGTTCACAACTCTGGGGCTCCCTTTTCTCGCTACGCCCCTACGCGCCTCAGCCTGCCCAAAATGAGGCTGTAACAGTTTTCCACAAATAATAAAAATAAAAATAAAATATCTAGGGTAGAAAATAAAAAAAAACACGGAAAATTTAAAAAGTATAGTGACACAAAATAATGTCACGAGCGAAGATGCTGCAGACAGAGTTGCGATTAATGAAAATCAAATCGCAGACGAATTTGATCGGTTGAAAAAGAGCACATTCGCCAAAAACTCTGTTGGGATTTGGGCGGAAGGCAAAGATTGAAAAGAAAAAATTGTTTTTACTGATAAGGGAATTTATTTAACTCAGTTTTTGTTCACATGAATTCCCGACGATTTGAGCAGCGCGAGTTCTTTACCAGGACTGAACCGCTAAGATCTAACCGCGAAAATAAAACCGTTTATATCCAACAAATACACATACAGGCGGTGTGATAGGCTCTAAGTACAGTCAGCACCAACAAACTCAAAAAAGCGTAAGAATCCAAAAAATGATGAAATTAACGTAATGAAAGAACCTACATATACAACTTTCAAAACTTTCATCAAAGTAAGATTCCGAAAGTAACGAAAACCGCCTAGACAGAATTTTTCCATCATGGCTTAAAAATCTTTTGACACCCCGATTTGTAACACGTTGCAAAGATGTTGTGCAAATTTCACACACCAAAATAAGCAAAGTCGAAGATCTGAAATTTCAAGATGTCAATGGTGTCTTTTATGTTTTTTCCTTTATACTTCTTTATTAAATTAGTTCTTATTTCACGGACACAATACTTCACATTAAAGGTCGCTGCACACTTACCGGCACGGCACGACCCGGCACGACACTACAAAATATTCTTCTCTGAAAACAAATGGATACATGCACACATACCGACGACGGCACGACACCAGCCCGACCCGGCACCTGCACTGCCGGTGGGTATCGTTGGAAAGAATTCCGACCGGCAGTAGCCGTTCGCTTACGGACTGCTATGACACTTTTTCACTTTTTAACAATGTCAGAACAATAGAAACAGCTCCGATAGTGTCGGTATAGTGTGCATGAAATTTGCCTGTGTCGCCCGGTGCCAGTGCGGGTCGGTTACGTGCCGTGCCGGCAAGTGTGCAGCGACCTTAATTCATTAATCCACTTTATCTATAACTTATTTCCTACGCAGCGATTCACTTGCAATCTAGATCTCTCACCTTCTTCTTTCGCCGGCTGACAGGGAAGTGCAAGAGACCACTTCCTAGCGAGAACTAGTTTAAGGTACAATGGTACACTACTGTACAAAAGTGTATACATTAAATACATAACATCGAGTATGCGTATTATTTTGGAGAAAATAATAATTCCGGCTATATAAAATTTCATCCACACTCACAAAAGCCAAATGAGGAGCGTCGGAACAAAAACCGATAAACCTCATTTTCACTTTTTTTTTTAATGATCTCAATTGGTTGTTTCCCATGAGCTTGGCTATATTTTTACAATTTCCCAAAAAAAAAAAAGGGATTTATCGGTTTTTGTTCTGACGCTCCTCAAATGCTAGGACCAAAACTGCTGAATCGAAATTTTTGTCTCTCGTGGGAAATTTACAGATAAAAGTCGATGAAGATTTATGTACAATTAAATATGCGGACTTGATTACAATACCAAAAGGAGGGTGTTATAGTATTTCAAATCCCAGCGACGATCCAGCCTTATTGTTCTTTATTCGGGTTTAAAATTTCAAGTGAGGTCGATGTATAAATTCGTTTCTTCCCGTTCCCCTGCGTTGGTTAAATTGGTTCCGAATATCAATCTAGTAGTATTTTATAAGTAGTAATATTTAACTAGACTAAGAACGATTCTGGGACAACATAACATTTTGATTTATTTTAAAGAAATATATTCTAATTTAACACATTGGTAACTTCGGGATAAGCCGAGCGGCTGGCGGATAAAACTGCACGGTTTGCCCTTCGCTACAATTCACCGAGGTTACGGGGATATGGGGACGGACTGACACTAATTTTGTTGCGAATACAATGCTCATCTGCCGAGGCAGACGAGCAGCCAAAAAAAGTGGTCGGCGTTTCGATCCGGGGCACTGGCCAGATTTCTTCAGTGTGGCTGAAGACCAGTGCCCGTACCACAGACGCCCACACTTGCGCGGACCGAACACCGGCCCCCATATTCGCCCGCTTCAAAATCCAAGTGTGAATTATAACGAAGGGAAATTTTGTAACAATACATATAATCACCATCAAAGTCCATAACATTTTAGGTCGACATAAGCTTGTCTTTTATGGCTTTATGGCCTTTATGAAAAAATACTACTGAACTCCGGATATTCATGGCATTTTCATAAATTTTTTATTAGGTACTGATTTTGAGTAGTTGTGTAAAATTAAGATAGTCTTAGTACTGTTTTATTTTATAATTCAAAAATAATACACACAATTCTGAATTCTGTAGGACTGACTTTATTGGTTGAGGACCTCCACACGACTGGCTGCTGACACAGCCGTCAAGTCTTTTTAGCACACCCAGGGTGTTGCCAGTACACAACAAGTACCAATATTTAAATTTACCCGAAATTAAAGCGCACCATTTAATCACATAGATAAATGCAAAAGCAGTAGTTATGAGAGATAAAGTTTAAGATAAAGTTTTGTTATGAGTTGAAGGGTTAGATAAAGATTCTTTGTTTGACTTTTTTTCGCTTTATTTAAATTTAACCCCTATTAATCCAGAAACAATTAGTAAACATAATTTTTGATTACATAAAAAGGCTTTTCCAATAAAATTTTTAAATAATTTATTATATATAAAAGTACACGCAAAAGCAGAGAACGTCCACTTGGGATGAATAAAAATTTATGATTTCGCCAGTTTAGGCTAACATTAATAGCTGTGTTTTTTTTCACCGGGATTTGTGACCAGATTTAACAGGAAATTTTGCATTGAATTGAAATTTTAAAGACTGTCACGTATATAAAGATTTTAAAATTTGCGAAAGCGCATCAAATTAGCCATGATATTTACGCATACAACCTTCAAACCCTTAAACCAGATAAATTGTTAGGTTGCTATTTGACGTAAAATGGGTATAAAATCCAAGCAACTTGATTTTATTTTTGCCAAGCCAACATTTTTTGATATGTATAACTACTCATAAATTTCAATTCAATGCAAAATTTCCTGTTAAATCTGGTCACAAATCCCGGTGAAAAAAACACAGCTAAAGTGAAGCTCATTCCGAGTTCAACGTCCATAAAGTTTTGCTGTAAATATGGGCATAGTAAGTTGTTACGCAAGACTCCCTGGTTGTCTTCTAACCGAACGAAGGCGCATAATGATCAGTAATTGTGATTTAGAGGGTGATAGCATAGACAAATAACACATAGATTTCCATTCTGGGCCTAAAGCTCAATCCATTGAGCTTTCAATTTGGTAGCCTGATGTCGCCTGATCTTACTAACACATCCCTAGGCCCGATATATCATTTCGGGAGAGAGAGAGAATTGTTCCTTTAGCTCGGCACGCGGGCAGCATGGTTTCTATGGCGCGGGCGGCAGCGCGGCGTGGCGGCGACATATCTCTTCCTCTTCTCTCGAGTTTTAGCCGTCCATCAGCTGTTGTTCTGCGCAAGGGGCTTGTGGGACTGCTCTAACGCGTACGTGAGGCGTGAGGGAGTTGAATTTTTCTAGGAATCCTCTGAGTTGCGTGATCTGCTCAACCAATGAATGAAATCTTCAAGGGAAAAAGGCACACGGGCAGATTCATGAGGTTTGAATTATCTAATGAAATTCCGAATTTTTGTTTTTTAGGTGTTTTTCATTGACTTAAAAAATTCGTTTAAAAAAATAGTTTGTACAATTTTTTCGTTTTTAATTTCAATCTACTAAAGATGCATTTTGTTTTGATTAAAAGGAATTAATTAAATTTATTAATTGCTTACAAGCTTAAAGTACAAAATTCCCTAATATTAGGCGAAAAAGAGTACAAAACATAAAGTATTTCATATCTACTATAAAATTATATAAAAAGCTGTCAATTTCGCAGCGTTGATTGACGCCTACAATTTGCCTCCACTTGATCCATCAAGTGTAACCGGTGCATCATAATCGAAATTCTTTTTTAAGTCATTCTTTAGTTTTAAATGAAAATCACTTAAAACAAAAAATTGCAGTTTCACTAGGACTAGATAGTTCAAATCTCATGAATCAGTGTCCTTTTTTCATTGAGCAGAGCACGCAACTAAGAGGATTCCTAGAAAAATTCAACTCCCTCCACTTCACGTTAGGGCAGTCCCACAAGCCCTTTGCGCAGAACAACAGAAATTTGAAAAAGAGGCAATGTTTTCACACAGCTTTGTGAATTGAGAAATTCTAAAATTATCTCACGCACACAAACTTAAAGGAAGTTGAACTGGTTGAGCTTTCCTCTCAGATTTATTTTCATAGGAACAATTTTTTGTATGAGAATGGACATCTATCTATTATTTGTCTATGGTGATAGAGCCTTCGGCGGCTTTTTCTGAGGTTGCCAATTTTCTCCTCCCATAACTCCAAAAGGAGGAGTTCATCCCCGTCGCACCAATTTCTTCGTTTTTGTTTGCCATGAAGATTCAAGAACATTTATTGCGACGTAATAAAACAATACAATGATTAAGACCAACAATTAGATGAGATATGGCTGGATACAGGCATCCACGCCATTGCACACAAGCCACAATCATAAAAAATGACAAAACATCTCTCTCTCCGGACGAGCACTTCAGTTCCCACCTGAACCACTCGAGCTTCCACCTGATTTCTATAACACAAACTTTCTACAGTCCACCGCTTTACTAACTGAGCTATCGAAGGTGACAAGCTTCCACCTGAACTGTCCCCGACAAAACAAATAATTGCCTTATTGAGAACTGTCAAAACTATTACAATATATCATTTAATCTAGTAGTTTTTCGAATTCGAACATGCTAACGGTCAATTTTAGAAGACCATTAGTGCTTAACTATTATGGTCAATATTTTGGGTATTAAGTGACTTGACACACAGTTGCTTAATAGCCATTTAACGCTTAATTGGCTATAAGGACTGCTGTGTGTCTAGGGTATTATATCCCATTTCTTGATGTTCATTGCCACCAGTCGCATCTCGTTTACGTACATACCTCAACAGGGAACAGTGGTTCAGTTTATTCTTTTCTGCCGCTGTTCTTAGCGAAGATCCGGGTTTTACATCTTCATAGGCTTGTTTGTACGTTGATAAGTCGGTCTGACCTCTCGTAGTCTTCCTTTGTCGTACCCTTGACTTCTAAGAAACAAGAAAATTAAATAAAGAACCTGTTTCAACCGTACCCACAAAAAATGTTTCAACTGTCCCCAACCCCCCTTCTAGGTATAAAACGGTTCACAGTAAGAATGATAACAAATTTGAATAAAAACTAATCATTCAGCCATATTCTACAAACTTCAATTAAAACGATACATCAGCTAAAACGAAGAACATTACCTTCAACTCATCTCTCAAAACTTGCATGCTAGTAGTTCACAAGCTGTGTCCTTACTACTATAATTAGATCGATCACTTAGCGCATTTCTCCATGTTTTAAATTCGTCATTCAGTTTGTCAAGAATACTTTCAATCAAACTGTCATATTTAGTAGTGTGGGCTATTTCCTCCTTAATTAAAAAGTACAAACCTCTTAAAAATATTTTTAAGCCCCTTCTATTTAACTCTTTTTCACTATCACTTTGTTGACTAATTTGAGCATGAATAATGAATAATTTGAGCATTGCCTGCCTCCTGAGTTTTTCCATTTCTGCCTTTATAGTAGCTGCGTTCCATTGGGCCTGGCCAAGTACTCGCAAGTACTTCCAAATGTCACGAACTACACATGCTCTTGGCTGGAGGTAGTTGAGTAGAAACTTCACAAGTAGTTACGCGATTTTTTCCGCCAGGGGGTTTTCATATTTTCTATTGCCCCATAGATGGATTAAAGATATTTATGGTTATGTTTCAACGAGAATGACATTTGTTTGTTGTTTTTATTCATTAAGAGATAAGTGGACATTTCAGTTTGAGGTTAGGATCTGCCTCCTGTGATAAAAGCTGCGTTCCATTGAACATCTACTCGCAAGTATTTTCGAGTACTTGGCCAGGCCCAATGGAACGCAGCAAGTATATGAGCTGACGAATGCTCATGCTTCTCTAATTTGCCATTCTTTCCTAAAGCGTATTTGAATGACTTGAATGGTACTGTTATGAACACCCCAACTGTCTTTTGCAAAACTTTTGCTTCATTTTTCATAAAAATTTGGCATAGTTTACAAAATGCACCTTCACTTTCTTCATCGTAGACTAGCCAACTATATTTCTGTTCCCATTGTTTATTATAGTGCCGTCCTTCTTGGCCAGATGATATCAAACTGGACAACTCACAGCACCTGTAGTTACTACTTGTAATTCAGTAGGTTGAGTAGACGGTCCTGCTTCACATTCTTCTTTCTGTTTTTTAGTAGGTGCCGCCGCCAAAAATAGCAGTCTATTGTTTCCTTCATTCTAGAAAATAGTTCACAAATTATGCATTGCCGGCAAGTTTATTTACAGTAAGTATCGCATTAATAATCTATCAATTCAATTCGCCAAAGCAATATACGTAAATCTTGGAATAATTAATCTAATTGATAACAAACCGCAATCAATAGGAAAAACAAAACAGTGAATGACTCACCTCAATTTCCTTACACTTCACTTTCAAAACCAATTCTTTAATACTTTACTTACACCACACCACCTTGAAAGTTTAACTTGAGTCTAAGATCCGGCAGCAAGATTACTTCGTTCATCGAGGTTTTAATTAAAATCTAATTTTTACATATATACATATATGTATGAATGGGGGAATATATTTTTGCCGGGGTGCTAATCAAAATGTTGCCGCTAGTATTTTTAATTAAATTATTAGTAACTGACTTTTCGGGAAGAAACTTCGTTCATTGAGTTTTTAAATAAAATATACGCCAATTCACAGCCAGATATGTAAAGACTTAAAAAGTTAGGGGTGCCATTGCGCAAGTTGCCGCAACCTTAGGGTTGCCTTGTGTAAACAGGTGAAAATCTGGTAAGAATCTTCGTTCATAGGGTATCCTCTCAAGCTATATATCAAATTAAAGCTTATGTTTCTCTGTTCACGAAAAAATAGGGGTGCCTATGTTAAAGTTGCCGCAAATTGGGGTTGCCAGCGTTTAAAGATTTGGAGGGGTTAACCTAGAAAATGCGTTATAAGTTCTTTCAGAGACCTCCTAGGATACTGGTTGATAACGCATTAGAAAGCTGAGCCTTCAAGCTTTCCAACGATACTACCCACGACCCAATCCGCCAACAAACAACCGGGAGAGGCCGCGCCAAACTCCGAAAATTGCAATTTCGAAGCCCAAAATTTTACCTTGACCCTTCATTCGGCCGATTTTTTGTATGGGAAGATCAAATCTTTTTCTGAGAAAAACCTTCCCTGTCATGTGGCCTTTCTCAGGAAGAAAACCGCACTCGAATCCGGCGGTGCGTTCCGAAGTTATTAATTAAGAAAACCCACTATCCGCAATGAAGTCCAATTGAAATCACATTGAGCATCTGCTCCATAGGGTTGAGAAAATATTTGATTTTATTTGAGTTTTCTTTTAGGTGTACAAATTAAAGAAAACATTGACAAAACGATTAAATAATTAATAAAACCTATATTACATTTTCGTGCCATTCATTCGAAATCTGATTCATCGCTGCTCTCACTTTCATCACTACAAATATCAGAATCAACTTCATAAACAGAACATTTGTTTACCGAATTGCATAGCACACTCTCGACTTTTAGAAAACCATCTAAAATCCAGCCATTATTTTCCGCGCTAAACTTAACACAATCCGGCTCAGTGGCATTTAGCCACATCGAATTAATAAAGATCGTCCGCAACAATTTTTGTTTTAAAGACTCCCAGCATGGTAGAATATGAGTCGAGTCGAAGCCTTTAATTTTTTTCATAAATTTTTCATTGTTAAGTTTTTTACCATACATTTTGTTAAAGATAGTAAATCTTGCAGCATTTCCACTTTGACAATTTGCGATGCCATACATAAGGCACGTAAACTCTTGGACTACTTTAATTTTGTTTTCATCAAAAATGTCATTTGGGTTAGCCAATGATGCGAAAACTTTTTTGAATTTTCGGGTGCTTAACAAATATATTGAAGGGCCGGACTTTCCCTTTGTTGGAGAATGCAACCGTATAGTCGCAACCTGTAAATGCATAAAATGCTGGAAGCGCAAGACATAAAGTTGGACCTAGTTTTATTGCCAATTCCGAACAATTTATACAACATTGAAAACACGTGCTTTCGACGTAATCGCCATCCTCATTTGACGAGAGGATTTGCGCGCGAGCTCTCTTTCGCTCTAATCTATCTTTAAAAGATGGCAGCCCCTATTTGCGGCCACTTTGACATAAGGAACCCTATTCTATCGTGTACAGGATAACATTAGCTTTAATTTGATATATGTATATAATTTAAGAGGATACGTTACTGTTGGAGAACAATGTTTTTCATATTGGTTAGATAGTGGGTTTTCTTTTTGTACATATTTATTAATAACTTCGGAACGCACCGCCGGATTCGAGTGCGGTTTTCTTCCTGAGAAAGGCCACATGACAGGGAAGGTTTTTCTCAGAAAAAGATTTGATCTTCCCATACAAAAAATCGGCCGAATGAAGGGTCAAAGTCAAATTTTGGGCTTCGAAATTGCAATTTTCGGAGTTTGGCGCGGCCTCTCCCGGTTGTTTGTTGGCGGATTGGGTCGTGGGTAGTATCGTTGGAAAGCTTGAAGGCTCAGCTTTCTAATGCGTTATCAACCAGTATCCTATGATGTCTCTGAAAGACGCATTTTCTAGGTTAACCCCTCCAAATCTTTAAACGCTGGCAACTCCAATTTGCGGCAACTTTAACATAGGCACCCCTATTTTTTCGTGAACAGAGAAACATAAGCTTTAATTTGATATATAGCTTGAGAGGATACCCTATGAACGAAGATTCTCACCAGATTTTCACCTGTTTACACAAGGCAACCCTAAGGTTGCGGCAACTTGCGCAATGGCACCCCTAACTTTTTAAGTTCTTTACATATCTGGCTGTGAATTGGCGTATATTTTATTTAAAAACTCAATGAACGAAGTTTCTTCCCGAAAAGTCAGTTACTAATAATTTAATTAAAAATACTAGCGGCAACATTTTGATAGGCACCCCGGCAAAAATATATTCCCCCATTCATATATATACGTAAAAATTAGATTTTAATTAAAAACGCGATGAACGAAGTAATCTTGCAGCCGGATCTCGTACTATCAGGCGAACAAGTGAAATTAGGGGAACGTAAAATGCGTTGAAACCAAATTTCTTGCTTAAAAATCTCTGAGAATTTCCTACAATCCGGTCAGTTTTGATTTCCGTCGTATTCGAGAATAGGGCCTAATATGTACGCTAACGCTATGACAAGGACAACGTACGCGAGGCGGCAAGCGAACGAGTGACGACGACCGAGCATACCTAAAGTGCGGACTAAGCCGCGTTCGCGCGCTGAAACATTTTTCTCGGGGGGCGGTAGGGCTACTATACGATCGACATGTACCTTAAAGAAACAATGTGTCTTCGACTCGGTCGAACATGCTCCCCGGTTACGAGTGAATGCGAGCAAGAGTTAGCCTAAATGTGTTTTAAAATTACGCTTGAAATGGTAATAAACATAATTGAGTGATGTTTCTCGTATATGTCTATTGAGGTGTTTTGAGAGTGGCGACCCTGGGAATGTCGTCGCTCCCCGGGCGCGCCACCAGAGCCACTCCCAGCTGCCAGCGCGTGCAGGGTTGATTTTTGTCGATGATGATGACTACGGAATTAGGCTCGATCTTACCGCCATCGTTCACCCACTTTTGGCGTTTCTGAAGTCCACTGAGATATTCCAAATGCCATCTTTTCCAGAAGTCCCCTCGGGCCTTGGAAATGTATCTCCACACTGAGAGACGATTAGCTGGAACTGAAAGAGAATCGTTATCTGGGATCAACGTGATTTGGCGACCTGTTAAAAACTGGGCAGGAGTTAATGTGATGGGATCGTTGGGATCGGCAGAAACAGAGCAAAGTGGACGGGAATTGAGAATGCCCTCGATTTCGACGGCGAGGATGTTGTGCTGTTCGAAAGTGAGAAGTTGTAAGCCTACAACTCGTTTGAAGTGATGCTTGAATGATTTTACGGCGGCCTCCCAAATTCCTCCGAAATGAGGCGATAAAGGAGGATTGAAATGCCAGCAAATTTTCCGTTGAAGAGCGAATAATGCATAAACTTTGCGCAATTGGTTGTTTGCTCCGATAAAGGTTGTGAACGGAACGGAGGGTAATTGTAAGACTTCCTTTTGAAATTGTTGCGATACCGTTAATGGCACCAACTGAAACTGAACATGGATGAATAGGCAATGCCGATTTTTTGGCAAAACCCTCGGTTATGAAGTGAGCAGTGGCACAAGTGTCGAGCAAAACGCCAGTTGTGAAAACATTGCCAGCCATGCCGGGGACCTGAACGACGGCGCTCATCATTAGATCGCCGTAAAGCGCGCGAGGCTGTATTAAAGGTACTGGCGGTTAGTCAACTCGAAGCGTTCGTATCCTTCCTTTCAGGCTTGGAATTGCTCGAAGAAGGATGTAGTAAGGAGTGATGGAAGTTTGGCCACTGTTTGACATGTCTGTATGAGCATGGTCTAGAATGTGAACAAGGACGAAGATAATTTGTGCACAACTTGGCTCTTTTTACAACATTCCATCGTTGGAAAAGATTAAGCCTACCGAAAGCAGGGCATTGGTATAGCAAGTGCACCTGTTGGCACTGAGGACAACTAAGTGTAATATATAAATATAGAACATAAAATGAATGTATTACAGTCGGGCCCCACATAGGGCGTCATTTTAGGATATGCACATAAAAATATAATACATAACTATTTTATGTTCACGTGGCGTGCAGCCGAGGTTGAGGGGTGCCCCTCGTTACAAGTCCCGGAAGCGCCTATAGCTGGCAGCACGGTCTAGCTCGCCGGATGGGGTGGGGTTCGTGGACTTGCACCGGTGTCGGGGACACAAGGGAAATTTATCTGCGCTCCCAAATAATTGAAGGGGTTAGAAGGCCTTCGACGATGTGTGATTTTTATGCCCCACAACAACAACGAAAGTTGAAAGTAATCCAAAGAGAGGGAGAGAGAGAGGTACTCCAACAGTACCAAGGAAACAGGGAGGGGGAGTAGAACAAAAAAAACAAACAGGACCCGAATATCCTGGTGTAGGGGTAGGGCAACGGGCATGCCTCCAGGTTGCCTGCTTCCCAGTGTCTGACCCGTCCTCTTCAACAATGCCAACCCCCAAAGGTGGCAATGTCCCAACCTATCATCTCATGGGCTCATCAGGTGGCTCCGGACAGCGAGGGGGATACGCGTAATAAATTTAGTAACTCATGTTTAATTCCAAATTCATAATTTTATTCCCAAAAAAAAAGTAGCTAGTAGCGATACGATACAATCTAAATCCAACAAATAATATACAATGGTACAAGCATGATGAAATCTACTATCAAGAAAGTAGTACTTAAGATAAAGGAATGAATGCAGCCAAAAAGGTCTGTACACAAAAAAAAATTTTATATCTCATTTAATAACGGGGTGATAAGCGAGCGGCCACCAATAGGCGACTCCCTATCGTTTGTGAATGCATATTTACGGCAAAAGTAAAAAAAATAGAAAAATTTATTCACAAAATGTTTATCAGACTGTAGGTACTCGTGATATGGGCGAGCGGCCACCAATAGGCAACTCCCTATCGTTGTGAAAAGAGAAAAAACTACTCGGCTACTAATTCTGCCCGATACTGTGATAGGCGAGCGGCCACTATTAGGCGACTCCCTATCGGTTGTGAAAAAGAAAAGAAAAACCGTATAACTAATTGTGCCCGCTACTGTGCATTATATCTTCCGTAAACAAAGAGATTAGCTAGAAAGTTTGAGGCGGTGTTTGATTGACTTTTTTTTTTTTTTTTTTTTTTTTGAAAAATTATATGTGGTTTGCCATGCCCCTGGCGAAGGAAACACCTCCCTTTTGTTTTCTTTTTTTTGTTTTTTGTTGGTTTAGTGTGGCGTTCCCCAAATCAATATATTTCTTATTTGATAAATCACCGCGCAGTCCGCTGGAGTCGACTCAAGCCGATGCGTGCTGGAATGGAAAGTTGGTTATCGGGGACCCTATTACAGCTGAGGCGGGCGGTTCCTTCCCTAACTGGGTGGCACGAAAAGCAATACACACAAAAAAACTTTTGACTGAAGGTCTTCCGCACTACCTTTTTTTTTTCTTTTCTTTTCTCGGGGCTATACCCGCAGGCCGAGGTCGGGGCTGTAGGAACCTATCTAGCTGCTACTGGTTAATCTCTTACTAAAAAAACGGAAAATTTTGTAAATCAGGCCTAAAATGGGAATTAGTCTAAGGAAACTTAAAGTATGCGGCTGCCAGTGTCCGTGCGGCTGAACGAATGCTGAGTTACGTCGCTGCTCGATGTGACGTGCCTGGTTGAATCGGCACTCTGGAATTGGGGCCTCGGGGAATCGATCGGGCTCCTGATTGCAGTTCTTCGGCTCCAAAAGAAATAAAAGTTGGATGATGCTGAGCGTGGCTTGATGGGGCTGAATGAGGCTTATCTCAGCACTGGTGAGGTCTCGGTGGGGTGTCGGTGGGGCGCTGATCCGTCTGGAAGGGGCCTTCGCTTACTTCCTTGCGGCTCCTCTTACTTTAACCTTTTTGTTTTTTGGTTATACAGACTTTCGTGTCTGGGGTGTAATTTGCCCACTAGAGTAAGTGTGGTAAAGTCGGGCTGGCTCACTGTCGACGCGGATTGATATGATGAGGGGATTCTAACAAAAAAATATAGTCCTACCTTGGGAATATAATGTGTTCACTCCTGTCACCGGACAGGCCTGCCTGATTTTCCTGGGATCTCACTAATTCTACACCGCACTGCACACCGACTTACTGGCCGACTCTTCCACTTTTAATTTGGTTACTTTTAGTTTCGGCTGTCTTAATTTTCTTTTTCCAAGTTGGTCTCGGCTGCTGGGTGGTGTGATCTCCTGGTGCTTGGATGGCAAAATGGCCGGGCGGAAGAGATCTTGGATTTAGTCCGTGCACGAGGCAAGTCACCTTGTGGTAGCGGCCGCGAGGAGCGCTTGGTGCAGTAGGGAAATTCCCTTGTAGTTGCCTGATGCAACCACAGCGGGTGATGGTGTAAACGTGCCCCTCCTTAGTACACGTTCGGTTTGCAGCCAACCGACCATCACATAAGCCCGGGACTTGATGGAGAAATTGTCGAAGTAACGAATGAGCGGGCGCCCGAGTCACTCTTGAATTTGTTCAGTCGATGATGATGTTCACCTGATCGCTTATTGGAATTCTCACCCTTTGAATGACTGTTGTCACGATCGGTAGGGAGACGGAACGCATAATCTGTGATGAAAGTACAAAACTTCTCAAAATCTGGAAGCTCGTCAAGACTTCGTGTTCTTTCCCACTCATGACGAACTTTGGTGGGAAGAGCTCTTTTGAGCCAACGAATGATAATATATCTATAGAAGTAAGCACAACAAGGTGTTGTTGTGTATCATCGATGAGTTTGGATAGCCCAGCAGATGACGGAGTTTGCAAAGGAGTGATATCATAAATGGCATCTATATGTTTTGTTACAAGAATACGTTTTCTTTCGTAAGATTTGGTAAGCAAATCCTATGACTTCGTATAATTTTCTCCACTTGCACTGAAAAGGGCAAGTTTAGCCGCGGCAGGACCGGTCATCGCAGCTCGCAAATTAAACAATTTGTGTAGATCCGTGAGACCAGATTCATCAATTAAAGAAAGAAATTGATTTTTAAAAGAAAGCCACTTATTGAAATTGCCGTCAAATTTCGGGATAGGCGTATCTGGAAGCTTAATTTGTAACTGTCTTTCAAGCATAGTCGAACTAGCCGGTGGATTGGCAGAATTCAAATTTCTAGCTGCATTAGAACCATCAGCTTCTGGACCCAGATCTTTTTGAATCTTCATCAGCTGTTTCCGAGCTTCTTCGCGCATCTCGTCACGCTGTTCGTCGTGCAGCTTCAGCAATTCTTCGTTTACGGCTTCTGCTAGTTTAGCATCCTCCTGGTTGCGCATCCTTACTCCAAACAAAACCTCAAAAGAAGATTTGTTAATACTCCTCTGATAGCTTGAGTTTATGAATCGCTGCATGTCGCCAACATGTTTGTACCATTGTTCGCGGTTGCTTACTGATAACTTCGAAAGAACTGCAATGATAACTCTGTTGATACGCTCTGCTTGGCCGTTACCTCTGGGCACACCCGTCGTTACCCGAGTGTGGTGTATGCCTTCGCTTCTACAATATTCCTCAAAGGAATTCGACGTGAAAGCCGTTCCGCGATCTCAGATAATATGCTTTGGGTTTCCGAACACAGATTTCTGCATCTCAAGTTTGGTGAGCACCTCATCGGTAGAAAGCGTTTTTACGGGGTAGATCCACGTGAATTTGCTGAAGTCGTCTATCAGCGTCAATATGTACCTGTATCCCTTTTTGGTGTCTGTTAAAGGTCCTAGATGGTCGATGTGGTAACACATAAGTGGTTGCTCGCTTTTCGGCAATGGATGCAGCCAACCCTCCTGTTTCCCTGTTTTTCTCTCCGCCAGGATGCAGCGTATGCAATTGCTACGATACCTTTCTATTTTTTTTTCGAGTTTAGGAATGAAGTATTCTCTCGTTATCAGTTCTTTCGTCTTCTTGATTCCAAAGTGCCCCTGATCATGAACAGATTTTATGATTTCTGTTTCTAACCCCTTAGGTACGCACAGTAACTTGTCGCCGTCTACCGCTTTATACAGTATTCCCTTTTCTGCGAGGTAATTTTCATAGGGTTCATTTTCCAATATCTTGAAAATCAGCCTGAAATTACTGTCTTGCAGTTGCGCGCCTCGTATTCTATGCAAAAGGTCGTTGGTGGCCGTCATTACTCCTGGGCAGCGACTCAACGCGTCAACGTGCCTCATTCTTCTATTCGGTCTGTGTTCCAAGCTGAAGTCGAAATCTTGGAGAAACATTGCCCATCTAGCTATCCTTGGTGGTAAATCCCTTTTTTCCATTGTCATCTTAAACGCCGCACAATCAGTAACGATTTTGAATTTAATTCCCAATAGGTACGTCCGAAATCGTTTCAAAGCTGAGACTATCGCTAGCACCTCTAGCTCGTAGCTCGAATAATTTTCTTGAGTTGGGGTGGTCTTTCTGCTATAATATGCCACTGTGTGAAATTCGTTATCCTCTGGGCTCCTCTGCAATATTATAGCTCCAAATCCTATTTTCGAAGCGTCCGTGTGGAGTTCCGTCTCTAACTCTGGGTCATAAATCAGCAACACTGGTTGGTTAGATAAAGTCTCTTTGATTTTGAGGAATGCTTCCCTTGCATCCGAGCCGAATTTAAATTTTCTGTCTTTTCGAAGCATATCTGAGTGGTCTAGCAAGCTGAGCATATTGCGGGATGAATTTTCTAAAATATCCAGACAGACCAAGAAAACTCTGTAATTTCCTTACATCGTTTGGCTCCGGAAACCGTTTAACTGCCTCAAGTTTCGCCTTTCCGGGTTTTATTTGTCCTGATGAAATTTCGTATCCAAGGTACTCAATGCTCTTGCACAACAGCTGGCACTTCTTCCATTTGATCTGCAAGCCATGCTGTTCTGCTACTTTCAGGGCCTCTTTTAGTCGATAAATAGCTTCCTCCTCATTATTTGCAATCACTACGACGTCGTCGATATAAACAAGAACGTACTTTTTCTGAAGAAGTGGTTGAAAGACTGTGTTTACGTACTTTTGGAAAACAGTAGGCGAGGTGCAAAGTCCGAATGGCATTCGCATGAATTCGAACTGGCCATTATGCGTAATGAAACTGGTGTATTTCCTACTTTCCTCTGCTACTGGGACGTGAAAAAATCCATTCTCTAGTTCGATTGTAGAAAAAACATGAGCATTGCGCAATGCGTCTAAGTGGTCTTCAATAAGGGGTAGCGGAAATCGATCTCTTATGACCTTTTTATTTAACGATCGATAGTCAACGCATAGCCGTTTTGTTCCGTCTTTTTTATTGACAAGGACCACTGGGCTGGCATATTCAGATTCGCTCGGTCGAATAATTGCCTTTTCCAACCATTCGCCAATTTGTCGTTCTACCTCTGTCTTTTCCATTGGTGATAGTCTATGTGGTTTATGTCGGACCGGTACTTCGTCCTTCAGTATTATTTTCATTTCCAGTACGGGCTTCACAGGAATGCAGCTCTTGAATTCCTCCCTTAATTGTTTAATCAGTGGCTTGTATTTTTCAATTCCGACTTGTGGCAGTAGTGCCTCGTTAGCATAGCACTCGAACGCGTAATCGTTTCTTTTCTTAACGATAATTTCCCCATGAGTAAGCGAAATATCAGTCCCGTCTAGTATATCGCGACCAACAAGCATCTCGGGTTGTAAGAACTGATCCGAAACTACGTGCACTGCGGACTCGAAGAGTTGCCCATCTATTTCTATATGAGCAGCAAAAGCTCCCAAGCTGTCAACACAAGATTTTGACAACCCTCTCAAAGCCGTACCTCTTTTGGTTAATTTTGGTGAGCCCAATTTGATATATTCCTTACCTCGCATAAGTGTGAGGTCGGTTCCTGTATCGATTATTGCATTGATTTCTTGCCCATTCACTAGTACCGATTTACGTGCTGTATTTAAATTACACTAGACTCTACCTTAGAACAATTACTTTGCTTACCTCCGCTTTGCTTGTTCTGCTTTTTCGGGCAGTCAGGTGCTTTATGCCCGTGCTCCCCACAACCAAAGCATTTGGGCCCCAAATTTTGCTTTTTACACTCTTTAGCATCATGACCTTTAGTTCCGCAATTAAAACATCTTCCCCGTTTGCTTTTCGCCTTCGACTTGCCCTCGCCCGACTTCTCTGAGTGGGACCTTTCCTTGAAGTTAGCGTAGATATCTAATTTCGCTTTAAAGTCTTTATAATTTTGCGCTCCGTAGAGCAGGAATTTATTTTGAATGGAATCAGTAATGCCGTCTATGGTGTACTGAATTACCGCAGCTTCATCAGCTTGTGCTCTCGCCCCTAATTCCCTCATCTTCAGGAAGTAATCGTAAGTGGATTCGTCCTTTTTTTGGTGTCGTGCAGCCAATCTGCGGTGAACATCCGCACTGCTCGATTTGTCTGAAAACTCTGCAATCAGGAATGTTCGGAGATCTTCCCATGTCATCAGGTTTGGCTGACCGCGGGCCGCTAGTTCCGCTGAACCGGTAAGTAGTCGTTTGGCGTACAATAAATTTTCGATTGCTGACCATTTCAATAATGACGAAACACTCTCAAAATCAGAGATCCATTTTCTGACATCATAGTCGTCGCGCCCCGAGAATTCTGGTAGTGCACTAGAAACATCTTTGAAAGACATGAACGAATGGTGAGGACTATTGCTCTTAGGTCTTGTCGTTAAAGGACCTTCATTCCCAACACAAGGCTCCTCAACCCGTTGCTCCCTCTGGGTTAGCACACTTTCGCGTCTTGACAATGTCGATTCCCTTTCTAATAGTAGCTCGCGCATTTCCCTGGTTAAATTAAGCAACTCGGAAATGTCATTATTCGCGGCGGTGCTATTAGCTATTTTTGTTTTTCTTCTGCTCGGCATAATCGCGATTTAGGTTAACTGAGAGTCCAACCTTAGCTATACTATTCACTACTATCTACCAAAATCAATGTTCGTTCAATGTTCGTTCAATGTTCGTGAGCAAATTGTAAGTACCTGCCCAGCAGACCGAGAAATTTCAAAATGCTTTACGCCCCCTTTTCCCTAACAGCGGCAACACTAAGATGATAACGCCAGAAAGTGCGCAACAACTTTTCAGCTCGTCTCGAAACCCGAAAGCTGGCGATGATAGTGCCGGAAGGTATGCAATAGCTTTTTAGCTCGTCTCGACACCCGAAAGCTGGTAATAGCTTTTGTCTTCTCCTGATCTACAAAAGCTTCCACTCGCGTCACGTGGCTGCGCCCCAATGTTTTGCGAAGCCCCACCGTATTGAGGTTATGATTCGCGCACAAAGTTTCAAATGCCGTACACTATTTAGCACTATTTTGAGTTTATTTCCAGCTCGATTCCAATCCCTACTAAGCGTCTTTGGCGGGCAATTATTAAATTTCGCGTGGAATTTTCCTCGTCACTCGCACTCTTAATTAGTAATAGCATGAAGAGTTACCTTGATTGCTCCCAATTACCGCGTGATGCGTTTACCTCCACCGCTATGCTGCTCCTCCGTGATGATAAATCTGCTTACTGGACTCGACTTTTCCCACGATGAGTTTCGCTCTTCTGTCCAAATCGCTGCTTTTTCCGCTTGCGCCTTTTTCTTTCAGGGTTCTTCTGCAGGCGTCTTGCTTGGTGCCATCCGCCACTTGCTGCACACGCGATTCGACCGATTTTTTGCGAGGATCCCGGTTGAGCCCCCACTTTGTAGAATTCGGGCTCCTTATTGAGTGAAACGCGGGCAAATTAAGGAATTCAGATAGTTTATTAATACTTAATTAAATGCGTAGTAAAGGTTTGATGTTGCTGGTTAGGCAGGATGACACCGATCACCTCACGTCTTCCCGTGCAGCTCGCAACAGAAGAAGAAAAAGCTCTTCTCGATCCCTTCGGTTGTTCGCCCTCCGCAGTCGTGCCAACCTCGGCGAAGTGAAGTGGAGTAGGGCTGGGTAAAATACCCAATCCCACATACATACATACTGTTCACGTTCGATGTTGACCACTCAACAGCTCTAGACCAAGTAAGTGGCGTCTGTCAGATCCGGCGCGTACAAAGTAAAGCACGAAACATTTGAAGTGTTTCGTCGTCTGACAGCCGTCAAGGAGCATGAAGCCGAACGTCTCCACACCTCTAAACCAAGGCACAGTCATCGACTATAGTGCCATTAGTCATAATCACGTAGAGAAACTAGTTCCACCATATCCGTCGAGTTGTTCGGATCTATTCTGAGCTCTTTTTTGGGTAGTCGGCTCCACTCCCAGAAAGTTCTAATGAAGTGAACGGTTATAACTGTCGAATGTTAACTGTGTAACAGGAATTACGTGCACACGTGATCAATTTTTTGGAAAAATTGTTTTTTTTTGAGACAATCGCTGTTAGAGGATCAAAAATAGGCGGCTTGTTAGTGAAGTGTAGTAGTTATTATGTATTACGAACGCGTTTTTACCTCCTTCAATATACAGAACATAAGCTCATCCTATCTGCAGGATTTTAGTGAAGTGAAATATTTTTTGTCCTGTGCTGTGCCTAGATTTGAAGCCAAAAAAGGAAAATGGGTGAAATTAGGGCATGGCACGTGCAACCTAAATCTTAAAAACTACCAGTAGAGGAGCAATGTATGTTCTGCGACACAAAAATGCGCTCTGGCAACACTTTTCTGGTGGGTGCGGTATTGGTTCGTGTCTTGGGTGTGCCGGAGCTTTGTGTTGATGATCTTGCAAGAATTTTAATGTTATTGGTTCGTGTCCTGGGTGTATCGGAGCATTGGGCTGAAGATTTTGCAAGAATTGTTGGTGACATTGGTTTGTGCCTCGGATATGTCGGAGCTTTGTAGTGTAGATCTTGCTAGAATTTTAATGCAAATTCATTGCCGTAAAATATTCACTCAGGCAACTCTTTTATTGGGGTTTGGTGTTGGTTTATGTCTTTGGATGCATGTCGCAGCTTTGTAGTGTATATTGTGTTTGAACTTTATGAGTTCTCCGTCAGATGGTGTTATGCATATTCAATTTATGTTGAACTCTTTTCTTTTTTTAGTAAACAATTTTCAGAACTAAATATTTATGTAATGCATATCAGTAGATATGACCATGGTTGAAGATGTCGAAGAGGCTCAAGGTTAAAAATTTTCTAAAGCAAAATATTTATATAATGTGTATCAGCTGTGACATTTTCGATCACGTTGAGGGAGCTTCTTAGAAAAAAAATGCGTCAGATTGGGATTATATTTACTATCTCCTTTCTTTTTGTTTTTTAGGGTGAGGTTTGTAATAAACAATTTTCATAACCAAATATTTATGTAATGCATATGATCTTAATAAAAAGGTGGGGGATAAAAATTTTTTCAAAACAAAAATATTTATATAATGCGTATCAGATATGGTATGGTTGATAATATTTATTTAACATCCCCCCCACTACTTTCTTTTCGGCACTCCCAAAAAAAAATAAATAAAAATTTAGGGTCTTATAAATTGAGCCGCTTTTAACTCTGAATTCGTAATTCTGAAACGAAGTGTTTGGAAAGAGTTGTACCTATTCAAGTTTATATTTTGCTATTAAGTGCTAGTGAAGTTGAAGTGAAAAGTTACAAAAGAAAACAAAATGTGTGCAGCAGCAGCAACAGCAAACTTCAATTCATTTTCCGTCAAGCAGTCCATTGGATGCAAAGATATGGAAATAAATAAATTTTATCGAGTTCTGGATGCTATCAAGGTTGAGACGAAATATGGACCGAAAATTGTGTTGGAATTGGAGAATAGCCGTCTGTTTCTACCACAAAGATTCGCCTCTATGTCTGGGACAACATTGGAAAGTTTGAAAACGCAAGAATTCTACCTAATCAATAAAGGAGCCGTAGGGAAGACGTTCAATTTGCAGCTAAAGACGTTAGAGGAGTTACATGTGGACGCAGCAGTAGCTGCTATACCAAATGTGCAGGAGGAATCAAGCAGCTTATTCAATATATTTGATTTTGATAACCAGAAGCAGAATGACAATTAAGAGAGAGAGTGAATCTTTATATTCCTTTTTTTAATAACTTTCAAAATACAAATTTGTGTCATAATACTTGTCCTTGTTTCTGAAATAAAAAGTTCTTATATAAGAGAATAACAAAAGCTGTTTTTTATTTTTAAAAAAAATCAAGTTTATTTTTTTTCAGAGGTTTAAATTGATTACAGCTAATTATTTTCAGTTTCAACATGCTTAATCTATTCATATAGTTTAATAAGTTTTGTTATCGATCTAAATGCAATTGTAACGTAATAGCATCCACAGGGGTCTGGTCCTACTGATACATCATCATTGGCCCAAACACATGTTTTAAAATGTTCTCCATATATGGATGTAACAACTTCCTGATGAAAATATGATCTCAGTCTTATGTAGCAACTTTGAATTTGTACTACATCTTCTTCAAATAGTACATGCTGATATTCATGAAGGAAGTCTTCAATGTCAAAATTATGTAGAAAGCTTTGAATTTCATAATTTAGGAATCTATCCATTTTCACTTTGGAGATGTTATCAACTTTATGAATGCGATGATATTGTTCTATAATATTCACTCTTTACTTTTAGTAGGCTTGAGTCGTTGATGTAGTTTAACGATTCTATTTATAGCTTTAAAAACCGTACCAACAAAACAACATCCACATGAGTCTGGCCCCTCTTTAGCATCATTGTCACCCCAAATACATTCATTGTAATGGGTACCATGTATAGATGTTACAATCTCCTGATGTAAGTATGGTCGTAATTTGTTGTAATATCTTATAATTTCTTCTTTAACTCCATCAAGTAAGACGTCCTCATAATTAGACAGGAAATCCACAATATTAAAATTTTGTAGAAAATTCTGAATGTCTCTATTAAGTTCTTTATCCATTTGCACTCTAATGATATCAAAACTGAACTGATGATTTATAATTTAATAATGATGTTTAAATAGAATGAAACTATTCGTTCATAAATTGTTTATATAGAAACACGTTTTGTAGTGCACAAACGCCTGCATGTATTACACATCGATGTGTGTTAGGATACTTCTTTTTGAGATTGTCAAGATTGGGGCATCCTTCTTCATCCAAATTATATATCATTGTTTTATCATCCAATGAGAATAACTCTCTAATCCACTTTATTTTTTCAAGTCCCTTAACAAAGATGTCCTTATTTTTTAAAATAGCCGAAAAGTGTTCTGATACGTTTTCTATTGTTGTAAATCCTCCATTCCATGTGAGTCCATGATGATTATTATAAAGCCACTTTGCTTGTGATTGTAAGGCAGGTGAAAGCTCTTCAAAGGAATATGGCATACGTAGTATAAAATGCTGTAATTGATAATCTTCACACAAAATAGCAATTTCCTTTACAATAAATTTATTGAAGGGACCGCGGAACCCTTGAATATCAATAAAGTATGCTGATGACATCTTATAGCGTTTGAACTTTATTTGTTAGAGGGTAGTATTGAACTATTTTGTCATGTATCAGTAAACAATATGCAGCAGTGTTTTTCGGTATATTTTCTGAAGTTTGAAACTCAATTTTTATATCCACAGGACCTGTTTTAAGACTTTCGTTTTGTCTAGAGCAATCGATAACAACAAGTGGAGCAATTTTCTTATATTCCTGTGGTGATAACAGTGGTTCCACTCGACTATGGTTATAATATGACTGTTGAAATTTACAATACATATCATATAATATAGCAAATTGTTCAGAGTTGAACTTTACATTCAAGTCGTTATAAGGGTATTTTTCTGAGTTTAAATAAACTTTAAAATCCATTAAATTACAGTGATCAAACTGTGAGGCATCCTTAGTTTTCTTATCTTTTCGATCTGTTTGTAGAGCAAATATTATATATCTAGGTTTTTCCAGTTGACTCACTGTCTTAACAGTCCATGTATGATGAGTTGTTATAGGTAGAGCAGGATATTCATAGAGATCCCAGCTGCGAAATGCCATCTGAATCGGATGATCTTTTTCAACTATTCTAAGTAGGGCCAACTTTTTCATATCGTTTACGGTGATATGTGGTACAACCCACTTTAGTTGCGTAATGTCTACATTACATAAGGCGTTTTCATTATCTGTAAGCAATGCATTGAGATCCATCCTGGAGCGAACTAATATAATTTCATGTTTCGAATTGATGATAATTTTCTTATAATCCTCAGCAAAGCCGAATAAATTTTTTAAAGGTAAACAATAGTTAAAATTTGTTTTAACAATATCACTACTTTTAGAATCTGAAAGATTCCATCCTGCATTTATAAGCATTCTACTCTCATTTCCATTCAATGAAACTATATTCTTTAGAGTTGAAGTAAGGCCAACGTTTTTACACCTATCAATTTCAATACCATCAATTTCATAACGCATTTCTTCAAATAAATATGCTAGTGCATTATTTGTAAGCGAAGTTTTCACCTCCGCTTCTGTTTCTACTTTGCCTTCAATATAGATGAAACTTTCACTTGGTAGTATGTATAGATCTTGCTGATTAATGCATATACGAATTTCATCATTATTCTTAAATGAGTTTATATAGGGGGAATAGTTATGATATTCAATTTTTGAAATGCTATCATCAAACCCAATGGGACTGGCGATTTCTAAGATATCACACATTTTATTCTACTATAGTTAAATTGAGAGATTTGAGAAAGTCTTTATTTGATGCTGTAAGATATAAATTCCTTTTACTTGACTGATGTCTTACTCGTTTGCGTATCTTGGAAGAACTGTTATCAATTGATGGTTTATTGTTTAATATATTATTATGATAGACGATCATGTTTCTGTTTTGAGATGTAATCGAATAGTAATTGTTTCACTTCTGAAATTAATTATATCTCCGTCTTGATCAAGAAGCCTTAAAGTTATGGAGTTTATTCTTCGAGTGCTAACAGGTAAATAAATAACATTTCTAGGTACCTCCACTATTTTATAACCCGGTCCGACCCTAGGTGAAAATTCATGAATTGTATGTGTTTTAATATTATTTAGGTATGACCCCGATACAATATTGCATTCAACCCTTATAGTATTTACTTTAATGATATTAACTGGAATATCTGATGAATGCATAATGTTTGCTTTAAGTACCCTTTTGCTGAATCCCAATAGTGGTCCAATTGAATAATCCCTATTGAAGTTAATTACTACGTTTGATTTTATTTCACTTTTCAAACTACTAGCATTAGCTTTCAAAACTATTCTATACTTATTGTCTGGGTTTTTTAAAAGTTCTTTTTCTATAAAATCCGCTATATCATCGATCTCATATGAACCAGTAGGTATTTCCACAGTCAAATTACCAATATGGAATAAATTGTTTTTACCCTCTTCAATATTTGGTATTGAATTGTATGCATGAAAATCAACCAAACCACACACATATTCATTTGATAATTCCAATGGGGGAAAATACTCGGTCTTGAGAATTGAAGTATTCCCGCTAAATGCTAATGTTAGTGACATTATAGTAAAATACAGAATGAATTTATTTAAAAAAATTATCTTTATTTATACCTATTTGTAACAATCATATAAAAATGAAAGACATAAGTGTCCACATATAACAGTGTCATAAGATTGATGAGGTGTATAATTATACGTTATCTTAGCACTTAAATAATTGATAACCTCTACTGGAGGTTGCAAATTTCCAAAACTATCAAAATATCTTAAATCATTTTTGTTCTTGTAGTAAGCTACCCAATGTGTTCCGGGACCTGATGATGTATCTAAATTGATAATACCACATTCTTGCTTGTGAGGTTTCTTAGGTAATTCATTTCGCATAAATACTCCACGAAAATGCGGTAAGTCTTTGGTGTATTTATATAAATCAAGTTCATTCAGAGGTCTGTTAGGTAGCTTCCTTTTTAGTTTTTTGTTTGTTTAAGGTATAATCCCAAACCCTTCTTATACGGTTTCAAATACAATCCTTCACCTGCAGTAATTGCTTCCATTTTTGTATTATGCCTCTTAGCCTCATTTAATTTTTCTCTAGCTTCTTTGGTTGCGTTTACAGCTTTAGCTATGGTAGCTGCTCCTCCCACTAATGCACCTAGAGCTGAGAGGCCTGCAAATATTGGAATTAAGGGAAGAATTCCACCAGTCTTGGGGATGGATAAAACACGTGGAATTTTTAAAGTCTTCTTTCTTTTATTTTTGAGAGTTGTATTCATATGTTTTTGGGCTAATTGAATAGCATCTTTCATTGTTGCAGGTTTCAACTTTTTCATAGATGCCCGAGCTCCTCCAATTATTCCGTTTAAAGTTATTCTCTTTTTTACTGTTTTGTTGCATTCTTTTCGCAAACCCATACCGAACTTTGTTTTTGCTTTCATTATGTTTGTTATAAGTAATGCGTTTGCTCTTTCAGTAAAGCTAGCGTCTCCAGATTTGAATCGATTCCAAGCTTTCCCAGCTAATATATGGTCAGCTATATTGCGTTCCTTGATATTTTTATATTTAGAATATGCAATATCGTGGTCCTTGCAAGCTGCATCTAATGGATTGATCCCAAGATCACCTCGTGTTAACCTCTTTTCTAGTTTTGTACCTGGGCCACAATATTGATAACCAGGTAGATGTAATTCAAAGGGTAATTTATTAATAACCGTATTGATTAATCCTTTTCCTTGTTTTCTTTGATAAGAAATCATGAACACCTTAACACATTAACATATCACACTAAAATGAGTGGAGCTTATAAAAGAGTATATATATATCGCTTGGGTTTAGAATTCATTATGCAGTTTATAAAACAAGACCTTTCGCTACCAGTGAGAAATTTTGATATTGTTAGCAATGAACGAATATCATATGAAAAACATAGTAAACTGCTTCCTAATAGTATAAGATGTTTGATTGTAGGACCCTCAAATTGCGGTAAAACAAATGTAATGATAACTCTACTTGAACATTCTAATGGTTTGAAATTTGAAAATATTTATATATATTCGAAGTCCCTCTATCAACCAAAATATGAATACTTGATGAAGCTAATGTTACCCATAAAAGGATTAGGCTTTAATACATTTTCCGATAATACCGAGATTATTCCACCAGAACAAGCGAAAAAGAATTCAGTATTCATTTTCGATGATATAGCATGTGAAAAGCAAAATAATATAAAAGCATATTTTTCTATGGGACGACATAATGGTATAGACATGTTTTATCTTTGTCAAACATATACAAAAATTCCGAAACATTTAATACGTGATAATGCTAATTTCATTATCGCATTTAAACAAGATGAGTTGAATCTCAGACATATTTACAATGATCATGTAAATCCAGATATGTCCTTCAATGAGTTTCGTATACTTAGTTCCAAGTGCTGGAAGGATCCATATGGATTTTTATTAATAGATAAGGAAAGATCAATAGATAAAGGTAGATATAGAAAAGGGTTTGATACATTCATAAAAAAAACAAAAAAAAGCAAATATATATAAAGCGCTTTAACTCAAACCTCACAGAGACAATTTAGTCTTATAGATGGGTGGAACACCTTCCATCAGGAACCCTAAAGGGTATCAACGTATTTTGTATTGCACTTATTGCGGTAGTAATGATCATTTAGTGGATAAGTGTAGGAAAAAGAAGTTTGATGATTTAAAACTGAAATCAAGTAAAAAAACATGAGTTTCATAGGCTATAATTGTTATATTCAGCGTTTAATAGATTAATCTAGAAATAGTATACAATAACAAACAGGTCAGTTAACAGAGCTATTCAGATAGCAGTTTGGAAAGTAAACGGAGCTGTTAAAATATTTAACAGACCAGTTTGTTAGCAGTTTGGAAAGTAAACGGATCTGTTAAAATAGTTAACAGACCAGTTTAAGTAGTAAACGGAGCAGTTCAGATAACAGTTTGAATATAAGCAGACCTATTTGAATAGTGAACCCCGAACAGATTAGTTTAAGCTGTATCTAAATTAATAAAATATTAATATTAAAAAAATGGATAAGCGTATAGTTAAGGATATTATTAAAACTCGTAATGTCATCAAGACTAAGCTGAAAGCCATTAAGCAAGGAAAAGTAGCACTCGAAGATCATTTCAAAGAAACATTTAAACCAATCACAACACCTCTACATACAATGGTGAAGAAGTCGATTATAAAAGAAGAACCAATCGAAGCTAAGACATCTATAAAACTGGAGAGTAATGGTGAAGATAATGAAGAAGATGATAATGAAGAAGATGATAATGATGAAACTTATAAGTTATTACCATACCTAACACCTCCACAAAGATTGCAATCTGATCATGAAGTAGTTTTACCTCTTTCATTGAGACATAAAAAATCGTCTCACTTAGATAGACTCTATGGAGTACGTTATGATATAACTAACGGAGTATCAAAAATTGGGGATACTATAGTTTCATATGATAATAACTCTTTTCATGTGGGTAATAACTCCTATGAATTAACACCAGGTCTTGCTGAATTATTATTTCTGAAATCACCATCTAATAAAATCTACACCAAATCTGATTTAGATGAATATAGAAATATATTGGAAGAGACAAATGCACATAGACGAAAATATGATGCTAAACAGCAAATAAACGGAAACAGAAGCAGTAAATATAGGAAAATAATAAAAAACATTTTTGCTCGTAGTGGTAGTGGTATTATGAAGTTACCAAAACAAAATATTGATTATGTTTACTGGGATGATGTAAATGAGTTAGTTAATAGACTACGCTTACTAATTGCATCTCAAGCTGTTGGAAATAATAGTCATCATAATGAAATCATATCAATTATCGAAGAACTGAAAGAAGCTCAAGTAATTCTTTAAATTCATATATACATGAAAACAATTCCTCATTTCAAGAATGAGTGTTGATAAGTTTGGAAGGTCGTTAAAACTTGGTTTTGGAAAACGGGGTCCATCAGGCCCCCAAGGTCCATCAGGTTCTCAAGGTGCATCAGGTCTTCAAGGTCCTCAAGGTTTACAGGGGATTCAAGGTTTACAGGGGATTCAAGGTGTGGGATTCAAATTAACACAAAGCAATGATTATGATATGCAGGAAAAGATTATAAGAAATCTTAAGAACCCCATTGAAGAACAAGATGCAGTAACAAAAACATATGTGGATTCACAACTGGAAATCGTCAATTTCAAGCAGCTGTTCATTCATTTTAAAATTGAAATTTATGAAGCAATTTTATCTTTGACTGAAAATATAAAGAATGATGCTTTCATCGCCGAAGAAGAAGTTATTATAGGAACGATTAAAAATTTACGATTACAAATCAGTAATTTAATGACTGAAGTGGAAAGATTAAAATTTTATGATTACAAATCAATATGACTGAACTGACTCTATAATTTTTTTTTTAAATAATAAAGGCTTATTTTCCTTTCACTCTATTTTTCTGATTCCTTCAATACTTATGTATATTTAAGATTCTTCTATACGACCCCTATTCTTGACCATATGTTTTCTTTTCTCATTATAGCAAATACCCTCTGTTGATTATTTATCAACACCTCATAGAATTCTTCTGATTCTCAAAACCCCTCAATAACAAAGGGTTCATATAATCAAAAAAAAAAAAAAAAAAAAGTGAAATGAAACCAACTCAACCCAACACCAAGAAAAAAATCATCTGAATTTTTTTTTTTTATTTATTTATTTATTTATTATAATGATCTCATCCTCATGGCGCTCTGCTCCAGGTACGATGCTGCTGACACCGTATGCAGCATCATCACGCTCTGCCCATCCTCTGCGACTAATGTGTTCTGAAATGATAAACAAAAAAATAAGTTTTTTTTATAAACAAAAAAAATAAGTTTTTTTTTTTTCAATAAAATATATATGCTTTTTTTAAAAACTTACCGTTCGGTCATAATAGTAATTCCGGGAGTTGGGGGAATTCATCTCCACCCAGCCGATCCTATGCACCCTCATAAACACTTTTATAGGAAAGTGCGTTCTTCTCAGTAGCACCTTGACATCTAAAACTTTCACTTTTAAAGGGCAAGCTTTGGCGAGTATCGCCACCAGCTCGTCCAACACGTCCTCTCGTCCTGCTGGATACATTTTTAATGAATTCTAAACGTTTAATTAGAATATATTGTTTATTGTTTATTTTTTCTGTTTATTAATCGAATTGTATATCAAGGTTACGATACCAAAATTCATGATGATCTTCACGTCTGATTAGAATATATTTCTCTAAATATTGTTTATTGTTTATTGTTTATTTTTTCTGCTTATTGATAGATATGTACCTATATCAAGGTTACGATACCAAAATTCATAATGATCTTCTCGCAGAAAGAGTTACATTCTTATCGCTCTGGTTATTAATATTATGAGAAAAATATACAAAAGTGAGTTTTAAAATGATTTACACTTAGTTTTCTAGCGTAGGTAGTTGTAACGAGTAATAGATATGGAAAATATGATCAAGTGCAAAGGTTGTTTTGAAGCGTTATTCAATATACATGTTGATATAGATGTAGACAGCGATTTATTAGATGATTTATATGAGCTCTTTATGGAGTACTTTGAAACAAAAATAGATGATGAAAATTTTATCTTAGAAATTAAGCTATTAAGACTTTCATACATGTCACAATTTGAAGAATATTTTAAACATATAATGCTAACACTACCTATGATTCCAAAAGGAAATAAATGTAAAAATATGTTAAATCTGATTTTTAGACAAGATTGCTTTAGAAAATTTGATGGATATATTACAAAAATAAATATTAAATGCAATATTTGCAATAATTGACTACGTAATATATATATATACATATATACTTTTAGTGTAAGTTTATGATTAATTAGTCATTAATATAATGAGTAAGGAAGCGGTTGTTGAGGAATTACATAAGTCAACGAGGAGAAATTTCCTTAGACGTCGTGTAATAATAAAAGGATTCGATAACCATTGGCAAGCTGATCTAGTTGAAATGTTACCTTATTCAAAAGAAAACAATGGATATAAGTACTTACTCACCATAATTGATACTTTTTCAAAGTATGCCTGGGCAGTACCTATAAAATCTAAAACGGGTAAAGAAACGACAACAGCCATGATGAATGTATTCAAAGGTGGGCGCATTCCTAAAAATCTTCAAACAGATGATGGAAAAGAGTTTTATAACAAGGATTTTAAACAGCTTATAGAAAAACATAAAATTAATCATTATTCAACATACTCAATACTAAAAGCATCAATTATAGAACGATTCAATAGAACATTGAAAAATATGATGTGGAAAGAATTTAGTAAGAATGGAACCTACCGATGGATCAATCTAATAGAAAACCTTCTCATAGCATACAATAATCGAAAACATAGTACAATAAGAATGGTTCCAGCCCATGTTGATAAATCTATGGAGGATCTTTTGTTGAAAACAGTATACAATCATATAAAAATTGTAGCAAAATCAAAGTATAAAGTTGGTGACTTTGTTAGAATTAGCAAATATAAACACATCTTTGAAAAAGGGTACACTCCAAATTGGACAACTGAAATTTTTAAAATAAGAGTTGTTCAAAATACAAATCCGGTAACATATCTTATAAAAGATTATGATGATCAACCTATAAAAGGGGGTTTTTATGAGAAGGAGTTATTGAAGACAAGATATCCAAATTACTATCTCATTGAGAAAATTTTAAAGACGAGAGGAGATAAGGCCTATGTTAAATGGTTAGGATTCTCATTAAAACATAATTCTTGGATAAACAAAGATGATTTATTATAATTGAATATTATATAAGTATATAAATGTTTTTTATATTTTTTTACATATTAATAAAGATTCTTAACATAATACAATTTTAGTTTTAGTTAACAAGAAAGTATAGGTACTATTCATATTTTATAATTATATCTCAGGTATATTCGAAATAGAATAATGTCCCCATGGTAGTGTATCTGTGCTTAGTGATAACAAATACCGCTTATCATCATGTGGAGATAGAGCTATTTTTCGTTGATGAATACTATAAACTTGATGGTCACTAGATCTTATTAGATTTTGTCTTCGGGTTAGTTCCATCGAGTTCTGAAGACAGTTTAAATAATCATTGAAGGTGATTGTGTTCCTTATTACACATTTTTTTACCCCCTTAGCCTTTGTAATACATTCCGTATCTTTTATTCTTATGCAATACATTTTAGCTCGAAGTCCTACGAATTCAGTTAGGATTTTACCATTGCATTCATCCTTCATAAGACCAGGTATTTTAGCATTACATAGCATAATTTTATATATGTTATTATGACCATATTCGCTAGTATCAAATTTATGTGGATGTTCTTGCATAATTTCATAAGGATTGATATTAGTAAATTCATAGATGAGTGAATCAGTGTCTGTGTAAAGACACTTGGCATTATTAGGACATATTTTCTTAATAAATCCTAGATGGAATTCATAAATACAAGTTTTCGAAATGTCTAAAATCGCCTGTCCTATATAAATTGGTTTATTCATTTTCACAATTAATTTCCGAAGCTCTACAGCAATTAGGTTCTCATCAAAAATAGATACGCTTTGAAAATTGGGTCTGGATACAAAAGCTTCTGCACCATATCGACCCTTCCACCTTGTTAGGAGTTTAACATCCACCCTCTTCCGAACATTCTCCATGGTTTTACCGAATATAGCATTATTCATTAGTTTGAAAAAATTTTTCTCGAAATCATTTCTTGCTTGTGTCCTTAATGTAGTATTATGATCAATATATTCTTTCAACCATGGTGCCTGTGTAAAACTAAGTATTTTATATACTTTTTTCAATATCAAACCATATTGCAAACATTGTTTCAGATTTCTATAATGAATAACATACTTTCTCTTGGTGTATTGGGTAAGCAAAAGTTTCAATTGTTTCGTAGTAGGGCATTTTGAACTAGTTGGAGCCATTGGAAGATCTTTATGTATATCATGGATATTTGTTGGATACTCCAAATCCACCTCAAATAAGTAACCAATCGATGAATCATCTGGAATAGTGGTTACATCAATATTCTCTATCCACTTAAAATTTCCTGTTGGCAGGAACTGTGACATAGCCCAGCCGTATAAATTATTGGCATCATAATACATTATATATTTTTCTTCAGCTTCTGGATTATAATCAGGCATGTATTTATTATTAGCTTTGCTATATCGTCCGCTACATTGAGCTACACCACCTCGTATTCCCCGTTCTACAAATAGTAAAATATCGATATCAGATATCAGCTCTAATTTAATTTTGGTATGAAGCAACATTGCATCCCAAGTTAATCCTGGTGTAGTAAAATAGTGTGCCGGATCCAGTTTATAGCTCTTAATACAACCATTTCGAAAGTTCTCGAATATATCAGCTAGTAGTAAAGTATCTGATTTTAAATATAAATCAGAATAATCACCTAGTGTGTGTATATTAAATGATGACCATACATTTTGAGCATGTTGATAATCTTCATCTCCAATTTCTTTATCGTTTAATTCATTATAAAATTTTTCTTTTATAGGTAATTTTGTTTCATCGAGCTTTTTCCATTCGTTCACATAATCATAAGGGAAGACACCCTTTCTACATAATAGTTGGTAGTTTGTTGGAAATACCTTTTGGAGATGTTCGAAGTTGATGCAGTATGATACCAATGTTTCGATGGATGATGGAAGAAAACGGAAAGAGTCAATAAATCTGAGCTTTATATCCGTTCCTTTAACATATTTAGTGAATGAAATATACTTCTCCTTAGTTATGGGTAATAAATCAATTTTTCCATCGATCTTTGTAGCAATATCTTTGATAATAAAATGAGTATCATATCCAGTTAAATTATGAAACACAACAGGTACTACATGACTATCCTTAAAGTTAAGGTTACAATTTTGATGAGCCATACCTCGAATCTTTCCTGTTAGGTGACAGTGATCCACTACCCGAATATCATTTATTTCGAATGCTTCTTCACATATATGGCATGCACTCTGAGAATTTAATTGAATCGTCATGACATCGGAAATAATTTCCATTGGTACTTCAGTTGTAAATATATTATTACAAACTCTCGCAATATTGTTGAGCTCTGCAGCAAACCACTTTTGACAGTTCTTTCCTCGATGTGCACGATAATAATTCAAAGATGGATTATAGGAGCATGTTAAGTAATACCCGATACTATAAACTTCATGATGTTGATAGCGGGTAGTGTTTCTTGTGGAATAGTGATTATCATCACTAATATTATGTAAAATGCATTCAGTATCAGCATAAATCACAAAAGGACATCTGTTTTGATAATTATAGTTTCGAAATTGTATGAATTCTGGTTGTGATGGTATTACCACTTTGTAATCATTCATTTTTATACAATCTATTTTATGACTTTCCAATTTTTCTTTTATATAAAAGTATTGTAAACATCTATCACATATCCACTTTTTTATTGTATTTCGTGATACCTGAGAGCTAACTAACCTAGACAAGTTTTTTATCCAACAGAAGTGATAATTTCTATACAAATTATTATCGTCAACATAATTATCTACATTTATTTCACTGATATCATTAAACATTAAAAGATGTATACATTGGTCATATTCACTGCAACTTAAATATATTGGAGCAACCACCTGATGGTTCTTCTTCTTCTCTACAAGAGTATATACATGTATCCTTAGTTTATTATTCCTCTCAAATTTTGGAATATCTTTAATATTTATTGGAAATTTAATACCATCTAAGTTTAATACTTGTGAATAATGTGGGTAAGCAGATGTTCTCGATGAATTAGCACTCCTTTTCGTTGGAAACAATGCACTCACAACGCTCCACGCAAAACATGCATTATCAGAGTTTTTCACATTTATACATGCACTTTTGCTTTTTATTGATTTCGGTAGATCTATATACGATGATGCCGATAACGGTGAATACTTATTTATATTAACACTAATATTAATAATTTCTTTAAGTGACCATCCACTATCGCGTTCCTGAAACTCATCCAGTTCAGTTAAAAGTTTTCCATTAATTTCAGATATTACTACATTTAAGTCTGTACCATGGTCTATACTTTTATTAGGAGTTGATAAATACTTGAATTCACAAATCTCACTGTCACCTGATTTCTTGAAGAATTCACAGCATAAAATTATAACAATTTTTAGGGTATTAAAATCTTTTAAAACTTCTTTTAATTTAGATATTATCAGAAGTTTACCATCTCTTAAAAATGCTTTAATGTCCTTGTAACCGCGATTTTCCAACACTGATGTACGTATACGACCTTTAAACGCAGACTGTATATCCTTCCAAATCATTAAATTTGGTGTATTATATTTTATGTCAACACCACCTCCAACATGAATGCATGATTTCAGAGCTTCATAATAATAATATAAAACTCCGATGCTTGTTTCAATATTTCTTTTTTCACCACATGAACTAGCACCATTTAGTAGTTCATTCATCACACGAACATTTTTTTCACAGTAATTTATCCATGTTAATACTTCTACTTGATCACCACATTCTCTCACTAAAGGGGTCACTTCTTTTATTGTTTGAATAATATTACTACAAATTTCCTTAGATGATTCCATTTTTTTTTCATTAATTCAAATTTTCAAAGCACTGTGTTAACATATGTTTTTTAAAATGAATGAAAATGAATGAATGGTTGGCTTTTATAGGATCGATCTTATACGCATTACATAAATATCTGTTTTTGGAAAATTTTTTACTAGGAATCTTCCTCAACATGTTCAAACATGTCACAGCTGATACGCATTACATAAATATTTTGCTTTGGAAAATTTTTGACCATGACCTCTTCGACATGTTCAAGCATGTCATAAATATTTTGGTTCTGAAAATTGTTTACTACAAACCTCACCCTAAAAAACAAAAAGAAAGGAGATAGTAAACATAATCCCAATCTGACGCATTTTTTTACTAAGAAGCTCCCTCAACGTGATCGAACATGTCACAGCTGATACACATTATATAAATATTTTGCTTTAGAAAATTTTTAACCTTGAGCCTCTTCGACATCTTCAACCATGGTCATATCTACTGACCTACATACATTACATAAACATTTTGGTTCTGAAAATTGTTTACTACAAACCTCACCCTAAAAAACAAAAAGAAAGGAGATAGTAAACATAATCCCAATCTGACGCATTTTTTACTAAGAACCTCACTCAATGTGAACTTGTCACAGCTGATACACATTATATAAATATTTTGCTTTAGAAAATTTTTAACCTTGAGCCTCTTCGACATCTTCAACCATGGTCATATCTACTGATATGCATTACATAAATATTTAGTTCTGAAAATTGTTTACTAAAAAAAGAAAAGAGTTCAACATAAATTGAATATGCATAACACCATCTGACGGAGAACTCATAAAGTTCAAACACAATATACACTACAAAGCTGCGACATGCATCCAAAGACATAAACCAACACCAAACCCCAATAAAAGAGTTGCCTGAGTGAATATTTTACGGCAATGAATTTGCATTAAAATTCTAGCAAGATCTACACTACAAGGCTCCGACATATCCGAGGCACAAACCAATGTCACCAACAATTCTTGCAAAATCTTCAGCCCAATGCTCCGATACACCCAGGACACGAACCAATAACATTAAAATTCTTGCAAGATCATCAACACAAAGCTCCGACACACCCAAGACACGAACCAATACCGCACCCACCAGAAAAGTGTTGCCAGAGCGCATTTTTGTGTCGCAGAACATACATTGCTCCTCTACTACTACCACGTGTGAACTCGTGGAAAGTAATATTTTGCGTTAATAAGAATTTCTCAAAAGGTTCAGAAACATGAAGGGAAAAAATTAAAAAATAGAACTTGATTAGAAAGATCTAGGTTTATAAAAAGAGTCATATTAATTGGGAGAGAAAAACTTGAGGAACGGATCTTTCGAGATAAAACTGCTATCAAATCTGTTGAACCAGTGATTCCATGGGGTCTGAGACCTGCGGCAGCACGATGGTAAGCTCTAGAGTACTCTCGTATCCGCCCGCCGCGCCGTGTAGAACCACTGAAGTAGAAACAAGTAGATCCCTTGAAGTCGGTAGGTGTAAACATCGATGAAAAAAAAATGTTGGTTTATTAGTTAGCCATGTTCACGGGTAGAACACAGATTTTTGTAATGGCTCGCTTACGATAGCCATCCTTGTATCTCAGTGTCACTACGCGGACCTGTCCGTCAGTACCAGGGTGAAGCTCAACCACTCGTCCAAGGGACCATTTTGCTGGTGGAAGATTTTCCTCTTTTATAAGCGCCAGATCATTGATCTTCACCTGCTGCTCCTTGGCTTGCCACTTAGTTCGTAGCTGTAGATGATGGACTTATTCGTGTCGCCAGCGTCGCCAGAAATGTTCAACCATAGACTGCACCAACTGCCAGCGGTTTAGACGGTTAGTCGGAATATTGATAACGCTGGGGGTTGGCATAGCGAGTAGGCTTTCGCCCACCAAAAAATGACCAGGCGTCAGCGCGGTGGTATCGTAAGGGTCATCAGAGATGGCGTAAAAAGGCCTGGGGTTCATACATGCTTCAATTTGCACTATTAGCGTCTGCATGGCCTCAATGTCCAATGTATGTGCTCCCACGATGCGTCGAATATGGTGCTTCAACGCCTTGACACCCGCCTCTCAAAGGCCACTAAAGTGGGGTGAGCCAGGCGGGATAAAGTGCCATTCTGTTGAGTCTTCTAAAACGAGATGCGACAATTTAGGGTCTTGTAGCAGCTGTCGCATAGAATCTTGAAAATGCTTTTCTGCACACACGAAGTTAGTAGCATTATCGCTATATAATTTAGCACAGCGGCCTCTTCTTCCGGAAAACCGACGGAAAGCGGAAATGAATGCTTCGGTGGTAAGATCCATCACCAGTTCTGGGTGTGCCGCTCGAGTAGCAAAACAGATAAAGATCGCCACATAGCATTTAAGAAGTGTGCGAGTACGTCCTGGAGTAGGTTTAATGCTAAATGGACCAGCGTAGTCCACTCCACTATGCAAGAAGGGTTTGGATGGTGTGACTCTGTCCGCAGGAAAATCTCCCATAACTTGCGTTTTAGTACTTGCCTTTTGACGACAACAGATGATGCAGTTCCTGATGAATTGACAGACCTTGCCACGTCCATGAATCAGCCAATATTCACTCCGAAGGCGTTGCAGTGTAGCCTGCACACCACCGTGCAGTGTACGTTTATGCGCGTAGTCGATGATGAGATGGGTGAGATGACTCTCCTTTGGTAATATTATTGGATATTTCTCATCATAAGATAGCAAAGCGTTCTTCAGCCTGCCAACCACTCTCAATATCCCTTCAGTGTCGATCATCGGATTCAGATTACGTAGCCCGCTGTTGTTTGGTAGGACCTTGCCTCTTGTAAGACACTCCATTTCAGAGCGGAAAAAACGTCCCTGAACTAGCCTAATCCAGATGTTCGTTGCTCGGTCTAATTCAGCTAGTTTCAGACTTCCTGTGCACCTTGTTTCAGCCTTAGTATTGTGGTACATTCGGTAGCAGTAGGCGGTAATGCGTAGCAAGCTCTGCAGATCAGAATATCGATGTTATATGTCGTAGGTAACATCTTCCACTCTTGTAGGAACATGTACAGCACGCAGTTCCTCGGGTGGTGGTTCATTCGACGGAAATGCTCGTGGTTGCGGCCAATGCGCAGAACTCCGTTGCAACCATGGAGGACCTGTCCACCATAGTGAAAAATTAGCCAGATCACGCGCGAGAATTCCTCTGGTTGTACAGTCTGCCGGGTTATCTGCAGATGGGATATGACGCCAGCAATCAGCGGAACAAGACCAGCCCGCGCCTTTGAGAAAAGCTTCGTGCAAAGGATGGAATTTCGTGGAATTTCGGAGTTACCATAGATGTAACTAAGTACGTCATCCTCTTTGGTTTCCGGGTCCAGACGAGAGATAAACAAGATCTTCGGCACAACAGCAGCTCTGAGAATCACCGAACTCATACTATGTGCAATCGGTGCAGACGCAGTAGCAGACAGCGTAACGGTAGGCACGGAAAGAGTAGTGGGCGACACAGCTGGGCTGTCGAGAGCCGGGTCCGCACTTGGAGCAATGCTATCAGCAGATAGGTCAGTGACATCATCAACCAGAACAACCGGAGGCCCAGCACCCACAGCAGCTGAACCATATACCGTGGCAACCGCTGCAGCCTTAGAGCGAGTTATCCGTTTGGAAGCACTAGATGCCCTAGCTGATGAAGAGGACAAGGCTTGCGGTGATGTCTTGCCAGCCGACGGAATGGGTGAAGCCCGTGGTGGAGATTTACCAGCCGCGGCAGCAGTAGCCTTATGACCAATCTTCTTCGACAGCGCAGAAGACATTGAAGACGATGTCAATGTTGATGATCGATGCGATCCCAATGCGGGGGCACCTGAATTTTTCTGGTGAGAGGAAGAGTCATTATGCGGCATTACAGGAATGAGTGGCATCAGTTTGTCGATCTTCGCGGTCAAATTAGATACAGTTAGGCACAGATTTTCTACTTGCGAAGCTAGGCTCACACAATTCAAAATTTTACTCTTCAAGTCAGAACAGCCATCGCAAATCTAAACAAAGCCATCCAAGTTCTTAATAACTCCGTAGTGTTCACTAGAAATACCCAGGCAGGAGGAATGGAATAATTTCTCACAGAAACCACCACACTCTACTGGGTCACGGGAAACTGTCTTACAGCACTTGTTGCAATTGTTAGTAGCCATGATATGAATTGAATTAAGTAAGTGCAGAGTATCGTTACACACGGATTAAATTCAATAAAAACACCACAATATTAAATCACAGCCACGATACAAAAAGCATAGGGTATAAACACAGTCCAATGAAAATCAAAAGTAGCTCAAAGTAAAAGCAAAAATAGAAAATCAAGGCAGGAGCGATCGCAAAACGCGTCCGTACACTACCAAGTCTCAACCCGAAAAAAACTTCTTCTTGAAGTTTCAGGAGCGCCAAGCAGTCTTCTGTGATCCGAGTATTTTCTATGGTGCTCCTACTCAATTCACTTATTGCGTTGGTCAGTTTCTTCAACTCTTTGCTTATTGCGACCATGTTGCTATTTATTATCCTGGCATTGGTGCCTTGAACCCTGCCAAGGCTACCAACCAGGCTTTTGAATTCATCAATGATGCTGACTGAGAAAAAAATTAGAGGGAAAAAGAATATTCATTATATATTTCTTTTCTTTTTCATCAATTTATATTTGGGCTTTTAGCACATGTTATACTTATTTTGTATTAACACATACTTTTGGATCCATTCTCTACTTAATTCAATTTAATTACCTTCTAATTCGGTCATATTCTTTTCCTTCTCTATGCATTTTCCCAGGGGTGCAGCAGTTTGGCTGCCAGTTCCCTCTTGGGGCTCCTCCTCACTATTTGTTGCTTCTATTTCTTCTAGATCTTTTACCTTCCTCCTGCCAAACAAAAATAAGGTCTCTATTTAGGATATTGAATGCATTTGCACAGCAAATGTGCATACATTCGAATCTATTTATGCAATCCAGCCTGAGAGCATGAGCTCCCTCCCAAACCAGCCAATTGCACAGCAATTTAGCTGTTACTTATGAGAAGGAGCGATCGCACACATGTCCACAGTCTAGTCACAAAGATTCTAAATAAATTTAGTTTTATTTTTAATACTTGATGGACTCTTTATTTGTAAATTCAACAAAAAACACCAGTCTAGAACAAAATTGCTGTTAAAGACTAGCAAATCTTACTCTATCATGTATTTCTCTAGAGTCACATTCACATTCACACTGAGAAAAAAAATCTGACCATTCATTCATTGGCCCATTTCGCATATTCAATGTCTACTCCGTTTTTTTCTTTCCTCCAAAAATCGCTCGCGTGTCGCTGCAGGTTATGTCATGCACAGCATGTCATATCCTCCGAGCCCCTCGTTATCCCGTCAGCCCCGGAAGAAAAAAAACGCAACGTGGGGCCGCTTCGCGACTGTTGCCAGGTCGTGTACCTAACCTCATTTTCACAAACTCCTTCGACTAAAAATGCATTATCTCAAAAAAAATTGACGCTCCTCAGCCCCGAGTTTGCGAGTTTTCGTCACTTTTTATCTTACCCATTATTATTATTTTTTTTTTACTTACGATTCTTCCGCAATTTTTCGGCCGTCTAAAAAACTCAGTTCTCAAAAAAAGCGTGCAGCTGGGCCCATAACCTGTTGGACCAAACCGTTATTATATTGTTTTTCAGTGGATGTGGGGCGAATTTAAACACTTTGTTTTATTGTCTTATAAACTTTATTTAACCAAGAAGATAAACTTAGACACAGTCACCACTTTCTATTTCAACAAGATCAGACTGACAGAGAAATCAATGAATTCCTAAATATATGGAAAGGCATCATGAGCCCAGTGAACTCAAACTAAACGAAACTCTCCAGCAAAGACTCCCTGTCTCTACACGTATTTATCGTACAGCTTTCCCCATGGATTTCTCTTATATTTCCGCGGTATGTAATAATATTCCTAGTGAAAACGAATAAATTTATGCTCTTCAGCTCTATCTTTAGAAACTTGATTTGTCTTACCGCACATTCTCTTGGAAATAAGGATATTATTTGACCCACAATTATGTTGAAGTCCGTCGGACGTAGTTGTATAAATTTAGAATTTATTTCTTCTAATATGACGTTGACCAAATCTTGGCGATAGTTTTCCAATAAGCAGGAATTTTGTTGATAAAATTCTAAGATGGCTTTTCCTTTGCTGGTCTCTTGTAACAAAATCGGTAAATCCTGTGGAATGTATGGTTGCATTAATAAAAGAAAAAAAACGGAAAAATTAAGGCTTTTCGCAATCATTACCTTTAAAAAAATATTGCCTGGCACTCGGCGAATGTGGCGGGGTAGCATCGCTTGATTTTTCGTTTACTGCTCTCTTGATCCATGACATCACTTTTGTATTGACAGACAGAGTAAAGTCATCATTGTTAAGCCCGGCGCACACCGACGCGGTAGCGGTAGCGGTGGCGGTAGCGGTAGCCGGTACGGCCGCGTTCACTAGTGCGCACACCAACGCGGTAGAGGTCAAAGGATTTTTTAGTAGTTTGCAGCACATACTCATTGGGCCGGTGGTGTAATGAGCTTAGTGGTAATTTTAATCAACATGGAAGAGGAACTCCTTTTGCTTTATGCGTTACATGAAGATGAAAATTGTACTAGGTATGAACATTTTTAAAAAATTCAAAGCCATAATAACTTAGACGAAGAAAGAAAAAATGGGTGCACGAAATAAATTCAACTCGTGAAACACACGGGGAATTTTATACCCTTTATGAAGACCTACGATTGGACGAGAAGCGGTTTTATAAATATTTCCGGATGACAACAAGTTTTTTCGATGAAATTCTAAGCTTAATTGGACAGGATATACCTACATAAAGAAAACACAAATTATAGGAGTGCAATACCATCAGTAGAACGGCTTGCAATTGCTTTAAGGTAAGAAGAAATAAAAGATATCCTGGAAAAATAATGTTTATTTGTTGAAATCAATCGTACAGAATTTCCCATACCACTCTGATGGCGTTAAGTCCTTCTATAGGTGTTCTCCTGGCACTACAATTATAGGCGTTTGTTCAGGATGAGGACTCATAGAACGCATGTTGAAAGAACAAGGGGACGTTCCTGCGATTCTTGACTTGAAAAAACACTACTTGAAGAAATAGGGCGAAAGTTCTCTGAAGAATTTTACTCCTCGTCTTGTTGTTCAACTTCCCATTGGAGAACTAAATTCGCAATTTTTAATTTGACCATAGCTTGCCGCTTTGGAGTAAATGATTTTACAGTTTTAGCAAATCCCCGAAACAACAGATCAACAGCATCATTTTCAGAATTTGACTTTCTGTCCATATAGGATATGACTTTATCGACTCCTGATGTATTATCCAAAGGTCTCTTTCTCTTCTGTTGTGGAGCAGTTTCTACAGCAGTTTCAAAGTCGTGAGAATCAGTATTTTCGTCTTCCAGGGTTATATCTGGATCTGGAGATATACAGGGTTGATCTTCGGTGGAAATATTTCTTGGTATGTTAGACGCAGTTGGAGCAAATTTAAAAAATCTTGTAAAGAATTCCATTTGCTGTGCCCATTGCCAAGTTCTATACCGGTTATTAGTCTTAGCCTGTCCAGTTTTGGTCTTGAGAGACCTCAAATGCTTCGCATATGAATCCCTCATATTCTTCCATTTAGATTTCAAAGATGAGCCTGTACATTTTAAGAAGCCAATTTAATAAAACAGTTTTTTTTAAATCGAATTTTAATAATTTTTATATCAAATGTTTTAGATTTTTGGCAACAGCAGATTCGTACATCACGATTGGCCATAGTTTTAGAGTAGAATTCACAACCGTAGGACAAATTGTTACCGACGTTTGTGACGCAATATGGACGCGAATGCAGCCTCAATATTTGCCTGAACCTACTGCAGAAATGTGGGAAAATTCAGCTAGAGGGTTTGAGAGAGTTTGGAGATTTCCAAACTGCATCGGAGCCATAGATGGCAAACATGTGACTATGAAATGTCCTAAAAAAAGTGGATCTAAACATTTCTGCTATTTAAAAAAATTTTCAATTGTTTTACTTGCGATTGTTGGTCCAGACTATAAATTTATATGTGTGGATATAGGAAGTTATGGCAAGAATAGTGATAGTGGAATTTTTAAACAATCTCCGATGGGAGAAGGTTTCGAAAAGGGAAAGCTTCGTATTCCGGTAGGTAAATGTTTGCCAAACCAAACTATGCCAACCCCTTATGTACTAATTGGTGATGAAGCCTTTTCACTGCGGCCCTACTTGAGGCGCCCTTTCCCTACAGGCAAGCCAGACGTGATAATGAAAAAGAAAAATTCAATGAAAGGCTATGCACTGCTAGGCGGGTTGTTGAAAATGCTTTCGGCATATTAGTTCAAAAATGGCGAGTATTTTTAAGACCGTTGGAAGTCAATGTGGAAAACGCTAAAAAGATAGTAAAAGCGACTTGCGTTTTGCATAATTACTTACGCTCGAAAAACTTAGACGAGCAATTTGTTGATGTTTTGGAACCACTACAGCAAAATTTGCGGGGAGCTCTCGCTACTTTGCATGTAAATCAAAGAAGAGCAAATACTGAAGTCTTCAGAATTCGTGAAAATTTTGTAAATTATTTTGCTTCTTCAGAATAATAAAATAAATTTTGTTACTTACCGTTCTCATTTAATTTCTCTCCTATTTCATCCCATATTTTGTCTTTCTTTCTAATGTTTTTATACTCCGAATTTCCCAAGTCATACAATATAGGGTATTCCTTCACAAGTTCTATTAATTTTTCTGTTGAGGTTCCCATTTTCACAGTCGGTCACAGCACCTGCCCGCAACAACTTTCACTCGCGTTGCGCGGTAAAATGCAGCATGCAGCGTTCACAAGACTGAACGCGACAATGACTGCGTACCGCAGTGTGCATTCCGCGTCCTGTTAGTGATGTCTCATTTATTAACATGAGTCGCGTTATACCGTTGCCGCTACCGCTACCGCCACCGCTACCGCCACCGCTACCGTTACCGCGTCGGTGTGCGCCGGGCTTTAAACTGTTTTTATAATAAGTTAAATTAAAATATAACAGTTATTAATAAGTTATTTATCCAAAACCCCTTTTTTTCGCCAAATAAAGAGCCCGGAACTCAGCTCGCAAACCTATGCTCTTAATTATATCTTCAATATCTTTTACTGAAAGATATCTTAATCTTCTATAGGTTACTTCAGCATCTGAAAAAACCAGAATGATAGTAGATGAAAATAGTATCACAAAGTGTAAGATGAGGACACTGATGTAAGATTTCATGGGACTTTCCGAGTTGTGGCAGTGCAGTCCCAATTGAAATGGTATTGGAATTGCGAGAGTTCCATGAAAATTGTCATAAACAAGCTGTTCAACTTATACTTCATTAGAATTAGAGTAACAAGAAAGCATTATACCGATATCATTAGATGTGTTCTTTTCACATTGGATCCAATTCTAGATTTTACAAGAAATTTTGCATTGAATTGAAAATTAAAAACTTTCACGTATAGAAAGAATTTAAAATTTGCGAAAGCGCATCAAATTGTTATGATTATTTATCCATCCAAACTTCAAACCTTGAACCAGATAAATTCGATTAAGTATTTGACGCAAAATGGGTATGAAATCCAGTCAACTTAATTTTTTGATATATACAAATGTACATACATACATACATATGTATATGTAACTACTCATCAATTTTCAATTCAGCGCAAAATTTCCTGCCAAACCTAGAACCGGATCCGATATTAAAAAAAAAAGCAATTGTATGCGTATCTAAATAGTTTTCCTATCTTAGCTACCAGAATATTGTATAGAAAAATTTACCAAAAAAAACCTAAATTCAGTTTCATTGCAACATTAAAGTGTGAAGACATACCTTGCAGTGTTGGAAATAATTGAAGAAGATCCCATTCTTCAAGAAGATTGTACAAGCGTCGGAACAAAAACCGATAAATCCCTTTTTTTTTTTTGGAAATTGTAAAAATATAGCCAAGCTCATGGAAAACAACCAATTGAGATCATTAAAAAAAAAATTAAAATGGGATTTACCGGTTTTTGTTCCGACGCTCCTCAATTATCTTTGAACATTTTCAATCACTTAATCTCAGTGCAACTATCTAGCAAACAAAACAAAATACATATATGCAAAAACGTAGTTTCTATTCAAAACACAATATTCTATCCATAGGTATTTTGTGTAAAAGGAAAATATTAAGTCAATAGGCATTCTATAAAAGCAAAATATATACGTCCATCCCACCGCGACAAACGTCTCTACCGCTACCGGCACCGTCACCGCGTCAGTGTGTGGCTGCCTTTATATATTCACCGGGCCATTGTTTTTTGTTCATTTTTTTTTATGTTAGTGAATAGGATTAAAAAGGTTATTTTTACTACTCACCTAATCAAAACTTTTTTAATTTAATATATGTATACACCCTCAACGAACGCAAAAAAAAGAATATTTTTCATGATCCACAATGTTTGCTTTTTTTGCACTTGATGACGAATTGAAAAATAAAACCGAATAACTGCGAACTTAAGGCAGAAACACAATTGCAGCGTTTTATCGATTAAAATATATTTTCCTCCAAAAGCAATCGCAAAAATCAGACTGACAAAATAATCTGCTAATTATGACGCAAGCTAACTGAAAATTTGAACTCTGAAGAAAACTGAAACCTACTTAAATCCACGTGAGCAGAAGAATGCAATTTTGTGTTGCCGCATTCAGGTCCATTTGTTCAAAGCTCAAGCTGACTTAAAAACTTTAATTGCGTTTGACTTAAAAACTGCAATTGCTCACAGCACAATTCATTCTTTTCACTTCTCATCACTTGCCTTGAGTGCAGACTAATGTCTGAGGCTACGATACTACGAGGCTACGATGCCGATCGCAACAGAGCGAGTTTGAGACAGAGCACTGTTAACCCGCACTTTTCGCGTCGCTGATGTTATCTTTTTTATCGTTTCTGTTAACTTCAGTGCGAGGACGTACGCAGAAAATGCCGATTTTTTTTCAGAGGGGGCGAAAGTTGATCAATTATATTTTATAGGGAACATGTTTTATTTATGTTATTTATTTTATATATCCTAATCTAATAAAAGCATAAGCCATAATCGAAATGTTCGAAAGTGTGATTTGGTGAATTTTCAGACGCCAAAGTAAAATTAATGAATTTTTATACTTAATTCCGACCTTCAGGGAAGGGAAGCCTCTGCTTTCGTCTGCATACGCCCATGCTTCAGTGAATAAAACAATCACGCTTATGATTAATTCAAAAATATTTTTTTATGATAAGCTCAACTTTAGTACTAGACAGAATTTTGAATCAAAAACGTAATGCTGAATGATTAAAAATCTAGTTTGAAATATACCAACGCAGAAGAAATAAATATTTCATTTTTGCTTTAATAACAAAACGTATTGAAATGAAATCATTGATATGTTTCATAAGCCATTTTCAATCACGCTAGTGATTAATTCAAAAATATTTCTTTATGATGTGTTCCACTTGTTAGAAAAGCTCTTTTGCTCTTCCTTGGACTAGCTAAAGTGTTACACCTTAACTAGCCGACTATCAGGATGAATCTTCGGATGGGTTGAAAATAAAACTGCTCGATGAACGATACAAATGCAAATGCTCGCTTTATTTACTTTAATCAAGCTTAAATACTAAGAGTTACTTGCTAAGATAACAATGAAAAATGCTTAGTTGGCGGCTCCCGTGGGAGCGCGGCATACCGGCTTGAAACTACTTGTGCTGTATCAGCGTCGCGTCAGTTATCTGATACGGGAGCAGGCAGCGCAGAGCTTTCATGCCGCGGTCCCACGGGCGCATGCAGAAAACAAAGTTTCGTATTACTGCCGTGTAAGAGAAGATTTGGCCTTCGGTGTCGGACTGAACATCCTCCCCCCGTTGAATGATAATTCAAACAGAGTGGCCTCCAAATACATGTTAATTATACATAGTTATGAATAAACTACAATTACATTTATCTAAGTTAACAAATCAACTAGCCTAAAGCTCATACAATGCGATTCTAAAATTATAAATCAAAGTTTACATTATATTCAAAGTCGTCTGTTGCATCCTGTTGATTGATGGGTCGGGGCTGTGGAGCCTTGTCTTCTTCCTTGAGGATATTCGGACGGTTGCAAATTGGACTCCTTCGTAAGATGAGATACCCAATGACAGCCAGTATGAGGAAGATGGCGCTGTATCCAACTGTGAAATGATGAATATTGTGACCCTTGATTTTTGCTGGAAGATCCCCTGGAAGTTGTGAAAGTTGATTTTTGATGGATTCCATCTCTGCAAGATGGGGTTGATAGTTGGAGGGATGATATAGAAGTGTGGCTAGTCTTTCCGGTGCTGCCGACTCGCTCAAATTTGTTGATGGTATGTAGGACATCTTGTAGTTGGATGGAAAGATGTTGTGCCCTCTTATGGTGATCAAAGGTTGTTTTATAACGCAGTCTCCTTTGATTCGGATGATCCCAGACTGCTCAAGCGACATTTGAGTAACATTGTCGCCGCAGACGGTATTGATGATAGTTCGGTTTTTCAAAACGTAGATCCACTCATTAGGACTATGAAGCTGGATCCAGTGAGGACCATCGTCTGTCCTCATAATTTGGCATGAGGGTGACTGTGGAAGGTGGTTCATGAAGTCCACCTCACACGAACTGATGGCAGATCCCTTGTGATATATGGGATGGGTCTGTTGGCATAAATGTCTTTCGGCGGTAATGGAAATGCAAGACCTTAGATCCTGCTCTGTTAGGGGGTAGTACAGGTCCCTGTGGAGATTGATGATCAATAACGGCGTCGATGGCTTGATGAACATGAAGGTGTCGTTGATCAGAACAGGAACCGGAATGATTTTATACAGCTCGAAATTATTTAGCGTTATTAATGGAAGTTTAATTTGAAAAAGGACATATTTTTCTGTTGCTCGTCCTTCTATAGACATGATGCTGTAATATTTTAGTAAGTCATCTTCCATTGCTGGGAGTCGTAATGTTGATGGCAGGAAGTTCTTTATCTTGATTAATTCTGTTTGCAGCTGAGACGGTGAAAGCAGATTGGGATTGACTTTACCGTGGTGAGTATCAGTGATGACATCTATTATAGCGTCCTGCGCCCTTCGGAAATTTATGGCGATGAGCAGTGTTTGAATACCCAATGAAATGAACATTTGGGATCCATGCTCTTCAAACAATTCTTCGCTCAATTGATGAATCTGGTCGTTAAATCGTGACTCTAGCTCTTTAAAGTGCTTTGAAATGGAATTCGCCTCTTTTTTCATTATATTGACGGTTGAATCTATTAAGGTAGTCTGATTTTTTATGAGTTTTAAAAGAAATTCCTCATTTTCATGCACCTCATCAATAGCTTGTGACATTTTCTCGGCATATTCGGAGTCCAAAACTCCAAAGAGTGAGTTTGCTATGTTGCCTACTATGTTTATAGCCCCTCTTTTTGTTCGTCGTGTTTGCCCTTGCGGTGATAACAGTTGATTGGATTGTGATATTTCTTTGATCAGGTGATTGAATTGAGAAATGATTTGAGAGCAGGAACCTTTGTCCTTCAAAGGGATGCACAATTGTGGTAGTTGAGATGTCCAATTTAGTAGTGAGTTAAATTCCTTCCAATAGGGTACCATGTCATAATACGCTACTATTTTCCATTCGCTGGTTATGATGTTTGCTGAACCCAGATTTTCGAAATAAATACCAGGCTGTGTGTTAAATGGTGTTACCGTGACAGGGCCCGCGCTAGTGCTTGGCAGCGCCAAACATGCTATTAGTGTGGTGACAACTAAAGACCCTAGAGATATCCGTTGCTTTTTTCGCGGGTTTGCGGGTTCATCTTTTGAGTTCATCGGCTTTTTCTGTGTGTGTTGATAGCCTTTGTTAGACAGTCTTTCTGAGGGAGAGCTACTTTCTGCTGAAAGTGGCTGGCCGGTGCTCGGGATTTCATCATCGATTGGTAAGGGAGCCAATCTATGTATGGCTCTTCTAAGGGTGCCGGTTGCCGTTTGGACATCTACGGCCCTTACTAGTCCGTCAGGACCTGGGATTACATTTGTGACTCTTCCAAGGGGCCACTTTAGGACCGGAATGTTGTCATCCTTGATGATGACCATATTACCTGGGGCTATGTTCGGAGCCTGCTGCTTCCATTTGTGCCTTTGCTGTAATTGGTTTAGGTATTCGCTAGACCATCTCTGCCAGAATTGAGTTTTAATTTCTGCAACGCGCCTCCAACGCTCTGCCATGCTCATTCGCTGAGCTTCTGCCCTTGAATCTATTGGATTTGTTAACGGCTCACCAATTAGGAAATGCCCTGGCGTTAAAGCCGTAAGATCATTGGGATCTGTTGACATTGGCGTTAGTGGCCGAGAGTTTAATATTGCTTCTACCTCAATAATGATAGTCTCTAACTCTTCGTACGTTAATGATGAGGACGATAACGTCTTATAGAGTAGATGCTTAGCAGACTTTACTGCCGCTTCCCAAAGACCACCGAAATGCGGGGCCCTTGGAGGTATAAAATGAAATTCAACCCCCTTTGTGCTGCATGCCGTCGCTACTGCCTCTTTGAATTCCTTGGTGGAAGTTGTATTTTTTAGCTCTTCTAGGAAGTTTTTGGCCCCTACAAAATTGGTAGCGTTGTCGCAATAAATGCTTTTACAATGACCGCGCCTGCCCATGAATCTTTTGAGGGCGCCTAAGAATCCTTGCGTTGTCAAATCGGTAACTAGTTCGAGGTGCGTTGCTTTGGTAGCAAAACAGCAGAAGACGGATATGTATGATTTTTGGGGTCTTTTTCCCCTTATTTTAAAATGAGTAAAGAACGGCCCACAGAAATCAATGCCAACATTTACGAACGGACGCGCAGGCTGCACCCTATCCGCAGGCAAATGGCCCATTATCTGGTTCATAAATTTGGGCTTTGCCTTAAAACATTGCATGCAATGTTGCACAATTGATCGGGCGATATTCTTCCCCCTTAATGGCCAGAATTTTTGCCTGGTGATAGATAGCAGTGCCTGGGGACCCACATGAAAATTCCTTTTGTGAATGTTGGTCATGATGTCCTTTGTAATATGATGCGAGAAAGGCAGCAATATAGGGTGCTTGGCATCGTAAGATAAATTGGAGGCTTCGAGACGTCCGCCTACTCGTATTAGGCCTACTTCGTCCAGAAATGGCGTTAGGGAAATAAGAGAGCTGGAGCTTTTTACCTTGCCGTTTTTCCTTAGTTCACGAAGTTCATCCTGGAATTCTCGGTCCTGTATTGCCTTGAGGATTTGGATTTCTGCTTCACCCAATTCTTTGGAAGTCAATGATAATGTTGCTTTTCCCTTTCTCGAGTCGGAATCCTTTAGGTGATTTACAAAGCGTAGAACGTAACTCAAAATTCGCTGTACCTTTGTGAAGGAATATTTTTGCTCTATGTCCTTAATGATCTCTGCGACAGATTCTTTAGCGATAGCTACTGCGCTTACAGAGACTTTCTTGCGCTCTATATCACTTTCAGTTCTGGACGGTTTAAATGGAGCGGGCCACATTGCTTCGATTCCATGAAGGAATCGTGGGCCATAGAACCAGAGCGTGCAGGTATGCAGCGCCTCTGGGGCTACTCCTCTAGACAGGATGTCAGCAGGGTTATCCTTTGAAGAGACGTGCCGCCATTGGTCAGGTGTGGAGAGCTCTTGTATTGCGGAGATTCGGTTGGCCACAAATGTTTGGTATGATGATGATGATGAATTGATCCATGAGAGGACGATTTCAGAGTCGGTCCATAAATATATTGCTTGATTTTTGAGCCTTAAATCCCTCGCAATTCTGTGCGCGAGTTCGGCTGCAATTTTTGCTGCGCATAGTTCGAGCCTAGGAAGTGATAGTGTCTTTTTTGGGGCTACCTTTGACTTTGCGCACAGTAGCCGAGCTGTGATAGTGTTGTCCCTATTGACGGATCTCACGTAAGCTGCTGCTCCGTATGCCTTTTCAGATGCATCTGCGAAAATATGGTATTGCGTTGATTTCGGTACCTTTTGAGCGAATACATGTCTTGGAATTTTGATGGTGTTCAGAGACTTTAGACCCTCGCGGAATTGACTCCACGAGCAATGTAACTCTTGGGGTAACGCTGCATCCCAATCAAGTTTAAGCTCCCATAGCCTTTGAAGGAATATTTTAGCAGTCACTATTACCGGTGATAACAGCCCCAGTGGATCAAAAACATGCGCAATGTCCGATAATGCGGTTCGTTTTGTGATCCTTTTATGATCCCTGGTGGCGGCCTTTATTATGAACTCGTCAGTTTTTGGTAGCCAAGTCAATCCAATTGTTTTGATGCTGTCCTCGGATTTATTGTCAAAACTTAATTGCAATTCTTGATCTGCTTGAGGGATGTCCTTTAAGAGATAAGGGTGATTCGCACACCATTTTCGGAGGCTATATCCAGCAGATTGCAGAATCTGCTGCACTTGTCTTTGCATTATTATTGCTGTAGTAATGCGGTCCGATCCAGTGAGTAGATCGTCCACATAAAAATCACGAGCCAAGACCTCGGCCCCCAAAGGAAAATTGTCTGCTTCTTGCTCAGCAAGCAATTGAAGGCTTTTTGTAGCCAAGTAGGAAGCGCTGGTGGTTCCGTATGTGACTGTTTGTAGTTGATAGCACTTGAGTTGTGACTTGGGGTCAGTTCTCCACCATATGAGTTGATATTTCTGATCCTCTTCGTGGATTATTATTTGCCGATACATTTTGGTTATATCAGCAGTGAAAACGTATTTTGGTAGTCTGAAGCGCAAAAGAATTGATAGGACATCATCTTGGACGGTAGGTCCTTTGGCCAGTATATCGTTCAAAGAAACATTAGATGATGTTTTGGCCGAGCCGTCAAATACAACTCGGAGCTTTGTGGTGCTACTGTCCGGTTTAATGACGCAATGGTGAGGAAGAAAGTAAAATGGTGAAGATATCTTGTTGATGTCAACCCTTTTCATATGTCCAAGAGCTTCATATTCATCCATAAATTGTACATATTGATCTTTCAGATCGGGTTGTCTTTGAAGTCTTCTTTCCAGAGCCATGAATCTCTGTAAGGCGATATCCTTTGATTGCCCTAGCTGTGTAGGATCCTCCTTGAATGGTAGTCGAACTATAAAACGACCGTCGCTGTTTCGCGTGGTAGTTTGTTTGTAGTAACTCTCAACCCGCTTCTCCGCCTGGGTTAGATTGCCTGTCGAGGCTGCAGTATCCTCTATTTTCCAGAATTTTTCCAACTGCCGGTCTAGTTCTTCCTGGGTGCAGATTCCACACGAAGGATTCGATTGTGTGGTCTCGCACACTTTGCCAGCTACAGTCCACCCAAAAACTGTGTTTTGTAATACTGGCAATGTTTCCCCGAGCTTTATTTGCCCTACGGACAAAATAGTATAATAAAGCTCAGCCCCTATAAGAAGGTCTATTGAATCTGGACGATTAAATTGAGGATCAGCAAGCTTAATGTTATCCGGGATGTGCCAATTGGAGGTGTCGATGAATTGTGCGGGCTGATCTGAGATTATGCGTGGTAGTACAAGTGCCTCTAATCTGACGCTGTAACCATTGTTGATGGATTGTACTTGTATGTTGACCCTGCGTTGAGCCTGTTGCTTTCGGCTGCCAATCCCTTCTATTGACATTGATTGAGATTTTTCTTTTAACCGCAGCTGTCTGACCATTTTTTCGGTTATGATGCTAACTTGCGATCCGGAATCAAGGATTGCTCGGCATTGAATGGTTGTTCCATTATCATTGACAAGATTTACCATGGCTGTGCTGATGAGCACATGATTTCTTGGAGTGTGAGACGTCTTGGCTGCTAGTGACGCCGATGAATTTGTAGTAAAATTGAGATTGGAGGGTCCTGTTGGATCCTTGCCATTTGGTGAAGATTGCTTGGGTTGTTTGTTGTCAGCGGATGATTTTTTAGATGCGCTGGATAAATGGAGCAATGTGTTGTGCTTCCGAGAGCATTTGGTACAATTGCCGGCTGAACATGAAGCCAGGTTGTGTCCCGGATTTAGGCAGTTGAAACATAAATTTGTTTTCTTCACCAGACTCACCCTTTCGTTAGGTGACAATTTTAAAAATCGCGGGCAGTTATAAATCTTATGTAATTCCTTGCATGAAGGGCAGTGCGCTGCTGCGCTGACTGCAGAAGCCAGAGATTTCATTGAATGTGATTTATGGTCCGCAATAGTTTTTCCCTTACCACCGAGGGCCTCAAGAGACTGAAATCGAGTCTCTATAAATTCCAGGAAGCTCCTAAGTGGTTGTAATTGCCTTGGCTGCGTGAGGGATTGCTCCCATAGAGTGTGAGTGGTTTTGTCCAGCTTCTTGATCAAGAGGTATATGAGTAGAGGATCCTATTGATCCGTAGGGATTCCCAGATTTCCTAGTGCTAATAAACACTCCTGCGTTGTGTCGTGCAACGCTTTGAGTGCTGAGCTGCTTTCATTAGTTGCGGATGGCTGTGAAATCAGCTTGTGAAGAAGCGCTCCAACAAGAAGTCTGGTGTTTTCATATCGACTGTTGATTACCTTCCAGGCGGACGAGTAATTGGCCTCAGAGGTCGTGAAGTGGCGAATGAGCCTCTCAGCTTCACCTGAAAGGCTGGTTTTCAGGTACCACAATTTTTGACATTCCGCGATCGGTTGATTGTGCACCAATTCTATGAAAAGGTCATGGAATTGCCTCCACTTAGTGTAATCCCCATCAAATTTTGGCAATACGATTTTGGGGAGTTTTATCATGTTACCGGATTGGCTTGTCATGATTGGATTAGGCGGTGGGCTCTGCGAGTTGCCGCTACCTAAGCTCATCTCCTCGTTTAGTTTAATGAGCTTGTTCTGGGTTTGATCTTCGAGATCAAAGTACGCTTCAGCATCATAGTCCCACGTACTTTGTGAGCTATGCTGCTCCCAAATTTTGTAGTGAAGAGTGCGTATTTCACTCCAATATTGCTCAATCGCCTTGATCTTGACTTGGCAGTATTGAGGTGATTGGCCTGCTTCACGATCAGATAGGGCCGTCAGGAGTCGTTTTAAGTCCGCCATGAGGCACTCCTGCCTTCGAATAGAAGTATAGATGACATCATGTCCTTGATGTGGCATCACAACTGGAGCCGGCTTTACAGCCTTGGGGATAGCTCCAGTATATTTGGTGTGTTGAGGAAGAGTCGCTGTAGCGCCCTCTAGATTTCCTGCACCCGGATTTTGTTGCTGCTCTTCTGGAACATTTTGTTCTGACGATTCCTGGAGTAAGGCCGCGGGGTTTTGGCACCCGTCATCCTCGCTATTTGAGATCTGGCGATTAGATGCATTTTCAATGGTATCGCTAGCCCCTTGCAATCGTGCTATGATGTCTGCTCTCATCCGCAGGTAGCCGCTTTCGATACCTTGGTAGTAATTTTTCGCAAAATACGAGTGTTCGACACGCTCACCAAAATCCGCGCGAATTTGGTTGTCTGTGTCTTCAAATTCGCTCCAAAACTCATCTAAAGTTTTTAGTTTCTTTTGAAGCCTGTCATGGGTTTTGCGGGCATTTGAATCCTTGTGGTAATTTACCCACAAGGTTCTTATCGCTTCCCCAGTCTCCTGCTGCCGGGACATTAGCTCCTCGAAATTCATGTTATTGATAATTCGTAGTTTGATGAAAGTGCTTTATATGTGTAGCAATCGAAAGTTGAAGAGATATTTAAAAGGTTAGCTCAAGTGTTTCACCTGAACCCAAACGATGATGAGATGTACGAAATGACTTAGGTGTATCACCAAAATCACCCGGAGTTCGCTGCCGATGCTGGCGAAATATTTAAAATTGATTCAGGTGTATCACCTGAACTCAATCGTGGTGTAGTAAGATGTAATAAGTGATTTAAAGTGTATTACTTAAATCACTCGGAGCCTGATTTGACCGATGAAATGATTCAAGTGCTTCACCAGAATCACTCGGAGCTGTAATTGAATAAAAAAAAAAACTGATACAAATGATTTAGGTGTAACACCAAAATCACGTCGGGGTCACCAAATTAATGTTAGAAAAGCTCTTTTGCTCTTCCTTGGACTAGCTAAAGTCACAGACAAATAACCCAGATGTCCAGCGGCAATGCTGAAAAGTGATGCACACAAAAATGAGCTCTAGCGGCCGGAGCTTTGGCTCTAGCGGCTCCGGCAACGCATTCGCCGCCGCTACAGTGCAGCAACGCACTTCCTAACAGCAATCAGCTAGCAGACGACGCATTCGAGATGGGGTGCGATGAAATGTGTATGAGAACGCCGCCGCTACAAGCAGTGAGCCAGGCGCAGGCTGCCAGGCTCAGTGGGAATTCTAGGAAAGGTACTTCAGTGACCTGATTACGATTTCTCTTTATTTCATAATCTTCTGAATTGAGATTTTGAAAGGGAATATAGCTACTTTCGCTGGTATTTTAAAAATTGGAATTGCTTTTGCTAGTTCAATATTTAATAATATTGATTCTAGATAAAATGCTTACAAATATTACAAAATTGACTTTAAACGATTTTGGTTATTTTTAATTTGTAGTACTCTTTTTCATTTGCGATTTTTTTCAATTTTTTAAATAAGCCATTTCGATATAAAATCATGTTCTCTACAAAATTTGCCATATAGAAAAATCCAAAATTTTGCTTCGTTTTCGAGCTATACTCAAAAAACCAAAAGAATTGCATTTCCCACCCTGTATATAATTTCCACCCCTCTAATTTAATAGCACTCCGGGGCTTTTTCATCCTTAATAACCAATTGAACGATTCGTGCAATAAAAACCCTTGAACGTCTTAGTTCCTTTTGAAATGACATAATCAATAGCCTAAACTGTCATCAATATCAGCATCAAAAGTAGGTACTATTATAAGATTCGAAAGGAGGACCATTTCCATAATCCCTTAGAAATAAAGTAAGAAAAGTATGTGTTTTAACTATTTGTTTCCAATAAAACTACTATTAAAATGAAGACTACAAATTAATGTTGCCTTAAAAACAGAAACAATTCCGCACAATTAATTCCCTAATGCCTTCATCCAATTATCATATTTCTCCGTCCCTTGCTTCGGAAAACGGAAAAATCGTCTTCCCGGAAACAGGGACAGACAGCAGGGAGTTACACATTTTGCCTTTTCCCACGGCATTTTATTTGATATTTAAATAATCGAAAATCAAGCGATTCAATGCCAATAATATAAAAACAAGTAACAAAAATCAAAGTAGAAGAATAAAAAAATAGCATCAGAATGAAAAGCCGAAAAACGACGGTGTACGAAAGAATCATATGAATTCTTTCTCTCCCCTCCCCACACAACCCACAGGCAGTAGTCGTGCGTGCGTTGATAAAGTTGAGAACGCGGCGCTTTGCCTCTGAGAGAACTTGATCTGCTTGCCGCATGATACATGAACGTTGCGTTGTTGTGCATCGCAGCTGGCAAAATTCAAAAAGCTCTTCTGCAGTTTATTTCATTTCATACATCACGTTCGCTCGTAAGCATTGGACATCTGTATTGTCTGTGCTAAAGTGTTACACCTTAACTAGCCGACTATCAGGATGAATCTTCGGATGGGTTGAAAATAAAACTGCTCGATGAACGATACAAATGCAAATGCTCGCTTTATTTACTTTAATCAAGCTTAAATACTAAGAGTTACTTGCTAAGATAACAATGAAAAATGCTTAGTTGGCGGCTCCCGTGGGAGCGCGGCATACCGGCTTGAAACTACTTGTGCTGTATCAGCGTCGCGTCAGTTATCTGATACGGGAGCAGGCAGCGCAGAGCTTTCATGCCGCGGTCCCACGGGCGCATGCAGAAAACAAAGTTTCGTATTACTGCCGTGTAAGAGAAGATTTGGCCTTCGGTGTCGGACTGAACACCACTTACTAGATAGAATTTTGAATCAAAAACGTAATGCTTTGAATGATTAAAAATCTAGTTTGAAATATACCAACAGGGAAGAAATAAATATTTCATTTTTGCTTTAATAACAAAACGTATTGAAATGAAATCATTGACATGTTTCATAAAGCCATTTTCAATCACGCTAGTGATTAATTCAAAAATATTTCTTTATGATGTGTTCCACTTACTAGATAGAATTTTGAATCAAAAACATAACATTTTGAATGATTAACGTTCTAGTTTGAAATTTAACAACGATGTAAAATTAAATATTTTCTTTTTGTTTTAATAAGAAAACGTATTGAAATTAAATCATTTGAATGTTTCACAACAAATTTTCAAAAGTGAAAATTGAATATTTTTTCTATTAAATTTTACTACGCGCTTTTTCTCTCAGTGATGGTAAATCATCTTTCTTTTTCGTTTGACGAAAAGCATTACAATTTGTAACAACCTTAAAATTGTTGCCGAGAAGATAAACGCGAAATTTTGTAAAGGCTAAATAAACAGCCATAACTTCCAGGATGTAACTATGATATTTTGACTCCGCGGGTTGGTTTTTTCTGCTGTAGTAAAATATAGGGTGCAATTTGTTGTCATCACCAACTTGCATAAGAACGGCAGCACAGCCGATTTTGCTTGCATCTGCTTGCTGAAATATGTTGAGCACAGGTTTACCTATTAGACAATTTCTTAATCTTTGAATAGCAGCTCTCTCTTCTGGCTGTATTTTGAAAGCCGAATTCTTTTCGGTCTCCTTATATCATTAAAATAATTAATGGCTAATTAAATGCTGCAGAAAAATTGATAATAAACGATATGTTCTGCAATTTTTTCTTAAATTAGCAAAAATGCGGGCACTATTCAAATTTTCATACGAAATGAATAGCAAGGAGCTTACAAAAGCCCTTTTGGAATGAACTTTCCTTAAAGTTCCTAAAGTTGATAAATTCATTTCATTTTAGAGCGAAGCTCTTTTAAGCTTTTGATTGGACAAACTTTTAATCTTTCAAAGGTAAATTAAAATCAAAAAAGAAACAAGAAGCAATTTTTACTGAAAGAATTATTTGAAGTATAGCATCAAACCCGCATGTATTTTTGACGCTGATTGTCTTTTTATCTTTTGTTTTGGCGCCTAGTCCTAGTGAACCGTTCTTCATAATAGGGAATTGAACATTCTTTTCGAAATTTAAAGCATCGTACATATACTCAGGATTGTTCAAATATCGACTGGGTTTTGCGGTTCGTTTCTTTGCTGGTTCTCCCAAGCCCTTCCAGTTTTCAATGTGACGCAATGCCAATATTTCTGGTGCACCGCCTAATGACTGGCATATATGGCACAACCTTTTCTCTCCAAAACCTTCATCAGAATTTGCTAATGGAAAAGAACAACCCTCCAGAATATGCACAAATCTTTCGCACACTGCGCATTTGTGCGCACCTGATGGATTGTCTCCTCTCTGACACGCTAAACAATTGTTCTGGGGTGAAGTTCTATGAAAAGAATTTTCAAAGTCACTAATATTCTCATCCTCTTCCAAGATTTTTATTACGTGTTCAGTGTTCATGTTTGCTTGCACAAGGTTGATTGGACCGTCTAGAATTTGTATATGACTCTCCAGAAATAAATCTACTCGTTTTGGACCCAACTCGTTTTTAACTATAACATTTTTGATTTTATTATTTTCTCCCTCTACGGCAGCACTAGAGGCTGGAACATCTCCAAATCCAAATTTGGAACTATAAATGCCAGTCCACATGGGAATGTGACGAATATCAGCCATCAAATGCTTTACAAAACCAGGACAATAATGAGCGTTGGGATCCACACCAATCTCCATTTCCAACTCGGCTTGTTTCCTAAGTCGTTCACCCCAAACACTCCACTTGTTGTGCTGGACTGCATCTTCTGATTCTTCTAGGCAAGCCCAGTCTTGCTCTTCTTCTTCTAACCGAACTTCGGCTTCTTCGAGAATAGCGTCCAGCGGTTTCTGCCTTGTAATCAGTGTTCTCAACTTTTGCTTATGCAACTCGCACGGCGTAACCGATGTTCCACTGCTACATTGGACTCCAGTTTCACTGAGGGATACAATTAAAACAGACTTAATGATCTCCATGGCTGCAAAGAGCTCTCGTGTAAGAATGAGCATCCCGATCACTCCCATATAAAAAGTTTTGATCACCCGATGCTCGTTTTTCAGAACATTGGAGTAAATTTTCATAAAGTGATTTACGTCGATTCGCACATAACAAGCTGGGAGTTTGTCTGAGAAAAATATGTCGCAGTATTCCTCGATTGTCAAAAAACAAGTAAAGGTTCGCACAATAGCTGTCAACAGAGCCCTGGATGCACGGTATACAGAATACAAGGTAAAGTAAACATGAAAGGCAGTCGGCCATCTTGCGCGTCACGCCGCCCTATTTGCTTGTTATTGTGCGATTTTTAGACGTTTTTTAAATGAAATAAAAGTGTGCGCTTCTCTCTCTCTCTCATACAAAATAGGGCGGCGTGACGTCACAGCCATATGTCAAAATTTTCTTTACTATACCTTGTATTCTGTATACCGTGCCTGGATGCATCTGTCATATATGCCGAAGAACGATTAGTAATTACTTTAAGGTATGTTTTAAAATCCACATTAGATATTTCAGGGTCTTTATTCAAATGTAATTAATACTGATCTGGGTAATATTCATATGTATTCTGCATTAAATTATGATCCTCTCCAGTGGCTCTAGTAGTGTCCTCATTCCTGCCGTAAGCAAAATATTGCACAAGTTCATGCACTTTCGTTCTGAACAGTAATTTTTTATTTTGAGGTATGTTCTTAACATGTGGCAATAAACTTTCAAAAAATTTTAGGTGTTCATTGTTGCAATTTTCCTTTGATATCCTTTTATCTGTGAAGTATCTTATCTGACAATAATCTATTAACAGAAGTTCTCACAAACTTTTATGTAGCACGCTCGGTACGGTCGAAGGACGATATCTCTGCTCTTTGCTCCACTATTTTCTTTACTTCTTTACTTTTCTTATTTCCCCGTGAACTTAAGGTTCCCGGCCGGGCTCCGGGAAACGTGCTGAGTGCGCGCTTCTCACGCTGGACCTGCACGCACATTTCCCACGAGCACAGCGGGCAGCTCCGCCGGCTCAGTGCATTTTGCACGGGCGAGACGAAAGCGGAGTTGTCGCCCGTGTCATATTTTCGGCGACTTCAGACATCGCCGGTGACGGGGTATGGTTGCATAACGGTGCCCGTCGTCACACTATTTAAATAATCGATAATACTATCGATCGGCACCGCTACGCAACACAGGCATGTTCCTCCTCAATGCTGAAAAGTTCACGACTTGCCGGCTGGGCGACAGAGCTTACCAACCCAGGTCCATCCATCGGCATGGCAATAGCGGGACGAATATTCTTCACCTGATCCCCAACTCCGCCATCATTTCTTTCAAAGATTCCACGTCTTTTTTAATCTGATCCACGTCACTCACACTTCCGTCATCACTGTCACTGTCAATAATCTCACCATCCACGCACTCGGCTAACCGCAATCTCACTTCTACTTTCGAAGTTCCTAACCCTTCTCTCCTCAACCTGGCCTTCAGCTGCTTTACCGTTAGGCTCTTGATTTGAGGCATCTCTTTCTCCTCTTTTTTTTTACCGCCAATACCGAATCACGCACCAAAACAACAGAATTCCGCTGAATAACAACATAACGAACTGCGCGCGTCGTCAGTGCTTATAAATGCTTATAAATACAACACTGGTGAGGGTTTCGGTAACTGAACAATTGAAAGTTTCCGAAAAACATTGAACTCCGTGGCTCCTCGAGGTAGATCAAGAAGAATTGCAGCAGCTTTTTCCGAAGGAATTTGGAATTTGGGTGTAAAGTGAAATTCTTCCACGTCAGTGAAATTGGTCCACATACAAATACTACCTGTTGCCTGATTACCGCCCTCGTTAGATGGTGGTACATCATGCAATGCAGAATTGTCAACCGCGGGTTCCTCTTCATCATCTATTTCCCATTCCGATTCGGAAGATGAATAACTGATGGTTCCTGGTGGTTGCTCTGTAAAATGACCTTCATCATCAGATGGCTTGTAAGTGGACTCTGATGGGCTGAAATCGCCGCTATCGCTGTCAGTTTCCATCAAAAGATCCATGATTTCATCTTCTGGCAAATTTTTTCTTGCTATCTAAAAGAACGATGATTCGTTTATTGGGATAAATAGTTCCGCGTAAAACTACAATTGGGATTAATGTCCCCATCTTCCCGGAAATCGAAAAAAAAACTTACCTCCCTAAATATTATATATACCAAAATAGAACACTATGATTGTTCACTACTTTCGTACAAGTAAAAATCGTCTAATAACTGAAACACTCGAAAACACGGTCTATTCGCATGTGAATCTGCTGCAAAAGTGAAGAAATATGTATGATTACTCAGCATAAAAATGCGATTATGTGGCGACAAGTTTTCTCAGAATAACGGGTTTTTCTTGCACATCAATAGCCAAGGTTAAGTTTATTGGGAATTCTGACATACAGATTTTCTTTAATAATATCAGATTAAAGGCAGCTACACACCGACGCGGTGGCGTTGGCGATAGCGGTAAGCGCAGCGGTGATGATGCTGGTGCGGTGAGTGTAAGCACACACCGACACGGTGGCACGGTAATAACAGAACATACGCCAGTTGAAGTTAGTCTTGAAACAAATTTTTTTTTTAATGTCCCGGTATTCCGGGTGCGACAAATCATATAGAATTTGGTTTAATTTGACAAGAGTTCTTCACTCATTGCGATGACACTTTCGACTGAAATGATTTTGCAATCGCAGCAGCCGCGGCGCGGTAGCGGTGAAAATGCAACATGCAGCAACTCACCGCCATCGCTTTTGTCATCGCCACCACGTTCGGTGTGAACGCTCCAACTCATTTCAATAAGCCCCGTTTACACTGGCGAGTTTACAAGCTACAAGCCGGCGAGTAAGAAGCCGTCGAGTCGGCGAATGCGCTTGTTGTCGTGTACACACGAAACTTTCCACTAGCTCAGAAGCCAAGTAGCTGGCGTATAGAAACATGTGTTTTTTGCACTGCAACTCCCGCTAGAACCAATTCCTCCGACATCTTAAAGGCCAGTCAGTCGCTAGTGCACAAGCTACTGTGTGTACACTTGGCTACTTTACAATCCCGCTCGCTCAAAAGCCGGCTAGTGGCGTGCGAAGTCGCCGGCGGAGTCAGCTTTTTCCACAGCGTTTTTAAAAGCAGCTTTAGAGCGAGTGCGTCGTGTACACTAGGCGAGTTTACGAGCTGCGTGTAAAAAAGCCCCGCTTTTAGCTTGTAAACTCGCCAGTGTAAACGGGGCTATATGGTGCATCCCACCGCAACTACCGTCTCTACCGCTATCGCCAACGCCACCGCGTCGGTGTGTAGCTGCCTTTATACTATTTTTACAGTCGGTGGGACATATTTTCCCAGTAGGGGTGAAAGGGTTAAGAAAATTATCTTTCTCATCTTCGGTTAAACATTTGTTCCCCCATCCAGTTGCCTCTTGTTTAATTTTAAAGAAGGTGTTACATAATCTGTAAATAGATCACCGGTCCTTGTAACCGGGTCATACACAGTGTAGTCATATCTCCAGACTCCAAAAATCCTTTTTATTTGATGCCCTTTTTTCACAGCTAAAGCTACTTCAGGTATAACCCACACACCGATAATTTCTCTTTCCTTTACATCGTGACAACAAGTAGAAACTTTGTTTTCGTCCGCACATGTTTTGCAGAGAGCAAAATACAATTTGTGATTTGTTTTAAAAGGTAGCACAGGTAAAAATAAGTTAGAAAAAGGAATAACATAGCACATATTAAATCCGTGCATTAAGAGTATTCTGATACTGCAGGCATATCACAGTTACGAAATATTGTGGGGTGACCGATAGGGTAAGGCGAATATTTATTAATACATGGGTACAAGCTTGTGAAATCTAAATACCGCATTACTTCGTCCACTTTTACTTTATGGTACAGCTTCAAAATGTCTGTACGTCCACCAAAAACAGCGTTTCGTGGATTAAGCGGCAGAGGGATATTTGCAACACAAATATTTAATTTTTTGTCTACATCAGGATTGGTTTTTGGCGAAGATGGTCACCAATATTAAAACTATTTTTTAGTTTTTTAAAGTTATTTATTTTTAAATTGGTTTTGTAGTACAATAGCTCGGCACTGACTGACTAATTTTATATTTTCTTGAACAAAAAGTATTTCTGTAGGCTACTACTCAAAACCAACCGCATACTACAAATTGTCACGACTACAGTAATCTACAATAATTTATATTAACAAACACAAGGTATATACTACGCTACTATAAAAAGATAATAACCTACGGATATTGTCATCTAAACTACAAGATTTTCCTTCACACATTAATTATTAAAACAATTTACGGAAAGCGCAAATACTTGAAAGTGGTGACGTCACTTACAACCACCACAACACCCCCTTCCCAGCGAAGCACCTGAAGAGCGAAAATGCAAAATTCTGTTTTGGAAATCTTTTAAGAGAAGGTACTTTTTTTCAGATGAGTTGTGTTTTTTTATAAATGAAGATTTTTTATCAGAAGCGCTCCTCAACTGCACTGGCCGCTGACGAAGAGAATGAAGTGCTTGAACAAACACTGGCTGTTTTTTGAATTTTGAGTTTGTTTCTGTAATGTTACTTGTATTCCCTTGCGTTGGATTTAAATTTAGATTAATATCCTCCTGACAGCAAAAAAGAAAGTATGGTTTCCAACGATCTAAAGAAACATTAATTTTTTTATCTTTAATTTGAATTGTAAAATAATGTTGAGGTCTTTCAACCACGGGAAAAGGCCCGTTGTAATAGCATCCTAAACTCCCTCTGGTTGCATCATTAGGCTGCGCGCATAACGCACATAGCTCATCGCTGAGAGCATTTCCGCGCATCATCCCTCACAAAGCTCTCAAAGCCATTTAAATGGTAGTGGGCACAACGCACATCGCTTCACCGTCTGGACAAAGAATATCTAGTTTACAAAGAATAGGCACTCTATTTTTGCGGCGCAGTTATCCCCACCACAGCCCATTTTGGGGAAAAAAATCAAAAAATTTTCCCATTAGTTAGAAAGGGAATCTTTCCCTGCTTGTTCCAAGTCCGAATTCCCATTTAAAGTGCCTAATAAAGAATAAGGACGGCTACATTCAAAATCGCCGCACACACAATGACACCAGAGTTCACCTATTACGGTGCGCTCTTGTTTGCATTGTTTTGTTTGGCACTGTGTTGGTGCCGGCTCGGCCGTGCTTCTCAAATAGGAACAGGTAGAAATCGAGTGCCTGCCTCACACATTGAAGGCGTACACAGATTAAGTTTGTTTACGTTTTTTCACCATTCGTTTTCTTATGCGCTCTTGTTTATGCCATTGTATGGTGAGGCGCGCTTGCGATCAGTTTGCTTTCCTTTGACAGGGTGGTTCTTTCGAGTTGAGTTTTTGTGTATGAAAATATCTAATTTACTGGGTTTATTTAAAATCGCATCCAGCTGAGATTAATATGAAATTTTTAATTGCATTGAAATCTATAATCCGCCTCCTATATAACAATTTTACAATTTGCAAAAGTCACTTAAAATTTCCTTTATGCTTATTCATCAAAACTTCACATTTTAAAACAGGCACATCTTTGGATTAATTTTTTTTAATCAAATTGGGTATAAATCAAAGCAATTTTATTTCATTTGTACCACATATAAATTGTTTGATATGGATAACTCCCCAAAAATTTCAATGCAATGCAATCGTTCCTGCTAAATCTGGTCTTGATCCGATTGTAACAAAAACACCACCTATTATTAACTATTATAATAAAAATTTAAAAAATTCTACAATAAAAATAAATTTTTTCCGAAATTTCTTAAAGATTTTCTCCTAAAGCCACATTTCCTCGGCACCCTGTGACAATTCTGTACCAATTCCTTCAAGTTCCAAGCTCCGTCACAGCACTTTTCATCTCTCTTCCACCGTAGTGCTTAAGCAACTATCGACTTCTGACAAAATTGTGGGGTTGGGTGGAATAACGGTAGGAAGGTCAAAAAAAGATAAGGAGATAATTGCCGGAGTGCCTATTCTTTGTAAACTAGTTTCCATATTCTTTGGTCTGGATCTGTGCTTTGCAGCGCGCTGTTATTTTTAATATCACAGCAGAGAGATCTTTCAGCGCGCTGCCCTTGGAGAATTCGGCTTTGTTTTTGGAATTGTTGATCAATTTTGCGTTGCGCATTCAATTAACAGTTTTTAGTGGTCATTTGAAACGATTAGACATGGAGCTTGATACTGATAAATTAATATCGGAAGTGTTCAAGGGACATGCTATACGGGACCAAAGTGAAAGGAATCATCACAATCGATATATTTATGTATTGAACAAGCAATGGGATGAAATATCCAAGGAATTAAAAGTACCAAGTAAGTAAAAAAAATGCCATTTTAAAGAACTATTATCAATTAAAAGCAACTCATCTTCACTGTCGGAACTCATTTCGAAGGCTTCTCATTCACAACTGACAGGAAGAATAAACGCGCTTGATACAATTTGTTTTGCACACTCTGCGATGAAGCGCTGCTAAAGATTCAGCTCGCTGATCCACTCTCATCGATGAGCTATGTGCGTTATGCACGCAGCCACGCATCAGACATGAGAACATGTTTTTAGATCTTTGAAAAAAAAAATGTTGCTTTCGAGTGATTAGATGCTGGAATTGGACGAATGTTAATGGAGGAATTTCTCAGTCGATTCACGAATTCACTTTGGATTACATTTTGCTGAAGTGGTTCTAGAAAATCTCCAGGAAGTCTTAAAGATTGGCCGTATAGTAATTCAGCAGGCGTCGCGACGAACTCTTCCCGAAAAGCCGTTCGTAATCGCAACAAAATGGATGGTATGGATGGTTCATTGTTCTGCGTTTTAATCGCCACCTTAAAGAATCTGTGCAATCGTTCCACAAAACCGTTGGACTGAGAGTGATAGGGTGTTGATAATTCGAAGTTCATGTTGGTCGTTAAATTTGGCTGTACCTTTTATTAATATGAAAATGGAAAGGAATCAAAAATAAGCTGATCTTGAAAACCTGACAAAAATTATTCTGGTAGCAAAACAAAAACTGCCTCGCCTTATTATGTTTTCGTCGATAAAGGTAAAGATAATAACCTACGGATAATGTCATCTAATCATCTAAACTACAAGATTTTCCTTCACATATTAATTATTAAAACAATTTACGGAAAGCGCAAATACTTGAAAGTGGTGACGTCACTTACAACCACCACAGTTTTTAAAAATGTTCTGAATTCACATTCCCACATATACATATGTATATACTAGGTTGTAATCGAATCGCTTAATCGTATCAATTCTTTTAAAAGTGTTCTCAAATTTTTGAGTCATAGTTGTAATGTAACCTCACCTCGTCGGGGTGGTTCCATGATGTGTCCCATTTGGTAGCGCACTCAGCTTGTGCTGGGCCAGACCAGAATCCAGGGAATAAAACCGCTCGATGACAACTCTGTTGGTCTGCCAAGATAGTATCCAAACCAGGGCAACAGGTGGGATGCGAGGGGTATTGTCGTTCCAAATTTAATCACAAAAAGAATTTATAGATAACCGAAAACCACAGGGAGGCATCTCTGCCCGCACCTGAGAAAGATTCTAAGGAGGAAAAAAAAAGAGAAACACAGCGTGACCTGAGAAGTTGAGGGTGAGGGGGGTACAAGATTTGAGGAGGGGTCCACTTCAAGACTCGCGCGCGTCTGGTTGGCAAGTACGGACCTAGCTCGTCGGGTCGGGGTGGGTTCTTGAGTCCGCGGTTCTCGTACCCCAATTACGAACGTACGCGCAAAAAAAATAAAAGAATCTTGAATAGGAGAAAAACGGAAAAAAATTACACTAAGGATGCAAGGCGGGAGAATCTGGTCGGTCATCCGCAAGGCAAATCGAATTTAAACTCTGATCATTCTGTAGAATGGTTTGCAACACATAATTTTATTGGTTTATGCTTAAGGATCAACAACCTAGCTTAACCCTAAAAAAAGTTGTAATTCATTGTGCGGCAGACAACAAAAAGGGGGTCAAAAGCTAAATTTCTTATCACAATCCAATTGCAAGAATGCATATAGGAAAGCTAAGTATTCGTTACTGGATGGTCGATAAAAAAGAAAGGACTTATATAAGTTCACAATGTTATTTCCTTTACTAACAAGGTCGGGAATTCAAAAAAATGAAATATTATTATAATAATTCACGAATTTAGATATCGGTACAGAAATATCAATTACCTTAACGGGGTGTAAATAAGTGTTATTGTCGGGGAATAGAATTAAAATTGTTCGATTATAAACTTAACTGGACTAAATTTGGGAATCGTTTTTTTTGGCAATTACTAGTGACAAATTGTAGTAACAGATTCGCAAGGATCACGTCGACGTACTAATAACCCGGGAGGGAAATACCCTCTTAGTCAAAGGTCTATTATGGGTCTGAGTAGTTTTGGATATGTGCCTGTGACTATATCTTGTAATTTTTAAATTTTGGCAAAATAGGTGTTTATCTTATAGTTCTTTTTTTTTGGTTTGTCTATTCCTTCTTTTTTTTTTTGTATGTAAATGAAATTAGAAAAAAAACCAACGGGCCGATATAACTCTAGAATAATTCAACAATAGAGGTGCAAGTTTACATACCTGTATCACGTGGCTGCTCCCGGAAGATCGATCTCCTGGGGGGCGTGGTACCTGGTGTGGTGAAGAAAATGAGTTCTATCGCTATTCAGATGAACGGTGGGGGATAATTTTTTTTTCTTTTTTTATAGTGGCAACGTGATCCTTCCGTGGCCCACTAGCAATAGCGGCTTTATTATTTTAATAATAAAAGTAAATGGCTAAAATGAAGGGACTGCTTTAAAACAATTTGTTGAGTATTTAGGCAAAATGAAAAAAAAAAGAGAAAAGTTTACAAAAAAAGGTCCGGGAATGACCCATGCGACTGCCCTGCTGTTGGCTTCGTCAGGGGGGGGGGGGGGGGGGTATTTACGGAGTTTTTCCCCGGACGTGATGCTTCGTCTCGAATCACGACGACTGAAGGTCCGTCAGCTGGAACTGCTGACACTGGTGGGGCCGGACGGTGGAATTTCGTTCGCAACTGCCGAGTACTGGCGTGCTGCAATTGATGAAACTGGTGGGGCCCGAGCCCTATATAGGCTGGGTGGGAACCCTCAGGGTGACTATGATCTTGGCGGGGCTTCTTCACCTCGTTCTTGCACACGTGGAGGGTTAGCTCCTCGCTCGGGAACATCATCCCGACACGGGGGAACAGCGAAATTACTAGATTGTGTTGGACCACCCGCGCCAATGCTTTACGGGGTTGATATATTCGGCCGGCAACCCACTTTCGGCGGCTTGGCCGTACAAAGAAAACTGTTTGGTTTTTTTTTTCTTCCTCCTCGGGGCCGATGGCCTCCCGCATATTTGGAGGGATGTGTTGAGCGGGCGAGAGGTGTCCGATGACGAGGCGGAACAACTAATAGAAATACTTGATTTTGGTATACTCATCCATCCTTGGTAGTGATAAAAAAATTTTTCCCTTACCTTCCAAGGTGGCTGCCTTTGCACACTTGCACTTGAGAGAAAAATTTGACTTCGCACTTCCAGCTCAGCGGGAGCTGACGTTTATTTCTCGTGGTGGCCGGCAGACTGATCGCCACGCGTTCATGAAGATGACAGAACGACAGATTGAAATTCGGGATTTATTTACAGCGGTTCTTTTGCGTTTCGTACATTAAAGCTGGGCCACCGTAAGGCCTCCAGACCTCTAAATCCGGCCCTGAGAATGATTTTTAAATTTTAGTACAAGAGGTAAAGAAGTAAACTTTCGTAGACGATGGATGGTTCATTTTATTAGATCGTAGACTGCTTCTGCGACAATTGCGTCATTGGCAGCCATGTCCATGGATTGAAAAACGGTGATGCCCGTCTTGATCGGCTTAAACCCGTCAAGAACTTCTCCCAGGAGTCCAACAATTTCCACTTGGGATGCCTCCTTCACATAGTCTCAATCTGTTGGGCGGTATTATTAGCTTTTTCTTGGATTTTTCTTGGATTTTAAAGCAGCTTTGACATCCATGGTAGAAGCACCCAAATAATTCATAAACCGTATTTGTTTTTTAATTAAACTTGTAATCCACCTATTTCCAACTTCACTTCTCCTTTATTATATGCAGACAAAATCTCTTGATTAGCTTTTAGACTTTCCCAATCCCAAATAAGCCACTTTGTGGCAATAAGCGAATGATTTTGAGATTTATAGTAACCGTTCTTAGACATTATAACCAAAGTATTATTTTTAAGGTAGTTTTTTCGGAAAACAAGCATGCAGGTTGACGCAATAGTCAGAGTTTCTGTAATAGGGTTTACTTGCGTTATATCAAGAAACTCTTGCATAAATCGGGTGCAATATTGTAACATTTCTTCTCTGTTGTTAAAAGTTCCCTTAGACACAGTGTTATACCAAAGAACTTCTAAACTTGTTTAGAAGTTCTTTGGTTATACCAATCTAGAAACTTTTCTCTTTCTTTTAACTACATGGCTGAGTATCCATATAATTCAGGGGGAGGGTAGCTTCCAATGTATTCAATATTTTCAGCTATGTTAAAGTAATAAGGATATTAACCCTTTTCATAATCTTTAATATCAAAGACCTCGGGGAATTGAAAGTGCCAGAACATTTAAAGAATCGATACCTAAATATTAAACTCTCGCATGTCATTTTCATTATTTTAGAACCATTCATTATAGGTTCTATTTTATAAATTTCTATCTAATAGTTCAGAAATAATAAAGTGTCCATCATATCTGTTTAAATTATTTTCGAGCACGTAATCCGCAAGAAGATTACGTTTATTGATATTTCTGTTTATTATTTCAATAAATTCATTTGTATACGCGCTGTCTTCATAAGGCTGTTGAAAGCAATTTATCAGAGCGGCTGCTATATTAAAATCTTTGATAGTTGTCGGTAACGAGCGGTTAAATATTTTGTTGCGAAATATTTTGAAATCGCGTTTAAATCGTCCATTTATCGCTTCTACAACCCATCTACATAGTGTCACCAGTCTGGATTTATTGGCCTGTTCAGTTGACAATTGTGTTTCATCGCGTCCTTTAGATGGAGGCATGTGGACAACATACCCATACGATTCCAAAACAGGTACGGCATCGCGAAATCCTCGGTCTAGTAAAAATATGTCTCCTTCTTCCAGAAAATAATTGATTGGAGCTTCTTCCATTGGTTCCCCGTGATTGTTTAAAATATGTTGTACGATTGAGGCATCAGAGGTTGTTGCTGCATAGGGACCAGTCACATCCAAAATGTACCCGTCTGCGCATACTAACATAAACGGTTTAACCAAGTTTTGATACTTGTGTAAGCTATAGCTCCTTCTTTGAAAAAGAAAGTTGGTACTTTTTTGGATGAATAGATAGGTACCATCTAATAATAAAATAACCTTAGGCGATCCTTCTATCCCAAAGATATGGCTAGGCAAAATTCTGTTCCGGTTTATAACTTCAATTCGTGAGATATGATCAAGTCCCAAATACCGGGGAACAAAATCATTAAAAAGACATATTCTTGTCAATCTGATTTTTCGGTCGATGGCTTGTCGAGACTTGTTGAAAATAGTACCAATCCGTACGTTAGGCTCTCCAGTTCTTATTTTACATAAATAAATACCTAGATCTTCTCGTGGCGTACTGGACCTACGTCTCAAGGTTGGTACTTGTTGGAATAGATTATTAAACTGGTCATGGTTCAAACCAGTCCAGAAATGTAGGTCTTCTACAGATATTTCATGAATATTGTCGAAATCCAACGTGATTGTTCGTTCTAACGCCGTGGTATACATATTGATTATTTCCCGAACATTTTCAGGATTAAATTCTGTTTGTCGATGTGTAACATTGCGAGGAATATCTTCCAAAGATGTGTTTCTCAAATGATTTTGACAAATCCGGGAAAGTTCAGGTATGTGTAATTGGTGATAACTCAAAAGAAATACTTTTATGGAGTTTGGTACTTGGCGAAGCTGTAATTCATTACAGTTGTCAATCATGTAGTGTAATGTGCACACATTGTATGGTACAATACATGCACATTGTGTGTTAAAATAGAGTTACCTATACCTGCTGCAAAAAAAAGAAGTAAAAACAAAACGTGACTAAAACGAGAGAGACACACGGGCGTCGCTTCAGGCAGACGAACAGCAGTACACACGCAGATAGGCGTTGAGCCAAAGAAAGGGGTTGCCAGGTTGAATGGGTCCGAGGAGCGCCTAGCGATAAGCACGTACTAGCTCGACGGCTTGGGGTGGGGTTCGTGGACCTAATCTTACACCATGGCTCGGCGGACATTTGTTCGCGCTCCCATAATAGAAGGGAAGAGAGAGAACCCTTCTATAATCGTTGTGGACACCTTGCCCCACTGAATAAAAAAATTAAGGAAAGGAACTAGGGACGGGACAATAAATTGGGAAGGACCCGCTTGTCCTGTTACAGGGGAGGAGGAACAGAGGCGCCCCCACACCACTGTCCTCCGACTAACCCAACCTCTCTGTGCGTAGCCACCCCCTGTGGGAGGTACGCCCCTACCAGAAATTCCATCGTTGCACCGGGACCCGGAGACGGGAGCGAAGGTCACTGAATCAAAACTGTTAATACATGTTCATTTAGTAATTCCTTTTAATAATTACTCTGATACATTTCATTAGCTCTAGGCTTATCCTAATAACATTTACTTTACTCCTAATCTCCCTACTATAAAAGAAGAATCCAACAAAACTGGTATGTATAGCGATTTAATCCAATAAAAATTGAGGGGTGGGGAACATCTGTCCCGGACCTAACATTTTACATCCAGCGATATTCCTTCTTTGTTTGTTTTTTTTTCTGTTTACATAGGATTACATTCAAGTTACTTCCGATTCCTATCTGAGGACCTTATATATTATATTCAATCGTTATTTCTCAAAAATCGGTATGTACATCAACTTCATACGAAAATCAATAAACATATCAGACTACAAAAAAAATAAAATTACGGAAAATAATTGCTTGGTAACTATATGTGTGTATAACTAGTGGCATGTACATTCAAAAACTGTTATTGTTACAGTCGGACCTAAAGGTCTGCGCTAATAATCGATAGTGGGTTTACCGAAGGAAGCCTGCATCTCCACCGAATCGGTCTCAAAAAAAAAAAAAATCGAAATTCACGAAAGCGACAATTAAAATTGAACAAAATTTGTGGAACATCCTCCATACATACTAGTCAAAATAATATCCAAAACATTATAGGGATCTAATGAAAAACCGATTTACATCGGGTACTCACCAGAAGGCGGCTGGAGTCGACTACAGCTGATCTGGTGATTGACCTGAAACGTAAGAGATTATCCTCAAAATTGACCCAGTATGTGAAGGTGGGGTGACTATTCCTGGGGCTTTGCCCACGCGAGCGGCGACAGTTAGCAGGCGATTCGACAGCCTAACATGAGATGTAAGCTTCCCCCTCTCGCCCTGATACACGAGTAATGTATCCGACGTCTGATTTCCCTACTGGACTTTAATACAAAACTGCTTTCTTTCTCTTTTTTTTTTTTTAACACAATTCAAGACCTAGGAAATTTACTTTAGTTAATTACTGATGTAAATTAAAATATAACATTTTGGGTGAGGGGCCCTTGCACCGAAGCAGGGTTATCTGGGGTTAGGTATTACTCTTGAGGTTGGTCCACATTAGCTGCTCCCTCTAGGGGGTGTGATGGTGACGTCACAGGATCAGATGGGCTGCCACGCAGTGAGATGAACTAGGCTGGATTGAAGGCTCCTTGCCTGGGATGCCAGTTACACGGGGACGTTGCTCGTCCACGAGGCGCAATGAGGTTATGGGGGGGGTGTTCTTCCACCCTCTCTCTCCAAATCCAGATGACCTGGGGGTTTACTGCAAGTTTTTATTTTTTGTTTGCGGCTGGACCTGCTGAGGCTGCTCCCGCTGGAAGTGCTCGCTGGAATGAGGATTCCGCCAAATGTTGGCTATCAGCGGCTAAATTTGGTGGCGACTGCCGCTTGAGCTCTTGTGGCGAGTCCCGATCACGTTTCGATAGCTGCGGGGAAAACTGCATGAGCCCTGGCCCCACAAGGGTGTAGATTTTGTCACGGGAAATTTCTTACCTTAAAATTGTTCTGATTTGATGCACTCTCGCAGCTGCATTCGCTGGCACAAGCTCTGGATAATTCCTTCTGGGTTTTTCCTCTTTCACCACTTTTACTTTTTACTTTTTATCACTAGCGATCCGGTCGCTCACGCAGTCACTACCAAAATGGCCGACTTTTCGCCGGTTCCGTCGTCCCATGCCGTGTTCAGATGATCGCTGGGTTTTTTTGACAGATTGGCGCTGCGCGCGCCAGCGAGATGCCTGCGCTGTAAACTCGTACGTCTAAAGCTGGGGCTACTGTCATTTTCTGTTGACAGCCGACCATTACAATCATGCAACGTCTTGATGTATTAGGTGCTCTTGTCAAGCCCGGAATGGCAAAAGAAGCTTGAAGAGCAGGTGCAGGCGGCACTTCCCGGTGTAGTGTGCGGTTGATCCTACACCAACAAGCGTGACAAATCGACCTTGATCCGTCAAAAGCAATCTGTAACAAGTAAAGAAGTATTTCAAATAGGAAAAAAATATATTAATAGTAATATGTGTAAACTAACAAATAACTAATATTCCTGCTCATTTGTTTAAAAACTATAGTTTCTAGATTAGTTTTTTACAATACTAGCTGTTTCCCCCGACTTAGTACTCATGTAATTAAGCTTATTATTACACACCTTTCCACTTAGGTACGTAGGTATTTAAGCTTGTATAGGTAAGGCTGAAATATTATAATTATTACTAAAATAAAATATAGTCTGCTACTTCTGGATGGTGTAGCTTACTAATGGTGCAATAATTATTCAAAATCGGTTCAGTAGTTTTTGAGTTTATTCGTTACAAACAAAAATACAAATCTTTCGTATTTCTAATGTTACATAGTCTCTGAGTAAAAAAGAAAAACTTTTTTTGCTATATCGCTTTCAATGGGCAGCTTAGAAAGAATCGAGTTTGAATTTCTCAAATCATGGAAAACAATAATTTGATGATTTTTCAAAAAAATTTTGAAATTTGTAGATATCTTTTACACTGCACCCTTTGTCAGTAATAACCACTTTTGAATTTTTACACAACATTCGTGCTAATTTATCCAATGAGGCGATTATAGATAAACTAATTCGATTATTAAAATGTTCTGACGTCATTTCAATACCATAACAAATACTTCGAGGGAGGCAGTTAACATCATTATCTTTACCAACACTTTCTTCCGTAGGTCTAGGATCTATTTTGCCTCCCGCAAAAGAAAAATTGACGATATTTGCATCGAGTTGCAAGACATCATCGGAAAGAAAAAACGCATTGGACTGGTTAATATTCGCGATCAATCCAATGATATATTCACCGAATAATTGACCGATAGGCCTAAAACTACACCAAATGGGCTTAACATGAGGTGAATTTGGGAGCAATAGCGAACTAATCTTGCTACCTTTCGCAGAACTTGCCTTCAGATCTTTAAGCACATTGTCAAACACCTTTTCTAAAACTTCCAAAGGATCTTGACCAACAGCAGAAATTTCTTGTAGCTGAAAGATCATTTTTGTGCCTTCTGCTTTAAATTTTTTAAAAAACGTTAGCTGTTTTGATAATAATTTATAACCACAGCCGTATTGACACACTTGATCATGTTCAAATTTTGAGTTTAGTGAATATGTATTTTCACGTTCGCAAGTGACAGAGTTATTTTTGTCGCTTAAATTAAACAAATCGATAGCGCTCCCGGACGCTCCGTTGTTAATTTCAACGACCGCGGAATCATTGAGCTGTATGCAAAAAGAAGAGTAATTGCTCTTTTCTCAAATTATCGAGCAATTGCTTAAAGTAATATGCAAAAAAAATATTGAACTTGCAAGACAGATCTCATGTGGTGAGACTGAACTCAAAGTATGAGAATGTGCTCGGTTAAAAAGCTCACAGCAAGTAACTTCTAAGAATCGTATGCAAAATACTGAGAAAGTACTCATTTTTTTTCGAGATTAGGCTTAAAAATAAGTAAGCATGGGTTTCACGTTACTCAGTTTATAAAACACCATCCACGTGGTGTAATGTGTTCCCGGGATTCACAATAAATGAAAACGTCAAAGCATTTCTTTGATGCCTGACCGGCTTATATTGCCTTAAACCTTTATGACAATTCATAGATTGGAGGCCTCCCTAACCTCTTAACAATTAGGAACCAAAAGGCAAACACCACTATATATACATATATGTATACTTATAACTAAGGTTTCAGAAAAAGGCTACCACTTAGCTTAATGCTCCCGCGAAGGTTGATGCCGATGTTGCGTTGAGTTGTGTAGGTGGGTGTATGTTGCATCATATGTGAAGTATATGTAGGGTTGTCTGCTGGTGTGTGTTGAATTATGTTGGATGTATGTAGATTTGTCTGCTGTGTTGCTTGCGCTGAGTTCTGTAGACGTGCAGCTACATACGTGCAATGCACAGGAACTATTTACTAGTGTTGATGTTTCTGGGCCAGGTTCTGTTCATGATTCCCGTATATTAAGGAATTCTTTTCTTTATACCAAGATGAATGACTCAGACGGAATTTTGTTGGGTGATGGAGGATATCGGATAACTCGTTGGCTTATGACTTCCTTTAGAAACCCATCAACGGAAGCTGAGCGCAAATTTAATATATTGTTAACGAAAGAGAGAGTGATAATTGAAAGGTGCTTTGGTCAATTGAAGCAATTGTTGCAATATAAGGTTCGTGTACAAGGAAGCACTCTGCCGAATGTAATTGCCAGTTGCTTCATTTTACATATTTTTGAGAAATTTTTACAAGACGATGTCTTTGATACCCCGAATACAAAAAATACGGCAGAAGAAAATAACATAATTGAAGATGGAATTATGTAGACAGATTCCAGAGTTCGAAATGCTGGTCAGCAACGACGTAGAGAAATGACAGCTTTAATAGCAATAAATTAGGAATCTACTTTGCAAATAAACTTACTAAATTTAAGTTTTGTTTAATACATATAATTTACAACTAAATTTTTGTTTTTTTTGAAGAAATTAATTTTATTCAATTCCGTGCATGAAGTTTCAAAATAACGATAGTTCAATAAATATAACATTTCAAATTAAAATTTGTCTATGCTTAATACTTTTTCCATCTTTGTACTTTTCATAATTTCTTCCTCCAATTTTTTCAATTTTTTGCTTAGCACCAAATTTTGTTTCAACAAAATTAACCGCTGCAATTGTGATGAGCTGGTTTCATCAGTTTCATATTTGTTAACACCCGAGTTATCTTCCGTTGTGCCTGAAGACTACAAGCGAAACATTAGACAAAATTATTCGTTTGTATATATCGCACAAACCATTACCAAGCGAAGTTTTTTTACATGTGTTTCGTCCAGGTCCAACGGTTTATCAGGTCGAACTCTTGATCGCTTTACTGCATTTGCTGCAATTGAAAACGATGTGCTTGCTTCTTCTTCATGTCCGCCCAAAGATAAACCACCTAGTTTTATAATATTGTAGATGCATCGATTATTTCTAATTAAAATATTAACGCGAAAAATCTAATTTACCAGGAATTTTATTGAGACTAGGATTGTTCTCATTGTCCATTAGAAAAAGAAAATCCTTCAATAATTTTCTTATTTCCTGTTTTGTTTAGACTCATTTTATTTTTAACCGCGTTTTCATATTGACCACTTTTTTATTAATTTGCTTTTCAGAAATTATGCGCCCGAATGTTGTTTTATAAGCTTCAATAACGTTTCCCAGAGCCTGCCGTTTTTTCAACTTAAAAGATGAAAGATGTGATTTTTCAATCAGTATTTTATACTTTTTTAGCTCATTTACTAAAAAAATGTTTATATTGTTCGCTTCTGGAAAAACAGAAAACTCACTATCACAACCGAAAGACATGATTGTATCACCCTGCACCGTGTCTAAACTAAACGTGATCTAAATTAACCCAGTAGAAAAAGGGATCATCTAAAATTAATCCAAGAGAACTCCTTGGGGAGTTTAGGAGACCTCCCTTATGCCTCTAATATCCCTGATTTTAACATTAGCATGTCCACAGAGGACAGGTTTCTTTTTTGCCTCTCAAAAGAGCATAAGCGGAGACCTCTTTTTGCAATTCGAAGGGAGATTGAATGGAGATTTCCTTTTTACCTCTCAAAAGAGCATAAGTGGAGACCTCTTTTTGCTATTCGAAGGGAGATTGAATGGAGATCTCCTTTTGAAACTTTAAGGGAGCTTGAATGGAGAATATTCTTGAAACTTTTTGGGACCTTAAATGGACTTCTTATTATACCTGGATATGTCCTTTTATCTTTCAAAGAAGCATCAAAGACGATATCCATTTAATTCGCAATGAGGTATTAAAGAAAATTCTCCTTCGACATCCAAGGGGAACTCTATCAAGTTTTAAAGAAATAAAAAAAATTCACTTTAACAAATAAACATAAATAACTTCATTTTAATACAGAAAGGTAAATATGTATAACAGCAAAAATTCATCAATTTCAACTAATAAAAATAAATATTTTCATTTAAACTTAACAAAAATAATAATAATTTAACTTTTCCACTTAATTTTTGCAGTATTTTTATAATTTTACCTCCGGCACAAAAACTCACGTCCGATTAATTCAAGTTTCACAATGCGTATGCGTCATGGGCTGAAAATACCTGACTTTTTTCATCGTTCTCCCACCATTTCTCACATAAACTCCTTCTTCATCCCTTTAGCCTCCTCTGGCATATTTATCCCAATTTTTTTAATCTCTCTTTAAGCTCCCTTAGGGAGATCTCTCTACATTTCCTACAGGGAAGTGTAAGAGCTTTAAGATCGATCTAAAAAGAAATGAGTTCGACTAAAGGCCTGCGCCCATACGATGCAGCGGCCTGCATTCATGCATCAAGCTTTAAGCTCTTGATGCATGAAAATATTGAAATCCATGCTTTCTTATGGAGCTTCGCCCATAAGCGATGCATGTCAATGCATCGACGCATGAAAATGTTGAGCATTTTTCAATATTTTCATCCGTCGGGACGCATCAGCCGGTTTGAACCTAGGGTGGACTTTCAAACTTGCAACTTCAAAGTTGTGCATTCACAGCTGGCTGTTTACATCCCGGAAAAGTGTACTTGAACATTGGACGCACCTAAAAGAAATTTAATTAATATAGTAAGATCCATTTTTATCTTTTTCATATTCAAAATTGCTCCTTCAATAAAATTCCCGCGCTGTGCTGTGGCTGTGCTGTGACTATTGACAATTTGTGGCATTGTGAGATGACGGATCTTATGGGCGAACCATTGCCATGCAGCGGCATGCATCGAGATCCATCAACAGCTTAAAGCTTGATGCATGAACGCAGCCTGCTGCATCGTATGGGCGCAGGCCTTAAGTGAGTATTTTCTAGTTTTTTTTAAATACAAAAGTGAGTATGAGTTCACCGTTGTTGCTCGCTCTCAGAGGATGAGATAAAGTTAGTTAACTCAAACTCTGAGATTTAACTCATTTTTTTTTGCATACGACCCATTATTTTCACTTACATATACATATCTAAATGATCAATGGCACTCTTTAACACACTATTTGAAAGAGGCACATTATACATACAAAATGGAAAATTTTATTAACAAACTTAGTAAACAACATTTTTCATGGTCCGAAGATAACACATTTTCTTTTTTCACTACTTTTATAGAGGTATTTAGAGCGGAAGAAGATTTCCGTATTTAAACTTAGCGCACGTTTTAAATATATAATTATTCCTTCTGACTTCATTTTTACTTTTTATTTTACAATTTCTTTAACTTAGCTAAAATATTTTTTTTTTATATACCACTGTATAAAATCCACGGTGTCTTCTTGCTCAGGGTCCTTCTCTTTTCTTCCGCTAGTTAATGATATAGGTATCTCTGTCTCTACCTGCGGTTCTTCATCAACGGGGGTAAACTCCTTGGCCCTGATGAATAAAACTGAAGCAACTGCTTTTCATAGTTTTTTTAAGCAATTGCTTGGAATTATATGAATAAAAATCGTTTACTTTTAGCAATTGCTTAAGATTAAAGCAAATGCTTGTTGCTTAAAGTATTTGTTTAATTTTTAGAAGCAATTGCTTAAGATCATATGAATAAATAGTTTCTTTTGCTTAATGTCTCTAGCAATTGCTTGAATAATGTTAAGGTAGCTTAGTACCAGCCTAACGTTTGAAGAATCAGCGTGCAAATGATGGCAAATTTTATTCAACTTCGGAAAAGTAAATCATATAGCTGTCGAAAAAATCCTCAAACAACAGATTATAAGAAATTATATAGATTTACCAAAGATAGTGTGTACTCGTTAACGCAAACATTCTTACCAGAAAGAAATGAAACACGCGGTGGTGCCCCGCCTAGTCAAACAAAAATGAGAACATTTTTACGTTACCTTGCTGATCCCGGTTTTGAAAACGGAGTGGCTGAAGAAATAGGAATACACCAATCTACAGTTAGCAAAACATTTTAAAATGCAATACCGACAAAACCCACTTGTGGATAAAGTTTCCGGAATCTGTAGAAGAAATAGAAGTAGCGAAGATGAAGTGGTTGCAGTTAAACGTATTTCCTACCGCATTTCGCGCAATAGACTGAAATCCTACAACTGAAGAGAAAAGCACTTTAACAAAATTCTCACAAAAGAACGAGTTATAATTGAACGAGCATTTGGAGAGCTAAAAGCCAAATTTCCAATTCTAGGATACAAAGTACGCTTGACCTTTCAGAAGATTCCTTCGGTTATTATCTCCTGCGCAGTTCTTCATAATATTGCAAAATTTCTCAAAGATGAATTGGATCTTCAAGAAACGATGACTTGGAAATGTGAGCTGTCAAAGATACTCTGGGCCGGCCTCTGTTCCAACTTTACGGGATTGCCAGATCCCCTCCGAATGCTTACTTGTGGCCCAAAGTTCTTCACCAACATTTTACAGACCTATTTTCCATTTTGGTTTAACACACATCTCACAAGCAGAAAATTAAGCGACATTGTCATTCACGTGTCTTTTCTATACTGCTGAAGTTGCAATCAAATGACTGTCATCTGCATGCAATTGACATTTCTAAATACGACCATACATATGTATGTATATATGTAGAATTCGGGCCTCGTAATTTGGTGGAATGCGGGCAAATTCACGAATTCAGATGCTTATTTGATGGTTAGGCGGGATGGCGCCGATCACGTCACTTCTTCCGGTCCAGGTAGCAGCAGAAAAAGAAAAAGAACTCTCTGCCGGTCCTCTCGGTTGTTCGCCCTGCCTCCGTCGTACCAACCTCGGCGAAGTGAAATGAAGTAGGGCTGGGTAAAATACCCAATCCCACATGTATATCTAAATGATCAATGGCACTCTTTAACACACTATTTGAAAGAGGCACATTATGTATACAAAATGGAAAATTTTATTAACAATCTTAGTAAACAACATTTTTCACGGTCCGAAAATAACACATTTTCTTTTTTCACTACTTTTATAGAGGTATTTAGAGCGGATAAGAAGATTTCCGTATTTAAGCTTAGCTGCGCACGCTCTCGAAAAGGTACCAACATCTCATCCACAGTGGCATATTCGCTGACATTATAAAACCTCTGGCAATTTTCTACAAATTTTGTAAACACGCGCGAAATTGCTGCTATCTTGTCCGACAGTCATCGTACTTCACGATCAGCAGGGTTATCAAATCGCAAGCAATGCAAAATGTATTTATTTATTTATTTAAATTCATCAATTGGCTGATTACTACAATATAAATACAGTTATATATACATAATAAGTCAATTTCAACGAAGCTGATCCCTTAACTGGATTCGGTTCAAGTGAAGGTCGATATCGGGGAACTTAGCATTAAAGTCGCGCAACATTGACGTTATAGGCTCGTTCATGCCGTAATTGGTACGGTGAAAGGGCACGTGGAAGAAGCCGCGTTCCCTCAAACAGCGTGCCGGGATAGCTATGTTGAAGAGACCAATAATCTCAGGGGAATTTATTCTACCGTGTAAGCAGTCGAAAGCGAAGGAAACTCGGAAGTTGAAGCGACGTTGCTCGAGAGACTGAAGTGATAGCAGTTTAAGGCGGTCCGAGTAAGGTTGTAAGGCAGAGGGTTTTCCCAGGGGAGATCCCGGAGAGCAAACCTCAGAAACCTGCGCTGAACCGCCCCGACGCGATCGATAGAAGATCGATAGGAAGGGGACCAAATCAGGCTGGCATATTCCAGTATAGGTCTCACAAAGGTTCGATAGAGGACCGTAGTGATGTGCGGGTCGTCAAACTCCTTCGCCCAGCGTTTCATAAAACCTAGAGTGGCGTTGGCTTTGCTAGCTATGGCGTTGATGTGGTCGTCAAAAGAGAATCGGCTATTAAGCCAGACTCCTAAGTCTTTGGTTTTGTCGAGAATACGTAACGGGCACCCGTCAATGGAGTAATTAAAAGAGGAGGTGTAATTGGAACGAGAGAAACGCATGAATGTGCATGAATTAACAGAAATCTGTTTTTAGACATGACACATCTAAATATCTCCTTACCGCTACCATCAGTCGCAAATAGGTAATCTACATTTTCGTGATTGGATTTGAAAACCGCAGTAAATAAAAGAAGACCAATAAATGCACGAAGTTCCACCATATCTAAAGTTCTGAGCTCTGCGCGATCTTGATCCGATAATTTGGCCCGATATAGATTTAACTTTTCATTAGTCCACTTGAGAATCTCTAGTAAAATCTCATGGTCAATGTATTTATTCCAAATAGAAAAATAATCTTTTGGATCGTTTTCTGTTAGATTTGAAAAGTTAGTTGCTCTAATTATATTGTGTTGAGGAACTCGAACGGCTCTAGATGGTGGTTGGCGCGCCCATTTATAGCGATTTTTCCCATAAAAGGATCGAATTGATGACAGAGGAACATCGTCATCGGAGGACGTCTGTTCTTCGGGTTCCGATTCACTTTGCGTATCTGAGTCATGCTCTGTAGTGTGTTCCCGGGATAACAATAAATCTAGTTATGCAGTGCTCAAATTTGTTTCTATTTTCTTTTTTCCCTGGCTCGTACAAACTGAGCTGGCCACCCTAACCTCACTTAAAGCTTCCTACTTAATATTCTTAACTATCAAAAAAAAAAGACTAGTACTTATCTACGGATGGCATGTCGTGTGGATGATGTCGATGTTCAGAAGTCTTCTGATGCTGCCCGTGGTGGATGAATGCTGATTAGATGAATGCCGACGAAAGTTGGCCCCTCAAGATCGGCGTGCGCCTTCACGGTGGTGCTTGCGGCGTCCTCCAGATTCTCATAGCCAGCCATGAGTTCCGTGGACAGCGGTGGACTGACTCACTGCAATGACGGCCCCAAGCCAGTGCAGAATCCCAAGTAGAGTTCCGGTTGCAATTGAGTTGAATGGGGTGAATGGAGTCCGAGTTGTGTGGGGTGATTGGAGCTCGAGTTGTATGAGGTGATTGGAGTCCGAGTTTTAAGGGATGATTGGAGTGCCTCCCTTTGGAAGGTTATATTTCAGCATTCTTTCCAGTTTACTAAGTCATATGTTAGTCTGGCTTTCGTCTTACCTGCCCTCCTCCTTGTGTAGAGTCCAATCACCTGCACCTCGCGCCACTGGGGTTATAAGTTTCCTTTTCCCCTTTTCCTATTTACTTTTAAACTTTCCAGTGATGAGCTCGATGCGTTGCCAATGTGATCCTTTCTCAATGGCGGCTTGCTTCCAAAAAGAATGAGGACACGAAAATGCCGGAAGTCTTGTCGCTCCCACTATGGCATACCCAAGTGGGCGCCGGTTTAGATGACATTTAGTCTGATCTGATCGTGCTCTCCACGGGCTCCCGATAATGGCGCGCAGATGGCGCAGGTGTGCTTAGATACTAAGGCTATTGACTCTATGGCACTACACAGTATCTTTGGAAATTTTTAACCTACCTGAGGAACTCCCTACAGCTCGTGAAGCTCCGGTGTAAAGGTGTCATCAATAGCTGCGTTTTTTTCACCGGGGTTTGTGACCAGATCAGCGGTTTTACATGTAAGTCACTAAATCCTGTCCCTGACCAGGGTTTCGGTCACACACCCAGATGATTAGTTCCAAATATTCTACCAGAGGCGCTATTCCCATATACGCTAGTAAGGTATCTCTCATCAACGACAACCGCGCCACCTGTGAGTCCCGCCAAGCAAACTTCTAATGCAAATGAATAAAAATGCAAGGTTTTGTCTTTCTCACTATCACTATCGCAAAGAGGGACGCAGCACCGACGTCCACTCACTCGTTTTTTTGCGTTCCACTCACTCGTTTTTTTGCGTTTGTTTCCATTGACTGAGCACATAGCTTGCATTAGAAGTTTTGGCGGAAAAACCTGTAGGTGGCGCTAGTGGAGATACCTTACTAGCGTATTTCGTATTTAAAATGTTGACTAAGCCGGGTTTTTAACCTGAGTCGTTTTTTTCATTTGACGCTAATCTGGTCACAAACCCCGGTGAAAAAAACGCAGCTAAAATCTTCGGCCTCCGAACTGCTAGAGTTTTCACGATCCATCCACAACGTCACAAGTGTCTCTAAGTCTTTGACCCCTGGCACTACGAATCTTCTATTTTTCGTTTGTTTGTTATTTGCTGGATTCCATTGGGCCTGGCCAAGTACTCGCAAGTACTTCCAAGTGCCACGAACTACACATGATCTTGGCTGGAGGTAGTTGAGCAGGAATTTCACAAGTAGTTACGCGATTTTTTCCGCTAGGTGGTTTTCATATTTGCAAAAAGCTGTGTTCCATTGAACATCTACTCACAAGTACTTGCGAGTACTTGGCCAAGCCCAATGGAGACCTATGGAGATTATCGAGAGACCATTTTCTCCGGACGACGTACTGGGCGCCATATTGTAAAATTTTTCAAACTACGGGAAAAAAAAAGACGATAACTAAATCGAAACTATTTACTAAAAAGTTACGTAAATGCTGAGGTGGGGTCTGAGAGGCCCACAAGAAATTTCAAAATGAATTTACTTACCGAAACTCCGCGCGCAAATACGTGCACAGCCGTTTCGTGAACTTGGGGATACTTTAGTTGTAGTAAGCATTTTATGACTGATTTCATGAGTCGAAGTTAGCCTGTCGCCTTGAAGAATAAATCTGAGTTATTTTTAAGTAAACTTGTTTATTTGGCTTTTTCTTCTATATTTAATTCGTCTAAATTTAATTAGTCGAGGAAATTATCCTTGATTCCTTCTAACGTATGTATCTTATTTATTATGAATCTATACTCGTTGTCTTCGAATAGAATCTTGTTATTATTTACTTCAATGTACTTGTTTTCTAAATTTATTTTAGCCTCAAAGGGGACAAGAAAATTTTGACCCATAATCGCATCATACTTTCTATCTTTTAAATCGATTACTCTCCAAGTTACAGTGCCAAGAAATTGAAACTCCTCTGGCATCGGGGTCACTATTTTTTTTTTTTGTAATTCTATTTATACCATACCATTTATCGTCGAGTAATATGTGGGTGTATTTAAATTTTCTTCGGTGAATTCTGTAAGGATATTTGGTTTAATGACACTGGTGGCAGAACCTGTGTCGATGATACATTTGATTTTTTGGTGTCCTAGTGTTATAACAATTATTGGGATTCTGGGTTCCGAGGCTCTACTTGAAAATTTACGTCTTGTTCTTGATTTAGATTACCAATTTCCATTGGTTCTGGGGCAGGGTTATTTCTAATATGTCCGGAATTTTGTCTTTGTTGAGGCCAATTGGAATTTTGGTTGCGGAACTGAGCGGAATTATTTTCGTTTCTATTACTGTTATTGTTGTTTCTGTTACTGTCATTGTTATTTTTGTTACTGTCATTGTTATTTCTGTTACTGTCGTTGTTATTACTGTAGTTGTTCCTGTTAAATCTATTATTAAAGTTATTTCCGTAATTACTATTGTCATTTCTACGAAGGCTATCATTATTATTTCTATAATTAGTTCAATTATCTGTCGGATTATTTGAATTGGAGATGTTGCTGTCATTGTTGCAATTAATATTATTTTTAATTGAAGTAATAGAATTTTTATTTACATTATTATTGTTCTTATTCATATTAAAGCTTGGGCCCCATTGCGAATATCGTCATTTCTGCGACTAAAAGTCGATTATAAGAATCGAAAAGAGCTTTAAAAAGCCCTTTTTCGGTAAAAATTCCTTAATAAAATTTCAAAATTCTCATAAATTCATTTCAGTAACCTTTGACTTCAATTAATTTTTTGTTCAAAGTGGCTAAAAAAAGTCGATGGAGAGTCCAAATAATTCGACTGGATTTTTTTAATCGAATGATTTTGACACTTTGAAAGAAAAAATTAATTGAAGTCAGAGGTTACTGAAATGCATTTATGAGAATTTTGAAACTTTATTAAGGAATTTTTAACCAAAACGGGCTGTCGTAAGCTCTTTTCGTCGCAAAAATGACGATATTCGCAATAGGGCCCCTTGTCTTATTTTTCCTACTGTGAAAATCGACAGCATCTTCATTATCCAATAATTTTAATTTGTCAATTTTATTGTACATTTCAATAATTGAACAATTTTCTGGAATGTTTCCCCGTAGGAAACCATGAACTTTGCTACTTATTATATCAACCAGATATTTATCATTATTGCTCGGTTGATATGTGAACAGTTTAGCAGCGGTGCGATAACTCTGCGTAACTCTCCCTGGGTCGGAAATGTAGTCTCAGCTCCTGTTTCACTTCTTCCCATCTTAGCGATAAGTTGCTTCCTAGTCGTTGAATACATCTCTTTGCCTCTCCCTGGATTTTTTCGTCTATGATGATCGCCATGGCGTAGTTTTTCAGTCTAGGTAAGTCCTGGCATAACTGGAAGGTTCTCTCTACAGAACTGATGAATTCGCACACCGTATACTCGTTTTTTCCATTAAATGTTTTTAATTTGTTGACGTAGTTTAAGAACTATTCCAGAGATAGAATAAACTGTTCTTGTGGGTCTTGGACTCTATGTTGTTGGGCTGCGGCGGCAGCTGCATTTAACTCTTCTATTCTAGCTCTAAGTGTTGCGATTTAGGCCTCTTGTTGCTCAAACACATTTTGAACTGTTGGACTCATTTCTTCCATTTTTCTGTTTAGATCAAGACTTTGATTTCTATTAAATCTTTTTAAAGCACTGAACTTGTTCATATATATTCCACAAATACTTATCACTTATTTTTGCTTTTTCGATAAAATTACTGCATTTTTAGTTTAATAAAACCTCACTAGGAAGCACTTCTTTTGAGCATTATATTAATTTTAGTTTAACAACATTACACAAGAAAGCACTTCTTTTAAGCACTTAGTTTAACAACATTACACAAGAAAGCACTTCTTTTAAGCACTACGTTAATTTTAGTTTAACAACATTACACAAGGAAGCACTTCTTTTGAAGGGCACAAAACTACCTACCTACTCGATTTTCGATTCGAATTTTTCACTGGACATCTTCTTTTTAGAGGGAGATCCTACCGATTGCGCCAGATATATTAGTAGGGGAGCCCACGATGCTAAATGGGGATTTACTCGAGCGTCGTGGGGCCCTATTGGATTTCGAAGATTATATGGTAGAAAGAAAAAAAGGTTATATCATGTATTCACTTTCAGCGGTGCTTATTGCTTTTGAGGAATAAAAAAAAACTTCAATTTGGCTTTAAGCAAAGACCATATAAACTAAAAGATACACAACCAGGAACAAGCACTTCAACGGGCCTGGGACCTGATATCAGGTCCCATAACATGTTGCGGGCAAACTAGCTTTTAGCATCATGTTGCAGTTGAGAGACATATTTGAATCTTTCGCCACAGAGTTTTAGGTGAGAGTGAGAAGTTCCCGTATGACATTTTCGTTCGTAAAGGAGGAAAAGGCAAGGAAGGAAAGACTTCGCTTCCCTTTGGTATTTGATATCAGATCCCATAACATGTTGCAGTAAAATTTCTTTTCGGCATCATCATAGAGCGAAGCAACATATTAATGTCTGTGCATTCTCAGTGCTGTTACTGTGAGCTACGTCGGTGAAAACGAGATTTATTTGTGTGTGCGCTTACGGCCTGTATGTAGGACGGAGAGAGAGTCCTTTGCTTTCGCTTGCTCTTATCATTCTTGGTCCAAAGTATCACCAGAGCGCGAGCCGCGAGAGCCGAAAAGCCAAAACAAGTATACATTTAGAAGAGTGATGACAAATTCCATCAAAAAAACAAGGGGGTGGGAACGAGGATTGAACAGCTGAGAATTGTTTGTGAATTGGCTGCGCGGCGCTTCGAATTTATCTGTGGGGTGGGTGGGTGATGAGATTGCGTGAATGAATTAAAACTTTGATTACACAGGTCAACACCAAATTTGCAGCCGCATAAATAGTAGGTCATTTCTATATGATTATTTCCGTAGATCACGAATTCGAAAAGAAAAATACCCAACTTTCTTTCCTTTTCAGAAAAAAGAATTGTAAAAAAGTGAAAAAGTGAGGCCGTTTTTTTACCATTTATAAAAAAACATTAAATCTGCAGCTCGTCTCTGTAACTTCAAATAGAGAATATCTCTACTGGCATTCTCCATTTGACGTCATTTTGTCGTCATTTTCCACAGAAACGTATCAACTCAACTGATAAAGCTAGGCATGGTGAATTGGATTCACGTCACCAGAATAGAGAAGTTTCTCAACTGAGTTACAGAAACGAGCTGCTGAGCTGGGTTTGCTCGCGTTCTTCTTGATTCTTGTTTTTTAGCAGCATACGCAGCCGAAAAGGAAGCTTAGCTCAGCTGTCTGCGCCTGAAGAGAAGAGTGCCGATGCCCAGCCGCAGCCGAGTACCTATCATTTTCGCAAGTCGACAAAAATCGAATTCGTTCGAATAATTCGAAGAATTATTCTTTCGTGTTGCCCCCTGGCTCCTCCTCCCTTACCTCACCCACAGGTCGCATAAATATGGGATATGGGTTTATCAGTATGCCGTGTAGGTTTGAACGGTCCGAATGTAGAATGTAGAGGTGGATAATAACTGGTTTAATGAAAACGACCCTTGTTACGAACATCGTAAAAATCTGTTGAATTTTATGCTATTAGTTTTGCTTCGCAAACATTGTTCATGGGAATTACGTAAATCCATCTGCCTCTGCACGTTTAAGTATTTTATCCAAATAATAAGTAAAACGGTTTTTTTACTTTTCACTTTTCACTTTTTTACCATTTTTTTTTCTGAAAACGAAAGAAAATTGGGTATTTTTCTTTTCGAATTCGTAATCTACGGAAAAATCATATAGAAATGACCTACTATTTATTCGGCCACAAATTTGGTGTTGACCTTTGTAATCAGAAGTTTTAATTCATTCACGCAATCTCAGCACACCACCCACCCGCCCCACAGATAAATTCGAAGCGCCGCGCAGCTAATTCACAAACAATTCTCAGCTGTTCAATCCTCGTTCCTACCCCCTTAGGGAAGCGAAGTCTTTCCTTCCTTGCCTTTTCCTCCTTTACGAACGAAAATGTCATACGGGAACTTCTCACTCTCACCTAAAACTCTGTGGCGAAAGATTCAAATATGTCTCTCAACTGCAACATGATGCCAAAAGCTAGTTTGCCCGCAACATGTTATGGGACCTGATATCAGGTCCCAGGCCCGTTGAAGTGCTTGTTCCTGGTTGTGTATCTTTTAGTTTATATGGTCTTTGCTTTAAGTCACTTTATTCCCAATGATCGACTTTGGTCGAGAGTTTACAGCAAACTGAACACAAGAGTTTCTTACTTAAAAGATCTAAGCTCGGGGCGAAGCGTTACATTGCAGGAAATCTGATGCAAGCAGCGTCGCTTTGTGGGAACAGTGGATGCAACAGAATTTGACACTTGCTAAACTTCGCTCTGTCTAGAATGTGATAAAATTTACGTATACGTGGCCAGCTAATTAAGATGAAAACGAAAAATGATAATATGATATATGATCGCATTAATCTGTTGTTGAATATTTTTCAACTATTTCCTCTGCTTGCAATGTAACTCGTATGTCATCAAAAAATACATTTACCCCTTCCATGTCGCCGAGTAATTTTTCTATTTCGTGTTTAAACCATCCAGGAACGGAAGAAGGACCAAAAGGAACACGTGTATACTGAAATAAACCGCGATGCGTGTTTATTGTTAACAACTCCTTTGCTTTATTCGTTAATTCGATTTGATGATATGCTTGCGAAAAATCAAGTTTCGTTTGTACCGCGCAATCTTTCATTTGAGCGAACATGTTCTGAATACGTGGAATTGGATGCCTGTCAAGCTTTATGTTTTTATTTATGGTAATCTTATAATTATCGCACAAACGAATTTGACCGTTTTTCTTGTGAGCAATAACAACAGGAGTTGCGCACTCGCTACTTTCAACAATCTGTCGATTTCAATATCAACCTTAGGACGCATAGTGTACGGTACTGGAATAGCTGTTTTAAATACTGGTTTAGTATTTTCATTCAAGTATACCATTTTCTTTTTAGCATATGTAAGTACCCAGTTTACTTTAAAAATAGAATCGTATTCATGAATTAAAGTTTGTTCATCAATTATTTATCGTTAAATTAAAATTTTCAAACATGTTATGTTTAATTATTCCTAAAATTCTAAGCCATTTTCTGCCAATAATCGGATTTGATCCGCCGGGCATTACCATTAATTCAAGTTTATACATTTTTCCATTAAAACTAACATTTACATCAATTGTACCTATAGGAATCATGGGGTGCTTCACATAACTTTTAAATTTTCGGTCCGTAGCCTGCAATTTAAAATTTTGAAAAGTTTTCTCATAAAATTCACTAGAGATTACAGAAACAAGTGAACCAGTGTCCACTTCAAAATTAATAAATTCATTTTCAACTTTCAATTTTAAAATTATTTTTTTATCGAATTCGGAACCAACAAAGTAATTTATATCATCATCGAACTTAAGATTAAAACCATTATCAAAATCAGAATATTCGTCAAAATAATTTTTTTTTTTCATCTCTTTTCTGTTTACTCTCCTTTTCACTTTTTCTTTCAGCTTTTCTCTCGTAGAACTGGACTTTACCCCGCATACAAATTGATCACGGAGATGTTTGTTCAGTTCCGATCCAAAATTACAATGGATGAGCCTTTTCAATTTTGTATAAAAGGATATGATATCCTCGTTTCCACTTTGTTCACATTTTTTGAAACTATAACCTTCTGCAATTTCGGTAGGTGCTGATTGGAGATGATTCGGCATTAGTTTTACAATTTCACCATATTTTTTCTCATTGGGTGTAGCGGGTTGACACAAATTTTTAATTAATTTGTATCCAGATTTACCGACCATTGTCAGCAAAATTGACGATTTTTTCTTTTCGTCCTCAATTCGAAATAATGTTCGAGCCGTTCTACCCATGAAGACCATTGATCATCTTCCGAGAATGTCTCAATATTACCATAAATTACGCCAGTGCTATTCGAAATTTTGCACCTTCTCGAATGTTTTTACGTAAACGATAGAATTAATATATTTTTTAGCTCTCTCTTCAACTAATGCCTTTGTCCAACAATAAGATCACGGAACGTTTGCTTTTCACATAAGCGCTTTGTTACAGTTTTACGAGACACATTTGCTTTCCACATGAGCTTTTCTGTCACAATTTTTATTATATACTTTTGTTTCAGTTTTTACGGTAGAACTTTACGATGAAATTAGTTTTATCCTCGTCGCCATTGTGATATATTAAGGAGTAAATATACATATATATTGTTTATGGAATAATAAACGAGCACTTTATTGTAATACCATTTATTAAAATGAAACTAACAAGTACAGAAGGTGAGACAGCGTATGCGACTGCACTGGTTCACGTTTCGATGTGATGTGCCTTTTGCAACGCTCGCTCGCTTGACACATATATTAGTACATACAGCTATTACTGGTGGCAGCACTCGCTAGTGCTTTACAATATCAAACAAATCGCCGTATGTACAGCGAACACACTTACATCCACATATATATATATATATATATATCAAATACATCACAGATTTTAACAGTTGTTTCCCTTTAGGGCTAGTAAGCCGAGATCCCCAGTGGAGGGACTTGGCATTGAAGTCACCGGCTACTATAAATCTGTGCCCTAAGTTCGTGTCGTGTGGTAAATGAATCCATTGCCGTACATAACGCCTGATTATGCAGTCAATATTATATAGTAGGCCTATCATTACTCTTCCTAGGACCAATAAGTGGTATAACTGTGGTATCAAGAATACTCTATATCTATTTAATAAATTTGTGATTTGTGGTTAACCGAAGTATATGACTTTGAAGAACATATAATACAACATAATAATCTTAAAGATAGCCATAAAATTAAGAAAATGAAAATAAACAATCCAATAGGTTCAAGAATATTAGAGAACACCCAATTGAGTACAGAATGGGATTTTGTATGTCCAAATAAGGTGGTTGTGTCAAAAAGAGGTATTTTACCATAGGGGTCCAACAGGGAGGATCTGCTAAGTTCAAATCTTGATATGGTGGAGTTATCTTGGGGTAAGCTATATGGTATGTAATGAACTGAGGACATCATTGCTCCAAATCCTGACATTGTTTCAATATCCAAGCTTCTCTGATAAGATTTTGATATTACATCATAATAACCCTTCTTTAATGTGGGAATCAGGAAAGTGGTTTCACTTGTACTTGTTAAACAAGATAAAGGAGGAGTAAGTACTATCAATCCAATTAGTGGATACAGAAAGCCCTGATTTTGTTGATTTGACCCGCTCTTTTGGAATGTGATATTAAGTAATTTACCACACCATCTTAAAGGTCCAGTGATATGAATGATATCAACTGGTGAGCCTAAGTTAAAGTGAAGACTATCTCCATCAAAATAAGACAAATAAGACATTGTATCTAAATAGATATCCAGGAAAGGTCGGGGGTTAATACTTCGTATTTCCCAAGCTGTTGCAAGAATGTACTGTCTCAAGTGGCATTTTGCAATCCATTCATTGGTAATTTGTGTTATAGTTTGATTATATAGGTGGTCAATGTGCCACTCCAACTCAGAGACTCCCCATGCTGATTGCTCAAGTAGGATCTGGTCATGATATTCAAGAGGGTAATCTAGAGAATAATGTCTCTTAATTCTTGAGTAAGAGATGTTTGATATTGTCAATATTGGGTTTTTATGTTGAGGTAATAACACTGCATTTGTCTCTGTGAGAGTGCTTCTTTTGTCTCGTATTGCAGTTGAATTTTTTTGTGAATTTAACATTTTGGAGGTCCATTCTCCATTGTATAGTGCCAAAGCTTCCTTCCATTTTTCCTGTGAAATTCCAGAGTATTTCGGTATTGATACTAAAAGTGTGTAAATAAAATCATTTCCTTCATGTGTAGCAAAACTAAATAAGTGTCCTTCCTCAGAATACTCTAAGTGCATGGAGCCTCTGTTGCGGCTTTAGTGGGGCCTTTGTTAGTCTCTCAAGTTTCATCATTAGATCACCTGTTGGGTTGATTTTTATTCTGCCATCACCATTAAAGATGATACCCAGGTACCTCCATTCATCGCTCCTTTTAATAGCTGGTATAACATGATCATTGATTGAGAAGGATCTCCTTTCCATTACAGTGTATTTTTGCTTTGGTTCGCCTTTTATGCTTAATGTTATGCATTTTGCTGCATTAAGTTCCATGCCACACGTGCGCAAGAATGTGATGGTTATCTTCAGCAACTCTTGAAGCCCCGTTGGGGTTGAGGCAAACAAGATGATGTCATCGGCATATGCGGCGGCGTTTACTCTCTTTTCACCGATACAATAGCCGATTTCAGCTGGTAGAGTTTTTAGCAACCGGTCAATGGGGAGAGTGGTTCTCCTTGCTTCACGCCTCGTTTTGGTTTAATGGTCCCTGAAGACCAGTTGTCGCCATACCTGCTATCTGAAGCGTCTTTGCTAATATGCTATGCATCGTTCTTATTATAATAGATGGAATTGTTATTGGTCTGAACTCATTGGGTAGTACAGAGTTGGTTTTCTTTGGAAGGAAGATAGTCTTTGCCTCAGCAAGGGATTCAGGAATTCTGTCGCACCATAATAATAGGTTAAATATTTTTGCCAGGATGATATTTGGGACAGCTCGGAGCTGTCGAGGGGTAATCTAGTCGGGGCCCGGAGATGACGAGAGCGAAGGCCTATTCGAGTCGATCTCTAGAGTTGTTATTGCTTCCCATATGGGGCCTAGATCTTGAGCCTCTTGGCCTGAATATTCCGGGACCGCCAGAGTGCTTTGTGTGAGGATGTTTTCGCAATATGGAATCATGCATTCTTTTTCAGGAAGTTTCGACATATTTGCACCTTCCAGGATTGTTTTAATAAATCTACTCTGATGTTTATGGAAGTTCCATTGAGTTTTTGCATATTCCAATCTCCGTAACTTCTTTTTATTTCGACACCTGTTATTTGCCCCGGACTTTTTCCGAATGGCTTTCCTCGGTTGCCTGGGAAAGACAGACATGAGGTACGATGCTAGGTTAATTAGAGTAGCATCTTTGCCCACAGATGCAGCGTTGTTTTCTATATGCTGCAGTCTGTTGTGACTATATTTGTCATTGCCTCTAGAGCTAGGGAGATTCATTATGAAGTGAAGAAAGACGTTTTGGACATTTTCATTTGCATTGCTTGCGCTAGATAGAGAGTCGGGTGGTCTACTGCGCTCGTGTTCGTTATCTAGATTGTTACTGTTAGAGGTTGGTGCTGGTGATGGATCGTTTGATATCTTGGAGTGAAAGCTCTGAACGGCTTCCTTACAGGCTTGACCTTGGCGGGCTTGTTTGATCGCTTCCAGGCTTCTATTTGGAAAGATAGCGAATAGAGCCTAGTTTATTGCCCTGATGTTGTTATCTAGTGTTAATTCCGCCTCTTTTCTTGCCAAGATCAACGTCTCCTCAGATGTCCATCTTGCTTTGGTGTTAACATGGAGGCGCTGAGTATCCAGCTGGCCAGCGTGCCGTTTTCCAGTCTTGGTAGTGAAAGTTCTTTCACAGAATTCGCAACGAAACTCGCCGTGGTCGTCGTTGTTTGATTGCTGGGACGCCTGGTCAGAGGACTCTGCACCGTTCCCTGTTCCGAGGCTTTGATTATTATTTTCTGCGCCAACAAGTATGAGCCGAAGGGGGTGGCAACCCCTAGGGCCCGTAAAGCCTTCTCCGTTAGCCAGCCAAACTGTTACCGACGGGAACCACGAGGCGGTGGGGATAGGCACGTCTATGACTTCTTACCAGCTAAATCTGGAGTCAGTAGGTCATCCCTTTTAGCCAGAGTGAATCTAGAATCGGTCGCTACCTTTTCGTTATGGGGTCCTAATAAAGGTTCTCATAACACCAGTGAGCTTAAGAAAGTCATAGTTACTTTCGCCATGCCCCATTTATTCATAAAAGAGAATACAAAGTTATAATAACAATTTTGTTTGGGGCCATGTTTTTCCCTGGATGGTGGGCAGGGATCACCTTGTTGTATGTTGCGCAGGCCATCGAGTTCGGTTAATCTCTCTCCAGACGCACCTCATAAATTGCTGGTGGCAGATCCATCCTCCTCTCAATGTGGTGGTGATTAGGTCTGCAATCGCTCTCTCCTCCATGCGAAGTTCCCCCACTAAGCCGCAGTTAAGCTGGCACCAAGTTCCACGGGCACCAACTATTAGTGGGAGAACCAAGATTTGTTTGTCGGGGTTGTCTCTTACCAATTTGTCGACTGGCCCTGGGGTGCTGTATTTTGCGACCTTATGGCTAAAACAGGTTTCCAGTGGAGTGTCACTCTCCCAGTGAATGCCCACATCGGACACTAGTACCTTATTCCTGTTCTGGAGAATTAGGTCGGGTTTGTACACTAAGCCATTCTCCTCTTATTGTAGGCTTCAGAACCGCACTCCACCCATGTTTTTCCGCCGCAGTCCTAACTCGCTTAACGACAAAGTCGTGCCGCTGAACTCTGTGGCGATGAACCAGCGGACATCTCTGTAGGATGTGGCATACAGTTTCGTTCCTCTGGGAGCCCGCCCTGCATCTCCGCTCGTTGCTTGGGTTCGTTGGTATGCTTTTACATGGTAACAGGTTTAGTCGCAGCTGAATCGCATTGACGTAATCTTTCCCACTCCAGTAGGCGTACGGCTCCCTGATGTATCCGCTGCAGGTTCGGTGATTGGCCACGTTCTTCAGGCCTCCACTAAATGACTCTTCAAAACCGGTCGCAAAGTGGCGTTTTACCTCCTCCTTGCTCTGCAGGCCCGGTCTTATTAGGCTCCTAACTCGCCTTATCCATGGTGCTGAGATGTCGTACAGTTGCCTATTTAGCTCCGATGTTTCCCTTATTTTTTCCCATCTGTCGCATATTATTCTTGGGATATCCGCAGAAAAGTTGAATATCCCCAGGCCACCCCTCGACAGAGGCGCGTACAGTGTGTTATTTGATGAGTGAATGAAGAGGTGGAGGATACCTCGTACCGCTGCCCGTGTCTTGCTGTCGATGTTATTCAGCACTCGCCTGTTAATGTTAGGCCTTTAAACACTTGCGATGTACCTTGGGACGAGGTACGAGGTAAGAGAGTCATAGTTACTCCCGCCGTTTACCCTATGCAGATGAGGCTTGAGTTGTCCTGGATGTTGATGACTGTGTAGTGTAGGTAGGGCCACTGTGTTCCAGCAATGGGGTGGTGATTGATACGATGTTTTATAAGTAAAATGTATATGATTCTGCTTAAATCACTCATCTCTCTCGCATTGAAATTTTCTTCGAAATTTTAACAAGATTCATATTATTTGTACAATAACAGTTAACAATATTGTTAGTTCAATATCATGTTTTTCGAAATTGTCACACAACAAGAAGTTCTCGTGATATTTACAGTAATACTTGTTATTAGACAAGATTTTATTATAGAAAGAACTTTCAATCTGTAAGCAATTTCTTTGATTTTTAATGTGTATATTTTACTATTTACAAGAGCTTATCAAAATATTCTCCTCATTTTCGACACGATTAGAAGTATAGTATTAAAGAGAGGTGGTCTTTTGATAATATATGACATTTTTGTATTCATAACATACTTGTTGTATGAATATTATTTTTGACGATAAATTTAATCCGATCAACCTTGTAATATTTACCAAGCGATTTTTCTACACTTTTCAAAACCGGGGTCTTCTCCTACTTCCTTCCTTTTATAAGACTTAATCAAATCTTGAATGATCCCCGCGTTCGATTCACTTGCATTCATCGACCTGACCATCGTTTTCCTTTTCGAAACTGAAACAATTAGCATATGGTAACACATCTACGGGTTCAAAACAGACTTCACCACGACTTATGGTACCTCGGAATCCTTCCAGCAACGGTTGCCCGATTATAACGGCCTTAGTAAGAATGTCTGAATCGACTACATAGAAACTTGTTTGGCTTTGTAACCGTCCACCAGAACTGTGACTTCAAATGAGCCCTGTGAAGTGAATAAGTTGGTGCCCACTCCTCTGAAATCAACTTTGTTGTCTAGCTTCTCCAGCTTTAATGTTTTTTAAACCGTTGTTGACCGCCAAGCCTCACCAACAATTTTTGAGTAATTAGCCAATTGTACTCACCGCTTAGCTGGATTCTGTGTGTTCGTCCTCTTTACTGCTCGTCATTCTGCCGCCTGTCGTCTCGGTGACTTCTTTTTTTCTTTTCTTCTGCTTCTCTGCTTCCACCACTTTGCCTGCGAATTGAGGAAAAATTACACAGCAAACTAATACCGCAAACTCTCGACACTTCGCCGATATCCCGATTGACCCCCATGTAGGATAACTTACTGTGAAAATTAATAGCAGTAAGAAATAATTCCATGTTGATGTTATACAAATAACAGATTGAATACTTACATTTAACGGTCTACCAAAAAATGCTTGTATTGCAGAACGACTTTTGAATTGTTTCATGATATGAACGTTATTCATTCGGTGATCGATGTTTGGTGAAACTAATGTTTCAGATAAATTCCATAGAAATTTTCGTCTGGCGTCAGACTTTTCGAAGTGATCAATTACCGTGCAAATTCAATATGCAGCCAATGCCATAATATCCAACATATCGCAAAAGAAAGCAAAAGTCCCGCGTTTCGTTGCACGTTTTGATGTGAAATGTTAGGCCATTTGATCCATACAATCGACTCCAGCTTTATTCTTGTTATAAAATAAAATTGCTTCCGGTTTCATTGCTTCACCATGCCAGTCTTTAGTGTACAGTAGAAAGTAGGTTTACACACTTGTTTTTTTTTGGCACATAACGGCAAATTGAAACTAAATCTTCATGGAATCCAACACAAGTTGAAAGAACAGGACGTAAATAATGCTTCCGCATTTGATCAGGGATACATCTTTTATTGGATTGAACGGTCCCAACGAATGCTAGTCCAATTTTGGCAAGACCTTTACAGCAGGGTGCAAAGAATATTCGAATTTCATTCATTCTTTAAAAGAATATTCTTCGGAAAATTTTGTTATGTAAGGGATTCTGATGATGTCTGATGTAGGATGTCTCTGAAAGAACTTATTAAGCATTTTCTAGGTGGACCCATTGTCAATTTTTCGCAATTTCAACCCGCTATAAATAAAAAAGTAGCCATTTTGGAGCTTTCAGCCCATTGGGACTTTTGATCAGCATCACAAAAACTACCTACTCCCAAAATTTCAGCTCATTTCACCGAAAGGCCTTTTCCATACATTTTGTGCGGGGTCCTTTCAATGCATGAAATCACCTCAGGGTGTTGACGCTCAGTCCTCTGAATAATTACAGATGAGGGGGGTGCTCTACGGCTTAAGTCTGTTGGGAGCGCCTGGCTGACAGCATGGTCTAGCTCGTCGGATGGAGTGGGTTTCGTGGACTTTGTCGAAATTAGCGTAACGGGAATTTAAAAATACGCTCCTCTTAGGAAGGGTTAGGAGATCCCTTCCGGTTCCTTCAGCATTTCCCCTGCAGAGCTTTTGAACGACACCGCAGAGTTTGAGTTTGGCTCAAACTCGACGTTTTTTCTTACAAGCGCGTCGAATGTGTTCCGACTTGTGAGAATCCTGTTGTTTTCAAGAGGATTGAAACTCGTAAGATTCTCACAACCCACGACCGCACCGAATGCATTCAGCCCTTTAGTTGTCATTTTTACGCTTTTCTTCTAATAATCTTTCTTGCAGTGTTTCTAAATCATAGAAAACGAAAAGGATATCCTTTGTTGAAGGTTTATGATTATCAGGTAGAATGAAGCAGAAGTGCCCTTGTTGAACATACTTGTTACAATTTTTACAAAATACTTCTCCACATATGTATGTGAACTCTGCCTGAAGTGTAAGTCATCAAGCATTCGGAACATGCATCGTTTGAATTGCTTGCAAATGCTGTTTTCTCCTCTGAAGCCACGATTACAGTCTTTACATAAAATATTTCTGTTGTTATTAGTGCATGCAGGAGTTTGCTGACAGCAAGGACAACTTCGACTACACCTGTGATCTTTTTTATTGTTGTACGGCACATGACATTGGTCACAATTATAACTGAAGGAAAATACCGCTGTGATAGATGTAATAACGTTGTAGTGATTGTCATTATATATTAAAATTACTCTAGGCCCATCATTTTGACCTTCAAAAATGATGTCTCGCCCTTTTGTTGCATTGTTGCATACCGATAGACAACAATTTTGTAATTTTTGAAATAATTTTGTAATTGTTGAAGCTCGGAAATTCCTGCGCCTTCAATCGGTATCTTTATTTTTGATTCGTTTAGCATCGCTATTGCACGATTAGCCTGTAATTTTTCAATATCCCTTCTTTTTTTTTTTAAAGTCGACTTCCTTATTTACATTGGCAATTGCAACTACCAAAGCCCGGGGTAAAAATAAATTATCTTTATTATTTATGCTTATAATACCTAAAGCTGATCCAACCTGGTCCTCTCTTCTTGAAACTTTTGCCACAGAAAGTAATCCCAATCTGATCTGTTGGCTTAAGATCTTTAATTGCATAATGCACAATTTCTTCTATAGAACTTCGAATCCAAGACGTAGGCTCTTCATTTTTTTGCGGTGAAGTAATTTGAAACTCTTCTTTTCGACACGTGCGGTTGAAACGCTTAATACGAGTATGAGCGGCGAAATCCTTTGTAATATTTAATTTTAGCATCTTTTCCAACACAATTTTGAAACAAGATATTGTTCCTGTTGCAAATCCGCGGGTGTAGGCCCGCAGTGTAAATTTCTTTATTGCAACACTCGGGGGTGCTTAACTTCTGCTGCTTCAACTCTGACTGAGCTTTTGCTTCGTCGGCAAGTTCTGGGGAGTCCTTCGGTCTGTTGATCAACGATCAAGGGTTCACGGGGAGCAGCCTCAAGGCTATGATTCAAATGGAGCAGCTGAGTAAGCTTTGACTCCGAGGGAAAGTGTGGGGAACTCAGTTCTGGACTGAGAGGGGTGGTGGAGGAAAAATCTCTACACGTATTCACTTGTTTTTAATTGTAATAGTTTTACCGCGTTACATTTATTTCCAAACGATTAACTTAAGTGACACTTTCAACTCCCGACTTAAGCACTTTACTTAAGTATTACCGTGACCGATTCTGCCTATTACTGGACTCGAACTTTTGACTAAGAATTTTCTTATTAACGCCCGACTCCCGGTACCAGCTTCTAGCTGCGAATCTCGACTATCAAATTTGAATATCAACTATCAACTGACCAGTGCTCGAATTCTCGATCGCAAGAAACCACGGTTTCGGGTGGCGATCGCTTATCGGTGAAGATTGATCCAGCACTTATTGCCGCGCGATCACTGATATTTCCAGAACGTAGGTTTCGTTCCTACGCCTCGTAGTTCAATGTATATATAGTTATAGGTATATCGGGATTAGGAATTTAGGATAGATTAGAAATGATTTAATACAAAAAAACAATGGCAGTTATGTTTTAAGAAAAAGTTATGTTTATTTTAAGTTGAGGGAAAAAGACCAAGTGGTCATAAAAAACCCTCGGAAAGAGAAGGTTGGAACAGGGATCAAAATGGAAAGAAAATGAGTAGTAAGGTACCCACCTTCCATATAAAACGGATTACGTGCGGTAGGGACAGTATCACAGATTACTCGGTGAGTGCCCCACCGAAATGTTTTTGTGCACCCCGTGTACCCACCATCCAAAAGGATTGGTACAAGTGTAAAATAGACAGACACGTCCTTATCGTGACCATTGTCACCTAAAAAAAGGTAAGTTAAGCTGTTAGACAAAGAGCTGGCTACAAAAATGTGAACTGATCGAATATAGTGGCGATTTTTTCTCATAAGATTCCTATGACGTCATCTAAGCAAGAGACCACTTTGCAGAAGTCATGTTTGCTGCAATCGAGGGGGGGAGAGGGTTAAACGTGCAATGTTTATCGCAAAAAGGACTGATCGAATATAGTTCTGCAAATTGGTATACAGTTTTATTACAACACAACAAACCTATATATCAATTTGCAGAAACCAAAAATGACGATAAATGACTAAAAAAATTATTTAAAACCGTGCGCACGAGTTTTTCTAACTCTGTTGATCCTCAATAATGCGATTCTTTTTTAACCGACAAATGATCAAATATCGTGATGGCACAGCACATAATAATTTAAAAAACAATAAAATAATCCTAATTTCATTTATTGTGAAAAAAAAATGATTTACATATATCATCAAATTGACTCATTGATTTCATCGAACTCAGCATCATCGTCCAAAGCATCATCGTCCAAAGCATCATCGGAGTAACCGTTTCATTTTTATTTTCATCTGCTGGTGACAACTGCATTGGCTCTTTTATATTTTCAACTGTTAAAAATAATAATAAAGTTGATATTAAATTAATTTTAATAAACCAGCGTAAAAGAGGCTCTGCGTATATTGCCAGACACTGCGAAGGCATCATAAACCCTTTTACGCTAGTTTAACGGTTTAAAGTTTTGAAATTAAACTTAATAGGGTATACATATTATAAAGAAATAAATAAAGGTAATAACTAATGATATTAGTCGTTTTAATATTACATATTAGATTCAAAACAATATCTTACCTGTTGAATTTTTAGATGTTGATGCTTGCTGCTGCGCCTTAAACTTCTCAGAGTACATTTTATTTATAGATAAAAAGTTTTTACAACAATTGGAATGATATCCTTGATCCGGAGTCACACTTTGCGGTAAAGTTACATCCTTGTAGCGCAAGTCGAAAGCGATGCATATTTTTAAACTTTCCTGACACTTTTGTAAGTTTTCCTCAGTAAATGGAATTACTTTTTCATTAATGTCTTTGCATTTAAAAACACACACTATATTTTTACTTGCCATTTTTTATTCGTTTAATATCAACTTTATTATTATTTTTAATAGTTGAAAATATAAAAGAGCCAATGCAGTTGTCACCAGCAGATGAAAATAAAAATGAAACGGTTACACCGATGATGCTTTGGACGATGATGCTGTGTTTAGTGCAGCTGCACTAAAACTTTTGAGTCCCTCGCTGAGCCGATGAGCTGCCACCCACAGTGGGCCAAGATCAAATTGCATCACTGAAAATAAACAAACTAAGTCAAGGTTAGTACACAGCTGATCAGGTAGCTCACCTTTTTTCACCAGCACTCCTCGCTGGATCACTGGAATCCCGCGCTGGTTTCCCTCGTGGAGCTCCACGCCACCGGCGAGTTTCAGAAATAAATACCTTATTAACAATTAATTATCACATACAGAATAACATCTTACCTGTAGAGGAGTCGTCTGCTCCTCTTCCTATCAGTTGACACTTGTCACACTCGTCAACTCTAATGTAAACAAACGTGACAGCTGATCACGCATTAGGTCATTTTCGACTTTCGAAAGTTATCACCAGGATGACATCTAGGATTAAAAAACTCAACTACGAGTTGTGGGGAAATTCACGATGCACTTTGTGGGGGGCGTACCGCAAGATGGACTTTAAACTTTGGTGCCGTGTGCAACTGTGGTGCCGTGTGCATCAGGACGGGTATAAAAGCCTGCGCGCCACCCCATTCGACCTCTTTGCGCTTTTCTCTTTGTGCCTTACACCTTTCCGTGCGAATTCCTACCTTTACATCCTGCGATTTTCCACTTAATTTGAGAACTCAAATTAAGATTTCACTTGCCTTGAGTATCGATCAAGCAAGTTATTAACACTCATTGTCTTAAGTATCGATTAAGGCAATTCCTACTAACACTTGCCTTGAGTAACGATCAAGCAAGATTCTAACACTTGTCTTGAGTACCGATCAAGCAAGATTTTAACACTTGTCTTGAGTAACGATCAAGCAAGATTTTAACACATATTGTCTTGAGTAACGATCAAGCAATAAACTTACTAAAACTAAATTTTGCTCCACTCGTCTTGGGTAACGACCAAACGAGAAACTTACCATAGTCCTATCCCTTGTGAGGTAAAATTGGATTCAGGTGAGTACATTTTTTCTTTTAATGTTCTGAGCAAAAAGCCTGATTATAGAATTAATTCTTTAAGTTGGGTTCAGCCAGAACAAGAGCAAAATTTAGTTCACCTGCTTGCTAAACCAGCAGCAGGACATTACAATTATTTGATTATATTATATTTATCGTTTGAACATTTTTGAATATTTTCTCTCAGCACTTCGTGCTTACTATTACACCGTTATAACGGTCACTCGTGCATTCCGCTATTGCGGAAAACTTTCATTGTATTACACAGCACGTTGCTGCTACGATTCTTGTTTGTACATTAATCTCGCGGAATTCGCTGCCCTTTTGTAACACAAAGCTGTACATCATAATTTAATAATTCTTTAACTCTACTTTAGCACGGAAAGTGCATTTATTTGTGCTCTGATTAGCGTTTGGGACATTGTGGTTGATCCTAATTGAATCTCAGTGAACTATTATAAAACCTCCGGCATATTTTCTAAATTTTTAGTGTTCAGTCACTCAACCTTTGAGATCGGCTAGAACATGCTGAGTTCGATGAAATCAATGAGTCAATTTGATGATATAAATCATTTTTTTTTCACAATAAATGAAATTAGGATTATTTTATTGTTTTTTAAATTATTATGTGCTATGCCATCACGATATTTGATCATTTGTCGGTTAAAAAAGAATCGCATTATTGAGGATCAACAGAGTTAGAAAAACTCGTGCGCACGGTTTTAAATAATTTTTTTAGTCACTTATCGTCATTTTTGGTTTCTGCAAATTGATATATGGTTTGTTGTGTTGTAATAAAACTGTATACCAATTTGCAGAACTATATTCGATCAGTCCTTTTTGCGATAAACATTGCACGTTTAACCCTCTCCCCCCCTTGATTGCAGCAAACATGACTTCTGCAAAGTGGCCTCTTGCTTAGATGACGTCATAGGAATCTTATGAGAAAAAATCGCCACTATATTCTATCAGGTTCACATTTTTGTAGCCAGCTCTTAGACTATGTGTTGTTGGAGACGGCGGGCTAAAACGAGAGCAGGGTTTTTTTAAGAAGATACCGGTAGAGTGTAAAGCAGTCGGCGTCGGTGCTATGGTCATGTACCGCAGATGTGTAGAGCCCGAGTATATAGAGCTTTCCGTGTTAAAAACAGGTTGTGATGCATAGTGAAACGTTTGAATAGTGCAGTAGGACCATACGCCATAAGTGTGAAGGGTAAAGAAGACAAAAGTAAACAAGCGCGGGATTCCGTAGTAGTAATAAGAGTAAATAAAAATACCACTGGACGCCGCGGTCGGAAGAAACAAAGCGGTGAGGAAGAGCAATAAGCGTAAAAAAAACTAGCTGCAAGCAGCGGTCGGAAGACGCAAAGTGGCAAGGGGGGTGCGAAAGATGTGCAGGAAGCAGCGACCAGAAGAAGCAAGGTTGTAAAGGGGTTAAGAGAAAGGTGCGGTGAGGTATCGGGCATGAGCAGGTAGAGGCAGTGACCAGAAGAAGCGCGGTTGTAAAAAAAGGTTAAGAAAAAGGTGCGGTGAGTGTGTCGTACATGAGCAGGTAGAAGAGTCAATGTTTTGATTTTGGACATGCGTTTTAGGTAAAGTTGAATGAAAGCGAAGGCAAAGACGGGTCGTTGAAATAAAAAGATTAATTGGATCGAGAAATTTTTATTGCTATCTGTTGATATAAGTTAAATCTTTACTTTATCTTTCTACCAAAAAAAACACAATTTCATTTTTAGCTTCGACTTCTAGTTTATTGGACCTTTCTGACTTGTCGTTACAATGGGCTGATTACAACTGACTTATCCTAATTAAACCTAAGTCTACCGGTGACCGTTGGCTGCTGTGCTGGCAGGTCATCAACTTACATTTAGCTAGGCGTCAGCAGTTCTCACGCTCGTTACCTGCGCGTGCAGGGCGGTCACGTTGCGTTGCCCTCTTTTAGCTATTTTGCAAGGTGTCGTGTTAACTCCTCCCGTCTGAATTTTTCGCCGTCCTCGACGAAACCTCAAAAATATGGAATCTTGTTGACGCTGGTGATTTTCGGGGGGTCGGGAAACTCAGTTTCCGCTGATGGTTTTTCTGCTCCCGAAGTAGATGGCATCTCGATTGATATCGGCGTCGCAGCTGTTTTCACTTTTGTGATGCAGCGAAATCTTATGATGAGGATGATGACTGCTACGATGGCTAAAGATGATACACCGATGTTGGCGGCCATCCCTAGTTTATTTTTGGTCCTCAAGACCTGGATTTCCTTGGTGTTAGCCACATGTAGTTCTTTCATTGCTTCAAGTGTGAGGATCTCTTCGTAGGCGGTCAGGATAGAGCTTTGCTGCAGAATATCAGGTAGAGGTTTGTAGCTGGAAATTTCCCTTGCTGTGAAATTTCTGTTGCCGATGGTGATGGTAACATTAGCAAAGTGGATGATAAATGTCCCAGTGAGGTTTGTTGGTAGTCCGTCGACTAGGATTGTCCCGCTATATTGGTTGAGGAAGAGCACGCCAGGTCCTAATTCTTCGATGGTTGGAATGTGCAGCCCAGTTGCCTTGTTGCACGTTGATGGTTGACTTCTTAAGAGTTTAGGCAGACATTCACTACTATCTAAATCTACTAAATTATTTCTACTACAAATATTAATGCTATTGAAATTATTACATTTAGAGTTGATACCATAAAATTTTTCCTTACAATCTAGAATATGTTCATATTCGAATTTATTAATCAAATTATTAATTTTTGTCGGTTTGACCAATAACATTTTACATTCTTTCAGATCGGTAACCGGTATACCCAGTATATAGACGATTGATGCATTACTTGAAGCTATCTTTACATTCGCTAATTCCGTTGCCTCTTCTATATTAATATATGGAATCTTATTACTTTCGAAAGACTCTTTAATCAAATTAAGTTCTCTTTCACTAAGTAGGAATGAATTTACGAGGCCTGCTTTGGCCCAATGAATCGCGTATTCTATGTTCGTGACCTCTTCTTTTATTATTTCTATTTGATATTTTATAGCCAAAATTATTTCATTTTTGAGTGGGTTGTTATCTGTTATCATTTTCATAATTTTGTTTGTTGTGTTTGACAGTTTGTTTATTCTTTCTAATACTATTTTATTTAAAACAACCTGCTTATTATTATTTTCTAGTACGTTATTAATTTTGTCTGTTAGAATTTCAAAATCTTCATGGTCGGGGCTACCCGCGATCCATTTCCATGTTTTCCCTAAGAAGTCTAATGAACGTTTCTTTATTATTTTTGGTTTTAGTCTATTAAGGTGGGTCTCTATATGCGTGATTTCATGGGATAGGAAGGGATAGATAGGATCTTCTTTGGACAGCTTCGAGTTGATGGTTACCTTTATGTCGTTCAAGCTCCTTTGATATGCATCAAGTTCTATTACATGGATCAACCTGAATATTCCTGTTTGTATCCGGGCCTTTCCTAGGTCCACTGCGACTAATTGCGAATTGGAGTAGTCCAGTATTTGCATCTCATCCGAGCATCCCGCGAAGAGCGTTCTGAAAGAGAATGTTATTAGTTCTTTATCTGGCTCTTATGAACCATTCTGCCTGATTCGGTTATTATAGTGCTGTGTCTGTTTTCCTTGACTGTTTCCCTTTTATATCGCGGCGTAAGTTTTGTTCCGTACCGCTTATTGATCTTGACGTATACTACGTCTCCTGGGTCAAATACTTTGAACTCTTGTCTGGTCCTGTTATGATTTTTCAAGTCACGTTCCTGTTTGTCCTTCAGCCTTTGGATGTTGTCTTGCCTGGCCTTTTCGTATGTCTCCGGACTTATTCTAGCTTTTCTCCCGAAAAACACCTCAATGGGTTTTTCGTTAATTGTAGAATGAATCGAGCAATTATATTCATAGACTGCACGGTCAAGCAGTTCCTCAAAAGATCTTAAAGGGTTTTCACATCTAAGACATCTCATTATTTCTGAGAGGGTAGAGTGAAAGCGTTCTATTTGGCCGTTGGCGTTGCTAAAGTTGGGTGGTGTCCTGAAAATCTTGATACCTAACTGGTCCTCGACCATAAAACTGATAGAACTTGAGTTCAGGGCTTTCTCGTTATCAATTACCAGGGTCTCGGGAACTCCAAACACGAAGAGGAGTTGCCTCAAAGGTTCCCTAATATCTTCGCTAGAGCGAGACTTCACGATCCGTGCTTGGGCATACTTGGAGAATTTATCGATTGCGGTTAAGACTAGGTGTTTTTCTGATATGTAGATATCGACATGCAATATTTGTCCCGGGTGCTGAGGTATAGGTGTTGCTCCTATCTCTGGGTGGACAGGGTGTCTGTCGTATTTGTTCCGTTTACAGGTTGCGCATTGTCTCACCACTTCCTCGATTTTCTTGGCCATTTTCGGAAAATAGAATTTCTCCAAAAGTTGCATTTTATTTTCCTTTACGCTACGATGCGCTCTTCTATGCTCCAAGACTATTTGTTCCTCCTGCTCCACTTCCGAAGTGAGGTCGATATTTTTCGTTCTTGTAAATTTAACCTTGTAATTTCTGAAATGTGTGGGGTAAATGTTCTGTATCATTCCCATGATAATTTCTGTCGTGAAGATTCCATTGACTATCGAAGGGTTAAGATGTTTTTTGAATAGATCGATTAGGACTTCCTCGGAGTAGTCCCTCCGGGTGATCGCATGCCTGTGGTACATGGGAAAGGGAATATGGAAGGTGTAGTTATTCTCATCTCCCGTTTCTAACCATAACTGATTCTTGAAGGCGTTTATTGGGGCTCTTACTGTGGGAACGAGGTCATGATCCGAGGATTCTGCACTGTGTACAGTACTTGTCATGGAGTTGATCTGCGGTGGGGTGTCGTTTACCGGCGGGCGTGATAGTGCGTCAGCCACGACATTGGTTCTACCTGGCTTGTACGCGAGCTCATAGTTATATTCTTCCAAAATCGCCTTCCACCTCTTCATTTTGGCGTTGTTATTCTTGTTGCTCAGCGCATAGGTAAGTGGCTGATGATCCGTGTAGATTTTAACCTTTGAAGTGCCGTATAGGAAGTTCCGCAGAGAATTCAATGCCCAGATGATGGCGAGCATTTCCTTCTCGTTGGCTGCGTAATTTTCCTCAGCTCTGTTAAGCGTTCTGGAAATGAAGGTGATGGGTTTACCTTCCTGTTCGAGTACTGCGCCTATTGCATATCCGGACGCATCTGTTGTTAGCTGAAATTCCCGGTTTAAATTCGGATAGGCCAGAATAACTTCTTCTGAGACTAAGCTGTTTTTGATTTTTGAGAACGCTTCCTTGGCTTCTTCGTTAAGGTGTATGGCTTAGTTTTTTGATGCGTTCTTGGGCAATCGCCCATCCTCCCCTCTTAAAAGGTTTGTCAAGGGTTTCGCGAGTTTTGCGTAATCCTTGACAAAGCGGCGGTAGTACCCCGATAATCCCAAAAATGAACGGAGATCTTTTAAGGTTTTGGGCTCCGGAAATTTAACGATCGCTTCTACTTTGGTTGGATTTGTTTTGACACCTTCAGGTGAAACAATAAATCCAAGAAATTCCACGCTCTGTTTGAAAAATTCACTCTTGTCCGCCTGAATTTTCATGTTGGCGGCCTTGAGCGTATTAAATATTGCTTCTAGGTCTTCCACGTGCTTCTCCTCGCTTTCACTGAATATGATTATATCGTCGATATAGACGAAACATCTTTTGCCTATATGTTCCCGAAGTATATCATCTAGTGCGCGCTGGAAAATCGCTGGAGCATTTTTCAGTCCAAATGGTAATCTGGTAAATTCGTATTTACCATTGTTTACAGAGAAAGCAGTCTTCTCTATATCCGATTCCTTTAGAGGGATTTGGTGAAATCCACTCTTCAGGTCTATTACCGAGAAGAACTTGTTCTTGCCTAACTGCATTAGAACTTCGTCTATCTCCGGTATGGGATATCTGTCTGCTATAGTTACGCTGTTTAGCTTTCTGTAATCAATTACCATCCTGTACTTTTTACTCCCGAAGCATCAAGCTTCTTAGGAACTACCCAAACAGGCGAATTGTAAGGTGAGCGGGATGGTCTAATTATGCCATCAGCTAACAATTTGTCTATTTGCCGTTCGATTTCGTCTTTTAACGACATCGGGTACGGGTAAAACTTGGTATAGACAGGATTGTCAGAAGTTGTGCGTATAGTACCTACGACCTTTGTAGTGAAGGTAAGCTTTTCATCCGGGTCAGAGAACAATTCTTGGTTTTTTCCTATTAGGGAGTTCGTGGCTTTAGCTTGGCTATCGGACATATGGCCGTTCGAATAACAGTGGAGTTTACACCTTCTGCTTCCAGTTGTTTTATTGGAATCAGAGTTGAATTTCGGATAATAATATAGTTGTGTTCCGTATAAATAATGGCAGACAACTCCTTAAGGGTGTCGTTGCCTAGTATCGCATGAAAAGACACTAGAGAGGGCAATAAGTAAAATTTAATTTTGGGCTCTCCTAAATTAAAAAGTTTTGCGAACATGTGGTGGGTGATTTGCACTTGGCCCCCTACGGAATTGGCATAGAAGTGTTCGTTGTTAGGAATGGGTTTTTTTGCCAATTGCGGCTGAATATAATTTTTATTCGACCCCGTGTCAATAAGTATTTTTAATACCTCTCCGCTCCGTGTTTTGCCCTCAAAGTACGGAAGCGAAGAGTTCCTCATTCTAAAAAATGAATGTCCGCTAGGTTGGTGTTCTCCTGATCTGCATTATATTCCGGCACGTCCCCGTACTGATCGCTATATTCCGTTAAGGTTTGGTCGTAACTGTTGTCTTCCTCCGCTAGTAGTCGGGCTTCTTCGTAGTAGCCGTCGGGCTCCTGCGTTGGTTGCTCGTCGCTCGTTTCCGTGTTTATGTGGAAATTCCTCTGCATCTTCTGAGGTGGGACTGGTCCTCGCATGTTGTTATTTGCGGGTGGTCGTTTTCCTGCATATTGCATGGGCCTTGGTCTGTTAGCTTAATTCACAGCATTCGTTTGAATGCTACGCTCCACATCCATAGGCTCCGGTTTGGGTTGAGGCTTCGGTGCTACTGGTCTCTGGGGGGCATGCTGTACTCGCGGATCTTGGCCGAAGGGTCTATTCTGAACAGGCTGGGGTCTAGGATAATTCCATCCTCCTGGCTGGGGAAAATGTGCTAACTCTGGATGAAATGCCGGTCTTTGCTCGAACCTTGGGGGTTGCGGTCTCCTTGGCGGCATCGGCGGTGGATTCTGTAGGGGTCTCCTGCTGTTCCCTTGATGGTTATTGGCGTAGTTTGCCCTGAAGTTCTGGTTTTCTAACTTTAAGCAAAAATGTAAAGCCTGAGGGAGGTCGACTGGCTCTTTTATTCCAAGGAGCCTCGGCAGGTCTCCATTGAGTCCCCGTACGAAGGTATCTAGGGCCTTATCCCTATACGTTTCCGTTAATAATTTCATAGACTCGGCGCTTATTTCCATGCAAGAAATTTTGTTCAATATCAATGAAAGATGGGAATATATCCGTTGATAGAACTCCTGCACAGAGGATCTACCCTGTATTAAGGAAGTTAATTGGTACTCTAGGGTACCTAGGTCGCGCTTATCAGCGTAGTGGATAGTAAGGCAGCGGGAGATAGCTCTCCAGTCCAACGGAGTATTATAGGACTCGAGTGCTATATCGGCGTTCCCCACAACTTTATTCCTTATCACGCTGAGTATGCCGTAGTATTTCGGGGTTCCCTTCATGGGCTCGTAGATTTGTAGAACTCGTTCTACGCTCTTCTTCCACGAGGAAAATTCACCAGGGTTTCCCGAGAATTCCCTAAGGCAGCGAACGACATCTGGGACCTTATCAAGGTCGGCCAAATTATTGCGATGTCGTTCGTCTATGGTCTGATCGGTAGCCGTAGCAAGCTCGGCATTGGGATTTAAGTAGGATTGTACCAAGTTTTTCGTCTGGGACGATATAACTTGAGAAACGATATTTGTTATTAAAGCCGTTAAATCGGCCGCGTTTGGTGTATTAGCGGCTTGCGCCGAAGTAGAAGGTTGTGCATTCATAGGAGGCGGGTTAGGTGGTGGAGTACCTAAAACCGATGGTCTAACCAAACCGTTTGGGTTTGCCATCTTTTCCTAACTTAGCACTCTCTTGAATTATTTAAATTCTTAAATTCGAACTATTTTAACAATTATTTTTTGTATTTACTTTTTTCCTTTCTTCTTTCTTAATCACTTCTTTTTAGTCTGAAATTACACTATTTATTTTCAATATTTTAATCTTTTTCTTTTTTCCTTTCTTAATTAATTACACTTTTGTTTTCAATATTTTAATCTTTTTCTTTTTCCTTTCTTAATTAATTACACTTTTGTTTTCAATATTTTAATCTTTTTCTTTCTCCTTTCTTAATTAATTACACTTTTGTTTTCAATATTTTGATCTTTTCCTTTTTTTGTACTTATTTTGAAATTTATTCTGATGTATTTATCTTGATATTTTTATATTTTCTGCTTTGCTTTGTCAATGAACACTTTAGATCTTTATAAAAATTCACAATTTTCCTTAATTTCTACGACTTACACTAATAACAGGAACATGCTGTTGGGGGTTGTGCAACTGGGTCTGCGACGGAGGGCTCCCTTTTATCCTTCTGGTGACTCAGGATCCGGCAGCAGTACCACGATGATCGGTTCAACGATGAAATGCACTTCCAACGACGTCTTCCTGGGGTTCTGGGACACAGGCGTTGCACTACTTAAGGGCGTCACAAGTTTTGCAGCGGCACTACTTTAGGGCACTTAACAAACCTCCTAAGATTTTCTCGGCGACAATGTTCCCTTGCACTACTTGAGGGCTTCTTGGGATTTATCACTTTTTTTCTCTTTCGAGGTTTTCACAAAACTCGCGGCCTGTGCCCCACGTTGGGCGCCAGTTAAATCTTTACTTTATCTTTCTACCAAAAAAAAACACAATTTCATTTTTAGCTTCGACTTCTAGTTTATTGGACCTTTCTGACTTGTCGTTACAATGGGCTGATTACAACTGACTTATCCTAATTAAACCTAAGTCTACCGGTGACCGTTGGCTGCTGTGCTGGCAGGTCATCAACTTACATTTAGCTAGGCGTCAGCAGTTCTCACGCTCGTTACCTGCGCGTGCAGGGCGGTCACGTTGCGTTGCCCTCTTTTAGCTATTTTGCAAGGTGTCGTGTTAACTTATACACAGATACCTTTGAGTTTTCAACCAACACCATATATGTATAATTTTAAATTTTTGGTTATTTTTTAAAAATTTTATCTTTAGGAATCCCCCTCTGGATTCATCCTGCCCGTCGTACTTAAGGAAATATTCGCCCTGGTTTAGTTCTTCAAGCTGGCGCTGTGCCTTTATCTGTAGGTATTGTCGACGAAGTGGGTTGTAAGGCGGAGACCGAACTTTGTCTTCACCAGTCGGAAATGCTTGATGTTGTACTCCTTACCGACTTCCAGCGATGTTGTTGGCTGTAAGGTGTCGTACGCCCCTGAGGCAACGCTTTCTAACAACTCGAATGCGCTCTAAAGAAATTATGTATTTAGTCTGATAAAAAGTGTTTAATATTAATATTTCTTGTCAGTCACCATCTCTTTAGAATCAAATGTACCAAAATATCGCTAATCGGGAAACTACTTGAGACTTTCTGAAGTTCCTGAAGAATAGCCAGGTCTTTATATACCAACTCTTCTTTTTAACGCTTGAGGTTTATTTTCAACCACTGAATGACAATAGTGGAATCGGACCAGAAGATGATTCGATCGACTGGGAAAAGAAATGCGGATTTAGCCTCTTTGTACAGGCGGCAAGAAGTTGTGCCCCACATAATTCCAGTCGCGGAATGGTAGTCTTCTTCAATGGCGCAACACGAGATTTTGAGCAAGCCAATCTAACCAAAGTCTGATCGTTTTTGTTGGTTGACCGGATGTAAATGCAGGCACCGTAACCTGTCTGACTCGCGTCACAAACTCCGTGAATTTCAATGTGTCCGGGACTATCGAGTAATAACCGGCGTTCAACTGACAAATCGCGTAGTAGTTCTAGCTGATTTGCGAATGTAATCCATTTAGAATGCAACTGTTGGGGAACCTATTCATCCCACGTGACCTTGACCTTCCAACAGTGTTGAATTATTGGTTTTGCATACAAAACAACAGGTCCGAGAAGTCTGAGTGGATCAAAAATTTGAGCGATGTTTGATAAGATAATCCATTTTGTAATTTTGGCAGACGTATCAATCGAATCTACAGCAAAAATGAGTTGATCGCGATGAGAATTCCAAGTGACTCCGAGTGTCTTGAATACAGGATTTTCTTGAACAGCGCAATCCAAATCAACGATTTTTTCATTTATGTTAGCAGCACACAAATATCCCTATGAGGTGATATTTTTGCAAGAACACAAAAATCCGTAGAGAATTTCTGCGAAAACGGATGAGATCAATGCCTCTTGAAGAGGCATCATCATCATCCGTTTTCGTAGAAATTCTCGACGGATTTTTACCATTTCAATTTTCCCCAGTTCCCGCTGCAAATCATTACTTTTTTCAATAGCGCTGTTTTTCTCATGCTTTCCTACTCTCGGTGCTTAGCTAATTTTGAACGGATTTTCGCCGTGAAAATTTTAGAAGACAGACCGACATGAACGTTTTCTTTGGAATTCCATTCCGTCCCCTTCCTTGACGCAAACATTTTTTTAAAAAGTCTTGACCTATTTACTAATGGCTGGCGTGAATGCATTTATTGAAGTGAAGGTCAAGGCCGATAGGCATGTTGTTTGTTTACTTTCTAAAAGGAAAAAAATAATGAAAGAGGGTGGCTTGTACGATGCGGTTTACAGCATTGTGGTTTGAAATTTAAGGCTCGTGGTACATTTTGTGCTTTACCTGGATGATCACGCGCAGTTTCCTGAAAATGCAACAGCAAGTGCTCGAAAAGGGGAAAATATTTAGGAAATATTTGTTGCGTAACTCAAAATTGAGAATTTTCTGGTCGAAGTTAATTTATGTAAATGAGTTTTTATTGTCAAGGAAATGACTAAAAAGAATCTCATAGTAAGGATTAACTATTTTATAGTTAATTTCAGTATTTCCATATTTTTATTGGAATATAACTAAAAAATAGCTAAAATCTTCAATTTTGTGGTCAAAATTGAGGTGTGCCAAAGAGTAGGTTATTGTTAGCAGAATAACTATAATATAGTTACTTATAGTCATTATTAACTATTTTATGGTACATTCAACTATTTTCTAATTTTTATTGGAATATAACTAGAAGAGAGTTGAAATTGACAATTTTTTGGTCAAAGCTGACTAGAAATTTCTAGTTATTAATAACTATAATTACTAGATTTGTGCTATTTATAACTATTTTATGGTCATATTTAACTATTTGTTCGGATTTTTAGAAATAGTTAAAATTGACTAGAAAAATAGTTACGAATGACTAGAAAAATTTCTCTGGGTGTGCATTTAACATCATATCATCTAAAACAATTAAAGTTTACGTGATTTATAAACTCCTCCGGGATAGAGTTTAAATATTCAATGTTTATTAAATCAATGTCTGATGGTAGTGCATTGTGTTCCGCATTACACCATATAATTTTTTTAATTTGTGGCTCTATGAACAACTCGTTATTATTAAGAAGGGTTTTTATAAACGTCGTTTTGCCACAGCCCGAAGGCCCTGCAATAATCATTGTAAATGGAGGCCTGAATGCAATCATTATTAGATGAAATATAAATTCCGATTATGTATAAATACCGCATCTTTCAAGTAAGTACATACAGGGTGTCCGGTAAATGAAGGATAATCCTGCAACTGCGATGAGGGTAGACCATGTCCTACTATATGCTAGAATTTTAGTTTAGTAAAAGTCCTACGGTTTTCGAGATATTAATTTTTTTATTTTTTTTTTTGAAAAAACCATCCACATTCAGTTTTTGTCACGCCATTTCCACAAATTATAATTTTTTACAGTCAATTTTTTTTACAGTATTAACGTATAATATGTGTCATCTAAAACAGTATTTCGTTTTTACCTTAAATGTTGCAAAATACTCCAAAAAAAATTGTAATGAAAAATTTCCATACAAAAAAAATGTACTATGTAAGTGAACCGTACCAATCACTTTAAAAAGTTGCTTGATAAATGCCAATTTTAAAATGCTAAATTGTTTCACATTTCTCTTTTAATTTTTTTTTATGTTAATTTAAATTGATGAAGGTAACCATTTCAAGGACAACCATTTCAAGGACGAAAAAATAGACTAAATAAACTGAATGTGGATGGTTTTTTCAAAAAAAAATAAAAAAATTAATATCTCGAAAACCGTAGGACTTTTACTAAACTAAAATTCTAGCATATAGTAGGACATGGTCTACCCTCATCGCAGTTGCAGGATTATCCTTCATTTACCGGACACCCTGTATATAAATTTTATAAAAAATGATGTCACCCACGTAATCCGTCGCGGAGACTTTCCCCGGTTAGCTTGGAGATGGGCCGGGATAACAGCCGGGCGGTCGGTGCTGTACATATACAAAAAAAAAAAAACCTTTTTGTTGAGCGCCACTCGGTTTGTGGATCACCGAGAACCTTCGAATACCTTTAATGAGGGCGGGCAACGGAAACCACAGCTAATTGTGTATCTTTAACAATATATATATATTTTCTTTCTAGAAACAAGCAACTACAAAAAAAAGAAACAAATAAACGAAAGTTAACCCTGCGTAATAAAGTTTTTAAGAAACAAATGAAGCTCGACTATTAAAAACAAGGAAACGAAAGTTAACCCTGCGTAATAAAGTTTTAAGAAACAAATGAAGCTCGACTATTAAAACAAAGAAACGAAAGTTAACCCTGCGTAATAAAATTTTAAGAAACAGATGAAGCTCGACTATTAAAACAAAGAAAATGCAAGCCTCAAAACTGAAATCGATTTGGGGAAGGTCGACCGTATGCTTGTGAAACTTTCCCCCACAAAATTCCCCCGGAGAACGAAAACCTCCGCAAAAATTCAGCCCGGACAATATTGGCACAAATTGCACAAAACAAACAATATATAGGAATACTTAGTTTTTTCCTTTCCTTGGAATGTCCGCCCCAGTCCCAGCTCCCTGCTTTTCAACGCGCGATCCCCGAAAGAAAATCTCCAAAATTCTTCTGCATCCACGGCCGGCTCCTTTATTCCTGGCCTCCTCTTTACTTTTCCGGACCTCCTTTTTCCAGCTTCACTCGTTTCACTTTTCCTCCTGGCACCGATCTCTGATTTTTCTTGTTGTCCCCCAAGATGGCTTCTCTCTGCTCACATTCACTGCACAATTTGACCAAAAAGGATCACTGACGACTGCGACTGACTTGCACTGCTTCCTGGACTAGAGTGACCGAACTGCCGAGAGCCGCCCGCTTCACCTACCGAGACCGAATCGCGCCCTTTTCGAAGACTTTTCCTCTTATACTTTGTATTGCCTGTAATAATATTCTATAATGCCGGTATCCACGATCGTGGGTGTAAGCCATTATAGAACATTGGGGTGCAGGCGTGAAGCCACTGACATGGGGGTGATCTACCCAGAGTCCCAGGAGCGCCTTGCGGCTGCTCGAGCTAGCTCGCCGGATGGAGGGGGTTCGTTGACTCGGGGCTCATAGAGCACCACGGGAAATTTGTTCGCGCTCCTCTCGGAAGGGTGTGAAAGTTCCTTCCGTAAATTTTTGTTGCCCCACACAATCTTAGGGAAGAAGGAAAAGGAACTGAGGGAGGAGAAAAGATTTACATTAACTTATCCGAAAGGGAAAGGGGTGTAACCAAAGTGACGGGATCCGCAAGTCCCGGTGTAGGGGTAGGGCCACTGGTCTGCCTCCTTCGACCATGCCCCTGTCTTACCCTCCTCGTGATATACCCGCCCCCTACGGGTGGGCATCTCCCTTCCTGTTTCAACACAAAAAAAAAAGAACAGCGATTATCCCATGCCCCTTCCCAGAATTTTATCAAAACTCGGTTTTATCGGTAATTCATTATAATCTTCAGCGTTAAACTACAATTCGTACAAATGCCAAATTCAACTTAAGATAACTACAAATTCGAAAGTGCAAGTATAAAGCAAGTAACAGATGATTACCATCTAGACTAATCAACCGGCTTAGTACAATAACTCGAAGTGAGGACAACTATACTAAAACGTAACCGGCTTAGGATACTTCAGATATCTGGTGCTTAATATTATAGATCTGTACTAGTATGGGTTAAAGGTTAATTTTCATTCTTGTACTAAATGCGCATTTGAGCCTATAAGCGTAAAAGTATAATTCAGTTCCTACTCTGGAAGTCACAGCTGGTAATACAAATAAAATTTGTTTTTTTTTTCTTTGTTTTTTCTTTAGTTTTGGGTACCGGGCAAAGATATGCAAAAACTACCGCTATAATCAAGGGGCAGCCAAAGGGGTAGGGTTGATCCTGCCTCGCGATTAAGGTCAGCCAGTATACAATCGTGAACTGGGATACTATTGACTTTCACGGGTTTCGCGGAGACGAAACTTGGCCACCGCAATTTCTCCCGGAATAAATTTCTCGGAAACAATAAAATTAAACTCACTTACCCGGGTATCCCGCTGAGTCGACTCGCTGGATCGCTCGGCGAATACTGGAAAACAGTGAAAAACAATATTTTTTTCTAGTTGAGGGGGCCAAATCTGGTATTGAAAACGCAACCGGGGCTGGAGGCGGTTGAACCGTGCTCCCTGGCGAATTTTTCGCGGAGCCGGTGATATCTGAACGCTACTAGACGTGCCTACACAGGGCTGAATGACGACGACAGCTAAGCCTAATCGGAAATTAAACAAATTTTAGTTGGGGTATAAGACTAAATTTAGAAGGTGTATTTCATGTGGTCCTGGCCTGGTTCCGTCCTGATGCTGGCTGTGGGCGCTGGCGTCCTGAAGGGCCTCGTCCGGGGAATACCTAAGAGGTGACAGCGTCTCGTGCAGGGAACTGGAAGTGCAGCTAAATGTAGGCAGGCGCTTTAACAGCAGGGAATGCCTCCAAGCGAAGCCTTCTAGGGGGAGGTCCTCCTTCACTGAGGGAATTTGACCCGTGTTCAACTTTGGAGGGGGCCCTTGCCGTAAGGGTGCTCCGCCCCTTGCTTCTGGGGGATTTAATTTTTCCCTTGTTTTTGGTTTTTTCCTTCGACGAGCAAGCGGGCCCCCTTCCAGATATTTGCGGCCCGAGTTTAACTGTGGAGGAACCGCCGTTCCTTAAGTCGGGAAGAAAAAGGGAATAATTGAATGCCTGGTGGCCACTTTTAGGGACAAAATTACACTTGTTCCTCTTCAATTTGCTGTGGCCTCATTGGGGCTATCTACGCGAGGATTCCACTTTACTTACTTGGGCAAGTGTTCTTCTGATGCGGCCCAATTAGGGGTCTATTTCTTTTCCTGGCTTTGTCGCCTTCCTTCGGGACACTACTGGTTTTTCCTTTTTGTTTCGGTTCCTACCACTCGCGGATACCACTTTCACGGGATACTTTATAGCGCTTTGACTGTCCGGAATTTTTTTTAAAATTAACTTTTGCACTTCACCCTGGGTGCACGCTGCTTCCATTCACCTCTGGTCAGTTCGGTCCGTGTGCTAAACGTGACCGCGGCAAATTTTGTAATGGCCGTCTGCCCAGCTTCCGGCATCTCGCCTGAGCTGTCATGCGGTGGCAGCACTAAAATTTTTCCCCAACAGGTGGCGACGGATCGTTATGAGGTAACTTTGATCACTAGGCTGGGCCTCACCGGCCATCTGTCGGCTACTCTAAGGGCGCACGTCACACCATCTGTCAGCTTCGGACCGGTCCTAGCGGGAGGAAGAAGACAGAAAAACGTGGAGCCAAGGAGTGATGTTTCGGGTGCATTGTAGTTACTGTCGGATGTCCTTGCTGTGGTAAACTCCCAATGGTTTACCGCTCAAGTCCTCCAACTCATAGAGGGAGTTCCCCACCGGTTTGCGGATGCGGGCTTTGGCGAATTTTTTCTCCAGCTTGGCATTCTTGCCTTGGGGAAAATTACTTTGAGGGAACAGACGTCTAAAGACTTCTTGTCCTGGCAGGTATCTCACATCGCGGCAGCGGGTGTTGTAGGCGTTTTCGTGCTTCGCATGCGCGATCGCTAGGTGGTTGCTCAGACGTTCCCTAATCAGTTTCAGCTTGTCGGAGCCCGCCAGCCACTGAGCTTCGCCTTCTCCCAGACTGTGCAACCTCTTCAGGAGTGGGTACGCTGACCCATGTAACACCATGTGTTGACCAAAGAGGGCGTAATACGGCTCTACATCGATTGACTGGTGAGTCGAGCTACGCAGCGCACAAGCTATTTTCTGCAGGTGGAGGTCCCATTGGTGGTGATCGTCTGTAAGGTAGGCGCGGATAGCAGCTAACACGGATCTATTCACCCTCTCAGAGGCGTTTGGATGAGGAGAGTACTTTGCTGTGCGGACGTGACGTACTCCATAATCGGCCAGGAATTTCTGAAACTGGTTTGATACAAACTGTTTCCCATTGTCTGAGAACACAGTCTCAGGTACTCCAAAGGTGGTGAAGAGTTCATCTTCTAGATAACGCACCACTAGATCAGAAGATTCCGCTCGCATTGCTTTCAGGAAGACAAACTTGCTGAAGGCGTCCAGGACAACGAAAATGCATGAGTTTCCCCTAGGAGTTCTAGGATAGGGTCCCATAAAGTCGATGTACAGCAATTGGAAAGGCCTCGAAACCTTCATTTGGCTTCCCATAGGTGGTCGCTGGACTTGAGAGCTAGATTTAGTTTCCTTACAGATATCGCAACGTTGAACATAATCTCGAATCTGGCTGACCATTCCGGGCCAGTAGTATTTTTGTCTGATCCTATAAAGGGTTTTGTGGAAGCCTCCGTGACCCGTCTGCGGCGGTTCATGAGCCTTCGCTACTACTTCGTCTGTCAGTTGTTTAGGAAGCCATAACTTCCAGCAGGATTCTTCCTCTTCTGGAGCTCCCGTTCGGGGTTCACGTCGAGCGTACACGTACCCGTCAGACACACAAACATCCGGAAGGCTAGCTGTGTTGTCCGTGATGGTCTTCTTAAGCTCTTCATAGTCCGCCGAGGAAAAATGGGGGGAGTTGAGATCTACGTCGATAGCTAGGGAAGGTGCATGGTTCAATTCATCCATGTAAACCCGAGACAGCGTATCTGGGACGATGTTCTGACTTCCCTTTCTATGTTCAATCTCGAAGTCGAATCCCTGCAACTTCAAGCTCCAACGGGCGAGTCGACCGCTTAAATCTTTCTGGCTCATGAGCCATCGCAGACTGGCGTGGTCCGTTATAATCGTGAAAGGCTGACCCTCTATGTATGCGCGAAACTTCTTGACGCTCAATAATGCGGCGTAGCACTCAAGCTCTGTAATGCTATATTTAGCCTGTGTAGGGTTGACTTTTTTTGACATGAAGGCTATGGGGTGTTCAACACCTTCGTTATCCTTTTGGAACAAGACACTTCCCACTCCCGTAGTGCTGGCGTCGCACTGAATATAAAATCGCTGGCCACAGTCTGGGGTATACAACTCGGTAGCAGAGATCAGAGCTGATTTCAACTGGTGAAAAGACTTCCTGCCCTCATCAGTTATTGCAAAGGTTTTAGTTTTTTTCAGGCAATCTGTAAGTGCGGCAGCTTTCGATGCATAATTCGGTACGAGCCTTTGGTACCATCCTGTTTTGGTGTCTTAGGCTCCGGGAATTCTTGAATTGCCGTAATCTTGCTTGGATCTGTTCTCAGAGTTCCGTCTCCAACTACGAAGCCAAGGTATCGCACTTCCTGTACGCAGAACTTGCTTTTACCCACATTTATTGTCAAACCCGCCAGGTGTAGACGTCGGGCCACTTCTTTTAATACTTCGATGTGTTTTTCGAAAGTAGGCGTTACCACCAACAAATCGTCCAGATAGACGAAGACATTCTCCCGGAGGTGTCCAGGGATAACTCGGTCCATCAGCCGGCACATCCTTTGGGGCGCGTTGCACAGCCCGAAGGGCATGACCGTGAATTGGTATAAGGCCCTTTTCACACACAGCCGGTAGCCGTCCAAACGGCCGCCGTATGGACGGCAGGCGTGCTTTCGCACGCACGCGGTTGCACGACGGATTTTCAGCCATGAACTGCAGTCAGCTATGCGAAATCAGTTGAAATGGATCGCAGAAGGCTTTACATGTTTCTTTTATATAGGCGACGACAACGTCTACGTAGAAATCACGCAAGGCTTTATTGGGTTCATCCTTTCCTTTCTAATAGGAAGCAAGAGGGTGATTTTTATAAATTATTACATCTTGCCATGCACTCTTTGTTTGATTTCGGTCCTTATAGTCCGAAGATGTTTTATCCCATAAAACTGGCCGGGTTTCTATTAAAGAAATTAGCAGGTCAACATCAATTTCTTGCTGCATTTTTAAAAAGCATCCGCTCACTTGAAAGAATTATTCGAATTGCTCTGCTGTTCCGAGCACATTTCGACCGTGCCGTGCCCGACCGGCCCTTTTCACACACAGACGGTAGCCGTTCAAACGGCCGCCGTATGGACGCACCGTAGATAGCCACGGCTGTCATGCGGCACCGGCGCCGTCGCCGTGCAGTGTGAAAGCGCCCATATAACCCCATACACTTTAACTTTTTACACGGCACCGTTTGGACGGCCACGGTCTGTGTGTGAAAAGGGCCTAAGGGTCGTCCTGGCACCGTGAAGGCCGTTTTCTCCCGACTGCTTTTCTCCAGCGGTATCTGCCAGAACGCGTCCTTCAGGTCTATACCGCTGATGAACCGGGTATCCTGTAGCCTTCCAAGGAGACCGTCAATGTGTGGCAAGGGGTACGCATCTTTGATAGTTACTTTGTTGACCGCTCTGGAGTCGAGGCAGAGTCGATTCTTTCCAGGCTTCCGTACAAGGACTACCGGGGAATTCCATGGGCTGTCCGACTCCTCGATGACCCCTAAGCTCAGCATCCTATCCAGCTCTTCGTACATTAATTTTTGGATTGTAGGTGAGACGGGGTAGTGACGTTGTTTGATAGGGGTTGCATCCCCTGTATCAATTACATGTTCCATCAGTAAAGTTTTTCCTAGACCGTGCGTGGCGAAGTTGGGAAACTTTGCAATAGCCAAGTTCAGTTGTAATTCCTGATCAGGTGTCAGGTGATGTCGTGAGTCGCTGAGAGTATTTGCAAGGGAGAGCTCAGAAATTAGTCCTGGAGCCAGGTTGAAGCTGCGCCAAAAATCTACTCCTAGATAAAGAGCCTGGGCCAACCCAGGTACGATATATATCGTCAAAGGTCTTGTCACGCCTCGGTAAGCTACTTGGGCCTTAACATATCCCGTGACAGCTTGTCCTCTTCCGTCCGCTGTGATAACCGACCTCCTCAGACAGATGGGTGTCAATTTAGCTTCTTGCACAAACCGTTCAGCTCCTTCCCCTAAGCAGGTAATACTGGCTCCGCTATCCAACAGACCAGTGATGGGTGTGCCATTTAATCGTATGCTGACATACGGCCGATCATCTCCCTCAACGTTGACTATACTCGAGGCTATCATTTTCGTGACTTGCTTCCGTTCCATGTATAACTTCCGCACTCTCTTTAAGGCTAGCCGTTTCCGTGGAGAGACTATATCTCGTCGATTAATCCCTGCTACAGCCGGTTGGATACTTGAGTTGAATATGCGTTGTCTCACGCGATGGTAATTCTGCCAGCGCTCGTGCAGAGTCAGTATTGGTTTAGAAAGGAAGTTCGCCGTCTTGTTTGGGAAAAAGGTGGCGTCTGTGGATGGCGTATCCACAGGCACTGGGTCCTTCAGTTTTTCCGAGATTGACTCGGCACCGCGGGTTGTCCCGTCGCATTTTTTGATGCCGGTGTCGACTGAACAGGGCGTGGCACTCCGACTACAGTGCTGCCCGCTGGTCGGTTTCCCGAGCAGTTACTGCAGCGTGGTGTAGTGGTGCCGGGTTTGCCACACCTGTAACAAAAGAGCATTCTTTGTTCGGATGGGCACATCTGAAAATAATGCCCCGCCCGTTGACAGTTCCAACATTTTATCTCTATCGACCCATTACTGATGGCGTCGATCGAGTCTTCTAATTTATCCAATCCTTGAGCAATGTCTTCGGTCGGGTCGTCCAATTCCTGAACTCTCCCAATGGCTGTTCTGGGCGGCATACTGAAGCGCGATGAGTTACCTTGGAGCCGCTCTGCCTGTCTGCATGTCTTCCGCAAGTCATGCAGCGAGAATGCAGGCTGAACATACACGAGGTGAGCCAACCGAGGTGTTAGGCCATCCTTGATTATTTTTACCAACTCGACTTCGGGCAAGGGTCTATCCAGTTTATACTGTAATGCCAGTACACGTTGCTCAAAGTCGGCATAGCTCTCAGAGGGTAGTTGTCTAGAGGTCATAAGTGCTTGTAATATCCTGTGATTTGATTGTGGTGGCTGAAAGCGTTCCTGCAGCTGGGCCTTGAAGATGAGCCACGTGAAATTCCTATACTGTCGCCTAAATACTGTCCAGAATCAAGTTTCCGCCTTGTCCTTCAATAAGCAATGAACGTTGGAGCACAGCTCCGTTTCGCTGACGCCACTTGAACGAGAAACACATTCAGTGCGATATATAAAATCTTCGGCCGACATCCCTTTTGAGTCACCGTTAAAAGAGAAGTTCCAGGAGAGCACGACCGATTTCCGGGTGGGAACATAATCCAATCCCTCGCCTGGGGACGCGATCAGAGAGGGGACTCCCGAAACCATGCCACTGCGATGCGAGCGGGGGCTAGGCTCGGAGGGTACCCCTAGAGCTCGACTATCAGGCGCATCTGACGGACGTTCGCCATCACGCGGCTGATCCCTGTCATTTGGTTGGGGTGAGTTAGCGATGTGTCCTGCCCTGTGAGCTTGGCTCCTCAGACCAGTCCGGTTCCCGCCTCTTGGAGGTCGATTCCTTCCTCTTCCTCGATTGCCGAACGCCGGCCCGTTATTCCTTGACGGTGTACTATTCACTGGAATTAATCCATAGCCGCTCCTCATGTCGTTAAGGGCATCCCTGAGGGTATGCAGTTCGGTGCGCAGATTGTCCAACGATGGAAGGCTGTCTTCCGCTGTTGGGGATGGTGCTCCAGCCACTCGAGACGGAACCCCACCAGGCCCACCAACCAGAGTGTCGTCGAGATTACTCTCCCTCGACGTACCTGGTTTACCCGTCATGATACGAGAAAAATCAAAAAGGTCGGACGTAATATACCGCTGCGCGATACCCCAGTAATTCCTCAAGTCTTTGAGGACCGAGACAAATGTTGATGAAGAGGTTATATGATACACGGAAAAAAAAAATTTTATATTTTTTTTTTGTTTTTTTTAAATACTTTGAAGCTTAGCGACGTATAGATAAGATCGAAAAAAATACTCAGAGTCAGAACGCTTCCCGTTCCTGACTAACACAACTAAAAGTAAACTCGACTCCTAGTATACCATACCTACGATACTCCTACTACTGAACTCAACAAGGTAAATTCACAAAAAAAAATCTTATAGTCTTTATACAATTGTAACTTTTTATCCGGGGGGGGGCAATGGAATAATCATCCCCACTACTGCAATAAATGAATATCAAAAAAAAATTTGTTGGTGATTGCTGTACTCAAAAATGAAATTATTGAATTTACTAACAAGAAAATACTGCAGGTACTCGCATCCTCTCGGAAACGAGACTGAAATAGAGGACTTTAAAATCAGAAAAAAATAATGATATACGGATGTATACGAAGAATAAGGAATGGGATAAGGAATGCGGTTGGGAAGGGAATTCTAGCTACGGACGTCAGTATCCTTCAGGTCCCGGGAAGGTAGACCAAGGCAAGTGGGCTAGGCTGTGCCTAGGTTACACCGATCTCTCGGGCCTCCTCCGTGCCCAAAAGAACACCAAAGTTCCGGTGTCCGACCGAAGGTCCCTAAGGCTGTGAGGGGGTGGTCAACCCTCCCTATCACGATCTCTCAGGCCACCCTCGGCAGGGCTACCGAAAATCGATCCGCGTCTGGGATGTTATGCCCCGAGTTGACAGAGGGATGCTGCACGTCGCTAAGACTATGCCTTGCAGGCACCTGTCCCGTTCTGGCGTACGGCCTTGCTCCCGTCAAGCCAGGACATGTGCTCCCCCTCCCTATGAGGGTGTTCCAGCGAACTGCAAAGACTGAACTCGTGAGCTCACTTCTCGTCCTAGCTCGCCGACCATCTCCACAAGGAGAGAACATCGCAGACATACTAGAGGAATGGTAGCTACACAAAAAAACCAAACTAAAACCCGATAAGGTTCCTTTCACCCCCACTACCAGGGAAGAAAAGGGTAAGGCTGTACTAACAGCAAAGGAAGTCGGGTGGCCGTGAAGGCCTAGTGTGGAGACCCGAACGAATAGGTTTCCCCTTCATTCGGGCCCCACGTTGGACGCCATTTTTGTAATAATATTCTATAATGCCGGTATCCACGATCGTGGGTGTAAGCCATTATAGAACATTGGGGTGCAGGCGTGAAGCCACTGACATGGGGGTGATCTACCCAGAGTCCCAGGAGCGCCTTGCGGCTGCTCGAGCTAGCTCGCCGGATGGAGGGGGTTCGTTGACTCGGGGCTCATAGAGCACCACGGGAAATTTGTTCGCGCTCCTCTCGGAAGGGTGTGAAAGTTCCTTCCGTAAATTTTTGTTGCCCCACACAATCTTAGGGAAGAAGGAAAAGGAACTGAGGGAGGAGAAAAGATTTACATTAACTTATCCGAAAGGGAAAGGGGTGTAACCAAAGTGACGGGATCCGCAAGTCCCGGTGTAGGGGTAGGGCCACTGGTCTGCCTCCTTCGACCATGCCCCTGTCTTACCCTCCTCGTGATATACCCGCCCCCTACGGGTGGGCATCTCCCTTCCTGTTTCAACGCAAAAAAAAAGAACAGCGATTATCCCATGCCCCTTCCCAGAATTTTATCAAAACTCGGTTTTATCGGTAATTCATTATAATCTTCAGCGTTAAACTACAATTCGTACAAATGCCAAATTCAACTTAAGATAACTACAAATTCGAAAGTGCAAGTATAAAGCAAGTAACAGATGATTACCATCTAGACTAATCAACCGGCTTAGTACAATAACTCGAAGTGAGGACAACTATACTAAAACGTAACCGGCTTAGGATACTTCAGATATCTGGTGCTTAATATTATAGATCTGTACTAGTATGGGTTAAAGGTTAATTTTCATTCTTGTACTAAATGCGCATTTGAGCCTATAAGCGTAAAAGTATAATTCAGTTCCTACTCTGGAAGTCACAGCTGGTAATACAAATAAAATTTGTTTTTTTTTCTTTGTTTTTTCTTTAGTTTTGGGTACCGGGCAAAGATATGCAAAAACTACCGCTATAATCAAGGGGCAGCCAAAGGGGTAGGGTTGATCCTGCCTCGCGATTAAGGTCAGCCAGTATACAATCGTGAACTGGGATACTATTGACTTTCACGGGTTTCGCGGAGACGAAACTTGGCCACCGCAATTTCTCCCGGAATAAATTTCTCGGAAACAATAAAATTAAACTCACTTACCCGGGTATCCCGCTGAGTCGACTCGCTGGATCCCTCGGCGAATACTGGAAAACAGTGAAAAACAATATTTTTTTCTAGTTGAGGGGGCCAAATCTGGTATTGAAAACGCAACCGGGGCTGGAGGCGGATGAACCGTGCTCCCTGGCGAATTTTTCGCGGAGCCGGTGATATCTGAACGCTACTAGACGTGCCTACACAGGGCTGAATGACGACGACAGCTAAGCCTAATCGGAAATTAAACAAATTTTAGTTGGGGTATAAGACTAAATTTAGAAGGTGTATTTCATGTGGTCCTGGCCTGGTTCCGTCCTGATGCTGGCTGTGGGCGCTGGCGTCCTGAAGGGCCTCGTCCGGGGAATACCTAAGAGGTGACAGCGTCTCGTGCAGGGAACTGGAAGTGCAGCTAAATGTAGGCAGGCGCTTTAACAGCAGGGAATGCCTCCAAGCGAAGCCTTCTAGGGGGAGGTCCTCCTTCACTGAGGGAATTTGACCCGTGTTCAACTTTGGAGGGGGCCCTTGCCGTAAGGGTGCTCCGCCCCTTGCTTCTGGGGGATTTACTTTTTCCCTTGTTTTTGGTTTTTTCCTTCGACGAGCAAGCGGGCCCCCTTCCAGATATTTGCGGCCCGAGTTTAACTGTGGAGGAACCGCCGTTCCTTAAGTCGGGAAGAAAAAGGGAATAATTGAATGCCTGGTGGCCACTTTTAGGGACAAAATTACACTTGTTCCTCTTCAATTTGCTGTGGCCTCATTGGGGCTATCTACGCGAGGATTCCACTTTACTTACTTGGGCAAGTGTTCTTCTGATGCGGCCCCAACCAGGGGTCTATTTCTTTTCCTGGCTTTGTCGCCTTCCTTCGGGACACTACTGGTTTTTCCTTTTTGTTTCGGTTCCTACCACTCGCGGATACCACTTTCACGGGATACTTTATAGCGCTTTGACTGTCCGGAATTTTTTTTAAAATTAACTTTTGCACTTCACCCTGGGTGCACGCTGCTTCCATTCACCTCTGGTCAGTTCGGTCCGTGTGCTAAACGTGACCGCGGCAAATTTTGTAATGGCCGTCTGCCCAGCTTCCGGCATCTCGCCTGAGCTGTCATGCGGTGGCAGCACTAAAATTTTTCCCCAACAGGTGGCGACGGATCGTTATGAGGTAACTTTGATCACTAGGCTGGGCCTCACCGGCCATCTGTCGGCTACTCTAAGGGCGCACGTCACATGCCATATCGTCAATCAGGCCACTGTCACTTTTGGAGCATTCATGCCCTTTCTCATATGGAGTGAACTTGATTGTTTCTTTTCCATTTTCCTGGCAACGAACGGGTAAACTCGGGTTACGGTTGGCTCTCTTTGCGTTGGGCGTGGTGCGAAATGACCGATGAGGAACGTTGTGGGTGTGGTGCGAAATTACCGATGAGGAAAGTTGCGGGTGTGGTGGTGGCTGCGTCTATTTCTTCAGAAGGAAACTGGGACAAGGTAGATTGTCCTTAGAAATACAATTGTAACCGCGATTCGCGCATGTGTCGACCCTCCCCGACGATGTACAGCAATCTTCACAAAAAGGTAACTAATGTATAATTAACCGTTAGCTATTATTATTCTCTAAATTGATTTGCAATTTGATAAAATTAAATTAAATTACTCTTCAGACTCTCCCTCTCTTTCTAACTTTAGAATTTCTCTCTTTGGTTCAATTAAAATCATTACTTTCCCTACTCTACTTAATCTATTTAATTTCCAGGTACTGCACTCCATACATCTTCCGTCGGGTAAGGGTTAATATGATGTTGATAAGCTGATGAATCTCCTCCCTTCCTTCTTCTTCTTCCACCGGCAAAGAATACATATTTAATAGTTCCACCGGTGTAATGCTCCGCAAAATCTCCTCCGGCAGGCAAGTGTGCCACGGCATATCCCCCCTACACAGCCGCGTAAGTCCCAGCTCCGAATCCGGCCCAAAAGAAAAAAAGTGAACGACTTCACCGAACGCGTCCATCCTTCATCCTGCGGCAGCCGAGGCTCGAACTCTGAACGCCCCGTATAAGACTCTGGAAATAGACAAAACTACAGAATCCCTCCTACAAAGCTGGCCACGCAACTGCCTGTCACCAACAAGTGTGACAATGAGCAGAAGACAAATTGTTGAAGAACTGCGTACATATGTACATAAACCAGCTCGAAAAATTTTTAAACGCTAGCGTGTTATAATTAGAGGCATAGATGATTTATGGCAAGCAGATTTGGTTGATATGAGTGCTTACTCTTCAGAAAATCAAAATTTTCGTTTTCTTTTGACTGTGATTGATACCTTTACAAAATATGCTTGTCCATACCAATTAAAAGCAAAATTGCAGCAGAAGTTGTTGATGCAATGCAGTCTATTTTTCATCACGGGCGCATTTCAAAGTGTTGGACTCAAACCTTTTCTATAATGTTTTTAGTGGATGTGGGGCGAATAATAACAACACAACACTCTATAACTTGTTTTATTAAACCTTTATTCACGAGAACAAAACTTGAACAATGTCTTGCTTTTATTTCACAAGATCGAACAGAACAAAAACGTCAGAACTTAACGACGACTTCATGTCTGAATGGATAGGCATCCTGCGCCCAGTGAACTTAGAATAAAAAACGAAAACTCTTCAGCAAAGACTCCCTGTCTCTACACAAAGAATTTACAAACGGATGATGGGAAGGAGTTCTTTAATAAATCATTTCAAAAGCTAATGACAAAATACGATATAAACCATTATTCTAGCTACAGTCCCTTAAAAGCTTCAATTGTAGAAAGATTTAATAAAAAATTAAAAAATATGATGTGGAAAGAGTTTAGCATGAATGGTAATTATCGCTGGATTAGTATATTGGACAAGCTGACAGAAAAATAAATAATACAAAACACCGAACTATTAAAATTCGGCCTGTGGATGTTGGATTGGAAGACGAGAAACGTTTATTTTTAGCTGTTTATAAATATCCCAAAATTAAATTACCGCCGAAATTTAAAATGGGTGATTTTGTTCACATAAGTAGACATAAACACGTATTTGAAAAGGGATATACACCTATGTAATTGGTCTGCTGAAATATTTAAAATTAAAGAAGTTAAGTCAGTTTACCCAACAACTTATATTCTTGAAGATTACCAGGGAAATATAATTCAAGGATAATTTTATGAACTACAATGTTTCAATCTACGTTTCTCGCGGAGTCAAAAAAAAAAAAGTAAAAGGACGGCGAATCGATAAAAAAACGCTTGGGACTTTAAAATTCCTTTTTATTCACACGAGTTCGAATACAATATCTTAAGGTGGGTCCACACTGAGCCACCGAAAGCGAACGCATGAGTACACATGTTTGCAATCCAAGTTTTCTGGTGTGTACGCTGAAGAAACATAAAAAAACATGCGCGTTCGCTATGTTTGCTTTCATAATCACGCGTGCTGCACAGGCGTCCGTAGATATGCAAGCAAACACAAGCGAAATTTTTTAAGTGTGGACGCCTTTTGAGAAGGCGTCAATCAGGTTTCCTTGCATTTGCATGTTTTCCATTCAAGTTGGAAAATCTGAGCGAATGTATATAAAATATGGCGATTCGTGTTTTCTACCAATTTTCTATACAAACTTCGGTAAATTTTGAATTTGAACCCTCATTTAACTCGTATACATGTCCAAGGAATCGATTGGTACAGCGTTTCCTACATGATATCAAAACAGCCTTTTTTTTTTTTTTGGTTGATTTATTAATGAATCACAGTATGCATATAAGTAAAGGCTCAGTAATTGCAATTATAACTTCATTGTCCGATATATTGAGCAAAACTGACAAAAATTCATATGCTGGAGTCGCTATAATTTCACAATCGAAATGAAACTCAGGCACAGGGTATAGCACACATTCGTTCTAATTTCCTTGACGTACACACTCGGCAAACTTGTTTGTTTGTTTAGGACTTTAGGGTTTTCTTCTTTGTTTGTTTAGGGTTTTTTAATTACCTTCGCTAAAGATTCGTGAGGCGTCCGCACTGCTTTTCGTAGAAATTTATGTTCGTTCACAACTTGTTCGTTCTTGCTTCCACATTTGGCAGCAGCACGGAACAAGAGCACAGAGTATAGAACAGATTCGTTCGCGTTTGAAACGCGTACACATTAAGCGAAAACTTGTACTCGAACACATATGTTCGCTTTCGGTGGCTCAGTGTGGACCCACCTTTAGATCGTAGAAGAGAATCGACCGAATGCTTCTAGTTCCGAAAATGGACTGCTCGTTTTTTATTGTTTCATTGACTTTTATTATTTCCCAAAAAATTAATTTTGCTAAGCTAAGCGGCGGGCGCATTCACCGTGTTACCTCAAAGACGCTGATGTTGCGTTGCGACGTTCTCACCTGAATTCTAACGTTGCATCGCGACGTTCTTACCTGGATTATATTGCAACGGGTCAACGAGTTGATCACGTTGCAATACCTTATGGACTTTAGCATGAATTTAAAGATGGGAATTTGGTTTTAAAAATTAACATGAAATTATGAGTTTATATTATTGTCCCTTTGAGGATTTCGTTACCAGTAAAAAACCCCGATGTTTGTTTAGTACAAAAAATTTTGAAGAAACGCGGGAACACGGTTTTTGTTAAATGGCTTGGTTTTTGTTGGACTAGCTTTATAATATTGCGTAGGATCACCCACCAAATATATAATTATGTAAACACTCTTTAGTCTTGTAATTCACTGTTTATATTTATGATAAAGAAACTCATGTACATTCACTTCTTACTTAATTAATTTTAATCTCTGATGAATTCAATCTCTGATGACAACTTTTCACTTCGACTGATCGCATAGGAATGGCTGCCGCTAAAGATACTCTGGGCCGGTCTCTGTTCCAGTTTTTGTGGCATTGCCAGATCCCCTCCGAACATCCATTTGTGGCCCAAAGTTCTTCACCAACACTCCCTCCCTTTGGGCCATCATTTAGTTTTGTTTTCTGTAAATAAATCAAAGATAATTAAATTTTTACTCTAAATTATTACTCCGCTAATATTTTGTCTCTGAGATATATATGACTCTGTAGGGGCAAAGTTTTAGTCATAATGTCAGCCTCATTTTCAAGAGATGGCACCCATTTTACCCTAATTTTTCCCTCTAGGACACACTTTTTCACATAATCGCCATGGGTATTGGCCATGTGAACTTTTTTCCCTTCTGTTTCTCGGGTTTTTAGTTTTCTCTGAATTTCATCCGTATTTTCGTCAAAATTCTTCATTTTATGAGATCCATCCATTTCTGTGCTCTTTCCAGCAGAAATATTGTCACACCTGATTGTAACCGGATAGAATGTTTTTCCTGTTATGTCTCTGAGAGCTTTGTCCAGTGATACTATTTCCTGGCAAGCATCGCTCATTGCCAAGTATTCTGCCTGGCACGTAGATAGTGTCACATAAGCTTGTTTATGACTCCTCCACGCTACAGTGTATCCAAACAATTTAATGATGTATCCTCCGGTGGACGTTGGGTCATCACAGTCTCTGAAATTCGCGTCTGTGAATGCCTCTAGTTCTTCTCCGCTACCTCTGTATGTCAATCCTCTGTGTGCTGTTTCTTTAAGACATCTGAGTACTCTCTTTACCTCCGAACAATCTCCCTCCGTAGGTGAGACTTGTCGTCTAGCCAAGAAATTAACCGTGAATCCAATGTCTGGTGTGGTTGCTCCAGCCAGGTACAGTAAACTTCCTATAGCTTCTCTGTACGGTTTTTGACATGTTTCTCTGTCCTCTAATTTCTCTGGATTTCGGTTCCTAACTTGTCTTGTTATCATTGGAGTCTTTTGCGGATTTATTTCTGCATTAGTGAACCTCTTTATCTGGGGGCACGGCAGTGCCCCCGCCAAGTCGAGCAAGCACCGCCGTACCATCCTTTTCTCGAAGCAGTTCAGGCCATTTTCGACCCCCCTATAACTTCTTTGTCTTTGTGGATAAAACTAGAAGCCTGAATTTTCAGTAACCAAGCAGGCATTGTATAAACACGGTATGTTTCAAATTTCATTCAATTTGAACCAGTAGTTTAAGAATTATAACTAATCAAAGTTTCTTAATTTTGTCACTCAGTGACTGACCGATCATCAAAACTCTAAGGTACTTCTAGCATACCTACAAGCTCCAAATTTTGAACACAGTTATTGTTTAGTCTACAAAGGAAGAAAAAACTGAAAAATCCCGAACTTTCATTATATTTAATGAAAAATAATGATTTTATTAAAAATTACGTTCATTCAAAAAATAACGCATGCGCTTGTACTCATGCTTGCCACTGGCCGCGATTGAATTTTGAAAGGATGAATGTAGTAGGCTATGAATCGTTCCGCCAAGTCGATTAGTTTATTCAAATTTTGAATTTGAGTTAGCGTTAAACCCATAGAGGAAGGAAAAAAAGGAAAAATCCCGAAATTTCATTATAGTAAATTAAAAATACATAAAGGCATCTGAGAAAAATCAATAGAGACAGGGAGTGGGCTTTAAAAAATCAGTAGCTGACGGACAAGATATATTAATCTCTAAAAAAAAAAGCAGGATGACCTACAAAAAGAAATGAGATCCCATCAAAAACATAAAATGTAAAAAAATGCCAAGTCTCGCAACGCAGTTCTTCTGCCGTAAAAAGTTGTGAGATCTTATATAAAACCAAGTCAGTTATATTAGTTAGTGTCTATGGTAGCACCAATTCAACAAGTTTGTTATAAATTGTTATCTAATCAATTACCTATCAACATTTATAGTGATCGTATCAATATTACACTTCTTTATTTCTATAAAAATTATAATTACTTGGCAATTGCACGGTAACATATTCTACTAATTAAAATACTGGCCGTGCAATTGCCAAGTAATTATAATTATTATAGAAATAAAGATGTGTAATATTGATACGGTCACTATAAATGTTGATAGGTAATTGATTAGATAACAATTTATAACAAAGTTGTTGAATAGATGCTACCATAGACACTAACTAATATAACTGACTTGGTTTTATATAAGATCTCACAACTTTTTACGGCAGAGAACTGCGTTGCGAGACTTGGTATTTTTTTACATTTTATGTTTTTGATGGGATTATTTTATTTGTATATTCCTCTTGACTTAATGTTAACACTCTGTTAACTCTGTCTCTGATAATTGTCATACCCAGAAATATCTTACGTTCTCCAAGGATATTCATTTTGAACGTCGAACTTAGGCTGTTTTTAATTTCGTTCAATTTTTCTGGAACATTGCTAGCCAGGATGATATCATCCACATATAGTACCAGCAGTGCCATTTCTCCATTGTTCCTCCACGTGAACAAACAAGGATCGTTGATGTCTCTTTCCAGTCCCAGTTTGTCCACTACCTCTGTAAACCTCTGATTACATCTCTTGGAACTTATTTTCAGTCCATAAAGTGTCTTCTTAAGTTTGCATACGAATTTGTCTTTGGTTTCTGGGTCTACTTCTAGTCCCTCTGGAATTTTCATGTAGACATCGTCTTCAAGAATACCATTGAGAAAGGCTGTCTTTACATCAAGTTGTACAGCATCTAAGTCATACTTATTTATGATTGCTAGAGCAGCTCTGATGATTGGTAGTCTGGACACTGGCGCGTATGTTTCTCTTAGTTCGTATACATTTTTGTCTTTAAAACCTCTGATAACCAACCTGGCTTTATGTTTCAGTTGTTGGTCCCCTCCTGCTTTTGTTTTGAAAATCCATCTGGAGTCTATCAGGTTCCTCATATCCTCTGATTTTGGAATTATTTCCCACACATTGTTTTCTTCCATTGACTGTAATTCATCTCTGATTGCTAATTTCCACTCTTCTCTGCTACCAGAAGATATTGCTTCTTTGTATGTGGCAGGGTCTTTTTCATGGTGGCCAGGTTCACATAAGCTCCCTCGTCTGTAACTTTCTGTTTTTCTACGTCTGTGCAGCGACTGATCAAGAGTTCTTACCACCCTAGGCTAATTATGAGGACGCGCCCCCGCCAGGTGTGTTACGGACGGCCTAAAAAGTAGTAAGTGAGTAGAGTGGTAGTGTGAAAATTTTAAAATGGTTCATACTACCTATAAAAGTTTTCAGATCAATCTGCAAGCGAAACTAACGTTGTCCTTTAATCTGCATGACATTCAACCTTAGCCTTAGGGTGGCAAACCATTTTTTAAGCTGACCGTACATAAAGGCAAAGTACATCACGCATTATAAGACCAAAATCATGACAAGTGACTGCAGGCTACCAAGTAGAAAACCAAATCCATGTCGTGTTTGGCCGCATGACTTGTATTGGCTTAGTTTCTATAGACAACTTAGTTGCCATTGCCATTCACCATGAGCGTGGTCATCTAGTGTGTGAAGTTGCTTCGACTTGAGTATTTTTTAAATATTTACACTTCTGTTATTGTTAAAAAAAAGAGGAGAGGCATCATACAAGTGAAACATTTTTGCAACTGATTAATGATTTATTTGAAAATTATAGTAATTAAGTAATTATTATTAGATTATACAAAAGTCCTTTTTCGTGCTTTAGCGTTTGCAAATCTTTCCACAATTTTTTCAAATTTAATAGTTTGTAAAAAATCACTTTCTATGTACATTAGCGAAAGCGCTGTAAGTTTTTGCTGGCGGAGTGTGGAGCGCAAGTAATTTTTTACTCTTTTAAGTGCTGAAAAAGATCTTTCGCCGCTGCAGTTGGTAACACTCATTGTCAAAAAAATTCTTAATATTATCTCCACATTCGGGAACATGCATGAAATATTAAAACTTTTTATTAACTGCAACAAACCCGTTGGGGTTCTGAGAGAAATAGAATGCTCGGCCTCGGTGTCAGATTTTAAAAACTGCGCCAAATGGACGCATTCTTCTGCAAAGGTTTCTTCTAAATCAGTGGCATATAAAGGGTGTTTTTTTAAGAGCTTGTGGATTTGAATTTTAAATAAAACACATACAAATTAGAGAAATGACCAAATTTTTTTTTTATTTGTTAGATACTTCTTTGGCATTTAACATTTGAAAACAATTTCGGGCATATGGCCACCACGACTATTTCTCACAAAGGTCATTCTGGATGTCCAATTTTCAACCACTTTTTCGAGCATTTGGGAGCGTATCTCACCAATAACGCGTTCAATGTTGGTTTCCAAAGCGTCAATAGTTGCTGGCTTGTCGGCATAAACCAATGACTTGACATAACCCCAAAGAAAATAGTCCAATGGTGTCAAATCACACGATCGTGGAGGCCAGTTGACTGGTCCACTTCGTGAGACAATGTTGTCGCCAAAATGATTCTTCAACAAATCGATTGTTTTGGTCGCAGTATGGCATGTGGCACCATCCTGTTGAAACCACAAGTCGTCAACATCAATGTTTCGAAGTTTTGGCAACAAAAATTCGTTGATCATTAGGTACTCTGTACCGGTTGCCACTGACGGTGACGCGTCGTCCTTCCTCATTTAAAAAAAAAATAAGGACCGATGATCCCACCGGCCCAAAGACCGCACCAAATAATACTTCTTACTCTTGTCGGTGGCTTTGCATCCAATAGCGTAAATGTAGACCGAAATTTGGTAATTACGTTACTTATGGTGATCTCGGATGGACGATTATGCGCACCATAATGTTCACGAAGTGCTCTATATAAACATTTTTAACCGAACACTGATTTTGAAAATAAATTTCCACGATTTGGAAACGTTGCTCCGGAGTCAATTTATTCATGATGATTTGCCAAACAATACTGAATACAAATGTCACTTTGAAGTGCCAAAGTTACTATCAGTGAAGCGCGTAATCCCTATTGAAAAAAAAAACCTCCTAAAAAAACACCCTTTAGTTGTTTTAACTCCTTTGCTTTGCTTCTAATAAATTCACTGTCGTCTAGTTCATGCAGTTTCCATAAGACACCTGTTGGGGCCTATAAGAGGCACCACTGAATGCGGTACTGATTCAGCAAATGGGAAGAAGCGAGGGGATGTCAAAATAACAAGAAGATCGTTTTTTATGGAAAAAATAAATTTTTTATTCAAAGATGTATTCTAAAAACCAAACCAAAAATTCCTTATCCAATATTTACAAATAAGTTAGTCAAAACAGAATAAAACAAAATCAACTACAATCCATGCAAACAAATAATTAATTTAAAGATACAGAAGCTATATACAAAGATTAATTCTATAATGACATGATTATATGTCTGGAATTAGAAAGAAATCATGCGTTAGTGAATTTTGTTATATAGAAATAGTTTTCAATGTGTCTGCTGTAAGTATGTGTAGTATGGTGTGTAAGAATGGAACAGAGAAGAAGGGAAATTTATTAGTCTCTAGGAAATCCTATTGACAATAAATGTGAGGAGTGCTTAGGAAAGCCTAAGGATGTAGGAAAGCCTACTATGAGGTAAAGGAAAGCCTTTACTTGTAGGAAAGCCTGCGGTGAGGTGAAGGAAAGCCTTTAGATGTAGGAAAGCCTACTATGAAGTAAAGGAAAGCCTTTACTGTGTAACCGCCGAAAATCCAGCGAATGAGTGACCACTTGTTTGATATCAGGAAAGCCTGATAGTGTAGGAAAGCCTACTGCTAAGTAAAATAAATCTCTTACTTACTTGTTGCTGGAAAGCCAGCTCATGATCGACTGGTTGATTGAGCTTCAGCCTCCCGTATTTATACTAGGTCAGGCCAATGATGGCTGCCATGACAGCATAATAAGTGTTTATGTGGCCATAATATTGTTTGGTGGTTCTCATGACAGTATAATAATCTATCAGACTTGTGTTGTGGTAACAACATCCTGCCACCTCGACAAAATGTTGATACAAAATGATACGAGAGAATATTAACTTACGATTCCTTGATTGCCATTTAACCTTAAATTTACCACTCTTTTGGACTTTGATGAAGCGGATGGTATCGATAATATCTGCTTCGTTTTCTGTTGTAGATATCCAAAACACTTTGATTTTTCCTTCTAGTGTACAAGTTTTGACATAATCTCCATGTGTGGATGCCATGTGACTTTTCTTTCCAGTGCTTTCACGCTCTTCTAAATTTCTCTGAATAGTTGTTAAGTTGCCGTCAAAATTTTTCAACCGATGATTTCCATCCATTTGAGTACATTTTACTGCTGATTCATTATCACATCTGATAGTTATAGGGTACATGGTTTTTCCCACCATGTCCCTGATAGCTTTGTCTAGTGAGACTAACTCCTGACAAGCATCGCTCATTGCTAGAGTTTCAGCTTGGCATGTTGATAGTGATACATAATTCTGTTTACGGCTTCTCCAGGCAATAGTGTCTCCATACAACTTAATCACATATCCTCCTGTAGATGAAGAGTCGTTACAATCCCTGAAGCTAGCATCTGACATTGCTTGTAGTGTATCTTCTTTTGCTCTGAATGATATTCCCAAACTCTGAGTACCTTTTAGATACCTAAATATCCTCTTAACCTCTTTCCAGTCATCTTCTGAAGGTTCCAATTGCCGTCTTGACAGATAGTTCACAGCGTAAGAGATATCTGGTCGTGTTGCTCCTGCTAGATATAATAAGCTTCCTATTGCTTCCCGATAAGGAGCCTTAGTTCGTTTCTGATTTTCATCTGATTTACTTTCTATTGCATTTTTAACTTCTGTTTTCTTGACCTGTCTGGTTACCATTGGTGTTTTCTGGGGTTTACAATCTATCATGTTAAATCGCTTAAGACATTTTTTAATATATTCTGATTGAGTCATGACCATCAAATTATTTGACTTATCTCTGTATATTTTCATACCTAGGAAATTCTCTGGTTCTCCCAGATCCTTCATCTGAAACACTGAGCTTAGTTTTTCTTTCACTTCTGACATTTTCTGTGGGAAATTTCCTGCCAAGATCACGTCGTCTACATATACTAATACTATGATCATTTTTCCATCTTTTCTCCAGGTAAACAGACAAGCTTCATTAATGGATTTTTCCAGTCCTTCTTTAAGCAGTTCTTCTGAAAATCTTCATGAAGATATTTTCTTCCAAAGTTCCATTTAGAAAGGCAGTTTTAACATCCATCTGACACGCTTCAAGACCATATTTATTTATTATCGCAAACACCGGTCTGATTATTGGCAACCTGGACACCGGTGCATAGGTTTCCATCAATTCATACTCTCTAGTGTCTTTAAATCCTCTGATTACTAATCTACCCTTATAAGTTGTTTGTCGAGATTCATCTGATTTTCTTTTGAATACCCATCTGGAATCAATAACTTGCACCTTTTCACCATTTTCTGACACAGTGGGTTTGTCTATCAATTCCCATACATCATTTTCTTCCATGGATTTGAGTTCCTCTTTAATAGCTTTAGACCATTCCGACCTTTCATCTGATTCCATAGCCTCTTTGTAATTTGCCGGATCTTTATTAATTTTTGCAATAAACGCGTGTCTCAACTCATCTTCTGAATTTATATAATTTTCTGAATCATTGTTGGAATTGATTACGTTGATTTTGTTGCTTGTATCTTCTATCAGATTTTTCGTAAGCGCTAATCGTAAGTGTGTCCAAGTTGGCCTATTCGTTTTGGCCGTTCTCTCCGGGTTTTTCCGCTTCTTTTCTGGAATATTGATCCCGGTTTTATCATCTGACTTTCTTTTTCTGGATCTACCTCTCTTTGGCTTACTTAGTTCTTCTGATTCTTTTATATTTGAATATTTTTCATCACTCTTTGTCTCTTCTGAGTTTTCTAGCCAACTTACATCATTAATATCTTTCATTATTTCAGGAATTGCTTCTTCATCTTGTTCTTCTGACTTGGGAAGATACACATCTTTATACACCATCTTTTCATTAAATCTTACATTTCTTGAAGTAATGAATTTCTTTGATTCTGGGTGCCACAACACATATCCAGTTTTGGTATAGCCAACCATAATTGTTCTGATTGCTCTTTCTGCAAATTTGGTGCTTGGAAAAGGTATTTTAGCGTATGCTATGCACCCAAAACGTCTGATTTTATCTAAATGAGTATGAACATTTGGACTAAACTTCTGAATTGGTAACTCAAATTTGATAGCTATATGTGGAGTTCTGTTGTATAAATAGATAGAGACTTCTGAAGCTAACATCCACATGCACTTTGGTAAACCAGAATCTATCATTAGTGCTCTAATTTTCCATTGTAGGGTTTTAGACTTAGACTTAAGTCTTTCTGAAGTTCCGTTGTGTTCAGGAGTGTAAGGGGGTGCAAAGTCTTCTTCAATATTTTCTTTTGACATTACTTCTGCGAATTTTCCCCCGACAAATTCCTTAGCATTATCTGTTCTGATATAATTTACCTTTTCTTGTTTATCTAGCAAATTTCTCGCTGTTATTAAGAATTTTTCTAAACAATCCCCTGCTTCACTCTTATTTTTAACAGGGTATGCTTTTGCAAACCTTGAGTAATCATCAACAAATTCTATTATAAACCTATTCCCACCAGGATATGTAGCCGGTTTTATAGGACCCATAACGTCTGTATGTATCCTGGCTAAAGGTCTAGCAGCTCTTAGTCTGGTCTCTGAATAGGGTAGTTTTTCCATTTTTGCTTTAATACAAATTTCACAGTCTGATATATTCTCACCAAATTTGACATTCTTCAATATGTCCTCTGATTTCTGAAGCTTTTTCAAATATTTAAGAGATACATGTCCCAACCTAATGTGCCACAACATTGAACCCTGAATTTTGTTTTTACATTTATTCATAGACTCATTGTTGGACCCCTTATTTATTAAAAACTCTAATTCCTTCTCCTTACTCTGATCTAAATTTATCATTCTGTAGTCGATGAATTCATCAGATTCAATATTTGTTTTCTCTGAATTATTTTGTTTTTCGGTGCTTTGGACTAACTCCCCATTCTCCCTCCCAATCTCAGCGGGAATGTTGCCCTTATTGATGTTACTGTTTATTTCCATTATATCCGCCGGAGATTGTTCCAGGAGTTCTTCCAAAGTGCCAATTCGTGCTTTACACGAGTACATATCATATTTTTTCTTTTCACTTATCGAGTCACCTTCTGATTTTTCTGCAATTAGCGTGATTTCCCAATTTGGTTTTTTGTAGTTTCCCTTCAAATATTCTGTCCCTGTTGTTTTGTCAAATATTAGTAACCTCTGATTATCTAGGTAAATTCCTAAACCTACATCTGCAAATCGTCTGAGTGAGATCAAATTGTCCGACACTTCATTTGCCGCTAACACATTTGATAGTTTTATAATTTTCTTTTTGTCTATATTTGATTTCATAAATAGATCCCCTCTGCCATCAACAATGATGTTTGCAGATTTCTTTTTATTAGCACTCTTAATTATATCCCCATGACTGATTTTGAAATTGTGTAAGTGTTACTACAGTTGACAATGTGCTCAGTTGCTCCTGAGTCAGCAATGAATGTAATTTCATCGTCTGATATAATCTTACTCTCTGAATTACTCTGAATATTATGATTATTACCTGCACTGTAAGCCTTAAATCTTTTATTCATCAGATGATTTTGTCCTGACGTTGTTGCTTTAGCCTTTCTTTTCGTAACACAACCATTGTTACCTCTAAATATGCCTTTACCTCTACTTTTATTATGATTTTCTCTGAATAATCTATTTCTACTTGTATTTTCATTGTTTACACTTTTGTAATGTTTGTTATACGGATTTTTACTTATATTTTTAACATACACGTCTTTTGGATGTTCCTTATTCGGGCAATCATCCCCTTTGTGATCTGCCACTCTCTGGCAGTAAAAACAATACCACATCTTATATTCCGATAGTGGACACACTCTAGCTACATGCCCAAACTTGTTACATCTGAAACATTTTGGTCCCTCTATTTTAGTTGCCACTCTGACCTTGGCTTCCTTCTGACCTTCTGGTTTTAATTCTGATTCCATCTGTAATACATATTTTTTAATTTCATCTATAGTCATATCTGTGTATTTAATTTGTCTTTTAGCATAATTTATTGTTACTAAGCTATTATATACTTCTGAAACAGCTTTATAAAAAGCTGATCTTTTCTCTTCTTCTGTCAGAGTTATCATATCTTCACACGTATCATATTCTCTTATAATATTATCAAATTTGTCACAAAAATTATTGATACTTTCTTTCGGTAACATTTTTACACTATATAATTATTGGAGTTATCAATTATAGTATAGAGGAGGCAGGAAGGTGTTGTAAATAATAAAATAACACAGAACACACATGTCGGCACATCTTAGTTTTATTATGGGCTCCTATACACACTAGAGGTGCTCTCGCTGTGCGTGAGCACAAGGGACTGACTCTAGGCAAAGAATATGGAACCTTGTTACAAAGAATGTTCACTCTAATTCTGCGACGCAATTTACCCCCACCATGGACAATTTTCAGAAAATTACAACAACAAAATGCCCATTAGCCGAAAAGAAAAATTCGCCGTGTTTGTTCCAAGTCCAAATCCCCATTTAAATCGCCTAATAATGAACAAGGACGGCAGTAGGGAGAAGTGCGACAAACACCATGAAGCGAGAGTTCACCTATTACGGAGCGCTCCTGCTCAAGCATTGCATTTTGTGAGACTATGTTGGTGCGAGGGCGCCCGTGCTTTTCGAATAGGAACAGGCAAAACGAAACTGCCGGACCACACATTGAAGGGGTACACGGATTCGGTTGTTTACGTTTTGTCATCATAGGATTTCTTAGGCGCTCCTGCTCAGCACAGGAAGCAAATGCGCTTGTATGGTGAGGCGCTCTTGCGATCGGTTTGACAGGGTGCTTCTTTTGGTTGGATTTTCATATTTCCTCTGCAAATCCTGACACCCTGTAACACTGTACCGATTTCTTCAGATTCCAAGCCCCGCCTCTGCATTGTTTCTCTCGTTTCCACCACAATACTTGAGCATGCTATCGACTTCTAGCAAAATCGTGGGGTTGGGAGGAATAACGGTACCAAGGTCACAAAAACTGAAAATCTAAATTGCAGGAGTGAACAGTCTTTGTAACGAAGGTTCCATAGTCTTTGCTCTAGGTGACGGGCACGATAAGTTCACGCGTCGATGTATATAAGTAGTGGGAGATGGTGTTGAGTCACCATGTATAATATCCGGCAAAGCTATTCCTTACACTCCCTCCCTTTGTCGATTATACATGAATTGCCAAAATAAGATTTTTATATAAAAGTCTGAACAAATTAATAAATTTACAAGAGAAGTTAATGATATCAATTTTGGTACATTTGAATCTATTAGACTAAATGTTTTCTTCTCTTTGTTTGCTGCTCAGCCTTTATTGTTCTGAAAACAAAAAGCATAAAAAACATTTTATATTAGCAATGTTGAATCGTCATTCAAACTTTGTAATAATACTAATAGTCTTATTTTAATCTTAATCAAGAGTTTTCACATTGGTGATTTTATTTGTCAAGTAAACATGAGAAGATTGAGGTAATGGTTTTGTCATGATATCTGCTAAGTTCTCTTCAGTAGATATCCATCTTACTTTTACTTTTCCTTCATCAACACATTGTTTCACAAAATCACCATGTGTATCGGCCATATGTTTTCTATTACCAGTATCTTCTCGTAATTTTAATTCTTTTCTAATTTCGTCTAAAGTGTGATCAAAAGTTTTCAACTTGTGACTGCCATCCATTTCAGTGCAATCTCTAGCGGATCTATTATCACACCAAATTGTTACTGGAAATAGTGTTTTGCCGATCATGTATCTAATTGATCTATCTAATGATATTAATTCTTGACAAGCATCGTTCATGGCGAGATATTCAGCTTGACAAGTGGATAATGTCACATAAGATTGTTTGTGACTTCTCCCAGCAATAACATCACCAAACAATTCAATAATAAAACCACTAGTAGATGTCGAGTCTTGACAATCTCGGAAACTTGCGTCTGTAAAAGCTTAAAAATTTTCACAATTAGCTGTACCTAAATATTAATCCCAGCGTAACTGTACCTCGTAAATATCTGAATACTCTTTTTACGTCATTCCAATCATCTTCACTAGGATTGACTTGTTTCCTTGCTAGATAATTCACTGCATATGCTATATCGGGTCTAGTAGCATTTGCGAGATACATTAGGCTGCCTATAGCTTCTCTATATGGCTTGTTTTATTTCATGATTATCATTCTGATCATCTTCGCTTTTATTCTTTTTATTTCTGTTACTGACTTGCCTAGTCACCATTGGTGTTTTCTGAGGCTTGCAGTCTTTCATATTAAATTTTTCTAACATCTTCTCAGTGTAATTAACTTGATGTACAATAATTTCTCTCTTATTTACATCACGCTCAATAGACATTCCTAGAAAATTCTTAGGTTCTCCCATATCTTTCATCTGAAATACATTACTCAGATGCTCTTTTATTTGCTTTAATTTTTCTAAGCAGTTGCTCGCTATAATCATATCATCAACATATAAAATGACGAATGCAACTTTACTTATTTTCCTCCAAGTAAACAGACATGGGTCATGTAAATCATTTTGCAAGTTAAGTTTCTTTATTTCCTCAGAAAATTTTCTGTTCCATTTCTTAGGACTTACTTTCAAACCGTATAATGATTTTTCTAACTTGCAAACTTGAGTCTGTTTTATCTCATGTGTAACTTCTAATCCATCAGGAATTTCCATGAAAACTTCTTCATCTAATTTTCCATTCAAGAAAGCAGTTTTCACATCCATTTGACACATATGTAAATTTTCATGATTCACGATTGATAAAGCTGCTCTTATCAATGACAATCGTGAAACAGGTGCATACGTTTCTTTAAGTTCATAAATATTCTTATCTTTGAAACCTCGAGTAACAAGTCTAGCTTTGTACCTGATAGTCCCATCGTTTTCAATTTTCTTTTTAAAAACCCATTTAGAATCTATTATATTGGGCTTCTTCTCGTTAGCTTTTGGTTGCGGCCTTTGAACCAACTTCCAAACATCATTCTCTTTCATTGAATCCAACTCTTCTTTGATTGCTTGCTTCCATTGCTCTTTATCATTGGAATTCATAGCTTCAGCAAAGCTTGTTGGATCTTTATGAACTGAGGCCAATAAAATATGACCTAATTCATCATCCCGTATCTCTTTAATTTCAGAGACTTGAGTCCATCGTGCAAAACTCGTATCTTCTATCCTTTTAGTTTTGCTTCTCGTCATTGGACCAGTATTGGAATTTCTTTCTACATTAGTATTCTTTGAAATTTTTAACTTTTTCGATCTGCCTCTTTTTGATAATACAGGTTTATCTGTATTGCAGATTTCTGAAGTCTCTTTCTCATTACTTTGAATGTTCTTTGTTTTCTCATCATCACTTGTGAAATGAATACACTCGTTGTGTCTTTCATTTTCATCAATAGAATCATTCAAATTTTCTTTCTTATAAACATCTTTATATACATATTTTTCAGAAAATCTTACATGTCGAGATTCTAAAAATTTCCTCGTACTCGGATGCCAAAGAATATAACCGGTAGATCGAAAACCAACAAGTACCGTTTTGATTGCTACGTTACTAAATTTCGATTCTGTTTTCGGTAATTTTACATATGCAATACATCCAAATCTCTTAACATATTCATAATTACATTACATTTCGCGTTTGGCGTGAATTTTAATAACGGAACGTCGTATTCAATAGATTTGTGCGGAGTAATATTATAAATTTGAACTGCCGCTTCTGCAGCTAATCCCCACATACTTGCAGGTAAACCTGATTCTGCCATAAGAGCGCGTATAGTCCTTTGAATCGTTTTATTAAATCTTTCCGCTACTCCATTTAATTCAGGAGTATATGGAGGACCGTAATCAGCCTCTATTTTTTCTCTTGATAATATTTCCGCAAATTTTCCGCTTAAATACTCGGTTCCCTTATCACTTCTTAAACGACAAACTTTTACATCTTTCCCAAGTTCATTTCGCGTTGTTATTAAATAATTTTCTAAAGCATTTCCCGCTTCATCCTTAGATTTTAAACAATATATTTTGGCTAGTCTCGAAAAGTCATCGATAAATGTAATTATATATCGTTTAGACCCTGGCCATGAAACTGGTTTAATTGTACCCATTATATCAGAATGAATCATATGTAATTGTCTTTCTGCTCTTCTTCTAGTTTGTTTGAATGGTAATTTCTCCATTTTAGATAAGATACAAATCTCACAGTCTTTAATCGAGTCATCAAATTTTACTTTTTCTAATTTTTTATCAACTTGCTGTAGCTTTTTCAAATAATTTAATGACGCATGGCCTAATCTAACATGCCATAGCATTCCTTCTTTTTGAATATTTTCCGACATTTCAAAAGGACTTTTTACAAACAATTCTTGTACATCATCAAATTTTTCTAATTTATCAACATCAATAGTTTTTAAATAATTCATTGCGATATAATTTTCTGACTCATTCATACTTAAGATGGATTCTTCTGAATTCTCCCTCCCAATTGCAGATCGCTCATTATTAATATACAAATTTGATTTTGAATTTTCTCCCTCCGAATTCAACAAAGCTATATCATCATTTAATGTCCGCAATTGATCTGAAGAATCATTTTCAGCGATACAGGCCCTGTAACTATAATTATAATATTCGTCTGAAGAATCTTTACTATTTTTAGGCTTAAAAACTTCAAATTTAACAATCCAATTAGGTCTTTCATATGTACCTTCAAGAATTGTTTTATTCGTGCTTTTGTTATAAACTCGAAAAATTTTATCATCAAGATACATTCCAAAACCTGCTTCAGCTAATTTTCTTAATGATAATAAGTTGTCAGACATATCTTTCGCTGCGATCACATTCGTTAATTTAATTATATTATTAGTCAAAGTGTTTTTAACATAAAGATTTCCTCTTCCATCTATTGTTATATCTGCGGAACTATTCTTATTCGCACTCTTAATTACACCATTTTGAGACTTTTTAAAATCAGATAAAATAAAACTTTTATCAACGAAGTGATCTGTTGCAGCAGAGTCTGCATTAAATTCAATTAACATCTTATTTACATGAATATTAGAGTCATTCTTACCTTCTTCGTATTGTTCATCATCAACAATTTCTCCGTCTTCAACGTACTTTGTTTTACGAGCCGACGGTTTAGCACTGGAACCTCGTCCTCTGTGCGACTGGCCTCTGGAACCTCGTCCTCGGCCACGTCCACGGTTTCCAGCACCACCTCGATTCCCTTGGCTGTTGCTTGCTGCTCTGTTGTTGCCAGAGCCTCTATTACTTCCTCGACCTCTCTTTGCCGGAGGTTGTTGAGCATCAGTGGAATCTTCTTCTTGCTGTCTCTTTCCTTGATATTTACTATCTTCGTAGCATTCATCACCTCGATGATTAGCGATAGAGTTACATCGATAGCAATACCAAAAATCGGTGTCCTTCAACTGACAGCTTTTCTGATGATGACTTTTCTTGTTGCATCTATAGCAGATAATATTGCTGGTCTTTTTAAATTGATGAGCCTTTGATGCAGACGGCTGGTTAACATCTGTTGCCTTTGTAGCGTCGTTATCCATTTGAATTCGGATCATTGATTGTCTCAAAAGCTCCATTGACATCTCTTGATTTGTCGCTGTCACCACTGCAGATTCAATTCTCCGAATTTCTGGCATGGCTCCAATGATTGATTGGTAAAACATTGAGCGCTTTTCTTGATCAGACAACTTCATTGGATCTTCGCTCAGCTCATGCTCTCTGATAATGCTGTCAAATCGCTCGAAAAATTTGTGAGCTCGCTCACCTTTTTCCATTCTTAGATTATAGAGCTTTGTCCTCATTGTTGTTGGAGTTGAGCTGACCTCGCCTTTTCTGCATTCCCTCAATTTTTTGATGATCTCATGAGGCTCAGTGATATGAAGAATCTTCTTGTGATATTCTTCATCTATATGATTAATAATAATATTTCTTACAAAGTTCTTTCTCTTCAAAATCATAGCAGTAGAAATATTAGTTGGTCCACTAACATTTAAATCAATCAAGTCCTGCAAATCCCAATTGATTAATTCAGTTTTCAGACTGTCAATCCAAACCGAGAAACTCGATCTAGATGTCAGCTTGTAATTGTTAAAATTACTAAATGCAGGCGGTAAAGGACCATTCATACTCGGAAAAGAGAAATTTCCGCGTATCAAATTATCAGCGTTCCATGTTTGCGATTCCGCTGGTTGTTGAATTGGCTGAGGAACTTGCTGACTCTGAGGTGGAACACTGCTCTCACTCATTTGCTGTTGCAAACGTTGAAGTCTCAACTTCTCCGACTCAAGCAGTTTTTTATTCAGTGAAGAGAGTTTTTCCACAACCTCTTTCATCAAATTCATCGTTGCAACATCAGTTTTCCCACTCTGCATAATGTGAGATGACAAAGCTTGAGAACTGGATATTGCATCTTGCATGAACTTCATATTCAATACAGGAGCAGATGTATTTATCATCGGAGTACTCCAGGTGGTACTTGTACTCGTTGATGTACTGGCGGAATTCATCGTACTTCCAACAGATGATACGATTATGCTGCTCGTATTCGTTAATACGCCTGTTGTGGTCCCATTTTCAGAAGTAACAGCAGTACTAGACTGCGATGTTATAGTTACTGTAAAATCGAATTATTAATTAATTATCTGGCTTTAATAAAAGAGAATTAATCAGATCTGACATTAAACATCTTATAATACATCATAATCTTCTTCTTTCGAAGAACTCTTTTTTCGTAAATTTTCTGTTGAATTTTAATTCACAGCAATCGTATTTTTCATTCATTATTGAATGGCCAATCATATTTGAAAATTATAAAACTCACCATATTTATTCATTTTTTTTTTTTTTTTTATTGATACTTCTTTATTTTAATTTATGGATTAGACCATAGGTCTCTAGCATAAGATACATAAATTCTTAAATCTAGATTTTAATAACACCTCATGCCTGTGCTGCGGTGCCTTATTTGTTCACTGCCTTGCTGCTGGTTAGACCTTGCTGGTGCTGATGGTATTCAGGGTGCTGAATGCACTATTCAGGTACCTCTTCTTAATAGAGCGTCGATAGTCCTTGTAGAGCTGGTATGCTAGGTTGACTGCTACTAGGATCGTCAAGATCAGGAGTAACATCTGAATGTTTCCCGGATTTACGTCGACTGGTTTGACGATGATCGAGTTTATGACCTCACCCGTGTTGGCTACTTGTTTAGTTTGCTTATGTCCCATTCTGACTGACGATTTGTGCGGTGGAGCGCTCAATTTGTATTAAGTCGATTGGGTCGATTCGCTTGAGTCTGCTATATTTTATTGGGATGGCTAGCGCGCCAGCCGACCTATTTGGGTGTTTACACAGACGATCAGCGTATTTTTTGGCAAGCCTTGCAGATTCGTTCTCTACCGTGTTGAGGTTCATATCTTTAAGTAGGTTGGCATTTCGGATATACCGTGGGGCACCTAGAATAGATCTTATTATTTTGGTTTGCGCTCTCTGGACCTTGGCTAAGTTTGAGGTTTTTGCTGTACCCCAGAGTTGAATCCCGTATGTCCAGATGGGCTTAAGGATGGCTTTGTATACGGTTATTTTGGTGTTTAAGTTTAATTTGGATTTTTTGTTGAGGAGCCAGAATAAGTTATTGTAGGCTATTTTGATCTGCTCGCATTTTTTATCGATGTGGGTTTTCCAGGTTAGCCTCCTGTCTAGGTGCATCCCAAGGTATCTGACCTCCTTTTTTAATGAAACGGGTTTGTTGTCGATGATGACGGGTTTGCAGGTGGATTTCTTTAAGGTGAACGTGATCTGCTCGCATTTACTCGCATTTAAGGTGATGCCCCATATCTTGGCCCATTTTGATATTAGGTCTGCGTGTGTTTGTAGTTCCCTGTGGGCTGTTTGGAGATTAGGGTGGGTGATTAATATGGCAGTGTCGTCGGCGAAGGTTGTAGTTTTGATGTGTTTATCTGTAGGAAGGTCTGCCGTAAATAACAGATATAAGGTTGGCCCTAGAACGCTGCCTTGGGGGACACCTGCTTTAATGGGGTAGATTTTGCTTAGATGTTCTTTGTATCTAACCCGGAAGGATCGATGTTGAAGGTAGCTTGTTAGAATGGCGTGAAATTTGTTGGGTAGCAGATTTCTCAGCTTGAATAACAGGCCTTCGTGCCAAACCTTATCGAAAGCCTGCGCAACGTCAAGGAATAGACCTACGCAGTATTTTTTGCTCTCAAATGCAGTTTGTATTTCGTTGACGATCTTGTGCACTTGCTCAATGGTACTGTGCTCATTCCGGAAGCCAAATTGGTGGTCTGGGATTACATTATTGGTTTTAATAGCCACTTGCATTTTAGCTAGGAGAAGCTTCTCAAATATTTTGGATAGGATGGGCAGTAGGCTGATTGGCCTATAGGAGTCTATTCTGGTTTTATCTTTGCCGGGCTTAAGGATAATAATTATTGTTGAGAGTTTCCAAGTCTGCGGGAAGTAGTTGAGGCGCAGAATGGCGTTGAAGATATGGGTTATGCCCTTAATACAGCTTATAGGAACGGCTTTGATTAGTTTGCCTGAGATTGCATCGTGTCCCGATGATTTCTTTGGGTTTAGTTTGGTGATTTGGCTATGAACTTCGTTGTAGGAAAATTTAAGAGGTTTGGGGCTGGGAGGAGGTAGGTCAGGGCTGATCAAATTGGCATCTGTGGTGATGGTTGGCTTGAAGACATTTGATAGGTACTTCGCAAAGGCTTCTGCTTTCTCGTTGGGGCTACACAACCAGTTGCCGGAGAGGTCTCTTATGGGTGTGTCCGGGATGATTGGCTTTTTGATGCGTTTTGTGGATTTCCAAATGGAGTAGTTGGTGTCCGGTAGATGATTCAGTTCTGAGACGAAGTCATCGATGCTTGCACTTTTTTCGGCTGCAAGTTTGTACTTGAGGTTTTTGGTGGCTGAGTTGAGAGCCGCTTTTGCTTCGGGGGATCTTGTTGCTTGCCATCTTGCTTTAGCCTTCCTTTTGATTTTAAGGAGGTCCAGAATATTTTTGTTGAAGTAGTTGGGTGATCTATCTGGGTGCTTGTTATCTGTGGGAGGTGTTGCTAGCTCCGCGCTCTCTTTGATGGAGTCGTACAGGTACTCTATCGCGTTGTCAATGTCATTTGCGGTCTTTAACTTAATGTTTGGGCAGAAGGACTTTTCTAGCAAATGTTGGTACTTAGTCCAGTTGGTTCTATTGTTTGTTAATGCTGCAGGGTTGCTGATGATAGTAGGTGTGCTAGCAATAGTGTAGATGGTAGGTGTGTGATCCGACGATAAATCTAGCATTGACTTGGCTTTAATCTGGTCCGGGTTTAGGCCTTTGCATATGCAGAAGTCAATTAAGTCCGGGATTTTTTTCATATCTGTTGGCCAGTAAGTTGGGAGGTCGCCCGCTGAGCAGCCCAGGTTATTGTTATAGATGGATTTGACTAGTTGTTTACCTTTTGTAGTAGTAAGCCGGGATCCCCACAGGGGTGATTTGGCGTTATAATCCCCGATGGCCACGAATCTTGGACCTAGAGCGTTGAAGAACGCGTCGAACTGTGGGGTGGAAATAGTCCCTTTGGGGGGGCAGTAGATGGCCACAATATTGGTGCACGACGAGCTTAGCTTGGTGCTGATAACTGTATAATGGATGTTGCTGAGTGTCTGGTTTGTTAGGCGATGATGTTTAATCCTATTTCTGACTAGGACTGCTGTGCCTCCGTGCGGTTTGTCCTCGGGGTGATTAGTGATGTGGCAGGTGTATCCGTGCATCTTGAGATTATTCTTGCTGGTTAGGTGTGTTTCGGAAATGAGCATGATGTCGATATTGTGGTTTTGGAGGAATAGTTCTAGCTCGAGGAGATGGCTTTTAAATCCGTTTGCGTTCCATTGTGCAACTTTTAGTGCATTCATGGCTTGACAAGTTTAGATAAAAGTTCGGTTTGTTTTAGGAGAATGCTCTGCATCTGTTGCATAGTAGCAGTTAGTTGTTGTATATTGTTTGCAAGGGACAAAAGGATTTGCATGGTGTTTTCTTGATATGATGAGCTTTGATTTTGGTTGGATTTTAGGATGTTTGCGTACGTGTTAGGATTAGTTTGGGTGGTTTGAGGGTTGTAATGTTCGGGCGGTAGGCGCGGTGATAGGAGTTGAGTTTGGGCAGGGGGGTGTGGGGCTTTGCGGTTGGGAAGATGTGTTTTGTGCTGGTTAATGGATAGGTAGACAGGGCAGCCTCTGTAATTGGCTGTGTGCTGTCCGTTACAATTGCTACATTTTTTCAGGCTTGGGTCATCCTTATTTTTAAGGCAGTCTTTCACAGGGTGGCATTCGCCACAGGCAACGCAAACGCTCGTTAGTTTGCAATAAGTTCTGGTATGCCCGAACTCTTGGCAATTCTGGCATTGGATTGGTGTTGTTCTCTTGTATGGCTCCTCAACTGTTATTTTACGTTGAAGCACATACCTAATTTCGTAGATGGGGTGGGGTTTGCCTTTGGGGGGTTTGCTATGCTATGTACTGTATCATTTGGGTGTCCGACTCGTCGTTTAGTAGAGAGTACCTGTTTTCAGATGTTGCTGTGAGAGGCTTAGGGATTTTTGCAGCTGTTGATGGCTTCGAGCTTGTGGGGCTGCGTTTGCGTTTTTCGCTGTTTACTAGGTTAAAGTACCTTTGGATACCTGTCTGGGCAGAGCCAGCTGACTTAGGTGGTTGGTTTTTGTTCGCCATACTTTCCATGGGTTGAGTGACCGCTGGTGACCCGGCTTGCAGGTTGTTGTTAGTCGTTATTTCCATGGGTTGAATGTCCGCTGCTGACCCAGCTTGCAGGAATTTTGCCATAATATCTGGGTCTTTCGGTTTGCTGGTCGCTGGAAACATAATTCTTGCCGCACTAGCACTTTGCACATAAGCACAATTGCGGAGCGCGTGCCCCGATTGCCCTTGGTTTTTGTTTGAGGTTTTTGATGAGTTTAGCAATTTTGCACTTCACTTGAGATTTCACTTTGCTGAGTAAACTTTTTGCAATTTTAGCCCGGAGCGCGATAATAGGTGCGTCCGAACAACTTGACTATTCGCAGCGGAATGATCTTTATTCATGAAATCATTAACCCTTTACTGCATGATATATTAAATAAGTGAAAAAAATTTTTTTTTTTAAGTTAATGGTTTTATTAAAGCTTCAAAATTAATTATAGATTTTTTTTTTTCAAAAAGTACCTCCGTTTAATTTTTTTTTTCAAAAACCTTATATGGGTTCGTATGCATGAAACCTTTAAACCCCTTGGACATATATGGTTTCGTATGCATACTAAGCAAATATGATAAGTGATATCAAAACCTTATTATATCTGACGAAAATTAAGTAAAAAAGAATTTTATACAAAATTATTGATGAAACTGAATTAAACAATTTCTCTTATCATTATAACATAAATATACCTTACATTTGGACACTTAGTATAGGTTTTCATTGAACAAACTTGACAAATTTGTCGATTTTTTTGCCACTCTGGCAAGTGTCCAATATTGTCAGTCCGCACAGAGGTCAGGGGTAGGTCTTGATGCTTTTCTGGAGCTTTTCTCATTTTCTTCCTCTGAGTTGGTGTCCCAGGGCTTGAACAAATTGATGGACTTCCATGGCGGCTCGTAGATGGTGAACCAGTCACTGAATTGGCCAATGGACGACCCCGTTTACGAGGAAGAGCCTTTCCTGCTTTGCGCAAGTGTTATAATTTTTAAATACGCTTGGAACCAAGCGTTTTTGCACCATAACCCCGCGCACACACACAAGCAATGAAACGTCGATCTCTTTATAATAATCTCTTTAATTATCACGTAAATCACACGGGAAATCAATCCCCAACCATATCCTCGTGCTTAATTAATAATCATGCTTGAGTGCATACGAAACCACATATGTTTAAGCGAAAATAGCGAAGAATGCATACGAACCCAGATATGGTTCCGAAACAATTGGTGTTGAAAATGGGTGAAATCGAATAGAAAGTGAAAATCTATTAAAGTGCATACAAACTAGAGGTTATGACACACAACAAAACATTTTTTTTCGCTCGAAAAACTCACCTTTTCACTTTTATTTCTTTTTTTAAAGTTCAGAGTCGCACGCACATGTAACCATTCACTGACAATGTGTGGAAAAGTGAGGTTATATCCAAGTGGCATGTGACCATAGACAAAATAGTAGCGTTTTGTTATTGCTAATGATATGACAAACAAACCCCATTAGGATTTATACGCCAATTTTTTAATTTTTTTAGAATAAATGAACTGTAAATATGTCAAACCATATATGGTTTCCTATGCAGTAAAGGGTTAAAATTACCACTTCCAGTATCAGAACCCTGTCCGTTCTGAGTTGAATTTTCTCCTTGATCAGCCATCTGTTCCAGGATTACAAGACAAACTTCATTAGTATATATATATATATATTTTTAATTGTTGATATACATAAATTCGTTTAACTTCAATTTCATAATTCTCTTTCAGAATATGAAATTACAAAAAAAAATAAATCACTACAACTGTATTTTAATTCTTACTTTTTCAATAAAAATGTAATCAGTACCAGATAATATTCTTGATACCAAATGAAGCAGTCTTGTGCCTCTGAACTAAATAAATTTAATTAGAGGCGAGAAATTAAATTCCCGAGCCTTGCATACTGCACATACACACCTCTCTCACGACATTTTACTCAACAAATTATTGCAGAAGTAAGTCGGATTTGGGTTGTACACGCATATGTGCAGAGCAGACAAGTTCATTCAAAATCTCTAGTCAATGCATGAATTTCCCTGAACACAAGTTCCACTCAAGCAATTGACCCCAGAACTTTAAATTTATGCTTAAAAAAAATATTAAAAATCAAGTCTCTCTGCAGTATGTGCCTTGCAAAACGATTCCACTGAAAGTAGGCAGTCTCGATTCGATTGCAAGGCAAATCAAAATTTTGACACCAAACTTTTTCCTTAAAAAAAATCAATTTTCATTTATATTTACAATTCTTGTACATACATAAAATTCACCGTTAGCATAAATTTTTCATTGAATGAATTCACAAAAAAACTTTATTGAATTAGAACATCTATTGATATTAATTTTAGCAGCATTCTAATATTTGAAATCTTACTTTTTATGTAATCGCTTAAAAATGAATGGGACCTTCATAAGTTATATAAAATGCACATCAACTTATATACATTCATGAAATCGTTAAAACTCCCTCCGTTTTGTGCAAACTTTATTCGTTAAATTTTTTTAAAAACGAATGACAACACTGTCGATCATTTGATTCAAGGAATCAATAATCAGACAAGAAAAGCCACAGTGCTTTCAGACACAAGGTGTCCAATTGCACCACAAAAACCCCGCCAACACGCGTACGCATACAAGAGAAAAAGCCAAGACACACCGCCAAGCCAACCTGTGCAAGCCAAAAAAAAAATTTTCGTGAAGAGAGTCCAAAGAGAGAAGAGTGTTAGTGTCTTATGTGAACGAGAAATAATTAAAAAAAAAAATATACTCGTTTTGGCGCCAATAGCCCGCACTTACTCGGCCGGCATGATCCCAGCTCCCTCCCCCACACGCAGCACACACACCAGCAAAGCATTGCTTGCCTTCTCTTTGCGTCACATTCGCCCGAACTTCATGAATGCTTTCATTGCTCGAATTATCGATACTCTTTCTGTTTCTACTACGTATAATTCTTTGGAACTTTTGTTCGATTTCAATTCTCGTGCACTATAGATTTACATTCAAAAAAAATTCACAACAATTCGAACAATTTACAACATTGAAAAAAATGTTATGCACATAATGTGCAATTCTTTAAAAATCGTTCAACTTAGTTCGTTGATTAATCATGCTTCTTTGTACTTACAGTTTTTCCTTGGAAATTTTAGCACGTATACTCTTCACTGCACTTGCACAAAAACTCGAAAAACACAACGATGTTGCTGCTTCGACTGCTAGTACGAAAATGCGCTGTACAGACGCAGCCGCAGCCACCGAACCCTAAGAACTTTCCAAAACACATATGTACTGGAAAACTCCCACGTGCGCAGACCCGTCTAATTACGACGCGTAGGCCCTCCGAGCTTTTGCGGATATAAACCAGTGCCGCAGCTGGCCGTCACAAAACCGCAGGACACCCTCCTTCCGACCATCTTTTCGTCGCGACAAGATTTATGAGAGGACCCCGTGTACCCTTTGCTTAAACAACATGCACACACTGCAAAAAAAATGCACTATTCCGCAACGCACGCTTTTCCTCTTTTTCCCATCGATACTTCGACGCGGAATATGTCTAAAATAAAATTTCCGGTCGCTCCTGCCTCCGTGTTCGAAACCACGCTCTGCTGTGGATCGGAACCATGCTCTGCTACCATATTGGAGTTATCAATTATAGTATAGAGGAGGCAGGAAGGTGTTGTAAATAATAAAATAACACAGAACACACATGTCGGCACATCTTAGTTTTATTATGGGCTCCTATACACACTAGAGTTGCTCTCGCTGTGCGTGAGCACAAGGGACTGACTCTAGGTGACGCGCACGATAAGTTCACGCGTCGATGTATATAAGTAGTGGGAGATGGTGTTGAGTCACCATGTATAATATCCGGCAAAGCTATTCCTTACAATAATTGAGCCCTAACCGACGCAGCTGACACATTTGCCTCTGCTCTTCTGAATTCTCTAATCTTTTTAATTATTTGAACTGGTTCTCTAATATTTATTATCTTTTTGTGATAGTATTCGTCTACATGATTAATTATTATATCCCTTACTATAATTTTCTTTTTCTTTAATTCATCTGAACTGTATTCTGTACTTGATGGTATGATCTCTTGAATAAATTCAAGCAGATCATGTGTTTGCAATTCTGAAGTTAGATAGTCAAACCAAACATTCAGGGGCATTTTTTGAGTTAATTTATAATTCCTTTTAATATTGTATTTGTTTGAACTATTATTAGTATCCAATGTACGTCTGAACTCCCTGAATGTTTGACTCAACTCATCTATAACTTTTGATTGAGCAGTCACGTTTCCTTCTACATTTTCTTCTTGAATTGTATTCTCTGAATTTTCATTTTCACCCCCTCTGACAGTAGAGTTAAGGCACGTTATTTACCTCTGAACGTCTGGTGTTGAACATATTCGTCAAATTTTGGATCGAATCCGCCATTAGTTTTGCAGTTCTTTCCATGGATTCCGCCACATTTTTATTGGTTTCTGCTGCTGTTTTCATCATATTTACTGCCTCTCTAAGATCATTTCTCAGTCTTCTTTCACTCGGAGTAATTTGGCACATCAGTGGTAACCCTGGTGGCGTTAGACTGACCGTCTCATCTTTAAATTTTAAATAGTGCAATTATTCTGATTTTTATTTTATTTTATGTTTGGATTTTATTCACTCTTCTGATCTTGCTTTTTATTTCTTTATATACAGAAAAAAAACAATGCCCAGATCTGGTTTCTCTGACTTACAATTGCCTATATTCTGAATAAATAGAAACATTTACCTTTATCCCTTTTATCCTGGGATTTGTCCGAATCTCTTACGTGTTCCTCTGACATCTTTTTCTGCTAAATATTCCAAACATTTATTCGTTTAATATATATTTATATATATGTATATATATTGAGTTAGGGAAGCGAAAAAAAATATTAACTGCACTGCAAGTTAGCTTCCTATTCAACTCAAACCGGAACTGTTAGTCCTAGCAACACACACGTGCTCCCTCCCACTCCATGAATTGACGCACTGCAATCAACTCTAATGCGTACGAGGGGCGATCGCACACGCATGTATCTTTCAGACTGCACAGTTCTCGATTTTGTTTTATTTGTACAACCATGTGATTCCCATGCACTGCCTGTTCATCACATAGCTGCTTGTAAAAAATATCCTTTTGTTTCTATTTACTTCTGATTTTGTTTATTTTATAATAATATTATAAACAAACATACACTATACTACATTCCAATTTTTTTATTCTCCTTAGTTCAGTTTTCTTTCCCCACACTGTTTTACAAGTCACCGTCATGATAACTTGTTTTCCGAGAACGATGACGCCATATTTTTCGAAGAACCTTTATGACGCCACGCTTCGATTTACTCTGATATTTATTTTTTTAAATATCGTCTAATCTTCTAAATTTAATATAAGTTAACCATTTACTTACATATCTTCTGAATTTTCGTCTCTGAATTCTCCTTTGGTTGTTTTTATTAACAAACGTGCTGGACCTATATTAACCTGTTGGATCGTTTCGATCCTAAAGAAAAACAACACTCACTACACTATACTCTTATATTATTTATTAATCTCTGATATTATCAGAGAGAAGTAAAATAACAAGAGATTCCAATGCGAACAAATAAGAAATGTATGAAGAAAATCAACCTAAGCGCGATACCTCCAGGCTGGCCTGGAGACACTCACAAGTTCCACACGAGATGCCCTGTTCAATTACTTGAGCTCTCTCGTGTGGATTACTTTTCAATAGGAGTTGTGTGTTTTTGCCTCCTGGCATCTATATATGCTCTCCGATTCTGCGTACATACATACCGTGAGAACCAAAAGTGATGGCACACTTAGACATTTTATTTTTTACTTCCCACATTTTTATAACTGTAAGAGCTCAAGTAATCCAACAGTAATCCAACAGGGCATGCCGTGTGGAACTTGTGAGTGTCTCCAGGCCAGCCTGGAGGTATCGCACTTAGGTTGATTTTCTTCATACATTTCTTATTTGTTCGCATTGGAATCTCTTATTATTTTACTTCTCTCTGATATTATTTATTATAACAGTTTTAACACAGTAGTTAACTTCTTGTTCACAAAACAATAACTTATCTTCTATTAATCGCAATCCATAAAAAGCTTCTGACTTCTAGCGCGTTCCGTACACAAGTAAGGATCGGGCGCGAAAAACACACCGAGTAAAAGGTAAAAGAATAAAAGTGAAAAAGTAAAAGTGACAAGCAGTCATGACAAAAATTCATTAGGGTTGCCAGGCGCCATCCTTCTCCAAAGGAGCGCACGAAGCCGAACGACTCCACAAAAATGATTCGAATTGGTTTACAAATTGTCAAAGAAATTTGTTTTACACGTCAGATCATGTGTTACTTCTAACATGTAGATGGCGTGGTGGTTGTTATGTAGATTTTGCATTTGTTTTTAAGACTGGGGCTCCATTGTGAGTCTGCTTATTTTTGTTATGGGTCGAGTTAATATTGAGTTTTTACTTTGAATTTTGACTACTCGAATATTATTATCAGGACCCGGGAATGTCTTAATGATTCGGCCTAACATTCATTTTAATGGAGAGGTGTTGTGATCAGCAATGAGCACCAAATCTCCTACTTTGAAATTTGGTTGAAGCTGTTTCCACTTTGGCCTGTTTTGCAAAGTGTGTAAATATTGTGAAGTCCATTGCCTCCAAAATGAATTTGTCAGTGGTTAGATACCATTTGATGCCCAAAGTTTTTATACATTCATTGATGGAGAGATCGAGAGGATTTGTAATTTCCTTGTCTTCCATTGATACACAATGAAGTAGATCTGGGTGGTTAGCAGTCCATTTCCGTAAGTTAAAATTACCCAGAGCTAGGACCGATTTTAACTGCTGCTGGAGTTCGATACCCGAAGAGATATCGTGTGCTCCAGTTAATAGGTCATCGACGTAGAAGTCGTTACGTATTACCTTGGCCATTTCAGGATAATTACGTTCCTCGTCTGTTGCGAGTTGTTGAAGTGTCCTAATGGCAAGGAACGGGGCAGATGCACAGCCAAAAGTCACTGTTGTGTGCTGGTAATCTTTTAAAGGATCCTTTGGGTTGTCTCGCCATATGATCCTCTGGAAATGTTGATGTTCAGGATCTAGTAGTATCATCCTGTACATTTTCTCGATGTCTGCCGAGATGGCGAATTTATGCTGTCGCAAACGAAGTAGTATTGCCCATAATGTAGGTTGAATAGTAGGTCCTACAAGCAATTGTTCGTTGAATGATTTTCCGTTAGAGGTCTTGGCTGATGCGTTGAAAACAATGCGCACTTTGGTGGTAGTGGAACTCTCTTTGATCACGGCGTGGTGCGGGAGATAATAATTTGTGAGAATCTCTACCAAATGACGAAGATTTTGATATTCTTCTATGCAGTTTATGTAATCCATTTTAAGAGTGAGATATTTTTCAAATCTTTTCTCTAGCTGGAGGAACTGTTTAACTGCTAGGTTTCGAGAGTTACTGAGTTCGGGGCCGTTAGAGGCCCGAAAGGGTAATTGGACTTAATATTGTCCGTTGAGTAAACGGTGATGTGTTTTTTGATAAATATCTTCACATCTTTTGTCGTCTGGGTGGATAATAGTGGTAGATACTTCTTCCTGTTCCCAGAACCGACGTAGCTGCTCATCAAGGTTTGCAGTGTTATGAGCTTGAATAGTGAACGCCTTTGGGCTGAGTGAATTATCTTTTAATCTGCCCATGAGGATCCACCCAAGCTGTGTATTTTGAGCCGTAGGTTGTACGTTACTGCCCTTTATGACGCCTTTTTCGATGATTTGTGCGAAAATGTCTGCTCCAATGAGTAAATCGATGGAGCCGGGTGTAGCGAAACCAGGATCGGCTAGTTTTAAGTTTAATAGATACGTTAGTTCTGACGTATCTATTGATTGCGGCGGAGTATTATCCGTGATGTTGTTTAGAACTAGTGCTGTTATATTAGTTCTAAATGCGGTGGTGTTTGAGTGTAAAGTGAAACTGACTTGCGACTTTACACGTGCGGTTGGAGTGCAATCCAGTCCTGTGATTTCCATGGTTGCCGGAATCTTGTGGAGCTGGAGCTTTCTGACTGCTTTGTCAGAAATGAATGAGACTTGAGATCCCGAGTCGACTAGAGCTCGGAAGGAGTGCAATTCCCCTAATTTGTCGGGGATATTCACTATTGCGGTCGCAAGTAGTGTTCTTTGATGATTTCGATAAAAGAATGCCTTAGATTCCAGTACGGCATCATCTGACTTGCTTTTGACCGGCTTGTTGGAGGCTGGTTGTGCTCCATTGGTTTGTTTTCCCAGTGTTTAGGATTCTATGTGTAGAAGTGTGTGATGCTTCTTCTGACACTTGTAACATGTGTGCTGACTCTTACAAGCATTAGTGGGATGTCCAAGACTTAGGCAATTTTTACAAACTTGTAATTTTGTTGCTAAGTTTAGACGATTGCTGACTGCCAATTGCCGGAATTGTGGGCATTTGTGCAATGGATGATCCGACTTGCATTTTGGGCAAGCGGTGCTTGTAAGAAAGCATGATTGTATGCTCTTGGGAGAGACCTTGGCTATGCTTGGTCGAGCATTGTGTAGCGCCTCTAACGTTCGGAATCGTGCTTCTAGAAATTTGACGAATTCTTTGTAGGAGGGCGGATCGGTACGGTCTCCTTGCTCTTGTTCCCATTTGTAATGAGTCTCAGCAGGGAGCCGTTTGGTTAGAAAGTGTATGAGAACAGGGTCCCATGATTCGGTAGGTGATCCTAAACAGTGAAGCTCATGCAAGCTTTCTTCGGTTTCGTCTAACAGAGCCTTGATTGCTTGTGCGGATTCTGTTTTAATACTGGTTGTATTAAACAGTGTGGCTAGATGAGTGGTTATTAACACTCTTTTGTTATTGTATCGTTTTTGCAAGAATTCCCAAGCCTTCTCGTAATTGTTGTCAGTGACATCGAATTGTCGAAGTAGGCGTTCAGCTTCGCCTGTCACTGACGTTTTAAGGTATTGTAATTTTTGTACCCGTGAAAGTCCCTTCCCTTCGTGAATAATGGACCTGAATAAGTCATGGAAGGATCTCCATGTTGCGTAAGATCCTCTAAATTTGGGAATAGAGATTTTGGGTAGCTTAACCTCAGACCTGGGGGCCTATTCCAGAACTCGACTCGATCGAATTGCCCATCGAGAAGCGCAAATCGGTATTCCGTAACTCGATATCGAGCTTATTTCAGTGACAGTCGATCGACGATTTCGTCGACAGCTAAATGGCAGTCGAGTGTGCTTTGTGCGGTTGTGCTGTGAGTGTTTTTCGAATAAGTTTTAAGTATTTAATCCTTAAAAGTGTATCGTTTGGATTGTGGAACTATTTAATTACACTAGTTTACAATAATTTTGCCCCTAAACAAGTGATATATGGTTTCTATAGGATTTTTTCTGTAGATTAAAAATTCATAAAAGAAAATATCTTATGATATCTTGCTTCATACAGTTGGTAATGAATGAAAATTACAATTAGCGCACGTTCATGAAAAACTACTTCCCCGTTTAGTAAGAGATGGAATTTTTGTATTTCATACCATAAATCTAGCAAAGGATTTAGAATTTCATTTGAGCCATATTATGAGCACTTTTCACGTTGCATTATTTTTAATTCAATTCAATTCAATTATCATCAATTCAATATACTGAAAAAACGATTTGTTTTAGTTTTCATCCTATTTTTATCAAAAAAAGTGTCAATTTGGTCAGTGAAGTTTGCTGCACTTCATCTTTGAAGCAAATTTTCAATGTTTCATAGGGCCACACTTTTGGTTGCTCTCGATCGAGCTACATAATACGAAAATGAAATCGAGTCGACAAACCAACTCGACTCGAGTTCGCAATCGAGTCGAGTTCTGGAATAGGCCCCCTGATTTGAGTAGGTGACTGAGGTGTGAAAGTTTCTACTGCTTTGAATGTGTCTAACATTTCGTTTATATTGGAGACTATATCTATGTATAAGTTCTGTGAATCAGAATATGTTTTATTAGTTATATATTCATGCACTTCTAAAGTATCTTTTTGAATTATCTGCATATGGCCTTTTTGTAGTTGATCCCATACGGAATCTATCAACTTTAGGTATGTGTTGAGCATACCTTTGTTAAGTTGTTGGGGTGTCTTTTTAGACAAAGTCTCGGCCAATTCTTTGAGTTGCTCGTGTAGAGCATTCTGTTGACTTAATAATCTTTTAGCCATTTTAACTTCCTCGCTTTATTTTAAAGTAGACGTCAGGGACGCAACTTTGAATCCGAAGTTTTTCAGGAGGTCATGCGAAAATTCGGGATTGAGAAAACTCGCACTACCCCGTTGCATCCCCAATCAGACGGCATGGTCGAACGCTTCAACAGGACCCTGCTGAGTGCGCTCTCAAAGTTTACGGCAGAGAACCAGAAGGACTGGGACGTCTACCTTCCCTTCGTCCTGCTGGCCTACAGATCCGCAGTTCATCAGACCACGAAGTTGACCCCGGCTATGCTCAACTTTGGCCGAGAACTGCGCCTGCCGTTACAGCTTCTCACCGGCGAGCCACCTGAGGAACCTCCGGACCACCCCCGCGAATATTTACGCGAGCTCCAGCAACGCCTAGAAAAGGCTCACGATTTCGCCAGGAAGAAACTGCGAGCCGGCAGCGAGGTTATGAAGCAGCGGTACGACTTGTCGGCACGCGCGAACCCATTTAAGGTCGCCGACTTAGTCTGGCTTCATAACCCGAAGCGCAGGAAGGGGCGGTGCCCGAAGTTGCAGCGTGATTGGGAGGGCCCCTACCGAATTTTGGAAATACTGAACGAGGTGAATTACCGGATCACCAAAGACCTGAGGGACCCCCCCAGGAAAACCACGGTAATCCACCGAAACCGGCTGGCCCCCTATCACACACCGCCGGAAAGCAGCGCGGGGGGAAATTAAGAAAATCCCGAAAGAAAATAAGAAGGCGAAACAGATCAAGGAACGGAGGCGACAGAACCGACAACAAGAATTAGGACACGGCAGAACGAATAATAATAAGTAAATTAAAACTAAACTGAAATTAAACTAAATAAATGAATTAAAATTAAACTAAATAAATGAATTAAAATTAAACTAAATAAATGAATTAAAATTACGGAACCGAAGAGGAAATAAATAAATTAAATTCCGAAATGGGCTAATAAACGAAAAGCAAACGAAATAAACCTAAAACGCATAAATAAAAAACTAAACCCGCTTAAAACTACACATGAAAAAAAAACAAAATTAAAAATTTTGAAAAAAACCCACGACGGATGTAAACGTCGTAATAGAAAAAGGATTAAATAAAATTTTAAAGCCCCCCCGACTAAAGGAGGTAAGTAACCAAAGAAAATTCGTCGGGGGATGCCATTCCCTGCCCTGAATTAAGAATAGGAGAATATCAATTAAACACTACATACATTCAATATTTTAGTTCACTTCAGGGCAGGGAATGGCATCCCCCGACGAATTTTCTTTGGTTACTTACCTCCTTTTAGTCGGGGGGGGGCTTTAAAATTTTATTTAATCCTTTTTCTATTACGACGTTTACATCCGTCGTGGGTTTTTTTCAAAATTTTTAATTTTGTTTTTTATTTGAAACTTTTTAGAGATTTCTTACAAAATATTATTTTTTATCTGGCCAATGAATCACAAACACTTTACAGAAAACCGTATCTATTGGAAAATGGGATACTTTATACGAAAACACAAGTATTACTATTTTATATTTTATTTAAATTTACTAAAGGAAGAACACGTCTTAGCTCATTGAGAAATTTTACTAGACTAGAATTTCTTTTACCTAGTTGTGTCCTTACCCTATTCTACAGTATCTAAATCGGTCAAACCGTTTTGGAGATACTTGGCAACATTGGACTGGACAAACCACCTCTCACCCTAAACGCATATACCAGCTCCGTTCCGTCGTGGGTAAAAATCAGCGGCCCCGAAAACCCCTAAGAACCAAGTTTGTTGCAAATAGCACAAACTTTAAGGAGTTGACAATCCGACATCTTGAATTCATAAATTTTGACAGTTGGTTTGAAATCGGCGACCCCAAAAAACCCCCAAATATCAAGTTTGGTCCAAATCGCATAAACTTTAAAATTTGACAGTCCGCCATCTTGAATTCGTAAAGTCTGACAGCTGATTTGAAATCGGTGACCCCGAAAACACCCAAATACCAAATTTAGTGCAAATCCTATACACTTCAAAATTTGAGAATCCGCCATCTTGAACTCATAAATGTTCACAGTTGGTTTGAGATTGGCGACCCCAAAAACCCCCAAATATGAAATTTGGTCCAAATTGCATAACCTTTGAAATTTGACGGTCCGCCATCTTGAATTCGTAAATTCTGATAGCTCATCTGAAATTGGTGACCCCGAAAACACCCAAATACCAAATTTGGTGCAAATCGCATAAACTTCAAAATTTGACAGTCCGCCATCTTGAATTCGTAAATTTTGACAGTTGAATTGAAATCAGCGACCCCGAAAGCCCCCAAATACCAAGTTTGGTGCAAATCGCATAAAATTTAAAATTTGACAGTCCGCCATCTTGAATTTTGCAGCAAGTTAACACCGTCACATCTATCTAAGAACAATTGCCGATGAATCACAAACTTTTTACAAAAAACCCCATCTAAATCGGTCAAACCGTTTTGGAGAAAAATGGTAACTTTCGTTTGCACACACAAACAAACAACCTCTCACCCCAAACGCATATACCTTCTCCGTTCCGTCGTGGGTAAAGAGTGACGAACACTGGAACATAAAACCGCTTAAAACTAAACATGACACAGAAAATTATAAATAAATAGAACGGACACATTTTTTTTGTATAATTTCTATTTTGTGCTGGGCACGGCACTGCTTCCGATCGAATGATTTTATTATTATTTTTTGTTTCCCGGATTGAGCGAGTAGGAGGCGCTCATGCAAACCTCCACCGTTCCCGAATCAGCTGGAGTCGGTCGTCTCCCGTTTCTCTCCGCGTCGCGGGCGGAAATGCCAACGACTTCCAGCTGATTATGAGACAAAGAAAAAACGGAGAATCGCTGACTCACCTGGAGATCCTGCGATCCTGGGCTAACAACCCTCTGGCCGGTCCAGCGTGGAACCCGAAGCCTGAACCCTGGCCTTTTCCACCGAGCTGAGGGCAGCTCTACCTTCGAGGGGGGAGTAATTTTGCAGTCCCTGCAAAGAGAAAGAGAACGAATTACATACACTCTTTATTCGTGGGTTACTAACTTACCTCTTGCAGGGAAATATTTAGTACTCCTCCAGCCCTCCCCAAGCGCCTTCAGCGGAATTTAGACCAACTGAAGGTCAAGGCCGGAAGAGCAGCGCGGTCGTTGATCCAGCCATCTTTGATGTGACCGGCAAGTAGTGCAGACCGTGGGTTTTTTTTTTCCTTTGGCGATCGTTTCTCCTAAAAAGTTTAAGTAAAGATTAGAAAATTATAATTGATTGATTGTTAAATTGTGCTTGCAATAGTGTCCAGTTTTACTTAAGGGTCGAGCCGTGGTCGCGACAATAAAGTGCTGGCATTGATAAAACCCGGTATTCAATTGTGGGCCCCGAGTGTCGCAAGTGCCTCCCGAGCAACTTTCCAGGAGCGAAGTGCAAGTGCTGTACCCGAGCGAGACAAGGACTCAGGCGCGATTAAGCCCGTGTTGGCCAATCCCACGGGACTAAAGGTAAGTGCCGTGCCCTAGTCTCTAATAATAATCGCGGAAAGTGTACCGGCGGTCGGTCTATTTGGTGCCGGGAGAATCATCGAGTTGGGTGACAGAAACAGCTGCACAAATTTCGCAGCACGCAAAATTTGCCATCAGCTGTACCGGGCGCTCCGCTGACCGGGCCCCCTGCCACCCACTTTTCAAGTTCAGCAACACCGGCGGGTTACTGCAACATCTCGTCCCTCCGTGAGCGAGCCACATTCACACGAAAACGCGACACGCACACACTCACGGGCTCCGCCGGCCGCGAATTTCACCGCGGCCATATTGGGACGCGATCCCCGCGCCGAAGTAAACAAAACAAACACTTCCCAGCCACCAAAGTAATCCAGGAAAGCTTACCTGGTGTAAACGGCGCGCCGGTATCCACTCCTGTGTCGCCCCGTGCCCTCCTGCTACGCTGTCAACTGCTCCCCAGTGACATCTGGCCTCCCGCAGTTCCTCAGTAGCCCCTGAAAAGGTAAACAAACCGATCACTGGGGCCCCCTGAATTGCCTGCGGGCACAATTGTTCCCGTCGCAACACACTCACCGCACAAAGCACTACATGGCACCAAAACACCGCACGTCCCCGAATTTCCGAATTATTAATTAAAGCTCCTAGTTTGAGCTGACTTTCGGCGCCCGAGCACAACACCGCCCCCGAGAAAAACAACAAACTTGCGTGCAGAGCTAATTCTGACAGCAGTCTGTGGGCAGGGCTGCCAGATTGCTTCGCCGGTCGAGCTTCGGAGTTTTTGCCTCCAATTTTATTTCGCCATCAAAATTATAAAGTCTCTCTCTCGGACTAATTCCCGTCGGTTTAATAAATTAAACCGAGGCCGCTACGGTAACAATATTATATTCGGCTTCGAAGGACCAATGTTGGGGCCTATAAGAGGCACCACTGAATGCGGTACTGATTCAGCAAATAAGAAGAAGCGAGGGGATGTCAAAATAACAAGAAGATCGTTTTTTATGGAAAAAATAAATTTTTTATTCAAAGATGTATTCTAAAAACCAAACCAAAAATTCCTTATCCAATATTTACATATAAGTTAGTCAAAACAGAATAAAACAAAATCAACTACAATTCATGCAAACAAATAATTAATTTAAAGATAGAGAAGCTATATACAAAGATTAATTCTATAATGACATGATTATATGTCTGGAATGAGAAAGAAATCATGTGTTAGTGAATTTTGTTATATAGAAATAGTTTTCAATGTGTCTGCTGTAAGTATGTGTAGTATGGTGTGTAAGAATGGAACAGAGAAGAAGGGAAATTTATTAGTCCCTAGGAAATCCTATTGACAATAAATGTGAGGAGTGCTTAGGAAAGCCTAAGGATGTAGGAAAGCCTACTATGAGGTAAAGGAAAGTCTTTATTTGTAGGAAAGCCTGCTGTGAGGTGAAGGAAAGCCTTTAGATGTAGGAAAGCCTACTATGAAGTAAAGGAAAGCCTTTACTGTGTAACCGCCGGAAATCCAGCGAATGAGTGACCACTTGTTTGATATCAGGAAAGCCTGATAGTGTAGGAAAGCCTACTGCTAAGTAAAATAAATCTCTTACTTACTTGTTGCTGGAAAGCCAGCTCGTGATCGACTGGTTGATTGAGCTTCAGCCTCCCGTATTTATACTAGGTCAGGCCAATGATGGCTGCCATATTAGAAGCGTGGGTGATCATATGAAGTCCGAACAGCATTCGATACGGGGGAAACCCAGTTGCCTGGTGGATAGAGCTCCGAAGTGAGCTGGCAATACTGCTGAGGTTTTCATCCCATTTTTGATGTTCATCTTTAATGTATGCTAGGATACCAGCGAGAATAGATCGGTTTACTCGCTCCGAAGCGTTAGCTTGGGGCGAATACAGCGCTGTTGTCATGTGTTGGACTCCACATCGTTCTAGTAATTTCGCGAGCTGCGCCGAGCGAAATTGGGTGCCATTATCTGTGACTATCGTTTCGGGCACTCCGAACATATGAAAAATCTCCTCTTCGACAAAGGTGCATATTTGCGAAGTGGTTGCTTGGTTTCGTAGAGGCTTTAATAACGGAAACTTTGACAGGTGGTCTAGAACAATTAAGATACAGACGTATCCAGACTTGGTACGGGGGTATGGCCCTAAAAGATCCATGTAAATTCTTTGCCAAGGTCGCTCAGCAATCGGTTGGGTCTGCATTGGAGGTCGAAGTGTTGTGTTAGGGGCTTTAGTTTCTTTACAAATTTCACAAGAGAGTACGTAAGTCCTAACATCGGTTGCCATGCGAGGCCAGTAGAAATGCCGACGTATTCTTTCAAGAGTTTTTCCAACACCACCATGAGATGACAGTGGCGGATCATGCGCACGTGAGATAACATCTGGGACTAGGCCGGGGGGAATCCAAAGCTTCCACGTTTCGTCTTCCCGTATAGGATCACCAGAACGTGGAGCAGTACGACCGTAAAGGAAGCCGTCACGAACCATCAGATCCGGAAATTTGGCCCGGTTTTCTTCGGCTTGTCGTCCCAGCTCTACATATTCCGCCGAAGCGAAATGTGGAGAGCTGAGATCGACCTCCGGCCCGAAGTCTCTCAGATCTGACAGTGCGTAGCACTCCACTCGTGATAACGCATCTGGCACCACGTTCAGGCTTCCCTTCCGGTGTTCGATGGAAAAGTCGAAGCGTTGAAGGTTCAGACTCCACCTCGCCAGCCGACCGCTAAGGTCTTTTTGCGACCTCAACCATTTTAAGCTCGCGTGATCGGTAATAATTTTGAATGGCATCAACTCTATGTAGGGACGAAATTTGTGTACACTTGTGACGGCCGCTAAACACTCCAACTTCGTTACAGAGTAATTTCTCTGTGCCGAATTTAACTTTTGCGACACGTACGCAATTGGCCGCTCCCTTGTGTGCTAGCATCGCACTGGATTACGAACGGTCTGGACAAGTCGGGACTCACTAACACCGGAGCAGTAGTTAAGTGCCGCTTGAGTTTTTCAAATGCATTTTGGGCTTCTTCGGTCCATGTAAACTTTGGGGATTTCTTTAGGGTATCGGTTATTGGACCCGAAAGGTTTGCGAAATTAGGGATAAATCTCCGGTACCAACCCGCCATTCCCATGAATCGACGTACTTGTCGTACGGTTTTGGGACTAGGATATTCGACAATAGCGGAGATCTTCCCGGGAACCATCCGCATTCCCTCTTCGCCGATAATGAAGCCAAGGTATTTAGTTTCTCTCAGGCAGAATTTACTTTTCTCCACGTTAATAGTGAGCCCCGCCCTCCTCAGACAGTCCGCAACCCGGGCGAGGAGAACTAAATGAGACTCAAAGTCTTCGGAAAGCACCAATAAGTCGTCAAGATATACCAACACGTTTTCTCGTAAGTCATAAGAAATTACCTTATCCATGAGCCGACACATCGTCTGTGGAGCGTTGCAGAGGCCGAATGGCATCACCGTATAGTGGTAGAGGGGATGACCAGGCACCGTAAACGCTGTTTTCTCCCTGGAGCTCTCTGCCAGTGGAATTTGCCAGAAGGCGTCTTTGAGATCAAGACTAGTAATGTATTTTGCCGGCGGAAGGCGACTGAGGATGCCGTCGATTTGCGGTAATGGATAAGCATCCTTTTTTGTTACCGCGTTTACCTTCCGGGCGTCAAAACATAGTCTGACCTTGCCTGGCTTCCGAACCAGTACAACTGGAGAGCTCCACGGGCTCTGGCTCTCCTCTATCACACCCAGCGACAGCATTCGCTCCAGCTCGGCATCCATCAACTTTTGTACAGCCGGAGAAATTGGATAGAATCGCTGCTTGATAGGGGCGGCATCGCCAACATCGATTGTATGTTCAAGCAGATGTGTCTTTCCCAGGCCCAGGTTAGCATATGATGGAAATAATGCTTTAGTCTGGTTCAAGCGCCGTTGTAACTCGGGGGATAACGTGTGTTCCAGCCAAACTGAAAGCCCTCCAAAAATCGATACCGAGGTATAATTCTTATGTTAGACTCGGCACGACGTAAAGCCGTAAAATCTTAGTCTTTTCTTGGAACGAGACTTCCAGTACAGCGTGCCCGTGCACCTCCGGTCTGGCTCCGTTGGCCACCTCAATCGTCGACCTGTATTTAACCCACTTTGTCCCTGCTTCTTGTAACACCCTTTCTGCCCCTTTTACTTTAGAGGACTTTGAGGGAACTGTAAACTGACCATCCGGATAATTTACGGACGAGGCAAAAATTCTTTCACGAGCAGCCTGATACTCTCTAAGCCGTAGGTGGTATGGCTTGATAGGGAAGAGACTAGGTTTTCGGCCAGTATCTGGTCGAGGTAAAATAGAAATGAGCTTGCTCGGAGGCTCCTCTGGAACAGGTCCAATGGACTGTGAAATCGACTTATCCGGTATGGTAAGTCTTTCGGACTTTCCAGGTGTAAAAGGTTCTTTTGACGTTAATGAGGTTGGAAAAGAAAATGTAGTTTGACAATTTTGGGAAGGAGCTATGTCTGTGGTCGAGAAGGAGCAATCCCCGTCTCTCCCGCCGTAATGGCTGGCGTCCGTTGCTGACGGGAGCTGTTGTTGCTGCTCCCGACCCGACGCTGGTTTTTTAAAGCACAGTTAGGGCATCGAGGTTTGACTACTCCTTTTCGGCCACAGCCATAGCAGAAAAACCCCGTAGGTTCTTTTGAACAATCTTGATAAAAATGACCCGGCCGGTCGCAGTTCTAACATTGATTGGAAGAAGGTTGAATTCTTGTAACTGCATCTACCGTTTCAAAAGGGTCTACAGGCAGAGACTCATTCATTTCGTCGAACGTGTATGTTTCTTCCAACCGAGCAGGGCGGTGAGCTGGCACTGGAGGAGCATTTCTAGTGCGTTGTCTTGTTACTTGGACTTCGGTTACTAAGTCACGTAGATGGCCGATAGTATAAATTCGATAGAGACAAATTTGCTCCTGAATATAAGGAAGAAGATTTGCTCTTACCATCTCCACAAACTCCATCTCTTGCATAGGGATGGAAAGCCGATTTCTCAATTCAACCAAGTCCATATAGTAGGTGGTAAAGTTCTCCCCAGGCCGCTGCCGTCTCTCCAGCATCTGTCTTTTGATGTCGACGTCGCGCGACCGCTCTCCCCAATCAGCTCGTAAAGCCGATTTAAGATCTTGCCAGGAAATATAAGGGTGCCCCCTACGAATTGTCCAATACCAGTTCGCCACTTTTTCGCTCAATAGCAGATGAAAATGGTTGATGAGGTGATCGAAATTTCCTCGTAAGGTTCCTTAAGTCATTGTTTCGACTCTAAAGAGAAATTCTTCCAAATGGAGACGGGAGTTGTCGCCATCGTACTGGATTTCCCAGTGGCGGATCGGGCTACTCGACCGTCGATTGGAAACGAACTGCGATTGGAGGCGGTTTCCCGGTACTGGTTGTATTACGTGTTCCTGGTTATTAGGAAAATTACTAGGGTCGTTATCGAAATTTGGCTGTCTGGGTCTACGCACAGGCGGCTGTGGTTCGTCGGTTCGTCGGACAACTGGAGGGCGTGACCACGGAGTCTCAGGCGATGATTGCATGGACTGTTCGCGATATTCTCTTTCAATTTTCGCCATCTCGGTGGCAATTATATCCCCAATACGGAAACGCATACTCCTTTCGAGTGTTTCTTTTAATCCCGACGCGCCCGCTTCTGCTCCGTCAGATTCGTCCGTTCGATTTTGTTCCGCAGTTCCGCGATTCATCTCCCCTTCCCCGACATCTTGAGACGCAACCGGCAAGGTGTCTAACAAATTCTTCCCCGTTCTGTCCGCCTTGGCCGTGTCTGGCGTTTCTCTATCTTCTTCCCGCGCGGCTTGACGTGTTCGGTATTTTTTTGGAATCGCGCCTAAATCGCTTTCCGCCATTTTATTCTTTTACGAGGGGACCGAAGGAGGAAAAAAAACTTTGCCGAATATTCTTATTAATTTGACTGCAACCTTAAGGCCTTTACAAAAATCTTTACAAACTTAAACTAATACGTTCCTATCTCAAGGAAATATCTTAGGCTCTGCCTATTAATAGTTTCGTATTAAGTTGAAATTAATTGTTATTTGAAATTTAAATTTGTGGAAATTCAGGAAGTTACCAACTAATTTTCTGAATAATGGAAATTCTAATTACGTATGTACCCAATTCAATTCTATTTACATTAGGGCTTTTGTCGATTTAATTTTGAATTCTTAACAAAATGCAATTTCTGATTAGATTAACTTCTTAGACACTTGATTAATTCATCCAAAAGGTGTAACCAAGTTATAATACTATTTATGAAATTTACTTTATTGTCTACAATTCTCTAGTTCTCCTCTCCTCCCCAATCTCAGCTGAAGAAGAGAATCTACAATCTGATTGTTTGAATTTATTTAGTATCGAGAGCCATCCACTGCCACCGAGCATTCGGCCCGCCGACGGGATGGTTTTGAGGTAGGGAGTCTTCACCGTTTCACCGGTGAGGTCTGCGAGGCGGGGGACGACCAAGATATCCTCCCGGACAGGTGGCTGGCACACCAAAAAACCAACCCCTGTAATTCCGGGGAGGCTCTCAGCCGCCTCCACCGCGCAGACCCCACAGGATCCGCCTGCGAAAGCTCCCCCCTACCAGCGGTTCCCTAGGATGAGGATGAGGGCATCCCGAGACCTCGAAACAGCTGGTTGGCTGAAATGAGCCAGTCGCTGTAATTCTCGAGAGGCCTCGGAGCAACCCCAGCCACGGGCGTCGCCGATAGGGCCTCGAAGGAATGTTTGGAGAGGAAGTGAAAAAATTTTTGGAGCCCTAGGCTCAAGGGGAAAAGGATAGGGAAGGCCCCACGTTGGGCGCCATATTTGTTGTGGGGGACCCTCCAGGGAGCCCGGCTAAAGCCCCTGGTCTGGTGGTGTGTGGTCGCGCGAGCTGGCAGGCTAGCGTGCGGTAGTGTGGGGGGGTTTGCCGGAACGCCACCTTTAGCCACCAGAGCGGACTACCACCCACAGGGAAAAATACCGGCCGAGTTTTCCTATTTTTTCTTTTCCCGAACTAACTTTTACTCGCGAAACAACTGCCGAAACTTCCGAAAAATTTGTGCTTTTAAATTACTGTCTTGATTCCGAACCGTCTTAAAATTCAAGATTATTTTTTCTTTCTTTCGACGACAAAAAAACTTATTTTTTTGCGGAGCCTCTCCAAAACCACCAAACGCTGATCGCTGAAACCTTTTCTCGCCAAGAACTTGCACCGACTCCCAGATTCAATCTTTTCGCGCGTCGATCTCCCACTCGATGAGTCCGCGCCGACCGTTGCTGATCCCGTTGCCGTCCACTCTCACACCGAGGAAGCAGCCAATCCGCGCGCACACCACCGGTGTGCGAGTAGACGGCAACGGCATCGAGCATCGCTGGTTGCCGTGCTTGCCGCCAATTCGATTCATTTGGATGCACCGTGAACTCCTCTGGGCTCGAGCATTTCGGTCCCGAGAACTTTTTTGCAGGCGATCGAGCCGTGGTGCACCACTTTGCAGCGACCAGATGGCCCGCGCCGCAATTATCTTCCGCTTGGGTTGTCCCTCGAGCTGCGGCCGGCGAGTTTTGTGCTATTTTTAGCTACGAAACTCGCCGTCCGCCGCTCGAGAGACGGTAAAATTTTGCGGTGTTCGCCACAGCCGCCGTGACTTTTAGGGCAAATCCCCGAGATGAAAAATCTACGCCCGCCATAGGCGCTTACAGATTTTGGTTATGAAATTAGACTTTTCCCCTGACCACAACAATCTGTAGCAATGCCCCTCTGTTTTAGCCCTCTTAGTTCTTCTCTGCTCTGACTCTGATCTTCTCTCTGGTGTTTTTGCTGCCTTAGCTCTTATTGGGCCCTCTAACAAATCACTTTCAGTCTGCAATAAATAATCTCTCATTTCATTCATGCTTAGATTTTCCTTTTTGATGCTTTTATAAGTTTGTATAGTTCTAAGTTGTTGATTACAATTTTTAACAGCTCAAGCGAGATCCCGCGAGTTTATGAATAACAATACTGCGAGATCTCGCCAATTTCGAGATCTCGCTAGATTGGCAGTTTTGTGTGTTTTTTTTTTGCAAATAATCACAATATTTGAATAAATTAGGAAAAAAATAATAAAAATTATAAGTATTATAAGATAAACATTTATTTTCACAATTTTTTTCAATAGACTTTTATGCATCAAACATTGTTTGACGTATCTGTCTATAATTTTTTAATAAACTTCTAAGTAGTAGACTTTGACGTACGTATCTATCAAATAACAAATGAAAGAAACAACCAGTCTTCTCTTCTAATATCAAACAAAAATCTTTTAGTAATAAAACAGTTCTTTTATAACAAACAAAACAACGAGAAGTCAAAAAAATGAAACTTATTATCTAAGTTGAGTTGACTATTAAACTGAGATATTATTATCAATTAAATAAAACTATATCTACTCAGTAGATCCATTAGATATTACAGATTAATTAACAAAATATACCAATCAAATGAAAGATTTGTTCAGTTCAAATCACAAGCCATTATTACGAATTATTTTGAAAGTAGCTCCTTAAGAAGCACAAAATGTCCAAAGAATCGTCTGCTAAACGGCTTCTTATTTTGTTGGCCAGATAACCAGCCGCTGAAAAGGCCCTTTCGGATTCAACGCTAGTTGGAACCACAGATCTCAGGCAGTTATCCACGAACTGTAAAAGTTCGCCTTTTGACCCCCCGGACTCGTATAAATTCATTTCCTTTTTGATTAATGCCTCCAGAGAACTCGTAGTTAGTTTTCTGTCTCTAGGTTCTTTGAACGCAGCAGTCAATGTTTCCTAAAGTTCTTCTTGCAATGAAATACTCTTGCGTGTCTCAGAAAGAGATAAAAGCGGTTCATTATCGTCATCATCAAATTCAGCTATATCATGAGCGGTGGCAGCTGATGTTGATGCGATCGACCAAGATGGATCTGAATTTGTCTGTGTCTGTGAATTAGTCAGACTGTATTGCGGATGCAAACGCTCTATAAGTGATTTAATTTCAGTTCGAATCACGTTTTTCGGAGTCAATTTAAATGTTTCGTCTTTCGCAAACTCTTCTTTATCTGCTTGGTATTTAGCTGGATCTCTAATATACAACAAGCATGCTGTCAAATTCGTCCGACGCTCAACAATGCGCTTTCTCAAGGAGCCAGCTAGTTTTTCTGCCAATGGAGTTTTTAGCTCTTCCAGTTTGCGAATCATAAACCTAAGTGTTGTTTCTGCGATAGCCAAGTCTGTATCTTGACGACATAACACCTCCACAGCCAGTTTTACAGGTTGAAATGCCTTGTCTAAGTTCGCTAAAACCGCATGTTCTTCCGCATTCAAAGAGTAGTTCGGATCAGCTTCCAGGCTGAGGTCGATCAAAGCTTTGCTGACACACAGCTTGATTCTAATAAATGTAGAAATCATGTCTGCTAGGCTCGACCATCGAGTTTTACAATCAAGTTGTAACTTAATATCTTTTCCAAATTCTTGCTTTACGTATATTTGTAGGGTATCATTTTTAGTAGGTGATCTTTTAAAAAGTTTCACCAATTTCCTAACTTTCTCAATAATACCCGCATATTCTGCATCTAGGTCTACTTCTATTCTGGGCATAGAGCAATGACAAACATCATCTTCTGAGTCTGAGCCTGTGCTAGAAATTTCGTCCATTTCCAAAGGAATCTCATCGTCGTTTTCCTCATTTTCAGATTCTATCACAGTTTCCTCAACATCAGTTTGTTTTTTATAAATAGTATCTATTATGCCAAGTTGAACTCCATGGGCATAGCAGAGCTGATGTGAAGGTGATATCAATCGACCCAACTTTTTCATCACACTTGCCCCATCTGTAGTAATATTGATAATATCTTTTTCCAGAATAAGGCCAAATTCCATTAACTTTGTTTTCAAAATACTGACACCACTTTCAGCAGGCATACTTCCAAAGACGCGAATCAGCCCCAAGTTCCAAAACAGAGCATTGCCGTTCAAAAATGTGTGTACGTTTACATTCATGTATCGCTTGTTCATAGAAGAAGTCCACTCATCAAATGTTAGCGTAAATCTGTGATCATTCTCCTTCAGTTGAGACAATTCACGCATTATTTTCATTTTCAATGTCATGCCATAATTCATAACTATAAGTTTAATTGTGTTTGGGGACATAGGCAGTTTGTGTCCCGAAGAATTGAAGAGATCTCTCATATCTTTGGAAGTACAGAAAACACGGAAAGGTAGTCCATCTTTGGCTACCATTCTTGATACTTTTTTCTCCATAGAAGTATCTTCAACCGGGAGGAGGAAATGATCAGTAATTTTTGGGGGGGGGGGGGGGGGGGGGGCGAATGGAACAAGCCACCTCCCACCACTAAGCTTAACAAAACCTCAGATTATTTATACATTATTAATAAACATTGGGAATAGTTGGAAAAGTGTTTTTGGGCTTTCTACGCAAAATAAACTATGAAAATGTAAAAGTCACGAATAAACAAGGCCTAGACAGCAATTGTTAAAATAAAATAAATCATTGATATTTAAATTACAGTTTAGTTTAATAAACAAAAAAATATATAAAAATTCATTAATATACTGTTTTCAGTAATTATAAAAATAAAACATATTCGTTTAACTTAAAGTCTATAAACACTTTTTGGTTTGCTTAAACAACAAAGTCCAACTTCCTGTTTTTCTTGCTTGCAAAATTGTTGACAACGTTTTCAATATTTACAGCAATGTCTCTATGCACATATAACAGTGCGAGTCCAGTTAATCTATCTTCCGTCATTCTAGACCTCATCCATGACTTTACTCTTCTTAACGTCGAGAAGCTCCGTTCAGCAGTTGCTACAGATATTGGCAATGATAATAAAATTTGTAGCAGTGACTTTAACAATGGATAAGCTTTGCTATCACAATTGTTATAGGCTTCAATAGCTCTGTTAATTTTTTTAAAACTGTTGTAACTACTAGAATTTTTGATCGAGTGAATTTCATTTATTAGTTTACAGACCATTGTGTCCGAATTTTGCGACATTGAACCAGAAAATTTCTTGCATAATGGTTCAATACCTTCTCTCAAGGTTTTCAAATCAGCTATGGAGTCAAGTTTTGCTGGTAACAAGAAGTTCATTTGAAAACATTTCATAGCATCATCTGAAAATCGGTCCTTCAAATCTGATAATATATGATCTAGTATTGGAATATATATAGACTTTCTCCAGTACGAAACAACGACTTTTCTGTCATTTTCAGATTCACATGTACTTTGGTAATTTGCTCGGTTCATTTGTCTCTTAACAATTCTTGGTGTTTTAACATCTACTTCCATAGTTTCCATAGTCCTCTCTGCTTGTTCAAAAACCAGAGAAAAGAATGCTTCAGAATCTTTACGTTTTGTACTAAGACTTTTAACAGCCTGATCAAGTTTCTCTTTTGCATGAACCATGTCAATATTTTCGTCTTGCAAATATTTGCTTAGTATCACAGTTGATGACAAAATGTCACTCAAACTGTATAGAGTGATGATAAACTCACAGTTTGAAATGCTGTGTAATAAACCATTTGCTTTACAAGCAGTTGAAGTATCGTCCCATCCTGACACTATTCCCAGAGCTTCTTTTATCTTAGGAAGGTCTTCTTGAAATTCCATCACTGTCTCATGTCTATCCACCCAACGGGTTTCACAATAACCCCTAATCTGGTGGCCTAGGACTTTCTTCAACACATGATTCCGTTTCGCTGATGCATGAAAAAAATTCGCTATTTCTTTGATAGTTCCAAGAGCGTTCCTTACACTTTGAACTTTGCTTGACTTTGAAATAGATAAGTTCAATGAATGGTTTTGGCAGATACAGAGGGAACTGTGAGTTGCTTCTTTCTGTATTGTAGTTACAGCACCTTTAATGATTGAAATATTAACACTGCAGCCATCACAGCCAATTCCTATACAGTTCTTTAGATCCAAATCGAGTTTTTTCATAAACATCAGAACAGTTTTGCCCAGAACCTCCCCAGTTACTGAAGGTTCCATTTCAACTTCGGTATCGTTGAAATTTGTCTTATGGACATCGATGAACCCCACAAAGTCCTCTCTTACGCAATCATTATATACATAGCGCAGAGCCAAAGTCAGTTGTGACGTGTGTGAAACATCGGTTGTTTCATCAAAAATAATGCTGTAGTATTTGGCTTCACACACTCTGCGTTTTATTTCGGATATCACTTCTTCACCACAAATCTGAATTAATTCATTTGCAGTAGTTTTACTTATATAGGTTGCATTTGATTTAGCCTGTTTTAAGTGGTTTTCCAAATGAATATCACCACTGTCAACTCTAAACCGTAGTAGGGCACGAAAATTACCTTCATTTTGTACTGGATCATCATCAAGCTCAGAAAGACTACCATCATCCCTATGCCCCCTTAATGGAATATTTTGTCTTCCGTGCAATAATATTGTTTTTACAATAGGAATCAGCCGAGATCTATTTTCGATTACCTGTTTTTTCCTAGTTTCATCCAAACGATTTATTATTACATTTTCAGGATGCTGATGCATGGAAATAAATGAATTCCCGTCTATTTCTGCGGTTTTATGATAGCTTGATGATGCATGATGTTCTAAATCCCCGTCTCTTCCAGATAATTTAGCGTACTTTTGAAGTGGTTCGCTAACCAGCTTTTTGAGAGGTACAGTTTTTTGGCCTCCAGCTAACGTTTGATAGCAAAATATTGCACAGTACTTGCAGAAAAGGCCTTGTTTCTTTTCAGAAAATACCAACCAAGGATATTTATCAAAGTGGCTAAAGTTTACTCGTCTATGTTCCTCACGCCGTTTTTTGACATGGACAGATGATGGAAAAATGTAATTTTTTGGAGGCATAAAATGGTTGGTCAATAGTACATATTTAATGTGGTTATTAAGGCGAGACATATTCCCCACATATGTACCGATGTCGTTAGACAGTTCGGGTTCAATAGGCGTGGGTGTAGCTTTACTAACCTGCGCAGACGATGAAGCAATTTCCTCACCATCTGAACAACCAGGATCATTAGATGTTCCTTTACATTGCGTCTTCTGTGCGCTTTTCTCATCATCCACTTTTCTTCTTTTTACAATGAAGCGATCCATATCCAACACAAATATTGCAACACTCAGTAATCCAAAAATTACCGGACCAAACAGTGAAAACTTCTTTAGGCTCGCCTGACACGTTTTGTGATAGGGATAAAAGTGCAAGCTCGGGGGACTCGTAAATCGTGACCGTTTTTAGCACTGACAGTTTTTAGCTAGCGCTCGCGTTTTTCGTTTTTTGCTCTGAACAGAGCACGAACTGTCAAAAAAAAGCTCTTGTTTCTTTTCTTGCTCAGAGTCTTCAGAGCTTTAAATTTGTGTTTCTTTTTAAGCTCAGAGCATGCTCAGAGCGTGCTCTACGTGCTCAGTCATATTTGACCGAGCACTTGGAGCAACGAGCAGAGCTTTCAATTTGACGTTGAAAAATGATGCAGAGCTTGGTTTTTTTTCCGGTGCAGAAGGTATTTAGCAAAATAATTGTAATTAATATTAATCTAGTTTATGTTTTAAATTTTTTTAGCATTCCATTTGATAATGACAACAGGCAGTGCTCAGGGTGTTTCTTATTCAAATCTGAGTGCTCTGAGTATGCTCTGAACTGAGCGTGCTCGATGTGCTCGAGCTCTGTTCAGAGCGCAGTTCAGAACGAAAAAAGAAAAACGCCTATTGTCTACGCGAATGGAAACAAAAAATTTTGCGAATGGAAACAAAAAATTTTGTTTAGTTGAGCGGATTCGCTTAAATAAACAAAATTTTTTGTTTCCATTGGCTACGCGCGGAGCGAATCCGCTCGACCATGAACGTACCCTAAGAGCTGCTACACACTAGACGGTTTTGGGGGCGCGCTTTGCTAACGCGCGTTCCGTTCCTGAGCACAAACGCGGGTTTGAGCGTGTACGGATGTATTGGACCATTTGGTTCGTGGAACGCGCGTTAGCAAAGCGCGCGCTCAAAAACGCCTAGTGTGTACCAGCTCTAAAAGAAGCTTGAGGGGGGGGGCGATTGCCCCCTTCGCCACCCCCCTGGATCCGCCATTGTCGCCGACATCGTTCGTTATTCGTAGCGTAAACCTAGAAATATAAACTAAGCACGGAATGGCTGTAAGCCAAATTGAGCGTACACTTTCTCTAGATGTGTTAGAATTCGCTATGCATTTGTGTTCAGGCAGTGCAGGCGTAAATATTTGTATAAATAATAAGAGGGGCATTTAGAGAAATTTGAATAGTTTGAATTTACTGCAAAATTCTATAAATAAAGGCGCCAAATGAAACAATATCAAAGAAAATTTGAGAACATATTCATAAAAATAAATTACAAAGTTCCTAGCATAAACCATATGCCCTTCCGAATATTGACTTTGCACGCCACCATTCACTAAATAAGATACACAGCTGACAGTTCGGTATCAGCGTCCCTCTTGCACACTATTGCTGTACTATTTGGACAAGCTACTTTTGAGTGTATACGCTCACGTACAGGGTTTTTACACGGTACAGCCGTTTCGTGTTTAGTTTATATTTCTATGGCGTGAACTTACTAAAAATTCCGGTAAGGTGAGAGAAGCAAACACTAGTTAGTCGAATAAACTTTTAATTCAAGAAAAACACAACTGCCTAGATTTAGTTACAGAAAAAGAATGATTTTTAAGGAACAAGAAACAAAAACTATTAAGCGATTGACATATTTTCAATTAGGAAAAGGTTGCTGAGTCGGTTTGTAGATTAATTTGAAGAACGGGTTGCTGAGCCGATTCTTTCCTTTTTTAGTCGAGCTGATTACTCAACATTATTCCACTCGTAAATCACATAAGAAACTTTTTTTTGCATAAATAACCAAAAAAAAACTCGAATGCAATCAAACTCAATCACGTTAGCTAGCAACTCAACTACTATTAGTAACCAAAACAAATGCGCGCTGATGACGCTGCACGCCGGCTCAATTTTCGACCAATCGCACGCACGAACCACGAACGAATCTGAGAGACACCTCGTCCCGCGACCGCTACCACAGGCCGCCGCCTCCCGCGCACCGAACGAAACCGACAGATCGCAAGCGCAACTCCGTCCGTGCGTGTCAGTCCGCGCTTCGAATAAGACGTTTTTATGCTCGAGTGCAATCTCGTTAAACTCGCGAGATCTCGCCCTTTTTTCGTCCGAGATCAATCTCGCTAAAAAAGGCCGAGATCTCGCGAGAACGAGATTGCATTCCCTATTTGACACGCTATACTTTTCATATCGAATGTTTTCTCTGTTTTATCGTTTTTATACAACTCCGGATTTAAAATTACCTCTACCGCATTATTATTTTTTAATTCGGTTTTTAGGTGTGCTAACCAGTTCGCTATATTGTATTTGGAGGTTAGTTTGTAATTTTTCATATAGTTATTTTTGTTTTTCAAGTTTTTCCCTATCTCTGCTAATATACTCTTATCTAAATTTGAAAAAAAATGTTTGTATTCTCTGCTAATTTTTGTTTGGGCTTTATCTGTATTATAACACTGCTTTAGTATTTATACAGCCTCTGTACATGAATTCATGTCAGATCTTACATCTGTACTCCTCCTCTTTTAATATGTTATGTGTGTGTTATTACGTTTTACTTTACCTTGAACTGACTGCGACGTTGGGGGGGGAATCTTTGTCTCCCTCACTTCCATATTTCCCTCACTCTTTTGCACAGTTTCTCTGATTGCCTCCGTTGTCTTGTTACTCTCTGAATCTGCCAAACATAATTCTCTGTAATATACTTGTATTTGTCCACACACGAATATATTATTGTACTACAACATTTATTCGGATCCTATACCAAGTCATTGTCAACGCATGTGCCGCCTCAATCCGGCTAGCTGTACAACAGTTTCGCCGTTACTATTTGAGTGGCGGGTGCGCACTCAAACATGCTAACTCCGACCTCGGTGATCCTAATCTGTTTTATATTAAATGGAGAGAGAGAAAGGAAAAAAAAATGTTCCACCCTCATGGGCTTGTGATTCCCGGAATCAGCCTCTCATGTCCCGACCCGCGATACGCTGCTCTGCGACTCACGTTGTGATTCGCAGAACGAGCCTTCTACGTAGAGACTCCATTTTATATATTTTTCATGGTTATCATGACGTACCACGTCATGAATGAGAAAACAAAAAAAACGTCTCCCTTATTTTTGTTAAAGAAAAGAAGAAAGGGAGAAAAAAATTTAACAGTGTACGCACATGTTTGGTGCATCTAACTTTTCTCCCCTTCTTGTGATTCTCGGAATCACATTTTCACGCCACGAATTTTTTCTTTTCCCTTTTTTTTTTTTTTTTTTTTTTTAATTATCACAATTTTTATTTCACAATTATGTTATCAATTTCATGCTCTGTTTATTATCAATATACATATATTAATTCTCTGCTTACCCATTTCTTAGTTGCTGCCTCTGATTTTCTCTGTAAATCCCAAAACTCTGCAGTGGTAGCGTGGCGGGCCGATAACCTGTTGGACTAGCTTTATAATATTGCGTAGGATCACCCACCAAATATATAATTATTTAAACACTCTTTAGTCTTGTAATTCACTGTTTATATTTATGATAAAGAAACTCATGTACATTCACTTCTTACTTAACTAATTTTAATCTCTGATGAATTCAATCTCTGATGACAACTTTTCACTTCGACTGATCGCATAGGAATGGCTGACTAAAGATACTCTGGGCCGGTTTCTGTTCCAGTTTTTGTGGCATTGCCAGATCCCCTCCGAACATCCATTTTGGCCCAAAGTTCTTCACCAACAGTTTTTCAACAAAACATAATAGTTGGATTAATACAAAAGATGTTTTGTGATTGCTGTTAAACAGTTACCATATTAAGAGATTGAAAACATTTCGTAATCTTCAGATTTTAGTAAGGCTTTCGACAGGATCTCTCACAGGGTCCTTTTGTCAAAGCTTTCGTCGTTGGGGATTCCTCCTAGGTTTCTTGGCTGGTTGGAATCGTACCTGTCTGACCGATCAGTACAGGTGCTTTTTAACTCTGCAATATCCAGACCAACCTTGGTGACTTCTGAAGTTCCCCAGGGAAGTCATCTGGGCCCGCTGTTGTTTGTGTTGATCATTAATGACGTACAGAATGTTGTAACTAACTCGGAACTACTTATTTATGCGGACGATGTGAAGATTTATCGTGAGATTTCGTGTTCTGACGACTGCGTCTTGCTGCAGGATGATTTAAACCGCTTTGAAGATTGGTGTGTGCATAATTGTCTTCTTTCAAATATGGCCAAATGCTTTGTTATGTCTTTTTCACGTGGGGTTTTATCAGTTGATGTTGGTTATACTTTGGGTGGATCCCCTCTGACAGTTGTGGATCATATTAAGGACTTGGGGTTGATCTTGGACCGAAGATTGTACTTTAGGCGGCATATTGACTACATTATTAGTAGAACCAATTCCGTCCTGGGTTTCATTCGCCGTTGGTCTAGGGAGTTTCGAGATCCCTACGTCCTAAAGGCTTTGTATGTGGGACTCGTCAGACCAATCCTAGAATATTCTTGTGTTGTGTGGTCTCCTTTTTATTCTGCGCATATAGTGAGGATTGAGTCAGTACAAAAGAGATTTCTCCGTTTTGCGTTGACGGATTTGCCCTGGCGGAATCGCTCAGACCTACCGCATTATGAGAATAGATTAAAACTAATAAATCTACAAACATTGGAGCGTCGACGTGAGATATCCAAGGTTATTTTTGTTCATTTGTTGTTGACCGGGGAGTTAGATTGCCCCGAGCTCTTATCGTCGATAAGATTTAATGTACCGACAAGGAACCTCCGAAATTTTAATTTTTTGCATGTTGGGGCTCATCGGACCTGTTATGCGACCTTTGGACCCATTGATTCCTTACTTAGATCTTACAATGACCATTGTGATAGTTTAGATTTTAATTTAAGTACAAATAAGATTAAAAATATATTAAAATAGCAGATAAGTTGATGTAATTATTAGGTACATTTTTATGATGTTAACTGTGTACAGTCAGGGCAGGTGTCTGTTGACTTGTATAAATAAATAAAGAAATGTATGTTGTATAAATAAATAAAGATGAAAGAAAATCTCACAAATTTGCAAGAAGTAGATTTTTCTACACTTTAAAAGATGTGGTTCAATGTTACTACTGTTCTTTAGAATTATGTGCTATTGCTCTGACGATTTTGAAGCCGAACAGATCCGTCTTCCACCGAACTGCTTTTATGTGAACCAAGGGCGGATCCAGGATTTTTTTCTGGGAGGGGCACAAGGGGCAGACGGGCACAAATAATCAACAATAACTATTAAAAATAAACTTGTAGTATTTATATAAAGGTTTATTTAAGTATGAAAACAATAGAAAAATTACATGTTTAATAAAGATAGTTTTCTTTTATGTTTTCTGCTAAAGATGTCCAGCACTTCATTAACGTTCATTTTTGTCACAATGTCTTGATGGATATGCATTAAAGCCAGTCCATTCAAACGCTCTTCTGTCATCCTGCTGCGAAGATATGTCTTTAATCGGCGTAAGGTGGAGAAAGATCGCTCGGCAGTGCTAGTAGTCACAGGAAACGTGCACAGCAATTGACAAAGAGTTATAATATTCGGCAGCACCGTTGCACTTTTGTAGGCATCTGCTGGAGACTTTGGGATATTTTCTCTCACCTGTTTCCAAATTTTTAGCTCTCCCTTCAAAGCTAAAAACAAGGAAGGTCTTCCTTATATACTTCAGCGCCTTGCAAAACATCCTCTCTATATCCTCATCGCTGAAGTTATGTGACACCATCTTTTGCAACTGTCCGATTATTTGCATGGCAGTGCTAGGGAACCTGGATGATATTTCACTTAACAAATAATCTAGAAAAGGAATATATACTGAAAGCCGGTAATATTCTTCAACTGACTGATTCTGTATGTTCGGCTCTCCCACCGCGCCGCTATTCCAGCTAGAAACGGTCAAGAGTTTAACTCATGTTCTTTCTGTTATTTTATTCATATATTTTAACAACTCTGATAATTTGATTTGCCTATAAGTATGTACTGTGATGGAAACTCCACAAACGTCTGGGGGGGAGGAACTTGTCCCTAAATCCGCCCTTGATGTGAATGGTAGATGTATGTGGACCTTTCAATAGACAGGCTTCATCAAACTTCAATTTACATACGCTTGCAACATGCTTAAAATTTTAACGAGTGCTTTAATAGTACTAGGACTGTGGTGTGTTTATTTACTTTATAAAAAGCTATGAAAAAACAGGTGAATTTTTTAATCTACCGCGAGATAACTATTTTGTTTCCCGCACGCACAACAAAGATTTAGATGTGGGGTACTTGTACCGCACAACTGGTGATGGGTGCTCAAGTGCATGAACCTGAGCACAGTAATGGGTGCACAACACTAGATGAACGCAGCGAAATCCAAACAGCACAAAATCCAACGATACTGAGAGTGACTGAAGGTATTGACGAAAAGACTGACTTGGAGTGTGACTGAAGAAAGACTACTTTATTTCGTGGAGGCTCCACTTAAATAAACTAGAACAAACAATTTCTTATCGCAAAAATTGGACGATCAGCATAAAGGCCGATAGCAGCGACGGTTCTTCCCACGAACCCGAGACCGCGAGCTAACCGAATGCCTATGGCAGCATTTTTAATGGGAATATTTTCACGTAGCGCACGGAAACTAACGCTGGACGAGATGCGAGCCGCGAGATGCAATTGGATCGTAAGCGACAGTTTTTTATAATAGGTAAGCCAAAGGCGGATAAGTTTGCATCGTGCGAAGGGACTTTATGCTGATGTTTCACAAAGATGTTGGATCATAATTCCACCGAATCAATTTCTGGGAATTTTAATTTCTAAGGCTAAACATCCTAAGGGCTCAACATTCAAGCTTGGGTCCACAGTGAAGGCTGCTGAAAGGCGTCGTGGTAATGGGATTGGTGGTGATGATCTCTTCGGTCGGTCAGTGGTGACAAATCGATAAACTACGTAGACGCTGATGAGGATGATCAATAGCAGGCTGGTATATCCTAGGCTGAAGTGATGTATGTACATCGTATCCAAGGTGTCTGGTGGGCAACGTTTCTTCTGATTGGAGCTGCTTAATTTGCTTTCTTAAGTTGTCAATTTCGGCATCAAGTTCTAGGCGAGATGTTGGCTGGTGAGTGAGTTTCGACAATTCGAAAGGTGTTAGGATGTCTGTGAGATTTTTTGGTTGTCACGAACGAACTTCTGAGAATCGTGGGATAAGTATTATGCGAAGATATGGTGGCTTGTTCTTCCTTTATGTTGCATCCATTTGGTAGATAGAGTAGGCCCGACCCCTTTAATGTCTTCGAGATGACTGCGTCTCCGCACACGATGTTGACATTAGACTCATCCTTTGCAACATACGAGTATATCCAAAGATTTGGATTTAATAACTGGATCCATCGTACGACCTGATGAGTTGTGGAGAATTTGCAAGTACTTGGATTTGGCGACTGGGTCAAAAATTCAATCTCGCAGGAGCTTAGGTTGGAACCTCTTCGATACAGCGGATGGTGCTGTTTACACATGTAACTAGTGTGGCTAGCCCATTGACACATTCCTAATTCCTGCTCTGGTAGAGGATAATATAGGTCTCGATGTAGGTTGATGATGAGAAACTTGGATGCTGGCTCAATTACGACAAATGTATCATTCACTTGAACTGGCACAGGTACAATCCGGAGTAATTCAAATTGCTCATAAGAGAACAATGGCAGCCTGATTCTGAATATGATCTGGTCCTCGACAATCGTGCCCTCGATTGTCATTAATTGGTATAACTCAGGCAAGTTGTTCTGATTTGCTGGCAGTCTCAACATTGGTGGCAAATTCTCTTTAATCACTAGAAGTTCCGTTCTTAGCTGGCTTGGAGACAATAATCGTGGATTGATTTTGCCGTGGTGTGTGTCGATGATAACGTCTATTAACGAAGCCTGAATATTCTGGTATGCGTTGAGAGACAAAATTAAATGGATGGAGAAAGTGTTGAACATTTGGTGGTAACGCTGTTGTCTTAATTCCTGTTTGATGCCATTGATCTCAGCGATGGTTTTATTCAGTTGAGTGTTAAACGCACGTAGTTGGCTATCGATAACATCCTGTGATTTTCTCATTAAATTGGCGGTAGAATCAATGATGGAAGTCTAGTTTTTGGTCAATTGTAGCAAATGTTCCTCATTGCCCTGGATGGTTGCTATGGTATGGCTCATTTCTTCTGAATACGTCGAGTCTAGTACGCCAAGTAGGGAACTGGGAATATTCCCGATGATGTTGAGTGCAGCACGTCTGCTTCTAGTCCTTGGCTGGCGAATAAGTAATTGGTTGTTTCCTTGAATCTGTGTCACGGTGGTCTGGAAGTTCTCGATTGTCTGGATACATGAAGATTTGTTGCCCATTAAACTACAAACGCGGGTCAACTGGTTTATCTGGCTTTCCAGATTATGAAATTCTTGCCAGTATGGGGTCATGTTGTAAAACACAACCAGACTCCATTCGTTGGTAAATAGATGAGCAGAGCCCATGCCTTCAAAATACAGTCCTAGTTGCGACGTAAACGGTTGAATGATAATATTTATCGAAAACACCGGCAAGATAAGGCATGCTAGTAAGGCTACACTCCATGGGTTTAGAGGATGACGTCTGGTATGACTCGATGATCCTGGCCGGGAATCTTGACTACGGTCCTCCCTTTTTCGTTTGGGTGGTATTTGATCTGGTTGTGAGCCAGATGATCCTGGTTCATCTCGCTCAGGCTCTGGCGGAGGAGTTGGAGGCATTTCGTTTTTGGCGGAATCCGATGTTGCGACGTCCTCCGAATCATCTCTTTCGATAGGCAGTGGTGCCATCTTATGGATGGGTCTTCTGAGGGTTCCACTACTGGTCTTTACGTCAACTACTCGGATGAAACCATCACGTCCCTTAATGCAATTGATTACTCTAGCGAGGGGCCACTTCAGGACTGGGACGTTTTCGTCTTTTAACAGGACCATGGTGCCTGGTTTGATGTTTTCGATTGGTCGATTCCATTTGTAACGGTGCTGTAACTCACTAAGTTACTCACGAGTCCACCGAACCCAAAACTCGTTCTTTAATTGGGAAATCATTCTCCATCTCTGAAGCAATTTCAGTGTCAAGGGTTCAGCTCTTTGATCCACCACTCCGGTTAAAGGCTCGCCGATCAAGAAGTGTCCTGGTGTCAATGCCGAAAGATCATTCGGATCAGATGACATTGGTGTCAATGGCCTAGAATTTAATATGGCCTCTATTTCGACCATAATGGTTTCCAATTCCTCGTAGGTAGCGGACGCGCCTCCAATGCTGCGCTTCATCAAATGTTTGGCCGACTTAACTGCTGCTTCCCACAATCTACCGAAACGGGGTGCACGGGGTGGGATAAAATGGAAATCAATTCCTCTGCCGGTACAGAAATTGCTGATCTGCTCCTTTGAATTATTTGAGTAGATATTCTCTTGTAGTTCGCGTAGCTGATTCCAGGCTCCGACAAAATTGGTGGCATTGTCGCAATGTTAATGTCTGCAGTTTCCCCGTCGGCTAACGAAACGTTTGAGAGCGGCTAAAAAGGCTTCCGTTGTTAAGTCGCTGACTACTTCGACATGTATTGCCTTTGTGGCAAAACAGCAAAATATTGCGATGTAACATTTCTGGGGGCGTTTTCCTCTGATCTTATAATGAATAGCGAATGGTCAACAAAAATCTACTCCGGCGTTAACAAATGGTCGCGCTGGCTGAACTCTGCTTGGTGGTAGATTGCCCATGAACTGGTTTAGCAGTAGCGGTATGGCCTTACAACTCTGGACACACTTATGGACAATACTTCTGGCAAGTGTTTTTCCCTTAATTGGCCAAAACCTCTGTCTGGTTATAGCCAACAATGCTTGAGGTCCCACGTGGGCATGTCTAACATGTATGAATGTCATCAGTAATTTGGTAATGGGATGCATATATGGGAGTACCATTGGGTGCTTGGCGTCAACTGACAAAGTGGATGCTTGTAATCGACCTCCTACTCGAATGATGCCTTCGTTGTCTACGAATGGAGTTAGGGATTTCAAAACACTTTGGCTGTGTACTTGTTGAGTTCTCCGCCCTCAGTTCTTCTGGAAATCCTTGGTTTTGGACCTCTTTCACGATGGCTGTGTGTGCCGTTTCCAATTCATCCACAGTAAGCGACGACTTTAATCTATCTGCCTCCTTTCGCTGACGGCTATTGGATATGAAACGATAAATATAGGCCATAACACGTTGCAAATGTTGGAATGAGTTTTTGTGGTCGATCTGAGTAATTGGGTGAGTTGGTTCACTTGTAGCTGACAGGACAGCTCGTGGGTGTTTCTTTTCTAGTTCAATATCTGTCGGGAATTCCTTGTGTTTCGGGCAGTGCTGAAGCACTGGATTTTTTTTTATTTATTATTTAGGGTGGATCTATTAAAAAAAATTTTGTTGTTGATTTCACTGCTTTTTTATTGTTTATTCAAGAAATAATTATCTCCATTTACAAATTACAAGTTGAAATTCTTAGTGTGGCAACGGCATTCGATACCCAGGATTAGCCCGTGTGAATTTTTTCCAACCACAAAGGTCATATAATTCACACTATTCACTGCCCCTGGTTTTCGAAAAGATATTAGGTATACATTACATTCACAGGTTCTGTGGAACCAAGTCCAGAAAGTTCTTGATGAAATCCAAAGTTGGGTTAAAGTTGATGATGCCCAGAAGATTCTTGAAGATATCCAACGTTGGGTTAAAATTGATGAAGTCCAGAAGATTCTTGAAGATATCCAACGTTGGGTTAAAATTGATGAAGTCCAGAAGATTCTTGAAGATATCCAACGCTGGGTTAAAATTGATGAAGTCCAGAATATTAAGTTGAAGATATCCAACGCTGGGTTAAAATTGATGAAGTCCAGAATATTAAGTTGAAGATGGCGCAGTACAAAAATTTCAGCATTTAAACACACGACGTTTAGGTGGCAAGCTAACACAAGAAAAAGCGAGCGAGTCGGCTTTGTGCGCGGTTTTTATACACACATTTTCCAGCGGTGGCAGTCCTACCAGATAACATTCAAATTGACAGATTGCTGTGGAAATTAAACCAGTATTTGTGAACATTTGAGTCTGGCAATACTCCTTTTTTTGCTCCTGGAAATCCTTCCCATCTCATGTGTGGTTATGTTTTCGTGTCGCAGGTGTTCGCAAGTTGACAGTTCGCGTGTGCCGGTTTCTTTTGTTTTTTTTTTTTTTTTTTTAAGCATCTGGGGCTCCAAGGACTGCTGTGGGTGGTGCTTCATCAACTCTGCAGCTTCTGTGCAGATTTAATTTGGGGAGTATTCTGTATCTTTTTGATTTCAGGTTCCTCTTATTTTTTATTTGTTTACTTTTTAGGGCTAGAGTGATCCCTAAATTGAATCCTCCAAAGGACTTCGTTGGACCACTTATTAAAGGGGACAATTAGTGATATTTAGTAAGTTTTTTATTGTATTATTATTTCATTTTCATTATTAATTTATAATGTATTTTTTAGGAGGTGGCGCAGGGCATTCAACATTGGTCGCTGAACACCTTGGCTGGCCATGCCGTTACCGGACCATTAAGAAATAACGGCCCATAAAACCACTGGGTATTCACTTTTAGTCGTTCAGGGTGCATGCCTCTAGAAACGATATCTGCTGGGTTATCCTTGGAGGGAACGTGTCTCCAGTTGGAGGCTGGGGTAAGCTCCTGAATCATGGACACTCGATTGGCGACGAAGGTGTGGAATGAAGACGAGGAAGAATTCACCCAGGCTGACACGATTTCTGAATCTGTTCACATAAAGTATGGAATCTGGCTCCATTGCAGATCTCGTTTTACTCTATGTACTAACTCTGCTGCGAGTTTAGCGGCACACAACTCCAATCGTGGTAAAGTGGTTGCTTTTAATGGTGCTACTCTGGACTTGGCACATAATAATCGCACAAGGATGGTTCCGTCTGGAAATGTGGGTCGAATATAGACTGCTGTACCATATGCGTTCATATTTTTACTAAAGTGGTTAAGCCTGGAATTGATGGTGATGTTGATGCGATGCTGTGTTTGCAGTTTCTTCTTCCCAATTCCCTCGATGCACAGGGAATTGATTGTGGGGCCCAAATTAAGTCGTTTTGCCAATTTTTCCGAAATAAAATTTAGCTGGGATCCGGAATCAAGCACTGCCCTGCAGGGGACTGATCTACCCCTGTTGTCTAACACGTTGACCATGACCGTGCTCAATAATACGTATGTTAGTTGAGGATTGGCTTGGGCCGATAATGCCGCTGGGTTAAGGTCGCTGCTGGGCTGGGATGCGGATTCTGGAATAGCTGTGGTCGCTGATGCTGCTTGCTTGAGTGCAGGGGCCTTGGTGGTATGTGTGGGCTGCTGACGTTTGCCTGCATTGGCTGACACTTCTCCAAAATGAACGAGCGAATTATGTTTCTTAGGACATTTGGTACAACCTCGCAATGTACATGTTGGTGCCGTTTGGCTGGGTCTCATGCAATTGATGCACAGGTTGTTTTCCTTGAGGGTCTGGTATCTCTGGACTGGAGTTTGCGATAAAAAGCGTTTGCACGAGAACAGCTGATGGTTTTGTTTACATAGAAGGCAGTTCTGTTCCCTGGCTGTGGAAACAAATGATGACGGCTTGGAACGATCCGTCTTGGTATTCTCCGTGGCTCGGCCTTTGATGCCAAGGGATTCAAGTGCTTGGAATCGCATTTCTATGAAGTGGAGGAAATTTTGTATTGGTTGAATTTCCCTTGGACGATCTAGCGACTGCTCGTATAGACTGTGCGTGGTTTTGTCCAATTTTTTGAGCATGATGTGGACTACAAATGGGCTCCAATTTGTTGTTTCTATCCCTAAGTTCTGCAGACCTAACAAGCATTCTTGCGTGGTATCGTGGAGTGATTTGAGGCTGGCGGCACTTTCGGTTGTTAGTTTTGGTTGGCTTAATAATTTGTTTAAGAATGCTGTCACTAACAGGCGGATGTTCTCATAGCGATCGACCAGTATTTTCCAGGCGGTGGCGTAATTTTCTTCGGACAATGGTAAATGGCGTATCAATCTTTCGGCTTCTCCTGACAGGTTGGTCTTTAAATACCACATTTTTTGAGAAGCAGCCATGAGTTGGGTGTGTATCATCTGCGAGAACAAATCGTGGAATTGTCGCCATTGCAGGTAATCTCCATCGAACTTGGGGAGAGGTACCTTGGGTAACTTCATGGCGGCTGTAGTGCTGGCTGATGTGGTTTCTCTTGGTCGTTCGCGACTTGCTTCAGTTAGCTCGACTAACCACGATTGAACGGTCTCTTCCACCTGGTGAAATTTATCGGTCTCATATCCAAGTTGGGCTGGATCAGTGGTGAATTCCCAAATGTTCTGGTGTTGGGCTGATATTTCATTCCAGTATCGATTGATCATTTGCATTTGCACTTCGGAAAAGGCGCGGCTGAAAGGTTTTTCAGTTAGAGAAAGTCTGGTTAAATTTCGTTGAAGAGAGTCCATGGTTCCGTATTGTCGTCGGACCATTCCGACAGCACTATCTGATATTGGATGTTGGGATCCTTGTGGTGCTTCATACGGCCTGGCCTTGTCCTTGGATCCGCCCTGGACTGTAGCGGGGTTTGAACATTCACTGACGTTCGCAATTGGCTGCTTGGGGGCCTTGGGAACTGCCCCAGTTGGTGGTTTTTCTGGAGCACCTTCGACATTGTCACCGGTTTCACTGGCTGCTTACAATGTGGCTATCTTGCTGGTAAATATCTCCTGGTATTTTTCGTACACCGAACTTATCTGGGGATAATACTCTTTCACAAAGTATGCATGCTGAAGCTCTTGGGAATAGTCGCATCGAATCTCGTTGTCCTGTGTTTCGAAGATGGTCCACAGCTCTTCCAATCTTCGTAGCTTTTCTTGGTAATACTGGAGGTCCTTCCTGGCTGGTGAATCCTTCCGGTAATTGGTGATAGGTCGCTCAATTTCTCCTCCAATTTTCAGCTGCTTGTCTGCTGCCTCATCCATCCTTGGTGTGGTTCAAAATTACGACGTTGGCTCACAAAGTCTGTTCACTGGTCGAAACTTAAGAGTCCGATTTTAAAAGTCTGGTCACTATCACTTGGTACAAAGCCACGCGGAATGTTTACTGATTTTCACCAAAAAACTATCACGTCGGGGTCACCAAAATGTTTTTACCGCGAGATAACTATTTTTTGGGGTACTTGGACCGCACAACTGGTGATGGGTACTCAAGTGCATGAATCTGAGCACAGTAATGGGTGCAAAACACTAGATGAACGCAGCGAAATCCAAACAGCACAAAATCCAACGATACTGAGAGTGACTGAAGGTATTGACGAAAAGACTGACTTGGAGTGTGACTGAAGAAAGACTACTTTATTTCGTGGAGGCTCCACTTCAATAAACTAGAACAAACAATTTCTTATTGCAAAAATTGGACGATCAGCATAAAGGCCGATAGCAGAGACGGCTCTTCCCACGAACCCGAGACCGCGAGCCAACCGAATGCCTATGGCAGCATTTTTAATGGGAATATTTTCACGTAGCGCACGGGAACTAACGCTGGACGAGATGCGAGCCGCGAGATGCAATTGGATCGTAAGCGACAGTTTTTTATAATAGGTAAGCCAAAGGCGGATAAGTTTGCATCGTGCGAAGGGACTTTATGCTGATGTTTCACAAAGATGTTGGATCATAATTCCACCGAATCAATTTCTGGGAATTTTAATTTCTAAGAGTAAACAATATGATAGCGTGGAGTTTTGCATACCGTGAGAGCAGAAAAGTTCCGTGGCAATTATACGCATTGAATACTTTTATATTAAGAATAGAATTTCGCAATTAGGTGTAATCTTAAGTCCAGTTTTAAATAAGAAAATAAATAAAATCTCAAGCAAGTAATCCGCACTTTTGTTTTTCCATAAACGACAACATTATTCTGAGTAATTAAACTCATTAGTTGCACCAAAGACAAGTTAAAACTTTTATCAAACTGCATGCTTCACATTCTCCAAGATGCAAATCACTGCATCTGCGGGCATTCACCATATATTAGCAATGACCTTAAACTTGACGTCAGATAGAACAGGTTCTATTGAACTAGTTTATTGCTTGCTGCGAATCTTTTTTTACATTCTCCAAATGCAGCTCACTGCATTAGCGGTGACCTTAGCAGCAGCCGCTCGACCTTGTTCTAAAATTCATTTGCCAGCCTTAGGCCTCAGCTTGCGTCAACGTTTACCGATAACTTGTTGTCCTTGAGCTGCTGCTTCTCTAAGATGCAACTACAGCAGTCTTGGACGCAAAGCTTCCGATCAGAGCCTAAGCCCCAGTTCCCTCCCCGGCTGCCGCCCCCGCTAATACGCAACCACCACGTGGTTCGCCTTGTACAGATGCGCAAACAGCTTCGCGCCAGGTGCGCACGCGCCGCCCATATCAATTAAACAGGTGTTAAGTGTTACTAATTACCCAAACAATTTGCATAATAACTGTCCGTCAATTTAATTGATGACCCCACCCAATATGCATAATGACCCTAATAACCCCATTAATTATCATAATGACATAATTAATTTGCATAATTGCCCCGCCCCGTCATTTGCATAACCGGTTTTGGTTCCCAGGCAAAATCGCCCCAATACCTACTTATGTTTAGTTTTTGGAATCCAAAACTGCCCTTGACCTGCATTTGGACGCGAGCCTTGTGTGATTGATCTATTTTTAAAATCTTTTACATTATTTTTACGGACCGCATACACCGGCTGAAGCGCTTGAGATTCTTTTTCGGCCATTTCCATATTTATAGCTTTTTGAAAAATGTCCTCGAATTCATCGTTAATACGTTCTTGTTGAATTTTCAAGTTTTTCAGACCCGCTCCCTGGTACGAAAGGCTCGATGTGACCTACCAATCTTGACGTCGACATGATTTCCTATAAGCTTTAGCGCTCTATAGTTTACACCTCGCGTGGCCCGTTTTAAATTGTTCGTAATCTCCACTTTTAAATTACATCCGAGTTTAATCCTCGTCGCCAAATGTTCTATTTACAAATGTAGGTTATTTAAAACACGACTAACTCTTCAAATTATATATTTTGACGAGACTCTTTTGAATCGTCAGGGTTGCGCTGAAATTTCTGAAGCGCTGAGGACAGCCGCTGGTCCTATGTAGATGATTTGGGTTGATGTTACTTAAGTGCAACACTTAAGCAACGTAGAACTGCTACTACTGGTGCTTGTACCAGAGTAACTCGATTTGAGCCGAAGCGTAGTAAAAGACTGATTTCATGCGACTGTGTCTTTATTTTCAAGTAATTTTCCTTAAATACTAATTAATACACATTTATTTACAGTAATACAATAGCTAACATAAGAATTGCTTGCGATGCACCCCGTGCCCGAGAAACGCGAGCGTCGCGCCGCGTTATCGCTTGCGATGCACCCCGTGCCCGAGAAACGCGAGCGTCGCGCCGCGTTAGCGGTGTCGTGTGACGAGTACCGGCACGTTTTGCGGCGTGGGAAATTCACCTGTTGCGGGGCCGGTGTGCGTCGCAAGCAATTTTTGTCTTACAGTTTACTGACCGGAATGCACATGAGCTTTTGCTTATCATGTGCATTCCAAAGATCCAACATTCTCCCCCCCGTTGAAGCGCTGCTTCAACTCTGATGATGATCTATCTAGGACTCCAGGTCGATGGTGAAGGTCGGCGTGGGTACCGTTGTTCGCGGTGGTCGTCCCTCCCTTGAATCCGCCCTTGATGTGTTAGGAACCTCCTCTCGGGTGCGTTTTCTTGGAGTTGGGCCCGCTGGAGGTTTGTATGTATAAACCCGAAACCTCCACACCACATAAATCAGCATACCGACCGAGATGGCACATCCGATGTATGCTATCGAAAATTGATGCACCTCATGGCCGGGCAGACGAGACGGTAGGTTGCTATTTTCCTGCTGAAGTCGCAGCTGTGCTTCCACCTTCTCCCACGCGGATTGATGGATGTGATAAGACGAGAAGTTGTCCTTGAGTTGCGCAACTTGTTCTGGTAACACGATCTGGGTGATGTTTGTGGCCGGGATGTATGAACTTCTAAGCACAGTTGGATAAATATTGTGGCCTTGGATGGTGACTTGGTTTTGCTTGATGATGCAGTTTCCTTGCATCTTTAAAATGCCAGAGCCCTCGATCGTCATTGATGTTACGTCACTGCCACATGCTACCTTGATCATCTCAGGCTTCCGTACGGAGTATATCCATTGATTTGGGTTGTTTAGCTGTATCCACTGTGACTCTCGCGGAAAGCTTATAATTCTACATGTAGAAGGCAGTTGCATATTGTTGATGAGATCCATTTCGCAGGAGCTTTGATTTGAACCCCTTTGATACACTGGATGGTTCTGCTTACACATGTGATTGTCATCGCGAATTGATACACATGATTGCAACTCTTGCTCCGTGAGCGGGTAGTATTGATCTCTATGCAGATTTACTACTAAAAATGGCGACGAAGGAGCCACCGCAACAAATGTGTCATTTATTAAAAACGGTATTGACAAAACCTTCAGAAGTTCGAACTCTTCTGTATTTAGCAATGGAATGCTAATTTTAAACATGATGCGGTTTGTCATCGCCTTGGCTGCCACATCCATGATGGTGTACAGTTGTACTATGTTGTTTTCGATTCGAGGGAGCTTCAGGGACGATCGCAGGTTAGCCTTGATGAGAATTAGTTGTTGTTTGAGTTGCTGAGGCGTTATGAGTTTCGGGCTGATTCGTCCGTGCTGAGATTGTACAAGAACTTCGATGAGTGACGTCTGCATTCGTGGTATGTTCGAGGTGGCCAGTAACATTTGAGTGGTCAATGATGTGAACAAAGTCGACAGCTTTTGTTTTCGGAGCTCTTCTTGAATCCTGGTGATGCCGTTGTTCAGTTGAGTAATGTGAGCTTGCATTGAGTTAAATTGCCTCGCAACCTCTTCTTCCGTCTTTTTGATGACGTTTATGCTAGAGTCGATTATTGAGGTTTGATTGCGTATAAGCTGCAGCAAATGGTCCTCGTTCTTTCTAGTATCATCGATTGTTTTGGACATCTTTTCAGCGTATTCTGAATCTAGTACGCCAAACAGACTGTTCGCAATGTTGCCGACGATATTTAGTGCACCTCTTTTCCTTCGCGCTGCCAATGGTTGTGGAGATAATAATTCATTGTTGTCAGTAAGCTCCCTTATCAGCTGTTGCATTTGTGCCAGGATGGTTGAACATGGGTCTTCGACCTGTAATTGACTACAGATGTTTACTAGCGCCTTGTGTCCTCCTACAAGTCCGTGGAACTCCTTCCAATATCCTGCCATCTCGTAGTAAGCGATGATGTTCCACTCGTTCGATATTATTGACGCAGATCCCAGATTCTCGAAGTAGACCCCCGGCTGGGAGTTAAATGGTTTTGTCTCAATCGGAGCTCCGGTTGTCAGTGGGAGTATTATGCATGTGAGTAGTACCGTGGCTATGGCAGACATTGGGGATATTCGAATCCTCTTTCTAGGCGTAGGATTCTCGTCCTGCCTTGCTGGTTGCTCGTGAGCTCCAGAGGTCGTTGGCAGGTTTGTTTCCTCGTTGGTTGCAGGGACTGGATCATCTGTCTCGATTGGCAGCGGAGCGAGTCGATGGATAGGCCTGCGTAACACGCTTTTAGCTGTGCGCACGTCTGCTACTCGGATGAGACCATCTTCTCCCTTGTGAGTGGAGACCACGCGACCCAGCGGCCACTTCATGGGTGGCAGGTTATCCTCCTTGAGTATCACCATTGTCCCGGGCTTGATGTTTTCAATCTTTCTTCGCCATTTCTGCCGCTGTTGAAGCTCATTGAGATACTCTGCCGACCAGCGCTTCCAGAACTCGTTCTTTATGTGTGCGACTAATTTCCATCGAGTGAGTAAGGACAGTTTTTCCGGAGATGCCTCGGGATGAATAGTACTTGCCAAGGGTTCGCCAATTAAAAAGTGTCCAGGCGTCAGCGCACTTAGGTCATTAGGGTCTGATGACATGGGTGTTAACGGTCGTGAATTTAGCACCGCCTCCACCTCTGTGACAACTGTCTCCAATTCCTCGTATGTGAGCGACGCTGCCGCAACGGATCGTCGTAACAAGGTCTTTGCGGACTTGACTGCTGCTTCCCAAAGACCCCCGAAGTGGGGAGCTCGGGGGGGTATGAAGTGGAAATCCATGCCATGAGTGCCACATAATGACTGTATTTGACTCCTAGCCCTCTCAGAATGTATAGCATCCTTCAGCTCGGCCAGCTGCGCTTGCGCACCAATGAAGTTGGTAGCATTGTCACAGTGTAGATGTCTGCAATGTCCTCTTCTCGCCATAAACCTCTTCAGAGCTCCGATGAAGGCGTCCGTGGTTAGATTTGTCACAAGTTCTAAGTGAACTGCCTTCGTGGCAAAACAGCAAAATACTGCTATATATGATTTTTGCGGCCTTTTCCCTCTGACCTGATAGTGAGTCCAGACAGGCCCGCAGAAGTCCACTCCTGCGTTGACGAAAGGACGAGCGGGTTGAACTCGTCGCGCTGGCAGATCTCCCATTAATTGTGATAATTGTTTGGGCTTTGTTCTGAAGCATCGCAGGCAGTGTTGGACGACCGATCTCGCGAGAGTTTTTCCCTTGATGGGCCAGAACCGCTGCCTAACTATAGCCAGTAGTGCTTGGGCTCCAGTATGTTGGTTTTCTTCGTGGAAATCCTTCAGTATCAATTTCGTGACTGGGTGTGCGTAGGGTAGTACAATCTGATGTTTGGCATCGAAGGGCAATTCCGAAGCTCTCAATCGTCCTGCTCCTGCTCTATCTTCCAAAATTTCTCCAGCTGATTAGTGAGTGCTTCGTCCTCGCTGCAGATGCCACAAAGAGCTACTTGCTGCATAGAAGACCCGCTGATCTTACCGCACACAATCCATCCCAGAAGAGTGTTTTGAAGTATGGGTAGATCGTTTCGCAGTCTGATCTGCCCGACTGCTAACAATTGATGATAAATTTCCGCTCCGATGAGGAAATCGATGCGATCAGAGCGATTGAATGCGGGGTCCGCAAGCTTGATATTATGCGGAATTGGCCAGTCGTTGATTTGAATATCCTTCGCTGGATGCTGAGGAGTTATCTTCTGCAATACAAAGGCCTCTAGCCGTGTAGAGAAGCCCGTAGTGTTGGAGCTCAATTTCACGTTGACTCGATGCTGAGTGTGTTGACTGGAGCCACCAATTCCTTGTATGTTTACCGAATCGGAGAGTCTCGCGAGATTTAATTGTCGTGCCATTTTCTGCGTAATGAAATTGAGTTGTGAACCGGAATCCAGTATCGCTCTGCACTGGATGCCTTCCCCATTTTCGCCTGTTAACTGCACCATTACGGTGCTTAGTATCACGAGGCCCTTCGGTGCTCCAGATATTTGAGCTGACAGTGTTGCATGCTGTGGTTCTGCCTGGATCTGTGTCGATTGAGAAGATTCCTTGGTTCCTTCTTGGCCCCCTTGCGTTCCCTGATCTAGATGCAGCAATGTATTATGCTTTTTTGAACATTTGCTGCATGATCGGGAGCTGCATTTCGCATAATTATGTCCAGCCCTCAGGCAGTTGATGCACAGCTTGTGTGTTCGCACGAGCTCCAGCCGCTTCTTTGGGGAGAGTTTGAGGAACTGCTGGCAATAGAATAGCGGATGTTCTGCGCGACAAGCTATGCATTTTGTCTGACTTGTTGGTATGGCAAGTGATCTTGCAGTAGTTGGCTTCCGAGTAACTTCTTCCGAATTTTTGCTCTTGCTCCCTAAGGCTTCTAGGGCCTGGAACCGTGTTTCGAGAAATTTAAGCAATCTGTCCAGTGGTTGCAGTTCTCGCGGGTTGTCCAATGCCTGCTCATAGATGGCTTGTGTAGCCCTATCCATTCTCTTTATTAAGAGATGAGTTATCAGAGGGTCCCACTGATCGGTCGGCAAGCCGAGGTTGTTGAGTCCTCTGAGACACTGCTTTGTTGTGTCGTGTAAAGCCCTTAAAGCTGATGCATTTTCAACCTGAATGGTCGGTTGTGACATCAGCTTGTTGAGGAGAGCCGTCACGATTACTCTCATGTTATTTTATCGATCAACGAGAGCCTCCCACGCTGCTGTGTAATTGTCGTCAGAGATGGTGTAGTGTCGAATCAGCTTCTCTGGTTCACCGGTCAGATTTGTTTTCAAGTACCACATCTTCTGACACTTTGACATGGTTTGGTTGTGTACCATTTGCACAAACAAATCATGAAACTGCCGCCATTGTAGATAATCTCCGTTGAATTTTGGGAGAGTTATCTTCGGCAGCTTCATTGGGCTGGGCATGGCTTCACCCGTGGGCACCTGCATGCTGTTGCTGAGAGTTCCTCCAGCCTCTCATGGAGGAGAATCAAGGTTGTCTGCACCCGGTCTCCTAATGTCATGTAGGCGGCTGTGTCGTATCCATGGTCCGAGGGGTCCTCCTCTAGCTCGAAGATTTGGCAGTGTCCCTCCTCCAGCCTTGCCCACTGCCGATTGACTGCATCTAGCTTCACTTGATAGTGATGCCTTGAGACACCTTGCGGAGACTCGTCTATTGTTTCCAGCATCTGTGACAGCGTACGCATTCCAGCCCTCTGCCTTCTGATCATCTTGATGATTGGGGTTGGATTGTCGTCTCCGGGTTGCCTTCCTAAACTGGGTGTCGGCGTGCTGGCTCTGCTGGTCCCAGGGCCCGTCAACTCCCCCAGATTCCTCCTGAACAGGGCTTCATACTTCTGTACAAGATGCGAAACTGCCGTGTAATAATTGGACGTAAAATATTTGTTCTCCCGCTCCGGGTCCGCGGCTTCGCACAACTCGTGCCTCTCGTCGAACTCGGCCCAGAGTCCTTGCAGCTTAGTCAAGCGATCCTTGTAATAAGCCTCCGTCTTCCTGTCAGCTGGGTCCTTGTTGAAGTTGTTCACCAGCTTCTGGAGTAGCGTTCCGGTCGCCTCTTGTTGAGCTGCGAGGGCCTCCATGGTCTGATGCGGGATGCTGCTTGTAGATGAACCGTGATAATCACGTCGGGGTCACCAAGTTTTATGACGAGACTCTTTTGAATCGTCAGGGTTGCGCTGAAATTTCTGAAGCGCTGAGGACAGCCGCTGGTCCTATGTAGATGATTTGGGTTGATGTTACTTAAGTGCAACACTTAAGCAACGTAGAACTGCTACTACTGGTGCTTGTACCAGAGTAACTCGATTTGAGCCGAAGCGTAGTAAAAGACTGATTTCATGCGACTGTGTCTTTATTTTCAAGTAATTTTCCTTAAATACTAATTAATACACATTTATTTACAGTAATACAATAGCTAACATAAGAATTGCTTGCGATGCACCCCGTGCCCGAGAAACGCGAGCGTCGCGCCGCGTTATCGCTTGCGATGCACCCCGTGCCCGAGAAACGCGAGCGTCGCGCCGCGTTAGCGGTGTCGTGTGACGAGTACCGGCACGTTTTGCGGCGTGGGAAATTCACCTGTTGCGGGGTCGGTGTGCGTCGCAAGCAATTTTTGTCTTACAGTTTACTGACCGGAATGCACATGAGCTTTTGCTTATCATGTGCATTCCAAAGATCCAACATATTTCACTATTTAAAGTACATATAAGGAAACTTAGTCTTATTGCTGCGCCGGCGCGACGCCGCCGGCCCAAATGCAAGTGAAGTAAAGTTCTCTTTCGGTGAAGCCTGCAAGGCAAACACTTCTCACATTTAGGTGGCGCTCACATTACAACAGGCTATTCGGACATATCAATGTCTACAAGAAATTTAATAATAAAAAGAGATTTTAAAGACTGAAGATTTTTTAAAAATCCTTTTGCTTTTGCGTCAGCATCATCTTTCTGACTTTCTGTATCGTTAAAAAAACATAGCACTATACTATAAATGTCTAGAATAGTTTTCAACGAAGAAATACGACAACACCACCTTGTTGGGCAAAATGGTCGCAGAGTAAGGTTTTGAGCATAATTAGCTGCCTGTAGTGATTCAAAACAAGATTGGCGTTTCGGTGAACTGCGTACGAAGCCAAACGAAGCTCTCTTATTAATACTAAAAAATCTCTTATTTCAGATACTTCTTTCATTGTGTCTTGAACAATGCACATGGCCTTTGTTCGATAGCGCTTGAAGGCCAATATGCACTCCACTAACATTAGCAGCGCCATCCGTACATAGACCCTACACTTATTGGTCTTATTACATCATTGAAAATCTCGAACAATGATTCGGATGTTGCTGAAGTTGTTTTATAGAGGCCAAAAATATATCATGTACATACATATATTCAGCTTTGAGTCCACGAAACGAAAACAGAATGCGACTTGTTCATGATTGGAAATATCACTAGCTTCATCAAGCATAACTGAGTAATAGACCTCGTGACCCCTTATGGCTAGGCCTCCAGTCATTAAAAAACGAAGAGTTGAAATCATTTTTAAAAGAGCAGTTCTAGCTGCTTTCATATCTTCAAGTTTATTTTTCGATAACATGGAGTGTACATTGATGCCACGTTCTAAATTAGCTTTATGCGATACACAAAATGGTGAGTTTGTAATGTGGCCCGGGGTTTCCTGCTGGCAAATAAAATATTTCTTCCTTTCAAAATATATACATATATGTGGGATTGAAACTCACGGGGTATAGTTTTATTATTTATTATTCGGAATTCAATAATTAGTATAAGTGTTTTAGGAAAGAAAATAATATTCGCGTAATAGTTCTGAACGCGGCACTTTCTTTTGATTTCAACAATTCAGTAGTTAGTAAATAAAAAATAATATTTAAAGTTCTTCACTTGATTTTGATTTTCACGGTTCAGCGGGTAATCTACGGCACTTAAATCTCAGCTCACAGCACTTGACTCGCACGACCACTCAGCTTAAGGATCACAGCAGCAATGCTCTTTGGTCAGAATGATCTCCCTGTCCGAGAGCTATCGGCGTAGCAGAAACTTTAAAAAATAGCGGTGCAACTGCACCGAGATTTAACCGGCGTACTCTACTTTTTGGGATCGGACTCCCACATATATATTTTTTTTTATCTTTTCGCCCTAATTTTCCTACGTCTGCCGGGCCTTCACAAATAGGTCCCCTAGCACTTACATAAAAGGCGTGACGTCACCCTAACCGTATTCATTTGACATTCTTATAACCTAAGCTGATCTTCAACATTAATCATTTTTACTTATTTTAAATTTCGCCGATGATGAGAAGCCCTGCCAAATCCCGTCTAGTTTCGCTGGTGATCTTACGGTGAACTCCGAACGCTATGAAGGAAACACCTTTTCCCGTGGTTGTAGTAGCCAAAATCTTGGTGGGAACAGATGTTCCGCAAAATTGGAGACTGTCGCCTGCTTCTCCCGCTTGATTCGATGACCAAGGTATTGATTTTCCCACGCACGTCCTCTCGCCTCGATCGTTCCACTCGAAGAAGCCGTCCTCCTTCCGAACGATAAACATCTATTTTCCAGGGGTTTATTCATGAATTGCTAGATGGCGCCATGGCTCCTTTGGCGAATCGGGATAGTGGCAATTTAGCTTACTAGCCTAATTTCTTATTCTAACATTTATTATTATTATTTTTTTATTGCCTTAACCGGGGCCCATTACAAGTTTCGGACATTTCGTTCTTTTAAAACCTTTCTATAGCTTTATTGGAAGATGAAAAACCCCATTGAATAAATGCCTTAATGGACTCAGCATCTCTTGTTGATTTTTTTTGGCGCAGAAACGCCGCTAGAGTTGGTTTCTTTACAGATTTGGCTCAGAAACTGAAGAAACTGTGTTTGCAAAAATAACATTTCCTGGCTGGGTTTGTAGGCCTGTACTAAAAAATGAGAAAAATTAGAATGACAATTGTATACGTACCTAAGTTTACTTAAGCCTTACCTGATTCAAATGAGGTCTTAATATTTTGTGTACATGCCGTTTGGGTTTGCATCTATTACAGCTTGTAGACGCCTCGGCATTTTTTTTTTCTTTTTTTTTTTTTTGTTGGGGTGGGGAAATGCTGACAACCAGATTTTGACTAATATCCTGGGGTATGTTATTACAGCAATATACCAACTTATCACAAAATTTATTTATTTATTTATTTAATAAATAGAATACAAACATAATTTGTATCCTATTTTAAAAAAGCGCACTCGGGTGCTGAGCGCATATGGCGCACTATGCTAAACTTAATTCTAACAATAAATATTCAATTTACCAATTAATTCAACAAAAAGAACAAATATAAATTAAATTTTGCAGCTAATACAAAATGAACATAAATAATCCCTAATTTTAGTCAGCCTTATTTCTAATCCAATAATTCAAAATTCCAAAAAAATCAGATAAAGGTAATAATTCTTTACATTTGTTAGACTTAAATATAACAATATAAATACAAAATCAAAACAATTCTAGGAGTACAATATTAGGCTTGAAAAATCCCTTGTTGAATAAGTACCGTCATCTAAGGTGTATTCATATGGCTTTTAGTATCCCTAGCTTATTAAGTAGAAGGGTCAGAAGGGGTGTGGGATTGGACGGGTCCGGGAAGGTGGAGAGGGTGGGAAATTTTCCTCCGCAAAGGCTCCTTGTTGTTTTGCATTCAGTCAGAATGTGGCGGATCCTGAGGGCTTTCTGGCATGGCTGGCAGCCAGGTTGTGGCGCGTGTACCATTAAATGGGAATGTGAAAGCCTGGTGTGGCCAGTTCGGACTCGGAAGATCTTAACACCATTCCATCTTGAGAGTTCCCTATTGTAGGATGGCGGGGTTAGAACTCTGTGGTGTTGTGCTAGGAAAGTAGAGTCCTGTTGCCAGGCATCTTCAGCAGCTTGCTTCAGCTTCTGCATGAGCGTCCTCCTGATGAAGGAGGTAGCTGGGACCTCCTCTTCTCAGACCGTCCAAAGGAAACGAGCCTTGGCTGTACTGTCTGCGACCTCATTGCCCATTATCCCAGAATGGGCCGGGGTCCAGATCAGTCGAACTGGCGATTGTATGTTGCTGAGGAGTAGTTGGCACGCCTTTACCAATGGCTCATTCTGTAGGCGGTTTGAGATTGCCAAAATTGCTAATTTGGAGTCACTAAATACTGTGGACGCTGTGTTCTTATCCCTGATGTACTCCACAGCTTTCAAAATGGCCATTAGTTTGGTTTCGTAACTTGAAGCCTCCGCTGGCAATTTGTAGCGTCGAAATGTCGGCGAAGGTGAGCTATTTGGGTGGTAGGCTACGATGGCAGCCGCTGTGTGACTCCCCGAGCTCGAACCGTCCGTGTAGACTCTTAGCTAGTCTGGGTGCTTGGCGACATCTTGTGCGTGCTCGGCGCGTCTCTCCTCAAGTGTGGTGTGTCTTTTTTCTGCGCGGCTGATGGCGAAGGTGCAGAGGGTGTTTGGGCTGAGTTGTTGGTTCGGGAATTGGGAGAGGATGGGGCTAGGTCTTGGGAGACTTAAGCCTAGAGCTGTGGTTAGTAGTAGCGCCTTCTTTAAGGCCGGAGTAGTACGTGGTCGGGTGTTCGTCTGATCCAGGTCCTGCAGGGTTTGATAGTGTGGCCTTCCAGGGTCTAACCAGGGAGGTTGTTATAATATCCCCTAATGTTCCACTGCTTTCCTTGTTGGAAAGAGAGGCTCTTTCTCCGTTTAAGTCCAATGCCATAGGGGATAATTAGGTAAGGAAAATATTTAAGATACGAGAAAAGGGGAATTTTTGAGGAAGGTTTTTGCATGCAGGATGGGGATGTTTCTTTGATTATCCTGTAAATTGCTTGAATGATTATTGTTCATCAGATGCAATTATGCCTCTTCCCCAGATAAATCTGAGAAAGTGGTGACACTCAAGCATTCTTCTGATGAACCATCCTCATTTTTATTTTGCTTTTGGGTTTTTTTCTTGTTCAATGTTATATTTTTTGTGTTTCTGTTTTTGGCTTTAAAGTTATTTTTTGTAGAAATTTCTGTTTATGGAATTTGAGACGTTGGGTTTGCGCTTTGTTGAAGGGTAGAGGAGTTTGGGGGGGGGGGGGGGGGGGGGGGGTGGTAAGAGGTTTAATTATATTCTCTGAGTTAGAGGGGAAAGAAGTAAGAGATGTGGTGGCTTGTGTTGTTTGATTAGAAGCGTTTTCGGATTGAGTTTTTTGGGGGGAAGGAGTGATCTTAAAAGTTTGACAATTTTCAGCGCCTTTCTTGGTGTCTGAGCTACCTAAGTTTTGTAAGCTTCCTAACTGTTGAGATTTTTCTGTTTGGACTGTGGTTTGGGAATTTTTTGCCGGGACTGTCCTTTGTGCAGCGGCTGACACTAGTGACGGGGAGCTGACAACCTCACTGAAGTTTGGTCCGTCAGCTACTTTCAAGAGGGAATAATATGTTTTTCGTGCTTCGTACATGCACTTATTTTGAGTTTTTATTTTCAGAATCTCTTTCTGTTTGGTGAATTCAGGGCAGGCTTTGCTAAATGACTCGTGTCCTTCAACCGAGCAGTTCATGCAATATTTTCGATTGCAGGCTTCTGGACCGTGAGGACCAGGGAGACCACAAGTGCCGCATGTTTCAGAAGGCTCCTGACAATGCTTGGCGGTGTGTCCCAACTTTTGGCAGTTGCGGCACCTCATTGGGGTTGGGTAGTACTCCCTAATCTGAATTTTTGACCAAGATCCATCTATTCCTTTAGGCAGCACGTAGGCATTAAAGGTCAGTATCACCAGACTAGTTGGAGCTCTCGTGCCCCTTTACCAGGGCGTGTGATCTGAGCCACCTCAGTCACCCCCTGGCTCCGGAAAGCTTCAAGCAATTCCTCCTGAGTTAGGGACCTAAATTGGGGAGAATAAACCGTACCCTTGCCGCTGCTTGGGGATCCATGCAAATCAATTTTTACTGGAATATTGGCGATTTCCTTGGCGGAAATGAATCGCTCTGCAATGCGAACGTTCTCCACCAGAAGTAGCAGGGAGCCGTCGCGCAAGTAGCTAGAAGAAGAAAACTTGGTGGAGATTGCGTCCACACCTCTTCTAATTAGGAATTGGTTATAATTCTTTAGGGGTTTTTTGTCATCTACAGCCGTAATTGTTATAAACTTGGGGTGAGCATAGTTCTGATCTGCACTATTAGTTTTCTCAGGGAGACTGGGAAAGTTAAAATCGTGTAATGACACAGGCTTCGCTGGCCTTTTTTTAGCTTTCTTTGGCGACGCGGACGAATTGTCCAGCAGCGCGAAGGAGTTGGCGCTGGCCTGGCCAGACGCCATCCCGGAGTATGCACCGCATCCGGCTGCAGGTGAGTCCTTTTCCTTGTTTTTCCAGTCAGTCCTTAGAAACGCTGGTCCATCCCACCACAATGTAGACCGCACCAACTCCGACGACAGTAAACCACGAGACGCAAGGTCCGCGGGATTTGGAGCAGAGCGAACATGACCCCACTGGGATCTCGGCATTATCGTTAGAATAGTTGAAGTTCGATTTCCCACGAAGCTCTTCCACTTGCGGGGATGCGATGACAACCATGCCAGCACAACCGTTGAGTCAGTCCATGCAAAGCAGTTACAATCAGGCACATTTAGTTCAGATCTTACGAAGGCTATAAGATTGGCCAGCAGTGTAGGTCCGCATAGTTCTAGTCGTGGTGTAGAAAGTTGTTTAATGGGTGAGACTCTTGTTTTTGAAGCCACAATGTTAACAAAAATGCTTTGATCCTGATTTATGTTACGGCAATAGATCACTGCAGCGTAGGCGTTATCCGATGCATCCGAGAACCCGTGCAACTCAAGATGCTCGCCACGAAGTGATATCCATCTAGGTATGCGTAGATCTTGAAGATGATGTAGGTCATTCCGCAGCCTAAACCATGCGTCCCTGACACCATCGCAGGTGTCATCCCAATCGCAATTTTGTAACCATAATTTCTGGAGAAGAATTTTAAATGCGATTGTGACTGGCGAGACGAGTCCCAAGGGGTCGAATATCCCACTTGACTCCGACAAAATAATTCGTGTTGCGGCTGCAAGCTTTTTTGCAGCCGATTCGCACAAATAAAAGAGATTTTAATCGTGCAACGACAATGTATGTTTTATTGACAACTAGTTAGCGAAAAGAAGGAATTTTGAAAAACAATTGCTCCTTTTATAGTAATTTTTCAGCTAGCAGGCCTTAATGGCCTGCTTCGATTTCCAAATATAACAAATACAATTTTGCAAGTAAATAAATTCAAAGTTGTTTCGTGGCACGGCTCAACATCCCGCCGCCCTTGAAACGGAAGAGCCTCGTTTCAACTACATTGTTGGTTGTCCTTAGGAATAGGGGCCACTTTATGCAATGCTCGTCTAATGGTGCCATGCGGAGTCTTGATGTCTAAAACTCGTATGTTGCCGTCGGGACCGGGGATAGCATTAACAACTCGTCCCAACATCCATTTGTAAGCTGGAAGGTCGTCTTGATGAATCATAACCAGCGCGCCAGGTTCAATCTCGGTGTTTTTGGAAGTCCGCTTGCATCTCTGTTGAAGCTGCTGCAAATACTCCTTCGACCACCGTCTCCAGAAATATTGATTGAGAGCGGTAACACGTCGCCACCTGTGAATATAGCTGATTTCTTTGATCTCATAAGGTGGTTCAACGATATTGTTGAAAGGCCCTTGGTTTAAAAAATGGAAGGGGGTTAAAGCTTCAAAATCGTTAGGGTCGGTGGAAAGTGGTGTGATGGGACGTGAATTTAAGACGCCTTCGATTTGTACCATCACGGTAGTAAGTTCTTCAAATGTGAGGACCGAACCTCTTAACGTTCGGAAGAGGTGACCCTTGGCGGATTTCACCGCCGCTTCCCAAAGCCCTCCGAAATGCGGCGCTCTGGGGGGGATTGGATGGAATTCGATGAAATTGTTGCTGCACCAAGACAATATGTGCCTCTGAGTATTTTGCTCGAAAAAAGCGTCTCGAAATTCTTGCAAGAGTCGCCGTGCACCAACGAAATTCGTTGCATTGTCACAATAGAGGTGTCTACACAAATTCCTGCGTCCCACAAATCGCTTGAGTGCTGCGATAAAGGCCTCCGAAGTCAGATCTGAGACAACTTCTATGTGAACTGCTTTAGTCACAAAGCAAACGAAAATTGCGATGTAAGATTTAAAAGGAGCTCTTCCTCGAATCCGGTGAGTGGTCAGCACTGGTCCACAGAAATCCACACCACTGTAAGTAAATGGAGGAGCCGGATTCACTCGCTCTTTAGGTAAATCTCCCATAATCTGCTGTGCCAGTCTAGGGCGGTAACGAAAACAATGTATACAGCTTCGAACGATTTCTCGAACGTAGTCACGGGCGTTAATAATCCAGAATTTTTCACGAATTATCGATACTAGCGCCTGGGGACCGGCATGAAAATTTTTAAGATGCAGGTATCGTACGTAAGATTCGACGAAGGCGTTTTTCCGTGGTAACAACACTGGGAATCGGGCACTCACAGGTAGCTGAGCGAACTTTAATCTGCCCCCTACTCTCAACAACTTAAACTGCAGAGCAGGGAACACCTCTAGAAAGGGATTTAACTTCTTCAGCATGCTTCTGCCTGATATTTCTCTTCCCTTTTCGAGATCGGCAATTTCCTCAGAGAAGGCTTCTTGCTGGATGCACCAAACCAGGCGCATGAAAGACATTTCTATCTCCGTTGCAGATAATTCGCCTCCAATCAGCGGTAATGACGAATACTTGGACTTAATCCTGTCGACGAAGCGCATACTATAAGCAAAACGACGGCAATTTTTTATAAAGTCGCTGACAGAGTAAACTGATTGCAGGAAGGATTTCGATTCAGTACTGAGCAGAACAGATTTCACTTTTCTCCTTTCAGGTATGTCGTCGAGATTTAGATGTCGATCTCTTTGAGGAGGCCAATCTCCTTTAGGTAGGCGCAGGAATTCAGGTCCAGAAAACCAAATAGAACCAGCCAACTCCTCGGCAGGGATTCCTCGTGACACGATGTCCGCGGGGTTCGCTGCTGAATTCACGAATCGCCAGGAAGCACCCTCTGTTAGCCTCTGAATCTCCGCGACACGGTTTGCGACATAAACCTTCCAATCCGAAGCATGAGCGGATAACCAGTCCAAAACGATTTCTGAGTCAGTCCATAAGTATTGCTCGTTAAGAGGTTTGGGAAAATTGCGACGAACCTTTTCAAATAGCCTGGCTAGTAACAACGCTGCACAAAGCTCCAAGCACGCCACAGACCGAGGAGTTTTCATTGGAACGACCTTAGATTTAGCAGCTACTAAACTTGCTGACACATTGTCCGTTTCGTCTATAGAAAGAACATATATACAGCAGCCGAAAGCACGAGTAGAGGCGTCAGCAAATCCATGAAGAGCCACCTTGCATGGTCTCCCCCCGCCAAGTATCCTCCGTGGAATTCTCAAATGGTTGAGAGCATTTAGCTGCGATTTGAACCGGCGCCAACGAAAGTCTAAGTCTTGAGGAAGCGATTCGTCCCAATCCAGCTTGAGTGACCAAAGCTCTTGCAGAAATATTTTTGCCCGCACTACGACGGGATTGACGAGCCCCAAAGGGTCGAATAGCCTTGCGACGTCCGAGAGTACCGTTCTTTTTGTTACGCTGGAAGACGAATTTTCGCTGGTAGTATAATGAAATCGGAATTCATCGGCTGTGGGTTCCCATATTATCCCAAGAGTCTTGACAACCTCGCAGTCGTTGATTCTCAATGTTTTTTCGCGCTCATTTTCCGGAATCTGCGACAGAAGCTCCATATCGTTGGAATACCATTTTCGTAGTATAAATTGACCAGATTTTACGATTAAATCAACCTCCTTACGAATTTGGTATAGATCATTCTGGCAGTCTGCTCCAGTGAGTAGGTCGTCCATGTAAAAATCTCTGCGAACTATTTCGGAAGCTCTTGGGAGCTTGGAACGAAAATCTTCGGCCAATCTTCGCAAACAACTGGTTGCAAGAAACGAAGCTGGTGCCGTACCATACGTTACGGTTTTCAACCGAAAGGCTTGCAAAACATCAGCATGGGACTCGCGCCATAGAATTAACTGAAAGAGGCTGTCCTCTGGGTACACCAAAACCTGCCTATACATAGCAGTAATGTCGGCAGTTAAGGCAAAGCGGTAACAGCGAAATCGGCTTAAGATCGAAAATAGGTCATCTTGAATATTAGGTCCAACTAGTAGCATATCATTCAGCGACTTACCAGAGGCCGCGCGACAAGAAGCATCGAAGACGACGCGTAATTTCGTAGTGGAGCTATCCGGTCGTAAAACACAACTATGTGGCATAAAATAGTATGCCTGAGGAAGTGTTTTAATATCGATTGATTCCATATGACCAGCGTTGAGATATTCCCTGAGGAACTCGGAATATCCACGTTTCAATGCAGCATCTCTCCCCAATTTCCTTTCCAGATTGTAGAATCGACGACGAGCTATATCCAAGGTGCCATGAAAGGTTACTGGGAACTGTCGGAAAGGCAACTTAACCATGAACCGGCCGTCAGGTAAACGACGAGTCCATCGCTCGAACTCCGTTTCACACTGGGAGTGATCTTCATTCAGCTTCGCAGGGGATTCGGGGACAACTTCCTCCTCCCATAATTTTTGAACCAATTGATTGAGTCCTAATTCCTCAGCTGCGTCACTTGCGTCGGTTTCTTGCATCGCAAGCGCCTGGCTAGTCAACGTGGAAAAGGTTGAAGGAGATCGCAAATATCGACCAGAGACAATCCAACCGAACACTGTCTTCTGTAGGGTAGGTAAATTTTCCTTCAATCTTATCTGGCCTACACACAAGAGATGGAAGAAGACATCCGCCCCGATGAGCAAGTCGATTCGCTGAGGTTTATAAAATTGTGGGTCCGCCAACTGAATATTGAGGGGCAACTGCCAGCCGGCCGTCTCTACACGTCGTTCTGGTTGCAGTCCGGTAATGTGCGGGAGAACGTAGCATGACAAGTCCGCTTCATAATGGCTAGTCCTGGATTTAACGTAGACCTGAGTCGACCAACGAAGCGACGACGACGAATTCCCAATGCCATTCACAGTCAGTTCCGCCTTTGAGCGAGGCAATTTGAGAGTCTGAGCTAAATCCTCCGAAATAAAATTCAGCTGCAAAGCGGAGTCAAGTAGTGCTCGAGCGAAATAATATTGACCCGCCTTGTCCCTCACCTTCACCACGGCAGAGGCTAGAAAAACTTGGCTCTTGCCTGACTCATTAGAGACAAGCGAGGTGGTTAAAGAATTTTCTGACGGAAGCGAACGTTGACTATTTTGATTTGACTTCGATACTCTTTCACATGCAGATGCAGAGCTGGCTGAATGATCCATATTATTCCGATGTAAAAGGGTGTGATGTGGTAGAGAACAGACTTTGCATTTTGAAGACGGACACCTCTTCACGCTATGGCCCGCGGAAAGGCAGTTGATGCAAAGACCCTTGTCTTTTATTTGTTTGAATCTAGCCAGTACAGGCAGTTCTAAAAACCTCGGACACTTATATATGAAGTGGTCAACTCCCTCGCAAATAGGGCAGGCAGACTTAGCGGCAGTTAACACTGTAGGAGATAAGCCTTTCTTCTTTCGAACGGGTTGCGATGGGGACGATTCAGCTTTGAATTCCGATCTGTTGTCCCTAGCTTCCAGAAATTGACAGCGCTTGTTCAAAACTTTAGAACATTCTTCCCACGATGGCAATCGTGAATGTTCGACCGATTCTTCTAATTTGTCAATAGACTCGGAATCCAGCTTCGCGTTGACTAAATGGATAATAAGAGCGTCCAAAATATTCTCGCTCGTACCTAGGCTTCGCAACGCGCTTAAATGTGCATTAGTGCTGTCGACGAGCAGCCGTAGCTGGCCTGGTGACGATTTGGCTACCTTAGGTAGGTGGAGAAGACCCACTATGTGCTCTTGAAAAGTTAGGTATTTATTGTCATACCTCTCTTTCAATTGTGCATATGCTTTCGCGTAATTGGCCTCACTAACTTCGAAGGCTCGTACAGCCTGCAAGGCTGCGCCGCTCAAACAATTCAATAAGTGGTTGAATTTCTCGATCGAAGTCAAAGTCTGATCCGAATCCACGAGTTTGGCAAATGTGCTGTTAAAATTTGGAAACTCCGAATATTTTCCAGAAAACTGCGGCAATTTCAATTTGGGGAGATTATTTTTTATGGGTGCAGGCGGAAGCAACGAAAGGTCCTGAAACGAGTTCGAGTTGCGGTGCTCGGCCATAGCGCTAAGTATTTTAGACTTAGTGGCGCAGTACGTATCTTCCAAATCACTTCTAACCTGAATTGCCTTAGGGTCGTCGGGCTCGAGTTGCTCAATGGAAGTCTGGTATCCAAGAATTTGTTTGAAATAGGCTTCGAGTATTCCTAGCCTGCACTCTAGCTCAGTGTACGATAACGTGCTAACCCTTGAGTCGATCATGTTTTTGATTCGGGTTAGGCACCCTTTCGTGGTTGCTCGTTGAGCTTTTAAACCAGCTAACTCGGTCATGACGAAACCTTCTTACTTCTTTGTATCGAAAGATTCCCACGTTGAATCAAGGGCGAAACAATTCCTTTCTTCTGATGAAGAATTTCACGAAATTCAAGCAACGTCCGATGACGAATGAATTATCGTGACGATATGTTCAATGATGAAAATATCCAACGACGATAGAATTCCCAAAACGACGATAGAATCCGACAATATATTCCAAGCGGTACAAACCTTGAACGATGAGAGAGAATCCCTGCCGCAGATATCCAACGATGGTATGCAAAATTTTTGCAATCAAAATGGCTTCCAGCTTCCCAAGTCGACGATTTCCGAGGAGCACAAATTTTCACCAATTTTCACAAATTTTCACAATTTTTGCAATTATTTATTTATTTTAGGACCGAATGTCCCTGCTCGGGCGCCAAATGTTGCGGCTGCAAGCTTTTTTGCAGCCGATTCGCACAAATAAAAGAGATTTTAATCGTGCAACGACAATGTATGTTTTATTGACAACTAGTTAGCGAAAAGAAGGAATTTTGAAAAACAATTGCTCCTTTTATAGTAATTTTTCAGCTAGCAGGCCTTAATGGCCTGCTTCGATTTCCAAATATAACAAATACAATTTTGCAAGTAAATAAATTCAAAGTTGTTTCGTGGCACGGCTCAACAATTCGTTTAGTTGCAAGTGGCGACTCAGATAGATTTACTTCATACGTGAAACAATCAGCGTCTGGCAACCACTTCAATCCAAGCACTCTTATGCTCTCAGCATGTTCATCTATTGTCATACTTGTAGACACAGAAGAGCTTTCCGACTTCACCGCATCAAGAAACTGCCCACTTCCGCAGCGCAAAACCTCTCATCTGAAGCAACTTATTTAGTTGTTGATACAGATCTAATGCTTCAGTCTCTGTCGCAGCTCCCCCCATCAAGTCATCCACGTAAAAGTTGCTCCTTATAGCACTTTCAGCTAGTGGATATTCTCCTTGAAATTCTATTGTGGTTTGTTTCAAGGCCCGAGCTGCTAGAAACGGTGCCGCTCTTGTACCGTAGGTGACCGTTGTCAATTGTAAATGTTGAATAGGCTGGGCCGCATCTTCTCTCCATAGTATTTTCTGGTACCTTCTATCATCTGGGTGAACCAGTATTTGGCGGAACATTTTCTCAACATCCGCCACTATTGCGATTTTAAATGCTCTAAACGACAGCAGTATAGGGAGAATGTCCCGTTGTACCTTCGGCCCTATTAGTTGCCTGTCATTGAGTGAAACACCCGATGATGTTACCGCTGAACCGTTAAACACTACTCTGACCTTAGTTGTGGTACTTGACGGCTTAAGGACTGCATGATGAGGCAGGTATGCATGTTCCTTGCTTGACACAATATCAGCGGCATCCTCAAGATGTCCCAATTCTTTGTATACCTTCATAAACCGCAAGTATTCATCCCTTAGGTATTTATTGTGTTCAAATCTTTTTTCCTAGTGCAACTGAGGAACCCAACTCTTGAGTGGATGCCTTTAATGGAAGTCTTATTAAATAGCGGTTAGTTACTGGGTCAACTCGAGTAGTGGATGTAAATAAGTTTTCACAGAAAATTTCTTCTTCTGTATAATTCTGTATAACTGTCGGTACCTCTTCTAGCTCACAAAATTTGCGCAAAGTGGAGTCAATTTCGATAATATTAGAATGTAGAGATATAGTGATATGTGGTTCTTGTCTCACTGGTACTGTTCCCGACACAACATAACCAAAAATGGTATTTTGGAGTACTGGATAATTGGGAGACATGAAATGATGGCCATCCCTTAAAATCCTCATAAAATGGTCTGCGCCCAGGAGAACATCTATTCTCCGCGAAACATTGAACGATGGGTCAGCCAAAGCATAACCATTAATAAAGGTCCAGTCCTGTATTGCGAAACTGGATGCTGGTTGAGGTGCAGTAAGTCTATCTAGTATGAATGCCTGAACTGATATTTCCTTTTGCGAGTTGTGCCGTGATATCAGAGAAAGTTGTACCTTTCCTCTTGTAGTGCATGTCTTGACAGCTGCTAGTCCATTGACCGTTACTCTTGCCTTTTCCCTTGGCATGTTCAACCGTTGACAGCAATCTTCTGATATAAAAGATGCTTGAGACCCCGAATCCAATAGGAGTGTACAAGGTTGCAAAGCGCCAGCTGAATCACGAATGTTGGGGCTTTCTTGTTTTTACCCCAACAAGACACCACACAAATGCTGGGGTGTAATCTTCGGGGATGTAAAAAAATCCCCTTTAATTATGTTGTTGCTCAAGGAAAGCGCAGAATTTTAAATTTGATATCGCGCTATATTTTAGTCGTTTAACGATTACTTTTCGATTGGTTATTGATTTAGTAATAAATTTATTCGGTAGTTTCTTTTAATTGGTTTTTATTTTATATTTTTATTTACAGCCTTTTCCTATTTTTAATTTTTTGTAATAACTGACGGGCTATCTGTCTCGAACTAACTTGATTATTAAAAATTTTCTATTACAAAGTTAAACTTTTTCCTGAAACTACTCTGATCTGAAACTACTTTGATCTGAAGCTACTTGGATTTTTAATATTTTCCTCATTTTGTAAAGTTCTTTAAATACCTATAAATTAATTTGGAATTGTTCAAAATTAACCGTTAACCGCCACAACACCCCCCTTCCAGTGTAACGAGAAAGATAAATAGAAAGGTGGTCATTTAGATTTTATTTTAACAGTTTCGTTATGTGATTGAAAAGCTTATTCGTTTCTTATAGAGAAAATTTTGAGTGTCTCCGTTACTAAAAGGCACTGGCTCATTATTTAAATTAAAGGAGTGATCAGTCGCTGGCTGATCCTTGCACTCAAAATTTTCTTTGGCGACATCAACATCTCCCTGTGACAACGTTGAAATCGAAGCTTCGGCGGCCTCACCAGTGGATGCAACAAAACAAGGTTTCAAACGATTTAAGGAAATATTTCTATTTTTACCCTTAATTTGTAAAGTATAATAATGTTGATCTCGTGCAACAACAGGAAAAGGTCCCTCATAACAATTTTCGAAAGAACCTTTAGATGAAACACTTCGAACCAAAACGTGAGAGCAAGTATTTAAATCTTTAAATTTGAAAAATTTAGTTTTAGAGTGATTGGAGGCCGGGGCAGGGGAAATGTTATCGAATAAATTTCTTAGATGCTTTGCAAAAGAGCTTTGCAAAACATTTTGAGAATTAGGATGATGTTGGATAAAATCACCAGGCAGTCTTAAGGGCTGGCCATATAAAAGTTCGGCAGGGGTGGCGATAAAATCTTCCCGAAATGTCGTTCGCAAACCAAGTAAAACGGAAGGTAAAACATCGGACCATGAATCTCGTTCGTAAGCTCTAATCGCCGCTTTTAAAGTTCGATGCCAACGTTCGATAAAACCATTCGATTGAGGATGATAAGAAGTAGTTCTGTTGTGTTTAAATCCTAAAAATTTTGAAAGTTCGTTAAAAAGCGTTGATTCGAACTGCCTGCCTTGATCGGTTATTATGATTTTGGGTACTCCATAGCGAGAAATCCATTCCCGATAAAGGGTTTCAGCGCATGTTTCAGCTGAAATATTGGTTAACGGAATTGCCTCAGGCCATCGAGAATAACGATCGATTATCGTAAGGCAATATCTAAAACCTTTTGAAGGAGGGAAAGGACCAATAATATCGAGATGAATAGTTTCGAATCTTTCGGAAGGAATAGGAAATGAGCCGAAAGGGGTTTTAACATGACGGGAAATTTTATTTTTCTGACATGCTAAACAGCAGCGACTCCATTTAGTGATATCTTTACTAATAGAAGGCCAAAAATACCTCGAAGTGATCATTTTATTAGTGGTTCTAATGCTAGGATGAGCTAAATCGTGAATTGAACGGAATATTTGAAAACGGAAACTATCTGGAATGTAGGGTCTAACATGTGAAGTTGCATTTTCGCAGTAGATTTGCTTGTCACTACCTAACACGGGGAATTTGGAAAATTTTAAGGAAACATTTTCCAGTAAGTCTTTGAGCTGGCTATCGGATTCCTGCGCGATAGCTATAGCTTCAAAGTCAATAGCGGCTGGTAGGTGTAATTCCTCTATGCGTGAGAGGGTATCTGCCACTAAGTTGTCTTTTCCCGAAATATGTTTGATGTTTGTAGTGAATTGGCCAATGAAGTCTAAATGTCGAGCTTGTCTCGGAGAAGCTTTATCAGGGTTCTGCTTGAAAGCGAAAGTTAACGGTTTATGATCTGTAAATAGGGTGAAAGTTCTTCCCTCTAAATGATAACGGAAATGTTTGATTCCTTTATACGCCGCGAATAATTCCCTATCATAAGCGCTGTATTTAGATTGTGTGAGACTTAATTTAGTTGAAAAGAATCCTAAAGGTTGCCAATTGTTATTAACTTTTTGGTTTAATGCTGCACCGATTGCTGAATCTGAAGCGTCAACAAATAAACCAAGGTCAGCATTTAAATTTGGAAATGCTAAAAGGGTTACTTGAGAAAGTTGTGTCTTAATGTTCTCAAAAGCTTTAACAGAATCCGGATTCCAGTCAACCTTCTTTGAACCGTCCTTTTTACTACCACAAAGATATTTGTTAAGGACTGACTGATGTTGAGCTGCATGAGGTAAGAAAGGGCGATAAAAATTTACCATGCCTAGGAAACGTCTTAATTCTTTCACGGTAGAAGGGAGTTTAAAATTGCAAATAACTTCAACCTTCTCAGGCGATGGTTGAATGCCTTCTGAAGTGATAAAATGTCCGAGAAATTTCACTTCTGATAGCATGAAGTTACATTTCTCTACATTTATGATCAAACCGTGATCAAGAAATCGTTGAAAAATTTGTTCCAAATGATCTAAATGTTCTTCTTTGGTCTTTGAAGCGACCAAGACATCGTCTAAATAAGCAAAACAAAATTTTAAATCTTTAAGGATTGAATTAATAAATCTTTGGAAAGATTGAGCAGCGTTGCAAAGACCGAAGGTCATACGGGTAAACTCGAAGAGTCCGAAAGGTGTACATATGGCAGTCTTCGGAATGTCCTCAGGTTCTACCGGAATTTGGTGATAGGCTTTAGTCATATCTAAAGTCGAGAATACTTTAGCATTTTGGAGATGATACGAAAAATCGTGAATCAAGGGGATTGGATAACGATCCGGGACCGTGATGGCGTTGAGACGTCTATAGTCTCCACAAGGTCTCCATTCACCATTTTTCTTTGGAACCATGTGCAGAGGAGAGGACCAATTACTGTTAGAGGGCCTACAAATGCCTTGATTGAGTAAGAATTCAAATTCTTTCTTGGCAATTAATAATTTTTCTGGCGAAAGTCTGCGCACTTTAGAAAATATAGGAGGGCCAGTGGTTTTAATTTGGTGAGTTACTAAATGTTTCACTGGTTTCGTAAAGCCTGAATCAATCGTGATCTTATGGAATTTACGTAGTAACTTTTGAACTTTTTCGTTAACGGTTGGTTTGATTAGTACGGATAATGATGAGGGTGGACTTTTTCTGAGAATACCAGATGAAGTCAAATGTGTCAGAGGGTCTACTAAAACTCTTTTGGCTAGATCCACTATTAAACCGAAATGAAATAAAAAATCTGCGCCGAGAATCGGCTTAGCTACATCAGCTATTAAGAAGGGCCACTGGAAATTTCTGCGCAGGCCTAGGTCTAAAGAAAGAATTTTCGTACCGTAAGTATTTATCGGTGAAGAATTTGCAGCTGAAAGACATAAACTGGAAGGAATTAATTTTTTAGAAATAGGAGCGGGTATAACGGAAATATCTGCTCCGGTATCGACCAAATAAAATTGTTTTGATGACTTGTCGTAAATATGAAGGCGACTTGAATATCCGCTTCTATCAACCGTCGCTAAAGCTGAAAAGCGATTTATTTTTTTGGTGTATCCGTTGGGACATAAGAGCAAGGCTTTATACATTTATTAGCGTTGTCTCCGAACTTGTCGTGGTACCAACAAAAATTCGGATTAATATGGTGAGTAGAACTGCTTCTCCTCCTAAACCTAGAAGGGGTGGCCGAACGATTAGAGGGATGGTCGAAACGGCGATTAGAGGGACGACTGGATGAACGGTCTCGTTGTTTTAAGGCTTTAACTTCAACAGAAAGTTCCTGAACTTGCTTAGTGAGGTTTAGAATTTGGACTGATAAATTGCCAAATAAACTTTCCTCTGGGGGAGGAAGAGAATAAGCGCACACCGATGGTTTGTTAGAAATCTCGAAAATTCTATCGGCACAGTTCGCGAGTTCATTAAGGTCTCCGGAACTACAAGAAAGGATTGCTTTCATGTTATCAGGGAGCCTCTGCATCCAAATGGTTTTGAGCACATCATCGTTGAGGCTGCCATTGGATAATTCTCTTAACTCGCGAAGAAATTGTGACGGAGATCTGTCACCTAGCTTCAAATCACCCAAAAGATGGTTTAATTTCGCGGAAGCACTAGCTGTTAAGCGAGAGATCAACGTTTCTTTTAATTGCGTATATGGCTGGACCGGGTCAGGTGATCTAAGAACATCACTGATGAGGCGGAATAGCTCTTCATCCAAAGCTGAGAGGGCGTGATTAAATTTTGTGTTTTCGCTTGTTATTCTGGCTGTAAGAAATTGTGTCTCCAGTCTTTGGAACCAAAATTGGGGAGCGCTTTTCCAAAATGAAGGCACGGTAACTGAAAGGGAATCGATGGAAGACGAAGTGGACGGAACGGAATTTTGAGTTGATTCGGTTCCTCTTCCGATTGAATCACCAACATTGTGGTTCATATTTTTTGATTGAAAGAAAATTGAATGAGGAAAATTTACATGAAAATGAAATGAATTTGAAAAGTACTCCCTTGAAAGTTTTAAAACTATTGTAGTTCTTGCTGTTCTGTTTTAAAACTATTGTAGGTCTTGTTGTTCTGCTTCTTAGGACCAGTCGGAAGGAAATATTTTTTTTGCTTTTTTTTTTTTTTTGTTTTTTTTTTTTTTTTTTTGATGTTTAATTTTTCTTCGTTTTTAGGTGCGTCTTCTTGAACTTCGGGGTCACCAGTTGTTGGGGCTTTCTTGTTTTTACCCCAACAAGACACCACACAAATGCTGGGGTGTAATCTTCGGGGATGTAAAAAAATCCCCTTTAATTATGTTGTTGCTCAAGGAAAGCGCAGAATTTTAAATTTGATATCGTGCTATATTTTAGTCGTTTAACGATTCCTTTTCGATTGGTTATTGATTTAGTAATAAATTTATTCGGTAGTTTCTTTTAATTGGTTTTTATTTTATATTTTTATTTACAGCCTTTTCCTATTTTTAATTTTTTGTAATAACTGACGGGCTATCTGTCTCGAACTAACTTGATTATTAAAAATTTTCTATTACAAAGTTAAACTTTTTCCTGAAACTACTCTGATCTGAAACTACTTTGATCTGAAGCTACTTGGATTTTTAATATTTTCCTCATTTTGTAAAGTTCTTTAAATACCTATAAATTAATTTGGAATTGTTCAAAATTAACCGTTAACCGCCACACGAACATAGACCAGTGCAGTTGGTAACAAGGTAATGTTACTTGATTGCGCCTTGAAACTTGTATAAGTGTTCAACTGTTGATTAGTAAGGGGAGGGGTGAATGCCGGAGTTACTGGATTCCGCTTGGTTGCAACTGGCTGCGATGTATCAGTAACGGTTGATTCTGATTGCGGAGAAGGCTGATTAATTCCAGTTTCACCGAGATGCAAACTTGAGTGATGCAATTGCTTACAAAAGTGACATCTTACTTTTGACTTGCAATTGCGAGCTGAGTGCCCCTTACTAAGGCAATTAAAGCAGGGTGACTTTTGAATTACATAGCTTCGTCTTGCTGCTATGTCCAGGCCCCTAAACTGAGGGCATTTGAATAGTTGATGCGTTTGAAAGCATTTTATACACCGAGGTGTAGTGTCCAGATGTAAATTGCGAATTGGTTGAGTGGAATTCTGTTTCTTGTTACCCGGTTCACAGGCCTCTAATGCGTCACAACGTTTATTGAGGAATTCAAGAAACTGATCGAATGTTGGAAAATCCCCACTGGTTGTCTCTTCAGCCCAAATTCGACGTGTTTCTGGGTCGGTTCTGTTTAGCACCAAATGTATAAGCCAGGGGTCGCGACTAGATGCTTCCCTACCTAAGGCCTCAATGCCACGAAACAATTCATCAGAGGTATCTGATAATCGTCGCAGTGCCGCAGCAGAGGGTTGTGAGCAACTTGACTGACCCATAAATGCAGTCATGTAAGCAGTTAAAATTTGCTTCTTCTTCTCATATCGCTTGACAAGCTTAGACCAGGCATCCGGATAACTTGCCTGAGTAATAGGAAGATGCTTAATAAGAGATGATGACTCTCCTTGCAATAATCCCTTTAGATATTGCAGTTTATGTACCGCACACAGGTCTTTTTTTGATTCAATACAAGTTTCGAACAAATCCCTAAACGACGGCCAATCCTTATAGTCTCCAGTAAAGCATGGAATATTGACCTTAGGGAGTTTGACCTGTGATTGCGATGTTGTTGAAGGAAAACCGTCAAAAAATGCTTGTTGTTGATCAATTAAACACTTCATCGTTGTATTCAACTCATCCTGACGCCTTGGAGACAGGAGACCCCATTTCTTTATCAACCGATCGAGCAGCTATGTGTCTACGTAGAGATACTTTAACATCTAGGTATTTATCTTCAAAAGCGCTGTATTCAGACTCAACTTCCCTCAACACCAGTCTATCATCCACAAGTTTGAACTCCTGCTCTAGTGATTCAGTCAGAAATCGCATTTTAATTGCTGTTATTAATCACTTTACGGCGATAACCAACCCTGTAACTATTCCCTCCAACAATAGTAGGTATTGGGGCACTTGAGCGTGGGAACCAAATATGCAAATGAGGGGGCGGGGCCAAGGTCATTATGATAATTAATGGGGTCATTAGCTAATTTATGGGGCAATTATGCAAATAAACTGGGTCAATTAATAATGATTGATTGGCATTTAACACCTTTTAATTGATCATTAGCGTGACATTTAATACCTGGCGCGTGCGCAAATTAATATTGATTGGCATTTAACATCTTCTTAATTGGTTATTAGCGTGACATTTAACACCTTTTATTTTGATTAATGGGCGGCGCGTGCGCATCTGGTGCATTGAAAGCTTTTGCGCACCTGGATATTTGCAAGCGATCATGGGCTGTGGCTGGGGGCTGTGGCTGGGGCTGGGACGAGAGCTGGGGGCTTTGGCTTTGCGTCCAAGACTGTTGCATCTTAGAGAAGCAGCGGCTCAAGGACAACAAGTTATGAGTAAACATTGATGCAAGCTTGGGCCTAAAGTCGGCAATTGCATCTTAGCTTCGTTCTAGTTCTTAGAACAAGGTCGAGCGGCTGCTTAGCAACGAGTTTTTGCAACGTTAACTCGTTTGTCTGCTAGGATCGCCGCTAATGCATCTTGAAGAATGTAAACAAACATTCGAAGCAATAAACGAGTTCAATAGAACTTGTTTTATCTAACGTCAAGTTTAAGGTATTTGCTAACACATGGTGAATGCCGGCAGATGCAGTAATTTGCATCTTGGAGAATGTGAAGTAGTTTGATAAAAGCTTTAACTCGCCTTTGGTATAATTAATGAGTTTAATTACTTAGAAATATGTTGTCGTTTATGGAGGTAAATAATAAAAAACAAAATTGCGGATTTCTTCGTAATTAATATGCATTCTCAAGAGCCTTGACTGCAACTTTTGCGATAATAATTATTACTTGTACTTGAACTATTAACATTTCATTATCGCATTGCATACGGCACTATCTTGTTTGCGGAAATTTCAATTCTAAAATTAAATGCTAATCAATACAACGAGTTTTTCAAAGTTAACTCGCTTATCTGTTAGAGAATGTAAACAAAGCAAGCTATTTGCATAATTGCCTACAAGCTAAGAGTACACATACATAAAAACACACTTTTGCTTTATTTTTACCTCAAGACTTAAGCACATATTGCTTTTAAAAGGCGCAAGAATTCAAAACTTTATCAGTGCATTCGTATCAGAATCATGGCGCGCTTTACCATTGAACGTGATTTTATAAAAGCTGTGAAGCGGTACAATTTAAGAGGTCGGCAAATTAATTTTAAAATTAATCCGCTGCCAGAAAATACTGATCCTGTCGAGTGGATAAGAAATGCCGTAGAGGATATAGTGAAGTACGTTATCAGTGATCTAGAACCTACAGACAAAGTGGGAGTGACATTCTGTGGTGAAAGTTTTAAGGAACGAGGGCCGGGATGGCTAAACTTTAGAGATGCCTCTGATGTTAGCATGAACGACATCTGGGATATGATTTTAAAGATTTTCCAGAGCAATTCTGAGGGTAAGATTAAAATGAAACCTTAAGTTTCATGTGTTAATTACAAATGCATATTTTATAACGTTTTCAGGGCTAAGTACAGACACATTCTGCCTAGGGATTACATCGGTGAGACTACCGCAGGCAAAGGAAGAGCTCGGACCAATAAATACAACAATTTCAACGAGGAATGTGCAATGCGGAAGGGAATTGTAACAATAAAAAACAACGATGGACTATGTTTACCCCGTGCGTTAATTGTGGCAATTGCATTCGTTGAAAAGGACCCAAATTATTCAAAAATTAGGAATGGTACAAAATTGCAGACTCAAAGGGCTGTAGAGTTGATACAACAGCTAAATATAAATATACCAAAAGATGGTTGTGGAATTCCAGAGCTTCGGGTTTTCCAAGAACATCTCAAGGATTACAAAATTGTGGTATACCAATATGCAATGAGAGGTAAAGACGTTATTTTCGAGGGATCAGGAACCGGAAAACGTCTCAATTTATTGTACCACGAGGGCCATTATAACCTCATAACATCATTAACATCGGCATTCTGTTGCACATATTATTGTGAAGATTGCCATGTGGGGTATAATAATAAAAACGGTCATAGATGCGGTGGAACATGTGTCTGCTGTCAGAAATCTCCTGCGTGTTCTAAGCATGTTACCAATGTTTTATGCAAAGATTGTCATCGTTCTTTCAGAGGGCAACAGTGCTTTGAGAATCATAAGGCATCTGGATATCTGAATATGAGCGTTTGTGAACAAATTAAAAAATGCATACATTGTTTAAAAACTTTCAAGGCAAACCGAAACCACATATGCGGGGAATTTTTCTGTAAAATTTGCGATGAGCATGTACCCCAAGATCACGTATGTTACATACAAGTTGATAAAAGGCAGCCAAAATTAGAAGACGTACTATATATATTTTACGATTTAGAAACACGTCAAGAACAAGTCATTGGAGAAAAAACTGTAAAAGAAAAAGTTATCGGTACTATTAAGAAACATGAACGGAATTTATGCGTTTTTGAACAAAGATGCGATAAATGTATTGATGATAATAGTTTGTTCTTTTGCCAAAGGTGTAAATATAGATCCGTTATTCAGAAAAATAACGTTATATCTGAGTTTATAAAACACATACTAAAAATAAGAAAAGAATTCAAGAAAGTTGTTATAATAGCCCACAACGGACAGTCTTTTGATCACCAATTCATATTGCATTATATTTTACAAAACACGGACTTAAAACCAAAGTTAATTATGCGGGGAACAAAAATTATTTTAATGCAGCTAGATAATGTAAAATTTATTGATTCTCTTAACTATTTTCCCATGGCCTTATCAAAATTACCAAAAGCATTTGATTTGCCAACTTCAATAAAAAATGGGTATTTTCCGCATTTGTTCAACACAACAGAGAATGCAAATTAAATCGGACCATTACCATCAACTGAACTCTACAATGCTGATGCAATGAAAAGTGATGAACGTGAAGCTTTTCTTCAATGGCATGCAAAAAATAAAAATAGTGAATTTAATTTGGAAAAAGATATTGTTGAATATTGCGTCAATGATGTAAGAATATTAACAGACGCTTGCCTAAAATTTAGAAAATTATTTCTTAGTGAATGTAACGTAGAACCGTTTTTGGAGGCAACAACAATTGCATCAGCATGTAATCTTGTATATCGACGTAATTTTCTCCAAGCGAACACCATAGGAATTATTCCTCAAAAGGGCTATCGCTATGTGGATAACCAGTCAAAAGAGGCAATACAGTGGCTCGTATGGGAACAAGATCAACGAAAAATTAATATACAGCATGCTGCATTAGAGCGGGAGGCGATAGTTGCTGGTGTTAAAGTCGACGGATTTTGTAAAGATAATAATCAGGTGTTTGAATATCATGGTTGTTATTACCATGGTCACCCTGTTTGTTTGCGCCATAATCGTGATCAACCTTTACGTGATGATCCAAAAGACACCTTGAACCTACGTTATGAAAGAACAGTTGAAAAGTCTGAACGTTTAAGATCTTTGGGTTATAATGTAATCGAAATGTGGGGCTGTGACTTTGAGAGAGCCATGCATAAAAATAAAGACATGCAGTATTTAAAGGCACATCCGTTAATAAACAAGATTCCGCTGAATCCTCGTGACGCTTTTTACGGTGGACGAACGGGAAATGTCTTCAAATATTATAAGTGTGAACCAGGCGAAAAGATTAAGTACATTGATGTTTGTTCGCTCTATCCCTGGGTTTGTAAGTATGGAAAGTTTCCTATCAAACACCCAATAATGTACATTGGTAATGAAGAATGCTCCAAATTAGATTTAAATAAAACCGATGGTTTAATAAAATGTAAAATTTTGCCTCCAGAAGATTTATATCATCCTGTTTTACCATCCAAAATAAATAATAAATTAATGTTTACGTTATGTTATAAATGTGCAGATGAAAAAAACCAAGATGAGCTATGTTCACATACAAATGATGAACGAGCACTAAATGGTACATGGATAATTGATGAAGTTAACAAAGCAGTTGAAAAAGGATATAAAATTCTTGAAATACACGAGATTTGGAAATACGAAATTCAGCAGTACGACAAATTAAATTCTGTTAAAGGCTTGTTTACAGATATGATGAATAAATTCATAAAAATGAAACAACAAGCATCTGGCTGGCCTTCTAACATAAGCACACAACGAGAAAAGGAAAAATATATTGAAGATTTTCTCTGTCAAGAAGACGTTAAACTAGATTTAGCAGAAATTTGCCACAATTCAGGTTTGAGATCGCTGGCGAAGCTTATGTTAAACTCTTTTTGGGGTAAATTTGGACAAAGGGAAAATTTACAAAAAACATGTATTGTTAACACCCCCCTTGAATTATATGAGCTGCTAACAAACCCTTCTGCAGAGGTATGTCATCTACTCCCTATTAATGAAGACAACGTTGTTGTTAGTTGGCAATATAAAGATGAAGCTGCTGATTGTCTATCAACAGTTAATGTATGCATAGCAGCTTATACAACGACGCAGGCAAGATTAAAACTTTACAGCTATTTGGAACAACTTGGTGACCGAGTTCTATATTATGACACCGACTCGGTTATATATGTGAGCCGTGAAGGACAATACGATCCACCTACAGGAGAATTTATTGCTGACATGACAGACGAATTAGAATGTTACGGTCCTGGAATTTATATTACAGAATTTGTCTCCGGAGGTCCGAAAATTTATGCATATAAAGTAAACAGTACAAAAGATAATGAAACAAAAATTGAGTGCAAGGTTAAAGGTATTACATTGAATTACACAGCCTGTCAATTAGTGAACTTTGAATCACTAAAAAATTCGATTTTAAATCCCCATGAAATAGACCATATCCCCATACTTTCACACAATATACGCCGCACCAAAGACCACGAAATTATAACCGTTCCCGAAATTAAAAAATATAAACCCACGTCAGAAAAGCGCCGATTTATGGAAAACTACAGTTCAGTACCATACGGATACAAACGACTGAGAATAGTTATGTAAATGTGAAATTATTTAAAAAATGTACATCATATTAAAAATAAAACAGGAATTTATAAAATTTATACACATTTATTTTTGTATAAAATTAAACACATTTAATTTTTTTGAATCATCTCGAAATGATATTTTTAAATTAATAATTTTTAATATTATTTAATTCTTGTATCTGCACCTCTGTTTTGATTCGTTCAGAGTAGCGGCTTGGAAAATAAATATGAAATTCATTTTCCAGACCCACAACGACCTTCTGTCCAAACCGAGTCTTCACGAGTTTAAAATAATCTATTTTAAACTCTTTGTCTAAAGGAAGCTCCTCTACCTAACCTCTCAAACCAAGCCTTCCAAAGAAAAAACGCAAAAAAATCTCTTGATACATTTATTCAATTTCATTTTTGTATAAATTTAAACAATGTTAACTTTTTTGAAATGTCGCGAGATGTGGGGACTAAATAATAATTTTTAATATTGTTCAGCTCCTCAATTTGCTTTTCTGTTTTTATTTTCTCTGAGAAACGATTCGGAAGATAAATATAAAATGAATTTTCCAAAACAACAATAACTTTTTCACCGTACTTAGTCTTAACTAGTTTAAAATAGCTTATAAGATATTCGTTTTGAAGAATAAGGTCCTCCACCTTCACTAGTTTGTAGGAAGCCTCTGTTTCAATGTTGTTCAACAGCTGCGCTGCACTGCTTGCCTATAAATAAAATGAATTATTAATTTAAAATAGTTAATTTTTAAAAAGCAAAAAAACCTACCATTTTTATATTGCTGTATGAATTTTTCTAATCCTCTAGAATGGTGATTGAAAGACTGTACAAATCACTTTACAAGTTAACCCTTTTTATACTCAAAATTACAATCTATTAAGAATAAAAAACAAGTTTTCAATAAAAACTGAAGGCCTTCGCGCTTCTTTCACGATTAAAATATGCGCGACATTTGTTTTTTCTAATTAAAACAGGAAAATGCAATGCAAATTCCTTAATGCACAAGATGCAGAGTTAAAAATTCATATTAATTTTAAAATGTGAAACGAATTACGTATTGCCATTCAGGCGCAATAATAGATACAAAGTAAATTGATAATATATTGTTGCAACAAGGTTGCACTTTCTGATGAAATGTTGTACAAAGTTTTAATAACTGCATTTCATTCAATAATGTATTAAGATTGAAGAACAAGTCTTTCAATAAAAAGTAAAGGCCTTCGCGTTTCTGCATGCAGTGAATTCTTTCACGATTAAAATATGCGCGAAAGTTGTTTTTTCTAATTAAACAGGAAAATGCAATGCAAATTCCTTAATGCACAAGTTGCAGAGTTGAAAATTCATATTAATTATAAAATGTGAAACGAATTACGTATTGACATTCAGGTGCAATGATAGATACAAAGTAAATTGTTAACATATTGTTGCAACAAAGTTGCACTTTCTGATGAAATCTTTTACAAAATTTATAAAAACAAAAATTCTTATTTGTATGAAATAATTAAAAAATGAATAGTAGTTTGTCTGAACATCCCCACCTTGTTTTTTGGAAGCTTGTCATTAAACATTTAAAAACACATGGGACAATATAATTTTTATCATTTAAGGTTTATCTGATAAAGGAAAATGTCTATAATAATTTTAGATTTACAGTTTGTCTGCGGTAACAATGGGCAATATTTTGTCAAAGAATTGTCAGTTCTTGACCACGGATCCATTATTCCTTTGTCTTACCATTTGGCACCACCATATCCACGCGAAGAACTTTTACCAAGGGCTTCTCAACAAAATGCTTACGATGTGAAGCACATAAATGGTCTGAACTGGGATGACGGCAACGTTGAATACAATCAACTGCGGAATATTTTTTCAAATCTTTCAAACTCCATAATATATGTCAAAGGTGAAGAAAAGGAAAGATTTATAAGAAAATATCTTCCTGACAGTGATATAAGACAGCTAATAATACCAAAATTGAATAGCCTTCAACAGTTTGAAACTAATTGTGAAATACACGGAAGACTTCCACAATTACGTTGCGCAGTTCAAAATTGTATTAATATTTACCTGTATTTATTAATGAATAAAATTATTAAATAAAAGAATTTATGTTTTATTTTAATTTATTTATTAAAACCCATTACAAACACATAATGTCAAATATAATATTAGTAGAACAATATAAAGGTATCTCGTAAAAGAGTCTTGAATAGTTTGTGTGTACATAAGAGGTCCTAGATGGTATAAAAAAATCATCTTTTGATAAAACAAATAGATTTTTCTCTTTACACTTTTCACAATACTTATTATAATATTCTTTTACACTTTCCGATGCATTATTATTATGAAACATAACAATGTTTATGAACTCTAACAAATCAAATAACCTACAAAGTTCGCAATAAGTTAAAGTAATACTTCCTGTGTCAATCGGAATTTTGTGCTCTTGCTTTAATGCTTCCTGGTTTGAAGGTATTGGGTCAATTTCACTCTTCAAGTTGCAAAGATGCTTAAAAATTGCTACCCATCCAGAATATGTTGTTGGAACCGGTTGTTGACCATGACGATGGAATATGATCTTTGCCTCGAATGAATGCGGGTCGAATCCAAGTACAACTTTTTGATTATGATATTCGTCCAGATAGTACGTGTAGTTCAGCAATATGTTTTCACCCCGACTTTCTGGGCAGCTTTTCTGCTTACGTTTTTGGTTTTTCGATGGTTTATCCGTTATTGCTTTTCTTCCCCGTTTTTTAGATTCCATCTTAACGAGAGGATTTTTACTGTAGTACTAACTGGGAGCTATCGTGTAACGGAGTTTATATTACATGTTTCTGTTATACATGATTGGTTACAGTAAATCCCACCATTTTTTAAATAAATTTTGCAATACAAGTTCATAATTTGTTTATCATTTAATTCATAGTTGTTAAGCGAGAATTGTTTCAAAAACTTTTTCAAACTTTGCCCTTTGCACCGGAAATAAAGGTACACGCAGCAATAATGTCCACATACTTGTGAAAGTGTACCCTGCAATCGCTGCTTATTACACACGAACATTTTTGAATTAGTCAGTAGGAATTTTTGAAAAAATGAATTATTGGGGTATTTTCCATATGAATCAAAATACTCGGCTGGCCCCTTTCTTGGGAAGTAAAATGCAACCCAATGAGTTCCATTTTTGTGGGCAGGATCCGTATTAGCTATTATACATGCTGGTTTTTTAATTTTTCGCGGCAACTGATTGCATGGGAATACACCCTTAAAAAATTTATTTGTAATATGATGATTTTTTAGCAAATGTGCAAGTTCGATCGTGTTAATTCTTGTTCACAAGTTGTGTTTTCTACGTCAATAACTTTGGTATGAGATGTAACATAGTTACTTATAAATTCCTTCGTTGATGCGTCGCGAACAATGACTGTATTAAATTTTGCTAGGGTTTTTATAAGGTCTTCATCTAGGCGTTTAAGTTCAAGATTACCGAATCTACTTGATTTTTCAATGCATTCTGCACTAGATGCGGGATACCTGAAGACAATTTCTTTTGTAAATAATTTATTTTGTGCTGTGAATCCAGCTAAAGACACTTTTTTAAAGAAGGTCAATTCACCTCCGCAGAGGTATTCGACATTTATCAAGCAGCTCATTGTTACCGTGATATTGTAAGTAACTAACTAACACTTAGCATAAAATGTAACTTCCTTATATAGGTTTCAAAAGTTTGTATATACATTTCGATCCTTATCGATTTCTATACTCCCGTCATATTCAGCATACACAATGCAGGTAACAGTTGTTTTTAAAGCCTCCTTAAATCTTCCTTCAATTCTAACCGTCCCTTGATTTAACAGATTTCCGCAGGTAGAATTATACGACAGATCTGTAGTCAAATCGAAGGCCAATAAAAATGCGCCGTTATCAAAGAATTGTTTTGAAATCTGATGTCCTTTATCAAAATAATGTATTCCAGTTCCTTTAAACAAACTGAGGTAGCCTCTTGTACTGATGGGAGGTTCTTTTGAATAATCAAATTCCATAGGTTGGTTTGGAATCTGAACACCGTTTACAGACAAATTAAATCTGGTTATGTTATTGTGTTTGAAATTGTATGAATTTTTTGTTCTATTTCCCGTATAAGCGTCATTGTCTATCATGCCAAACACTAATAAATTTGGTAGTTGTCCTATCACAATATTGTCTAAAGATAATGTGAATGTATTTGCAGGTATCGTATAGGTTTTGACCTCAACTCGCTTATAGGGATACACAGCATTTGAACGTTGAAGTACAGATTCGTGAGCCAACATTATGCTTGGGTTAACGGTGACATGATTCATATACATAGTTGCTTCTACAATTTTAAGTCTTGGTGAATTGTCATCATTCTTTGATATTAGATAAAATTCAGGCTTTTCAAGCGATAGCACAACGCGCAAATCTACACCGTTCATTAGCAATTTATCTTGATTAAACATATCGCCGTGAATTTTCCCCATTAATTCTACTACACCGCTTTTACAGAAAAGCTTTTCTCTTGCCAGGTAACCCGCATTTTCTTCTGCACTTTGAGTAACCTCCATATTATCCCGATCAAGATACCAGCCGACAGACTCTAAATGCGTTGATGCTGCATCTTTTCCATAATTTAGTAAGTTTTCAATATATGCTCTGTAGTTGTAGTTATTGTCAGTTTGAGCAATCGGCTTACCGTTTAAGTAAATAGTGCATTGACGAAAAAGTGAATGGAGCACATTATTTACAACACCTGGACCTTCATCACTTACCGTCGCACTTCCTACAAGAATGTCTTTTCCGGTATAAAGTTCTTCTTTTCCATTTTTAATTTTAATTAGTTGCACTTTCAAGCGTAGATATATACTTGACAAATCCCGATATGTATCTCCATGACCTAATGAAACAAATTCTAGCACTGATGAGTTATCTAATGAAGCTATCGGTTTGTATGCTACCTCCTCGGTTCTTAAAATATTACTTTGAATAGCCGGTCTCGAGAAAAGATCTAATTCGGATTTCATACACTCGCTATACGTAGGCATTTTGTTTATTTGTCAAAAATATCCAATACCCTTTTACGGAAACTACGTTTGCCTTTTATAGACTTTTTCTTTTTGCTTGATGCCTTTTTCGTGGTTTGTTTTGAACGTTTTTGCCGTTTAGGGGCTAAAGTAAAACGAGCAGTAGTAAATGGATTAGGCCTTTTTATAGTCATGCGATTACTTCTTCCTGCACCATCCATTTTGCGCAAGTTCTTGAGCAGCAGCTTTACCTTGCTCTTTTAAGATATCTTTCATAGGTTTACTACCCGCGTTTTCTAAAATCGCTTTCCCAGTTTTAATAGCCTGTTGTTTTAAAACCTTTGCCCCGGAACTAACTATGGGTTGCAAATACCTTAGTAATCCGCTGAAAAAACTTCCAATTCCTCGTCCACGTTGATAGATTAAAGGTGACCGGTACAGTTCACCTATATCATTTAAATTACCACCACTTTGTATTAAGTAATAACGCGTGTAATAAGAATTCATATTTGTCTATTGTATTTTAACTGTGCGTAACTGCCTTTGTTTGTTTCTTACTATAACAACTGCACATGCTATTTATAGGTTTTATTGTCTTTTAAAATGAAGCATTATGTATGTAGTGATATAACTTGCTTTGAAATCAATTAATTCGCCTTGTCCATCGGTTATTTTTATTGAAATATTTTCAATTGCGGTTTTCTCCACAGGACAATATTCTACATGGTTAAAACGTAGTGTTCTTTCATTTTCACTTATAGGTACTACACGCAAATATCTCACGGATTTATCTCCTATAATCCTTGGTTTCGTTATATCAGTGTAAATGTATATAATATCACGCTCGTAATAGTGACTACTAGGTTTAACATCACGAGGTAATCTTTTACTCAATTTATCTACTGTATCATTTAATTGATCTAATTTCTTAATTATAGACATGTGCTCTGTTTGCAGTTTAGCGGTATCGAAAGACTCCTTTAGTTCTGTCAAAAATACATTTGATTTTCGTTTGTCTGTTGGTGTATTAAGAAATATATCAGTTATAAAGTTTTTTAAATTATCTATATTGGTATCTAAAGGTACTGGTGTTGTTTTATATAATCCCGAGGTCTGTTTTTCGTAAGGAACATTTAAAATATTACTCTTTTCGGTAATCTTTCTAGGTTGTGGGGCTTTAACATTGATAGAATCGCCATGCAATTTATCCAATATTGTGAGAATAATGTCTTTAATACGCGCAATTTTCTTTTGCTTTTCATCTTCTGCTATTGTTTCATCATCAAAATGCACATTATTGATAAAAAGTGTTATGAGATTCTTAACATTAAGATGTGGTGGTAGTGGCTTTTTTATCTTAATTGTTAATTCTAGCTCATCGATTCGTAATTCAAATATGTCATCTTTAACAGGAATTTTACCCTTTTTCCTTATGCTTTTAGGTGGGTGGGTATAATCATCCAAAGCAGCTTTTAACTTGTCATGTTTTCTCTTTATTCTGGGGATTTGTCCGATTATATCATCAATAAAAGCCTCAATCGAGTCATATGATTTCAATCTTAAAACAACATTATCTGAATGTTTTTTGCCTTGGTATATATGTAGTATAAAATCACCTTCCTCCTTTTCGTAATTAATTTCTGGAATTACTTCATCGAAAAAATCAGCATCTAAACGATCCCAAATTCGCTGTTTGACATCATCCAAGTACATTGTATACCAAGAAGGCGTAACGGCATTAAACCATGTTAACAGAAATGCGGAAAAATTTACTTGTCCTTCTTTATAGCTCGAATGAGAAAGTATTTCCTTTGTCCATTCCAGTCTAACATTTTCATTTATCTTCACTGTAAGTAGTTTGTGATCTTTCTGTACATCTTGTCGTATTGTTTTTAATTCGTCTGTATCTCGTTTTACTCGTTTGCTACTGCCTTCTTTTCTTTCATATTCAGGAATCGAAATTTCAGTGATTCCGACGCTCCAGTTTTGATTAAGTTTGCATGGACGCGTTAGTTTATTTGTAAACTCGGACAGCGAGTTTTCGGGGTAGTAGTGTAAAGAATTGTTACTTAATAAACAAATGTAAAAATCATTTTCTTGAATATCTACAGGCATATTTTTGTATTATAATCTTTCCCAAGGAATGTCAGATATGCGTGAGGCTCTCTCTGTTTTATTTTTTAAACGCTCACTTTGGCGAACTGGTTTTCTCATAGGAAATGCAAGCTCATATTGTTTAGGATCCAGCTGTGAGGGTCTTAATATAGACTGTCTTCTTCGTTTTGTCTTCCTCTTCTTCCATTTGTTGTATGAAACTGGCAGCTTCATCAACGCTCATGTCAACAGGTATAGTATATTGTGTTATACCGTCGTCAGCAGTTACTACTCTATAATCTTTGTTTTCAATATTGGGTTCGGCTGTAAACTTCCTTTTGGAGGGTGGCTTAAGACTTTTTCCTATTCCGCTAGCAGATAAACGGCGCTTGCCTCTAGGAGTTAAAGATTGTCTTGGTGGAGTAATTTCTCCAAAAACTTCATCCGGTAATTGTTGTTCACCTCTAGGAGGACTAATTTCCCCTATTTCAAAAATGTCTTCTGGTAATCGAGATGGTATATCTTCTTTTACTGGTGAAGACTGAATTGCTTTGTCGTCTTTAAAAATGAATTTTGTCTGAGTGAAACTATCTCTCAAACTTTTGTGTTTAACTGGCATATTTTCTTGAATAGGATTTATATTTTTGTTTTTATCGGAAACTTGCGCCCTTTTACGTTTTATATTTAAAAATTTTATTAATTCATTTCTATAATTGTACCATTTTTCTTCATCAGACAGATTTTTACTTTTTAATATGTTATCCATTGATTTGTCAAACAAAGACAAGTTTGCGGATTGTTCAATATCACTCTTAAGAGTTTTATACACTTCCGGCGATAGAAGCAGCATTTTGTTGAGCCCGTTATTTCTATGCATATTTTTCAATTAATGAGCCGATAACTCCTGACAATACGCTTCCTAATAAAACAGGTAAAAAACCCCCTCGTTGTATTAGTATTTTACGCTGTTTAGCAACAGACCTTTTTGCATCAACTAATTTACGCATGTCCTTTTTATACTTGCACAGCGAGTTATAGATTTTTCCGTGTGGCATATGGTTGCCTTTTAAGGTATTGAGTGTAATTTCACAAAGAGTTCGTATAACATCAGGGTCAGCATTTTGAATGATAGCCTTTCTTAGATTTGATTTGGCTTTTTTAAGGACATATAGCATATGCTTGTTGTCCTTTAATCGTTTCATTCGTGACGCCATTTTTACTACTCAAAGAGTTTTGTGGGCAAAAACAGGTTGCAAATTCCTTGTTAAATATATCAGTTCTAAATCTTAACACGTCGTTAATGTCTTAAGTTAAATCAATTAGTAAATACCCGTAAGGTGTTTGAGTAATCTCTTTATATATTCTCAAAAGCTCCAAACTATTTTCGGGATAAATTTGTTTAGCTAAATGAGTAAATTGACTTTTATCTCTATCTCTAGGGTTTTTAAATACAACTAGATATTTACAATTTAGCGAAATGTCACGACAGAATTTTCCTTGATGAAAAACGTTTTGTGTCACAAGAATTACTGAAAAGTTACGATGATGAGACCCTTTAGTAAAAAGTTCACAAACTTGTTTGCTAAATGCATTTAACATCATATCATCTAAAACAATTAGGGCTGGTTCGTTTACGTGATTTATAAACTCCTCCGGGATAGAGTTTAAATACTCAATGTTCGTTAAATCAATGTCCGATGGTAGTGCATTGTGTTCTGCATTACACCATATAATTTTTTTAATTTGTGGCTCTATGAACAACGCATTATTATTAAGAAGGGTTTTTATAAACGTCGTTTTGCCACAGCCCGAAGGCCCTGCAATAATCATTGTAAATGGATGCCTGAATGCAATCATTATTACATGAAATATAAATTCCGATTATGTATAAATACCGCATCTTTCAAGTATATATATAATTTTTATAAAAAATGAGCAGAAGACAAATTGTTGAAGAGCTACATAAACCAGCACGAAAAAATTTTAAACGTCAGCGTGTTATAATTAGAGGTATAGATGATTTATGGCAAGCAGATTTAGTTGATATGAGTGCTTACTCTTCAGAAAATCAGAATTTTCGTTTTCTTTTGACTGTGATTGATACCTTTACAAAATATGCTTGGTCCATACCAATTAAAAGTAAAAGTGCAGCAGAAGTTGTTGATGCAATGCAGTCTATTTTTCATCACGGACGCATTCCAAAGAATTTACAAACGGATGACGGGAAGGAGTTCTTTAATAAATCATTTCAAAAGCTAATGAAAAAATACGATATAAACCATTATTCTAGCTACAGTCCCTTAAAAGCTTCAATTGTAGAAAGATTTAATAAAACATTAAAAAATATGATGTGGAAAGAAGCATGAATGGTAATTACCGCTGGATTAGTATGTTGGACAAGCTGACAGAAAAATATAATAATACAAAACACCGAACTATTAAAATGCGACCTGTGGACGTTGGATTGGAAGACGAAAAACGTTTATTATTAGTTGTGTATAAATACCCCAAAATAAAATCCAAACCGAAATTTAAAGTGGGTGATTTTGTTCGAATAAGTAGGCATAAACATGTATTTGAAAAGGGATATACACCTAATTGGTCTGCTGAAATATTCAAAATTAAAGAAGTTAAGTCAGTTTACCCGACAACTTATATTCTTTAAGATTACCGGGGAGATATAATTCAAGGAAAATTTTATGAGCTAGAACTAGCGCCAGTAACAAACCCCGATGTTTATTTAGTAGAAAAATTTTTGAAGAAACGCGGGAACATGGTTTTTGTTAAATGGCTTGGTTTTTCATCAAAACATAATAGCTGGATTAATATAAAAGATGTTTTGTGATTGCTGTTAAACAGTTACCATGTTACTTTTAAAGAGAGAATACGACAGATTAAAAACGTTTCGTAATCTTCATTTAGATGAAAGAAAATCTCACAAACTTGCAAGAAGCGGATTTTTCTACACGAATTTAAGAGATGTAGTTAAATGTTACTACTGTTCCTTGGAATTATGTGCTATGAATTGCTCTGACGATGTTGAAGCCGAACATATCCGTCTTTCACCGAATTGCTTTTATGTGAACGGTAAAGATGTATGCGGACCTTTCAATAGACCAGCTTCATTAAACTTATCACAGTACGCCTACAGCATCTTTAAAATTTTAACGGGTGCTTTAATAGTATTTGGACTGTGTTGTGAGATTTATTATTTTTATAAAAAGCTATGAAGAAACAGGTGAATTTTAACGACAAACCACAAGTTAAATATATGATAGCGTGGAGTTTTGCGTACCGGAAGAGCAGAAAAGGTCCGTGGGAATTATACGCATTGAATACTTTCAGATTTAAGAATAGAATTTCGCAATTAGGTGTAATCTTAAATCCAGTTTTAAATAAGAAAATAAATAAAATCTCAAGCAAGTAATCCGCAATTTTGTTTTTTATTATTTACCTCCATAAACGACAACATATTTCTAAGTAATTAAACTCATTAATTATACCAAAGGCGAGTTAAAGCTTTTATCAAACTACTTCACATTCTCCAAGATGCAAATTACTGCATCTGCCGGCATTCACCATGTGTTAGCAAATACCTTAAACTTGACGTTAGATAAAACAAGTTCTATTGAACTCGTTTATTGCTTCGAATGTTTGTTTACATTCTCCAAGATGCATTAGCGGCGACCCTAGCAGACAAACGAGTTAACGTTGCAAAAACTCGTTGCTAAGCAGCCGCTCGACCTTGTTCTAAGAACTAGAACGAAGCTAAGATGCCGACTTTAGGCCCAAGCTTGCATCAATGTTTACTCATAACTTGTTGTCCTTGAGCCGCTGCTTCTCTAAGATGCAACAGTCTTGCACGCAAAGCCAAAGCCCCCAGCTCTCGTCCCAGCCCCAGCCACAGCCCCCAGCCACAGCCCCGGCCCCCAGCCCATGATCGCTTGCAAATATCCAGGTGCGCAAAAGCTTTCAATGCACCAGATGCGCACGCGCCGCCCATTAATCAAAATAAAAGGTGTTAAATGTCACGCTAATAACCAATTAAGAAGATGTTAAATGCCAATCAATATTAATTTGCGCACGCGCCAGGTGTTAAATGTCACGCTAATGATCAATTAAAAGGTGTTAAATGCCAATCAATCATTATTAATTGACCCAGTTTATTTGCATAATTGCCCCATAAATTAGCTAATGACCCCATTAATTATCATAATGACCTTGGCGCCGCCCCCTCATTTGCATATTTGGTTCCCACGCTCAAGTGCCCCAATACCTACTAACAATTCTTTCAATAATCGAAAAACAAATTTCCGATTTAATATAATGCAAAAGGGGTACTCATCTATCTCCTTCCGCTAAAATGCCAGCCGATGACTCGATGAAGTTAGATGCACGCTTCTAAAATGTTCCTGCTTTTAATTCCCGGGTTTCGGCACCAAAATTAATGAGGCAGAAATATATTTTAATGAGGTAGAATTTAAGACCAAAAAAACCAACAATATTAACCGGCTTGAGAACTTTAATGAAAACTGCGTCCGACGCTTACAGAACTCAAAAACAGAATAAAGATGATGCAACTTAAACATACCAATACAGAGAATTCGGAACATATATCAATTTCGTGTTATATACATTTGTATGTAGTGAGTGATACATCGCTCTAGTACTGCCAGCTGCTAAATTCAATGGCACGATTACATTAAACAAAATAAGATTCACAAACACTAGTCATCGATCAACTGTTGCTATTTACATTTTTTCGAAAACAGGACATTTTCGCGTCCCTAAGTTATTCTTGGGGACAACGGAACAGAGTAGCTGGAAAAGGGACAGTCCCGTTCAAAAGGGGACGTGTGGTCAGTATCATACTGCATCAGTGTGACCGCCGCCTTACTATTGGCATGCAATACCGTGATGTGAGCATAGGGGAGACCGGGTACAAAAGTAACATTTTGAACTTTTACCTTGGTTTCTGGTTAGGTGTTATTATTTTGATAAAATTAATATAGCCATATGTAAATTCCGTTCATGTTCTTTACATTAGTATTTTGATTGACCTTATTATTGTGTATTTTGTTCGAATCACAGAGACTTTAAAAAAATTCGTCAGTTGTTACTTTCGACCACGTCGACAGGCCGAAAGTAACACGTTGTGGGTCGAAAGTAACAGGACAAAGGGGCTTGTAATGAATATGATATGACATATTAAATCAACAAATTATTTATTAGAAAACTTTGTATTAATAACACAAATAAACATTTCCATTTTAAATGCTCAAAAATTATATATTTTATGAAAACAAATCAATATTACGAACTCCTCGTTAAAAATTATTCTAAGTTTAAGTAATGAGATCAATTATTATATGATAATAATTTTTCTAATTAGACTAATCAGTATCAGTCTTCTCTTCAGACTCGCAATTATGGCACACATAATTTTTATCATCATTGACGCATTCAGCATGAGACCACATTTTACATTCGATACATTGTATCCATTGCTCATTTGGTCGACTATTGCTAAAAGGTTCTAAACAAACGAGACAGAAGCAATCTTCGTCGTCAGAGCAATCTTCGTCGTCAGATTTATTTTCCTTGCCTTTAGCTGTCTTCTTTGTCTTTTTTCCTTTTCCCTTTCCTTTCGTGGATATAAACTTTCTCTTGCCTTTTCCAGTATCGGGTTGCAAAACCGTTTTCTTGGCTTTATTTCTTTGTTGGTGTTCTTCTTCAATTGCATTTTTTTCGGGCGTGTCCGTCAATATTGCCGTCTTACGTTTTTTACGTCCTTTATTTGTTACAGTCCTTGGACCTGCTTGTGGTAAAGGTCTAAGATCTTTAGCTGTGAAATTCAATAACTTAGAAGGACTTGATTGTTGTAGCCCGCTAGGTCCTGGTACTGGCGAGTTAGATCTCTGATCAGAAATTGAGTTAGTTAACAGAGAATCAGCGTGAGCAGAGAACGGATCCGGTAAATGTTGAACACACGGTGATTTGTTATTATTGTATGATATGTTTGACAAATCATTACTATCTGTACGCTGGTTACTCGATGTTGGAAGATCATCAACTAGAGTATCCGGATCAACTTGAATGGGGGACGTTTCATCAAAAATGGTCAACAGATCATTTGGTGGAATTTCACTGTTAACTTGTAAAGGACGGTTAGTCACAGATGGTGCATAGTCAACAGCAGTAAATATATTCCTATTAAATTTACTTATACCGCTACAGGTAAACCCGGCAATTACATTTCTGTCAGTGACAGAAACAGAAAATGCTTCTCTAACAATCCCAGGAATGTAATGGATGGTCATCGTTTGACCAGGATGATTTCGCATCCAGTTGTCTGTAGCTGTGTTTATCATTTTCTTGAATGGTCCAAATACTGCTCTATCCAGAGACTGAAGTTTATGTGTGCAATGGGGTGGAAACGACAGCAATACTATTCCATTTTTCTTACAAAAATTTAGAGCTTGGATAGATATATGCGATGCATGGTTGTCGAGCAGTAACAAACATTTTTGATCAACTGTTGGCTTGACTTGTGTTTTAAAATGTTCTAGAAACAGTAAAAATTCTGCTTCCTGCATCCATCCACTAGCATTGCCAGCTCCGGCACAACCAACGGGACCTTCATGTATCATGTGGTGTTGGTATCGCTTCAATGGGAATACAAAAAAAGGAGGTACATATGTGTCCTCCTTGAGCATTAACCGCAACAGCAACAGTTACTAATCTCCCACGTTCTGCTGAGGTTACTGCACCTACTTGTTTCATTCCTTTTTGAGCTACAATTTTGTTAGGTTTTTGAACAGTGGTCACCCCCGTTTCATCCATATTCCAGATATCTTTTGGCTCAAATTTATACCTATCCATTACGTCAGCAAGGTTATCAAAAAACTTACTCACATTATGTTTGTTAAAACTCGAGGCCCGCGACAGACTTGTTGCTTGAGGACACCTCAAAGAGAGGCTCGGGTGTCGTTTTAAAAAACCCGCCAACCATTCCTTACCCGCCATTTGATTTTCATGCCACTTTTCAGGAAATGTTTTTCCATTTTTAATCGCCAACTCGTATGCCAGTTTACGTACTTCAAATGGAGATAACCCAAAATAAATTCCAGAGCACTCGATTAAATAGTCCTGTAGATTTTTTTCCTCATCAATAGTAAAAACACGGTTGACGCAACGGTAGCCAACAACTGCGCTAGTATTTCCTGTTTTTAATTTTTTTATATATCTATATAATGTTACATGGCAAACATTATATTTTCTTGCCAGGGCTCTAATTTTTGTATCATCTTTGAAATGCTCTTCAGCCGCTTTTCGGTACACTTCCGTGTCAGTAGTTCCTCGTGCGGTGTTTCTTATGCGTTGTCGCGGCATTCTGTTGAAATAAACACACACATAAAAAAAATTACGTACGTAAATCAATACGGGGACAAAAGTAACATGTTACTTGTGTACCCATAGGGCTATGTTACTTTTGTACCCTACCACATTTTTGTTAAAACATGAACCATAACCTTAAAACGGAACGTGCTAGACAAAAACGAATTCAAACACTGTGCCATCAATCTAATCAAGAATTAATATCCAAATATTCAGATTAATATCATTCTTTTAATACTAAGTAAACATTAAATAAGTAAAGGTCAAAAAACTTACTTTTGATTTGTGAAATCACGTAGGGTCCTCTCACACAACTTAACACCACGTGGCGCGCGCGGTGACTGAATGCAAGTCAGGGGGTGCCACATGGCTATCATCTAACGGCAGCGAAGCGGTGTTTTGTTTATTGGATAAACCTACAGAGCATTTGTTACTTTCGACCCGCCGTTACTTTTGTACCCGGTCTTCCCTACTTGGGACTTATGTAGAATTTTTCTTCAAGATGAGGCTTATGAATAGTCTGATTAGTTTTAGTAGAGTCTATGGTTTGGAGAACATTTTTATTTGTAAATTTGAAGTGATCGAACGAGCATCTGTTGACATCGTAACTAAGGAGCAGATAGTCTTCTGTGGCCTCTCCCAAAGATTAAAGATATCGCACAGATCAATACTTAGAACCTTAAGATCTGAAGTAGCATCTTTGACAAAAACTCAAACACGTTTCACTTCCCCGGCCAATTCAATTCCATATCGTGATGCACTCCTCGTTTGAATGTCGACCTTCGTCAGAAAGTTCCTGATTTTCCCAAGTTTTGCCACAATGGTCGGGAAATGATTGTTACATCCGCATCTCCTTCAATGTTGCTGATATGTAGGATGGCAATCCTCGATGTTCAACAAAATTTACATGATTGACCACAACAGTGACCAAAGCATTTCGCATTTCTGTCCACTTCTTCCTCGGTTGCACCTTCGGTGATGGTGACTGCTTGGGAAAAGCATGGGAACAGATTAACAACAGTGGGTTTGTCCCCGAATTGGATGAAATTTTGCAAGTGGCTTCCGTTGGCTCTAGAACGGAAGAATATGAATATCCTTAATTTCTTCCTCTGTAAAAACAAATAAAATAATAGCTACATATTCTTGCCATTTTATGATTTTTCTGATCAAGTTATAATAGAAAATGCTGAAAATTAATAAAAACTAGCTTTAGAGGTTGGTTGGTCAAGAAAAGTTTTAGTTAAGAAAAAGGTATGGCAATAAATCACACATCATAATGTAAATAAAAAGAAATTTATTTATAAAATTTAAAGTAAGTTTTCAAAGTGGCCACCTCCAGCCGCAATGCACATTCTACACCTTCGTAGAAAATTTTCTTTTAATCGTCTAAAAGCTGCCCTGTTCTCTCTTACGACACGTTCGGCTTCTCTTATCTTCTGTCTCATCTCGTCTTCACTCGAACATTCTCGGGCGTATACAATTTCTTTGTAATAACCCCAAACGAAAAAATCGATGGGATTAAGGTCAGGTGAGCGTGGGGGCCACTTGATTGGTCGGCTGCGTCCGATCCATCTGTTAGGGTATCGTTCATTTAAGTGATTACGGACTTGCGTTGCGTAGTGACACGGGGTGCCGTCGTTTTGAAATGTCATAGTTCGACGAAGCTGAAGATTCACATCTTCCAGGAGCAAAGGAAGTTCATGTTCGAGGAAATTTTTGTAAGTTTCTCCATTAAGTCTGGACGGCAATTCAAATGGACCAATTAGTTCGCCATTGAGGATCCCAGACCACAAGTTAACGCTAAAACGTTGTTGGAAGTTTGATGCTCTCACTTCATGAGGATTTTCAATCGCCCACGTGTGGTAGTTGTGCATATTAAAGATTCCACATCGCTCAAATCGTGACTCATCTGTCCACAAAATTTTATTAAAATAGCCAGGATCTTCTCTCTCTTTTTGTAACATAGTTCGGCAAAATTCAATGCGCAATTGGTGGTCTGCAGGCAGTAAAGCTTGGACTCGTTGAATGTGGAATGCGTGGTATCCTTCTTCGTGAAGTATTTCTTGGATAGAAGTTCTTGGGATCAGTCAGCGCTCATCTTTCGTTGCGCGCATTGTAACTTGTTTTTTTTTGGGTTGGCATATGGGTTGTGTTGCGGCCCCTCTCGTCAACGAGAGTGAGACAGATGGCAATAATGCCAACCTTTTATCCTCTCGCCCATTGTTACTGGAGGTAAAAGAATTTTGCTCACTTTTACAACCCATGATCCGCAAGAATGCATCGGGCAGAAATGAATAAATTTAAAACTAAATAAATAAAACCCCCAAATGTTTCAATATTAGCTTTTTGTGGTAATTTCTGGTTAGTTAACGAAGTGAGTTAACCTCAAGAATCTTAAAATGGCAAAAAATAATTTTTGAGTAAATGTCTAATTCTTTGATTTTTTCCACCTTGCTGTCTTTGAAGGCTAATTCTAGCAAAAGTAGACTGTTAAGTACCATTTTTTATTAATGATTCTGAAAGCTGAGAGTTGAGCGCACTTTTTAAGCCTACTAAGAAACCATGAAGTAGCCTGTTTAGATTTTTAATTTAAATTTGAAAATTTAGATCATAATTCAAAATACGTAACTTTTTCTCTTGAGACCAACATTTCCATAATTTTTATCAAAGTTACGAAGCTGGTTATTTTACGTATAAAAGTACCATTCATGACGATTTAGTTACAAAAAAAAATATCAGAAAAGTCTTGTACTTTTTTTTTTAGATTTTTTTTAAGATGGTCAAGTCGAAAATTCTCAAAAGTTCATAAAAAAATTCATAACTTGAAAACCGTGCAAAATTGCGGAACATACATGGCACGAGGGACTTGTTTTTTTCTTTTTGTCGTCAATCTTCCGGCCACCCTGTATATAAAAATAATTTGAAGTGAAAGTAAAATACAGTGGAAACTCTATATAGCGAACTTCTATTTAACGAAAAACTCCTTAAAACGTAGAAATTGCTAAGGTTTGTTTGGTTTACATTGCTAGCCTTATATTGAAACACTCTTTATAGCGTAGCAACCACTCTCAATAGCGAAACAATACATCATTATTTAGACCTCAATAAACATATTTCACTGCCTTTCAAACACAATACTGATATAAAATCGTAAATATTTCGTACGTACAAGAAATGTTTACTTCTTAGAAATGTGTTCATTTGCTTTTTTGTTGCGTAGCACTTGTTTACTTACTGTACTTCCTACTATCGTCTTGTTGCTATTTTTTTTGTCATTAATTCGCGCAATAGAATGAGGAGTAAAAACAAGTGATGTTGCAAAACGTTTTGGATTCATTCCATCTATACTATGTCTACCATTTGGAAGAACAAGGAAAAATTTCTTTTAATCAGAATTAAAACCACTTATTCGTAAAATTATATTGTTTTCTTTTACTCTCCGTATAACGAAAACTCTTTATAACGCAATAATATACCCGGTCCCTTCAATTTCGCTATATAGAGTTTACACTGTACCTGAATCTTTCTCAAGCGATTCACTGACGAAACCGGGTAATTGATCCCCATTGAACCAGTTAAAATGATAATGGTTGTCTTGTAACATCCATCCATTATTTTCAGGACTGAAAACGCAAGGTACCTTCATATCAGCATTATTCCAAAGACTAGCGATATAATTAGCTCTCCGGAATTGCTGCCAAACCTCCTTTTTACACGGTGGTTCAAGAAAGGCAAACAGAGGCCGTTCAATATGCTGAAGAAAAATGAAGAGTACCAGCAGTACCAGCAAGCATTTATCAGATTTGGCGAAGTAGACTTATTTGCTGATTTAGACCAACAGCAAAATAATTCATTTTTCCTTTCCTTTCATAATGCAGACATTTATTTGTGATGTCTACAACCTTCCCGCAGCACGGTCTAGCTCGCAGGATGGGGTGGGGTTCGTGGACTTGACCTGGTAGTGGAGGCATAAAGAAAATTTGTCCGCGCTTCCAAACTCAGAAGGGGTGAGAAAAACCTTTTGCGGTGTCGAGATGTACATAGGTATGTCCCACTTTAAAAAAGTTCCAAAGCAATACAGAAAGAGGAATGGAAGTATTTAAACAAACACAAAAAGGAGAACGAAATGGCAGGGCCCGTGTATCCTGGCTTAGGGGTAGGGCAGCGGGCATGCCTCCTGGTTGCCTGCACCCCTCTAACTTACCCATCCTCTACAACAGTGCCACCCCCTACAGGTGGCAATGTCCCAACCTAGCAACAAAGAAAAAAAACTTACATTACGGGACCGTCCGTTGGCTCATGGTAACGAGGGGTATAGATATGGTGAAGTTAATGATTCATTACTATTTCAGATTTATAAATTTATTTCAAGGTGTTTGAATGTACATACTGTCTCCTAACAACGTTTAATATACCGTGTTACAGTCTTAGACTTAACCTATAATTATTGCATTTACAAAAATTCAGCAAAGAGTCAAAAAAATAAAGCCGCTACAATCAACGTCATCAACGTTTGCCATGATGAAAGAATTCATGTAACATGATGCATTGGTCAAAAAATAAACGAATGAAAGTCATTTCTGAGATAGCCCTGATGACTATTAAGTGCAAGCGATGGTTATAGCAGTGGACGTAAGGAATTTTTCGGCCCAATTTATTTTCTATTCTAGTCGCAACTCCTGAAACTGAACTAAATCAATCAATGAGAATCAAAAGGAGTTCTTAGCTGCATATAACGCATTTACTCCTAGGATCTTTAAGTTGTGATCGCAGATCTATTTGCAAAATATACTAGTAAATTCAAAAGTTTTAAAAAAAATTTGATATTTACAATCATAACATTGATGCTGTGAAACCCTTTCATATTGTAAAACATGTGCTTATTCTCTTTTGGCTTTAGTAGCCCTACATGTGTCCCATCAATGCATCCGATAGCGCCGGGAATTTTAAATTTTTCAAAAAGGTGTTTTTTTAACTACACCAAATTCTTCGTGTTGCATTTTGATGCACGTGGAACACAAGTTTTCTAGTGAAGACAATATTTCCGAAAAAACAACCGAGACTGTATTCCTGGCCATGCTCAACAAAAAGTCATCACCTACTGATGCTTGATAACTTCCAGTTGCAAGCAATTTCAGAGCAGTAGCAAGTTTAATTACTTTAGGAATAGCTGTTGTCCTACTACTGGTTTTAAAATTAATGCTTTCCATTATATATTTGAATAGCTCTCGTGAAACTCTAAATCTTAATCTAAATCTGAAATGGAATACGTCCAGTTAAAAATATATTAACTAATAATAACTTACTCTTTTTCTGAAAGTTGCAGAGGATCACTTTTATCCCTTTTAGCCTTTCTACACTTAAAGTTTCTTCTTCGTCACTACTACTATGCAAAAACCACATATTGTCGTTATTATTTTCTACTATTACTATGCTTTGAATTTTAAAACGCTTGAAAGCACAGTGCAAACTGCAAACTCTAAATGTCTAACAGCTTGAATAGAAAGAGTGGTATTCTCATGTATGCTGAGTCTGTCAGCACCACCATTTCGGTCGATTGGATTACATGACACCAAAGAGATTTTGGTTCGACTTAAACGATCGACCATCAATCAGGTCATTTCAAACTTACATGACACTACCCCTGATTTCATCTGTAATACATATTTTTTAATATCATCTATAGTCATATCTGTGTTTTTAATTTGTCTTTTAGCATAATTTATTGTTACTAAACTTTTATATACTTCTAAAACAGCTTTATAAAACGCTGACCTCCTCCTCTGTCAGAGATATCTCATCTTCACATAGTATAATTTTGTGGCATTTACATATTCTGCAATAGTAATTAGCTGAGAATGATTTTATAAATCCGAAAATGCCCTTTAAACCCACTTATCGCTGCTAAAACAAGATAAACCGTTTTAGAAATGCCTTCCGGATTAACTGAAATTCAATTGTACTCTAGATCTTTTAACTCGGAACACAGAGGTCCATAATTTACTGAACTACCAAATTTTAAGCTTGAAGGGCCGGGATTTCGATCACGGGTGAGTGGTGAGTGCGAGTCACCATGCTGCCCGTCAAAGCTACTCACCATCTCACTTTCAAGCGATTGCGATAAGCATGGTGAGTTCGAACTTTTGAAAAGGTCGCAATAACACAAGCACGGCAATACTAAACGTCAAATGTCTGTTAGATTTTTTGAATTGTGATTTGTGATAGTTATTTTTCTGAAGCAATTTTGAGTAAGTAGTGGCATAAATTATACCACGATTGAAAATTAAGAAATGCTTAAATAAACTGAAATAAAATGTTTCCTTATTACTTAATAATAGCAATATTCACAACAAAAAGGATTTGGTGCCTGCTGCTATTGAGGGAAATAAGAGTATAAAGCTCAAGAGAAGGGAATTAAGGGATAACCAGAATCCTTTCGATATCTCGGATGTGCGGTGAGTAATTTTATTTTGAAATGCAATATAAAATATTAAATTTTCAGATTTTAGCAGCGCTGAATTTTTATGCGAGCGGTTGTGTCCCAAACGAAGGTATCAGGTACAGGTACAGAATATCCTTCTGATGTCGGGATATTTTGCTCTAAAAGCAATCTTTATATAATACATGCCATTTTTACAAAATTATTTATTGTTTTTCTCGTATTTAAACCTTGACTTCTCAAAAAAATTATTTTCTCGCACCTCAAAGCGGCAGTGAGTAAATTTGACAGTCCAAAGTGGGTCCCACTCACTAGTCACCATTGATCGGAATCGCTTTTCTGGTGAGAAAATTTTTCGAAGTCACTACTCACTAGTCACCATTGATCGGAATCGCTTTTTCAGTTTGAAGGGTGAGTGTGACTCGCACTCACCACTCACCCGAGATCAGAATCCCGGCCCAGATTTTGTAAGATAAGCGACAAAAATATTTTCTAACTTTGATAGATTTTCCTAAGCGGTTGTTGACTTCAAAGTCATCTCGATATAAAATGTATGGAAGAATAATGTTGCCGGGAAAAATTTTTGTTTTTTCCCTCCAAACACTATCCTGACATACAGTGGAGTCGGAAAGTAAGTTAACAACAATAAATTTGAAAAAAAAGTATGATTTGATTAAAATAAGGTAATTATTTCAAAATTAAATTATATGTATATATTAATCTCTTGCTATAGGTTTTATTTAGGAGTTTCATTTATTTTATGACTCCTCCATGCTATAGTGTCTCCATATATGTACATAGTTTAATTATATAGCCTCCGATGGATGTGGAGTCGTCCCAGTCTCTGAAACTTGTATCCGTAAATGCTTCAAGTTCTTCTCCGTTGCCCCTGTATCTCAGTCCTCTGTGTGCAGTTCCTTTAAAGTATCTAAAAATTCTTTTTACCTCCGACCAATCTCCTTTGTTTGGCGAGACTTATTTTCTGGCCAGAAAATTTACTGCGAACCCAATATCTGGTCTGGTTGTTCCAGCCAGATACAGCAAACTTCCTATGGCTTCTCTGTAAGGGTCTTTGCATGTTTCTCTGTCTTCTACTTTTTCTGGGTTTCGGGTCCTAACTTGTCTAGTTACTGTAACTCTCTGTTTATTAAATGGAAGACGTTCCATTTTAGCTAATATGCACGTTTCGCAATCGTTTATTTCCTTGGAAAATTTTATTTTGTTAAATTTTTCATTTTGTCTCTGTAATTCTTTTAAATAATTTAACGATGCATGTCCCATCCTAACAAACCAGAACATTCCCTCGTCCAATTTTATCATTGGTCTCTCTGTATTGGGATTGTTTTGGTTCCCTAATAGGTTTCCTAACTCTGTTTCTGGGATAATTTTATTTAGGTTCCTTATTTTTGTGTTGAACTTAAACTCACTTAACTCTGTTTCTGTGGTTTCTGTACTCACTTTATCCTCTTTCTCCCTCCCAAGCTCTGACTGGATCTGACTGAGATTGAGTGATGAAATCCTCAATAGTAACTACAATTGCTATTATAATAAACTCTGCTATAATAAACTCTCTTGTCATCTTCATGACTACATGTATTTAATTTTATTAACCAATTCGGTTTTTGATACCTTCCTTCCAGGTAAATTTCCCTTATTTCTCTGTTGAATATCTAATTTTTTATCATCTAGGTATATACCGTATCCTAGATCTGCAAATTTTCTGAGGGACAATAAATTATCAGCTAAATTGGGAGCTGATATTACGTTTGTTAATGTTATTGTTTTTCCCTCTTGTGTTTTTGCAGTTGCATTACCTCTGCCATCTATTTTAATGCCTGCACTGTTGTTTTCATTTGCACATCTTATTTCTTCCCCTGTTCTTTTTATAAAGTTTTTTAATAGTTGTAGGAGTCTTTTTGAAATTTCACATCCGTTGATCCTCACTGGATCCGACGACGGGCACACACGTCCCTAGGAAGGGTGATTTCAAATAAAAGTCTTGATTTGCGCTTCACTATTTTAGTTTTATTGGCGCTAGAGGAAAAAAGCCTGATTGGCATAAAAAACCTCTATGAAGTTAGAATATTTTATAAAAACACAGCTTAGTTCTATCTTCTTTGGCAGTCGATCGAACACTGAACGAAATTTTAGAATTCTTCAAGATTATGCAGGCCCCAGCAAACCGCGACACAATCGACCTTTTTCTTTATGACTTCTCCCGAAATCCTTTATTATACGGTTAAGTCCCAAATGGACCTAAATAGGTATCTTATCTCTGTCGCCGTTTGCTGCCTCTGCATTATGGTGAAAACGCATGTTTACCCAGCACATGCTGGCAGCTGCTTACAATTACGAAATGAGACTAAGGCGCCGACAATCTTATGTTGTTGCCGTTTTGGAGTTACAAATTCTCCTTTCGCCTTAACAATAGTAAACCCTTATTTATTATGTGCTCTGTAGCCCCTGAGTCAGCTATGAAATTTAATTTTGTGTTGTATATGATTTTAGCCTTACTTGCTTGGTTAACTGTGGTGCCCCTTTTGTTCACCTTTTTGTATGGGTTGTATCTGTTTTTATTTATAGTATGTATTAAGTCGCTTTCCGGCAAAAGCCGGACGCCCGCCCCTACGGGGAGACTAACCTAGTAGTAGATCAAACCTAGTAGTAGACAAACCTAGTAGTAGACAAACCTAGTAGTAGACAAACATTACACTTCACTCAAACGTTTATACTTTTTTAATTGTTTTTATATAACGTGAAATGTTCAAACATCGCACAAATTTATAATTCGAAAAAAATTGATTGGAAAAACGAACGAACTCCTCGCACAACTAATTAATATATTAATTAAAAAATGTACGCTCCAAGATTTTTCTACGTCCGCACAATCCTATACCTAAACAAACATAAAAGTAAAATTTCTCTCGTTTAGAGAAAAGTCAAGTTTTGTCCCGTTTCAGGTAAAAACAAAAAAAAGGTAAAAAAAAATCGGAAAAATGAACCAAACAAAGCCCGCCTCGGTGAGAAAGGGACAGACAGAAATGAAAGTGACGAAATATTTCTTTCCAAGTTGTTTGAAAAAATGTTTGAAAAATCTCTGGAAACATATTTTTGTTACTTGTTGCATGTTAAGAGAAATCATAAGAAATAACAATTTTGGGAGGTTTGAAAAAATTTGGAAAAAAACATAAAAAAGTAACATTCAACCAGACCCCTGGAGAATTCTGCCGTACTCGGGAACTTTAGCCCGGCGCTCTCGGCTCTACCCACTGAGCTATTCAGAAGTTGAAATTTTTTTACCAACTCATTAATCACATATTTTACTGAATTTGGGAAAAAAATATGATTTACGGGGAGAGGGAGGATCGGAAAATTTTGGGGTTTGGGGAAAAAGATGAAGCTAGTTGAGGGGTATATTTAAGAATTTATCCGGTGGAAATTGGTTAAAAAGTTTTCGAGATATAAGGTTAAGGATAGCTTAAAACGGGGGTAGGGGAAGGAAAAAAATATGTGAACGATAGATGTGATGTGGGTGGCTATTTTAAAATGTACCCGATGAAAATCGATTGAGAATTGGCCGAATAGGAAGGTAAATAATATTTAAAAATAAATTTGTGGGCGAGGGGGCAACCGGAAAGATGGGGGTGTGGAGATGAAAAGATGAAGCTAATGGAGGGGCATATGTTAAGAATTTACCCTGTGAAAATCGGTTAGGAATTGGGGAAGATATTTGATGAGGGGTAATTCTTAGGGGAGGCGGCAACGTAAAAAGATGCGGGCGATGTTGTGCTATATTTAAATTTTTACCCGATGATAATCGGTTGCATTTTCGAGGACCAGTGAGGGAAAGAAGAATTCGAATGAGTTGTGTTGACCCCCTCGGTAAAGAGGAAAATGTTTGCCTTGCAATGGGCTTGAAAATATTTTCTTTTAACATAACTTTGTTAAATTTTGTATGAAAAAGAAGGGGAAGAGGTCGATTGAAAGATATTCGAATTATCTTATTAATGAAAGAAAGTTGAAGAAGGTGCTCTACCCACCGGGCTACTGAGCTGTTGAAAATTGCTCATAAGGTAATCGATGAATGTTCGGTGAATTTTTGGAAAGAAAATCGATTTGCGGGGAGAGGGTGAATAAGAAAATTTTTTTATGTTGGGGAAATGATAAAGTAAATGGGGAAGTATATTTAAGTAATTTATCCGGTGAAAATTGGTTAAGAAGTTTAGGGTAAGGGTTAGCTTAAAACGGGGGTAGGGGAAGGAAAAAAATATGTAAACGATAGATGTGATATGGATGGCTATTTTGAAATTTACCCGATGTAAATCGATAGAGAATTGGCCGAATAGGAAGGTAAATAATATTTAAAAATGAATTTGTTAGCGAGGGGGCAACGGGAAAGATGGGGGTGTGGAGATGAAAAAATGAAGCTAATGGAGGGGCATATGTTAAGAATTTACCCTGTGAAAATCGGTTAGGAATTGGGGGGTAGAAAGATGCGGGCGATGTTGTGCTATATTTAAATGTTTACCGCATGAAAATCTGTTGCATTTTCGAGGACCAGTGAGGGAAAGAAGAATTCAAATGAGTTGTGTTCTTGACCCCGGTGAAAAGGAGAAATTACTATCAGATAGAAAGTTAGGCTGATTTTTTTATGATCTTTGGGAAAAAAAATTGAAAAACTCATCATCTTGCCAGTTAAAATAAGTGAAAAGTGTTGAAATTACAACAACAAATTGTTTAGCTTTATAGATATATATAGATATATAGATATATAGAATACCTATAGAATATCTATATATCTATGTATATATATATCTATAAAGCTAAACAATTTGTTGTTGTAATTTCAACACTTTTCACCCATTTTAACTGGCAAGATGATGAGTTTTTCAATATATACATACATACATATGTATATAGATATAGATATAAATTTCTACCTCTGACTGTACCCTTCCCTCTACTATTATTATTATTTTTGCCTCTGTTATCTAACTTAAACTTATTTTCCTTATATTTATTATTGTCATACCTTAAGTCTTGGACGGAGTTTGGGCATTCCGTACCCTTGTGGTTTCTCACTTCGTCGCATACGTAGAAAAACCATGCCCCAACTCTCGCTAGTGGACAGTCTCATGCCCAGTGGTCTGCCTTCCTCTGTTACATTTGTAACAATGGCTCTCCGATTTTGCTTTGTTTTCTTTCCTCTGGCCTAGCTCTGAACCTCTGGCAACGATTGCTCTGATGTTGCTGCACTCTGGCAGATCAATCTCTGTCTGTAATAAATAATTTCTCATTTCATTCATGCTAAGGTTTTCTTTTTTAATACATTTATACTTTTATCGTTCTAAGTTGTTGATTTAAATTTTTTATTGCCTTATAAAAAGCTGATCTTATTTCTTCTTCCATAAGTGGTACATCTGGTCCACTATTTTCGTATTCTAATACTATTTCATCAAATTGTTTACAAAAATCTATAGTTTTTTCATTTTTTGCTTTTTGTATCGTATATAACTTTTCTTTGACTGATGTCGCTGATAGGTTTGATTCTGATCTGTCTTTGTTCTTTGATTTTTTCTATCATCTCTGTGTGTTCTGCTAAGTTTATTATTTTAGATGTAATTATTTTTGAAGCTACGCTTCTTATCGGAGGTTACGCGGGCTGGACTCGCCGTAGAAAATCGAAGACGTAACCGTATAAGCGTTACGTTACCGTAAGCGCGTTAAATTCCCCCTCCTTGCGGCCCGCGACTGGCGAGTAGACATGCGCTGTCGGGCGCCCGGCAGCGTCAAAAAAGATAGAAAGAGAGATAGAGAGAGACAAACGGTCGACTGATGCGTTCCAAAAATTATTATTTTTGTTTATTTTGTTTTTTTTTAACATTTATGTTTCACTTTTAGTCAAAAGCAAGAGCTTGAGAGAAAAAAACAAATGAACGCGTAGCTTCTGTCGGCCAGTCCCGCGACTGCCACATTTTCTTTTTAAGATTCTTCCCTATTTCTACTAATATGCTTTTATCAAAAGACGACTCTGTAATATTGTTTGACCCTACTTGTACTTGAGGTATTCGTGACATGTCTAAATTTTGTTCTAACACAATATTATTAGTACTCTGATTGTCTACAGCACACTTTTTCAACGTGTGGGTCACGACCCCCTGGGGGGTCGCAAAACCTCTGTAGGGGGGTCACAAGAACTACCTCAGTAAAAAAATCAATAAAGTTTAAAAAGATAGATTTATTAAGAAAACGTTAACAAAAGGATATACTCGTAAACATTTGTATGTTAATACAAACAAACTAACAAAAAACAAAATCCTATAGCCCGAACTATTAATGGCCTTAAGGCTGAGTAAAGACTACTCGTCCATCTTAATGCGAAGGTTGCGCTTGTTTTTCATTAATCAATTTCTCCCATCGTGGATCCGTTTTGGCTACATTGAGAATTAAATCGTTTTCCAAATTTAAGCGATTTCTTTGTTTACTTTTTATTTGGGCCATTGACGAAAATGTCAACTCGCACAAGTACGAGGTGGCAAATGGAATCAAACACTTCAAAGCCTCAGTTGTTAATTCCGGGTATTCTGTTTTTGTTTGTAACCAAAAGGTATCCAAATTGGCAGACTTGAATTCCAAGTTTAACATCCCATCGGCAGATAAATCCAGCAGCTTTTCTTTGAGCTTAGTTGCCAAATTTGCCTCATTTATAGCTGCATTTAAAAACGGATTTAAGAGACACCTTTGCCCAGTGTTCTCCGACATCTCTTGCACTGAGAAGTAATGATCCAATTCTGCTTTCAAATTATCTAACACCATTTTCATACCAGGTATATATGCCTTGATGTTTATCTCACATCCGACTTCTTCAATAAAAGACTGTGTCGTCGAAAATGAATCGAAGTTGTTTTGATTTATAGACGATGACCACAAGCCAATTTTTTTTTGTAAAACCATGGATTTTGTCTTTTGCTGTGATGATATTTTCATCCCGCCCTTGAAGACTTTTATTCAAGATATTTAAATGCTCGAATATGTCAGAAAGAAAAGCTAATTTCAAAAGGAATTCCAGGTCACAAATGAATTCGGAGTATTCTGACTTGGCCTGCTGTAAATATATTAAAAGTTCAGCGCGAAGTTCCATAACTCTGGTCAGTACTTTGCCTTTTGACAACCACCTAACCTCTGTATGGTAAAGTAAATTTTGGTGGAGTGCCCCCATTTCTTCACAAATAATTCGAAACAATCGTGTCTGCAACGCTTTCCCTTTAATAGAATTAACAATTTTTAACCGACGAAAAAACGGAGGAGGTTCTCAATTCGACTGTATGTAATGTTTTTTTTTTTTTTTTCTTGTATGTCGTTACGCGATAACTCCGCCAATTATGAATTGATTTTGATGATTCTTTTTTTGTTTGGTAGGTCATAGTTCAGAGGTGGTCCCAATACTAAATAATGAATGCAATCAGTTTGTCTGGATTAATTGCATTAATATCAGTCAGGTTTTCACACCGACTTCAAAAGTCTAGGAAAGGCTTGGTATTTAATGTTGAAAGTAGTATCAGAGGACTTTTAATATAATTATTTTATACTTTTTAGAGCTTGGGATTTTTTGGAGTCGGTTCTATTTTTTTTTTTTATAATAATATTTAGAACTTGACTGTATTCCTGTGGCAAGGTTTTGGCCGCAAGAGCTTGGCGATGGAGAAAGCAATGCATCCAACAAGCATTTGGCATGTGTTCTTTCAGTCTAGCAATAAATCCACTCTTCGCACCAGTCATGGCTTTTGCTCCGTCACTACAAATAGCAATGCATTTTTTTGCCCAATCGATATTCATATCTTGCGTAGCTTCAAGGAACATATTATGCAAGCACTGACCTGTAGTTTTTGTGGGAAGTGCTCTGCAAAATAGTATTTCTTCCATTAATTTTTCATTGGAATCAAAGCGCACAAAAGCTACAAACTGCGCACAACCCGCAATATCCGTAGATTCATCAAATTGCAAGGACACAAAAGTACTTTCTTTTATTTTTTCTATGACTTGATCACGAACGTCAGTCGCCATATCGCTTATCCTGCGTTGAATGGTATTGTCAGAGAGAGGTATATTTTTGAGCTTTTCGACCTCTTGTTTGCCAAACATAATCTCTGCATTATGCCCCTGTCACACACTCGACGAGTGGCATGTTAAGTAGCGAGGAAAGGAGGCAGAGACGTAGTGTGGCCACGCTACTCGTCATGCCCACTGCTCCCTGTTTGTCGGTTTTTGGGCGCGAGGAGGACCGGCAATATGAACACAACAACAACTTAGTGCGGAGCGTCGCGATTAATTGCGCGAGTAGAGCAGTGTGTGGGCAATGAGGGCAACATCGCGACAGCGCGAGGAACATAGCGATGAGCAGCGTATGGGCATAGTGTACCGGGGGTATAAAGCCGCTGGTAAAATCAAATTTTCGGCAATAGTGTGAGGTTTTCCTGCTTTAGCCACACGAAGAGCTACTCGATAACTAGCAAGCAACGCTTTTTCATTTAGGTTGGACATTTGTACTATAGCAGTTTTTTGATATTGAAGAGCTTTTAATTTTCTCTCAACAAATTCCACGGGTTTATTTTTTTCATTTGGATGTTTTGTGTTGAGGTGGCGTGCCAACTTCGATGGCTTCATGCTTTCTCTTGACAAAGTTTCAAAGCAAATAACGCACTGCGGTTTATTCTCAATCATAGTAAACCCGAATTTCAAATAATTGTCATCATAAAGACGATTTTTCTTTGTTTTAATTCCACTACTCCCGGTAGAAGTTGACGGTTCTGTTGATCTTTTCAGGAATTTATCCATTTTCAATTATTACAAATCACTTCAATGAAATACGTGAAAACAATGACTTGCGCTCGTCAAACAACTGAACAGCCGACGATCGCGTGTGTCTCTTCGTATCCCACGACGCACCCCACAACGCTCGTTGTGTCCCGCTCGCTCGTTCACTCAACAACTCTCATGCTTGCTTGCTTGCCACACTCGCTGGGCGGCAGGCATCGGCCTTGGGCCGTGGCTATACTGGGCCCGAACCGGACCGAACCGACCAAACTCATGTATTGTTATGTGTGCGGCTACACTACAGCCGAACTGGGCCGGGCCGAACCGAACAGACCCATTCAATCCGGATTGTTTTTTTCGGCCGAAAATAAAACGCTAGCTGTGTGAGATTGAACACATCAATATGAACAATGAGAAGTTAATCAATTTTGTGCAACAAAAAACAATGCATTTGAAATATAAGGGAATAGTAGGGATTTAAGGATGCGTAATTTGAAACATATCTTTTGGTATTCACCCTCATGCCGTTTTTTCCACAAATCATGCATTTAATTCTCTCACACAATTCATCTCCATTAAGTAATCATCCCACTCTTCGACATTAACGCTATGTAAAAGCTTGAACTTCTTCTCAACTTGTACTGATGGCTTTTTATTAAATTCTATTTGATCGGATCGGTTCGAATCGGTTGCAGTGTAGCCATGATTTCGGATCCGAATATTTCGGTTCGGTTCCGTTCGGTTCGGGCCTAGTGTAGCCACAGCCTTGGTCGTAAGTACCTATGCGCGTAAATTGCGTTAGTTATCAATTGGCGACGTATTCGATGTGTTTTACGTGCTTAATTATATGTATTTATATCCGAATTATATGTATTTATATCCGAAAATGTTGTATGGATTGAGTATTTGTAACATAATAACATACATGAAAAAAGGCGAAGGGTCGGGGGGTCGCGAAATATATTTTCATACTATGGGGGTCGTGTCATGAAAAAGGTTGAAAAACACTGGTCTACAGGGCTTATCATAGTAGAGTTCGTAGGGACCTCTGTTCCTCTGGACGTTGTCTATGGTTTTTAAGTGACTTTTCCAAGTTGTCATTCACTCTAGGTCCTCCTGCATCTTGGCCTGCATTGCAAGAGTCTTAGCGATGGATTGGATGGCCGGCACGATGTTGCTGATGGCCTCCGATTGCATCCTTACCAACACTTTTAGATTTTTAAGCTCGTTCTCTGAAAATATTTACTTGTATTTTCTACTGATTTTTTTTTTGTTGGACTTTATTTTCTGCATGTTAACACTGCCTTAGTGTTTATGCAGCCTCTTTCCATGTCAGGTATTTTATCTGTACTCCTCCTCCTTTTATAATATTATTTGTGTGTTATGAATGCTACTTTACCTTGATTAGTCTGTGTAGCCTGCTGAGAATTCTCTGTATTTCTTTCTTCACTAGTTCCCTTCCTCTGTTGGTTGTTGTTTTCTGAGTCTGCCAAACATAATACGTTTTATCTTGGGGCACAGCAGTGCCCCCGCCAAGTCGAGCAAGCACCGCCGCACCATTCTTTTCTCGAACTTCTTTGTGGATAAAACTAGAAGCCTGAATTTTCAGTAACCAAGCAGGCATTGTATAAACACGGTATATTTCAAATTTCATTCAATTTGAACCAGTAGTTTAAGAATTATAACTAATCAAAGTTTCATAATTTTGTCACTCACTGACTGACCGATCATCAAAACTCTAAGGTACTTCTAGCAGACCTACAAGCTCCAAATTTTGAACACAGTTATTGTTTAGTCTACAAAGGAAGGAAAAACTGAAAAATCCCGAACTTTCATTATATTTAATGAAAAATAATGATTTTATTAAAAATTACGTTTATTCAAAAAATAACGCATGCGCTTGTACTCATGCTTGCCACTGGCCGCGATTGAATTTTGAAAGGATGAATGTAGTAGGCTATGAATCGTTCTGGGGGCACGGTAGTGCCCCCGCCAAGTCGATTAGTTTATTCAAATTTTGAATTTGAGTTAGCGTTAAGCCCATAGAGGAAGGCAAAAAAGGAAAAATCCCGAAATTTCATTATAGTAAATGAAAAATACATAAAAGCATCTGAGAAAAATCAATAGAGACAGGGAGTGGGCTTTAAAAAATCAGTAGCTGACGGACAAGATATATTACTCTCTAAAAAAAATGCAGGATGACCTACAAAAAGAAATGAGATCCCATCAAGAACATAAAATGTAAAAAAATGCCAAGTCTCGCAACGCAGTTCTTCTGCCGTAAAAAGTTGTGAGATCTTATGTAAAACCAAGTCAGTTATATTAGTTAGTGTCTATGGTAGCACCTATTCAACAACTTTGTTATAAATTGTTATCTAATCAATTACCTATCAACATTTATAGTGACCGTATCAATATTACACATCTTTATTTCTATAATAATTATAATTACTTGGCAATTGCACGGCCAGTATTTTAATTATAGTAGAATATGTTACCGTGCAATTGCCAAGTAATTAAACCGACAAAAAAAGAACTGACAAGTGAAAAATAAAATAAACCTTTTTAGTCTTAATAACTGAACTCCTAAACTAATGTAAGTAACTAATTTTGAGTCGGTGCCAAACAAACAATCAACGAAGATCATTAAATTACTTCAAAGGCGCCACCCAGACCCACCACATCGTCGAGACCATCCGGACCCCTGGAGAACGGGAGGAAGGCCGCGCCACCAGTGCTACCCCTCTCGGACTCAAGAAAGGACGCCACGTGCGCGTTCACGCCGGCCACGTGCCTCCTGTCCGGATCCATATGATACCTAAAGAGATCCCCGTAAAAGCTGCCGAAAGCCTCCACCCGCTCGCTCGCCGAGGCGCACTTAACGCCGCGCCGTCGAAATAAACATCAACAGGCTTTGACCTGTTTCGACCGGACAGTCTGTTAATCTCCCTGAACGCCCCAGGACCCGGCGTAGCGGCCTCAACTCTTCTATTGAAGGTGACGATCCGATGTTCCTAATCTTTTTACCCACTATAATACCCAGAAGACCAATGTCACGACGCAGTGCAACGTATTCAGAGTCGCGGAACGACCCAGTACGGCCGTAGACTCTCGCCAGCCTCCGGTTCCAGCTTCTCTTAATATTTATCAGCCTGGCAATGTCAGGCGGGAGGGAGTCCAGCAGGCGGCCCCCTACTCCCACCTTGCGACCAAACTCCTCCGCGACCTCCAAGGCAGAACGGGACAACCCGGACACATAGCCGTCGATCTCAGACACGCTAAGACAGTCAGCACCCAGAACGCCGCCACCGGGGAGCCGGGCCTCGAGAACAGCCCCAAACTTGTCCCAGTCAACATCATCCCCAGAGACGAGCATCTCACGGCAGGGATCTCGAATGATACTCCCCGCACTTCTCTCCAGCCAGAGCCCAATCATCAGGTGGTCGGACGGGGCGCTGAGGGCCCCACAGATGAAGCTGCCCGACCACCTACCAAACAAGCCGCCCGATAGGACGAAAAAGTCCAAAAAAGCCCCCCTATGGGTGGGCACACGAGGGCCAACGCAGATCAGATACGAACCCAACCCAGAACCGCCGAACCAGTCCTCGACGCCGCGACCGTTGCCGTTGCGGGCCGAGTCCCCCCACCAGGAACTCCCCGCCAGCGACCACGCAGAAGCCCCTCGCACTGAGATCCTCCAGAAACTCGAGAAATGGGTCAATCAGCGCCGAACCCGCGCAGGTGGGGACGTAAGTAGCGAACACGGCCAGTCTGGTCCTCCCACTAACCCCCAAGGAGGCCCCAGACAGGCCCAACTCCACGCCGCCCGCAGGAGACCACCGAGGGTGATCCAGAAAAAACAAATTGATGTAACTCGGAGATTTCAAGGTCCTCCCTAACTAGAACGGCCACCCCCTGGCCTGAGGAGGAGAACGTGAGGCAAATGTTCTCTAATAATAACTTCGATCGCACTGTTTTTGATGCCCGAAATAAGGCTTCTAATATTCAAGGATAGTATAACAACCTTGCTCATGGCGAAATTTGAATAAGAAACCCCAATAGTAGGAAATCTCTCTCTCTCTCATTTTCCTAATTTTGATAAATAAGTCGCCAAGCGACATACCAAACCTACTCCCGCAGTGGTCCCCTATGTCAGCAGCACCCCTGAAGAGGGCATCCACCCCCGACCCCACCCGACTCGAAGCCCGGTCGGGACGTCGCCCGGCCGCCACGGCATAAGTCCTCACGCCCCACCCACAAGAGAGGTGGGAGGGGGGACCCCGCGAACAACACGCTCCCCGGGGAGACCACCCCCCAGCCAGTTGCTCCTCGGCACATGAGCAGACCTGGCCCCCTCGGCCATCGCCGTTTCACGATCCCGCACGTATCTTTCCCGTTAGGGGCAACCCCCGAAACTGGCCACGTGGCCACCAATCCCGCAGTTTGCGCAGGACAGCAACTCCCGAGCCGACTCACTTGTAAGAGAGCATTTCCCGGGGCCATGGTCGCCACCGCACTTAACACAAACAAAAGCGTTGGCGCATGAGGCAGCCGCATGCTCGAACTTCTGGCAATTAAAGCACTGGAGAGGACCCTGTGCCTGACGTCGCTCCAGTACACTTTCTGGCACAAAATAAACTCTATTTTGAGCAATCTATTCCTACTATCACGATCGGCCGGCACCACCAAATGCCAACCCTTGCTCCTCAAGCCAGCCCAGCCAAACCTCGATACCCTGTGCACGACCCTAATTGTGGGCTTACGGCCCAGACGAGACTCCTCGACCTCCAAGAAGGCCAGATCGTCCTTGATGCCCTCCGCCCTGGTAAACACCGGCACGCAGAATTTAATCCTGTTCGCGCCAGCGACAGCGACCGGAACAACGCCACCGTCCATCTGATTCCGACCGGAAGTCCCCTGACGAGCGGGGGGGGGGGGGGGGGGGGCGGCCCCCCATCAACACGACCCGACCTGCGCTAAGTAACGATTTTCTTCGACTTAGTATTTTTATTATTTTTTTATAAAGGGAACTCGCCGCCGGCGCAGCCCGAGCCCACCCATACAAAAAAGACTTCGAATGTTCCACAATGATCTGGGATGCTCGGGGATATTCCCGAACGTTCGAACCCACGTCGGATCTTGCTTTATATACCTCTACCAATAGGTACATACATAGCTTCACCCATACAAAAAAGGTTTCGAATGGTCCACAATGTTCCAGAATATTCCACAACATTCGAGAGTGTTCTGGAATGTTCCACAATGATCTGGGATATTCCCGAACATTCCAGACTATTCCCGAACATTCCACAACATTCCAGAATGTTCTGGAACGTTCGAACCCATGACAGATCTTGCTTTATATACAGCCTTGGCCAAAAGTATTAGGCACCCCCTGAAAATCGTTAAAAATCGTAAAATACAGTTTATTTGTGCAAATTAGGAGGAAATAAAACTATAGTTAGGTTTAACTTATTGACCTTTATTGCTACTATTAATATTTTGTCGGTCCGCCCTTAGCTTTTATAACAGCAGCTATTCTCTTAGGAATTGTCCGTACAAGTTTAAGGCACTCTTCAGGGGAAATTTCGTTCCACTCTTGCTGGATGACTTGTTTTAGTCAGGTTTTGGATGTGATGTTGTGCTCATGTATCTTCCGCTTCAGTATGCACCAAAGATGCTCAATTGGATTGAGATCTGGTGACTGTTCAGGCCCCTCTTAAAGGTCAAAATTTTTTTTTTCTAAATATCGCATACTGGTTACAGATGTGTGGTATGGCGCGTTGTCTTGTTCGATTTTTATGTTGTCCGTATTAGTGTCACCATAAATGTTCGTAATAGATGGGTGTAGAACCTTTTCCAACACGGCAATATATTTTTCGCTATTCATGCGTCCTTCGCAAATAAACATTTCACCCACTCCACGGGACGCCATACAACCCAAATCATCACGTTGTCCCCTCCGTGTTTAACCGTGGACACGACGCATTCGGGAAGGTAAGCTTCACCTACCCTCCTCCTCACATACGTGACACCAGGGGTGCCAAACACCTGAAAAATTAAAAAAAATTGACATAATTTTCAATATTCATGAAATGTGTTCACAAATGGACTGATTTCGATTCTACTATTATAAATAATTGAACTTATACAAAGTAAAGCTTACCTCAAAGTTTGATTCGTCGGACCATATCACGTTATCCCAATCGGCCTCCGTCCAAGATTGGTGTTTTAAGGCCCATTGTAGACGAGCTTTTTTATTTTTTGCAGAGAGCAATGGCCTCTTCCTAGCCTTGCAACCTTTCAGCCCTGCGTCTACAAGTCTTCTTCTTGTGGTTCGAGCACTAATCGTCCTGCCAACCTGATCAGACAGACCAGTAGCGAGCACAGAAGACGTTTTTCTTCGATTTTTGAGGGACTCTCGAATCAAATTTCGATCATTACGTCTGGAACTCACTCTTTTTCTACCCGTTTTTTGCCTATTACTGTGTGAACCAGTGTCTATAAAACGTTTAACAGCACTTTGCACCGCACAGCGCGAACATTTAAGAGTTTTTGCAATCTCAACTTGAGACTTGCCTTGTTCATGCAAAAACCGAATTCGCGTCCGTTCTTGCTCACTCAGTTCCGTTGTTTTAGGCATTTCAACACTATTAGGACTGACACTTCAAACTCTATTAAAAAACCAACAATATTTACGCACTTGTTTGCACTACGAGCAGTAATTGCAAACTGAAATTTTTTTACAAAAAACTCAAAATTTCAGATTTTCCCAAAAAGATGTTTTATGGTCCTTCTAGGAAAGGGTTAATTACATTAATTACCATTTATGATTGCTGGGAACATATTGACAAACAAAATAAATCGTTCTAGGAATTATTTTGTCCGGTACCTGAAAAAAACTAGGGTGCCTAATACTTTTGGCCAAGGCTGTACACTTATCAATAGGTAGCTCCACTCATACAAAAAAAGGCTTCAAATGGTCCACAATTTTCCAGAATATTCCACAACATTCGGGAGTGTTCTGGAATGTTCCACAACGATCTGGGATGTTCCCGAACATTCCACAACATTCCAGAATGTTGGCCGCGATGGATACAGCCAGATACGCCGAGCCTCGCCGCGCGACCGTCGAGCCCTCTATGTCCTCTGTGCGGGAGTGTGCGACGGTATGGTACCAACCAGGCCACAGTGTCACTTTAAATCGTAACACTTTTCCTAGGGCATTCACCAGTTTACTCCCCAAGTCAAGCGTGCGTAAAGAAGTTTTACTTCAAAAATATATATATACGCGTCGACTTGAGAACCTCCTCCTTTTTTCGTCGGTTAAAAATGTTCAATTCTAATATCAAGTTTTTGTTTTTATCATTTAACATTTCTTCCGATAATTCAGATTCTATTAAACGAAGTAAGGGCTCTATTATCATGGTCTTGACATCAGACACAACTTCAGAAGCTATTGATCGACTTAAAGACGCGTGCGATTTCGCATCCTTGTAACCTGACTGACTGGTCTCAGTCCTAGCTAGAGACTGACTGACAATTTTTTTAATTATCTATACGACTAAACAAATCGTTTAATGTTTGTTTTAACCTTTGTCAATTCATTGCATGCATATTTTTTTTGCTACATGTTTGCTAAGACACCTGAGACACCTGTCCTACTCATCGCTTGACCGACCAGAGCTTATGACTCTACACTTCCATTGAAATCGACTGTAACAAAACCAGCCTTTGTCATTTTTCAGAGCTATTTTTGTTCACGGGCTCTTGGACTATAGTACTCGAAGTAAATTTATCGTAAATGAAAAGGCCATTTGAGAGCAAAACATGTTGATCAAGGTATTGAGTAGGAAACGAGCTTTTATGCTGTTTAATTATATGCCTCTTAAAAGTATATATGGATTGAAACGTCTGTAGGCAATTACTACATTTAAAAGGAGATCCTTGAATAAGTATTGAGAGAGATTGAGTAGAAACAGGTATTGACATTATTAAACTTTTTGATACATAGAAAACATTGATATTTGTCTAACGTTGCCATTATTAAAATAGATCTACAAATTCAAGTCATAGATTAAGATGATGATAAACGAAAATAATGTGTATATGTATTTATAATTCAGATGTGATGAGATATATGTATGTAGGATAGGTTCTAGCAGCTCATCTTAGGAATCATCGCGATCGCCCGTGCCGTTATATTTTTTTGGTTTGTCGCTGGGCTGCAGCAAATACTACTGCTGGGCTACTATAGTAGTCGAGGTCGATTCGTGGAAGTGGCTAGACGGTGGAAATATTAAGTGGACTTGCCTACTGTGCACAATTCTTTTAATTTAAGTCAGAAAGTAAATTTACCTCTTTTATAATTTGAAGTGAATAAAGGATATTTTTGTGAATTTAAAATAACCTAACTCTCCTATTGCTACAAAGAATCCTACATGTTTACGTCAAACCTTTATGATTAGGTACTTAAGAAAAATATAAAGTAATATTTTAAAATTGTGGACTTTATGGATTTCTATTTCAGAATGCAAACAAAGAAATAAGTGTTGGTGTTCTCTTACCAGTAAGTGGTATTTCATAGAAAAATTCCTCAATAAAATTCCACATTTACTTACATTGACGGTCGTACTCGATGTTTAAAACTTGATGTAATTGAAAGGTTACTGATAGTGCTTTTAAAAAACTATCACATTTATAAAGAGTGTCGTTCACGGAAATAAAATTGTTTGATGTCTGATTAACAACTTTGTTGAATTGTAGTCCCCTTTGACAAGTATTCCTGCTTTTTAATATTGATAGTTGTCTGAATGAAGCTTCGATGCTAAACAATAAAGAAAAATAATTACTATAAACAAGTGAAAAATTCAAAACGTTAATATTATTACCGAAACGTTAATTGAGGAGCGTCGGAACAAAAACCGTTAAATCCCATTTTCACTTTTTTTTTGTTAATGATCTCAATTGGTTGTTTTCCTACATATCTTTCTTTATCGTCAATGTAAACTGGTCGAAAACTGATAAATCCCCTCCAAATCCTTCCGAGAAATACCCGGATCTGAACAAAAACCGATAAATCCGTCAATCGTACCAAATGAAGATGACGATCGGAACAAAGACCGTTAAATCCTTAGTAACACTGAGATATTCAGCCGCTTTTTAGCATGAAATACCGATATATCCTGCAGTGTTTTATCAAAAACCGATATATCCAGTTGGTTTGGTCAAAAACCGATATATCCATTTTTGTTTTTTTAATATCTCAACAAATACCGTGCACACGAATGTAGAATTCAGGTTTCCAAACAGTGATTCCAACATCAATAAATTGATAAATTTCGTTCAATCCCAAATTAGAAAACCATGAGCGTGGCTATATTTTTACAATTTCCCAACAAAAACACAAAAGGGATTTAGCGGTTTTTGTTCCGACGCTCCTCAATTGTAAATGCGTTTTGCGCATCCAGAATTGATTACTTCCACTGGCTTTTATGATTCGTCTTACTTTTAATAGTTTGAGGAATAAGTATGGAGTTCAGAAGAATTGTCAGAGTATAGATTTTATAATCTGAAAAATTAAAGATTGCGAAACCCATTTTTGAATTCTTTTATTTTACCTCTGTCAACAGCATCATTCAATGATGCCAGTAGTTTCTTACTACTCGAGTCTTTTATTTCCTTTTTATAAATGGAGAACAGCAAGGGGTTTTAATTGGGAAATAATTTTTCGAAATCCAGTTCTACCTAAAATTTGTTGTGGGGGTCTTCCTCCAGGAAGCCCGGCTAAAGCCCCTGGTCTGGTGGTGTGTAGCCGCGCGAGCTGGCAGGCTAGCAAGCGGTAGTGTGGGGGGGGGGGGGGGGTTTTTGCCGGAACGCCACCCTTTTTTCCCGTAAGCGTCAAATTACCGCGCCCGGTTCAGCTCGATTCCCCCAAATTAGTTTTTCTTTTACACTCCAGAACTTTACTTTTAAACTTTACTTCTTTCCCGTAGCTTAAATTTTTCCGACCTCTTTGCTTCACGATCCGGCACCGACTCCCCGACTTTTTCGCCTCGATCTTTCTCGCCGTCGACCACGCGATCCATCACCTCATCGTTTTCCGTTGCTGATCCCGTTGCCCTCCACTCCCACATCGGCAGACGACAGCCAATCGGGCGCACACTGCCGGTGTGCGAGTAGACGGCAACGGCATCGAGCTTCGCTGGATGCCGTGCCTGCCGCCTGATTCGATGCATTTGGATGCACCGTGAACTTCTCTGGGCCCGAGTATTTCAGTCCCGAGAAATTTTTACAGGCGACCGAGCCCGTGGTGCACCACTTTGCTTCGACCATATGGCTCGCGCCGCAATTATCTTCCGCTTGAGTTGGCCCTCGAGCTGCGGCCGGCGAGTTTTGTGCTATTTTTAGCTACGAAACTCGCCGTCCGCAGTTCGAGGGACGGTAACATTTAGCGGTGCTCGCCACAGCCGCCGTGTATTTTTGGGCGAGCCCCCGAGATGGAAAATTTACGCCAGCCATAGACGGCGTGAAAAATATGTATGTTCTTGCTTACAGGTTTTGCTTTCGAAATTCGACCTTTTTCCCTGACCACAACAAATTAAAGTTTTCTTATTGAATGCAAATCAATCATAAATATACATACTAAAGTTATTCCGATTTGTTGTTTTAAAATAGGCCACTCAGTAAAGTTCCTCAATCGTATAGTTGCTTAGAACAGATTTTCTAAGCAAATTAAAAGTCAAATTCCACCTTTCAATCACAAGAGACTCCGCAGCAACTTCATGTGTTAACTGTGGAGGTTTGATGTTCTTCATGAACAATACTCACAGTAATGCCAAGGTTAAAAATCATCAAGATTTTTAACAACTTATAATTCATCAAGAATTTAAGTTCATTATTAAAACGCACTTGTGTCGCTCTCTTTTTCTACATTATCTGCATAATTCACTATTGCAGTATTGCTATTATGAGCGAATTTATCCATTATATGATAAAACATAACAATAAATACATATTATTTTATGTCCACGTGGCGTGCAGCCGAGGTTGGGGGGTGCCCCTCGCTCCAAGTCCCGGAAGCGCCTAGCTGGCAGCACGATCTAGCTCGCCGGATGGGGTGGGGTTCGTGGACTTGCACCGGTAGCGGAGACACAAGGGAAATTTATACGCGCTCCCATTAATCGAAGGGGTGAGAGAGCCTTCGACGGTGTGTGATTTATAAGCCCCACAACAACAAAGAAAATTTAAAGTAATACAAAGACAGGTAGAGAGAGGTACTCCAAGAACACCAAGGAAAAAAACAGGGGGGGGAGAGAAGAACGAAATAACAGGACCCGTATATCCTGGCGTAGGGGTAGGGCAGCGGGCATGCCTCCAGGTTGCCTGCTTCCCTATGTCTGACCCTTCCTCTTCACCAATGCCACCCCCCACAGGTGGCAATGTCCCAACCTAATATCCACAAAACATATCATCTCACGGGCTCATCCGGTGGCTCAGGGCAGCGAGGGGGATACGCGTAATAAATTTAGTAACTCATGAGTAATTCAAAATTCATAAATTTATTCCAAGGTGTAGCTAGTAACTATACTATACTATTTAAGTCCAAACAATACCATACAATGGTACTATCATTGACGTAATCTAATATTAGGAAAGTAGTACAATAAAGAAACGAATGCAGCCAAAAGGGTCTATACAAAAAAAAATTTAACATCTCGTTTAATCCCGGGGTGATAGGCGAGCGACCACCAATAGGCGACTCCCTATCGGTTGTGAATGCATATTCCCGGCAAATAAAAAGTATTAACAAAATGTTTAGCAGACTGTAGGTGCTAGTGAGATAGGCGAGCGACCACCAATAGGCGACTCCCTATCGTTGTGAATTCATACCTGCCGGAAACAAAGAGAATAGCTAGAAGATTTGGGCGGCTCTTGATTTCTTTTTTTTTTTTTTTTTTTAAATTAAAGGTTGTTTGCCATGCTCCCTGGCTGCTGCCCAAAAGCTGGGCCGGTATACAACGTTTGGAAAACAAATTTGGTTCTACTTATTTTTTCTTTTGGGTATGGCGTCCCCAAATCAATATAATACTTGATTGATAAATTACCGTTGTTTACCGGGTACTCACCGCGCAGTCCGCTGGAGTCGACTCAAGCCGATGCGTCATGGAACGAAAATTTGATTATCGGGGGCCCTAATACTGCTGAGGCGGGCGGTTCCTTCCCGAACTGGGTGGCACGAAAAGCACAACACAAAAAAAAATATTTGACTGTAGGTCTTCCATCCTTTTTTTTTTCTCAGGGGTTATACCCGCGGGCTTTAGGAACACTATCTATCTGCTACGTTGGTTAATCTCCTACTAGAAAAACGGAATATATCGTAAATCGGGCCTAATATGGGACTTGACCTATTGAAACTTAAAGTATGTGGCTGCCGGTGTCCGTGCTGGCGGAACGAAGGCTGAGTTAAGTCGCTGCTCGGTGTGACGTACTTGGTTGAACTGGCACTCTGTAACGGGGTTTCGGGGGATTGATCTTGCTCCTGCCTGCAGTTCTCCGTCCCAAAAGAAATAAAGGTTGAATGATGCTGAATGAGGCTTGATGATGCTGAATGAGGCTTATCTCAGCACCGGTGAGGTCTCGGCGTGGTGTCGGTGGGGCATTGATCCGTCTGGAAGGGGCCTTCGCTTACTTCAATTGCAGCTCCTTTTCCTTTACCCTTTTTGGTTTTTTACAGCTTTTCATGTCTGGGGTTTAATTTGCCCACTAGGGTAAGTGTGTTAGAGTCGGGCTGGGCTCACTATCGATGCGGATTGATATGGTGAGGGGATTCTAGCAAAAAAAATGGTCCTACCTTGGGAGTATGAATTGTCCACTCCTGTCGCCTGAAAACGCCTGCCTGATTTTTTTTTTTTTGGATCTCACTGCTTCTGCACCACACTGCACACCGACTTACTGGCCGAACTGTTTCACTTTTATTTGGGGTACTTTTAGTTTGGGTTATCTTCTTTTTCCCTTTCACAAGTTGGTCTCGACTGCTGGGTGTTGTTGTCTGCTTGGTGCTTGGATCGCAAATGGCCGAGTGGAAAAGATCATAGATTTTCCCCGAACTCGTGGCAAGTCACCTTGTGGAAGCGGCCGCGAGGAGCGCTTGGAGCGTTAGGGAAATTTCCTTGTATTCGCCTGATGCAGCCACAGCGGGTGATGGTGTAAACGTGCCCCACTTGGGTATTCGTCCAGCTGACAGCCAGTCGACCATCACAATTATGCTTGTAATATAGCATAATTTTTTCTCAATCAATTGAAATCTTGCCTCTGTACGTTTATCCATGTCACATCGATGACGTGATGATGCACGAGATCATCTTCTCTTATGTCGATGTTTAGTCGATGAACGTGAACGTGTTCTATTATGTTTATCTCGACCTCTCGATCTAGATTTTTCCCTTTTTCTTGGATAAGTTATTTTTTCTTACCCTCAAAAACACATCTGGATCGTTTTGCACAACCAATTGTGGATTCTCATATTACAATGGTACTTAAGGGGGATAGCCACTGTGATGAGTCAAAAAAAAAAAAATTTTTTTTTTGTTTTCAATCAAAGTTTATATGTTCAAAAATATGTGTACAAAATTGCAAGTCAAAATTTCAAAAATTGACTAAGTTACAATGATTGTAGCGAGAGCAGGTAGGCCGACTGTTTTTCGCTTAACCTTCCGATCACAATGTTACGAATCGAAAAAGTTAATAAAAAAATGAAAAAATGAAGAAAGTCAACAAGACCCCTGGAGATGAAGAGGAAGAACCGTCATATGGTCCAGGACTCGATAGTTTAATATAGGTATGAAAATTTTAAAAGATACATGATTTCATTACGAGAGAAATGGACTAAAATCTTTAAACGCATTTTTCTCGTAACGACTTTTTTTGAACTGGTCGCATTAATAACTCGAACAATTATTAACCGATGTCTAATTTTTTTGTTTTGTTTTGTTCGTCTTAGTAGTGGTTAAGGTTAAGCGTAGCCGATTTGAAAAATTTTGTTTTTTACTATTTTTTAAACTGTTTGAAAACCAAAAAAAACGGTCGAAAAAATTAAAATATTGTCAATCGGTCGCCATTCTGTGAAAAATCAAAAAAACAAAAAACGGCTACGTACAACGATAACTACATTCATACAGATTACAATAAATTTTTTTTTTTTTTTTTCTGAGTACCGGTTTTTGAAAAATCGATGCGACCATGGAGGGGGGAATTTTTTTTCAGGCGCTACGGCATCGTTTATATTGTTAAAACTACTTAATATTTTTTAATAAAAATTTGTGGAAAAATTATTAGATGTGTACTTAATAAAATAAAAAAAAACCCGATCCAAAAATTCGTATACTTACTCGGTCAAAAAAAATTTTAAAAATCACTAATTTTTCGGCCGTCACAGTGGCTATCCCCCTTAAGCCTAATAAAAAATTCAAGGATCCCGAATAAACAGGGGGGCGTACGGAATATGCATCCACGTAAATATCCGGTTCTAGAAAAAGAAATGGGCAGCTGTGGGTCTAGAGAAGACTTTAGCAAAAACAAAAAAAAAACCGAGTTCTACAACGTTATGTCGGAAATAACGGGCACTTGGCCCAATAGAGAAATTCTTAATTATATGTCGTTTTATCGCGGATCTAGAATGTCGGGATTGGCCTGCGGGTTCACTCTTGCCGAAAATAAAAATAAAAAAATAACGCTTGACTCTTAAAAGCTTGCCTCGGTTATTTGATTTGATTATTTAGTTTTTTTTTTTTCTTGTTCATGTGCTGGGCGACCAATTTCAGTATACTTAAGTTATATGTATGAAATGTCTTTTTGGTCTTTTCTTCTATTTTGATGCAACTTAGGAAAATAAAAAAATAAGGACTCACCGAAATTTAGGTAGAGGTGCTACTGGGAGATCGATCTTCCAGTGGCGCTGCTGCTATATCAAAAGAATAGGTAAAAATATTTATCAATGATTTCTGATATTAATATCTGAAATGGGAAGCCTCGACTTTAATATGGCTGGAGTGCAAGATGAGCGTTGAAAAAATTTTATGATAGATGCAGGTAAGTAGAGGGCGAGGGAGCTCCCGAGCCGCTCTCGAAACAAACCACTTCTGGGCTATACGGTCAGATAGAATTTTGGTAATAACAAAAAAACTATGCGGTAGTCTGGCGTGTTGGGGACCGAATGGGTCGTCCTTCGCTGGCTGATGGGGGGGGGGGGGGGGGGGGGGGGTGTGAGCGCTATCCCACGACGTTGGTGGGGCCCTGTTCGGAGTGCTTTTCAAATAGCATGCTGCGCTTGGGGCCCTCGGGCTGCCGAGGTCAAAATGTATCTTACTGGTTGCGGCGGCTCTGGCTTACAATAGGGGCCCCCTGTTTTATTTATTTTAGGTTATCCCACAAAGATCATTCCATTTGGTGGACTTACCCAATTTTTCTTGCCGCCGATCCTGAATAATTTTTCCGCCTGGTTGCTGCTTCCTCGATATATGCCGGATTTCTTTCATAGGCCGGTTGTCACTATCACTCACTTCACTTATGAACTCTCCTTGTGATTCCTTTCTTTTTTTCTTTTTAATGTTCGCGGATACATGGGTGAGGCGGTGCAGCTGTGACTTCGGCTGGCGGGCAAATGGCCGAGCCTCGTGCTCACGCGCTTCTTCCGCTGTCTGATGTCACAATTTCGGTACGGCGGTTTTAGTTAAGGATCGAGTCTCATTTTTAGTTAAAGCTGGGTTCTTGAGGGAATGCGTACATCACACCTTGTTGCGTTTGCGTCGGTCGATAGTTCCTGTTGTAGCTACCATTGTTGTCGTAGGTTCGCCTGTTGTTATTGTATCTGTTATTGTTAATGTACCAGTTGCTGTTATTATATCTGGTGTTATTGTTGTACCTGTTGTAGTTTTGGTTATTTTGTTGTCTGTTGCCACTGCTGTTCCCAGATACTCTTGTATTGTAAAAAAGTACATTATTTCCTTATGGCTAGTCTCAGCTATTGCTTTCGCGGTTATGTCTGACAGTGATTTTAAGTTGCCTGCCCTAAGTATGAGTGTCGTCTCCGGATTCGAGGCATTATCCTTGATTGCCTGTATAGAAAATTTTTCTGCTAATTTTTCCGCTGCTTCTCCTGTAGCGACATTCTCGGAGATGAATGCCTGCGCTAGCTGTCCTGCTAAGTTTTCCATCTGAGTGGCAAAGTCTGCTAACTTTCAGTTCCCCTGTTGGCACGATCGTAGTTGCGCTAGTGTTGCGTCGGACGAGAGTTTTCCAGAGAATTTTTGCCTCAACTTTGCTTTAAACGCTGTTACTGAATTGATGTCTTCTGTTATTGCTAATTTAGCCTTTCCTGTTATTCTAGTTTTGATGAATTTTATCACTATATCTTTGTGTTCCGTCGCTGTTAGTTCATCCAGTAATTCCATTGATTCGATGAAAGCTTGAGTTTGTTCTTGCTTCCTGTCATAGATGTGATGATTTCCCATTGGGGGGTCTTCCTCTAAGTCGGTGATCGTTGCGGCGGAGCCAGCCCTTAGGCAGAACTCCTAGAGGAGAAATCTATTAAAGAAGGACTCCTCGGGATTGTAAAAAGGTGCGGCTAGGGAGCAGACACCAAGTGAAAGTCTTCACGTTCAGCTTAACAATCCTCTTTTATTTTACTTTTCTTAGGCTATTTATACAATTTGTTTGGTTTGACAAAATTTACTGACGGTGGCCACACTCCCAATCCTTTAGCATGTTTTGTAATTGCTACATGCTTTTTCCCATACTCGATTGACCCGAAAACCTAAGGGGTGTCAAGTTCCGAGCGTTACGGCACTTCGCTTTACTGACCCATTTCAATAGCGCAGTGTGAGCTCGCTCAGTTTTAGGCGCACGCGGTCGTTACCTCCCTCGGCATTTGTTTATGTTGCACTTATGGAAGTCAGCCGGGCGCATTCTGCTTGTTGTGCCATATGATCAGTTATCATTAGCAGAGTGAATTATTACGGACCGTACTTGATGTAGGTCATATTTTGAGTCACAGCACTCCATGTGCAATTAATGCGAAGCCGCCCTCATTTTGCTAGCGCTGGGTTTACACTAGCTAATTGTCGCTTACTACATAGACCTGAAGAAGATATGTTGCAGTCTTAATATCGAATGCCATGTTGTAGCTTCTTTGATTATTTATTAACCCTGAAATACTTTTTACTAGTTCCCTGATTCTTATGTAAGCTGCCTTATATTTTAGGATTGTGTCGGCGTCTGCTGGTGTAATTATGTACAATTTCCTTGGCTTTTTCGTGGAGCTGAATATTAAACCTTCTTTTTCCTGTAAGGTTTTATCCGTGTATTGTCTATTTTTGCTTTTATTAAAATTAGCTAAAATTCTCTTTAATTTTTCCTCAATTTCACCTAACCTGTCCATTCGTTCCCTAATGTAAGCTTTAATTACTGCGGGTTCGCTCAGATACTTCTTTTTTAATCCCCGTTTGTGTCTTTGTATAACTGCTGCTATTATTGTGAGCAAGACAATTTGTTTATTTTCTACGCTTACTGTATCTTCAATAAGAACATTGTTAACAATTTCCCCGTTGTTATCAGCGTTCTTTGAATGTTTTCACCAATTTTAACTATAATTTGCGTACTATTGAATGATGAGTTATCTTAATTTCTTTTAAAAAAAATAGTAGATGGCTAATAATAAAAAAATTATTATGCTTATTGCTCCAAAACTAAGCATGAATCATATAATGCGTTCGCCAAGTTTTTCCCAAGCCAAACTAGCTCTTTGTTGTAAAAACAAATCTGTATACATGTGGGTGGGTGGTAAAGGATCACGAGATAAAAACACGCCAAATGGAATTCAATTATTAATTATTTATTTAATCTAAAACTCCAGTTCACTTTAAATTTAGTTCGAAAGAATGTCCACAGCAATTTCAATAAAAATGTTCACAGCAATCTCAGCAAGAATATTCACAGCAACTTCAACAAAAATGTTCACCACAACTTCAGCAAAAATGTTCACAGCCACAGCAACTTCTGACTTCGTCGACAGCTTAACTTGAAGTGACTCACTCTGGCACTCTGAGCTCCCGCCAAGCGCTAACGGCTCGTACCGTTGGCCGGCATTGCCAGACCGTCAGATTCCAATTTCCACACTCGGCCATCCTGAATATCGACTGACCCAGGCGAACCATCTTCAGTATCATCATCGTCGTCATCTCCACTACCGTCGCCAAAAGTCCAGGATTTCATGAGGTCTGCTGATGACGATGTAACATTGGGTCCTTCATGATTCCCAACCTTTGATACATTATAACGGTCTTTCCCGTTAACTTTGGTGACTTCGTACGGCCCAAGAAATTTCGGGAACAGCTTCAATCCGGGCCCAAACTGGGTCCTTTTAATTGCCACTAAGTCATGCACACTGTACTGCCGCGCAGGTTTTCTTTTCCGGTTATACGCTTTTCGGTTTTCCTCTTGAAGCTTCTGTATTGCAGCACGAGCTTCACTTCGCATCTCCTGTCTATTTCTGTCGAAGTCCATTATTAATTCCTTCTCCAACAACTTCATTAGCTCCAAATCATCTTCCTTATACATAGGAACACCTAGCATCAGCTCGAAGGGAGTTTTGTTCGTAGACCGTGATTTCGTAGAGTTGATTACCTTCTGAACTCGGGGAACATTCTTGTATCATTTTTGGGGATCATCTATAGACAATTTGGATAAAACGGAGATTACTACTTGATTTAAGCGTTCCGCTTGCCCGCTCCCTCTGGGAACTCCTGTAGTGATGGCGACATGGCTTATCTTCCTGATGTTGCAATATTCGTCGAATGCGTTAGAAGTAAATGCAGCCCCACGGTCCGTCACTATCCTGTGAGGGTTGCCGAAAACTTCGCTCTGTAGATCGAGCTTCCGGATAACCTCTTCCGCCGACGTTGATTTCACTGGGTACAGCCAAGTAAATTTGCTGAATGCGTCGACCACTACGAACAAGTAATTATACGACTTTGCTGTTGATGGTAGTGGGCCTAAGTGGTCAATATGCAAGGTATGGAGAGGCACGTCCATTTTATCGATTGGGTAGAGGTATCCCTCCTGTTTACCATGCTTCCTGGATGCTAGAATACATGTAACGCAATTTGCAACAACATCGCCAGCTACCTTAGCCAGTTTTGGAATAAAATATTCCTGGCTAGCAAGTTCCTCGATTCGCCTCGAACTGATATGCCCTTCAGCGTGTAAATGCCTTAAAACCTCCCTCTGCAACTGTCTTGGCACCAGCAGCAGATATTTCCCTCCACACAACTTATACAGAACATCGTGGTGTGATGTCCCCAAAGAGGTCGTGCCAAAAATGCTCTATGATCGTATGTGCTAAAAGAGCGAGGGCCTAAAAATCGGAGGGAGATAGATTCGGAGCCAGCCGAAAGGCAGAACTCCTTTAGGAGCAAGCTAAAGAGCAAAACTCCCAGGGATTGTAAAGCAAAGTGCCGCTATAAGCCACACCAAGTGTATAGACGAAAAGTCAGTATAACAATCCCGATTTATTCAAAATTCTTAGCCTATTTATACAAATCATTTGCTTACCTAAGGGTCACACATATTTCCAATACTTACTCAATGCTTAACATAAATCATCAATTTTATGTGATGCAACTGGCCTGACCCGACTCAAGTGCATTGCACGAGTTGACCTATATCGCATCGCACTTAAGCACTTCTTTGACCGCGTTAAGTACTTTGGCGTAACTTAATCGGCGCAAGCATGTTTTCTGCTTGGCTCGCGTTTTCGGCAGTGTGCCGGTTTGTCGTTTGTTTACCAACAAACCGAGTGCGTTGGTCTCAGGCTGTTTGCATCGCATTTACATTACAGTGGCGTAGAATATAGTCATCATACGGCGTATCCTTTAGAATTGTTGCTATCAAGTGGCAGTTTTCGTCATCCAGCTGGGCCTTCCTTATGCGTTGAAGCAGACCATCTTCGACAGGTAGTACATTAGGGTACCGACTCAAGGCATCTACATGCCACATAAGAGTGCCAGATCTATGATTCACTCTGCAGTTATATTCTTCTAGGGACAAGGCCCATGTTGCTACTGGACTGCACAGGTCTTTCCTTTTCATGGTCAACTGAAAGGCTTTACAGTCAGTACTTATATGTATATTTCAAATTTTAGCCCAAGGAGATAGGTTCTCAATTTTTTGAGAGCTTTTATAATAGCAAGGAATTCGAGATCATAGCTACTGTAGTTCTTCTCACTTTTCGAAGTTTTGGAACTTAAATAGAAGACAGGATGAAATTGACCGTCGTTATAATGCTTCTGGAGTAATACCGCGCCGAATCCTTCTTTGCTAGCATCCGTGTGCAATTGAGTTTCCAACGAGGGGTTAAATAATTTGAGAACTGGTTCTCCGCATAGCCTGCCCTTTAACATATGAAAAGCGTCTTGCTGAGCCTGACCAAAAACAAATACTGCGTTTTTTCTGGTCAAGTCTGAAAGGGGTTTTGCAATTTGAGCATACCTAGGCACAAATTTGCGAAAGTAGCTTGTGAGGCCAAGGAAACTCTGCAAGTGCTTAAGATTCTTTGGAACCGGAAAATCCTTGACAGCTTTTGATTTTCCCATCGACGGCTTTATGCTTCCGTCCTCTATAATATGGCCCAAAAACTCCACCTTTTTTTGCAGAAATTTGCATTTTTCCCATTTGATTATCAACCCATTTTCTGCCGCGACTCTCAAAACAATTTTTAGACGATCGAGGTTTTCTTTCTCATCTTCAGCTGGTATTATAACATCGTCCATATATATAAATAAAATGTCTTTTAGTATCAACTGCCGAAACACTGCGTTTACGAACCTTTGGAATACGGCGGGCGAATTACATAAACCGAACGGCACTTTTAGAAACTCGTACTGTCCTTCGGGCGTAACAAAAGAAGTATATTTTTGAATGACATCTTCGATGTTCGGTAACGGATACCGATCTTTAACGATTTTACTATTCAATTTGCGATAGTCGACACAAAGTCGATAGGTCCCGTCTTTTTTATTTGCAAGGAATACCGGACTTGCAAAATCAGAGTCACTCTCCTTTATAATGCCTTCTCTCAACCACTGACCCACTTGTTCGCGAACCGCTTGCCTTTCTTTTGGGGCTAACCTACGGGGTTTGAGATAACCAGGAGTCTCATCGGTAAGGGATATGTTCATTTGTACACGGGACCTTTCCGGCTTAACAGGATGATAAGTTTTTATCAAATCGGATATTTCCTGCGAAAACTTACTGTTCGACTTTACTTCGAAGCTCTTCGAGGTATTATCCTCGACCAACTGAACGACGTTAATACGTTGTAAAAAATCATCATCTGCTTGCTCCGACTTAGTTAACAAAACGTTTCTATCCTCTATAACAACCGTAAAACGTTTAAGGACGTCTCTTCCCAGTAATAAATTATCGGGAAGCCAACTATCGGGCACCACATGCAGTCTTGAAGAGCATTGATTGCCCTGAATGCTAAGGCAGATTACAAATGAACCAAGAGCTCTACTTAGCCTAGCCCCAAAACCTGCCAGAGAAATGCTTGGTCCCATATCAGCGCTTGACTTCAAACGACCCCGGATCATGTTAAAGACGGACTCACTAATCAGACTGACGTCACTCCCGGTGTCTACTAGCGCCGACAATTTTTCTCCACAAGCTAGTACCTCAACTCTCATGCCTGCACGGGATACTAAATTTACAGATGGAGGCTTTGTGGAGCTTGATTCTCCTCTTGATTTTGGACAGCTGGTAGACATGTGGCCAAAATCACCACAACTAAAACATTTTGCTCCTTTTGATTTATTGGGGCACAACTTGGTGAAATGAGATGCGGAACCGCAGTTAAAACATCTCTTAGCAGATGCTTTAGAATCTTTGGCTGCTTGAGCTGGACGATCATTTTGCTTAAGGGCCTTTTTCGCATGCTGTTGTGTTTGCTGCTTTATCTCTTGATAAACCTTAAACTTCTCTTTAAGATCACCTAGATTCTTTGCCTCGTATAAAGTTGCCTTATTCACCGCTTCATCGGATATTCCCGCAACGATATATGCAATCAGCGATGGTTCATCGATACTCCCCCTCTTCGATAGGTGCTTCATCGCATATAAGTACTCTAGAAAAATTCATTCGGATTCTTCTTCCTCTTTGCCAGGGCTCTATGGATATCCAAGCTAGTAGGTGGATCATCGAATTCCTTTCTCAATAAAGCTTTCAGGGATTCCCAGCTAACGATATTGTCTGCCGCTTCAACTGCCAATTTCGCCGCACCAGAAAACAAACGCCTACAATAGAGGTACTTATGTATGTCGCCAACTTTCACAAATTGACTACGTCCACGCAAGTAATCACCCAAAAGCCTAGTTGCAGTAGTCGAAAACAAGAATTGATTTGAGAGTTTACTCAGCAGCTTTAGGTGAACAATTGTCCTTATCCAAAGCATTGCGAACATCCGTAGTGACTTTTAACACCGCAGTTTCACATCTATGATACCTGCGAAAACCAGACTGGCAAGGTGAGAGAAGTTTCATAGCATAGAGATAGTCAATCATCTGCGAGTACATCAGTTTTTCAAATACTTTGCTAAGCTAACAAAGCATACTGATCGGTCTAAAGTCACTAGGGACTGAAGCAGAACGTATCTTGGGGACAGGAATGACCAAAGCTCGCTTCCACCGTACCGGAAACCGGGATGTAGTGATGCAGTGATTGATGATGTGCGTAAGGACTTTGAGAATGCATGGCAGTATCATTTTTAGAAACCGAGGGGACAGCTCATCAGGACCAGTGGCATTTGACTTTATGGACAGTATTGCCAACGACACTTCACATTCAGCAACGCATTGGAAAGTGAATCCTTCACTACAGGAAACTTCTCGAGGTATATCAGTGGATATGGTGGGAGAGCTTTTCACTATGAAAAATTGGTTGAGTTCATTAGGATCAATATCCACAGACGATTCCTCCTTGCCATATATACCCAGCTTCCGTATGTTAGCCCACAATTTTTTCGGTGGTAGGTCAGGGCCCAATTTATCTGCAAAGAAAGAGCTCTTCGCGGACTTTATTAAGTAGTTCACTTTATTGCGAACTTTTTTATATCTTACGTGCGAGAGCGAGTGGACTTATATCGTAGAAGGAGAAGGTCTCGCTCAGCCATTGCATCGTGTATTTGCCTCGACAACCAGGGACATCTGCCATTACGTACCGTCTTATTGCGAAGAGGGACGTGCAGGTTAAAAAGGTCCATTAACAGATTGTTAAAGATAGTTATCGTCAACTGAAGGATAGCCATATATACTTTCCCAGGGCAATTGAGAACAATCGCGCACTAGTTCTTCAAGATTTACATTTTTGTAGTCACGATAAGCGAGAACGGAAGTAGAAGGTGGGGGTTCGAATTGAAAGCTATAAGACAGAAACAGAAAATCATGGTCAAAGTCACTTACAGGGCTAATTTGGTTGTGGAACAGAACCTTATGAGAGTCAGTAGTCAAAATGTAATCTAGCTGGGAGGGATTTGAGGTATTAAAGTAAGTTGGTAAAGAATTTATTACGTTTAGACTAAGGGAATCAGTCATATTTCGCAGAACAGTCGTCATAGGACAGCAGCTCAACGCGTTGACATTAAAGTCGCCACAGATGATTACATTATGAGTGCTAAGCACCGCTGAAGATATGCAACTCTGAAGACGAAAAACAGATTCTTCATTAAAGCTTGAGGGTGGGCAGTAGACACTGATAAGAATACATTTATCATGTTCAGAGAAGAGTTCTATACAAATGAATTCAATTTTATCAAGGCTGTCCGAGGTGCAAACCACCCGAGCCTTCAAAGACTGGCGCACATAAACAGCAACCCCACCACCATTGCGACCTATGCGATCATTCCTAAAAATTTTGTAGTCCGGAAGATTGACTACATTAGAAATAACATTGTCATTGAGCCATGTTTCAGTCACCAGAATAGCGTGCACTCTCGACCCATTGAAAACATCCTGCAATATATGCATCTTGTTACGCAAGCTTCGAGCATTAAAGTAGCACACGTTAAGCCCAACAGTATAGGATGCAAAAATATTCAGAAGCGAAGCGGTCTCATTCCGTCTAGCGGCGAGAATCCACTACCAGCAACCATGGACAAATGAACTCCAACGTATCCGCAATTCAGGTCTGATCAATGGATGTAGCATGCACATTTGAGGCAGTGGATTGAAAAATAAAGGAAGTAGAGCCATTGATTAATTATAAAAGAAGAGAAAAAAAAATAATAATAAAAACAATATAAAAATAAAAAAAAAATAAAAATAAAATAAAATTTATTTATTTATTTATTTATTTTATTGGTACATTAATACGATACAATCGTTATTTGTATTAGCGATGATGCATTAGCAGGCAATGAATGAGATGGAATGGAATATAATGTAAGGTTCCTTTAAGCAGCTGTCAGCTTAGTAGCAATATCTTAATTTGCAGCAGCACTTGAGGTAGGCGAATAGCTTCTTTAGGTCCGGCGAGGTCTCAGAACCAAGGAGATAGCCGAGCAGGGTAGTGTTGGTGTCAGGTGGGCTGTGGCCAGGGCCCCAGAAGGTTTCTCTCAGCGAATTGTAAAAAGGGCAGTCAATCAGGAAATGAGTAACGGTGTCCTCTTCGTGAAGGTGACAGAGAGAGCAGAGCTTATTTGGGGTGAAGTGCAGCTTGAGTTTGTCGATTGAGACAGCACAGGCGTAATTGCTAGCCAATCTCAACTGGATAAATGGCTTAAGTAGATGCTGAGGTGTTGACGAGAGCGGAAGACAACCTGTAACGCTCCACGTCCACTTTCCTGAGATAATTGTTGAGTTTCTCCAACACAGAGACCATCCTGGATTTCCAGATAGCCGGGTTGAGGTTGTCCAGTAGCTGGCCTTCTTCGACTTTATCAAGCAGAACTCTTAAATGATGCACCCAGTTATGCTGCTTGAACGACGAGGTTGGACCGCTGAGTGCGACCAGGCGTAACAGACAAATCTTGGGCAAACGCGAGTCATCCATCTCCAGCACCTTGATACACCAGGACATAGCTTGCTTCAATACACACACGGTGATATGGTCGAGTCCGAGATCAAGTCTGAGCGCGTAGTGAGGCGTGCAAGATGGTAAGGAGAACAGCTTTTTGAAGAAGCTGAGGTAGCAGGCTTCTAATTGCTCCAAACTGCTCTCTCGGAGACCCCAGATGTGAGCCAAGTAAAGTATTACGCTTCTGGATAGGCTATTATAGACTTGGAGTTTACCCTGCCAAGAGTCAGCTTTGAGCCTGCAAAGTGTGTTAAGGACGGCATTAGCGGCGGCTTTGCCCTTGCCAACGAAAGCTGCGGCGGTAGAGTTGCTGCCGACAGAAGAGAAGAATCTGACGCCGAGGTAATCATAGTGAGGTACGATATCGACAATTTCACCCCTGTAGAAAAACTTGTCGCTCCGCTTGCCGGATTTGCCGCTGGCGCTGACGCGCAAGATCTTTGTTTTAGACACGTTGACGCATAGATCGTTTCGGCCACAGTACTCCTCCAAGGATAACAGGTTTCTGGACATGTGCACTGCGGTGCGGGCCAATAGAGCAATGTCGTCAGCATACATGAGCATCAGGACGTCATTATCTGCACCAATGGAGGGTCCTTCAGCACCTTTATCCCTGAAGAAGGCAACAATGTCTGAGATGTACAGAGAGAACAACAGCGGGCTTAGGACTTCACCTTGGAGAACGCCGACAGTAACATCAATTGGGGCAGATAAAGTGCCATCAGCTCTGACTTGCATGCACGTTTGATCGTAGAAATTCATTAACAGGCTTAGAAATCTAGAGCTTAAGCCGAGTTTGGCGAGCTTCAACCATAGTTTGTCATGGGGTACAGAGTCGAAGGCACGCTTAAAGTCAATGAATAGTACGTATGTCGGAACATTCCTGAACCTGGCCTGTGCCTGCAATACCGACTGGAGAACGAAGACGTTATCACCACACCCTCTACCATCACGGAAGCCAGCCTGCTCTTCTGGGATAAGCATTCTATTCTCCGCCCAACTCTTTAAGCGGTTATTAAGGATCTGAGTGAACACCTTAGCTATGCAGTTAATCAGAGCAATGCCTCTATAGTTAGCTGGATCTTTGGGATTACCTTTCTTGAAGAGCATTGCCAGGATGACTTTGGGCCAATCCCGTGGAACCGTGCCAGTTGAGATGACCTTATTGAAGAAGGAGACGATGAACAGCAACCAGTTATCAGGGAGAGCTTTAAGAAATTCATAACCAACCCCATCCGAGCCCACGGCTTTTCCATTTTTACAGCAGTGTAAACTGCAGAGAAGCTCATCCATAGTTATCTCACAATCCAGGTCAGGGTCGAAGGTTCCGCAAAAGGTCAGCTTCAGGGTGGAGCGTGGCGGGTAGACTGACTGGTAGAAGAGTTCCCATTCAGCAACCGGGATGTCAGTGTGCCGGATCGCAGTACCACGCGCGGATTTAACAACCCTCCAGAATTCAGTGGAGTTACTTACGTTGCAGATTTTCTCGCGTATAGCCTTCTCGTGATCTCGTTTTTTGTCCAGAATCAGCTTATGATAGCTCTTCTTAGTAGCGAGGTAGCGAAGCCAGATGGGGTCGTCACCACTGGAAGAAAGGCAGCGCTTCAAAAGGAGCTTAACGTCCGATTTCATCTTTCTACAGGTGGCACCATGTGGCTTAGGAACCGGTTTGTAATATAAGTTGCAGGAATGGGCAGCATCGGAGATAGCGAGTAGGAGCTGTTTATAGTAGTCTTCAGGGGAGGCAGTGTCGGCATTAATAGCGACCAAAGAAGACCAACGCATGTGAGCGGAGAAGTCAGACGCTTTATCCGGGTACCAGCGGAGACGCTCCGGCAGGTCAAGGGGGCAGGCAAGGTTCAAGGGGGGCCGATGAGTCGCAGGAATGGCTAGCTCGACGATGACAGGGAGGTGGTCCGAGCTTGAGACGATGGGGGAGACCCACATGTTCTTGATCAGATGTGCACTAAAACTGTTGATCCAGATGTAGTCCGAGACGCTTTTACCTAGCTTGCTGGTATATGTGAAGCGACCAGGGGAATCTGCGGGCGTGCGGCCATTTAGTAGAGCAAATTGATTTTCATCCATGAACTTTGCAACTTTTAGGCCGCGCGAATTAGTTGTGCCGTCCAAAGATATCCTGTATTCGTTCAATACGGTGCCCACGGCTAGTTCTGAGTCGAGACCACCAATATTACCAAGTCTAGCGTTGAAGTCACCCCCGATGATAATCAGGTCCCAGGGTTCATGGGTCATGGAGCCAGACAAAAAAGGTTGCAAATCTGCGAGTTGTGCATCAATGTCAGAGTCGGGCTTGAAGTAGATGGAGACGATCAAAATATGGAGATCGCAGGCGGTCAGCTTGACAATAATCCAACAATCTCTCTTGTCTAAGACGGAAAGATTGACGAAGTCCGAGGCCATGGCGAGAAGCCCACCGCTCGCACGCCCTGGGGCCCCGGGGGTTTTGTGCGCAGAAACGTCGACAGTGTGCCAGTGGTTTAGTAGTGGAAGGTTGGTGTAGTCGCTATTAGTGGCCCACGTTTCACAGACACCAACGAAGCAGGCATCCGTCAGCTCCTTCAGATCAGATAGGTTACCAAGTCCATGTATATTCCAAAAGGCAAACTTCAGGCTGTTAAGATTGCTACCTGACTTAAGCTGCTGAGCTAGTTTTTTGGCCCAGATGCGACACCATCGCCGGGTACATTGGTGTCCATAGAGGAGGGCTCGGCGCCGCCTGCTGGCTGGGTAACGCTATAAGGCATGGAGTGATCGTTCAGCGGTATTAATGAGTTGTCATCGAGGTGAAATGTGAACGGATGACCATCTACGTACAACTTGAGGTGTCCATGTTTGACAGACTTCCCCTCCGCCCTAAGTTTTCTGGCCTCCATTCTCAGCTTTGCTGCAACTTTTTCCTCTTGAGGGGTAAGGTCAGCATCGATGAATACAGCAACTAAAAATAAAAATAAAATAAAATAATTAAATGTAGGTAATGAAAGAATAATAAGAATAATTAAAGATAGAAAGAAAGACTAAATGAAATAAAATAAGAAGAAAAGAGTGTTAGAGAGTGAATAAAGAATCAGCTAATAACTAATAACTATAGTTAACAAGACCATCTATTGAGCAGTGCCTTCAAGTCCCAGCATTGAAATAGAAGCATTCGGTGCATGCAATGATGGAGTAGGAGTCGGCGATACCACAGCGTTCGAGGATGAAGCCAGGGTGGGCGACGCAGCAGCCGTCAAAGATGTGCCAGGTCCAAGTAACGCATTTTCAACCTCCATAGTAATATGCTTTAGCGCCTCCACAGAGGGAACGTGGATTGGCGACTCATCAGCATTAACTCGCACAAAGGTCTGCCCATTACGAGTGAAAACAGAGTGAACTTTACCAGTAGTTTTTAATCTGAGCGCGTCACGGAAAATGCGATGATGGTGTTTCGCAAGGCTTTCGAAAACATTAACGTTGACATCAGAGGAGAAATTTGGGTGTAACGCTTTCAGCACCTTTCAGTTTGACTCCTTTAGAGCTTTTGAACTTACGGATGAACACTCTCTGTTCAGCGACTGAAGAGAATTTAACTACGATTGGCGCACTCCTACCTTTTGGACTCTTAGAAGAAGATTTGGGGCGAAATGCAGTAGCATATGGGGACAGCTGATGATTGATCTTCGTTGAGATAGACGATACGATGTGAAGAGGGTTCTCGTCTGGCAGGCGGGAAATCCCAGTAATAATGGCATCAGACAGACGGTTGAGCTGGCGTAGATTATTTAGCTCGTGGTAGACATCTTCGAGTTCACCTCTTATTTGCAGAACCTTATTGGACAATTCATGCAGTTCACGTTTAGTCTCAGTGAGCGCCTGGTCAATCTTCGATGATAGCCGCTCCTCGAGACTGTCCATTCTGTCATTTATGACATCAACAAGAGTCTTGACCAATTTTCTCTCCAGTAGTTCAAATCGATCAGAAGAACTAATAGAGTTCGATCGGGACGAGTTAAGAGATAGGTTGGAGGCTCTGTTAGGCTGACTCTTAGTCGAAATTATCGAAGAGTTAGGAGTTCTCCGCTGATGGTGTTGGTGTTGTAACCTCACAGCTGCTATCGTCTTCACAGGAGTGTTGGTGTTCTTGTGGTCCGTTGCTTTAGGATTAGGTTTCGGAGATGTCTTTTTACCCATGATAAGAATAGGCAAGAAATTCGCGGTATTGCTAAATAACAAGCCAAGATCACCTGCAGAGGCACAGAATACGCAGTGGCAGCGGTAGTTAAAGGCGGAGAGATAAATAGTAATATGGAACCGCGTAAAACCGACGTAAAGGGTGACTGCTTAGAAGACGTGTGCTACTCGATAGACATCACAACTACTATTGTCCACGTTTTTATAAGAAACTACGCGATTTTTATCTGTTTATACGTATCCCACTTTTCTGACACCAAAATTCTGTGGGTGGGTGGTAAAGGATCACGAGATAAAAACACGCCAAATGGAATTCAATTATTAATTATTTATTTAATCTAAAACTCCAGTTCACTTTAAATTTAGTTTGAAAGAATGTCCACAGCAATTTCAATAAAAATGTTCACAGCAATCTCAGCAAGAATATTCACAGCAACTTCAGCAAAAATAGTTCACCACAACTTCAGCAAAAATGTTCACAGCCACAGCAACTTCTGACTTCGTCGACAGCTTAACTTGAAGTGGCTCACTCTGGCACTCTGAGCTCTCGCCAAGCGCTAGCGGCTCGTACCGTTGGCCGGCATTGCCAGACCGTCAGATTCCAATTCCCACATACATATTAAATTAAATGATGTTATATTTAATTATTAATTCTTAACATTACATTTAATTATTTTTAACTGACTTCAAAAAAGGAGGAGGTTCTCAATTCGACTGTATGTTTTTGTATCTTGTTACGCGATCATTCCGCCAATTATGAATTGATTTTGATGATTCTTTACTGATATCGAATACTGACTAAATAATTACTGCAAACAGTTTGTCTGGATTAATTGGATTAATATGTCAGGTTTTCACACCGCCTTCAAAAGTCTAGGAAAGTCTTGGTATTTAATGTTGAAAGTAGTAGCAGAGGACTTTTAATATAATTATTTTATACTTTTTAGGGCTTGGGATTCTTTGGAGTCGGTTCTTTTTTTTTTTTTTTTAAATTTTTGATATTTATATTGAAAGAAAAAAAATTTGTTCTTATTTTTTTTTTTTTTGCTAGATTTGTTACATATTTAAGTTATTAGTTAGGTACATTTTTATTTTTGCTCCTAATTCCGATAATTCGCTCCGGCCGGCGAGCTGCTTCGATCCTCTTGAATAATTGATTGAAGGCGGCGTCCAGCTCGGTCGTCATTGATTGTTCTGCAGTATCTTCCCTCTATGGTGTCACGGTCTTCCTTCTACGGTGTCACGGTCTTCTTTCTACGGTGTCACGGTCTTCCTTCTACGGTGTCACGGTCGCCATGTAGTGTTGGGGGTTGAAAGTGTCCGAGCAAGGGAGCAGCCACCAGGCTGTAGCTCTTCTGTGAGGTGATGAATTCAAAGAGTAAAATACCTAGGAGCAGCCTCAAAGCTATTGCTCCACTAGAGCAGCTAAACTAGATTTGGCTCAGAGATACAAGTTAAAGACTTAGTTCTGGACTGAATGGTTTATTAAAATTCTTAGGGCTATTTATACAAAATCCTACCCTACAAACTCATACCCTGGTGCTGCTGCTCCTGCTGAGTGCTGGTGCTTCTGGTGGCCTGCCTGGCCGAGTTGTGTGTTGATGGAATTGTGAAACGAACGAATTGAAACGGGAAAAACCGCCGCCATTGTTAGATATGAGATGGGACAGGAAGGATGTGTTTCGAATGTGGCAAACAGTAACGAATTTTAATACAGTGCAACAAATCGTGTTATTTGTGAAAATATTGAAAAAAATAGTCGCACAAATCCGGTACAGTTTAATGCGGTCTTATATTTGTTGGCCAAAGTGACCAGAGTAACAAGAAAAAAAGTGCTTCACCAAAGTTCGCTGCAATCGATATATGTACGTGAAGTGAGGTTTTTATTATTCTTTATTTTTTTTCGTTTTTTTTTCCACCTTTCAAATATTGTTTTTATTGTATTAAGAAGTAATAAGAAGAAATTGAAGAATGCAAAAGATCCTAAGAGGGTTTCTGCTTATGGTCATTTCTTGATTGATCATAAGTGCTAGGCTTGAACCCGCGCCGAACGCGAGCCGCTTGCATTGCACTTCACGTGCAGCTTTATTTACATTTGGTGCCTGATTAGGCAAAACCGAATGCACTTAACTCGGGCTAGCTGTAAGTACTTTGCCCGTTGACTCATCTGTTTCTCATAAACCAACCCACCATAACTTTTAAGTGTCACTAACTGTACTGGGAACTTATGCGTTGCACTTTGTGTGCGGTCAGTGTATCTATTGTTTAAGATTAACACTTCTTGATTGATTTATGAATTTTACAGGTATGAGTTGTGCATGCTTATTTACAGGCTTATTACAATTGTTTGCGTGATTGAGCCTGTCATGCTTTGAAAAATCGCCAGTGAAATCCGCAGCCTTATCGCATAAGTGTGCGGTCGCACTGCTATCCAGACACCACCTACACGCATATTCCGTGGAATTCACGAAGAAAGCTTCGCTAACACGTAACGACACCTATCCGCTCGAATTCGCGGGATCGTTATTTGCACATTTATTCCAGCATTTCGAGCTTTTGTGTCCGAACAACCCGCACCTAAATGCCCGTTCTCCAATTGCGAACCGACCAACTACGAACCAAATAACATCGCGCCATCGCTTTCCATTTTCTTATTAGAGTCATCTTCTCTCTCGCTTGTGTTTTGGTCAACCGAACTAACTTTTTACATGTGTGCGTTTAACCAAAAGTAATAGTCCCCCATTCCGCAACGATATTGCACCAGAATAGTGACGTCGCCGCAGCTTTTTCGCCGGTTGTCAAAACATCAGTGCACTAATTATAACACGGAGCACTTATAAAAATGTGCGCGGTAGTTTCAGGAGAATATAAAAAGTTAAATTGATAAGTTTGTCCGCTTAAAAAGTGGTAAAAACTTCCACATTTAACATTTGCCCGATTGTGTTTTCGCAGCTGGCAGGGCACAACTACAGGCAAGGGCTTATACTTTACACGGGGTTGAGCTTTTTCGTTCGGTGGGTCGTAGTTGGTTGGTTCCCAATTGGAGAACGGGCAAAAACAATGCATTCACGACCGTTTAGCACTTGGCTGCGGTTTTCTATTACCCATCGAATTCCTCCACTATTTTAATGCACAAAGCACCAGGCGCAGGTAAATCGTCACGCGACTCAATTGCAACTCGAAAGTTTTCATAGCTTGGCGGTAAACTATAAAAAAGAGCAATTGCAAGCACATCGGGATTCACGTCGACCTCCATGTACTTAAGTTTGTCGACTGCGTCGAAAAATTGTGCAACGTGTTTTGGCACGTCACCACTCTCCTCCATTTGGTGAAGCCAGCCGAAAGGCAGAACTCCTCCTCCTCCTTGAGTAGCAAGCTAAACAGCAGAACTCCTAGGGATCGTTAGTAAGGTGCCGCTATAAGCTCACACCAAGTGACTAGTCCAAATGTCGGTATAACAATCCCGATTTATTCAAGATTCTTAGCCTATTTATACAAATTGGTTGTTTACCTATAGGTCACACATATTTCCAATACTTACTCAATGCTTAACATAAATCATCAATTTTATGTGATGCAACTGGCCTGGCCCGGTTCAAGTGCATTGCTCGAGTTGAGCTATATCGCATTCGCACTTAAGTATTTCTCTGACCGCGCTAAGTACTTTGGCGTAACTTAATCGGCGCAAGCATGTTTTCTGCTTGGCGCGCGTTTTCGGCAGTGTGGCGGTTGTTGAGTTAATTCCCGTGGTACTTTATCGATAATTTGCTTTATTATCCAAGTTTTAGTCACGACGACCGTACCGCCCGCTCGTGGTCAGCTCTGTTAAACGACTCCCCGAGTGCTTTCGATTACCGCAGCTTTACACCTTGACATCGGCGGTGACCCATTTCACTTAACCCGATTTCGGAGTCTAAGCTGCCTGGGCATGGACTTGCTTACGCACGCCGCAAGCACAAACTCAGCTATTTACCGCGCCTGGCGGCTAGCGGCGAGCTCAAGTGCATCAGCACGCGCATATGACACAATATAGTGCCCTGCTTTATAGGCTTGCTTTGACCTGGATTAAGCTTGCAATGTTGTTTACATTAATCCAGGTCGGAAGTATTGCAACTGCCCGGCAGCGGCTACCGCGGGTGAGCCGATACACGACATTCCTCCCCTTTTCAAAAAAGAAGATCTTTAGATCTTCGAGAATAAGAGAATAATGGAGGGTATTCGGAGTTTGTCAAATCTGCTGCGACTATCGGGAGCACTCAAGGAAGAATTTTAATAAATGCTTTTGTTTTTGTTTTTGATTACTGAGTTACTGATTACTTATACGGTGGTACGGCCGTTTATTATCATAATTCACAAAATATTGTTTATAAATCAAATGACATTAAACTGGAGATTAGTAATTTTACAGTTTTTACAATTTACAATTCTTACAATTTTTACAATTTTTACCATCTTACAATTTTTACAATTTGTACTATTTTTACAATTTTTCCAATTTTTACTATTTTTACAATTTTTACAATTTTTACCAATTCTTACAGTTCGTGTTACAAATGCATTTCTCTCGTGATCGTCGTGACTGATCGGAGCCTGGTCTTGTTTCAATTGAATATTATGTTTGGTGATGTTAGAGTATGGCAGCTGATCCCCTTCCAGATGGAATATATCATTATATTCCGCACAGAGGGTCTTTATAGCTTCTCTCTCTTCGTTATTGTGAGTATGATCCCAAGATATTTGTTTTTCCAAATTTTGCAACCGATCCGACTTTTCGTCGGTTTCCGCGTTTAGTCGGAATTTATCTAATTTATATGCGTGAAAATGTTTAAGGTGCTCTAGCTTAGGTTGGAAAATAGGGATTTGTACCTCGCTAGTATGGGTATTTATAACACTTATTTGAATTTTTCCATTTTGGGGCCTTACTATACAACAGTTTGCCGTAAAAACCCCTGGAATTATTTCCTGTGCTGCGCATAACATGTCTCCCGAACTCTTGCCCACATTTACTTCCAGAACCTTTTCCGTTCTAGGTAGGACTCTTAAGAGATTTTCATCCGGAGACACTAAATTGTCTTCGTTGGTACTACTATTAGCCCCCTGCGCTTTTGCTCGACCTTTGCACGTTTCGTTGATTTTTTCCTGAACGTTTAGGGGTCGTGCCGCAGTAGTGTTATCGCCAATTTTTCTCAGTTTGTGCGCTTCACAGTTACCTACGAACGGGATTTTTAATTCTGTGCTATTAGTGATCGTTTTGGGAAGTGAAGAACTCGTTCTGTAGTAAGGATATTAGTATTACCCCAAAGGAAATCGCGACCCAGGATCCCATCCAAAGGAGGGCTTAAAGAATGGTTGCTTATGTAAAATCTGCACCTGATTCCACAGCCTACCTGGAAAACGCCGGAACAAGAACCTAAAGTGTAGTCGTGCTCCCCGTAAAGACCTTGCAGGCGGATAATATCACTGGCATTAATTGGGATGTTGTCCAACAAAATTCCCTTATTTAGTATACTTATTTCGGCACCCGTATCAACCAAGAATTTCGCGGTACCGTTCTTAACAATGTCTAGGGGGAGCTCAATTATTGCGTTATTACAATAATCTGAAGTACTCCCCGGGGTTGCGTTGGGAGTTGACGTGCTGTATCCGGAAATACTACAACTAATGATATCTACACTATTTGTTCTGCACCCTGTTCGTGGCGACATAGTCTCCGGGTGCCGGAGACCGGCCCACTTCAGTTTTCCGATTTCTTTAAATTCTTTTGCTTTTCTTCATACGATTTCTTGGACCGGCACTCTTGCTCAGTGTAGAATGATCGTTCACACCAATCACATTTCAAACGCGGGTTCCCAGTACGAGAAGAAGAGCGTTGTCTTTTAGGATGGCAGTTCTGGGTACTGTGTCCATAGCTTTTGCATTTTGCACAGAAAGGTGTTCGCAACCTCTTGCGGCATTCTGCAAAAGAATGTCCCAACATCTCACAGAAATCGCACTTTCGATTTGTTGCTGTGGGGTTGGGACGGTAGAGTGCATGCATTTCTCCTCTATTTGGGGATATTGCATGCATGTTATCTTGGCTAGCCGTTTCGTTGTAATTACAACTCGAGCTGGGTTGGGCTGACGTTGCGTTGTTGGTAAACGCATTTATTGTTTTAGCCATGTTTTCCGTTAGGTGTTTTAGCTGTTCTATTTCTTTCTCCAGGCGGGATGATTGGCATGATTGCATGTAAGTCTCGAAGTTTCGGGCCTGTGTCTGTCGGTCCTCCGTCTTCTCGATCTCCAAAGCTATAGCAATCAACTCGTCCAGGGTTTTCCCACTCTGGGCAATTATGACCTGCCGTATTACCGGACTAAGTACTCCGGTTTTGAAAGTAAAACAGGCCTCCTCCTCGATTTCTTTCATGAGGGCTTAGCTACTCTCAGAGTACTTAGCCGTTACAGCTTTTTTACACTCAAGAACATGCTTGTTGTGCCTTATTCCGTAAGTGTGGATATTTTCCCTTGGAATTTGCTGACACTTACGCACTTCATTCAAAATTTCATTCATTGTTTTTGCCGGGGCGAACGCGTTTTGCAGGAGTTTTTCCAACTCCAAAAGGGAACGAATATTTAAGTGTTTTACTAAGTCATATGCTTCACCACGTAACTTAGTCTTAAGGAGAGATAGTAAAAGCGTTCTCTCCTCCTCTGTTGTAAGCACATCGTGTGCTTGCTTACAACAGTCAAGAAAATGGTGCAGCTCATTAGCTGTACCGCTCCTATTACCTATTATATACACTGTGAGCAGTAGGTAGGAGATTAGAAGGAAACACGGCTATTCTGCTTGAGGTTTATTGACCGACTGACTTTACAGCGAATTCAGAAGAGACGGCGTTACCGCATTAATTCAGTTTACATATATAACATCCAGAGACGGCGTTGCCGCATTAATTCAGTTTACATATATAACATCTCTCTTTCCTTAATGACATGATTCCATTACTATAATACTTATTAATTAATTCAATTCAATAATTATTAATTAATTCAATTCATTTCGTTTCATAATTTAACCGCTGTGGGGGTCGGCGAATTCTCGTTGACCTTCGTAATAGCGGTGAGTTCGCAGTCGGAGTAGAAGGACGCACCGGATCGTCCTCAGTAGTAGATCGATTCGCCTTAGGTTGACTCGTATCCTCCGAGGTCGCGTTTGATGACTGATGCTCCACAGCTTCCAGCTCCGAGCTGTGCGTTGGACATTTAGAAAATGTACCTGCTTCTCCCGATTCAGGAACAGGCAGAATCCCACTTCCCAAGCACGGTCGCATCTGGTGTTGATGTGCAATTCTCACATGCTCCTCATGCTTAACAAGGTATCGGTTTCGGCTGATGCCGAGCAAGACTTTTGCCGTCTCCCAACGGTCGCGGACTCTAAGCCATATACTTTTCGAAGCGGTGTAGATTCGTGATTTTCCAGCTCTCCTGGCACCAGGTAACTTACGATTTTGGTAAGCTTTTCTAACAACTCCGTACCTGGCATTTTCTTTGTTTCGATCCCGTTTGAATTAAATACTGGGTTTACTTCTTCTGATTCACTACGTGTTCGCGGGTAAGTATTTCCGCTTCTTAGGTAGTAATCACTGAATCTAGTGGATACTGAATCCGGTGGGGGGATTTGAATTAAATTGTCCACGTGGGGCGGTTTATTCTGTGCTATTGGAGACGTTTCTTCCAAAGACAGCTTATCGATTTCTTCGTAGAAGGAATCGGTTTCAGTTGCTAATGGAAGCGAGTAAAGCCGAACACGGTCGTAGGAGCGCGAGCGATCTGTTTTGTTCTTATTCGCCGTTTTTGAAAAAAATCTTGACAGAACTCGTATCACCCTTGTTTACAAGTACTGCTTTCCCTCTTAAAATTTGATTTGATTTGGTCCTTTTACACTACTTACAATAATTTCTTATACCTAAAGGATGACTCACTCATAGCCGTTGCGGTGTTGCGCTGATGTAGGAGATGCTAATTTCGTCTGATGAGGTTGTCGCCGTCGTCGGTGTCGTGTGGATTCCTATCGCTGTGGCTTTCCGGTGTCCTCCTGTAAACTGGTCCGGTTACGCCCTCGAGTGTCCCACGTCTTCTGGTTTCCGGCACAAATGGCACAATACACCAATAAATTGCTTTTTTTTTATATTTTTTTTTTCTATCGTTATTCTTTCTCTTTTTTTTTCTACTTTTCCGCACCACTGTTTTTAGCGCCCCTTCACTTCACTCCCTTCACTTAGGAACTGTTCGAACTACCGGCTGCGCCAATGTTAAGTTAATTCCCGAGCACTAAAACACCGTGGTACTTTATCGATAATTCGCTTTATTATCCAAGTTTTAGTCACGACGACCGTACCGCCCGCTCGTGGTCAGCTCTGTTAAACGACTCCCCGAGTGCTTTCGATTACCGCAGCTTTACACCTTGACATCGGCGGTGACCCATTTCACTTAACCCGATTTCGGAGTCTAAGCTGCCTGGGCATGGACTTGTTGCGTAAGCTTTCGCCGTAAGCACAAACTCAGCTATTTACCGCGCCTAGCGGCGAGCTCAGGTGCATCAGCATGCGCACATGACACAATATAGTGCCCTGCTTTATCGGCTTGCTTTGACCTGGATTAAGCTTGCAATGTTGTTTACATTAATCCAGGTCGGAAGTATTGCAACTGCCCGGCAGCGGCTACCGCGGGTGAGCCGATACACGACACGGTTTTTCGTTTGTTTACAAACAAATCAAGTGCGTTGGTCTCAGGCCGTTTGCATCGCATTTACATTACATAATTGCTTCAGGAGAGTTGCTTTTCTTGCCGGTCTCTTGGACTGGTAGATTGACGCCAATTTCAGCCAAACCTCTTTGGAAGTAATACACCCCTTGGCTTAGGTTTACAACAGGGGTTTCGATCCGATTTCAATACAATTATGCAGACACCTTCTGTTCGTGCTAAAACGGAAGGATCCGAAGAACCCCTTTATAGGTTTTAGCTCCGCGGCACTTATAGACAGAACTATGCCCGATTTAGCCTGCTGTCACCCTTGGTCCATGCTGCGATGGATGCAGAGTTCGCGGCGTCACCCTCCATCGGCTCGGGCTTTACATTTGCACCAATTACATAGTCCCATTCATCATTTTTAATGAGTAGGCCTTCCATATGGATTTTCCACGTATCATAGTTCTCGCGATTTAACGCCTTGGAACGCGACACATTCGCGGAACTCGAAAAACAAAAATGGCCGATCCGCACTTGATTAGCGGTTAACTACGTTAATCTGAGCCCATAACCTGTTAGATCAGAGCAAAGGTTATCCCGAAAGAAAAACGCACAATTTATTGCAGAACCACTTATTAGTAGCAAACCAACATGCGCGGAGAAAACTTACAAAACATGACCGAAGCGTTGGGCAGTCAAAAGCAGAAAGGCAACAACTAATTTTTCATTACTTTTCACGTGTCTTGAGTTAATAAATCTATTTGTACCAGGTTGCCATAGTAGGTAGCCCGTGGGAGTGTAGCCTACCATTATGGCTTTTACCGCTTGTGGGGCAAACTTATTATCTGTTACTGGTATTTTAACTTAGCTCAGACAACCAAACCTCTTAATATCTGTCAAGTGACTATTCAACTTTTCATTTATCATGTCTAGTGGAGGTTTGAATCCTAGGCCTCTATTTGGAGTTCTATTATATAAGTACACTGCTGCTTCCGCACCTAGTACCCACATTGTTGATGGTAATCCCGAATCTATCAGTAGTGCTCTAATTTTCTTCTGAATTGTTTTATTAAATCTTTCGGCGATTCCATTTAGTTCCGGTGTGTATGAAGGTGCAAAGTCCTTATCTATTCCTTTCTTTATCATAATTTCAGAAAATTTGCCTCCAACAAACTCTTTCGCGTTGTCAGCTTTAACAAAGCATACTTTCTCTGCTTTATCCGTCAGGTTTCTCATATAAACCAAATATTTCTCTATACAATCTCCAGACTCACTTTTATTTTTAATGCAGTATATCTTTGCGTATCGCGAATAGTCGTCTACAAATACTATTATGAATTTATTCTGTCCCGGGAAAGCCATCGGGATTATAGGTCCCATGATATCTACATTGATAGTGTTGGATATTATTTTGGTCCAACGATGATTCCCGTTTTGCATCAACTGGGCACATTCACTTTATGTGAACAAATCGCTGGCCCGGCACCACTGTACCTCGGAAAAGACACTTTTAGTGTTTACAATCTTTTATTAGATAGAGCACTTTTACTGTTTTAAATCCTTATCAAACTTATAGTCCTTTATTCTATCACTACTTCTAAGTGTTACAACTTTTTTTTCAGTAACACTTCTCGAGGACGATGCCGCGCCGCGTTTATCACTTTTTCCTAAACAACTCTCCAGTTTTACAGTTCGACAGCAACTACCATTTTCTTGACCGCCGAGAACTTAAGGTTCCCGGTCGGGCTCCGGGGACCGTGCTGAGTGTGCGCTTCTCACGCTGCACCTGCACGCGCATTTCCCACGAGCACAGCGGGCAGCTCCGCCGGCGGCTCAGCGCATTTTACACGGGCGAGACGACACCGGAGCTGCACTGCGGCTGGCCCCGCCGGCTCGGCGCAATCTTGCATGGGCGAGACCGGAGTTGTCGACCGTGTCATATTTTCGGCGACTCCCGACTGCCCGTCGTTACATTATTTAAATAATCGATAATACTGTTACAGAATTTGCCTTCCTTATAATTCGCACATGGTTTTGGAAGCGGGCGTATATGGGGGCCGGTGTTCGGTCCGCGCAAGTGTGGGCGTCTGTGGCAGGGGCACTGGCCTTCAGCCACACTGAAGAGATCTGGCCAGTGCCCTAGATCGAAACGCCGACCACTTTTTTTTTGTGCTCGTCTGCCTCGGCAGACGAGCAGCGTATTCTCAACAAAAATAGTGTAAGTCCGTCTCCATATCCCCGTAAACCTGGGGAATTGTAACGAGGGCAAACTGTTCAGTTTTGTCCGCCAGCCGCTCGGCGGGCAAAATTGTAACAATACTATCGATGGGCACCGCTACGCAACAATAGTATGTAAGCACCTATCAGATCTACTCCTGTCGTTTTTGAATGGTATTTTTTCCATTTTTGCCAAAATGCAAACTCGCAGTCTAAAATTTCGGAATTAAACTTTACCTATTTTAACTTCTTTCTCATTATTCTTTTGAAGTTGTTTTAGGTACGCAAGCGATGCCCTAGTCTTAAATGCCAGAGCATGCCTGCACTTGGTATTTTGCACTCAATATTACTGGTCTTTTCTTCCCGTCTCAAGTTTTCTATTTCCTCTTCGGACACTACTTTATTTAAGTCCAAGTGTTTTCTCCTAATTGGCACTTCTCTTGCTTCAGTCTCTATTGATTTTTCGCTATGTGTCTCTATTGTATTTTCGTGGATTTCCTGACCTAACTCCCTCCCAAGCCGAAACGGGTTAAATTGATTTTGTGAAAAATTCACACTCGTTCCGGCCTGCGACAGGAAATCGTCAAGTAAGACGAGCTTGCTTGCAATAACGCAACCATCGAACGCCTCACCGACCTCCAAAACATTGTTGCGGGTTGGTGCCTCGAGGGCCCGGCTAAAGCACCTCGTCCGGGGGTATGCGGTTGCGGGAGCTGGCAAGGCTAGCAACGCGGTAGCGAGTGGGGAGGTTTGCCTAAATGCCGCTCTTCGCCACCGGAACGGCCCGTCAACAACGAAATTTCTCCCGCGGCGGAACGAAAAATCGCAAGGGGGCGGAAAAGGACAGTGCAGGCCGAATCCCTGCAACTGCCTGTGATTGACTCTGACGGGGGGGTTCTTATCTAAATGAACCCCCTCTGGCCTATGCCCCAACCACCGGTTGACCTCCCCTTGGCCAATGAAAAATATGGGGAGGTCCCTTTTTAGTCGGCACACGCAAAATTTTACTCGTAAATCGGTGATTTAAATTAGGGGCTACCGCTCTTCCCTTATTCCGTTATTTTTGTGTTTTAATTCTAGCGTCCGCACAAAATGCAAATCACACGAAATTTACCTTTCCGGAGGGCAATCAATTATCACACGTATTTACATATGTTATGTTTTTTTTTCGATTAATTCACTGAGCGATTTTCCCGATCACGTATCGCAAGTGTCCCGCTTTCACGAATACCATCCCGATCCGATCCCGGTACCGCTCTTTGTCCGGAATTTTTAGTCTTGTATCAGCCCCGTTCGCCGATCACACGGAGAAAAAATGCCAATCACATTAATTCCCCCTTTATGATTCCTGATTTTCTTTTATGTATATTGCACCCCGGGAAATTGACAAAAAATCCTCAAGTCCGAAAAGTTTCACTTTGCTGATTTCTTCCACTTCAACGTATTGTTCCTTTTTTCTTCCCGCGTGCACTTACTTTCTACGATCTGACTTCGCTCCTAGCTAACCACCGACCACCTGAAGCTCTTCTCACCGACTCCTCGACTCATGCCGACTCACGCCACGCCGTCGACCACCCGGCCGCGTGGCATCATCGCTTGCCGTTGCCGATCCCGCTGCCGTCCACTCACACATCGCCAACGCCAGATCACGGTGCGCTCACAGCCGGTGTGCGAGTAGACGCCAACGGGATCGAGCTTTGCTGCTCGCTGTGGCTGGTGCCTGGCTCGAGGCAGCTGGGTGCACCGTGCACTTATGAGGCGGCTCAAGCTCCTCGGTCGCGGAAATTTTTGTATGCGACCGAGCTCTAGGTGCACCACTTGCCTCGATCACCAGGCTCGCGCATCAAATTTTTTTCCGCTTTGGCTGTCCCTCGAGCCGTGACCGTCGAGCTTTGTGCTACTTTTAGCTACAAAACTCGGCGCTCGCAGTCCGAAAGCCAGCCCCCTTTGCGGTTTCCGCCACCGGCGCCGTAAATTTTTGGATGAGCCACCGAAGTTGGATTTTTCCGTCAGCCATGTTCAGGTGGACCAACATTTGGTCCTGACTACAACAACATCTTGAACCGAAACTTTAAGCAGCCAATTTGGCGCACAATATTCTCCAGTTAAGTAAATTTCATTTGTTTTTCTATCATAGATATCTAGTTTTTCATCATCAAGATATATACTATAACCTGATTCTACAAATTTTCTCAAAGACATCAAGTTATCAGATATATTGGGATCCGATATCACATTTCCGTCCGTCCTCGATCGCTAGTTACACCAGAATGACATTATGGTGGCGCGCTGTCGCCTTCCCTGTGTCGACCATGTAGTTGTCACTTGACGAAACGAGCTTCGTTCAGTGGCGGGCTAAGGCCAGGGTTTCACTCTGACGCTTGTTCCAAATATTATATGTCAACAGAACAAACAGAAAGCCGTGCACATCACAGCCTTCTCTAAGCTTCCTGTAAGGGGTGTAGCAGTTTGGCTGCCTGTTCCCTCTCGAAGCTCCTCCAGGAGGAGAAAGTCCTCCTCACTATTAATAGCATCTATTTCCTCTATGTACTGTACTTTCTTCCTGCCAAACAAATAAATAAGGTCTCTATTTAGGATATTGAATGCATTTGCACAGAAAATGTACATTCGAATCTTTTTATGCAATCTAGCCTGAGAGCATGTGCTCCCTCCCAAACCAGCCGATTGCACAGCCATATAGCTGTTACTCATGAGAAGGGGCGACCGCACACATGTCCACAGTCTAGTCGCAGAGATTCTAAAGAAATTTAGTTTTGTTTTTAATAGCTCCAAGGACTCTTTACATGTAGGGTAGTGTAATGTACGATGTGCCTAGGGAAAGAAGATCCGGAAGCTAAGCCAAAAGCCAGCTGAAATTATCCGGGATTTAGGCTGCCAAATTAATGGAAGCCATATACGAACTTCTCGGCCGTGCTATTCGGGAATTCTTTAATAAAAGACCTGTTTTGCGTCAGCGTGATAAGTGCCCTTTATTCGGTTTCAACTTGTCTTTTATACCAAATTTTCTTACACATACTTTTACAATTTCCTTATTTAAAGTACTTGAACAAAATGAGAATGCTTCGCTTAACATGTCCTAAAAACAAATCACCATCCTAGCAAAAATATAAATTAAACCCTTAGTCAAGTGGGTGACGAAATATCTTAAGTAATTCACTCGACCGATATTCTTGACCAAATTCTTGAGTCATTCTCTGACCCATAAAACTTTCATCGACGGTAATGACCTGGGTGTAAACAACACTTGAGCCGTGGTCATTACTCTGTTGTGCGCACGTTTCATTTCTTGGCTTGCGCAGCGTAAGGTGTCTTACTATGCGCTTGCGGCATGTAAACAACACGACAATGAATTTAGAAAAAGTAATGTGAAAGAATCTTAAATTTATTGCTCAGGGAAGAAGATCTTAGATTTATGGATTCGTGGTATAGCGATACGCAGTACATCCTTCCCCTTTTGAAAAGAAAAATTTTGATTTTGAATTAAAATTTTTTTTAGGATAGTTTGTTCTAAGACATGTTTGACAGTATTTTATGGTAGTGTTATCTGCTGTAAATTGGCTATCTGAAGAATTATAAAATATTTTTTTTTTTTTTTAGTCATGTATTAATTTTTTTCTAATCTATTTATTATTATGTATTTCTTTGATTTACCCATTTATGCTAATCTTACTGTTTACATTATTAGTTTCTACAACTGTATACACTCAGAAAAATTTGGGCGTAAATTTTAATGTTATTGGAATTACATATATGACCAAATCTTTTTGAGATTTAAATTTAAGTTCGCCTAAAACTTAAAATTTTATACTCACTTTTAATCCTGATTGGCATTACAAAATTTCAATATTTTCAGTATTGAATTTTAATACATTTTGACTTAGCTTTTTAAGACCAAAAATCTCCTCATTTTTAGATAATTATATTGTAATAGAAACAAAGATTACATTATAATGTTTTGGATAGGGTTTTTGATTTTAATTTAATGTTTGAAAACATGTTTGAAAACATTTAATTATAATCTTCAAAGGTATAATGTTTTTGGAAGAATTTTAAATAATAAAACTTTTTGAACTTCAAAATATGTATATATTTATTCAAATAAGCATATAGGACAGTTTTGTATTAAAACACATTCAATTTTTCTCTTAAAATGTAAATCTTTTCATTTTTTTTTTGACCGTTTGCTTTCAAAACTTTCAATTATACTTAAATCAGTGAAGTTTATATTACTAAATTTGTTAAAATTAGAAATTTCATATGCATATAATTATCTTATTGTCTTGCTGTATTACTATTTGATTAATTTCAAAGAAATAATTAGCAAAAAAGATAACAAAGCCCGGTTTATAAAAGTATTCTTTTTTCATCCAATTTACACTAACAAGATCATTTGCTTTTATGCCATATTGCGATAGATTTTCAGTCACTTTTTTCTTTTTTCCTACTAATAAGGGAAATTCTAAAAATGAATTTTGTTTGAAATGGCTTTCTTGGTGACGAAAGGCCATTGTTTTACAAATGTTTCTAAAATTATTAGTTTGTTTACAGATTGTCTTAAATACTTTGTGTTTTGCTTCATATCTCATGGCACTCAAATAAATTGGAGGACCCATTTTCCTTATTATTCCAGGATAGTGCACTAGGAAATGATATTTGGGAATTAAATCTATACATTAAAAAAGATCTTTACACTTTCTAGGTGTGACGAGATCAAGTTCTCCAAAGCAACTATATCCTCAATCCGAATTTCGTAGGCAAAAATGATTTCCATTATATTTCCAGCTCCGCCGGCGGCTCAGCGCATTTTACACGGGCGAGACGACACCGGAGCTGCACTGCGGCTGGCCCCGCCGGCTCGGCGCAATCTTGCATGGGCGAGACCGGAGTTGTCGACCGTGTCATATTTTCGGCGACTCCCGACTGCCCGTCGTTACATTATTTAAATAATCGATAATACTGTTACAGAATTTGCCTTCCTTATAATTCGCACATGGTTTTGGAAGCGGGCGTATATGGGGGCCGGTGTTCGGTCCGCGCAAGTGTGGGCGTCTGTGGCAGGGGCACTGGCCTTCAGCCACACTGAAGAGATCTGGCCAGTGCCCTAGATCGAAACGCCGACCACTTTTTTTTTGTGCTCGTCTGCCTCGGCAGACGAGCAGCGTATTCTCAACAAAAATAGTGTAAGTCCGTCTCCATATCCCCGTAAACCTGGGGAATTGTAACGAGGGCAAACTGTTCAGTTTTGTCCGCCAGCCGCTCGGCGGGCAAAATTGTAACAATACTATCGATGGGCACCGCTACGCAACAATAGTATGTAAGCACCTATCAGATCTACTCCTGTCGTTTTTGAATGGTATTTTTTCCATTTTTGCCAAAATGCAAACTCGCAGTCTAAAATTTCGGAATTAAACTTTACCTATTTTAACTTCTTTCTCATTATTCTTTTGAAGTTGTTTTAGGTACGCAAGCGATGCCCTAGTCTTAAATGCCAGAGCATGCCTGCACTTGGTATTTTGCACTCAATATTACTGGTCTTTTCTTCCCGTCTCAAGTTTTCTATTTCCTCTTCGGACACTACTTTATTTAAGTCCAAGTGTTTTCTCCTAATTGGCACTTCTCTTGCTTCAGTCTCTATTGATTTTTCGCTATGTGTCTCTATTGTATTTTCGTGGATTTCCTGACCTAACTCCCTCCCAAGCCGAAACGGGTTAAATTGATTTTGTGAAAAATTCACACTCGTTCCGGCCTGCGACAGGAAATCGTCAAGCAAGACGAGCTTGCTTGCAATAACGCAACCATCGAACGCCTCACCGACCTCCAAAACATTGTTGCGGGTTGGTGCCTCGAGGGCCCGGCTAAAGCACCTCGTCCGGGGGTATGCGGTTGCGGGAGCTGGCAAGGCTAGCAACGCGGTAGCGAGTGGGGAGGTTTGCCTAAATGCCGCTCTTCGCCACCGGAACGGCCCGTCAACAACGAAATTTCTCCCGCGGCGGAACGAAAAATCGCAAGGGGGCGGAAAAGGACAGTGCAGGCCGAATCCCTGCAACTGCCTGTGATTGACTCTGACGGGGGGGTTCTTATCTAAATGAACCCCCTCTGGCCTATGCCCCAACCACCGGTTGACCTCCCCTTGGCCAATGAAAAATATGGGGAGGTCCCTTTTTAGTCGGCACACGCAAAATTTTACTCGTAAATCGGTGATTTAAATTAGGGGCTACCGCTCTTCCCTTATTCCGTTATTTTTGTGTTTTAATTCTAGCGTCCGCACAAAATGCAAATCACACGAAATTTACCTTTCCGGAGGGCAATCAATTATCACACGTATTTACATATGTTATGTTTTTTTTTCGATTAATTCACTGAGCGATTTTCCCGATCACGTATCGCAAGTGTCCCGCTTTCACGAATACCATCCCGATCCGATCCCGGTACCGCTCTTTGTCCGGAATTTTTAGTCTTGTATCAGCCCCGTTCGCCGATCACACGGAGAAAAAATGCCAATCACATTAATTCCCCCTTTATGATTCCTGATTTTCTTTTATGTATATTGCACCCCGGGAAATTGACAAAAAATCCTCAAGTCCGAAAAGTTTCACTTTGCTGATTTCTTCCACTTCAACGTATTGTTCCTTTTTTCTTCCCGCGTGCACTTACTTTCTACGATCTGACTTCGCTCCTAGCTAACCACCGACCACCTGAAGCTCTTCTCACCGACTCCTCGACTCATGCCGACTCACGCCACGCCGTCGACCACCCGGCCGCGTGGCATCATCGCTTGCCGTTGCCGATCCCGCTGCCGTCCACTCACACATCGCCAACGCCAGATCACGGTGCGCTCACAGCCGGTGTGCGAGTAGACGCCAACGGGATCGAGCTTTGCTGCTCGCTGTGGCTGGTGCCTGGCTCGAGGCAGCTGGGTGCACCGTGCACTTATGAGGCGGCTCAAGCTCCTCGGTCGCGGAAATTTTTGTATGCGACCGAGCTCTAGGTGCACCACTTGCCTCGATCACCAGGCTCGCGCATCAAATTTTTTTCCGCTTTGGCTGTCCCTCGAGCCGTGACCGTCGAGCTTTGTGCTACTTTTAGCTACAAAACTCGGCGCTCGCAGTCCGAAAGCCAGCCCCCTTTGCGGTTTCCGCCACCGGCGCCGTAAATTTTTGGATGAGCCACCGAAGTTGGATTTTTCCGTCAGCCATGTTCAGGTGGACCAACATTTGGTCCTGACTACAACAACATCTTGAACCGAAACTTTAAGCAGCCAATTTGGCGCACAATATTCTCCAGTTAAGTAAATTTCATTTGTTTTTCTATCATAGATATCTAGTTTTTCATCATCAAGATATATACTATAACCTGATTCTACAAATTTTCTCAAAGACATCAAGTTATCAGATATATTGGGATCCGATATCACATTTCCGTCCGTCCTCGATCGCTAGTTACACCAGAATGACATTATGGTGGCGCGCTGTCGCCTTCCCTGTGTCGACCATGTAGTTGTCACTTGACGAAACGAGCTTCGTTCAGTGGCGGGCTAAGGCCAGGGTTTCACTCTGACGCTTGTTCCAAATATTATATGTCAACAGAACAAACAGAAAGCCGTGCACATCACAGCCTTCTCTAAGCTTCCTGTAAGGGGTGTAGCAGTTTGGCTGCCTGTTCCCTCTCGAAGCTCCTCCAGGAGGAGAAAGTCCTCCTCACTATTAATAGCATCTATTTCCTCTATGTACTGTACTTTCTTCCTGCCAAACAAATAAATAAGGTCTCTATTTAGGATATTGAATGCATTTGCACAGAAAATGTACATTCGAATCTTTTTATGCAATCTAGCCTGAGAGCATGTGCTCCCTCCCAAACCAGCCGATTGCACAGCCATATAGCTGTTACTCATGAGAAGGGGCGACCGCACACATGTCCACAGTCTAGTCGCAGAGATTCTAAAGAAATTTAGTTTTGTTTTTAATAGCTCCAAGGACTCTTTACATGTAGGGTAGTGTAATGTACGATGTGCCTAGGGAAAGAAGATCCGGAAGCTAAGCCAAAAGCCAGCTGAAATTATCCGGGATTTAGGCTGCCAAATTAATGGAAGCCATATACGAACTTCTCGGCCGTGCTATTCGGGAATTCTTTAATAAAAGACCTGTTTTGCGTCAGCGTGATAAGTGCCCTTTATTCGGTTTCAACTTGTCTTTTATACCAAATTTTCTTACACATACTTTTACAATTTCCTTATTTAAAGTACTTGAACAAAATGAGAATGCTTCGCTTAACATGTCCTAAAAACAAATCACCATCCTAGCAAAAATATAAATTAAACCCTTAGTCAAGTGGGTGACGAAATATCTTAAGTAATTCACTCGACCGATATTCTTGACCAAATTCTTGAGTCATTCTCTGACCCATAAAACTTTCATCGACGGTAATGACCTGGGTGTAAACAACACTTGAGCCGTGGTCATTACTCTGTTGTGCGCACGTTTCATTTCTTGGCTTGCGCAGCGTAAGGTGTCTTACTATGCGCTTGCGGCATGTAAACAACACGACAATGAATTTAGAAAAAGTAATGTGAAAGAATCTTAAATTTATTGCTCAGGGAAGAAGATCTTAGATTTATGGATTCGTGGTATAGCGATACGCAGTACATCCTTCCCCTTTTGAAAAGAAAAATTTTGATTTTGAATTAAAATTTTTTTTAGGATAGTTTGTTCTAAGACATGTTTGACAGTATTTTATGGTAGTGTTATCTGCTGTAAATTGGCTATCTGAAGAATTATAAAATATTTTTTTTTTTTTTTAGTCATGTATTAATTTTTTTCTAATCTATTTATTATTATGTATTTCTTTGATTTACCCATTTATGCTAATCTTACTGTTTACATTATTAGTTTCTACAACTGTATACACTCAGAAAAATTTGGGCGTAAATTTTAATGTTATTGGAATTACATATATGACCAAATCTTTTTGAGATTTAAATTTAAGTTCGCCTAAAACTTAAAATTTTATACTCACTTTTAATCCTGATTGGCATTACAAAATTTCAATATTTTCAGTATTGAATTTTAATACATTTTGACTTAGCTTTTTAAGACCAAAAATCTCCTCATTTTTAGATAATTATATTGTAATAGAAACAAAGATTACATTATAATGTTTTGGATAGGGTTTTTGATTTTAATTTAATGTTTGAAAACATGTTTGAAAACATTTAATTATAATCTTCAAAGGTATAATGTTTTTGGAAGAATTTTAAATAATAAAACTTTTTGAACTTCAAAATATGTATATATTTATTCAAATAAGCATATAGGACAGTTTTGTATTAAAACACATTCAATTTTTCTCTTAAAATGTAAATCTTTTCATTTTTTTTTTAACCGTTTGCTTTCAAAACTTTCAATTATACTTAAATCAGTGAAGTTTATATTACTAAATTTGTTAAAATTAGAAATTTCATATGCATATAATTATCTTATTGTCTTGCTGTATTACTATTTGATTAATTTCAAAGAAATAATTAGCAAAAAAGATAACAAAGCCCGGTTTATAAAAGTATTCTTTTTTCATCCAATTTACACTAACAAGATCATTTGCTTTTATGCCATATTGCGATAGATTTTCAGTCACTTTTTTCTTTTTTCCTACTAATAAGGGAAATTCTAAAAATGAATTTTGTTTGAAATGGCTTTCTTGGTGACGAAAGGCCATTGTTTTACAAATGTTTCTAAAATTATTAGTTTGTTTACAGATTGTCTTAAATACTTTGTGTTTTGCTTCATATCTCATGGCACTCAAATAAATTGGAGGACCCATTTTCCTTATTATTCCAGGATAGTGCACTAGGAAATGATATTTGGGAATTAAATCTATACATTAAAAAAGATCTTTACACTTTCTAGGTGTGACGAGATCAAGTTCTCCAAAGCAACTATATCCTCAATCCGAATTTCGTAGGCAAAAATGATTTCCATTATATTTCCAAATACTGCAAGCCATTGTTATCGCTCCTTACGAGCACATACTTCTTCTGGTTGTTCACGCAAATTCTCGCGAAATATGTCATTTCATATAAAACACTTAATCCTTAAATATCACTTTTAATAAAAAAAGAACCCGTCGCTTACACAACTTACACAATTTACACAAAACAGTCGCAATAATTGACATAAAACATACTCAACAAGGAACGCGTCAATTCAATTCAAAGCCTGAGCACAGAATGGCATCAATGAAGAAAATGCGCATTTACCAATGATTTAACCCTCAGATTTTATTTTATTTTAACCTAGATTTTATTCTTACCCTAGAGTAAATTGCTTATTTAATCTTACTAGAATTAAAAATTAATGGCACAGAATAGTTAAAAAGGATTTTAATATTTGAGTAGAGTACTTTCTACTCCATCAGAGTATTAAATAATGAATTTACGCCTTGATGTATTACATATTAATCCTGTTTGAAGTAAAATTATTCTAAGCCTTTCCAAAGTGTAAAATTAAATCCCGAAATGTATTAAAATTCGTTCTAATCAAACCGAAACTTAGAATATTATACTCACATTTTTCTGAGGGTACGGTCCCTTATATGGAGGTTCCGTTTTTCTTTTGTTTCCTATTCTTATTTTAACTCTGTCTCCTACTTTAATTTTTAATGGTCTAGAAGTTTTATCGTGAATGGATTTTCTTCTATCTTTCGATGCCTCAAGTATAAATTTCGCTAATTCTTGTGTTTGTTGTATTCTGTATTTTACTTCATTGGCATATTCATCTAAATTGTAAATTGGTGTAATGTCTCGCTTGCTTATGCAGGGTAATGCTGCAATTTTCCCAAAAACTAGTTCAAAAGGTGATAAGTTAGTATCAGAATGTGGTGTTATGTTATATGAAAAAGTAAAATACGGTAGCCATTCGTCCCAATTATCATTTTTGCATACTGCCAGTAGATATTCGTTCAGCACCCTATGGTTCCTTTCTATTGCACCCATAGTCTCATGATGAAAAGGTGTTGATGTGACGTCATCTATTTTGAAAATTTTACATATTTCTGCAAATATCGAGTTTAAAAATTCTGTTCCCATGTCCGTTTTGATTTTTGAGAAAGCACCATACTTTAGAATGATCCGTTCAACTAGAATTTTCGCAATAGTTTTGGCTTCCTTGTTTTCCATTGGAAATGCTTCAACATATTTAGTTAATTGACATTGACATGTTAGTATGTATCTAAAATATTTACTTTGTCGTAACGGTCCTACGGTGTCCATCTCTATAGTTTCAAAACTTGTACTAGGAGTATCTGTAATTACTAAGTGTTCTTTTGTGTGCCTAACTACTTTGTTGAGTTTGCATTGCTCGCAATTGTTAATATAATTTGTAACCATCTTTTTTAAATTTTTCCAGCAGTATCGTTGCTTGATTTTGTTAATTGTCCTCTTAATGCCTGTGTGTCCTCCAACATGTGGGGCATCATGGAATTCTCGTAGTATTTCTAGTTGTCTTTCTTTGTTGCTTATTCATCAGGCGGTGTGTATAGTGTTATCCTCAAACAGTTATTTATTCCTTCCATTATTTTGTTTTGAACTTTATTGAATGTTTCTTTGAATTTGTCGATATTAATGCTCTCAAATATTTTTTCTTTCGTTGATAAAGCTAGCTTTTGTATTTTGTTGTCAATCATTGCGAGTGACAGTTTCTCCAAGATCGATCCTAAATCTAGATATGGTTTATCACTGTACTCGATTGCAACTTCCTTCCTTTTTATGAATATGTTCTTCTTTGCGCTATATTTTCTTTTCGGGATATCCTCTTCGATGTTTATGAATCTTAAGATTTTTATTTTATTGATTTCTGAAATGGAAGCACATTGATGGATGAATAGTTGGCCAGACGATTCTTCCTTGCTTTCATTCTTATCACGTGATTTTCTGCTGTTTACTTTTTTCATAATCTGTTGCGGGTTGGTACCTCGAGGACCCGGCTAAGTTCCTCGTCCGGGGGTATGCGGCTGCGGGAGCTGTCAGGCTAGCATCGCGGTAGCGAGTGGGGGGGTTTGCCGAAATGCCGCTCTGCGCCACCGGAACGGTCCACCAACAACGAAAATTCTCCCGCGACGGAACGACAAAAATCGAGAGGGGCGGAAAATGACAGGGCAGGCCGAATCCCTGCAACTGCCTGTGGTTGACTCTGACGGGGGGGTTCTGTTGAAATGAACCCCCACTGGCCTATGCCCCAACCACCCTTTGACCTCCCCTTGGCCATTCAAAATTATGGGGAGGTCCCTTAAAAAAATCAAAATCTAACGCATATTTACCTTCCCCGTTAAACGGGGCAGCTGAAGAGAGAAGAGGAGCAGGGGACCAAGAGAAAGAAAATTTAACTTATCTCAACATACCTGTATTGTTTGCTTTCTTTTCGGTTCTTAACAATAATCTTACAAACATTCATACGGGGGGCGCCTTGCTGCTACTGATGCGGAGTTCCAGCGGTGGATGATGTTGCTGCCGTCACTATTGATGCTGAGGTCGTTGCTGCTGAAGATGGGTGATGAAGATGTTGTTTAAGCCGCCGCCCGGCACCCTGCCTCTTCTTTTGGCCCCGACGTGGTGCCGGTGTGTCCTTGTAGACTCCCCAAACCGGTCAAAATTGCCCTTAGGCATTCAATTCACTTTGTCTTTTTATTTTTTCAATTATTAGTTACACCCTAGGTTTTGGTTTGGGTTATTTTTAAATTCGCTTAGTTCTTGTTACTTGTTATTTATCTCTGACTGAATTTATTAAATTTGTTTATGTCCCATTTTAAATTTATTTAATTTTCCGTTTAATTTCACATTAATTACACATATTTTCTTGGGTTGGCATGTTCTAACTTCGCTTAGTTGTTTTTTTTTTCTTCTTCTTGTTATTTTAGCACTGACCGTCTATATTAAAAATTTTCTTTTTGTCCAATTTTAAATTTATTTAATCTTTCCTTTTATTTAAGCCTGAACTGGAATTATTTCGGTTCACTTCAATTGCACCTATTAATTTTGGGTTGTCCTGTTTTAAATTAGCTTAAATCTTTTCGTTTGTTATTTTAGCACCGGCTGTATTTATTAAAAGTCTTTTATGTCCAATTTTAACTTCCTTTAAGTTTCCTTTAAATCTTGCATGAACTATAATTAGGGCAATTCGCTTTAATTACACCTATTATGTTGATTATCCTGATTTAAATTTGCTTAGTTCATAATTCTTGTTAATTTAACACGGACGGTACTTATTAATTTTTGGATGTCCATTTTTAACTTCATTTGATTTTCCTTTTTATTTGAGTAGGAGCTACAATTATTTCGGTTCACTTTAACTGCACTCGGTTCTTTTGGTTTAGTCTATTTTAAATTTGCTTAGTTCTAGTGTCTTATTAGTTTTGCACCGACTGTATTTATTAATTTCTGGATGTCCACTTTTAAATTCGTTTACTGTTCCATTTAATTTAAACCTGAATTATAACTATCTCCATTCTCCGTTCACGTTATTAGGGTATTGTCGCACTACAAAGTTTTTATATGTTAATGGCTACTCTTACAGTCACTAGGGTCCTTAAATGTTACGCCAATTACAAGATAATCTATATTCTTTTGCCAATATTAAAACAGTTTTTTTTTTTTTTTTTCTTTTTGCTTACACTGGAGTTTAGTTGTCTTCCCGGAATTTTAATTTTATTGTCTTCAGGGCCTTTTAATTTACTCGGTTTTCACAATTTTTTTTTTTTTTTCTTTGGCTTAATGTTCCCTTCGGCACTTTACGTTTTTTTTTTTTTCCGATTTTTCCGATTTTTCCCGACTTTTCCCGACGGGTACCATTAACCGCTAGGCCGAGCCGAATTTCTTTCCTTCGCGGCTAATTCTCTCGGAACTGAACTCCCCGTTTTTCTTTTTCTTCTCACTATTAATTGTTTTATTTGGATTTTCCGCGGACCGAGCCAATTTTTGTTGTTTCTTTTTCTTGGCACGAAACTCTTCTCGAGCGGACTTCAGTTCCCGGCAATCGATTCCCGACTTTTCTAAATTTTTTCTTTTCTTTTTTTTTTCCACGCGATCAAACTCGCCGGCCGCTCGATTAGCCCCGTTTACACTGGCGAGTTTACAAGCTAAAAGCCGGCTTTTTTACACGCATTCGCCTAGTGTACACGACGCACTCGCTCTAAAGCTGCTTTTAAACAAGAACAAACTGCACTCGCCGGCTTCTTACTCGCCGGCTTGTAGCTTGTAAACTCGCCAGTGTAAACGGGGCTATTCCGATCGATTCGCGATTTATTTTCCGGGGTTTTTCACTTCGGATCCTCACTCGACCCAATCTTGGGAAATGTCCACACCGCGAAGAAATAATTTCCGAAGCAGAAGAACCGAGTCAAACTTAAAAAAATTTTTTTTTTTTTTTTTCCGCCCTGCGAAGCCGCCGACCAAACTCCTTCAGAAACTCCAACCCGACTCCTCGAAAAATCCACGCCACGCTCGCGATCTGCCGGCCGGCCGTCCGCGTGCCTCCAGCGCGTGCCGTTGCAGATCCCGCTGCCATCCACTCACACATCGCCGCGCCAGCCAATCAAGCGCTTACCGTCGATGTGCGAGTCGATGCCAACGGGACCGAGCTACGCTTCTCGCTGTGGCTGGGGCCTGGCTCGAGGCCACCGAGTGCACCGTGCACTTTTGCGCCAGCTCGAGATTCTCGGTCGCGGCAATTTTTCTGTGGGACCGGGCTCGAGGTGCACATTTTGCCTCGATCGCCAGGCCCGCGCCGCAATTTTTCTTTGCTTTAGCTGTCCCTCGAGCTGCGAGCGCCGAGTTTTGGTGCTATTTTTAGCTCCAAAACTCTGCGTTCGCAGTCCGAGAGACAGCCCCCTTGCGGTACCCGCCAACGGGCGCCGTAAAATTTTAGTTGAGCTGCCGACGATAAAATTTTTCACCAGCCATAGGCGGCGTGAAATCGAAATGATGTTTTATGCTTTTCAGGATAGAGAATCGGGGCCAATGTTTGGCCCTGACCACAACACAATTTCCTTTGGTACCATATCTTTCAATATATCCATATTTATTTTTATTCTCGAGAGCGCGTCTGCATTCGTGTTCAAAGATCCCTTTTTATACACAATTTCAAAGTCGTATTCCGATAATTCCATTCTTATTCTTGTCATTTTAGATGATGGACTTTTGTGAGTGAATAAACTAACTAGCGGACGATGATCTGTTACTACTATAAATTTGCGGCCATATACATAAGGCCTAAAATGTGTGATTGCCCACTAGATTCCCAATAATTCCTTGATGATGACTGGCTTGTTGAGCTCATGCTTGCTCAAAGATCTGCTTGTATAAGAGATCGGCAAGTCCTTTCCTACTTCTCCGTGTGCTAGTACTGCTCCTAATGCATAATTAGATGCGTCTGTCGTTAGTATGAAGGGTTTATCGAAGTCTGGATACTGAAGTACAGGTGGATTAATTAATTTATTTTTCAATGTTTGGAATGATTTTTCGCACTGCTCGGTCCACACAAACGGTACATTTTTCTTTGTTAACTGGTTGAGCGGTTTTGCTATTTCCGCAAAGCCTGCTATAAATCTTCTGTAGTAATTACAAAAAGCGATGAATCTCCTTGCTTCATCAGCATTTATCGGGGTAGGGTAGTTTACAATACTGTCATATTTTTTGGGATCCGTTTTTATACCTTCCGTTTGTAGAAAGTTACATTTCTGTGGATTTAACTTCAGATTATACTCGCGTAGACGGTCGAATGTTTTTATTAGATTTTTGTTGTGATGTATAGTTCGTCCGTGTATAATTATATCATCCACATAAAGAAATGTCTCTGCATCCAGTCCTGCGAGAGCTATTGATAACATGCGTTGAAAACTATTAGTGGATATTTTCAGTCCAAAGGGTAACCTTTTAAACTGGAAAATGCAGTGAGCGGTCTAGATTCTTCATGTAGCTCAATCTGGTGGAAAGAACTCGTGAGGTCCAACGTTGAAAAATATCTAGCTTTTCCTAAGTTATCCAGGATGTCATCTAATCGCGTTAACGGAAATTTATCATCCATAATCTTCTTATTAAGCTGTCTAAAGGCAACAACCATTCGCCACTTATTTTCCTTACTCTTCTTGGGTACTACTAGTAGTGGTGAATTATATGGGCTTGTTGAATGTTCAACGATGTCTTGCTCCACTTGCCTATTTATTTCTTCTTGTTGAGTCTGAGGGAGGCGATAATTCTTTATGTACACAGGGGAATCATTATGCACTGATATATGCTGCTGGTAAAAATTATTCACTGTAAGTTTATCATTTGTTATGTAGAAAATATCTGTGTAATTTCGACATAGTTCATATAAATTTTCCTTAGCTTTCTCATCCAAGTTAGTTACATTCAGTTCATTTTTCAGCTGCTTGAATGTTGAATCTTTCTTTTGACGAATCTACATATAATCACTTAAAGGTGCTAAATTTAACTTTGGTTGTCTTATACTTATATCCTTTTCCGTAACATTTATGAACTTCACATGCTTCACTCACACCATTGACGGGTATGATTGTATTGGCTACGTGTAGTCCGTTTTCTATTTCTTCACTAAGCACTATACTATCTTCACTTATACTAATATTAATTGGTCGCAGGATTTGAGTGCGCGCTGGTATCGTGATGAATTCACGGTTCGGAATTTCAGTCCAAATTGGTAGTTCTATATCTGTTGTTTCTGCACAAACTCTTAACACAAATGTATCATAGTCTATTTTGCACTTATGTTTCACAAAAAAGTCTTTTCCAAGCAATCCGTTTGTCGATATGGGAAAGCTGTCTTCCACTACATGCATTTTATGTTTAATTTTCTCGTTCTCATTGTTAAATTCTATCACTATTGTACCGAGCGTTTCACTTTCACCTTTAGTAATACCTTTTATTTTACAAATTTCATCTTTGTCTATCAGATTATCATTTACACTACTTAATTTAACAATGGATATATCTGCTCCGGTATCAATGAACCATGAAGCTGATGGGGTTTCTCGACTACTTAGTACTACATAGTTGTACAGTTTACCTACATCTATATTATAAATCATTATTGATTCTGGACTTGGTATTCTTCGTCCCGCGATTGATGGGCTTTGGGGACGGCCCGCAAGTTTTCCGAGTTTAAATAGTTAACTCTTCTTGGGTTCCTATTTTGTGGTCCCACGGCGGAATTTGCATCTTGTCTTGGCGCATAACTTGAATTCGACCTGCGGTCCACTGGTCGGATTTGCTCGCTGTTGTTCCGCGGTACTCTGCTTGTTGCTCTATTCGCCTGATTATCCCTTCTGAAATTTGTTCTATTATTGCCGTTGCTGTGTGTATTATTATACCTGTTTCCATAACGGTTGTTTTGTTGCTGGAAGTTGTTACGGCCTCTGTAGGAGTTGTTCCTTTGTGTCCTAGCAAATCGATTATGGTTTGATCTGTTCGGGTGATATTGCATTCTAAAAATTTTTTGCTCTTCAGATTTTGTTTGCTTTGATTCAATTTCCTGAGCTAGGTCTATGGCTTCTGCGTAGGTTTTTGGTCGGCCAGCGAAGACAGTATATTTTATTGAACTTTTGAGTCCAGATTTAAAAGTGTTCAAAAAATGCTGCTTTTAATTTAGATAGCTCAGTCTTTTTTGCCAATAAATATGAGGCTGTATAATCACGATTTGGATTACTTAATAAAGGATAGGCTTGCTCTTTCAATTTATCGTAAATTGCTTGCAGATTACTCATTTAGATTTTGGATCATAGGTTGTTCAATTTTAACTCAACTATTATTGCTAATATAATGTTTAATTTAAATTTCCTGATTCTTATACATTTGTTAATTCCCTCTTAATCATTTGCTTTTTTACAATCTGGGAAACTTTGTTCTTAAAATACGTTACAGAAATATATATTATTAGCATAATAATTAAAAATATTAAGAGATATTTGATTTCAGTTTGGTTGTCTAGAATAGCATGATGTAGATGTAGATGTAGATTGACAAGAGGCGGGTTGAGTCACCCTGCACTTAGACCAAAGGTCCATTGTACAAACCTCGAGAAGAGATACTGCCATCTGGGTTAATCTCGATGCCCTGATAGAGCCGTTAGACGACCAGTTCTTCTAACAAAGCTCAGGATGGTGGGCAGCGTGAGTTTATGCAGATCCTGTGGATCCACCTGGTAGTTCCCGAATAAATCGGCTCTGGCGCTATTGTAGAACGGACACGCACACAAAAGGTGAGCGATAGTCTCGTCCTCCAGCTCGCAGCCACAAAGCGGCGATTCCGCTATACGTAGTGTATGTAGATGCTTGTTCAGCCTGCAATGGCCGGTAATGATGGCCATCGCAAGGCTCAACTGGCATCTACTGAGGTTGAGTAGACGTCTGCTAAGGTCTGGGTCGACCCGATGTAAGAACATCTTGGACTGTCTACAATTTGTTCTAGCTGACCACCTCTCATTGTGCTCAGAGCGGACCCATTCCACCATAGAGCGACTGATGAGAGATGGTGCAACACCCACGTAGGGTTCTGGTCCTATAAAGGAAGAGCAGGCCCCTTCTTTCGCCAGCCTGTCTGCAGTCTCATTGCCTGCAATGTTACAGTGGCCAGGGACCCAGATTATTGAGACATTGTTAGTTGTCGCAATAAGGTCAAGCGCGTGACGACACTCGCTGAGGAGCTTAGATGAGACTATGTAAGAGTCAAGTGCTTTGAGGGCAGCTTGACTGTCGGAGAAAATAAAAATATCTCTCCCACACAGTTTCCTCTTTAAAATCTCTTGAGCACAGATCAAGACGCCGAGAACTTCCGCCTGGAAGATGGAGACGAATCTGCCTAGCGAGCGGGAGATGCACAAGTCTTCGCTAAGGCCGTACACTCCGACTAGAATAGCATTGTTGTTGTTGTTTGGTGCTGCCACGATGTTCGTTGTGTGCTCATTCGGCTTGGAGTTCGTCTTTCCCATGACTTCGTGTCCGGTATTGCTCCTTTAGCTTGTTGATGTCGTTAAGGAATGCTCTCTTTTCTTTTTTGCTGATTGCAATGGTGACCAGTCTGTGTAGGTTGGCTATTTCCCGCCGTAGCTTCATCAGTTTTCCGGTCCTCTTCTTCTTCCACTTCACCTGGGGGACGTCCTTCTTGGGATGATTGGGTTGATCACTCCTCTCCTGCTGCCTCCTACGATATTGCTCAATCGTGATGGGTTTCGGTCCAGCTGCTGGGTTCCTTTGTTGTGCTTCTTCCAAGGTAAGTTGTTGCATGGTCGCCATGTAATGTACGATGTGCCTAGGGAAAGAAGATCCGGAAGCTAAGCCAAAGGCCAGCTGAAATTATCCGGGATTTAGGCTGCCAAATACGAACTTCTCGGCCGTGCTATTCGGGAATTCTTCAATAAAAGACCTGTTTTGCGTCAGCGTGAGAAGTGCCCTTTATTCGGTTTCAACTTGTCTTTTATACCAAATTTTCTTACACATACTTTTACAATTTCCTTACTTGAAGTACTTGAACAAAATGAGAATGCTTCGCTTAACATGTCCTAAAAACAAATCACCATCCTAGCAAAAATATAAATTAAACCCTTAGTCAAGTGGGTGACGAAATATCTTGAGTAATTAACTCGACCGATATTCTTGAGTCATTCTCTGACCCATAAAACTTTCATCGACGGTAATAACCTGGGTGTAAACAACACTTGAGCCGTGGTCATTACTCTGTTGTGCGCACGTTTCATTTCTTGGCTCGCGCAGCGTAAGGTGTCTTACTATGCGCTTGCGGCATGTAAACAAGACGACAATGAATTTAGAAAAAGTAATGTGAAAGAATCTTAAATTTATTGCTCAGGGAAGAAGATCTTAGATTTATGGATTCGTGGTATAGCGATACGCAGTACAGTAGACTGGGTACGGTTGAAACATTTTAGCGTTTATCGTGCATAGCATCGGGATTTGTTAAGCGAACGATGACGGAAATATATTAAATAAAAGACCTTATATCTGTCTACTAACAGGCAATGTTATTTGAGATCACCGTATAGTATTTTCTGTGTAAAATCATATTTAAAAAAAACAGTCATTTGTTTCAACCGTCCCCATGCCAGGGTCGGTTGAAACAGTGCCTGGGGTCAATTGAAACACATGCAAATAATACAAAATATAATCAATTATCATGTTTTATTAATCATCTAATAACATTTTACGAATCGTAATGGCACAGTTGAATATCACAATTTTTTATTAATATTCAAGTCTTTGGCGATACTTATAATCTAACATTATTTTTAATCAGCCTCCAAAGTTTTATATTAAGTACAACTTAAACTAAATTATAATGAGATGTTGGTGACGATAATATTTTCGCAATATTTGTGTGTGATAGTACCTACATGCTATTATATTTCTCAACTATCAACAGTATTAATTATAAACTAGAGTTTAGAAAAAACTAAAGACATTATTTCTATAACAATTAATATTTTAAACAAAAATAATTTAATGGTTACGAGATCATTCGGAGTCACAATTGTGGCAAACATAACTAAGGCTACCTTTTGTGCACTCTTTATGCGTCCACATTTTACATACTGTGCATTGTATCCATTTTTCCCTTCGGTCTGCTTTCTGAATATGCTGACATACAAACAACACAGTAGCACTCCTCTTCTTCTGATGATGATGATTCTTGTTGCGTGATAGTTTTTTTCCTGTTTGTAGCATTTGTTTTAGTCTTTCCTCCATCTAATCTTTTCTTAACTTGCTTAGCTTTGGTTCGTTTCAATCTGTTTTCATATTCTCTTCTTATCTCTTTTTTTTCAGATGTGTCTGTGTAGATTGTAGATTTCCTGGTTTTTCGGCCCCTATTTGTTCATTTCCTTGGAGGAGCTTTTGGTAGTGGTCGTATTGCGTCTGGCGAAAATAAAGGTGATGTAGTCGAAGTCGCGATATTTTCCGTTTGATTTGTTAACACAGGAATGGATTGAGAACTTGTAGAGGGTTTGGGTGAAATTTGCTGAACACTACTACTACTACTTTGATGTCCGAGTTCAATCGAGTTCAGTAAACAAATGCCGATTAAATGGAACAATCCCAGTTGTGCGAAAGCCAGCTTGAATATTGGATTGTGTAAGAGAAAGCGGCATAGCAGTAGTTAAAATCCCTGGGATGTCGTATATTGTCATTGTCTTTCCGGGGTGGCTTCGCATCCATAGATCGCAGGTCGAATTTACAGCTTTCTTCAGTGGACCGAATACAGATCGATCAAGTGGTTGGAGTTTGTGTGAACAGTGGGGAGGGAAAGATAGCATTACAATACCATTCGTCTTGCAAAAGTCTAGTGCGTTAATGTGTATATGTGACGCGTGCACTGAACAAAATGTGCGGTTGCTGACAATGCGTATTGCGGTTGTTTCAACCGTAATCTGCAATAAAAATTAGCTAATTACATTTCGAAGTTGCGCCAACCGCAGCCATGCCGTTGAACCATTTAACAAAAACTCGGTCAAAATAACTTAATAGTGCAGTTCTTTTTAGCTGAGATGAGGTTCGGGCAAACGTAACAATGCGATCATTATATATTTTAATGCTGTCAATACAACTTCACTATGTGATTAAAAAAGTCTTAAATGCGGCTAAACCAATCGCAATAAAGTGGTCGAAAATATTGAGACAATGCGGTCAAGAATACCTATCAAATGCAATCTAGAATATTTTATTCAGTTCGGTTAAAAGCACATTACAAATTTTACATTTTTTTCAAGACAATCTTTTGAAGTTTCGCTCTGAGGACGGGTCTGAAGAGCCAGGATTATCTGTTATCCAACGAACAACATCATCATTCATGGATAATGTTCTGGAGGAATGATATTCGCTCGTATTCTCGCACTGAAATTAATTAAATAAAGTTAAAAATTTCGATAACTACATTTTCGGAACAAGAAAACCAAAAAAAAGAATCATTTGCAACATCAAAGAATTTTACGGTCAAAAACTACTAAAACCAAAAAAGTAAAATTCGAAATAACATATAATTGCTTACAACTTTTCGTAACAAAAACAAAAAAAATTACCGTTTAATTGGAAATATTATACAGATACTTACATTATTGAGTATGAACAGTCACTTAAAGAAAAAATTTCATTTAGTTGTTCGCTCATCTTTATGTCACTACAGCACCACGCACAAAATTGAAATGAACGAGATACGCAGAAAGCTCGCTGCGCTGCAAAGATTAACCGCAACTGTTGTCATTCTCATAGCAATACAAGGATGCATCCTAAGAAATGACCGCATTTGAGGTTGATTTCTCAATTTGACTGCAAACATGTGTTTATTCAAACTACAAGGAAGGTTAATCTCGCATATATGTATAATGTTTAGTAGGTGGAACCTCAAGAATGTTGTTGTTCTAACAGCACAATTCTTTGCAGTATCAAGTCATTTCAACCGAAATGCGGTTAAATTCATATAAATATTTCTTGCTGTTGTTTTAACAGCATTGTTGTCAAATTGAAATTCAGAAAATTTTTCTGGGTGTGGTTATCAAGCACAAGTAAAATTTTATGCGAAGGAGAAGCATTCGTATGTTTTTTGAAGTGATCCAGGAAATGCATAAATGATTCATCCTGCATCTAGCCCGAAGGATTTGCACTTCCATTCCAGCAGATCCTATTGGTCCATCCCTGACAAAGTGATCTTTGTATCGCACTCGCGGAAAGACGAAGAACGGAGGAATAGCATTTCCGATGGCATTGACCGCAACGGCTACTGTAACTAAAATACCCCTCTCCGCCGAAGTTATTGAACCTACTTGACGAGCACCACGTCTAGCTATTATTCTGTCGGGTTTTTGCACAGTAGTTATGCCGGTCTCATCAACATTATACATACGAGTATTTTGTGGTTCAAATTTATAGCGGTCCATAACATTAGCCAAATTGTCGTAGAAAGCATATACGTTGTTCCTATTTAAGCTAGTCGCCCTAGAAAGACTTGTAGCCTGTGCTGCACGTACTGACAGTTCTGGATTTCTTTTCATAAACATGCGAAACCATTTTTCGCCAGCCATTTCGTTGTCATCCCAAGTCCGAGGTCGTGATAAGTCGTACTTGAAAGTTAGTTCGTATGGCAATTTCATAACATCCTTTTTAGTTAGGCCAAAATATATGTCTGCACATCTAATTAAATATTTAGATAGCTCACGCTCTTGTTCCTGGGTAAACACCGGATTGTGGGCCTTATATCCCATTTCTGGATTTTCATCGTTACCAGCCGCATCTCGTTTACGTACATATCTGAACAGGGAACAGTGGTTCAGTCCATTTTTTTCTGCCGCTGTTCTTAACGAAGATCCCGCTTTTACATCTTCATAAGCTTGTTTGTACGTTGATAAGTCGGCCCGACCTTTCGTAGTCTTTCTTTGGCGTACCCTTGGCATCTAAGAAACAAGAAAATTAAATAAATAAACTGTTTCAATCGTACCCACAAATAATGTTTCAACTGTCCCCAACTTGGTATAAAAAGGTTCATAGTAAGAATGATAATAAATTTAAATAAAAACTAATCATACTGCGATATTCTACAAACTTCAATTAAAACGAAACAAAACTCTCAATACCTAACTTTAAACAAAATCTTTATAATTGCAAAAATTTAATTACAAAAATACTTACTTTTCCGTCAAAAAACACAATGGGGCCTCCTATACACAAGCACAGCGCCCGAAGAGCGACGCAATACTAAAATTCGTGTTTCACTTGTCGCCCGCTTCGTACTCCCCTTGTACCCCTCACCTCATCACGCACTGTTCACGAGATATTCACTTTGTTTCAACCGTCCACCGTTTCAACCGTACCCAGTCTACCCTAAACCCAACAAAAATCACCAATCTAGAACAGAATTGTTGTTAAAGACTAGCAAATCTGACTTTGTCAGGTATTTCTCTAGACCATGCGCAATGAAAAAAAAAAAAACAGAGATCCATATAGACCATTCAATCATTAGCCCATTTCGCATACTCAATGTCTACTCCGTTTTCTTCCTTTTTTTTCATATTCTATCCAAAAGTCGCTCGCGTGTCGCTTCAGTTTATTTCATGCACAGCATGTCATATTCTCCGAGCTTTTCGTCATCCCGTTAGCTCTGGAAGAAAACCCGCAACGTGGAGCCGCTCCGCGACAGCTGCCAGGCTATGAACCTAACCTCATTTACACAAACTCCTTTGAGCAAAATGCATCATCTCAAAGAAAAAAAAATGGACACTCCTCAACACTGAGTTTGCGAGTGGTCGTCGCTTCAATTTTACTCACTTTTATTATTTTTAGCTTCTACTTACGATTCTTCCGCCATTCTTCCTCGGCCGTGTTTTTCACAGTCACGCCAGCCAAAAAAAAACTCAACAGTTGCTAGTTTTGTTATGTATGCTAGTGTGCGTACTATAACAATTGAGATTTTATTCCGTTGCAGGAATTGAATCTCTTTTTGTTGTTGTTGGTCCTGGGTCTGGTCCCGCTGGCACTTGGCTCGATGCGATCTCGAAGGCAGCACGGAATGCTCGACTTCTCGAGATCGGTATGCTGGACGGGGAGTAGCCGTTAAGCTCAAACTCCCTAACTGGGGAAAGCACAATTAAAACACGGTCTTTGTCTTATAGTGTTTGTTGTATTATTAGTCACTTAGGACACTGCACTAAACTTATGTTTTTTATCACTTAAGGTCACTTATCCCGGACTCGCGACCCGTGTAATGGTACTTAAGTCTTTCCCGGGAACTTAAGTACTTTTATGCTTCTCGACTTAACTTTTCGCGTCCGCGCTGTTATTTTAAGGTCGGTCAAAATTCTGACTTTAAGACGGCTCCGCGTACCCAAAAAGGACTTCACTACTAAAAGACTTTGACTACCGAAAAACTCTGAATACAAAAAGACTAAAGACTCTAACAAAAGACTACAACGAGGGCTTTCTTTTCTTCGACTGATCGGGTACTTATAGTCCCCCGGTCAGGCCTTGGAATTTTCCAATGTTTCAATCACCTTGACCGCGCGCGACAAAAGTAGGTTCTACACCAGATTCACAAAAAAAAATAAAACTTTCTTTCGATTTCGTGACCAACACTTTTATTTAATTCAAATTAGATATTACAACTCCCGAATTATAATTGCAATAGACTAACTTATTCGAATGATCTCCTCGAACTGAACTGCTTCAGTCTCCGGTCGTTTTTTATGACTTCTCCACCTCAGGTGCATGATTGCCGAAATTTGCAGAGTTGCGGTCACGTTGATCTGACTAAAGGTGTTCGGTCGATTGCTGGGACTTGATTGCTGATTTAGCGTCGGCGGTTTTCGGGTCACTGGAATTTTTGCTTACTAGGTGTCGGCGATTTTATTGCGTCCAATCTATTGGGAGGTTAATGGCCCCCTCGTGGAACGATATGAGCTTTGGTGCCCCTGCAGTGGACGTGACATCTCCCTCCTTTGGTGGAAAATTCCCCTGAATTTTGTGGACTACCTGGTTCTTAATCTTAATTATCTTGACATATGAAAAGATTATTCCTACTGCTAACAATATTATTACAGTTAGTCCTATGCCAATATTGATATACAAATGACTTTTACTTTCGAACTTTAATTCCCTTATATGTTCAATATTCTCTATTTGTTTTATAACTAGTTCATCAAAAGTTAGAACACTCCTATTTGAAGGTATCGGCAAGTCGTTCGGCATAACAAATTTTTGTACAATTTTTTCCTTAATATTTCTAAATGTTTGATTGTTAATAGTAATTTTACAATTGTTAAAGGTTAACAAATAATTTCCATTTAATTTTGAAATACGTTCATCACAATCGCTACTTAAATTTGAATTAACTTGATTTTTCAAGAGTAACAATCCTTCTTCTATTTCTACAATTTGGCTATTAGAATTTCTCTGTTTGACACAATTATTTGAGTAAATACATAAATTTAGTTCCTTCAACTTTTTATAATCTGGGTCATTAACATATTTGTATACAGTATTATTAATTTTAACAACGTTTTGTTCTTCTATAAGTAATTCTTCTAAGTCTTTACTAGGCATTGGTGTAATGAAGTATAATTTCGTTTTTAACATATCTTTAGGTATTTTGATAGCAAAAATGATTTTATTTTCTTCAAATTTAAATGTTCCAAGCTTAATGTTTTGTAATTTTTCTAGATCAATTTCGTATTTATTTATCTCCTCGGTAGTAAGTATATTACTTGCCATTATCCCTAATCTACTTGAAGCTATGTTATTTTGGATGTGCTCTAAACTATCTTTAATAATTTTTATTTTCAAGACTGACTCTAAATGAATTATTTTCGAAAGTATTTTTCTATTTCCCTGATTTAGGTTATTGAGCTGTTCCGTTATTTTCTCTCTATCGTCTTCTATTGTTTCTTTTAGAATTGCAAAGGTCCTGTTAAAGTGATCATTTATATATATCTGTTTGTTAGTCTGGTCTATGATGTTGTGACTGTTGCTGTCTATGGTCGTCATGTGTCTTTCGATGTTCTGTCGATCGTCATCGTCCATTGTGCCGTATAACCATTTGAAACCTTTACCGATTATATTAAGAAGTCCTCTTTTATGTTTATGAGGAATTAAAGTGTGCATAGTATGTTTGAGAGATTCTAGTTCTGAAGCTAAAATTCCTTTTTCATCTTCTAATTTGATACTCGCCAAATTGGATTCCAAAACTAAAATTATATTTTTAATTTCTTCGGTGTCTATAATGTGCAAAACTATGTCATAATTTCGAATAAACTGAACTTCTCCTAAATTAATTTCGGTGAATCCACTATTCGTTTCAATTTTTTCGATCATCAGCGTTGCCCTGGTCGTCATTGTCATTGTCATCAGTATCAGCATCAAAACTGTCTGTATTAAGTTGGCCTGAAAATTTATTTGGTCTTTTAATGTTAATGGGGTGAATATTATCGAGTTTGAGTTTTCGATATCTAGGTTCATGTTTATGTCTTAAAATTTTATAATTTTTAACGTAACCCTCAGTTCCGGTTGGTGTAAAGTCTTCCCTATCCTTATTTGCTTTAGAAATTTTATTAATTTTAGATTTTCGGATTAATTCGGCAATTTTCGCTTTATCAACCCTACCTTCTAAGATATCAATCGGTCTTGCTTTCGTATTTGAATGAATAGATTTATTGTACCATTCGGTGCATTTGAACATTTTTTCCTGAACTGAAAGATCACTCTTTTCGGCTTCCAAAGTTCTTAATTTTTCGCTGATGGTATTGTGAAACCTCTCGATGTCGGCATTGCCTGTATGGCTGTTGGGTTTCGTGAAATGCATCTCTATTTTTTCTTTCTTTAAAAAGTCCTTTACGTTCGTGTTGTTGAATTCGTTGTCCATTGTTATATGTTTGGGTTTTCCTTTTATTGATAAGTATAGTCGAATTTTTTCTACTAGAGTGAGGCTATTTTTATTTTCTAAATGAAGTACTACGGCATGTTTCGAGAATTTATCAATGAAGGTAATGAAATTATGCTTTTTGTTCGTATATGTATCTATGTGAATTCTCTGATTAATGTCTGTAGGGGTAAAAGTTAAGTTAAATTTGGGTTTGATTGGCTTGCGATCGTACTTGGCTCTATTACAAATATCACAATTGTTTATATATTTTTGAACTATTTCCTTTAGATTTTTAAAGTAAATTACTCGTTTAAGACCTTCGTAGTTTTCATTTATTCCTGCATGGCCTGTTTCTTTTTTGTGATATTTACCTATATATTTGTAAGCTTCCTCTTCACTCTTTATATCTTTAGCGTTATATTGACATTTATAAAATTTAAGGGCGGTTCCGAATAGTTCTATCAATTTTAATTGGACTAAATTATATTCGTGGTCAGTTAATTCGGAAAAGATGCCAATCTTACCTTTTCCTAAAAATCGTCGAAACAGGTCTGTCATGTAATTATTTTTAATGTCTTGTGAGCAAATGAAAATCTTTGTCTTATTATCAACTATTTCGCTATCCCGGGTTTTATTGTTCGTTAAGATTATCTGAGTGTGAAACCTATTTACTACCGTATTTTCTAGTATCGGAATGTGATCGTTTAGTTCTTCTTCCTGTGAATGCACCGTATTAACGACACTTATATTGTCTTGTGGGTCAGATTCTATTATTTGCTCTTCTCGAGAGATATATTCTCCCTCCTTTAGTTCGTTTGTCATGGTTAAGTTAATTTCTCCAGTTTCGGTATTTACCCTACTCATGAAGTCTGCCGCTTTATTTTCCTTACCTTTAATATAGTCAATATTAAAATTGTATTCGCCCAGTTTTAGCAACCAGCGTTGTAACCTGGGGTTTATATCCTTCCCTTTATGTTTCGCTTGGAGCCATTTCAAGGGCTGATGGTCTGTCATTAAATCGAATTGTCTTCCGTAGATATAAGGTCTAAAATAATTCACGGCCCATACGATTCCGAGTAATTCCTTTTCTGTTGTTGAGTAATTTTTTTCATGATCGTTTAAAGTCCTACTTGCATAACAGATAGGATGTCCCTCTTGTGTTAGGACTGCTCCTAGGGCATAGTCACTTGCGTCGGTAATGAGCTTAAATCTTTTTTCAAAATTTGGGTATTTTAAAACGGGTGGGTTAGTTAGTATTTTTTTTAATTTCTCAAAGGCATCTATATAACTTGTGTCGTTTACATTGATTTTTGTGTTTTTCTTCAAATATTTAGTCATACCATGTGCTATTTTTGCATAATCTTTTATAAATTTTCGGTAATAACCTGTAATTCCCAAAAAGGATTTAATTTGCTTAGTCGTTTGCGGCAGTTTCAATTTCTGAATACTTTCGACTTTAATGTTATTTGGTTTTATTCCATCTGTAGTAAGGATATGCCCTAGATATTCAGTCTCCTTTGCGAAGAATTTACATTTATCAATTTGAATTTTTAAATTATGTTCTCTTAGTTTACTAAATATCTTTTGGATATTTTCTGCATGCTCCTCGATCGTTGTACTGAAAATGAGTATATCGTCAAGATATACCACACAGATCTGATTTATATGTTCTCGGAGGACAGAATTAATTAAACGTTGGAAGGTGGCAGGGGCGTTCTTTAGACCAAAAGGCATTCTTACAAATTCATAATGCCCTTGTGGCGTAGAGAACGCCGTCTTCTTCCTATCCCCTTCCTTAATGAGTACCTGGTGGAAACCTTTCGCAAGGTCCAAGGTAGTGAAATATTGTGCCCTTCCCAGCTTCTCCAATATACTATCAATATTGGGAATTGGGAATTTATCATCAATTGTCACCTCATTGAGTTTTCTATAGTCGATAACAATTCTCCACTTCTTTATACCGGAGTTGTCCATTTTTTTCGGGACAATCCATAACGGTGAATTATAGGGAGAGTTACTTTCCTTAATAATGCCTTGTTTTAGCATATCTGTCATTTGATTTACAATTTCTTTTTCGTGTATTTGCGGGTACCTATAGACTTTTGAATATATAGGAGAACTAGTTGTAGTAATAATTTCGTGTTGGATTTCATGGGTATGTGTTAATTGCTGACCTTCTTGATAAAATAAATCTTCGTTTCTTTTAATTAGCAACCTAAGTTTCTCTTTTTCCTCTTCATTCATATCTTCTCGTTGAAGTTTTTCTAAGACACCTTGATCTACAGATTTTTGTTCAAGAGAATGTATTTCATGATATTGATAAGGACAGGAATTAAGAAACCTTGTTCTTATTCCATGGACCTCTAAATATTCTTCCCCTAAATTTACAATTGCTTGTAAAGGTTTCAATAGATTTTGGCCAATTAACCCGTCAAATTGTTTATCTTTAAACGTGGTGAGTTTCCAACTCATCCATTTCTTTTCATTAAATTCCTTAGGTAGTTCTGTAATAATTTCGTAATTTACTCTAGTATGTCCGTTAAGTGTTTTAAATTGTAGTTCCTTGTTCAGTGGTATTCTTTTGTATTGTTTTAGTTTCGTCTCGTCTAGTAAAGTCGTCGTTGAGCCCGTATCTATCAAACAATTTAATTTGTCGTTACCTATTGTTAATTCTACTACCGGTAAATCTGATCGGACGGAAGATATTGAAAATTTATTTGTTCTTCGTCGTTATCCTGGGTATTATTGATTTCTATGTGGTCTACGTCCATTGGCTCTGGTTGATTTTGAGATGTAACTTGCCTTAGGTTGTTTCTAACTTGTCCCGAGTTTCGAGTCAAATTTTGGTTTTGTTGTGGTTGTCTATTGAAATTTTGATTTTGTTGTGGCGACCTATTAACATTCTGATTTTGCTGTGGCTGTCTATTAAAGTTTTGATTTTGTGGTGGCTGTCTATTGAAATTTTGATTTTGTTGCGGTGGCCTATTAAAATTTTGGTTATATTGTGGTTGTCTGTTATAGTTGAAATCTGTCCTACCTCGGCCATTTCTATCAGCGGTATTGCTAGGATTACGATTGTCTTTCGGTGAGTAATTATTTGGTTTGTTCGGAACCGACTTTTCGTTTTTAAAATTTCTTTCCCTATTTTGTCGTATCAAACCCGATTCTTCTAATGTATAATAAGCTTCTCTTAAGCTGCTAATATTCCTACTTATAATAACGCTAGCACAATTTGGATCGATGTTATTGGTGAATGTTCTTAAAATAATTGATTCGTTTATTTTTGGGGAAAATTCTGTGGGCTTACTTTCGTCAAATTCGTATTTGGCATTGAGTTTATCTAAGATATTCTTAAGACTATTAAAATATTCACTCACGTTGAAGTGGTTCCTTATAGTTGCTGCCTGATAGTATAGCTGGTGGTACGTCTCCCGTACTCCAAAGCTCCTGATGAGTTCCTTTTTGATTTGTTCCCACGTCGGGTTTGGTCCTAGAGTCCTGATCACTTGAAGTGCCGGTCCCTGGATTTTGTTCACAACGTTCCTTTTGAATACGTAGGCCTTCATCGGTGGGTTGTTGTCGAAGAGTGGAAGGAACATCTCTACTTCCCTGATGAATGATGAGAGATCGTAGTCGTCGTTGCCAGTGTATTCCTTGATCCTGGAGGCTTCCTTCAATAATTCAGTCAAAGGGATGGTCGGTTGAGCCATTGCTGTTATTCCGGGTTGATTTTGAGTTGGTTGAGTAGACATTTCTGTTGTCGCCTCAGGTATCGAATAAGGTGTTTGCACTCTTAATCTCGACTTTCCTTTCTTGGGCATATAGAGTTGCGGTGAACTTCTTTGGCAGGGCTATGCTTTTACTCCTTGTCTCAGTTCTGTCACAATCACTATTACAACAGTACGAAACCTTTGTTTTATTTTTTTTTTTCACTTGTTTTCTAGATTTCACTTGGATCTCAATCTTCGGATTTGAGATCCTACCGACTGCGCCACAAAAGTAGGTTCTACACCAGATTCACAAAAAAAAATAAAACTTTCTTTCGATTTCGTGACCAACACTTTTATTTAATTCAAATTAGATATTACAACTCCCGAATTATAATTGCAATAGACTAACTTATTCGAATGATCTCCTCGAACTGAACTGCTTCAGTCTCCGGTCGTTTTTTATGACTTCTCCACCTCAGGTGCATGATTGCCGAAATTTGCAGAGTTGCAGTCACGTTGATCTGACTAAAGGTGTTCGGTCGATTGCTGGGACTTGATTGCTGATTTAGCGTCGGCGGTTTTCGGGTCACTGGAATTTTTGCTTACTAGGTGTCGGCGATTTTATTGCGTCCAATCTATTGGGAGGTTAATGGCCCCCTCGTGGAACGATATGAGCTTTGGTGCCCCTGCAGTGGACGTGACACGCGTCGGTACTTTACCAGCGCCCATGTCGCGCGTCAGCATAAAGGCCGAGTTACAATGTGGTCGCTGTCGCTGTCGCCGTCCCAGTCGCTAAAGGTGTCAAAAGTTAAAATGTATTGAAATGTCGCTGTCGCCAATCGCGACGCGCAAGATTGGAATCATTTCAACTTTTACGGGCGTCAAGTGACATTCGTTTTGAGTTTTAAGGCATCCTTAGCCACGTTTCATACATTTTAACTTTTGACACCTTGAGCGACTGGGACGGCGACGGCGACAGCGACAGCGACCACATTGTAACTCGGCCTTAAATTGCCGTATGCATGAGCTTGGGTCGGTGCACGCACGGGTAAATCGAGGAGTCACCTTGCGACTTTTAATTATTGTGAAATACCTCAAATTTCGTACATGTTATGTCTTGAATTTTTAAATGTATTTCGCAATTTATGAGGCTATTTTTGTTAATACAATATACCCAAAATCTGGATGGGATTTTGGTACATAACAGTTTTCAAAATTCGTTGTTTTCACAGGAATTCACACCCACTAGCGTGCAGCTGGTCCCATAACCTGTTAGACTACAGTGTTTTTCAACCTTTTTCATGACACGACCCCTATAGTATGAAAAAATATTTTGCGACCCCCCCCCCCCACCCTTCGCTTTTTTTCATGTATGTTATTATGTTACAAAATATTCAATCCATACAACATTTTTATGCGTTTGCATAATTAGGATTTGGATATAAACACGAATAATTAAGTACGTAAAACACATCGAATACGTCGCCAATTGATAACTAACGCAATTTACGGGCATAGGTACTTACGACCTTAACTATAATGGTCTTAAGACGCCTTAAGATTCTTCGTTGAATTTCCCTAAGATTGATTAAGTTTCTGTCAAATCTTAATGAATCTTAAAATCAACTATAGCCCGAACTATAATGGCCTTAAGGCTGAGTAAGATTCCTTAAGATTTGTACGCCCGGGACCGTACGCTTAAGATTTGACGAAAGATTCGGAAATGGCCTTATTCTATCTTTCGTTAACTTTCCGAATCTTTCGTCAAGTCTTAAGCGTACGGTCCCGAGCGTACAAATCTTAAGCAATCTTACTCAGCCTTAAGGCCATTATAGTTCAGACTTATAATTGTCTTAAGACACTTTTGACAAGTGACAAAAAATCAAAACGGACAGCTTGTTGTGAAATTTAAATCTTGCACTATTTTTACCAACTGAGGCTAAATCACTGAGAAGTTCCAATTTTTTAAGCAAATAAAATGAAATCACGACCACCTAAATTCTGCCAAACGACACTTTTGTTAAGATCCTTAAGATTTGTACGCTAGGGACCGTACGACTAAGATTTGCCGAAAGTTTCAGAAAATTAACGAAAGATTGGTTAAGACCCTTATAGTTGTCAGTATGGCACTTCATGCTGTCGTAAGAAATCTTAAGCTACCTTAAGGCGTCTTAAGATCATTATAGTTAAGGCCATTATAGTTCGGGCTATAGGATTTTGTTTTTTGTTAATACAAATAATACAAACAGTATTCCCATACAAATGTTTACGAGTCCTTTTGTTAACGTTTTCTTAATAAATCTATCTTTTTAAACTTTATTGATTTTTTTACTGAGGTAGTTCTCTCGACCTCTTGCGACCCCCCTACAGAGGCTTCGCGACCCCCCAGGGGGTCGCGACCCACACGTTGAAAAACAGTGGACTATACAATCCAAAATGCGTTCCTCCAGTGGATGTGGGGCGAACAATAACCAAATAAAACTCTATAAATTGTTTGATTCACTTTACTCACAAAAAACAAGCTGAAACACAGTCCTCCCTATTTGTCTTCACAACATCGACTGACTAACTGAACATAAAAAAAAACTTCATGTATATGGAAGGGCATCTTGAGCCCAGTGAGCTCAAATAAACACTCTCCAGCAAAGACTCCCTTAACTGTCTCTGCAGTATCGAAAAAATTTGATACGTGTTTTTCGATGTCATTCTCCTTAGATGCCCTGGCTAGAATTAACCTCTTCAGTAAAGCTGCAATTTTTTCCATACCTCGACTCCTTAATGTCTTTCAAGAGCGGTGGGTTAATGGTTAAACTAAGGTCCGCTTTAGTCTTCCGAACTCTCTTTTTAAACTCCTCGAGTTTTTCTTCATCGGCCGGTTTTTTAATTTCACCATTCAGGAGCTCCCAGTAATCCTTCGTTATTAATAAGCTTTGAATTTTCACTTTCCACGTGTCATAGTTTTAGGGAGTTAATCGCTCCACTCTTATTAAATTCTGGTAGACCATTTCTTTTATTGTATTTTTCGATAAACTGTCATTTGCAAATTTTTTTTTTGCCGATCAGATCACAATGAATTTTAATTTTCCATGGCCACGCTTCGGTTCAATTGGGCTAGCCTGGGCCCATAACCTCTTTAAAAAACAATTTTTCGCTCTGAAAGTTTATTCCAGACTAAACAAAGTATACAAATAATTATAGTAGGCTTAGTTGCTCGCCCAATATTATATACATGTGAATATGTGTGTGTAATTGGAGTTGCCAAGATATAACTACAACAATTGACAATTTAAATATGTATTTCGAAAAAGACAACCGCATTAAAACAAACCCACTATAATAATACATATGTATGTACCATTGATGATTGAATAAATTTAATGATTAGTGAATTACTTGCGATATATTTACATAGAAGCGATAAACGAAACATAATAAAGAAAAAAGACTACTTTTTGAATATTATATTTTGGCGAGTGGTGCATTTAAAAAGAAAAGTTTATTGATGACATATGTATTATTTTGCTTTCCAATTTGCTTAATAAGGCTATTTTGAAAACCAAACTGTTCATCAAGAACTAACTGATTTTAAATTAAGAGTCACACCATAAAGGTTCTCTGAGCTTCATCAACTTTAAAAATCTTTGGTTTCAAAACAACGTAATAAGTTTAAGAAGAAAAATTAGTTAAGAGTAATGTTTTTCGAACATGAAAATAATGTGTAAAGCCAAATTTTATTATAATAAATTATTTAATACATTTCAAACAAATTACAAGTCGCTGATGATTATTACTTTTCTGGTTCAATGTTTGTAATGGGTTATAAAACACCCAGTGTGACTGTTAAGATTTAATAATGTTAAAAACAATAAAAAAAACCGTTTTATTATTATTATTTATATGTATTGCATTCTCCAAACATGTAAAAAGCAAGTTAAAATTAAGCTTACAAAAGTAGATAAATACACTCTTGACGTTTTTAGAAGTCAAATGAATATGTAGTTAAATTAAAGAAACTATAACTTCTACTTGCGTCACTTTATAGAGCATTGGATTTTAGAACAGATTTTCATTCGAATAATTTCCTTAAAATTGTAGATAATTTATAAAATGTTTAATAAGACGATAATGGAATAAGAATTAGGTATGAGATGTATGTAGTTAATTGACAGAGATCACTTTCTGGGATTTCAGTAGAATATACATACAATAGCAATAGTTAAGTGAAAAACAGAATATTGTAAAAAGGACTTCAAGAATTAAGTTTATCGATGTAAATTACATTTCAATTTTAGATTAGCGTATGTACAAAGAATTTTAAACTTTTTGATACATTACAAAAGACCTTTATATATAAGTATGTAAACCTACAAGCAGAAAATATCCTGAAGTTTGTTGTTTTAAATATATGCATAATACAAATTTGTATTCTAAAGAACGAAGTTGTATCGATATGGAAATGTCAGAGAAAGTTGTATTTTACAGCTTACTTAAAATCGCAGGTACTTACATACTTTCTCTGTCGCAGCCCCTAGAAGCAACTAAATACAATTTTTTTGCAAGTTTGGAACACAGCCACTGCGGTCTGCTTCAGTGAAAAGGTACCTTTACAACTTTGGAAGTTTTGGGAAAAGAACTATTATCAAAAGTGCCTTGAATTTTGAAAAAAAAATATATTTCGTCATGTTGAACGAAAAACAAACTTGGGAAATTTGATATTTGTCGTGCAGCGGCATGAGTAGTTTAAATGACACAATAAGAAACATTTGTCCAATTGTCCGCATAAAAATAAATAAATTATAAACCAAATAAACCTTGTTATTTCATGTACAAATAAAAATCGTTTCAAAATTAATGATATCTTCATCTTGTTAAACCATAAACCTAAAGAGATTTTCAGTTTTAACTTTAGTTTAGTGTAGTTTTATTTCAAATTAAAAAAAAATTATTTTTTTATTTATCAACAGGTACAATGACCATCTGACTTACAATGTGAAAAATGGAAAGAGACAAATAAATCTACATATATATATAAAAATGAATCCCTATTTCCCTTGGTCACGAGATAACTTGAGAACGACTTTACCGTTTTCATTCCTCTTTTTTTTAAAGTTTTCTAATACTATGCAGAAGGTTCTTATGGAAAAAATGTTAAGAAAATTGCGCAGAAAATTGGAAAATTTCAGAAAACTTTTAACGAGCTAAGTCGATTCGGTAGAGCGTTGAACTTTTAATCCAACTGTCCAGGGCTCAAATCCTGCTCGGACAGAATCACTTTTTTTTCATTTTGTACACCGGATAACACAACTTGAGAACGACTTTACCGATTTCATTCATCATTTTTTTTTTAAGATTTTAACGACTACTTAAACTTCGCTCGTTTGACAGGACAACGTCTGTCGGGTCAGCTAGTTAGTAATGTACATATAATAACAAAGAGAAATAATCACCCTTATTCCACACTCCGACGGACAACTTATCCGACGTAAACCTTACGATACGACGTAACATTTTTTCGTAATCCGCACTACGAACGGATTCTCGTTAAAGTACTGCCATATCGGAGTCCTTTTGATTCACTCCGAAAACAGCTGCTTAATGTCAAAAAAATTTCAAACGAAGTTTTGAGGTTATGTGGATCTGGGATTCGAGCTATTTTTAGATATCTAGAGCCAGTGCCACCGTAACCGTCAGACCGTTCGGTCGACTTTCAGATGGCTCTCGCCATCGAAGAGCTCTTGCACTACTTGGTGTTTCGTGATTGTTTCAAGTGACAAAAATTCTCTATATGGGAATTATCGTTTCAGTATCATTTTCTGAGTTGAAATTTCTTAAATAGTGATCATTTTCTTAGCTAGTTAAGAATTTCGTTGATCCGATTAATTAGTTACTGGTGTTTCTTTTACTGTTAAGTGATAACGGTATTGGGGATCTAAGAAGTGTGTTTTAATTCTGTGTGAATTGCAAGACATTAGGTGTTTCGGCAATTTGACTGTTTTCTGCTAATGATTAGCTATACCTGGGTGTAATTATTGGATGTGTGATTATTAACCTTTTGAGAACTGTAAATTAGTATTGGACCACGTGGTAACTGCTATGCTTATCAAGGCGTTCAATAGTGACCAGTGTGATAAAAAAGGTCAATTTGGGCATAGCAGAGCCTCATAAATTTCGTACCAACTGGAAATTAAAAATTGGAGACATTAAATAGCGTAGATGAAAATTTTTAGAGACCATGTGCTAAAAGCTGTGCGTTTTCAAACGGGATATCTAACGGTTATCAATTGGAGTAACGGGTAGTCTCGGGATTGATTCGTGTGGCGTGATTTGGAAACGGGGCTTTGTAATTCTCTGAGAGGGTGAGTAATCTTACCCAAGTATATAGGTGCCAGCTTATCAGTGTACCATCAACAGGGTGTGTGACGGCCGAATTATATTGAGATATAGATATTTGGTTCATGTGTTTGATCTTTTATTTATTGGTATTGACCTTGACCAGAGAGTTTTATATTCTCGAGAAAATTTTTAACCATTTTAATATCTGATTGACTCTTAAACTTGCGTGTTAATGACAGTTGTGATGCTTGTGTTGTGATGATCAAATGCGCATACCCGGACTTGTCACTCTGTGTCTAATGCTTAGATTGCGGTTCTGTAGTGGTAGTGTAGCTGTATAGATGCTCCTCCCCAACCCAGACACAGATTAACTTCATTTTGAGATAGACCTGGACAATTTATGACTAGGATTTTGTGAGCTTTGTGTTAACAGTGTGTGATTGATTAACTTAGAGGATCTTGGCCGTGCAGGCCCGCAAAACTTACTTATATGGAGAACCGAGGACAATTTCTGTCTTAACCGATGATGATGGTTAATGTGGCTTAGCGGCCGGGACCAAGAAGTCACCTTAAGGTGCACTGCCGTGAGGCAGTAATTCAAAACAAACAAACAAACAAACAAGATATCTAGAGCTATTTTTAGATTTCTAATCAGCGCAGTTCGCGCATAAAACCTATCTGCCAGGCATCTGCCACCACCCACCAGCCACCTACGCATGTTTATCAAGCTATCGTACCCGATCTGGTTCGAGGCCATAAAACCCTAAAATGCAGGCAAACAAAGGATATTAGGGGAAACGAAAATTCGTTAAAACCCAAATGCTGCGCAACCAAAATCATAATTTAACTTTATTACAGTTTGTTGCGGTTTTCTTTTTTTTATTTCTTACATAATTTAGGGCACAATTACGGTGTTGTGCAAAACTGTAGCAACCATTCCAGTACAAAAACTTAAATTAGTTTATCCTTCATTTTATTTAGTGGAACATGAAAAGCCATATTCTCTTTTTCCCCTTTCATTAAACAGTAGAAATAACTGGCATCGGACCAATTAACAATTCAATTTAATTCAAAAAATTTAACAAAGGATCAAACTTCGATATATGTATGTTAGTGTGGAAAACTAAAGGAACATTTTAGTTGCCTCCTTAGTACTTCCCATGATAGTCCTTATTTTGAATAACCCCAGCATAATTTCGTGGCAGACGCTATTAACTTCATAATAGTAGATAGATAGTAGTTAGCTATGCCTTCCCACTCTTTTTTCCGTGTTTTCAAAATTCTGCTTTATTTATGAAACGATGATTTCAGACTCGTTGTTCAAGGATCCTGAAAATATTTTCAATGAGATTCAAATATGATTGAGCCAGCCAATCAAGAACTTGAATCCCATTTTCATTAACCAGCTTCGATGTGTGTTTTGGGTGCTAAAACACTCTTTGAAGTAGCAAGTTTGAATTCTCCGACACACTAATCGCGTGGGAGATTTTCTCTCGATAATCGTGCATAATAATAATAATAATCGTACGTCGAAGTATGGAATATCAAAAAATTACGAAAGTAAGAATTCGGAGTGCCGATTACGATGCGGAATTTTTCGGTCATTACGTCGGAGTCTGGAATACGACACGGAGAACTTCGGAGAAATATTACGTTACGTCGGAGTGTGGAATAAGGGCCAAGTAAGGTAAAGATGAAATGCATGGTTGAAATCGCAACAAGACTTCTTTTAAAGCCGCTTTATCACAATTAAAATCAATAATATTAAAAATGAATAATTGGGCCTAGACACAGCTGCGACTGGTTTAAAGGTTCGCGTGGTAAGGACACTGTTGTCCTCTGGGCAAGCGAGGTCTAGAAGAAATTTATAATGGCCAGAGGGGTGGGAAAATTTATTCCCCCGGTAATTACGTCATGCAGCAACAAACCAGAAGCAAATTATCTTTTCATTTGGAAAGGGGTGACAAGCTTAGAAGCAACAATCTTTCATTATAGCGGGAGAGTTCAATTAAAGGATCGCCTCATGGTAACTCACTAAGTTCAAGACACAATAACTGTTTCTGGATAGCCTCGATGCGGTTAACGTGGATATTAGAGTAGGGAATCCAAACTATTGATGCATATTGATATTCAAGTATAGGATGGACAAAAGCACAATATAAAGTTTTCAATAGGGGTACGTTCAATATCTCGACTCGAGTAAATCTGACTTACTCCGGAGCGTTCAATATCTCACCCGAGTCGACTCGAGTCATTTTTACTCTTACTCTGTCGTTCATTATCTTACTCGAGTTCACACGAACTATTGTTTGTGAACTCTTAGATTAGGTTGTATGCGTGAGATTTTTGACTCGGGTTGCCGTTCAATATCTTACTCGAGTCGATTAAGCTTACTCGAGTCACTTTAGACAGTGCTAAAAAGGTCGAAGCAAAGTGACTCGACGTTTAATTTGACGTCACCATGGAAGAGCTTGGGGTACTTGTAACGTACCAAGAAGATGCTATTGCGAAAATTACCCAAGAAAAGGCAAGGTGGAGCAGAAATGCTACTCTTTGCCTTATTGAAACATATGAGGAGCTACAAAATGACTTTGCGTCGGACAAAGTAAAACGCGAAGTAGTCTGGGAAAAAGTAGCAGCGAAAATGCAGGAAAAAAATTTAAACTATACCCACGAGCAGTATGAGTGGAAATTTATAAACTTAAAAAAAATTACTACAATTTTGTAAATTCTGCATTGCAATACTTAAAATATTTCAAATTATGAGTTTTCTCGCCATGGTTATACGCTGTTATGACAAATTTGATTTTCTTTGGCATTTACGCACACATTTGTAAGGTTGAACTCGGGTAAAACTTGCTCGAGTCGACTCGAGTAAGATATTGAACGCTCCGGAGTAAGTCAGATTTACTCGAGTCGACTCGAGTCGATATATTGAACGTACCCTAGGTAGGGCCTGAAACGATCCCTGGACCAGCGATGCATGAAACTTAGGGCAAAATTAGAGCGACTATATTTTCAATATGTTTGTTGAAGCAAAATTCGCTGTCAGTAATTACGCGATCAATAAAGATCGTTTGGCGTGATAAAGCGGCGTCAAGAATTTTGTTCACATACTTAAAGGTGGATTTTTTCCTTGAGACGGAGATAATGCAGCACTTATCAATGTTTAAAATGAAATGGTTTTTAGACTACCATACCCTGAACGTGTGTATGTCGTCATGCAGACAAAGAGCATGCTCGTAGGATTCGACAATACCAACGAATCTCCCTCTAATTCAAGTCATTCACCCTTATTCCACACTCCGACGGACAACTTAAGGCCTATTCACACTATCCATCAGGCGACCGACAGTCAGCATCACATCAAAATATTTTTCTTTGTATTTTAAATGGTGTAATTCACACTATACGGAACCGACACATCACATCACCAACCATCACCGTCAGGAAAAGTTCGCGAGAATATTTGATGGCAGCAAGCCTACTTTAGCCTTTTGCAGCCGAGAACTAAACTAGAAATTGATGGCTACCTTACGTTAAAATGTGAATCAAATAAAAATTGTCGGACGGTTGTCGGACGACTGATTGTCGGAATCTTGATGGATAGTGTGAATAGGCCTTTATCCGACGTAAACCTTACGATACGACGTAACTTTTTTTCGTATTCCGTACTACGAACAGATTCTCGTTAAAGCACTGCCATTTCGGAGTCCTTTCGATTCACTCCGAAAACAGCTGTTTAATGTCAAAAAAATGTCTAAAAAAGTTTTCATAGTGATTTAATAAAGTTTTAGTTGATTTAAAAGCCAGTTCTCTCTCAGCAGCCTTAGCGTTCAGTCACCTAAAGAACAAGCGAAGTTAAGTTTAAAAGGGCATCACGTGTTTGTGCTTTGTAAAGTTTTTTCTTAGTTTTTCTTGCAATTCCCTTGTTGGGTGTAAAAGTTTATTGCAAATAGTTTTGTGAGTTTTTTATTGGTCCTATTACTGGGAACATTCAGGTAGGTGAGCCTGGGTTTTTTTCTGGATGCTGTTGAATATTTCGAGTAGACTGTACCATAGCAAATGAATATTGTTACGGTACTTTTAGGTTGCAGTTAGTTATTTCCCGCTAAGAGTAAAACTGCGAACAAAGTTATTATTTTGTTTCTTCATTAAATATAATTTTTGTGTTTGCGGTTAGTTTTATGTTTTATGCTCTTTTTGCGCAGCGACTAAATTGATCAATTAGAGGAAGAAGTAATTATACAGTTTGACCGTCTGATATAGTCAGAGGAAAAATATTTTAAATTTTGCAAAGTTAATTGATGGTCAATTGATTTTGCAAGAGAAAAGAAAGTTGCCAAAAGGAGGAAAAGAAACGGGGACTCTTCCCTACCTGGGAATAAGACAGGTGTGTTTTTTAAGAACCGTAAAAGATTTCTTTGGACATGTCGAAGAGACAATATAATAGTAAGATTGGTGGTGGTATGGATAAGGTTGAAAAACAGTTAAAGGGCCCTTCTTTTAAGAAGGCAAAAGTAGGCGATGAGAAGAAGCACCGAGTGTGAAGGCCACACAGGGGGTGGGGTCGCAGTGGGGCCCAAGGAGATGACAGCGCAGGACATAGAAAAGGTTATCCTTGGTGAAAACTCTGGTGGTCGGGATTTGAAGAGTGGTCCCCCGGCAAAGGAAGCTGTGATGGGGGTTTCCCTCAATGAGGACATGATGTCTGGTGAAGGTGTGATTGATATGGATGCTGAGGGTGGAAAGGTTAGCTCCTATGATTATGTGGGGGAGGGAAGAGATTGTTTTAGAGTTATGGTGGTTAGGGAGCCTGGAAGTGGTGATGAGAGGAAAGGTATCAATCCATTATATCTAGGTCGAAGGATGAACGAAAACCTGGCCGAGGAACTAAAGTGTATTAGGAGAGTGGCTTTCGACAAATGTATTGTGGAATTTAGAAGTGGGCAAGCGGCTAATGAGTTTAAGAATAATCACAATTTGGACAAAAATCTTAGGGTATATATCCCTTTGGGGGCTGTAGCCAAAGTGGGATTGATAAGGGGGATTGATGTTGATCTGACTGAGGATGAGATTGTTGAAATGATGGTAGCTGGGAATCCTGGGTTGAAAGTGGCTAAAGTTTTTAGTGAGGTGAAAATTATCAGAGAAGATGGTAAAGTGAAAAGAATACCAACTGAAAGAGTTAAAGTTTATCTGCACTGTAAGGAGCTGCCCAGAGAAGTTGTATTAGAATACGCGATATTCAAAATGCTAGAATACATCCCTAAGCCTATAAAATGTTATAAGTGCCAAAGGTTTGGGCACATAGCCAAAGATTGCAAAGGTAAAAATGACATAAGCCCTAATTGTGGTGAGGGGCACGAAAGGAAGGAGGAAATATGTGGAAACCCAAGCAAGTGTGCAAATTGCGGGGGACAACATCCCGTCTTTTCCAGAGATTGTCCGGAGAGAGTGAGGGAGGAAAAGGTGAACTACCTTATGGTAGCGAGGGGAATGCCGAGAAGGGAAGCCAGAAGGCAAGTGAGAGAGGAGAGTGGTCATAAGGGTAAGGTTGGTTTAGAAGCGATAAATTATGATGGGTTGAATGGGCCGTATTGTGAAGATCAGATAATAGTAAATCAGGAAGTGGAAGGTATAGCAAAAAAGATAGATAATAGTAAAAAGGGCAATGGTGTTGAAAATCACCTTGATTTCTTGAAGGTCAAATCTTTACCGCAGCTCAAGGACTGCCTAGTTGAAACAACCAGGAGGGTGATTGAACTCCTAGGAGAAAACTCTAAAACTTCTCACGAAGAGATTGTTAAACTAATGATCTCGTTAATTAAAAGCACTAGCAACATTAGGGCGGTTAATGTTGATACCAACACTTCACCTTCAGTATGAAATTTCTGCAGTTAAATGCACAAAGCTTGAAACCCATCGTTGATGAGGTAGAAGTGTTCACTAACAAGCATGATGTTAGCTGCCTGTTAATAAGCGAGACCTGGCTCCTACCGCCGGAACGGGTCTCGTTTCAAGGCTTCTCAGTGTCTAGAAAGGATAGAAATGACGGTTACGGAGGTGCCGCGATTTTCTGTAAAAAACAGTTAAATGCTGTAAATACACCGCTATCTAACTGTGAGGATACGTGCATGACTTCGATCAGTATCAATGAGCTCACTTTGTTTCTTGTTTCAACTTACCTTAGGCCTGGCTTGGACATTCGGTCCTTCAAAGCAGCGGTCGAAAAAATTTTCTTGAAGGCTATGCAAAGTGGTAAATCTATAGTGACCGGCGATTTCAATGCTAGAAATTCTCGTTGGGGTGATTCGTTAACTAACAGAAAAGGTAGCATTTTACACGAAATAGCCACTGACTATGGCTTTCGTTGCCTGAACAATGGCGACTTTACACATATTTCGAAAAATCAAAACCCCACCAAAAGTGTCCTAGATATCACTTTCGTTAATTTTAATAACATTCCTGTTAAGTGGTCGGTAGTGAATGTCTCATTTGGTGGTATCCCTCACCTCCCAATCATTATTGAGCTAGACATATCGTTGTTGGCTAAACGGCGTAAAACTATCGCGCGCAACTACCTCAATAGCATGTTGAAGAGTCTCTGTCATAATGCTGAAAGTAATGTATCAGTTATTGACTTAATTAAGAAAGATATAAAGAAGGCGACTTTTGTGATCAATGAGAAGAGGAATAACTTCAAACCCAAAGCCTGGTGGAACAAGGAACTAGATAGATTGTTCAGATTAAAGAGTAATGCGCTTGCTAAATTTAACAAAACCGGTGAGACGAAGTTTCTTGTGGAACTCAATAAACTCAATGCTATCTTTAAGAGAAAAGTGAGGGAGGAGAAGAAAAAATCATGGGATGGTCTTATTCAGGAGTTAGGAAAGCGGGGAGAGATGAGAGTTTTTTGGAATTTAATTCGAAGGCTGAAGGGTTCAAGTAGAGACGGCAATGTTGCATGGGACCACAATAAGGCGGAAAAGTTTCTCGACTTTGTCGTTGGCAAAGCCAGTGTACCCTCCTTTATTCCTGATCTCATCGATAGGGACAATCAAAAATCTCTTGGGCTCACTACAAATATGCTTAACAATATAAAAGTAAGTAAAAGTGGCTCTGCCCCGGGTATGGATGGTATATCGTTTGATATGATTAAAAATCTGTCCGATTCAGCTAAAGCTGGATTGGTTGTTTTCCTCAATAAGACATTTTATGAAGGGATGATACCTATGGAATGGCTAAAAATCAAGATTGTTCCGATCCCCAAGCCCGGCAGAGACTTGAGTGACATAGCCAACTTCAGACCAATATCCTTAATTTGCGTTGCCCTAAAAATCATAAATGCGGTTATTAAGGATATTATTGTAGAAAAGATGGAAACGGACAAGATACTCCCAGACAAATCCTTCGCTTACAGAAAAGGTCGTTCAGTCTCTATGTGTCTGGGGCTGATCAGACAGACGATGACGGACATGAGAAGAGTCTATAAGAGAGTTGGCCTGGTTACGTTGGACCTTGAAAATGCGTATGACTGTGTGGATTTGGGTAAGCTTTTTTTCAGGATGCTGGAAAGCAGCATCCCGTTAAGTTATATCAATTGGGTGATCTCCTTTTTTAGACACAGAGTTCTAACGATGAATGGATTGACGCAGGCTACATTAGGTGGGATCCCTTAAGGTAGTGCCCTAAGCCCCGTGTTGTTTAATTTATATACAGCGACACTACATGAGGAATGGAAATGGGGGTGTCCCTATTCCAATTTGCTGATGACTTCCTTTTTATTGCGGGTGGACAAAGCAACGATGAGGTGGAGATGAAATTGCAGGGGGCCATATTCAGGTTCAAAATGGAAGCTGACAGACTCGGATTAAAAATCAATGGGGAGAAATCAAAAAGCCTAGCTTTGAGTTCGCGCAAAAATCTTAGTTTAAACATTTCCGGTGCTGTGCTAAGGGGAGAAAATGAACTCAAGTTCATTGGGTGGACCTTCTCTAAAAGTCTCAAGAGCAGAAATCACTACAAAAAAGCGTTGAGCCTGGCGGAAAGTAATGCGAGAGTGATAAGAATTTTGAGTGGCACGAAACTCGGTATTACACCTAAAAATAGCCTGTTACTGCTCAGAGCTCTGGTAAGAGCAAAAGTCGAATTTTCCAGATCTTTATCTGCTTATGAATCGAAATCCCTGAATACGAAGATTAATACCTTTGTTAACAAATTTCTTAGAAAAGGTCTGGGTCTCACGCACAGCACCCCAAACTATATTCTGTATGTCTTATCAAATGAATTGCCTCCGAGTTATAGAGCAGAATTAATCACGCCGAAAGAAATACTGAAGCTGGGAAATTTTTTCCCGGGGTTTATCGAGAGGCTCAATGGTGGCGCTGCAGAATCTCCTTTTGAGAAGTGTTGGTCCGGATATAGGGAGGTCTTTCAGTCTGTGGTTTTTGGCAATGAGCCATGCGGGATTCTAGGTAGGTTTGAAATTGATACTGGTTTCTTGGGTAAAGGTGTTACTAAGGCCAGTGTCAACGATGAAATGGTACGGTCGCTAATGTGTGAAAGAAGGGCGAATTTCCCCCAGGACATGGTCATAATGGCGACGGATGCGTCGGTATCGAATGGAGTTGTAGGGATCGGTATCTTCTTCCCTGACGTAAACGAGAGTATTAAAAACAGGGTAATGTGGCATCTGTTAACACTGTCTGCTGAGTTGCTTGCAATTAGTATTGGTATGGATCATGCGTTACGTAAGGGTATTACGAAATTACTAATTATAACTGATAGCCTGAATAGCTGTACAGCACTGAGTAGGGGTAATGGAACTAAAAACCACTTAATTGCTGAGTTACTCCAGAAATCGACCAGGTTTGAGCTTGTTAAGGTTCTGTGGGTTCCCTCCCATATGAATATATATGAAAACTGCGAAGCTGACAGGGTTGCCGGGGAGGCCAGACTTGAAGGGGATGTTATAACCATTGGTATGACTGCGGAGGATGCCATTCTAAACATTAAAGATAGAGTATGGAATAAGTGGAGAGAGGAGGTTGAAACTGTGGGCAGGTCAAAAGGTAGGATGTTTGCGGCGTCCAGACCGATTGTGGGTGCGAGGCCATGGTTTGAGAAGGTGCAGCTTAAAAGCTGCATTGTTCGTAAGATAAATAGGATTGTGTCTGGGCATTCCTATGCCAAAAAACATTTAGCCAAGTGGAAATGCGTTGAGAATGATTCATGTGATTTATGTGGGGTGTGTGAGGACGAGGAGCATCTGTTATTAAGATGCCCAAAGTATGAAAGTGTCAGGAGCGTCTGTCCTGGTCTGTGTAGTGGTGCCTCATTGAGGGAGATCCTATCTCCGCTCACTAGCAAAGTAATTGACGAATTAGCCTACTTTTTATCGGAAACTGGTGTGGACTTGTAGCGTGCTGGCATTGTTCTTGTGGCCCGGACTTTGAAGAACTGACGAACCCCTACCTGTGAGGTCTAAGTAGCTTTTGAGTTTACACTCATGATATGTAATTTCCCTTCTGTTTTACAAAGGTTGAATGACTGAGATTACAATACTACCTATTTGTCCTTGATAAGAGATGTCACACGGGACAAAATGTAATTTTTAGTACTTAACATTTTAGTTGTGTAGAATATCTGTAGAGTGCTATTGTAAATCTTTCTTTTTTTTTGTTTTTGTTAGCATCCATCACTGCTGTTAACCAGGCTCACCTAATGCTAATTAAGTTGTCTAATTTTGAAAATTGTTTCCTTTACATATATGTGTAACGTAATGTCCCAATCTATGCTTGTGGTGCAAAAACGGCTGCGTTATACGATACGCTATTAGAGAGAACTTTCATACCAGTTTCACTGGAGCTGTCATAGCTGGAGATAGAAAGAACAAATACAAGGGGTGACGCGTTCTGGAACTGGTGGATTTTGGACAATTGTTTTTGCTGGCACTTGCTTGGCCCCCGCCTGTTTGTTGGCTCAACAAACACAACTACCTATCAACTTGGATTGCGACTCAGCTTGAGACACTGGTCAATGTGGCCTTGGTTGCCGTGACCACAAAGTCACATTCCTGTGACGCCCGCCGGGCAATATTAAATAAAAACAACAACAACGATTTAAAAGCAGTACGTTGTTTAAATTAAGTGTTTATAAAAATCGGAAAGGCTGGGACATTATTTTAATCTCTTGATCCCAAACTTTTAAATAAAACTTTGGAGTTTCTTTGCAGTTTGTGGTGTCCTCACTGTTTGTTTTGGTCAAGAGAGGACAGATTCATCCCTGTTGCCGCCGAGTCTTGCGGTCAGTGCGCTGAGAGCTGCTACTCTACGTGTTTATAGGCATCAAATAAAGATTATCGCAATTTGTGATGAATGAATGTATTTTTACCCACTTTTTTTGTATTTCTAATAGTTTCTGAAACAACAGGGCCAGAATTTTTATACTTTTTTACTGCGCGCTACATCATCGTTACTTGTTTCATAAGAATAAACTCAACTTCTTAAATGATAATGAAGACAAGAATCGACTTCAAGGATTTGAAATTGTGAAAACCGATATTGGAAGGTGCATGGGTGTTATATTTTTTTTTCGAATTGTACTGCATTAATTGTAGCCTATTTTATTTATAAAAATCCACATATTTAAAATTAGTGTTTATTCCTCATTTATTTTAGGGGAATGTACAAAGTTATATCCTGTTTTTCCCCTTTCATGAAACAGTAAAAATAACTGACATCGGACCAATTAACAATTCAATTTAATTCAAATAATTTAAAAAATGATCAAACTTCGATATATGTATGTATGTTCGAGTGGAAAACTAAAGGAACATTTTGGTTGCCTCCCTAGTACTTCCCATGATAGTGCTTATTTTGAATAACCCCAGCACAATTTCGTGGCATAGACGCTATTAACTTCATAATAGTAAATTTAGCTATGCTTTCCCACTCTTTTTTCCGTGTTTTCATAATTCTGCTTTATTTCTGAAACGATGATTTCAGACTCGTTGTTTAAGGACTCTGAAAAGATTTGCAATGAGATTCAAATTTAATGATTGAGCCAGCCAATCAAGAACTTGAATCCCATTATAATTAACCAGCTTCGATGTGTGTTTTGGGTGCTAAAACACTCATTGAAGTAGCAAGTTTGAATTCTCCGACACACTAAATGCGTCGGAGATTTTCTTCCGAAAATCGTGCGTTTTCGTGCCTACGTCGGAGTGTGGAATATCAAAAAATTACGAAAGTAGGCATTCGGAGTGCCGATTACGATGCGGAACTTTTCGGTCATTACGTCGGAGTCTGGAATACGACACGGAGAACTTCGGAGAAATGTTACGTTCCGTCGGAGTGTGGAATAAGGGCCATTAATAGAAATTGCAAAAAGAAAAAGTCCAAAGTGGCTTCCTTGCGGAACACCAGAAACGATAACGGAACTGGCAGAGAGTAGATACGGAGGAAATCTTGAGGTACCGAAATATCAAATCTACCAGCGCAGGTAATAACTGCCTGAAGACAATCAAATGCCAAGTAAGCTCTGGACACAGTAAGTAAAATTCCAGACGAAAAGGTCGTGTGGAGGCATTTTGGGCAGACGGTTGCGGGGACGGCGGGCGGTGAGCGAGAATTCGTGCGAGGCAGCCAGGGAGCGCTTGGGGCGCGGGGGTTTTTGGTTGCGAGGGGTCGAGGGTGGTGCTCGAATTGCGTGGAATTGAATCGCCGAGAGACGCGCGCCGTCAGGGGTAAGATGGATCGTATCGATCGGGAGGGTGGAATTGTGTGCGGCCGCGCCGCTGAGCTGCGCGTCGAGCGAACGAATCCATCGAGCATCACCCTCGACCCTCGCAATCAAAAGCCCCCGCGCCAACAATCTAAATAGGAAATAAAGCGCCTTGCTTGACTAAAGCTATTCTGCGCCTGAGGTTCAAAAGCTTTTGTCCGCTACGGTGACTGTCTGCTACGGGCAAATTCTGGCTTACAACTTTCCATTGGCGTTAGAAATCTGTTATCTTATCTGTGCTCTGGAGTTGTTTCGCCTGATCTCCAAAGAGTTAAGTGAAATAAGCTGAAGATTGTCCGAGTATGGGGATAGAATTCTATTATCCTCCCAACAAGGAAGGCAGCGGAGAGTAAACCGTTGAAACCTTAGCTGGACAGCCTCGATACGATTTATATAGCAGTCCAGACTTCAAGACCAAATGGGGCTAGCCAGTTAGTCTTACAAATGTGCAATATAACAAACGAGATATATAGGGGTCATTAAACTCTTTGGATCACTTTATTAGATATTATCTTTTGAGACAATTTGTCGAAGGCCTGTTATAATATTTGAAATTTGCTTAATACAAGCTACAATGATAACAACAAAAAACAGTTTGGTTTAAAACCTGCTAAGATCAGTATATATATGTACAGTCAACTTTTTACCACCCTCTAAGTTTGTCATACATAAACTTGATAATTTTAAGAGATTTACAAATGTCGATCTGCCCTTAACAACTCCATGTTGATGGTTGGATGTAACGGAGCTACAGTAAAAAGTTAGGAAATCGGTTGCGATAACACTTTTACATTACAATCTTTATTTATTCAAAACTCGGTTGAAAACCTTAATTCCAGCACATAAGAACTCGATCAATAAGGGGAAATCGAACTAAGGTCACCCCCTTTGCCCGTTTTGTCGGGTTCCTACAATGACAAATGCTTATCACACATTCACATTTGAGCATCGTGACCACTGACATATAGAAATGGTTTTCTATCTCAAATTGTGCACCGTTTTGAAAGTTCCCACCTAAGGAGAGTTCAGATATAGAAGGCATATATCGGTCTATTTCTTTCGAATTATGCGAGATAGGGGGCTTCAAAAGACGGCAAATTTAAAAATTATATTAATTTTATTTGTAACCTGCACGTTTATATCTGATTCCCCTGAAAGTAGCATCAAATCTCAAATAATTTCACGGCGAAAAGTTTATGAATAACACATTTTTCATTGAAAAATTCTCAGCAAAACGTTGAAATGTTCTCTTCTGGATATGCCATTTATATCGCTAAACAACTGTTTTAAGAACTCAAAAGTAAAAATTAGACCACTTTTGTGTTTTTGCTGTATACTTCACTTAATTTAGTTACAGTAAAAGGACTTAAATGCAATTAATTCCGCAATGATTCGCCGTATTACGCCACTCACGTTTTTTTGTGGTTTTTGTGCCATTTTTGTCGTAAATCACACATAAGATAAGAAGAATTAAAAATATGAGATAAGAAAAGACTAATTTTCATAATTTAATAACACAATTTCTACCGAAAAATTAGAAATTGTGTAAAATGCAATTGTATCTTACAAAGGGGTAATTTAATGTTTGCATTCCTTTGAAGGGACTTAAGATACAAAAGGAATTATTTTATAATTTTTGTAGTAATTATTTGATGGATTTATGCAAATAAAATGGACTAATGCCCCAAAAATGCATTTGACAGCAATTCAAACCCACAGCTGACTGCTCAAAATCCGTTAATGGTGTGAGCAAGAGGGAACTAGAAAGGGCACCATCGCTTCATAGGCATTTTGTATGGGGCGAGTGGTCAATTTCTATATGTCAGTGATCGTGACAAAAACCAACAAGTAGTCAAATTCCAATACAGAAAATTCGAAGGCTTGCTTTGCAGGGGTGTCGTATCTTTTTGTCGCGGAGTGTACACAGTCTTTACCCGATGTAGCCTCGTTTTCATTTGTTCCTCCTTGAGGCAGTGGGCAGGAAGTTAAGTGGTCCATTTCTATATATCAGTGGTTCGGGCACTTATTCCTTGTAGGAAATTTAACCGCGCCACCTGCTTGTGAAACTAGAACTAAGTTTTCCTTGGCCGATTCCTTACTAACAGCATACTTAATTAGACGCGCGGAGTAGAAACCAATTCTTTAAGCATTTCTTGAAAGTGTTTTTTCATATGGGCCATGAAATTTCTTGACTTTGCTTGCGATTTGTGCAAGAAAATTCAAACTACCTTTAGGAGTTAAAACCGACCTTTATTAAATTACAGAATCCAACTCTTTTTTTTGTATGTGATATTGTCAAAAGTTAAGTTTTTGAAGTGTCAAAATGAGCCTGGATTTGCTTATAATTTGGTGATTTTTGGTAAACTATCTCAATAATTGTTTACTCATCGATCGAATAACAATTTTCCAAGTAATATGTAATATTCGAGCTGCCGCTAAGCCTGCAATGACTGATAAATCACCAATTTTGCATATAGTTGTTGTCGGTTTCCACCACAAAAAGGGGTGCCAGGTATTTTCTTGTTTTACTCCGCGCCGTATAACTTCTAAATGAAGCAATTCTGCGACGTGGGTTTGTTTTAACAATTTAAGGTGGAATTCTCGCACCCCTCCCTGATCGCTGGCACCGAAGGAAGAAATGAATGCCCCTCAGGATGGAAGTACCTACCAACATTGGCCTTGCCGGACGGATCTCACAATTTTATGGATGATTCAATATTTTTCAACTTGCCAAGTCTCACTGAACCCACCGAAAGTGTCTACGGGATTTCCTGCTACAGACAAATACCTGTGGAGGTATGCGATCCTCGCAGGGAACTTAAATGGAAAAACTGTGTTAAACTTGATTTTTTTTTTCAGAAATTAAAAATTCGCACCGCAGACGTTACAAGAAGTACTGTGCAGAAATCGGTTTGTATTCTTGCCTGCATACCTCTCTACGGGTATATTGAAGTGAAACTCTCCCTTATTGCGGATGCCTTTTTCGAACAAGGAGATTTTTCATGCACAGAAATCTTAGTCGAGGCGTATGACCAACTAAATGCGTGCTTACTAAACGATCCAAAACCACTGCGTCATTTAGATGTTGGGCTCTCTATTCGTGAAATAATTTTGAAATGGCGCCACAAAACACTTCTGCTCTTCAAATTGTTTCTCTTACAGCGTCGCGTAGTCTGTTTCTGTTCTCCAGTGCGCTCGATGTGTGCACTAATTCTAGGAGTATCCTCGCTGTATCCAAAACTTTTGGAAAAAGGATTCGAAACAGTTGCTTGTGTGCACACCTCTAGACCCATGTCGCCTATGCCAGATTATTCGCACGCCAAAAGGATTGAATCGTTCGAAGAAACCGAAGAAAATAAGAAAGACCTTGAAGAGGAAAAGCAGTTCGAACGACAAGAGTCCTGTGAAAAGTCTGAGAGTGACGTCGACTTCACTACGCTAACTGATAACTCTCTAATTCAAAAGGAGAAATCCGGTGAACTGATTCGAGCAAACTCGAATGGAACGGAAGTGGGTAAACGGTTGGATAGGAATTCGTTGCCGCGAGATGCAAGTGTCGATACTTTAGCCTGTAAATGAGAAGCTCTTTACAATAATTAATGAAGTTTTAATACTTTTCTTTACAGCTACCCTATTCCCTCTATCGTCCATTAATCCAGAATCTTGGCACGCTCCAATCCCAATATTTTCGAGTGGCCATTTATGCTTACCCTACTTGTCTTTGCCCTACATGGACCTTTTAACAGATCCATCTGTACTTAGTTACGTTATAGGAACCTCTAATATCCTCTTCCACCAAAAGAAAAATCTCGCTGACATTCAAATCGACATAGAGAATGCAACAATAGAGACAAATGACCAGGAACTAAGACGGCAACTTGTACTTACTACCGAGGACCTTCGGTTTGTTGATTTCGTCATACGGAATGTTCAGAACCCCAAGGAGGACGCCGAGGGAAGTGAGGGATGGATTAGAGAGCAATTCAAAGGATACGTGCTTGCCCTACTTAAAACAGCTGCAATGACAGGTTAAATTGTCTAACATATTTTTCGGATTACAATTTGCAATAACATTCTTTTTTTTATAGACAACCAAAAAGACTGCGAACATTTTAACGGCCATTTTATGTCGGCTTGGAGAAAAACTCAGTGCTTCCAGGACTGGTACGATATTCGACCTGATGATGCATTTTTTGAAGGAATTCCATCGGGACATCCTTTCGCTGGGACGTTATCCGTAGCTGATATGAAATTGAAAATTGCGCAGTAAGTAACTATGGTCGTTCCTACTCAGAGGAACAGATTAAAACATTTGTCGTTCTCCAGAACTATGCATAACAGTGAAAGTGGTCGTAAAATTAACCAGGCTGTCAGTACTACCAGCAGGGCTGTGGGTGAGTAGCTTTTTTTGTTTAACCTTCCGCCTTATTTTTGGATTGAAAGATTAATATTTATTCCATATTTTATTTTGATTTATTTTATTTCAAATGTTGATATTTTATTTTATCACAAACAACGCATATCTCGATAGCCTTTCTCCACCTACTTCAATGTAAAATGAACAAGTTATAAAAAATTAAGGTGTTTTATTGATTTTCCGCTGCTGATGCGCTACAATACTCCCCCACCAGCTGAACTATTGGTTCGGCGAAATGTACGTCTGGTTCTATCAGCACGGACTTAAAAGTTAATTTGAAGCAAATCTAACTTTCTTTTTGTGTTTTGATAAATTTGGTGAATTAAAATCTTTAAATGAGGATGTCAAAGACTCTGGCTTATGACCATCCTGAGATATTTTATCAGGCACTGGTTGATCTTTTATTTTTGAAAAGTCTACATTAATGGAATTGTTATTTGAATCATCATTATCGTCACTTATATTAAAGCACCAAGCAAATAGCTCATAGAGGGCTCATCTAGAACAAAAATCTGTGACCGACGGTTTTAAGTTTTCTTGCCTTGCGCTGGCTCCCATCGGTTCATTCTCTCGCATTGAGAGCATCGATGCGGAGAAATGAAGAAATGAACAGCCGAAATTTACTGAACGCTGCGAATGGGCTTCGGGCGAATCCTCGGGTTTGGTTTTTCTGCTGGCACTAACATGTGTTGGTTATGTGCTAAAGGGGAGAATGTAGTTGCCCATTTCTGGGTATCCCGCAAATTGCACCAAGCGATGAATGGGCCGCTGTGGCCTGCGAGACCGTGGGAGCTATGAATTTGGGTTACCTACTTCATGAAGAATTTGAATAAAATAGGGATCGAAAAGACAATTATGAGAAACTTCTCCTTTTATATATTTATTGAATCATTTTCTGATTTTTAATTTAGAAAACAAAAACCAAAACATTATTTTTATTTTTGCGCAAAAAATAACTCTCAGAAAATAATTTTTTACATCTGATTTTTACTGAAAAATTCATAACCCTAGAATAAAACGATGATATGAACAATATTAGCGGTGTTAGCCGCATATTACAACAATAACAGAGAATAAATAGAGGCACATTAGGCATTCATACCCATTTATTTAATTTTTTTAAATTTCGAAAAGAAATAATAGCCAATCGTAAAGCACAGAAAATGTTTTCGATTTCGTCATCAGCAGAAAGTATTTTCCTGAATTAACATTTTCAGAAAAAAACTGTATTAAGAATCAAATAAAAAAATTAAGCACACATATCCGCTTCGAGAAATTTGTAGCCAGGATCTTTGTTTTTATTTATTTAAGATTGTAAAATTTTCAATTTTGCTAATTTTGTATTACTACTTCTTTTAATTAATTTCTCTGACAGCCATCGACTATTTTTTCTTATTAAAATGAGAAGTAAAAAATTTAAAATGTATTTTCTGTGTTCAAAACAGCTATTTTCTTCATCGAACCAGGAGTTAAATTTTTCGATTTTCTTCGTTTCATTAAAACACAAATCAGAAAATGATTCAATAAATATATAAAAGGAGAAGTTTCTCATAATTGTCTTTTCGATCCCTGTTTTATTCAAATTCTTCATGAAGTAACCCAAATTCATAGCTCCCACGGTCTTGCAGGCCACAGCGGCCCATTCATCGCTTGGTGCAATTTGCGGGATGCCCAGAAATGGGCAACTACATTCTCCCCTTTAGCACATAACCAACACATGTTAGTGCCAGCAGAAAAACCAAACCCGAGGATTCGCCCGAAGCCCATTCGCAGCGTTCAGTAAATTTCGGCTGTTCATTTCTTCATTTCTCCGCATCGATGCTCTCAATGCGAGAGAATGAACCGATGGGAGCCAGCGCAAGGCAAGAAAACTTAAAACCGTCGGTCACAGATTTTTGTTCTAGATGAGCCCTCTATGAGCTATTTGCTTGGTGATTAAAGGTTGAAAAGCATGGTTTTAGGGTATTTAAGGAAATGTTAACTTCTTTATCCTTAATGTGCAAGGTAAAATATGATGCGTTCCTTGAAATGACGGGAAATGGACCTTCGTAAGGCCATGTTCGAAACGTAATAAAGCAATTAATCCCTTTGAAATAAGAGTCCTTTCAAAGATTTGATTATGATCATAGAAAAACTAAGCATAAAGAAGTTTCATGCTGAACAAAAATTTGAAACGCATTTCGCTGCCAGGCATCCACCAGCTTTTATAAAGCTCCTTCATGAAAGTTTCATATCTCACACACTCAGGAATTGTTCTCATTCTCTTTGAAAGAACGATGCCAGGAGAGAAAAGGCAATTGATTGTGCGCCTGTGCAACCAAAAGGGAAAGGGGATTGTAATGTGTTTTCTTCGAATTTAAAATTAAAAATGAATGGAAAACATGCAAATGCAAGCAAACCTGATTGAAAAGGCGTCCACACTTAAAAAAGTTCGCTTGTGTTTGCTTGCATATCTACGAACGCCTGTGCAGCACATGTGGTTATGAAAGCGAAAAGTAGCAAACATAACGAACGCGCATGTTTGTTTGACTACACGTCCACACTAAAGCAAATCCTTTCGTTTTATTTTGTGACGGAACCTGGGCAAACCCTTGCAAATGCCTTCGTTCGGTTGTGTTGAAACGTCCACACTATGAAAAAATTCTCTTATGTTCGTTCGGGGTTTTTTTTTTATGTTTCTCCAGCGTACACACTAGAAAACTTGGATTGCAAACATGTGTACGCATGCGTTCGCTTTCGTTTGCTCAGTGTGGACCCACCTTTATACGAACTCAATGAATCAAGATCGAAAAATCGATGCCCAGTAATTTTAAATTCGAAGAACACACCTTCAATCCCCTTTCCCTTTTTGGTTGCATAGGCGCACAATCAATTGCCTTTCCTCTCCTGGCATCGTTCTTTCAAAGAGAATGAGAATGAGAACAATTCCTGAGTGTGTGAGATATGAAACTTTCATGAAGGAGCTTTATAAAAGCTGGTGGATGCCTGGCAGCGAAATGCGTTTCAAATTTTTGTTCAGCATGAAACTTCTTTATGCTTAGTTTTTCTATGTTATGATCCCTCTCTGACACCAGGTATTCATTCCAGGAATAAATTTTATTCCCAACATTTTTTCACATTCGGAAGTTTTATTTCAATAAACCTTTTTATTCCAGGTGGGGCCTTATCGCAGGCAAAAGGAGCATTTTCTACTTGGTGGTCATCAATAACAACTCCTCCAGCTTCTAGTAACAATCTTACGGGTAATCAGCTACCAACATTCCAGAATGACTCCAACAATGAAGCTAAAATCGACAGTAAACAGTCTGGCGAAGAAGACGTCGTGGAAGAAGAGGAGGTGGGGATTCGAAATGATCCATCCGTCTTTGAGGAGGAAATGCCCGACAAACCTCCGAAGAAGCAAGAGGGAATAATTGAAGTCGCAAAAGAGGCTGAAATCTTAGATTCAAATCGACGAAGCAGCGATGTCTACACGGTGTAACCAAAACGCACTGTCCACCAAAGACCTTAGCCGCATTACTCGTTTATATACTATCTTGTTACGCATCATATTAACTTCGAATACATATTTACGAGGAGACTATAATTAAAATACGATACGAATGTGATCCGGAGATCAATCGCGATCGAACCGCTTCGACTACAGCATAAAGCGCGAGTCCTGCAGTCCGTTAGTTTTAGTGTTTCTGTTTTTTCTTTTAGATGACGTAAACGTCTTATGTGCAATCAGGTTCGAACACACCATTAATTTTAGCAGAGCCCCAGAAAACTTTACTTTTAGTTTCGAATTTTAATTTTTAGCTTAAAACAAGGATAACTATAATTTTGAGCGTTTTAATTGCCGCTAGATTTGTGTGATTAACTACTTGAGGATGTAAATTTGTTAGGGTGTAACCGACTCGGTGTTTATATTCAGTAAATTATGTAAAGAATGTATTAAATCACGTTTATATAATTATTTAAATAAACAATCATATACTTAATACGACAATGCCTCTTTAGCGACATACATATATTATTTGATAACCTCACAAAAAAAAACAATAAATTAATAAAACAATCTTCTTCAGAAAGTTTCCAAATATCTATAATGATATAAGTCGATTTTCGTGCCATATAAGACTGGATATCCAGCCAGTCTATGTAGCAAATCCCTGGAATTGCTGGTTTTATCTCGCCACCAGTGGCGCCATGTAACTTTGAAACAACCTCAATCATGGTCAAAGTTTGAATGAATGTTTTGAAAAAAGTAAGTAATATTATTACAGTATATGGCGTATTGGTAGACATAATGAAAAAATAATACAATTATGTAATTAGGTGACAAGTTATTCTCAGCAACTTTTAGAAAAAGAGTAAGTTATTATTGAAATTAGTAAATATTTTTTTAACTGGAAGAACGTATTTCGAACCCCGCAGCCTTTGGTAGGAAAATGGGTTTCGGTCGATTAGAGTAAAACGTTGGGAAAATGTTCTTCAAACAAAAGTCATAATAGCGGCGAGTCTCAAAAATTAAGAATTTTGGACCTACGGCTGATCGAAGTTTACTAGGCATCAGAATTCACTTGATTGTATTAAGTGATTCTATCCACGCTGGATTACATAGTATATACTATACATATTTACTAAGTCACCGGTAAACTTCGTAACACCTAAAATAGATTTGATTGTAGCTCTTCATAAGAGATTATGAACCCCAATCAACCCTCCAACTCCAATTCACTGAGATTCACGGTTTGATTCTCGTTTGATCGTTTTGGTTTTGGGCCTTGCCCGGACAATGCTTATCTACATATTATAGGAGTATACAAAAGTTTCCGCCGTTTACATTTAGGTGTCTCCTTTTATGAATTTCGCAAACATTGGTATTTATATTGTTGGTATTTTTCAGGGTGGCTCAAAAGTTTCTCCCCCTAAACTTTTCATCATAAAAACTAAACCAAGAAGAATTTTTGAAGTATTTAAATTTATTTACTACGCCAACAGGATAAGCATTATGTTTCTAAGAACTAATAGTGCGTATGTCTACCACTGTTTTCTAAACACTCCAAAACGCGGCGACCAAAGCTATCACACAAATTATTAAGGTTATCTGATGTGTAGTTGCTCCATTCCTTCTGTACCCTTTCAATTAACTGTTGTCGATTCTTCGGTATTGGTTATCTAAACACACTATATTGAAAACGTGCCCAAACGTGTTCGATTGGGTTCAGGTCTGGAGAGTTTCCTGGCCAATCTTCCCATACAGTTGGAAACATTGTTTTTCCTAAAGTCAAAGTTTCTTTCGCTATACTTATGCGCTCTTGCTCCATCCTGCACACGAATCGTGTCTCGTCTGGAAACTGGCTGCGGTTTTGCAAGCACTCTGCGTATATTGGTAAAGTGTTTTCCCGGTAGTAGGCACCATCAACAGTGGAATTTTGGGTGACGACATAAAGCCCTGATTTTCCACGAGAGCTTATTCCTCCTGCGACCATTATTTTGAGATCAAATTTCGGCTTTTGAAAAGGCGAAATTAAACTTGGATCGCTTGTTCGAATCCTCATATTTGGTCTGTTGGGTGTCGGATTCAAAACCATACGAGACTCGTCCGTGAAGAGTATGTTAGCTCTTTTAGCTCTTCCAATGGTACGGTTTTCACAAAATCCTTCATTTCGATTCCTTGTGCAAAAACTAAGCCTATCCCTGATATTTTTTTTCTGTTAAAAGAGGTTTTATTGGCTTCACGTAAGCGTACCATCCCTAATTCGTTGATTTCACATATCGTTGGACCGTCGCGTCGATCGCGAGACATTTTTCTGCCGTTGTTCTTGTTGGTATTTTTCAGATTGACAAATTCTTTTGGCCGCTGTCCTGGTTCCAATGCCTGGCTTATTTTCCACCATTTTTCTTATTTTAGTCTTCCTCCTTGGAGAAAGCACTCTCGGTCTACCGGTGCGCCTCGAGTCCTGTACATCACCTTCGCCCCTTTCCTTCCATAAACGTACTATCTTCTTATCGACGCCAAGTATCCTGGCTATCTCAGACACGGTTTTCCCTATCTTGTCAAGGGTCTGGATTTGAATCCTAGTTTGCATTCTCCAGCTTTTGAAAAAAATAATGATGTTCCAGGTAGACCCTTGGTCAAAAATTGCCGTAAAAATTGTAGCTTACCTTTGTTAAGCCAAGAAAAAAGGATCCTTGTCGACTGATGCAATAAAAATATGGCAGTAGTTTCCTATAGAGGTCACAAACAGTCATAAAAAGCAATTATCGTTAAAGAGGTTTTAAACCTTTATCTGGACACAGGGACAACTTCAAGTTTTTTTTTTTAATAGCTTTTAATGATAGCTATTTAATTGGTTACAATTCTCTAGTTTCTTCTGCGGTTGAACACAAAATGATTTGTATGATATTAGTAGGTTTGATTCTTCACCTCAGTTTGGGAATTTTTTCTGAGGAAGTAGGGATGGGCGTGGTATATGAGAAAAGGGTGAGACATTGTCTCCAGTAATTGGGGAGAAACTTTTGGGCCACCCTGTATATTAAATTTCACAAATTCTCGTACAGCTGTCAAACGATAGGTCCACCTGCTCTAAAATTAATTTTCTTTTGAAAATGTGTTTAATTTCGCTTTAACCAAATCTAATCTTATCTTAAAAATCCACTACTTTTTATGAAAAAAAAAATTACAGATCCACCTGCTCTAAAACTACTTTTCTTTTGAATTGAAATTCCGTATAAAACTTCTGTCGTAAAACAATCTCAGTAAACTTTAACTTAAAATTTTGCATTCAAAGTGTTATAATCTCATCGAAGTAGGTATTGAGCTTTTATTATTTTTTGAGCTTCCCCTGTAGGTTTTTCCGAATTTTCTTTTCTCGTACAACCCCTTTATTGAGACGAACAAAACAAAAAAGGAATCATAAAAATCAGTCAATCCTTTCTCGAGGTATCATCAAAAAAGCGGTTCCATACAAAATGTATGAGAATTTTTTTCATACAATTTTTTTTCGTGAATTTTACCGATGCTTTAATAGTTTTTCTGTTATGCGCGACGGAGACAAAGCCAACAAACCAAAGATGATAAAAATCGGCCCTGCCGTTCTTGAGTTATAAATGGTGTAAATAACCCGACTTTGTTTTATTCATAATAACCTATATAAATATACGGGGTTTTTTGCTCGAGCTGTCTAAATCCTTCAGACCATTAGTCTGATTTCCTTCCTCTTAAAAATAATGGAGACAGTTAGACACCTATATCAGGCACTGTTTGGAGACATCCACACCTCTCCACAGGTACTTTGCCGACTCCAAAGGTAGGTCTACAGAGGCTGCCCTACAAAGCCTCGTTTGGAAACTATGTAGAAAGATCCCTCCAATCTAGAGAGATTACTTTGTGCGCTTTTCTAGATATTGGTTATTGGAGTATACATTCCTATACAATTGCATGTATGATGATGCCTACTTATACTTCTTGGTGCATTGAGGCAGTCAAGAGATGTGCACAGGGCAGGGTCATTGCTATGATCTTGAGTAGTGAACGGTCTCCTAACTAAGCTATGTGAATTTTGTTATGAGGACGTTGGCGACACGGATGACCTGGCAATCATAGCCAGTACAAATTTCGACTCAATTGTCGCTAAACATAATGAGGTCAACATTCGGAATAGTCACTGACTAGTGTGCCAGTGAAGACCTCACTATCAATCCTTGGAAGGTTGTTCTTGTACCTTTCACGAAAGAGTAGTTAGTTCAATCTCTTTTTAAGGTACGAGTGTTAGAAACACGGATGACGTCACTGACCAATTAATTAAACTAATTGACCTTTTATGACCATTTTCTGACCTTTTAGATGGTATAAATGGTTTCTTAAAATTCCACCAATGAGATGCTAAGATCGCGGAGCCCTATACGAGGTCCGTAAAGAATATTACGCCACATGCAAGGAATATGCTGGACCGACATACGCGGAAGTTACGGCTACAACCCTCAAGCAAAGCCACCCCAGTAAATCAACCTCGGTGAAGGTAAGTGCTTCCGACTACATTTCAGGACAAACATCGAGCAACAATAACAACAATAATAACGCCTCTACCGTCAACAACAACAACATCATCAACATCTGAATATCTAACAATACCACACTCTCCACTCCAGCTACCAACACAATAATACCAAAGAAGAAAACTTCCCACGACCTAGCTTTAACAAAACAGCTCAAAAATAAAATGAAAAAAGCAAAATCAAAAAACTATACAAGGATAACGATAGAAGATGAGTCGTCTAAACACTCAGTGTCGATCTGCTCCGACTCCACGGTATCTAAATAAATTTCCTTTTTACCCGACTGTGCGACGCAAAGGAGGGTAATGTGTTTCGGAACCTATATGTTTGTTCCTTTGTGGCACCCTAGAGACCAAACGCGTTGGCCGATTTTGATGATTCTTTCTTCAATCGATTTATCTTAATCTTGCGAGTATCACTAAAGACATGACAGTAATCAAAATTCAATATGGCGGCAATTAGACGCCATATTGTGAAAATGAAAGTAGACGAACTATGTTAAGTGGGGTATCATTGAATGGGTATTTGAAAATCATCTTTAGGTTTCTTTTATCATTTTTCATTTCGAATGACTGTTTAGCATCTGTAACGATTTAAAGTTGGTTAGCAACCATTTTAACTTAAATTTTCAATACTTATAATAAAGCTGTGATAAAGTTCTTATATAATTGATGAAAAATCATAATATAATTCTCAAAAGCGAATGACAAACCCAGAATTTTTTAGTTGTAAGGACAATTGAGTGGCCAGGTCTTCGGGGGGACCAGATGGAACCCGAAGAATTGCCACAGGCTGTTTATGTAGAATTTGACGATAAAGCTATTAAAAACAATGTCCCTGGAGTAGGAGTCAGAATCGAACCATCAACGACCATTCGATGCACTTCGTGGACAGGGCAAAATATAATGAAAAATGTTTTCATTGATATTGTGCTGGGGTGTTACTGTACATAAGTTACAAGGAACAGTAGCCTAGAATTCTGTTAAGTAATATTCAATTATACCATTGAGTAGTTTCATGATCGATACACACATAAAACAATTCACACATAATAAATTCTAATGCGGAATATTGCGACTTTAACAGTCGGGAACCATTAAATATTCTAGACCGGATCAAATTTTCCCAATAATGGGTCCCGACTGTTAAAGTCGCAATGTTCCGCATTAGAATTTATTATTTTGTTTTATGTGTGTATCGATCATGACAGGACAGGACATGACTGGACAGTCCACTGCCAAAAGATCGCGACCAAAGTAGACAAAATCGCCAATCTGATCCTATCCATCTCCGCCCGAGAAAATGGAGCCCCTCTCAACTCCATGGTCCATATAACTAAAACACCAATTACGCCTATACAGGCAAGCGCAACATCTCCAAGACTCAAACCGCCATCAATAAAGGGCTAAGTAAGGAGCGCTTTCGGAGCTCTCCGAATCACCCCAGATCGGGTCCTCTGGGTTGAAGCCGGCATAGAAGACCTACAAGGCTAGAAATCAGCATGACAAAGCTAGTGGCCAAAAATTGGCTCGACTGGAGACGTCCCTATCACACTTCAATCTTGGATCTACTGGATACCTTCCCCCGGCCCCGGATTATATCAGCTCTTAAGACGGCCACTAGGCTAATGCTGGTGTTAAGTTTTGCATCCCCTCCCCCACGCTACTCTCCAAAGTCTAGGACTGCTTGCCTTTTCGCCAGATTTGTACGCCTTCCTCCGAAATCATACACCACGCGAGCGGAACATCAACAGCTTCACCGGGACAAACTAGCACCCTCCTAATGAAAGGCCACATCCTAACGAGGTTTCCACAACGTACATAGATGTGTAGAATGCCAGAAGCCGCTAACAATATAGCACGTTCTTTCCAACTGTCATGTCGTGCCACGGCCAGAATCTATGGCGGCAACCCTCCACCTCTGACAACATTATTTGACCCCGCTCACCCCACCGAGCTCCTCTTTCTTTTCACCCCGGCTGTACGAATCTTTGAAGATGAAACTAACTGGAACGGAACACACGAAACATTTTTGAGGCAATTTCTTAAAATGTGTCAGTGCAAACTAATACTGAAACAAGAAGCCATAGGAGCAGTAAAAAGAAAATTTTCGGTAGGGGCAGTAGGAAATGTAATCATTAAGTAATAAAAAATTATATGAAATAATATAGTAATAAAACTAGTTTATTATAATAGCATTCTTGATAATATAATAAGCAACTTTTCGCGTTTGTATAAAATTTTTTCAGACGTGAAAATTTTCCATTGCCCCCAAAAATTTCTGCGTAGGTTGAACTACGGAACTGATCCAACCTACAAACAAATAAAATGGCAGCCAAAAAACTATAAGAAATACTTTATTTTGTAACTGAAATCAAAAGCCCCGCTCCCCTATTAACGTTATATTCCAGATGGTATACATACCTTACACAACTTCTCCCATACTCCTCACCACATTACTAATTTCGGATATTTCGATCCAACCTCACCTATCCCGTCCTTTTAAGTCAAATGAAGATTCTTGTACTTTTTATTGAATTTCACATATGTATATACCTAATTAGCTATCGTTTTGTATATCTACATCTATCTATATAAATAAAAATGAATCGCCAAATGTGTTGCTAAGCGCAAAACTCGAGAACGGCTCGACCAACTCAGCTAATTTTTTTTTTCATATTTTCCTTAAGGCACAAGGAAGGTTCTTATGGAGAGAAAAAACATAAAAATTTCCCGGAAAATAGTAAAAACAACACTTTTATTTTCCCGCCAAAATCACAGAGAAAATTAAAACAACTGTGCAAAAAATTTAAGTCAAAGTAACACTTTCCATGCAAAAAAGGTATGTCAAAGTTTACTGAGATGATTTTACGACAGAAGTTTTACACGGAATTTCAATTCAAGAGAGTAGTTTTAAAGTATGTGGACCCATAATTTAAAATTGATTTTCATAAAATATAGTGGATTTTGAGGTAAGATTTGGTGAAAGCGAAATTTTGCAAACAATTACATTGATCAGTCATTGGTTTTTAGCGATACTCGATTAGTTTTGATTTGATACACGAGGATTTCAAGATTGTAAAATTCTCAGTGAAGAATAACAAGGTAATTTCGATAGATTTCGTTGGTCCTCTAATTTCAACATTTTTAAAGGTATATAAAAGCTTTTTAACCAAAAATTAAACCGACAAAAAAGGAACTGAAAAATGAAAAATAAAATAAACCCTTTTAGTCTGAATAACTGAGCACCTAAACTAATGTAAGTAACTAATTTTTAGTCGGCGCCAAACAAACACAAAATTTTTCCTTTGGCGCCAACTCAAAATTAGTTGCTTACATTAGTTTAGGGCTCAGTTATTCAGACTAAAAAGTTACTTTATTTTTCGCTTTTCAGTTTTTTTTGTTAAAAAGCTTTTATTTCTCACTTTTCAGTTTCTTTGTTCGTCGGTTTTTTTAGGAGTAGAATTTTGTTTTCAAATTTATTTTAATGGGACCAACTTAGAGGTATACCTTATATGTAATAAAAAAAGAGTCATCAAAAACTGACTGCACTTAGCCCGCGGATCGCGCGCGAAAGCCGCGACGGTCGCGAACATTAAGAGTGAAGCCGTTTCGCATATTCTTCGCGGGCTCGCGTTTTGTTCCCCGATTTTGGAACAACAGTCAGTATGTTCCATACGTAAAAATGGACCGGTTGGCAAACTTTTACAAGATGCATCATTGATAATATGGGATGAATGTATCATGAGTAATAGAGCTCATGTTGAAGTAGTAAATCGAACGCTCCAAGACCTCAGAAACTCAGGTCCTGTCATGGGTGGTGCTACTTTTGTGTTTGCGGGAGATTTTCGGCAAACACTGCCTGTAAAAACAAAAGGAACACGCGCCGATGTCATCAGAGCATGCTTAAAACCATCTCCCATATGGAATTCTGTTAAAACTCTCAATTTACGAACAAATATAAGAGTCCATTTGAGCAAAAACTACAACAACGACTTTTCGCAACGACTACTCAAACTTGGAGAAGGAAAAATTATCTCTCCTAACACTAACAGTATTGCGCTGAAATTGAACTTGACAATAGATTGGGCCACTATTCAAATTCATTACTTATAACCTATCCTTTAAAATTTTATTGAAAAATTTATTTATTACCTGCAATGTGTTGACACTCTTGCGCCATATTTCACTTCAAACCAAATACTAAGTTGTAACTTACTGGGGTCAAGATCAGCATCATAAGTTCCAATTAATTCATAATATTGAGATACTATCAGTACTTACTGACCAAACAAATTAACTCCATGTACATGTCTGAGGACTCTTGAATTTCTTCTATAAATGGTACCATTTGCACCCTTTATTAAATAAGAACGTGGGGTGGAAGTAGGGTTGCCAACATTTCTTCAGCGAAATATAGTATTTTTCAGACTAAGCTATAAAAAAATATAGTACACTTCAAAACAAAATAGTATTTTATTGAAAACGCAAAAAATAGATGTAAATACATATATATATATATATTTGTTACTTATTTATTTTTATAAAAACTATATTTATTTGCACTTCTTGCATTTTTTAACAATTTTTTGTCCAAACTAAAAACGTCATATGCTTTATAACATTGAATTTTTAAATTAATGTAAATCAAAAGTTCATTTTTTATTAATGAGATACTACATCTGTTTCTTTCTTCGCGCCACTTCGAATTCATAACCGAAAATATCCTTTCTGTGAATGCCGAAGTGGCGGGAATAGAGAGCAGGAATGAAATTACTTTAAATAAATTTGGTAAGTTATTTTCAGTATTTTTTAAAATATGCTGCCATTTTTGGCCTGTGGTTTTGTCAATAAACTCACTACAATCTTTTACTTTTGCAAAGATTTCATTTATTATTGTTATTTCAGAGTAAAGTTCATCCATTTCGATACTCAATTTTTCTTTTAAATTTAGAACTTCTAATATTGTCTCATAGTCATTAAATGAAATCTCCTGTTTTAAATTAAATTTTTGGATTTTGCATAACCAATTGCTTTCATCATGCATCCTTTCGAGCCAGGACGGGCTTTTTCCTGTTTCGCTCGCTACAAATATCTAATTGGAAATAATTACCAAAATCCCAAAACAAAATTAAAGCAGACCAATCAAACATTCGTTTGACCTTGTGAATTTCACATTGACAAGTTCGGAACGCAGTAAGATAGATACGTTCGGATACGCTGCACGCTATTGCATCAGTCAAAAGTTAATGAAAAGGCTCGTTCATAAATTTTTAAAATGAAAGATTTGTTTGTTAGATTTCGGTGTTGAAAATATAGTATTTTTGCGTACTATGTATTTCTTCAACAGTATATAGTACGCAGACCCGAAATACAGTACAATACTATATATTATAGTACGGTTGGTAACCCTAGGTGGAAGCGTTTTCTACAATTATAGCACGTTCCCATTTTCCTTTATTACTATACCAAACTTCTTCCCCTTTTTTAAAATCGAGCTTTTGTTTGGCATTTTTATCGTAGTATAGTCGATTGTTTTCTCTCTTTTTTGCTAGGACATTTCCAAATTTTTCATAACACTCATTTCGAAATAACGTTAATTTCGCAGGTAACAAAGACCTTGTTTTTCTTCCAAATAGTAACTCAACTGGTGCGAGCAAGCTATCTTTAACTGGTGTATTCCGGTATTCCAATAATATTTTCCATAGCTACAGGGAATGCTCGCACACGTGTGTGACCCTCAGAGAGATAAACTGTGGGGAAAAATGACATGATTGCGCTCACGCAATCATGGCGTACTGTCATAACCACACACGAGCGCGCAATCGTTTCTAAACCAACAGGAAAAATGATTGCTCGCACGCAACTCCCATCGTGTATGGTTAATTCCCTACAGCTTTCCTTTGCGACGACAGATTTGAATTTTGAATTGTGTAGTTATGGCAGATTTGAGAATTTTGCCAAAGGACTTCCTGGTGAATTTCATAGAAATTTATAGAAAACATGTGGCTTTGTGGGAGGTAAAAAGTCCGGAATATAAAAACAAGAATTTAAAAATAAAATTTTATAAAACGCACGACAGTACAGCCAGCAAGGAAACTGTGTCAAAAAAAATACACTATTTGCGTGGGTCCTTCAGAAAGGAACTAAAAAAATGATGAAATCGAATCGTAGGGGTGCTGGTGCCGATGAAGCTTTCGTGTCATCGTTGTGGTATTATAGTTTATTGGAATTTACAGCAGATCAGGAAAAACCAGCAGACAGCATCGACAACTTGGATGATCAAGAGGATATCTTCGCTACTGCAGATGTGGATTTAGAAATCGATTATAGCACCAATACCGCAGAAGTAGATGAGATTAATGAAACACAGGTAATTGAACCAATTTCGTTTAAAATACTTTTATTTTATATTGAAAAGCAGGTACAAAAGAGAATTATGCTTTACCACTCCTTATCATAGAATCCTGCCATGGTACTTGCCCATTATTTAAAAAATAATTCGCATATAATTCACGATTTCCTATACTTTCATGGTTATAATTCCTGCTCATTTGAAGTGGTACAAAATTGTAAGGAATTTCTTTCCTCCAAGACCCATTTTCATGAATTTCCCGAGTTCTCGGATCCTCAGAATCGAAAGTATGTGGTGTAACATAATTTGAATTATTTCGTTTCAAAAAATTATGCAATACACATATAGCTGCAACAACGATCTTTATGTTGGTGACAGAAATGTTAATAGCAGTATGTAGAATTCTAAACTTCGTTGATATAAGACCAAATGTATTTTCCACTACATTGCGCGCTCGTGATAAACGATAGTTAAAAATTCTTCTCTCGTAATTCAAGGTGGCTAGCGCGAATGGTTTCAAAATATTTTTTTTTAAAGGAAAAGCTTCATCTCCTATTATAACGAAGTTTAGATTTTCGTTCGTTTCAACATTTTCCGGGAATTTTATTGTGCCATCCTCCATTTGCTCACTCAATGAAGAAAATTCATATACACCACCATCCGAATTTCTGCCATTTTTGCCGACGTCTATGTAAATGAACTCGTAATTAACATTTACAAGGGCAAGAAGAACAATACTATAAAAATTGTTATAGTTGTAATATGAGGCCCCACTTTTAGCCGGTTCTGTGATTGATATGTGTTTCCCGTCCAATGCACCGCCACAATTAGGCATATTCCACTGCTCCTGAAATCCTTCAGCTACAGTCTGCCATTCTGCCTTTGATTTCGGAAACTGCAAATAAAACCAAATGTTTTACGATTATTTCAAGGCTCTCCGAAAAAATGTTCAAGCACAATCTGAAACTCCGAAACCACCGAAAAGGAAGAAAGTAGTTAGTGGTCAAGAAGATTTTTCCAATACTTGCACTTGTTGCATACCTCTAAAATTTAACCAAATTTCTGTAAACTATTAGATAAGATTTACAACTGTACCTATCCCTTTTTCCTTGAAATAATAATTGCAGGAAATTCCCAATTATCCTCAACCTCCAACTACCCTCATTCCCAGAACGTCATACTATCTTCATAAAATTACCCTTTTTCCGGGAACTTAACAAATCCATGCAACTCGTTTCCCTTCCAATAAAAATGTATAAATAGCTAAGATAATTTTGTTAAAGTTTAGTTTTAGTTCAGAATCCTAACTGTAAAGATTAATTTCTGTGAATATTAAAGAAAATAGTATTTAGGCAACAGTTTGTTTTATTTCAGATTTAGTCCAATTCAAAAGAACTCCAACACACTGAAGCGTTAAAAGAAAATTCAACAAAACCTGCAGAACCAATGGATGAGTATGGGCACTTAGGAAGCTACATTGCAAGAAAACTTAAAAAAATACAAAGTGAAGAGCAACGAGATCTGGCAGAAGGTCTTGTGATGCAAGTTATGCAGAAAGCAACCTTGGGGAAACTTTCAGCGAACACAATTTTGCGAGAAGCTCTTGTAACATCAACGGCAGCACAGTCAAGTTATCCAGATTCCTCCGAAGAAAGTGGTGGAGTTTTATAATTCTTTTTTTGGGGTTAACTTTACAATATACAAATTTCTCCGATTTGGATGAAATTTTGCAAGGACCTTCCGCAAAATTCTTCCAGATTCTTCCGTTTTACACCATCCGGAAGGTGCCTGCAAAATTTCATCCAAATTGGAGAAATTTGTGTATATTCTTCACTTGTTCTTTTTTTTGAATTAAATTTAAATGTTGTCGAATGAAATAAAAATAAATGTTCTTGAATAAAATAAAAACAAATTAACAAAATACAAACCTTTAGATATTCTCCTTTAAGAACTTGGAAAATTGCTCGACAGGTTTCTGGAATTATCTTTCCCAGCGCCTGTGGGGAAATTGCTGTCGAAAATTTGAGACACTCATATGTTCTGCCTGTTGCCAAAAATCTCAGCGTTGCAATAAGCCTCTCTTGTGATGGAATACTTTGCCTCATAACTGTATCCTGTTTTTCAATATACGGTTTTACTTTGGATAGTAATATCCCAAAGGTTGTCCATTCTTAAATAATTGTACAAATCGTGGGGACTACTGTCGCTCAATTTCCTTAAGGAGCCGCATGTCACTAAATTCATTTCTTAATTTTAACCACTTCTTTTGCCGGAATCTCCTATTCTTCTTTTTAGTCATTTTCACACTGGCTAAATACATAAGAGCACACACAATTGCTATTTTTCGCCTGTTTGTCATACCGTATTACAATATGTAATTATATTCCTCAATAAATAAAACGCCGAATTTCAGTGCCAAACGTTACAAGAGTGTCGTCTGGAACGTTGAAATTTTTAAGAGGACAACAAGCCACTCCAGAATACACAAATTTATATGAAAATGTCAATTTCACGAGAAAGCTGTGAAATATACACTCTTTAGCCCCGTTTACACTGGCGAGTTTACAAGCTACAAGCCGGCGAGTGCATTTTGTTCTTGTTTAAAAGCAGCTTTAGAGCGAGTGCGTCGTGTACACTAGGCGAGTGCGTGTAAAAAAGCCGCCTTTTAGCTTGTAAACTCGCCAGTGTAAACGGGGCTTTTCCGTTCGGAAAGAGTGTATCGTGTGTTGCGAACGAGCTTTTTAGAACGCGCCACGCAATCCCACGAGTTTTCCGGGAAGAAAGATGCACAAGATTGCTCGCACGCAACTCCCATCGTGTATGGCTAGCTATTGAAATGGCTAAGAAAGTAAATTTCACGTGTAGCTTATTCAGACGTATGTATGTAGACCGATCGTACTACAAACCCCAGTTCCGCTCTGGGCGTTGTTGTTCATCCCTCAATTTTTTTCGTATGTTTAATGTAAGCCATAATATTTACATAGACCGAGTGATGCTCAAACCCGTGCAACTCGACCTTGCGCAAAAGACGCCCTCTCCAAACAATCACAGCACCGCCAAAACTCTGAATGAAAGATGTTCATCAGGTGTGCACAGCGCTGGGCCTTATTTGGGTAGGGCATCTCAGTCGCGAGGAAGAGTTCCCCAAGTGGGGAGCAAGATACTGGATCTTTATTTTTAATTTCCAGTTGTTTTTTTTTTAGTTTTGTAAGACACAACATTTTTAAACAACTCGGACTCAAAGAGTATTCAGATTTCGTTTCGAGACGAAGAACTTACACCTGTGCGGTTTGGAAATTTGCAGTTGGTGTTTAGTATAATCATCATAATAATGAGCGCGGATGTTTCCGACTTGTCGTATCCGCAAAAAGCAAGCGTCCTTTATTGATTCCCTGACCATGACCTACAATCCAGCGAGTGTTTAATATTTGGATGGTAAGGCATAGCCGCACGTTTCGTGCACACAGGACATCGGCAGTGGTATAGGCACGTTACACTGTATCACGTGAAATTGATTTGAGTGCGGTGAAGTGAATGTGAGCAATGTGATGATTTAGCCACGTATTTGTTATCCCAGGCTGCGAGAGTGCTCAGCACTCGTAATCCGCCCGACTCCCCCTTTTGCCGGTGAAGCTCGCATAGACCCTGTTAAATTTAATGTAGCAAAATTGATAACTTCATTTGAGTGAGTACCAACCGAGATGGTATCTATACATACATGTAGTTGTCACAATTTGCACGACTTTGTTCAAAAAGCATTGTAGATTTTAACTACATACATCACAAATTTAACATAGTCCTAGATTTTTGTACACCTGCAGTGGATTAGGGGAAGAGAATAAATGCAGATAAAAGAGCTCTTTTTTGTTCCCACCTGTTGAACGATATGCTGTGCCGCAATCCTGAAGTGGAAGGGGAATTTACTTTGGGTAATAAATCGACTTCAAGTTGTGCAGTGCAGAGGAATTATTTCTTACTCTTAATATTAATCATATCTTGGCCAAATAAACCAATAACTTTCGAGCAATTAAAGCCGCAATTACTGAAAGATTTAAAAAAATTTGTATTCCAGTTTTGTGCGGTTATCCTTTTCCTCGTCATGTACCGACATCAGAATTAGATTACATGTGGCGCACGTGTACTTGCAACTAAAATTAAAAATTGTGCAAACATTACGCAAACTTCGTTAAGTGTTTATGTAAATACAGTTTCAGGGAATATTTTGTTACAAGTAATATTTCTGAATTATAGATAATGTAAGTGAACCATATACCCAAGACTTGAAAATTGGAAATGAAACTTACCTGCAGTTTGGAAAGAAATCTATGTATATATAATTGTTATTAATGAAAGTCTGTTTACAATTAGACAGAGATAAGTTTTAATTTTATATAATATAGAACTTTTTTTGTGTGGAAGATTGGTTTCATGCAGAAATTAAACTATGTAAGTTTAAGCAACAGCCCACTGCTCGATTAGGTTTAATTAAACACTATTTCACAGCGATAATGGGTGGTTAAAAGTCAGTTAAGGTTTCTTTGATAGGCGACGAATGCCAAAGCAAATAGATAAACAATGAGATTCAGAACGATTTGACACTGGAAAATAATATTTAAATGATAAAAACAATTTTCGTAATTCTAAAAATTAAACTAACCCCCACGCACGTATCGAAAGAATATTATACCATTTGTAACTTTTTAGTTAAAAAATATGTAAATTAAACAGTAACACTTTTCAGCAAATTAAGCAACATAAATAAATTAAAATTAAATTGAAATGGATATTAAATTAACACAACACGACCTGACCTTTTTTCGCCGATTCGTCTAATAAAGACAGACACACATTGCAAATTTCTGACAAGTTGTTATAAAAAATAGCAACATCCTGTCCTGCCTTTCAAAGGTACCTAACCTAAGCACAAAATTCCGGGGCATAGTAGTGGGTAATGCTGCGTTCTAATCAATCAATTCAAAAAATCCAGGATTTTGACACATTAGCTGTGTTTTTTTCACATTTGTTCCGGTTCTAGATCTAACAGTAAGTTTTGCATTGAATTGAAATTGATGAGTAGTTATACATATCAAAAAATTTTGGCTTGGCAAAAATAAAATCAAGTTGCCTGGATTTTATACCCATTTTACGTCAAATAGCAACCCAAAAATTTATCTGGTTAAGGGTTTGAAGGTTGTATGCGTAAATATCATGGCTAATTTGATGCGCTTTCGCAAATTTTAAAATCTTTATATGCGTGACAGTCTTTAAAATTTCAATTCAATGCAAAACTTACTGTTAGACCTAGAACCGGAACAAATGTGAAAAAAACACAGCTATTATTTCAATTTAAGAACGCTAAAACCTACTTTAATCCTATTTTAGTTGCAAAGAGTTTATAGCGAATTTATGAATAATGCATTTAAAACGCCCATTATCTAGTCTTAAAGAGGGTTTTAAGAAAGGCCACATGACAGGGAAGCTTTTTCTCAAAAAAAGTTTCGATCTTCCCATACAAAAAATCGGCAGAATGAAGGGTTAGGGTCAAATTTTGAGCTTTGAAATTGCAATTTTTGAAATTTGACGGGGTCTCCCCCGCTTGTTTGTTGACGGATTGGGTCGTGGGTAGTATCGTTGGAAAGGTTGAAGGCTCAGCTCTAATGCATTCAACCAGTATTCTAGAATATCTGTGAAATAACTTATGAAGCACCGAAGGACCGATTTTAAGGGGGGGGGGGGGGGGGGGTGTCCGAACAAACGTTGATCAGGAGATCATTTAGAATCGATTAGCATACCCCTGTTCAGACCTTAGCAAAACACCCTGTATAAGTAAAAGCTTGGGGCGCTCATGTTTGAATGTTTAAGATACATATAATAACTTAACTTATTTATGAAACTGTATTTATCTAGTACTGTGATTAAATTTTATTGTGTTTGTGACTTTATTATTGTTTTTAAAAAAAGGAATTTACAAATTTATTCACAGAAAAATCATTCCATTTAAAAAACATTATTAATACGCAATTATTCTCTTGTTCTTTGTAGTTTATATAATATTCCGATGTTTTAATAAATAATGAATATGGAACTTATTTAATAAAATATTTTTAATAGGTATATCAAATTATGTATATCTTAAGTCATTTATGTATGATACTGTCTAATCTGTAATTCTGAAGAACGCTTGTATACTCGTACAAGATAAATACAGTTTTATAAATAAGTTAAGTTATTTATATCTTAAATATTCAAACCTGACCCCCCAGGCTTTTACTTATCGTCATATACAGGTGGCTAAAAAAAATTTATTTTATACTTTTTAATTCATATGATACAAGGTTGGTTTTTAAATAAAAAAAAATTTTTATTTAATATAATTTTATATATTTTGTCTATTATATTTCAATAATTTAATTATTATTATTTTTTAGTCTATTTATTTCAAGTCTTCATTCGCTAGTTTATCGTGATGCTTCTTTTTTCTTTCTCCAAACGTCTCTTCGGTTGGACTGAAGTTTCGTTCATCCTTCCACAACTAAGTATGCATATGGCTCTTCAATATTCTTTGTCCACACGCATGAGGGATAAGTACCCCTAAAACGCACGCATTTGCGGTTGTAAAGTCGCTTATTATCCACTAGTGCTTTCGACGATCAAACAAACACGTGAAAATAAAACACGGACCTTTGCACAAGTGTTCTGACCTTAAATATCATAAATTGTATTACTGTGTAAAGCTTTCGTCACGAAAAAATCGTTATTGCTTTCTAAGTATTCAGGACAAAAATTTGTGTTTTCAATAATTTCCAGGTAATAAGCAAAATCTTTTGAAATATGCACACATAATCCTTCTCACTACTTGTTTACAATCCAGTCAAGTCTCCTATAAAGCGATTATTTTTACCGCGTTATATGAATTCGTTACAAGCCTTAGTCCTCTGACAAGCCTCGACCGGATAATTTTCAAATCGTGAATCGCCCTCATTCTTAGTGTCTGAAATCAACTATTTATCATTGTGAATAAAAAAAAACTGAAATGGCCAAAAGTGAGAATGTGCTTATACCGGGCAGTGATCTGAGCAGTAGTGACAATGAAAATATTCCTTTTGATATAATGGAACGGGCAAAAACACTGTAAATAATTTACTGCCAGATAAATGAAGACCAAAATATGAGGCAGCTTCAGATAAATTTTAATGAGTGCAAGGGCCTTCCAAAATATAAAAACAATAAACGAGACTGTAGTCCTTGCGTATTTTAAATTTCAAAGAATTTTTGTTCTTTTGCTTTTTTCAGTTGTTGGGGCTCTGCTCTTTGAGTTGGGTTTTTTTTCAGTGGGGGGAGGGGCTTTGCTCCACACCCCCCGTTTCTTTTCTTCGGTTGCGGGAGGCTCCGTCCCCACACCCTCCGATTCTTTTCTTCAGTTGTGGGGGGCTCTGCCCCAACCTCCCCCTCCCCACAAATCGCATGCCACACTTGTCTGGAAAAATAGAATGTGCAACTCGGGCGGTGCGTAGCCGATTGCTTCTGGCAGCTATTGCTATGCAGCTATTGCTGTCAGCGTCAGGAATCTTATAATATTGTATGCATATACATATTTGGAATTGGCTATTTATTAGCTTTCATTTGATTCCTATATTGTTGTAATAAAAAAAATTTTTTTTTTATTCCCCCTCATTTTTTTTTTCGGATCCCATATTTAAATATTATACCCTATGTCACTGCTCCAATTGAGACGAATCTAATGACACCTCAGTCTTCAAAAACGGTCAAGCCGTTTAGGCTACAGGAGGTCACAATGAAACGGACATATGCATGTACCTACATACATACGCGCGAAAAACATTACCCTCGTTCTGGGTCAGTCGGGTAAAAACTCGTATTAATAAAATAAAAATAATCATTCAATATCCGATACTGACATACCGTAGCTGGCTTTATTTACACCAGGTAGGCGGGTTTCCACGACTCATGTGCTATACATGGCTATACATTATTATTTTTAAATTTTAAGGTCAGCGAATACAAGTTCTCACAATACAAATGATATGTTATTAAATCGTTCTAACTTTGACCTCTAAGTTAGAGAAAAAATGTTTAGAGAATCTCAACATTGCTCTAAATTTAGATTGAACTAGTACATTTATTTAGTAAAGTTCACCGATTTACCGTTAGTTAGCACCACTGTCACATTTTCCTCGAACTTAGATTTGTCAAAGTGACTTAGATTAATTTTTGTTACAAAATCGCCAATTACTCTCAATTTAGAATTTGGACTTTACATTCTAACTCTAAATCGTGAGTGAATCCCGGGGCTGGATTCTTCAACCTGAAATTATTTTATTTTCAATGAATTTGATTGTTATTTTCTCACTAGTCACTGGTAGGTAATATCCATCCCACAATTTTGAGCACTTCACTTCAAAGGTTTCCAAAACCCCGATTCAAATAATATGTATGTACCTGAGTCTATAGCTATATGTATGTTCAAGTTCAGTTGACCTGTAGATGAAGATAGCATAAATCGCATTTCCTCTAAATGGGTCATATTCAAGTCAAAAATTCAATTTGCGCTTGTTAGTGAACAAGTTGTTGTATTCTGTAACAGTAATCAAATGTTACTAGCAAATCGATCGAATGCTCGTTATAAATTGAAATATGATCATATTATAACGAGATGTTCATATTAAAATGAGTATTAAATAATTTTGAGAAATCTTACAATTTCGGCCTTATTAGCTAGTTGCAAATGAAATTGTCGATAGCATTCAATAATTGTCACAAAAGCATCCTCCTTAGCATATTATAAATATTGCCCGACATTTGAAAGAATCAAAAGAATAACACGTAAACAGAAAAGTACACAAATATTTTTATAATACCTAAGTCTACATATTTGTGACTGCTACGCAAACAGCTAAATAAAGTTTTATTGCTGAATAAATTGGTCTTATCAAGAGGCGTTGCGACATCATGCTTTTATCTTATTGACAAAAAAAAGGCTCATAAACCATTAAGACTTACTTGTTGACAACTGCTTGTACATTTTTTACGAAAAAAATTTTTTATGTTCTGAAATAGCTTCACAAGTGGCACTTCACGGTGATTGCTCAAAGAACTTACCGTTTTAGCAGAACGGCAAAAATATATTAACGCGCTCATGGCAAATATATCGCCAGGTGAATTTTCACCTGATCCTTGCAAGCTTTATTGCATAATTTTGTTAGTTCAACTACTAATGACTGATAAGCGATAACTGTCTTAAAACGAGAAATGTTAACAGTTCCGCATGTTGATAAATGAACTTAAATATTACATACTTCAAACTTCAAAAAAAAACCTTGGTTCTAAGTAGCTCATGCAGACTATCGTATGAGTTGAAGAATTAATCTTATTATTTAGTTTTTTTATACAGCCTATCGATTATCTTTTAATCTCACATTACCTTTAAATCTTATAATAGCATTATTATTTCACAAAAATTATCTACATTATCGAAAGAAATTTTAGTTATTTTTAAATTCAGCTGTAGTTAGTATAAGAACGACAAAGATATATTATTATAATATATACATATAATAGACATACATAGATATAAATTAGAAGTAAGGTATTGTTACACCGAGCGGCTGGCGGACGAATTGCACGTTTGCCTTCGCTACGATTCTTAGGATATGAGGACAGACTTACACTAAGAGGATGTGAAGGCTCATCTGCCGAGGCAGACGAGCACCCAAAAAAATGTGGTAGTCGTTTCGATCAGGGTCACTGACCAGATCTCTTCAGTGTGGCTGAAGACCAGTGCCCCTGCCACAGACGCCACGTTTGTGCGGACCGAACGCCGGTCCCCATATGCACTTGATTCAATCTTCAAGTGTGAATCGTAACGAAGGAAAATTTGCAACAGTATGTTCAGTACAAATAAGATCCATCCATCAAATAATAATTTATATTTTGCGGAATGGACGAGGATATCCAGAGCCGAATTAGCCTGTGGTGGAACCGAACCGTCTTTCTGCAACTAAAACGAAAAAAAATACAGCCCGTGAGTGTGTGAATAACTCAAATTAAAATAAATGGCATGGTGCTTAAATAAATTCAATGTCCACTAAATTTCCGTTAGTGGCTAAAATAAAACTCCCGTGAGCCTGGTCATCATCAAGGGATACACGCGCAAGATGATGCGACAAACCGCGTTATTCAAAACACACACCAAAGTTACTAAAGAGGCGGAGAGGATCGGCATCTCCTTACATTCGACGAGGATGGACATTACAAGAAGTAACCTACCCCTGCACGGTGAGGAGGATCGCCATCCTCAAGGGCTCTCTCCTAACCTAGGCTGCCCGACATCATGCTCGATTTATCACATAACTAGCTGTCCCGGTGAACTTCGTACCACCTCTTCATAAGAGATTATGAATCCCAATCAACCTTCCAACTCCAACTCCAATGCATTGAGATCGGCAATATTGGCCGCACTGTGTACGGTTTCAGTTTCGTTTGGTGATTAAATGACTTGGGCTTGCCCGGGCAATATGTGCTTATCTTTTAGGAGTATGCAAAAGTTCCCGCCGTTCATATTTAGCTGTCTTCTTTTATGAGTTTCGCAAGCATTGGTATTTATACTGTTGGTATTTTTTTTGTTTTATTATAACATTTGGCAATAATATTCTGTGAATTTTTTTTGGTGTTGCGAAAGTTGCATGTCTCTTTATACCGTTGAAAATATTGAAATTCGAGCCAGAAAAGCGACATTTGCGAGAAGTTTTGTTTCCGCTTTAATATTAAAAAAAAAAGTGCCATGGCTTCTCGATGGCACACTAGACATAAATATGTCTTATATAATAAATGAAACGAAAGATTCAAATGGTTTTATGTATTTTTTCGATATGTTATATACACTATATACATACAAAGATACATAGATTCATACGTATATACATACATTCAAACTTATACATACATGCATACAAACACATACATACACATACATACAAACACATGCATACACATATATACATACCCTCCCGCCCTCCACTACATACCTACACTAGATCCCAGCCCCCAAACTCAGTAATGAGTCATGGTAACGATTTTCGTGACGTACATTCTTTCAAATAGACCCCAGGGATAAGACATATTCATGTCAAAACTGCTGCGGATACTCATAGAATACTTGTGGACGCTTATGATGAATTTGCTCCTTCGGAACGAATATGTAGAGAATGGTTTCAATGGTTTAAAACTGGGGATTTCAACCTTGTAGATCATACGCGATCCAGAAGGAAAAAATAATTCGAAGATGCCGATATGAACAACCTTAAACATCGCTGCCATTATTTAACTGTTCTGAAATACTCCTTGTTATGAATGAAAATAAATCCTTTTGTCCAACATTCATTGCTCTTCTAGCATTAAGAAGCTCGTCATCGGATTTTCGATTACTTTTCCCTTTATCGTTTGTAATAATGCTTCTTTACCTTACCTATTGACCTTGGGTTTCCAAAATTTTGAAAGTCGATTGGAGGTCCATTTACTTACTATATCAATTTAATTGGACTTTCTCGAAATTCTAATAATGATACCTACAGGTTCGAATATGTTTTTTGAAGTTTGCACGGTTCTTTTCGCAAGACTATTCGACTTTGGATACATGGGGCAATTTCTTGTTAGTATGATCTCATTTTTTTTGTTAATATAATATTTGTTATTATAATAAATTGATATGAATAAAAGGGGACGTTATCAATCAGCAACAAGTTTTTTAGGAATACTGTGTGTTGCAAGGACCGGACCGAGGTTTCATTTGTTTATTTGCGATTTTGAGAGTTTCAAGATATTTGGAAAAATCTATTCGATAACGACAAGGTAGCTTTTCCCAGCAATTTCCATAATCCCCATTCCTAATCTATAGGCTATTGATTATGTCATTTCAAAAGGAACTAAGACGTTCAAGGGTTTTTATTGCACGAATCGTTCAATTGGTTATTAAGGATGAAAAAGCCGCGGAGTGCTATTAAATTAGAGGGTGCAAATTAGAGATAGGGGTGGAAATGCAACCCTTACGGTTTTTTGAGTATAGCTCGAAAACGAAGCAAAATTTTGGATTTTTCTATATGGCAAATATTATAGACAATAAGATTTTATATCGAAATAGCTTATTTAAAAAATTAAAAAAAAAATTTTAGCTCAAAATATATTAAAAAGACTTTAACAAAAAAATGCAAAAAATTCAATTTCTTCTTTTTTTTTACTTTTATGCAAATAACTTTTTTCTGAGCAGAGATAGGTATAGGAATTGCTTCATATAAAAAAAAAGTAGACAAAATTTCCTTTAAAATGGTAGGTTTTAAAGGTTTTTTGGTTTCAAATTGACTGATATATTGTTGGTTGAACACAGCCATTCCTTTCGCTTTTTATCGCTTTTATGTTGATATTATGTTTTACTTCTCATATTTTCAACAAAATTATTATTTTACTTAATAAACAGATATTTTAAGTTAATTTTTTAATAATAAATAAGTATTTAAACAATGGTAATTAATTATACTAGAATATTGAATTTTTTAAATACTTCTTATACATTGTTTAAATACTTATTTATTATTAAAAAATTAACTTAAAATATCTTTTTATTAAGTAAAATAATAATTTTGTTGAAAATATGAGAAGTAAAACATTATATCAACCTAAAAGCGATAAAAAGCGAAAGGAATGACTGTGTTCAACCAACAATATATCGGTCAATTTTAAACCAAAACACTTTTACAACCTACCATTTTAAAGGAAATTTTGTCTACTTTCTTTTATATGAAGCAATTCCTATACCTATCTCTGCTCAGAAAAAAGTTATTTGCATAAAAGTAAAAAAAAAGAAGAAATTGAATTTTTTACATTTTTTTGTTAAAGTCTTTTTAATATATTTTGAGCTAAAATTTTTTTTTTAATTTTTTAAATAAGCTATTTCGATATAAAATCTTATTCTCTATAATATTTGCCATATAGAAAAATCCAAAATTTTGCTTCGTTTTCGAGCTATACTCAAAAAACCGTAAGGGTTGCATTTCCACCCCTATCTCTAATTTGCACCCTCTAATTTAATAGCACTCCGCGGCTTTTTCATCCTTAATAACCAATTGAACGATTCGTGCAATAAAAACCCTTGAACGTCTTAGTTCCTTTTGACCCTTCTTTTTAGGACATAATCAATAGCCTACTATGTATATACATATATATAAAACAAAGTCGGATTAGTTAGACCATTTTTTATAACTCAAGAACGGCTGGACCGATTTTTATGATCTTTGATTTGTTGGATTCGTCTCCGCCCCGAATAGCAGAATAACTATTAAAATATCGGAAAAATTCACGTAAAAAGAATTTATGAAAAAAATTCATTTTCTCATACATTTTGTATGGAACCGCTTTTGTGATGATATCTCGAGAACGGCTCGACCGATGATGGATGATTCTTTTTTTGTTTTGTTCGTCTCAATAAAGGGGTGTCTTAAAAGAAAAGAAAATTCGGAAAAACCAAAAGGAAAAGCACAAAAAATAGTAGATCGAAAAATAGCACAATAGCTTTTTTGATTACACTATAACACTTTGAGTGCAAAAATTTTAGTCAAAGTAACACTTTGAATGCAAAAAATTTAAGTCAAAGTTTATTAAGATCATTTTACGCCCGAAATTTTATACGGAAGTTCAATTCAAAAGAAAAGTAGTTTTAGAGCAGGTGGAAACATTGATTTTCATGAAAAATAGGGGATTTTAAGGTAAGATTTTGTTAAAGCGAAATTAGTTGCATTTTGCAAACAATAACTTTGATCAGCCATTGTTTTTAGCGATAATCGATTAGTTTTGATACACGAGATTTCAAGATTGTACAGTTCTCAGTGAGGAATAAGAAGGTAGTTTCGATAGATTTCGTTCGTCCTCTAATTTCTACATTTTTAAAGGTATATAGCTTTTTAACTAAAAATTAAACCGATATGTGATTTTTGTACTTTTATTGAATTTTCATTTTCTTTATGTATATTATTCTAATATCCTAACTATCCTAATTGATTGTTATATATAGGCGGTACGAAGTTTGCCGGGTCAGCTAGTTTTAAAAAAAATATATTGGTATCGCATGCAGTATTAAACCTTCCCTTTCTGGTGAGCTTCTGAGGTTTTGGCAAACTACGCATATGACCACTAAATTCTCTATATCATTATTCATATTTCAAGTGACGTCACATTCCAATCGCACTTCATTGCGGATAGTGGGTTTTGTTGTTGTATTAATTATTATAACACGAATAACTTTGGAACGCGCCGTCGGATTCCAGTGCGGTTTTTTTTTCTGAGAAAGGCCCCATGACAGGGAAGCTTTTTCTCAAAAAAAGTTTCGATCTCCCCATTCAAAAAATCGGCAGAACGAAGGGTCAAGGTCAAATTTTGAGCTTTGAAATTGCCATTTTCGAAATTTGACGGGCTCCCCCCGCTAGTTTGTTGACGGATTGGGTCGTGGGTGGTATTGCTGGAAGGCTCAGCTTTCTAATGCGTTATCAACCAGTATCCTAGGATGTCTCTGAAAGAACTTATAATGCATTTTCTAGGTTGACCTCCTCCAAATTTTCAATCGTGATTTTAGGGGGGAAGGAGGGGGTGTCTGAGCAAACGTTGATTAGGAGACCTAGCAAAACACCCTGTATATAGATATAGGGAAGGGATAGGGATGTGCCATAAAGAACGGACATTCTCAATACAAAATTTTTATACTTCTTTGTGCCCGTTTAGACGATTTGCTTCGTGGATCGCCTTGAAGCGAATTCGTTCAGATGTTTCGCTTTTAGTTCATCGCTATTATATGTCATGAAACACCAACTTGAGCCCAGTTTTATCAGGGACACATTGCCTCGCCACCCGAACTCTCCTCTCAGCCACAACTAACGTGACGAACGTTCGCGGAAAGAAACGGTCTAAACAGAACTGGCACTATCTTACTAAAAGTTATGAAACTTTGCGCATATGTTTAATTTCGATGACAATACAATGTGGTGGTGTTTGACGTTTGTAGCTAGATTCCACCCAGGCATTAAAAGAGCGACAGTGGCGAATTGAGCTTTTGCAAAAGTCACCAACGAATATTGTTAATACCGACGGCAATTATTTTAAATGATCGGTTAAAAAATCAAAAAGTACTTTTTCTATAACTACTTATTTGCCCAAAAATGCCAAATAGTTGATTTCTCGTAATATTTCTTCTAATGACATCATAAAAAACATTGGTAAATACAAAATACTCAATCCCGTACGTAATAACTTATAAAAAATTATTTATTTTTTTCTAATGAGAAAATAGTTTTTGATTTTTTGTAAGCGAAAAATGCTTCTTTAATGCGCCTTCAGAATTAAAAATTGGCTCAATAAAAAGATTGATTTTCATTTTCATATTAAAAGAACAATTAGATATACAGCAAAATACAATTAAACACTCCTAATTTGCGCCAATGCATTGTACTTAGGTACATTGCATTGCATTGTACTTTTTATTAAACTGAACTGAAACTGATTAGCCCTAATACGAATTCAATATGCATCTTCATTACTGAAGTTACACTAGCGAATCTTAATGGGAACTCGAAGCATTGGACATTATGTACATAAGTATTTTATATAATGTTATATTTGAACTGCATTTTACAATTTCCAAGTATTTTTACGCAGCCAATATGACTTTTGTAAACAATTCTAGCTTAATCATCTAATAAAAACAAACTCATTATGTTACGGAACGGGGAATATTCTGTATTTATTACCTATGTACATATACATATAATCAAGCTGTTTCTACTTGTAACTGGCCCATCGTTTTGTTATCCATCCCATGAGTTCTAGCTTCCGTTGCGTTTCAAATAAGTCAATCATATTAATGGTTCATAATTTCCATCTTCGTGATTTTCCAAAATTCTGAAGTCAACTTTCTAGATAGCCTTTGTTCTTAACATTCAATATCAACCGAACTTTGAAGAAGTGCCTGGCCAATTTTACATACATATGTAGTCAATCTCATTCAGAAAATTGATTATACTAGGCAATGCACGTAAACTTGATAATTAAGTAAATTTAAGCATGTCATCTTTGCTTTGTTTCCGCTCCTCTTAAGTAAATTAGCTTGACGGCTGTCTGATGGTGCGGAAGAAGATGGTATTTAACGTAATCTAGCAGTGCTATGATCATCTAACTTGGAGAAATGAGGGGCCAGCTGTGTTCTTGTCGAAGATGTGTTTTTTTTTTGAAATTACGAAAAGGTTTTTTTAATCTGAATTTTTACTTGAAGTGTAGATTTTTCCGAAATTTAATTTGAGAGTTGCAACAAACATGATCTGAAACACGACTTGCCATGATACAGGTGTGTATAATTGGAGTTGCGAAATCAGCTTTAAAAATTGAGGTGCTAAAGTATGAGTCCGAGATCAAACGTGTTTTCTAATATCGCTTTTAAATAAAAAAACAAACACGAAAAAAACGTGCTGGCCTCTGTCATCAACACTGCCATCAAGATTTTTGGTTTTTACAAGACAACGACTATGAGTCATCACAGATAAGAAAAAAAGACTAACATTATTTAAATGTCGAAATCTACTCATATTATTAATTATAGTTTAGTGTCCTTATCGCCTAACTTGTAATTTTTATCAATTTTGACTTATACTTTACAAAGAAATAAGAAAAGCCGCTACTTATTTTTACTTAGTATATGACTTTTTAAATGATGTTTCTAGTTTATCTGTATTATTATAATCAAGATGGCGTTCAGTAAAAACTGTTTGTTTTCCTCGCATATCTAAATCCGCAGAAATCTACGTTACAGTGCGCTAGTATATACAACAATTTTTGTGTGAAGCGGTATTTGACACTCTCCCCGCCAGAGCTCAGTAAGTTCAATTACATTACAATTACAATTCCAATTTCAATTCCCTGGAATTGTAATTTGTAATTGATATGTTAAATTCCTTAAGTACTGGACTTGAAAAAGTTGTCAATTCCAGTACAAGGAAATGTAATTGGTTATTGATGATGACCCATTTCTTAGTAATGGAATTGAATTCTGCGGCAATTCGATTACGAGGAATTGAACGTGAAATTCCGTCAGAATTTACCAATTCAAAATGGCGGACTGTCAAATTTTAAAGATCATACGATTTGCATCAAACTTGGTATTTGGGGGTTTTCAGGGTGCCAATTTCAACCCGATTATCAGAGTTTACAAATTCAAGTTGGCGGACTGACAAATTCTAAACTTTATGCGATTTGAATCAAACTTCTTACTTAGGGGTTTTCAGGATCGCTGATTTCAACCCGATTGTCAGAATTTACAAATCCAAGATGGCGGACTGTCAAATTCTAAACTTTATGCGATTTCCACAAAACTTGGTATTTGAGGGGTTTCAAGTTACATCATGACGTATTCACAAAAGGTACCTACACTTAATTATTTCTCCATTTTTAAACGATTACATTTTTATTTCACCATGGATTTTTTAAATTTTTAATTTCTTTTTCTCACTACTTAATGCAAAAAATAAAAATAGAAATCTTTTAGTTGTTCCGGAATTAAGTAGAAATACATATGTAGGAATACGAACATACGAATCTCCTGTAAGTTCTAAAACAAAAAAAACAAAAACTAAATATTAACTCTTCGTAAAGTATAATTCAAGCGCTAATTATTTACCGATATTATAGTAATATCACCGCCAAAATCATAGAAAGACCCCGTTTACACTAGCGCAAGCAGGCGTCAGTGGCATGTTCGCTTGCTTTCCTGAAAATGAGCGTCGCATTTACACTAGTCATGTGCATTAGTCAATTCTGAGCTGCCTGCTCGGTTGAAAAGCGAACACTATCATGACCCGTTTACACCTTACACACACACACACTCTCAATTTCCGCCCGGGCATGCATCAGGCAGCCTCAGGGACGGTTTGCTTCATGACTGCCTCGTCCCCTGCCTCTCCTTCGTTTCTTCCGCAAATTGTGACGTCACCATCATGCCACTGCAGCATGCTTGCGCTAGTGTAAACGGGGTCAAAGGGTTGACTTAATGGTTTTGATTAGAGATTTCATTAGCGTTAATTGCCATTTGCTTCACAATGTTTTTGATCCGAGATATACTTCACCAGAATGGTTACCACATTTGATAAATTTTTCAAAAGTTCGTCCTTTAAGTTTAGAATTAGGTTATAAAATCGCTGCCATGATTGCATCGTTAACTTCTGGTGAAAGAGAGAAAAACAACTTGAACCTATCCTATCCAGTAAGTTTTTCTGCAAAAAATCGTGCTATACTTTTAAATAATTTTTTTCACTTGCTATTATTCTGTCAATTTTAACTGTACTGTTGACCAACGCTGGAAGGAGAACACCATAAAAGCTCCTTTCCATCTTGAAAAAAAATCCAAAGCATTTGCAAAAGGTTTCATTTATAGTCACATAATTTTTTAAATATAAAATGTCTTCTGTGGTAAACTCTGATATGTTCAATTTTTGGCACAGATTAAATAATTTACCCTCTTTTTCAAGTATTTTTACCACAGCATGATTACACTTAGAAAAAACCTAGAAAAAACGCAATTGGAACCTTAAGGGTGCAACTAAATAATATGTTTATGCACATAGTAAGTAGTACCCCAGTTCATTTTCATTAGTGCGTACAAAATTTGGCAATTGCTTTAAGATAGTATTATTGGTATTATACTGTAAAGGCCTGGAAAATATGTAATTTTTAGAATATTTTACTTTTGGTTTTTTAAATCCATAATACTTTTTTTTTTTAAGGTCTCATAGCCTTTTGGTCGTAAAAGCCTATAACTTTTGATTTTGTTTTTTTTTATAAAATCCACACTGGCTATTAGATTTATTGTGTGGATAGCGCACTTAATATGCCTAGACAATTTCATTCTTCCGCTTTCAGTTCCGTCATTAATCAAGGTATGAAAACAAAACAATTCAAATTATATATAATAATTGTATTATAATTCGCGAAATGCTTTGGAAGAGTTTGATGCATTGTCGGATATATATACATATATAGCAGCAACCAGTTTCAACTCATCTAAGCTAAATACATACATTGTTTACATTAGTAATAAATACAACGAATACAATTTTATTAGAATAGGAACTGTTATTTTAACTAAGTAGGTTAACACTTAACAAGTTGACTGTGTTTTGCAATTTCTATCGATCGCTTCGCTTGCATACTACATTCGGCATTGGACTCGTCTGGTATATCAAGTTTAGTTAAATGCTGTTAAATGCCTCAGTAATTAATCTGATCAGGTCGCGTTATTATAAAAACAAATTTGTGAAAACTTATATAATTTTGCAATTTAATATTATTGCACAATTAAAATGTCTACCGAAAATATTTTTAACGACGGTGAAAGTTATATGGACACTGATATTGTAAATAACGGAATTGGTTCTAGTGCAGGTACAGATGAATTTTTATTTAATAGGGATAGTGATTGTGAAGAAACAACAAAGGAGCCCATCATATCAAACACATATTCTAAATTCTATTTAAGTAATAGTTTCAATGGAAAATTTTTTGAGAAGGAGTCTTTGGTAAGTTACAAAATTTCGGGGAGTATTCGTGTTTTTAATTTATCTGCATTACATGTCATATAAATGAATAATGAAGAAATCATCATCATCATCATCCACATCGTCTGACCACATTATTGCTCGATGTCTTTTATGCAAGGACTCAAATAAAAAGATTAGAGGCTCAAGTGGCGTGTCTTCTAATTTCATTAAGCACTTAAAACGATTGCATCCAAATGAACACAGGCAATATTTTGAAATTAAGAAAAACGAAACTATGCGTCCAAGAAAATTTCACAATAAACAATCGAAATTCAGAGAGAATTTAATAAACTTTACCACTTACTGTGGGTAGAAAATAAATTTTACAAAAGTATGTTTGAAGATACTATTTATAAAGTTCCTTCGAGAAAAGTATTTATTACTTTGATTGAAAATTGGCAAGTTTCAGCTTTCTGCTTTCACAAAATTGTTATCCATATTTGGATAGAATACATAAATGTAACAAGAGAATCGTAAAATAAATAATATCACTTGATAATTTATCAAATAAAGTTTTAAAATTGCAAGATTCACAAGACACCGAGGAGCGGTTATATATTACTGACAGATATTATTTACTAAGCTGTGACGTCGGTGTAGATTCAACCAATCCAGACCATTTTCGATCACATGGCGCCTGTTTGAAAAAAATAAGTTTTTTCAGCGTTGTTTAGATAAATAATCCAAATCGCTTGCGACAAAATTCTTCTATAATTAACAATTATTGATTAGAAAGTCACTAATACGTGCTTACTATTTGTGATTTTTTGCTGTTTCTTGTTTCTCTGTTTTTCAACTCATAATTGACACATGAAATTCTATGAATAGATCACTACGAAAGATTTAAGAATACTTGTAACAAAAAAATAACCTAACACATACATACAATGTAGCTTTACCCTTAAGCCTTTCTTTGGATTTTAAGACTTATCAGTCAGTCGCTGTAAGGAAGTCATAGGAGACGGACCAATAAAGCACAATTTTCATAATCGGTAATTGGTGTTTTACTTGGAAAGCACCCCCCCCCCCCCCCCCCCCCCCCACACACCTTTTATATTGGGTAAATTCATTTAATGACAGCGCAAAAAAAATGGATCTCGCATCTCGTTGGACTTATCACGGCGAGTTATGAATTTGGGTAAAGAAACACAGTTTTTTTTTATTCCCAATATTAATTATTTATTTACAAAATTAGTTATTTGAAACTTTTACAACATTATTTCACAAAATGAATTATTCTTTATTCTACAAAATTTGTTACTTCAGAGACAGAGACTCACAATATTACTTAGGTACTTCACAAATTTACTTATTTGATATCTTTCCTTAGTCAGGATCCTCGGCAGACTAACGTTTTTACTTATCTTTTTGTGTTGCAACTTGTGTTCTTTTAGCAAGACAAGGATATAGGCAACGCACGCGACGCGCCGCAAATTTAGTACAAAGTTCTAAACTTTAACGTGCCGCGTTCAACTTAATCTCTCTTTGTTTTGTCAGACTCAGTTATCCTACTTTCAAAATAGATATCAATAAAATTTAATAGAAGGGGTTCGTAAAAGCGAGTTCATTTAAAATAAAAATATGTAATTATATCGTTTGGCTTACGTGTGAGAAAAACCGTGGCGTGTCAAGATTGTAAAAAAACGGCCAATCAGCTGTCACTTGCCGCACGCAGCAATCTCGTTGTAACTGACCAAGCTTTGGATGCGACTGTCAACGCACGCTTTAGTTGTGCCATCAGCTTAAGGGAACTAAATTCACAAACATACAAGTGGCAATTTCACAGCGTATACTGACTTCAAGTATTGCCATTTTTTACAATTTATTTTTCATAATATTAGTCATTGTCTTTGGATTAAGAAACATTTTGACATTGAAAATCTTTTCTCAACATGAAATAAATAAATAAAATTATGAAATGAAAAAGTGATGTCTGATAGACTGAATTTGGAATTTTTGGGATCAGGAAAATGATAAACAGCTATCATCATCTTCATAGTCCCTATATTCGACCTTTAATTCTTCAACTTATTTTTTTCGGTATTCATTACAAAGAAATGCGGTGTGTTCCTATCTAGCATCAGCATGTACATATGTATTTCTTAGACAAGATATTACATACACTATAGTGTTGACTTCCTTAGACGAAAATAAAACAGATGCGGTGCGGGACTTGCGAAAAAAAGGTGGAAATAGTTTGTTCGTGACCTTAATGTACATATATAATACCTATCACAGGCTACTATGAATGGTAAAAAGCTGTGATGCGCAAGAATGACTTATTGTGAAAATATCCGCCATGAGAGGCCGATTGGACGCAGTGCCCCTAAAACGTCATCACTGATCAGATCATAAACAAAATTATTACTTCCTGAGATAAATTCACACAAAAACAGTAGTATATCTTGCTCAGATTATTTCATACATATTGGGAAAAAAATTTTATAATTTAAGCCATATGTAGGTCTTAAAGCTAAACGAAAATAGGTAATTCAATATTAAAGCAGAAGAAAGAAAAATAACCTTTTTTTGAAAACAAAAAACACGAAATTTTTGACTCTTCCTATATGTAGCATACCTCGGCATACTTAAATACTGAACTATATTTTCACTGATTTATTCACGAAATTAAAATTCATCGCATAATAATATAAATACACAGCTCTCTTATATTTTATTTCAAAACATTTCACGATTCACTAATCGAATGATGAATTAACAAAATAACGGCAGGACTAGTGCGCTTCTGGCACTTACAATTAGACATCAGTATAATGTACAAATGGTTGGTAATTTAATTTGGTAGGATGAATGTAGTATACTGTGGACGTGTTACATCGATAAATATTGCAATATAACAAAGTGTCACTTCTTATACCAAATATTATCAGCATACTAAATATTACTACGATTATGGGCACTTCTATCATATCCGGGGTTTTTCAGTTTGAGTACAATCCGTTTTTAAGACAAAAAAAATATGAAAATCCATTTAAATTACTAGTAACTACATAATTATTGTGTAAGGAGAATTCTGTCAATAGAAATATTTTGTAAAAGGAAAATTTTAATACAAATCACATTTTGGTTTGTACGTGATTGTTATTGTAAATGGAACGGAAACGTACTATTTACATGAATCTCTCAAAAACACTGGGATGTGGATTTTCTTTCTTCTTTACTACAAAGAGCTATGGAGACCGTTCTAAAATCGACAAACTCGGAAATAATAGAATCCCCTGATCATGCAATTAATTTTATCACTATGATATATTTTTACACAAAGATTATCAAAAAGTGCTTAGTATCGCAAGAATTCGAATAAATTCAAGATTTCACCTATTCGTCAGAGATAGAGAGTAAACTAAAAAACTTTTATTACGTTAATCAGAATTTCAATCATAGCACACGCGCGCGATCCATATTGAAATTAGTCAGCTCAAGATTGTATTAAGAATATTTGAAAAAAATATATACATATATAATTAAGGCTTTTTTATTGATCTTTACTTGACACAAGTAAAACAAGTAAATTGGTGGCAAAGGTCAATTTCGTATCACAGCAATTCAGTGGCGTAGCTTTAGTAAACATAAATCCACGAAGAGAGAGCGTAAGTCACGAGATTATTCAATTACGTACGTATAATTAATTTTAATTTGATAAAAATTCGAACGGGCGGCAGCAGCGCGAACTTATCTCTAACAGGAAGGGCGTCAATATTAGTTAGTCATAAACGAAATCCAGCATGCGTCACACCCTGAGGTTATCTCTCGGACAAACCTCGCCATGAGCCCGATTCAGATTTTGTTTATAGGTGAGCGCATTTCTGACCCCCAATAAATCAATTGTTGTATTGTCTTACACACCGATCAGAGATATAGTCCATAATCATATATCGCTAGAAAAACTCCCTATCTTATCATATCCCCGCGGGTCTTTTTCCACTTAATTTGGCAGTAAAGAAGGGTAGAACGAGAAATCCCTGAAGATAACCAGCCACTGATCCGTACTGTCCTAGACTCGGTTTGATATCTATCATCTATCTTTTAGTGTCTGTATCTACTGGGACAAATAAACAAGCTTTTTCCATCGAATTTCCGTTATCGTTGTCAAGCCATTATTCGGCAATTTTCGCCCGAAGCCGCAGATAGTACAATAGAACAAAGCTCTCGGTGACTCGGAAAATATCGAAAGTTTTCCTCAAGATCGGTTTTGTATTGAGTGTTTTTCTTACAGACTTCTTCCACTCGCGGAGAAGCTAGCGAATACTGAACACTGAACTGGCTAGAACCACCAGTCGTAGTTCGAGTGCCTTGTGAGTTCCGATCGGTACAGTGCTCCCAATGAGTGCAGATCTTTGTTCAATTTTCCCATGCAATAGTTCGTTGCAACAAAAAATTTGAAAAATCGTGTGTACGCAGAATCATTGCGTATTGACGGTGTTTATTTCACGTGTAAATCCGTAGATTGTTTTCATTAGTACACGTGTAGAAAGTAGTACAAGTTATAAATAGCGTGTAGGAGATATCTTTGGAGTGCAGCGTTTTCGAAAATAGAACGGCAAGTTATGTTTACAATTTTGTGCTTTGTTTACCTTTGAGTTACTATTTGAACTCCTGTTTTTAATTCTTAGAAGTGTTCAAGAACCTTCGACCGTGTTATTTGTACGATTTTCACAAAAATAACTTCGATATATTTAACTCTACTGTACCTATGTCAACTGCAAGGTCAATGCCTTTCACGAATAAAGAAAGTGAAAAACTTTGATCTCATTAAAAGATGAAGATCTTATTTTGATCTCTGCAACAATACTATTTTATACTCGTAAACGTGCGTATATATCTTTAATGACTCATGAGGGAGGGGGTGTACATATTTTATCATACCCGTTTATTGTGTGAACTTATTTATAAATATGCGGCCTGTAAGCAATAAAGTCACGGCTGCCACTTGCCCGCATAATTGATTTGAAATTACCTTAGCCGTGCGAGAATTTTTAAATAAACAAAGAATGTTTGATGCTATAAGACATGTTATAAGCGATCTCATGCATGTTCGAATCAAGTGAAATTGAAAGTTGTTTTGAAAGATATTATCAGAAATATTGGCACATAAGCAAAAGGGTGGCTTACCGGACAAATAATTAATATTCTAACGCAAAGTTTACATACTTAGAAGTTAGTATCTTTTCAAAATTTACCATTCCATACTAACCATACTAAATAAAATTGTGATAATTGTAATATCTTGGGATATATGCATAGATCTGTTGAAATATTAAAAGTTCAACGATTTTGTGAGCGCAATATTACAACTGTAAAGTTTAGAATTATTCATAACATTAAGGTCCAATTTTTAAATCGTCAGATAAATTTATTCGTCGAATCAACTTGACTTTGATTTAAAATAGCTACCAGACTTATTCGTTCCTTCAACCGGCAGATTAGGTTGTGAATTCGTCAGTTAATTTTAACAAATAGAGTGGAAAAGAATTTTTCCTCACGGCCAAGTTGATTTGTTATCTGAAGAATAAAGTTATCAGCCGATTGAAAAGTCGACTCTATGTAAGGAATTTATATTTCTTTAGTAAAATTTTGAGTTTTCCGAATTGATACGTCTTAATTATGTAAACTTTTCCGATACTAAGAAAATGTGATTTTAGGTTGGTGATTATTTGTGGATCTTTTCATTTAAAACGCTGATATCCACACTGAATGGCAGTTTTATTTCCAAGCTGAAGTAAGAAATGTTGTCATAACTTGATAAACACTTATTTTCTCACGACTTCAATTTTTGTAGGGATTAGAAACCATTATACTCGTATATTTCTTCGGGCTACTGTCATGAAATTTTTAATTTGAATTCTTATAGGTTATTATGTAGAGACTCAAAGTAATATTTTTTTACTTGCATTAAATGAGTTTCGCCTCGATCAATCCTGCTTGTAATGAGGTTATAAAAAGAACAACATAGTTGTGACTAATCAAATGAACCGATTTGTAGGCATATTAGGTACAAATACTACCTATAAAAATAAGAAATATAGCAATATCGTATAGGGAATACTCATACGTGCGTTGGATCAGATTTTGCTAATGCATTTATAGGAACAATATCTGGTTTATTTAAAAGACAGGTGGTTTGGTAACAACCCCTAGACGGTCAAATAACCGCTACAACATTTAAGCCCTAAGAGCCATTTGAAGTCGTCTAGGCGTGGTTTTGGGCCCTCGGGATGGAAACAGATGGGTCCGTTGTGTGGAGCATTTTCGAAAACGGGCCAAAGGTAATTTCACCCAAAGAAATATAAAAAAATCATTTTCACCCCTTTGAAGGGTGGTTTAACCCTTCGTGGGGCTGGTTACCCGGCGAGGACTACAAGCTCTCTAACTCAACGCTCTTTCATATCCCCACCAGAAAGAACAAGAACATAACGAAGGAGACCCGATAATATAAAGCTGGCCTTAAAAATGCTTCAACTGATGGCGGGGATTTGGCCATCTAGGGGTAGTTTTGAGCCTCTGCGGTAGAAGCAGACAGGTCTGTGTTCAGAATCTTAAAAAAACGGGGGGGGATTGATTAAATTCAACACGGGTTAAATTAAAATCCCCATGGAATTCATAATTTTTTCCAATGATCTTGAACTTCCGATGACACTTCCGGTCAAAAGGATATTGGACCAACGGCATCTTCAAGGTCATCCCTTAAGCTTTCAAATGAATCCTAAAAGAGACCAAAAAAACTAAGTACAATAAAGTTATATGCATGCAAAATTGAACTTTTTCTGATTGAGATTAACTTTTGAGTTTTGACTGATATTAGCTGCTTGTGTATGTATGTAAGTGGTTCGTTTAAAAACTCCTCGAAAATTTACGCTAATATGTCTACATGTGGAAGGAATATGCACATCATGATTGCTTGGAAGATCCCAAATCAAATTTTGGACTAAAATAATACAACAGGGTTTATGGAATCTGTGTTTGTCAGGACATTTTACATCGGAATTTTACCTAGAGTATTTCCAAAGTATTTCACATAGTCACATCTTAATATTTCTAGTCCACTTAATTTTTTTTAAGACTAATAATTATCATATTCAAAAATAGTAAGTACCTACATATATGTATATGAGAAATGAGAAACCAGTGGAGAATAAGGTAGCTATCCTCCCCAATTCAGGATAACCAAACATTCTGCATACATATGGACTTAAATACTAATCCGATCGCGGGTATTACATTTCTCTCTTAAATCTAAAAGGAAAATAAAAACGAAATTTAAAGCCTTCATGCAAACAATTGAAAGGAATCCCTGCACAAAAAACTTACTAATTTAGAGGCTTTATAGAATTCAAGGAGCTGGGTCACTGGTAACCGATGACAATGTTCAGAATATGGATGTTAGTATAAATAATTAATAAAAAACAACATTTCATATGTATTAAGCTCGTGTAGAGTTATACGCATCTTATTAGATACATCTAATTATAAGACACTTCTCCATAATATATACATACATAGGTATAATTTGCAGCGACTTAATTGCTAACTTTCCTATTTCCAGTATATATGCACACTATCCCAATTCAAACAATAAAATTAAACGTTAAAAATGAGCTTTTTAAACTTTTCTCTCACATCCCGATAAAAATAACTTCATATAAATTTAAGTGCCAAAAACATTTCAACAGTATATTTTAAAAAAGCTACAGAGCCACGTGAATGTAAATTGTAAACAAAATTCAGAAAGCGATGTTTTGCCGTGAAAACTAAGATTATTCTGTGTACGCTGAATTGTCTAAATGCATGCATAGAGCTCATGAATTAATGAAGTTTGATGTTAAACGACTTACTAACATAGTAAGGCTAAGCCATAGCGCAAGCTATAGACAAGACAGTCCTGGCTCAGACATGCGGCTTCAATCCGGGCCGTAAAACAACATACATATTACGAAGAGCACACTTGTGACAAGACGGAAAATCACAAATATGTGAGTCGAAAAGAATAAAAGGGTCATAATGAAGCAAATGGCGTTTAAAATTGATACATTCAGTAAACTACGCCTTTATTACGGCATTACAAGTAAAAATTATTGAACCTTATTTATAAGATCCATTTATATCACGCATGCGGAGCAAGTGCCAATTATCGCGCACTTTTTCGCGTGATGAATCGCCATTTGCACATGAAAATTTGAAATGTAGGAACTGGGGCTGATTCAATTTCCTCACAATTTCCGCTTATGCCATTTCTACATGTGCTGTGCTCCGAATTACACAAAAACACTTTGGCACTTTTCATTTTAATCCAAAATTATCAATAAAAATCTTTGAATTGGACCCTGTTAAAACTTATTCACTTTTGTTTTTATTAAGTATCTAACGAACCTACATATACATATAATATTAAGACAATTCAAAACAAATTTTATCACACCAATTAATCAAAAAATTATTCCCGGCGGCTGTACTCATTTCCCGAACCGAACCTATGATTTCTTTTTCGAATTATTGCTCTTTTATTTAGCTTTCTCCCGTTTCCTCTGCACGCACCGTTCCACCCCCTAGACTCTTACTCCCCCTCTCAACCAACTCTTCCATGTAAGCTTACTTCCTATTTAATAATAATTCAAAACAAATCCCTCCAGAGTCATCTCTTGCTAATCTGTACTTTTTGTTATATTTGCTATTGTTGTTTTTTTTTTTAATATATTTTTTTTGTTATTATTTGTAAATGATTTTTTACTTTCATTTTTTTTTTGACATTCCATATTTGTTTTAAATTGATTTTATTATTCAATAAATATTTAAAAATAAATACGAGCTTTGAAATAAGTATGTAGGTATACAGGGTGTTTTGTTAAGGTCTGAACAGGGGTATGCCAATCAATTCTACATGGTCTCAACGTTTGTTCAGAGACCCTTTCATTGTAAAGGCTTTATAAGTCCCTTTTAAGTTTTTATGAATACTGCTTTTCACAGACTTCAGAGTGACTAAGGCTGCAAAGGACAATGAACTTAAAAACAGAATATCTTAGACCCTATTTACAGTAGCACGGGCATACGAGCCAATTTCATGAGCGTGACGTCACAATTTGTGGAAGAATCGAAGGAGAGGCAGGGGACGAGGCAGTCATGAGTCAAACCGTCTCTGAGGCTGCTTGATGCATGCCCGGGGCGAAAATTCAGAGTGTGTGTGTGTGTAAGATGTAAATGGGTCATGATAGTGTTCGCTTTTAACCGAGCAGACAGCTTAGAATTGACTAATGCCATAGATATCATAAGAACTAGATGTCGCACGCCATACAAAATCGGGTATACACTTTTGAAATGGCTGGGACATTCCCGAATGGACCACAACATGTATCAAAGTGCGCCGCGAACAAATGTTGCTATAAGAGCAGTTTTTGATACATTTGGTCGACGTCCTCAACACGGCAGATGCGGGAAAATGTGAGCCAGCGAACGATTGCACTGATCAGTGGATGTCCCTCCCTAGCACGGTATACATACAGAATAAAAGGTATGCCTACTAGATTTTGACACTTCGTCGTGACGTAGTTCTGGCAAAATTTGTTTGAAAAATCGGGAAAAGTAATTTTCATTATTATTTAGTAATAGTACGATAAATTGCTATTGGCATAATCGTTAGTAATGAAAATTTGCCATTTTTTAAAATATAACTTGAATTCGTGAGACTATGTAAATGGTATTTAAGTAAAAAAAGATTTCTTCCGTGGAGAAAATGTAAACAATTTAAAATATTTTAAAATATGACTTAAAAGTGCGATTATTTGAATCAATCACATTAAGTGGAATTAGATAAAATAGAAAGTTTGAACAACTAATACGGTTTATACATGCTGCAAAGCTCTCATGCAAATGAGGCTGCTCTTCGGATGTACTGTAGAATACATGCGATGCGCCATCGATTAACACGGATCGAATCACTATGCGGTTTTTGTATGAAGCTGAGTTTTCGGGAATTTAGGGTTGCTCTTCATCGACACCCCGACCCGAGTAATTTTTATTTTAGCGATTTTGGCAGCACTTCGCCTTACACGATATATGTATGTAAATATTAAACTATACGTTCGGTTCGATTGGTTTACATTTTCTCTTTTATTGAAAATCATGTTGCTGAGGTCAATTATTACACCTCCTTCGCTGGCTCACGATTTCCCGCATCTGCCTTGTTGAGAAATGAGGACGTCGACCAAAAGTATACTTACAAAACTACACTTACAGCAACATTTCTTCTCGGCCTATTGTATGTCTTGCGATATCTAGTTCTTATGCTATCTATGGTAGTATGACCAAAGAAAATTATAGTCTAAGTTACATGTCTGCAAAAAATATTTGGTTTCTATAGCTCGGCTATCCTGACATCGGCTCGATTATTTCCTGTATGAAATTTCTTATTTAAGTAATATTGTATAATGAGAGCGGTATCGTTCACATGTTCTATTATGCTAAAACATTAAAAGAATATGCTTCACTCATATTAAGTTTAATTCAATTATCTTGCATACATTTTAATTTAATTAACAACGAATCTTAAATAATAATAATAATATATTACAATAACATTCTTCTCAATTATCACACAATTGTTTTATTTTTATTAAATGTAAATGCAATTTTATATGGAACAATTGTACACTTACTCCGGTACAGACTGTAAGGTAAAGTTTCTTCAAATGAAATATTAGCGAATTTCTGAGTGAGCATTAATAATAATAGAGCATGTAAGATTATTTTTCCTTTATTATTGTGGTAATATATTACATTTCAAAATAACAAATTGTTTTGCAACTCTGTTAGTATGTACGATTTCTGCCAGTATGGAAAAAAAATATACTATTTGAATATCATCTGCTCTCTTTGCAGATATATGGGCCCAAAATCCACTAATTGGGATTGACATCAAAAGAGTACCATCGGAATTCTCTGGGGAGCGGAACACGGCTTTCAAACATTTTTCACATTTGAACTCGATGCCAATACATCAATGCAAAGCGGAAGATTTTTTTTTATTTAATTCAGCTTTTACTTTCGTAACGTCCACAAGATTAGCTGTATCCTGACACATCCTTTCAAGAAGTACGTACCACACAAGGTGGATATAATCCCTTTAAAAAAATGGCCCATGGACCGCCAGCGACAAGAAAATCGTCTGCAAACGGAAATGTGACGACCGAAAATGGCACTGATATGCTGCCCACGCCTCCGGACGGCGGATGGGGATGGATGGTCGTCTTTGCCTCTTTCATGATTCATATTATAAGTAAGTATCCTCACTTGTACTTATTTGAGCCCTTGACCTCATTTAAATCGCACTAATGGTCACAACTTTACCATAAAACCAAGGAGCGTGATGAGTTACTTCCAAGAATCCTAAATTCAATCTTCCGACAGCTCACCCTTTTCCCTGAATTTTTCAATTCATAGCAGCTTTTTTATCTGTACTTACGTATTAGTCCTAAGCGATAAATCGGTAAACGTGAGAAGTGCACGCTGAAAAAATCAGGTTTTTAATTTTATTACAATAGGTACTTCCAATGAATTTTCTTGCAAAGTTATCAGCACCGACAAATAACCCAGATGTCCAACGGCAATGCTTTAGACTTTAGAGTGATCACTGATATATGTGTATGTTGGTACTGGACTGGTTTGAGACCCCAAAAACCGAAATATTACAGTACGACTTCCCCTTCGTCGAATTCGTCGGATGCCATCGCACATGTGGAGGCTAGCCAGCGGCCCATTAAAATGCCGTTGCTATAAATTGTGTATGAGTAGGCCGTTACCAAAGAATATGGAACCTAGGTACAAAGAAATTTCACTCTAATTCTGCGACGCAGTCATCCCTACCATGGCCACTTTTCAGAAAAAAAAACTTTACCATTAAGTCGAAAAGAGAGCTTGTTCCAGTTCCAAATTCTCATTTAAATTGCCATATAAGCAAGAAGGACGGCAGCAGTCACAAATGCCGACAAACACTATGAAACAAGAGTTCACCTATTGCTTTTCGCTCCGGAGTTACATTGGGTTTTTATGTCATTGTTTTGGTGGCGACCCGGCCGTGCTTTTCAGATAGGAACTGCCGAAATTCGAATGCCTCCCTCACACATTGAAGGAGTTCACATATAAGTTTACTTACGTTTTTTCACCATAGATTTTTTTATGCGCTCCGAAGGCGAATGCTAAATCAAATGCAATTGTATGCCGGTAATCCGTTCGCTTCAAAGGACAGGGTGGTTAATTCTGATTGTGTGTTAAGAGAATTTCTTTATAATTTGTGAAATTACGAGTGTAATGTTTAAAATTATAATATTTTGTGGTGAAATTTATAGTGCATTAAAACTGATAAGGGACCAATTATAAAACAGTTTTTTATTTCAATTTTAAGTGCACGGCAGCCGGCACCCATTAGATCTGTACCAATTCCTCTAAATTCCAAGCCCCGTTTCCGCATTGTTTCTCTTGTTTTCACCACAATGCTTGAGCATGCTATTGCTATATGCTATCGACTTCTAGCAAAATCGTGGGGTTGGGAGAAATAACGGTGCCAAGGTCACAAAAATCGAAAATCTGAATTGCATGAGTGAACAGTCTTTGTAACGTAGGTTCCATAGTCTTTGCCGTTACAAGCAGTGAACCAGGAGCGGTGGGAATTCTAGGAAAGGCACTTCGCTCGGCTTGGCTGCCGTGGTTGCGATTTCTGTTTATTGTATAATCATTTTGACTTGATACTTTGAAGGAGAAAATGACTGTTATCGCTGGTTTTCTTAAAAATTTGAATTTCTTCAGCTAGTTCAACATTGTTCAATGTTTCTAGATGCACACATGTATATATATGTACATACATGTATCTATATATATAAAATCGAAAATTTGTTTGATTATTGCTCAAGCACGCCTAAACGCTGGATCCGATCATTTTCTATTTCTGGGTGAAGGTACTACATATTCCGGCCTCACATATAAAGCTACTTTTTATTCGCGAATTTAATAATGGCGGACAAAAATTGTAAATAACAAGGGATTGTCACGAAAATTGGCATTTGAGGGTTTTTGGCCGTCCTTATTGCGAACCTACGTTCAAAATTTGAAAATTCAAGATGGCGGATCCAATACGAGGTCCAAGAATTTTCGAACTTCAACGAATTTAAGTGAAAATTAGTCCTGTGAGTATTTTGAGACCACTAACTTCGAGTCTACTATAAAAATTTAGAAATTAAAAATGGCGGTACCCAATATGGCGACCAAAATGTTTGGAATTTAGAAATTGATTTCGAATCCATATTCCTATATCGACAGTTTGTTTGTTTGATTATTTATTCGTTTGTTTGCTTTTTCGGTCTTTCGTTTATTTTTCTTTCGTTTATTTGTTTGTTTTATTTCTTGTTCATTTCAAACGCAACGTACCATATTCGCCGATATTAACAAAAATATTTAATGCTCACATCAACGTTGACTTTTGTAGTTCAGTAAGAGAAATTAAATGTATTTCCAAATAATATATAAATAAAGGAAGCGACCAAGCTATTTGTAATGTACAAACTGCGAGTAGCAATACTCACCCAAGCGACGAAGTTCAAAAATACCAATATGGATGCTATGTATATTAGCAGTAATTCCCATGCATGAAAGACACCTAGCTCTGTATAGTTCCATATGTTCTAAGCACTAAGTATCTTGCCATACTTTGCACTAAATGCGTCAATAAAAACGCATAGCGAATGGACATTTTTTTAAAATTAATTTTACTTTCGAACATTTGAAAATTACACCCAAAGATATAAGATAGGTCCTAATACCGAATACCTTTAAGCACAGATAATTAATTATTTACATATTTGTGATAGTAGTCAAGTTCTCCTATATTTTCGTCGCTGTAGTCCCAATTCTGTTAATTGATTCCTCTTTGTGTTTAATAGGACTCCGTCATCGTTTCTCATAAGAAAAAGTCCAATGGAATTAGGTTTGGAGATCTTAAAGGTCTAGGAGTCAGCCCACCTAGTCAAATCCAGCGCTGAGGAAATTTTAAAACTTTTATTATCACAAAGTGTTATCAATATGCGCTGGTGTTGGTAAAAAATGTCTCTTAAATTATCCAAATGGAGCTTCAAGTACATCCGGTAATGTATTCTCTTCTCCTCTCCTATTAGTCTAAGATCCCGCTGCAAGATTACTTCGTTCATCGAGTTTTTAATTAAAACCTAATTTTTACATACATGGGGGAATATATTTTTGCTAGGGTGCCTATCAAAATGTTGCCGCAAGTATTTTTAATTAATATAATAGTAACTGACTTTTCGGGAAGAAACTTCGTTCATCGAGTTTTTAATTAAAATATACGCCAATTCACAGCCAGATATGTAAAGAACTTAAAAAGTGTGGGGTGCCATTGCGCAACCTGCCGCAACCTTAGGGTTGCCACGTGTAAACAGGTGAAAATCTGGTGAGAATCTTCGTTCATAGGGTATCCTCTCAAGCTATATATCAAATTAAAGCTTATGTTTTTCTGTTCACGAAAAAATAGGGGTGCCTATGTTAAAGTTGCCGCAAATTGGGGTTGCCAGCGTTTAAAGATTTGGAGGGGTTAACCTAGAAAACGAAAACGAAGTTTCTTCCCGAAAAGTCAGTTACTATTATATTAATTAAAAATACTTGCGGCAACATTTTGATAGGCACCCTAGCAAAAATATATTCCCCCATTCATATATATATGTAAAAATTAGGTTTTAATTAAAAACTCGATGAACGAAGTAATCTTGCAGCGGGATCTCGTACTATATGTAGGGTACGTTCAATATCTCGACTCGAGTCGACTCGTGTAAATCTGACTTGCTCCGGAGCGTTCAATATCTCACCCGAGTCGACTCGAGTCATTTTTACTCTTGCTCTATGTCGTTCATTATCTTACTCGAGTTCACACGAACTATTGTCTGTGAACTCTTAGATTAGGTTGTATGCGTGAGATGTGTGACTCGGGTTGCCGTTCATTATATCTTACTCGAGTCGATAAAGCTTACTCGAGTCAGTTTAGACGTGGAAAAAGGTCGAAGCAAAGTGACTCGACGTTAAATTTGACGTCATCATGGAAGAGCTTGGGGTACTTGTAACGTACCAAGGAGCAGTTTCGGAAATTACCCAAGAAAAGGCAAGGTGGAGCACATTACTACAATTTTGTTTATGTATTCTCCATTGCACCACTTAAAATATTTGATATTATAACTTTTCTCTCCATGATTATACGCTGTTATGACAAATTTGATTTTTCTTTGACTTTTACGCACACATTTGTAAGGTTGAACTCGAGTAAGAATGACTCGAGTCGACTCGGGTGAGATATTGAACGCTCCGGAGTAAGTCAGATTTACCCGAGTCGACTCGAGTCGAGATATTGAACGTACTCGTAGTAGTTCACATTTATTTGGCTATTGAGAACTTGAGGCAAAATGAACTGTCCTATTAATGGTTCCCGACGGTACCAGCCCAAACAATGACACTGAATTAATGCTGAAAATAGCTGACCTATACCCGAAGTTGACCGGACCCAATTACATACATCTAAATATAACAAAATTCAATCTTAATAAAAATATGACATTATTGCCGATTTCAAATTTATCATATGTCATTCAGAAAATTAAGTTAACATGCATATGGGTGATACGAGACTATGCTTACGTCGCGTCGGGTGCGCAACGAGTTCGTTGGTGAGGGGGAAGTGACGCTTTGCGGGGGGATGCGTACTTTACCGATCTATTCTTCCGCGAAACGTACCACTACAAATGTAATAGAGCTATCAATCACGAACACAAATATGAATATCTTATATCTTTATTGAATTCCGCACCCACGTAAGCATCCCTAGTCTCGCAACAAATATGCACTTAGCGCACTCATTCAGCGCTGAATTCCGCCTAGTCTCGCATTACCCATGAATTCCGAAATTCTTCAGAGATGAGACTTAAGATCGATTTTTGGCTGTACATTCTGTAAAATTCATCAAAATCGTAAACATTTTGGATAGAAGTATAAAAGGTAAACAATAAGTAATCAAAGGGAATAAATTTCTGAAAAAATTATTTAAAAGGAGCGAAATATATAATGATCAATTTATTTTAAAAGTATGTAAAGTCTCTTATCGAAGAAATATGTATTGAAATTGCTTTAATCTCAAAATGCTTGAATCACATTCTGCGGTTGCAAGTGAACAATTTATTCCTAAAAAAAACCAAAGATAACCACTTTACTCATGATAATAGCTCGCGGCTACGGTCTTGAGAGAATAAAGCCTATTCACAAAGCAAATATTGAACAACGGCTTAATTTATCTTTTCGTGCCAAGTGGCCGAGAATCAATCTAATCCCCTAACATTTTGCAATGAGCATACTTTCAATGTTTTTACGTTTGTAAAATAATCTATATCTTCTACCTATATATATACATATATACATATATAGAAATGAAAGTGTGTTTGTTTATTTGATGGCTCACTCAGTCACACTAATAGGCGAGGAGCCGGCAATCCTAAGCCCCGCGATCGCGATTTGAAATAAAAATAACAGTTTACACTTAGACGAATAAGATGAGCTTGGTCGACGTGGATTTAATTGGCCGAAAATATGTTTAAATAAATTATCTATGTATTTATTATGAAATGGCAATAATGTTTTGCCGTCATCGCGGATTTTGATCAATCTTGGCTAATTTGAAAGCGAAATCTCATACATATTAAGAAAAAACCTGGCCGACCATTTTTTTTTAGCCGGAAAGGTCCGGCATACCTTTTTGAAATGTGTGATAGAGGAGTAAAATTTCTCTGTTATCACGAAAACCTTTATTTATTTTTTCATTTTACGCATTTTAATACCACATTCATAAATACATATCTTTGTATGCGGGCTTAGAAACTGCCGAAAGTATCGCCGGATTAAAACGCTTGGTTCGATAATTTTCATTTTTTGACTGGACGTACTACATACTTTGCCTCAGCAAATAGGCTCTTTTATTTTGATAAAGATTATGGTTTAAAAATAGTGGTTCAAACATGGCTGCCGAAAATATTAAACTTCAAGGGATTGCCATGAGAATCGACACTAGGGGGTTTTTAGGGATGCTGATTTCGCAGGACATTTCGCCTGCCTCTTTGAAATCTACATCTACATTCTAGGTAGACATAATCAAAACACAAAAAGCCTACAAAAATACTCTCGGACATTTGAAAATTATATTCGAACCTGTAAAACATTCCATCCAAAACCCGAGTCCAACTAAACGAAGGCAAGGAAAATACTTACTCCAAAGTAGATAATCGCAGAAACGAAAATCATACTACGCGAAGGTATAATTTTCGTACTTAACGGGGGGCAAATGTACTAAAGCCCGTAATTCCTCCCGTAAATTCCTTTCCAAATTCCCTTAATTTAAATTTCATCTTTTCTTCTATTTCCATAATCGTAAAGTTTCAGGGAAGCGCTTATTTCGCTTACTTAGCGTATGCAAATTACAGTCTCCTCAAGTTTCAAGTGAAATCCCGAAACCGCTAAATTCTTCCCATGCACCCATTTTTTTCCGTTCCTACGATCGCTCGGCGCAAGTACCTATAGCTAAAACAGAAGGCAGTTGGAATCAGACATCGGAAACGGCAAGAGCTAATAATTATAATAATAATAATTGTGAAAAAGCGCTTTTTATATATGTACTTGTGCATACATTGTGTGTGAATTAATTTCAGAGAACTTAGAGAAATCCAAGACCTTGAATGACTGAAAAGCAGCTCGCAACACGACTGGGGTTCTATGGGATCGGCTTACGATTTGCTGAATGCTGAATTGACTGTCTGGGGTTCCTATGTAATAGCAACACCAGTCTAAAATTTTCGTACAACATTTCTTATGGGCCTTGCAAGTTCTTTAATTTATACTTTTTTGCTATTACTACATCTTCCTTTTTAGCTAATGGGATGCCTCTTTTATCTACATAGTAATTAGTAGTGTACTTAAGAAACAAAAATAATTTTTTTTTCCAATTCGCTATTTTGAATATTTTTCAAAATACTCTCAAGGGTAGATGAAAAATCTTATTTAGTGTGGATGGATGTAACTTCTTAAGAAAGAAAAAAAAGTAAATTTAAAAAATCAAAAAACCCGACTGTGTAAAAATTGTACTTTAAATAAAAACTGAAAAGAAAAAAAAACAAGTCCAGTAGCCTAGAATTCTGTTAAGTAATATTGAATAACTACACCATTGAGTAGTTTCATGATCGATACACACATAAAACAAATAATAAATTCTAATGCGGAACATAGCGACTTTAACAGTCGGAACCCATTATTGGAAAAATTTGATCCGGTCTAGAATATTTAATGGGTTCCGACATTATGGAAAAAATAATGAAATACATTTGAAATCATCGAAACATACATACCATCTGCTTTACTAGATCATGATTGTTTAAAGTGGTATTCTCATTACAAGAGCCGGAAATCGATGATTTGATGATTTTTAGTAATGTTTTATAAATGAAAACATCATGTTTGCACGAAAAAATTTAAAATGGCTCTATGCGGTCATGGTCGGTACCAGAATAATTAAGATATATCTATGTTTCATTTCATTTCATTTATTCATGCAGATTCATCAAATACACTGATTACTACATAGTTTTAGCAAACCTTAGTAAAGCTGACTCTTTAGCTGAACTTTAGTGCAATTAAAATCAATATTGGGAAAGTGCAAATTAAACAAGCGAGACATTGACGAAGTCAACTCATTCAAACTATACCTAATTAGTATTATGATAAGAAACAAAAAGGAAATCGTGATTCCTTAAGAATCGAGGCGGAACAGATATTTATTTTAAAAATATTTAAAAGTTCCGGAGAATTAACTAAGCTCTGAATGCAGTCAAATGGAAAAACAGTTCTGGAGATGTTTCGTCGTTCCTCTAGAGACTGAAGCAATAAAAGAGAAATTACTGCAATAAATCCTCAGGGACAACAATTTTAAAAGAAACAGAAAAAGAGTGGCCGTTGCTGTTGCGGGAGTTGCCAAGCCTTCTACAAGCGAAGATGAAATTTGAATATAAGCAATTTGGAAAAGAATTTAGGGGAGGAATTGGGTGCTTTACTACACGTAGGACAACATTATGTTCATGCATTAACGCTTTGAGAGGCAGCAACAGGAGCCTGAAAGTCATCTGAGGGTGGTGGCATCGAAGATGGAGAAGCAGCCGAAACCTGAGCATCACCCAGAGGTGGAGAGATAAGGCGCCACCGCACGGAGATCCCAGGGTAGAATAATGCCAGCCACAAAGGCTACGATATACCGCAGAGGTCGCCTGTGCCGATATATCATTGCAGGCATACCGGAACCTGTGTGGGAATGGATCCGACCGAAATTTCCCGGAATTTTTGTTTGCACAGGCGACCGGACCAAGATCGAAATTCGATTCTTTTGAGGCGACCGTACGGTAGACCGGAGAGTCCCACACATGCTACGACACAGGCAGGCAGATCTGCACAGGTACACCGCATTTCATGGTTCGCTGAAATAGACACGTTCTATGATCCCAATATGTTAATTACAATAGAAATTCAGCTTCTTCAAAAAAAATTTTTTTTGAAATAATCGAAAAAACGAACATTCAATCATAACATTTTGTTGACTCATTCAGTTTTAGTTAATTATCACGCAGCATAGTTTTTTTCAGAAACAGTTTCAAATACGACCATCGCGTCTTAATAGCTTATTATGTCTTTAGCCACTTTAAATGTTTATGGTTTTATAAATGAACCAATCCGAAAAATATAAAGGTTGTATTATTATTCCATCTAGATATTTATTTTTTAATTTAATGTATGGCATATTAATCAAACACGCCTAATACTATTTGGGGTTATGGGCAAAGTTTTTTATCAGATAACTAATTAATTGCCAAAATTATCTAAATACAGCTGTACATTGTACTTCAAAACTCACGTAAAAAGCATCGGATAAATAGAAGGTTAAGTATTGGAGGAATACTCCTCGTTCTTGAAATTAAGAACTATAATTTATAGGCTGATGCTTTTTCACAGCAAAATTATTAAAAACATCCCCTATCATACCCCTTTATCATAACACCTGAATATAACATTACCAAGTTTTTACCTATCTTAATTTAAATTGGCTCCTTTTGCGTGAGCACAAAGAGGAAGACGTCGTGTCGCCAACCTCCGAAATACATTACGGATGTTAATGAAAAGCTCATTCATTGATTGAATCATTTCATTACCACATACATAATTAGTTTGATAACTCATGCGCGAGCTATAAATATGTTTTCTTTCTATTACAGCGGATGGCATGACATACTCGTTTGGTATGTTCTATGTTGAGTTCCTTGATTACTTCGGGGAAGGAAAAGGTTACACGGCTTGGATTGTATCAATTCTTGTCGGCGTGACTTTGTGTTCAGGTAAGCGAGATATAAATTCAGAACGACATCAGAATTATGTCCGACCTAACTAAATACCCTCCGAACTTCACAGCCTAAAAGCCACGTTTTGCAATTGAATGTATTGATTTGAAACTTTTCCGTTCATTTTCAGGGCCAATTTCATCTTCATTTGTAAATCGATATGGCTGCAGAGCAGTCACAATAGCCGGCGCAATACTTTCGGCGTTCTGCATTCTAGTCAGCATGTTTGCCCAAAACGTGCTCACCCTGATTTTCACCATAGGCATCGGCACGGGCTTTGGATTCGGCCTGATTTATCTACCCGCCATTGTCAGCGTAACCACTTATTTTGAGAAATTGCGATCACTTGCGACTGGCATTGCGGTATGCGGTTCTGGTTTCGGAACCTTCGTGTTCGCCCCACTAACTGAGGCCCTTATCAAAAATTTTGGATGGCGCGGAGCAATGCTCATTATTTCAGGAATTGTACTGAATTGCATTATCTTTGGTGCAATGTTTCGACCCCTGGAACCACCAAAGAAAAACAGAAGACTTACCTTAATTGAACATTCCAATAACCACGAACTGCAGCCTCTACAAGATAAAACAGAACCACAAAGCAATATCCTTCAGTCAGCAATTAGTGAAGGCGGCGATATGATTTTCTCGAGATCCTACAGCATAGGGCATGATGTAACTATAAGTAATAACTTGGTAACTATTCATGAGTCATTCCAAACAAAATCTCTTTTCACAAATATTTTACAGAACAACAATTCCACTGATCAAGCGAACGGAGGGTCTACATTTTCAAAACAAAATAACAGTGAAATAATTAGAGCAACTGTGAGTCAGCCACATATAAACACTCTAGGCACGCGCAGTTTTAAAGAGTCAAAATCCATATCAGGCAGTGGAACAATGTACAGACCTGACGCCCTCTATCAGGTAAATTTAGTGCATTACCTTTTGTTAACTATATTTGTAGCTAATTTTAAGCTCAGTTTTCGCCCCCGAGAAGAGGAGTAAGACCAAATGCACGAAGCAACTATTTCCATATTCGTAAAAGCAAAAGGCTGAATAGTGAAAATGTAAATATTCCGAACAGAACTAAAAATTTATAGCATGCAAAGGGATATTTATGGGTGTGTTATTTTAAACACCAGTTGGTATAATTTATTTAATTTTTAGGGGTTTTGTTGGAATAATGTATAGAATATATATAAACTCATGTGAAATATGCGAGCTTAAATTTGTTCTCGACATATGTATACATATGCATATTACGGTCAACTCAGCAATACCATCTCATAAACCTAACTGACTAACACTATCATGTGACAAAATACATAACATTTTTATTTATTACAATACGAAATTCATCCTTCCTGGAACTTTCGCCATTGAGTACCACTTTTTCAAGTGTCACCCTGGTATCTGAATAAACATTTAGCATCGCGAAACATTTCGATCGTTTGTCACCGATATGATTGGTACAACAATATCAGATCGCAAATATTTGGAACATTGATGAACACTTCTGAATCTTTGCCATATTTGAACTTCAAAATATAGAGAGTGTTCGAATTTTACGTAGGTAACACTGCAATATCAATCGATTCCTTTAGGTGTCCTGAGCAAACATTATTTCTGATCCCGCAGTTAGAAACTAAAATCAAAAAACTAAAACTGAAAATCCACGCAAATTTTTTTTAGAAGTTGTGCTCATTTATGTCCTTAAAGATCATTGTAAGGACATCGAGCGGGAGCTCATTCAAAGGTGGATAAAAGTACCTTTCCTACGATAACTCACTTAATCAGATCTGTTTCCAAATGTAGGAGTTATGGGGGCTCATATTAAAATTCATCAAAATTTCGTTTTTAGACTAGCAATTTTTGAACGAAATCTACTTTGCAAAAACTAAAAATTTTAAATGAATGATGCCAGTTAAAGAAATTCCATTTAAACATGCAGGATTAAATTAAAAATAAATACAATTTTAAAATTTGCAGTTTTTTGAAGGTACCTATCTCGCCTAATAAAAAAAAAAAAAGGTAGGTATATAGAGCTTTACCCTCTATATCTGAACTCACCTTTGGTTAGGACTGCCTACAAGATCACCCATTTGAGACGGTCAATGATATAAACAAAAACATATCCGGAGTGTCTCGCGGTAATTTATTTTTTCCTTTCATATGTACACTAACTGAGTAGCAGAGTTTCACGCGGTGTATCAAAAATACTACTTAAATTAAATACTTCTAAAATGTTAACACTTCAGCCGGATTAAGAAGTTTGCATTATAAGTATTACTATCTAAATCTACTAAAATCTATGATGAACCGTCCAAAACTAATTTTGCTACCACTGTCCATATCAGAATCTATAATCTATTCTGTATTTAAACGTTTCCATTGTTGAGTCTTAAATAGATAAATAAAGGTACTAATTTTTTTTTTCTACTATTTCATCATTACCTTATTGGAAAGCATTGATGCTGCAAGCTTTATGCTGATTGCCCATTCGTAATAGAAATTATCTCTACCTTGAAAATTCGTTATACTTACATGTAAATGTTCAATATTAAATTATTGGATATTAAACAAACTATTCTATTTTCTCATGATATTTCTTTGAAAAATTTGGTCGCCATATTAAGTTCATTATCTTCGTTTCTAAATTAAAGCGGATTAGCAATCATCATCTCTAAAAACTCCAAATACCAACATTCATGGCAATCCATTGAAATTTAAAATTGTTGGCCGCCATCTTAAAACCGACATTTTGAAACTCCTACTTTTATGTCCACAAAAATAGCTTACATATATGCTAAGTTGAAGGACGTAGTACCTTCAGACAAGAAATAAAAAAAATTGAATTTACATTTCGGCGTGGTTCAACAACAAACATCCAAATAAACAAATAAACGTTTGAGTTTATATGTACGGGGTTCGAAGCCGGTACCAATGCCGCTAACGATATTTTAACTTCAATTCCTAGAATTTCAAAAATTGTGGTCGCCGTATTGGGTAGGCCATTTTGAATTAGTACCTTTGGTACTAATTTTCATTAGTATGTACCCTTGGTACTAATTTTCATTCGTACCCGTGGAACTAATTTTCATTAGTTGAATTTCTTTGATCGCCAGATTTGATCCGCCATCTCGAATTTTTAAATTTCGAAAGTAGATCAAGATCCTTAAAATCTCCTAAACACCAATGTTCATGGTAATCCCTTAAAATTTATAATTTTTGGCCGACATCTTGGGTAAATATCCTAAGTCGAGGTATTTATGTTGTGAATTCACTCGATTGGACTAAATGTTAAGGCGTGATTGAGCAGCAAACAACCATGTTGGATCCGCCATTTTGATTTTGCAAATTTTAATAAAAAATTCAAATTTAGTGACCACAAAATACCCATAGTACAAAGTTCGTTGAATTTCGAAAAATTTTGGCCGCCGTATTGGATCCGCCAAGTTGAATTTTCAAATTTCGAGCATAGATTCGTAATCACGACATCCAGAAACCTCAAAATACCAATTTTGCTGGATATCCCTTGAAGTATATATTTTCGATCGCTATTTTGGGTCCGTCATTTTGAAATCCTATATATTAGGCCGGGATACATAACGCCTTCACACAAAAAATGAAAATGATCGGACCAAGCGTTTAGGCGTGATTGAGCAACAAACAAACAAACAAGCTTTCTATTTTACATGTACATATATAGAGATAGAAATATATGTATATATGTACATACATGCATATATACATATCATGCTTCTTTTATTGAAGGAGAAACTTTTCTGGGATGTGAAATATTCCAAGAAAGTACCTATTTACATAATAGAAACGTCCACCAGCAATATTAGAAACTGAGAAGAATGGAAATACATACTTACTAAGTGTATATCACTTTATTTGCATTCATATATGTACATATGTATGTAATGAAGAAAAAAAAATCGGCGAGCGGACATATTCAGTTGGTTTGCTTGTAAGTAATTATTATAATTTAATCTCTATAAGTAAATATTTACATACTAAAAATCAGTTGGTTTATATTTTAACTTGGGGTAGGTATATGAGATATTTATATGCACATTATGTAAAACTCTTAAAACATTTATCTATTATTTCTTGTTCAATAGTTTACTAACATTCATGGGAATTTCATAAAACAAAACTTACCAAAACCGAGTTTCAGGTGGATAGAAAGAATCTGTTTTAATTAATTAAATACATAATAAATTTTATAATATTTATTAGTACGAAATGGTAGACATCTTCCTTTACGCAAATACGAAGATTAATGATGTATTATGAAGACATCTTTAAATCGACCTAAATCTACATATATGTATTATATAAATTTCGGATGTAAGCATTGAACCATAAAACCTTATGGTTTTAATCATAATTGATTGATTACCTTTTTCATCCATAAACTCTGCAATTATACTAAAGTAATATCTTATTTGCAAAAAAACCAAATTCTATAAGAGCCAAATTGAAACACGGTTTAGTACAAAACGTCTTCAGTCTTTAAATGTACTTCACTATACTTAAATGCATGAATTATCAAACAAATATCTAAATAAAATGTACATATTGAAATTTTTGCACTTTTGTATAGTGCTAATAAATTTGAAATATTTTCAGGGCTCTCTACTCAACATACCTGAGTACAGATCCCGTACAGACATATCAGCAAAGGGTTTATCAAACTATGGATCTTTTCGACATGAAAGGAATTCTGAGGCAAGTAAAAGCAAAAAACATCTTCATAACACAAGTAAAATTATTAATTTTATTCCTCGTCTGTCCAGGTTTTACCATATTTTTCATCAAATATTATAAGATAATAAATCTTTTCAGGAAGCAGTAAAACTATGTGGCTGTGTACCAAGTTCCAAGGAGACATACGATACCTTTACTGAAATGATGAATTTCTCCCTTTTACGTGATATTATATTCATTATTTTTGTATTTTCAAATTTCTGTACAAGTATCGGTTTTAATGTGCCATACGTCTACATAGCCGCCCAGGCTGATCAACTGGGTATAACAAAAGAGCAAGCCAGTTATCTACTATCTGCGATTGGTATCGCGAATACAGTGGGAAGGGTTGCTCTTGGCTATATCTCCGATAAGCCCTGGGTAAATCGATTGTTGGTATACAATCTCTGTCTTACTAGTTGCGGTATTGGTAAGTTGCAAAAACTGTTAAAGAATTAATTATAGAACTAGCTATTTCTTTACAGCTACTGCACTCTCAGTATTTTGTACTGACTTTATCTCTTTAATGTTTTACGCATCCGTTTTCGGATTCACAATTGGTGCCTATGTCGGCCTAACGTCCGTCATTCTAGTAGATTTATTAGGTCTAGAAAAGTTAACAAACGCCTTTGGATTACTTCTGCTGTTCCAAGGAATTGCGTCATTAGTTGGACCACCATTTGCCGGTAACTTGACTATAAATATATTTAGTTATATCATAATTTTGAAGAAATCAAATATTGCATTCATGTACTTTGACGTTAGTCTCTATGCATTAGAACTATGCCTTGCGCAGACTCGGCATGGTCCGAACTATTACATTATTTGATTTGGATAAAATACTGACAATATGAGAAGGTATATTCTTAATTTCAGTTTTAACTTTTTCCTCCACAGGATGGCTGTTTGATATGACACATTCTTATAATCCTGGGTTCCTTATGGCAGGTGCAACAATAGCAATAAGTGGCCTTGTACTGTTCGCCATTCCATCACTTCAGCGCTGCAGAAATAGGAAAGAAGAGGCAAGGAGAAGCATAGAACGAGAGGTTTCGATTACGTAGTACAAGCTCCAACACATAATAATAAGCTAAATTGAAAAGCACAACTTTAGGCATAAAGCGAAATGTTAAAATTAATATAAGACATACTCTAGATGAGTAAGAAACAACTCATAAAACTGTGAACTGTTGCGATTTTTTATCATTTGAATATGTAAATATTAAAGATATCAAAGAAGTTGAAATAAGATAATAGTTACATGTATCACCTTAGCTGTTAATGCTAATCGCAGACTTTTTGTTCCGTTTTTTGTCACTTTAATTGATTTAATATTGTACTTCCTAAGGAAATAACTTAACAACTTTAGTTGGAAAAAACGGTAAATGTATTTGTATTTATGTGTTGCTAACGTTTCCTTTTTTTATTTCTAAAATAAAAAGTCATTCAAGAATGGCATTTTATAAAATACATTATATAAATTGCATATAAATTATGCGAAAATTGGACATGCCGCATCACTCCAAATTTTTATCCAGAATGAAGGTGACGTATTCTACACATCAGGTAGCAAAAAATACTATAAAACGCAAAAAAGAGTCCCAATTTGTTTCGACTACGTTTCGTAAATACGCAGGTGCATACTTATGGTACTGTCCCCAAGTAGTTCTTCCCAACATGTTGTTGCACACTCAATTTGGATCCTACCTAATAACGTTCGATTTTCTTTAGAACAAAAAATCTGCAGGCTATCTAACCCTTGAAGATCTTCGTCACTTCATCTTTGTTAAGAAAAGTGTTTATTACCACTCAATGCAATCACAATTTCTCAAGCAGCATTGCTGCATATGCATGCATCATTTGGTTCTTTTGTTAGTAGACACCAAACACAATCACACACAACGTGGGACAAGATGCATAAAACACACAGAACAAGAGTACATAAAGAGCGCAAAAAACTAATAACAAATAACGTAAAAGCATAATCAAAGAAAAGACGATAATCAACGAGCACGATAATTTAAAAGCGTTTTGTTTAGTATACATCTTTACCCACATTGACATTAAATAGGTCGGCATGCTTATTCACATTGAGGCACATTCGGTTTGTGGATTCTAATACTTACACTATACATAATTAGTTCTACTATGCTTGGTTGCAAGGAGAAAGTAATTTCTACAGTTGCGAGGGTTAGCCCTTAACACGAATTTCGTTTTAAGAAATTGAGATTCTATGTTGCCAGTCAAAAGCTGGTGAGTAAATATAATGTCCGGAACCTCCCGGGGCGTTTATGCAACGAATGCATATCAAGCAAGAGTAAACAGTCATTGTAAGATGGGAGATAAACTAGGTCGGCTCGAGGCAGATCCTTTAGGGCGAATCTGATAAAACGTTGAATCGATTCAATATTATCCATATGAACCAGATAATTAGGGGACCAAACCTGGCTCATATGTATATTCAAGAATAGATCTGATGAGATAAATACAATATATAATTGCTTATATATGTATGTTATGGCAAATATGCTCGTGTGACCATATGTTCATAAATCCTACTACAGAAAAGGCCCTCGCAACTATAAAGTTGATGTGTTCAACAAAGTCAAGTTTACTATCGAGAACAACGTCTAGGTCACGGACAGATTTGGTGCGTCCAAGAATGCATCCTGAAAGGCTATAATTAAAGTGGAGAGGATTCCTTCTAAAACAGAAAGAGATGACCTCGCACTTATTGACATTTAGTTCCAAGTTGTTGTGAACACACCAGGAATGGAAAATATTCAGGTTCTCCTGAACCAACTGACAATCGCCAGTACTCTTAGTGTATCGGAATAACTTCATGTCATCAATTGTGAATAAAAGAAACAGCAAACTGAGGTGAAGAGCAAAATGAGGGCAGCAACATGACTTCGTCCTTCTCAGATTGTCAAGTAATGGAAACCAAGTTCAAATCATCAAGAATAACTCGTCCGACGGCAATATGGCGGAGTTAAACTTCTCGATGCAGGACGCCAGGGAGGCAAAATTGTTGAGAGAAGAGCGAGGAGGCAGATATACAGTAGCGATGAAAATCTTCTTCGGTTGAAGCTTGAAACAAATTAGCTCCAAATATCCAGAATCCACGAAATAAACTATGTAGCATTCAGGACAAACACAGTGAAAGGCGCATAATACTCTTTCCCCCACAGGGGCGTTGAAAATGGAGATATGGCGGTCACGACAGAAAACTATAAATTCGGGACTAAACCACTCCACATCGCCAAACTTACTGCACAACCAGACCACATCGAAGCCCGAGTTTAATGAATTCACAAAAAGCCGAGCTACATACAGGGTGTTTTGCTAATGTCTGAACAGGGGTATGCCAATCGATTCTAAATGGTCTCCTGATCAACGTTTGTTCGGACACCCCCCCTTCAAATCGGTCCTTCCCCCCTAAAATCGCGATTGAAAATTTGGAGGAGGTCAACATAGAAAATGCATTATAAGTTCTTTCAGAGACATCCTAGGATACTGATTAATAACGCATTAGAAAGTTGAGCCTTCAAGCTTTCCAACGATACCACCCACGACCCAATCCGTCAACAAAGAAGCGAGGGAGACCCCGTCAAATTTCGAAAATGGCAATTTCAAAGCTCAAAATTTGATCTTGACCCTTGATTCTGGCGATTTTTTGTATGGGATGATCGAAACTTTTTTCGAGAAAAAGCTTCCCTGTTTTGTGGCCTTTCTCAAGAAAAAAACCACACTCGAATCCGACGGCGCGTTCCGAAGTTATTCGTGTTATAATAATTAATAAAACAGCAACACCCACTATCTGCAATGAAGTCCAATTGGAAAGTGACGTCATGACAGTCTGTGTTGAGAGTATACCTACATATCCTCGGACATAGTTTGTAATGTTACACAAGCGCAACTCGATGAAACTTGGTGAAGCTCAGCCGAAAATGAATCTGCAATTTTCTGCGTTTACTTGAAGATTTGGTAAGGTTCCACAGTATACATACATACATATGTATGTACATATGTAGATACATATAATGTAATTCGAACTGTGCGAAAAGCCGATGTGACTAAATTTTGGACATTACCTGGATCGTGTGTGGTTTTACGAGTGAATTGAATTTGTTTAATTACATATTATTTGCAAGTAAGAATAAGGTAAGAGTTTTAATATAAACCTGAAGTGAAAAATTTGTTGTAATAATTATTTTAAATGCTGCATATTTAGACAGCGGTCAAAAATTTAGTTACCTCGTCCAGCAGACTGAATGCTGAATTATGGACACTAAATGCCAGAAAATGAGTTTAGTCGGCATTTAGTCACTATTCGCACACAGTCTTAATGATATAACAAAGATAAATATTAACTAGCTGCCCCGTACCTATATCGTTACCCGAGCACAGCTATCCCTATAATAACCAATACATTTACATTGTGGTATTAATTGGAAGCATTAATGATACGACCATTTTATTTGACTTTTCGAGCAATACTTTACTCTAACGGTATGTTATCTCCTTATAATGCTTTTTTAACCCCCGACGCAAAAAGAGGGGTGTTATAAATTTAACGTGGGTATCTGTGTATCTGCTGTGGCATCATAGCTCCCAAACGAATGGACTGATTTTGATGCGGTTTTTCTGTTTGAAAGCTGATGTTACCGAGATTGTTCTTAGCTATAATTTATGAAGAACTGTTCAGGCGTTTGAAGGTCATCAGCTCATTTTCTACTTGACAAAAGGGTTTTACCAACTTTCACAGGTCCGATTGTTTACAAAAAAGTTTTTTTTGTGTCGGGGGTCATTTAAATTTTTAATTTAAGTTTGTATTCTTACAACGTGTCGTATTAAGCATTTTATATGGAATTTGACACCAAACGAAAAAGGCTGCTTTTATTATAATATTCATTTTTGCAAATATCGGTTGATGTTCACTCTTCATCGTCCCTCGAAATTGGCGAAATAGTTAGAGAACAACCCCAAACATTTACAAAAAAAAATTTTAGTTAGGGGTAATAATCGAAGTCCCTCTTAATTGAACTGAATAACACTCCATTATATAATACGACTTTTTTTCAGTAAATTTAAAGTAAAAAAGTTTATCTTTCATAAAATCAATAAAAGGAAAATTTCGTCAGTTTTTATTTATTTATATATCTTTCTATTAATTAATATATTATAATATATTATGCATACATATATTCATTCACATTTATTCAATACCAATAAATGCTTTGCTATTCCGCACCTCTTCCAAAAGCAACTGTTTAATCATACACTCGCCAGCATCCAGTTTTTCTAATATTTCCAACAAATCATGGCAGTACCTGATCTTGTCACGATAATCAGTCTCTGTAAAGACTTCGGGGCTCTTTGTCATCTTAAAAATTATCTCCAGCTTTGCTTCAACAACGTACTGGCTGTTGGGTGGACAAAATGTTGGCACCTTTTCATTGACGAAGGCAATTGCATTTTTCAATGATCCACTATTCACCTTTGAGTTGATAGCCTTAAGAGTAAAGTCCTGGATTTTGAACATTTCCTGCGAAGCGTAAACCTGATGACAGGTCAAGCAATGCCAGGGAGAGTCCAACCTTGTATCTATTGGTAATGCAATACCTGCACAAGTGCGATCCCGGCACAAAAGTGCGGAGAGGTAAGTTCCATTTTCCTGATAAAAAAAAAACAAATAAAATAATAAATATTTCTGCTGACTAATATACTTTGAGTTCGAACTTACAACCTTATCTCTTCTACTTATAGTAAAATTAGCTTTGGGCTAAATGTTAATGTTTGCAGATGTATGAAGATAAGTGTATTGCAGAAAATAAGGAGAAAAAAATGATTTCTAGGTCTCCTCACTGAAATTACGAATATGCAAAAAAAATGATGGTGGGTTGGGTTGTGAATTTGATTTTCGCTTTCTGATTTCACATTTCGCACCACAAATGCGTATACCTATGTACACTGCAAATTTGTTTTTTGTTAAAATTCGATTATCTCATCTTATGAAATTTTACCTGAACATATTCTAAGATGACTTATGGTTTTCAAGGAAATTTATTGGATATATTAGGAATATTACGACAAAAAAATGTAATTTTTCAAAACTTCAAAGTTAAATATCATGGTTGTTATACATTATGTATGTACAAAAATTGGGAGCTACATATCTATTCATACACAGCATAATGCAAACCAAGTAATCTATTTATATTTGTAGAATGATATACAAATACAAGAACCAGTTCCACTGTGCATCACTGGCCAAAACCCTCGGTTTTAGTTGTAGCTACAGAATGAAAGTTTCAGTAAAGTAAGTTTTAATATACCGCACCAAATATGTATGTATATCAGTTGGAACTACAAAAACTTCTTACAGCAAAAAACAATCTCTTGGTTCTCTTAAATAGGGAGTAATTTAGTTTCCTTATATTTACAGCATTTGTTATTACCTCACGCAGCCATGCTACTTTTAGTTCACTCAGCGCAGCCATTCAAGCAACTTTTCCTACCTACATTGTGTAAAATAGAAGTAAAATTAAAAAAAAAACATCATTTAAAACCGTGTTTATATCAATTCACCCTGAGACCTCGGGCGATTGCATAAACCTTCCCTATGGGTCCAGCGCCCAGAGTCTACGTGAAGGTTGATTGAAATAAGTATTAGTGAAACACGTGATTTTAACGTTAAAAGATGGCGATGGAAAACGTGAAGATTCGCATTCCACTCTTTGATGGAGCCAATTTTAACAATTGGAAATTCAGGATGGAGAATCCCTTAGACGAGCTTGAATTAGAAATGGTGGAATTCGTGGCTACGGATTCGGCAGAAGAAAAATTAAAAAAGGAAAAGCAGCTGAGTGAACTCAGCAAGTGAAATTGAAGATATGGATGTGGAAAATATGTGGATTCAGCAGGACGGTGCCATAAGCCACACAACACGTGCCGTTTTGGATTTGACGCGCGAGAAATTTCCTGGACGTGTAATTTTACGTTTTGGTGTTCTGAATTGGCCACCAAGATCATGCGATTTGTCACCGCGGGACCTTTTTTTTATGGGGTTACGCAAATGATCGTGTTTATGCGGACAATCCTCAAACTTTTGACCTTTTGAAAACGAACATCCGTCGAGTTATGGCCGACCTATTGCCCGCTTTGCGCCGACAACTCATCGAAAATTACCCCAAAAGGATACAATCCTGTAAGATGTCCCTTGGAGGACATTTGACTGATGTACTCTACATATAATGGCAAGGGTTCCAACAATATAATGAAATAAAAATTTGATCGAAATCTCAAACAGAAGTGTGTTTTATTTACTTTACTTTCGGAACCACAACATGGATAACCCTATATTAGAAATATGTTATTCTGAGATAGACATGCACAATAAAGACGCAAAGCGTTAATAATTTTATTTTTAACAATTTTTAATTTGAAAAGGGCCACATAGAATAATTCTTCTGAGTCAAGTACTGAAAGTTCAGTAAGAACGCATTCACGCAGGCAAATGCAAATCAACTCACCAGAATAATCGAGCTGATCGAGCACAAGTTCAAGCCCTCCTGTCCGTATAAATTCTGATAAAAAATACATCCTAATAAACTGTTACAATGATGGCATAACGCATAACCATCAATAAATCCGTAGAAATCGTTGGCATCAATAAAAATATAGCAATACAACAAAATTATGAGTTGATAGAAAACAAGCAGGATGTTAATCGGTTTCAAAAATCCAGCGATATTAAGCAAAATTTAGCAAATAATTGAAGAAAACCTATTCATAACTTTAAAAAGGATTACTCAAAAAATTGTAGAATCCGAACATACACACTTAAGCATTAGTTCCATTCCGTATGGATTGAAACGGTTGCGGATTACATTAAAATGTGCGTCCATAGAAGTTAATGGTCGTAATTCTCAAAGAACAATTGAGGAGCGCAAAGTGTATACAATAAAATTTTCTCGTAATGCCCCGGAAGAGCGACAATAACAAAATAATATTTGAGTGATCTTGTTGGTCAGACGAGGCACACTCAAGTTTTTCTACCACCATATTCTCCAATGTTGAATTGAACCCTATCGAGGAAGTTTTTCCAAAATCAAGTTTAGTGCAAGAAATTAGCTGATCCTTTAAATCGGCAAAATTTAGCAGATGTAATTAATAACTCTGTTGGAACTATTATGTCTTCAAATTATTATAATTATTTATTATATGAATATTTATATTAAGTTACCAGCTGGTGCTGCAAGAAAACTGTTATATGTAGACTAAGTCAAATGTATATATTATATACAAATGTTGTACATATATTTTCATAGATGTACATATAACCTAGTCTATAAAAGGTTCTTCTTGATTATTATTATTGAATTATTTGCACACAGTTTTCTTACATATATGTATGTTATACCTTCATCTCAATATGTAATTATTTGTATGAATATGAATTACGAAAAAAATTTTGATTTCCTATTATGCAATTAATATTTTTTGATGTGTTTTTTTTTAATTTAATGTATGGTGAATTTGATTTGGAAATAATGAATTTAATTTGCAAAAGGGTGAATCACCTATTAATGCCCGAGTCGGTCAACACTTTCGATTCAAAATAATATTTTTAATACGTGCATTAAAAGTCAAACTTACGGTTGGATCTCTACACCTCGCACAGTTGCAAGTGAACTCTTTGGTAATATTTAGAAACAGTCCGCGTGAAATGTTTGACCATAGAATTTTTGTATAAGTTGTGGTTATCTCAGATCCTTTCGGAATAAATTTAGCAGCCTTTAAAACCATTATATTATCCCTTTCGAAAGGATGACACGTATTAGGTGTACAACAGTGGTTCATCATACCGGCCAATGGGTATAAGCCACGCATTGATAACTCATATTTTCCGTCCTCGTAAAGTGCTTCGAATGCCACTGTGTTCAACACAGACAAAATTCTTACAAAGTAGTCCAACGTTTCTGGTTCACTTGGGAATTTTTTAAAGTTTCTAGCAATGCTTGCAATTTCTAATTTACTCTTCGGGGAATTATTAGATTGCAAATTGTATATGAGTTCCTTTTGAAACTTCTTCAGAAACAGTCCATTGGCTATCGGCAGTAAGCTTACAGTTTGTTTCCGTACACTTTGAGGTTCAACTGGCTCCCACGATCGAAACAATTGACAAATTTTTGAGTGTTCATTGCTTTCAGAACACGAGTTACACATAGGAAGCGAACAGCCATTTTTGCATGCGCACTTAAAACCGTCTAGAGATCTATAGCAGATGATGCAGGTATTCAAATTCTTTTGCCTCAAAATTGGCCCTATTAAGATGGGCTTTTCATTGAAAATCACTTCTCCTATATTAATGTCGCACTTAGCAAATATACCCCGACCTCCCAGAGATGAATTGGATACAGTCCATTTGCGAATGCCTTTGCCAAAATCAGCCATATGCAAATCGATTAAATTCACTAAATGATCGATTTCGTCCATCGCGCTTTTTCAAACAGACTCAGTTAGAAACGAAATCTACTTTAAGACTGAAGAATTTGCTCTAAGCAAAGCTTGTTAGTTCGATTTATTTCGAAGCATGATACGGATACCTGCTAACGAAAAGGTACATTGGCCACCCAAAGCTCCACTATAGATTAGATCTCCTCTAGGAATTCATAGAACGACCCATCACTAGATGAACATACATATATACATACTTATGCATACATATGTAGGAAGATTAAAGACGTCGGGTCGGCTATCATCACTGATTCGACTAAAATTAAGTCATGTTGGGGTGACACTACCAAGCACCTGCGTCACGGCTAATATTGGTGGTATACATATTTTTACGTCCACTGTAAATATTTTGAGATAGGCAGAACAAATTCATTCAACTATGAATATTTCAATCTTGTTAGGTATCTTGTGCACTTCAATGCAACTGGAGCTGAGCCAGATTTATTTAATATTCTTTATTACATTTAAATATTTTTTATTACATTCAATTTTCCGCAGACAGTTTTTTTTCTGTATATAAAAAAAAAACAGAGCAATAGCTAAACTTTTATACCGGCAATTGTAGCAAAAATGGCACAAATATTGTAGAGTTGATTAAATAGGCTGGTCTTGGGCAAATTTGAAAAGCAGTACAGATGCAACTCTTTCAACTTTGTTTCTCTATCTCTCTATGGGTATCCATCACTATCACTTTTGTTAGAAAGGAAAAAACTCTGTGAGGTAATTAATGTAGAAAGTTGCCTATTCAAATCAAATTTTCGAGGATTTTACAATTATTAATTACGTATATTTTATGAAACAAAATCTTGATTTTGGTAGAACTTGATGACAAATTTTTCTTTTATTGAAGATACAATTTTTAAAAAGAATGAAATAAACTTTCAAAATTAACTTAACTAATTCTTTTTAAGTTATAGAACAATTTTAATATAGACCAGCAGGATTAAACTTTATTTGAGACTGAAAGCAATTTTTATTTATTTATATTTTTTTTTGTTAAATTAACTCGATTCTCATAAATTACAAACACTGAATAATTTCATGAATAACCATTTATTCAAAACAAGTTATCCTCTCCACTGCTCAAGCTAACGACAACTGCTTAAACTAATGTAAACCAATCAAATTTCCATTTTACCAATACCGTCATTTAACGGTGAGACGACGAAGCAACTGGAGAAGTTTATATTGGAATGCACTTTTTAAAATGGCAGAAACAAAACTGTTCAAGCCTAATAATTTTCGTTCTCATTTCCAATATTCATTTGTTTTCAGAATTTAGGCCAGGGACAGAACTTTGATAAGCTTTCATTAGATCCACACGCTATTGTAGAAAAACCTTTTTTTTAAATTACCTGCCCCTAAATTAAAATTAAGCTTTTTTGATATCATGTAAAACAAGCACGGCGCGGAAATTTTATGGAACAAAGAAAAGACAACGATGGATTACTTAAATTTCTATTAATAGGACTTCTAAGGAAACAATTGTTCAAAATATTTTTAGGGTATTTTCCAAAATATTCAAAAAGATTTAAATTCAAATTTTTTTCAAAAACAAAAAATTTTGTTTTCTTTTTTTCCAAAAAGCGGGTATATTTTTGATACAAAACATGGCAAGCTCTCGTATACTGCGATGCCCCGGAATCCGACAATTAGAGAAAATCAAGTGAAAGTACATTATATATTTTTAGAAAAGAAAGCCACAAATTGCTTCTGGTAAAATTTCAGTTTGTCACAAATAAATGTGTGCTAAATATAATACATATAATAAAGAATTATCCTAATCAAGTAGCATTTAGCGCACAAGGAGGATATATAATTCCGCTTGTTGGGTGCCATATCACGGTATCAGAGCATTGTTACTCACAGGTCAAACGATCAGAAATATGTACCTCAATAGCAAGATATTTAGCAAGATCACCTCATCAACAATTAAGCACACCAAGTCTAATCGTCTCATAAGAGGTGTGGTATGCTTGCAGGGTGCGCCCCTTGAGCATTCTCACAAGTCACGAACATCACTTTTCGACGTGTCTTTGGAAGCGTGCCATTGCACCTGTTATTTATAAACAAACGGGCGCCACATCAATCTAAAAACTATACGAGCCAATAAAATAAGCTATGTATGCAATTTGTGCCCTTCAAGATTAATTAGTGAGGAATTAAAAATAAATAAATAGATGGGTGATTTTGAGGTATTGCTCTACAATTCAGAAATTAATAGCATTTCTATCGCTTCTACATAAAATTAAATTTCGGCAAAATGTGCTGTGAAGCCTGATTTTGAAGCAATGAATTTTGAGTTTACTCATAAAAAAAAATTTTATATTAATTCCCGCTTAAATTTCAAATGTATACTGATATAATGTGGCAACTGCCAAATTCATGAAAGAAATTCGATGCTTGGTGATAACCTGCCAATGCCAAGAATAAACAATCTCACAACTCAAATGATTAAGGTATTTAAATAATGAGGTAACGAGAAATTTGTAAATAGCCGAATGGTAGCAAATACGCAGCAAACACATACACATACATATTATATGTATGTATACAAACATACATAGAGACTTTCCTCAACTACCGATATACTTAAATATGAAATTCCAGCAAGTTTAACGCCTTCAAACACTTATTTTATTTTAGCAACCCTGGCCGTTTGAAGTCACTCCATACTGCTGAACTAAAATTACGTACATATATCTATGCTCCTTTTTAACAGTTTTACTTATGACAGAGAAAGATTTAAAAAAATTGAGCAGTTAATGGTATAAGCAAGAGGGAACTAAAAGTGCACCATTTTTATATAGGTATTTTGTATGGGACGATTGGTCCATTTCTATATGTAGGTATGTAAATGGTGCTAACTCAGCTTTTCAAAAGCAACTTTGTATGGGAGGTTGCTTTTCAGCAGCTTGAGACGAAATATTGTCTGTGAACTGTTAGATTAGGTTGTATGCATGAGATTATGGTCGTCGAGTTACCGTTCAAAATCTTACTCGTGTCGATTAAGTTTACTCGAGTCTTTTTAGAGACAGTCCTCAAAAGGTCGAAGCAAACTGACTCGACGTAAAATTTGACGGGAAAAGACAATCAAAATGGAAGAGATTGGTGTTTTTATCAAAAATGAAGGAGATCTTGTTACTCTTTGAGTTCTTTTTTCTTAAAAAGGTTTTTTTACGATGTAAACCTAATTTCAGAAGTGATAGCATTTCGACGATTTGCTGAGAATTTTTCAATTAAAAATGTGTTACTTTAGAAACTTTTCACTGCGCAATTACCTATTTGAGATTTGATGGTTCTCTTAGGGAAATTAGATGTAAAGGTGCAGAATACAATTAAAAAATTAAAAAAAAAAAAAGAACCGACTCCAAAAAATACCAAGCTCTAAAAAGTATAAAATAATTATATTAAAAGTCCTCTGATACTACTTTCAACATTAAATACCAAGACTTTCCGAGACTTTTGAAGTCGGTGTGAAAACCTGACTGATATTAATCCAATTAATCCAGACAAACTGATTGCATTCATTATTTAGTATTGGATTAATATCAGTCAGGTTTTCACACCGACTTCAAAAGTCTAGGAAAGTCTTGGTATTTAATGTTGAAAGTAGTATCAGAGGACTTTTAATATAATTATTTTATACTTTTTAGAGCTTGGGATTTTTTGGAGTCGGTTCTATTTTTTTTTAAAAAATTTTTTATTTCATTCTTTTTAGTGTAATATGTTTTAGTACATTTTTTTTGGTCCACCATTTGGATTCCTCGCAATCGGGCACCGAATGTACAAACAAGTACCAAAACCTTATCTGTGTATATATTTTGTTTTTTGTTGATTTTCTCAAAAAGCGCTGAATCAATTTCGATAAAATTTATATGGGACCACCTCTGAAGTATGACCTACCAAACAAAAAAAGAATCATCAAAATCAATTCATAATTGGCGGAATTATCGCATAACGACAAACAAAAAAAAAAAACATACAGTCGAATTGAGAACCTCCTCCGTTTTTTTGTCGGTTAAAAATAAATATATTTTTTAAATTGGCCGCCTTTTGAAGGAGCCTATCTCGCCCATAGAAATATAAACTAATCACGGAATGGCTGTAAGGCAAATTGAGCGTGAACTATCTCTTGATGTGTTAGAATTCGTTATGGATGTGTGGTCAGCCGAAGAAATTGAATGGTTTGAATTTACTGCAAAATTGGAGAAATAAAGACGACAAATGAAACAATATCAAAGAAAATTCAAGAGCATATTTATAAAAATAAATTTCAAAGTTCCTGGCAAAAACCATATATGCCCTTCCGAATATTGACTTTGCACGCCACCATTCATTCAATAAGCAATCAGGAGAGTGCAACAATTGAGGGTTTTCTCAATTTTCTGAATATAATCATTAACTATGATGCATTTCCATCACTTCACTTACTAAAAAACGATTTCTCACGCGGAACTTTCGTATTATTCACGCAACCCAGCACAGATTTCACAAATTAGCGTATATCGCGTATATTTTAAGTTGATTGCACTGAAACAAATAATAACCAAAAGCGTCAAAAGGATATTAAGACAGCTTTTATTAACTTTTCGCGAAACAATAGTTTTAAACCGTACTTTTTCGAATTTACATCTAAGTGCCTGTTCAGACGGTTCGCTTCGCTTCAGCGAACTTTCGTGGCGAAATTTGTGGATGAGGGGTTAGTTCGGGTGAAGAGGAAGTGCGTCTCGATCAGAACAGGACTCACGTTCACTTTTTTGGTCGTATGACTGTTTCAATTGCATATTGTTTCATTTAAGTGTTTCATTCTCATTTTCATTCCACCTGCCAAGAGCTAAGAGCAAATGTGCCTGAGCATTGAATGTTTAACTAGGTGTATCTGCAGAAGCAGATGTCGCCAATAAAAGGCCTATCATTACTACAATCTCATCTTTATTCATTTCGAATGGTTTCCTTCGCGCAATTAAATCTTAACCTCAAAAATGTGTTCCACTTGCCATGAAAACAACTGAACTCAAAGCGATACGTCTGAACAAACGTTCGCTTTGAGGCGCGACAAAAAGAGCGACAAAGCGAACCGTCTAAACAGGCACTAACGAGTACAGATTTCATTTGACAGTTCGGTATCTAGCGTCCCTCTTGCACACTATTGCAGTACTATTTGGACAAGGTACTTTTGAGTGTGCGCTCACGTTCAGGGATTTACACGGTGCAGCCGTTCCGTACTTAGTCGGGATCCACTGACATATATGTAAGTATCTATATGTCAGTGGCCGGGATCCCAATGTATCCGCACCGTTCCGTTGAGAAGCCTGGTTCCAATGCTTCCGAAATTTGACAATTCTGTTAGTGAAGTTCAAATTGGAAAGAAGTGAGCTGTTGAAATATTTTGAATTGTTTTGTGAGCTATACAAGCTATATCAAGAATATACAATAAAAAACTAAAAAGGCAAAGAAGCATGAGGCGCTGGTGGGTTCGTCCAACTAATCTGACAAGAAATGTTTTGGGATTTTTTAATGCAAGTTTTTTGCCAATGAAGAATATGGATCCCGAGGTTTTCTTTCAGCACACCCCTATGACGAGAAATGTCTATGATCTTCTCCTTAATCTAGTATAGCAAGATTTGACAAAAAAGTCTATACGTCGGCCTATAAAATTCGAGTGCAGACTTGCTCTTACTTTATCGTAAGCATTTTTCATACAAGACAAAATACATGTTTTATTTATGTAATTATACCTACATAATTTAGATATTTGTCTCAAGGAGTATCCCCAAGGTTTTTGGCGTCGAGTTAAAAAATGGGGAAAACAACAGTCCGACGAATAATTTTAGAAACTTGCGATGTACTCTGGAATGTGGTTTCCATATACGTTTCGAAACCGAACTCTATAGATTACGCATTAATTGCCAAAGAGTTTGAAGTAAAATGGGATTTGTCCACTGACATATAGAAATGGACTACTCGATTTCCTATCTCAAATGGTGCACCCTTTTGACAGTTCTCACCTAAGGAGAGTTCAGATATAGAAGGCATATATCTATCTGTCTATTTCTTTCGCATTATGCGAGATAGGGGGCTTCAAAAGGCGGCAAATTTAAAAATTATAATAATTATATTTGTAACCTGCACGCTTAAATCTGATTCCCCTAAAAGTAGCATCAAATCTCAAATAGTTTCGCGGCGAAAAGTTTGTGGAATAACACATTTTTCATTGAAAAATTCTCAGCAAAACGTTAAAATGCTCTCTTCTGGATATGCGATTTATATTACTAAACAGAACTCAAAAGTAAAAATTAGAGCACATTTTTGTTTTTGCTTTATACTCACTGAATTTAGATACAGTAAAAGGACATAAATGCAATTAATTCCGAATTGATTCGCCGTATTACGCCACTCACGTTTTTTTGTGGTTTTTGTGCCATTTTTGTCGCAAATCAGACATAAGATAAGAAGAATTTGAAATATGAGATAAGAAAAGACTAATTGTCATAATTTAATAACACAATTTCTACCGAAAAATTAGAAATTGTGAAAATTCAATTGTATCTTACAAAGGGGTAATTTAATGTTTGCATTCCTTTGAAGGGAGTTAATTTTTGGAGTAATTATTTGATGGATTTATGCAAATAAAACAGACTAATGCCCCAAAAATGCATTTGACAGCAATTCAAACCCACAGCTGACTGCTCAAAATCCGTTAATGGTGTGAGCAAGAGGGAACGAGAAAGTGCACCATCGCTTCATAGGATTTTGTATGGGGTGAGTGGCCCATTTCTATATGTCAGTGGATTTGTCCCACTGCATTGGTGCTATTGATGGGAAGCATATAAATATTCAAGCTATATATAGAAGGCTTTGGCGGTATGCGTCGCAAATTACCTTTACCGACATTTGTGAAGGTGCATATGGCAGCCAAAGTGATGGCAGCCAAGTGATACGTATACGTTATATATATATATATAATATATATATAATAAATTTTTCAAAGTATCTTACGAGACTCCAACTTTGGAAAGCATTTATTTGAGGGAAAATTGCCAATTCAAAAAGAGATAAATTTACCACACAGCATCCGGATATGTCCCTATTTCTTTGTTGGTGATGCAGCATTTCCACTCCGGACTAACTTTATGAGGCCATTCCCAGGAAAAGCTTTGTGTGAATCAAAAGGAATTTTTAATTATCGGCTGTCCAGAGCTCGAAGGATAATAGAATATAGCTACGGAATTTTAGTTTCTAGATGGAGAATTTTGAAGAACACTCTTAACTTATATCCGGAAAATGCCGAACGAGTGGTACTAGCTGAAGTAGCATTGCATAACTTCATAAAGCTCAACGACACTGAGTGTAGGTACATTCGGCCGAACTTCATAGATCGGGAAGATAGCGAACATAATATACATATGGGTGAGTGGCGAAATGAAATAGAAATTCTACCACCAGCTCGACTTGGATCCAATAATGCGACACGATCGGCCTTCAATCAGCGGGATAATTTAGCTGATTTTTTTGTCAATGAAGGAGCTGTTCGTTCCAATATCGTGCAATTAGGAACAGGTTATGAAATACTAATTAAAAACGTTTATAAATGAAAATGAAATATATTTAAATTCTTATTTAAACTTCATTCATCTGCACTATTTTTGACTGCTTCCGTTGCCTTCATTAATATATCTATTTTGAATTTGCATTTTTGGTCTTCGCTCATTTTCTTCATTTTTTTTTCAATCGATTTTAAAAACAAGCTGTCTTCGTTTTCCTCTTTACTTTGCTTCAGCTTTTCGGAAAATACAGCCAGAGTTTCAAGAAAAGCCTTGTCCACCTGCTCTTCTGTTTCACGTCCTCTTTTACGTTTCGGATGAGGATGAGATGTGCTGCTGGGCAAAGAAGAATCTAGCGTAGTATCGTCCAAATTACGACCACTTGTGGACAAGGCAGATGCAGACAGGTCGTCTGGCTCAAATGTCCAAGCTTCAGCAAAATCCTCTTCTACTGTGAAGGTACTCGTACATCCGCTGCTCAGATTTTCTTTCATTCTGCAATTAATTATATTTAAATATACAAAACCGTTTTTAAAAATTTTTCTACTCACCGTCGTGGCTTAATACTTTCATTCAGAAACGTGAGTAAGGGGAAGAGCTCCCACATATTTCCTTCTTTGGCAGCGGAGCCAGATGGAGCCTCCAGCTTCTTCTTTTCCCTCACATATTTATCACGAAGAGAATTCCATTTTTGTTTCGCTATAAAACAATTTATTTACTTAGATTTCTGTTATTCAAAACATTCTTAAACATTACCATCTACTTGGTATCTTTCACCCAATTCCTGCCATATCTTCTCATTTTCGTTAATATTCAAATAATTTTTATTTTTTTTGTCATACAATTCTGGATGTATTCGGATCTCCTCGATAAATTCTTCTAAATTCATTTTTTTTTATTCAACCGTCCATTCGGAGCACTACAAATCATTAAACTGTCACAATTTAAATTTGTTTTTGAGGTTATGCTTTCCGTAGCATTTCGAAAAAGTTGAAAGTTAACCGTTCCGATCCGATCCGTAAGTGCTATTGGAACCATCTTTCCGAGCTGCCATATAAGTTCTAAAGGCCGTTCTCCAATGCACGGACCACCCAACCACGAACCAACCAAAATCGCGCCATCTCGTCCCACATTCATATTGGCCTCATCTTCCCACTCGCTCGTGTTTTGGTCGACCTGGCTAACTTTTTCTTGTGTGCGTTTGAACCACATAGTACTAGTCGCCCATTCAGCAGCTGTTTATGCTAGAACAAGTGACAGCTTCACAGCTGATTGTCAAAAGACCATTGTACTTATTATAACATAAAGCACTTATAAAATTGTATGCGGTACTTCCAGCCCAGCACTAAAAGTAATATTGAACAATTCCTCCGCTCCAAAGTGGTAAAAATTCCTCCAGATCAAACATTTGCCCGAGAATGTTTTGATAGCGGGCAGGCACAACTACAGGCAAGGGCTTATACTTTACATGGGATTCAGCATTTTCGTTGGCTGGTTCGTGGTTGGGTGGTCTGTGCATTGGAGAACGGCCTTAAGCAACCAACGAATTTTAACTTTGACAGCTTAGCGGATCGGAACGGTGCGGATACATTGGGATCCCGGCTTAATAGTCCCCCATTCGCAGCAGCTTTTACGCCGGTTGTCAAAACATCAGTGCACTAATTATAACACGAAGCACTTATAAAAATGTCCACGGTAATTTCAGGAGAATAAAAAACTTAAATTGATAAGTTTGCCCGCTTAAAAAATGGTAAAAACTTCCAAATTTAACATTTGCCCGATTGTGTTTTCGCAGCTGGCAGGCACAACTACAGGCAAGGGCTTATACTTTACACGGGGTTAAGCTTTTTTGTTCGCTGGTTCGTGGTTGGGTGGTCCGCGCATTGGAGAACCTTTCCACTCCGTATTCGTTCGTTCCTCCAAGGTTCTGACCTAAGGAGAGTGGAACACTTCCAATAGGCATATTGTGTGGGACGAGTAATCCATTCCTGACAGTTCAAACTGTCAATCCACTTCTGCTTGCTTACTTCGGGTAGGTGTTGAAAGATTGTAAATTTGTAAAACCTTTGCCAAATACTTCACGTCTATTCAATAAATACATATAAATCCAACAAACTTTATCAACTATTGTTGGGAATCCATCAGAAGGTAATTAGTTGAATTAAATCTGAGAAATCCGAACTTATTACGTCTGGTCTCAGTAGGTCAACGTTTGTTTTCATTTTGTGGAGCTCTTCTGCCCAAGGATGGACTCGAAAAAGTCAAAAGAGCTCTTGAGGAAACACAAGAAGCGCCCCGCCAGTAGCTCAGACAGTTCCAGCAGCTCGGACTCGGACAGTTCGAGCAGCGATTCCTTTTCGTCGTCCAGCTCTGCGAAAAAACCACGGCGTAAGGTGAAGAAGTCCCGTGGCGGCAGGCATTCGAGCAGCTCCTCGGAAGATGAGCGTGTTAGGAAGCGGGAGAAGCATGCTTGCCATAAAAAACTGGAGGCCAAGAAAAGCCATCTGAAGCGCAAGCTTAAGGAAGCAAAGACTAAAAAGCGGGCGGTATCTCCTACCTTGAGGCGGAGGAGTGTTACCCCGCCGCAGAAGTTGAAGAAAATTGCGGCTAGTTCGGGGGAAAAGAAGCACCATGGAATTTCTTCAAAGGAACGTCTGAGGGAAAAAGAACGTGAAAGGGAACGGGAACGTGAACGTGAAAGGGTAAAAGAACGCGAGCGGGAAAAAGAGCGTGAAAAATTGAGGACTAGGGAACGGGAACGTGCTCGCAGTAGATCACCAAAGAAGATAAAATCGCGATCCCCGAAGCCGTCTAGGTGCCGTGAGGCGCTTAAACGGAAGTCTCCTGTTGAAAAGCACCGTTTACCATCTCGGGAAAAGATCGTTTGCCAAGTTAGGAGGGAGCGCAGTCCTACTGACCGTAAAAAGGAGGTTCGACGCCGCCACGAGAGTCGAGAGCGTGAACGTCGCGAACGAGTTGATCGGGAGCACCGGGAACGTGCTGAAAGGGAGGCTGCGCGCAACAAGGAACGAGAAGAGGCACTGGCGAGGTGTCAGGAGCGGCAGAGAGAGCGGGAACGCCTTGCCCGGGAAAAAAGCCGCAGGGAGAAAGAGAAGGAATATAAATCTGACCGACTGTTGCCACGTCCAGCAGAACGGGAGATGGCCATCGCGGCAGCAAGGGCTGCAAGTCGAGAAAGGTCTCTGGAGGCAGATCCTCGCAGACATGGCCACGTCAGATCTGCTAGAGATCCTGCTTATGATAGGGGATACGAGCGTGAGCGGGAATTTTTGCCTCACGAGCACCGGGAGAGGGACGAGCGCCGCGAGCATGAAAGGGAATACATAGTCGTCCGTCGTAGGGAGGTCACACCCCCTCATGATCCACTCCACTACCCCGAAAGGGTTCGTCCTTCAGAGAGGGATTTGTACGCTGACGAGCAGAGGTACGAACGCGAAAGGGTGTACGCTCCTAGACCGTACCCCTCGGCAGCCGAGGAGCCCCATCGACGCGACAGAAATTGGGAACGTGAACATGAGGCGGTTCGGGAGCGGGAGCTCGACCATGGAAAGGTTTACCCAACGGAAAGACACCAGGTAAAAATATTTATAAGTGTATTCCTTTATTCGGAAGTTCCAAGAAATTTTCTTTAGCTATTTTAAACGCTTAGTTTTTATAACACATACTGATACTACATGCCCTCAGTTTTCTGCTCACGAAAAATTCTTCAAGTATTCCATTCAAAATATTTTTGCTATAGAAATTCGTATTGCTCATAAAGATGTTCACGAATAATCTTAATCGTCAGCGGAAGCTCCTTAGAACATAAACATAAGGAAATGCTGAAACGCATAAACATAGTGTATGTACCATTTTTTGGGGTGCTCTGAAGAAAGAGAGAAAACTTGAGCAAGCGAGACAGAATGAGGAAAAGCGGTAAAAGCTTTCCTGTCGAATTGTGCATTTTTGGTTTACTTTGATTAATTTCGGGGTGTTCTTGCTCATAGACAGCGTTAAATAAAAACTTTAGCGGGGTACATATATGCGGCAACATTTTAGTGTTATTCAGATATTAAATCAATTACTATTGCAATCGTGAACAAATTACCAAAAGACTGATTAGAACAGTGTAAAAATAACGATGTAGTTTTGAAATATATGCAATATATCCAGTGAAGCAGTATTAAAATTGCCTTCTTTTTACGCCTGTACTGATGTTTCTAATACTAAAGCGCGAGAACTCATACATAACGAATTTAAGGGAAGCTCTAGATGGGGAATATCGAACTCAAATTAAATATGTAGGCTTTGCATTTATACATATAAGACTGGGTGGAAGTATCGTTTCGGAGGTATAAATAATTAAGGGAGTTAAAACATTAAAAAAGATCGATCTTTTTATTGAATTTAAAAACTCGTTAGTCCTTCCCGAGTAAAATGCACTACACGCTTAGTGAGCCTGGGCAATTTTAACCAAGGTAAAAATAGATTAGAATTTTAGTTGTAAAAATATTTTTTTTTATCGTCCAGGTACTTTAGGTAAGAACGTGTTATGTACAATACAAAAAACTCTAACATAATGCATTTAAAATACTAGTGACGATTTTTATAATTAGGTGTTATAAGCCACTGTCGGAGGCTTTCAGATCGTTTATTTTAAAATTACATCAATTATTTATTCCTCTTAATTGAATATGTTATTAATCAATTAAGAACAAAGATTCTGACTAAGACTCTTAATACGTAATTATAAAAATTCTCACTTATATTATAAATTCTTTATGTTAGAATTCTTTGTATGTACGAATAATTAACAAGTATTTAATTAAGTACCTAAATGACAAAAAACTTGTTGGCAAACGAAATAATAATGTATTTGGTTTTTTTTTAATAATTCTTTAAAAGGTAGATTTCATATAAAATACGACCTATTGCAGCTTAACTGATGAAAAGATTTCTCAAAATGAGTGATGCCAAAACTCGTATCAGGGGTCGTAGACTTAAAAAATAAAGGTTTTTTGCATATACAGAGTTTTTCGTATAGCGTATGCCATGCACAACTCTATTTTATTTTTAGCTTTCGATCTACTCAACGCAGCGACATCCAATTCATGCCAAAAATCGACTATCAATATGGTTTCCAAAATGTCAGGATTTTGATCCAGCCTATCGTACGCAATTATTGGCTCAATATCTGTGTTATATGAAAAAATTACAGGCTTTTGGGAAAGGTGAGGGAAACTTTCACCTCTCTATATATTTTAATTCATGTAGGCCGCACATTCCTTAATCGATTTTGATTAAACTTGGTCATGGCATTATCTCAGATATGTTCACAAATGGGGTGAATCGGTTAAAGGGGTGGGGAGTTCAGCACTACATTTCCTTATGTTAAAATCATTTTTACAGCGTTGAAATCTAGCTCTTCCTTCTGGCTACCGCCGAAAGTTCCTTTTTATTTGTTATTTTTTAGTTCAAAGTAATTTAAAACTTAGTTAGGTGCATCTAGAGTCAGTTGTTAACTGTGTGTTTTAACTCAGTAATAGCAAAGAACTTCTAAACAACAAGAAGCTTCATCTCATGTAATGAAAAATTTTGTATGGCGGGTCGCGATATCACGACCCGCTCTCTCACAAAAGGTTTTTTTGATCAGATTGGAACCCGTCATCGCGAGCGTGGCAACCCAACCGGTCGTGAGAGCTCGCTTTTATTAATCCTGAAAGCTCTTTCCTATGTATGTGTGGGAATCGGCAGTGCGTGGCCTGTGGATAGTGTGCGATCGGTGCGCAGCGTCAAAGACTATGGAACCTACGTTACAAAGACTGTTCACTCCTGCAATTTAGATTTTCAGTTTTTGTGACCTTGGTACCGTTATTCCTCCTAACCCCACAATTTTGCTAGAGGATGATGCACTGCTTAAGCACTTTGGTCGAAGAGAGAAGAAAAATTCAGAGGCGGGGCTTGGAATCTGAAGAAATCGGTACAGTGTTACAGGGTGTCAGGATTTGCAGAGGAAATATGAAATACCAACCAAAAGAACCACCCTGTCAAACCGATCGCAAGAGCGCCTCACCATACAAGCGCATTTGCTTCCTGTGCTGAGCAGGAGCGCCTAAGAAATCCTATGGTGAAAAAACGTAAACAACTGAATCCGTGTACCCCTTCAATGTGTGGGTCCGGCAGTTTCGTTTTGCCTGTTCCTATTCGAAAAGCACGGGCGCCCTCGCACCAACACAGTCTCACAAAATGCAATGCTTGAGCAGGAGCGCTCCGTAATAGGTGAACGCTCGCTTCATGGTGTTTGCCGCACTTCTCCCTATTGCCGTCCTTGTTCATTATTAGGCGATTTAAATGGGGATTCGGACTTGGAACAAACACGGCGAATTTTTCTTTTCGGCTAATGGGCATTTTGTTGTTGTAATTTTCTGAAAATTGTCCATGGTGGCGGTAAATTGCGTCGCAGAATTAGAGTGAACATTCTTTGTAACAAGGTTCAATATTCTCTGGCAGCGTCTATCGGGTTGCGTCGAATTCACACAAAGCCATGTCGTCATGTGCGAAGAGAATTCTCTCATTCTCATTCACTAAGCGCCCCTTCTGTCACTTCCTGCCTGCTTCCATAAATAAACGAAGGGAATGCACAATTTTTGGGTTGAGATGAAGCTTCTTGTTGTTTAGAAGTTTAGTAATAGCTACACTATTTTGTACACTTAATAAATACTTCAAGATAATACTACTAAGCATTAAATTAGCTGCGTTTTTCAATGAATTATACAATTCTTAGTGAGTTTTCTCCCCATACAAATCTGAAACCCAGGTTTTTTATGGGTTTCTATTCAGGTTGCCGGGAAACTTGAGCAATTTCCAACTTTTCAAAATGTGATAAACTTCACGTAACTTTGATACAAAGCCAGATAGAACCTGTTTAAATGCAATTTTTTTCTTTGATGTTTCGAATAGTTGTAATTTTGTTGATTTGTTTTATTAGCAAAAATTTTTTTCTAATAAATACAGGGTATTCCATACCAATGTGTGATCTATAATGTTTCCCTTGAGAGATATGTTCCTATACAAGTTTACCCATTCTCTAATTAACTTTAATCCCTTATTTTGGAAAACGTTAACAGTGCAATGTTACTGCTTTAAAAATGTAACGCTTATTTTTTCAAAAATGTTGAATTATCGTTTTCCTTAATTAAGGGCAATAATATCTATCTGCGCGCGTTTGGATGTGCATGAGCAAATATGCATATGTGTATGTTTGCTTGTGTTTATGAATGTGTATATACATTCTATTATTTCATTTAGCATTCGTATTTTAGCGTTCGTAGTCGTGCTACGAAACCCTACAAGCATGTGCCCACTCTTGACTCTTTTTTTCATTATCATTTGAGTTGAGTGGCTGTATGTTGCAAACTCAGAGATTCATGAAAGCAAAGCTACAGTCTTATAAAGCACGAATATATAAATTTAAAAGATATTAATACTCCTTCAGAACAGAAAGTTATTATCCACTCTTTGTTTACCCATTATACCTATATCTATTAAAACAAGATTTGCGTGGAGCAAATTCAAAGTTTTGGAGAATTACTCAAAGAATACGATCAGATCTCTTAGTATTAAACAAAAGCTAAATTAATCGTTAGCCGTGGGTGATGTCCTCAATATGTCAGTGGCAATTAACTTTTATACATTTCTTCGATGAGTAATTTGAATTCTGCTTTTTAATTTCTTAAGGAAATGAACTATTTACGTTCCCTTGCAATTAAATGGAACCCTATGTCCTTAATATATGTCTAGGGGGTCATAATTATCATATTTGATACTAAAATTACTTCTGTTTTAGGTAGCTCCGAGGGATTGGCCCTCAGAAGAATGGCACGTTCAGGAGGCTCAATGGGAAGATGAATGGCAGCGCAGCAAACAGGCTCCAGAAGAAAATTGGGACACTGATGAAAACTTTCAACCAGCGGATTGGGATGAGGGACGGATGAAACACGACACCCTTAGGGATGAGCACGCCACCAGAAGGTGGCCGGAATGGCGTGGAAGAGCCAGCGAGGAAAGGGTACAACATCAATCGCAGCCACAGAACAACTACCGTCATGGCAGCCAAGGTCAGGGTCAGCTCGACTACGCTCACGATCGGCAGGATACAATGTACCGAAGGCACCACCATCCACCCAGCCACGCCCAGCACCAAACCTCCACAAGTTATCATCACTCGCGCTCTCATTATACGTCCAAGCGACAGGGCGGACCCTACGGTGGCGCCAACCAAGTCCTTCATCCTGCTACTCAAGGGACCTCAACTACTACTCTCACTACAGCTGCGACGACTCCGGCAATCTCCGCAGCCGCACAGAACACATTAACTACGACCGTCGTTACGACACCCTCCACAAGCACTACTGCTTCCATGACACTTCTAAAAGCGGAGGAGAATGTTGGGACCAAATTACCAGAGTCTCCCGAAAAACCAACAGCAATTGAAGGGCCAGTGACCCAGCCTGAAGTCAGGGAAATAGACCAAATTCAGCAGAACCTTGTTTCCACTGAAGAGGCCATTCCTGACGACTTGAGCGAGATCAGCGACGACGCCGATGAGATCTTAAACAAGGACGAAGAGCTGAGTGACCCCGCTGAAGAAAACGCCAAGCCCACCGAGGATCCTTCAGATCCACAAAAGGAGGGAGAAGTCGCTGAAGAGGCAGATGGAAAAAAGACCGAAGGCATAGTTGCAGAAGGTCCAGATAAGACCACTCCCGAAGGAGAAGAAGCTCCTAAAACTGAGTCTACTGACGTGAAAGATATGAACGACGACCTGCTGGACTTCGAAGAAATATCCGACGGCGAGTTGGAGGAGGACGCTAAAACCAGAAATCTGGGTGATGCCCTTGGAGTTGATTGGGCCTCCTTAGTTGAGGAATCTAAAATTCGCGGTGAAGCCACCGAGATTCATACAACAGCTAAGCAAAAGTGGCAACCCCACAGAGTAATCCTAGACGTCGGAATTTCTCTCAATCTTGCAGGGGAAGAGTTCGCTAAAAAGATTTTGAAAGCTGCAAAAGTTAAGTTGGATGAAGAGGAATTAGAGAGAAAGCCAGCCGGAAACATAATCCATGTTGGTAAAGGAGATGTGCTTGAAATTAAGCAAGAGGTTGAGGAAAAGCCAGCCGTTGTGACTGTCAAGAAAGAAGTAAAAGAAGAGCTCGATCAAGATGATCTAAATCCACTGGCGTGCGTGCAGGTGGGCTTAAGGAAGAAATTCGAAGAGAAGAGGAATTTGGTCTTTAATGCCTGTGGTGGGAACAGCAGGGCGCTTAGCGCTCGCAGAGATCTAAGACTTCGCAGGCAGTTGTGTGGGCTTCCAGTTAAGGAAGTTGGATTTGAGCCACCGGTGAGTGATCATCTGAAGGCGCTTGCTATTAAGGCTTTCCAAAAGGCTGTTGGCGAGGTAAAATAATTTATAGTTAGGTGTTGTTGTTCTTTATTGGGCTAGGTAGGCTTGTAAGATTGTAAAAATAAAGTTAGAGCTTCTGTATGAGGCTAAGAGGATTTTATTTAATTATTTTAATTTTTTATACACATACATACATAAACATAATTGAGTTATTTTTCGCAGATACAGTAATATGAAAATTTTCTGTTCTTTTCATTGCTAAGAGAAATGAAAAATGTATTTTAATTAGTCAAATCTTTGAAAGCTGCGACGAAAAAAAAACCTTACATATCTAGTTTTGGTGCGATTTTTGAAAAAAATCCATAGGAACCATAAAGCTTTTTTGACACAATCGTGAAGGAACGCTTTGAACAGGCTTGCAGGTTTAATGACATCTCGAATATCATTTGTGTGATTATCTATTACTTCTGCATATACATACATGAGCATAAATTCAATACAGTTACTTTTATTTTAACAGCTGATAATTTAGTAAAGAAAAATCGCACAAAAATAAATTAATGACCATATTGAAATGGAAAGAACAAATTCTGAAATGTTTCCATTTATTTCATGTTTAAAAATGTTTTCCCATCCCATACAGTCAAAATTCATAAAAAAATAAATGAGATAATTTGTTTAACCCTTCTAAATGAAAGCACAGAGGAAAGGGGATGATTGAAGTTTTTAAGTTTCTAATTCAATAATTCGAAAATGGAAACTTTCAAAAATACTTTGTATTTAAAATTGAATTATTGTTCGCGAAGTTATAACTGTTCAAAAATTTGACGCATTTTTACATTTTTTGTGCTATCCTATAATACTTTTGATGAGTGCATATGAAAAATGTTCAATATTTTGATCCGTCAATCCGTCGCTTATGGGCGAAGCTCCATAAGAAAGCATGAATTTCAATCCGTATATCCGTCGAGAGCTTTAAAGCTTTACGTATGACGAACTCTGAAGGATTCTATGGGGGCAGGCCTTTATTCATATGAAGAGAATTTTTGAAGTGAAAACTTCTTGTGCACTTTTTTTGGGATGGGTAAAAAATGTTAAACTCGCGTCAGGACACGTGACCTGATCGAAAATTCGTAAGACGGAGGGAGAGTAGACCGCCGGCGCGGCGTAGGAGAGGAAGTAATATCCCCCTCTCTTTCTACCGCGCGGCGAAAATGTATGCCTGCTCCTGCTGTTTCGTTTAAGCGGCGCAGGGCGCTTGCGCGAGTGTGCGTGTGTGTTTGTACTACAGCCTGCTACGCGCATCCACGGATGGTGACTGCTGATGGCTCGACCGTCTGTATACTTGTAAAATTCGTGTATATAAAGTCTTTAAAATATGGAAATTGAACAAAGTGCATCTATTAATGAAAAAAGTGACGAAGAAATAGTGAAACAAAATGAGTAATATAAATTGTCATGTTTGTGTACGATAGCGCCATAAATGAATATTGTATTTTACCACATATATGATAGCACTTTTATACTGATAAATAAAGCAATTCGTGCGAAATTATTCCCTAACCATGCACAACGTTAATGTTCAAGTTTTCACTTCTGCCGGCACTCCCGGAGTGCAAACCGTTGTTTTTATTTTGTATTTAGATACTTGACAATATAGAGAGTACATTTAGAAAAAATAAATCGTTCTTTCCTTTTTACTATTTCTGAACTTAAGGAGCAAAGGTATCTTTTAGAGTTGTCGGATTTTTCGCCAAAAACTTAATCTAGATAAGGCAACATATAACATAAGGGAGTCTAGAGCAGCAATGTAATAAAATTGTTAGTATCATAGGTGCATCAACTGTCTATTGCATGCCCCCCACGTTTTTCGTTTTAAATCTTACAAACATTTTCATAGCTATTACCAATATCACAAATTTACAGGACCATCTGTATGGATATAAATTTGTATAGAACTACGAGAAATTATCTTATAATTTTTAGTTCGTTTTAAAAACGTGCTATGTATATTAAAATTTTTTTTTGTTTTATGTAAATAATTATTTAAAAACCTTGATTGATTACATAGGAATAAGCCATTTTTTTAAAGTGCATTTTAATATTTGTTCGTTGTATGTAAGTATTTCATCCTTCTATTTGTTTGTATATTTTTTATTTCTGCCACCCGATATCATATGTTGTAATGTCTTATCGTCAATATAAATATGGGAACTGGACAAGGGAACCTAAACTGAAAATAATTCGGTTCTTTATTCTAAATTCGAAAGTACTTCAATACTCACCGCATTACTGAACTACGAACTTACTACGCGCGGTGAAGTACATTCTCGTTGTTCTCGAGATCTTTCATCGACCTGTGCACGTTCATGATATTGTATTCAATATCATTTTCTTTTGCGTTTCTTTATTGTTACTATTTAGCGGCAGATAGCAGCTTGGTTTTGGTTCGCAGTCGTTCATCATTCTTTAAATAACATTTACGTTTAATTGGGATATATAAAATGAAATTCAACAAATTGTTTCTAATTGAAATTTTATTTTCTCTTTAAACTAAAACACCACATAAATTCTGCCAAAAAATTGTTAAAATCTGCCAAACGTACAGGTCTAACAGACGTACCAGATAACAATATAATAAATTTCTTTACATCTCCAATGCACTAAGAATACTCAAATACATGCTCGTTCCTCAATCGAATAAAATATGCTTGAATCTTGAAGTAAACGAATACAAAAGGCGAACGTACATACGACAACTTTGCGATTGCCTGGCGAAAAAATTTGTGTAATTTGCATTTGTATAAATCAGCTCACATTTAAGAAATAACCCCATTTGGATATAAAAGCATTGAATTTATTGTATATGTGTGTACTTTCAAAGAGCTTTCGAAGTTATTATACTTTTGTAAATTAGCAGCAAACAAAAGCCGTCTGCCAATCGCTGGGCTCTATCGCTTCATAAGTCGGGGTAAAGGACGAGTATTTACAAAGGAGGAATCTAAAAGTACACTTTAAGTAAATTATCGGTACCCGGAGATCGATTTGTGTTTGGCGATTCAAAGTTAAATAAAAATTTTGACCGCATCAACTGTTAGTAGAATTTTTTGTTTTTTTTAGATTTAACTGGTAAGCTTAATGGTAAACATAAGGTACAACATTAATATTTTCTGATCAACATATCACAGTCGGTAGTGTATGTCAGTCTAGGAGGTCGCAAAGATTCGTGAATTCTATTGTGAACAAGCGTGAGTGGTAGCTATTGCAAAAGTTACTTTCAGACGGACTTGTAAATAATGGTAGTAAACCATAGTGAAAGTGCATTACTTTTGGAAAAATGTTTTAGTTTTTTTTTAATCAAACACAATTTCTTGATAACTTGCACTGCAATGTATATATAAGATACTTAATACATTTCGGGGAGCAAAATTATTATTTGATAGGATATACGCCAAAGAATTTCACTGAAATGATTGAAGAAATAATACAATACATAAAGTATGCATAAATAAAAAGTTTACTTAAACCGTTATATATCTTTAATTAAAGAAAAAAAGCGTAAATGTTACCGCTAGGCCTACGATTTAATTTCCAACAGCCTGCAGCAAACTCAACCGTGCGTAGCAGTAGTTAGCATTTTTAGCTCAATTTATCTACTAAGGGCCTGACTCGTGGTTATTATTTTTGCCCCAATTGATCTAGCACGACTCTTACTTGTGGTTATCATTTTTGGCTCAATCGATCTACCACTAGCGTTACTCGATATTGTTGACGAAGGGGTTAAAAAACTGTTACTAGAAAGTAGTCTGCACGAGATCTCACTTCATATTTTAGAAAAATCGGACTTTTACCAGTTGAATTACCATTGGTATCGATTTATAAAACTTTGTTTTAAGGAACACATTTAAAGATTCAGAGCACTCTTGAGACAAATCTGTATGATTGAACGTTTTAAGTCGTTATTCACGGATTCGAATTTAAATCTGAAATGGTCGGAATATATGTATGTATTTCCTGAAGGTATGATAACATTTTGGAAATACATTTTCTGAAGATATAACATTTTTTGATTTGAAAAATATATGTTTCCTTTCATTTATTGATCTAGTAAGTTTACGGCCGAATTTGTCAAACAATCTGATATGGATATTGAAATTTAAATTTCGGTCTTAAATTGCAAAATAGGCTAGATTAAATTGTTATATAATGAAAATATGTATATATATATCAAAATTATACCATCAAATATCGTACAAAACTATAACATATTGAAAGTATTGAAATAATTTTTGGTTTTTGAAATTTTTTGAAGTTTAGGCTACGTTTCCAATGCTGGAGTGTGCTTTCGCTGAGGCTCAGCGCAGATTGAGCCTGTTTCCAATGCGAGCGTAGCGTGATTTCGAATTTCATTCATTTCGTTAATAAACTGCAATCAGCTGTTCGCATGTTCGACTCAGAATTTCGAATGCGCGAGCGCCACCTGTTTTTCTCAATATTTTAAAGGCATCTTCTATAACTCGTTTCGCGCAATTTCACGCCAAAAGGATATTGTAATTATAAGAATATATTTTGGTTTTTGAATTACTTCTTTTTGGCCAAAAATATATGTTTTTTTAGAAAGGGAATCAGAAGAGCTTTAAAAACTCCATCTAGTGAAAACTAGTCTAACCAAAAATTCGAACATTTTTCGAAGAGCTTGAATCTGAAGTAGGAATTGCTCTACTCCAGATTGGAATTCAAACGTCCCCAGCGTGGATTAGAGGGAGACATGTATATGTAAAATTGAACAAGTGGGAAAGGGAGCACAGATCCACGCTACGCTACGCTAGCATTGGAAACGTAGCCTTATAAAACGAATACGTTACATTGTATGAGCATGAGTCTGCTGCATTTAAAAATTTCGAGAAAATATACGAAGCAATCAGTAACGGCTGTAAGCCAAGGAGGCTTATTTTAAAAAAAATTACTGGTTGATAGTTTTATCACACAATGAAGTTCAGGAGGGAACCAATGATAGTGCTCAAGGATATTTAGTTCTTTGGTATTTTTTATTAAAATAATTTTTTGTTATTTTATATTATATAAAGTAGTCGAGGAACTAAAATTTGTGGTTTTTGAGGCCTGACAACGGTTTTTTGTCTGCAGCTCAACAGTTTCTCAAAAACAAAAAAAAAAAAAGATATAATAATAAATTTTGCATCGATCAAATTGTGGTACTATTTTCTGGTAAAATAAAAATATTTAATTCAATTTGTTAACTACATCAAATCCTTTATTCTGTTGGATATTTCAAAGGATTTATGTAATATGCTATTAGAATGAAGCTTATTGTTAAAAAAAAAAACTAAAGTTTATTCAAAAAGCAATTTGTGGCCTTATCACGAGAATATACTTTGAATCGACTTTAGGTCAAATCAACTTAAATTAGTACCGCGAGAGTTGATACCCAGTGTCATTTTCCTATTTCTTATACGGTCAAGACTACTGAGGATGTTTGCGTCGAGCTACATAATTCGATCCTTAAGAGCCAAATTATTAAATATAAAAGCCAAATTGATTTTAAGAAAATTGAGATTTATCAGTTAAATTACTGCCTTTTTTAAAAATTGTCAAATATAAACCACAGACTTTTTTAAAAATTGTAATTCCAAAGTACATAATTGCACTTGCACTTACCCCGATTTTTGTGTTTTGCAGCTCTACTTCAACGACCCACTAAACATTACAGTTCAGCTTGTACTGTATGTACATTTGATGAAGTTTAATTTCAAGAGTGGACGATATCGCAAAATAATGGTCACAATGTCCGTATTTATGAACAGCAAGAATCTCTAATGGTAGATAAATACGTTTAATCAAAATGTCACAGAATAGTCGTTTTATTTAGCCTTAGATTTAAATAACAAAACAGTTCCTGGCGTAGAATAACAACTACTTCAGCTAAATCGATGAAGTACGCCACAAACGATTCGATATCGAATCAACAGAAATAGCAGGATTGCTCCTAGTACATCGAATAAATATTCTATAACCTCTTATTGATGAGGACGGCCTAAATAGTGAACCAAATCGATCTCCCAAAAGGCTTAAATTAAAACACTTAAAAGTAGTATTTGGTGCATTCACGTTGTCCCCCAAACGGAGTTTGTGTCCTTTGCACTTGCGGGAATCTCTGTCTCCGTAGACATATTCTCGCTAAATAAACTAATGATCTTTTAAAAAAGGCTGGTATACATTGCCCGAGCTTCGGGGAAACGATCAACAAAACGAACAAAAAATGTGCTCTTGTGCATACCCGTCTAGACAGTCTCCAGATTTCGAATGTCCTTTTGCACGACATAGAACTTGTGCTTTTTGCCGACGAGGCCCCAGATGACGGCTATGTTTTCGATAACAACATTAACAGGTATCGTACACACCGCCCCAAGGACGCAGGCCAGAAACTTGACGAAACCGAACCGGTATAGGGAGAAGGACTTGATCACGCCGAAGACGTACATGTAAATATTGACTGCCGCGATGAATGCACAAACAAAGTCCATCAGGTTTGGACACGGGATCGGGTAGATTCCGGCGAAGATGATGTTCGAGGTCGAGAGAGGCATCGTTACCCACGAGTAGACGCTCACCCCCAGGAGAAGCTTGTGTTTGAACGGGATGATCTTTGAGTGGACGACCAATAAGATACCTTGGAGCCATCGTTTTCGCTGTTGCAGGAAGTCGAGCAGGGTAAACGGCGACTTCTCGTACATTTCGCCCTCGATGAAGTTGAATGTGTATCCTTGGCTGAAAGCGCGCATTGCAAAGAAACAGTCCTCAGCAACAGATCCATCGATTCCATTGTCAAATGAGACCTGCTTTTCTGGTCCTACCTGCAAAGACATTAAATTTGAGATACAAATCCTAAAAGACGGACTTCGATGCTTTTCAAGAAATCGCGTGCAAAATAATTAGCATTTTGTTCAAAGAATTGATAACTAAATGTTGTACAATTATAAGTATGGTTATATTTATGTGCCCTTATTATCGAATTCACAAAAAAAAAGAGCAAGGTTGTCTGTAAAGTCGGTATACGGGCGAAGTTTTTACGTGATAACGTCTTTTTAAGAGTATTTTGATACATGAGACGCTTTCTTTCTTTTGCTCCGACGCTAAGAACGCTTGAGTGGGAGTGAGACGCGAGGCCCACACCGGTCCAGCGTGCTTCTTTGTCGAATGCTGCGCGCGCATCGTGACGTGACCAGGCTCTTTACCACGTTTTCGAGGATGCCTTTCAAGCGGACCGATTACGCATGAGTGGGAGAGAGAGGTCCAGCGAGCCTCTTTCTCGAATGGTGCGCGAGCATCGTGACGTGACCGGACGTTAGTGGCTTCGTTACAGCTTTTCGTGAATGCCCCCGAGCCGCATCGATTTATAAGACGTTATCACGTCAAAAAAAAACATCAAAATATCTAAACAAACACATTGACTTTAAATAACCCCATAAGAAAAAGTCCAGTGGAATGATCTTGTGCGCCAATTGATTGGTCCATTTCTCGAAATCATGGATTCACCAAATTTTTTCTCCAGCAAATTGATTGTTTCATTAGCTGTATGACATGTGGCACTGTCTTGTTGAAACCACATGTCGTCTGCATCGATATCAGCAATTTTTGGAAACAAAAATTGATTGAGCATTGCTCTGTAACGAATTCCACTGACAGTTACTGTCATTCTTTATAGCCTTGGGGAGAAAGACTGATTAGCTTAATAATCCTTATTAGTTGTTCAAGCTTTTTATTTTATCTAATTCCATTTAATGTGGTGCAAATAATCGCACTTTTAAGTCATATTTTTTCGAATTACAATTTCCCTATAATTGCTTTTTCCATACTCATCTCCATACAACTAAAAATCTAAGGGAGAAATCAGAGTAAGAAAAAATACATTTACTCCGAAAAAAATGTCTTTAACAAAGTACAATGTGTGATACTAAAAATCGAGACCATGCAATAAAAACTGGTATGCGCGATACTTCCGGCCGTTTGTAAGCCCGCATACCAAGATATTTTTGAATGTGGCATTAAAATGCGTAAAATGAAAAAAAAAAATAACGGTTTCCGTGATAACGGAGAAATTGACCCCCTATCACACCCTTCAAATAAGTATGCCGGACCTTTCCGACTAAAACAAATTGGTCGGCCGGGTTATTTCTTATAATGTATGAAATTTCGAATCAAATTAGCTAAAATTGATCAAAATCCGCGATGACGGCAAAAATTCACCGTCAATTCAGAATACATAACTTATTTAAACATATTTCCGGCCAATTAAATCCACGCCGACCAAGCTCATCTTATACGTCTAAAGGTAAACTATTGTTTTTCATTAAAAATTTTCAAATCCCGATCACGGTACTTTTAAGATTGCCGGCTCCCCGGCTATAACGACTGCAAACAAACGAATGAAATTTCATACCGTTACTATTGAATAATGTAGCTTTAAAATGAGGGTAGTTTGAAAAATATATGACGTTCCGATCTACGTTAGGCTACGAACTTTTCAAACGCCCTTCGTGTTATAGATTAATATTCCCCGAAAGTTCTTCACCCATTGCTTTGAAATTTGGACACAACGTTGAATTCGTTGCATACGAATTCAAGATGGTGGACTGTCAATTTTGCAGTTTATGCGATATAGACAAAAATTGGTACATATTTGGGGGTTTTCGGGGTCACTCAGGATGACGCACTTTCAAATTTTGAAGTTAATACGATTTCCACATAACTTCGTATTTGGGGTTTTCGGGGTTGTTGATTTCATAAACTGGAATTTTCAAAAATGTACAAAATATTTCATCTCTATAAAGCGAAAATTTACATAGGCTAATACTTCTGTGTCTGCCTGTCTAATTAAGGAATGGAGAGCGGAGAGGAGGAGAGGCACAGAGAGAGAGAGAGAGAGAGAGAGGAATATAACGTAAAAATTACTTACCCAATTGAGGTGAAATTCTATGGGCATATTACGCAAAATCTCCCAAATGACATAATGTAGTTTGCATCGCAATTGGAAAGGGAAGATGGAGTGAAGGGAGAAGAGAGAGGGGAAATGCTAAGCAGTGATATATTTATGGTGATTCATGCAAACATTATTTATGTGATTGGAAGGAAATGCTATTGGCATTTTGTACTTAACCACCTGAGAGACGTTTGACAAATTTTAAATCTGTAGCGTACTTTTATTAAAGTTTAGTTTTATTTTAGGGGTAGTTGTGTCCGGGCAACGCCGGGTATAGGTCAGCTGGTTACACATAAATTAATCTTATATCCTCATAAAATAAAACACATGTGTAAAACAATAGCACCGTATTTAAATCGTATGCTATACATGTAGGATCGATTCTAAATGGAAACCGGATTCAATCCCATATACAGCGGCTATCAAAAACACGGTAACTCTTCAGTAACATCACATTTAACCATGATTTTGGTTGTTTGTCTAAGTAGTCGGGTGTGGTTCCCATTTTGCTACAATAAGTGTACAGTAATGAATTTAAAAAAAACAGCAAATTTACCTAATTAGTGTTAAGTGCGGGCAGATTAATTAAAAATAATAGGCAACTCAAATACAACGGCCACTTTTGATAAGATTCCAAGTTTTGTTCGCTAGCGACAATAAACTTAAGACATGACGAAAGTGTCGGGAAGTGAACGAATGATAGGATAAGGCCGTTATATAGTTGCTTGTATGACACCTCATACAATCGTATAAAATCTTAAGCTACCTTAAGGGCAATCTAGTTAGGGCTATTTATCAAAAGCTTCAAAGTAACCATTCCGACAAAATTTGACGAAAGTCTACATACATACTAGGTCTGTATGTTAACTCGAAAGTTTTTACCCATGGCTAAAAATTTTACCCGAAACTGTTTGTTAACTCAAAGGATGGAAAAATTGAGCTTGTGACAGCACTTCCCCTTTTACTAGATTTTACCAAATATTATCCATGCCGCTCGGGTAAATTTGGGTAAAATCACCGACTGATGGTCAGTATCAGCCGTTTCTTGTTATTTTAAAAATGTTGCTTCCGTTGTGTGTTTTTGGATTTTAGTTGTGATAAAAGGTAAGTCAAAGAATTGAAACAATTCTCTAATAAATTAAATAAAGCGCGTTGTTCCTCGCACACAAGCAAGCCTTTCAGAGTTTACCTAAGTTTTACCAGAAGTCGTCTGGTAATTTTTCATGTTTATCCCCACTACCATTTGAAAGTTTTTACTAGATTTTTACCCAAAAATTACAATACGGACCTATTATGCACCCTGCTACTCAATTTGGGTCTCTTCCACCTCGCCACTTACTATAATCTTCATTACGTTTTTTGTGCTCGAATCGTTTCCTACAAACATTTTTGGGCTACGGATTTTATAGAGTAGTTTTCAAAAATGCCTAAAAAAGAAACAGACAGTTAATGGGGGTAGATTGCTTAAAAAAGCTGAGAAAATTGGAGCAGAGGATCACAAAGGATTCAAGAAAACATGCCAGACACAACAGTTTTGAGCGAATGATTTCTCCATAAAATCCCACAGGTGTTGAAGAACAGCCTGATCAATCTGAATGATGGACGTAAATATCAGCGTCATGGAAGGCCCCTTACTTTTGCTATATTTCTTAAACCTCGCTTGTAATCCAGAATGGTGTCATGCAGAGACTTAATGCCGGCCACACACGCTACGGACTACCTGCGCAGGTCAACCGGAGAGTTTGTGAGAATGGATCTGGCAGTATATTTAACCTGCGCAGGTGACCGACGTAAGATCGAAAATTAGGTTCTTTTTACTGCGACCGTACGGTGAACCTGTGCAGTCGTCTATTAGGAGAACATCCTTTTCCTGAAAATCTCAAAAATCTCGAAGCACCAGCTTTAAAACTAGAAGCAGAAGTTGCCATTACAGAGAGTAATCAAAACAGAGGCATGATTTTTCAGGCCAAACAAAACCACATTGCTAGGGTTATTAGTGCATTCGAGTTAACACCAACAAATTCACTTCAATCGGCATTGGATTCTCTTTCGATTCGACCCTTTACTCCAAAGTACATATGTATGTAGTCAAATACGCGGATCGAAAACTGAATCGAATCTCGATTCGATCTTTCAATCTGTGATATATACATATGTATCTACGTAGTAAATGTTGCATAAAATTTACTTTCTTAATAACAGTGTCAATTGTTACTTTGTCTCAGTCGATTTTCACGGTTTCAAACAAACAAAAACAACACTTTTTGCTTTGGAGTTCTTAATTTCGGCTTAATAATGCTTCACAAGTTCTCTATTGGGTTTAAATCCGACGACTCTGCGGAACAACCCATGACATGAAGTACTTTTTCGCTCATTCATCAACCTAAAGGTGTGTTTCGGGTTGTTATCTTGTTGAAGCTCCAAGAAGAGTGTCAATTAGAGACATATTTAAAACCGCTTATTACTAATCACTGAACCACATGTAGTTTTTAATTAAAAAGTAACTAAATCTTTGTTGTACACAGTACACTTTTGGTAATAAAATTAATTGACAGTCAAGATTTTTTAATTATTTTTCTAAAACTAATAATACAAGACTAGATTTAAGGAACAAGTCCATTTGGGGGTCTCATATTTCGTGCTGAAACTTGGAGCAGTCATAAATATTAATCTTCAATGAAGTACATATGTCGTTTTAATTGACTTAATACTTAGAACATGAACGTAAGGAAGTGTGATAAGAGTTGTCAAGCGTACCCAAATTACTTATGAGTGAGTTTTCACATTTTAGTATTAGAGACATCAGTACAGGCGTAAAAAGAAGGTATAATTTTAAGAGTGCTTCACTGCAAATGCACATAATTCAAAATTACATTGTTATTCTTATCAGACTTCTTGTAACTCGTTTGGAATTGCTATAGTATATTTATTTAATATTTGAATAAAAATAAAATGTTTGGTACATGTACCCCACTAAAGTTTTTATTTAACGCTGCTGTCTATGAGCAAGAGCACCTCGAAATTAATCAAAGTAAACCAAAAATGCAAAACTCGACAGTATTCAGGAGTGCTCCTATAGCTTTTCCTCATTCTGTCTCGCTTGCTAAATTTGTTTCTCTTTCTCCAGAGCACCCATTAAAAAATGGTACGCTCACTTAAGGACGTTCCCAAAGAGCAGTACAGCAGTACACTCTTTCGCCTCCGCTCACACGCGCAGAACTACAAAAATGATTTCATTGCGTCGCCTGCCAAGTCGCCGTCTCTCACTTCACGAGAAGTAAAAATCATCGAAAATTAGCTCACTTAGCTCACTTATAATATGTTTTATAACAAAACCAATACCGCTTGCCATAGTGATTTTTACAGGAAGATATTCGTTATATCTTTAATTAATAGTTATCAGTTTTTTAAAACAATTGTAAAAAAATTACTATTGTTATTTAATAAAACATTCGCTTTAACATCGATCGGGATAGGGTTCCCATGTTAAATATGCAAATTTCAATAGTCAATATTTCGAAATTTAGTCCCGCAAGAGCCATTGAAAAAAGTTTCTACGTATAAAGGACACTTATAAGTATGTGTATTTAAAGTTTAAAAAAAATCCTAAGAAAATTGATTTTCTTGGGAACGTCCTTAAATTGTGTGTGGACGTTTCAGCACTTCCTTATCTCTATATTCTAAGGCTTAGTAATACGAGGATATTACTTTGTGCATTTTTATTTTACCTCGCGAGACTTTTATTTCGAATCTATCCCCTTTCCTTTCCTTACATGTAGTGTTAGCAATTATTTTGTGCGCAATTGTAGTATACTGAGCGGTTTGAAAAAATAAATAAATATAACTTTTCTTTGCACACTTATAAATATTAATAACTGACCTGAGTTACGACATAGCTTCCTTTCCAGCTAAAAAGCGGCTTATGGAATAGTTTAAATTGCAATCGTAGCTTTCCCATGTCGTCGCTAACACGGAAACTATCCGCCAGGGTGGTTAGCCAATTGACGACATTTTCATTCGCATAAGTGATGAGTCCTTGACCGAATGGATGCTTTCCATCGAGGACAAAATTTATGATGCCCCTGACGGAGTTCTCAGTCAAAAGAGTCTCCTCATCCAGGTGCACGATCCAGTCGTTATCGTTCAGCACGTTAACATTATCCTCCAGGCAGTACTGCAGCGCACGTGATTTGAATAGAGCACCTGTTTTGGTTTTATAGTTCTTCGGTACCACAATTTCTCGAATTCGTCTGTGCTTGGCCAAGTTAACTGGCTTATCGGTAACGACTTCAATTAAGAAATTCTCTAAGCCTGTGTCCAGACATGTGTTCATGTTTCGAAGCACATTCGTCTTGACCAGATCGGGGAAGTCGCCCCGGGTTACCACTCGAATACATATAAATGGGGCCAGCAAAGGGCTGCCCTTAAGCACAACTTTCTCGGGGAAGGCATTGTAGAAAACTAAGCCACAGAAATTGAACAGGACCTGAGGCAGAGTCAGAAATGTAAGGAATCTTAATAAGTACAGCAGAATCGTCGGTATCTGGCCGTATTCAGCCCAGGGATCAACTAGAGTAAATGAGTTTTCATTGATCTTAATACCGCCAGAAAATACTTCGAAGGCTATTATCACAAATATGAGGAGAGCACAGTGCAGCAGGTGCTTGGATGCTGAGTTCATCGCTTGCTTTTGTTCGACTGTAATTAAGTAAAATACTCTTTTCGTGTCACAGTTTTTTTTCTTAAGACGAACACTTTCTCTCTAGCGCAACTCCCTTTTCCTGTCTTGTAATCGGGTTGCGATTGAATTATCGAATTGGTAATAGAGTCTGCGCAGCAGAATCGTTAGCTCGTTTTTTCCTATATCCAATGTCCTTTACGTTGTGTCGGTTTGTCGTTAGTAAGTCATGTGTTGCCTGAGGTGTTTCGCATTAGTTACATCACAACATGCTGAAAGAGACCAAAAGTATTGTTAATCTAGTGCACAGACACTTCGGGATGTATATTTTTTTTTAAATATTTAAATTTTACAAATTTATTCTCAAAATATATGGAATGAGAGGTACAACGCGATGTTTCTGCACTCTTTGATTGAATTCACATTTTTATATATGTATGTATATGATATATGTATTTTACGGACCTCCCATCGGCATGGATTTTCACGGAGAAAAATTCCTAGGAAAATCTTTACGAATTCATTACAAGGGAAATCACAGTTTAAAATCTTTTGACAATTTTGCTCATTTAGAAAAAAAAAATTAAAAATTTTAAGTAACCCCCGACAAAAAAAAACTAAAAAGTAAAAAAATAAAATTTTTCGCTCGGCCTATTAAGTGCTATTAATGTGTTGGTTGGCCCTTTAACTTTAATATAAGTACTTATTAATATTTTGATTTGGGACCGCTAATAGACCGCTGTAGATAGTAATTATTTATTTCGTAGCGGTCCCCCAACGCGACGACGCTTGGATCAAAATAAAATTTTATTTAAATTTGTTCAATGATTTTTCAAAAATGGACCAAATACGGCTTTCTGTATTTGTTAACTCTATTTTCCTCAAAAACAGGAGTTGATTAAGCATTTTCATTCACGAATCCGTAATCTACGAAAAGATCACAATCTTTCCATTTGTTTAGGAAAAAAAGCAATAATTTTGTTGATCAGTGATTCAGAGGTGCAAATCGAGAAAATAAATTAAAGTTCACCTGATTTTTTTTTGAATTCTCTCCAAACTACATACACTTTCATATAATTGTTTTCTTTATTGCACGTTGTTAGTTTCTTCCACAATCCGTTTACATTAATGGAAGATATTCTGAGGAGCCATTATTTGACTAAAACACATTACTTTAAAACGCTACCAGTTTTATTGTGACAACAATTTTACAGTCAGAAAATCGACCTTTCGTGCCGCAACGCTATGATTACCTTAGTCCAATGTTTATCATCTGAATGACGTGAATAGAGAATTCAATCTATTTCGAGCTTTGGGTCGTTATCTGCCGTATTACAAATTAAAAACGGATGTTTGTTGCAATCCACCGAATGGCTTATAGATATTAATTCAAATTGCTTTCGGACGATATTATAAAGATGACTTCCGAAGCAATATCATTTGCCGGTCTACACGCACTTGAGCATGATGTTATCTTTGCGAGTGATATCTAGCTTTTCGAGTTTTCTTGAGCATTTTTATTTTGATATCTGGACGGTCTTATCGTATGTAATGTACATACTTGATGGCAAACGTTTTAGTCAGAGAAGCTTATGTGTGTGTGTGTCTTATGGTTTGATTATCTAATCGCATTAATTGTTTTCGAGCTGTACACAAATGAAAAACTGTGAAAAGAACCAAATAACTTTCGTGGCTGAATTCTTCGTTATTATTTAAAAAATTTTGCTACATGTTTCAATTTGACTTACAATCGTACAGATTTACAATAATTTCCTATAATGAAATTCAGATCAATCGAATTTCGCGCCGACTTGAAACACCTAGTAATATCTTAGACTATATATACAGCCTTGGCCAAAAGTATTAGGCACCCCCTGAAAATCGTAAAATACAGTTTATTTGTGCAAATTAGGGGGAAATAAAACTATAGTTAGTTTTAACTTATTGACCTTTATTGTTACTATTAATATTTTGTCGGTCCGCCCTTAGCTTTTATTACAGCAGCTATTTTCTCAGGAATTGTACGTACAAGTTTTAGGCACTCTTCAGGAGAAATTTCGTTCCACTCTTGCTGGATGACTTGTTTTAGTCGGCTTTTGGATGTAATGTTGTGCTCATGTATCTTCCGCTTCAGTATGCACCAAAGATTCTTAATTGGATTGAGATCTGGTGACTGTGCAGGCCACTCTAAAAGTTCAAAATTTTTTTTTCTAAATATCGCATACTGGTTGCAGATGTATGGCATGGCGCGTTGTCTTGTTGGATTTTTATGTTGTCCGTATTAGTGTCACCATAAATCTTCCTAATAGAGGGGTTTAGAACCTTTTCCAACACGGCAATATATTTTTCGCTATTCATGCGTCCTTCGCAAATAAACATTTCACCCACTCCAAGGGACGCCATACAACCCAAATCACCACGCTGCCCCCTCCGTGTTTAACCGTGGACACGACGCATTCGGGAAGGTAAGCTTCACCTACCCTCCTCCTCATAAACGTGACACCAGGTGTGCCAAACACCTGAAAAATTGAAAAAATTTAACATAATTTTCAATATTCATGAAATGTGTTCACAAATGGACTGATTTCGATTCTACTATTATAAATAACTGAAGTTATACAAAGTAAAGCTTACCTCAAAGTTTGATTCGTCGAACCATTTCACGTTATTCCAAACGGCCTCCGTCCAAGATTGATGTTTTAAGGCCCATTTTAGACGAGTTTTTTATTTTCTGCTCAGAGCAATGGCTTCTTCTCAGCCTTGCAACCTTTCAGCCCTACCTCTACAAGTCTTCTTCTTATGGTTCGAGCACTAATCGTCCTGCCAATCTGATCAGGCAGACCAGCAGCGAGCTCAGAAGACGTTTTTTTTCGGATTTTTGAGGTACTCTCGAATCAAATTTCGATCATCACGTTCCGAACTCACTCTTTTTGTACCCGTTTTTTGTCTATTACTGTGTGATCCAGTGTCTAGAAAACGTTTAATAGCACTTTGCACCGCACAACGCAAACATTTCACAGTTTTTGCAATCTCAACTTGAGACTTGCCTTGTTCATGAAAAAACCGAATTCGCATCCGTTCTTTCTCACTAAAGCTCCCTTGTTTTAGGCATTTCCACACTATTAGTGACTAACACTTCAAACTGCGTTAAAAAACCAACAATATTTCGGCACTTGCTTGCATTACGAGCAATAATTGCAAATTGAATTTTTTTTACAAAAAACTCAAAATCACAGATTTTCCCAACAAGATGTTTTATGGTCCTTCCAGGAAAAATTTTATTACATTAATTACCATTTATGAGTGCTGGGAACATATTGACAAACAAAATAAATCTTTCTAGCAATTATTTTGTACGATACCTGAAAAAAACTAGGGTGCCTAATACTTTTGGCCAAGGCTGTATATATATACACTATCATAGGTGTGAGTCAGTTTTATGAGCGCTTTTAGTCATGAAAATTAACGTTGCATTTATAATGCCATGGGTATGAATCAGTTTCATGGTTATTTTTTATCTTGAAAACGACACTGCCATGAGCTGGATTGTAGAGATATAACTGTTTGGGGCTTCTGATTTTGGTAGGTTATCCATTTTTTTAAATTTTACTTTTCACACTACAGATTTTTGTGATATAGCTGCGTTGTTTTTTCATTTTTCTATCTGGTTCAGGTTAATTACCAATTTTTGCATTTAATTGAATTGAATTTAATTTTAAAAGCCCTCACTTACGTCAAAATTAACACTTGTGAAAAGTGCATCAGATTACCATGATATGTATTTACCCATCCAAATTTCAAACCTTGAACCAGATAAATAATTTATTAATAATAATTAATAATTTATTTAAAAAATACAATGTTAAACAAAAAAAGTAAAAATTTCATCCACCAAATGCTGTGTAAAATCATTAGACCGTCATACATTTTAAGATTTATCCTTCAAAATAATAATCTTTTGCTCGAATAAAATTGTTAATTTTTCCAGGCAAGGATTGAAACAGGTTCTTGAGAATTTCCCTTGGTAAGTTTTGCCATTCCTCCGCCAAGACATTCTTCAGTTCTTCCACTGTTTTTGGCTTTCTTTCTTTCTCGTAAGATTTTCCAATTCTGAATAATATTTAGATCTGGGCTTCAGGCAGGCCACCGCAAAACAGTAATATTAGCTGTGTTTTTTTGATCCGGATCAGATTTCGCAGCAAATTTTGTATTGAATTAAAATTTGCAAATAATGACTCCTAAAAAAACTTTTTCATTTTGTGGAAAGAGCATCAAATTGCGTTGACTTACTATACATACTCAATTTGCGTCAAAAACTAGATCCAATAAATTTTTCAGTTCATGACTTAAAGTTTGGATGGGCTCAAATCATTGCAATTTGAAGAATTTTTTGCAAAGTTTAAAAATTTTGCTCTAGATTACAGTTTAAAATACTCAATTCAACGCGAATTTCGAGATCCAGATCAGATCATCAAAAAAACACAGCTATTATTGTTGTTGAGACAATCCATTGTCCTGCTACGTGAGGACGAGTATTGTCCTGTTGGGAAATGGTTCCTCTCAATGGCATATTCCGTTCCACAAATGGAAATAATGTTCGATTTTGAATATCCATATAAGAATCCTGATTTACGGACCTTATAATTAATTCTAGATCCGTATAATCGTTCCAGGATATTGCGCCCCATACTGTTACTCAAGAGAAGAAACGGCTTGTTCGGAGGCTAAAAGAGTATCAAACGATCCGAGACTTATTGCAAAACTTTTAAATCGATTCTCTAATTTCGTCAGCAATGCTCTTAAGCCAGAGAAAGCCAATGAAATGCGTAGAAAAGAGAGAAAAGCTTCCCCAAGGACGCATATAAGAATTGTGGCATTGGCTAAAATAGATCCACTTCGGTTTTCAAGAATTATTGCTGCTGAGATGAACGATGTGGTGAGTTCCGCACTGTACATCGAAGGATAGCAGATGCCAATTTACCTGGAAGGATAGCCAGAAAACTTCCTTTGCTTCGGCAAAAAAAATTTGAAGTCGATACAATTTGCGAAAAACCATCTATCTTGGCCCGGACCATTTCAAAAAAAAAAGAGGCATAACGTTATTGGGAGCGATGAAACAAAAATCAATTTGTTCTCTATAGCCCGGTCAAAATAGACATTTCAAATAACAAAAACTCCGATAGAGCTGAATTTTGGTAGAGACCTTGGGTACACCAGTAGAAATAATGTGCCAAAAGTCCCCATAAATCCCATGTGTGCTAAAAAAGTTATTCAAGGTCAAAGGTCAACATTTTCGGTTTTTCGGATTTTTCTCGGAAACGGTAATTTTTATTAAAAACTAGCTGACCCGTGCCCACTTCGCAGGGCGTCAACCATTTTTACTTGTGATGAAATTATCTTGTGTGGTTCTTAGTACCTACTGAGTATTTAGGATTTATTTTATGTGTATTTTATTTCTTGTTGGCTACATTCATCCTATTGACCAATGATGCATCTTGTAAAAGTTTGCCAAGCGGTCCATTTTTACGTATGGAACATACTGACTGTTGTTTCAAAATCGGGGAACAAAGCGCGAGCTCGTGAAGAATATGCGAAACGGCTTCATTCTTAACGTTCGCACCCGTCGCGGCTTTCGCACGCTCGCTTTATTCTTAAAAGAAAAGGGGAGGTGTCAACCTCGAGCGCTCAGACCACGCTCCATTGCACTCTTCCCCTACCCTATCCGAACTTTTTAGTCATCTTGACGAAACTAAGAACATCAGATAGAGATTGAGAATTGAAATCTTCCATTCTCATTACATCGGCGCCAAGCGTCGTCATGCGCGCGCGGGAGAAGACCGGGCAGTTACAGAGGAAGTGCTCCGTGCTGTCCTCGTCCTCCCCACACGAAGGACACGTTGAATCGCTGATGATCCCTAAGGTGTTCAGATGCTTGCCGCATGTGTTATGTCCTGTGACCGTCCCTACAAGCGTTCTGCAATCTTTTCTGTCTAAGCGAAGTAAAAGTTTTGCATTGTTACTGTCTGGACGGCTAATGAACCATTTGGTGAATTTGCAGGTTGATGTACTGGACCATCTCTGACCATGTATTGAGTCCATGAATCTAGTTATCCAGTTTTTCAACTCTGTAAAGCTGACACCAATAATGGGCTCCGGTCCCAGGGGAGGAGAGCTTGCGCCCTCTTTCGCTAGAGCGTCAGAGGCCACATTGCCATCGATTCCCTGGTGACCGGGGACCCATATAAGATTGACCTGGTTGTGCTTGGCAGTAGAATTAAGTCTATTCTTACATTCCTGGACAATCTTTGATTTGGTGGTTGGGTTAAGTAGGGTGACAAGAGCAGCCTTACTATCGCTGCAGATGCCAATCCTCTTATTATGCCACCCATGGGCAATTATCCAGTTGGCCACTTCGAGAATGGCAAACACTTCAGCTTGAAAAACCGTTGCGGTTGTTCCGAGTGATATACTGTATTTGACTGCCTCGTTCAAATACCATCCAGCGCCCGTACCAGTTAAGGTTTTCGATCCGTCTGTGTAGAAGATGTCATCTAATCCATCCAGTAATTTGTTGGGATCATCCCATTCTTCCCTTACCGGAAGACTAATTTGAAATCTTCTTCGGAACATGGTAATTTGCGTCATATCATCCGTCGGCATGCTAAAGAGGGTGCAGTGCTCTTCAAGTCTTCGGGATAAGACGCCATGTCCGGTGGCATGTCCATCATGCCATAGTCTACACTTTTTAAGTCGACAAATAGCTTTCATTGCCTCTTCCTGGATTGCGAGGTCCAAGGGCTGCAAATTGAGCATGGCGTTGAGGGCCGCACCAGGGGTCGAGCTAAAAGCTTCTGTTATCCCTATGCAAACTTCCCTTTGCACTCTGTTAAGAATAGAACAAGTAGTCTTTATCTCCGTTCTACTCCACCAGACCACTGACGCATATGTGATTATGGGCCTAATTATGGCTGTGTACATCCAGTGCACAATAGCGGGTTTTAGACCCCATGTCTTCCCAAAAGCTCTCCTGCATTGCCAGAAAGCATTCAGTGCTCGAGATGCTTTGTGTTCGACATGAGCCTTCCAAGTCAGTTTGCTATCTAGAATTACCCCTAGATATTTCACTTCTTTGGAGAGTTGAATGGTTACACCTTTCAAAATTGGGAGCTTAAGGTTATCGAGTTTCCTTTTCCTAGTGAACAACACAAGTGTTGTTTTCAAAGGATTCACTGATAAGCCATGTCTCTCACACCAGTTCTGGATCTTGTCTAGGGTTTTCTGCATCTTACTACAGACGACCCTAAGTGACTTACCACAAACGAGTGCACACACATCATCAGCGTACGCCTGTATGTGTATATTTAGACTTTGCAATTCGTCTAAAAGGGAGTCTACGCTCGCTTTACAGACTAGTCCGATTTTGATGACTCTTTTTTTATTACATATATAGCTGGGTTACCCAGTTTCACCCGGTATATTATAAGTACTACTTAATTAAAGAACCTTGAAATGCTCGACTTTAGTAAAAAATTTTATGACTTACATACAGGGTGTTTTGCTAAGGTCTGAACAGGGGTATGCCAATCGGTTCCAAATGGTCTCCTGATCAACGTTTGTTCGGACCCCCCCCCCCTAAAATCGGTCCTTCCCCCCCAAAATCGCGATTGAAAATTTGGAGGAGGTTAACCTAGAAAATGCATTATAAGTTCTTTCAGAGACATCCTACGATACTGGTTGATAACGCATTAGAAAGCTAAGCCTTCAAGCTTTCCAACGATACCACCCACGACCCGATCCGTCCACAAACAAGCAGGAGAGACCGCGTCCAACTTCGAAAATGGTAATTTCAAAGCCCAAAATTTGGCCTTAACCCTTCATTTCGCCGATTTCTTGCATGGGAAGATCGAAACTTTTTTTGAGAAAAAGCTTCCCTGTCATGTGGCCTTTCTCAAGAAAAAAACAGCACTCGAATCCGACGCGCGTTCCGAAGTTATTCGTGTTATAATAATGAATACAACAACAAAACCCACTATCCGCAATGAAATCCAATTGGAACGCCTTCAACTTTTAGATCGGCGATATCTTAGGAATGGTGATTCTTAGGAAAAAAAGTATAAGGACTATTTTTGTAGACAATTTTATGATCTACAATTTTTGTCTGGGCTATATTTTTAATAAAAATTACCGTTTCCGAGAAAAATCCGAAAAACCGAAAATGTTGACCTTTGACCTTGAATAACTTTTTTAGCACACATGGGATTTATGGGGACTTTTGGCACATTATTTCTACTGGTCTGCCCAAGCTCTCTACCGAAATTCAGCTCTATCGGAGTTTTTGTTATTTGATCACTCTTTTTATGTCTATTTTGACCGGGCTACTAATGACGCTCAAGGCATGTTTGTCGTCCTAAAGGAAAAGAATTCCACATTCGTTTCACCAAAAAACAGCGACGGAAACATAATGGATTGGGGCTATTTCTCATGGAGCGGGTAAATTCAATTCATCGTATAACGGACACTATGACCGCATTCCATTTTACTTTGGAGTATGTCATCCGGCGTACTTGGAGTAGTAGGAGTTTATCGAAAATGGAACGCACTTTTGGACCTAAGGTGCAGTAGTTAAAGCTCGAGTAGTAAAAGGCAAGGAAATTAAATTGATTGCATTGGAAAATGGTAATCTTGGCAGTTAAATATAAACAAATCGAGAAAAACATAACCTTCAATCGCGTAAAGCCATATTTTGGATTTTGGGAGAACTCAAAATCTACTGTGGCACAAGCTACTCCAAGTACTCCCGAACAAAGCACTCCTCTCCAAGGAAGGCGTAGTTCGGAACTACTCCAAGTACGCCGGATGACATACTCCAATAAAATGGAAAGCGGCCTATGTACATATGACAATGTTTGAATATTTATGTCTTTAGTTCCGCCTGATCGGATGCCGAATCGTTAAGTTTATGGGCCCCAGATAAATTGACCTAATGGACTGAAGCGATTTAATCAGGTTCGCCTGGCCGGATGGACTGACCGGATAGTGTGTGAATACAATCAGGCCAAGCACTTAAGGAATAACACTATCACCGTATAGTAAAGCAGCTGTCTTGGCCATTTTGCATGTCCTTACTTGGCCGTCGCTCAGCCGAATTGACGAGCCAGCTAGTATATGTATGCAGCAATCCGTTCAGGTAGATCTGCTTCAATTTAGCCTGATCAGTTCGGTCTCCTAAATTATAGGGAGCTTGTAACATTATGAGGAATGTCATGTCACCCTACGCAGAGAAGAACATGTCCTTATTTTGGAAGTATCAGCAGAACAACGATCCCAAGCGTACTTCCAAGCTAATCAAAGATTTGTTTGTTCAGGAACATATAGGTACCTGTTGTGAGTTGGAAAAATCAGTCTCCTGATTTGAATCCTATAGAAAATGTATGGGGACATTTAAAAAATCAACTGGCGATTTCTATTCAACAGATATGGTAAGACATACCCGTAGAAACGTGTCGTAATCTTATTTCCTCCATGACCAGAAGAATGGAAGCTTTACTTAAAAATAAGAGTGGATATACTGGTTCAATTACAGGTACAATAAATAAAAAAACAAATCATAAAACCAAAGAGTAATATATGAGTTTTTAGCATTAGGTGCATAATGTGTCTATTTCATTGTCCAGACGATTTTTTGGAAAAGTAGCAAGAACTATGTTTTATGTTCTTTTTTAAATATTTTTTAAAGTGAAAAATATATATTTAAAAAATAATTAATTTGTTGTGTCTTACTCGAGAAAAATGAAAATTTGCATTTTTACTTGTTTTATTGACCAGCTGTACATGCATATACATATGTATATCCTTACATGTTATAAAACAAAGTCCCCCCGCCGCGTCTGACTGTCTGTCTGTCTGAACGCGATAAAGTCAAAAACTACCGAACGGATTTGAAAAATTATTTTTGCATTTGATAGCCCAATTCTTGAGGAAGGTCATAGGCTATTTAACATCATGTTACGACCCTTAGGAGGGGACAATTGTCTGGCCTTTGGCTCCAGGCCCCAAAATATGTGAAAAAAACGTAAAACTACTAAATTCATTTTCACACATTTTCGCTTTTTCTCAAAAACGGTAGCACTTACAAATTTGCACGTCAAAGAGCCATTCCTTTCGCAAATTTTCCCAACCTCAGCGGTCCATTTTGCTTTATTTTTCCAACCTTTAGGCCCCATAGCATCTCCAAAGGTCTAAATTTACCAATTTTTATAAATTTTTTTTCAACTCAGTCGGAAATATACTAAAATTGGTCCGAATTCTACCAAATTTCCACCAGATACTCTCTAGCTAGAGTATATAGGCGGTTTGGGTATAAAAATATTTTCATAAATCAACGTTATTTTCGCATAATTACTTTCTCATTTCATCGTAATTAATTCGCGACTTTCTGATTAACCATTTTCGCCCCTACCTTCAGACATTCTTTTCAACATTTCTCTGCTTTTAGAGCATATCATTTTAATAAAATTTAATTCACTAGAAAGGTAACAATTTTCTCTTGCAATTTCATGTAAGCGTGTGCGTACGTCAGCATGCAGGCGACGTCGCCCTTGATAAACATGAGGTGTAGGTAGATATGCTTGCCGGAAAATTTTCTGTGTATGATTCAATTTTTGTAGAATTGAGCAATTCGCGCAAGAACGGGTGTAATTAATCAATGAAAACATGCCCGAGTGGTGAAGCGCGCGTTTCCCTATATAGGCGGGGAGTCGGCAATCTTAAATGCCCCGTGATCGCGATTTGAAAATTTTTAATGAAAAACAATAGTTTACACTTAGACGAATAAGATGAGCTTGGTCGGCGTGGACTTAATTGGCCGAAAATATATTTAAATAAATTATGTATTATGAAATGGCAATAATGTTTTACCGTCATCGCGGATTTTGATCAATTTTAGCTAATTCGATTCGAAATTTCATACATAATAAGAAAAAGCCCGGCCGACCAATGTTTTTTAGCTGGAAAGGTCCGGCATACTTATTTGAAGCGTGTGATAGGAGGTACAATTTCTCTGTTATCACGGAAACCGTTATGTTCAAAGTACAATGTGTGATAGTAAAAATCGAGACCATGTAATAAAAACTGGTATGCGCGATACTTCCGGCTGTTTCTAATCCCGCATACCAAGATGTTTTTGAATGTGGCATTGAAATGCGTAAAAAATATTAAGTAATGATTTCCGTGATAACAGAGAAATTGTACCCCGTTTCACACGCTTCAAATAGGACCTTCCCGGCTAAAAAAAATTGGTCGGCCGGCTTATTTTTTATTATGTATGAAATTTCGAATCAAATTAGCTAAGATTGATCAAAATCCGCGACGACGGTAAAACATTATTGATATTTCATAATACATAATTTATCTATATATGTATGTACCTATATAAAAATGAGTGCCGTGCGTTAGCCTCGCAAAAACTCGAGAACGGCTGGACCGATTTGGATGATTATTTTTTTGTTTTTTTTTTCGTCTCAATTCAGGGGTGGTTTAAAAGGTTAGAAAATTAGGAAAAACCTAAAAGAAAAGCTCAAAAAGCAATAAATCGAAAAACAGCACAAAACCTGCTTCGATTAGCTTATAACACATTGAATGCAAATGATTTAAGTCCAAGTAACGCTTTCAATGCAAAAAATGCATGTCAAAGTTTACTGAGATGTTTTTACGCTTGAAATTTTATACGGAAGTTCAATTCAAAAGAACGTAATTTTAAAGTAGGTGGAACTATTGATTTTCATGAAAAATAGTCGATTTTGAAAGATTTGGTTAAAGCGAAATTAGTTGCATTTTGCAAACAATCAGCCATTGTTTTTTAGCGATACTCGGTTAGATTACACGAGGATTTCAAGATTGTAAAGTTCTCAGTGAAGAATAACTAGGTAATTTCGATAGATATCGTTCGTCCTCTAATTTCAACATTTTTAAAGGTATAAAAAAGCGTTTTAACCAAAAATTAAACCTACGAAAAAGGAACTGAAAAGTGAAAAATAAAATGGGGAAAAGAGATAGCGAATCATATGCCAAAAAGTGGTTTCAATTTTATGGTGCGATTTTGTTAGATTAGCAGTGCAGTTCTATATGTCAGTGCTCCTAATAGATTAGTATTGTCCGAGCAAGGCCCAAAACCCAAAACGACCAAACGAAACTCAAACCGTACACGTGCAGCCAATATTGCCGAATTTAATGAATTGGAGTTGGAAGGTTGAAGGTTGAATTAAATCAATTGCAGGTGGTACGAAGTTCAGCGGGTCAGCTAGTTTAAACATATTTTCGGCCAATTAAATCCACGCCGACCAAGCTCATCTAATTCATCTAAGTGTAAACTATTGTTTTTCATTAAAAATTTTCAAATCGCGATCACGGGGCTTTTAGGATTGCCGGCTCCCGGACTAATAGTAAACAAACTTTTGAAGGGAAAAGCGTGTGAAGCCGGGGCGGGTTGCTTGTTACATATGTATATTATTTATTAATTGATTTTTCACTTTTTTAAAACCATCTGAAGAATTTTTGCTCTAAAATGCTCAAAAAAATGTAATTACACATATAATGTTTTGTGTAATGTGTTATTGTATTCTGTTGTGAATTATTCTGTTTTTTTGTCTGTCTTATATTTGGATCCTAGAGTATTCTCCGCAATTTTAAATTTAAAGAACGACTGCAAAAAAACGAAAAATTTAATTAAAATCTTTATTTTGCCATGAAATACTACTTGCCTCGAAGAATTTATTGCACAAACTTTAATTGCAAATTGATTGTGAAACAACGCGATTACATATGTATATACCTAATAATTGATCAATTTGTTTTAATGAGGACGTTCAGAGAAGTTATATTTCGAAATATGTACTTTGTACTTTTCTTGAACTAAAAGTTAGCTGAAATGAATTTGTTATAATTTTAAGAATTTTATTAAGAAAATTCAATTCAAAAGGAGATTTATATGTTCTTTTCGATTTCATTTCACTCTGAATGCGGTAAAATTAGTTTACTTTATCTGAGTGATATTCGTTGGGATTGCTAAAATTAAAATTCAATTAAATAAAAGCTCGGACTTTATATTAAGTTTTTTCATAACACTTTTACGTGATTCAACATACACATATCACTGCTGTATAGCCTATGTGACTCAGGAGATTGTGTGCGATATGCCCGTAAAACGGTACGTAGATTACCTAACGAGAAATACCTGGCTTAATATGTGCAAAAACATGCAAAAAAATGCAAATGGGCGGTGGAAAGATCATAGTTTGGGCAGCTATGTCTTGGTATGGATATTCACCACTGTGTATCGTCGAAGGCATTGTAAATAAAGAAAAATATGTCCAAATATTGAGTGAATTTTTTCTACCATACAGGGTCTTTTGCTAAGGTCTGAACAGGGGTATGCCAATCGATTCTAAATGGTCTCCTGATCAACGTTTGTTCGGACAGCCCCCCCCCCTTCAAATCGGCCCTTCCCCCCTAAAATCGCAATTGAAAATTTGGAGGAGGTCAACCTAGAAAATGCATTATAACTAAGTTCTTTCAGAGACATCCTAGGATACTGGTTGATAACGCATTAGAAAGCTGAGCCTTCAAGCTTTCCAACGATACCACCCACGACCCAATCCGTCAACAAAGAAGCCGAGGAAGACCCCGTCAAATTTCGTAAATGGCAATTTTAAAGCCCAAAATTTGACCTTGACCCTCCATTCTGCCGCTTTTTTGTATGGGAAGATCGAAACTTTTTTTGAGAAAAAGCTTCACTGTCATGTGGCCTTTCTCAGAAAAAAAAAACCGCACTCGAATCCGACGGCGCGTTCCAAAGTTTTTCGTGTTATAATAATTAATACAACAATTAAACCCACTATCCGCAATGAAATCCAATTGGAATGTGACGTCACTTTCCAATTGGACTTCATTACGGATAGTGGGTGTTGTTGTTGTGTTAATTATTATAACACGAATAACTTTGGAACGCGCCTTCGGATTCGAGTGCGGTTTTTTTCTTGAGAAAGGCCACATGACAGGGAAGCTTTTTCTCAAAAAAAGTTTCGATCTTCCCATACAAAAAATCGGCAGAATGGAGGGTTAAGGTCAAATTTTGGGCTTTAAAATTGCCATTTTCGAAATTTGACGGGGTCTCCCCCGCTTGTTTGTTGTCGGATTGGGTCGTTGGTGGTATCGTTGGAAAGCTTGAAGGCTCAGCTTTCTAATTCGTTATCAACCAGTATCCTAGGATGTCTCTGAAAGAACTTATAATGCATTTTCTAGGTTGACCTCCTCCAAATTTGCGATTTTAGGGGGGAAGGAGCGATTTGAAGGGGGGGGGGGGGGGGGGGGGTGTCCGAACAAACGTTGATCAGGAGACCATTTAGAATTGATTGGCATACCCCTGTTCAAACCTTAACAAAACACCCTGTATATTGAAGAAGAAATGCCTCTTCGTGGTACTATTTTTAAACAAGACCACGCGAGGACTCACATAGCCAATTTTACCAAAATATGGCTTGCAGAACATAATATCAACGTTCTTCCTTGGCCTCCAAGCAGTCCTGATTTAAATATAATAGAGAATTGTTGTAAGACTCTAGGAGACCGAGTGTCTAAGCGTGAACCACGTAATCTAAACGACTTAAAGTCATGTTTAAGCCAGGAATGGAAAAATATGCCCCAAATTATGGCAGAAAATTTGGTGAACTCCATACCAAGGAGAAGAAAAGATTACATTAAGGCCAAAAGATACTTTTTCAAAGCATAGTCAATCAAACAATTTTGTTTTTCGTTGATTGTGAAATTTGGTCTTAAACTTTTCTGCTGCATTTAATCGAAACTTTAGCCTGTAACTTTAAAATGTTATTACTTTCATTGAAATGAAATATTTCATTTTGTTAACAACGTTTCAGAGTTTTAATATGCAAATTTTGGTACGATTTGAATTTGAAGAAACTAAGTTATAGGAGCGCGAAGTTCATCGAATGTCTGAAATTACAAGTGGTCTTAAACTTTTCCGCAAGACTGTATGTCAGTGGGGTTAATGCTAATGGGTCCTGGACATCCCCGACACAGTCGTTTGAAGTAGTAATCCCATTGAAGTGGGGGCACTTCTGGTACTCTGCCGGAGTTCCTTTTGTTCAACTGGTCACTGGACTGTTTACTTCCTGCAAGCAACAGCCGAAATCGCTTTCACCGCAGCGCCGATTGTGATGTGAGTCAGAGAGGCGCGATGCTATTTTCGTTTCGCGAACGGGGCACAAGTCGCCCAATTGGCTTGCAGCCTTGGCAATCGCACAAAGTAGGACAAATCAATAGGCTTTTTGACGGCCCATTAGGCGCTTACCCGGGCCAAGAACGCTCGCTCGCGTGGCATTGTACATGGACCATTACTTTCTTAATTTCTTAAGAGGTTTTAGGACGTGGAGAGTACTTAATCTATGCAAAATGCCACCACGACCACCGTTTGATACCTTAAAACTTTCTACGAGCACAATATCAAATCGGTCGGGTAGACCATCGAAACTTCAGTTCTGCTCTCCAATCCCTTAAAAGGGTATAGCAGCCATCCAAAAGCGCAGTACAAACCGCAATTCCGTTCCTGCCGCAATTTCATCAATTTTCTAACTTAATTACCTTCGTTTCCTAGTACACGCACATTGCGGGGAATGTAAACAAATTTGGGAAAATCAGATGCTACTCCGCTGGTTCATTCAAAGCTTGGTAAATCGATTTTTTGACCGCCGCCACGAAATTCTCATCCCGGGCCCGGCACGACGCGCTTGGGGCGAAAAATAAAAAACAAACCGACGTTCTTCAAACGGACTTCGCCTGGGCACCTGCACCTGTGCTTCTTTTGAACAGTTTGGCGGCGTATTCGAATTGTTTACCACAGAATTTTATTTCGGAAACACAGGCATCACACATCCACGGAAAAACTAGGATTTTGGCCTCACCCGTTGTGGTGCTTCTGACACTTCGATTTCTGACTTTTCTCATCTGACATTCGACGCGGCTTTTTTCTTCCACTTGTTCATTCAGTTACTTGATCCTTCTCAAGCAAAGCCACTTCAGCGCAGCTGTCTCTTTCGTGGGTTGAGAACTGAATGTTCATCCAAATTTCATCCAGGATTCACGGGATGTAATTCACCCGTAGATGGCTTTTTTTCCCAGTTTGACTGTAGGTGCCTGAACTTTTATTCCACAGCCGTGACATCTACCTTTTGAAATTAAGACTCCGCAGGTAGTTTCGATCAGAATTGTCCGAAAATGGTCCAAGGCCCCGTTCAGCGTCCGGCCGAGATTCTGTAATGCTATTCCTAAGCTCTACTAGACGCTGAATCTACGGTGATATTCTCCATATTCACGATACCGCACTGAAATATTTTTTGTGAAATTTTTACGTTTTTATGAATGGAATGTCATTTTATTTAAATTCTGAGGGAAAATCAGCGTTTACTTCGATCATCACCTCGGTTTCACACTCGATTTCGTATTTGATTTGCTATTCTTGGAATTTCTAGACAGGTTAGAGCAAAATTTCTTAGGGAATATGCATTGCAGGCAGACTAATGTAAACTCAGAGATTTAAAAGTGCTGGAAATGCTAAGTGAAAGCGGGAGTACATATGTTTTTTACAGATGATGACGAAAGAATTCCAACAGAAAAAAAACTCTAAATGCAAATAAAACCGACTCCAAAAAATCTCAAGCTCTAAAAAGTATAAAATAATAATGTACATGTATTAAAAGTCCTCTGCTACTACTTTCAACATTAAATACGAAGACATTCCTAAACTAAATAGTTAAAGCAATCAGTTTGTCTATAGATTAATTGGATTAATATCAGTCAGGTTTTCGCACCGACTTCAAAAGGCTGGGAAAGTCTTGGTATGTTGAAAGTAGTAGCAGAGGACTTTTAATATAATTATTATTTATTTTATATTTTTTAGAGCTTGGGATTTTTGGGAGACGGTTCTATTTTTTTTTTTTAAAGTTTTTTCTTTTCATTTTTTTAGTCAAATTTTGTTGATCCACTATTTTGAATCCTCGCAATCGGGCAGGGAACAATTTTACTTTGGCGACAATGGCCCCAGGGCCATGAAATTTTGCAGGCTCCTTCCGTTTTGGCTAAAACGAAAGGATCTGAAGAAATTTTGCCGTACTCGGCTATAATTTCCGAGATATTTAATTTTTAATTTTGACAATCTGTCAAAATTAAAAATTAATATTTCCCACCCTAAAACTCCTTTCCACCGCGAAAATTTCACTGCACTCTGGGATCATGTCCCCACTGCACATTTCACTTCATTTCCTACACTTAGTAACACTTTAAAATGGAAAAATCTGCAAAAAATCCAATGAAGCGGCCATCACACTCCTTTTTGGTGTCATTTTTTGATGTCATTTTGTAAAAGGAAAATCACTCCAGTAGGAATTTTTTAAAAGGAAAATCACTCCAGTAGGCATTTTGTAGAAGGAAAATCACTCCAGTAGGCATTTCGTAAAAGGAAAATCACTCCAGTAGGCATTTTGTAGAAGGAAAATCACTCCAGTAGGCATTTCGCAAAAGGAAAATCACTCCAGTAGGCATTTCGTAAAAGGAAAATCACTCCAGTAGGCATTTTGTAAATGGAAAATCACTCCAGTAGGCATTTTGTAGAAGGAAAATCACTCCAGTAGGCATTTTGTAAAAGGAAAATCACTCCAGTAGGTATTTCAGGTAAGTGTTTTGACGTTTAATAATAAAGATTGGATTTTTTGCAGATTTTTCCATTTTAAAGTGTTACTAAGTGTAGGAAATGAAGTGAATAGTGCAGTGGGGACATGATCCCAGAGTGCAGTGAAATTTTCGCGGTAGAAAGGAGTTTTGGGGTGGGATATATTAATTTTTAATTTCGAAAGATTGTCAAAATTAAAAATTAAATATCTCGGAAATTATAGCCGAGCACGGCAAAATTTCTTCAAATCCTTTCGTTTTAGCCAAAACGGAAGGAGCCTGCAAAATTTCATGGCCCTGGGGCCATTGTCGCCAAAGTAAAATTATACCTCGGGCAGTACAATCAATGACCCTCAAATCACGCACATAATCATTTTGTTTATGAGTCCCAGGACATTTATCATTTTTATTTCGATTTATCCTTGGAGGAACGAACGAATATGGAGTGGAAGAACCGTGTAAAATCTTTGTACTGACATATATAAATACACTACTCGATTTGCTATCTCAAATGGTGCATAGAAATATAAACTAAGGATGTGTGCCAAACCAGACTTTTCTTTTGAAAAGTCGACTTTTCAACGAAAAGTAATTTAGCGAGTAGACTTTTCAATGACAATTCAGTACTTTTCCCTTATCGAACGCCGCAGAGCCATCTCTCCCGAACATTTTAACGAATGAACACTGTTTTGACATATCACATACTGTATCCATGCTGCTTTGAAGGTATAATTTCAATAATCTTTTCAAATGAACTTCTTGAAATCCGCAGATTTTCGAGAAAAACCTGGTCATTGTTATTTAGTATTTCCTTATACAGCAGCGACTTTTGATTAGAACAATATAAATGTGGCTAAAATATTAAAAACACATTATTATATGCATTGTATGAAAAGCTGAAATATTGGTTACCCTGTTTTGCATACAACGATTTAGTTTCCTCCTATTTTCCTTTATGTATTTTAGATAGTTTGCCAACATTTGAAGAAATAAATTTATAACTTCGATATCTTCTTCGTCCAACGTCACTGGAAAAGACTCCTCTTGTTTGGCACAGGCAACTTAATTTAATACATTTTTACCGGATTTTTCAAACGTAAAGTCTGATTTGGCACACTGCCTAAGCACGGAATGGCTGTAAGCCAAATTGAGCGTACACTTTCTCTAGATGTGTTAGAATTCGCTATGGATGTGTGGCCAGCCAATGCAGGCGTAAATATTTGTATAAATAATAAGAGGGGCGTTTAAAGAAATTGGAATGGTTTGAATTTACCGCAAAATTGGAGAAATATGCCTAATCTCCATACAAAACCAGACCAACTAACCAAACCAAAAATATCTGCAGCTCTGTCATTCGCATTGCAATTTCATCACCTATCTCGCTCATTTTGGTCAACAGCCGCTAGCTTTTCCTCTGTGTGAGTTAAACCATTTTAAAACCATTTGGCGTTGCCACATGCAATTCAGCGCATTTAGCACAGGTTAGTACATGAAAAGTTGCAAAGCCAAAAACAAATTGATGTTAAATCGGTTGTTGTGTTTTGACGGTAAAGAGTGCTTAATATTTGTGTCATAATAATTATATTTTTATTACAAAATGCCCTTTTATTGGACTGGTAAGTGAAGCAGTGGCTGACTGACATTTCACAACTACATTGCTAATATGTGTACAGACTGATTTGTCAGCAGTTGGTTTTTTGGTTTTGGTTTGGTCTGGTTTTTTATGGAGATTAGGAATAAAGACGGCAAATGAAGCAATCTCAAAGAAAATTTAAGAACATATTCATAAAAATAAATTGCAAAGTTCCAGGCATAAACCATATGCGCCTCCGAATGTTGACTTTGCACGCATTTCCATCACTTCTCTTGCCTAAAAAACGATTCCGCATGCGGAACTTTCGTATTATTCACGCAACTCAGCACAGAGCACTTCATTTCACAAATTAGCGTTTATTTTTATTAATCGCACTAAACCAAATAATCACCATAAGCGACAAAAGGATGTTAACACAGCTTTTATTAACTTATTGCGAAAGAATAGTTTAAACCGTAAAAATCTGCACTTTTTCTAATTTACATCCGAGTACAGATTTCATTTGACATTTCGGTATCAGCGTCCTTCTTGCACACTATTGCTGTACTATTTGGACAAGCTACTTTTGAGTGTACGCTCGCGTACAGGGTTTTTACACGGTACAGACGTTCCGTGCTTAGTTTATATTTCTATGAAATGGTGCACCATTTTGACAGTTCTCACCTAAGGAGAGTTCAGATATAGAGCGCTTATATCTGTCTATTTCTTTCGCATTATCCGAGATAGGGCGCTTCAAAAGGCGGCAAATTTAAAAATTATGTTAATTTTATTTGTAACCTGCACGCTTAAATCTGATTCCCCTAAAAGTAGCATCAAATCTCAAATAATTTCGCGGCGAAAAATTTGTGGAATAACACATTTTTATTGAAAAATTCTCAGCAAAACGTTGAAATGCTCTCTTCTGGATATGCGTATGGGGGACTAGCCTCCATTTAAATTTTATTTAAAAATATTTAATTTTTAGTTAAAAACAGTTTTAACTTTTATTTCCAATTTTATTATTAATTTTAAATCGTTTAAGTTTATTTTTACATGATATTTGATTTTACAATTATTTTGTTATTAATTTTTATATTAGAACTTTATCATCCGAAGTCTATCCGAAAACATATTTTCAATTTTATAAAACAAAAACTTCATCTCGTGGCCTGCTACGATTTCCACTTTTAATTCACAGCTTGCTTTGTTACCACCGCCACACTGCTCCCCTCCCAGTTATCGCATGATAACGATACAAAAAGGAAAAAGGAGAATAGTGATAGAGTTGAGGGTTTAGAGAATTGGCTTTAAATCGCCAAGAGAGTTGATAGTTGTGAATTGGCTTTGAAGCGCCAAAGAGTTGAGCGTTGCGAATTGGCTTTGAATCGCCAAATTAATGAGGCTTTAAATCGCCTGATAATTTATTGATGAGGCTTTGAATCCCTTGATAGTTGGTGAGGCTTTAAATCGCCTGATAAATGATGAGGCTGTGAATCGCCTGATAGTTGGTGAGGCTGTGAATCGCCTGGTAGTTGGTGAGGCTGTGAATCGCCTGGTAAATGATGAGGCTGTGAATCGCCTGATAGTTGGTGATATTGTTGTAGTTGGGATGAATCTTGTTGTTGAACTCTACATATATACTTGTTGATGAAATATTGCTTGCTGTGGTTGTTGCGGTGAGGAACTTAAGCTGATTATGTAATGTTCCTGGTGGCTGTTGAGATGATGAGTAAACCTCCTGGCTTGATGTAGCTGGACGACAGCGTTACTGTGCAGGGAATTTTTAGTTTATGTGTTGCGCTGTTGTTGAAGGAATAAGTCTGCACTCGCGTGAAGGAATAAGTCTGCACTCGCGAAATTACTTAATTTTTATTTAATTGTTCATCATTTATTTTAATATAATTTATTTTTTTAACACGACGGAAAATGTTCGCTTTTTGTCGGGGTCACCAATTATGGGGGACTAATAATAATAATAATAATAATAATAATAATAATAATTTATTGGACATAAAGTACAAAGATAAATCTTAAACGTACAAAGTTCAGATGGAGACGGCCAGAGATAAACTTAAACTAATTAAATTAATTAAATTAGGAAGCCAGATGACAGAGAAGAAAGAAAAGAGACAGAGAAAGTTAGAGAGAGAGAGGGAGAGAGGGATAGCCCGTAATGCACACTATATTCAAGGAGGAGTAAATTCCTGAAGACTACGACAAAAGGAACCGTTGGATGTCGCCCGTTGTACATGAGGCGGTAGCCGATTCCAGACGCGAGCACACTGAACAAAGAATGAACGCTCACCAATTCGGGAGTAGTACCGAGGAATCAATAGATTCAGGTGCCTTGGCGATTGTAGGAACTTCAATCGGCTAAAGAGATAGACTGGCTGCTGAACGTGCACTATATTGTGTAATAATTTAAGGTTGCGATGGACAAAATAGGTGTCAAGTGAAACTCCAAGAATAGAGTTGGAATATTGTGAAACGTGGCTAAATCTCGACAACCTGAAAACAAAACGCAGGACATCATTAAAGGCTACAAACAATCTTCTCCTACATGCAGCATAAAGTGACGGAAACACTACACTGCCATACGTGAAGTGTGGCATAACAAGGGCTTGAACAAGTCGCTTTCGCAGATCCACAGATAAAATATTGGATCTCATCCAAAGCTGCCGCAAACTGCCATAGACCTTGCGAACAACGTTGCTTATCTGATCACAACAGGTCATTTTATTGTTAACAACAATGCCCAGATTCTTGACTGAGTTCACAAAGCCAATCGTACTGACATCATATTCTATGGGTGATAAAACTGTGGTATCAATCTCGTTTCTGTAGATGACCAGAGCACTGCATTTCGAAGTATTTATACTCAGATCATTGTGCCTACTCCACCCGTGAATACTGTTCAGGTCATCATTTAGGCGGGAAATGCAATCCTCAATTAGACCAACTGGGCAGGATAAGTATATCTGAACATCATCAGCATAAAGGTGGATAGACACAAAATTCACTACATCAGGAAGATCATTTATATATAGACAAAATAGAAGGGGGCCAAGAATTGAGCCTTGCGGGACACCACAGGAGATAGGCAGCAGATTAGAAGCAGCATTGTCAAGTCGTACAAATTGACTGCGCCCATTGAGATAGCAATGGAGTAGCTTCACAGCGGAAGAAGAAAAAGTGAAGTTAACAGATAGCTTACTTAATAACTTAGCATGGTCCACTGAGTCAAACGCTTTGCTAAAGTCCACCAAAGTAAGAATAGTAACTTTATCACTGTCGAGGGCCTCCAGTATGTCTGTTGTCACATTCAACACTGCCGTTTCACAACTATGGGATTTACGGAAACCAGATTGGAACACAGATAACAAACTATTATTGCTAACATACTCAATCATTTGCAAATACAACAGTTTTTCAAACAATTTACTAAGGAAGCACAAAATACTAATAGGACGAAAATCACCAGGTCCAGAAGGAACAGGTTTTTTGGGCACTGGTATGACAGTAGCCAGTTTCCACAGTGAAGGGAATTGAGAAGCTGTTATACAGTGATTTATGACGTGCGCTAAGACTTCGACAATACCAGGCAAAATCATTTTTAAGAACCGGGGAGATAGATCATCAGGCCCGGTGGCATTTGATCGAATAGATTTTACAGCAAGGACAACATCACTTTCATCAATACACCGAAAAGCAAAGCCACGACTGGGATAACTATCAGGGTTAATTTCCACAGCTGGTGGCCTTGAGCTATTGGCCGCAAAAGAACTATTGAGTATGTCAATATCGACGTTAATAGGTGATTGTTCTTTACCATATATGCCAAGTCTCCGTATTTTGTCCCAAAGCTTTTTTGGAGGTTGATCTGTACTCAACATGTTGTTGTAATAGGCCAGTTTAGCAGATCTTACCATAGTACAAACCTTATTGCGGACCTTTTTGTACATAACAAATATTCGCTCGCAGGAAGTGGATTTATATCGACTAAGTAGAAAGTCTCTCTCAGCCATAGCGTCATGAATCTCTTTAGTGAACCAAGGACACCTGCCACTCTTAACAGCGACAGTGCGAAGAGGAAAGTGCTTGTTATACAATCCAGAGAGCATATTAGTGAGTATTCGGATCTTATCGTCAGTCGAAACAGTACTATATATGCTTACCCATGGAAGTTCAAAGCACTCCAATAAAAGTTCATCAACATTGACTCTGTTAAAATCGCGGAAGGTCAAGAATGTTCTGTCCGCTTGGGGCTGTACTCTAAGGTTATACGTCAAGAATAAGAAGTCATGGTCAAAATTACTAATTGGGCTGATCTGGTTATGGAAAGCTATTTTATCTAGGTCAGAGGTGATGATGTAATCTAGTTGAGAGGGACAAGCAGCATTAAAGTAAGTAGGTAAACAATTGACTATATTGAGACTTAACGAATCCATCAGGTGCCTTAGAAGGTTCACGCTGGGGGATTGCCGGTAAGAATTCACGTTAAGATCACCACAGATTAAAACATTTGGAGTGCTTAATATGATGGCGGAAATAGATTCCCTAAAAGATGCAATTGCTTCCTCAGTAAATTCTAGCTAGCCTCCATTTAAATTTTATTTAAAAATATTTAATTTTTAGTTAAAAATAGTTTTAACTTTTATTTCCAATTTTATTATTAATTTTAAATCGTTTAAGTTTATTTTTACATGATATTTGATTTTGCAATTATTTTGTTATTAATTTTTATATTAGAACTTTATCATCCGAAGTCTATCCGAAAACTGATATTTTCAATTTTATAAAAAACTTCATCTCGTGGCCTGCTACGATTTCCACTTTTAATTCACAGTTTGCTTTGTTACCACCGCCACATGTGGTTTATATCGCTAAACAACTGTTTTAAGAATTCAAAAGTAAAAATTAGAGCACTTTTGTGTTTTTGCTGTATACTTCACTTAATTTAGTTAAAAGGACATAAATGCAATTAATTCCGAATTGATTTGCCGTATTTCGCCACTCAGGTTTTTTTGTGGTTTTTGTGCCATTTTTGTCGTAAATCAGACATAAGATAAGAAGAATTTGAAATATGAGATAAGAGAAGACTAATTTTCATAATTAAATAACACAATTTCTACCGAAAAATTAGAAATTGTGTAACATTCAGTTGTATCTTACAAAGGGGTAATTTAATGTTTGCATTCCTTTGAAGTGACTTAAGATACAAAAGGAATTATTTTATAATTTTTGGAGTAAATATTTGATGGATTTAATGCACTTAAAACGGACTAATGCCCCAAAGTGCATTTGACAGAAATTCAAACCCACAGCTGACTGCTCAAAATCCGTTAATGGTGTGAGCAAGCGGGAACGAGAAAGTGCACCATCGCTTCATAGGCATTTTGTATAGGGCGAGTGGTCCATTTCTATATGTCAGTGTGAGTGAGGCCAAAAAGTCGGGTTTCTGAATGTCATAAAGGGTTCTTTGCTGTCAAAATCTGGTGCTCTGACTGTCAAGTAATGAACGAGCGGGAAATTCGATTTGTCAAGTGCAATGAGTAAGCGAGCAAAGAGGTAATTTTGTGCTTGTTTTGTGTTTTATTTCCAGTAAATGTGGGTTACAAGGTGTAATTTTTATGTTTTAATTTGGGAAACGTGATAATTACATCTATTGTGGGTTATTTTATAGAAAAAACTAAGAAAAATGCCTGATAAATGTTTTGTGCCTGGCTGCAAAAATGCGAAGATTTAGAGGAACTCTGGGATTTCTTTTCACAAGTAGGTATTTAAGAAAACCTCATCAGCCCCCCCGTACTAAGATCGACTAATCTTTATTTCGATAGCCATGGAAGTGACCTCGTCAATAACGGTTTGCAACCCATTTTGATGTTGCAAACAGCAGTTCATCTCTTCTTGATTTTTTTGTTGTTGGGGATAAATCCTCTGTAGTGTATAGTGATCAGTTTTGGGTTCCGGGTATCTTTAAGCATGCTTTCATCTACTTGTCGCTTCGATGTTCGGCATCGTCGGGTGCCGGTCCCATTCTCCTACCGTAATTATAATGCCGTTGACTTAAACCTTAAACAATCTCTTATCTGATACCTCTGAGTTATTTATTTATTTATTTATTTAGTTTCAGGCAAAAGGGCGAACTTATTATATGAATTTAATAGCGCACTCAACAGCATAGGTCATATGGCGCATCAGTGTTTACAATTATAAATTTGAAATACTAACTATGTATATTGAATATAAATGTTAAAAATGTAGATTAGTCTAAAATTTCAAAAATTTAAAACAATTTTGATAATAAGTAGGTTATATAAAATTGAAAATGTTTAATTTCTTTAATAGGAGAAGTAAATCTTCAGCGTTGGATGGATCAACTAGGGCCTGCAGGGGTGGTAAAGTTCCTCCACAGATACGTCTGGTGTTTTCGCACTCGGATAAAATATGTTTGATAGTTAACTGGCATTGACATACGATGCATCCTGGCGCGGGACTTCTCATGAAAAGGTGGCCGTGTGTTATGAGAGTATGTCCCACTCGCACTCGGAAAATTTTTGTTCCCTCTTCTCTTGAAACGTTTGTGTTGTAATTAGGTTTGTTGTGTTTGTGTTTGATCTTCAGTTTTCTTTTCTTCCTTGTTGTAGGGTGAGGATGCCCTCTCTTATCATAAGGGAGGATAAAGGCGGAAGACATATAGGCTGTTGTTGAGCTTCGACGGATTTAGCAGCTTTATCCGCTTCTTCATTCCCCTTTATTCCGACATGTCCTGGTACCCATGCCAAAACAATACTACGCTTTGCCCTGATTAATTTGGAATGAATATAGTTCGCCAACGGTTCTTGGTACTCTGAATTTTTAATCGCTTTTAAAGCAGCGAGGCAGTCCGAAAAGATTATTGATTCTAAATTTTTGTTCCAGCAGTATTCAACAGCCTTCCATAACGCAAAGAGTTCGGCCTCATAACTTGATGCTCTTCCTGGTAATCTGTATAGTTCTTTGTGTACGGTATCTCCATTTGTGTATACAAAGGCCGCAGTAGTGTGTTCTTCGGATTTGGACCCATCCGAATAAATTGTTTTTTTGTTCGAATTTTCAGCAATGAACTCAGCATGTCTACCTCTAAGTTCGGCTACACTGGAATTTTTCTTTCTATTGGGATCCAAATAAATAGCTTTGTTGATATTGTAGGTTGACAAAGGTTCATACGGTAGGTAGAGATCGTCGGGATTTGGAAGATTGATGCCTAGACCAGCCAATAGATTTAGGGCAGTCCTTAGAGCTGAATTATAACTTGGACGTGGATTCTCTTCTTCCAAGTGGTGTAGAGTAGTGTAGTGGGGTTTACTTTCATCCAGCCAGTTTTTCCCTAGCTTAATTTTGGATACATATATCTGCTCTATCCTTGATGTTCGGGATCCCAGCCTCAACCCATAAGGCTTTATTCGGAGTGGATTTAAGAACTCCGAATGCTGTCCTAATTGCCTTGTTGATTGCGGTTTGTATCTTCGCTAAGTTCTTTTTGGATGTGGAAGTTGAAGTTGAAGTTCTTTATTCAACTTAAAATGACATGTACATTTCCTTCACGGTATACAGAATACAAGGTATGCTCACTTCAAAAACGGTTTTCGCCATCTTGCTTTTAAGGAGCGTCAAATGACGTATTTCTGTCCAATTTTGTATGAAAAATCGGGAAAAGTAATTTTAATTATTTTTTAGTAATAGTACGATAAATTGCTATTGGCATAATCGGTAGTAATGAAAATTTGCAATTTTTTAAAATATAACTTGAATTCGTGAGACTAATGGTATTTAAGTAAAAAAAGATTTCTTCCGTGGGGAAAATGTAAACAAGTTAAAATATTTTAAAATATGACTTAAAAGTGCGAATATTTGCATCACATTAAATGGAATTAAATAAAATAAAATGCTTGAACAACTAATACGGATTATTAAGCTAATCAGTCGTTCTCCCCAAGGCTATAAAGAATATTTTAAAATGGTTATGAATTAGTTAAGAATACTGACAAAAAATGTAGGAGAAAGAAAAATAAAACTGTATCATAAAACTTATTATTACTTATTTTATTATTTCCCTCCACAGGTAACAAAAAAATAAAACCAGCTAGCTGCGCAGGTAACATAGCGACGGACTCGAGAAACCTCTTCGCTTTATGCTATATATTTCGTAGAATTAGGGATTTTATCTGGCGCTCGTATTAAAAAACCTCTGAAATACAATCACAAGGTGATTTAAGTTTAGTTACCTACAGAAGAATCCGTGCATTTTTAATTATCTTCCTCATTTTTGGAAAAATTCACAACCATATTAAAATATTCATTATAGCCTTGGGGAGAACGACTGATTAGCTTAATAATCCGTATTAGTCGTTCAAGATTTTTATTTGACTTAATTCCATTTAATGTGACGCAAATAATCGCAATTTTAAGTCATATTTTAACTTGTTTACATTTTCCCCACGGAAGAAATCTTTTTTTACTTAAATACCATTAGTTTCACGAATTCAAGTTATATTTTAAAAAATTGCAAATTTTCATCACTAACGATTGTGCCCATAGCGATTTATCGTACTATTACTAAAAAATAATTAAAATTACTTTTCCCGATTTTTCATACAAAATTGGACAGAACTACGTCACGACGAAGTGTCAAAATCTACATGAGCATACCTTGTATTCTGTATACCGTGCATTTCCTTCACATAGTTCCCTTAAGCTGTTAGGACACTGGCTATTTTATATGCTGGAATTCTGTCCGAATTGTAAGCACAGCATGAAGAGGATAGGAAACCTTAAAGAGAAGACAAGCAAGCTTATTTCGCGCAGTTTGAAGTTGTCTGATATGTCAGTTTTTTTAAAAATGTACTTGTGAAAGGAAAAATTTATCATGGCGAGTTCAAGTGAAAAAAAGTTTATTTGGTCGGATGAGCAGATCTTATTTTTAATTGAAAAAGTGCAAAAAAATTGTTACGTGCAAACACAAAACAATTCGAATGACAGAAACTGTCATCGAATGAGCACAAGCGCACGAAAAGTGCTCGAAAAGTACCCTCAGCTCGTTCTTTTCGGTCACTTGATAACTGGAAACGCTGGAATAACTCGAATTGTGTGCTGCTTTTCCAGCTTGTTATATCTATACCTGCTCGTTTCACTCCCACCGAAAAATCACCATGAAATATATTTGTACTCTTCTAGTATGACTTTTTAGGTACTTTTTAAGCATATAAAATAGCCAGTGTCCTAACAGCTTTATATAAATGATTGCATTTGTGTGCTATAACGTTTGGCACTGCTTTAACTTGAGCATACATAAAAGTTTCATACATACGAGCTATGCACAATATATGTTTACAACATCGCTAGTATAATCTATCAGTGCACACTTGCGACCGGTGTGCATTCACCTATGGCTGTGACTCGGAGTCTATACAAACTAAATATTTACAATATCACTACATTTAAAATTTTTCAATATTAGAGTTTTATATATACAGCAACAGCACTTAAAACCGATATCCAACGAACGGTTGAATCCATGATGCGTGGTTCCTCCACCACGTGATCGCTTTGTTACGGTTCTCCCTTGATCCCGTTGTCGTTGCTTTTCATGTCACTGGAGTTGCGCCGGTATTCCTGTTTCCTCATTACGTCCTTCCTTTCGGAGCCTTATAATTGTTGAGATCCAAAGACTTGTTTCAGCAGACAGACTTGTACTCCTATTCCTTTGGGAAACATGGCTGGGTAAAAACCTGTACCTGCCCTTTAGCCACGAGTCCCCAGCAACGACCTTCCTCTTCCACTGTTCAGACGCAACTCCTTTTTGGATGTGGATGAGTAAATCGGTAGGGCGTAGTTGGAAATGCCCCTTATTAGAACCGTTGCTATTTGAAGTGATGCAGAGGTGGTAGCGCCTCTTTTACGTACAGCGATTGTTTTTAACAAATTGGTGACTCTGCCAATTTTTGTGGCAATGTTATTGCAATGATTACTAAAGTTGATTTTCCTGTTCCAATTCAAGCCTAGAATTTTTATTGATGGATAATTTGCTATAACTTCATCTCCTACATAGCTCCAGGGTTCTGGTGTCTGCAATTCTTTTCCTGGAGAAAGTGGTATATTCCAGTTTTTCATATGGTACTATCGCTCCTGATTTATAGCACCATATATTCAGCGCTCTCATCGCTTTTCTTAGTATGTACCGGGGTTCGTCCGTCTTAGACGTTAGTAGTATATTGTCGGCATATACATAATAATTTAGTCCGTCTATGTCGTCAAGTCTCGGGAATAGTGAAGATATAAAAGTGTTAAACAGAGTAATGGAGAGAGGTGAGCCCTGAGGTAGTATGTTATCTAAGGGGATGTTTTCTGGATGTAAAACCATTTACTCCGGAACGGATTTCCCGGCCAAGAAACTTTGAATCAGAAGAATGAAGGCCCTATCAATGCCCCAAGTCCGAAGTTGTGATAAAACAATATGGCTGCATATCCTGTCGTATGCCTTCTCTATGTCTGAAGATAGAAGATGTAACTCCCCTCGGTTTTGAAAGGTATTTTTAATTTCATGCTCTAACTCCAGAAGTAGTGAGATGGTGTAGGTTGTAGGTAGGTTGTAGGTGAAGAAAGGGAATAAAATGCACTTTTCCACAATTAACTTGAACTTTAATGTTGCACTATCGCTACAAATTATAAACGGTGGCTTGCTGACTGCTATTCCGCTGGCTCCTGGCTGCTGCGTGTGGCTCGAGTCGCTGGTACCAAGTGCTCGATCGTAATTAGCTCCTCGTTCTCTGTACCCAAGAGAGCGGTGTGATGTTGATTACGATAAGATGGCGTGGGATGCTGTGCCTGCTCCATATTCTCTTTATTGAAGAGGATATATGATGCGTAGAATACTCCTCGCAGCATCGTCGAAAATATCGATAGATGAGAATAGATGAGAAGATCGTCCGTGGTCAGTGTTACCGTGCCTTTAAATTCCTTGGAACTTGAACACCCTCTTTTCCTTCTGAAGCCATGGACATGGTGTGGGAAAGCACTCTCAATCACTTTGCTCAATCTAGTGGTGAGTATTTTCTCTAGGAGCCGCGACATACAGGGCAACAGCGATATTGGGCGCAAATTCCGGGGGGTAAGACCACCGTTATTAGCTAGGTTCCTTTTGCGGATGGGTACCTGGACAGCGTTTTTCCAAACTGAGGGAAAGAGGCTTTTCTCGATGATCATGTTATAGAGGGATACTAATCTCACTTGGAGAGATAATGGTGATTCCTTGATCATTCTATAGGAGACCTTATCATGCCCTGGGGCAGATCCCTTACATCTGCCAAGTGTGTATTCTAATTCCAGAAGGGATATAGGCTGAGAGATGTTTCTTGAGGGGTCTGGGGAGAAAGGCACGTTGTCAAAAGACCAAGTTACTTTCTCTCGAATTTGCTCCGAGCTGAAGGACTCATCACTAGAATATCTAGTCCACGCCAAGGCCAACTGATTAGCCATTTCCATGGAATCAGTGATTATTTCCTGGTCTACTTTTAAATTGGGAATTATTCTGGATTGTTTGTTACCATCATCATACATCAAGATGGCGGAGCAAAGAAGTTTGTGTAAAGGCTGCAGCAAGTTAATTAAGGGAAATTGTGCTAGCATCAAGTGCAACTATTGTGATAAGTGGTACCACAAGAACTGCAGTACGGTCCCTCCTAACGAATTTAGTAAAATTGCGACTGAAATCTTAAAAAATGGGCGGCAATGGAAATGCCAAAGCTGTGAAAGTGAGGTTAGTGTTTATCTCTCGGACGGCGATGAACCTGAAACTGCTATAACGCGTCGCGAGATAGATTTGTTCCTAAAACAATACTTTCTCCCAATAAAAACGATTTCACAAAGAAACTCGACAACCTGAACAAAGACATCGAGAAATTGTCAACCACCTGCGCAAGAGCCGCTGAGGATAGTTCCAAAACACGGGAGCAGATTGGTGCTTTGGAGAAACGGGTTACAGAGCTCGAAACAGGGTGCCTGGATGTCAACAAGGTCATCGATGAATTGGAGGAAAGAAAAAGGAATCAAGCCTGTGTCATCATCTTTAATGTACCTGAATCGACGAAACCTACGGGGAGCGAAAGGCAGCGCGAGGATCGCGATCGAGTGCTGGCTGCAATTCCACCGTGTTGCAATGTCACCGAGAGCAATATTAAAGTGCATAGAATTGGCGCTGCCGTCAATGGCAAGATTCGTCCCATTAGAGCGAGGCTGCCATCGCCCGATGATGTACTTAATTCTTAAATCCAAACCGGTCGAGGGGACTTCTGTTAAGTTTAAGTCGGATCTCACCAGGCCCCAACGCACTCGCCTAGCTGCTCTTAGCTCAACAGACGTCGTGAGGAGGGTGAGGTGGATATCACGATAAAATATGTGAAGGGTATTCCAACTATTGTCAGTTCAAATTTTCACGGGGCCAAGAGTGTACATCCACGGCCGTAAACAAAGTCTCAATTTTCTATCAGAACGTGAGAGGGCTTCGAACTAGGCTAAGTGATTTTAAGAAATTGTCATCGTCTTGTGTTTTTGATGTACTCTGTATCGGTGAGACGTTGCTTGTAGACTTTATCTCTGATGGCGAAATCGTAGATCAAACTTTTAGTATCCATAGGAAAGACAGGAGTCCTGCCTCCAGCACGAGATCGAGGGGGGGCGGTGTTTTTGTGGCAGTTAAAAAGATCTTCCCTGCGGTCCTCCTGCCGGTACTTTTTGGTGACGTTGAACATGTTTTTGTGAAATTAAAAAAGGGCACTGAATCTTTTATTGTAGGCTGTGTCTATATACCCCCGGGATCTCCTTCAACCATCTATTCCCATCACATTGCTGATGTCAGTAATCTTGTTTCCAGGCATCGAGGATGCAGGTTTCTGATTGTGGGCGATTACAACTTGCCAGGCGCATCATGGGGCGGTGATGTCGACGACGTATCATATGGGCTAAACCTGGAATGTGCTCGTCTTCTGAGAGAAGAGTTTCATCTGCTTGGCCTCAGGCAATACAATAATATAGCAAATTCTAATGGAAGGTGCCTCGACCTATGCTTCTCTAATTTTGAAATCGATGTTACAGCCTCTCATGCACTGATTCCGGAAGATTTGCATCATCCCCCATTGGAGGCTACGCTGAAATGGTTTTCTCGTCTAGACTACGAATCGGAAGCTAGACTTGACTTCAGAAACGCGGACTATAGTGCCATTAACGATTTCCTACTTCACTTCAATTGGGTCCCGTTGTGTCAGCTGGACAACGTTGACGATATGCTGGCTCTCCTGTACAATGTGATTAACGATGTGATCTCCCGCTTTGTTCCCATGGTAAGAAGACCACAAAATCAGCGGGACTATCCCGAATGGTTCAGCCCCAGGCTGAGGAATCGTGTAAGGGAAAAGAGGAGGGCACATGCGCTGTATATGCGTACCAGGAGTGGTACAGCGTATGAGTTGTTCAGAGAACTCAGGTCCGATTGTAAGAAACTATCCACGGAATGCTATACCAGATACCTGGCTAAAGTGGAGGACAATATTGATGTCGATGCTGCGTACTTCTGGTTCTACATTAGGAATAGAAGGAGTTCTGATAATAATATAATGAACAGTGGAGACCTCTCGGCCGAAGGCGGCGAGCAAGTCTGTGATCTCTTCGCCAAGTTTTTTGGTGATGTTTATGTGAACACTGTCCCCTCATCACAGCCTAGGGCCAAAGGAACGAGCATGTCGACTAAGTATGTCGACCTTAAAAGCATTGAATTAACCTATCAGCAACTCCTCGAGGGACTTCTATCGCTCAACCCATGGAAGGGCGCCGGCCCTGATGGCCTCCCTAACTCTTTCCTCAGGTACGGCGCACCGAGACTCTGTGAACCGCTTCTTTTCGTGTTCAACCAATCTCTGGCGAGAGGAGTGTTCCCGGAACTCTGGAAGAAATCATTCATTGTTCCCATTCACAAGGCTGGGGACAGATAACAGACCTCTAATTATAGACCTATGTATCTGTACCCAGTCGGCTCTCCCGAAACTCTTGGAAAAATTGATACTCCCGACTTTAAACTTCGCCTTCAGAGACGTGATTGTTCATCAGCAACATGGCTTCCATCAGGGACGGTCCACAGCAACAAACCTCTTCATTTATGTCAGTGCTGCGGTCAATGCTTTGGCGGATGGCAAGGAGATGCACTGCGTGTACACGGACTTCAGCAAGGCATTCGATAAGGTGGATTCTTGTCTCGAAGTTGGAAGGTCTCGGAGTGAGAGGCGCGATGTTTAACTGGTTTAGGTCTTATCTAGAGGGGCGCAGTTCCCGAGTCAGAGTGAGTGGATTCACATCTAGTGAATTTTATGTCTCCTCAGGAGTTCCCCAAGGTTCTCACCTCGGCCCGGTTCTTTTCTCTGTATTTGTCAACGACATCGGTGAAGGATTGTCCTCTAGCTATCTGCTCTTTGCTGATGACCTAAAACTATTCAGAACAATTAAGGAAACCAATGCCATGGTTACCCTGCAAAAGGATATCGATGTCTTACACAGGTGGTGTGTCCAAAACAACTTATTACTGAACGTGAGTAAATGCTCGCTGATGAGGATCGCACGAGGTAGTGGAGTGGAGGGGAACAGCTATTCCATTGGGACTGACCAGCTTGCTGAGACCATGACATAAAGGACCTCGGAGTTACAATGGACAGAAAAATGAGCTTCGTTGATCATATCGATAATGTTATCACCAAGGCCAACAAGGTTTTGGGCTTCGTATTGAGAGCTAGTGAGGACTTCAGAAGAGATTCAACCCTGGTCCGTTTGTTTATTACTATGGTTAGGCCCGTCCTGAAATATTGTTCTGTAATATGGTCCCCCTATTACCACGCCCACATCGACAGACTTGAGGGAGTTCAGGCCAAGTTCATTAGACACGTGCGATTTCGTCTGGCAAAAAGAGGGATCCACTTTGATCTGGCTGAGACCTATGCTCATTTTGGTATCGTCAAGCTCTGTAAGCGACGTCAATGTCAGGACCTATGCTTCCTGTACAGGGTGATAAATGGTCTCATTGACGCACCGGAAATCCTTTCGCAGTTACGGTTTCTCGTTCCCCGCGCTCAGCTCAGATGCAACAGAATACTGGACATTGCCACAGCGTGCACCAGCTATGTGAAAAACTGTCCCATTAACAGAATATGTCACACTGCTAACGAACATGTGAGGGATTTGGACTTATTTTACGGTAATTACTCCGCGTTCAATGCTAAAACCAAAAGGCTGATTCAATGATAGTCCTACTGCAACTATGTGAATGTATTATGTATACTTTGTCTTACTATGTATACTCTGTCTTAGAATCTTCTATACTGTGTAACTATGTAAAACTGCCCATGGGGCGTGTATCCAATAAATAAATAAATAAATAAATAAATTGCTCTAACTTTCCCCCAAGCATCGGCGAGATTGATATTAGGGTCTATACTTTTTGCAAAATTAGTCCAGCTGGTTCGTTTTGCTTCTTTAATTTCCCTTTTGGCTAAAGCCGATTTTCTACGGTAATCTATGATATTGGAATACGTAGGGTGTCTTTGAAATCTCTTCCAAGCTCTGTTCTTTTCCCTAATAAGGGAAAGTATAGAGCCGTTCATCCACACTGGCTGGGTTCTAGGGGTAGGATTGGATATTGTTTATTTATTTATTTCGCTTAGTACAAGCTAAACTTAAACTAAACTAAACTAAACAAATAAATAATCTTAAGCCTAGAGAGGAATTGGGGAATATGGGATGGGTTCATGGGGTTGATGGGGAGCGCAAGGCTGACTTAAGGGACGGTTTGTCGAGGTGGAAATCGAAGGCGGGGGAGCTGTTTGCCTTACGCAGCATTCGAGTGAAAGGTTCGAGGTGCCCGTAGTTGGTGCGGTGGTTAGGGAGACGGAATAAGGGGAAGGATCTGACGTTGCGAGGGTTGGTATTAAAGAATATATTCTGTAAGAGCTCGGGGCAGTCAATCGAACCGGTAAGGACTTGGTTGCCAAAAAAGATTGGAATACTAACCGCAGCTGCTGCTTTCAATATCCTCGTAATTTGTGCTACCTCTTTGTTTACATTCTGGGAAGGGGAACGACGAGAAACTTCCTCTTCAATTTTTATCCTATATTTTTCCCAATCAGCTTTATTCTCTATGAAACGTATGGTAGGTTGAGATCTTGCTCGCTGCAGACCGGTTCTAACAATAATCGGGAAGTGGTCACTCCCCGCAGGTTCTTCGTGGGTAGTCCAATTGAGTAGAGGAGTTATATGTGGAGGTGCGAGAGTTAAATCAATCGCGGACAAGGACCCCAAATGGGAAAAAATTGTCGGAGCATTGGTATTGAGTATACACAATTGCTGGTTTTCAACCCAGGTAGCAACCCTCCTCCCTCTAGAATCCCAGAGCTCAGAACCCCACAGTGGGCTGGGCGTTGAAATCCCCACCATAAATGGTGTTTTCGGGAAGTTGATTAGCCAAAGCCTCAAGATCCTCCACCATTACATCTTGTGTAGGCTCAATATATAAGGAAACGAAATTAATCGGATGTGAGGCACAGACAGAGACAGCACAAGCCATGATACCAGAATTTAAAGTTATTTCCTCTACGGGGAGAGAGTTGTGCACCAGCACAGCCACCCCTCCACGTCTAGTGTCTCTAACCGTGTTAGACCCAAAATATTTAAACGATAGGATCCTTTCAGGTTGTTCCTCCAGTCTGATAAAAGTTTCCTGCAATAAAACAATCTGAGGTTAATACATTTGAATTAGAAGTTCGAGATGAGGTAAATTGTTATATAAACCTCTGATGTTCCACTGCAGAAAAGTTGAATTATGTAGTGATGAAAAGGAAGAGGAAAGATTGGATGTCATAGTTTACTTGAATTTGAATATTTCGTCGTCGCTAGATAGTGAGGTGAAGTTACTAAAAGAAGGTTCAATGTCATTATCCGGGACATTGTCCATATCTATATCAATTTTGTATTCTGAGTTATTAGTTGAAGAAACTGATTGTGGACCAGATAAGGCCACATCATTTTCCTCAATAGTTTTGGAAATTCCTAATATGTTTGTTTAGTGCAGCTGCACTAAAACTCTTAAGTCCCTCGCTGAGCCGATGAGCTGCCACCCACAGTGGGCCACGATCACGTCGCATCACTGAAAATACACAAACTAGGTCAAGGCTAAAAACACAGCTGATCTGGTAGCTCACCTTTTCTCACCAGCACTCCTCGCTGGATCACTGGAATCCCGCGCTGTTTTCCCTCGTGGAGCTCCACGCCACCGGCGATTTCCAGAAATAAATACATTATTCACATTTAATGACAAATTACAGAACAAAATCTTACCTGCAGAAGAATCGTCTGCTCCTCTTCCTGCCAGTTGACACTTGTCAGCTCTAATGTAAACAAACGTGACAGCTGATCACGCATTAGGTCACTTTCGACTTTCAAAATTTATCACCAGGATGACATCTAGGATGTAAAACCTCAACTACGAGTTGGTGGGGAAATTCACGATGCACTCTGTGGGGGGCGTACCGCAAGATGGACTTTAAACGTTGGTGCCGTGTGCAACTGTGGTGCCGTGTGCATCAGGACGGGTATAAAAGCCTGCGCGCCACCCCGTTCGACCTCTTTTCTCTTTTTTCTTTTCTCTGTGTGTCTTACACTTTCCCGTGCGAATTCCAAACCTTTACATCCTGCGATTTTCCACTTAATTTGAGAACTCAAATTAAGACTTCACTTGCCTTGAGTACCGATCAAGCAAGATATTAATCTCATTGTCTTAAGTACCGATTAAGGCAATTCCTACTAACACTTGTTTTGAGTAACGATCAAGCAAGATTTTAACACTCATTAGCCTGAACTATAATGGTCTTAAGACGCCTTAAGATTCTTCGTTGAATTTCTCTAAGATTGGTTAAGTTTCTGTCAAATCTTAAAGAATCTTAAAATCAACTATAATTGTCTTACGACACTTTTGACAAGTGCCAAAAAATCAAAACGGGCAGCTTGTTGTGAAATTGAATTTGCTTAATGTGAGGCAGTTTTTCAAAAATAATAGCGAAAATGTCGACATTTTTGTAAGCAAATTAAATGAAATCACGTCCACTTTAAACCAAACGTCACTTTTGTTAAGATCCCTTAAGATTTGTACGCTCGGGACCGTACGACTAAGATTTGCCGAAAGATTCAGAAAATTAACGAAAGATTGGTTAAGGCCATTATAGTTGTCAGTATGGCACTTCATGCTGTCGTAAGAAATCTTAAGCTATCTTAAGGCGTCTTAAGACCATTATAGTTCAGGCTATTGTCTTTTTTTTTTTTTTTTTTTTTTTTTTTTTTTATATAACCATCAGCTTAGTCAAAGCCTTGAGAAACAAAGTTAATCTAGAGCGCATGACTGATCAATCATCATTTGGTTCTATGTTAGTACACATGCGACCATAACCTTCATGCAGATTTTTCTTTAACACATGCTTACTGACACGAACATCAAACAAATCAGCATTCTTATTAACATTTAACCTCATCCGATTGATGGGTTGAAAAAAACTGTAATTATTTTTGCAAAGACTAGTTTGCAGAAGCGGCACCACCCTGAGATTGCGCTCGTTCGTTCTGAGACAGAAGTTTCTTTTAAGAAACGTTGAGTCTATCTTACCGGTTAATAACTGGTGAACAAATACAATATCAGCGATCTCCCGACGCTTATGCAGAGAATGCATATCCAGGAGTCTGAGCCGATCATTGTAAGGAGGTAGAATGACAGGATTGCTCCATGGCAAGTCTTTGAGGGCGAACCTAACAAATTTTCTCTGCACGGACTCGACAGAGTCAACATGGACTTGATAATATGGTGACCAGACTTGACTCGCGTATTCGAGAATTGGTCTGACAAAAGAAAAATACAGCTGTTTAAAAACGAATCTGTTGGAAAATTCCTGAGACCATCTTTTGACGAAACCCAACATTGAGCTGGCCTTAGTTACCATACAGTTGATATGCTCCACGAAGTCCAGTTTACTATCTAGGATAACGCCAAGATCACGAACAGAATTAGCACGACGAAGAGCATGATTTGATAAAGCATACTCTAAACTCAGGGGGTTGCGGCCTCTATTAAAGGTCATGATTTCGCATTTATTAATATTTAATTCAAGATTGTTATGTGTGCACCACAAGTGGAAAATATTTAGGTCATCTTGAACCGCGTGGCAATCGTTAATATTTTTTACATGAGAGAATAACTTCATGTCGTCAGCATAGACTAAGATTTTGCAGGTTTTGAGAAGGAGTGAGATGTCATCAATTGATAGAATAAAGAGGAGCGGACCCAAGTGACTACCCTGCGGGACTCCTGACGTGGCTAGTATTTTACGCGAAGTGGCACGCCGAAAAGAAACCTGGTATGTTCTCCCTAGTAGATAAGACCGAATCCAGTTGACAAGTGCGGGTGGGAAACCGAGATTAGGAACATCCATAATTATGACAGGGTACGAACAAATTTATAATAATTGTATAATTATTTTTAATGATTTATTTAAATTATAGCCAGTGAAAGATATCAATGGAGAGAATGTGAAGGGATTTATAATTGGAGATCCAGCATACCCACTCTTAGATTGGCTGCTTAAAGGGTACGTAGGCCCAAGGAATGAAGAGGAGGAAAGTTTTAATGTTTATTTAAGTAAAGCGCGTATAGTTGTGGAAAATGCGTTTGGGAAATTAAAAAGTCGATGGAGAATTCTCCAAAAAAGGATCGACGCACAAATTGAATTTGCACCTTGTATTATAGCTACATGTTGTGTTCTTCACAATATTTGTGAGAATGCTAAGCTGCCAATTAATCAAGCTTGGGTAAGAGAAATTCAAGAAAATGATAGAGTTTATCCGCAACCACAACATAACAACCCCGATCAAGAACTTGTAGGAAATGAACTTCGTGAGATTATTAAAAATTACATGGCTAGAAACTTTCCAATAATCCAAAGTGAAAACCACAATTAGAATTAATTTCAGCAGTAATAATGCATTTGTATTACGTTAGGTTTGAAAATAAAATCCATTATAATAACAGAAATAAATATTTGTTTTATTTATGAATTATCAGTCATGCAAACATTTTTATTCATTCCTTATAATTTCATTTAATTAACTTTAATTAAAATATCTCGAGCAACTACATATGGCAGCTTCATAAATTGTTCTAATTAAAGCACTGTGCTTACTATTTGTACTTTAATTATCACTTTTGTTTTCGTTTGTGTAATAGTTATGAAACAAAAATAAAAAAAATAATTTCACAGTAAGTAATAAAATAAAAAATAAAAAGTAATTCATTTTTATAACAAAAATTAAAAATCTTCAAAACAGACTTAAATTAACTTTTATAGTTCACAGGTAATATATTAATAAATACATAAAAGAAACAAAAACGTGAAATAAACTTTATATAAACTTTTGAAAAAATTAACGTAAATTAACTCACTGTCTTATTACTAATTTCTTTTTTTAAATTGAATAAACTCATTTAGTTCATTTTGTACACTATTATTTTTCGATGTGGAAGCACACGTATCAGGAGATACAATTTTTTTCAACTCATCGAAAAAGTTTTTATTAATTTCTTGCAAACATTTCTTTGTCTCTTCACACAAAACCTTTACTTGCGTTCTTTCTTCTTGCGCATATAGCTCGAATTCATGTTGCATTAACTCCTTTTGGTTTTGGAGGAACTCCTTTTGCAAGTCCTTGCACACATTTTTAATGTTCCTCACTACTTCATCGTTTAGTGTAGTTCTCCTTTTCCTCGAACCTCTCCTATTTTCTTCAACAACTGGCTCGTTTGAAGTAGTAGATTCGCTGAGAGCTTCGATAACGTATGCTATAATATATAAATTGCTGCACATAATGTAAACAATAACTTTTTTTTTAAATATATTTACCTGTCCCAGCTACATCTCCAGTGTCAATCGGGTTGACAATAGTTGAACATGAAGGCCTTGACCCTAGCAAACGGTCCAATTGTTCATAATAATCGCAAGTAGCTCTACCTTCTCCACTCCTTTGATTAATTTTTTTGGCAGCTACATATTGTTTTTTTAAATTTTTCCATTTATTTTCTATGTGCAAGTAATTCTTGTCTACATAGCCTCTTGCAATGAACTCTGTCTCAATTATATATATCTTTTTTGCGATGCCTCTTTCCATCCAGCAATTTTAAAATTTCTTTTTCCTCCATTATTTTTATAAGTAATTCACCTTCTTCCCAGTCCAAAAAACTCGGCTAGACGTAGACGCCATTTTTAACCCAGAAGCAAACAACTTACCAAAACACTTGCATAACTCAGCTAAATCCGACCTCTTTCGTTGAGTTTAGCTGGGTTTAACGAAACTTAACTCAACCCTGGTTTCCATGGGACTTTAACTCGGGGTAACCCTGAGTTAACTCTGCATGGAAACGCGGTAACAGTAATTTCTTTCCGCCCGGTTGAGGGTTTTACTGTAGTACTCGAGGACATGTTCTTGCCCGCCCTGTATTTGGGACAATACAGCGCCCCAAGCGAAATCGCTGGCGTCGGTGTCCACTATGAAATCTCCGGCGGGCAAGGGCTGACTCAGTATTGGAGCAGACGTTAATAATTCCTTGAGGCTAGTGAAACACTCGTCGCACTGCTGGGACCACTCGAATTTGCTGCTCTTACTCGTCAGGGCAGTAAGGGGTTTCGCTATCGCCGAGAAATTCAGTATAAAACGCCGGTAGTACGCGCACAGACCCAAAAATGACTGAATCTCCTTCTTGTTTTTCGGACGAGGCCAGCCCCGAACTGCAGCCACCTTATCCGGGTCGACGGAAAGTCCTTCCTCCGACACTACGTGGCCCAGAAATTTGACCCTCCGCTGACACAGTTGGCATTTCTTCGGAGACAATTTGAGCCCTGCCGATTTTAGGCGATCCAATACGGCGTCTAGATGTTCAAGGAGCTTTTCGAAGGACTCCCCGTGCACGATGATGTCGTCCAGGTACACCATGCATGTGGTGTAGGGTAGACCTTCCAGGATCAAGTCCATAAGGCGCTGAAATGTTGCCGGCGCATTCGTCAATCCGAAGGGCATAACCGTGAACTCCCAGAGTCCGTTGCCCATGGTGAAGGCTGTCTTCTCCCGGTCGGCTGAATCTAACTCCACCTGCCAATAGCCTGACTGCAGATCTAGGGTCGCAAACCACGTAGACCTTCCCAGGGCGTCCAGCGTAAAGTCGATCCGTGGCAAGGGGTAGGAATCCTTTTTTGTGACTCCGTTAAGCCTTCGGTAGTCCACGCAGAACCGGAGGGACCCGTCTTTTTTCTTCACCAAGACCACCGGTGAGCTCCAGGGGCTTTTACTTGGCGTGACAACCCCCAGCATCTTCATCTCCTGCAAAATTTCCTCGGCTTCGCCACGCCTAGCGAACGGGATCCGGCGAGGAGGTTGCTTCACCGGTTCTGCTTCGCCGGTGTGAATGCAGTGTCGCAGGGCTTCCGTCCTCCCCAAATCGTGCTTTCCACGCGAGAACGCAGCCTCGTGTTTTCTCAGCAACTTTTCGAGCCGGGCGCCCTGGCTGGGAGTAAGGTCTCGTTTTGCTGCGCTGATGAGTTCCACTAACTCCCCGGGCAATGGTTCATCAGCCTCGCGGTGCTCGCTGGTCGTTATCCCGACGACGTTGTCGACCTCCTACACCTGCGCGACCGTCGCATTCACCGGAATCGTTGCCGCTTTGTCGGTGGTGTTGCATACTCGAATCCAGGCGCTCCCTTCCGAAACTTCCGTCAGTGTAGGAGCCAACAGTAATGTTCCGTCCTCCGCGTCGAGGGAAGTCATTAGGACGGGTGCTCGCAGCAACGCGTGGCAGTTTACCCGAATCAGCGCATCGCCCTGAGTAGGTATTACGACCTCCGCGCATGTCCGGACGACGTTAACCGGCGACGCCGTTTGTAGTGGAATCCGCTCTCCGCTCACGATGAAGAACCCGCCGCTAAAGTCTAGGGTGCACCCGTGCCTCGTAAAAAAGTCCATTCCTAAGATGCACTCATCGTGAATCTTCGCAAAGTAAAAGGGATGATACGCCGCAAAATCTCCTATTTTCACGGGGACTTCCGCTATTCCCAGTACCCGTGTTATTTCGCCGGTGACACTCTGTATCACCGTATTAGTCCGCCGCAGTTTTCCGCTTCCGCCACCCCCCTCTAATATTCGAGGGTGCGCAATGGAGTAGCTTGCCCCCGTATCCAGGACAATCGCACAATCCACTTCGTTGATTTCGCCGTTCATCTGAAGATTTCCCGAGTTCTTAGCCGTGTTCGCGATAATTTTTACTTCCGATCCAGGGCCTCCACCGTCCGCCAACTTTAGCCCCGAAAAGTCGGCGGGGCCCCGTTTAAATGAGCCGGGTCCAGGAAGTTCTGCGAGGCTGCTTCGCTGCTCCGACTGGTGGAAGGGACTGCAGGGAACGCGGTATTGGGAAAAACCGCCGGGGCAATCTGGGCGCTATTTGCGGCATAGGTGCGATCCGGTGGCTGCCGCGATTGCGAGCGGACTATTAGTGATGCATTCCTAGCAGCCGGCGTTCGATTCGTCCAAACTACCTCGAATTTCACTTCGTCGCCCTCTCTGGGGGTCGCTGCGGTGTTGCGCGGTATGTTCTTAATCGCATTGCGATGCAAGAAGACGTTTTCCCCGTTGTCGTCGCGCGTTATGAACCCGAATTTCCGGTCCTCGAGAAATACTCTAATCCTCCCTTTTATGCCGGTCTCTACACGAGGTGGGGATGATGGGGGTGTCCTTGGTCGGGTTCGGGAACCATTGGAAAATCATTCCTTCTAAGCTGAGGAAAATGGAAAATTTGCATGCATTAGGGTTCTTTCACGCCGGAGTCACAGGGGTTCAAAGAGGGCACATTGCAATAACAAAGTAACAAAATAAAATGTGCTGCCTGTCTCAATTCGAATTGAGTGATATTGGTCGGGCGTCTTAAAAATTAACATATTTATAATTATTCCTTTTGTTTTTACCGCCATTATTACTTATTAATAATTTCAGGACTATTTTTGTTAATATGATAATTATTAACGATCAAATTACTATGTAGAGTTTGTTCATTTAAAGATCATCATTACTTATTTTTAAATTTGTTAATTTTTAACTGCCTTTAAGCCTTCCAACCACTACAAGGTTTCACTCACTGGAAGGATCTGGAAAAAAGTTTAATTCTGTTTAATCAAAAATTGCTATTACCATTGCATTTCCTAAAATATCTCCTTTCCTGTGAATTGTCCTGTCCCTTTTGCGATGTTGATTGTCCCCTTGATGATGTTGAATTTTAACTCGTCGACTGATGATCAGATAAAACTGTGAAACTGTGTTGAAATATTAGCTTTTATTACATATTTTATTTATGCATGTTATATGTACAATGTACATATACCTCCAAGTTATACAGCAAAAGCAGGATGACAGCAGTTGGATTATTGCGGGATCTGTAATAAAATTATGATTAGGAAGTCAATTTATATTAGTATAATATAATTTAGTGATTACCTAAAATATTTAGTATCCTTAATTATAGTGTTATATCCTGATTTGAAATATTGCTTCTAAGCGGTTTATTTCGCACGATTTTAATTCGATTTGTGACTTAATCAAATTGAAATTTATTTGGCTCTGTGGAGGTCTCCCAACTATGTTGGGAGTCCACAAAAGTCAACGGACTGCTTCCAACAAATCCAATTTCAATTTGATTTTAGTTGTTCCGCTAAATTATATAGCGGGATAACTGATTTCGAATTAAGTGGTTGTTTTTCAAATTTTTTTGTTTGGCAATATATGACAGCTTTATTTTCAAATATGAGTATATATTAACCTTGTTAGTTTGTAGATATGGTTATTATCTACTTCTGGCTCTTTTATGTGTTCATCTAGAACTGTGAACAAATTTGAAACATTCAGTGTTTTCAAAATTTGTATAGTAGTTTTCTCTATTATATTTTTCATAGTAAGACTGAAAGCATCAGATCTTAATAGGATTTGCACACTTTTTTCTGTATGAAGGCATACCTTAACGACATCACAAGAGGCCACCACAAGTCCACCTCTTGTTTTTTGAAGTACTAAGTCGTTGTACATTGAGCCAGTATTTTCTGCCAATAGAGCAAATTTGCATACTTCGCATTTTAATACTCTATTTACCATTCTAACCACATAACCGCTTATATAACCAATTGCATTACCTTGAAATTCGGATACCCTGTGGGAAAGTATCTCCATCAGGTAACCAGTTTCCTCGCTAATTGGTTCTACTTCCGGATTCAGCTCATCCCTAGAGTCCAAAATCATGTTGTGTCCTATTTTGTGTTTGATAAAATAAATTTAATATATAATTATTGAACATTTTTTGTGTTAGAAAGTCCTTACCATTCTTTGTGACTGTCATTGAACTAGACGATATATTCAATATACGGCAAGCATCTAACTCGATTGCATTGCCGGTTGAACTCTTTATCTGCGCATGGATCAGCAAACTTTTCATTGCTGCAACAAATTGCCTCGCAGTGGGATTGTTATTCCAACCTGACCTACTTCTAATGGCACAAAAGAAAAGTTCAAGGTGGTCTTGACTCATTTTGTACGACAAAGTATATTTCAGATCCTGCTTCTGAATACAGATATCTTGAAACATAATTTTTAGGATTTCGAGCCCTACCATAATACCTTGGAAGCCAGTTCTAATTGTTTGTTTGTCGCTGTCTTTCTTCGAAATTATTTAGCCGTAATGCAGCTTTTGAACCCTTTTCAAAGGGGTTTCTAGAGTTTAACAAATCAAAAGCAAGGTCGATCTTTCTTATAAACTCTACAGTTGCTTCACTACCGCGAAATTCTGGTAGTTTCAATTTGTTTGCGCAAAATTCAATTGCGTCCGCGACGCTCGCGCTAAGGGTTTAAGCAGCGAGCTTGACCTTGTTTTTTCTCCATTCATGATGTACTTTGGTCAACTTATTTCCCAGCTTCAAGTCTTCCTTTTCTTGTAAGCTGTACAACTGTTCTATATATTTCCAGTTTATCTCACCTTTTATCGAAACCATAGTTTTGTTGCCGAAATGATTTCTTATTAATTTAATACAATGGCAAGCATCGATCATTGTATACATTTTCTTATCTGGACTTGTAGGGGTGATGAAATATGGTTTTGGATCTGGGAATTCTATTTTACTGCCCAGAATTTGTAGCATTTTTTTGTTGTAACTTGGCGCATCGCAAGGCACGCTACTTCCACCTCAGTGTCCTGAAGACGGGTTACTGCATCTAGTACGAGGCTAGCTCTTTCATTCGCATCTAAGCTATGAATGAGAAAATATGCAATTGGTAGTTTCCAACTACTGTTCATAGAAACTACCATAAATACATAGGCTTCCGTGGCTTCATCTTCATTGTGTGTTGAAAAATTGAAGCCTAAATCAATAAAACCTCTAGTTTGGTTGCCGAAAATTTAAATTTTTTTCATTATGCTCATTTCATCCACTACTAGTGTGCAAACCCCTTTTTTTTCTTGGCTTTTCATTACAGCCACTTTTGCTTTTAAAGTATTAAAAGCTTCATTTAAAAAACCTGGCTCACAATCCACGCTCGAATACCATCTCTTCACCGTGGATGGATGGGGCAGAGCCTTTTCGAAAACCTCTCTTATATAATTATAAGCCTTCGGAGAATAGAAGAGGATTGTGGCAGCAAATTGTCTTAAATCTTCGCAATAGGTACATGCATCTCCAGTTAACCTTTGCAGAAGTGCCTTTGGAATTTTCATTTCGGCATCTTCTAAACACTTTGCCACCCTTTCATTAATTATGCCCTTTTTAGTTAGCTCGGCAATAATACCTTCTTTTGACCTGAGCAGTTTTTGTGAACGGCATAATTTCTTTTTGAGGTTTTGATTTTTAAGGCTAAGCAATGACCGTTTCCTTTTTGGATTAGGGACATTTTCACTAATCTCACGGTGTTCTGATTCTTCCTGTTTTTGAAAGATGTTGGAAAATATTAATTTAAATTAAAAATATGTGTGTGGATATTAGGTTTGGGGTTCACCATTAAGAGGTTTTGATTTGAAAATTTTTGTTATGAAACTTTTAAGATGTCTTTAAAGTAACTTCCGGCAGAAAAGATTTTGCAGTCGATACTTATTTCTAATTAAGAAAATTTAAATGTTTATGTAAAAAAATATTTATTATAGTATTTTTTGAATACACAGAAAATTTATATTGCATTACTATTAAACTATTCTATTTAAAACTTTATTTTCATTTATTTTTTACTATATAAAGATAAAGATTATTATTTTAAAAAATTCTTTATTTTATCATTACAAAGATATAAAACTACGAATTATATTAAATATAATCTATCTAATCTATGGAGTAGGACAATTAAAGAGGCCCCTTCCACTTATTCGAAAATTAGAATTAATGAAAATATGTTTAACGTCTTGAGGTGGGATTTTCATTTATTATAATAATAAATATCGCTTAAGAATAACTTAAAAACTTGATAAGCTAATTATTTTATCTTAATATTTATGCGTAATAATACTGTTTTTCTTCCGTTCGAGAAATTATAAACAAATAAAAATTTATATATTTATAAATAATTAACTTACATTAAAGAAATCTACAGACATCAGTATTGCATTATTATTAGGTTTGGAGACGGGTCCTGAACTCTGTTTTCCTAATATCCTGGTCATCAAAATGAAGACTGCAAATCCTTGAGAATGTGGTCACTTCGCCTTCATTAATTTGCAGAGCATTACACCAGCATTCCAGTAGCCTCCTCTTCATGGGAAATCTATTATAATAAATAGTATAATATAATAAATTATAATATTATATCGAACTAAATAAAAATATAAACAAATAGGTTAAATTGTCTTATTATTTACCTGAAAAAGTGAACGGGTATGTCTCCACTTCCCCAAACAATTGGACAATTGGATGCCATGCAGTAAACGTACATGGTTATTAGTAATTTTTAGCAAGATATAGTTTTAAATATATAATTATAATGATAAATTTTTAATTTTTTCAAAAATCAACTTGGCTTTGATTTAAAATAGCTCTCACATGGATAAAGTTATTCGCTCTTTAATGCGACAGAATATAATACAATAATAGGACTAAGTATTATCAGTTAATTTTTAACAAATAGTGTAAAAAATAATTTATCCAATTTGTGCCAAGTTGATTTTTGATCTAAAGAAAATATTAAATTTATCGGCTTTAAGTTGATGGAAAAAAAATGATTCAGTCAGTGTCGTAAAAATTCCAATATAAATAAATAATGCACTATGCACTTAATTATATTTTAATAAGCACTTTAAATCCACTGAAATATCTTAAAAATCGCACAATTGAAAATCGCTTCTAAAATCTGCTGTCGACAATTTTATTGCTCAACCACAAATTAATCGCCAATTACTGATAACTTTCATCTTTTGGCGCGAGAATGAAAAACAGCTTACCCATAAAAGAAAAGCTTTTAACGCAAACTAGGATATAAGAAAATTAGTACATTAACCGACCTTTTAAATTAAAAATATATTTTATTATTATTTTTTCGTTACAAATCATGATAATTCATAACATTATTATTAGGTATATTTTTCTTTGTAATTGTCGCTGCAATTTGTATACAATTCTTAAATTTCTGCCAACAACAAAAGCTCTTTATTGAAAAAAAAAGGCGTGTAAAGTTAACCCATAGTAATAAAAAATTTTCTCAATTTATAAAAATTTTTTTTACAAAAGCAATAAATCATCTAATAATTCATTTAATGTAATTCTTTAATTAGGGAGATATATAGTGGAGAAATGAAAGTTTGAGCATTTTTATAAGTATTTTATTGAATTTCAATCTATATACATACATGTTCAATAATAATTAAATAGTCTACAAAAATATCTTAAGAAATATGAATTCAAAAATTCACGTCGAGTTCAGCTTTCGCTGAGTTGCGGAATGAGCCTATGTCTGCAATGCGAAGAAAATAGACAGACATATACTCAAAAAAGCTACTTATATCTGAACTCTTCTTGGGTGGGAACTTTCAAAACGGTGCACCATTTGAGATAGCAGATCGAGTAGTCCATTTCTATATGTCAGTGGAAATTCCTTACTTTATGTAAGACAGTCAGGTTTCCGGGAGTCACATAGTACCACTACGGCACTCCTTGATGTTACTGAGTCTGTTCGTTGTAATATTGATGAAAAAAAGGTTTCAACGTTGCTGTTGCTGGATTTTAGTAAGGCATTTGACAGTATTGACTATTCCATCCTGTGTCTAAAGCTCAAAAGAATCTTTGCCTTCTCGTCTTCTGCTTGTAATATGATCTTCTCCTATCTGACTGACAGATCACATACCATGCGTGGTCAGTCTCCGAAAGATGCTCAGTTAGCTGCGGAATCCCTCAGGGGTCTGTGCTCGGACCGCTACTCTTCAGCCTTTATATATATATATATATATCTGCCTGGTAGTATTAGTACCGGTGTGGTCCATATGTACGCAGACGACGTTCAGATCTTGTACTCGTCACGTTTAGAATAATAAATAATACTGTCTCGCTGATTAACCAGGACTTCGCTGCCTTATCTGGCTGGGCTGCCTTGAACAAGCTAATGCTAAATCCTGATAAGTCCCAGGCATTAGAAATCTACAGGACCCCGGTAAAACACCTCATGAGTAGCATTATCCTTGATAACAGAGTCATTCCCTACGTCAGTGCGGCAATGAATCTTGGAGTGGTGATAAACGAAACGCTAAACTGGAGTGACCATTTCTCCCTCTTAAGACAGCGAGTATTCTTAGCCATGCGGAAGCTATACTCTGTTAAAAATTTTCTCCCGTTTTCACTGCGGATCACTCTTATCAGGACTCTTATTCTTCCTCTTTTTATGTATGGCTGTGAAATTTTTGCTGGGTGCGCAGGAGGAGAGATGGACTGTGTTAGGGTTTGTTTTAATACTTCTATTAGGTTTATATATAACCTGAAAGCTCGGGATCATGTCTCTCCTTATGTTCGCCGTTTTCTGGGTTGTTCGCTGGGGGTCTTCTTTAAATAAAGGGTTCTACTAGCTGCGTTCTTTTGTGGTCGCTATCCGGAGCAGAACAAGCGTACCACAAAATAACGCTCTAGAGAACAAAATTTTTATTTTAAATGTTAGTAGGCCTGCAGCTCCGAACTGTCAAGAATCTGAACTGTCAAGAATGACAAAAAGGAAAATTCCTTAAAACGAGTGCAAAGATCTCGATTTTCTGCTGGAGTGATAATTGCATAAAAAAGTGATATATTTGTAGGTTTTAACTACTAAAAGAAACACTTATTTGTTTAGCACCAATATATTTATTGCACAGCGAGCTTAACATTCGAACTTTACTCCACTAGACGCTTGCGTAGAATGACGATGATGAAATCGAGGATGATGCAATTGCGCGAGAGAGTGGCGTCGTATCTTGTTCTTATTCTATTTGATATGGCGTCGCTCGATGCTGTGATATGGAGAGGGCTAAGCTTATATGAATCGCCACAGTACTCCCCCCCCAGTGACCTTCAAGGGTCACGTTATAAATCAAGACGATCCGGGAAGCGAACGGTGCGGCCGGATTTTGTTCTTGTCGGAAAATTGGTTGGGGCAGGCAACTCCTGTTCGGACGGTCCAGAAACCTCAGGAAGCGACGAATCTTTTGTCACTGATGGCACAGGCGATGAGTCATCATCAGGCAACAGGTATGCTGGCTTCAGGCGATCAATAGCCACAACTGTGTCGCGACCACGAACACGGACGACGAAATGTTTGTCCGATCTCTTCATTACCTGAAATGGACCTTCGTAAGGCTGTTGTAGAGCTGGTCTAACAGCATCCCTTCTGATGAAAACGCTGGGAGAAGTAGCAAGATCTCGGTGAACGAACGTGGGCTTAGAACCATGTCGTGTAGCGGGCTTCGGACGAAGAGAGCTGAAATGCATTCTGAGTTTACTCACAAACTCACCTGTGGCAGCCTGTGAAGAAGATGACGCCAGGAATTCTCCAGGTAGTCGAATAGTCTCGCCAAACACAAGTTCTGCTGCTGTAGCGCCAACGTCTGGCTTGAAAGCAGCGCGCATACCCATCATTACAACTGGCAGGGCATCGGTCCAATCAGCAGACTCGTAACACTCGATAGCTGCTTTAAGTTGACGATGTAGACGTTCGACCATGCCGTTAGCCTGAGGATGGTACGCCGTTGTGCGAAGATGAGTAATTCCGAAGAATCGCGCCAGTGATTGGAATAGGTCAGAAGTAAATTGTCTTCCCTGATCCGAGGTGATTCGGAGTGGAACACCAAATCGCGATACCCATCCGATGAATAGCTCTCGGGCTACCGTTCCAGCCTCCATGTCAGTAAGTGGAAATGCCTCTGGCCATCTGGTGAAGCGGTCTACCACAGTGAGACAGTACCTGAAGCCTCTGGAAACAGGAAGCGGGCCGATCAGGTCGATATGAATATGCTCAAATCTAGATGAAGGCATATCGAAACTGCCGAGTGGTGACTTCGTGTGACGACCGACCTTTGATCGCTGGCACGAGATGCAAGCCTTAGCCCATGCGATGCAATCATTTTGCATTGATGGCCAGAAAAATCTCTCTGAGACGAGTCTTGCCGAAGCTTTAGGTCCGGGATGGCTAAGACCGTGAAGAGTATTGAAAACTCGTTGACGAAGTTGATGTGGGACGAACGGACGGGCTACGTGAGTGGAAGTACTACAGAAGATGATTTTGTCCTCGAATGGCATTTCAGACAACTCCTTGTCGGACTCGGATTCTAGAATATGACGAAGCTCTGGGTCCTGCGCCTGAGAAGCCTCAAGCTCGTCGGCGGTCACAGGAACAGCAGCCTCCACGGCCTCCACTCTGGACAGCATATCCGCAACGATGTTGTCCGCTCCAGGGACATGACGAATGTCGGTTCTAAATTGTGCAATGAAATCCAGACAATTAAATTGTCGTGGCGAGCACTTCTCGGGTTTTTGCTTGAAGGCGAAAATCATGGGCTTGTGGTCAGTAACTATGACAAACTGACGACCTTCAATCATAAAACGAAAATGCCTGATGGCGGAATAGACGGCTAAAAGCTCGCGGTCGTAGGTGCTGTACTTTCGTTGTGCTTCGCTGAAATCTTTTGAAAAGAAGGCGAGTGTTTGCCAGCCTCTTTTTGTCTGCTGCTGGAGGACTGCGCCCATCGCGGAATCGGACGCGTCCGTGAAGAGTCCCCAGGGCAGCGACGGATCCGGGTGTGAAAGAAGCGCTGCCTCTGCTAGGGCCGCTTTACAAGAGTCGAAAGTTGTGATGAGCGTCTGAGTCCATTCGATTGGTTGCTTTTCGCTGCACCTAGGTCCCCGCAGACACTCGTTGAGTGGGGCCAGGAGTTTTGAAGTTACAGGAATGAATCGCCTGTAAAAATTCAGCGAACCGAGGAATCTTCTGAGTTGCTTAATTGTTGTGGGTCGAGGGTAGTCCGCAATTGCCTTAATGCGGGATGCAGGTGGGCGAATACCTTCTGCAGAGATGGTGAAGCCTAGGAAGTCTATTTCAGACACACCGAAGACACACTTTCACATGTTGATAACAACCCCATAATGCGTTAAGCGCTGAAACAGGGCATGAAGGTGATCGAAATGCTCCTGCTCAGTTGCAGATGAAACCAATATGTCGTCAAGATATGGAAAACAAAAGTCAAGACCAGTAGTAACTTCATCGATAAAGCGTTGAAACGTCTGCGCAGCATTACGAAGGCCAAACGTCATGAATGGGAATTCAAATAACCCGAAAGGCGTGACAAGTGCAGTTTTTTGAATATCCTCGGGAGCGACGGGTATTTGATTAAAAGCTCGTACTAGATCGACCTTTGAAAATATTTGCTTTCCTATAAGGTTGGCAGTGCAGTCTTGGATGTTGCGCGGCGGATAGTTATCCGGAACAGTTCTGTCGTTCAGAGGCCTATAATCACCGCATGGTCGCCATCCACCGTCCTTTTTAGGAACCAAATGTAATGGTGCAGACCAGGGGCTCTTCGAACGCCGCCCAATTCCCATTTTGAGCATAGCGTCGAACTCTCGTTGAGCGAGCCTGAGTTTATCCGGGGCCAATCTCCTTGCCTTGCAGCTGATAGGAGGGCCAGGTGTGGTGGCGATTCGATGAACAGTCGAGTGTTTGATTTCCTTAAACGAACCATCGGGTCTCGTGAGGTCCGGGAATTGTTTGATTAGCGAAGCGAATTTGGAGTCGTGGTCTGTAATTGATCTCACGTGCAAGGACGACGAAAGCAGAGTTGCAGAACATGGACATGTCTGTTAATTTATCGATGAGCTTGTGCTGACGCAAATCAACGAGCAGATCAAAATTTTTAAGAAAGTCAGCACCAATAATAGGGTTGCTAACGTCAGCGACCACAAACCTCCAAAGAAAATCACGACGAAGTCCCAAATTTAAGGATAGATGAACAAATCAAAAAGTGGATATGGGTGAATTGTTTGCAGCAAACAGAGTGTATTCTGATTTGTCTGACCAATGGTAGAGAAATCGACGAGGGTAAACGCTAATGTCCGATCCAGTATCGACAAGAAACTGGACTTTCGATATTTTGTCCGTAATAAAAAGGCGGCTACAGCTAGCCGGATCACGCGCCGCACTCAGTGATCCAGCGGGGCGTTTTTTTAAAAATTGCAGGGTTTTCTGCAGGTACGGGCCGGCGAACCAAATTTCCGGTGATACCAGCAGAGCGAATCGTGTTCGGTGGACTCTTCCAGCTCGGGCGAACGAAATTGCGATCGCTGACGCGACCTCGAAGTAGGTCGCCTTTGACCATTAAAGCGGGTGTTTTTATATGTACGGGCTCTTGAAAGAATGGCCGCCACTTGTTGGGCAACCTCGTTAATTGAAGAGGTGGGGGGTGGACCGGCGGTCGTCGCAGGTACCGTTGCCGCAGATAACTTGGCCACCTGGTGTCGCGGCACCAAGTCGAACACCGTATCGGCCAATGATCCCAATTCCTCGAGGCATTCGTCCTTTTTACGGGTTGCCAGGACCGTTTGCAGAGGTTCTGGGAGCCGACTGACCCAGAGAGCTCTAATGAACGTGTCGGAAACTTCTCCACGCGACAGACGTTGTAATTCGCGAAGCAACTGCGACGGCCTTCTGTCACCAAGCTGCTCCCTTTCGAGCATCTGTTTGATGTCGTGATTCTGCGTTGGCGCCAAGCGACTGATCAGGCGCTCCCGTATCAATGTGTACGGCTTATCGTCAGGCTTAAATGATCTAGTAACAATATCTCTTACCTCTCTCATCTGTCCTACCTCAAGGTTGGCCAAAACCGTTCGTGGGGCTCCTCGGTGGAGCTGCTCGTCGAAGGAACCGCGAATGTTCGTGGGGCTCCTCGTTGGAGCTGTTCGTCGGGGTCACCAATGTAGGTTTTAACTACTAAAAGAAACACTTATTTGTTTAGCACCAATTCAATAAGTATTCGCGGCCGCGATCGGACGTGTTTTTACGAAGCTCGCGTAAAGCCCAAATTGTGTTGTAAGCAATAAATGGAATTGCAATAAATGTGCAGAGGGTGCAAAGTGCAACATAAGTAGTGTATAAGTGCATAAACTCGACTTGATGTTTAAAGTTGATGGTGTTTAGTGAATAGCACTAAATATCGTCATGGGGCTGGGAAGAACACCTCCCAAGCCAGCTGAGCGTGAAATGTACCGGGTGGGCTCTGATCATGAGCAGTTAACAACTACCCAATTTTCCTCTCCGAACCATCAACTTCCAACGGAAAATCTGAATGACCCCGGTGCCTTACACTTAAGAAGTGCAACATCAGCGCAAAGCCTCCACGACTCCGCCGCAAATACAGCTGGAATAGAGTCAGAACAAAGTAGCGTAGCTAGCGATTCTGAACTTGCAAAGTCTAACTCAGCAAAACCTGGCTCAGACATGACCCATAATTATATTCAAACAGGTATTGATAGATATGTGTCAGTGACCAAACGTAATAGGAGCCCAAAATCGGCTAACATACAAAGTGCAACCAAAAAATTAAACTCAGCTACAGAGGTTCCCCTAAACCAGAACAAATTCCATCTACTGTCTACAGATAATGATGACAACGCGCAGCCTACTACGAGCAAGCAATCAAATACTGTCGTGACTGCTAACGGGCAACCACCAAAGCCCAGTTCAAAGCCTCCTCCTGTGTATCTCCGTGAAAGTAATAGCATAGCGCTGATCAACCAGCTATCTAAAGAAATTGGTAGAAGCAACTACTACGTCACTAATGTTCGCATGGGGTCTATCAAGGAAACTAAAATACAAACCTGTGATGAATCAAATTATCGCAAACTAATTAACTTCTTGGAGTCGCTCAACAAAAATTTCTACACTTATCAGCTGAAATCTAGCAAAGGGCTTACAGTTGTCTTGAAAGGCATTGAAAAGAATTTTCCTGTGGAAGATATAAAATACGCTTTACTCCTCGAGGGTTTTGTAGCTAAAAACGTCTTTAACATTATAAACCGCTTTAAAGAAGCCCAACCATTATATAGAGTGGAATTAGAACCAGATGCCAGAAAATTAAAAAAGAACGAAGTGCATCCGATTTATAATCTCAAATATCTACTCAACCACAGAATCTTTGTTGAAGAGCCCAGAAAGCGATCTGGTCCACCACAATGTCTAAACTGCCAGGAGTTTGGACATACAAAAACTTACTGCAGGTTGCCATCGGTCTGCGTTATATGTGGAGATCTGCACAAAACCACTGTAACTGTGGAGGTCCTCACACTGCAAATTATCGGGGGTGCCCTGTCTATGAAATGCAACAAAAGAAAAAAGAGATGCAGCCAGAGGTCACTGCCCAAAAAAATATTTCCGCAGCAACTATCGACCCAAGCAATCCATCCAAAACCTCATACGCAAACATATTAAAGGGCAGTGGGAATGCTCGAACAACTGAAGTACCTTCAGGTCATGCAGACCAAAACCTACAATCACTCATTCAAAACATGAACCAATTTATGACTACTATGCAAAACATGATGCAAGAACTAATCAAGAACCAAAATATGCTACTCCAACTGATTCTCTCGAAACAATGAACACTCTGAGACTATGTCACTGGAATGCAAACGGCCTTAGCCAACATAAACTTGAACTAATGTATTTCCTGGAGAAAAATGAAATAGACGTTATGCTAATCTCCGAGACTCACCTCACCCAAGCAAATAACTTCAATATGAAGGGCTACAGATTCTATGATACTAAACACCCTGACGGTAAAGCTTGTGGCGGCACTGGTATCCTGATAAAGGAAAGAATAAAACATCAGGCTTATAATGAATACCGCGAGAAGCACCTACAATCCACATCAATCTGCATCGAAGAATTAGGAGGAAAACTAGTAGTAAGCGCTGTTTATTGTCCCCCGCGGTTCACAATCTCAGAAAAGGAATTTGCTGACTTTTTTGCAACACTTGGCACAAAATTCATTGCTGCAGGTGACTACAATGCGAAACATACCCACTGGGGCTCGAGGCTGATTACACCTAAGGGCAGAAGCCTTCTGTCGGCTATTCTAAAAGCAAACCTCGATATCATATCCATCGGCCAACCAACATACTGGCCCACAGACAGCCGCAAAATACCCGACCTAATCGATTTTGGGGTCTCCAAAAACCTTAAACGTCACCACTTGAAGGCCGAAACATCTTTGGAACTGTCATCAGACCATTCTCCCAGCATAATCACATTAGATCTAAATCTAAAGCATGATGCAATGTCTCCCAGTTGGTCCAATAAAAACATAAATTGGCTTACTTACCGAAAATATATCAGTGCTCACATTAAACCTAAAGTCCATCTAAGAACCAAGCATGAGGTCGAGGCAGCGGTGCACAGCCTTACCCAACTTCTAACTGAAGCAGCCAAGATCTCTACTTCTATCCGCAGAAGTAAAAAAAGACCGAAAAGAGTTTTCTCAGCTGAGATCGACGATCTCATAAAGGAAAAAAGACAAATAAGGAGAGAATGGCAAAAATCCAGATCACCACGGTTAAAAAGCCAGCTAGCAGCCTGTACTAGGAAACTCCACAAAACGCTAGAGGAAAGCAGATACATGGGAATCCAGAACTACCTTAGTAATCTTACTCCTACAGACGCTACAGACTATTCGCTTTGGAAAGCAGTTAGAAAACTAAAGCACCCCATAACAATGGAACCGCCTATCCGACAAGGCAATGGAGAATGGGCACGAAGTGACTCGGAAAAAGCTACAGTCTTTGCTGAACATTTAATCAAAGTTTTCACGCCAAACGCACCAATGGGATATACTAGACTTCCTCTCCTCAATACTGCATCAAGAGAAATATCGCTACGTTTAAGTCTCAAAACAATATATAAACTCATTAAAGATCTCAACCCCAAAAAAGCCCCAGGTCACGACAAAATCACTGGAAAAATGATAAAAGAATTGCCACATATAGCCGTAAAGTACTTGAAGAATCTATTCGAGGGGATACTTCGTACGGGATACTTTCCTGATGAGTGGAAGCTATCTGAAATCATTATGATACCTAAACCGGGCAAGGATATTACTCTTGCATCTTCTTATCGGCCAATCAGTCTGCTCTCAATCTTCTCTAAACTCTTCGAAAAGTTGCTACTTAAAAAGTTGCAACCAGTGCTCATAGAGAACCAGATTATTCCCATGCACCAATTTGGCTTTAGAGAAAAACATAGCACGATAGAGCAAGTGCATAGAATTGTCGCCTGTGTAAGAAAAACCTTTGAAGAAAAAAAATATTGTTCTGGGGTATTTCTCGACGTGGCCCAAGCGTTCGATAAAGTCTGGCATGAGCGTCTGCTTCACAAGATCAAAGCTCTGTTGCCTCTTAACACAAATAAACTCTTCCAAAGCTATTTATTAAACAGGAAATTTGTTGTGCGACATAAAAGTTCCACCTCTCAGCCTCATGGGATACTTGCAGGAGTGCCCCAGGGAAGTGTCCTTGGCCCGTTTCTATACCTTCTCTACACGTCCGATCTTCCAACAAATGACAGCCTTCTCATTTCTACCTTCGCTGATGATACCGCCATCTTAAGTGTTCACACGGACCCAGGGATCGCCTCAAAAAATCTTGACCAACACCTACAAAAAATTCAAGAATGGTTGTCTACGTGGAGAATTAAAGTAAACGGATCGAAAAGCACCCATGTGACATTTACGCTCAGAAGAGAAACATGCCCACCATCAACAGCCGCTAGCTTTTCCTCTGTGTGAGTTAAACCATTTTAAAACCATTTGGCGTTGCCACATGCAATTCAGCGCATTTAGCACAGGTTAGTACATGAAAAGTTGCAAAGCCAAAAACAAATTGATGTTAAATCGGTTGTTGTGTTTTGACGGTAAAGAGTGCTTAATATTTGTGTCATAATAATTATATTTTTATTACAAAATGCCCTTTTATTGGACTGGTAAGTGAAGCAGTGGCTGACTGACATTTCACAACTACATTGCTAATATGTGTACAGACTGATTTGTCAGCAGTTGGTTTTTTGGTTTTGGTTTGGTCTGGTTTTTTATGGAGATTAGGAATAAAGACGGCAAATGAAGCAATCTCAAAGAAAATTTAAGAACATATTCATAAAAATAAATTGCAAAGTTCCAGGCATAAACCATATGCGCCTCCGAATGTTGACTTTGCACGCATTTCCATCACTTCTCTTGCCTAAAAAACGATTCCGCATGCGGAACTTTCGTATTATTCACGCAACTCAGCACAGAGCACTTCATTTCACAAATTAGCGTTTATTTTTATTAATCGCACTAAACCAAATAATCACCATAAGCGACAAAAGGATGTTAACACAGCTTTTATTAACTTATTGCGAAAGAATAGTTTAAACCGTAAAAATCTGCACTTTTTCTAATTTACATCCGAGTACAGATTTCATTTGACATTTCGGTATCAGCGTCCTTCTTGCACACTATTGCTGTACTATTTGGACAAGCTACTTTTGAGTGTACGCTCGCGTACAGGGTTTTTACACGGTACAGACGTTCCGTGCTTAGTTTATATTTCTATGAAATGGTGCACCATTTTGACAGTTCTCACCTAAGGAGAGTTCAGATATAGAGCGCTTATATCTGTCTATTTCTTTCGCATTATCCGAGATAGGGCGCTTCAAAAGGCGGCAAATTTAAAAATTATGTTAATTTTATTTGTAACCTGCACGCTTAAATCTGATTCCCCTAAAAGTAGCATCAAATCTCAAATAATTTCGCGGCGAAAAATTTGTGGAATAACACATTTTTATTGAAAAATTCTCAGCAAAACGTTGAAATGCTCTCTTCTGGATATGCGTATGGGGGACTAGCCTCCATTTAAATTTTATTTAAAAATATTTAATTTTTAGTTAAAAACAGTTTTAACTTTTATTTCCAATTTTATTATTAATTTTAAATCGTTTAAGTTTATTTTTACATGATATTTGATTTTACAATTATTTTGTTATTAATTTTTATATTAGAACTTTATCATCCGAAGTCTATCCGAAAACATATTTTCAATTTTATAAAACAAAAACTTCATCTCGTGGCCTGCTACGATTTCCACTTTTAATTCACAGCTTGCTTTGTTACCACCGCCACACTGCTCCCCTCCCAGTTATCGCATGATAACGATACAAAAAGGAAAAAGGAGAATAGTGATAGAGTTGAGGGTTTAGAGAATTGGCTTTAAATCGCCAAGAGAGTTGATAGTTGTGAATTGGCTTTGAAGCGCCAAAGAGTTGAGCGTTGCGAATTGGCTTTGAATCGCCAAATTAATGAGGCTTTAAATCGCCTGATAATTTATTGATGAGGCTTTGAATCCCTTGATAGTTGGTGAGGCTTTAAATCGCCTGATAAATGATGAGGCTGTGAATCGCCTGATAGTTGGTGAGGCTGTGAATCGCCTGGTAGTTGGTGAGGCTGTGAATCGCCTGGTAAATGATGAGGCTGTGAATCGCCTGATAGTTGGTGATATTGTTGTAGTTGGGATGAATCTTGTTGTTGAACTCTACATATATACTTGTTGATGAAATATTGCTTGCTGTGGTTGTTGCGGTGAGGAACTTAAGCTGATTATGTAATGTTCCTGGTGGCTGTTGAGATGATGAGTAAACCTCCTGGCTTGATGTAGCTGGACGACAGCGTTACTGTGCAGGGAATTTTTAGTTTATGTGTTGCGCTGTTGTTGAAGGAATAAGTCTGCACTCGCGTGAAGGAATAAGTCTGCACTCGCGAAATTACTTAATTTTTATTTAATTGTTCATCATTTATTTTAATATAATTTATTTTTTTAACACGACGGAAAATGTTCGCTTTTTGTCGGGGTCACCAATTATGGGGGACTAATAATAATAATAATAATAATAATAATAATAATAATAATAATAATAATTTATTGGACATAAAGTACAAAGATAAATCTTAAACGTACAAAGTTCAGATGGAGACGGCCAGAGATAAACTTAAACTAATTAAATTAATTAAATTAGGAAGCCAGATGACAGAGAAGAAAGAAAAGAGACAGAGAAAGTTAGAGAGAGAGAGGGAGAGAGGGATAGCCCGTAATGCACACTATATTCAAGGAGGAGTAAATTCCTGAAGACTACGACAAAAGGAACCGTTGGATGTCGCCCGTTGTACATGAGGCGGTAGCCGATTCCAGACGCGAGCACACTGAACAAAGAATGAACGCTCACCAATTCGGGAGTAGTACCGAGGAATCAATAGATTCAGGTGCCTTGGCGATTGTAGGAACTTCAATCGGCTAAAGAGATAGACTGGCTGCTGAACGTGCACTATATTGTGTAATAATTTAAGGTTGCGATGGACAAAATAGGTGTCAAGTGAAACTCCAAGAATAGAGTTGGAATATTGTGAAACGTGGCTAAATCTCGACAACCTGAAAACAAAACGCAGGACATCATTAAAGGCTACAAACAATCTTCTCCTACATGCAGCATAAAGTGACGGAAACACTACACTGCCATACGTGAAGTGTGGCATAACAAGGGCTTGAACAAGTCGCTTTCGCAGATCCACAGATAAAATATTGGATCTCATCCAAAGCTGCCGCAAACTGCCATAGACCTTGCGAACAACGTTGCTTATCTGATCACAACAGGTCATTTTATTGTTAACAACAATGCCCAGATTCTTGACTGAGTTCACAAAGCCAATCGTACTGACATCATATTCTATGGGTGATAAAACTGTGGTATCAATCTCGTTTCTGTAGATGACCAGAGCACTGCATTTCGAAGTATTTATACTCAGATCATTGTGCCTACTCCACCCGTGAATACTGTTCAGGTCATCATTTAGGCGGGAAATGCAATCCTCAATTAGACCAACTGGGCAGGATAAGTATATCTGAACATCATCAGCATAAAGGTGGATAGACACAAAATTCACTACATCAGGAAGATCATTTATATATAGACAAAATAGAAGGGGGCCAAGAATTGAGCCTTGCGGGACACCACAGGAGATAGGCAGCAGATTAGAAGCAGCATTGTCAAGTCGTACAAATTGACTGCGCCCATTGAGATAGCAATGGAGTAGCTTCACAGCGGAAGAAGAAAAAGTGAAGTTAACAGATAGCTTACTTAATAACTTAGCATGGTCCACTGAGTCAAACGCTTTGCTAAAGTCCACCAAAGTAAGAATAGTAACTTTATCACTGTCGAGGGCCTCCAGTATGTCTGTTGTCACATTCAACACTGCCGTTTCACAACTATGGGATTTACGGAAACCAGATTGGAACACAGATAACAAACTATTATTGCTAACATACTCAATCATTTGCAAATACAACAGTTTTTCAAACAATTTACTAAGGAAGCACAAAATACTAATAGGACGAAAATCACCAGGTCCAGAAGGAACAGGTTTTTTGGGCACTGGTATGACAGTAGCCAGTTTCCACAGTGAAGGGAATTGAGAAGCTGTTATACAGTGATTTATGACGTGCGCTAAGACTTCGACAATACCAGGCAAAATCATTTTTAAGAACCGGGGAGATAGATCATCAGGCCCGGTGGCATTTGATCGAATAGATTTTACAGCAAGGACAACATCACTTTCATCAATACACCGAAAAGCAAAGCCACGACTGGGATAACTATCAGGGTTAATTTCCACAGCTGGTGGCCTTGAGCTATTGGCCGCAAAAGAACTATTGAGTATGTCAATATCGACGTTAATAGGTGATTGTTCTTTACCATATATGCCAAGTCTCCGTATTTTGTCCCAAAGCTTTTTTGGAGGTTGATCTGTACTCAACATGTTGTTGTAATAGGCCAGTTTAGCAGATCTTACCATAGTACAAACCTTATTGCGGACCTTTTTGTACATAACAAATATTCGCTCGCAGGAAGTGGATTTATATCGACTAAGTAGAAAGTCTCTCTCAGCCATAGCGTCATGAATCTCTTTAGTGAACCAAGGACACCTGCCACTCTTAACAGCGACAGTGCGAAGAGGAAAGTGCTTGTTATACAATCCAGAGAGCATATTAGTGAGTATTCGGATCTTATCGTCAGTCGAAACAGTACTATATATGCTTACCCATGGAAGTTCAAAGCACTCCAATAAAAGTTCATCAACATTGACTCTGTTAAAATCGCGGAAGGTCAAGAATGTTCTGTCCGCTTGGGGCTGTACTCTAAGGTTATACGTCAAGAATAAGAAGTCATGGTCAAAATTACTAATTGGGCTGATCTGGTTATGGAAAGCTATTTTATCTAGGTCAGAGGTGATGATGTAATCTAGTTGAGAGGGACAAGCAGCATTAAAGTAAGTAGGTAAACAATTGACTATATTGAGACTTAACGAATCCATCAGGTGCCTTAGAAGGTTCACGCTGGGGGATTGCCGGTAAGAATTCACGTTAAGATCACCACAGATTAAAACATTTGGAGTGCTTAATATGATGGCGGAAATAGATTCCCTAAAAGATGCAATTGCTTCCTCAGTAAATTCTAGCTAGCCTCCATTTAAATTTTATTTAAAAATATTTAATTTTTAGTTAAAAATAGTTTTAACTTTTATTTCCAATTTTATTATTAATTTTAAATCGTTTAAGTTTATTTTTACATGATATTTGATTTTGCAATTATTTTGTTATTAATTTTTATATTAGAACTTTATCATCCGAAGTCTATCCGAAAACTGATATTTTCAATTTTATAAAAAACTTCATCTCGTGGCCTGCTACGATTTCCACTTTTAATTCACAGTTTGCTTTGTTACCACCGCCACATGTGGTTTATATCGCTAAACAACTGTTTTAAGAATTCAAAAGTAAAAATTAGAGCACTTTTGTGTTTTTGCTGTATACTTCACTTAATTTAGTTAAAAGGACATAAATGCAATTAATTCCGAATTGATTTGCCGTATTTCGCCACTCAGGTTTTTTTGTGGTTTTTGTGCCATTTTTGTCGTAAATCAGACATAAGATAAGAAGAATTTGAAATATGAGATAAGAGAAGACTAATTTTCATAATTAAATAACACAATTTCTACCGAAAAATTAGAAATTGTGTAACATTCAGTTGTATCTTACAAAGGGGTAATTTAATGTTTGCATTCCTTTGAAGTGACTTAAGATACAAAAGGAATTATTTTATAATTTTTGGAGTAAATATTTGATGGATTTAATGCACTTAAAACGGACTAATGCCCCAAAGTGCATTTGACAGAAATTCAAACCCACAGCTGACTGCTCAAAATCCGTTAATGGTGTGAGCAAGCGGGAACGAGAAAGTGCACCATCGCTTCATAGGCATTTTGTATAGGGCGAGTGGTCCATTTCTATATGTCAGTGTGAGTGAGGCCAAAAAGTCGGGTTTCTGAATGTCATAAAGGGTTCTTTGCTGTCAAAATCTGGTGCTCTGACTGTCAAGTAATGAACGAGCGGGAAATTCGATTTGTCAAGTGCAATGAGTAAGCGAGCAAAGAGGTAATTTTGTGCTTGTTTTGTGTTTTATTTCCAGTAAATGTGGGTTACAAGGTGTAATTTTTATGTTTTAATTTGGGAAACGTGATAATTACATCTATTGTGGGTTATTTTATAGAAAAAACTAAGAAAAATGCCTGATAAATGTTTTGTGCCTGGCTGCAAAAATGCGAAGATTTAGAGGAACTCTGGGATTTCTTTTCACAAGTAGGTATTTAAGAAAACCTCATCAGCCCCCCCGTACTAAGATCGACTAATCTTTATTTCGATAGCCATGGAAGTGACCTCGTCAATAACGGTTTGCAACCCATTTTGATGTTGCAAACAGCAGTTCATCTCTTCTTGATTTTTTTGTTGTTGGGGATAAATCCTCTGTAGTGTATAGTGATCAGTTTTGGGTTCCGGGTATCTTTAAGCATGCTTTCATCTACTTGTCGCTTCGATGTTCGGCATCGTCGGGTGCCGGTCCCATTCTCCTACCGTAATTATAATGCCGTTGACTTAAACCTTAAACAATCTCTTATCTGATACCTCTGAGTTATTTATTTATTTATTTATTTAGTTTCAGGCAAAAGGGCGAACTTATTATATGAATTTAATAGCGCACTCAACAGCATAGGTCATATGGCGCATCAGTGTTTACAATTATAAATTTGAAATACTAACTATGTATATTGAATATAAATGTTAAAAATGTAGATTAGTCTAAAATTTCAAAAATTTAAAACAATTTTGATAATAAGTAGGTTATATAAAATTGAAAATGTTTAATTTCTTTAATAGGAGAAGTAAATCTTCAGCGTTGGATGGATCAACTAGGGCCTGCAGGGGTGGTAAAGTTCCTCCACAGATACGTCTGGTGTTTTCGCACTCGGATAAAATATGTTTGATAGTTAACTGGCATTGACATACGATGCATCCTGGCGCGGGACTTCTCATGAAAAGGTGGCCGTGTGTTATGAGAGTATGTCCCACTCGCACTCGGAAAATTTTTGTTCCCTCTTCTCTTGAAACGTTTGTGTTGTAATTAGGTTTGTTGTGTTTGTGTTTGATCTTCAGTTTTCTTTTCTTCCTTGTTGTAGGGTGAGGATGCCCTCTCTTATCATAAGGGAGGATAAAGGCGGAAGACATATAGGCTGTTGTTGAGCTTCGACGGATTTAGCAGCTTTATCCGCTTCTTCATTCCCCTTTATTCCGACATGTCCTGGTACCCATGCCAAAACAATACTACGCTTTGCCCTGATTAATTTGGAATGAATATAGTTCGCCAACGGTTCTTGGTACTCTGAATTTTTAATCGCTTTTAAAGCAGCGAGGCAGTCCGAAAAGATTATTGATTCTAAATTTTTGTTCCAGCAGTATTCAACAGCCTTCCATAACGCAAAGAGTTCGGCCTCATAACTTGATGCTCTTCCTGGTAATCTGTATAGTTCTTTGTGTACGGTATCTCCATTTGTGTATACAAAGGCCGCAGTAGTGTGTTCTTCGGATTTGGACCCATCCGAATAAATTGTTTTTTTGTTCGAATTTTCAGCAATGAACTCAGCATGTCTACCTCTAAGTTCGGCTACACTGGAATTTTTCTTTCTATTGGGATCCAAATAAATAGCTTTGTTGATATTGTAGGTTGACAAAGGTTCATACGGTAGGTAGAGATCGTCGGGATTTGGAAGATTGATGCCTAGACCAGCCAATAGATTTAGGGCAGTCCTTAGAGCTGAATTATAACTTGGACGTGGATTCTCTTCTTCCAAGTGGTGTAGAGTAGTGTAGTGGGGTTTACTTTCATCCAGCCAGTTTTTCCCTAGCTTAATTTTGGATACATATATCTGCTCTATCCTTGATGTTCGGGATCCCAGCCTCAACCCATAAGGCTTTATTCGGAGTGGATTTAAGAACTCCGAATGCTGTCCTAATTGCCTTGTTGATTGCGGTTTGTATCTTCGCTAAGTTCTTTTTGGATGTGGAAGTTGAAGTTGAAGTTCTTTATTCAACTTAAAATGACATGTACATTTCCTTCACGGTATACAGAATACAAGGTATGCTCACTTCAAAAACGGTTTTCGCCATCTTGCTTTTAAGGAGCGTCAAATGACGTATTTCTGTCCAATTTTGTATGAAAAATCGGGAAAAGTAATTTTAATTATTTTTTAGTAATAGTACGATAAATTGCTATTGGCATAATCGGTAGTAATGAAAATTTGCAATTTTTTAAAATATAACTTGAATTCGTGAGACTAATGGTATTTAAGTAAAAAAAGATTTCTTCCGTGGGGAAAATGTAAACAAGTTAAAATATTTTAAAATATGACTTAAAAGTGCGAATATTTGCATCACATTAAATGGAATTAAATAAAATAAAATGCTTGAACAACTAATACGGATTATTAAGCTAATCAGTCGTTCTCCCCAAGGCTATAAAGAATATTTTAAAATGGTTATGAATTAGTTAAGAATACTGACAAAAAATGTAGGAGAAAGAAAAATAAAACTGTATCATAAAACTTATTATTACTTATTTTATTATTTCCCTCCACAGGTAACAAAAAAATAAAACCAGCTAGCTGCGCAGGTAACATAGCGAGGGACTCGAGAAACCTCTTCGCTTTATGCTATATATTTCGTAGAATTAGGGATTTTATCTGGCGCTCGTATTAAAAAACCTCTGAAATACAATCACAAGGTGATTTAAGTTTAGTTACCTACAGAAGAATCCGTGCATTTTTAATTATCTTCCTCATTTTTGGAAAAATTCACAACCATATTAAAATATTCATTATAGCCTTGGGGAGAACGACTGATTAGCTTAATAATCCGTATTAGTCGTTCAAGATTTTTATTTGACTTAATTCCATTTAATGTGACGCAAATAATCGCAATTTTAAGTCATATTTTAACTTGTTTACATTTTCCCCACGGAAGAAATCTTTTTTTACTTAAATACCATTAGTTTCACGAATTCAAGTTATATTTTAAAAAATTGCAAATTTTCATCACTAACGATTGTGCCCATAGCGATTTATCGTACTATTACTAAAAAATAATTAAAATTACTTTTCCCGATTTTTCATACAAAATTGGACAGAACTACGTCACGACGAAGTGTCAAAATCTACATGAGCATACCTTGTATTCTGTATACCGTGCATTTCCTTCACATAGTTCCCTTATATAAATGATTGCATTTGTGTGCTATAACGTTTGGCACTGCTTTAACTTGAGCATACATAAAAGTTTCATACATACGAGCTATGCACAATATATGTTTACAACATCGCTAGTATAATCTATCAGTGCACACTTGCGACCGGTGTGCATTCACCTATGGCTGTGACTCGGAGTCTATACAAACTAAATATTTACAATATCACTACATTTAAAATTTTTCAATATTAGAGTTTTATATATACAGCAACAGCACTTAAAACCGATATCCAACGAACGGTTGAATCCATGATGCGTGGTTCCTCCACCACGTGATCGCTTTGTTACGGTTCTCCCTTGATCCCGTTGTCGTTGCTTTTCATGTCACTGGAGTTGCGCCGGTATTCCTGTTTCCTCATTACGTCCTTCCTTTCGGAGCCTTATAATTGTTGAGATCCAAAGACTTGTTTCAGCAGACAGACTTGTACTCCTATTCCTTTGGGAAACATGGCTGGGTAAAAACCTGTACCTGCCCTTTAGCCACGAGTCCCCAGCAACGACCTTCCTCTTCCACTGTTCAGACGCAACTCCTTTTTGGATGTGGATGAGTAAATCGGTAGGGCGTAGTTGGAAATGCCCCTTATTAGAACCGTTGCTATTTGAAGTGGTGCAGAGGTGGTAGCGCCTCTTTTACGTACAGCGATTGTTTTTAACAAATTGGTGACTCTGCCAATTTTTGTGGCAATGTTATTGCAATGATTACTAAAGTTGATTTTCCTGTTCCAATTCAAGCCTAGAATTTTTATTGATGGATAATTTGCTATAACTTCATCTCCTACATAGCTCCAGGGTTCTGGTGTCTGCAATTCTTTTCCTGGAGAAAGTGGTATATTCCAGTTTTTCATATGGTACTATCGCTCCTGATTTATAGCACCATATATTCAGCGCTCTCATCGCTTTTCTTAGTATGTACCGGGGTTCGTCCGTCTTAGACGTTAGTAGTATATTGTCGGCATATACATAATAATTTAGTCCGTCTATGTCGTCAAGTCTCGGGAATAGTGAAGATATAAAAGTGTTAAACAGAGTAATGGAGAGAGGTGAGCCCTGAGGTAGTATGTTATCTAAGGGGATGTTTTCTGGATGTAAAACCATTTACTCCGGAACGGATTTCCCGGCCAAGAAACTTTGAATCAGAAGAATGAAGGCCCTATCAATGCCCCAAGTCCGAAGTTGTGATAAAACAATATGGCTGCATATCCTGTCGTATGCCTTCTCTATGTCTGAAGATAGAAGATGTAACTCCCCTCGGTTTTGAAAGGTATTTTTAATTTCATGCTCTAACTCCAGAAGTAGTGAGATGGTGTAGGTTGTAGGTAGGTTGTAGGTGAAGAAAGGGAATAAAATGCACTTTTCCACAATTAACTTGAACTTTAATGTTGCACTATCGCTACAAATTATAAACGGTGGCTTGCTGACTGCTATTCCGCTGGCTCCTGGCTGCTGCGTGTGGCTCGAGTCGCTGGTACCAAGTGCTCGATCGTAATTAGCTCCTCGTTCTCTGTACCCAAGAGAGCGGTGTGATGTTGATTACGATAAGATGGCGTGGGATGCTGTGCCTGCTCCATATTCTCTTTATTGAAGAGGATATATGATGCGTAGAATACTCCTCGCAGCATCGTCGAAAATATCGATAGATGAGAATAGATGAGAAGATCGTCCGTGGTCAGTGTTACCGTGCCTTTAAATTCCTTGGAACTTGAACACCCTCTTTTCCTTCTGAAGCCATGGACATGGTGTGGGAAAGCACTCTCAATCACTTTGCTCAATCTAGTGGTGAGTATTTTCTCTAGGAGCCGCGACATACAGGGCAACAGCGATATTGGGCGCAAATTCCGGGGGGTAAGACCACCGTTATTAGCTAGGTTCCTTTTGCGGATGGGTACCTGGACAGCGTTTTTCCAAACTGAGGGAAAGAGGCTTTTCTCGATGATCATGTTATAGAGGGATACTAATCTCACTTGGAGAGATAATGGTGATTCCTTGATCATTCTATAGGAGACCTTATCATGCCCTGGGGCAGATCCCTTACATCTGCCAAGTGTGTATTCTAATTCCAGAAGGGATATAGGCTGAGAGATGTTTCTTGAGGGGTCTGGGGAGAAAGGCACGTTGTCAAAAGACCAAGTTACTTTCTCTCGAATTTGCTCCGAGCTGAAGGACTCATCACTAGAATATCTAGTCCACGCCAAGGCCAACTGATTAGCCATTTCCATGGAATCAGTGATTATTTCCTGGTCTACTTTTAAATTGGGAATTATTCTGGATTGTTTGTTACCATCATCATACATCAAGATGGCGGAGCAAAGAAGTTTGTGTAAAGGCTGCAGCAAGTTAATTAAGGGAAATTGTGCTAGCATCAAGTGCAACTATTGTGATAAGTGGTACCACAAGAACTGCAGTACGGTCCCTCCTAACGAATTTAGTAAAATTGCGACTGAAATCTTAAAAAATGGGCGGCAATGGAAATGCCAAAGCTGTGAAAGTGAGGTTAGTGTTTATCTCTCGGACGGCGATGAACCTGAAACTGCTATAACGCGTCGCGAGATAGATTTGTTCCTAAAACAATACTTTCTCCCAATAAAAACGATTTCACAAAGAAACTCGACAACCTGAACAAAGACATCGAGAAATTGTCAACCACCTGCGCAAGAGCCGCTGAGGATAGTTCCAAAACACGGGAGCAGATTGGTGCTTTGGAGAAACGGGTTACAGAGCTCGAAACAGGGTGCCTGGATGTCAACAAGGTCATCGATGAATTGGAGGAAAGAAAAAGGAATCAAGCCTGTGTCATCATCTTTAATGTACCTGAATCGACGAAACCTACGGGGAGCGAAAGGCAGCGCGAGGATCGCGATCGAGTGCTGGCTGCAATTCCACCGTGTTGCAATGTCACCGAGAGCAATATTAAAGTGCATAGAATTGGCGCTGCCGTCAATGGCAAGATTCGTCCCATTAGAGCGAGGCTGCCATCGCCCGATGATGTACTTAATTCTTAAATCCAAACCGGTCGAGGGGACTTCTGTTAAGTTTAAGTCGGATCTCACCAGGCCCCAACGCACTCGCCTAGCTGCTCTTAGCTCAACAGACGTCGTGAGGAGGGTGAGGTGGATATCACGATAAAATATGTGAAGGGTATTCCAACTATTGTCAGTTCAAATTTTCACGGGGCCAAGAGTGTACATCCACGGCCGTAAACAAAGTCTCAATTTTCTATCAGAACGTGAGAGGGCTTCGAACTAGGCTAAGTGATTTTAAGAAATTGTCATCGTCTTGTGTTTTTGATGTACTCTGTATCGGTGAGACGTTGCTTGTAGACTTTATCTCTGATGGCGAAATCGTAGATCAAACTTTTAGTATCCATAGGAAAGACAGGAGTCCTGCCTCCAGCACGAGATCGAGGGGGGGCGGTGTTTTTGTGGCAGTTAAAAAGATCTTCCCTGCGGTCCTCCTGCCGGTACTTTTTGGTGACGTTGAACATGTTTTTGTGAAATTAAAAAAGGGCACTGAATCTTTTATTGTAGGCTGTGTCTATATACCCCCGGGATCTCCTTCAACCATCTATTCCCATCACATTGCTGATGTCAGTAATCTTGTTTCCAGGCATCGAGGATGCAGGTTTCTGATTGTGGGCGATTACAACTTGCCAGGCGCATCATGGGGCGGTGATGTCGACGACGTATCATATGGGCTAAACCTGGAATGTGCTCGTCTTCTGAGAGAAGAGTTTCATCTGCTTGGCCTCAGGCAATACAATAATATAGCAAATTCTAATGGAAGGTGCCTCGACCTATGCTTCTCTAATTTTGAAATCGATGTTACAGCCTCTCATGCACTGATTCCGGAAGATTTGCATCATCCCCCATTGGAGGCTACGCTGAAATGGTTTTCTCGTCTAGACTACGAATCGGAAGCTAGACTTGACTTCAGAAACGCGGACTATAGTGCCATTAACGATTTCCTACTTCACTTCAATTGGGTCCCGTTGTGTCAGCTGGACAACGTTGACGATATGCTGGCTCTCCTGTACAATGTGATTAACGATGTGATCTCCCGCTTTGTTCCCATGGTAAGAAGACCACAAAATCAGCGGGACTATCCCGAATGGTTCAGCCCCAGGCTGAGGAATCGTGTAAGGGAAAAGAGGAGGGCACATGCGCTGTATATGCGTACCAGGAGTGGTACAGCGTATGAGTTGTTCAGAGAACTCAGGTCCGATTGTAAGAAACTATCCACGGAATGCTATACCAGATACCTGGCTAAAGTGGAGGACAATATTGATGTCGATGCTGCGTACTTCTGGTTCTACATTAGGAATAGAAGGAGTTCTGATAATAATATAATGAACAGTGGAGACCTCTCGGCCGAAGGCGGCGAGCAAGTCTGTGATCTCTTCGCCAAGTTTTTTGGTGATGTTTATGTGAACACTGTCCCCTCATCACAGCCTAGGGCCAAAGGAACGAGCATGTCGACTAAGTATGTCGACCTTAAAAGCATTGAATTAACCTATCAGCAACTCCTCGAGGGACTTCTATCGCTCAACCCATGGAAGGGCGCCGGCCCTGATGGCCTCCCTAACTCTTTCCTCAGGTACGGCGCACCGAGACTCTGTGAACCGCTTCTTTTCGTGTTCAACCAATCTCTGGCGAGAGGAGTGTTCCCGGAACTCTGGAAGAAATCATTCATTGTTCCCATTCACAAGGCTGGGGACAGATAACAGACCTCTAATTATAGACCTATGTATCTGTACCCAGTCGGCTCTCCCGAAACTCTTGGAAAAATTGATACTCCCGACTTTAAACTTCGCCTTCAGAGACGTGATTGTTCATCAGCAACATGGCTTCCATCAGGGACGGTCCACAGCAACAAACCTCTTCATTTATGTCAGTGCTGCGGTCAATGCTTTGGCGGATGGCAAGGAGATGCACTGCGTGTACACGGACTTCAGCAAGGCATTCGATAAGGTGGATTCTTGTCTCGAAGTTGGAAGGTCTCGGAGTGAGAGGCGCGATGTTTAACTGGTTTAGGTCTTATCTAGAGGGGCGCAGTTCCCGAGTCAGAGTGAGTGGATTCACATCTAGTGAATTTTATGTCTCCTCAGGAGTTCCCCAAGGTTCTCACCTCGGCCCGGTTCTTTTCTCTGTATTTGTCAACGACATCGGTGAAGGATTGTCCTCTAGCTATCTGCTCTTTGCTGATGACCTAAAACTATTCAGAACAATTAAGGAAACCAATGCCATGGTTACCCTGCAAAAGGATATCGATGTCTTACACAGGTGGTGTGTCCAAAACAACTTATTACTGAACGTGAGTAAATGCTCGCTGATGAGGATCGCACGAGGTAGTGGAGTGGAGGGGAACAGCTATTCCATTGGGACTGACCAGCTTGCTGAGACCATGACATAAAGGACCTCGGAGTTACAATGGACAGAAAAATGAGCTTCGTTGATCATATCGATAATGTTATCACCAAGGCCAACAAGGTTTTGGGCTTCGTATTGAGAGCTAGTGAGGACTTCAGAAGAGATTCAACCCTGGTCCGTTTGTTTATTACTATGGTTAGGCCCGTCCTGAAATATTGTTCTGTAATATGGTCCCCCTATTACCACGCCCACATCGACAGACTTGAGGGAGTTCAGGCCAAGTTCATTAGACACGTGCGATTTCGTCTGGCAAAAAGAGGGATCCACTTTGATCTGGCTGAGACCTATGCTCATTTTGGTATCGTCAAGCTCTGTAAGCGACGTCAATGTCAGGACCTATGCTTCCTGTACAGGGTGATAAATGGTCTCATTGACGCACCGGAAATCCTTTCGCAGTTACGGTTTCTCGTTCCCCGCGCTCAGCTCAGATGCAACAGAATACTGGACATTGCCACAGCGTGCACCAGCTATGTGAAAAACTGTCCCATTAACAGAATATGTCACACTGCTAACGAACATGTGAGGGATTTGGACTTATTTTACGGTAATTACTCCGCGTTCAATGCTAAAACCAAAAGGCTGATTCAATGATAGTCCTACTGCAACTATGTGAATGTATTATGTATACTTTGTCTTACTATGTATACTCTGTCTTAGAATCTTCTATACTGTGTAACTATGTAAAACTGCCCATGGGGCGTGTATCCAATAAATAAATAAATAAATAAATAAATTGCTCTAACTTTCCCCCAAGCATCGGCGAGATTGATATTAGGGTCTATACTTTTTGCAAAATTAGTCCAGCTGGTTCGTTTTGCTTCTTTAATTTCCCTTTTGGCTAAAGCCGATTTTCTACGGTAATCTATGATATTGGAATACGTAGGGTGTCTTTGAAATCTCTTCCAAGCTCTGTTCTTTTCCCTAATAAGGGAAAGTATAGAGCCGTTCATCCACACTGGCTGGGTTCTAGGGGTAGGATTGGATATTGTTTATTTATTTATTTCGCTTAGTACAAGCTAAACTTAAACTAAACTAAACTAAACAAATAAATAATCTTAAGCCTAGAGAGGAATTGGGGAATATGGGATGGGTTCATGGGGTTGATGGGGAGCGCAAGGCTGACTTAAGGGACGGTTTGTCGAGGTGGAAATCGAAGGCGGGGGAGCTGTTTGCCTTACGCAGCATTCGAGTGAAAGGTTCGAGGTGCCCGTAGTTGGTGCGGTGGTTAGGGAGACGGAATAAGGGGAAGGATCTGACGTTGCGAGGGTTGGTATTAAAGAATATATTCTGTAAGAGCTCGGGGCAGTCAATCGAACCGGTAAGGACTTGGTTGCCAAAAAAGATTGGAATACTAACCGCAGCTGCTGCTTTCAATATCCTCGTAATTTGTGCTACCTCTTTGTTTACATTCTGGGAAGGGGAACGACGAGAAACTTCCTCTTCAATTTTTATCCTATATTTTTCCCAATCAGCTTTATTCTCTATGAAACGTATGGTAGGTTGAGATCTTGCTCGCTGCAGACCGGTTCTAACAATAATCGGGAAGTGGTCACTCCCCGCAGGTTCTTCGTGGGTAGTCCAATTGAGTAGAGGAGTTATATGTGGAGGTGCGAGAGTTAAATCAATCGCGGACAAGGACCCCAAATGGGAAAAAATTGTCGGAGCATTGGTATTGAGTATACACAATTGCTGGTTTTCAACCCAGGTAGCAACCCTCCTCCCTCTAGAATCCCAGAGCTCAGAACCCCACAGTGGGCTGGGCGTTGAAATCCCCACCATAAATGGTGTTTTCGGGAAGTTGATTAGCCAAAGCCTCAAGATCCTCCACCATTACATCTTGTGTAGGCTCAATATATAAGGAAACGAAATTAATCGGATGTGAGGCACAGACAGAGACAGCACAAGCCATGATACCAGAATTTAAAGTTATTTCCTCTACGGGGAGAGAGTTGTGCACCAGCACAGCCACCCCTCCACGTCTAGTGTCTCTAACCGTGTTAGACCCAAAATATTTAAACGATAGGATCCTTTCAGGTTGTTCCTCCAGTCTGATAAAAGTTTCCTGCAATAAAACAATCTGAGGTTAATACATTTGAATTAGAAGTTCGAGATGAGGTAAATTGTTATATAAACCTCTGATGTTCCACTGCAGAAAAGTTGAATTATGTAGTGATGAAAAGGAAGAGGAAAGATTGGATGTCATAGTTTACTTGAATTTGAATATTTCGTCGTCGCTAGATAGTGAGGTGAAGTTACTAAAAGAAGGTTCAATGTCATTATCCGGGACATTGTCCATATCTATATCAATTTTGTATTCTGAGTTATTAGTTGAAGAAACTGATTGTGGACCAGATAAGGCCACATCATTTTCCTCAATAGTTTTGGAAATTCCTAATATGTTTGTTTAGTGCAGCTGCACTAAAACTCTTAAGTCCCTCGCTGAGCCGATGAGCTGCCACCCACAGTGGGCCACGATCACGTCGCATCACTGAAAATACACAAACTAGGTCAAGGCTAAAAACACAGCTGATCTGGTAGCTCACCTTTTCTCACCAGCACTCCTCGCTGGATCACTGGAATCCCGCGCTGTTTTCCCTCGTGGAGCTCCACGCCACCGGCGATTTCCAGAAATAAATACATTATTCACATTTAATGACAAATTACAGAACAAAATCTTACCTGCAGAAGAATCGTCTGCTCCTCTTCCTGCCAGTTGACACTTGTCAGCTCTAATGTAAACAAACGTGACAGCTGATCACGCATTAGGTCACTTTCGACTTTCAAAATTTATCACCAGGATGACATCTAGGATGTAAAACCTCAACTACGAGTTGGTGGGGAAATTCACGATGCACTCTGTGGGGGGCGTACCGCAAGATGGACTTTAAACGTTGGTGCCGTGTGCAACTGTGGTGCCGTGTGCATCAGGACGGGTATAAAAGCCTGCGCGCCACCCCGTTCGACCTCTTTTCTCTTTTTTCTTTTCTCTGTGTGTCTTACACTTTCCCGTGCGAATTCCAAACCTTTACATCCTGCGATTTTCCACTTAATTTGAGAACTCAAATTAAGACTTCACTTGCCTTGAGTACCGATCAAGCAAGATATTAATCTCATTGTCTTAAGTACCGATTAAGGCAATTCCTACTAACACTTGTTTTGAGTAACGATCAAGCAAGATTTTAACACTCATTAGCCTGAACTATAATGGTCTTAAGACGCCTTAAGATTCTTCGTTGAATTTCTCTAAGATTGGTTAAGTTTCTGTCAAATCTTAAAGAATCTTAAAATCAACTATAATTGTCTTACGACACTTTTGACAAGTGCCAAAAAATCAAAACGGGCAGCTTGTTGTGAAATTGAATTTGCTTAATGTGAGGCAGTTTTTCAAAAATAATAGCGAAAATGTCGACATTTTTGTAAGCAAATTAAATGAAATCACGTCCACTTTAAACCAAACGTCACTTTTGTTAAGATCCCTTAAGATTTGTACGCTCGGGACCGTACGACTAAGATTTGCCGAAAGATTCAGAAAATTAACGAAAGATTGGTTAAGGCCATTATAGTTGTCAGTATGGCACTTCATGCTGTCGTAAGAAATCTTAAGCTATCTTAAGGCGTCTTAAGACCATTATAGTTCAGGCTATTGTCTTTTTTTTTTTTTTTTTTTTTTTTTTTTTTTATATAACCATCAGCTTAGTCAAAGCCTTGAGAAACAAAGTTAATCTAGAGCGCATGACTGATCAATCATCATTTGGTTCTATGTTAGTACACATGCGACCATAACCTTCATGCAGATTTTTCTTTAACACATGCTTACTGACACGAACATCAAACAAATCAGCATTCTTATTAACATTTAACCTCATCCGATTGATGGGTTGAAAAAAACTGTAATTATTTTTGCAAAGACTAGTTTGCAGAAGCGGCACCACCCTGAGATTGCGCTCGTTCGTTCTGAGACAGAAGTTTCTTTTAAGAAACGTTGAGTCTATCTTACCGGTTAATAACTGGTGAACAAATACAATATCAGCGATCTCCCGACGCTTATGCAGAGAATGCATATCCAGGAGTCTGAGCCGATCATTGTAAGGAGGTAGAATGACAGGATTGCTCCATGGCAAGTCTTTGAGGGCGAACCTAACAAATTTTCTCTGCACGGACTCGACAGAGTCAACATGGACTTGATAATATGGTGACCAGACTTGACTCGCGTATTCGAGAATTGGTCTGACAAAAGAAAAATACAGCTGTTTAAAAACGAATCTGTTGGAAAATTCCTGAGACCATCTTTTGACGAAACCCAACATTGAGCTGGCCTTAGTTACCATACAGTTGATATGCTCCACGAAGTCCAGTTTACTATCTAGGATAACGCCAAGATCACGAACAGAATTAGCACGACGAAGAGCATGATTTGATAAAGCATACTCTAAACTCAGGGGGTTGCGGCCTCTATTAAAGGTCATGATTTCGCATTTATTAATATTTAATTCAAGATTGTTATGTGTGCACCACAAGTGGAAAATATTTAGGTCATCTTGAACCGCGTGGCAATCGTTAATATTTTTTACATGAGAGAATAACTTCATGTCGTCAGCATAGACTAAGATTTTGCAGGTTTTGAGAAGGAGTGAGATGTCATCAATTGATAGAATAAAGAGGAGCGGACCCAAGTGACTACCCTGCGGGACTCCTGACGTGGCTAGTATTTTACGCGAAGTGGCACGCCGAAAAGAAACCTGGTATGTTCTCCCTAGTAGATAAGACCGAATCCAGTTGACAAGTGCGGGTGGGAAACCGAGATTAGGAACATCCATAATTATGACAGGGTACGAACAAATTTATAATAATTGTATAATTATTTTTAATGATTTATTTAAATTATAGCCAGTGAAAGATATCAATGGAGAGAATGTGAAGGGATTTATAATTGGAGATCCAGCATACCCACTCTTAGATTGGCTGCTTAAAGGGTACGTAGGCCCAAGGAATGAAGAGGAGGAAAGTTTTAATGTTTATTTAAGTAAAGCGCGTATAGTTGTGGAAAATGCGTTTGGGAAATTAAAAAGTCGATGGAGAATTCTCCAAAAAAGGATCGACGCACAAATTGAATTTGCACCTTGTATTATAGCTACATGTTGTGTTCTTCACAATATTTGTGAGAATGCTAAGCTGCCAATTAATCAAGCTTGGGTAAGAGAAATTCAAGAAAATGATAGAGTTTATCCGCAACCACAACATAACAACCCCGATCAAGAACTTGTAGGAAATGAACTTCGTGAGATTATTAAAAATTACATGGCTAGAAACTTTCCAATAATCCAAAGTGAAAACCACAATTAGAATTAATTTCAGCAGTAATAATGCATTTGTATTACGTTAGGTTTGAAAATAAAATCCATTATAATAACAGAAATAAATATTTGTTTTATTTATGAATTATCAGTCATGCAAACATTTTTATTCATTCCTTATAATTTCATTTAATTAACTTTAATTAAAATATCTCGAGCAACTACATATGGCAGCTTCATAAATTGTTCTAATTAAAGCACTGTGCTTACTATTTGTACTTTAATTATCACTTTTGTTTTCGTTTGTGTAATAGTTATGAAACAAAAATAAAAAAAATAATTTCACAGTAAGTAATAAAATAAAAAATAAAAAGTAATTCATTTTTATAACAAAAATTAAAAATCTTCAAAACAGACTTAAATTAACTTTTATAGTTCACAGGTAATATATTAATAAATACATAAAAGAAACAAAAACGTGAAATAAACTTTATATAAACTTTTGAAAAAATTAACGTAAATTAACTCACTGTCTTATTACTAATTTCTTTTTTTAAATTGAATAAACTCATTTAGTTCATTTTGTACACTATTATTTTTCGATGTGGAAGCACACGTATCAGGAGATACAATTTTTTTCAACTCATCGAAAAAGTTTTTATTAATTTCTTGCAAACATTTCTTTGTCTCTTCACACAAAACCTTTACTTGCGTTCTTTCTTCTTGCGCATATAGCTCGAATTCATGTTGCATTAACTCCTTTTGGTTTTGGAGGAACTCCTTTTGCAAGTCCTTGCACACATTTTTAATGTTCCTCACTACTTCATCGTTTAGTGTAGTTCTCCTTTTCCTCGAACCTCTCCTATTTTCTTCAACAACTGGCTCGTTTGAAGTAGTAGATTCGCTGAGAGCTTCGATAACGTATGCTATAATATATAAATTGCTGCACATAATGTAAACAATAACTTTTTTTTTAAATATATTTACCTGTCCCAGCTACATCTCCAGTGTCAATCGGGTTGACAATAGTTGAACATGAAGGCCTTGACCCTAGCAAACGGTCCAATTGTTCATAATAATCGCAAGTAGCTCTACCTTCTCCACTCCTTTGATTAATTTTTTTGGCAGCTACATATTGTTTTTTTAAATTTTTCCATTTATTTTCTATGTGCAAGTAATTCTTGTCTACATAGCCTCTTGCAATGAACTCTGTCTCAATTATATATATCTTTTTTGCGATGCCTCTTTCCATCCAGCAATTTTAAAATTTCTTTTTCCTCCATTATTTTTATAAGTAATTCACCTTCTTCCCAGTCCAAAAAACTCGGCTAGACGTAGACGCCATTTTTAACCCAGAAGCAAACAACTTACCAAAACACTTGCATAACTCAGCTAAATCCGACCTCTTTCGTTGAGTTTAGCTGGGTTTAACGAAACTTAACTCAACCCTGGTTTCCATGGGACTTTAACTCGGGGTAACCCTGAGTTAACTCTGCATGGAAACGCGGTAACAGTAATTTCTTTCCGCCCGGTTGAGGGTTTTACTGTAGTACTCGAGGACATGTTCTTGCCCGCCCTGTATTTGGGACAATACAGCGCCCCAAGCGAAATCGCTGGCGTCGGTGTCCACTATGAAATCTCCGGCGGGCAAGGGCTGACTCAGTATTGGAGCAGACGTTAATAATTCCTTGAGGCTAGTGAAACACTCGTCGCACTGCTGGGACCACTCGAATTTGCTGCTCTTACTCGTCAGGGCAGTAAGGGGTTTCGCTATCGCCGAGAAATTCAGTATAAAACGCCGGTAGTACGCGCACAGACCCAAAAATGACTGAATCTCCTTCTTGTTTTTCGGACGAGGCCAGCCCCGAACTGCAGCCACCTTATCCGGGTCGACGGAAAGTCCTTCCTCCGACACTACGTGGCCCAGAAATTTGACCCTCCGCTGACACAGTTGGCATTTCTTCGGAGACAATTTGAGCCCTGCCGATTTTAGGCGATCCAATACGGCGTCTAGATGTTCAAGGAGCTTTTCGAAGGACTCCCCGTGCACGATGATGTCGTCCAGGTACACCATGCATGTGGTGTAGGGTAGACCTTCCAGGATCAAGTCCATAAGGCGCTGAAATGTTGCCGGCGCATTCGTCAATCCGAAGGGCATAACCGTGAACTCCCAGAGTCCGTTGCCCATGGTGAAGGCTGTCTTCTCCCGGTCGGCTGAATCTAACTCCACCTGCCAATAGCCTGACTGCAGATCTAGGGTCGCAAACCACGTAGACCTTCCCAGGGCGTCCAGCGTAAAGTCGATCCGTGGCAAGGGGTAGGAATCCTTTTTTGTGACTCCGTTAAGCCTTCGGTAGTCCACGCAGAACCGGAGGGACCCGTCTTTTTTCTTCACCAAGACCACCGGTGAGCTCCAGGGGCTTTTACTTGGCGTGACAACCCCCAGCATCTTCATCTCCTGCAAAATTTCCTCGGCTTCGCCACGCCTAGCGAACGGGATCCGGCGAGGAGGTTGCTTCACCGGTTCTGCTTCGCCGGTGTGAATGCAGTGTCGCAGGGCTTCCGTCCTCCCCAAATCGTGCTTTCCACGCGAGAACGCAGCCTCGTGTTTTCTCAGCAACTTTTCGAGCCGGGCGCCCTGGCTGGGAGTAAGGTCTCGTTTTGCTGCGCTGATGAGTTCCACTAACTCCCCGGGCAATGGTTCATCAGCCTCGCGGTGCTCGCTGGTCGTTATCCCGACGACGTTGTCGACCTCCTACACCTGCGCGACCGTCGCATTCACCGGAATCGTTGCCGCTTTGTCGGTGGTGTTGCATACTCGAATCCAGGCGCTCCCTTCCGAAACTTCCGTCAGTGTAGGAGCCAACAGTAATGTTCCGTCCTCCGCGTCGAGGGAAGTCATTAGGACGGGTGCTCGCAGCAACGCGTGGCAGTTTACCCGAATCAGCGCATCGCCCTGAGTAGGTATTACGACCTCCGCGCATGTCCGGACGACGTTAACCGGCGACGCCGTTTGTAGTGGAATCCGCTCTCCGCTCACGATGAAGAACCCGCCGCTAAAGTCTAGGGTGCACCCGTGCCTCGTAAAAAAGTCCATTCCTAAGATGCACTCATCGTGAATCTTCGCAAAGTAAAAGGGATGATACGCCGCAAAATCTCCTATTTTCACGGGGACTTCCGCTATTCCCAGTACCCGTGTTATTTCGCCGGTGACACTCTGTATCACCGTATTAGTCCGCCGCAGTTTTCCGCTTCCGCCACCCCCCTCTAATATTCGAGGGTGCGCAATGGAGTAGCTTGCCCCCGTATCCAGGACAATCGCACAATCCACTTCGTTGATTTCGCCGTTCATCTGAAGATTTCCCGAGTTCTTAGCCGTGTTCGCGATAATTTTTACTTCCGATCCAGGGCCTCCACCGTCCGCCAACTTTAGCCCCGAAAAGTCGGCGGGGCCCCGTTTAAATGAGCCGGGTCCAGGAAGTTCTGCGAGGCTGCTTCGCTGCTCCGACTGGTGGAAGGGACTGCAGGGAACGCGGTATTGGGAAAAACCGCCGGGGCAATCTGGGCGCTATTTGCGGCATAGGTGCGATCCGGTGGCTGCCGCGATTGCGAGCGGACTATTAGTGATGCATTCCTAGCAGCCGGCGTTCGATTCGTCCAAACTACCTCGAATTTCACTTCGTCGCCCTCTCTGGGGGTCGCTGCGGTGTTGCGCGGTATGTTCTTAATCGCATTGCGATGCAAGAAGACGTTTTCCCCGTTGTCGTCGCGCGTTATGAACCCGAATTTCCGGTCCTCGAGAAATACTCTAATCCTCCCTTTTATGCCGGTCTCTACACGAGGTGGGGATGATGGGGGTGTCCTTGGTCGGGTTCGGGAACCATTGGAAAATCATTCCTTCTAAGCTGAGGAAAATGGAAAATTTGCATGCATTAGGGTTCTTTCACGCCGGAGTCACAGGGGTTCAAAGAGGGCACATTGCAATAACAAAGTAACAAAATAAAATGTGCTGCCTGTCTCAATTCGAATTGAGTGATATTGGTCGGGCGTCTTAAAAATTAACATATTTATAATTATTCCTTTTGTTTTTACCGCCATTATTACTTATTAATAATTTCAGGACTATTTTTGTTAATATGATAATTATTAACGATCAAATTACTATGTAGAGTTTGTTCATTTAAAGATCATCATTACTTATTTTTAAATTTGTTAATTTTTAACTGCCTTTAAGCCTTCCAACCACTACAAGGTTTCACTCACTGGAAGGATCTGGAAAAAAGTTTAATTCTGTTTAATCAAAAATTGCTATTACCATTGCATTTCCTAAAATATCTCCTTTCCTGTGAATTGTCCTGTCCCTTTTGCGATGTTGATTGTCCCCTTGATGATGTTGAATTTTAACTCGTCGACTGATGATCAGATAAAACTGTGAAACTGTGTTGAAATATTAGCTTTTATTACATATTTTATTTATGCATGTTATATGTACAATGTACATATACCTCCAAGTTATACAGCAAAAGCAGGATGACAGCAGTTGGATTATTGCGGGATCTGTAATAAAATTATGATTAGGAAGTCAATTTATATTAGTATAATATAATTTAGTGATTACCTAAAATATTTAGTATCCTTAATTATAGTGTTATATCCTGATTTGAAATATTGCTTCTAAGCGGTTTATTTCGCACGATTTTAATTCGATTTGTGACTTAATCAAATTGAAATTTATTTGGCTCTGTGGAGGTCTCCCAACTATGTTGGGAGTCCACAAAAGTCAACGGACTGCTTCCAACAAATCCAATTTCAATTTGATTTTAGTTGTTCCGCTAAATTATATAGCGGGATAACTGATTTCGAATTAAGTGGTTGTTTTTCAAATTTTTTTGTTTGGCAATATATGACAGCTTTATTTTCAAATATGAGTATATATTAACCTTGTTAGTTTGTAGATATGGTTATTATCTACTTCTGGCTCTTTTATGTGTTCATCTAGAACTGTGAACAAATTTGAAACATTCAGTGTTTTCAAAATTTGTATAGTAGTTTTCTCTATTATATTTTTCATAGTAAGACTGAAAGCATCAGATCTTAATAGGATTTGCACACTTTTTTCTGTATGAAGGCATACCTTAACGACATCACAAGAGGCCACCACAAGTCCACCTCTTGTTTTTTGAAGTACTAAGTCGTTGTACATTGAGCCAGTATTTTCTGCCAATAGAGCAAATTTGCATACTTCGCATTTTAATACTCTATTTACCATTCTAACCACATAACCGCTTATATAACCAATTGCATTACCTTGAAATTCGGATACCCTGTGGGAAAGTATCTCCATCAGGTAACCAGTTTCCTCGCTAATTGGTTCTACTTCCGGATTCAGCTCATCCCTAGAGTCCAAAATCATGTTGTGTCCTATTTTGTGTTTGATAAAATAAATTTAATATATAATTATTGAACATTTTTTGTGTTAGAAAGTCCTTACCATTCTTTGTGACTGTCATTGAACTAGACGATATATTCAATATACGGCAAGCATCTAACTCGATTGCATTGCCGGTTGAACTCTTTATCTGCGCATGGATCAGCAAACTTTTCATTGCTGCAACAAATTGCCTCGCAGTGGGATTGTTATTCCAACCTGACCTACTTCTAATGGCACAAAAGAAAAGTTCAAGGTGGTCTTGACTCATTTTGTACGACAAAGTATATTTCAGATCCTGCTTCTGAATACAGATATCTTGAAACATAATTTTTAGGATTTCGAGCCCTACCATAATACCTTGGAAGCCAGTTCTAATTGTTTGTTTGTCGCTGTCTTTCTTCGAAATTATTTAGCCGTAATGCAGCTTTTGAACCCTTTTCAAAGGGGTTTCTAGAGTTTAACAAATCAAAAGCAAGGTCGATCTTTCTTATAAACTCTACAGTTGCTTCACTACCGCGAAATTCTGGTAGTTTCAATTTGTTTGCGCAAAATTCAATTGCGTCCGCGACGCTCGCGCTAAGGGTTTAAGCAGCGAGCTTGACCTTGTTTTTTCTCCATTCATGATGTACTTTGGTCAACTTATTTCCCAGCTTCAAGTCTTCCTTTTCTTGTAAGCTGTACAACTGTTCTATATATTTCCAGTTTATCTCACCTTTTATCGAAACCATAGTTTTGTTGCCGAAATGATTTCTTATTAATTTAATACAATGGCAAGCATCGATCATTGTATACATTTTCTTATCTGGACTTGTAGGGGTGATGAAATATGGTTTTGGATCTGGGAATTCTATTTTACTGCCCAGAATTTGTAGCATTTTTTTGTTGTAACTTGGCGCATCGCAAGGCACGCTACTTCCACCTCAGTGTCCTGAAGACGGGTTACTGCATCTAGTACGAGGCTAGCTCTTTCATTCGCATCTAAGCTATGAATGAGAAAATATGCAATTGGTAGTTTCCAACTACTGTTCATAGAAACTACCATAAATACATAGGCTTCCGTGGCTTCATCTTCATTGTGTGTTGAAAAATTGAAGCCTAAATCAATAAAACCTCTAGTTTGGTTGCCGAAAATTTAAATTTTTTTCATTATGCTCATTTCATCCACTACTAGTGTGCAAACCCCTTTTTTTTCTTGGCTTTTCATTACAGCCACTTTTGCTTTTAAAGTATTAAAAGCTTCATTTAAAAAACCTGGCTCACAATCCACGCTCGAATACCATCTCTTCACCGTGGATGGATGGGGCAGAGCCTTTTCGAAAACCTCTCTTATATAATTATAAGCCTTCGGAGAATAGAAGAGGATTGTGGCAGCAAATTGTCTTAAATCTTCGCAATAGGTACATGCATCTCCAGTTAACCTTTGCAGAAGTGCCTTTGGAATTTTCATTTCGGCATCTTCTAAACACTTTGCCACCCTTTCATTAATTATGCCCTTTTTAGTTAGCTCGGCAATAATACCTTCTTTTGACCTGAGCAGTTTTTGTGAACGGCATAATTTCTTTTTGAGGTTTTGATTTTTAAGGCTAAGCAATGACCGTTTCCTTTTTGGATTAGGGACATTTTCACTAATCTCACGGTGTTCTGATTCTTCCTGTTTTTGAAAGATGTTGGAAAATATTAATTTAAATTAAAAATATGTGTGTGGATATTAGGTTTGGGGTTCACCATTAAGAGGTTTTGATTTGAAAATTTTTGTTATGAAACTTTTAAGATGTCTTTAAAGTAACTTCCGGCAGAAAAGATTTTGCAGTCGATACTTATTTCTAATTAAGAAAATTTAAATGTTTATGTAAAAAAATATTTATTATAGTATTTTTTGAATACACAGAAAATTTATATTGCATTACTATTAAACTATTCTATTTAAAACTTTATTTTCATTTATTTTTTACTATATAAAGATAAAGATTATTATTTTAAAAAATTCTTTATTTTATCATTACAAAGATATAAAACTACGAATTATATTAAATATAATCTATCTAATCTATGGAGTAGGACAATTAAAGAGGCCCCTTCCACTTATTCGAAAATTAGAATTAATGAAAATATGTTTAACGTCTTGAGGTGGGATTTTCATTTATTATAATAATAAATATCGCTTAAGAATAACTTAAAAACTTGATAAGCTAATTATTTTATCTTAATATTTATGCGTAATAATACTGTTTTTCTTCCGTTCGAGAAATTATAAACAAATAAAAATTTATATATTTATAAATAATTAACTTACATTAAAGAAATCTACAGACATCAGTATTGCATTATTATTAGGTTTGGAGACGGGTCCTGAACTCTGTTTTCCTAATATCCTGGTCATCAAAATGAAGACTGCAAATCCTTGAGAATGTGGTCACTTCGCCTTCATTAATTTGCAGAGCATTACACCAGCATTCCAGTAGCCTCCTCTTCATGGGAAATCTATTATAATAAATAGTATAATATAATAAATTATAATATTATATCGAACTAAATAAAAATATAAACAAATAGGTTAAATTGTCTTATTATTTACCTGAAAAAGTGAACGGGTATGTCTCCACTTCCCCAAACAATTGGACAATTGGATGCCATGCAGTAAACGTACATGGTTATTAGTAATTTTTAGCAAGATATAGTTTTAAATATATAATTATAATGATAAATTTTTAATTTTTTCAAAAATCAACTTGGCTTTGATTTAAAATAGCTCTCACATGGATAAAGTTATTCGCTCTTTAATGCGACAGAATATAATACAATAATAGGACTAAGTATTATCAGTTAATTTTTAACAAATAGTGTAAAAAATAATTTATCCAATTTGTGCCAAGTTGATTTTTGATCTAAAGAAAATATTAAATTTATCGGCTTTAAGTTGATGGAAAAAAAATGATTCAGTCAGTGTCGTAAAAATTCCAATATAAATAAATAATGCACTATGCACTTAATTATATTTTAATAAGCACTTTAAATCCACTGAAATATCTTAAAAATCGCACAATTGAAAATCGCTTCTAAAATCTGCTGTCGACAATTTTATTGCTCAACCACAAATTAATCGCCAATTACTGATAACTTTCATCTTTTGGCGCGAGAATGAAAAACAGCTTACCCATAAAAGAAAAGCTTTTAACGCAAACTAGGATATAAGAAAATTAGTACATTAACCGACCTTTTAAATTAAAAATATATTTTATTATTATTTTTTCGTTACAAATCATGATAATTCATAACATTATTATTAGGTATATTTTTCTTTGTAATTGTCGCTGCAATTTGTATACAATTCTTAAATTTCTGCCAACAACAAAAGCTCTTTATTGAAAAAAAAAGGCGTGTAAAGTTAACCCATAGTAATAAAAAATTTTCTCAATTTATAAAAATTTTTTTTACAAAAGCAATAAATCATCTAATAATTCATTTAATGTAATTCTTTAATTAGGGAGATATATAGTGGAGAAATGAAAGTTTGAGCATTTTTATAAGTATTTTATTGAATTTCAATCTATATACATACATGTTCAATAATAATTAAATAGTCTACAAAAATATCTTAAGAAATATGAATTCAAAAATTCACGTCGAGTTCAGCTTTCGCTGAGTTGCGGAATGAGCCTATGTCTGCAATGCGAAGAAAATAGACAGACATATACTCAAAAAAGCTACTTATATCTGAACTCTTCTTGGGTGGGAACTTTCAAAACGGTGCACCATTTGAGATAGCAGATCGAGTAGTCCATTTCTATATGTCAGTGGAAATTCCTTACTTTATGTAAGACAGTCAGGTTTCCGGGAGTCACATAGTACCACTACGGCACTCCTTGATGTTACTGAGTCTGTTCGTTGTAATATTGATGAAAAAAAGGTTTCAACGTTGCTGTTGCTGGATTTTAGTAAGGCATTTGACAGTATTGACTATTCCATCCTGTGTCTAAAGCTCAAAAGAATCTTTGCCTTCTCGTCTTCTGCTTGTAATATGATCTTCTCCTATCTGACTGACAGATCACATACCATGCGTGGTCAGTCTCCGAAAGATGCTCAGTTAGCTGCGGAATCCCTCAGGGGTCTGTGCTCGGACCGCTACTCTTCAGCCTTTATATATATATATATATATCTGCCTGGTAGTATTAGTACCGGTGTGGTCCATATGTACGCAGACGACGTTCAGATCTTGTACTCGTCACGTTTAGAATAATAAATAATACTGTCTCGCTGATTAACCAGGACTTCGCTGCCTTATCTGGCTGGGCTGCCTTGAACAAGCTAATGCTAAATCCTGATAAGTCCCAGGCATTAGAAATCTACAGGACCCCGGTAAAACACCTCATGAGTAGCATTATCCTTGATAACAGAGTCATTCCCTACGTCAGTGCGGCAATGAATCTTGGAGTGGTGATAAACGAAACGCTAAACTGGAGTGACCATTTCTCCCTCTTAAGACAGCGAGTATTCTTAGCCATGCGGAAGCTATACTCTGTTAAAAATTTTCTCCCGTTTTCACTGCGGATCACTCTTATCAGGACTCTTATTCTTCCTCTTTTTATGTATGGCTGTGAAATTTTTGCTGGGTGCGCAGGAGGAGAGATGGACTGTGTTAGGGTTTGTTTTAATACTTCTATTAGGTTTATATATAACCTGAAAGCTCGGGATCATGTCTCTCCTTATGTTCGCCGTTTTCTGGGTTGTTCGCTGGGGGTCTTCTTTAAATAAAGGGTTCTACTAGCTGCGTTCTTTTGTGGTCGCTATCCGGAGCAGAACAAGCGTACCACAAAATAACGCTCTAGAGAACAAAATTTTTATTTTAAATGTTAGTAGGCCTGCAGCTCCGAACTGTCAAGAATCTGAACTGTCAAGAATGACAAAAAGGAAAATTCCTTAAAACGAGTGCAAAGATCTCGATTTTCTGCTGGAGTGATAATTGCATAAAAAAGTGATATATTTGTAGGTTTTAACTACTAAAAGAAACACTTATTTGTTTAGCACCAATATATTTATTGCACAGCGAGCTTAACATTCGAACTTTACTCCACTAGACGCTTGCGTAGAATGACGATGATGAAATCGAGGATGATGCAATTGCGCGAGAGAGTGGCGTCGTATCTTGTTCTTATTCTATTTGATATGGCGTCGCTCGATGCTGTGATATGGAGAGGGCTAAGCTTATATGAATCGCCACAGTACTCCCCCCCCAGTGACCTTCAAGGGTCACGTTATAAATCAAGACGATCCGGGAAGCGAACGGTGCGGCCGGATTTTGTTCTTGTCGGAAAATTGGTTGGGGCAGGCAACTCCTGTTCGGACGGTCCAGAAACCTCAGGAAGCGACGAATCTTTTGTCACTGATGGCACAGGCGATGAGTCATCATCAGGCAACAGGTATGCTGGCTTCAGGCGATCAATAGCCACAACTGTGTCGCGACCACGAACACGGACGACGAAATGTTTGTCCGATCTCTTCATTACCTGAAATGGACCTTCGTAAGGCTGTTGTAGAGCTGGTCTAACAGCATCCCTTCTGATGAAAACGCTGGGAGAAGTAGCAAGATCTCGGTGAACGAACGTGGGCTTAGAACCATGTCGTGTAGCGGGCTTCGGACGAAGAGAGCTGAAATGCATTCTGAGTTTACTCACAAACTCACCTGTGGCAGCCTGTGAAGAAGATGACGCCAGGAATTCTCCAGGTAGTCGAATAGTCTCGCCAAACACAAGTTCTGCTGCTGTAGCGCCAACGTCTGGCTTGAAAGCAGCGCGCATACCCATCATTACAACTGGCAGGGCATCGGTCCAATCAGCAGACTCGTAACACTCGATAGCTGCTTTAAGTTGACGATGTAGACGTTCGACCATGCCGTTAGCCTGAGGATGGTACGCCGTTGTGCGAAGATGAGTAATTCCGAAGAATCGCGCCAGTGATTGGAATAGGTCAGAAGTAAATTGTCTTCCCTGATCCGAGGTGATTCGGAGTGGAACACCAAATCGCGATACCCATCCGATGAATAGCTCTCGGGCTACCGTTCCAGCCTCCATGTCAGTAAGTGGAAATGCCTCTGGCCATCTGGTGAAGCGGTCTACCACAGTGAGACAGTACCTGAAGCCTCTGGAAACAGGAAGCGGGCCGATCAGGTCGATATGAATATGCTCAAATCTAGATGAAGGCATATCGAAACTGCCGAGTGGTGACTTCGTGTGACGACCGACCTTTGATCGCTGGCACGAGATGCAAGCCTTAGCCCATGCGATGCAATCATTTTGCATTGATGGCCAGAAAAATCTCTCTGAGACGAGTCTTGCCGAAGCTTTAGGTCCGGGATGGCTAAGACCGTGAAGAGTATTGAAAACTCGTTGACGAAGTTGATGTGGGACGAACGGACGGGCTACGTGAGTGGAAGTACTACAGAAGATGATTTTGTCCTCGAATGGCATTTCAGACAACTCCTTGTCGGACTCGGATTCTAGAATATGACGAAGCTCTGGGTCCTGCGCCTGAGAAGCCTCAAGCTCGTCGGCGGTCACAGGAACAGCAGCCTCCACGGCCTCCACTCTGGACAGCATATCCGCAACGATGTTGTCCGCTCCAGGGACATGACGAATGTCGGTTCTAAATTGTGCAATGAAATCCAGACAATTAAATTGTCGTGGCGAGCACTTCTCGGGTTTTTGCTTGAAGGCGAAAATCATGGGCTTGTGGTCAGTAACTATGACAAACTGACGACCTTCAATCATAAAACGAAAATGCCTGATGGCGGAATAGACGGCTAAAAGCTCGCGGTCGTAGGTGCTGTACTTTCGTTGTGCTTCGCTGAAATCTTTTGAAAAGAAGGCGAGTGTTTGCCAGCCTCTTTTTGTCTGCTGCTGGAGGACTGCGCCCATCGCGGAATCGGACGCGTCCGTGAAGAGTCCCCAGGGCAGCGACGGATCCGGGTGTGAAAGAAGCGCTGCCTCTGCTAGGGCCGCTTTACAAGAGTCGAAAGTTGTGATGAGCGTCTGAGTCCATTCGATTGGTTGCTTTTCGCTGCACCTAGGTCCCCGCAGACACTCGTTGAGTGGGGCCAGGAGTTTTGAAGTTACAGGAATGAATCGCCTGTAAAAATTCAGCGAACCGAGGAATCTTCTGAGTTGCTTAATTGTTGTGGGTCGAGGGTAGTCCGCAATTGCCTTAATGCGGGATGCAGGTGGGCGAATACCTTCTGCAGAGATGGTGAAGCCTAGGAAGTCTATTTCAGACACACCGAAGACACACTTTCACATGTTGATAACAACCCCATAATGCGTTAAGCGCTGAAACAGGGCATGAAGGTGATCGAAATGCTCCTGCTCAGTTGCAGATGAAACCAATATGTCGTCAAGATATGGAAAACAAAAGTCAAGACCAGTAGTAACTTCATCGATAAAGCGTTGAAACGTCTGCGCAGCATTACGAAGGCCAAACGTCATGAATGGGAATTCAAATAACCCGAAAGGCGTGACAAGTGCAGTTTTTTGAATATCCTCGGGAGCGACGGGTATTTGATTAAAAGCTCGTACTAGATCGACCTTTGAAAATATTTGCTTTCCTATAAGGTTGGCAGTGCAGTCTTGGATGTTGCGCGGCGGATAGTTATCCGGAACAGTTCTGTCGTTCAGAGGCCTATAATCACCGCATGGTCGCCATCCACCGTCCTTTTTAGGAACCAAATGTAATGGTGCAGACCAGGGGCTCTTCGAACGCCGCCCAATTCCCATTTTGAGCATAGCGTCGAACTCTCGTTGAGCGAGCCTGAGTTTATCCGGGGCCAATCTCCTTGCCTTGCAGCTGATAGGAGGGCCAGGTGTGGTGGCGATTCGATGAACAGTCGAGTGTTTGATTTCCTTAAACGAACCATCGGGTCTCGTGAGGTCCGGGAATTGTTTGATTAGCGAAGCGAATTTGGAGTCGTGGTCTGTAATTGATCTCACGTGCAAGGACGACACATTTGAAGCAGAGTTGCAGAACATGGACATGTCTGTTAATTTATCGATGAGCTTGTGCTGACGCAAATCAACGAGCAGATCAAAATTTTTAAGAAAGTCAGCACCAATAATAGGGTTGCTAACGTCAGCGACCACAAACCTCCAAAGAAAATCACGACGAAGTCCCAAATTTAAGGATAGATGAACAAATCAAAAAGTGGATATGGGTGAATTGTTTGCAGCAAACAGAGTGTATTCTGATTTGTCTGACCAATGGTAGAGAAATCGACGAGGGTAAACGCTAATGTCCGATCCAGTATCGACAAGAAACTGGACTTTCGATATTTTGTCCGTAATAAAAAGGCGGCTACAGCTAGCCGGATCACGCGCCGCACTCAGTGATCCAGCGGGGCGTTTTTTTAAAAATTGCAGGGTTTTCTGCAGGTACGGGCCGGCGAACCAAATTTCCGGTGATACCAGCAGAGCGAATCGTGTTCGGTGGACTCTTCCAGCTCGGGCGAACGAAATTGCGATCGCTGACGCGACCTCGAAGTAGGTCGCCTTTGACCATTAAAGCGGGTGTTTTTATATGTACGGGCTCTTGAAAGAATGGCCGCCACTTGTTGGGCAACCTCGTTAATTGAAGAGGTGGGGGGTGGACCGGCGGTCGTCGCAGGTACCGTTGCCGCAGATAACTTGGCCACCTGGTGTCGCGGCACCAAGTCGAACACCGTATCGGCCAATGATCCCAATTCCTCGAGGCATTCGTCCTTTTTACGGGTTGCCAGGACCGTTTGCAGAGGTTCTGGGAGCCGACTGACCCAGAGAGCTCTAATGAACGTGTCGGAAACTTCTCCACGCGACAGACGTTGTAATTCGCGAAGCAACTGCGACGGCCTTCTGTCACCAAGCTGCTCCCTTTCGAGCATCTGTTTGATGTCGTGATTCTGCGTTGGCGCCAAGCGACTGATCAGGCGCTCCCGTATCAATGTGTACGGCTTATCGTCAGGCTTAAATGATCTAGTAACAATATCTCTTACCTCTCTCATCTGTCCTACCTCAAGGTTGGCCAAAACCGTTCGTGGGGCTCCTCGGTGGAGCTGCTCGTCGAAGGAACCGCGAATGTTCGTGGGGCTCCTCGTTGGAGCTGTTCGTCGGGGTCACCAATGTAGGTTTTAACTACTAAAAGAAACACTTATTTGTTTAGCACCAATTCAATAAGTATTCGCGGCCGCGATCGGACGTGTTTTTACGAAGCTCGCGTAAAGCCCAAATTGTGTTGTAAGCAATAAATGGAATTGCAATAAATGTGCAGAGGGTGCAAAGTGCAACATAAGTAGTGTATAAGTGCATAAACTCGACTTGATGTTTAAAGTTGATGGTGTTTAGTGAATAGCACTAAATATCGTCATGGGGCTGGGAAGAACACCTCCCAAGCCAGCTGAGCGTGAAATGTACCGGGTGGGCTCTGATCATGAGCAGTTAACAACTACCCAATTTTCCTCTCCGAACCATCAACTTCCAACGGAAAATCTGAATGACCCCGGTGCCTTACACTTAAGAAGTGCAACATCAGCGCAAAGCCTCCACGACTCCGCCGCAAATACAGCTGGAATAGAGTCAGAACAAAGTAGCGTAGCTAGCGATTCTGAACTTGCAAAGTTTAACTCAGCAAAACCTGGCTCAGACATGACCCATAATTATATTCAAACAGGTATTGATAGATATGTGTCAGTGACCAAACGTAATAGGAGCCCAAAATCGGCTAACATACAAAGTGCAACCAAAAAATTAAACTCAGCTACAGAGGTTCCCCTAAACCAGAACAAATTCCATCTACTGTCTACAGATAATGATGACAACGCGCAGCCTACTACGAGCAAGCAATCAAATACTGTCGTGACTGCTAACGGGCAACCACCAAAGCCCAGTTCAAAGCCTCCTCCTGTGTATCTCCGTGAAAGTAATAGCATAGCGCTGATCAACCAGCTATCTAAAGAAATTGGTAGAAGCAACTACTACGTCACTAATGTTCGCATGGGGTCTATCAAGGAAACTAAAATACAAACCTGTGATGAATCAAATTATCGCAAACTAATTAACTTCTTGGAGTCGCTCAACAAAAATTTCTACACTTATCAGCTGAAATCTAGCAAAGGGCTTACAGTTGTCTTGAAAGGCATTGAAAAGAATTTTCCTGTGGAAGATATAAAATACGCTTTACTCCTCGAGGGTTTTGTAGCTAAAAACGTCTTTAACATTATAAACCGCTTTAAAGAAGCCCAACCATTATATAGAGTGGAATTAGAACCAGATGCCAGAAAATTAAAAAAGAACGAAGTGCATCCGATTTATAATCTCAAATATCTACTCAACCACAGAATCTTTGTTGAAGAGCCCAGAAAGCGATCTGGTCCACCACAATGTCTAAACTGCCAGGAGTTTGGACATACAAAAACTTACTGCAGGTTGCCATCGGTCTGCGTTATATGTGGAGATCTGCACAAAACCACTGTAACTGTGGAGGTCCTCACACTGCAAATTATCGGGGGTGCCCTGTCTATGAAATGCAACAAAAGAAAAAAGAGATGCAGCCAGAGGTCACTGCCCAAAAAAATATTTCCGCAGCAACTATCGACCCAAGCAATCCATCCAAAACCTCATACGCAAACATATTAAAGGGCAGTGGGAATGCTCGAACAACTGAAGTACCTTCAGGTCATGCAGACCAAAACCTACAATCACTCATTCAAAACATGAACCAATTTATGACTACTATGCAAAACATGATGCAAGAACTAATCAAGAACCAAAATATGCTACTCCAACTGATTCTCTCGAAACAATGAACACTCTGAGACTATGTCACTGGAATGCAAACGGCCTTAGCCAACATAAACTTGAACTAATGTATTTCCTGGAGAAAAATGAAATAGACGTTATGCTAATCTCCGAGACTCACCTCACCCAAGCAAATAACTTCAATATGAAGGGCTACAGATTCTATGATACTAAACACCCTGACGGTAAAGCTTGTGGCGGCACTGGTATCCTGATAAAGGAAAGAATAAAACATCAGGCTTATAATGAATACCGCGAGAAGCACCTACAATCCACATCAATCTGCATCGAAGAATTAGGAGGAAAACTAGTAGTAAGCGCTGTTTATTGTCCCCCGCGGTTCACAATCTCAGAAAAGGAATTTGCTGACTTTTTTGCAACACTTGGCACAAAATTCATTGCTGCAGGTGACTACAATGCGAAACATACCCACTGGGGCTCGAGGCTGATTACACCTAAGGGCAGAAGCCTTCTGTCGGCTATTCTAAAAGCAAACCTCGATATCATATCCATCGGCCAACCAACATACTGGCCCACAGACAGCCGCAAAATACCCGACCTAATCGATTTTGGGGTCTCCAAAAACCTTAAACGTCACCACTTGAAGGCCGAAACATCTTTGGAACTGTCATCAGACCATTCTCCCAGCATAATCACATTAGATCTAAATCTAAAGCATGATGCAATGTCTCCCAGTTGGTCCAATAAAAACATAAATTGGCTTACTTACCGAAAATATATCAGTGCTCACATTAAACCTAAAGTCCATCTAAGAACCAAGCATGAGGTCGAGGCAGCGGTGCACAGCCTTACCCAACTTCTAACTGAAGCAGCCAAGATCTCTACTTCTATCCGCAGAAGTAAAAAAAGACCGAAAAGAGTTTTCTCAGCTGAGATCGACGATCTCATAAAGGAAAAAAGACAAATAAGGAGAGAATGGCAAAAATCCAGATCACCACGGTTAAAAAGCCAGCTAGCAGCCTGTACTAGGAAACTCCACAAAACGCTAGAGGAAAGCAGATACATGGGAATCCAGAACTACCTTAGTAATCTTACTCCTACAGACGCTACAGACTATTCGCTTTGGAAAGCAGTTAGAAAACTAAAGCACCCCATAACAATGGAACCGCCTATCCGACAAGGCAATGGAGAATGGGCACGAAGTGACTCGGAAAAAGCTACAGTCTTTGCTGAACATTTAATCAAAGTTTTCACGCCAAACGCACCAATGGGATATACTAGACTTCCTCTCCTCAATACTGCATCAAGAGAAATATCGCTACGTTTAAGTCTCAAAACAATATATAAACTCATTAAAGATCTCAACCCCAAAAAAGCCCCAGGTCACGACAAAATCACTGGAAAAATGATAAAAGAATTGCCACATATAGCCGTAAAGTACTTGAAGAATCTATTCGAGGGGATACTTCGTACGGGATACTTTCCTGATGAGTGGAAGCTATCTGAAATCATTATGATACCTAAACCGGGCAAGGATATTACTCTTGCATCTTCTTATCGGCCAATCAGTCTGCTCTCAATCTTCTCTAAACTCTTCGAAAAGTTGCTACTTAAAAAGTTGCAACCAGTGCTCATAGAGAACCAGATTATTCCCATGCACCAATTTGGCTTTAGAGAAAAACATAGCACGATAGAGCAAGTGCATAGAATTGTCGCCTGTGTAAGAAAAACCTTTGAAGAAAAAAAATATTGTTCTGGGGTATTTCTCGACGTGGCCCAAGCGTTCGATAAAGTCTGGCATGAGCGTCTGCTTCACAAGATCAAAGCTCTGTTGCCTCTTAACACAAATAAACTCTTCCAAAGCTATTTATTAAACAGGAAATTTGTTGTGCGACATAAAAGTTCCACCTCTCAGCCTCATGGGATACTTGCAGGAGTGCCCCAGGGAAGTGTCCTTGGCCCGTTTCTATACCTTCTCTACACGTCCGATCTTCCAACAAATGACAGCCTTCTCATTTCTACCTTCGCTGATGATACCGCCATCTTAAGTGTTCACACGGACCCAGGGATCGCCTCAAAAAATCTTGACCAACACCTACAAAAAATTCAAGAATGGTTGTCTACGTGGAGAATTAAAGTAAACGGATCGAAAAGCACCCATGTGACATTTACGCTCAGAAGAGAAACATGCCCACCAATAAAGCTGTTCGAAGAACATATTCCGCAGGAAAATGGAGTTAAGTATCTAGGCTTACACCTTGATAGAAGGCTGACTTGGAACAAACATATTGAAACAAAGAAAAACCAATGTAACTTAAAAACAAAAAAACTATTGTGGCTAATAGGTAAACACTCTAAAATGAAATTGGAATACAAAGTGTTAATATTCCACACTCTCATCAAACCAATATGGGAATATGGTATACAACTATGGGGATCAGCTTCAGCATCAAACGTAGCAAAGCTACAGCGAGTACAATCAAAGATACTGAGAACAATTACTGGAGCACCATGGTATATAAAGAACAAACACATACACAAGGACTTGGGAATTTTAACGGTACAGGAGGAAATAACTAAACACGCAAACTCGTATTCAACAAAATTGAGGAACCATCCAAACAGACTAGCTAAAAATCTTCTGAAACGCCAATATGTCAGACGTCTCAGTCGAAAAGATTTTGCAGACCTTTCTCTTATTTAAATCACTACGTACTTTTACTACATATATCTATATAAAAATATGATGAATTAATAAAAGTTCCTTTACCTAAGCTAAGGAACTACTTCTAGTTATGTAGGTTGTAAGATTTGAACACTTATTGTCAGTTTCTAAATTGTTTAGAAAGATTCAATAAATAAGAATAACATGACAAAAAAAAAAAAAAAAAAACCAATATATTTATTGCACAGCGAGCTTAACATTCGAACTTTACTCCACTAGACGCTTGCGTAGAATGACGATGATGAAATCGAGGATGATGCGATTGCGCGAGAGAGTGGCGTCGTATCTTGTTCTAATTCTATTTGATATGGCGTCGCTCGATGCTGTCATATGGAGAGGGCTACGCTTATATGAATCGCCACATATTTATCTGCTTGACGGGACCGTTTCGCGCAAATTTCCATTTTATTTTGTTTTGCCGGACCCGAAAGAAAAAGTAAATCGAGCTATTTCCCTATTGTAGAGAAAAACATTTAGGGAAGGAAAATGGTCGACTAGTGCTCTGGTAAAACTGCTGCGAAAGTTGGTTTATCGTGACTCCTGCGGTGCTTAGAGAAATTTAGGAAAAAATCGCCCTACTGTGTGTTCCGCTCCGCTTGGTGGTCCTCCGATGGCCTAACAAATTTGACATGAATCAATCATCAAAAATGGGTAAAACAAAGTAAGAACTCCTTGATATTTAATATAATTCCAAGGTAATAATTTATTAATTCGTAGCAATAACAGTACACGACAAGAGAAGAGAAGAAAGTGGACCTACGTTGAAACGAAGTCGTTGCTTCATTGTTATATGCAGAGAAAAGATGAATTTCAAAATTTCCGACAAAAACGTGTCGCCTATCAAAATATCGTGGAAGATCTCATTTCAGAGAATGTTTTGGTAAAGAGGATATTTTCATGGTAACGGATATATATTAACAAATGCATTATTCTTTAGGAATCCCCTGTCACTCCAGAATTACTAGAAAATAAAATCAAATCCCTGGCATACAAAATACAAGGGCATACAAATCTGCGGTGGACAATAAAAACAAAACTGGTACTTCTCCGTGCCTTGCTCAATTCCAAAATGAAATGGACGAAATTTTTGGGAATGGAGTGTGTGCGCCAACTAATGTTGGTCATGTTGTTCACGCAGGCACTAATTTTGTTGCCGGTAGTGTCGAAGATGGTAATTCCTCAATACAGACTTCCACTTCAAGTTCTTTATCTCCAATACAAACTTCCACTTTAGTTTCTTCGTCCCCAATACAAACTTCCACTTTAGATCCTTCATCCCTCACACAAACTTCCACCTCTAGTTCTTCTAGCTCCCCGGCAGAAATCTTAAATCGAGAAAGGCGACGAAAAAGGAAGAGCCTATCTGTGGATAGTAATTATTTATTTTTTAGCGGTCCCCCAACGCGACGACGCGACGCTTGGATCAATATATTAATAAGTATACTTATATTAAAGTTAAAGGGCCAACCAACACATTAATAGGTTCTTTTAATGAAGTTAAAAGGCCGAGAGAAAAATTTTATTTTTTAGAGGTTTTTTTTTGTGTCGGAGGTTACTTAAAATTTTTAATTTTATTTTTATTTCATTCTTTTTAAATTACTCGCGGACCCTAATTCCGATAGTCCAATAATTTTAAATAAAGTTATAAACTATAAAAAAAATATAATATATATATTTTTGTGAGCTTCGTTAGGTCCTAGGTACCAGTCATCACTCCACTTTCCTCATCAATCTAGCTAGGGCATTCATCAGACAAAAAAATAATTTTCAAGTTTTTAGTTTTAATTTCGTTAGTTAAAATTCCTCATTCCCTTTCAATATAGTGTACATTATTCTACTAGTTAAGCCCTTTCATTGGATACCCATATTTAGGGAGTTGTGAAAAAAAAAAATTATTCGCCATTTTGTGGTGGCGGCCATCTTGAATTTGAAATTTGTCATAGTGTATTGTTTAAACCACGGGGGAAATTTCACTTAAAAAAGGGATCAAAAGGGTTTGGGGGATCACCAAAACACTACTCGGAATTTTACGCGTTTTTTTATTATGATTTTGATTCCAACTTGATCTAATAAATGGGAATTCTGATTTGCCAGGGTCGCCGTCTCGTCTCTAGCTCGTCCTTCTGCTGGCTGCTCTCTAGCCCAAAAAAAATGCTGCCCGGTCCATCCAGCCTCCGACGAGATCGTTATGCCTTGAGTTGCTCTCGCTGTTATCACTGCTGATAATAGTGGAGATGTTGGTTTCAAGAGCTGGCGATAACAGACATTCTCTCCGTGTAGGTCAGTGCCGCTGATTTCTGTATGATGAGGTTCGATCGCAAGTTCGATCCCACCTGAATACTTTTGCTCGAACATACTGGGGCGCCTTGAAATCGCTGATTTCAACATGCGAAACCGGTTCGTTGCTCTTGCAGCGAGGGATATTGATACCCTCCTGAAGCCAAAGTATCCAACTAAGGGTAGGGTCTACAACGGACGAGCTCACCAAGTTGCAGCCTCCAAAATAATATAATCTCCTAGGAGCGGGTTAAAAGCTTTGATGGACAGCATCGGTGTAGCTTGGTTTTTGTTGGCGTAGTGACTGTGTTTTGGGGGAGGGGATGCTAACAAGGAGAAAGAAAATTAGGAAATGCAGGTATGGGAAATGTTAGCACAAATGGTAAAGTATTCGTATGTAAATGCCTTCTGAAATTCACATTTGTTGTGGGAAACAGGATTTTCAGTAAAAACAACACGAGAGTTCTAAATTAAGAGATTTATTTCAGCTGATGTCTACAGCGCGGTCGTGTATAAATAACTAACTGAAACTACTACTTCATAGAGTACCAACATAAGAAAGTAAAAAACAAACCAATACAAAAGTGACATCTATCTGAACAGTTTAAACTTCAACACTTCCCCGTAAACTGATCTGAGACAAAAATTATGAAGTTTTGAAAATTTTGCCACTAAAAGAAAACAAACATTTAATTGTTTTGCAACAATAAAAGAAGAGCAAATTGACTCTAATCTAATAATTCAAAAGAAAAATGATCAAGTTGTGAGTCCAATTTTGGAGCACATGAATTTGAACTTGTTGGAATTCAAAGGTTTTGTGAACATGTCTCCCAGTTGATTCTCCGAAGCCACGAATTCCACGTCGATATCACCACTCTGATAAAGTTCTCGCACAAAGTAGTATCGCACTGCAATGTGTTTGGACCTTTTGTGGAACTCCGGATTCTTCACTAACTTGATTGCACTGGAGTTGTCGACGAATAAAATTGGTGTCTCTCCAGAGGTGCCAATTTCCGACAGCATTCGGTTGAGCCACACCAGTTCCTTTGCACCTTCGCTCGCAGCAACGAATTCCGCCTCGGTTGTTGATAAAGCGACTGATTTCTGCAATTGTGAGGTCCACGAAACTGCTGTGCCGTTGATCAAGGACACGAAACCGTTGGTTGATCGTCGAGTCTTGACGTCTCCCGCAAAGTCCGCATCAGAATAAGCACACAGCCCATCAGCAGTTGAAGTGTAGAGCAAACCCAACGCCGAAGTACCACGGAGGTATCTGAAGATGCGTTTAACGCAGATCCAGTCGAATCTTGTGGGGTTCGCCATTGCTCGTGCCACCTTCGAAACAGCAAAAGCTATATCCGGGCGTGTAGCGCAGGCCAAATACAACAAAGAACCAACAGCAGAACAGTATGGGATGGACCCGTCGAGGGGCTCATCGTTTGAGTTGTCGGGTTTTTCGCCGTCCGCAGGCGTCTTCACGGATTTGCAGCTTGCCATTTCGAATCGTTGCAGAATTTTCTCAACGTAGATGCGCTGCGACAGGAAGAAACCAGACTCTCGTTGCTGGATCTGCATCCCCAAAAATGAGTCGAGAGATCCAATTGTGATTTTGAATTTCGAAGTCAGCAATTCCAGGAACGAGCTGACGACGGCTTGCGATGACCCAGCAATAAGACCGTCATCAACGTAAATTGCGACGAGTAATTTTTCTCCTTCTCTAATCCTAGTGTAGACGCACGGATCAGCTGTTGAACGTATGAAACCGTTCTTTTCCATGAACGAGTTGAGTTCGTTGTTCCAGCAACGAGGAGATTGCTTGAGGCCATATGCAGCTTTCTTCAGACGACAGACGAATCCAGATCCATCATCGAAGCCCTGTGGTTGTCTCATATAGATAACAGTGTCAATTTTTCCATATAAAAAGGCAGTACGAACATCGAATTGACCAAGCACAAGGCCTTCTTCAGCTGCAGTTGCTATGAAGGCTCGGATGGAGTCGTAACGGGCGACCGGGCTAAATGTTTCATCGTAATCGAGTCCAGGACGTTGAAACATTCCACGAACAACCAAACGGGCGCGGTAGCGATCAACCGAACCATCGGGCTTGTATTTGACTCGGAGAACCCAACGATTATCGATAGCGCGCTCACCCGGCGGCAACGGTACCAAGTCCCACGTTTCATTTTCTCGAAAAGCGTCCAGCTCGTCTCTCATCGCGCACAACCACTTGTCTGAGTCAGGACTCTTCATGGCATCGGCGAAATTAGTCGGCTCCAAATCTTCCTGGACAGCCTGTGTCAAACAAGCCAACGCGATATTTGCCTCTGAGCGACGAGTTTGATGTTCCACTTCGTAGTCATCATATCTCGGTGGCAAACGAATCGAACGTGCTGGCCGTAGCACTCGTCCCTGAACAATTTTTACTGGCACAGGTGGAGCAGCATTCTCAGAAGAGTCACATTCAACATCGTCACTTTCCTCAGGAAAATCGTCAACACTTTCATAGTCCGATTTAGCGCCCGCCCGGTCGTCGGTCTCAACTTCCCTTTTTCGGTCATCCTGGTCACAACAGCAAGCTCCAAATTCAAGATTGATTTTATTTTCTGTAGTACAAAGTTTTTCCGGACGAAAATCGACGTCTCGTGACCTCATTAGTCGATGTTTTGATGGTACCCACACTTTGTATCCATCCTTGTTGTTTACGTAACCAACGAAACGACCAAGAACTGCTTTGGCATCGAGTTTTGTTCGGAACTGTTTCGGCACATTCACATAACACTCCGTACCGAAGATTCTCAGGTGATCTAAGCTGTCAAAAACCCCGCCGGTCCACATCTCAAACGGTGTCTCGCCAGGAACACGCGATTTGCCGGTGCGGTTGATCACGTACACAGCGGTGTCACAGGCATGTGCCCAAAACGATGATGTCATACCGCTAACCGTCAGCATTGAGCGTGCCAGCTCGACGACGTGACGGTTTGACTGCTCCGCGACCCCGTTCTGCTGCTGTGTATACGGACACGACGGCCGAAACTCAATACCTCGCTCGCGCAACAACTTCATCACACCATCACACTCAAACTCAGTCCCACAGTCAGAACGAAAAGTTTTCACTTTGTGTCCAGCGGTATCACACTCTCTCAGAAATGAGTCCAAATGTTCAGCCACTTCCGATTTGCGCTTCATAAAAAATATGCGCACAAACTGAGAATAGTCATCTTTAAATACCACGTAGTAACGAAAATCGTTAATTGAATTAACAGACATTTGGCCGTTCACGTCAGCGTCAATCAGCTCACCAATCGTAGTTGGGCGATCAACACGCGTGCCATCCTTGAAGTACATCAGCTGATGTGGCGAGATTAGCTTTTGCGGTGGACACCTCAGGGATGCAAACGCTCATGTCCATGACGTACACAGATCTAATAAGTTGACCGGTCGCGACAAGTTCACCATCACACAAAACTTTCACTCCATCTGAATCGAATAAAATGTCATTTCCACGTTCAGCAGCTTGACGGATGGAGAAAAGTTGATGGCGTGCCTCGGGAACATACCAAACGTCACTCAGGGTTGCAGACGACAACCTGTCACCGATGCGAACCTCAACATCGACCCTGCCTGATCCATACGCCAGAATGAAACTTTTGCCGGCCGTTTGAACGCGCTGCGGAATCGGGAACTTCTCGAAAGTAGCAAAATGCTGCTTGTTTGCCGATATGTGGTGCGTTGTGCCGGAGTCCGAGATCCAGCTGTCAGCTAAAGCGACATCAGTGTTGACAGCCAATCCCGTAGCGAAAAACGAGCCTGTTTTGGAGTTTTGTTTGAGTTCCGCCTTGTCACCGTCTGTTTGCTTGTTTTGTTCTGCAGCCTCACGTTTCCGACACATACTGATGACATGACCAAATTTCTTGCAGTACAAACATGCGCGCTTCTCCCTCTTGCCTGTTGCAGATGAATTTTGAAAATGTTTGTTTTGTTTCTTTTGTGTGTATTGTTGAGATTTTGATTTAGCAAAGAAAGCACCTGACGAACGCGACGCGCCCTGTGACGAGACTAAATTTTCAATCGATCGAAGATTCTCTATAAGAAGTTTTGTCGTCTGCTCAATTTCAGGAACGCGATACCAAGTCGAACGGTAGTATTGGTATTCAGGACCGAGCGTTTTGAAAATTCTGTGGTGCAGCAAAGATACTGGGAGCGTTGCATGAGGATTGCCCTTTTGAAGTTCGGCGAGAATGTCATCGAACAAATTTGCCAATTGGGATGCGTGTTTGGTGATCGAAGTAGCGTCATCTTTCGTGATTTCGAAGAAACTGTCGAATAGCGTGTACAGGCGCTGCAAAGAGGATTGTTCGAACACTGATAAAAGTGTATCCCATATTTCTTTGGCGTCAGTCTTTTTCCGAACATAAATTGCAGCTTCTTCGTCGAGTGCCGTACCGAGAATACGAGCCGCGCGCCCGTTGTCTCGTTGCCATCGTCTGTACCCATCGGACGGTTCTGCGTTTGCTGCTGGTGCGGCAGGGCACAACCGTGTACCGTCAACGATTGTAAAAAGGCACTGTTCTTTCAAACAAAGTTCAATTTGCCACTTCCACGTTTCCCATTGAGCCTCATTCGCCAGCTTGCGAATGCTAGCCAGAACACGACAACTCTTATCCTGTTGCTCATTCGCCAGCTTGCGAATGCTAGCCAGAACACGACCATTCTCATCCTGTTGCTGTGCAGGTTCAGCCATCTTGTTTTTGGCTTGACAAAAGGTCTAGTCGAGAACACCGAATTGCACACAAAATTACCGAAAATCGCCACGAAATTTGACTTCAACGCGTAGCTGAGCCCATAACCTGTTGTGGGAAACAGGATTTTCAGTAAAAACAACACGAGAGTTCTAAATTAAGAGATTTATTTCAGCTGATGTCTACAGCGCGGTCGTGTATAAATAACTAACTGAAACTACTACTTCATAGAGTACCAACATAAGAAAGTAAAAAACAAACCAATACAAAAGTGACATCTATCTGAACAGTTTAAACTTCAACAAAATTTATAATCCGTTTTTTCTAAAAATTCAGTGCCTGATTTCCTTTCCTTTTTGTTTTTTTTGTTTGCTTTTTTGTTTGATTTATTGGTCTGAGTATTACTTTTCACTACGTGATTTATCTAAGGGGAGTACGCATAATTTGGTTATCGGTCTTTGGATTTCTGAATTATTGGTTCTATTTGTAACGACTCTAACAAGCGCGACTTTGCCGGCGTGAGTTTTTATTACGCGACCCAATTTCCATTTGAGAGGCGGCAACCGTTCATCCTTCAGTAGGACTAAATCACCGATCTTAATATTTTCTACCTTTTGACACCATTTGGGTCTTTGCTGGAGACGCGACAAATACTCTGAGCTCCATCGATGCCAAAATTGTTGTCTTATTTTTTGAAAATTTTGCCATCGATCCAAAGAATGTGTGTTCAACTCGGATAGATTTTTTTCTAAGGGTGTAAACATAGGGCCACCGATTAAAAAATGAGCGGGAGTTAAAACACCCAGATCATTGATGTCATCAGATAAGGGACACAAGGGTCGTGAATTTAAAATTCCTTCAATTTGAGTCGTGAGGGTTATGAGCTCTTCGTAAACAAAAGATGAATTCCCTGCGAGGCGTTTAAAATGATATTTAAACGACTTTACACCTGCCTCCCAAAGCCCCCCGAAATGAGGCGAAGACGGGGGAATGAAGCTCCACTCGATGCTTTCTAAATTAAGCATATCAGCTGCTTCTTTTTCAGCACTTCGTACAACTGATTGCAACTCCTTGTCTAGTTGCGCTTTAGCACCTATAAAATTCAGGCCATTATCGGAAAATATTTTTTTGCATAGTCCCCGGCGCGCTATGAATCTTCGCTGGGCGGCAAGGAAGAAGGCTGTTGTTAAGTCTTCCACCACCTCTAGCTCTAGATGCACCGCCTTTACACAGAGACACACAAATATGACTACATATCCGTTATAAAGACGAGGGCTCCGTGCCCGGCACATCTTAATATTAAGAAAACCGGTGTAGTCAATACCTACATATGTGAACGGTCGGCTCATCGTGACCCGTTCTACGGGTAAATTCGCCATCAGTTGAGACTGATTATGTTTTTTCCACCGAAAACAGATTATGCACTCATGAAAGATTCTTTTGACTACATTACGAGACCTCAGAATCCAGTACCTTTGGCGTAGAAACGTCTGCATCAGCTGTGGGCCGCCGTGGAGGGTGGCCTTATGAGCATGCTGGACTATTAGATTTGTTAAATGTCCGCCACTGGGTAAAAGTATGGGATGGCGCTCGTCGTAAGGGAGCGACGAATTTGCTAATCGTCCTCCGACCCGAAGGATACCTTCTGAATCCAGAAATGGATTCAACGAGCGAATCTTACTGCTCTTAGGAAGAGATTCATTTTTGGAAAGACATTCTAACCTAACTCTTCTCTAAAGTAAAGTTGTTGTGCAGTGTGACACCAAAATTTTCTACATTTTTCTATTTCTGAACTGGAGGGGTTAAGACCTTAGGGCACATCAGGACTTCGCCTGAATTTTTCTATGCCTCGTAAAACATAGCTTGTGACACGAAGCAACTTATTCAATTGAGAGAACCGACATAGGATTTCCAAAAAGTATGACTGAGCTGCGTAATGTATGAAACTTTGGACAGGCCTCTTTTCAAGGGTATCAGAGTCAGCTACGTTTTGTTTTAAATTTTGTTTCGGCCAATGTGACTCACTTTCCTTGAGCCATTGTGGGCCAGTCCACCATAAAGGATGATTTAGAAAATCTTCTTGTGCGATACCACGACTCCCTATATCAGCGGGATTTTGAGTAGAGGGAACGTGCCGCCATTTGGGGACACCTATGTTGTCTAAGATAGTGGTAATTCGATTACTGACAAATGTTTTGAACGTATTTGGGGGTTTCTTCAACCAACACAAGACAATGGTTTAGTCTGTCCAAGTATGCAACTGGGACTCTTCAAAAGGAATACATTCCTTTATTCCTTTAAGTAACTGCGATAATAATACTGCCCCACAAAGCTCTAGGCGAGGCAATGTTATGGGTTTCACTGGCGCAACTTTTGTTTTGCTCGCAAGCAAAAATACCGACGTATTCGTGGAAGTTTCCACCCGAAGATAAACCACGGCCGCATACGCACGCTCTGAAGCTTCGCAGAATCCGTGGACTTGGAAGGATGATGTAGAGTAATCCTATATCCATCGTGGAATAACTACCTGTTCAAACATGGGAATAAGTTCTATAAATCGGGTCCATTGAGCTATGCTTTCATCGGGTAAAACTTCGTCCCAAGAAAGACCGTATTGCCAAAGAGCTTGCATAAACATTTTTGCTCGAATAATTATGGGGGATAACCACCCTAGAGGATCATACAAGCTAGCAATATAGGACAAAACAGTTCTTTTAGTGAAAGGGGGTTCGGGTCTTTCCTTACGAATTTGAAAACTAAAATTGTTTGTGATCGGGTTCCACATAATTCCTAATGTCTTCACCGATCTTTCGACGCATAAGTCTTTTGCTTGAGAGTTTGGCGACCGATCCGACAGTTGGACGTTTTCTAATAACTGCAAACAATTTACAGACCACTTATGCAGGCGAAATTTTGCCAAGAGCGAGATTAATTCTTGTTGAAGACTTAAGGCCTCATCTAAATTGTCGGAGCCCGAATAGATGTCGTCAACATATTTTTCTGCTAAAAGGGCTTTCGCAGCCTTAGGGTAATTCTTTTCTTCTTCCCTCGCCAATTGATGCAACGTGCGGATTGCTAAAAAAGGGGCACTCGCCGTTCCGAAAGTTATCGTTCTGAGCCGTAAATCCTGCAGGGGAGCTTCTACTGAAGAACGCCAAATAATGCGTTGAAATTCAGCATCCTCATCTTCCACTAGTATCTGGCGATACATTTTTTCTATATCCGCGGAAAAGACGAAACGCTTCAAACGCCATTTTAACAATAGTTTTAATATATCCTGTTGAAGACGCGGCCCGACTAACAGTCGATCATTAAGGGAATAGCCATTTGCCGTTTTACACGACGCATCAAAAACGACCCGGCATTTCGTACTGACACTCTCCTCTTTAATTACGGCATGGTGCGGTAGATAGCAATAAGTTTCGGGCGATATCTCAGGACTTACCGGAAGAACCTTACATTGTTTTAAACTTCGTGCAAGTCTTGAGCGTATGTTCGGCACCGCAACAAGGACATTCACGAGAGGCAGTTGCATGAAATGCCTGCGTGAAATCTCTGCTTTCATCCGAATTATTTTTTCCTTCCAATTTAGAGGATGTGACACGCCTAGGGGTTTTATAGTCTGGAGTGGCCTCCAAGGCTCTTACTCTATTATCAACGAATTCAAGTAATTCGTCTAGCTCAGAGAATTCTGTTGAGGATCCGCGCGCTTGTTCCCACAATTTTCGTGATTCCGAAGGTAGGCGTTGAACTACATATTAAGGTTACTACAATTGGTCCCCATTCCTCAACTGATATTTTTAGGGACTTGAGAGAGGCTAAACATTCAGTATTATGATCTCTTAAGCGTCGAATTTGGAAGGGATTTTCTGTCTGAATATTCGGCTGACTTAACAAGAGCTGGATGTGACGGGTTTTTAAAAGCCGGGGGTTCATGTAGCGATCACAGAGCATTTGCCATGCACTAGTATAATTTTCTTCGGTTAGAGATATGTGTCGGATAAGATTTAGAGCCTCTCCACCTAGATTGCTCTTCAAATAATGCAGTTTTTGAACTGCCGGACGGGATATGTGCTGATGAATTAGCGAGTTAAAAAGATCATGAAAGGACATCCAATCTTTATAATCTCCCATAAATTTGGGGATCGTTATGCGAGGCAATTTGATGTCACTCGTAGGGTAATTTTGAGCAGTTCCGTCTGACATACGGCTCAAATTTTGCGAGTCTTCATTATTCTTGGGGGAATTACCGTGGTTATTTCGCAAACTTTCTTTAGCCGATCCAGGACTCGCGAGACTTTCAAGTGAATCCAACAGAATACCTTGCCATTCAGAAATGAGACATTCTTGCTGACTATAGACGTCCTCAGCAATATATTTGGGCTGAATTTTGTCGGTATCTTTTGCCTTTGCTATAATTGCCTTATCGTTCACCTGAACTTGGTACCATAAGTTTTCAAGTGCTGCAATACGACCCTTAATATATCCTACCGAAAACCGCTCCTTTGGGGTCTTTTTATAATTAACCCAAAATTTTTTCAATTGAGCTATTGTAGAAGTTTGTTCCGCGATTAAATCGTCCAGCTCTGTGGACGGGTCTTCTGCTTGCCCTTGACTCATTCTGAGGGGGAGAGGAAGAGAGGTGTACGCCGTTCAATGATATCAAAATCTATTGCAAATAGCCCGAAATAGAACAAGGAATCATCCAATTTACTTAAACTCACATTCAGCTCTCGCAGATTAATTTTTAACGATTGAAAAAGATTATTGTATAAGGTAAAATGGAGAGCACAATAAAAGACCGTCAGCAAAATGTTCACAAAATAATATGCCGACGTTGAGAAATGATTCAATAAAATAATTCACCGATAAGAAAACAAAATTACTCCAAAATTTTGGGTGGGATCAGGCCCGTGCGCAGGAATCACCCAAGGGGGGGGTCGAAATGATATATGTATGTTATGTTAGGTTATGAAGTCAATAAAATAAAATAAGCTCTTTTTAACCGACTTCAAAAAAGGAGGAGGTTCTCAATTCGACTGTGAAGCAAGAGCCTTAAAGGACAATCAACCAAATTATTGATACTTATATATGTACCTATTTAATATTTATAATCAGCACCGACTCCAAAAATAACTGATTATAAATATTAAATAGGTAGGTATATAAGTATCAATAATTTTGTTGATTGAAGTCGGTTTTTGTTTTTTTTTTTAAAATTAAATTATTCTAAATAAGGACACTTTATTATGCCATAACGTAATATTCAGTTACTAGCATTCAATAAATTAACTCTGCGAGGTACAGAAAAGAACTTTTCCAGAACTCTTTGCACATCGACCTCGACATCGCGATGTATATTGAGCGAGGCTAAACCGTTCAGCCGATCTTCAGACATTGTCGATCTGAGGTATGTTTTGAGACGACGCAAAGTTGAAAAGGAGCGTTCATTCGTCGCTGTTGTCACGGGCAAAACTGCCAGAACGCGAAGCATTTGGTGAACATTTGGAAACGCATCTTCATTGCAAATATCCAGTGCTTCGAGAGAATTTTTGACGTCCTGCCCAGCAATGCGTTTATGCCAAAGTTTAACTTCGTCTACCCAGATGTCACGGGAATCATCGTGCAAAATCGAAGAGTATGGTTCAAACAGTTGAGCGCAGGAATTTTCATCGAAATTTTTCATTTTGTTGGGAAAGAGGCAAGCAAAATTTGTTAAAATATTGCGATGATTCAAAAACCGGTCTTGTAAATGTGTAAATGACACGCATCAAAACCTAGATGGTGCTGGTTAAAAATCGACCACCATCTCGACATACGAAAATTCAATAGAAAAGTGCGTCAGATCGAAAAAATTGACAACTGTGTATGAATTTTTAAGTCAGTTTTACTTTTATAGAATAAAGGACTATATTTTTAGTAAACATTTATAAAAAAAGATCCTCAATGGGGGGGGTTAGAACCCCCAAAACCCCCCCCTGCGCACGGGCCTGGGTGGGATACTGAATATATTCTTCTATTCTTGGTAAGATGGAGAGTGCAAAAAGCCGCCAGCAAAATGTGCCAAAAATGATATGCCGCGATAATGAAAAAAATGATTCATTAAAATAATTCGTCGATAATAGATAAAGAATATATGATATACTGCTTACAACGGTAATTTAGCAACGGACTGAGTCGCTCCCGCAAAGGAACCTTGGGCTCGAACGGTATGCAACCACGTTTTGGGGAAAAGTTCTCGAACAATGTATAATTTTTAGCGGTTTTATTAAAATCCAGAGACCGTTAGCCAAAGGGAATAAAGTCTCACTTTAAGTTGCAAATAAGATTCAGCCCGATAAATCACCTTTATTGCACATATCAACGCGATAATCACTTTACGGGGTCAATTGGTACTTTTCATACAAACACTTTACTCACCTGCTTTTCTCGGGTTTTTTGGGTGGTGATCCGGCTCCGAAGGACCAGTTGTTTAAACCACGGGGGAAATTTCACTTAAAAAAGGGATCAAAAGGGTTTGGGGGATCACCAAAACACTACTCGGAATTTTACGCGTTTTTTATTATGATTTTTGGTTCCAACTTGATCTAATAAATGGCCTGGGAATTCTGATTTGCCAGGGTCGCCGTCTCGTCTCTAGCTCGTCCTTCTGCTGTCTGCTCTCTAGCCCAAAAAAAATGCTGCCCGGTCCATCCAGCCTCCGACGAGATCGTCCCGTTAAGCTCTCGCTGTTATCACTGCTGATAATAGTGGAGATGTTGGTTTCAAGAGCTGGCGATAACAGGCATCCTCTCCGTGTAGGTCAGTGCCGCTGATTTCTGTATGATGAGGTTCGATCGCAAGTTCGATCCCACCTGAATACTTTTGCTCGAACAGTATAGTATTCTAATACTCAAGCCCTTTTATTTGATACCTATATTGAGGGAGTTGTGAAAAAATATGTAATCCGTCATTTTGTGGCGGCGGCCATCTTGGACCGATTTCCATCAAACATAGCTAAGAACACTCCCGACTAATTCACCTTTCAAACAAAAAAAAAACAAAATCAAAATCGGTTCATGCGTTCGGGAGCTACGATGCCACAGACAGACAGACACACAGAAAGACACGTCAAACTTATAACACCCCGTCGTTTTTGCGTCGGGGGTTAAAAATCGGACCCAGTGCAATTACTTCCAAATGGGAAGTAAATAAATTCTAGCCTATTCTTCTTCTTATTTTTCCTCTATTCTTTTGTTAAATACTTCTCGAAAATCTATTGGCAAAAAGCGCATTTTTCGAGAATTTTTTTACGACAGGAAACATTACTGTCCAATTGAAAAATGTCGTTGTCCTTGGAAGGCGCATGATAACAATAAAGGGAGGAGAGAATGAATCCCAATTTGAAATTTCCAAATAAATTATTAGTCCTCGTGAGAAGTTGGTTCACTTTGACTCACACAAATTCAAGATAAAGTTAGAAGATAAATGCGAGGACCGAGACTCCTTTCGAAGGTTTATGATGCGAAACTCAACGTTGTGGAATGTACAATGTACTGACCTTTAATAATATCGAATATTTATAAAATTGCCCCATTTCTCGTTCAGGCTGGGAATTTGGTACCTTTTTTTTTTCATTTTGGTAAGACAATACTGGAGGGAATAATAATTTAGGCTACCAAACTAGAGAAAAAAGTGTAATTTGTTTTAAAAAATCATCTTTTAATTAGCTTTTATGATGATACCTCTGGGAGTACTTCAACTATAAACAGTGAAATTAAATAGAAATGCAATATAATAGAGCTTCATGTTTAGTGCAACAAAACAAGGCAAGGCTAATTTACTAAATAAACTGAGCGCTCGGATTTCTTGTAGCCGTGTTAGCTTTTGAAATGAACTTCCCAGTCGCCGAGTTGTTCGGTCTCATCCCATTATATAATTAATATTGTGGGGAATTAAGCGTTTTGTTTAGTTCATGACAGGGAAGCCGGAGTTCACTTGCAATCCTGCTCGTAAAATGGACAAGGGTTACAAAGTGGTTCATTATCATAGAAATATCACGGTAATGCCGTCAACTCCATGAATACATATCGTATCATTATCTATCGTTTCCACCCCTTTCAATGTGCTCTATATGACCGAGCGGGTTTCGTACATACATATTCATTGATTTTCTTATTATCGGATATTCTTCCAACTCATGTATACGTCTAAGACTGAGAGCCAACGAGGAAGTGGCTGGAATTACGGGCAGAACGAAGTTAGGGGCGTTTCACCAGCTCGGACCCGATAAGTGGTCCATTGTTTACAGGAGCTTGGATGCCTTTTTGCCTTTGCGGCAGTTTTCACCTTGGTACGCTTTTGTAAATTCGCTGCTGATATTGCTATCTCGAGATGCTATTCGTGCTATCGTAGTTACGGAAATTAGAGCGTCTCAATAAAGTTATTTTATTCATGCCCAAAACTTGCAATTAGAAAGGTAACTATTAAAAAAATAAAATGTTACGAAACCCTTTACTTTTATTAAATTGAAATAAAGTTAACTAAAATGAAATTCAATCGTTGCAGTAAATAAATAAAAGTTTATAAACTGTAAAGAATTATGAACTAAGCTGTTATTTACTGACACATTAAAATTTTTATTTTGCTATTTACCTCTGTTTCCTTTCACCAAATTTCGGGATAGTTTAAAATAAAATTCTGATTTCACAAATGAAATGGAAATGTATGGCAACACTTCATGTGTTAACTGTGGAGGTTTGATGTTCTTCATGAACAATACTCACAGTAATGCCAAGGTTAAAATTCATCAAGATTTTTAACAACTTATAATTCATCAAGAATTTAAGTTCATTAGTAAAACGCACTTGTGTCAGTCTCTTTTTCCACATTATCTGTATAATTCACTATAGCAGTATTGCTATTATTAGCGAATTTACCCATTATGCTTGTAATATTGCATAATTTTTCCTCAATCAACTGAAATCTTTCCACTGTACGTTTATCCATGTCGCGTCGGTCGATGACACGAGATCGTCTTCTCTCATGTCGATGTTTAATCGATGAAGGTGAACGTCTTCTCTTATGTTTATCAAGACCTCTTGATCTAGATTTTTTCCTTTTTCTTGGATCAGTCATTTTTTTTTTACCCTCAAAATACACGTCTGGACTGTTTTGCACAACGAAACAATATGAAGATTTACAGTTCTTGAACGAGAGTGGCGCTAGTATCGTGCAGTGGTGGCGCCAAGAAGATGTCAGCCTGTCTGCATTTTTAGAAAAATCTGAAAAATTTTTAAAAAAGATACGATTTCCTTGAATCAAATAGTCAACGAGATACATGTATGTATGTAGGTTTAAATGATAAGTCACTTAGTTTATTATTCAATAGAATATAATTCAATGTAAAGTTAAATATAAATTGAGTGTGCTAGTTTTAAGCTAAATACTGCGGACCAACTACTGGGGATCTACAACTGAAAACTAACTACTGAGAAGTAACCACTGAGAACTGCTGCCGATGACTAACTCGTTGACTACCGCCGGGTGGCGGTAAAAGCCCGTTGGACTGCAATAAGCGCTTACTGCTGGACCAGCGCTTCTACACTCGGCCATCCTGCGTGTTCTCGTTCGACCCGAACGAGTTGTCGTCAATTGAGGTATCTGGATTAGACCATGGCTTCATAAAGTCTACACTTGTGGACGTCATCTTTGGACCTTCGCTGTCGGCTCTCTTCTCAACTATGTAGCGACCGGCTCTGCCAACCCTTGTAACCTCGTAAGGACCTAAAAATTCAGAACAGAGCTTGTTACCTACGGAAAATTGAGTTTTTTTAATTGCAACTAGGTCTCCAACACTATATTTAGTTTCTTTTTTTCGAGCTTTGTTAAACGATTTGCAATTTTCTTGCTGTATTTTTTCAATTTGTTTTCTAACATCAAGACGCATTTGATCTCTTTCTTCATCGTAATTAGCCACAGCGGCTTCTTCAATAGCGTTTACAACATCTAGGTCCTCTTTCTTCCTCATTTTCACTCCAAAGAGTATCTCAAAGGGTGTCCTCTCTGTTGACCGTTGAAAAGAAGAGTTTATGGCTATTTGAACTCTTGGCACGAATTTAAACCACTTTTCGGGTGATCCAATTGTAAGTCGTTTTAGTGATTGTATTATAATTTTGTTGATCCTTTCTGCTTGTCCATTTCCACGTGGCACTCCCGTTGTGATTAAGATGTGTTCGATGTTTTCTTCATTACAGAATTCTTCAAAAGCTTTTGCTGTAAATGCTGATCCTCTGTCGCTTATAATTTTCTTAGGATTTCCAAAATATTGCTGTTGTTGTCGTAACTTTCCTATAACTTCTTCTGCTGATAAAGTTTTCGTGGGATATATCCAGACGTACTTTGAAAACGCATCTACTACGGTTAAAATATATTTGTATTTTTTAGCTGTTTGATCCATTGGACCGATGTGATCTAGATGAAAGGTGCTTAGCGGAATGTTCCCTTTGTCCAACGGATGAAGAAATCCCTCTTGTTTACCTTCTTTTCTATTTGCTAATAAGCACTTCACGCAGTTATTAATACAAGTTTGGACTTTACTCTGTAGTTTGGGGATGAAAAATTCTTGAGTTATCATATGTATTGTCTTTGGCACAGCGAAATGTCCTTCGTCGTGTTTAGTTCTAATAATTTCTCCTTCCATACTTCTAGGAACGACAAGGAGTTTTTTTCCATCCTGGTACTTAAATAACAACTTATTTTCTATATAATAATCTTCAAATTTTCGATCTTTTAAAATTTCCTGTATTGCTTTACAAAATTCATCTGTTTCTTGAGCTTTTCCCAATCGAAGTAACATCTCTGCTTGGATGGCATAGACAACAGGATTCCGGCTGTGTGAATCAACGTGCTGCATTTTTGTGCCTTGTCTATGCTCTACTTCAAATTCAAATTCCTGCATGTATAAAATCCAGCGTGAAACAGCAGCGGGCAAATCGTTTTTATCCTTTGTTTGGCGGAAGGCGATACAATCCGTAACAACTTTGAAATTGTTACCGAGCAAATAGATACGAAACTTTTTCAGCGCTAAATAAACAGCCATAACTTCTAAGATGTAGCTATGATACCTTGTTTCAGCCGGGAGATTTTTTCTACTGTAGTAGTATATCGGATGCAATTTGTTGTCACTACTGAGTTGCATTAAGACCGCAGCACAACCGTACTTACTGGCATCTGTATGTAATTCTGTTTTCGCGTTTTGTTGAAATATGTGAAGAACTGGTTTTTCTGTCAGACAATTTTTTAAAATATGTATAGCAGTTCTTTCTTCTGACTGTATTTTGAATGGAGTATTCTTTTGGAGAAGGTTTGTTAACGGTTTTGCAATTATCGCGTAGTTTGAAATAAACTTTCTGAAGAACCCTGTTAAGCCGAGGAAAGCTTGCAGTTCTTTTATGTTCCTGGGCTCTACAAAATTTTTAACTACTTTGATTTTATTTTCAGCAGGACTTACTGTACCGTTTTGGACTATATGTCCTAAAAACTCAATTTTTTGTTTTAGGAAGCTACACTTTTTCCACTTGAACTGTAATCCATAATTTTCCGCTGTTTTTAGTACTACTTTCAACTTTTCAATATTTTCTCTTTCATCTTTAGCAGGGATAATTATGTCATCCATATAAACTTCGACTGTATTATTTGCTATAAGTCCTCGGAATATATAGTGAATAAATCGACAAAACACAGCTGGTGCATTCATTAGACCAAACGGAACTCGAGTAAACTCGAAATGACCTTCTGGTGTAGATATCGCCGTATGTTTGATACTTTCCTCATCTAGTGGAATATGGACAAAGCCATTTTTCAGATCCAACGTAGTAAAAATTTTGGCCTCTGCGAGCTTATCTAAGATGTCGTCTATAACCGGCATTGGAAAGTGTTCCTTTAAAGTGTTTTTGTTCAATCGCCTGAAGTCGACACACAGACGGTTTGACCCATCTTTCTTTTTAACTATGACAACATTGCTCGAGTACGGAGATTTTGATGAACGAATAATGCCTTCGTCAAGCCATTCTTTAATTTGCTGAGAGATAATATTTTTCTCCACTAACGACAGCCTACGTTGTTTCGCAATAATTGGGGTTTCGGAATTTAACCTTATACTCATTTTAATTGGGCATTTAGGCGACGTATTAGGTTTGTAGTTTGCTATTAAATCATTTACATCAGTTTTATGTTTTGGTGGAACATCTATTTCTTTATCATCGTTAACTGCAATATTCATAACGCAAGCGCTTTCTTCCATTAAATCATTAGAATAAAATTTAATTCCGTTTCTATCAATAATGACCTTCGCTTTTGAAATTACATCATTTCCAACTATGCATTGGACTTTAATGGCATTATAAGGGACGACGTGAATAACTGCTTTTATTACAACACAGTCTATCTCCAATGATGCCTCGAAGCATCCTAACGACTGAGATTTTCCGGAACCCAATCCACATAGACTTATGACACGTTTAACCAACTTAAAATTATTATTAAATTTTTGAAATGCATCGTCTCTAAGTAACGTAAAATCACTACCGGTATCAATGAGTGCTTCAAATTGTTTATCATTGATAAATAATGTCTTCATATTTTGCGCCCGAATATAATTAACTTCTTTTGTATCTGCTTTTTGAGAACCGTTTTTCGCGGAGCAGTTTTTTGCGGAACAGTGTTTCGCCATATGTCCGAAACCGTTACACTTAAAGCATTTTGTACCTGATTTACAATCCTTTCTTTTATGGTCTGTCGACCCACAGTTAAAACAATGGGGTAAATTGTTCGAATTTTGACTTCTGTTTTTACTACTGTTTGTTTCTGTCTCACTTGATTTTAGTGTTCTATTTTTAATGCGTTCGTATATCTCTAATTTACGTTTTAACTCACTGAGACTTGTGGCACTATACAAAATAGTTTTGTTTTCTTCGCGATCAATAATTCCGTTAATTATATAGTGGATTAACGATAACTCGTCAACATCAGCAAGAGAAGAAATTTCTTGCATCTTATAAACATATTCCCTGTAACTTTCCGAACGGCTTTTTTTCCGATTTTGCAGTTTGTGATAGATATCGGCTGTACATATTTTTTTTTCAAATTCTTTGGTTAATTTCCACTTCAGATCGTTATACGATGAACATGTTATTGTCCTTGCAAATATTTTCGCACTACCTATTAATTGTCTTTTAGCATAGATAAATTTTTCAATTTCTGTCCAACTTAACATTGCCGCAACTTCTTCAAACTCTTTGAACCATTTCGTTATTTGAATACCGCTATCACCGCTAAATAACGGTATTAAGTTACCAATGTCTTTTAAATTTCCAATTGACATAAAATTCGAAGTACTCGAGGTAGCCCTTACATTAGATAATTCGGAAAAATTGTTTGATACCTTATCTCCTTTATCCGTTTGATTTTGCAGGGATTTATTTCCCTCAGCTTCACCACTTTCATTCGAGTCATCGCTGCTTTCGTCTCCTACAGCTTCCTCTAGCCTTGCAACTAAAATTGCTTTCCTGCCCGTGTTGTCCAGTCCACGTTTAGAAAGTTCCGTTCTTAATTGTTCTACTGTTAACTTGTTCCACATCTTCACTTATTGTTACTAGTTCACAAATTATTAGACGAGCCCCCAAATGTAGGTTTAAATGATAAGTCACTTAGTTTATTATTCAATAGAATATAATTCAATGTAAACTTAAATATAAATTGAGTGTGCTAGTTTTAAGCTAAATACTGCGGACCAACTACTGGGGATCTACAACTGAAAACTAACTACTGAGAAGTAACCACTGAGAACTGCTGCCGATGACTTAACTCGTTGACTACCGGCGGGTGGCTGTAAAAGCCCGTTGGACTGCAATAAGCGCTTACTGCTGGACCAGCGCTTCTACATGTATGTATGTATAGCCGACCAAGTTATGCTTATTTGGACTCGAATAACCGTTCGGGAATAACGCGAGTGCGTTGGTATGTGTATGCGAAAATATGTATATGTATATGCTTGTGTGATACGTATACATTATTAATTTATTTAGCATTATATTATTCGTATTTTACCGATTCTAGTCTTCTAGGGAACTTTATAAAGCATGTCCCGATATGCTCTGAACCGTTTTTTTTTATTCGTGGTGAAGGCTCTCTAAAGAGGGTGAAATAGATTGCGCTGGTCTAGCCAGACGCCATTCTGGTAGGCGAGGGTTTTTACTGCTTTTCTACTTCTAGAGCTAAAAGGTATTTTATGGTGACAAATGATGACGATTGTCGTGAAGTTGATCAGCCGTCAAAAGTCAGTCTGTAGACGTTTATAGGTTATAAAGTTTGGATACGATTTTAGCAATCGCCATCTTCTCCTTCCTTTGCGTAAACGTAGCTCAGGTTCCGGTTGAGATTATGTGGCCTGCACGTGTTTCCGCCCATAGCTCAAGGCGTTCCATTGGTCCTCTCAATACTTCCGAGAAGAGTTTTCGTATCCGCAGAGGTTTAACAGATATTTCCGAAAACTTCAAATTCGATGAAAGCTCGCAAAAGTCTCAATAAGTCACAACAGGTCTATGTTTCCTTAGTTTCTTTAGGTGACCTTACCTGTGACAAATTTTCACGAAGACTGTCTATTTTGAACATGGCTCTGGGTCCAATACAATAAACAATTTTAAATTGAGCTTAACATTGAGTCACGAATGTAAGACAATATTACACATGCTAAGGAAGCTTAATTCTCTTAAGCATTTGTGTAAATTACTCATTCTTTCATTCAAATAATTACAAATCAATGAACCACGTAAGAAACCCTAATTTCATTTCAATCTCAAACTAAGCACTTACCTTAGCTATGAGCACGAGTTTGTGCATAAAATTTAATTTAAATACAAAATGGCACCACTATCTTAAAATGAAACACAGAATAGTATCACCACGCATTGGGGGATGCATTGCAAAGACAAAATTCCAAACTTAGGCGTGTGTAACAAAGTAGCTTCTTGAATAAAGTAGCCTGGAGTTTCTGCTGCACTGATTGCAGCTATGAATTGTCTATAAGTATACATAGTACGACAAGACGTTATACATATGTACAAGAACATATATATCTGGAAGTCCACTGGAGTTTCGAAGCCATACTGCACCCGGGGAGGGTTATACATATTAGGAGAAGACTTTCAGCTCACAGTACAGCTCGAGCGACCTTAATATCAAAAGGAAGGCGTAAATATCTATACCGATGTTTTCATGCAAAAGATAGTATTGATTTTCGCAAAGCAAAAAATCTTTGAATTTCTCCTTGCTTTAAGTACAAGTCCGCGGAGGAGTGAAGGAAAATTGGCATACCTTGCCGCACTTTCAGATTGTTTTGCTGAAATTAATGAATCTAGCATTGAAAGTTTAATGGGGTTAACTGGAACGCTTCCGTAAGATAGTTTAATTTAAGTTTCTTTCTTAATATGTCAATCAATGTGAGGTCGTTCATTTTTAACTGGCATACATTACATATGTGCAGAGTATGTAGATAATAAATTACAATAGCAATTCCATTGTGTTGCAAACGCGTGCAAAAAGTTGATAAAACAGCAAAAACAAATTATTTACGAGCCGAATATTTTTAAATTTGAATTGAAATGTTACACGTTAGACGGACAGCAATCATCTTGTCAACAAGTTAGTACCTCCATCGACTATATCTATAAGCTTATTGACTTTCTATAAACGCAATAAAGTGTGCTCCAGGCTTACATTTTCTAAAAAAGACGGAAGTCCTTCCAAGACAAAATTTCCAATGATCAACAGAAAGGCCAAATTTACTTTTATTCACATTCCACGTGAAACCCTCAGTAAAACTTAAGGGATCTCACCTTTATTTTGAATTTGTTGACTTCACAATCAATTGTTAAACAAATCAAGTATCCTCCCTTAAACGCGTCTCCCAAAATCATTCTTGAATTACAAAAGCCTGCCCATCAGGAAGTCATTAGGTTTTCAGATTTACCAGGTCTCGTGAATTTCGCGGGTCAAGAAGAGCGTTGGCAAAGGAACTGATGGTTCGGTCAAAGCAGCCTTCTGCATTAGGAAAGGAAATGTCGTAGCTGCCTCCGATTTTTATTATCTTTTGATTTATTTTATATTAGACAAATATTTTCCACTCTTCTAGGTGCTGAAAAAGGTCCAGATTTACTCAATAAAATAAAATTTCATATTCATTTTAGGCGTTAAATTTATTTGCATTGCTCAGCGGCATGATTTCTTGACTGTACTTAATTATATTGTTGTAATGGCTTTTTTTAAACATATATTTGTCTATGTTCATCAAAGTTATTAATAAAAATACATTGATACCCATCAACATAATATGGAATGAACCGGTGAATAAAAAAATAAAATTAAAAATTTTAAGTAACCCCCTACACAAAAAAAAAACTTTAAAAAGTAAAAAAATTAAATTTTTCTCTCGGCCTTTTAAGTTAATTAAAAAAATATATTAATGTGTTGGTTGGCCCTTTAACTTTAATATAAGTACTTATTAATATTTTGATCCAAGCGTCGTCGCGTTGGGGGACCGCTAATATCTGGGGATAGTAATTATTACCGAAATCAATCTACTCGTATTATTAATTGAATTAGACCAAACAAATAAAACACTGTTTGAAGGAGACAAAGTAATTTTATTAAAACCATTTAAATTTTGCAGGTAATACAGGCAAAGATACATTTTTTAACTCAAACATACAAAGAAATCTTAGTTACAAAAAGAAGTTCATTAAGAGCACTTTTTAAAATTGAATCAAGTTGAGCTGATTTTATTTCAAATAATATCGGAAATGGGCTTCATATTTTTTAACTTTGATTTGTTACTGTCAAAAAAGTATTGACCGTTATCAAACTTAAAAAAAAAAAGTTATCTCGTTAAAAATTAATTCATTACATTCATTTTAGGCCAGTCAAATTAGAGTTTTTTGCGGAATTAATTCCCAGCATGCTGGAAATAGTTTTAATACCTTCATTTGGTCCTAAATGCGTGTAATCCAAGTTTGCACCATCCCAGGAGGTGAGCATAACTTTTGGCAGCCATGTAACTGCGAAATTTTCGCTCCCTTTTCAGTTTTTTGCTTATACCTCGAAAACGGTACGTCCGACGGAAAATATCATTCCATTCAATATTAAAGAAAGTCAAATTCTACGTCGAATGAGCATCTAATCTTAAAATTCGGTTCAGTGGTACAGCCGAAATCAAAAGTTAAAAACCGTGAAAATTGATAAAACTTGAATAAAAACATGTTATAGAAATCAAAGCAGACCTTCATGCTCGCATTTTCTTAGATGTCGATGGTGGCATGTCGAGCCCCTCTTTATCGGGATCATCTTCAAAGGGACTGTCCTCACCTATTTCTGCTGTCAAACAGAACCTTCTATTCCTACATGCAATCAGTGGGTGTGATACAACCTCTGCATTCTAACGCCAAGGGAAGTTGAAGTTTGTCAAGCTCCTTGAAAAGAACACGGCTTTACAGGAGGCTGTCAAGGTTTTCCACCATGCAGATGCTGATCATGAGGACCTCATTTCAGCAGGTCAACTATTCCTAGCAGCCCTATATTCACCTAAGCCCAATGAGACCTCCTTGGACAAAATCCGCCACGAGATATTCTCAAAATCCCTCATAAAGCCAACTTTCAATCTGGCCTCTCTACCCCCAACAATTGCAGCCGCCGCCCAACATATTCTGCGGGCCTACCTCCAAATCCAGGGCTGGTATGATAGACCAAAAGATCCTCTCAGCTGGGGTTGGAAGAGGACGGACCTTGGCCTGCTCCCCACCATGAACACCAAGGATCCAGCTCCAGCTGAAATCCTCAACACAGTGTCCTGCGGATGTAAGAAGGGGTGCACAGGGAGGGTATGTCCCACATGCCGATCGCCGTGGAAGCAGAAATAAGTGAGGATAGTCCCTTTGAAGATGATCCTGATGAAGAGGGGCTCGACATGCCACCATCGACATCTAAGAAAATGCGAGCATGAAGGTCGGCTTTGATTTCTATAACATGTTTTTATTCATGTTTTATCAATTTTCCCGGTTTCTAACTTTTGATTTCGGCTGTACCACTGAACCGAATTTGAAGATTATATGCTCATTCGACGCAGAATTTGACCCTCTTTAATATTGAATGTAATAATATTTTCCTTCGGACGTACCGTTTTCGAGGTATAAGCAAAAAACTGAAAAAAGAGCGAAAATTTCGCAGTTACATGGCTGCCAAAAGTTATGCTCACCTCCTGGGATGGTGCAAACTTGGATTACACGCATTTAGGACCAAATGAAGGTATTAAAACGATTTCAAGCTTGCTGGGAATTAATTCCTCAAAACGCTTTTTATGGATCTAATTTGACTGGCCTATTTGGGATTTCCCATTTTTCTGAAAAAAGTTATAATTAAAAATAACCATGATTAACAATTAACAAAGAATTAAATGAAAACTGAACTATGAAGAAGGTTTTTTTAAGAAGAAATGCTACTTTTTTCAAAAGAAATAGCTTAAACATTCCTGCACATTACTAAGGAATTTTCCGAGTCTAATATGTATGATTAGTTGTCAGATAGATCAGAGACCTTTACTTTTCCAAAATTAATCACTGATGGTAGTATACTCGAAAGTAGTCGCAATAATTAATTAGCCGACTTCAACTCAACCGAATGATTTTTTTTTTGTTAATGAACAAATTTATTAATACATACTAAAATATGTATTTGTAAAATCGAGTCAGCTATCCGGACACCGTTTAGTTTAAATTGTTGCTCGCTCGTTTTAGTTTAAGGTTTATGATTAACTAGCGGATACCCGTCGTGTCCTACTACGCTAAAAAATATTTGTTGGAAAAAAAGGAAATTTTCGTTTCGTTTCGTTTCGGTGAATTATGACGAGGGCGTCCTCCTCAGCGTACGTTATCCTATTGTTTCCATCTACCCTCAAACATCTTTTACAGATATCCAGTTCGCTTTTGATAAAGTTATCGAAAATGGAGCTCTCCCCAAGGTGTCTAAATAACTCATTTAGGCAATTTTTCCGTACCAAAGGGGCAACCCATCTCATTATGGGAATGCCCAGCCCCCATCAGTCACCGTGGCATGGAAAAAAGCCTTTGGAACATCTGATGGGAGCCACCGTCTAACAAAAGCCCGCGAGATTTTATCAAATTTATTTCGGCCACCGATCTGGATACTCGCTAGGGTTGTTTGGTGATATAAACGAGGTAAAACTACGGTCCTTTGCGAAAACAGCCTTTGCTGGGGCTTGAGTGGAGCTTTGGTAAGGGTGTCTAGTAACGGAGTCAAGGCTTCCGTAGCCCTGAATCTGGTCCGCCCTTCGGGGGTAAACTAGACGCCTAGGTACTTGCAGTTCTCGGTGCGCTTTAGCACAGGAAGACCCCGCCCGTTAAGTTCAAAGGGTGTGTTATCGATGACAGTCTTTTTCGTTTTCCCGATGGCCCTGATCCCTATGGTCAGACATTTAGAAGAGTTCACTGAGAGTCCGACCTCACTCAACCCCTTATTTAACTCATTAATTAGTTCCTGCAACCCCTCCCGAGATTCCGCGAAAAAAATGATATCACCCGCGAACGTATCCGCGTTAACCCTAACCCCGTCGATCGTTATTCCTATGGTCTCCGGTAGTTTAGCTAAAACATGGTCAACCACCAGGATCACCTTGCTTTACTCCTCTTCTGGGGATAATCGGGTCTGAGGTCCAGCCGTCTCCCTGTAGGATAGTTGATTTACCGTGGTAATAAGCCACCAGACTGGGGCAGGCCCCATACCGAGCCATAATGTGAAACAAGGCCTCGTGCGCGACCGTATCAAAGGCCTTGCTCACATCAACCGCGCAGATGTTAACTGATTTAATGTTCCTGTGTTGGTAACGTAGGATCATATCTAGCAACGTAGTGTTGTCAGCGCAGCCGTTAGTTTGTATAAAGCCCCGTTGTCTGGAACTAATCCCAATCTGATCCCTGATCCGCCTCGCCAAGATAGTGTGTAAGTTCCTGACAAACATGGAAGGGATCGAGATAGGCCGAAAGTCTTCCGGAAGTGAACTATTTTTTTTTTTTTTTTTGAATAAAGATCGTTCGCGAGTTCGATATATTACGCAGAAGCTCCCCACACCATAATATAATATTTAAGATTCGTACCATTATTGCATCTGGGACCTTGTTGTAGAATCTCGCAGATATATTGTCCGGTCCCGGCTTGCTCGTCGAAGTAGGCTTGGCAGATTGCAGTTCCTCCGTCGTCACAGGGGCCCATAGCCCCTCGATGATTGGTGCAGACGTAGCCTGTAGGGTCGAGGTCGACGTTGTCGTAAATACTTGACGCCAGAAATCGACCATGACGTCCCTTGGTGGTAGGGGGGAGGCATTGGGACCCTCGAGAATCCGCTGCATGCATCTTCCTGTATTTTTACGCCAGAATTTTTGGATCGTCGGGTATTCCTCCCGTCGGAGTTGCTTCTTTGTCTTGTGGTTGTTACTGGTTGCATCTCTGCGCCGGGTGGTCCTCATAGTTCTGGTTGGGATGAACGTGTCCAGGATATAGTTTGTTAGCCTAGCCAATGTCAGAGATTTCCCTAAGAGATGATCTCATTGAGAGTCTTACTGTCGAACCTATCGCTATTAAGGGGGGTAAATTATTTAAATAATCTATGAAGCTATTGTCAAAGGGGGGTTGGTTAGCACCGCACTATTATTTAGGGGTATGGTGTCAACTATCTGTTCGGTATTCGGTTCGTCGTTTGATGGTATACTGTCATTGCTATTGTCGTCAGGAGTTGTCGAGATTACCGTCATCCTATACTGTTCTATCAAGTCTTTATAGTCCGGGCGTCTACGGATACCTTTAATCGATCCTTGGGTTCGGTGTGGGAAGAACTTAACCAATTCTAGGTTGATAAATCTGCATCCTATAGAGGTCAGTTCGCATTCTTTCATCGCGAGGCGACGCGATTCGCTTCGTCGGTAATTGGTTGGGATGAGCTCACTAGCTCATCCCTGTTGTTTATCCGAGGCAAATTTATATTGTCGTTACCAATTTGTTAAACTCGAGAAGGTTGGTAGCCCCCAAGACCTGTAAAGCCTTCTCCGTTAGCCGGACTAGCCGTTACCAGCGGGAACCACGAGGAGGTCGAGATAGGCACGTCCATGACTTCTTATCTACCACACACAATCCCGAGGAAACCCAGCAACGTTGGTCCAGCAACCAACCTCATCCTTCTTTATAAGCAAAAATAATTTTTATTTATTTAACAACTCAGAGATGGTTATAGAACTCATCATCCTCCTCAAGGCGACCGGCGGGGCTCCGGATATGGTAGTACGGAATACCCCATACGGCAAAGCCCGTCGGATTATAAATGACCGAAGTCATATATAACCTTGGAGGGGCTAGCTGCCTAAACAACAATACTGAGCCCCCCCAAGAGAAGTGATTGGTCCTTAGGAATCAGCACAGATCAATACAATATAAAGGGACTCCGGGCGATCAGCTGAAGTCACCGTTGACTGCGGCTGAATCATATTGGGGCACCACACACCGAGGCAAAAATAAACAAATTCTCCCTCTCGGGCTTAGCCGCCTCGGCAGAAAAGTTACCGGGGTCCCATTCTGTAACAGTACATACTTTCATTTTTCCTGCGATTGATTTTCTTTCAATCATTAATTGAATTTGAACATTAGTTCGTTCTTGGATCGAATCGGGGAAGGATGACAGTTTATATTCATATTATGGAGGAATCACCTCCATAATACAATAATGTATGAGCTTTTTTTAAAATAATAATTTAATTTATTGATATTATTTGGTGTTTAATTTATTATTATTATTTTAAATTTATTATTGTTCCTCAAATTATTTCAATTTATTTTTATGAAATTATTATTAATTAAAGTTCTTTATAGTTATAGTTTTGTCTTGACCTTCCTAAATAATTTTATAATTTTTTCACAAAACAACAGGCATGCGTGGATTTTATATAAAACAAGTATTTAGTTTCTAATACAACAACAAGTAATTTTGTGCTGCCATGCCTACAGCGATCTAATCTAAAAACTACACTAATAGCCCTATTCTGGCGTTGTGACCCGTCACAAGTCACAAGCTCTTGTGATCTTCGATTGTGATGTGTGACTGAATAGTTGTTAGGTATTCTGAGGACGTCATGACAAGAAAAATTACAATAAATCCACCACAGTGTTATTTTAGTGTGGTGAATCGGGTGGATAGCTCCTTGCGGCGCTATAGTGGTTGATAGGCATGGGCTTTAAGATTTGTACACTCTAGGAGCAGAGGTAAAGAAAATGAAGCTTTTTTAAGAAATGGGCATTCAAATATTTTTGCAGTATGTCACTGGATTTGTCTTGCAGGAGAAGAAAGCACGGCATAGGGGAGGGATTGGGCGAAATTTCCAGCGGTCACCGACCAACCTCCAAAAAAACTTCAAGGAGAAAATGTTGACTGAAGTCCTGGAAATGCTAAAAAACCGGGAGGTCAGGGTAGCTAGATTTCAACAGCAATTATTGGACCAGCAGAAGGTGTTTACAGACGCTGTTTTAAATGCTTTAAATAAATTAACCGAAAAATAAAAGATTTTTCATTATATTGTATAACTTGTTTTTATTTCAATTTTTTTTACAAGCTATTAAGACACTGTTCCTTCAGTTTCATTAGTTTTTTGTTGATATGTCAAAACTGTGACTTATCATTCAGAATGCCAAAAAGTCACAAATTATGATTTACCACAGCCTTGTGACTCGCTTGCAGTGGCGGCTCGTCAGAGGAGGCAGGGGAGGCAGTGCCTCCTCTGTCAAGTTTTGCAGTTCTTAAATTGTAATTTAAAGAAAAAATCTAAAATATTCAATGCAAAAACTTATTTTGTGAGTAAAATATGTTCAAATGTCAAAGAAATAAGAATGAAAATTGATTTATATAGTCTGGCAATGTTTTGTCATTTTTGCAGCTATGGTAATGCTTTCCTTGCATTGTATATTGTATGATGAAAATTGCCTGTATAAAATCAACGTGAGGCGAGCCTCTTTGAAACCACTATATGCGAATAAAAGAGCTTCTGCAGCCGGAACTTTCGTTTTGCACTGAATCCAACAGAAAATTCCGAATGCTCAAGCTCTTTTTGTCGGCCAGTTGGACAAATCAGCTTTGAGTTCTGTGTGGGGGTGACACAGAAGCTAGCCGCACAGATAGCATGTGCAACACACTTGGGAGGCATGCGGCGGCGAACTATAAATTCTTTGTGTGCGTGACGCTTCGACTGCCTCCGAGAACTTTAAGCATAAAGCTGGGTAAAGCAATTGTAAGGCTGCGTGTGGATTTTTGTTAGATATAAATATGAGTAAACACACGGCCTGAGAATTCTGCGTGTGCGTGCCAAAGAGGCAAGCCTCCGATCGAAAGTTTTAAGATTGAGCTTATTTGTGCAAAAGCGAATCTGCATAAACTGGGAGTAGAAAGCAGAATCGCGCGAAATTTGAATTCTTATTATATTTTGTTTTTGGTTTTTTTTTAATAGGTATACACCTAATTCTGTTTTTACTCGGTTTTGATTTAACACGGTCTGCAAAAAAAATTTGATTCCGTTTTTACACGATTTTATTCGATTTAGCACGATTTAAATTTTAAATAAAAATATGTATCTACATAATATGTACATACTTTAAGAATTGTTGTTTTTATGAAATAGACTGTGCATGAATGCACATAAAAATTTAATTTGGCTTTTATAAAAAGACTCTCTTAATAGTTTTTTGTATGAATCATATTATTTTACGTATTTCTTACAGGGTTGAATTGGAGGATATGGAACTAGTCCCCTCCTTTTCTATGTACCTATGTACCTACTTCATGTCTTTTTTTGCACGGTTTTTTTTACACGGTTTTTTCTGGAACGTATCTACCGTGTAAAAACAGAATTTGTATATCTGCGTATGTAGTGTAGAGGAAACAATGGTATCAAAGGTGGTTGTCACTATTTGTGGCGAGCGTGGGACCACAAATTATATTATTGAATTTTCTGCCTCCTCTGTTTAGGAGACCACGGGCCGCCACTGCTCGCTTGTGACTTATGACTGGGCTGTACATGTTTTTATTCATACTTAAGCTTACGAATAAATTTTGATGTAAACAATATTAGCGCATCCTCGCTACAATATTATATAAAATTCGTGTAACTTACACCGTATTTTACTTATTTTTATTTATTTATTTCCAGAGAAACATTAAAACTTCTCTATTCCAATACACAACGGTGCGGACGCGAATGTTGAAGTATCAAAGATTAGAAGTTATATCTTTAGTTTAATAAGGAAAGTTAAGATATTTAACAAGAAGAAGTGTGTGCGATAAGTGTCGAAATATTTGTTTAATAAATATACATACATACATATAACAAACCGAAAACGAGAAAGCCCGAATTTTGCGATTCAGTGTACATATACTCAAAGGGAGTAAAAGTTTAATTTTTGCTTCAAAAATAATACAAAAGATATATTATCCCCATATCCTGGGAAAAAGATATCAATTGTTATACACCCCCACAAGGGAGATGCTTCACATTCCCCACACTGGGTCAGGTTCGTCGCCCCGCAAATCATTAAGAGAAAAATAAATTTGGTTTCTCGCGATAAAACTCTTGCAAATTTATAATAAATCTTTTGAACAGTTAATTTCTTCTCACGATTCCTCCATAAATCACACACGCTGTGAATCTAAGATATGATACTATGTAATTTACATAGTATCATATCTTAGATTCACAGCAATGTAATTACAAGAAATGTAGCTGATACTTCCATCTTAAAAGTGAAAGACGATGAGTGGTTGAAAAGCGTCAGTAATAATTAATATTGTTTCCATAGTAAAGTACACTGTCACTCTGTCGATGTGGAAAACATTTCAGTGGTTGATCTGTGGACAATGAAAGCATATTGAAAAATAAGCTCTTATAAATATATAATTTAGTTTTCCCGGAGGTTTCTGTATCTATTTATATCCTTAACGTTTTCATAAATGTTGTCAAAGATGAGACTATCTTTTACCAAATCTATTTTTATCCTCCACTTGGGCGAAAACGCGTAAGCGAAAATTTTCAAGACAAATTTATCGAAAAGAAAGTTTATTGGACAAATCTAAGTACAAGAAACGGAAAGTTTTTCAGAGGAAGGAGCTGGCGATCTTTTATAATTAGCAAAATATTTGTTTCATTGCACAACTTCCGCCGGTCTGACTATAGCTAGGAGATGAGTTTCACCTTGAACGATTTGTGTTCGCCCAGGGCGCTACAGGGAAAATCATTTTCAAAAATGGGTCCAATCGTTGCCATGTAATAAGCACCCTAAAGAAAAAATTCGCGTGAGCCAAAATGTAAACACATCCTTTAAGTAAATATTTATTTAAGCAGCATTTTTACCCTCGCTAGGGCCATAAAGGAGGGATAAACCCGCAATAATGTACACTGACTCAATATTGAAGATCAATCGATTTAGGTGAGCGACAAATGGTTCCATTCAGTCGTAAAATTTATCCAGCCAAGCTGGGTGTGTGTTTATTCAAAGGGAGCACTGAGCCCAGCGTGTATGTTGAAGAGGGAAAATCGAATCGGAAAGGTTCGTTTAATAGGAAAGAAGCTCCAAGACGCTATTCAAGTAATACGCAAATATCAAAGGGAATCCGTCGACAGGGATATCTTCAAAAGAATTCCATTGGAGAATCGGAATGCACCCTTCCTCTTCTTTCGGCCGCAATGCTTGGCAACAGCAACCAATTCCCGCTGTCAGAAACATGCAGCAGCTAAGGGCCTGCTGTAGCAAGCGAGTCCCAAAAACTCAAAAAGATCCGAAGTATTTAATAACCCCACAGCGATACGAAAATCGAAAAAAAATAAAGCCACTCTTGAGCTGATGGCAGACGAATTAATATTTTTTTAACATTCTATCTGTCGACCACCACCGAGGAATTCGTAAGCTCGATATTTATATGCTTGGAAAGTGAATCATCATGTAACTCTGAGATGGCAAGTATCCTGAAAGTTCAAATACGCAAATCAAAGGGCGACTCTGGTTATTATTTGGCTTTTCAAGATTAGCAGGCACATCACCCCAAGCGTGCCAGGGAGTTAGGAATTAGAAGCGAGGAAGTTTAGTACCTCGTCGGGCCGCTCTACCCCTCTATCTTGAGCTGATGGATGGCCACGCGCTTCTCGTACCATGTACTAATATGCGACAGCGTTCGCAAAATACAGCCCTGTGTTACCCCAAATAACCCGATGGATATCTAGAAGGACTTTATACAAGTTCGGGTTGCGGGTTTTATTGGAGTAGAAATGGATCCATTTATATGCCTTGAAGATGATGTTACATACATATAAACAAGCTAAAGTCAGGACGTGTTTCTCGTATAAATTTAAATTGAATCTTGTCATCTAGAATGGCTTTGGGTTTCGAGGTGCAGGAAGAATTTTTATTTTTTGTATGCCATCTCACCTCTTGATGGATAGCACTGCAACGACATTATATTTTACACCATGCTATTTCGTTGTGGTGACTTCTGCATCATTGTTTGGAAGGTTCTGAGCGCCAATGACCTGTGAAAAAGGAGCCTTTTATGAGAATTTAACGACTAGTAAATTCGAAGCCGTACCTACGACAAAATTTCCCAGGTGGGATGGGGAGAATTTCTAACAGACGCGAATCAAGAATTCAATTTGCGGAGGGAACACTTTAAAGTCTACCTTTGTTTTTTTAGACGAGGTATATTCAATATTTTCTGTTTCGAATAGCATTCGCTATTTATGCCCTTATTTTTGTTAGGTACCTACTTTTAATGTTATTTCGGGGAGGAATGACAAAAAGTTTTTATCTTCCTTCTATATGCATATATAAAACACAAACTGTTTTTACCTATGTATTTTATCGACTCTGAAACCATCCAACCGATGTGCCCCAAACCGGTTTCATTTGAAAGGCAATAACGCGAAGATGATTATAGGCCACAAAACAATGCATTAGGCACATGTGGTCCATTCATGAAGTCGATTTTTGACTTTTCCCATACAAAAATTTTCAACCTCATCAAAGGCGTTACTCGCAAATAAATTAAAAACATTGGTGTGAAGATGAGATGAGATGAGATGAGATGAGATGAGATGAGATGAGATGAGATGAGATGAGATGAGATGAGATGAGATGAGACGAGACGAGACGAGACGAAACGAAAATTTTCTTTTTTTCCAACAAATAAACAAAATGTATTTCTTTCCTTAGCGTAGTAGCACACGCCGGGTATGCGCTAGTTTTATATATTCATATCCATACTTCAATAACGTTCTTATTGTCATTCCGGCGAACACTTTTGGCCTTTGGGGCTTGGCGATGGAAACCCCTTATCAGTAGTGTACGCATTACGTCCCAGAACTTTTCTCTTTCCCTCTTGAAATGCACCAAAGGACCCCGCACAGAATGTATGGAAATCCGGTTTCCGTCAAATTGGCTGATTTTTTAGTATGTTGTGTATTTAAGCTCCCTGATCAAAAGTCTCCGTTAAGTCGTAGAACCCCAGGATTTTGAGATATACCCCGATTATTATCATGACTATATAATTACGGACATACGTCCCCTCATAGCATATAGCTTCTTATCATAACTATATATGGAATCACCAATATCTCTTCGAGGCTTCAAAACCCCTCAACTCATCGCCAGCACCACCACTCCTACCCCAACCCTTCTTCCATCCCCACACTCTCCCCTAAACGCTCTAAAACCACCTCTCTTTTTGAGAGAAAATACCTACATACTTTGTAGCTTGCCGCTGCTTGTTTCATTTCCCTCTTTTCCCTGCCTCCCTATGCTCTCCCCACCTCTCCCACAAATTATCTATCCTTCCATCCATCACTTCCATGTCTGGGGGAAACTACGGCCCTCCTTGTATATTTGCGATTTCAGGTTCAGAAGAAAAAGTTTGGACAAAATCTAAAAAGAGATCACCAATAGATTTTTGCAACATGTATTTTCTCGGGAAATAATCCGATCCGAAACTGATGTAGCATTAAGTGGATTTAAGAAACCATTCTCGCGTTTGTATTAATTGTGATGAATTACTCCGCCGGGATTTAGAGGTGTTGCAAGACCCAAGTCATCTACGTCATCTATGTTTTGTATGCAATCATATGAACTCTAACATACATCGACTTAGTATCGATGCAAGAGTGAAAATATACATGGATATAAATATCTTTATTCCCGAATCTTCTCGTGCATGTCAACATCATTTAGATGATATGGGGTTTTTACCAAATCATATTTACAATGATCTGCTGTCTCTTAATAGACCTCTTGTCCTAAGTGGACTAGAAATTAGCAGATTCTTCAATAAGTTATGGGAAGTGGCTGTTAGATATCAGAAAACCTCTCTCGAACCAGAGTCTCTATCAAATGAAGATTTTAAATATCTTACTACCTTGACAAAAGCACAATTCGATGATTTATATCTTCATTGCAATCCTATTGCCGAAGGTGATTATTGTGATTATAACCGTTATATATCGAGAACACATCTATTTATATTTTTATGCAAATTACGACATGGACTTTCTGATGAGTTTTTGAAAATTATCTTCCATTTCCGAAGTAGGCAGTCAGCAAGTATGGCAGTAAGTGCAGTTCGCCCATCACTTATTGAAGGATTTGTGCCGGCAAACATTGGACTACGAGCAATAACTCATCAAGAATTCATTCATAGACATGTAACAGATTTTGCCAATGTTTTGTACAATGATACACCACAAGAACCCAAAGCTATAGTCGTTGTTGATACGTACAGTTACATTGAGAAATCCGGTAACTTCAGATCATTACGTCAATCATACTCTGTTCACAAAGGACGTCATCTGGTTAAACCAGTTCTGATGGTAGCACCGGATGGTTATATTTTAGATATTCATGGTCCTTGTTTTGCAGATTCAAAAAATAATGATGCATCAATCCTGATGAATGAATTTCAACAAAATTTTAGTGAAATTATTGAATGGTTTCAGGAAGGAGACATCTTCCTTGTTGACCGTGGCTATCAAGATGCGGTACCGTTCCTTGAAAACGAAAGGTATGTTGTGAAAATGCCTCCTTGCCTTGGACCAAATTAGCGTCAACTACCAGTGGAAATGGCCAACCTCGCTCGCAGTATTACTATGCAGCGATGGGTTGTTGAAGCTCGAAACGGTCATATAAAAAAATATTGTTTACTAAATGGCACTATCCCCAGGGCACATGTTTTACATTTGAAAGATTTTTATATGATTGTTGGTGCCCTGATAAATAAAAACGGGGGTCTTTTATTAATGCCGGATAAGTCGCTAGAATTGGCACAGGAAATTCGAGAACGTCTGCGAGAGTCTGTTAATGTAATGCAGGCTAGAGTAGAACAAGAGAATTTAGCGCGGAGATATATCAAATTGAATTAGCTCCTTCATACATATGTACAAGATTACTTAGACCATGTGTTTGGGCACACCCAAACCGCAAACCGTAGAATCTGAAAATAAAAATAAAAATGTTAAGTAGATTCCCTATGTATATTTAAATTATGTACCTCGTCCCTGGGTTGGCACAGGGACTCCCAGCAGCAGCCCACTGGAAGAGAACAAAAAGACTTAGTAGAAAATAATAACAAATTAAATAGACACTAAACATAAACAGCACATCTCACGCATTATTTCTATTGGGTCTGACTACAATTTAAAAGTCAGATTTAATAGAAATTAATGAAAACCCAGTGCAAGAGGAATGTAAACAATGGATCTTTGTTTACATTTCTGCCGGCAAAGGGCACTTGCTATTTCTTCCACATTCAACACTCGCGAAAACATTTTTTTGCGCAGAACTGACCGCACAGCACTTAAATTCATATTTAAACCATAATACTTACCATTTGCTGACGGATGCTGCAGTTTTTTCACAAAAAATAACACTGCACGCGCGAAACTTGTTTTTGCCGGCACTTGTCAAACTCCAACTTCTGCGATCACCTGATCGATCGATTTGGGGCAATTCACCGCGGCGAATTCAAGGGAATTACCAGATTCGCGATTAATTCGCCAGGTAATGAATTATTTAATGTTTTCTAAATTCCCCATAAGCCCTGTAAGAAGAAAAGAGATGGCAAGTGAAACCAAGTGAAATAGTAATATGACATGAGCGGAGAGAAATCACTGCTGAGTCAAAAAGTGACAATTGTGCAGTCACTCAGCCATGTTATAGCGAAGTGGCTTTTTAATCATTTTTCATTAATTGTAATTCTTTGCGGCAATTATTCTACTCCCAGAGTAGAATAGAATATAGAGTTTTTTACGACGAATCAAGAGAATTACTCGATTGCGCTAAATAATCGGCAGATTACCTGGGAGATTCTAATAACCAAACTATTTCCGGTTTTTCGTAGTTGCAATCGATTATAAAAGGAGCCGAAAATGTCAACTCGCTCTCTTTTGTTTTTCAGCCGCCGAAGATAAGACACAAGTTCAGATCAGCAGGAAAATTTCATATGCCATTTAAAGGTCAGGAAATTTTCAAATGCGATTACTTGAACAATTTAAACCCTAAGCAAAAAACTTGTAAATTTGGTAATAGAATTTATTTTAGATTTAAAACATTTAATTTGTAATTTGTATTTGGAATTCTTTTGGACTTAAATTTAATCGCTTAACTTGAAAAATAAATAAATAATAATTAACGTAACTTAAACTAATACATTAATAAATAAGGAAATAATATAATAAGTTTTCTAGAGTTAGAATTGTTCAAACTTAATCTAGAATTATATTTTTCCTGTAAAGGCAACGGTTCTTCAAACTGTGATTCTCTACCACAGAAATAGAACTCGAAGAATTGTTCGGGTGATTTCTACAGGAGAAATAGAAGAACCAATCTTGTGAATTTTGGGAATTTAAAGCGAAATAAAAAGGAAATTGAATTATAACCTCACATTCTTTTCGTTAATTTACCCGCTACACACTCTTTGCAGTAAGCAACGAAGGAATACACATTTTTAAGGAAATTCCTATAATTTCTTTTATTTGCTTGCGTGCATCAACATATTTTTTGGTGGTTCCATCCAGGAATGTGCGGCTAATTCAATTTTCTTTTTACATAGCAATTAGCATTACTGTATTGTTAACTGTCTTGTTAAGTTACAATCGTTTTCGCAACAACATTCATCATGGCAGAACTAGACGAGTTAGTAGCTCAAGTTGTTACACTACGAAGGAGATTGGAAAGGTCTATTGACAACGGGAAGAAGACAGCGATCCCAAAACGCACACAGGGATTTTATGAAAATAAAATAGCTGACCTGAAGACCAGTTGGGATGAATTCCGCGAAGCAGACCTAGCCATTAGCAAATATGTATTAGCTAACTTAATTGCTAAGTCAATAGAATACATAGACGAAGACCAATACAGCGCAACAGAAACGAAATATTCTGAATATATGGCAGAGTTAATAGAGGGACTACACAAATGCACCCCGACTCCTGTTACTACGGTGCCACCACATACTACCACCGTTATACAAGCTGAATCTCTATTACCAAAAATCGCATTACCAAAATTTGATGGAAACTATGACATGTGGCAATCATTTCGTGATATCTTTATATCATTAGTACACGACAATCCAAAACTAACTGACGTACAAAAGTTACACCATTTGAAATCATGCCTAATCGGCGACGCTGAAAAACTATTACGACACACTCCAATAACAAATCAGGATTATCAACCTGCTTGGACTAAATTAAAGGAACGATACGAAAACAAACGAATTCTTGTGAATCACCAACTGAAGCTGCTAGTAAATCAACCCAAGGCAAATACGGAAACAGCAAAGTCAATTAAATGCTTAATTGATACAACTGACGAATGTCTACAACAACTAAAGGGTCTGAACGTCGACACATCTTCTTGGGACGCACTTCTAATTCACATCTTGGTACCAAAACTGCCCTTTATCACATTAAAATATTGGGAGGAAGAACAAGGTGCTACTCAAGAATTACCAACGTTAAATCAGTTTCAAAAATTCTTGTCCACGCGGTTAAAAATATTGGAATCTATCGCAGATACATTAACCAAAACATCACAACCAACCTCTACTAAAAGGGATACAACAAGATCATACCTCACCACAAGGGAAAATAAATGCCCTATATGCAGTAAAAACCATTTCATCAAACAATGTTTACGTTATCAAAACATGAACGTTGCAGCACGGCAGAAGGCTATTCAAGCAGCAAATTGTTGCTTTAATTGTCTATCTACTAAACATTCCACTTCCGACTGCGCAAGCAAATACAAATGCTTGAAATGCAATCGAAACCATCATACCACTTTGCACAGTGATATCAACACAACGGCCTCCACACGGCATACGGAAACATCACAACACAATTCAAAACAATATGCTCATAGCAGCAAGGATCTCTCTGGATCACACAACAACAATTCACAGCATACTCCTAGCAGTACTCACGCACATCAAACCACTCATACCAATACTTCTACCAACAAAGAAGGAACACAACCAACTCAATCATACCAAACGCAAACACATTATAGCAACATAGACAACGACTCTGAAATCTCCACCCAATCAAACGAAGCCCACTGTGACATCACTCAATTATTTCTAACCAAGGAAAATCATCAGTCACTTCTCTCCACGGCTTTGATAATTGCGGAATGCGAGAATGGGAACTCACAGACCCTAAGGGTTCTCATAGATAGTGGCTCACAGTCATCGTTCATCACGGAGGCAGCATGTAAAAAATTAGCGGCTACACTCACACGAACATCTGTCGCAGTCACAGGACTAAACACGTGTCCAGCAGGAGTTGCACAACGACAAACCAAACTCTATCTACGATCCAGATGGTCAGATACATCACCTATCCTGGAAAATTTCTTGGTGTTGAAGGAAATTACTGGACCTTTACCAACAAGGCCCATTTCGCAACACTTAAGTCATCACTTACAAAACATACAATTAGCTGATCCTAGTTTTTGGAAACCAGGTCAAATTGATGCACTCTTAGGAGCTCAAATTTATGCAACAATTATTCGATCGGGTATCAGACGCGGACCAGACACAGCACCTGTGGCTATTAACACCATATTTGGCTGGATTCTACTCGGCCCGACAATTCCAACCCATGAATGTGATGAAATCAAGGCTCTTACAATCACAACGGCGGACAGTGATCTTAGCGAACAACTTCGGAAATTCTGGGACATCGAAGAAATTCCATCGAGACCCATTCTTACAAAGGAAGAAGTAGAATGCGAAGAGATGTTTCAATTAAACCACCGTCGACTTGAGAACGGACAATATCAAGTCAGTTTGCCATTCATTAATAATGATATCCCTATCTTAGGACAATCCAGGGGATTAGCATTAAAAAGGTTTGAAAATCTCCAAAAACAATTTTCCAAGGATCCAAAATATGAGTCAGATTATCGAGAATGCCTAAATCATTATAGTGAAGTAGGTCATATGACGGCAATAAATTCCTATCCCACAGAGCCGCATCATTATTATATTCCACACCACGCAGTTTTTAAAGACAGCACGACGACCAAGCTGCGAGTTGTCTTTGACGCGTCGGCTCGTACTACAAATGGAAAATCAATCAATGATTATATGCTAAAAGGGCCAACTCTCCAACCCAAACTTTTCTCTACGCTTCTCAAGTGGAGAAAATATCCAATAGCATTGAACGCGGACATTGAAAAAATGTACCGAATGATCAGCATACATCCAGATCATAGAAAATTCCAGAGAGTCATTTGGCAACACCCAAAAATTTTAAGACTTCAAGACTATGAACTCAACACAGTCACCTTTGGAACGACATCAGCTCCGTACTTGGCAATTCGGACTCTACAGCAGTTAGCTAGAGATGAAGACAAAACTTGGCCACTAGCAGCGCAAGCCATCATGACAGATTTTTATGTCGATGATCTTCTAACTGGAGCTGACACCATACAAGATGCAAGACGACTACAAGAGGAATTAATTCAGATCATGAATTCAGGCGGATTTAATCTCAGGAAATGGGCTAGCAATGACGTTAAATTACTTGAGAATATACCTACGGAACATCGGGAACTGAAAAATACTCTAACCATAGATAAAGAGGAAACCATAAAAACATTGGGGGTTCAATGGCATCCTGCATCGGACGAATTGACATTCATGCTCGGTCCAAGAAAGATGCATACTACAACAACAAACAAAGCGATCTGTCATCTGTCATAGATGAAGGCGGACGCTGGAAATTGCGGTGCGATATTTTTATCGGAAATTTCTAAAATTTTCAAAAGTGCAGTACCTCGGTGTTGTGGGAAGGTGTTCTGTGTGGTGTTGTGGCTGCGAGGTGTTGGAGACTTTGCACCATGGAAGGGAATAATCCCTCAATAAAAGAGGAATCCCAGGTGAGTGGTGGCGTGTGTGGGGCCCTGCCTAACAGCTGGGTGGTCGTGGGAGGCAGAAAGAAAGCGGGACAGGGCAGCCATCCGACTGTACCTGATCCCCGCAAACCCGGTATTCGTCCGGCTACTGCACTCCCCACGGCCTCAGCAATGTCTGGACAGAGGCATGGAGTGAATGCGGGAGTAACTGGGAGCGGGGAACAGGATGACAGCAGGAGCGCGCAAAAAAGCTCAGCTGTCATCCTCAGTACTCAGCCGAAAGTTGCACCATCTGAGCGTGGCAAGAGTGGGTGTGTGTCCGGGGTGCAGAGTCGGCCAGTACAGGTCGGCCCAAAACCGGTCGGGGACTTTCCCTCAAGATCTGAGGGAAATAGCATTAACAAAAAGAAACAAAGATGGACAAGAAGCCAAAAGAGGAGCCAGAAACTCTTGCTTGGTGGTAAAACGGGTGCGGAAAACAAGAGTACGTCCTCAATGGGTTTGGAAAACAAAAGTACATCCCACGGGGAGGCGGAAATTGCCAGTACACCCAAAAGGGCCTTCTACACCTCAGAAGAAGCATCTTCGGCTGAGGTGCAGAAGGTCAAAAAGTCAAGAATATCGGGACCAAGCAGGGCATCCGACAAGACCTCACTGCGGAAAAAACCCACCTTCGCTGAAGTCGCCTTTGACAACAGCCTAAAGGTGATTGTGGGGTCGGATGACCAATCAGAGTTTCTGGTTAACAACACCGAGGCAGAAACTCTCCAAGAGGCCATCAGCGAGGCAATTTTTAACATCAACGATGATGAGCCCTCACCGAAATTTCGAGGCTTTGGCCTAACAAATAAGGGCGTAGATGGCCGGGGCTATTTCACGGTCACCTGTTTCGACAGGAGAGCGAAGGAATGGCTGGAGGCATGCGTACAAAAGTTGGGGGAACTGTGGGCAGGGGCAAGGCTAGCAGTCCATGAGTATGCTAAGATACCCAGATTCACAAAAGTCACTATGTGGATACCGGGTATCAATAAGATCGAATGGGCGCAGCTACAAACTAGACTGCGCAAACAGAACCCGGAATTAGAGGTGGACAAGTGGAGGCTATACCACAGGAACGACGAAGACCCGAAAGGGTCGGTTCTAGTACTGGGGGTGGACGAAACTATGGCCGAAAACCTCAAGAAAAGGGAAGGAAGGCTGCACTACGGGCTGATGGAGATCGTGGCAAAGATCAAGCCAGCCAAGGAGGAGACCGAAGGAGGAAAAAAGTGTGACGCTGAGGCAGGGCCAAGTGCAGCGGCTGATAAGGACTTGTCCAAAGAAGCCGCGATACTTGACGATGCGCCAGCTGCCACAGGGAAGTACTCCTCGGAGGGCGCAGCGACGAAGGACGGCGCAATTGATATTGAAATGAAGGAATCCTAATTATGAGTTCTGATTCATTCAATATTTTACAAATCAACTTGCAACATAGCAAATCGGCCTCTGCAGAATTAAGCAGAATCCTTGCTATGGGGCACACAGATTTAGCAATAATCCAGGAACCCTGGGTTGTAAAAAACCGAATCATGGGCCTAGGGTTAGCTGGAGGTAAGATTCTGGTCTGTACAGAGTCAGAAAAGCCAAGAGCCTGCATATGGGCGACAAATAGGTTAAATGTTACTCTGATCCAACAACATACGAGTAAGGATCAGGTAACTATCCTAACCACCTACAAAATAGGAAACAACAAGAATATGGACATGTTAATTGTGTCTTCCTATCTGCCATACGATTCACCTGCGCCTCCCCCAAGTGAGGAGCTCAAAGAGGTGATCGATTTTAGCACTAGGAAGAAAATACCGATTATTATAGGGTGTGACGCAAACTCCCACCATATATGCTGGGGCAGCTCAAACACTAACATAAGAGGTCAAAACCTATTTGATTTCATAATAAGTACAGACCTAAATATTCTAAACAATGGACATGAGCCAACATTTATTAACTCGGTGAGAAGTGAGACAATTGACATCACTTTATGCTCACCGAGTTTGGCTGATCATGTCAGGGAGTGGAAAGTCTCCAATGCGGTTCTCACTTCGGACCACAGGAGCATATCACTCAAACTAAAACAGCGGAATGACCCCCCCACTGGCCTTAGAAATCCACGGAAATGCAACTGGGCAATGTTCAGGGAAGTACTGGATTCTAAGCTAGTGAATTGGGAGCCCGCTTTAAGTGGTGAAAAGGACATTGAGGAGGCGGTAAATGATTTAGGAAGATCCCTAAATGACAGCTTCCAGATAGCCTGTCCACTGACTGTTCCCAAACCCGGGAATAAAAATGTTTGGTGGACTCGCAACTTGGAGTCTTTAAGAAAAAGTGTACGGCGGCAATTCAATCGTGCCAGAAACTTAAAGACAGTAGAAGAAAGAGGAAAATACAGAACTCTACAGCAAGAGTACAAGAGAGAGATTAAGATCGCTAAGATAAAATCGTGGCAAAAATTTTGTAACGAAATAGAGGGTATCAGCGCATCAGCGAGGATACACAAAATATTAACAAAAGATAGGATAGCACATCTCGGTACGCTTCAACTACCAACAGGAGAGTACACAGAAAATAGCCTGGAAATAGGCGAACATCTGTTGGAAACCCACTTCCCAGGATGTGTAAAAATATCAGCCACATTATCTAGTAGCGATCAGTACAACCCTCGTGAGGAGGAGTGGAACATCGCCAATTCGATCGTTACGGCTGAAAAGGTGAAGTGGGCGGTCAATTCCTTCTCGCCATACAAAAGCCCTGGCAAAGATGGAATATACCCAATCACCCTTCAAGAGGGACTAGAAGTCATTAGCCCAGTCCTTGTAAAGATTTACAAAGCCTCCTTGGTCTATCGATACATACCGATAAGCTGGAGAGAGGCGAAAATAATTTTTATCCCTAAACCGGGAAAAAGTAGTTACAAAATTGCGAAGTCTTACCGCCCAATAACTCTAACGAGTTTTCTGCTAAAGACTTTGGAAAAAATAGTGGATCACTACATCAAATCCACATGCTTAAGAAACTTCCCCCTACACGATAAGCAGCATGCATATCGAAAAGGGAAGTCAACCGAATCTGCCCTGCATCAAGTAGTGGCCTACACTGAAAAGGCCCTGATGGAAGTGGAATATGCAATAGGTGTCTTCCTAGATATAGAAGGTGCGTTCGACAATACCAGTTTTACTTCAATGGCCTCGGCTTTGAAGGAACACGGTGTTGATGAATCACTGACAGTCTGGATCAACAATATGTTGAAAAGTAGAGTAATCTCGACAAAAATTGGTGACTACGAAACTATAAGAGTAGTTAAACAAGGCTGCCCTCAAGGAGGCATACTATCTCCTTTGCTGTGGTGCATGGTCGTCGATGACCTGATAGCAGAGCTCGAAAGCACAAGCTGCTACACAGTGGCTTATGCGGACGACATAGTGCTGCTGATCAGGGGAAAATTTCTCAGCACCATTTGCGAACTACAGCAAAGGGCACTGGTAGTAGTGGAGAGATGGTGCAGACGCAACAACCTGTCTGCAAATCCAGATAAAGCATCTGCACTACTCTTCACCAAACGCAGGAAACTGGTGGGTATAAAACCCATTAGGATATTCGATAAAGAGTTAAAATTGTCTAAGACCGTCAAATACTTAGGTGTAACGGTAGACAATAAACTAAGTTGGAAGCCACATTTAGATGACAAAATGAGGAAAGCTGTTGCGTCTCTGTGGCAATGCAGACGAGCTTTCGGCTCAACTTGGGGCCTGAATCCAACAATTATTCATTGGATCTACACGGCCGTGATAAGACCGAGCCTATGCTATGGAGCCATAGTTTGGTGGAACAGAGTGGAACTTAGCACCGCTCAACAATCACTAAGTAAAGTGCAAAGGACAGCATGTCTGGCAATATCAGGAGCCATGAGAACAACCCCGACGGCAGCACTAGAGGTTGCACTCTCTCTGACTCCTCTAGATATATTCATCAAACAGGAGGCGATGAAAACAGCACTTCGTTTATTTCATAGCAAAATACTAACGAAGACAGACATGAACAAGGGACACTCCACAATTTGGCAGAGACTTCTGGAGGCCAACCCTAACCTCCAAATGTTCTCTGACTGGCAGATTCCGGAAGTGTCCCTAAATAAACGATACACGGTAACATTCCCAAGTAGGGAAGAGTGGAGCGGAGATTTCACTCAAAGGTTACCAATGGAGAACAAATCCATCTGGTATACAGACGGGTCTGTAATGGACAATTTGGCAGGCGTGGGAGTGTATGGAGAAACAGAAGATACATGTATCTCCAGACCTCTCGGGTCATTCACCACAATCTTTCAGGCAGAGATTCTGGGGATAGCTCTAAGTGCCTATGATATCCGGGACAGAGACATCAATCACAGCAATGTCATAATCTTCTCGGACAGTCAGGCGGCACTGAGAGCGCTGGACTCCTACGTGACAAAATCCAAATTAATTGGAGAATGTAAGGAAGCATTACAAAAAATAGCAGAGTCTAATGAAGTAATGCTAATTTGGGTGCCGGGACACAGTGATATCCCAGGCAACGAACGAGCTGACGAGCTGGCCAAGCAAGGTTCGTCAGAGACGGTTATAGGGCCAGAACCTGGCTTGGGCCTTGCGCCCTCCCACTCAGCCCGTCTGATTGAGGAGTGGGCCAGGGCCGAACATAACCGAAGATGGGCAGGAAGACAAGACTGTAAGCAGTCAAAAGTATTCCTGAAGCAGAGGAGCCACAAAACTACAAAGTGGCTACTAAAATGTAATAAACAGGACCTAAGCCTTACAGTAAGTCTCTTAACAGGACACTGCAGGCTCAACAAACACCTTTTTAAGATACGGAAGGTGGAATCACCTCTGTGTGAATGCGGCCTTGAAAACGAAACGGCCATTCATTTTCTAAGTGAATGCCCTCGTTATTTTAGCGAAAGACGAGCGCTACTCGGCGCTAACATAATTGCGACAGACAAGTTGCAAAATATGACGTTATCCGAAATGGTGAAGTTCGCCAAACGAACCAAACGTCTGGCGACTCACGAAGGACGACGACAATAAACGGGTGGCAGACTTCGCAAACGAGGTACGTACAATGGACCAAATGGTCTGAGTACAGGGCTCTATGCTCAACCTCTTAAAATCTACATCTACATCTACAACAACAAAGCGAACAATATTATCAGACATCGCATCTTTATATGACCCGCTAGGATGGCTGGCTCCGATTATAATCGTAGCCAAAATGCTAATGCAAACGCTATGGATTACGGGTCAGGCATGGGACACTGAAGTCTCAGAACATATCAAGGAATCCTGGGACACATTCAAATCTGACTTACAAGAGCTATCATCTTTGAGAATCCCGAGATGGGTGGGATACACACAGAAGGCAAACATTCAAATGCATGGATTTTGTGACGCTTCTACCAAGGCTTATGCAGCCGTCTTATATTTAAGAGTTGAAAATAAGGAAGGAATTGTAGTTAATCTACTCACATCAAAAACTAGAGTAGCTCCAACCAAACTCACTACTGTACCCCGTTTGGAATTGAACGGAGCAGTCCTTCTTACCAAACTAATAAAGGAAACCCTCGACACCATGCAATTAAATAATGTCTCCATTTTTGCATGGACTGACTCCACTATCGTCCTACAATGGATCAAGGAGCATCCATCAAAATGGAAGACATATGTTGCAAACCGTGTTGTTGAAGTACAGGAGGTTCTTAAATACGACAAATGGCGACATGTACCCAGCCAAGACAATCCTGCTGATATCGCGTCCAGAGGGACTTCTACGAAGGATTTGCTTCACAATAAATTATGGTGGAATGGTCCACGATGGCTATCACAACACGACAATCAATGGCCACATATACGCAAAGCACAAGAAATTACAAACTTAGAAGCTAAAGGGACAACAGTTACAAGCTTAATAGCTAAGGAAGAGGATACTATACTATTACAATCATCATCATACGCTCGACTCGTTCGCATAATTGCCAGGATCCAATTGTTCAGCTATAATTGCCGCAATCCACAACAAAGGGAGTACCAAATCTCTGCGGGCAGATACCAGACAGCTGAATGCACAATTCTAAAGCTGGTTCAACGAACATCATTCCGTGAAGACCTAAACAATTTACGTAGTAAAAAACCATTGGCAAAACATAGTCGATTGTTAAAACTTACGCCATTTCTTGATGAGAACGGTTTGATCCGCTTAGGAGGCAGATTGGATGATGCACCTATTCCATACGCGCAAAGACATCCGATAATTTTACCAAGGTCTCATCATGTGACTCACCTTCTCATAGATAAGGCTCATCAAAACAATTCATACAAAAGGCCCATCCACAAGCTATGTAGACTGCCCATAGAACAGGACTCTTCGGATGAGAATAAAGAATTATCAACAACACCTTCAACAAATTAATGTCCTGTATCGTACCGTTCAAGTTATTGTCCATTCGTGTTCAGTGTAGGAAATTGACCTTCTTAAACTCATTGACATAATTTCAGATGTTTAATGAACAAGAAGACTGCCTAGACATTTTGGAGGACATCTACTTCACTCCGCCAGGAAGTCCAAATGCCTCCTACTATGTCAATCTGGAGTCAGATGAGCAGATTGGAAATTCGGCAACAACCACCATGACAACCAATCCATCGAAGCCATCTACTTCCAAGGCTCAACAAGATTTCCTGACACAGTCAAGATACGTCAAACCAACAACTTCGCGACCGGCCATCATCAATGGTAGAAGGATGAACTCACTATCGAGACTGCGCCCAACTACTACCATCGAGGAGCTCGAAATGAGGATGGACAACACACAACAAAAATTTACAACTCGTGAGGGTGTGGACATCTTCCTACCACGTGAGGTCCTGCAACGAATTAACTTTCGAGAAGTGCGAAATACCAAACAGAAGGAAAAAACGGTCAACTTACCCGGACGATACCAGGCTCGACTACGTGTCCTCGCAGACGGAAAAATAATCTTCCACCACTACCACAAACGAGGACTAAATAAACTCCTTAATAAAACAAAGGACAATCCCCAAACTATCAGCGTTTTGTTGAACGAAACCGTTCAACGGGGGGGAGTATGTTTGGGCACACCCAAACCGCAAACCGTAGAATCTGAAAATAAAAATAAAAATATTAAGTAGATTCCCTATGTATATTTAAATTATGTACCTCGTCCCTGGGTTGGCACAGGGACTCCCAGCAGCAGCCCACTGGAAGAGAACAAAAAGACTTAGTAGAAAATAATAACAAATTAAATAGACACTAAACATAAACAGCACATCTCACGCATTATTTCTATTGGGTCTGACTACAATTTAAAAGTCAGATTTAATAGAAATTAATGAAAACCCAGTGCAAGAGGAATGTAAACAATGGATCTTTGTTTACATTTCTGCCGGCAAAGGGCACTTGCTATTTCTTCCACATTCAACACTCGCGAAAACATTTTTTTGCGCAGAACTGACCGCACAGCACTTAAATTCATATTTAAACCATAATACTTACCATTTGCTGACGGATGCTGCAGTTTTTTCACAAAAAATAACACTGCACGCGCGAAACTTGTTTTTGCCGGCACTTGTCAAACTCCAACTTCTGCGATCACCTGATCGATCGATTTGGGGCAATTCACCGCGGCGAATTCAAGGGAATTACCAGATTCGCGATTAATTCGCCAGGTAATGAATTATTTAATGTTTTCTAAATTCCCCATAAGCCCTGTAAGAAGAAAAGAGATGGCAAGTGAAACCAAGTGAAATAGTAATATGACATGAGCGGAGAGAAATCACTGCTGAGTCAAAAAGTGACAATTGTGCAGTCACTCAGCCATGTTATAGCGAAGTGGCTTTTTAATCATTTTTCATTAATTGTAATTCTTTGCGGCAATTATTCTACTCCCAGAGTAGAATAGAATATAGAGTTTTTTACGACGAATCAAGAGAATTACTCGATTGCGCTAAATAATCGGCAGATTACCTGGGAGATTCTAATAACCAAACTATTTCCGGTTTTTCGTAGTTGCAATCGATTATAAAAGGAGCCGAAAATGTCAACTCGCTCTCTTTTGTTTTTCAGCCGCCGAAGATAAGACACAAGTTCAGATCAGCAGGAAAATTTCATATGCCATTTAAAGGTCAGGAAATTTTCAAATGCGATTACTTGAACAATTTAAACCCTAAGCAAAAAACTTGTAAATTTGGTAATAGAATTTATTTTAGATTTAAAACATTTAATTTGTAATTTGTATTTGGAATTCTTTTGGACTTAAATTTAATCGCTTAACTTGAAAAATAAATAAATAATAATTAACGTAACTTAAACTAATACATTAATAAATAAGGAAATAATATAATAAGTTTTCTAGAGTTAGAATTGTTCAAACTTAATCTAGAATTATATTTTTCCTGTAAAGGCAACGGTTCTTCAAACTGTGATTCTCTACCACAGAAATAGAACTCGAAGAATTGTTCGGGTGATTTCTACAGGAGAAATAGAAGAACCAATCTTGTGAATTTTGGGAATTTAAAGCGAAATAAAAAGGAAATTGAATTATAACCTCACATTCTTTTCGTTAATTTACCCGCTACACACTCTTTGCAGTAAGCAACGAAGGAATACACATTTTTAAGGAAATTCCTATAATTTCTTTTATTTGCTTGCGTGCATCAACACCATGAAAGTACTGATGTATTTCAACTTGCTAGGAATCAATATGAACCAGGCTTACTACGTTTGAGAATCTTTTCAAGATTCAGAAACGCTACTCGATATCAGCTTTGAATAGCATTTGAAGTAATGATGAAGAATTAACTGCAATGGAATTAGGAGATGGCCCAATATTACCTTATTATTGCACTTGTAAGTCTGGAGCCAGGACTTTAGGTTGTTGTGCACATGTAGCTAGTGTTCTATGGTTTTTAGGATGGGCTCGACATCGACAACAAATCAAATACCCTAGCCGAGCTTTGCTGGCATACATACAAGATGCTGGTAATCGCAATGTAAACAATGATGGAAATGAGCACGAAATAATAGAAGTTGAAATCCAAGAGTGATGTGAAATCCGATTTGGAATAGATGCTTCGTTGGAAAAGGACTGTGTAGAAGACTGACCGGCCGACTGAAAAATATTTTAAGAATGACTGAAACGTAACGACTGATAGAGATTTCAAATGACAAATAAGATTTCCGACATTTTGACAGAATGACTAACGAACAAAGGAGTTTAAGTCCGACTGAGCAACCTCCACGTGGTGAACTCTGGGTGATGGCAATGGCAGCGGCAGGAATTCGAAAATGGAAGGGTTTCTTAAATCCACTTAATGCTACATCAGTTTCGGATCGGATTATTTCCCGAGAAAATACATGTTGCAAAAATCTATTGGTGATCTCTTTTTAGATTTTGTCCAAACTTTTTCTTCTGAACCTGATCTCGCAAATATACAAGGAGGGCCGTAGTTTCCCCTAGACATGGAAGTGATGGATGGAAGGATAGATAATTTGTGGGAGAGGTGGGGAAAGCATAGGGAGGCAGGGAAAAGAGGGAAATGAAACAAGCAGCGGCAAGCTACAAAGTATGTAGGTATTTTCTCTCAAAAAGTGAGGTGGTTTTAGAGCGTTTAGGGGAGAGTGTGGGGATGGAAGAGGGGTTGGGGTAGGAGTGGGGGTGCTGGCGATGAGGTGAGGGGTTTTGAAGCCTCGAAGAGATATTGGTGATTCCATATATAGTTATGATAAGAAGCTATATGCTATGAGGGGACGTATGTCCGTAATTATATAGTCATGATAATAATCGGGGTATATCTCAAAATTCTGGGGTTCTACGACTTAACGGCCATAGAGACTTTTGATCAGGGAGCTTAAATACACAACATACTAAAAAATCAGCCAATTTGACGGAAACCAGATTTCCATACATTCTGTGCGGGGTCCCAGAACCAACTTTCAAACACTTTTTCGGCCAGAAAAAGTCGGCATTGAATTGATAGTCCAGTCAGAAGAAACAAAAACAAAAAAAAAACAATCTGATTCTTGTCAATAAATTTAGGAGAACAGGTGACCCTCGGAGAGATGGTTTAACTTCGGAGGTAGGTTTAAAAAAAAGTGCGAAATATTTATTAAATATTTTGAGAGGGCTGCATTTTCGCGCAAAATGATGAGATTGTAATGAAAGACAAGGAATTTGGAAATTTTCGATTTTTTGTATTTACATTCTTCTTTGCTTGTTTTATTTCCCTTAATGGCTTCATAAGAATATGAAAATGTGTAAGAAAAAAGATTTCATGTAAGTACAGATGAAATCGCTAGGGATTCCCATATTGTTTTAAAGAAATGGACACCATTATGAATATTTAGAAGTATTTGTAATGACTTTAGAGCGCCAGCTTTCCTTGGCACCCACCGCAAGAAGCAGATCATCCTTGACATAATCGTTTAAATGCCCTTCTGTTTTTATTTCTCTAATACGAAAACTAAATCGGTTATCGATTCAGAAGGACCTAAAATTGGTATGAAAGTTAAGCAATAAGTACATTGGAAGCCTTTGCGCCAAGAGATTTTCTTGTCGTCAGTGCAATGTGGGAACAAGTTAACATTAGTGGACAGTAACCGATTTGGATGAAATTGTGCAAGTAGCTTCCGTTGGGACTACAACGGAAGAATATGCAAACATTTTTCGGTACTCGCCTATAGTTTTTAAAATATTTAACTTTTAATTTTGATTGTTTGTCAAAACTCAAAGTTAAATATTTCGCCGCAAAATTTCATCCACTTGCACAATTTCGGCACTTTTCCACTTGTTTATTGCACACCCCGCGGGTGTGTGCTCTATGATCGACTAACGCGCCAGCCTCAGTTTTTAACGACAAAAGTAATCATATTTTAGGCATTTTCGCAATAAATAAATTTTTAATGTAGCTTTTTGGAAAGAAGAGATCGTGTTCTATCAATTGATACCATTTTTAAATTTTTAAAAATATTTTTTATGTCTTAAATTTGCTTTTGAAAAACAAAATGCGTCTCCGTCCGTTGGTCTGTACGTATACGATTTTCCTAATTTTTGTTTCTATCTGTTCGAAATGTATCAGAATAGAACCCTATTGATTATCAAAATGATTCCTCTCATAGTTCAATTATTATAAACAATTATCTAATCAAACTCGCCGATTGCCGTGCGACTTCTCTATTCTTGCCGTCTCCTCTTTGTGCGGATATTCGTACACTCGATAAGTGGGAGTAAATCCAAGAGTGAATATGTATATGTATATATTGTATATATACATATATGACACTTGCGGGGTGTGCACTTTTGGTTTTACCAACGATTTTAATTTTATATTACACTTTACTGCACTTCACTTCACATCACTGCTTATCACTTGATTATATGTATAAATTCTGAAATAAAAATAAATATTTAGTAAACAGTATAAAATAACAATACTTACTTGTTTATCCATGCGGGCGCCATCACTGATAACGTTCAATCGAATTTGCCTTTCTCTTAAATGACTACAATTCGTTCGTTAATTTCAAATTTCACAAATTATGCACAATCTTCAACTTGGAAGCCGTGTTGGTGGTCTCATTATTGTAAAGCGCAAAAACAGAGAGGGATAAATTTAAATTGTACTTCAACAACGAAAGATCAGTACCTACCGTGGCAGACAAGTTTACATTATTTTATGTACAAATCGAGACAGATTTTGCTTAGTTTTTAAGCATATGAGCCATTCTTTTGTTTGGTAATGATATACTTATGAAAACTGAATTTGCTTAATTTTGTATGAGGAAGGCTATAAATAACAGTTGGTGGTCGTAAAAAAAAGAACAAAAAAAAAAAAAAATTGTAACTTACCTCCCTTGTACACCCTATGTTTGTTAGTGATCTTCTTGGTTGTTGGTCTTCGACGTTGAGGAAGCTGTTCCAGCTCCAGAGCGCTTTGACGCTTTTATTTTCGCACACTCTTTACGGTGAACAGTTCGCATTGAATTTATTTTATTGGTGACCGTCTCTCTAGTTGCTTCATAATCAACTTCTTTAAACTTATTAACTAAAGCGCCGTATGCTTGGTTTTTCTTTTCTCGGTTGCTGTAGTCCTTTGATTTTACTTGTCAGAGGCAAGGAAAACTTTGGTAAAGCTCTATGAATTCCGTGAAAAATTCGTGAGATCAGTGTCGTAAGTCTGATGCCATTTTTTCACCACTACACACACTAAAAATATCAGTTGCAAACTCTAGGGTCGCCGAGACCAGACTGAACGTTAAGCAAGGTTTTACCGATTAGACTGAGGTGCATCTACACGCACAAAGTCTACCGTTATGTTTGTACACAAAACCTGAGTCCATCAGTCTTTTAAAGTTTGTCAAAATTCATTTAGTTAGCTCATGCAGAACGTTCAAACTAGCCGTCCGTACGTAATGTTTTGTTTGCCAAATCTGATATGTTCATGCAAGACTGACGAAAAACATTACGTGTAGACCTTAAAACTTTTACAGGGATGGAGTATGTAGATGCAGACTTTTGACACAATACCTTAAACGACATAAAGCGCTTTCATTAATTGGACCGTAGTGCTTTCGAGTTATTTCAGGGAATTGCTTATTCATATACAAATTAATTTCTGAGCAAATAAATATTTTAATTAAGATTATCCAAATCCCATAGGCTGTTGTTCATTTCTCCGACCATAAATTATCTGAAAATTGTCCAGCGAATAAATAAATTTTGCCTGCTTCACTGTTGAAATATTAGTGTACTATTTAATCAGCCTCGTCCCAATATTATTATTTTTTAATTAAAATGTATGTCAAGAATGATTAAATAAAGTGACGGAATTGAGAACTCTATTATAGTCGAAAATTATTTAATCCCATGAGATTATTTTGATAGGTGGAAAAAATTGCATTAATTTCTGCAGACGATAATTAGTTAGTTTAACTATTTATTAATATTTACAATGAATACATTAACAGCAGATGCGTTTTATAAATATTATTAAGATCAGAAAACTTCCTAAATCTATAAACCTTCTCTTCTTTTTTTTAAGGAGTTACTCCATATTAGTTATAATACAACCTTACTCACTCTGAATAATGTTAACTCATCATGGGAGTAACCTGAACAAATTTCAGATCCAAAATAAGAACAGCCCATTACCCTCAGCTACAATTTTGTATTTCCTCCCACCTGAATATTTTATGAACCTCAATGTTTTATTTAACAGTACCGGAACCCTTAACAGTCCCAGGGCGATATTTGTATCAGCAGTTGAATTTTGTTGACAATCTGCCCGATGAACGGATTTCACTCAGTAATCAACTTTAGCCCCAAAATAAAGAAACTGATGTAATTCAAGGTGAAACTGAGTAGGAGTTTGTTTTTCCTCTTCTGTTTTTTCTCGGGAAATGAAGAAAATCGGGAAATATATATAGATACGGACACACCCACATGCACACAAATGTCGTAGCTATTAAAGTGAAAGTTTGTGAAAATTTATTTGATTTAGTTTGCGGACTAATACGGGGATATTGAGGCATCTTCTGAATGGGAAATAGTTTGTCGGCCTGTACAAGTCATTAGTTTGCACAATTTCATGATATTATTTTGCCATTGACATTTGTACATAAGTACATACATACATACCCACCCATATATTCGAAAATTGCACTTAACGCTTGGTTTCACATAAGTTTTTTATTACCTGTAAACATTATTTTGAAACCGTCTGCCAAGTCTTTCATACTCTTGTAGTTGTTAATTGTGCTAGGAGTATGCCTCGATTAATTTTTCCATTTCGCCCATTAAACAGGCCCTCAAATAAAGCAAGATTTGTTCTGCTGTTAATCTTATGTTATCATATACTAATGATATAAATGTATCCGACATATTATAGTCGCCATTGAGTTTTGACAAGGCTATTTTTAGTAAAATGATTGTTGTTTGGGTGCCGTTTGGTGTACCTTTCTAATGGGAACTGAAGCTGGTGTGATTACCGCAGCGGTGATATGAGATTGCGAAGATTTTCCTCGGACTCGTTAGTTGCTAACACGATTTCCGACTAGTACAACAACAAATAAAAGAAAAAGAATATTAAGAAAACGAGCAGTGTTTTGTCTAAGTTAATCAACTGAACCTTCTAATAAAAATAGAATATGGCGCAGCCGAAGCGTGTTAAGGGATCTATGTAAATAAATGAAAAATATATAGGTACATACAGTGTAAACTCTATATAGCGAACTTCTATTTAACGAAAAACTCCTTAAAACGTAGAAATTGCTAAGGTTCGTTTGGTTTACATTGTTAGCCTTATATTGAAACACTCTTTATAGCGTAGCAACCACTCTCAATAGCGAAACAATACATCATTCTTCAGACCCCAATAAACATTAATTTCACTGACCTTCAAATACAATACTGATATACAGCCCTATTCCGGCGTTGTGACCCGTCACAAGTCACAAGCTACTGTGATCGTCGATTGTGATGTGTGATGTGTGACTTTCACTGTGACTGAATAGTTGTGAGGTATTCTGAGGACGTCATGACAAGAAAAATCACAATAAATCCACCATAGTCTCATTTTAGTGTGGTTAATAGGGTTTATAGCCACATTTGAAAGTGATGGTCACGTATAGTGCAAAACAATGGCACCAGAATTTGGTAAGTGTAACAATTGTATATTTTTTGTTAATAATAGATAATTAATGAACGAAGGCAGCGAAGAAAGCGACTGGAGGAGGACCGCCCGAAGAGGAGCAAATGAACACCTTCGAGTCAAGAGCCCTGGAGACTTTCGGCGCTATTGTGGCTGATGGGCTTCAAGATTTGCCCACTCTAAGAGTAGAGGTAAGGAAAATGAAGCTTTTTTTTAAGAAATGTGCATTCAAATATTTTTATAGGATATCGCTGGACGTATCTTGCAGGAGACCACCGTAGAAGAAAGCACGGCATCTGAGGGATTGGGCGAAAGTTCCAGCAGTCACCGACCAACATCAACTCAACGTGCCTCCATCTTCTGGACCCGCAGAAGGTGTTTGCAGACGCTGTTGTAAATGTTTTAAATAAATTAACAGAAAAATAAAAGACTTTTGCATTATAATAACTAGTTTTTTTTCTTTTTATAAGCTATTAGAATACTCTTCCCTGATTCGTCGCCCTTCACAGAAGAGTTCTGATGTTTCCAGGAGATTTTCGGCGATTGATGATTCGAAATTTTCTTTTTCTTCCTGATCTCCTTCGTAATCAGCCTCAATTTCATGTTGCCGCAGTATAATGGCACAGGCATACATTATTAAGCGACAAACTTACCTTACAATTTCCTTGTGACCTGCTCAAGGGACGGTCACAGTTTTGAAAATATTTTTGATATGTCAAAACTGTGACTTATCACTCAGAATACCAAAAAGGCACAAATTATGACTCCCCACACCCTTGTGACTCGCTTGTGACTTATGACTGGTCACTGACGATTGCCAGAATAGGGGGGATAGAATCGTAAATATTTCGTACGTACAAGAAATGTGTACGTCTTAGAAATGTGTTCATTTGTTTGTTGTTACCTAGCACTTGTTTACTTACTGTACTTCCTACTAACGTCTTGTTGGTATGGGTTGTCTTTATGTTATCTTAGTCTTAGTTGCTTTCAAATTTTTGAACAACATACATACATATAAACATGGCGAGTAAAAGAAAGACTTTGTGTATTGACGAAAAAGTGTCATTAATTCGCGCAATAGAATAGGGAGAAAAAACAAGTGATGTTGCAAAACGTTTTGGATTCAGTCCATTTACTGTGTCTATCATTTGGAAGAACAAGGAAAAATTTCTTTTAATCAAAATTAAAACCACTTATTCGTAAAATTATATTGTTTTCTTTCACTCTCTTTTTAACGAAAACTCTTTATAACGCAATAAAATACCCGGTCCCTTCAATTTCGCTATATAGAGTTTATTTACACTGTATATGTATATATTATATATACATATACTAGCTGACCTATACCCGGCGTTGCTCGGGCACAACTATTCTTATAATAAAACTAAATTTTAATAAAATTATGTTACAGATTTACTGAGAGGATTTCACGACAGAAGTTTTATACGGAGTTTCAATTCAAAAGAAAAGTAGATTTAGAGCAAGTGGATAATTTGATTTTCATGAAAAATAGTGGATTTTGAAGTAAGATTTGGTTGAAGCGAAAATAGTTGCATTTTGTAAACAATTTCGTTGGTCCTCTAACTTCAACATTTTTAAAGGTATAAAAAAGCTTGTTAACCAAAAATTAAACCGACGAAGACTCATACGTCCCTTTTCCAACCCCATTCCTTTGTTTGTTTATTGCCTTCCACCATATGCTCAAGCAAGGCAGCAGGTAGCGTGCAATCGTACGCACACTCAATTGCCTTGTTTTTCTGCTCCTTTCTCGGCATTCGCCGTGCACCGCATCGCAGGCTCACAAGTAAGCACAGCGCGCCGAACAAGTGAGACTTCCCCTGCGTCGAACTCGACGGATGCCGTCGCACATGTGGAGGCATCGCTGTGGAGCTCTCAGAATTTTTGGTCGCGTTTTGCTTGTTCGAAGTGGGTAATCTTTATATTTATTTGTCTATGCTATTATCCATTAATATGAGTGTATCGCAATCATTTCGAGCACGTGGTTCACTTTAACTTCGAGGGTAATGCATGTATTAGGGACATTAAATCTAGCGGAAGGAGAGAAAACTAAATATGATAAAATTATAAGTGCTTTTGATTCGTCTTGCCAACCAAAAAATTATTTAATTTATGAACGATTTAAATTTTAAGCGATCTCAAATTATCGACGGCGATTGATATGTATCCTGTATTTTAGGTAACTCACCAGTCACCAGCAAGCAAAAGAGTTTCAACAAACCCAGCAAGTGCATGCATTAAAACGAGGAACATCGTCATCTGACCGAAAATGTAACATCGCCAAACCGACTTCAGCCAGAGAGAAGGGTCCCGCTAGCTCGGTTTCGTTTCAAATAATACGGCGAGTACTAACAAAACGATAAAGAAAACTGCACTAAAGCCCGGGATACACGAGGTTAGTTTTTTAAGCCATAGGATAGTAAGATAGTGATAGGTGGTTATAAGTAGTAAGCTAGCAAGCTAGCAGCTCTGGCTTCGTGTAAACAGAACTAGCTTGATTTCTAAGGTAGTAAGCTAGTGAGAAAGCGTCTCAAGCTAATATAGTTTATTAATAGGATGAATTTCTATTTTTTGAGGTAGTAGCACCCTCCACCACTGATTTTACTATCCTATTAATTTCACTGACGTTTATCTTTAAATCACTGCAATGGTACTGGCTTAAAATTATCTGGCATCTTGTAAACAGCACTAGCATGTACCAAGCCAGGACAGCAAGCCACGATAGTATACCGAGGGTCTCTAGCTTGCTATCCTAGCTTTACAAAACTTGCCTCGTGTATCCCGGGTATAAATTCGAACAGTCTTTTATTAAATTGCTCAACTGAACTGCGAATAACATTTACTCACTATCTCTTACACAAGCATAAAACATTGATTCACCGCTCCATATAACAGAGCTCCATTCCTTGAAAGTTAAATCTTTGTGCGACTTGGCCCGCTCTAAGCATTTGTAACGTTTTTCCGGATAGGCTCTAAGGAAGCCAGGGGATTTGTGGGTTTCGGAAGGAATAGGCCAAGTTTAAGTGTTATTGAATATACATATATTTGAAATGCTTATCTAGTTACAATATATATATCTAACCTAAGGAAGACAGAGTTGACGGGAAGGAGAAAGAGAGAGACGCTGAGTATCGAGAATGATTAGTGTTTGCACAGTTAGGAGTGCAAATGAAGAAGGAATTATCCCAAAGGCAACATCTCTGGTATACGGTATGAATGTCTTTATACCAAAGACAACTTCTCTGGTATACGGTATGAACGTGTTTATACCAAAGGCAACTTCTCTGGTATACGGTATGAATGTATTTATACCAAAGGCAACTTCTCTGGTATACGGTATGAAATGGTTTATACCAAAGGCAACTTCTCTGGTATACGGTATGAAAGTATTTATACCAAAGGCAACTTCTCTGGTATACGGTATGAATGTATTTATACCAAAGGCAACTTCTCTGGTATACGGTATGAAAGTGTTTATACCAAAGGCAACTTCTCTGGTATACGGTATGAAAGTGTTTATACCAAAGGCAACTTCTCTGGTATACGGTATGAAAGTGTTTATACCAAAGGCAACATCTCTGGTATGCGGTGTGAATAAAATGAAAAGAAGTTATACCAAAGGCAATATCTCTGGTATACGGTGTGCATCTAATAAAAGAATGCTAGGTCTGGTTCTTGCAGTTCACAACCAAGTCAACGTCTCGGTTGCATGTCAAGAACTGACTCCTCCTCGGGATCTGCTCGTTATTTATACTAAATTTTGTTGGGGGGTGTTGCCAGCTGTGTCCTTTCTGACAGCTGTGAAGTTCGCGCTGGTTGAGTTTCTTCGTTAAGTTAGTCCTGGTGTGTTTTCTTCATTTTGAGGGTTGCCAAGTAGGTTCGTTACATCTCTCTCTCCCCTCGTAAAAATTGCACAGCAATTTTCCTAACGACTAAGTTGTAATTCATGTATCTCTATTATTATCTCTAGTTATCCTATGTACAAACTACATATATAATAAAGTAATTTACAACTAATATAATAAAATATTTTACAACTAATATAATAAAATAATCTACAACTAATAAAATAATTTACAACTAATATAATAAAATAATTCAGGTACAATAAGGTCCGAGTTTTACTTGGTATTGTTCGATGGGTTGGCCTTTTACTGTCACGGCCCCATCTACCCTCAAGCGGAGCTGTATCCGCTCTGGCCCTACCTGCAACCGGTGTCGTCTCCCTTTCATGAAGCGGCTCCAGAGAATAGAGATCTTGAGCTCCTGTTTAGCCGGCATGTTGGTGTAGGAGATCTTTTTGGGTGGTTCGTAGGGTCGGGGTGGTGATTGGCTCGGCGGTGTTAGGGGCTCCGGGATGTTCGGGTATTTGGCATGAGCGAGGGTTGGTAGGTCCTTAAGCGGGCTGATGGCGGTTGGAATTGTCCAGTAGGGACGCAATTCGGGTGTGGGAGTTTCCCGAATTGGGCTGATTGCGGCAGGAATTGTCCAGTAGGGGCGCAGTTCAGGTGTGGGAGTTTCCCGATTGGGCTGATTGGCACCGGTATTCTCATGATGTCTGCCAGTTCCGGTGATGGGGTATCTCGTAATGGGGACATCTCGATGGGCGAAAATTGCAGATCCAGCACTGAGTCCAAGTTGTCGTCAGCTTCAGAGTTCCTCCTGTCATTCATTGTTGTCTTTTTCTTGGTTTAACGGGTCTGCATCGGAGAAGGATGCGGATGGGAAATGATGATGAAAATGGAAAATTTTTTTGAGTAAGGGATTAGGGCAGAAGATATGTAGGTATTGGGTGTTTGGAGTGTGGTGTTATAAAATCGATTCTAGTGATCCGGTAATAATTTTAGATCTTTAACATGCGCCTTTCCCATTCCCCGACCATCAGGATCCGTTATTAAACAAATAACTGGGGAAATAACTTTGGATATTAGAAATGGACCTTCGAATTTTGGGCCTAGTTTGGCTGAGAAGCCTTTTGATGCGGAAGAGAGAAAATGTATTTTTCGGAGTACCTTGTCCCCTACTTTAGGTTTCCATTCCCGACGCCTCAAATTATAGTAATGACTCTGTTTAGAAAAAGCCCTGGCCAAATTTACCTTTACCAATTCATATGCCTGTTTGAGAACGCGGAATCGTTCATCAGGGTCCGGGACTTCTTGAGCCTGATTTATAAATTGGGTGGGTAGTTTTAATTCCTTACCATAGTTTAGAAAAGCTGGGGTGAATCCAGTGGATTCGTGGAGACTAGTGTTTATAGCTAGCATGAACTCAGGGAGATATTGATCCCATTTTCTTTGGTTCTGGTCCACAAACTGAGCTATCATTGTTTTTAAAACTTTATTAACTCTTTCCGTTGGGTTTGCTTGGGGGGAATAAGGTGCTGTAGTTCTTTGCTGGATATTGTAATCTTGTAAAAGTTTTTGAAAAACATGGCTTGTGTATTGGGAGCCGTTATCGGTAATAATCATTCGGGGACATCCAAACCGAGATATAATTCGTTCTTTTAACGCTTTAGTGACGGCGGAAGTGGTAGCCTGTCGGAGTGGCTGGCATTCGGTCCATTTTGTAAACTTATCGTGAAATACTATCACGTACAAATGGCCTTTACTTGAACGAGGGAAAGGACCTATTAGGTCGGTAGTAACGACTTCCCAAGGTCCCTCTACATTTGTCAAATGCATCTTTCCAGCTATTTTTTGCTGCGATGGCTTATATTTGAGACAACTCGGAGACCTTCTAATATATCTGGCTATATCAGGCGACATACCTGGCCAATAATAATTTCTGGAGATTCTGACTATTGTTTTTGCTATACCTAAATGACCTGCTGTAGGGTGGTCGTGGTTTTCTGCCAAGATTTTCTTTCTTAACGGTTTCGGAATGCATAATTTCCACGCGGTTGTGTGTGCCCTATAATCGCTTCTGTCATATATATTTTTGTATAATTCTCCGTTTTTGATCATAAGATCCGGATAATCGGTAGGAGATTTTTCTACGGCGGTATATTTGGAACGATACCATGGACAGAAATTGTCGGAGGTGATAGTGCCCACGTCGCTTATTTTCCCACTGGTTTGGTTCAGTGGTTGCCGAGATAAGGCGTCGGCCACCTTATTTAAAGTTCCCTTTCTATACTTGATCTCATAATCATATTGTTGTAACTCTATTGACCATCGCGCTAGTCGACCGGATGGGTTTTCTAGAGTGCATAACCATTTTAAAGAATGGTGATCCGTAATGATAAGGAAATGATAGCCTTCAAGGTATGGGCGCATTTTCTTTACTCCCCATATTACTGCTAAACATTCCTTTTCAGATACTGAATAGTTTTGTTCGGCCTGGTTTAATGTTCTACTGGCATATGCTATTACTTTTTCTGAGCCGTTATGGCTTTGAGTTAATACGGCTCCTATACCATATTGACTAGCATCCGTCTGTAAAGTAAATGTTTCGGAAAAATCTGGACAAGTCAGTATGGGTGCAGAAGTTAATTTCTGTTTGAGATTTTGGAATGCTTCTTCCTCCTCCCAATCCCATTTCCATCGTGTTTTTTTCTTTAATAATTTGGTTAAAGGGGTGGTAACTTGTGAAAAGTTCTGAATGAAACGGCGATACCAGGATGCCAACCCTAGAAATCGTCGTAACTCTTTTATATTTTTTGGTGCGGGGAACTGTTGTATTGCTTCAACCTTCTCCGGATCGGCCCCAATGCCTTCATCACTTATTATATGCCCAAGATATTTGAGTTTCTTTTGCCCAAACTGGCATTTATCGGGATTTAACCGTAGCCATAGACAAACTAGAATATAGATGTCCAGTCGCATATAAAATTTGGTGCCCAAAGCACACGTCTGAATTAAAGCTCTACACGTTCGAAATAAAGCTCTTCTCGCGAGTGAGACGAGCTAGCGCCTTACGCTCTTTGTTTATGCCACTCACGCCGTGCCTGCTGTGATGCTCTGTGTGACTTGTCGGCAGGGTGTGAGTGGGACGTGGGGAACAGGCGCAGAGCAGTGAATTAGGTAGAATATATGATTTTCAAGATTTTTATATATATTTAGGTATATTCATATTGCATTTATTTAACAAGCAAAAATGAATATGTACTCAGAAAAATTTAATTATTTAAAAAAATTAAAAATATCACACTCACACCCTGCCGACAAGTCACACAGAGCATCACAGTAGGCACGGCGTGAGTGGCATAAACAAAGAGCGTAAGGCGAGAAGAGCTTTATTTCGAACGTGTAGAGCTTTAATTCAGACGTGTGCTTTGGGCACAAAATTTTATATGCGACTGGACATCTATATTCTAGTTTGTCTATGCCGTAGCTTAGCTGCCTGTAATTTGTGAAATACTTGTTTTAGGTTATCCAAGTGATCTGAAAATGTTTTCCCGAGAACAATTATGTCGTCTAGGTATACAAATGCTTTATGTTGCATTTCGGGTCCTATAATTCTGTCTAACAATTTCTGAAAAGTTGCGGGCGCCGAGTGTAAACCAAACGGCATTACTTTGAACTGGAATAAGCCTCGTCCGGGAACTGTGAACGCAGTAATGGGCTTGCTATTCATTTCCAAAGGAACCTGCCAATATCCCTGCTGCAAGTCTAAGGTGGAAATATATTTGGCCTCTTTTAATTGGTCTAAAATATGATTTATCTGTGGTAGAGGGTAAGCATCCTTAATTGACACCTTATTGATTTTTCGGAAATCAATGCAAAATCTATAATTGCCATCTTGTTTTCTGGCCAATACAATGGGTGAACTATAAGGACTTTCGGACGGCTCAATTATATTGTTTTCTAACATTTTATCTACTTCTTTATTAATTATCGCCTGCATAGCTGGGTTCCTGGGAATATATCTTTGTTTAATGGGTTCCGGATCGTTCAAGCGTATTTTATGTTCGGCTAAATGAGTCGGACCCTTCAAGGCATTGAACTTTGGGAGTTCTTGCCTGAGGAATTCTTGTAATTCCTGTTTCTCATTAGTTTGCAAAGTACTAATGGTAGCTATTTCAGGGATATGGTTCTGGTCAGGAAACTGTACGGCTGAGTGCAGCAATAGCATCTTCAGGCCCTCCTTCTGGAGAACATCCATTCCCAAAATCATATCCTCTGATAAATTTGGTATGACATAAAATTGGTGAACTGCCTTTCTGTTTCGGATATAATACTCGAGCTTTATATTGCTTTGAATATACATTTTTGAACCGTCAGCCAGTCTGGCCTGACAACAGGAAACGGAGGCAGGTATTATACCTAATTGACTACAAAACTGTATCACCTTATTTCCCACAAAGGAGTGCAACGGTCTATCTTGGATTGTGATTTTAACGAAAAATCTATTGTCTTTGTGGTGATCACATGGGTCGCAGAGAGTTAATTTTGTGAATGCTGAGGAGGTCTTTGTTTTGGGATTCTGGACTGACCTCCTATGTTCGGAATCTGTTGCTGGCTTTCCGGCTTTAAACAACATTCTTTGCTATATACACCCTCTTTGCCACATTGTGAACAAAATAACTTTGCTGGTTGTCGGCAAAATTTTCGACTATGACCACGTTGGCCACATTTCCAACAACAGTCCTTGCTATTATATGCGGGTTTTACAGAAGCTATTGGAGTATGGTATATTTTTCTTCCTGGATATTGGTATGCTGCCTCCGGCATAATTGTTTTGGCTGGATTTGGCGGTGGTTTGAATCGTGCTTGTTCTATTTTAATTTGTTCATATTCTTCGCCTAATTTGACCAGGTCGGGAAGAGTTCCGAGATCACTTCGGCGTATGAACAATTTGTATTCTGGTCTCAGGTTTTGATATATTCTTTCCAATTGAATTTCACGAGAAACATTGCTTCTTCTTATCAGAGTTTGCATAGCAGTAACGTATTACTTTACTGTTTCTGCCGGTCCCTGTGTTCTAGCTTTAATCTCATCTTCCATTTGGAGCATGAAACGTGGAGGCAAAAAATAATTTTTGAACTCCGAAATAAATTGCTCCCATGAATGCCATTGGGCGAGACTATTTCTATACCACATAAGTGCCTTTCCTTTTAGCAATAAAGGAAGAGCTGGCAGAAGACTATCTCTGGGTATAACATAGCTTATTATTAATTCATCTATACGTTCTAAAAACCCGAAAACATCCCTGCCATCAAAGGATAGGTTCCACTTTCGGACGCGGTCCACGATTTCGACTTGACTTAATACTGAATTCCCCTTGATACCAGGATCAGGTTTGGGGACTATTTCAGAGTTATTAGCCTTTAAATACTCGGTCAATCGCTCCCGCAGTTTCTCCACAGTGCCGCCCATTTCTAAACCCCTCTCATCTAATTCATCTAATAATTCCTTTCTTTTCAACCTATAAACCCAGGCGTATTTATTCCTTCCGTCAGTCATGGTGATCTTAATGTAGTTTATACTAGAAGGATCAAAATAATTTTACTTTGGGAAAACAAACGGTCCCTGCTCGGGCGCCAAATTTTGTAACGTTTTTCCGGATAGGCTCTAAGGAAGCCAGGGGATTTGTGGGTTTCGGAAGGAATAGGCCAAGTTTAAGTGTTATTGAATATACATATATTTGAAATGCTTATCTAGTTACAATATATATATCTAACCTAAGGAAGACAGAGTTGACGGGAAGGAGAAAGAGAGAGACGCTGGGTATCGAGAATGATTAGTGTTTCCACAGTTAGGAGTGCAAATGAAGAAGGAATTATCCCAAAGGCAACATCTCTGGTATACGGTATGAATGTCTTTATACCAAAGACAACTTCTCTGGTATACGGTATGAACGTGTTTATACCAAAGGCAACTTCTCTAGTATACGGTATGAATGTATTTATACCAAAGGCAACTTCTCTGGTATACGGTATGAACGTGTTTATACCAAAGGCAACTTCTCTGGTATACGGTATGAATGTATTTATACCAAAGGCAACTTCTCTGGTATACGGTATGAAAGTGTTTATACCAAAGGCAACTTCTCTGGTATACGGTATGAATGTATTTATACCAAAGGCAACTTCTCTGGTATACGGTATGAAAGTGTTTATACGAAAGGCAACTTCTCTGGTATACGGTATGAATGTATTTATACCAAAGGCAACTTCTCTGGTATACGGTATGAAATGGTTTATACCAAAGGCAACTTCTCTGGTATACGGTATGAATGTATTTATACCAAAGGCAACTTCTCTGGTATACGGTATGAAAGTGTTTATACCAAAGGCAACTTCTCTGGTATACGGTATGAATGTATTTATACCAAAGGCAACTTCTCTGGTATACGGTATGAAAGTGTTTATACCAAAGGCAACTTCTCTGGTATACGGTATGAAAGTGTTTATACCAAAGGCAACTTCTCTGGTATACGGTATGAAAGTGTTTATACCAAAGGCAACATCTCTGGTATGCGGTGTGAATAAAATGAAAAGAAGTTATACCAAAGGCAATATCTCTGGTATACGGTGTGCATCTAATAAAAGAATGCTAGGTCTGGTTCTTGCAGTTCACAACCAAGTCAACGTCTCGGTTGCATGTCAAGAACTGACTCCTCCTCGGGATCTGCTCGTTATTTATACTAAATTTTGTTGGGGGGGTGTTGCCAGCTGTGTCCTTTCTGACAGCTGTGAAGTTCGCGCTGGTTGAGTTTCTTCGTTAAGTTAGTCCTGGTGTGTTTTCTTCATTTTGAGGGTTGCCAAGTAGGTTCGTTACACATTTTTTCTTTTGCTTTACGATAAGATGTGCTTTTTCCTTTGCTTGTTTTAAAACGCAAGCAATTCAGTTCTACAGTTTCTTTCATAGATTCGCCATAACTTACCTTGTAAAAATAGTGTCTGATTCTTTTAATTTCTCTCCTGCATCTATCGAAATGTCTCTGGTAAGATTTTTTCTGTAGGCACATAACGCTGATAGCAGAAGTGTTAGCACAACGGTTTTCTTTGATCATTGTTTTTGATGTTCTTTTATCCCTTAAACTACATAGCTATGTACTGCCCTCCTGTTTTGTTTTTCAAATGAACGTTTAGTTCTCTTTTGTATTTCGAAATTATATTTCAAATTTACGAACGAAATAAGCTTCAGTCTTCAACTATTTTATAGGACGATTTTCTAAAAAGAATTCCCTTTCGCTACCAGCGTCACATATATGTACATATGTATGTATGTATGTGACGACCCGATTTTCTTTGCTGGGCCCGGCCTCACAAACATGTGGCGGATGTTCGTTCATTATCAATTTATGATAACGGTTATATCAAATCGTACTGCACATAGATGTAGAATGTTATACAACAATAAAATAAATGAAAGATGTTATTTATATCAACAGTTCTTTAGATCAACAACTACAGGACTACCATTTGGTCTATGAATAGACGAATGTTTTAAAATGTATCATATAAATAAATAACTTTGAATAAAACATTTTATTATGTTCTCCCTTTCCAATTTAATTAATTTCATCTTAACCTGATGTCGATGTGTCACATATGTATGCATATGTGACGTGTGGGCTACAAATGGAATTATTTCGGTATATAAAATAGCTCATTTCACTTATTTGGAACGTTATAAATACACCCCACAAAACTCTGTAATACAGGGTGTCTCAAAAGAAAGTTCACATTTAAATCTTTTTTTAAAAGAAAAGTCTTAGCTTTATTGAAAAAATGTTTATTTTATATTGAAGTACACTGTTTGGGAATTTATTTTTTAAAAATAACATCGTCCAAATGTAAACCGTTGCGCTCTCGGCATTCATTTAGTCGGGCACTAAAATTGCCTATGACAGCTCGGCAGGTAGTCTCCGTGATGGCTGCCATTTCATGACGGATATTTTCTTTTAATTGTGTTTCTCCAGAGTTGACCCAGTCTCTTCAAACTTCTCAACCCATTTTGCAATGAGTCGAGTGCTAGGCGCATCATTTAAGTGACGAATATGTCGAATACTGCAGAATTTTCTACGCGCTACAGTCGCCGAATTACCGTTTTTGTAAAACTCACGTACGCACAACGCACGGTCCGCACCAGAGAAACGCTCCATAGCGACTAAATTCCCAAGAGCCAGACTACCGACTGACATACCCCCCGCGCCCCTCAGAATAGTTGCTTTCGCGTAATAAGATAAGCAAATGTGAACTTACTTTTGAAACACCTTGTAATTGGTATCATATTTAAATAATAAAACGTCTGGGCTGTGGTGGCGGTTATTCTCTTGAGGCCCTGGTAGCGAAAGGGTTAACAATTATTTGCCGAAGATCGGGTGAAATTGGTTTACCACGAGATATTCGCTATAAGGCGCGACTTGTTGCAAGAGGTTGCGAACAAAAGCAAGGGATTGATTATGAAGAGGTCTCCCCCCCAGTGGCTAGATACGAAACAATTCGAACATTTCTAGCTACATGCGTAGAAAAAGAAATGTATGTTCACCAAATGGATGTAGTATCAGCATATGTGCAAGGTGATCTCGAAGATGAAGGGCGTTTTCAGAAATGCATAGTTGCGTAAAACTTGCTTTTGCATTGTGTTCAATAATTCAATCTGTATGTTCACAAATGCAATCTGACCACGCAAGTTTTAGGCTTTGAGGAGAGAATCTTTCCAACCCAAATGAGAACCTGACTTCGCCGACTAAAAAGAAGAAGATTTAGAGCTGTCAATGTTCTAACGATTTTCTCAATATAAAGTCACGCGGAGCTAGAGGTGTGTTTTAATTTAGTGAATAAAAAATCGAAATGGAAGATTTTAACTCAACATTTGATGCAGAACACGACGACACGTAAGTCAGCACGAATTTTGTTCAAATATGCAGTTGCGCAGTTGACTTGCGTGAAAGTAAACAGACAGTTTGACGAAATGCATGCAAGCAACCATGAATTTCTGAAAACACCCGAAATATACATTGAGCAACCTCAGATGTTTGAAATATCCACTAATAAAGACATGGTGTGTCGGCTCAAAAAGCCTCTATACGTCCTAAAACAAGCTGGAAGGGAATGGCACAGGAAGTTAGATTCAGAGCTGAAGAGCATAAACATGAAGAATAAAAGTTCAGACCCATGCGTGTATAAAACTTGTAAAGGGAAAAACGAAGTATTAATCGTTACCTATGTGGATGATCTCCTCATAGCATCCAGAAATCTGGCAGAATTAAAAAATATTAAAGAAATTCTCAAACAGAAATTCAAGATGAAAGACTTGGTCAGGCTAATAATATACTTGGCATCAAGATTGAAAGAAATAAACCAACTGGAAGCATCCGCTTACAACGAAAATATGCGGAGGATTTACTAAAACGGTTTCGTATGGACAACTCGAAACCAATAGCTACGCCACTAGATCCCAGCATTAAAATTATCAATGAATATGGGACCTGAATCCTCCACTGAAGCAGAGGAAATGAAAAATATACCATATAGGAAATTGATAGGAGCTCTTTTCTTTTCATAATCGGTGAGCGCGGGTCGAAGTGCAAAACATCGCCGATTCCCCACCTCTTACCTGCCGGTTACGGGTTAACCCTTCTGTTCAAACTTATCATCACCTGACGCCAGCGAAAGACGTTGTCATCACTGTCCCTTGCTACAAGGCATAGAGGGGAAGGAGACTCCCGGACTGATAAGAGTTCTCTTATCACTATATCAGCTCTTATCACTTTATCAGCAAGCACCGCCCCAGCAGCGATCATCTCACCACTCATCGTCCCTTACTTCCCCTGCCGAAACCAGAGCAGTCGGAGATTTAGGAGCTGGAGATCCCTTTGCGGAGAGGAGAAACACCACTTACCGCGGGTGATCTTCACTTGTCCCACAGCAGCCGAGCTATCCACAAGAATTATAACAAGTCTGAAATAAAGTAGTGCTGTGCAATTCCAGAAATTCATCATTTTTTTTTATATTCACAAGTCCCCGCAGGAATCTTGCTATCCTCACCCTCCCCGCTCTTCAACACCTTCCTTTGACGCTTCGGTGCTCCTTTTGGCCCCCGGCGGCGGCCCCACTGCCAGCGAAGTCCAAAAAGCACTGCACTTCACCTCGGAAACAAACCGACGCGACGCCACACCGCGGCACACGACCGAACTGCGCGCAGGGAATCTGCCGGCCCCAGGACGCCGAAGAGAAAATCCCGGCCCGCACCCCGAGGACACTTCGAACACACCTGCCGAATTCCGGAAACGCGAACTCGGAGAAAGTTCAAGTTCAGAGGAAATAGGTGAAGTAAAAACACCAAATCAACAAAAGCAGAACAATGAAGAGCATCCGACAAGTGATGTTGAGGTTAAGTCGACAAAACGGAAAGCAGGGAGGCCGAAAATCATCAGACTCGGAATTCTAGGCAGACCTAGAAAACAGTACCACGAAGAGTCCAATCTCACACAGGAAGAAGAAGACGAATCACCTGAGTCACCCTTTATTGAAGAAGCACTAGCCAGCAAGGACCGAAATGAATGGCTTTCAGCGATGGGATCTGAACACAACTCTTTAATTGAAAACGGTATTTGGGAAATTGTCCCTAGACCGGTGAATAAAAGGGTTCTATCAAATAAATGGGTGCTAAAGGTATGTGGCGTCAGAAGTTAGCCACAGTTGGCCTGCTACTGTGATTTCCCTACTCGGTTGAATTCAGCAACCGGAGTAGTAGCAGTGGAAATCACAGTAGCCTGGCTGAAAAAGCATTGCCGTAATGGAGCAGCCATTTACTTTTAGTATTCTCGGAAAAGGCTGGTAAGCAGGACGTAGCTGGCAAAATATAATCAAGATTTCCAAATAAAGTCTGTGTTTTAATATTCACTAAAGGTAAAAAGGCATCAAGACGGAACCATACTTCGCTCTAAGGCGCGACTTGTTGCAAGAGGTTGCGAACAAAAGCAAGGGATTGATTATGAAGAGGTATCACAAACTGGATAGCTAATCTGGCTATGAGCGACTAAGGAAATTACTCTTATTGTAGAGTAATTCCGTTAGATTTACAAACAAAAACTTAAGTAGTATTACATAAAAATTTTAGAGTTGACCAATTATTCTGCACTCAATTTGGGGTAGACCAACTATTGGCTATTAATATGTAAAATAAAATTATTACCTACTAAACTTGTGATCTGAATTTCAATGGTTTGAAATAATTTAACAAGAGGACTTCCGGAGTTTATAAATCCAAAATAAATTTAATTTAATAATTAGTTATTTCAGAAATATATGCTTAGTTATAGCACAGACAAATAACCCAGATGTCCAAGGGCTTTACTGAAAAGTAGTACACAAAACAAGTGAGATCTTCTTGAAAAGCAGATGCGAAAATTAAAAAATATGCCATTATGCAAGCATACATATATGCGCTCAAAGCAGGTAAGAATAGACCATACTGCATTTTGCACATGCCTTAAGCGGGCAGGAAAGTTAAAAAATACGCCCTTTTTTCGGCATATACAAGCGCAAAGCAAACACTAAAATTGAAATATACGCCCGTTCCGCTAGCACTCGGGGTATATTTATGTACGTACATATACATACATGTGCTCATGTGGTCCCCGCACGAAATTTGCGCGAAATTAACGAAAATTGCTAGGCAGTGTGTTTTTAACTGTCTATAAGATTCTTCGACGTATAATTAAATTTTTGCGTCGGTGCATCGTACCTTATTTGGGTATAGAACCAAAGAACCTTAATACGATAAGATGCGTCACTCGCTGTCGAACACCGAAAATTTTCTTAGATGGGTGTCCCGACATTGGATGAGAAAAAGCTTTCAGCTTCTCAGCTGCGCTCTCTGATAACCAAAGCTGTGCAGTGTGCTTGCGAGGGAGAATGCTGAACGCATGTTTTTTATCCTTTTTTGTTTTTTATGTGGGCATGAGCAGCAGAGGCTACCCAGCAAACATTTGGATGAAAAATCGTCACGGCGATATATGGATGATATTGCCAAACTATCCCCAGGTAGAAATGCAGACGAAAAGGCCGAAACGGTTTCTTTTTTGTTTCGCCAAGGCGAACAATAGATGAACCCACACAACATTTTTTGTTCATTTTGAATGCGGAAGAAAATAAGGCAATAGCTGTGATGCATTTTTCACTTCGAGGATATCAATGCAAAAACATCCCCGAGAAAAATTCATGATACATGAATGATTTTTAATACGGAAGGAAAGGAGGCAATAGCTGTGATGTATTTTTCATTTAGAAGATATAAATGTGAAATCATTCCCGAGAAAAATTCGTGATATATGAGGAAATTCCGAAAAGGGTGCGATAATTTCTTATTTTCTCAGCGGAAACCAAAATAACCGAAAAAATGTCCAACTAGCCGACACCGGCGACAGCAATTTTAAATAAATTCTCTATAACTGCCTGTTTTATATCACCCTGGAGCCGGCATTTATTACTCCTATCAGACAATTTTTAATTGAGCAAATGCATATTATCATATTAAGCATGTTGTTAGGCTTTTCCTAATTTAGTTTATTGCCCGAGTCGCCAAAAAGATGCCAGCCCTTAATAGTTTTTTAACCCTTTCTGCCTGTTTTGAACCTTTTCTGACTTTATTGGCAAAGTTACCTACATGTAACATTAAGATTTATTATGTAGGTGAAAAGGAGATGAAATTATAAAACAAGTGCCGGAACATTTCGATTTGCCTAGTTCGAGCCACAGAGAAAACATTTTAGAATTTTTTAGTTTAGTTTTTTTGCGAAAGAATTCTTCGTGGAAGGCAAAGCAGTCGACAAAGCCTTTTGAAACCAGAATTGGTAGATGAAGGAATTTATTAGAATATTATTATTATTATTATTATTTATTAGTGGGGCCGCCCAAGCGGAGGGCACAGCGACCAGACGGTCTTTTGTGCCGGAACCCCGTTAGTGGAGTAGACGATCCGATACCCTAAGGAAAGCCAGAAGGTCATCCTCAGAAGAATTACGGACCTCAGCCGGGCTTAGAAACCCTTTTCCAAAGGTCGTGCTTCTAATCCGAGCCAGTGCCGGACAGTCACACAGTATGTGAGCTGTGGTTTCTTCGTCCTCTAGACAAAGTCTACATTCTGTCTCAATTGACATACCTAACTTGTTGAGGTGATGTCTGACCCCATAATGGCCAGATAAGTAACCCACCAGCAGCCTGAGATCCGATTTGCTCAGGTCAGTGGCGTTGGTATACTCATAGGGTTTGATAAACTTCTTAGTCTGTCGTAACCCTGAAGCATCGTTCCAGTATGAGACTTGAACTGATTTTGCCCATTTATCCACCACAGTTTTGGCTGAAGACCAGCCAGTATTGCAGTAGGGTTCTGGGCCTTGGTACCTAGTTGCGGATCCCTCTCTGGCCAAATTGTCAGCGATCTCATTGCCATCAACGCCAGAGTGCCCCGGTACCCAGACGAGTGTAACTCTGTTTGTGGCAGCCAGGCATTGAAGGCAGTCAAAGCACTCTTTGACGAGACTTGAGCGAAAGCTCCACGAGGAGAGCGCCCTAATCGCTGCTTGGCTGTCAGAGAGTATATTAATTGTTGAGCCCTTAAGTCCTTTATTAAGGTTTATCTGGGCGCAGGTTTTGATGGCCTGGACTTCGGCCTGAAATACACTGGGCCATTCGCCCATTGCGATCGAGACCATGGTATTGGGTCCATAGACACCTGCTCCAGTACTAAGCTCGGTTTTCGAGCCATCGGCGTACCAATTAAGGCTATCCCGACCTAGATTGGGACCTACGCCAATCCAATCCGTCCGTTCAGGGATGAAGATCTTAAATCTCCTACCGAAGCAAAGCTCCTTTGTCATGTGGTCCGAATTGAGACAGACCCTGATGTCTGGAATCTGCTTCAGAATGCTCATATGGCCTTCGTCGGCCAAAGGCATGTTTGAAGTAACCTGCACCTTCAGAGCACTAATTGCAGCTGTTTTCAGAATGAAAATGTGCATTGGGGCAAGACCTACTATTGCCTCTAAGGCAAGTGTGGGGCAGGTCCGCATGGCTCCAGTTATGGAGAGGCATGCCAGCCGTTGCAACTTATTGCATTTTGCAATTGCTGTCTTCTGCCGAATCTTAGGCCACCATACTAGGGCGGTATAGGTGATTATTGGTTTAACAACAGTGTTGTATAACCAGAGGATCATCTTTGGATTGAGACCCCAGGTTCTGCCAAAGAGCCTCCTGCACGCCCACAAGGCTCTCGTAGCCTTGTTTAGGGTGTTGTTGAGATGGGCACTCCAGTTGAGTCGTTTATCGAGTATAACACCCAGATATTTGACTTCATCCGAGTACCCAATAACTGTGCCTTGAACAGAGATTGGATCAAGATCCAGTCGATACCGTTTGGTAAAAGGCACAAGGACAGCCTTGGAAGGATTTATAGAGAGGTCCTCACTGGCACACCAGTCGGTGACTGTTTGAAGTGCGGACCTCATTAAATCCGAAACCGTGGAGTCGAATTTACCTGCGACTATGATTGCCAGGTCATCCGCGTAACCAACAGCCTCATAACCGAGCTCATGTAGCTTGATTAGCAGACCGTCCACAACCAGAGACCATAGCAATGGCGACAGGACCCCGCCTTGAGGGCACCCCTTAATTGCTTTGATGCATACCGAGGTATCACCCAACGAGGACGAAATGTCACGCTCTTTTAACATAGCATCCACCCATGCAACCGTATAGGAATCAATGCCCCTGTTCACGAGAGCCCTAGAGATTGATTCATATCCGGTGTTGTCGAAAGCCCCTTCAATATCCAGAAATGCGCCCAGAGCCACATCTTTGGATTGGAAAGCTTTTTCGATTTTGCCAACGAGGCTGTGTAGGGCAGCCTCTGTGAATTTGCCCTTAGAGTAGGCAAACTGTGTCCTATGGAGGGGTGTGTACATCTCCAAACAATGCCTGATGTGGAGGTCCAGCAATCTCTCCATAGTTTTTAGGAGGAAAGAAGTTAGACTAATTGGTCTATAAGATTTAGGGAGCTCTAGCGGCCTGTTGCCTTGCTTGGGGATAAAAACTACCACTACTTTCCTCCACGAGCGTGGTATATATCCCCATCTGTAGCTTGCCCTAAATAAGGCTACCAAAGAGTCTAGGATTATTCCAGACTATTCTGTAGCAGTGCTGGAAAGATCCCAATTTATTAGAATAAATAAATTTCTAGAAGATTTTCGAAAAACCAAAATGATTTTATCTTCTTTTTTTTGAAAAATCCATATTATTTGTCCAAACATTTCAAATATCTCAAAACTCCATCGTCTATTCTAAGTGAATAATTAGCTCAACAAGCCATTTATTATATGGTAAAAAAAAAAAAAAATTATATGATCACCCCACACCCCACACAAAAAGGGCTCGTCACACACAGCATGCATACAAAAAAGGATAAAAAACATGCGCTCAGCATTCTCCCTCGCAAGCACACTGCACAGCTTTGGTTATCAGAGAGCGCAGCTGAGAAGCTGAAAGTTTTTTCTCATCCAATGTCGGGACACCCATCTAAGAAAATTTTCGGTGTTCGACAGCGAGTGACGCATCTTATCGTATTAAGGTTCTTTGATAGAACGGCCGTGCCGTGCCTCTTTCGGGCTAGGTTTGGGCTTGTTAAATTGAGCCAAAAGGACAAACACTTTCTTTTTTTTTTTGATTTCGCTATTTGTATCATTAGCTGCGTTTTTTTCACCGGGGTTTGTGACCAGATTTAACAGGAAATTTTGCATTGAATTGAAATTTTAAAGACTGTCACGTATATAAAGATTTTAAAATTTGCGAAAGTGCATCAAATTAGCCATGATATTTACGCATACAACCTTCAAACCCTTAAACCAGATAAATTGTTAAATTGTTGGGTTGCCATTTGACGTAAAATGGGTATAAAATCCAGGCAACTTGATTTTATTTTTTCCAAGCCAATATTTTTTGATATGTATAACTACTCATAAATTTCAATTCAATGAAAAATTTCCTGTTAAATCTGGGTCACAAACCCCGGTGAATAAAACGCAGCTATTGTTTGCAAAATTGCGGGTGTGTATACATCTAATAATTGAAGTAGGAAAAAGAAATAAGCACTTATTTTTTTATACCTAAAAAACCTAAATTCATTTTTAAGATGATTCCGAAAATCTAAAATAAAATCTTCCGGCAGGCATTTCTCAACGCGTAAACGTTTTTAAAATGAAGTCATCGGAAATCCGGGTAATAAATTTCTGAAAACGGAGATCATTAATTTCTGGAGCGAAATCGAAGTGAGCCATAGGATTTGCCATCACTCACCCTTTCCACAATTACGTGCTCGATTAACGAAGTTGTCCAGTTGAAGTTGGCGAAATGTGCAACTTAGCGAACCTTAGCAGAATAAATCAAACCTGCAGAAAAATGGGCGCGAATCGATCATTTGATTTTTTTTTCCCGACACCCTCAACTTGTGGGAAACGCTAACTCTGAAAAATGTTTTAATGCTACAAATCATTTCCTCAATTTCGCACACCTGAGGTGATTGCACGGCTCGAAATGGGCGTATTCGCCGGCAGGTGAATTATAAGTCGATAGAGATTTGATTGCCTTGATGGTTTCCTTCAAAAACCGTTCTATGGAGTGGAGGCGGATTTATTTTTAAAGGGTACTCCGATGACGTCAGCTGGAATGCTTATGCAGCAATGCCAAAATTTATAGCCTGGAAGCATTAGGCGACTTCGTTATTATGAACATTGTTATAGGAGCAACGTCCGAAGTAAATTATGGCTGGAATTCCAGTCGAAATTTTTTATATACGTATAGCATTATTGAATAAAATAAGCTTATTACGAGGCTGATATATGGTATATGTATTAGATACGACAACAACTGACTTACGATGTGACCGCCTCGTGCTTCAGATATTTCTCCTAAACAGGACGCCTTTGTATAAAAAACATAGATAAAATAAAAATAGGCCAAAGTAAAAATACGTTGATTGAGATTGAGCAGTGGGCAATTATAAGTAAAAGGGATACTACATAAAAGGCCCCATCAACTAGTCGTGGAGAAGGTCAACGGCTCTCTTAAAGGACGGGTTTTCGCAGTTGGGGCGGCATCCATCCTTAAAGAAATTGACTGTTTTTGGCGCTCCATTTGAAACTTACCAGATATTTTCATCTAGTTTTGAGCTGTCATAATGAGATATTTGGAAAGAAGACAGAAAAGCACAGAAATGAAAAAAAAAGTTATTACGCGATAAGAGTAAAATTTTAATAATAATTAAATTTGTAAAAAAATACTGGTGCCAGGATAGACTTCGTCATATAGGGCTTATTTTATTCGTATTAGTATTATCGAATTATATAAAAAAAACTAGCTGACCCGTGCCCACTTCGCTGGTCGTCAAACATTTTTACTGGTGATGAAATTATCTTGTGTGGTTCTTAGTACTGAGTATTTAGGATTTATTTTATGTTTATTTTATTTCTTGTTGGTTGCTATGTATTGGGCGAGTATGTTAATTGTTTAAGACTTCTCTAATATGTTTGATGTTGTACTATTGTATGGTAGCAAATTGTATTGGTTTTTTGAAGTTCCAACTCGAGATAAGCCAACATATAACTGCCCATGGGAAAAACACTCCTTTTTCAAGTCAATGCCCACCAGAGAGAATGTTTGACCCTGGGACTTATTTATCGTGAGGGCAAATGAAACTTTGGCTGGAAACTGCAGCCTTTTGAACAATATTGGCAAATCCGTCGGAATCATTGGTATCCGCGGAATATAAGCGAGTTGTCCCACTGCTGCCCACAGTAGCATTGTGCCATTACACATGTCGGGAGGGCTCAAGTTTCTCAGCAGCATAATAGGAATGCCGACTTTTAACATAAGGTCGTGAGGTGGTAGGCCAGAAGGGCTCAAAGAATTTAAAAATTCTTGAGGATAGTGCACTCAATATTAAACACCGTGTCAACTGACTTATACTGTTTGACTTGACCGGGAATTTTCTGTAAAATCAGTTTATTTATTTCATTCACTGTATGGTTTCTGGGTGACACTATTGCCTTTGAACAAAGCCAGTGATAATTTCTTTCCAATCAATTTTCAAGACCGGGATATATTACGTCTATTACATGTTCTAATTTATGGACTATGTGGCCCAATCTATCGCCAAGTTCAATTTCAGCGCTACTATTGTTAGTGCTAGGAGAGGTAATTTTTCCTTCTCCAAGTTGAGTAGCCGTCGCGAAAAGTCGTTGTTGTAGTTGTCGCCCGCAACCACAAAAGTAGCACCACCCATGACAGGATCTGAGTTTCTGAGGTCTTGGAGCGTTCGATTTACTGCTTCAACATTAGCTCTATTACTCATGGTACATTCATGCCATATGATCAATGATCCATCTTGTAAAAGTTTGCTAAGCGGTCCATTTTTACGTATGGAACATACTGACTGTTGTTCCAAAATCGGGGAATAAAGCGCAAGCCTGCGAAGAATATGCGAAACGGCTTCACTCTTAACGTTCGCGCCCGTCGCGCCTTTCGCGCGCAATCCGCGGGCTAAGTGCAGGGTAGTCCGATTTTGATGACTCTTTTTTTATTACATATAGGGTATACCTCTAAGTTGGTCCCATTAAATTAAATTTGAAAACAAAATTCTACCTCTAGGGATAAATAAAAACTTTTTAACAAAAAAATTAAACCGACAAAAAAATTTGAATAAGAAAAATTAAAGAAAAAAAACATTTTTAAAAACAATCTTTTTAAATGCTCTAAAAAGAAGAAAATAAAATGTTCCTTTAAAATTTTAACTATCAACTTATAACCTCATTATACAGAATTTATATGATCATAAAAGCTTGTCGCGAGGTTTGCGTAAGTACCTATAAGTATTTAATTAAATTGAAATTTACTCGCGACAAGCTTTTATGATCATATTGTTGCGGGTTGGTGCCTCGAGGACCCGGCTAAGTTCCTCGTCCGGGGGTGTGCGGCTGCGGGAGCTGGCAGGCTAGCATCGCGGTAGCGAGTGGGGGGGTTTGCCGAAAGGCCGCGCTGCGCCACCCGGAACGGCCCACCAACAACGAAATTTTCTCCCGCGACGGAACGACAAAAGCGATAAGGGGCGGAAAAGGACAGTGCAGGCCGAATCCCTGCAACTGCCTGCGGTTGACTCTGACGGGGGGTTCTGGTCGAAATGAACCCCCACTGGCCTATGCCCCAACCACCCTTTGACCTCCCCTTGGCCTTTCAAAAATTATGGGGAGGTCCCTTTAAAAAATGTTCAAACGTTTAGCTCATATCACCAAAATCAACACCCATACTCACGATGACTGAAGTAGAGAGGAGAAGGGATCCAGAAAATTACAAAATAAAAATTAAGGTGAGTTCGTCATACCTGTATATTATTATTATAGATTTTTTCAAAAATACTTTACAAAATTTTCGTTGGGCGCCTTGCTGCTGCGATGACGTTGCTGGGTGATGTGGCCGCTGCTGACGACGATGCTGCTGAAGATCCCGCGGCGGATGAGTCTGCTGCAGATGCTGCTGCCCGACACCCTGCCTCTTCTTGTGGCCCCGTCGTGGTGTCGGGGTTCCCGGCAGAAAATCAGGAACCAGGTCATACGGTTTGTAATTGTTTTTTTTTTTTCTTAATTTATTTTATTATATTGCTACTTAGTTATTTGCTTGATTGTAGAGTTTATATATGTATTTTTTCTTTTTCTTTTATTTAATTAAATTTAGCTTGTTATTCGGGATAGAGTATTGCAAGTTCACGCACTTATATTTTTATGTTCACCGTACTACTTTACTAGTTTATTTTATTTTCCATACAGGTCCTTACTTCTAATTATTTAATTAATTCCCGTTTCATAAAGTTTTTGTTTTGTCTCTTATTCATTTACGTTATGGTATAGTTCATATATTAATTAAGTTCTTCACACCTTCAGTCGTTTAACTTTATTTTTTATTTATTTTTTTTGTTGCCGCTCCTGTTCATATTGTAGGGAGTTTAATTAATTAGACAGGGTCACGTAACCAATTCACAATATCATTATACTGCTTATGTCCAATGTTTTTAAATATTCACTTAGGTTTATATTATTTAGCAATGACTATTTGAAATATTCATTTTACTGTTCATATTTTAGGGAATTTAATTAATTTAGAGTTCAGTTCGTCTTTTTTATTTAGATATGACACTTAGGTATTTATTCACAGACAAGGTCACTTAAGCAAGTAATATTAAAATTATACTGTTTATGTCCAAGTTCACATAAATTTTTGTTTCCGGCAATTATGTTTTATCTTTTCTTCGAACTTTCGTTTTCACACTGAGCTAATTACCCGTTTATTGTCCACGTCGGAAGTCACTAAGACTATTAAAGTTTTGCCCTAATTCCTGACTTCAGTAATCACTTATGTACTTAGTTATGTAATTAATTTATTTTAGGTAATTAGTTTATGTTTTGATTGGATCTCGGGAATGTTCGGTTCCTCTTTTCTTTTTTTTCTAAGTTCGGTTCAGCTGGACACTTAGGCCTAAATCACTTATGTTTAATTTATTCGGTCCTAATTGTACATGTCTTAATTTGTTCTTTTTTCTTTCTTGCAGGTTTGGCACTACACTTTTATTATAACGGTGAGTAAATTGATCTTAATCTTCCGGTGATTATTTTGAACAGTTAATTTTTTTTTCTTTTTCAGGCACCTTTTGACATACTTCCGGCACCCTTCTTTTTAGTTTTTCTCGCGGTTTGTCGAATTTATGTTTCCTATTTTCCTCAATCTCCCGACGTTTTGCAAATTTTTCCGGCCTCTAGAATGTTCTTTTCACCGACCGTTCTAATTTATTTTCCACGCGGTCAAACTCTCCGGCAGCCAGATTCCGACCGGTCAGCGATTTATTTCCGGGGTTTTCACTTAAGATGCCTCCCTCACCCCAATCTTGGGAAAATGTCCACGCCACGAAGAAACAAATCCAGACGCTCAAGAAACCGAGTCAAACTTAAATTTTCTTCCGACCTGCGAAGCCACCGACCAAACTCCTTCAAAACTTCAGACCGACTCCCCGAAAAATCGACGCCACGCTCCGATCTGCCGGCCGGCCGTCCGCGTGCCTCCAGCGCGTGCCGTTGCCGATCCCGCTGCCATCCACTCACACATCGCCGCGCCAGCCAATCAAGCGCTTACCGCCGATGTGCGAGTCTATGCCAACGGGATCGAGCTACGCTTCTCGCTGTGGCTGGGGCCTGGCTCGAGGCAGCTGAGTGCACCGTGCACTTTTGGTGCCGGCTCGAGCCTCTCGTTCGCGTGAATTCTTCTGTGGGACCGGGCTCGAGGTGCACATTTTGCCTCGATCGCCAGGCCCGCGCCGAAATTTTTCTTCGCTTTAACTGTCCCTCGAGCTGCGAGCGCCGAGTTTTGGTGCTATTTTTAGCTACAAAACTCTGCGTTCGCAGTCCGAGAGACAGCCCTCTTGCGGTACCCGCCACGGGCGCCGTAAATTTTTGGACTTGTTGACGAGAACAAATTTATTTCGCTAGCCATAAGCGGCGTGAAAATTAAAAGATATGCTTCATGTTTTTCAGGACAAAGAATCGGGGCCAATGTTTGGCCCTGACCACAACAATATAAATTGTGTATAATGAGGTTATAAGTTGATAGTTAAAATTTTAAAGGAAAATTTTATTTTCTTCTTTTTAGAGCATTTTAAAAGATTGTTTTTAAAAATGTTTTTTTTCTTTAATTTATTTTTTGACTAAAAAACGCTTATCAAGCCCTTTCATTTGATACCCATATCATAGGGGTTACTATGAAAATTATAAATCGCCATTTTGTGACGTCCGCCATATTGGATTTAGAAATGGCGTTACTATCGTTTCCTACTCTTCAAGCTCTTTCATTTGATACCCATATTAAGGGGGTCGACCAAAAATACATGGTCCACCATCTTGTGGCGGCGGCCATTTTAAAGATATTGCAATTTTGAGTATTGCATATTGCATTGTCAACAGAACTAAAGGTGTATGCAAAATTTCAGCCTTATAGCTTCATTGGAAGTGGGTGAAATATTGACTGCAAAATTCCACGGCCCACCATCTCGTGGCGGCCGGCGGCCATATGAAATATTAATTCACTACCCGTTTACACATAGAGTAAAAATTGTCTTGGTGAAGCACTTAAAGATTAACTGTCCTAAATTAATTATGAGGCAACTTTTCGTTTTTGCATTTTACATCAGGGAAAAACTTATTGTTAAAGCATTCCAATGTTACTAGTTCTAAGTCACTTCACGGAAAAGTTAATGCTAATTTTCACTTAAAGGTCCATTTGACTTACTTATTTTTATGAAATAATACTTAGGTAATACTTTGCTCTCACTTACAAGTCGGCGTACGTATTCGTAATTTAATTTAAGTCTTCATTGGTTCTAATTCAGTTTACACCAAAATTACTTTCTTTTTCCTTTTCAATTTCAGGTTACCTTTTGAAACGATATAGGTAAGGCACTTCTCTTTTTAACAGGTTCAACTCGATTAAGAGGATTCAATTCAATTTTTAGTTTCACCGGGGGGGAAAGAGAGAAAAATATGTCGAAAGTCAAGGTAATTATACAAACTGCTCACTGATCTTAAAATAAATCATATAAAATGTCAAATTTTGGTCTTTTCAATTTATCACAGGTCGACGGCACGAAATCGGGTAATAAGGCACGACACGACTCACGGGATTTTACGGGACACCAGAGTTCTGCTACGTTAACTGTCTTTTTTTTGGGTGATGTCGCTTTTAACGCCCGCTGAAGCAAAAATGCGGTGAGTCTATTAGCGATTAACGGATCTCTTTTATTTCGATTCATAAATTTGATTTTCACTGTATTATTTCAGATTTGGTGTCGGGAGGTCACTTGCTTCAAGGTAAGTTGCATTAACGCACATTCACCGGTTATTAAGTCTTTTTGTAAATATATTGCTTTTCTTTTTTTTTTCTTTTCAGAGTCACAATGAATACAATTCGCGCACCGCGGCCCGAGGCCTCTCCGCCGCCGAACCCAATTTTACTTTTCCTTTTCTCAAATCTTCCGAATTAATTTCCACGCCAATACTTTCCCGCATATATTATTTTTTTTCTTTTATCACTATAAATGACCGCTGACTTTATTCTTTTTCTCGCACCGGCTGTTTTCTTTCCAGCGATCACTTCAACTTTTTCTTAATTTTTCGCGGCTCCAAACTTTCCGACTTTACTAAAAGAAAATTATTTTCTGACTCTTCAACTTTGTGACTCCTCGTGCCCGACTCAACTCAATGAAAACTCCTTCCCGACTGAACTGAATTTTAGCTGCTCGAAAATCACGCCATCGACCACCGACCCGATATCAGCGATCACAGTTGCTGATCCCGCTGCCGTCCACTCTCACACCGAGGAAGCAGCCAATCCGCGCGCACACCGCCGGTGTGCGAGTAGACGGCAACGGCATCGAGCTTCGCTGCCCGCCGTGCCTGCCGCCTGATCTGATGCATCTTGGGTGCACCGTGAACTTCTCCAGGCTCCAGCGTTTCGGTCCCGAGAAGTTTTTGCTTCCGACCGAGCCCGTGGTGCACCACTTTGCATCGACCACATGGCCCGCGCCGCACTCATCTTTCGCATGAATTAGCCCTCGAGCTGCGTTCGGCGAGTTTTGTGCTATTTTTAGCCCGAAACTCGCCGTCCGCCGTTCAAGGGACGGTAAAATTTAGCGGGACTCGCCACTGCCGCCGTGCATCTTTGGTCGAGCTCCCGAGATGGAAAATTTACGCCAGCCATAGGCGGCGTGAAAATTATATTTTTGCTTTCAGATTTGGTCGGGAATTTTGATCTTTTTCCCTGACCACAACACCACAGGTCCGATGGCCGCGCATCGCAGGACAACGGAGCTGAAGAATGGGCAGGCTTAGTTAAGGGTGCCCAACATGTGGTCCGACCCACGACCCAAGTTCGCCCATACTGAGCTAGCCGGCTAACATTCGCACAGGACCTTCCCGTACCCTAATGAGAGGTCGAGTTGGTTCGGTACGAACTTCACCACTCTCTCGCACTGGCAGAGGGAACAGGCCCTAATGGGAGGCCAGTCTCCCCGACAGTGAGAGGGAGATGCTAAACTCATCTCGATCGACCTGAGCGTGGATCGCCACTGGGCCGATGATAAATAACAAAATAAAAAGGATACATGTGTTGGCTGTAACACAACCCCCGCGGTCATCCCAGTCCCAGTATGAACGTCCGTTCTTCGGACCCGACTCCCTCCAGACTCCAACGATAGGGCGCTGCTGTTCACGGGAGTCCGGAGGAGGAAGTTGCCGTGAAATTTGCGTTGAAAAAAGCTTAGCTTACATGAAAGGTCATCCCCTGTCAGATGCCTTGTTGTGCAGTCTTTGCCAAGGGATGGAATAGTTGGAGTTCCAAGTCAGTACGTTAAGAAATTGAAGGGGTGGTGAGAAAATGGGGAAGGTTGAAATGGGAGAACGGGAGAGAAAAAATTTGCGCTCGAAGAGCTAACATTGGAAAAATCAGAGAGATACACCTCGGAAAACCGTTGGTTCCCTTACAACCTGTTAACGCCCAGTCAAGGAGTGAGAAAGAGATCGTGGAGACTTATCTAAGTATATATACAATATCAAACATTGGAATGATAACTATATCGAAAAAACATTGGAATAATAACTATATCGTTAGTTAGAAAATTCTCATATGAGTCTACAAAATTCGACGCTATAAAGATTTAGATTTTGAAAAAAAAATTGATTCAGCTAGATGACGGTGAGACCGTCATGTCTGGAGGATTGGTTGCTAAGGATGAAATTTGAACTTGTAGACGGAATATCTGGACTAGTTCCAGCGACACCGGATAGGAAAAGAGAGGTTCTCGGGGAAAGGGAACCGCTCTGGCTCTCACCGCGGAAACCAAGTGCACGGACGACGACCGGAGAGATCTCCCGGACAGGTAGCTAGCTCGAAACACCAGCCAACTCCTGTATTTCCAGGGAGTTCCCCGGTAGTCTCCGAAGCGCTGGTTCCGCCGAGCGAGACAGAGAGGTCCCTCCCTGCCTGTTCCACCCAAGGCAGAGGAGGGCTCGAGACCTCGAGACAGCTGGCTGGCTGACGTAGCCAACTGCTGTAGTTCTCAAGAGGTCCCGAGTCAACCTCGACCGAGAGAACAACAGGCAGGGGTCGTCAGATAAAGAAGGTGGGATAAAAATGAAAAAATGTTGAGGGATAGGTGTGGGAAGGACTAGGATTAAGGATGGGTACGCTAACTAGGAAGGGAAAGGTGTTGCAAAGTGTGTCCACCGCATGGCCAAGCAGAGGCGGCTTCAGGACCACAAATGTTACCAGTGATGCTGGTCGGATGCCGTTTTAGGGCCACCGAAATGAGTTTTTGAGAGAACTCAAATCTAAAAAAGGTATCCGACCTAACTAGAAATTATGCTTTACGTATTTAATAAGTCTTGATCCACGAAATCTAATAATAATAACTAAAAACCAAATTTTCAACGATCTCGTTCTCACCTCTTGATGTCTTTCGCATGGAATGTACCGATTAATTTTCCCTGCAGGTCTTCCAATTCGTACAGGGCGTTACCTTTTTTCGCTCGGACTCTACATTTGAGAAATTTACGGCTGAGTTTCGCACTGGTCTACTTTTCGAAGTTACTCAGTTGGAAATTGCGTCGATAAACTTCTTCACCCACTTTGAAGTCAACGGGTTTTGCTCTCAGATTATACGTTTTTGCACCTTGGTCGAAAGCCTTCTTTAAATTTTCCTGAGCCTTAGCTCGAAGGAGCTTAAGTTTATCTCAAGTATCAATGCTTAGGGGTTCGTCGATTCCTTGCAACCGGCGTAACAACTCGTAACTGGACGCATGTGTAATCATATGGAGTCCGAACAACATTTGATAAGGGGGAAAACCAGTTGCCTGATGTACAGAGCTCCGTAAGGAGCTGGCGATACTACTGAGGTTTTCGTCCCACTTGTGGTGTTCATCCTTGATATAGGCGCGGATACCGGCCAATATCGATCTATTAACTCGCTCTGAAGCGTTAGCTTGCGGTGAATAGAGCGCAGTACGCATGTGTTTGACTCCATAGCGTTCCAGAAGCTTTGCAAGTTGGGCCGAGCGAAATTGAGTACCATTATCGGTGACCAAGGTTTCAGGGACACCAAACATGTGAAAAACTTCCTCTTCGACAAAAGTACAAATTTAAGACGTCGTAGCCTTCCGAAGGGGCTTCAACAATGGAAATTTCGAAAGATGGTCCAGCACTATTAAAATGCAGACATAACCAGACTTTGTGCGAGGATATGGGCCGAGAAGGTAAATATAAATTTTTTGCCATGGTCGTTCAGCAACAGGTTGTGTTTGTATCGGTGGTCGGAGTGTGGTATTAGCCGCTTTAGTCTCTTTACAAGTGTCGCAGGACAGAACATAAGATCGAACATCGGCTGTCATATGTGGCCAATAAAAATAGCGACGTACTCGCTCAAGTGTTTTACCGACTCCACCATGAGAAGATAATGGAGGGTCATGAGCGCGGGAAATTACATCACCAACTAGGCCTGGAGGAATCCAAAGCTTCCATGCCTCACTCTCTTGCATTGGGTCACCCGAACGTGGGATGGTGCGTACGTAAATGAAACCGTCACGAACCGTCAAATCAGGAAATTTGGCTCGATTTTCATCTGCTTGTCGGCCCAGCTCTACATATTCTGCCGAGGCAAAATGTGGAGAGCTGAGATCGACTTCAGGTCCGAATTCTGTCGGAGTTGACAAAGCGTCACACTCCACTCGAGATAACGCGTCTGGCACCACATTAAGACTCCCTTTTCGGTGTTCGATTGTGAAGTCGTAGCGTTGAAGCTTTAAACTCTACCTTGCCAATCTGCCACTAAGATCTTTTTGTGACATAAACCACTTCAAACTAGCATGGTCAGTAATAATCTTGAAAGGCATGAGTTCGATATAAGGACGAAATTTTTTGACATTTGTGATGGCTGCCAAACACTCCAGTTCGGTAACCGAATAATTTCTTTGGGCTGAATTCAATTTTTGTGACACGTAAGCAATTGGTCTTTCGTTGCCGTTATCGTCAACCTGCAGCAAAACTCCACCTACACCATGAGTGCTTGCATCGCATTGAATGATGAACGGTCTGGAGAAGTCGGGGGTTACCAAAACGGGAGCAGTGGTCAAGAGCTGTTTAAGTTTATCAAAGGCAATTTGGGCTTCTTCAGTCCAAGAGAATTGGCTAGATTTCTTTAGAGTATCAGTTATGGGCCCCGAAAGGTCTGCAAAGTTTGGAATAAATCTACGATACCATCCTGCCATGCCCATGAAGCGCCGTACTTGCTTTACGGTTTTGGGAACAGGGTATTCAACAATAGCAGAGATCTTTCCGGGATCCATTCGCATGCCATTTTCTCCAATTATGAAGCCGAGATATTTTGTTTCGGTTAAACAGAACTTTCTCTTTTCCACGTTAATGGTTAGACCCGCCCTCCTCAGACAGTCCGCCACTCGAGCGAGAAGAACCAGGTGGGAATCAAAGTCTTGGGATAGAATCAATAAATCGTCAAGGTACACCAATACATTATCACGAAGGTCGTAAGGGATGGCTTTATCCATCAACCTGCACATAGTTTGAGGAGTGTTACACAGACCGAATGGCATCACCGTATAGTGATAGAGGGGATGGCCAGGCACTGTAAATGCGGTCTTTTCCCTGGAGCTCTGTTCTAGGGGAATCTGCCAAAAGGCGTTCTTGAGGTCCAGACTAGTTATATACTTGGCCGGCGGAAGGCGACTCAGGATTCCGTCTATCTGCGGTAGCGGATAGGCGTCCTTTTTTGTCACGGAGTTTACCTTCCGGGCATCGAAACACAGTCGGACTTTGCCCGGCTTCCTTACTAGCACAACTGGAGAGCTCCAAGGGCTCTGGCTCTCCTCAATCACCCCGAGCGATAACATTCGTTCCAGCTCGGCGTCCATCAATTTCTGTACTGCAGGTGAAATAGGATAAAATCTTTGTTTGATTGGCGTAGCGTCGGCGACATCAATACAATGTTCAAGCAAGTGCGTTTTTCCCAAACCAAGGTTTGCGTAAGATGGAAATAGCGCTTTGGTTTGTTCTAAACGTTTTTGGAGGTGTGGAGGTAGTATATGTTCAGCAGAATTGGGTTTCGCCACGATTGGGGTGTCCAATGATGAGACTAGGCCCAGAACATCGGGAGCCAACTTGAAAGTCTTCCAAAAATCTATTCCTAGATACAATTCTTGAGTGAGGCTAGGTACAACGTAAAGTCGTAAAGTATTAGTCTCACCTCTGAAAGTTACTTCCATATCAACATGCCCGTGCACTTCAGGTCGAGCACCATTGGCTACCTCAATCGTAGAACGATACTTCACCCATCTTGAACCAGCATTTTGCAACAAGCTTTCTGTACCTTTTCCCAATATGCTAATGCTAGCCCCACTGTCTAGCAAGCCCACTAGGCTTTGGCCTAAACTTTGGACTGAGGCGTAAGGCCTCACATCTTTGGGAACCGACACAAAAGCTGTAGATATTTTCCTTCTATTCTCCTTCACTCGTCTCCAGAACGCACGCAAGCGCAATGTAGAGCGACGAGATTTAAACAATTTATTGGGTTTAGAAAATCTTCCACACTGACCTTCAGGAGTCTTGAACGCCGAAGCGAAAATTTTTGCTCGAGCCTTTTGATATCCTTTAAGCCTAAGATGGTAAGGTTTAATTGGAAAGAGAACCGGAGGGGGAAGTTTATTCGGTCTCTGTAATATCGAAACAGGTTGGCTCGGTTGTTGCTCAGATGTTTTGAGCGAGACATCGGGTTCAGTGGGGTTTTCCTTCTTCAAAGGTGAATCTTCATTCACAAGATTTGACTTATCAGGTGCATTGGATGTATCAGGTGAAATTTCGGGTTTTGACGGGGTAGCTATGTCTGGGGGCGAGAAGGGGTGGTCGTCGTCTCGCTGGCCGTGATCGCTAGCGGCGGTGGTGGTCGGGGGCTGCTGTTGTTGCTCCCGACCCGTCGCTGATTTTTTGATACACAGTTGGGACAGCGGGGTTTGACAACCCCTTTTCGCCCACAACCATAGCAAAAGAACCCTTTTGGTTCCGCGGGACAGTCTTGATAGCAATGACCACTTTGGTCGCAATTCCAACATTTTATTACGGTAGGTGTAAATTTCATAAGAGCGTCTACCTGTTCAGGTGATGTCTCTCCCAGGTTTTCAAAATAAAAATTCTCTTCAACTTTAGGAGAGCGGGGTACAGCAGGCATCGGAGCATAGCCTGTTCTTTGTAAAGTCATTTGAATTTCAGTTACCAAGTCGCGAAGATGAGCGACTGTATAAACGCGATAATGACAAATTTGCTGTTGAATAAATGGCAGCAAACCTGCTCTTAAAATTTCGACAAATTCTCCCTCAGGCATGGGCCTGCCCAGCCTGTTACGTAACAGGACTAGATCTTGGTAATAGGTGGTAAAAGACTCATTTGCCTTCTGCTTTCGACCCAACATTTGCTGTAATATATCTACGTCTCTAGCTCGTTCTCCCCAGTCTGCTCTGAGAGAACTTTTCAATTCTTGCCAAGTTAAATTAGGATTACTTCGCTGTAAAATCCAGTACCAATTTCCCACAGAGTCTCCGAGCAAAAGATAGAAATGATCGATCAAATGATCGAATCGGCCTCGAAGTGTTCTTTGAGTTAGTCTTTCAACCCGATAAATGAACTCTTCGAGATGTACTCGTGTATTGTCTCCGTCATAGATAAATTTCCAGTGACGAATAGGACTACTGGGCTGTGGCGGTTAACGGTTAATTTTGAACAATTCCAAATTAATTTATATGTAGCTAAAGAACTTTACAAAATGAGGAAAATATTAAAAATCCAAGTAGCTTCAGATCAAAGTAGTTTCAGATCAGAGTAGTTTCAGGAAAAAGTTTAACTTTGTAATAGAAAATTTTTAATAATCAAGTTAGTTCGAGACAGATAGCCAGTCAGTTATTACAAAAAATCAAAAAAGGAAAAGGCTGTAAATAAAAATATAAAATAAAAACCAATTAAAAGAAACTACTGAATAAATTTATTACTAAACCAATAACCAATCGAAAAGGAATCGTTAAACAACTAAATTATAGCGCGATATCAAATTTACAATTCTACGCTCAACAACATAATTAAGGAGGATTTTTTCACATCCCCGAAGATTACACCCCAGCATTTGTGTGGTGTCTTGTTGGGGTAAAAACAAGAAAGCCCCAACAACTGGTGACCCCGACGTGATAGAAGACGCAGCTAAAAACGAAGAAAAATTAAACATAAAAAAAAAACAAAACAAAAAACAAAAATATTTCCTTCCCGACTGGTCCTAAGAAGCAGAACAACAAGAACTACAATAGTTTTAAAACAGAACAGCAAGAACTACAATAGTTTTAAAACTTTCAAGGGAGTACTTTTCAAATTCATTTCATTTTCATGTAAATTTTCCTCATTTAATTTCCTTTAAATCAAAAAAATATGAACCACAATATTGGTGATTCAATCGGAAGAGGAACCGAATCAACTCAAAATTCCGTTCCGTCCACTTCGTCTTCCATCGATTCCCTTTCAGTTACCGTGCCTTCATTTTGGAAAAGCGCTCCCCAATTTTGGTTCCAAAGACTGGAGACACAATTTCTTACAGCCAGAATAACAAGTGAAAACACAAAATTTCATCACGCCCTCTCAGCTTTGGATGAAGAGCTATTCCGCCTCATCAGTGATGTTCTTAGATCACCTGACCCGGTCCAGCCATATACGCAATTAAAAGAAACGTTGATCTCTCGCTTAACAGCTAGTGCTTCCGCGAAATTAAACCAACTTTTGGGTGATTTGAAGCTAGGTGACAGATCTCCGTCACAATTTCTTCGCGAGTTAAGAGAATTATCCAATGGCAGCCTCAACGATGATGTGCTCAAAACCATTTGGATGCAGAGGCTCCCTGATAACATAAAAGCAATCCTTTCTTGTAGTTCCGGAGACCTTAATGAACTCGCGAACTGTGCCGATAGAATTTTCGAAATTACTAACAAACCATCGGTGTGCGCTTATTCTCTTCCTCCCCCAGAGGAAAGTTTATTTGGCAATTTATCAGTCCAAATTCTAAACCTCACTAAGCAAGTTCAGGAACTTTCTGTTGAAGTTAAAGCCTTAAAACAACGAGACCGTTCATCCAGTCGTTCCTCTAATCGCCGTTTCGACCATTCCTCTAATCGTTCGGCCACCCCTTCTAGGTTTAGGAGGAGAAGCAGTTCTACTCACCATATTAATCCAAATTTTTGTTGGTACCACGACAAGTTCGGAGACAACGCTAATAAATGTATAAAGCCTTGCTCTTATGTCCCAACGGATACACCAAAAAAATAAATCGCTTTTCAGCTTTAGCGACGGTTGATAGAAGCGGATATTCAAGTCGCCTTCATATTTACGACAAGTCATCAAAACAATTTTATTTGGTCGATACCGGAGCAGATATTTCCGTTATACCCGCTCCTATTTCTAAAAAATTAATTCCTTCCGGTTTATGTCTTTCAGCTGCAAATTCTTCACCGATAAATACTTACGGTACGAAAATTCTTTCTTTAGACCTAGGCCTGCGCAGAAATTTCCAGTGGCCCTTCTTAATAGCTGATGTAGCTAAGCCGATTCTCGGCGCAGATTTTTTATTTCATTTCGGTTTAATAGTGGATCTAACCAAAAGAGTTTTAGTAGACCCTCTGACACATTTGACTTCATCTGGTATTCTCAGAAAAAGTCCACCCTCATCATTATCCGTACTAATCAAACCAACCGTTAACGAAAAAGTTCAAAAGTTACTACGTAAATTCCATAAGATCACGATTGATTCAGGCTTTACGAAACCAGTGAAACATTTAGTAACACACCAAATTAAAACCACTGGCCCTCCTATATTTTCTAAAGTTCACAGACTTTCGCCAGAAAAATTATTAGTTGCCAAGAAAGAATTTGAATTCTTACTCAATCAAGGCATTTGTAGGGGCCTAACAGTAATTGGTCCTCTCCTCTACACATGGTTCCTAAGAAAAATGGTGAATGGAGACCTTGTGGAGACTATAGACGTCTCAACGCCATCACGGTCCCGGATCGTTATCCAATCCCCTTGATTCACGATTTTTCGTATCATCTCCAAAATGCTAAAGTATTCTCGACTTTAGATATGACTAAAGCCTATCACCAAATTCCGGTAGAACCTGAGGACATTGCGAAGACTGCCATATGTACACCTTTCGGACTCTTCGAGTTTACCCGTATGACCTTCGGTCTTTGCAACGCTGCTCAATCTTTCCAAAGATTTATTAATTCAATCCTTAAAGATTTAACATTTTGTTTTGCTTATTTAGACGATGTCTTGGTCGCTTCAAAGACCAAAGAAGAACATTTAGATCATTTGGAACAAATTTTTCAACGATTTCTTGATCACGGTTTGATCATAAATGTAGAGAAATGTAACATCATGCTATCAGAAGTGAAATTTCTCGGACATTTTATCACTTCAGAAGGCATTCAACCATCGCCTGAGAAGGTTGAAGTTATTTGCAATTTTAAACTCCCTTCTACCGTGAAAGCATTAAGACGTTTCCTAGGCATGGTAAATTTTTATCGCCCTTTCTTACCTCATGCAGCTGAACATCAGTCAGCCCTTAACAAATATCTTTGCGGTAGTAAAAAGGACGGTTCAAAGAAGGTTGACTGCGGAATCCGGATTCTGTTAAAGCTTTTGAGAACATTAAGACACAACTTTCTCAAGTAACCCTTTTAGCATTTCCAAATTTAAATGCTGACCTTGGTTTATTTGTTGACGCTTCAGATTCAGCAATCGGTGCAGCATTAAACCAAAAAGTTAACAACAATTGGCAACCTTTAGGATTCTTTTCAACTAAATTAAGTCTCACACAATCTAAATACAGCGCTTATGATAGGGAATTATTCGCGGCGTATAAAGGAATCAAACATTTCCGTTATCATTTAGAGGGAAGAACTTTCACCCTATTTACAGATCATAAACCGTTAACTTTCGCTTTCAAGCAGAACCCTGATAAAGCTTCTCCGAGACAAGCTCGACATTTAGACTTCATTGGCCAATACACTACAAACATCAAACATATTTCGGGAAAAGACAACTTAGTGGCAGATACCCTCTCACGCATAGAGGAATTACACCTACCAGCCGCTATTGACTTTGAAGCTATAGCTATCGCGCAGGAATCCGATAGCCGGCTCAAAGACTTACTGGAAAATGTTTCCTTAAAATTTTCCAAATTCCCCGTGTTAGGTAGTGACAAGCAAATCTACTGCGAAAATGCAACTTCACATGTTAGGCCCTACATTCCAGATAGTTTCCGTTTTCAAATATTCCGTTTAATTCACGATTTAGCTCATCCTAGCATTAGAACCACTAATAAAATGATCACTTCGAGGTATTTTTGGCCTTCTATTAGTAAAGATATCACTAAATGGAGTCGCTGCTGTTTAGCATGTCAGAAAAATAAAATTTCCCGTCATGTTAAAACCCCTTTCGGCTCATTTCCTATTCCTTCCGAAAGATTCGAAACTATTCATCTCGATATAATTGGTCCTTTCCCTCCTTCAAAAGGGTTTAGATATTGCCTTACGATAATCGATCGTTATTCTCGATGGCATGAGGCAATTCCGTTAACCAATATTTCAGCTGAAACATGCGCTGAAACCCTTTATCGGGAGTGGATTTCTGCTATGGAGTACCCAAAATCATAATAACCGATCAAGGCAGGCAGTTCGAATCAACGCTTTTTAACGAACTTTCAAAATTTTTAGGATTTAAACACAACAGAACTACTTCTTATCATCCTCAATCGAATGGTTTTATCGAACGTTGGCATCGAACTTTAAAAGCAGCGATTAGAGCTTACGAACGAGATTCATGGTCCGATGTTTTACCTTCAGTTTTACTTGGTTTGCGAACGACATTTCGGGAAGATTTTATCGCCACCCCTGCCGAACTTTTATATGGCCAGCCCTTAAGACTGCCTGGTGATTTTATCCAACATCATCCTAATTCTCAAAATGTTTTGCAAAGCTCTTTTGCAAAGCATCTAAGAAATTTATTCGATAACATTTCCCCTGCCCCGGCCTCCAATCACTCTAAAACTAAATTTTTCAAATTTAAAGATTTAAATACTTGCTCTCACGTTTTGGTTCGAAGTGTTTCATCTAAAGGTTCTTTCGAAAATTGTTATGATGGACCTTTTCCTGTTGTAGCCAGAGATCAACATTATTATACTTTACAAATTAAGGGTAAAAATAGAAATATTTCCTTAAATCGTTTGAAACCTTGTTTTGTTGCATCCACTGGTGAGGCCGCCGAAGCTCCGATTTCAACGTTGTCACAGGGAGATGTTGATGTCGCCAAAGAAAATTTTGAGTGCAAGGATCAGCCAGCGACTGATCACTCCTTTAATTTAAATAATGAGCTAGTGCCTTTTAGTAACGGAGACACTCAAAATTTTATCTATAAAAAACGAATAAGCTTTTCAATCACATAACGAAACTGTTAAAATAAAATCTAAATGACCACCTTTCTATTTATCTTTCTCGTTACACTGGAAGGGGGTGTTGTGGCGGTTAACGGTTAATTTTGAACAATTCCAAATTAATTTATATGTAGCTAAAGAACTTTACAAAATGAGGAAAATATTAAAAATCCAAGTAGCTTCAGATCAAAGTAGTTTCAGATCAGAGTAGTTTCAGGAAAAAGTTTAACTTTGTAATAGAAAATTTTTAATAATCAAGTTAGTTCGAGACAGATAGCCAGTCAGTTATTACAAAAAATCAAAAAAGGAAAAGGCTGTAAATAAAAATATAAAATAAAAACCAATTAAAAGAAACTACTGAATAAATTTATTACTAAACCAATAACCAATCGAAAAGGAATCGTTAAACAACTAAATTATAGCGCGATATCAAATTTACAATTCTACGCTCAACAACATAATTAAGGAGGATTTTTTCACATCCCCGAAGATTACACCCCAGCATTTGTGTGGTGTCTTGTTGAGGTAACAACAAGAAAGCCCCAACAGGGCCATTGCTCATTTGTGTTTGGCGATCTCGGTTGGTACGGGTTTCTAGGCAAAGGTTCAGGTCTGGGGTCAAGATAGTCAAAATTGGGATACCCAAGGTTTGGTTGTTCAGCGGCCGGACTGACGTTAAAGTTGGGCTGCCTTACTACTCGCGACGGGCGAGGAGGCTGCTCAGCACGGCGAGCAGTGGAAGGTCGAGTGATCGGCGTTTCCATTTCCGCTAACCGATGTTGTCGCTCGCGATCAATCCTTGCCATTTCCGCACGGACGATGTCCACGACCCTAAAGCGTAAAGTCGCGTCGAGAGTTTCGCGAAGACCGGATTTTTCGCCTTCGCTTGTTTCTTGTTCATCAAGCGATGGTGGTAACTCGGGTCTGTTCGACAATGCTTCGCGCTCGCGATCTGGTCTTACCGTGGCCGGTGTTTCAGGCACTTCATCGCGTGTCGTTTGCCGCGTATTGTATCTTTTTGGAACCGCGCCTTGGTTCGTTTCTGACATTTTTGAATTTAAGCTTGTACGAAAGTAACGAAGTTACTCGGAAAGCATGTTGTGGTCAGGGCCAAACATTGGCCCCGATTCTTTGTCCTGAAAAACATGAAGCATATATTTTATTTTTCACGCCGCCTATGGCTGGCTAAAAATTCTGCGTTTGGCGGCTCAACCAAAAATTTACGGCGCCCGTTGGCGGGTACCGCAAAGGGGCTGCCTCTCGGACTGCGAACGCAGAGTTTTGTAGCTAAAAATAGCACCAGAACTCGGCGCTGGCAGCTCGAGGGACAGTTAAAGCGAAGAAAAATTGCGGCGCGGGCCTGGCGATCGAGGCAAATTGTGCACCTCGAGCCCGGTCCCACAGAAAAATTCACGCGAACGAGAAGCTCGAGCCGGCACCAAAAGTGCACGGTGCACTCAGCTGCCTCGAGCCAGGCCCCAGCCACAGCGAGAAGCGTAGCTCGATCCCGTTGGCATCGACGGTAAGCGCTTGATTGGCTGGCGCGGCGATGTGTGAGTGGATGGCAGCGGGATCGGCAACGGCACGCGGACGGCCGGCCGGTAGATCGCGAGCGTGGCGTCGATTTTTCGGGGGCCGGTGATAAGAGCTTGAGTAAGCCGGGACGAAAAATTGGAGAACGAGTCGGAAAAATTAGAAAAGAAAGTCGGGAGAGTTTTTGAAATTTGAAGTCGGGCACAAAAAAAAAAAGGAAAAAAATAAAAAGGGTCGGGGAATTTCGAGGCCGGAAGGAATCGGGAAAAAACGCAAAAAAAAAAAAAAGAGGAAGGACAAGGTGCAGAGTTTCAGTGGAACAAAGAAGTCTAGTTTTCCGTGCTCGCGAGAATTATAGTTCCCCCGTGCAAGGACAAAAGAAGAGCTCCGCAAGTCCACCGCGCGCGAAGAAGGAAGAAAAGTTCCGAGCGGAAAGAAAAGGCAAGGACAAGGAAAAGCCGGGATTTCTTTAAGTAAACAGCCTCGTCCCCCAGTAAAAGAATTGTTTTGTGTGTGCCGTGCCGACTGAAAAGGGGAAAAATCTGAAAACAAATAAATAAGTGAATTAAATTAAAATTTTATTGCTCAAAGCTGTACCCGAAAATACATGATTAGACTTACCGTTAAGTGCTAAGGACACAAAAGGTAACAAAACAAAAGGAAAATAGGAGTTACATAATAAATAAATGTACATACCAAAAATATAAGAGTGCCAACGCATACAGTTAAATGAACAGTTTACTAAATAAATCCATACCAGAACACATACAAAATCTACACAGTTAATGTTATATATATAAGTATATAAGTGCCTAAATAAATACCTAATTACGTATCAAAATCAATACATAAGTAACGAACTAAAGACAACAAATATCTAAAATATCTATAAATAAGCGACAACATAAAAACAACAAAAATAAATAAATAAGTGATAACATAAAAAAAAATAAAATAAATAAATAAATAAAAATAAAATAAATACAAACCTTTTTATGACCGGCCTGCAGCATCAAGGACACACCGACACCTCTTCGGGGCCAAATGAAGAGGCAGGGTGTCGGGCGGCGGCATCAGCAGCTTTATCATCCGCATCAACATCATCAGCAGCAGCAAGGCGCCCAACGGCTTAAAAATTGTAAAAAATTTTGTAGATAAGTAAGCGAAAAAAAAAATAGATTCAGGTATGTTCACTTAACTTTAAATTTTTATTCTCTTGGTCCTCCTTCTCCTCTCGACTTCAGCCAGCGTGGGTAATTTTTGTGGATCTGTTAAGATGATCTAAAATAAAACTTTTTTAAGGGACCTCCCCATAATTTTTAAATGGCCAAGGGGAGGTCAAAGGGTGGTTGGGGAATAGGCCAGTGGGGGTTCATTTCGACCAGAACCCCCCGTCAGAGTCAACCGCAGGCAGTTGCAGGGATTCGGCCTGCACTGTCCTTTTCCGCCCCTTATCGCTTTTGTCGTTCCGTCGCGGGAGAATTTTCGTTGTTGGTGGACCGTTCCGGTGGCGCAGAGCGGCATTTCGGCAAACCCCCCCACTCGCTACCGCGATGCTAGCCTGCCAGCTCCCGCAGCCGCATACCCCCGGACGAGGAACTTAGCCGGGTCCTCGAGGTACCAACCCGCAACAAGCAATAAGGGAAAAAGACGATGCTCAAGAAAATGCAAAAAGTTAGCAAAGTTATCCTTACCCGGTGAGTGCCAACCCTTTACAATTAAATTTTACAATATTAATACTAAAAAAGTTTTCTAATTTTCAAATTCAGGAAAGATGTATATCAATGTATATGGCCTATACCAATTCTCACATTATATTAATTGTTATTACAAAATTTTACAAGGATTTTTAATTATTTTTTTTTTTTTCCTTTTAAATTTAATTAGGATTACTCAAAATCTTAATTTATATCAATTATATTAACAAAAAAAAATTCTCAAGGATATTCGTTAATTAAATTTTCTTTTCTTTCTTTTATTTTCCAAAACTAAATTATTATTATTTTTCTCTTTTCTCTAACAAGATCATCGAAATTTTTCTCTGGTCCACCTCTCCTCTCCAACTTCCGCCGAAGAAGAGAAAACGAATGCAACAATTTTTCCTGGTTGATTGATTTTCTGAAAAACACTAAGAGAGCCATCCACTGCCACCGAGCGTTCGGCCCGCCGACGGGATGGTTTTGAGGGAAGGAACCTTCTTCGCTTTACCGGTGAGGCCTGCGAGACGGATGACGACCAAGGTATCCTCCCGGACAGGTGGGTAGCTTTTGCACTCAGCCAGCCCCTGTAATTCCAGGGAGGCCCTCAGACGTCTCCGTCGCGCAGACCCCACAGGATCCGACGAAGAAAACTCCTCCACTACTAGCTTCTCCCTAGGATGAGGGATCCCCGAGACCTCGAGACGGCTGGCTGGCTGACGTAGCCAACTGCCGTATTTCTCGAGAGGCCTCGAGTCAACCCCAACCACGGGAGTCGCCAATAGGGCCTCGAAGGGAAGAATGAAAGGTAAGTAATAATTGGGAGCCCAAGGCTCAAAGGGAAAGGATAAGGAAGGCCCCACGTTGGGCGCCATATTTGTTATGGGGGCAGACTCTCCAGGGCCCGGCTAAAGCGCCTGGTCTGGTGGTGTGTGGCATGCGCGAGCTGGCAGGCTAGCATATGCGGTAGTTGTGGGGGGGTTTGCCGGTAGGCCACCCGAAGCCACCAGAGCGAGAATGCCCATAACGAAATTATCTCGCGCCAAGGAAAACAAAAGGTAAAGGGGGGAAAATGAGCAGGGCAGGCCGAACCCCTGCCACTGCGGTGGATGACTCTCGGGGGGGGGGGGGGGGGGTTCTGGTGGAATGAGCCCCCCACACTGGCCGATGCCCCAACCTCCCTTCGACCTCCCCTTGGCCCAAAAATATTTGGGGAGGTCCCTATAAAATTTCAGAAATCAACCAAAAGCAAAATCAATGCATGACCCCTACAATGGGGAAAACCCTGATGGCGATGTCGTCATTGGAGGGAGGAGAAGTGACCCAGAGAAAAATGAAAAAAAATTTAATGTAAGTTGAACATACCTTATTTTATATTTATCTTTTCTTTTCAAAATTTTTTACAAACTTGGTAGATCGTTGGGCGCCTTGCTGCACGTGGTGGTGATGACGTCGATGGAGATGTTGATGACGTAGGGACGGCTGATGCGGCCGATGAGGTGCTGTTGTGGATGAAGAAGCTGATGCCGCCGCCCGGTACCCTGCCTCTTCATTTCTGGCCCCGCCGTGGTACCGGTGTGCCCCAGGAGCTCCAACCAGGTCCCAAGCAGGTGCGTACTTTGTTATCTTTGTTTTATTTATGTTTGAAATTTTAGGTTACTTAAAAACTAAACACATCTTAATATTCATTAATTTAATTAGTATGTTATCGGAATGTCCAATGAGTTATTTAATAGTTTATTTCTTAGTTCATATACTAATTCATTCATGGGTGAATTTAGCTATTTCACGGTTACTTGTAGTTGTTCATAACTTATTTTAATGTTCTTCTGTTTATTTATGCAATTACACTTGAGGTTCATTAATATATTTAGTTGTTCGTTTTAATGTCTACTTGGGTATTTAATAGGTTAATTTAAATTTCCTTTCTGCATTTATTCAGGCCTATACTTTTATTTTTATGGGTATTTTAATTTAGCCACTAAAATTTCCTTAGTTCTACTTAGATTCATGAAATATTAATTCACTACCCGTTTACACATAGAGTAAAAATTGTCTTGGTGAAGCACTTAAAGATTAACTGTCCTAAATTAATTATGAGGCAACTTTTCGTTTTTGCATTTTACATCACGGAAAAACTTATTGTTAAAGCATTCCAATGTTACTAGTTCTAAGTCACTTCACGGAAAAGTTAATGCTAATTTTCACTTAAAGGTCCATTTGACTTACTTATTTTTATGAAATAACACTTAGGTAATACTTTGCTCTCACTTACAAGTCGGCGTACGTATTCGTAATTTAATTTAAGTCTTCATTGGTTCTAATTCAGTTTACACCAAAATTACTTTCTTTTTCCTTTTCAATTTCAGGTTACCTTTTGAAACGATATAGGTAAGGCACTTCTCTTTTTAACAGGTTCAACTCGATTAAGAGGATTCAATTCAATTTTTAGTTTCACCGGGGGGGAAAGAGAGAAAAATATGTCGAAAGTCAAGGTAATTATACAAACTGCTCACTGATCTTAAAATAAATCATATAAAATGTCAAATTTTGGTCTTTTCAATTTATCACAGGTCGACGGCACGAAATCGGGTAATAAGGCACGACACGACTCACGGGATTTTACGGGACACCAGAGTTCTGCTACGTTAACTGTCTTTTTTTTGGGTGATGTCGCTTTTAACGCCCGCTGAAGCAAAAATGCGGTGAGTCTATTAGCGATTAACGGATCTCTTTTATTTCGATTCATAAATTTGATTTTCACTGTATTATTTCAGATTTGGTGTCGGGAGGTCACTTGCTTCAAGGTAAGTTGCATTAACCCTTAACAGCCCAGTATGCTTTTGTAACGTAACTGACCAGTAGTGTCCATGAGACACATCACCTTATTCTAGGGCATATGAATGAAAACAAAGATAATGTGAATGCACATATACATAGTACACTATGAGGCGAGTAGATACGATAAGACTATAAGCACTATTAGTAAATGTAAATAAGTAATCCACCTTCATATCCAAATCAAACAAAATGTCATTGTGTCTATTGAACACATGTGAGTTGTTGAATTTCTATTTTAGTTTATTAACAATAAATATTAATTTATTTATGTTACAAATATTTTCATTGTACATTTAGATTCATAACATACTAGAGGTAGATTATATAAAAGGTGAAGTCATAAAAATAAATACTTTTGTTTTTATAAGGATAAGAACGCAAAACTGTGTCCACGAGACACTTGTGGGTTGTTGAGTTACTATTTTAGTTTATTAAAAATAAATATTAATTTATTTATGTTACAAATATTTTCATTGTACATTTAGATTCATAACATACTAGGGGTAGATTAGATAAAAGATGAAGTCATAAAAATAAATACTTTTGTTTTTATAAGGATAAGAACGCAAAAGTGTGTCCACGAGACACTTGTGGGCTGTTTAGGGTTAACGCACATTCACCGGTTATTAAGTCTTTTTGTAAATATATTGCTTTTCTTTTTTTTTTCTTTTCAGAGTCACAATGAATACAATTCGCGCACCGCGGCCCGAGGCCTCTCCGCCGCCGAACCCAATTTTACTTTTCCTTTTCTCAAATCTTCCGAATTAATTTCCACGCCAATACTTTCCCGCATATATTATTTTTTTTCTTTTATCACTATAAATGACCGCTGACTTTATTCTTTTTCTCGCACCGGCTGTTTTCTTTCCAGCGATCACTTCAACTTTTTCTTAATTTTTCGCGGCTCCAAACTTTCCGACTTTACTAAAAGAAAATTATTTTCTGACTCTTCAACTTTGTGACTCCTCGTGCCCGACTCAACTCAATGAAAACTCCTTCCCGACTGAACTGAATTTTAGCTGCTCGAAAATCACGCCATCGACCACCGACCCGATATCAGCGATCACAGTTGCTGATCCCGCTGCCGTCCACTCTCACACCGAGGAAGCAGCCAATCCGCGCGCACACCGCCGGTGTGCGAGTAGACGGCAACGGCATCGAGCTTCGCTGCCCGCCGTGCCTGCCGCCTGATCTGATGCATCTTGGGTGCACCGTGAACTTCTCCAGGCTCCAGCGTTTCGGTCCCGAGAAGTTTTTGCTTCCGACCGAGCCCGTGGTGCACCACTTTGCATCGACCACATGGCCCGCGCCGCACTCATCTTTCGCATGAATTAGCCCTCGAGCTGCGTTCGGCGAGTTTTGTGCTATTTTTAGCCCGAAACTCGCCGTCCGCCGTTCAAGGGACGGTAAAATTTAGCGGGACTCGCCACTGCCGCCGTGCATCTTTGGTCGAGCTCCCGAGATGGAAAATTTACGCCAGCCATAGGCGGCGTGAAAATTATATTTTTGCTTTCAGATTTGGTCGGGAATTTTGATCTTTTTCCCTGACCACAACATTCTTCAGATTCCAAGCCCCGCCTCTGCATTTTTCTTTTCTATTCCAGCTCAATGCTTAAGCACTCTATCGACTTCTAGCAAAATTGTGGGGTTGGGAGGAATAACGGTAACAAAGCCAAAAAAGATAAGATCTTAATTGCAGGAGTGATTCTTCCTTGTAACAGTTCCATATTCTTTGCCCACGCATCTGCTGCACGCATGCCAATGACTGCCCCGGTTTAAGTGTGATTATGTGGCACCGCGGGGCGTCGTCAAAGACTATGGAAGCTACGCTACAAAGACTGTTCACTCCTGCAATTTAGATCTTATCTTTTTTTGATTTTGGGACCGTTATTCCTCCTAACCCTACAATTTTGCTAGAGGATGATACACTGCTTAAGCACTTTCGTCGAAGAGAGAAGAAAAATTCAGAGGCGGGACTTGGAATCTGAAGAAATCGGTACAGTGTTATAGGGTGTCAGGAATTGCAGAGGAAATATGAAAATTCAATCTAAAAGAACCCCCCTGTCAAACCGATGGCAAGAGCGCCTCATCATACAAGCGCATTTGCTTCCTGTGCTTAGCAGGAGCGAATAAAGGGGCCCATACACGAGCGAACAATTTGCGCAAATTTGTGTTTGCACAAAAATATGTGATAGTCCATACACTACACAACAAGTTGTGCAAACTTCAGTTGCGTTCAGGTTCTCTTTGAAAAGGCGGCAAATTTAAAAATTATATTTATTTTTATTTGTAGCCGGCACGCTTAAATCTGATTCCCCTAAAAGTAGCAACAAATCTCAAATAATTTCGGCGAAAAGTTTGTAGAATAACACATTTTTAATTGAAAAATTCTCAGCATAACGTTGAAATGCTTAGTACACAACACTTCAAAATGCACCAACATCGCCATACACGAGCAAACACGCTGCGCGTTGCGCAAAAAAATTCAAACGCGTTTGAATTTCATAAAACAGTTGCGCAACGCATCAAACTGCCCCATACACGGGAAAAATGTTTGCACAACGGGCTGCGTTGCGCAAATTGTTCGCTCGTGTATGGGCCCCTTAAGAAAACCTGTTCAGAAAAAACGTACGCAAACCGAATCCGTGTATCCCTTCAATGTGTGGGTCCGGCATTTTCGTTTTGCCTGTTCCTATTCGAAAAGCACGCGCGCACTCGCACTAACACAGTCTCACAAAATGCAATGCTCAGCAGGAGCGCACCGTAATAGGTGAACTCTCTTTTCATGGTGTTTGCCGAACTTCTCCCTATTGCCGTCCTTGGGATTTTTTTGTTGTAATTTTCTGAAAAAAGACAGTGGAGGGGATAATTGCATCGCAGAATTAGAGTGAACTTTCTTTGTAACAAGGTTCCATATTCTTTGGTGTCGTCTTCAAGGGGCTAGCGCTAGACCAACTCTGCCAGCAGTCAGCTAATACACAGTGGCCAGATTTTCTCGCAGCTCGAGAATTTGGATTTAGTGAAATCGTCGAAAAAAATTAATTAAGTCTCCCTCTAGGACTAATTTATATCTGCTTAATAAAAAGAGCAGGGGTCGGTGTCGGTACGGTAATAATATTAAATAATTTGTCACTTTCCGACATTTTTTCAATCTTAGAAATTGAAGCAATTTGAAGGCAGCTGTCACACTTAGGTTATACATTTTTCGGAATGATCATTTAAATCAAACACAATCAGACTCAACACATTTTCCTCCATAGTAAAAATTGGATTAATGAAGTGTTCCTTCAGTTGCCAGCTATTCAGTGTTAAAACTAACTGTAGGAACGGTGTTGTAGGAATAAAGTGAGTTTCTGTGCAGAAAACATTCAATTATCTTGAAGCTTCACATCGTACATAAACGTAAAAGAGGGCCAAATTGTTTTCTCATTTGAAAGAGAAGGAGCAATTTAGCACACTTCTACAATTCCCTTTTGTAGACATAAATTAACACGTTTCAACCCTGCCCTGGTTGCTCTTACCATGAATAAAACAAAAAGACAGAACATATTTCCAACTGGCAAGCAAACATTGGTTTGGGCTCAATGGAGAAAGAAAGGATTCAAGAGTAATTTATCATAGGAGTCGAAACTCAATACTTTTCCTGCCAGTCCTTTTTGTTTCCATTTCATTTATTAATAGAGAGAATAATTTCTGGTATTCCTAAATGAGCTTCTGCGGTTAGTGGGTAGACCAATATTTTTGTCTAAAATTATGTGCCTTTTCTATTGGAAACAAAACCTGTTTGGGTAACTTTAAGGTAACTTACTGTGAACAAGACGTTTAAGGACCTATGCTGCAAAGCTTTACTTGCCGATAATAAGCAGACGTATTTGCACACAAAAGGAATTCCGATTACAAAATATTTCTATTAATAAATAGCAAAGCTAAATGCATATTCGACCGCGTCTACACAAAGTCAGTATCTATTTCAAAAGGATTTATTTTCCATAATTGTTTATTTTGAGCTATAATATAAAACAAGCGAGAAACACATAGAGCGAATGTTCACAAAATCACCGAAAGGGAAAGTAGACACTGAAACGGTTTCTTTGTCACAAACCGTTCACAAACGCTATTTTAATTGGAGTCCCCTTCTTCTGCTAAGCAATTCTTCAGCGGTACACTCACTCATTTGCTGAGGTAAACTCAATCCAATTAAAATTTCCTCTTCATTAAAGTTGATTTCTTTCGCTTAAACACACGTTCTCATTGAATTGGCCCATTTTAAACAGGTTCAACGATAAAATATAATACGATTTGCTTCGCGAAATATAAAAGATTTATTGTTATTCCCATGCAAGGCACCCTCTCAAGAAAAAATTACAAACTCATTAATTAGAGAAATGCGTTGCTTTTAAAACATTGTTTAGCTCATTAATGTTTCTATAATTATGCTCGGAAGAAAAGTAATGGGCATACTTTTCTTCCGAGCACTATATTTTTTCCACAGTTTACAAATATATAGGAATATTTACAAATCATTTTTAAGCAAATCTCATTCACGTCAAACCAGAAACCGAAAATAATGATTATTTCTGAAATTTAAAATAAATTTCGGGAGCCGCTTCTTCTAAGCCTTCTATTTGGGGTTAAAGGCTCATTTGGAGTGAAGTAGCAACTGAAGTAAGTAATACCCCAGACAGACGGGCACGGTCGAATGAACGTTCTCGAAGAATGATCATTGCCGTGTCGTCTGTCACCAAGAATGAAGTTCGTAACTACATTCTCGTTCTCATCAATGAAGTTCCGGAAACTTCATTCTCAGAGAATGAGCATGGAAATCCTGGAACAATCAGCTGATTTCCAGTGTCAAAATGTGAATTCACAGTTGCCAGCCAGCCAGTTGAGTTTTAATTCTGTGATCATGAAGGTGTGGACCGAGCAGGAAGAGTTGCAATACGTTTACTAGCTTGCGAACGTTTTCGTAAAGTTGCTATTAATTTCACCGATTCACTCGTGAGATATATGCTTATTGCATTTTAGGAATAAAAAAAAACTTTAATTTGATTTTAAGTTACTTTATTCTCAATGATCGACTTTGGTCGAGAGTTTACAGCGAACTAACTACAAAAGTTTCTTACTTAAAAGATCTAAGCTCGTGGCGAAGCGTTACATTGCAGGAAATCCGATGCAAGCAGCGTCGCTTCGTGGGAACAGTGGATGCATCAGAATTTGACACTTGCTAAACTTCGCTCTGTCTAGAACGTGATAAAATTTACGTGGACAGCAATTAAGATGAAAACGAAAAATGATAATATGATATATGATCGCATTATTCTGTTGCCGAATATTTCTCAACTATTTCCTCTGCTTGCAATGTAACTCGTGCGCATTTTAAACTCAAAAATTCTCGACTCGAATGAAGTTTGCCGTCTGTCATGCATGCAACGAATGAAGATTCGAGAGAACGATCATTCATCGAACGTTCATTCGACCGTGCCCGTCTGTCTGGGGTATAACATCATTGCTCCTCACCCAAACAAAGCAGCCATTGCCCGCGGCATGGTCCGCGACGCTAAAACGTCGTATGTATGTATATGTACGACGTACGTATGCATATCGTGGACACAGATTGCCACTTTGCTATACCATGTTGGTTCATTTCCTCCTGGGTACTGTTCGTTGACTAACACAATGTCATGGTATTTCTCGAGGCAGCTTATGGTCCGAGGGCTTCCGAGAACCCCTCCGTGGTGTTGCAGCCGTCAAGCTCTCTAATCTCCAGAGTAGCTCTGGGGACCAAGTGCTTGTCGCTACTCGCTGACCCAAAAGCGTCCTTTAAAACGTCTAAGAAAGCTACTCGGCCTCTAGGGTGCACTGCTTCAGCTGGGGTAAGATCTAGCCAACCCTAATCTGCCGGACACCCTTCACTTTAACCCCGCAGCTTTCGAGGTAAACATGACCTCCGGTTTAATCTTCCCGACGTGAGGGACTGCTCGACTGGTAGGCAGAGTCGGGGCCGGAGGCGAAGCCTTTACCCCTGTTTCCTTCGACCGGCTGTCTCCTCCTTCCTCTCTGTCTCCTTTTGCTTTTCTTTTTAACCGTCTTTTATTTCTTCTGAGCTACGGTCTTATTTTTTGATGACTTTGTCCCTTTATTCTTTCTCGAAATCTCGGTCTTCCTCTCTCTTCTTCATCTCCAGGAAAACCACTACGCTCCCAACGTCTCCCGGCGACCGGAGCACTCGCGGACTCCTCATGAGGGGTCGGAAGTCCTGCTGCCGCTTCCTTTATTCTCAATTCCAAGAGCCCTCATCAAGTGACCTCCTCAAGTGTCACCTGGTGTTGCGTCACCAACCAGAACTGAGTCCAAAGAGGACTCGCGCTTATGCGCGATGCAAAATCAACAAGCGAAGCACAGGCGACCTCCTCGTGAATGGATTGGTAGGGCTGCTGCCGCTCCCCTCGTCATTGGCCTCTTAAATTTCCTCTCGATTGGTTTTTGTTCAAAAATTCCATATATGTAGATATATGTAAGTACGAAAACATTTGCGGGTACGGGGTTGCATTTTTTATTTTTATTTATTTTATTTCTGGAAAAACTTCAACAATCAAAAGACAACAGTCTTATGGCGATTGCTAAGATATTCTATAATAAAGGTAGAACACAAACGGCTAATACTATTAATAATACAAACTAAGGTCAAACTAGTAAGATTAAAGTAAACTATATCAGATTAAGATAGTTAAGAAGAGTTACATTAAAGATATTACATTTTAAATTTTAAAGCTACATTCCAAAACTGCATTCCCCCAAAATGTTGCCCGTCCACACCCAACAGCCCGCACAATAAAGACCGGTAAAACGAGAAGATCACGGTGGTGGAAAAGCACGGACGCACAGGCAAACAGGCGACCCGAGAAACCGGCGAATCATCATAGCTGGCTTGACAAATGGCTCAGGCAGTTATTTTTAAAAATAATAAAAGAAGCAGCACACTTAAGTGGGCAGGTAGGCTGTTCCATAATCTGGCAGCTCTCACGATGAAGGAAAACTCCATGAGCTTCGGTGAGTGGGAAGGAATCACGAGGCATCGAACACGAGACGAGCGGAGGTAAGTAAACCGTTGATACAGGTAAGCAGGGTCACACTGGACAAGGATCTTACGAGCCAAGAGTAGAATCCTTAATTTAAAGAAGACGTCCAGTGAACAGCCCAGAAAACGGTGGACATAAGGAGAGACATGATCCCGAGCTTTCAGGTTATATATGAACCTGATAGAAGTATTAAAGCACACCCTGTCACAGTCCATCTCCCCTCCCGCGCACCCAGCAAAGATTTCACAGCCATACATAAAAAGGGGAAGGATAAGAGTTCTGATAAGAGTGATCCACAGTGAAAGCGGGAGGAATTTTTTAACAGAGTATAGCCTCCGCATGGCTAAGAATACTCGCTGTGGCAAGAGGAAAAGATGGTCACTCCAACTTAGCGTTTCATTAATCACCAAGATTCCTTGCCGCACTGATGTAAGGAATGACTCTGTTATCAAGGATAATGCCTCTCATAAGATGTTTTACCGGGGTCCTATAAATTGCTAACGCCTGGGACTTATCTGGATTTAGCGTTAACTTGTTCAAAGCAGCCCAACTATATAAGGCAGCAAGGTCCTAGTTTATCAGGGAAACAGTATTATCTAAGGAATCCAAACGTGAAGACTACAGGCACCAATACTGCAAGGCAGATCATTGATATAAAGGCTAAAGAGCATTGGTCCGAGCACAGAGCCCTGAGGGACTCCGCAGCTAACTGAGCATCTTCCGGAGGACTGACCACATAGGTTAACGTATTGCGATCTGTCAGTCAGATAGGAGAAAATCAAATTACAAGCAGTGGACGAGAAGGCAAAGAATCGTTGCGCCTAACTTCACAGACTACTTTCACGCCGTGAAGCCGCGAATTATCCATCCGAATCGGGAAACAAGGCGAGAACAGGCGTGAACATAGCGAATAGGCGTGAAACCTCTCCACACTCACGTTCACGCCTGTTCTCGGTTTTTCACGGCGGCGGCGTGACTGGCAGTGTTTTCACAGCTCGCGTTTTGCTCGACACTTGCGCCACTGCTCACTTCATAACCGAGAGCTTTGCCAAAAGGTTGGCATTGCCTATTCATCCATGTTCCGTTTCAGTAGGTGCCATTAACGGTATGGAAACAATTTCTAAGGGTAGTCTTACAATTACCCTCCGATCCGTTCACAATAAATTTCAGAAAACAATTACTTGCTTGATCGTTCCTAAAATTGCCGATTATGTCCCTGACGACTTTTTTCCTCGGGATATAATCAAAATTCCTGGAAATTTAGTCAGGGCTCTCGCTGATCCGCAATTTCATCTTCCTCGACCGGTCGATATCTTGATTGGCTCGGGGGCCACAATATCTTTGCTTTCTATTGGTCAAATTCATTTATCGGTCGAAAATTCAGATTTAATTTTACAAAGAACCCAGCTCGGATGGGTAATTGTTGGCGGATTGAATACCATAAATAAGAGATCAGCTTCTTGTAATTTAACTGCATTAACGAAGGCTCTCAAACGATTTTGGGTGATCGAGGATGCTACTTCCAGATCTTCAAAGTCTGCAGAAGCGCTTTCATGCGAGGCTCATTTCTCCGAGAATATTGCGCGTGACGCCGGCGGCCGGTTCATAGTTCGTCTTCCTTTCCGATATAAAAATCCCGATTTAGGAGACTCTCGATCTATCGCCTTGAAACGCTTTCATTCCCTTTAAAGAAAACTCCATGGCGACGCGTCCCTTCGTGAAGAATATTTTCGCGTTATGCAGGAGTATATTGAGCTTGGCCATATGTCTCTGGTCAGCGATGAAGCAATCCCAGGCTACTATGTTCCTCATCACGCTGTTATTAAAGCATCGAGTAACACCACCAAGGTGCGTGTTGTTTTTGACGCTTCTGCAAAGACTACCAACGGTCTCTCTCTCAATGACGTCTTAATGACTGGTCCCACTATTCAAGATAAACTCTTCGAACATCTTTTGCGATTTCGCAATCATGTTTATGTGCTCACAGCTGATATCGCAAAAATGTACAGACAAATTCTCGTTCACCCGGAGGATCGGCGATTCCAGCGTATCTTCTGGTACGATGGAACCTCCATCAGGGTCTTCGAACTTAATACGGTAACTTTCGGTGTTTCTTCTGCGCCGTATCTTGCCATTCGGTCAGTTCACGAGCTCGCGGACAGGGAGAGCACGGAATTTCCCCTCGCGTCAAGGATTTTGAAACGAGACTTGTATGTAGACGATCTTTTGACCGGAGCCGATACCTTGGACGAAGTAATGAAGATTCGAAACGAGATTATCGATCTTCTCAAACGCGGTGGGTTTGATATTCGTCAATGGGCTTCTAATCACCATCACGCCCTCGACAACATTCATGAGAAAATTTTCGACTTAGATTGTGCCGTGCAAGAAGAACCAATTTTTAAGACCCTCGGCGTCACTTGGAATTCACATCTTGACAAATTCATTTTCTCTGTTAATTCAACCTTATCTTCTGAGAAAGTTACCAAACGTACTATTTTGTCAAAAATTGCTAGGATTTTTGATCCTTTAGGGCTACTTGGTCCCATTATACTTGTCGCGAAAGTTTTCATGCAGGACTGCTGGAAGGCAGGAGTTGACTGGGACGAGTCAGTCCCTCAAAACTTGCATTCGAAATGGACTGCATACGTCAAGCAGCTAGAACTCGTGCGCGATCTAGCAGTCGATCGTCGTCTGTTAATTCAAACCCCAAAACGAATCGAAATTCATGGTTTCTGTGACGCTAGTGAAGTCGGTTACGGTGCGTGTCTTTACATTCGATCAACCGATTCACGAAATCGCACTCTGGTCCGACTCTCTTGTTCGAGGGCTCGTGTTGCCCCCCTCAAAAAATCGACTATTCCTCGCCTCGAGCTGTGTGGAGCCCAAGTATTGGCTCGTTTGTATTCCGAGGGACGGTCCTCTTTCATTTTTCATATCGATAAAATTATTTTCTGGTCTGATTCTACGATCGTTCTTCAGTGGCTTAAGAAACCACCTCAAAAACTCCCACAATTTGAAGGCAATCGCGTCTCTGAAATCCTTTCTCTGGGAGACGATGTTGAGTGGCGCCATATTCGAAGCGAATTTAACCCGGCTGACGCCTTATCTCGAGGACAGTCACCAGCCGAGTTCCTGAAGAATCAGTCTTGGTTCAATGGCCCATCTTGACTCATTCAGCCGGAAAGTGAATGGCCCCGTAGTCTCGAGGTGACCGTCTCGAAACTGCCCGGTTTCCCGAAGAATACGGTCCTTCTAACAAACAAAAAGAAGGAAGAAATTGTGATCTCCGATTTATTTTCTCGTTTTTCATCATATTCAAATATGTTACGGAAATTCGCCTTTTATATGCGTATATGCAAGAAGAATCGCATTTATCGCAATAAACCCTTAGCTCCGGAAGAAATAAATCACGCGGAATATAACGTACTTAACCTCATTCAACGTGAGCAGTATTTAGAGGAAATTCATTATTTATTAAAAAATGAACCAGTCCAGAACAGTAAACTTGCCGCCTTTAATCCTTTCCTTGATGAACACGGTATCTTAAGTGTTGGTGGCCGGTTGCTCAATTCTAAGGTTTCATCCGATCAGAGAACGCCTATTCTTTTACCATCAAGACATTATGTTACAGACTTGATAATTCGCGAAACTCATTTACGTACCAATCATTTCGGAATTCAAGGAACTTGAGCTACCTTACGCCAGCGGTTCTGGCTTTTCGATGGTAAGAATCATGTTAGGAAAATCATAAGGCAATGTGTTACCTGCCTTCGTCACCAACCGGCTCCATTACATGCTAAAATGGCCAATTTACCAAGGTCACGCGTTGAAGCATCACCTGAATTTGATCATACGGGAGTTGATTTTTTTGGTCCCATATCTATCAAGGAGAAAAAATTCCGTAACGCTAAGGCATTGAAGGCGTACGGCTGCGTTTTTATTTGCATGGCAACAAAGGCGGTGCATATTGAAATTGCGAGCGACCTAACTACCGACGGTTTTTTGGCCGCGTTAAGACGTTTCATAGGTCGCCGCGGTATACCATCTAACATATATTCAGATAACGGCACAACCTTTGTCGGAGCAAACAACCAATTGCGCGAAGTTTATGCATTGTTCGATTCTGAGCGGTTCCGAGACGTCAACAACTTCGCTCTTCAACGAAAAATTCGCTGGCATTTCAATCCTCCCTTATCGCCTCATTTCGGAGGAATTTGGGAGGCCGCCGTAAAATCATTCAAGCATCACTTCAAACGAATTGTAGGCGGACAACTTCTCACCTTCGAGCAGGTCAACACCCTCGCCGTCGAAATCGAGGGCATTCTCAATTCGCGTCCACTTTGCTCTCTTTCGGCCGATCCCAACGATCCCATCGCATTAACTCCTGCCCATTTTTTAACTGGTCGCCAAATCACGTTGATCCCAGATAACGAGTCTCTTTCAGTTCCAGCTAATCGTCTTTCAGTGTGGAGATAAATTTCCAAGGCCCGAGAGGACTTCTGGAAAAGATGGCATTTGGAATATCTCAGTGAACTTCAGAAGCGCCAAAAGTGGGTCAAGGATGGCGGTAAGATCGAGGCTAATTCCGTAGTCATCATCATCGACAAAAATCAACCCTGCACGCGCTGGCAGCTGGGAGTGGTTCTGGAGGCGTGCCCGGGGAGCGACGGCATTGTCAGGGTCGCCACTATCAAGACACCTCAAGGGACTTATACGAGAAACATCACTCAATTATGTTTATTACCATTTCAGGCGTAACTTTAAAACACATTTACACTATCACACTTACACTAACACATTTACACCTACACACAATCTCTTGCTCGCATTCACTCGCAACCGGGGAGCATGTTCGACCGAGATCGAAGACATATTCGCGGAACCGAAGTTATGGCCTGGCCATATGTATCCCTATGTACATACACACATCAGTTTTCTCTCGGATCCTCGGTTTCTCCCTATCTCTCGTGTACATATGTGTGTGTCACGATCCGTGAATCAGGCGTCGCTGATTCACTTGTTGCTTCCTGCGCGAACACTCGAACCGGGCAAACGTCTGCCACCTGTTCTAGAATATTCCTTTTTCCTGCTAGTATTGTCGTGCGGTTATAGTTTAGCGGGCATTCCATCGTCATCGTGCCGTGAAAAATGTCGTGGCATAATGCTCGTAGTCGTCATCGCGGGGTGTTGTCGCCGGGTTGCTTTCGCGATCGTACCAGCAAAAGGAAGATCCACGTATCGCGTTCTTAGGATCCACGCGTCGCGTTCTTCTACCTTTCCCACGTGTGTTTTTGCGCGCGGGTGTGTGTGTTCGCCCCTTCCAGCGCCACCTCGGCCTTGGCTCTCCACCGGGCGATTACCTCCCGCAGGAGGCCGTCCAGTTTCGACCTTTTCGGCGAAACATTCACGGTGCCAGCCACCACTACATTCCACACACACACATCCCCGCTTCCCACATTGACACACACACACATACATACCCATCAAACATAACCATGATGTAGTTTGTATGTATATTTATTTATTTATTTATTCGCTTAATACAAGCTACAGATTTAATGAGAACTTAAAAATTAAAATAAATTAAGAATTAAAATAAAAATTAAAAATTTAAGGGAGGAGACTGTGAAAGGAACGATTAGGGGGGCTATTAAGGTTCCGCCTGAGAGATGTTTTACTCAGGTGGAAGTCAAAGGAAGGAAGGGAGTTGGCCTTGCGAAGGGGCTCAGAAAGACCGTAGTTGGTACGGTGGTAGGCGGGGCGAAAGAGAGGGACCGAACGGAGGTTGCGGGGATTGGTGTAGAAGGAGATTCGCTCAAGTAGAGAAGGGCAGTCAATCTCGCCGATAAGCAGCTGATGTATGAAGGTAATGTCGGCGAGGTCCCGCCGCTTCCACAGGGGCTGCAGGTTAATCAGCAAAAGGCGGTTTTCATAGGGGGGGAGGTTAAAACGGTCGGACCAGGGAAGATCACGTAGAGCGAAGCGAAGGAACCTGCGTTGGATAGCCTCAATCCTGTTGATGCTGCTGGATTGGAATGGGGACCATACTTGGCTAGCGTATTCAAGGAGAGGCCTAACGAAGGTAATAAAGAGGGATTTGGCAACGTAGGGGTTAAGGAACTCCTTTGACCAACGCTTCACGAAGCCAAGCGCAGAGTTGGCCCTAGCGATCACGTTGTCAATGTGTTCACGAAAATTAAGTTCGCAGTCACAGATGACACCTAGGTCGCGGAGAGAGGAAACGGATGAGATAGGATTATTAGACAAACGATAAACTCTGGGGGAAGAAGAGGGGCGTCTACGGGAGTAAGTGATGGATTGGCATTTGGAGACATTAAGCTCAAGAGAGTTTTTTCTGCACCAAATGCCGAAATTGTCTAGGTCGTCTTGAAGCAGTCGGGAGTCGGAGGTAGAGGATATCCGTTTGGAGATTTTCATGTCGTCGGCGTAGATAGAAAGGTCCGAGTGCTTGATAATGCACTCGACGTCATTGATGGCCAGAATGAAAAGCAACGGACCTAAGTGGCTGCCTTGGGGGACTCCCGAGTTAGCCACGAAAGAGCTGGAGGAAGAGGAGCAGAAAAGGACCCTGTAGTGGCGGTGTTCGAGATAAGACTTCATCCAGGTGGTAAAGAGCTGATTGAAGCCAAGGGAGTAAAGTTTGAAAAGAATTAATTCATGCGAGATTTTATCAAACGCCTTACTGAAGTCAGTGGCGATGACGTCAACCTCGTCGCCGCTTTCCAGGGCACACAGTGTTCGGGAGATGAAGTCGGTAAGGTTAGTGGTGGTCGATCGGCCTCTAAGGAAGCCATGCTGGGACGGGGAAAATATGGGTTTGCAGTGAAAGAACAAGCAATCGTAGACGATGCTTTCGAAGAGTTTCGGTATGCAGGAGAGTTTGGCGATAGGGCGGTAGTTGGAGATCTCACTCTTACAGCCCTTTTTATGGATGGGGATGATGAAGGAGTCTTTCCACTTTGCCGGGAAAACTCCTTGGGAGATAGAGAGTTGAAAAATAGAGGAAAGGGGGCCAATCAAGTGTTGAGCGCACTCTTTCAGTACGATGGCGGGAATACCGTCAGGGCCAGGGTTATGATCATCAGGAAGGGCAGCGATGGCGGTAGCAACCATTGCAGGGTCGATATTGATGGAAGCAAGGGTGGTCTGAGGGCGGGAGTCCATGAAATGGAAATAGCTAGCATCGGGCTCGAAGGCATGCTCACTGAAAGACTGACTGAAGTGGTGAGCAAAGAGATTAGCTATTGAACGGGGGTCGGAGGAAGAAGTGTCGTTAAGTTTCAGAGTGGAGGGGTAGCCACTAGATTTCCTTTTAATGTTGATGAATTGATAAAAACGCTTGGGATCGGAGATAAGGGTAGACTGCATACGACTCAGATAGTCGAGATAAGAGGATTCGCTGCGCGCAGAGAAAAGAGAAGCCGCGGCAAGATATTCGGAAAGGTCGGGGTCAGTGCGCGATAGTAGGTATGCCTGCCACAGCTTGTTTCTCTTATTCCGAAGGGATCGAAGTTCTTTGTTGTACCATGGGGGGGAGGCGGCATGATCTCTTCGCGGTCGATAGGGAAAAGATTGGGCCAGGCAGGCAAAGAGTTCGGTGTAAAAAACGTCGAGGGCATCAACAACGGAGAGCTGAGACACGGTTGTGAGGGAAGGAAGGGACGATTGGGAAAGTAGGTAGTTTAATTTGCCAAAGTCACCCCCGCGGAAATTGAAGTGGAAAGATGTCTCCGAAGTAGAGTGGAGAGGGGTGGACTCGAGGGCAAGAGTTAGGAAGAGAGGAGGGTGATACTGGTCAAGCGTAGATAGAAGATGAGAGCTTCGAGTGACAGCCGTATTAACAGGGTCAGAGGAAAAGACCAGGTCGAGCTGTCTGCCAAGATTGTTGCTTATGCCACTAATTTGGCAGAGACCAGAGTCGGAGAGGCGATCGACAAATAAAGTCTCCTTATCGGAGAGGGCGTTGGAAGGGACAAAGTAGAGGTCGTCGTCAGACCGAAGCCATACTAGGCGGGGGAGATTGAAGTCGCCAAGAACGATAACTTCGTCATTGGGACCAAGGGTATTAAAGATGGAATCGATTGCATCGGTCGCAAGAATGTAGGCCTCGAGTGGTTGGGAGGGACGAATGTACGCGCAGAGTATGAACAAGGATTTGCAGGTAACCGTGATTTTGACGCAGACGAAATTAAAGCTTGATGAGTTAGAAGAAGTGTGGAGGCTGGCACCGAAACGAGTATGTACAGCAAGAAGTACACCGCGGTTAGAGGGGGTCAGGTCGTTATCGCAAGCATCTGCACGAAAGACAGAAAAATCCGCGGAAAAAAGTTCATTGTTGTAAATACTAGGAGTTAGGTTGGTTTCGGTAAGGGCAAAGATATCGTAGGGAAAGACTAGGGAATTCAGGAAAACCGAGGCGGTTTTGGAACGCAGACCTCTGACATTTTGGTAGTAAAGGGAAATACAGGTAGGGGAGTGGGTATGTACAGACGGGGGGAGGGCAGGGGGTGAGGGAGATAAAGGAAAAGAAGAGCCTGTTGGGTTAGGAACTAAAATAGGATTTGTGATCGTTCCGGGCTCTTTGGAGGTGGGAGATACGCCGAGAACTGACATAGGAAGCGAAAGTGGTTAGGTCAGAAGATACCTTGTCGGCTGAAATGCCAAATTCGACGTGAAATTTAATAAAAAGATCGCGAAGTGTGGTCAGGTCAGTGGGGAGGCCTTCCTGGTGAATAGAAACCAGCACATTGGTTTTGGTTTTGCCGTCAATGCAGACAGAGTCTGGTTTATCGTGGAGGTAGGCAAGGAGAAGACGGACGTTGTCATATATCCTACGGTCACGAAAGCGGGACAGGAGATATCGACCTTCGGTGGAATCGGCGGAACGCATGGTGAGTTTGACAACGGGGGGGTGAAGGGGGTCAATGAAAGAAGTTTTGGGAGGAGAAGATTGAGCGAGTAGGTCTGGGTTGGGGGGAGGTAGGCCCGAAGAAGAAGAGGGGGAAGGAGGAATGGATGAGGGGGGCGGATTGGAAGTATCAGGATGTGAAGGATTTAAGGTGTGAGATTTGACAAAATTTGGGTATTTGGGAGGGGTGGAGAAGTTGAAGTTGGGGAAAAGGCCAGCCTTGAGCTGCCAGTTGGAGTTGGAATAAGAAACTGGAGCATTGGCGGGCTTGGGAGAATTGGGGCAATGCTTGGACGGATTATGGGGGGGATTACTACTTACTTTAGTTTTGCGAGGTGTTTTAATTTTAATCGAGGGGGGATTGGTCTTAAAAGGCTTAAGAATGGCGTTAGGGTTAGTGTTAGTTTTAAAGTTAGCAGTAGGACTAGGGTTAGGCTTATAATTAGCTTTAGGGCTAGGGTTAGTCTTAAGTTTAGTGGTATGACTAGGGCTAGAGTTGAAGCTTACGGACTTGGAGACCCACTTGGATATTCTGATGCTACCGTAGCTGACGGGGTTGGAAAAGAGCCACTCGTATTTGCGGAGTAAAGACACCTTAAATTTGGACGGCCTGTCAGGGCTGGGGGGACGGAGCTTCACACAGTCGATGGGTGAAATCGAGAAATATTTGGTGAAGAATGTCCGGATCCAAGTCGTGTCAGCAAGGTGGGGGGCCCCGTCCACAAGTAGTACTGATGGTGTCTCGGAGGCATGAACGTTGACGCGGTGAATTTTCTCCAGCCTACGTTCCCATTCCTTCTCGGTCCAGAGAGTGCCAAATTTAGACACCGGAGTGACTAAGTCTGGGTCGGTGGTCTGAACCGAGACGGTAGAAGTAGAGGGTGGGGGGCGAGGTACCGACTGGACGAAGTCGACAAAGGCGGGACAGGGATTCTTGGCAGCAACAGTCTCAGAAGGTGAAGGCGCGCAGTCCAGAAAAAGAGAGGTGTCGTCGATGGCAGGAGCGCGTGTCGATTCCGGAGCGCCCACAGACGGCGAGCAAAGATTAGCAGAGATGGAGCCCAAGAGCGCAGCATTCGCAGAAACAGCCGCTGAGCAACAGCCGAGGTCGTTCCTGATCTGCTTCACACTACGACGAACGTCATCCACAGCCGGCAGAACTGACGCAGGGAGATCAGTAACGGAAAACGCTGAGTAAAGGTCGTCAAGGGTGCGTGCCGCAGTAGAAATTTTAGTGAGGAGCACATGGGTCTTCTCAAGAAGTGCCTCAGTCTTAGAGTCCATTTTGTCAATTCTTACGTTGATCGACGAGATTTCCTCAGAGACGGTTTGCGAACATGGGCAATTTCCGATGTAGGACTGCAATTTTGCGGAAAGAACGGATTGCTCGTTCATGAAGTTGTCGGAGATGGCAGCCAGAGCACGCAGCACATGACACGGCTTAATGTCGGAGCACTCGTTACATGTCGAGAGACCAACAGATGAGGTCGATCGGGCGCCGCGTTTTATGCAAGCGGCATGGAAGAATTGCCCACAGACCCCATCGCACTCAGTCAAGTCGCCGGCGAGAGATCCATTGCACACTTTGCAGGCGCTCATCGTTATTGCGGCAGGGCAAGGTGATGACACAGTGAAGCGGTTGACGCAGCACAACAATGCAGGCAATTACACAGCGGAGAATGAGGGCAGCTTAATCAGCAGGAAAATATTGGACACACCGGCCGGTAGTGATGAACCGATTGCACAATAATAAACTGCGGGAGGCACTGGAAAACACGACTGCACTGTGCGATGGTTAAATTAATAATATATATGTATATTTACATTTTCGAGGGTTTTTTTTGGTCGTTGCCTTCAGCAACGGTCCCTTTTTTCCCTCAGGGTCTAAAATAAATCCAATCCAATTTTCTTCGACCCAAACCAACGACTTTCATTCAACCCTATTTTCCTCCTATCCCAATTAAATTTTAATTGTTATTTTGAAACACGGATATCAAGCATAAGGCTCGATTCTCGACGAAACAACTAACAAAAGAACCAAATGATGATACAATCACATGCACATGCAGCAATGTTGCTTGAGCTTGTACTAAGCTGATGGTTCTTCTTTATAAAAGGGTAACTCAAGGCTCCGAATTACAAAACCCAATTTTATCGATGGATATCGTTGAATTCAAAGACCCTAGTATGTAAAACCACAGACTGTATAACTATCAGACTATTCATGTGGCTGAAATCGAGAAAAATTTTCAAGTCCCAAAGATGCAAACATTGGGTTGTGCTTTCCAATGAGACTTCCACGCACAAGCAATCGGCGAACAGCGCGCTGCAGTCGCAGAGCCTGTGCTGTGGAATTGGAATTTGGAAAGGTTCCTTTTCCTTTCCCTTTTATCCCTTGCACTGCGTTGGGGCTTGTGGGGTTGCGCTGAGGTGAAACGTGAGGGGGATTCATTTGAATTTTTCTAGGAATCCTCTGAGTTGCGTGCTCTGCTCAACTCAATGAATAAAATCTTCAAGGGATTTTTGGTGGCTAGGTGTTTTTGACTAATTTTAAACAATTATTTAAAAAAAATAACTTTTAGGAATACAATATGCTAATATATGATTCTAATATGCTAATATGCGATTCTAAATGATCAACGTTTGTTTGTTCGGACACCCCCCCCCCCTCCCTTCAAATCGGTCCTTCCCCCTAAAATCGCGATTGAAAATTTGGAGGAGGTCAACCCCGAAAATGCATTATAAGTTCTTTCAGAGACATCCTAGGATACTGATTAATAACGCATTGGAAAGCTGAGCCTTCAAGCTTTCCAACGATACCACCCACGACCCAATCCGTCAACAAAGAAGCGGGGGAGACCCCGTCAAATTTCGAAAATGGCAATTTCAAAGCCCAAAATTTGAAAATTTGAAATTTGAACTTAACCCTTCATTCTGCCGATTTTTTGTACGGGAAGATCGAAACTTTTTTTGAGAAAAAGCTTCCCTGTCATGTGGCCTTTCTCAAGAAAAAAACCGCACTCGAATCCGACGGCGTATTCCGAAGTTATTCCTGTTACAATAATTAATAAAACAACAACACCCACTATCCGCAATGAAGTCGAATTGGAATGTGACGTCACTTTCCGCTTCTTTGTTGACGGATTGGGTCGTGGGTGGTATCGTTGGAAAGCTTGAAGGCTCAACTTTTTAATGCGTTATTAATCAGTATCCTAGGATGTCTCTGAAAGAACTTATAATGCATTTTCTAAGTTGACCTCCTCCAAATTTTCAATCGCGATTTTAGGGGGGGTGGACCGATTTGAAGGGGTGGGGGGTGGGGGGTGTCCGAACAAACGTTGATCAAGAGACCATTTAGAATCGATTGGCATACCCCTGTTCAGACCTTAGCAAAACACCCTGTATGTAGGTGTTCATTAAAACTATTCAGAACAAATTTTGATCACGTCAAAAAATTAATGTTTGGCTGCTTTTATTTCAAGGATCGACATTACTTTCTGATTATCGTGTTTCAAATTATTGCTCAATTATTTACCTTTATCTGCGGGCGTCTCTGCTCCCTTAGAAACCCCTATTTATTAATAATAACAATAATAATAATAATATAAATAACCCTCTATAATAATAATAAAATTCGGAATTGCCAAAAAATATAATATATTCTGTTGCATTACTGTAGTCGCATCCGTATTCTTTTATCCGTTTGAAGTAGTTATTTTGGTAAACGGAAACGGAACAATAGTACAGATGGCATGAAAAATTCAGGCATCACAAGACTAAGCAGAAAATTTTCCACGTATCCATTAACGGCCATACTCCCGACCACTCCTATGTATACTCAAGTGGAAATCGATTTTTAGAATGTTGCATAGCACTCTGACACAAATTAATACCCACTCATTGTTTCTCTCACCTGTAATTTGTTGAAACGTACAACAAAACGGTTTTAATTATTCAAATATATACTTCTAGCAGTCCGCCGCCAGCTCGTCCTCATGACCGCGCTACACTATGATTGCAGTTAATTTCATCAATGCCTGTATTTTCTGAAAGCTAGTGCTGCTCTTAAAGCATTATCCGCATGGGTGGTGGTGGTTTAAAGCGCATCCCTCCAACCTAAGGTCGCTACAATTATCGCCCCGCTATTAGCCGCTCCCACTAGCTGTGATTTAATTAAATTAAACAAGCCAGTCCTTAACCATCGCGGTTTATTTTACTTGAAAAGCCAAAGCTGGATGATGATAAGTGGGGCTCTATATTGCGTTACTCTACCAAAAGGATATCTAGGAATCTATGGGTGTCAGCTTTTGCTGCATTAATTGGATTAATTGATTACTTCTTCTGGGAGCGTCGCAGAATAAGTTAAAAGCATGAGCATAACCTACTTCGATGACCTGGTAGGTACTTGAAATTAAATTGTACGACAATGCCAAACTTAATACAATTAGTCTACATTATACGGAGCTGTAAAAAAAATGTAATGTAATTTAAAATGAATTACAGTAGCATTACTACTAATGGTCATTCAAGAAATCGAATTAGCATTACATGTACTGATACTGGTATTTAACCATTATTGTAATCACATGAGCATCACTTAGCATTGCTGGGTATAATACTAGCATTATACTCGACAGTAATTAGCATTATGAAGCAATACTTTGAATGTTTTAGAATTATTTAGCGGTAGGTACATGTATTGCTTGTTTCTAGAAATTTCATCTGTCTTTGAAATTTGAATTTTATGTAAACAAATGTACCTACATTCATTTCATTTTTATTTAAATATAATATAAAAAAAACGATCAAGAGCATGTCGGGACATGCTTGTGTAGTGTTCCATAGCATGATTACAAACGAAAAAATACGAATAATATACATACAGTACTTCTAAATATAATGATAATGTATTGTTTCGGGTTTCGGTAGGGTAATTAGGTACATACTTTGGTAATAAGCACTTTAAACAAGACTATGTTTACTTGAGCATAATTCACTTTAATTAAATGTATTAATTATATGGTTGGTCGAGTGGCTTTGTTTTTGTTTGATCACGTTCTGGGTTTAACTAGCTTTTGGCTCGTCCTCTGGCTGCTGGCTCGTCCTCTGTTTGTCTGATTGATATAAGGAGCCGAAGATCTATCGAGATGCTACCTCTCTATTAAATCTGCTTGATGAGAGTGTAATGTGAGCGGTTCTGTAGATAACGTTGGTGGGTAGGAAGAACTCAGATCATCTCTACGGCGCGGGCGGGCGGCGGTAGTTAGATTCCGCAGAATGCATCGCCGCAAGGTGCTAATTTGAATCTCGAAAATGTATATATGGAGTTTCCGTTCACTGAAAACTCGGTAATTATAACGAACCTCAACTGTTTGTTCAAAATAGAGGTAAAGAAATTCAATTTTTACAGTTTAAGATATTGTTACAGTCCCCACAGCTCCTGCCACTAAAAAATAAAAAGACAGGTGAAATTTTAATTTTCGAACAAGTTTATCATTCTCATTAGGCATTACTTACAGGAAATTTTTAGTACCGCCTGCAATCGGAACGGCCCCTAACAGGTCAAGGCCGGAAAGCTGCCATGATCCTCGTGAACGAAAGTGAGAGCGGACATCTTGGGCGCTAGGAGTGTGCTTGTCTGGCTGAAAGTAGAAAGTTTAATTAGAGAATTATTAATACATTGTGCGGCTAGGCTTTTGATGTACCGAGTGAACGGTGTATTGTAAATAAAAGACGGAGTTATTATAAAACCGCGTTTAAGTGAAGGTTCCTTACCATATTCCCCGGATTTCCTGGAGTGTGGCCAGAATTTTCCCGGAGGGTTTCTTCCCGCTAGCGAGCGAAGGACTTCAGCGGGATATCGATTGATTCCGTGGTAGCGATCCCCACGGTCTTCAAGGTAAGTGCCGTGCTCATTCCTGGTTCTTTGTCCTCCTCGTTCGCCGCGAACCTTTCCCCGCGAAAGAGTCAATTTCCCCGGCGGATCCGCGTAAAATTCCGTGGGCCTTCCCAGGGCCCCGTAAGAGCTTGCGTGGGCTAGAGCCAAGTCCACGCCCCGGCGCAGAGCCGCCGCTAAGCGAGCCCCATAGCCACATAAGCGCATAGCCACATCGCGCCACATCGTGCAAAGCAACATTATTGCAGCATCGCTCCAGCTGGGGCACGATCAGCTGGTTGCACGGGCTTGAGCTTTCGTCGGAGCAGGCCGTAAACAAACACGTCGCGAGCAACCAACTGGTTGGGGTTGCCAGGGCGTGCGTTCGCGAAATGCTCGTTCGCGTCCAAGTAACCGGAACAAATTTAAAAAGTCTCCCTCTCGGACAAATTGCCATTGGGTTAATTTATTTAACCGAGGCCGCTCAGGTTACAATATTATTATTAAAAGACGGTCGCAAAGGCGAGGACAGCCATGCAAACGCGACCTGGTGAGATCTTTTGTGCGGACCCAACTTAGTTTAATCCCCATTTATATTAAGACCTTTATAAAACGCTATCGTGTCCTGCGGAGCCGCCTTTGACGCTACTGATGGGGTCACCAAGGAGCCTCCAAAGTGTGACAGCCTCTGACGGAACAAGGGTGGACATTCGCAGAGTACGCAGAGCATGTACTCTCAAGCAGAGCTCAAGGCAGAAGCGACCCGTATCATCATCTTTAAGGCCTACCTTTTTGAGGTGATACTTTAGAGCAGGCAGTGACCCGTATATAGGTCCGTGATGATTTTTAATCCCGCTTTGTCCAGCGAGAAGAGTTTTGTCGACCCTTTCCACGCGGGTTTTATAAATCTTTTTGCTTGTCTTAGTCCAGGTTGGTTTATCCAGAGCAGTGATATCTGCTCTTCCTCCCAACCTTTTAAGACAGAGTCAGACCACAGAAGGGTGCCGGTCCAATGAATGCTCCCTGTCTCGCGAGCTTATCTGCCTTCTCATTGCCGTCTGTTCCTTCGTGGCCTAGGATCCAAGTCAGGGTTACATTGTTGGTAGCAGAGAGTGCTCTTAGTACGTTTAGGCAATCCCAAACCAGTTTTGATGTACATAAGTAACGGAGACGCATGACAGCACTTTGAGCGCTGCTTGGCTGTCCGTTAGAATGCGGATTCTAGTTCCCTTGGGACCTTTTTGCAAAATGGTTCTGGCGCAGAATTCGATGGCTAGAATTTCTGCTTGGAAGATTGTTGGGGTTTTCCCCAGGGCTACCGAAGTCGGCAGTTGGGACCATAGATCCCGGTGCCAGAGAGCCCGTCCTTCCTAGATCCGTCGGTGTACCAGTCTAGAGTTCCCCGTCGGGTGTTGAGACCAAAGTCCTTCCACCACTATCGGTCCTTTATCTCTACTTTGAAAGGTACATCGAGGTTAAATCTCATTGACATCCGGTCTAAGGGTCCGTCCGTCAATCGGTCCCGTGAGAATATGTTTAATATTTTCATGTGGCCCGATTGACTGTGAGTCAGGTTTAGGTCAGATGTCTTGAGTTTTAAAGCACTGCGAGCTGCCTCCTGAATGTGGAGGTACAGAGGAGTCAGACCCAGCAGTGTTTTTAGAGCTGCAGTAGGGCACGTTTTCATCGCCCCTGTGGCTCCAAGGCAAACGAGTCTCTGCAGTTTATTTAGCATGGCTCTCGTTTTGGCCCGCTCTGTTTTTTCCCACCATATGATCGATGCATATGTGGCGATGGGTCTAATTATTGCCTCGTATGACCATATTATCATTTTAGGCTTTAATCCCCATTTCTTTCCAAACAATCGACGACAGGTCCACAAGGCCCTTTTGGCCATAGAAATATAAACTAAGCACGGAACGGCTGCACCGTGTAAAAACCCTGTACGTGAGCGTACACTCAAAAGTATCTTGTCCAAATAGTACAGCAATAGTGTGCAATAGGGACGCTGATACCGAAATGTCGAATGAAATGAGCAGGGTCTCTTATTGAGTGAATGGTGGCGTGCAAAGTCAATATTCGGAGGGGCATGTGGTTTATGCCAGGAACTTTGCAATTTATTTTTATGAATATGTTCTCAAATTTTCTTTGATATTGCTTCATTTGCCGTCTTTATTTCTTCAATTTTGCAGTAAATTCAAACCATTCAAATTTCTTTAAACGCCCCTCTGTTAGATGTGTTTAAAATATATAATAAATACATAAATTACTACATACTGTAAACACAGTGTAAACCTGCTGCAAGAAGAGGGGAAACAGAGTGAACCAAAGAAGGGAGATTATTCACAGACGTCGCTACGGGCAGACGGTCAGCAGGATTCCACGTTGATCGGCGTGTAGCCAGAGAAGGGGGTTGCCATGTAGACAAGGTCCGAGGAGCGCCTAGCGATCCGCTCGTACTAGCTCGACGGCTTGGGGTGGGGTTCGTGGACCTCATCTTCCACCATGGCTTGGCGGACATTTATTCGCGCTCCCAGATTAGAAGGCAGAGAAGCTCCTTCTAAAAACAGGTTATTAATATCATGCCCCACTATAAAGAAATAAGAAGGAAGGGGATAGGAACAGGCAACTGAAATGGGGAGGGACCCGCAAGTCCCATTACAGGGGTGGAGGAACAGCAGTGCCCCGCATGGCTGTCCTCCGGCTGACCCACCTCACAGTGCGCAACCCTCCCCCCCTGTGGGAGGGTACGCCCCAACCATTAAATCGAAATTGGCACTGAGGTTCGAGTGGAAAGCGAAGGTCGAGAAAAAAAAAAATTTACTTTTAGGCAATCATGGCTGATGACTTCGTTTTAATTCAATTACAAGTAATCATAATTTCTAGGGTATGTCTAAATCAAAACTTCTACTCGATACATGTATTTACAGAAGAAATGAACGGTCGGCCATCTGTTACATAAATTGATGGACCGTAAAAATCTAATTCACACTCCGTCTAAACAAAAAAAAATTTACAATTCTGAGTGGATATTCCACTTTACAAGCTTCAGGCTTAATAATGCGTTTCGTCTTGATCGCGAGCTAAATCGGAGGAATCTACTTTCAAATGGTTAGCAGGACCTAGTTCAGCGAGCGAAAGAGGTCATAGATGTATATAACTAATATTGGAACGGAGCTATGATCATTATTTAGCAAAACGGAACTTTGTGTTAGATTAATTGCGTCGCTCTGGTTGTTTGAAGGAAGCTTGCTTCACTAGGCATTTACCGAAACGAGAATTCACTAAGCAAGGCAAGGGCCATTAATAGATACTGAGCAACTTCGGCGCACCCTTCAGACTTAACAATTATTTATCCAAATTTAGTTAGCACCCAACAATAAAAAAATTTACCGAGTTATCTCGGGTACTCACCCCCACGGCGGCTGGAGTCGACTGCAGCAACCTGGTGATGTAGCTGAAAAGTTAATGCGGTAACCGTGCACAAGATCTGCTTGAAGGGTGCATCCTTATCGAGCTAAGGCCCAAATACAAAATGATAAACCGCGAGGCGGTTCCGGCTGACGATTTCCTCCGATGCAAGCTTCCTCCAAGCCTACTGGCTCGGTAGATGGCTCAGAAATTACAGATGCAGGGAGGTGATAATTCTGTACGCGATCTTATATTTTACGTACTAAATTAGATTTGTTTTTTTTTTGTTTTTTTTTTTTTTTTTTTTTTTTTTTTGTTTTCGGTTAAAGCCTAAAAAAGGGGATCGGTTAATATTGAGGTACCAAAAAGAGTTTAAAAAAAATTAAATGAGGTAATAGTGGGCCTCCTGTAGATTGCGGGTGGTGTCCAGTGGTTGAGGGGTGGTGTGGTGGCAAGCCTGCCTACTAGGCGTAGAGGAGCTAGATTATATTCCACGGTCCCGTTCTTCTCCCTAGTGGTGAATCGGTCAGTACTGGGGCTTTGGACGTTTCCCTGTTGGTTTTTTGTTTTTTTTTCCTCCCGGGGGGTGGTGGTGGTGAATGCTTAGCGGAGGCTGCCTTTGCGTGAAATGCCTCTTCCCTCTGGCGAGTTCCGCCTAACGGTGTGGGGGGGGACTTTTTATTAATTTCGGCCCCTTTTCGGGCTCCTCCCCGCTGGTTTGGTGGTGCTTGCAGCCCGAGTGTCGGGAAATTGCGCAGACCAATTTCTCTGAGGCTGACGAAAATTTAGGTTAAACCTGGCCTGAACGGTGGATTTTTTTTTTCTCTGGAAAATCTTACCTACTGGATAGCCTTATACTGTTCGCTCCTTATCAGCGGTGTCCGCTGGTCACCACAATTGTTTTGGAATTTTAATTTGTTTTTTTTTTCCTTTTTATGTTCACTACTCGCTTTTTCTATAAATTTTCCCGACACTTTGTTCACGCTCGAGCGATACGCGCTGGCTGACTTCACCACAATGGCCGCTTCCTGGTGGCTTCCTCTTGACTTCGCGTGTTCGCATTTGCTAACTTTTTGGGCCGTATGGCGCTGCGCGCAGCCTAGTGACGTCTACGCTGTAAGCGTGCTCTACTTAAGGCTAGGTCGTATTGAGTGGCTTAACGAGTGACCATTACACCATCTGTCAGCTTCAGCCCGATCCTATCGGAAGGAAGTGGACAGAAAAAGGTCACTTTTCCCTGTTACTGTTTTAGGTCCTTTGCGTGGTATACTCCTAAAAATTTCCCTTTTAGATCTTCCAACTCGTACAGGGAGTTACCCACCGGTCGCGATATGCGAGCTTTACCATATTTTTTTTCCAATTTAGCGTTCCTGCATTTATTTATACTGCTTTGCGGAAATAACCTTCGGTAAACTTCTTGTCCTGGCCTGTAGGATACGTTCCGACTCCTGGTGTTGTATGTTGATTCATGTCTAGCGTGTGCCTGTTCTAATTGTTTCACTACTCGAGATCGAATTAGAGCCAGCTTATCTGGTCTGAGTGTACACTGTGATTCCCCCTCCTCCACGCTCTGTATTTTGTGCAAGAGAGAGTAGGTGGTCCCATGCATGGCCATGTGCTGACCGAACAGAATGTAGTATGGCTCGACTTTAGTTGATTGGTGTACAGCGCTCCGAAGGGCACAGGCGATATGTGGGAGGTGCAAGTCCCAGTGATGGTGCTCTTCTTTCAGATACGCTCGGATAGCAGCCAGAACGGATCTGTTCACTCTTTCCGAGGCGTTCGATTGAGGTGAGTATTTGGCTGTGCGGAGGTGTTTGATGCCGTAGTCGGATATGAGCTTTTGGAATGTATGAGATAGGAATTGTTTGCCATTATCCGAGAATATGGTTTCAGGAACTCCGAATGTACAGAATATTTCTTCCTCCAAATATCGCACCACCAACTCTGCGGACTCCGCTCGTAATGCTTTTAAAAATACAAATTTGCTGAAGGAATCCAAAACCACGAAAATACATGAGTTCCCCCGTTTGGTTCGCGGGTAGGGTCCCATGAAATCAATATAGAGAAGTTGGAATGGTCGATGTACTTTAAGTTGTTTCCCCATGGGAGGACGTTGCACTAGGGTGCTAGCTTTAGACTCTTTGCAATTGTCGCAGCGGGATACATATTCGCGGACTTGGGTGACCATGCCGGGCCAGTAATATTTCTGCCGAAGTCTAGCTAGAGTCTTGTGAAACCCACCGTGACCTGTTTGCGCAGGGTTGTGAGCGTTTTCGACTAACTCCCCGGTCAGTGGTTCGGGTACCCACAGTTTCCAGCTCGTTTCTTCTTCATCCTCAGCTCCCGTGCGTGGTTCCCGTCTGGCATATACGTATCCGTCCGACACGCATAAGTCTGGTAAACGGCTTGCGTTTTCCTTGATAGTGTTTTTTAATTCCTCATAGTCTTCAGACGTAAAATGTGGTGAATCCAACTCGATATCTATAGGTACATTCCTTTCTTGTCTCAGCTCATCCATGTGTATCCTTGATAATGTATCCGGCACAACATTCTGGTTACCCTTCCGGTGCTCAATCTCGAAATCGTATCGCTGTAATTTCAGGCTCCATCGTGCAAGTCGTCCACTTAGGTCCTTTTGGCTCATGAGCCAACGCAGACTGGCATGATCCGTTATGATGGTAAAGGGAAGTCCTTCTATATAGGCGCGGAATTTGTTTACGCTCAATACTGCCGCGTAACACTCTAGTTCAGTGATGCTGTACTTAGCTTGAGTGGGGTTGATCTTCTTTGACATAAAGGCTATAGGGTGTTCTTGCCCATTATCGTCTTTTTGGAAGAGAACGCTCCCGACTCCAGTAGTACTGGCGTCGCACTGTATGAAAAAGCGTCGTGCAAAATCTGGGGTGTATAGTTCCGTCGCTGAAATTAAGGCAGTCTTTAGCTGTTCGAACGACTTCATTCCCTCCTCTGAGATTTTGAATGTTTTCGCCTTCTTCAGGCAATCTGTGAGTGGGGCGGCCACCGAAGCATAATTTGCCACGAATCTCTGGTACCAACCTGTCATCCCTAAGAATCTTCTCAACTGTTTGGGGGAGCTCGGTATGGGAAACTCTCGGATTGCTGTAATCTTGGCAGGATCCGTTTTTAATGTTCCGTCTCCTACTATAAATCCCAAGTATCTAACTTCCCGTACACAAAATTTACTCTTCCCAACGTTAATGGTTAGGCCAGCTTGCTGAAGATGTTCGGCAACCTCTTCCAGCACCTTAATGTGTTGCTCAAAGGTGGGTGTAACCACCAGCAGATCGTCTAAATAAACGAATACATTCTCTCGCAGGTGTCCAGGTATAACCCGATCCATCAAGCGACACATCCTCTGAGGCGCATTACAGAGCCCAAAGGGCATGACGGTAAACTGATACAGTGGTCGCCCAGGAACCGTAAAGGCGGTTTTTTCGCGACTTTGCCGCTCTAAAGGTATCTGCCAAAATGCGTCTTTCAAGTCAATGCCACTGATGAACCTGGTATCCTGGAGTCTCCCAAGAAGACCATCAATGTGAGGTAACGGATAAGCGTCCTTCACGGTGACCTTATTAACAGCTCGAGAGTCCAGACAAAGTCGATTCTTTCCCGGTTTCCGAACCAAGACAACAGGCGAATTCCAGGGGCTATTTGACTCCTCTATGACTCCCAAGGATAACATCCTATCTAGTTCTTCGTACATTAGTTTCTGGATGGCTGGAGAGACGGGATAATGCCGTTGTTTAATGGGAATAGCATTTTGAGTGTCTATGACGTGTTCCATGATGTGAGTTTTGCCCAGGCCCTGAACTGCAAAGCTAGGAAACTTCGCAATGGTGCTCTCCAATTTTAGTGTTTGTTCAGGGGACAAGTGGTGGCTAGAGTCGTCCGGGTTGGATAAAATGGAAAGCTCTGACACGAGGCCGGGAGCCAAATTAAAACTGCGCCAAAAGTCAACTCCTAGGTACAGCTCTTGGGCCAAGCTAGGCACAACACAGAGCGTTAGGGGTCTCGTAACACCACGGTAAGTGACTGAGGCTTTCACGAGGCCTGTAACAGCCTGTGCTTGCCCGTCGGCTGTGCTTACTGTCTTCCTAAACCCTATTGGAGATAACTTGGCTTGTTGAATAAACTCGGTTGAGCCCTTACCCAAACAAGTTACACTTGCTCCGCTGTCCAAAAGACCGACTATTGGAGTCCCATTTATTTGGACCTTAACATAAGGCCTATCGTCGTTAAAAACGTGTACTAGACTAGATACTATGTTTCTTCGAACCTGCTTGCGTTCTGCTGCCAACCTGCGCACTCGCAGTAAAGATTGGTGTTTGCGCTTGGTCCCTGTAACGTAAAAATTTATCTCTTTTCGGGGTGTGTCGATACTAGAATTGAATATTCGTTTGCGAATTTGTTGATATTGTATCCACCGTTCATGCAATGAAGAACCGGCGGGGTTCATACAAAGAACGGGTGCTTTATTGGCCGAAATACGCGTTTTAATGGGGGTAGTGTCCACTCTGGCTGGGTGGTGTGTAGTATTAGGATAGTGCGGTGGTGGAACTAGTGTACCGAGTGTCGAATCTGGGGTTATGGTTTGTATGAAAGGTAGTCTCTTTAAGACTTGTATGGCTGGTTCGGGCGAGTGTTCTTCGCCCCGTCTGTTTTGGTTGTTGCCGGGATCTGTGTTTGCGACTGGCGCAGCACTCCGGCTGCAGTGCTGCCCGTGCCTGGGTTTCCCGAGCATTTGTGACATCGCGGAGTAGTAATACCTTGACTACCACATCTATAGCAGAACAGGTTTCTCTGTTCCGCGGGACACATCTGGAAATAATGTCCAAGTTTATGACAATTCCAGCATGTGACCTCGCCAGAACTTTCTCCAAGGGCGTCGATATGGTTATTCTCCAGGTTTGCTCCGAAAACAGGTGTCTCTTCCGAAGTCAGCTCCTGCACTTTGCCAAAGACTGCTCTGGGGTTATTGTTGAATCGAGAAGTGTTTGTCTGCAGTCGCTCAGCCTGCCTACAAGTATGTCGCAACTCGAATAAAGTATACGCGGGTTGTACATACACAAGCTGGGCTAGTCGTGGAATCAAACCATCCTTGATAATTTTCACCAGTTCCGCTTCAGGCAAGGGCCGATCTAACCTATACTGCAGAGCTAAGATGCGCTGTTCAAAGTCGGCGTAGCTCTCGGATGGCAGCTGGCGTGCTGTCATCAGGGCCTGCAAAATCCGATGGTTAGTCTGAGGTGGCTGGAACCGTTCCTGTAACTGATTTTTGAAAATGAGCCAGGTAAAACTCCTAAATTGTCTACGAAAAACTGTCCAGAACCAGGTCTCCGCTTTGTCCTTTAATAGAAAATGTATGTTGGAGCAAAGTTCTACCTCACTTACTCCACTTGACTTTGCTACGCAGTCTGTGCGATAGATGAAGTCCTCGGCAGTCATTCCTTTTGAGTCGCCGTTGAAAGCAAAATTCCATGATAATACTACTGACTTCCTCGTGGGAACATACTCTGGAGTATCCCCAGGTGAAGCAACTAGGGAAACACCGCCCGAAACAAGACCGCTACGTTGGGAAGGAGGGCTGAGTTCGGATTGACCTCCATGACCCATCCTCTCGCTCACTCCGGCCGGACCTTCGGCCTGATCTAAGCGTTCATCGAAATTAGGGTGGGGAATACTTGGGTCTGGCTCCGTCCTGCCAGCTTGACTCCGTAATCCCATACGCGTGCCGTGTCTCGGAGGACGATGGCGTCCTCTATTTCTACCTCGATTGTTAGCGGCTGCCGTGTTACCCGCAGGAGTCCCTCGTCGTTGCTCTCGTGCACCTCCGAGAGGCTCTTTCGCTACTGGAAGTAACCCGTAGCCGTTTCTTATATCATTTAGGGCATCCCTCAAACTATAGAGTTCTGTCCTGAGCGTGTCCAGGGCTGACGAGCTGTCGTCAGATGTTTGAGGCCGTGCCGTTGCCTCGTTGCGTCTTGCTCCTTCCTCCCCGTCCACCAATGTGTCATCGAGACCAGTGTCCCTTGACGTGCCCTGTTTCGTCGTCATCGCCCCAACCTCAGGCTTTAACCCAATCGGTCACGGTCCGAGTACGACTCAAGGACAAAAACAGAGTTTACCGAATTCCCGCCAAGTGTGGGATTTCAAAAAAAAATTTTGGAGGACTTTACCGCTACGCGCGGTTCCACTTCAGTTTTTGGATTTACTTGAAAAAAATTTTTTTTTTCTAGTGTCGATTGAGTTGCTACTGCACTCGCAGCTAGCTAAACCACCTAAATACCACTAGCTCTACTTTATACTGATAAGCCAATATTATCCTGTATGACTCACAGCAATGAGAAACTAACAAAAATTTAATACTGTTAACTAAAATCATCCGACCTTCGCTACCACTCGAGCTCTCAGTGAACCGAGTAGTAACTAGAAGAAGACAAAGAAAAAAAAATTTTCGAACCGAAATGTCTATGGCTCAATTCATTGACCATAGTACGTTACTTTCACAATCTAAGTATGCAATGTACAGACTAGGAGTGAAATCAAAAACTTATTAAACAATTTCAAGGGTAGGCAAAATCTGAACTCTATACCAGAAATTGTAACTATTAAATTGGGGTCTTAATTGTGTAGACTATCCAATATACCATCTCTACTGGAAGTATATTGAATCAGGGGAAAGGAAAAGGATTGCGGAAGGTAAAGGTTAAAAGCTCTGTCAGTGTGCAAGCATGCTCGCCATGGGATAGGATACTGAGGCAAGTGAGTCAAGTCGAACCTAACCTCATCGTTCTCCCAGTACTTCCAGTGAGCCACATGATCGCATTTATCCGAATGGGTCAGGCTGCAACATCCGAGGCGGTGATCAGCGGGGTACGGGTACCTTCTGACACGATCTCTCGGTGCTACTGCCGTAGCCATCCGAACTCACCGGACAGCGTTTGAGTCGTTGAACCCCGGTGGAGAAAGGGAACTGACCTGTCGCAAGAGCAATCCCTCGAAAGGTATTGGCCCTGTTCTGACACGCAGTCTCCCCCATCCATTCCCGTGTCCGCAACCCTCCCTCTCCATGAAGGCACCGCTCAGCTGCAGGGGCAGAAATAGGATCTCAAACCTCGATCTAGCTGAGTAGAGCCCCCATGGAGGGAAGGCACGTCCCAAACTCGCTAGGGGATTTGGTAGTCATGGGGAAAGGTACTCAGGGTTCCTCCCACTTCCGCTACCGAAGAAGGGGAAGATTCATGCTCTCCAACAAGCAAAAGGGGAATATAGTAGCCGTAGAGGCCAGGTGTGGAGACCCAAATGAACCAGTTTCCCGGTCCCTTCGGGCCCCACGTTGGGCGCCATTTATGTTAGATGTGTTTAAAATATATAATAAATACATAAATTACTACATACTGTAAACACAGTGTAAACCTGCTGCAAGAAGAGGGGAAACAGAGTGAACCAAAGAAGGGAGATTATTCACAGACGTCGCTACGGGCAGACGGTCAGCAGGATTCCACGTTGATCGGCGTGTAGCCAGAGAAGGGGGTTGCCATGTAGACAAGGTCCGAGGAGCGCCTAGCGATCCGCTCGTACTAGCTCGACGGCTTGGGGTGGGGTTCGTGGACCTCATCTTCCACCATGGCTTGGCGGACATTTATTCGCGCTCCCAGATTAGAAGGCAGAGAAGCTCCTTCTAAAAACAGGTTATTAATATCATGTCCCACTATAAAGAAATAAGAAGGAAGGGGATAGGAACAGGCAACTGAAATGGGGAGGGACCCGCAAGTCCCATTACAGGGGTGGAGGAACAGCAGTGCCCCGCATGGCTGTCCTCCGGCTGACCCACCTCACAGTGCGCAACCCTCCCCCCCTGTGGGAGGGTACGCCCCAACCATTAAATCGAAATTGGCACTGAGGTTCGAGTGGAAAGCGAAGGTCGAGAAAAAAAAAAATTTACTTTTAGGCAATCATGGCTGATGACTTCGTTTTAATTCAATTACAAGTAATCATAATTTCTAGGGTATGTCTAAATCAAAACTTCTACTCGATACATGTATTTACAGAAGAAATGAACGGTCGGCCATCTGTTACATAAATTGATGGACCGTAAAAATCTAATTCACACTCCGTCTAAACAAAAAAAAATTTACAATTCTGAGTGGATATTCCACTTTACAAGCTTCAGGCTTAATAATGCGTTTCGTCTTGATCGCGAGCTAAATCGGAGGAATCTACTTTCAAATGGTTAGCAGGACCTAGTTCAGCGAGCGAAAGAGGTCATAGATGTATATAACTAATATTGGAACGGAGCTATGATCATTATTTAGCAAAACGGAACTTTGTGTTAGATTAATTGCGTCGCTCTGGTTGTTTGAAGGAAGCTTGCTTCACTAGGCATTTACCGAAACGAGAATTCACTAAGCAAGGCAAGGGCCATTAATAGATACTGAGCAACTTCGGCGCACCCTTCAGACTTAACAATTATTTATCCAAATTTAGTTAGCACCCAACAATAAAAAAATTTACCGAGTTATCTCGGGTACTCACCCCCACGGCGGCTGGAGTCGACTGCAGCAACCTGGTGATGTAGCTGAAAAGTTAATGCGGTAACCGTGCACAAGATCTGCTTGAAGGGTGCATCCTTATCGAGCTAAGGCCCAAATACAAAATGATAAACCGCGAGGCGGTTCCGGCTGACGATTTCCTCCGATGCAAGCTTCCTCCAAGCCTACTGGCTCGGTAGATGGCTCAGAAATTACAGATGCAGGGAGGTGATAATTCTGTACGCGATCTTATATTTTACGTACTAAATTAGATTTGTTTTTTTTTGTTTTTTTTTTTTTTTTTTTTTTTTTTTTGTTTTCGGTTAAAGCCTAAAAAAGGGGATCGGTTAATATTGAGGTACCAAAAAGAGTTTAAAAAAAATTAAATGAGGTAATAGTGGGCCTCCTGTAGATTGCGGGTGGTGTCCAGTGGTTGAGGGGTGGTGTGGTGGCAAGCCTGCCTACTAGGCGTAGAGGAGCTAGATTATATTCCACGGTCCCGTTCTTCTCCCTAGTGGTGAATCGGTCAGTACTGGGGCTTTGGACGTTTCCCTGTTGGTTTTTTGTTTTTTTTTCCTCCCGGGGGGTGGTGGTGGTGAATGCTTAGCGGAGGCTGCCTTTGCGTGAAATGCCTCTTCCCTCTGGCGAGTTCCGCCTAACGGTGTGGGGGGGGACTTTTTATTAATTTCGGCCCCTTTTCGGGCTCCTCCCCGCTGGTTTGGTGGTGCTTGCAGCCCGAGTGTCGGGAAATTGCGCAGACCAATTTCTCTGAGGCTGACGAAAATTTAGGTTAAACCTGGCCTGAACGGTGGATTTTTTTTTTCTCTGGAAAATCTTACCTACTGGATAGCCTTATACTGTTCGCTCCTTATCAGCGGTGTCCGCTGGTCACCACAATTGTTTTGGAATTTTAATTTGTTTTTTTTTTCCTTTTTATGTTCACTACTCGCTTTTTCTATAAATTTTCCCGACACTTTGTTCACGCTCGAGCGATACGCGCTGGCTGACTTCACCACAATGGCCGCTTCCTGGTGGCTTCCTCTTGACTTCGCGTGTTCGCATTTGCTAACTTTTTGGGCCGTATGGCGCTGCGCGCAGCCTAGTGACGTCTACGCTGTAAGCGTGCTCTACTTAAGGCTAGGTCGTATTGAGTGGCTTAACGAGTGACCATTACACCTCTTATTATTTATACAAATATTTACGCCTGCATTGGCTAACCACACATCGAATTCTAGCACATCTAGAGAAAGTGTACGCTCAATTTGGCTTACAGCCATTCCGTGCTTAGTTTATATTTCTAAGCTTTTGGCCTTTTCTGTTACAGTTTAAGTTACTTCTTATACTATCTATATGACACAGCCATTTGTTGATTACACTTGCTTTAGCTTTCACAGACGCGGTGGAAGTGTAACTCCTCCCTTCGTTTTGCTCCTTGACATTTATCATTCTGTTGACTGCTACACCACTCGGCGGATTCATTTGGCGACAATTTTGGTAGCGCTATATCCACTCCCACCCGCAATGACCTGGCTCCGTGGTCGAAATGGGGACAGCGGGGTTGCTGAATTGTTTTCCAGCGTGTCCTCGCTGGCCTGTATGTGAGCGGGGTAAGTTCGCTCGATGGAGACGTTCTTGGCTTTTCCCTCTACGCTCATGCTGAAGAATCTGTCGCTGATTCTCTCTATCACCGAGTATGCTCCCAAGTATGGTGGGTCTAGGAGCGCCTTAGGCTGCGTGCATAACGCACATAGCTCATCGCTGAGAGTGGAGCAGCGCTTCATCGCAGTGTGTGCAAAACAAATTGTATCAAGCGTGTTTATTCTTTCTGTCAGTTGTGAATGAGAAGCCTTCGAAATGAGTTCCGACAGTGAAGATGAGTTGCTTTTAATGGATAATAGTGCTTTAAAATGGCATTTGTTAAAACGAAAGCGAAGGTTTAGGCGACATCCAATAAACAATGAAGTTGAAAAGAGTGAATATAAATAATTTAAAAAACTTAAAAGTTATCCAGAGAAGTTTTTCGAATTTCTTCGCATGAATTTGAACACTTTTAATTATATATTGACTGCAATTACCCCAAAATTGAAAAAACAATGGGAAAGCTTTCATGGAAGGAAAATATATGCTGAAGAACGCTTAGTAATTACTTTAAGGTATGGTTACCGTAGCAGCCTCGGTTTAATTAATTAAGCCGACGGCAATTTTTTCCGAGAGGGAGACTTTGATTAATTTCTGGTCGCGAAATAAACTTTGCGGAAGAAACTCCGAACTCGGCCGGCGAAGCAATCTGGCAACCCTGCTGTGATGTACCTATAATAATCAATATGTGATGCACTGAGGTAAAGCACCTCGCTGACCAAGAACACTTGAAGCAACTTTCAAGTTCAAGTTCACTACTTGGTTACCAAGCGAAAAAGCCTTAGCAACGCTAGCCCGAGACCGTAAACAACTAGTAAACAAACAACGAGCACGTTGCGGAAAAGGTAAACAAGTGCCACATAAATAAAGCACGCGACTCAGCAAAACTGAGCGGTGCACGCCACGGTCATCACCCCGTGCGCCAATATCAAAGCGCGACCCGCCGATTAACAAATTGCGTGACATACTTAAATGTTGCGCTAAAGGGCGACTCAGCTATTGGGTAACGTCCCCAATAGCTGATCAATGAGGTCATTGGGTCTTCGCATTGAGTAAGCAACATATGTCATTTGTAATAGTAGTTGTAAGGTAAGAATTGTATAAATAGTCTAAGAACTTCGAATAAAGCAAGGATTATTCATCTGAACTTAGCATTGTTCAATTCGGAGTCGAGCTTGTGAAAGCTACTCTGATTTAAACCTAGGAGTCGAGCTCTCATAGCTACTCCACCCCAATCAGGAGTTAAGCTGGTTCAAGCTACTCCACCTTTTCACATCCCACTGGAAGCTTCTTACCACACTGCCCAGATGGCTTCTCACACAGCGCGCCTATTCCCCTTCGCTTGCACTACCGGCGCCCAGCTTCTGCTACACAGGCTGCCCTATGTGTGTGTGCGCCGAAGCAAGTGGCTGACAGAGTTTGTTTATCCCCGGGCGGCGTCGCTAGGGCTTTCGGTGCGCGAATAAACAAGCAGGTAAGTAATGCCTGCTTATTTGATTTTCGAGTGCTGGTGTTTAGTTGATTTCGCGAGAAGTGCCGGCAAAAACAAAGTGTCGGGAGTTGGAAAGTGCTGTGAAGTGGGCAGTGCGCGGAAAGGTGTTTAAAGGCCGATTCACACATGTCCGGGTTCGGGCCGTGTCAGCTCCGTGCCGGGCCCGGACCGAAAATTGTTACACACAGTTAGCATAGAACCATTCACACTTGTCCGGGTCCGTGCTTTCCGTGATCCATCCGTGTCAGTGCCGGGCTTTCCGAGATTCTTTCAAAGAATATTTTCCGTCCGGGCCCGGACACGGAGAGCACTTTTTTTCTCCGAAACACTTTATTTTCTCATTTCGTACAGCCAAATGCTCGCTATTTAAGTGCTTCCACGAGCAAGTGTACATGCGAGGCTTAGTTCTCAGTGATTCTTTGATATCTTGTTTTTTAAATTTATGAAATGGATGACGAGAGGCTCATAGAATTAGTGAAAAATAATCAAATGCTTTATAATTTGCGACACCCTAATTACATGAATACACATTATAAAGAAAAACTATGGCAAGAAATAGGGGAACAAATGAATCAAACAGGTAATGCATACAATTTTATTTTTTAAACAAACATATTTTACATTATTATAACATATTATATTATTTATTTATTATAACATATTTATTATAACATATTATATTTTTTCGTACTGCCACGGAACTGCTCCAGCCGCTGAGTTAAAATATGTTTTATACAAATCTCTTATGAAAAATGCCCGTCGTGTTGCATTTCCTCCTTGTTGAGATAAATTATTTAATGCTATGTCATTTTCTTCACGGTCCGTTAAAGGGTTTGTAGGGTAAGCTTCAGCTAGTTTACCGTCATGTTCGCGTATGAAATTACGCAGAACACAAGTAGCCATAATTAAATTATCCAGGTTTTCTGGCTTTAATTGAATCCTTCTATTAAAAATTCTGAATTTTTGCACCAAAATACCAAAAGCATTTTCTGAAAGCCTTCTTGTGTGAGACAGCCGAAAGTTGAAAATTCTTTTGCTATCATCCAGTTGATGAGTTGAGGGGTACGGGCGCAGTAAATATGTTTTGAGTGGAAATGCTTCATCCCCTACAATTACATAAGGCGCAAATATAGAAGTTCCAGGCAGCACTTCATCCGGTGGCACATTCATGTTTCCATTTTCTAACAATTTTCCAAGATTGGAATTAGAGAAAATTCCACCGTCGCTACTTTTCCCATACGATCCCACGTCTACTGCGATGAACTTATACTGGGCGTCCACTAAGGCCAAAAGAACTACAGAAAAAGTCTTTTTGTAGTTAAAATAGTCTGAACCACTATTCGGAGGGGCTTGGATAGAAATATGTTTCCCGTCCATTGCACCCAAACAATTAGGAAAATGCCATATGTCACGAAACTCTGCTGCAATTCTCTTCCAATCAGCTTCATTTGGCTCTGGCATTACTTCTGGCAAAAGTTTGTCAACAATTGCTTTGCAAGTCTCCATGATAATTGCAAAAACCGTAGAGTGTCCCATTCGATAACTGAAAGATTTTGTTTTCATCGAATCACCAGTAGCCAAATATCTGTAATTTAATCATCAAAAGAAAATATTTTAGTAGTAGCATATATATTTATTCTTTCATTTTTCTAGCCAAAGCATGTAAGGCTCGGTGGAATAATATTCGTGACCAGTTGCGAAAAAATGTTCAAAAAAATGTCACGAAAAGTGGGCAAGCAGCAAATATTAACAAAAAGTACAAATACTCAGATCAATTAAGTTTCTTAAAACCATTTATGCAGCCAAGGGACACTATTACTAATATTTCTTCTGGAGAAAATCCCTTAAGAGATGAAACTAACTTAAATAATGAAGCTAACATAGACATAGAAAATACATCTCGAGAAACTAACTTAATTTTAAGTAATGAAACTAACATAAATGACATAGAAAATACATCTCGAAATGATGCTGCTCAAAATGAAGACCGTATAGAAGATTCACAACAACCTCAACGTTGTAATTTAAGAAAAAGACAACGTGAAGCACCACAAACAGCCACATCTACGTTGATGAAGTACATTTTGGAAAAAAATCAACAATCTTCAAGCAAAGACTCAGTAGACGCTTTTTTGGCTGGCATAGCGCCAACATTGAAAGCTTTATCGCCGTATTATTTAAACTTGGCCAAAACTAAAATATTTCAAACAGTTCAAGAATTTGAAATGAAGATGATTCTTGGTCAAGAAAGTAGTAATCCTCCGCCGACAACAAATGTTCCACAGTCATCTTCACTATCGCCTGGATGCAGTTCTACATCAATTCCTTCACCAGCAAATGATTTCGAAATACCGAACAACAATTTGTCATCGTTGAATATGCACAGCTCATTTATATCGCAGCAACAAGAATTAAATTCTAACTCTCCAACAGCTATATACTATGAATCTTTTTCTAGCAATACTAACACTTAAATTTGCAATATCTATGTACTTTTTTATAACTTAGAAGAAACATGAATATGTTATTGTTTTTAAGAAAATTGTTATTTTTATGTTAAATACCGATCTTTTTACTTAAAAATTGATTATTTTATTTTTGTTCTTAATGAAATGAATGTGATTATGTTGTTGATTAATTTTAAATAATTGCATACCTTAGACAAACAGCTAAACGTTCTTTTGGTTTAATCGATTCCCTCCAAGGTGTATCCTTTTTCTTCAAATTTTTATACAATTTCTTATAAAGAATATTAAATGAATTTTTCGACATCCGAAAATACTGGTAAAATTTGGTTTCATCATCCAAAAGTTCCTTAAAAAGTGTAGCAAATTCGCTCTCAATTTTTCTTTTTTTCCAGGCTTCATGAACCCACATTCTTTTTTGTTTTTTCTCGTTATCATCTTCATCTAGAAGGAGAGCTATAACAGCTAATTCTTCTAAAGCAAAATTCAACATTTTCAATCACTTTATAAAAATAACACACGGCAGATCACTTTGCTCTAATCACTTTGAACTCACACGAAATAGTGACCGAAACGGCCCGGGACTGAAACGGCCCGGATCTGTGTGAATGGTACTGACTGACCCGGATGCCCGGACCGGACCCGGCACGGAGCTGACACGGCCCGGACCCTGATATGTGTGAATCGGCCTTAAAGCTTCAGCCGAGAGTGATGGTGTTTTTGTTTTTCTTTTCCAGATCACAACAGGCGAGGACCAGCGGGGACCGACTGGACGACGGGACGGACTGGCGGCGGCAGGGGACCTGGGATTATTTCTCCAAGACAGGTGAGCCCCTTTAACTTATTTGGTGGCTAATTGTGGGGGCGAAGCCCGGAATCGGGGCGCGAGAGTGGCCGCTTTTACTTTCGCCGGCTTCCAGTGGCACTCCGGTGTGTTAGTGCGTGTGCCTCGGTGACAGAACGGCAAATGTTGCGGCAACATGCTGCTCGGCAAGCAGCGAGTTATGCTGGCCGCTGGGTGCCCCAAGTCAGCGGAGGCTCTCGCTCAGCTGATCGCTGCGCGACCTTCAATTTCGCAGCCGGGGTGCTGCTGAACCGCGCGAGTCTGCACCGGCGGCGATGCAATGAATTTTCCCGTCGGTGTTTTTAATGATAAATTAGCAGGGCACGGCACTTACTTGTTGGCCCGCGGAAATTTGCCACTGCGGGGCTAGTCCCAGAGGTTCTTTCTCTGTCCCGCGTAGTCGCAACCCTGGAAAATAAATCCCCGCACTCGGGTTCACCACTTCAATTCACGCCGGGGGGAATTAAAATAAAACAAAAGGGGTTCATTAAATTCGCGACACTTTTATTTTTAGTCTCTGTTCACACTACCACTAATTACTACAGTGTTTTACTTTAGTCCAACAATGATTATTTTCAATTTTCTTTTTCGTTATTTGATTTTACTTATTTTTCTAATAATTCCCCTTTTCGATTTTTAGTTTTTTCCGCTACCGAAACTTGCGTCCGCCTTGTCTTCGCACCAAATTGCAAGAAGGACAATGGAGGTCGTCGACCAACTTCAACATCCGGCCTTGACCTGGTTAATTTTCTCCCCAGTCACCAGGGTCCGGAGTACTAAGAATTTCCCTGTAAGGTACAAAGTGATTATTCCTGCGAATAATAAGCTAATATTTTTTATTTTGTATTGCAGGGACTGCAACAGTATGTTTTAAAATGCACATTAGATATTTCAGGGCATTTATTCAAATGTCTGGCTAATATTCATACGTATTTTGCAATAAATTATGATCCTCTCCTATGGCTCTAGTAGTGTTCTCAAAGCAAAATATTGCACAAGTTCCTGCACTTTCGTTCTGAACACTAATTTTTTATTTTGAGGTATGTTCTTAATATGTGGCAATAACTTTCAAAAAATTTCAGGTCTTCATTGTTGCAATTTTCCTTTGACATCCTTTTATCTCTGAAGTATCTTATTTTTTCTTCTTCTAACGATAACAGAGTTTGTGCAACAGGATCATTTTGCGCAGAACGTTTCCTTGAACGGAATTAACTGCTCGACTGACTATCATTATTATTAATATTAATTGATGATGTCGAGGGTAGCAAACAGTCTTCAATTAAAATATCTTGTGATTCTGAATCCCCCTCTTGTGGAACGAGGGTTGTTTCCTGGGCAACAATTTCATCAGACAGGTTTCCCGAAGCTTTCCGGGGTTCCATTTGATTTTTTTAAAATAGCAAACTTTTAAAGTAGGGCGAAGAGGGTAATTCATTCACTTCATTCACTTCATTCACTTCTAGCATCCCCTGAGCGTTTTTTTGGAAGTTTTGCCAATTCTTTTCTGAAAAATTCCCGGAGATACTTCCATTTTGTTGGCGCTGCATTTTCTGAAAAAGTTAAAATGATAAGATTCAAATACGATAAAATTGTTATTTTCAGATATTTGTGTAAGAAAGGGTTTATTTTGCATGCGTAGAAAATTAGAGTTCGCTTCTGCCTGCGGAGATTGCGTAGGTTAGTGAGACGCATTTAATTTTCGGGGCACCTGAGTAAACAACTCAGGGATGTTTTGCCCGTTGTATACCCTCGACTCTTTGTTTCAAAGCCGGAGAGCTGAGATTCGGCGCCTCGCCTAGCGACGTGCGCAGCCCTTTCTGAGAGTTCGGGTTGGGGCTTTAATATGAGGGTGCCATAAAATTGCATGCGAAGCATCAAGCATGTTTATGCATGAAAATTTCTTGGGTAGTTGTCTGGATATTTTCCAAGGGCAGCTCATTTTAAGTTGAACTGGCAGAGAAGATTTATCGTTTAAAGGAAAAATAAAAGTGTCGCAATTTCATAAGTTTGATAAAGAGTAGTGTAAAAACTGAGTAATTTAATTAGTTGAAAAAGAGTAATGCAAAGAAAACTTGAGTATGTAATTAGTGAGTTATTTTGACGAATAGTGCTTTTACACAAAAACTGAGAAATTGGTGCATTATTTTGGAACTAGGGTGAGTAATCACTGAGCTACTCTGCTTGTGGTGTTTTGTGTGAATGTTCACTGAGTGTTCTTCTTGGAGTAGTTTTGTATGGCATGATTAGTTTAGAATCCCTAGAAAAATGTAGTTATTAAATCTGCGCAGTGGTAGCGACGAGATCGTTGGTGTGTAAATTTAAATTGTTTAATTTCGGAAGTTAAAATCGTGAGGCCCCGTGCGACATCTGAAAGGCTGGTTTAAGCCGGGCCGGATCGAGGAACCTGCGGGTGGTGTAACCCAAAAGGGTTCTTCATTTTCCGGGAGATGTTGGGGAGAGTGAGAGTCCCATTATGACATTTGAAAGGCTGTTTTAAGCCGGGCCGGATCGAGGAACATGCGGGTGGTGTAACCCAGATTGTTCTTCATTTTCCGGGAGATGTCAGGGAGTCCCAATATGGCATTCGAAAGGTTGGTGTAAACCGAGCCAGATCAAAGAACTTGCGGGTGGTGTAACCCAAAATGGTTCTTCCTTTTCTGGGGGATGCCGGGACTAAATGAGGTGGGTGTGTCCCCTCGGTTTTCTCGTCTCACTGGATACCTCGTATTCATTTAGATTTTGTCAAAGAATTATTTGTATCATTTTACAACGATCTCGACGCTAAATAGGAGTTCTCCAGGCAAGAGTGCTCACAGTGTGTTTTTATTTTATTTTTCAGATCGATTGATTGAGTGTTCGTGACAGCCTGAAGTGAAGTCATCCCGACAAATTTAAAAAAAAAAAAAATGAAGTGTTTTTAGTAGAAAAATACATATGAAATATATTTGGTTTCTATATATTGTTTGCTTCTTTTTTTTCTATTTTTTTGTTATTCTATAATTTTTGCAATTACCTACAATTACTCTTATATTTGGCTACCGGAAATTCTTTTAGGGGCTTGGCGTTTTCTTGCAGAATAGGATTTTCAACAGTAGCCCTAATTGTAAAAGAAACTGTGAACGCAATTTGGGAGGTTTTACAGCCAATTCATATGAGGGCACCAAATCAAGAAGATTTCCTACAATTATCTTGAAATATGGAACTTTCCGAACTGTATAGGCTCTATAGACGGGAAACATGTCCCATGTCCGCATAAAATGTCCTCATAATTCAGGAACAATGTTTTTTAATTATAAGCAGTACTTTTCATTAATTCTGTTAGCAACAGTAGACGCCCGGTACAGATTTGTTATAATTGATGTAGGAGGATACGGTAAACAATCAGATGGTGGAACCTTCCGTACTTCGAAAATGTTTAATTTACTTGAATGTAATAAACTGAATATCCCATCTTCTGCCTTTTTACCGAATACACGCGTTAAAGTCCCATTTGTATTCATTGCCGACGAAACCTTTCCATTGTTAAAAAATTTAATGAAGCCATATTCCGTTGACCAATTGCAAGATGCTATTAATGAAAATTATAATAAAAGGCTTTCGAGGGCGAGAAAATGTGTGGAATGTGCTTTTGGTATTGCAACGGCTAAGTGGATGATATTAAAAACAGCTATAGCAACAAAGAAAGAAACGGCAGATAAAATAATAATGACTATTTGCGTGTTGCATAATATTATAATAGATAAAGAAGGTGCTCAGAGGCAAATTTTTCAATTTTACAATAAATTCCAGACTGGGAAACGCAAACAGTTCAATGTCTGGTGGTTCTCGGCTGGGACGTCAGTCAAATGATGCCAAACAGATAAGAGAAGAATTTAAAAAATATTTGTGGGACAATCCCATTACATATTCAGCTTTTTTTTTCTTAATAAATTATGTAATAATTATCATTTCTTTATAATATGCACTATAAATGAATTAAAATTTTTTTTTTCCTTACTTGGTACTTTTAATTCCTTGGATATTTCATCCCATTGCTTGTTTAATAGATATCGATTGTGATGATTTTTTTCACTTTGGTCCCATATAGCATGTCGCTTGAATACTTCCGATATTAATTTATCAGTATCAAGCTCCATTTCTAATCTTTTCAAATTACCACAACTGAATGCACAACGCAAAATTCCACAACAAAACCCGAATTCCAGTTCCAAAACAAACGCCACAATTTCAAAAATAAAGCCGACTTCTCAAAGGGCAGCGCTCTGAAAGATCTCTCTGCAGTGATATTAAAAATAACAGCGCGCTGCAAAGCACAGATGTAGACGATGAAGCGATGTGCGTTGTGCACACTACCATTTAAATGGCTTTGAGAGTTTTGTGAGCGATGATGCGCGGAAATGCTCTCAGCGATGAGCTATGTGCGTAATGCACGCAGCCTTACTGTGGTCGCACCTAATAAATATATGGTCATCAGGTCCTTGTGCAGGAAGAACTGTGGTCTGCTGTGGTTGGATGTAGGTGCATATTTGATCACTCGCGTCATAGAACGATGTTTCTTTATAAACTTTGGTTCCGCTGCCTGGTGTATCTGGTGAATGAAAAACTCATCTGGTCACAGTGAAAGTCACACATCACACATCACAATCGAAGATCACAAGAGCTTGTGACTTGTGACGGGTCACAACGCCAGAATATTGCTAATAATCTATCTGTCGTGCTTGTCGTGGTGATTTATCTGGCTTTTGTGCAAATGCATGTATGAGACAGTGGCGGCCCGTGGTCTCCTAAACAGAGGAGGCAGAAAATTCAATAATATAATTTGTGGTCCCACGCTCGCCACAAATAGTGACAACCACCTTTGATACCATTGTTTCCTCTACACTACATACGCAGATATACAAATTCTGTTTTTACACGGTAGATACGTTCCAGAAAAAACCGTGTAAAAAAAACCGTGCAAAAAAAGACATGAAGTAGGTACATAGGTACATAGAAAAGGAGGGGACTAGTTCCATATCCTCCAATTCAACCCTGTAAGAAATACGTAAAATAATATGATTCATACAAAAAACTATTAAGAGAGTCTTTTTATAAAAGCCAAATTAAATTTTTATGTGCATTCATGCACAGTCTATTTCATAAAAACAACAATTCTTAAAGTATGTACATATTATGTAGATACATATTTTTATTTAAAATTTAAATCGTGCTAAATCGAATAAAATCGTGTAAAAACGGAATCAAATTTTTTTTGCAGACCGTGTTAAATCAAAACCGAGTAAAAACAGAATTAGGTGTATACCTATTAAAAAAAAACCAAAAACAAAATATAATAAGAATTCAAATTTCGCGCGATTCTGCTTTCTACTCCCAGTTTATGCAGATTCGCTTTTGCACAAATAAGCTCAATCTTAAAACTTTCGATCGGAGGCTTGCCTCTTTGGCACGCACACGCAGAATTCTCAGGCCGTGTGTTTACTCATATTTATATCTAACAAAAATCCACACGCAGCCTTACAATTGCTTTACCCAGCTTTATGCTTAAAGTTCTCGGAGGCAGTCGAAGCGTCACGCACACAAAGAATTTATAGTTCGCCGCCGCATGCCTCCCAAGTGTGTTGCACATGCTATCTGTGCGGCTAGCTTCTGTGTCACCCCCACACAGAACTCAAAGCTGATTTGTCCAACTGGCCGACAAAAAGAGCTTGAGCATTCGGAATTTTCTGTTGGATTCAGTGCAAAACGAAAGTTCCGGCTGCAGAAGCTCTTTTATTCGCATATAGTGGTTTCAAAGAGGCTCGCCTCACGTTGATTTTATACAGGCAATTTTCATCATACAATATACAATGCAAGGAAAGCATTACCATAGCTGCAAAAATGACAAAACATTGCCAGACTATATAAATCAATTTTCATTCTTATTTCTTTGACATTTGAACATATTTTACTCACAAAATAAGTTTTTGCATTGAATATTTTAGATTTTTTCTTTAAATTACAATTTAAGAACTGCAAAACTTGACAGAGGAGGCACTGCCTCCCCTGCCTCCTCTGACGAGCCGCCACTGGTATGAGAGACCTGTGATCGGTTTTTAAAATGAATTTGCGACATTCCAGCAGGTGGTCGAAATGCTTGATAGGCGCGAACACAGTTCCCTGAAGTACGTGCTGTAGTTCTTTTCTGTTAAGCAGAGTTTCCGCGAAAAGAATCCCACCGGTGTGCACTCCTTGTCGTTCAGCTATTCGGGGGCGGCTCCAATAGTCCCGTCTGATGCAGTGCAGATTCCAGTGCCAGTGGTGCAGTTGGAAAAGTCTTAATTGCTATTTCGGCTATGCGGTTTTTGCGTTGAGTAAAAGCCTCGTCCGCTTCTGCTGTCCATTGAATCTTTCTCCTGTCTCTCTTCCTGGAATCCTTGAGGTGCTCACATAAGGGTGCTTGCATACTAGCGACCTAAGGTATTAGTCGTCTGTAATAATTCAGTATGCCTAGAAATCGTGTTACCATGATATCCTCAGGCTTAGGGAAGATCTTTATAATTTCTATACGCTCCTTTGGTGGTCTGTATCCCTGTTCCCCTATTACATAGCCGAGGTAATTTTTCTCCATTGGTCCCAATGAGCATTTACTGGGATTGATGGCCAGATCATGCTGCCTCAGTCTGTTGAATTCTATGCGGGTATGTTCCAGGTGCTGGTCCAGTAACTCCAACATGATCAACATGTCATCCACGTAGCAGAATATGAAGTACAAAGGTGAAAACCCAATGTACGCATCAGATGCTTTAACAACTTCCGCTGCTTTTGCTGCCTTTGACAGCTAAAATTGAATTCACGGTTTGTAAGGCAGCAAGACCCAGTGACAACGCGTCCGACGCGCCTCAAGCAGAAAGTTGGCCAACCTTCATCTTTTAGATGCGTCTGCCGCTTTGACAGTTCACTTTTGGAAATGAGTTTTTAAGTTGTGAAAATGAGTTTTTAAGAATAGTTAATAGAAGAGGTGCAAAAACATGTGTGTATTTACGATAAAAAGTCGCCTTTATATCGGAATAGAATTAAAAAAGCAGAAGCATGGTAGAAAATCACGAATTTCACGGGAGAATCAGGTAAAGGAATTTTTATTTATTGTAATTATTTTAGCTGTGGTTTTTGTTTATCCAAATCTTAATAGGAATTGAGTTGAATAGAAAATTTGTAATATTTCAGTTGAAGCTTGTACTAAGCGGTGGAAGAGCCTGAGGGATCGCTTTGTGAAAGAATATACAAGCGAAAAGGAAAATACTCCCTCCAGAAGTGAAGCGGTTGATCGGCAAAGGGAGTGGACTTCCTATCAGCAGATGATGTTTTTGAATGACCATGTTATACGAAGAAGGAAATTGTTACATATTATTTATTGGTATAAAGCTATATAAACAATGTTGCAATGCTTTTGCAGAACTGAAACGACCTTCCGGCCTTCAGGTGACTTCCTCATGTTGAAGAGACTTCGCCAGCTTTGGTGTTGCAGGCGTCATCAGGATGTCTAGATCCGATCCGATTGATGCTTTAATGTCTCCGCCTTCGGTGCCATTTTCGGAATATCGACAAGTATCTGAAGATGACACCACCTCATCAACTCCATCGACCTCAAAGCGGAAGTGCATACAAGAGCATCTTGCAGCGGTTTTCCCAGGTGATGGACACAGTAAACGAGGTCATTGAGAAAAAATTTGTCAAGCTCGACGAAAGTGAAGATGCAAACTTTTTGAGAACCATTGATTCATATTTAAAACAAATAAAGCCGGAAAACAAAGCTAAATTCAAGAAGGATGTTTTAAATCACGTCCGTGCGCAATTTAACCCGCCGTTGGTGACGTGAAATTGACTTACATCGTTGCTGACCCCGGTCTCACGCACCGGGGTTTTTGACTACGAGTATTTCTATAATTTATTGTTCATGCTACTTTTCATTGGAAAGGTTAGAAAATTAGATATCTTTTTGTCAATAAAACATAGGTATTTCATAATTCAAATCGCTTTTATTATTCTTTAATCAATATCTTTGGATGCGTTAATATTTCAAGTTTTTTTCACAAAAATTTTTTAAACTAAAAGATTCGCTACATTTAACAATAAAATCAGTCTTATGAAATTTTAAACATAAAATAAAGTAACATAAATGGTAATACTTCTACCAAAAACAAAAAATATAATTCTAAAATCTCTCGTCTTCCATAGCCAAACAACTCGAGCAAGTAGGTACTACGTGCTCAAGGCATAAACATTTTTTACATTTATGGCAAGAGAACCTGGTTTTTCGGTTTTTTTTCCATCCACATTCAAAGCACCGACCAGTCCTCGAAGGACCAGCTACCCCAGGCACATTATCGATCTTCAAAATTTCTGAAATTCTTTGTCTCACTAATAGCGGCAGGTTTGACTGTCTCTCTCGTTCTCTAATATGTGGTTCAATTAGTTTCATAGCCAAATTCTCAATGAAGTCACGGCGTCGAAGTTTTGAGTTTTGATTATTAGATGTATATATCACCTGACTGTTTATAGTACTGACGTTCAACATAGCGTAAAAGACCACCATAGGCCAACGATTTGTTGCGCGGGCACAGTTGTAATTTGCACACAGACGATCTACAACATCGACTCCACCCTTTGTGTCATTGTAGCTCAAAATTATATCGGGTTTTTGAGTTTCGGCGTCAACTTTATCATCATTGTGCATACTACCACAGACAATAAGATACAGATGTCGAGCGTCATGCTCAAATGTTCAGCCACTCGATTTTTATTAACAGGCACGATTACCAGGCAAGTCTTAGCTAAATTTAGTCGATGTTCGCACCAATAATATGCGAAACTTTCACATTAAGAGGCAGTCAGTTATGCCCGTTCTCCAATTGCGAACCGACCAACTACGAACCACAGAACGAAAAAGCTCAACCCCGTGTAAAGTATAAGCCCTTGCCTGTAGTTGTGCCCTGCCAGCTGCGAAAACACAATCGGGCAAATGTTAAATGTGGAAGTTTTTACCACTTTTTAAGCGGACAAACTTATCAATTTAACTTTTAATATTCTCCGGAAACTACCGCGCACATTTTTATAAGTGCTCCGTGTTATAATTAGTGCACTGATGTTTTCACAACCGGCGAAAAAGCTGCGGCGACGTCACTATTCTGGTACAATATCGTTGCGGAATGGGGGACTATTACTTTTGGTTAAACGCACACATGTAAAAAGTTAGCTCGGTTGACCAAAACACAAGCGAGAGAGAATAAAAGCTTGTAAAAACAAAACCTAAATCTAAACTAACAAGTAGAAAGAAAAATTAATTAGATTCAAAAATCAATGCAAAACCTATCCTATCCTATATGACAAAATCTAAATCTAGATAAGCTAAGAAACTACAAAAAGATAAATGCAATCAATAATTTTACAAGAGAGCGTGAATATTTTCATCCAAATTGGAAACCTGCCTGCACAACAGTGAAATCGAACTGGCAGTTTCGAGGAAAAATCCACACAGCAAATTATCTGTATATTTATTATCTGGGGTTGCATTAATGGAACGCTCATCATCATCATCACATATGCATGTGTGCAGATTTAAAGTTATCGCACTTACAGAGCTGCGTGAGCTGAAGCTTTTACTCTTGCATTTTTGACGCTTATGCAAAAACCTTTTTTCCAGTCAATACGATTGAGCTTTCTGTAATCTTCTTCTTGAACATCACAGAACATAATTTTCTCCATAAGCGCTGGACATCTGTATCTTATTGTCTGTGATACTACTAATCAAAAGGACATTTTTTCCTGCTTTTAGAACATGTGAAACCAAAACCATGTTGTCACGAAAACCAAACTTATTAGACTTCACATTTCGACCACGTATAATACATTGAAGTCCGGAGGAATTTCCTTTTTGTTCTTCCTGATTGTTCCAACCATTGTTAGACCTTTCTGAAGTAACGCATCAGCCAAGGGTATACTGGTGTACCAATTGTCAGTTGTGACATTTCGCCCAGTATTGAAAATCGGTTCGCATAATCTTTGGACAATAGCTAGGCCAGAATTATCAAGATTGAATGGACCTTCCGTTGGTTGTTTTCCGGGATAAATTTCCATACTAAACGTGTAAAACATTTAAGCGTCGCAGAGAGCCTGAATCTTGATACCATAGCGGTTTGGTTTATTTGGAATATACTGACGAAATGAGCATCTTCCACGAAAAGCTTCCAATTTTTCATCAACTGTTACAAAAGCAGATAAAGTATAATTATCCTTGCAATTTTGGACGAACATCTCAAATATTCCTCTAATATGGCAAATCTTGTCAAGTGCTTTTCTTTGCTGCCTCGTTGTACAATCATCAAATCTCAAAACTTGTAGCAGAAATTTGAACCTCTGAGCAGACATAGAAAGTCGAAACATTTCTACAGCACCGCCATCCGTCCGAAACAACTCTTCAACATTCCGATGATTCGATTTTTTCACTCCGGCTAATAGAATCAAACCCATAAAGCATTGTATCTCGTTGAAGTTAGTCGGCCTCGCATGCGTCTCCCTTTTATATCTATGTTTCACAGTGTCTATGTACTGGTTAGTATACTTTATAATAATATTGATTATATTGTTGTCAAAGAAGTGTTTCCAAATTCCAAGAAGTTCTTTCTCACCGGCAATAACCCGTTTCGGTCCTGGTAACTGAGTTATAATATTGAATCTTCTAGCACGGACAGATGGGCGAAAGGGCTTTTTACTCCAATCCGTTGATTTGTCCTTTCCCAAATAATATGAAGAGTTTTCATTACCTGAAGTTTCTCGATCACTCAAATCCTCTTCGCTCTCCGAATTTTCTATTTGATCTGCTTCGCAAATTTCCGGTTCCAAGTCACTTCCAGATTCACTTTCCGATGACGTTTGTAATTCGTCATCATCAGACTCAGACAATACTTCTAGCAGAAGAGCCTCGAGACGTCGCTGATTTCTTTCGTAAGACATGCTGAAACAAAGTTCACGCTTACTAATCATAAAATTATATAATCACACTATAAAAAGCAACAACAGCCTTATCAAAATAAAAAAAATACACAATAACCATTTCACTTACTTCGTTGGTGACGCCGGTCTCACGCACCGAGTTGGCACCAAAACTCGGAAACGTGTGCCCGCGTCGCTGTCGCGTGGTAGACTGGCAGTAGGGGACGTCGAATAAGGCAGCTACTCGAAATCGCAATGTAATTCGATGAACGGTGAAAAAAATATTCGACATTTTCGATCTACCCGGTCTCACAGACCAACGCGTCACCAACGGCGGGTTAACGAATACCTACTTCGATGAATAAAAACACAATTTATTTGAAACATTCCAGTTTTATTTCTTCTTCGCAATCCAAACTGAGAACGAATGAAATTTAATGAATACTATGACAAATAGTGAAAACATTAAAATTCTATTTCTTCTTGGAAATTCTTAACCAAAATAAATTTTTTTAATACTTTTTTCATGTAAGAATTCCTTTAACTTATCTCTAAGTTGAAATGCCGTTCTTGCTGCATTGTGAGATGAAACATGTCGACATGATGGCAGTGGACGGACTTCCTGTCTCCAAAGGCCTTCAACAATGTTATCGTCCACGATGGAGTCAACATAATTTGGTGGGCAATATAAGCCAACGTTCATTTTTAGAAAATTGTGGAGTACCACCGTAGTTTGCACAATAGTTTCTGCAGTTATATCATTCAGCTCTAGTGTCTGCCACAGTATTCTCCAACGAGCCGTTAATATACCAAACGTGTTTTCTATAGTCCTTCGTGCTCAGGACAACCTCTTGTTGAAACTTTGCTTGAGGTCATCCAATATAAGACTTGGATATGGTCTCATAATGTTCCTTTTCAAATGAAAAGCAGCATCTCCCGCGATGTAGTATGGAAACGGTTCCTTATTTTCCTCCAGTGGCCGTGGATCAGGAAAATCAAGAGTTCCGTCGACAAAACACTTGCCAAATTTTGATGCCTGCACGATACCTCCATCACTTTGGGAACCGTATGCGCCAATATTCACAAGTCTGAAAGTATAATTGGCGTCACAAACAGCTAGGAGCACTATACTAAAAGTGCCTTTGTAATTAAAATACAAAGAACCTGAATTTCGTGGACACCTGAAAATAGAGGTAGCTAGAAAATACATCGGTGGGTTTTTCGGCGAGCGAGGACGGTCAACACGCAGGCATGCGAGGGATAAACTCCCTGTGTGATCCTGCGTCGGATGATATATTTAAAGCTATACATAATTCTAACTAATTTACCTCAAGTTTATGTGCTTCCCATCTATGGCACCAACACAGTTCGGCAAATTCCATATACATATTATTAAAATCAGCTGGTATTCTCTCCCATTCATTTTTATTTGGCGGTGATAAGTATATTTGGTTTAAACAATTCTTAATTAATTTGCACGTTTCTAAAGTGATGTGCCTAACTGTTGTAATGCCAATTTTAAAGGTTGCGGACAGATACTGATTGCTCTCCCCATGAGCTGGGTATCTGAGAAATAGTTTAAATCTGCATACAATTTCTTTGAAAAAATCCTTCCGTTTTGCGGCCTACAAATAACTTCTTCACCCATCACTTTCTTTGGTGCAGTTGGTGTAGCTCGTCAAACAATTCAAACGTGTCACTAATAACACTATGTCCATTAATTCCGTAATTGCTATGCCACTGTTCATATCCATTTTAACTTTCAAAACTCTCTGATTATTCTTTTCCGCAAAAGAAAATACACGTCTGCTGTCGTCAAATACTTCAGAAAGTATGCAAAATGTATTCTGGGTTTTGCCGCAAAGAAAGCGACAAAAGCGGAAAAAGTGACAGACGCTTTCAAAGCGTTTGACGCGTCCATTGAATTTCCACCTTAAGTCTCGGAAGATGGAATCGATGTGTCGCTGAGATGTGTAGGACTTACAACGCTATCCGTATGATATGACCAGAACCTCAAATAACACAAATGGAGTTATTATGGCTGTTTTGGATATATCCCCTGTAGCCATTGAAATCTGGTGGTATGCCTTTTCAAGGTCGAATGTCGAGAACCATTTCTTGCCATGAAGCTTTCGAAAGAGGTCCTCAATGCGTGGAGGCGGGTACCATTCTTGGCAGTCCCAGACAGTTCTGGGAATTTAATTTCCTGTTGTCCCCGCATGGCCACCAATCTCTGGTCTTCTTCTTCCGCAGCAATAACGGATTCGCCCAGGGACTTCGGGAAGGCCCGATGATACAATGGTCTAGCATCGCATTGATTTCCCGTTTTGCTACCTTTAACTTTTCGTCGACTAGTTTTCGCGCTCGCTCCGCCAAAGGTTGCCCTTTAGTTATTATACTTATTTATTTATTTCGCTTAGTGCAAGCTACAATAAAGAACTTAAACTAAACTAAACTAAAAGAATAAATAATCTATTTTCTAAGGTGAGTTAAGGCGACGGGGGACGTGTCAGAGTACGGGTGGGTTAGGGGAGTACAAGGCTAGTTTGAGGGAAGTTTTGTCTGTGTGGAAGTCAAAAACGGGGGAGCTGTTGGCTTTCCGCAACATTCTCGTAGAGGGTTCAGAGTGCCCATAATTAGTGCGGTGGTTAGCGAGGCGGAATATGGGGAAAGATCTAACATGGCAAGGGTTGGTGTTGAGGAATATGTGGCGTCAGAAGTTAGCCACAGTTGGCCTGCTACTGTGATTTCCCTACTCGGTTGAATTCAGCAACCGGAGTAGTAGCAGTGGAAATCACAGTAGCCTGGCTGAAAAGTATTTCCATAATGGAGCAGCCATTATGTTTAGTAGTCTCGGGAACGGCAAGCTGGCAGGATATATGCCTCATCGGGATTAGTTAATGAATTCGCAAAATATATCTTATTCACATAATAAAAAGCTGTGTATTATTTTACTAAAAATTATTCCGAAGGAATTCAGGGCAGTCAATGGAGCCATTAAGGACTTGATGGACAAAAATGATGTCGGCGTCGTCGCGGCGCAGGGAGAGGGGTTGAAGATTGATTAGTTGAAGACGAGATTCGTAGGGGGAAAGGTTGAGCTGATCAGCCCAAGGGAGGTCACGCAAGGCGAAGCGAATGAATCTTCGTTGAATTGATTCGATTCTGTTGATTGTTGTGGACTGGGAAGGTGACCAAACCTGGGAGGCGTATTCGAGAAGGGGTCTAACGAAGAAGATATAGAGAGATTTTGTTACGTAGGGGTTGGAGAATTCCTTGGACCAGCGCTTAACAAAGCCAAGGGCAGAGTTGGCATTATTAATGACGTGCTCAAAGTGGGAGTGGAAGTTGAGCTCACGATCACAGAGAACGCCTAGGTCGCGGATGGAGTTGACCGAGGGAATGGATTCGTTCGCGAGAAAGTAAGATCTGGGGGGGTTACAGGAACATTTACGGGAGAATGTAATAGATTGGCACTTGGAAACGTTGAGGTCAAGGAAGTTCATTGAGCACCAGGTGGAGAAATCGTTGAGGTCGCTTTGGAGGAGGGAGGAGTCGGATGTGTTGGTAATTCGTTTAAAGATTTTCATGTCATCGGCGTAAATTAAGATATTGGAGTGGTTGATCACGTTCACGACGTCGTTGAGGGCAAGTATAAAGAGAAGGGGGCCAAGGTGGCTGCCCTGAGGTACGCCGGAATTAGATATGAAGGGATTAGAGATCGACGACTCGAAGCGCACCATGTAATGGCGGCTGTCGAGGTAAGAGTTAATCCACGAAATAAGGATGGGAGGGAAGCCGAGGTGGTTTAATTTGAGGGTAATAATTTTATGGGAGATTTTGTCGAAAGCTTTACTGAAGTCGGTGGCAATGACGTCAACCTCGGCGCCATTTTCCATGGCAGTGATGGCGTGTGAAACGAAGGTGGTCAGGTTGGTTGTAGTAGAACGGCCTTTGAGAAAACCGTGTTGAGCAGGGGATATAATGGACTTGCAGTGGAAGGAAATTGAGTCGTAGACAAGACTTTCGAAGAGTTTGGGGATGCAAGAAAGCTTAGCAATCGGACGATAGTTAGAAATGTTACTCTTGCAGCCTTTCTTGTGGATCGGGGTGATATAGGAGTCTTTCCAAAGGTCGGGGAAAACGCCCTCAGAAAGTGAAAGTTGGAAAAGGGCGGAGAGGGGTTGGGCAAGGTGGCTGACGCATTTCTTCAGAATAATGGAGGGTATGCCATCTGGGCCGGGGTCGAAGTCATCAGTAAGAGCGTTGATTTTGGCGACAACAAGGGAGGGATCGATAACGATGTTGGTAAGAGAGGTTTGCGAACTGCACTGCATGAAGGAAAAGTAGGAGGCACCAGGGGCAGAGACAAGGTCGTTGAAAGATTGCCTGAAGAAATCAGCAAAGAGGTTAGCAATAGTTGTGGGATTAGAGGAAGATACGTCGTCGAGTTTAAGGACGGGGGGAATCCGTTTGGTTTCCTTTTTAGGTTGATGAAGTTGTAGAATTGCCTGGGGTTGGAAATGAGTTTGGACTGCATGTTGTTGAGGTAGTCCTGATATAGGAAGTCACAGCGTTCGGGGAAAAGGGTAGAGATAGCGGCAAACGAAGAGTAGTCAGTGTCAGATCTTGATCGAAGGAGGGAATGCCATAATTTGTTCCTTTTGTTGCGCAGGGAGCGAAGATCTTTGTTATACCAGGGTGGAGACGAGGAGCGGTTCTTTAGGGGTTCGAAGGGGACACATTGGGACAGGCAGTAGAATATTTCGGTGTAGAAGAGACTGGTGCAGCTATTGATTGGTAGTTGGGGATCGCTTAAGGATGGGAGGACGAGGGAGTTACTAAGGAGTAGTTTTAATTTCTCGAAGTCGGTTCGACGAAAGTTGTAGTGGGAACGGGGTTCGGGATTGGAAAAGTTAGTAGCGGAGTCATGGAAAAAAGTTAGTAAGAGTGGTGGGTGATGAGAATCGAGAGTTGAGAGAAGAAGGTTACTCTCGATGACAGTTGAGTTGATTGGGTTAGAAGAGATCAGGTCGAGTTGCCTACCCAGGTGATTTAACACATCACTGACTTGGCTGAGGCCAGAGTCTGCGAGATGGTCAGTGATTAGCGATTCGGTGGCTGAGGAAAGGCTAGAGGGAAGGTAATGGGACTCGTCTTCAGAGATGTCCCATTGGAGCCGGGGAAGGTTGAAGTCTCCAAGGACAAAAATGTCATCAAGGGGATTAGTGAGAGCAGATAGGGCGTCAATTACGTTGACTGCTTGTTCGTAAGCTACGAGAGGCTGAGCGGGACGGATATAGCAGCATAAAATAAATAGGGAACGGTGGTGGAGGGAGATTTTGATTGAGACCCATTCAAAAGGAGATGAGTACAAAGAGGAAGATGAGGAGGAGTTGATTAGGGAAGAACCGAAACGGTTGTGAAATGCGATAAGAACGCCGCGACCATGAGGGCCGGAATTAGTTGAACAACCGTCAGCGCGAAAGACATTGAAGTCGGAGGAGAACAATTCGCTATTGCTAATACCCGGGTTAAGGTTTGTTTCTGAGAGTGCAAAAATGTCGAAAGGGAGGGACTGGGACTGCAGGAAAACGTGACGGGCTTTAGAGCGCAACCCACGGACGTTCTGGTAGTAAAGAGAAATGCAATTAATGTTAGAGACAGGCGGAAGGGAGTAGGATTTGGGAGAGGAGACGGTGGGGGGGTTAGAGACTGGCGGAGTGGGGAAGGAATTGGGAGAGGAGATGGTAGAGGGGTTAGGGACGGAAATAGTTTTTCGAGTCGGTGCGTGCCTTTTGGAGGTAGGAAATGCGTTTGGAAGTGATGTAGGACGCATAAGCTGAGAGATCATCGGAAACTTGTTGGGGTGGTACGTCGAAGGCTGCGTGATATTTTTTGGGGAGCGAGGAGGATATAGAGGGAGCGGCAGAGGGGGAAGCGGGAGGTGGGACAGGGTCTGTGGGACAAGGAACAGAGGGAGCCTTAACTGGGAGAAGAGACGGCGATGTAGGCCTGATCGGGGTGGGGTTGTTCGGGTGAACGGCGGAGGAGGAAGCGGATTCAGGGGGAGTATTAGTAGAGACAGGTTGGGATAGGGAGGGAGGGTTTAACGTTTCGGTGTGGATGAAGTTGGGGTCTTTCATAGGAGTAGCCCCATTGAAACTATGGAATAAGCTAGCTTTTAGCTGCCAGTTGGAAGAGTTAGAGGTGGGGAGGGGGAAGGAGGCCGTTGATGAGAGCTGCGAGGCTTACTAGTTTTGGGCTGTTTTGGTTTGGTTGCAGTTGGTTTAGGTAATGGCGGGCGAGTCTTATTAACAGCAATAGGGGGGATGGGCGAGGAGAACTAGATTGGGTGTTAATGCGTGGAATTGAGCTTAGTCTATTGTTAGAGTTGGGAAGACTAGGATTAAACTTAACTGACTTATCTATATACTTAAAGATAGTAACGTTGCCGATGCTGATGGTGCGACGAGAAGGGTCGATGAGGAGCCAGGCATATTTGGGTGGTACGAAAACACGGAAGCTTGTTGACTGACCGGGCGAGGAAATTTTCATACAGCTGATTGGAAAGAAGGAGAAGTGCTGATTGAAGAAACTCCGCACCCAAGTTGTGTCAGAGTAGCGAGGGACGCCTTTCAGAAGAAACGAAGTTGGGTCCCCTTTGATATTGGAGTTCGAGTTCTGCAGCTTAGAGAGTCGATTAAGCCATTCGTTCTTGGTCCAGGAAGTGCCAAACATGCTGATCGTTGGAGTTGGGTCGGAGGGAGGTCGGAGATCACCGTCGAGGTGCTGGTGAGTTGGATTCGGATCGGCAGTAGTAGGGTGCGCCAAGCGCGACGAAGAGCATTGACAAGTCTCCAAAGGGACTGTTGAGGGCGGAGAGTTGGCAGGGCGGGCTAATAGGCTTTTCATATCGGCGGCGAGTGAGCGCACTAAGTCTGGGCTGAGCAATGAGGCGTTGATCGACGAGCTGACGTCGGTTTTCAGTTGCCTGATGCTACGTCGTAAATCGTCAATGGCTGGTAACAGGGGGGCCGAAACCGGAGACGAGGTCTGGGCGTTCGTGGAAAGGTATTCGCGCAAGTCATCTAAAGAAGAGGAGGCAGTGGAGACATTTAGAGCGACGGAGTGTAATTTAGAGAGAATTTCAGATGAGTTCGCGTTGAGAAGGCCGAATGAATCCAATGATTTGTCGAGCTTTTCATGCAGTTGTTTTATGTCTTCGGATAGAAGCTGGAGCCCGCCGATGTTGGAGACAATGGAGTTGACTTTCGTGGCGACGATGGATAGTTCGTTGTAAATTTTATCGGCGAAAGAGCTAAGGAAGCGCAGGACATGGCATGGCTTAATATCAGCACAATCTTCACAGGTGATCAAGCCGTCTGGATTAATTTTAGTACCACGACGGAGACAGGAGGCGTGGAAGACGTGATAACAAACGCCCATGCACTTAATCATGCGATTGGAGATGGGGTCCGAGCAGATGTGACAGGTGTCCATGATGATCTAATAATGAAGAAAGTCCAGAAGGTTGAGAGCCACAGGCGAGCGATTACCGAAACCAGTTATTGCGGTAGAAGAGGTTTGAGCCCGGGATGATGCGGGGATTATGAATCCGCTCGAATGATCCGAAGAGGTAAACAAGAAATGTTGATAACCTCAATCCAGCGAAGCACACGGGGCAGCAGGCGACAACCTAGGCGAGGCCAGGAGACGGGACCGGCACAGGATAGCCACTTCGCAGGATAATCCGGACACAAACGAGGGACGAACGCAAGACGAAGACGACGCGGGGAAGAACGGTGGAGAAAAGCAGGTATGAAAGCAGATAAGAGGGAAAAATAGAAGAGCAACCAAAGACACGTCTGACACGTCTGACACGATGTACTACCTCGTTGCCATTCTTAAATGTCGGTCTGGTGATGCCGGCGAATTTGTTGAGTAACTGCACACTTTTTCGTTTTGTCTCGAGTTTGGGTTTTTTTGTGTGTTGACTGTTGATATTCCATACTCATGAAACTCCATCAATTCCCACTTGTCTTCAGTGATGTTAGGGGTCAATCAGTTTGCGGTGCTTAAGGAAGGTCAAAAGCAATCCGTGATGAGCAATGAAATCCGCTTCTATGATAGCAAATTTCACATCAAAGACTATGAAAGGCCATCTGAATTCAACAACCGATTTTAGTTTAATATACTTATCAGTCTCCGGAGGTAAGCTGATGACATCTGAGATCTCCTCCAACGTTGTCTTGTCCAGCGCCCTAATGACTGCGTAGTAGGTACTTCGAGTAATCCAACCGGATATTTCTAGATTCAAATTGAGCCTCCGTTTGTATGAACCATACTTAGTTGCAGTTTTGCTTTCCAGTTATAGCTGCGATTTTGTTTCCCTCCTCAACAAACTCTCCCCAAGGGGAGCTCCAGAGAGCTTGCAAATCTTCCTGCACCTACATTATCTGCTGTTGCTCTGGAGATGGCTGATTTTCATTTGCAGGTACTTGCTCCTTGTTGCGTGATGCAATGTGCATTAATTACAACTTCGTTGAGCTGGTCTAGTGCCAGCTCCAGTGCGTTAATTGTAGGTAATCTTGGAGCTCACACCAATGTAGCGGTTCCCAATGGAATTGCGGGAGAAGACGCAATAAGTAGCAAGTCCTTTTCGGCGTTCATAGGAATATTTTTGATATAAATTTTTATCCCCTGTTTTATTCTAGAATTATCTTACTTTATACACATACTCTTCAAAGTTTGTCCTGCAAAATTTCTAATGAAAAGGAAAGTTTTTTACTCAAAGGCTAATATTTTGTTTGAACAATTTAGTCACGTTGAGGAAAGCGAAAATAATTAGCTATATTAATAACTTCCACCTCCCCTCGACTGGATAAATCCAGTATACTGCATTAACTCTCTGAAAATTTCCACCTATATCGACTTTAATTATGGGATCCCCAAGGCCCAGACCCCCAAATGCTCCCATGAGGACGCGGCCAAATTACACCTGCTAACTATGAACGCTAAGAATTTTCACGCTGTGTGTCTGTTTTATTGCTCTGCTGTCGTGGGGATACAATGGTTGAATAAACTTCTTTTTATGGGTCTTGCAGACGTGATGCTGGGGTAATTGAAAGAAAAATTATTTGAATGGATAAGCCCAAAACTGCAGGTGGAACGAAGAGGTATTTTCCTCCATGTTCTTTCTCTGGGAGAGGGATATCCGCTTTGCAGGCACGTTTTCAGGCTAAATGTTTCCTTGCCGGTGAATAATTAATTTAAGACACAACTTGTATTTGCTTCATCCGACAGGCGCAGGCTTCCTTTTTCCTTTGTGTATGAAAGATGATGGAAACTCTTGATCTTAATTGCGAAAGGCCCAGCTTGCTGAAATTTCTGGAAAATCTCATTGCGACTCTATCGTCATTTGAAGCAAATTATTTATTAATTATTCATGTTAGCACCTGCTGGAGCGATATAATATACCATTATGGCTCATGTGCGACTTCATGTCCAGCTATGGGATGGTGAGAGTTTGCGCGTCCATTTACATAAAACAATACATTTGGGATATGTTCTAAAGATGGTAAATTCATTACTCTAAAATCTTTAGCTCACCTGTCTTCAAAAGTAATGAGAAAAGGTTTTCTTAATAATCTTATAAAAACCGAGCTTGTAAAAATCACAGTTATGAAAATTTAAACACGTTAAAACGTGTTCTCATTTTGAATGAAACGTTCTGATAACTATAATTTGTGTTTGAAAGGTAACCGCTATGCCAAAAACTTGGAAAATCCCTAGTTCCTTCAAATATTTATAACATGAGGAGGACTGAAACTACGATTCATTAATTTCTACGCGACATTTGTTGTTTCTGGAGATACTTCAGCAACTACGTCCTACATATGTATGTCTAACAGTAATTTTGCTCTAACGATATTTGTTTCGCAGTCTAAAAAATGCTCGTGCACAGACCTCGCCAAGTAATAAATCTTTTTAGGATCAATTTTTCAATTGGCTGATAACTTTATTCATCGAATAAAACATCAACTTGGCTGCGAGGAAAAATTAGATAGGTCAACACCAAATTTGAGTCCGAACAAATAGCAGATCATTTCTTTAGGTTTTATTCCGTAGATTACAAATTCAAAAATAAAAACACTCAATTTTCTTCAGTTTTCAGTAAAAACAGGGTTAAGAAATCCAAAACACCGTATTTAGACCATTTATAAAAATGATTAAAAAATAAGGAAATAATAGGAATTGAATCTTAAACTATTACACAAAACACGAAAGACTTCAAAAAATTTCGAAGCTATTCATGAATTTGACTTTTGTCCATAAACTGATTATTTCATAAAATAGCTGGGTTTATTTACTAGATTTTTAAAGTTTTTTTTTCATATTAAAATATATTTTAACGTTAAGATATTTTGGTATATGAAGTGTATGAAGAGAACGCTTCGAAAAAACTGTAGATATGATTTCTCTACTCAGGAGCATCTGAGACAAAAACCCAAACGAGATATTAAAATATAAGTAAACCGCTATAGCCGGTGGCAGAATTGTATACAATTTGGGTGGAAAAAAAATGGCGGGCTTTTGCATTTTTGTGCCCCTTTTCTACCCCCGAAGTTGTTTATAAAAAAGGGTCGAATAGTATTGAATTTATACATATATGTATATTAATAGGCAAAGCCAAAAATTGTGATCCCTTTTTAACCTATTTCCCGTGCACGTAATGTTAATGAAACATATATCAAGCGAAAGGTATTTTTTCATAGATGTGCATAATATATGTTTTATTCAGGTACGTGCATAGGGAAAGGTGTGAAAGCCAGGTAAAGTTTTACCTATATTCCTCAGATAAAAAAACAAAATTAAAAATTTTGAAAAAAATCGCGACGGATGTAAACGTCGTAATAGAAAAAGGATTAAATAAAATTTTAAAGCCCCCCCGACTAAAAGAAGGTAAGTAACCAAAGAAAATTTCGTCCCTGCCCTGAATTAAGAATAGGAGAATATCAATTAAAGACTACATACATTCAATATTTTAGTTCACTTCAGGGCAGGGAATGGCATCCCCCGACGAATTTTCTTTGGTTATTTACCTTCTTTTAGTCGGGGGGGCTTTAAAATATTATTTAATCCTTTTTCTATTACGACGTTTACATCCGTCGTGGGTTTTTTCAAAATTTTTAATTTTGTTTTTTATTTGAAACTTTTTAGAGATTTCTTACTAAATATTATTTTTATATCTGGCCGATGAATCACAAATCAGTCAAACCGTTTTGGAGATACTTGGCAACATTGGACTGGGCAAACAACCTCTCACCCTAAACGCATATACCAGCTCCGTTCCGTCGTGGGTAAAAATCAGCAACCCAGAAAACCCCTAAGAACCAAGTTTGTTGCAAATAGCACAAACTTTAAGGAGTTGACAATCCGCCATCTTGAATTCATAAATATTCACAGGTGGTTTGAGATCGGCGACCCCAAAAACACCCAAATATCAAATTTGGTCCAAGCCCAAAGCCCAAAACCCCCAAATACAAAGTTTGGTGCAAATCGCATAAACTTTAAAATTTGACAGTCCGCCATCTTGAATTTTGCAGCAAGTTAACACCGTAACACCTATCTAAGAACAATTGCCGATGAATGACAAACTTTTTACAAAAAACCCCATCTAAATCGGTCAAACCGTTTTGGAGAAAAATGGTAACATTCATTTGCACACACAAACAAACAAACAAACAACCTGTAAACGCCAACCAATCATAAACGCATATACCTTCTCCGTTCCGTCGTGGGTAAAAAAATGACGTAGGCTGTGAGGAATAATTACTTTTTACTCTATTTGTCAAAGTGAACTGACGAATAACAGGCCTATTTGACAATATAATAGAAAATCGAACTAAGTTCGTAAGGTCGAATTTCGAATACCCGGTGTTTCATTTTTCCATTTTAGTGCTTCACAATGTGTACATTTTTTTTCCATTCTCTCTATGAGAACTAATCGATGGTTAATAAAGTCGATCAAAGGGTCATAATCAAAGGCAGCATCTTGAAACGCCTCCCATTTTGTAGCACAAAATTTATATATTCCCACAACACACGCGTCTGCCCGTTCCGGACGGGGCCTTTAAAAAGTCATATGACATTTTAAATCTCTGATCAAAGGAGACATATGAATACGTTTACACTGTATGACTCGTAATTTTTGTTGATTTTAACAATTCCCATTGTTTTTAATATTCGAAAGTAAAAAAAAATAACCTATGACCTTGTCTATGTTCTAATCTATCACTGTACCAAATTTCATCAAAATCGGTTAAATGGTTTAAACGTGAATAGGCGTGAAAGCGTAGCAGACAGACAGACAGACAGACAAAAAGTAGCCTATGTCCTTCTCCTAGTTCTAATCTATGTGTATACCAAATTTCATCAAAATCGGTTCAAAGGTTTAGGCGTGAAAGTGTAGCAGACAGACAGCGTTACTTTCGCATTTCTATATTAGTAGGGATAGTAGTTAGTGATGACATTATACAAGAGTTCTAATACGGACTTAAAATATTCATTATCTTACATCTTTAGAGAACAAAAATTACCGACAAATAATGTTATCATTATTTCAATTGCGAGACTTGAAGTGACCTATTGTTTGGCTTATAAGTCTGTTTCGTCGTGAGTTTTTTGTGGCTGTGGCCTCTCGTTTTAAGATCTGCAAATAAAAAGAAGTTTATCTCCATCTGAATCTGTATTCATTCTAGACTGGTGGAATGTCTGCTCTTCGAATAGGTGGAAACTCAAATATGTGTTGTGTATCTCTGTAAAACATAATGTAGATGCCACCAAATTATTCATTTTCCTTCTTTTTCAGTTGTCACAATCTACAATCTATCGTGCTCAATATTTCATAAGAAACCACTTAAAACTCGTCAACTAACAGAAATTCCATGTCCTTCCACTGGTTTTGTAAGGCCTTCAAATGGTTACCAGTGAGAATTGCCACGTTTACTAATATTTTTCCGTATTTCTCAATTGGTCATTCAAATAAATAATATGTGCTGAGTTTTTTCACCAACAAGTTGGGCCGCTACATCGGCCAATACGCATACTTTGACTACTTTTGCTTACTATGGCAACGATTGATCTGTTCTTCTAAGCAGTGTATTCGAATATGATTGTTTTGAAAACTCCAGCACCTCCGTTGACAAATATTCTTATGCGACTCGGACTTCCATTAATGCCAATTCTCGCTTTCGTAAATTTTCCCATACGTCTGCTTTTGAAAGAATGCCATCAAGTTCAGCAGGTGGAGCATTTCTAATTACTATTTTAGTGATATTTTCTATGTTGATGAATCTTCGTCGTGTTGGTTACTCTTCGTCTGTATCAATGCTGTCTTCACTATCTCCCGTTTTCTTTACATTAAATTACCCAAAATGAATCTCAAATTCAAGTAGACACATACATATTTGGGAAATCATAATCCTGCTCCTGTTGTCTTGGACGATTTTTATATTGCTCAAATATGTTTCAATACAGTCCAACTGCATCATTATCCCCTAATCTCAACACTTGATATACCGTTGTCGGAGCTTCCTTGTATTCAAGAACACGCACTTTCTTTAACTTGATTGAACGAATAGGCAGGTAGTAGAGTCTTCAAATATAGTCTGATGCAGAAACTTGTCGCTGTTGCAAAATGCGCATGCATGATTTGAAGAGCTTTCTAGCGATAATAGGTTCATCGCGTCGAATTTGGTGAATGGTTTGAGCTATACCGCACCTATGTACATACTTCTATGTATGGTATATTGTATATTGGGCGCGTAAAATTCGTACCGAATAGACAGACAAAAAAGCGAGTCAATAAAAATCATGCCTTTGGAAATACATATAGTGTGCAAGTTCTTTGACTGAGTGGTCTGGTCCAGCTGATGTTTTATGATGCAGATAGAGAATATTCTTGGTTGCATATCATATACATATGCATGTTCTTATTTATTATAAATATTATACACTATTTTCTATGTCCTGTTTGTATGATTGAATTGTAGTTTCCCTTTAATGTCATTATCATCGAATTCCACTGTATATTCAATTCTACGCTAAATTCCTCCTAGCACTTAGAAAATGTTTTCTGTGAATTACAAACGCTTTTGAGTAAAATTTTACAAAACTGTTTTTGCGGAAGTACATAAATTTAAGTAAAGTACAGTCCATTTCTCAAAGTGAATTACACTCCATTTCTGGTCGTTCACTTACTTCCAGCAAAGATGTTCTCTTGAGGTGGTTTATTTATTATTGTTACTTTTCATACCGTAACGAGAACTTGCCCTTTATGATTGATTTGACCCTTTTCTTTGCTTGAAGTACTTAGTTATATGGTTCCAACTTTGGCACCATTGTTTCCCTACAACCCTATGCAGCGCGGGATGCAATTTTTTATTGCTAATTCGTGTTTCTAGTCCATGCCGATCATGCGACTACATTAGTTGACAGCTCTATGTACATAATGTGAAAGCCCTTTTGGCGTAAAGGTAATAACTAATCACCTATGGTATTCATTGTTGGATCGTAAAAATAGCAGGGAGTTTAAGCTGAATTATATCCGGCACCTGTTGCACGAGGTATCGTATGCACCCAAGAGCTATTCCTGTCGTGTCAGCTGGAGGCACTACAGCACTACCGGCACCTATTTCAAAAACTTATAGCAGATGGAACACTAATATGATGGGCTTCCAGAAGAAGTCGCTAACACAAATAGGAAGTCGTGATTAGAGCAATTTGGCTGTAAATTAAATGCGATGGGCTGGTTTATGAAGTAATCTCAGTTTAATTATAAACTTTGAGTAAAATTTGGGTCAAATTCTAATTTAGTCGACATTCATAGAAGCGAATGACTCAAGGACAAATTACCTAAGTTTAAATTGGTTAATTTGTCAAGAAGATTTCATATATAACTTGCTAATGGTATTACATGTTTCACAATTTTCTATCTTTGCTGTAAAAGAAATTTATACGACTTAACCCTAAATTTTAGAAATAGCTTGTGAAAATATAGAAACGTTCAGGAGGAAAAAGAAGAATAACTATTTTTACTATGAGGCTTGTAGTGGAATGAAGGAAAAAAAGAATTCGGTGTCCTTACATTAAAAACTAATTTATTTCACCAAAAATTAAAATGAAATACAATTGAAGTGTTAGCATCGGGCAACCCAATAACTTTAATTTAGTTGTCAGATCGGCTTGTAACAGTCCGCGTTTGAAGAGTCAGTCTAATTGCGAATTTTTATTATGGAACAGTATACGCCACAAAAACTTGGTGTTATTTTGAAGCTTTACATTCAAAACAACTACGCAACGTGCGTACCATTAAAAATTTAAAGTGAGAGACGCGCCTTCTCACATGAATTTTGTTTGTTTCATTGTCGGTTTAACGCTGCTGAAACCCCACGAGGAACTTCGCCCCGACCAACACGTGACTGTTTGGGCCGGAATTTGTGCGGACAGAGTCATTAGCAGGCCACACACGGGACGGTTTTTGGCGTACAAGCACGCGTACAAACATTTGATTGATCGTTTGTGGGCAACTTGGCGTACAAACTTAAAACCGTCCCAAAACCGTCCCAAATATATCTCGCCTTTGATTTTTCCATGGTTTTAGTTTGTTTACGTGCTTGTCATGAGTCGCTCCGACATCAGATCATGGAGCCGCGATTTCTTCCTAATTCCTTACAATTTATTTGGAATAATCCTTGTCTGTGGAAAGTTAAAAGTTAAAAGTCGAGAGTACCTACATGGACAAACATTTAAAAAATATCGCGTATGAAGTTTTAGTGGGAAAACTTAAAGAAGTGGAGCCAAATGCTACAAAAGAAAGCGCAGTCTTTAACCAAGTTTTCATCCACTTACTTCTTATTCTACAATTTTTTCTATATTTTTTCAAAATAAGTGCAGCTGCAAGCGCTAGTAAATCACTTTCTTGAAGTCCGCTCATTTCGAAAGTCACTCGGAAAATGAAAACCGACACCGTTTGTGGGTAAAATGGCGTACAAACAAAGTTTGTCACAAAGATTGTCCCAAGTTTGTACGCCAAAAACCGTCGTCGTGTGTGGCCGGCTATTGGACCGTTCTTTTTTTAAGACGATTATGGGAAGCTTGACACCGTAAATGGAGAGAGCTATCAGACCATGATAATGGTTTTTTTGTTGCCATTTTAGCTAAACATGGCATGGACAACTCTGGTTCCAACAGAATAGCGCCACAAGCCACGCAGCCCGCGGGCAAACATCGACTTATTGCGGCGTAAGTTCACCGATCGCCTAGTTTCCAAAAACGGTGATTTTGACTGGCCACCGGACTTTTTCTTGAAGGGGTTTTTGAAGTCCAAAGTTTATGTCAACAAGCCACGGGCTGTGGAAGAATTCAAAATTCAAGGTAAATTTTCGACGCGAAATAGCCTCTATAGAGCCCGAACTATTTACACGACATCACCTACAAAAAGTGATCAAAACAAATTGTTCAAGGTCCAAAATAAACGACTAATCACTTAACAGCAAATAAATGTGTTTTTTGCGATTTATACATATTATACAAAACAAATGCTAACTCTTTAACTGCGCCACGCTGTATACTGCAACTAAATTTGTTCGCCGTGCTTTTAATAGTTTTACCTTCGATTTATCAGAAATGAATCCAAGAATTCACCTGAACTCAAAGCTCGTCATCGAGATTACGCTGGTCCGTGACCTGCGGTTGTTGTGACTGATCTGTACCTACTCGTTCGAATTTGTAAAGCTGAGGAAAAAGGTGTTTGTGTCCAGCGCTATATGTGCTCCATCATAATAGCTGTGTTCCATCGGGCGGTGTAAAGTAGGTACTCCCAAGTACTTCTAGCTACACTCAACTACCCCAGCTCTTGTTGGCGAGTTGATGATCTAAGTAGTTTACGCCACATTTTTCGCATGAAAAATTTCACAATTTGGGGTTTTGATTTACTCCTGACAAGCAAGTTGCGCTCCATCGGGGAAGTACTTGGGAGTACTTTACACAACCCGATGGAACACAGCTAATAATATTTCAATAATCATCAAACGAATGTGATTAGTGCAATTTCGGGTGTGAGGAACATTAGTCCATTGAAATGTTACTTAGTTTGCATCTTGAGTAGGACAAGATTTTTTTTTTATGTGTAAGTTGAGTCAGTGTTAGTACAAAACTCGGTTTTTGGGGTAGAAAGCCCGCTATCTATAAAAATTATAGTTTAAAAAACTAAAAAGCACGCTTTTATAGCAGATCGAACAAAAAAATAAAAAAATAGTTGTCGTATAAAGATGTTATCCCAACAGCGAGAAATAGTCAACTAACTCGATAAAAACAAATAGTTATCAGAGAGTTTAAAATAGTAAAAAGATAAATAAAAAAATTCTATTATACAAAAAGCGTGGGGCGCTTTGTTATATATATTTATGTCAAGTTTTAAAAATAGCTATAGTATTGAAATATCTATATAAAATGCTCCTTCAAAGGTTTATCAAAATCCGTGAAGAGACCTTCAATTCAATCTGCTACGAAATCATTAGAAAGTTTCTTAAACCGTTTTTCAAAATTATGCCCCGTTTTTGAAATATTCAACTCCAAAGTGGCCATTTTCAATTAGGGTTTTTTTCGGCCAAGATATCACCCCGAACGCAATTTGGGGGAAATCTGAAACAAATCCAGAATACGGGGCAGAATTTTGAAAGTCTTTATTATGCCGATGATATGAAAATCTTCAAAATAATCTCCAATGAATGCATCAATACTCTTTCAAGACGACCTGAACAATTTTAACACCTGGTGCAACTTTCTCGTCCTCAACATATCTAAATGCCAAGCGATCACCTTTTCTTGCACGCGCACCATCACATAGCGCCGATCCTATGTCCTTTCTGTGAAACCAATGCCTGCTCTGTTACGTGCCACCGCTATTTCGATGGCTTATGCGCTAGTGAACTCAACTTCCGTTCCCATATAGACCATTCCGTTAGCAGGGCCAATTCTGTTTTTGGATCCATTAAGCATTGGTCTAAGGAATTTTCTAACTCCTTCGTCACCAAATCCCTCTTTGGCTGCTTTGTCCGACCTCTTCTCGAGTATGGCAGTCAGGTCTGGTTAAAGTACCCTTATCGACAGAATTTAATCAGTACAGCGCAGATACATCCGATTTGCATTGCGTGACCTTCCTTGAACTGACCACCATAGCCTTCCCCCTTATACGAAAATCGGCTAAAATTAATCGACTTTCAGCCCCTTGCCCTGAACGTCGCGATATCAAATCCTAAACGGCTCCATTGATTGTCCCAACTTCTTTCATAGCATATTCCTCAACAGGAACGTTAAATCTTTCCCTACTTTTCGTTTCGATACCCACCGCACCAATTATGACCACTTCGAAGCTGCAGAAGGTTAACAGCTCTCCCGCTTTCGACCTCCATCTTGACAAAATCCTTCTTAAGCTTGTCCTTCACTCCCCCAACCCACCCTTTGAATAAACCCTGACGACCCCTCTCCTCAACTAGTCTTAATTTTTCAGTTAATTTTTAAGTTACCAATTTTTATTTGTTTTGTTTTGATTGTAGCTTGTATTAAACGAAATAAATAAATAAACACGGTTTAAGAAGCCTCATAATGATTGTGAAAACAATTTTCAACGATACCCCACACGATGGGGTGAGTACCCCAGCACCCCAAACTGACCCCCCTTCCCCTACATAAAAAAAAGGTTAATGGTGTCGTAGGACACCCGATAAGAGCGGGTAATATTCATTTCGTTGTGATATTTGGCAACGTAATAATAAATAAAAGAACGAAATTTTATCTGAAAGACATTAATTTCAATATATTTACAAATACATATACCTATGTATTAAAATTACATATTAATGGATCTTTAAACTAGAAAACTGAAAATAGATTTATCCGCCATATTCAACCGTTTATGGGTTTGTAGTATATTGGTTTGTGGTAACTGAAATGTTTCTCGATAAAATGAAACCACGGTATACAGAATACAAGGTATGCTCACTTGATAATCCGATTTGGCCATATTGCTTTTAAGGAACGTCAAATGACGTACTTTTGGACAATTTTGTATGAAAAATCGGGAAAATTAATTTTAATTATTTTTTAGTAATAGTACGATAAATTGCTATTGGCGTAATCGGTAGTAATGAAAAATTGCAATTTTTTAAAATATGTATAACTTGAATTCGTGAGACTAATGTTATTTAAGTAAAAAAGAATTCTTCCGTGGGGAAAATGTAAACAAGTTAAAATATTTTGAAATATGAATTAAAAGTGCGATTATTTGCATCACATTAAATGGAATTAAATAAAATAACAATCTTTTACAACTAATACGGTTTATTAAGCTAATCAGTCTTTCTCCCCAAGGCTATAAAGAATATTTTAATATGGTTGTGAATTTTTCCAAAAATGAGGAAGATAATTAAAAATGCACGGATTCTTCTGTATGTAACTAAACTTAAAACACCTTGTGATTGTGTTTCAGAGGTTTTTTAATATAAGAGTGAGATAAAATCCCAAATTCTACGTAATATATAGTATAAAAAGACCTCATCCCGTCTAACCTAGGAAAAGATTTAAGCAAAGAGGTTTCCCGAGTCGTTCGCAATGTTACCTACGCAGGTAGCTGGTTTTATTTTTTTGTAACCTGTGTAGAGAAATAATAAAAGAAGCAATAATAAGTTTTACGATACAGTTTTATTTTCAGCTTAATAAACCGTATTAGTTGTTCAAGCTTTCTATTTTATCTAATTCCATTTAATGTGATGCAAATAATCGCACTTTTAATTCATATTTCAAAATATTTTAACTTGTTTATATTTTCCCCACGGAAGAAATCTCTTTTTACTTAAATACCATTAGTCTCACGAATTCAAGTTATATTTTAAAAAATTGCAAATTTTCATTACTACCGATTATGCCAATAGCAATTTAGCGTACTATTACTAAAAAATAATTAAAATTAATTTTCCCGATTTTTCATATAAAATTGTCCAAAAGTACGTCACGACGAAGTGTCAAAATCTACATGAGCATACCTTGTATTCTGTATACCGTGAAATAAAACCATTATCCGGAATGGTGTTTTCGTCATCGGTGGATGAACTAATGGGATCCATCATTACACTTTATTAATTTATCAAATACACAATAGAACACTGCACAGGCTGTTACACTTTTGGAATTCAGGGTGTGGTGGTAGCAGCTGAACAGTGCGGACGTGCGCTTAAACATTTAATTTTGATACAGTACCTGGGAATCCTTGGAAATTGGTCGCCAACAAAAGAAGAGACACGGACGAGAGAGGCCTGGACGGGCCAGAATCAACGGTAATCTCGCTAATACAGAAGACGGAATTGGTTTCAGCGAGAGTTATACTGCAGACCCAGATGGACGACGAAATGATGATAGTTTTATATCAGAGAGTAGAAATAAAAGAAAAAACCTAAAACGATAGTCTTAATTAATAACGAAAATAGAGCGCAAGCTAATTGTGAAAAGGGTGAGGGACGGGGTAGTCCCAAGAAAATTAAAGTACCAGCAAGGCAGCAATTATAGTAAATTATTGCAATATAAAGACACTTTACGAGCATCTGTCTAATAATAAAATTGAGGCAAAGTCAAAGATACTTAACCTGAGACCTAACGTTAGCAAAATCTATTTGAATTCTCTGGAAGATCGCAGAAACCTTTTGAAAATTTTTTCCGAATTTGAAATAGATTGTTTCACTTAAACGGCCCATACACGGTAGGACTAGACCGCAGACTGAGTCGCAAAATTCAGTTCGATGTACTGCCACACACGTTCGGACTGAGCCATCACACTCATAACGTTTGTATAAAGGTGGGTCCACACTGAGCCAACGAACGCAAACGAAAGCGAACGAGTCCACTTTGTTGTTGTTGTTTACAACAACAACAACGTGGACTCGTTCGCTTTCGTTTGCTTTCGCCGGCTCAGTGTGGATCCACCTTAACATAACTAATTCTGCGACTGTCAAATGAGTCCGTCGGACAAAACTACACACGATAAGACTGCACTTCAGACTCGACTCAGTCCGCGGACTAGTCGCACCGTGTATGGGCCGCTTACACTGCCAACGTGGAAAAACCATTGAGCCTTTTGCTTAAAGGAATAGATAGACCTATCCTTTGACGAGACAAATGTTAGGAAAGAGTTTGAGAATAAATTTCCTGGTCTTAAACCGCTTAAAATTAAAAGATTTGAAAAAAATAAATCAAGCAAGGAGGGTTACCTTCTTGGTTTCTTTCTGATGCAGTTGCGCCCGGGTGAAGGAATAGAGACGAAATTATTAAAACTACAGCTTTCTTGAGACAAAGAATTACCTGGGAAAGAGTTATACCTAGGGGCAGTACCCAATGTTACAGATGCCAGAAGTACGGCCTCCTTGCAATAAACAATGTTAGATCAGTTAGATGCACCGAAAATCATTTGCATAGATTGTCCTTTAGAAGAAAATATAGTAGCTCCAAGAAAATGTGCAAACTGCAGCCAGGAACATCCGGCAAAATCCAATCACTCCTCTGCACAGGATACAAGCCCACTTTAGAGAAGTGGAAGATTATTATAAAACTTTTGGAATTAAACAGAAGCCATCTGTTTTAGCAATTCATCGGGGAGAGGCCTACCTGAGATATTAGGTATCTGTAGGCATCTGCGAATGAGGTTAGATGACACTCTGGTTGACATTAAAAACAATATTAAATACTTGGGAATCAAACTTATCAATCTTTTTAAACCGAATGACCACGGCAAATATGCCCTGGATAATGGATATGGCTCAAAAGGCATACGGAATTCTCTCGCCTCTGCTAAGAAATCCCAAATTAAATACCAAAACTAAACCTCTAATGCATAAACAGCTAATTACCTGTACCTATATCTATAGTCATACTATGAAATTCCTTAATTAGTTTTTGAACATCTTCACTTAACGAAGATTTTATTAATACTGATAAAGTTGAAGATGGGCCCAAAATTCTCCGCAATCCTTCTAGATCTAAAGTAAGAATTCTGTTGCCATATGTGTTAATAATTGAAATATTTGATGCTGATAATTGTAGACCAGATTGTAATAATTTGGTTGATTTAGGTACAGGAATGACTGAAATATCTGTTCCAGTATCTATTAAGTAATAAGAAGTAATAGATTTGTTATAAATATGTAGACTGGTAAACTCGCGATTATCACCCGTCGTCACAGATGAGATGCGATTTAGTTTTTTTGAGAATCCGAAGTATTAAACGAACAAAGTTACACACATTTATTTGCTGTGTTTTGGGAATTTTGCATGATACCAGCACCAATCTGGATGTATTGAGGATTGTATAAATTTTAAATTGGGTTTATTTTTAAGTCTGGAACGATTAAAAGAGACTTAACTTGAAACGTTAAATCTATAACTTGGTTAGTTAGAGCTGATATCTGTGAAGTAAGATGTGATAAAACAGTATTGTCTTGCTAAGACGATGAACAAGCAAAAACTGAAGATTTATTGATCATTTCTGAAAGTTTATCCGCGCACTTTGCTAAATCACTTAGACTTCCCGTGTTACAAGAAAGAATTGTTCTCATGTTCTCAGGTAATCTCTGCATCCAAAGAGTTTTAAGGATATCATCGGTCAGATGTCCGTTCGACAACTATTTCATTTCTCGGAGAAATTGGGAAGGAGATTGGTCTCCTAAAACAATGTCTCCGAGAAGACGATTTAATTTTGCCGATTCACTAGCTGTAAGATGACAAATTAACGTTTCCTTTAATTGCGTATAAGGGCGTTTCGAATCCGGATTATTTAAAATATCTGTAATTAAATGGATCATAATGTCTTCATTTAAACAAGAAAGAGCACAATTGAATTTTGTAGATTCAGTAGAAATTTTGTTTAATTCGAATTGTGCCTCCAAACGTTTGGCGCAAAAAGGTGCAGTTTTCCTAAAAGAAGAAACTGTTACACCAATCGCGGAAACGGAAGGGAGAATATTTGACGGAACGGAACTATTACTCTCGTTACCGGAAACGGAGACTGAATAGAGTCACCACTTGTATTCATATTGAAAGAGAACGCAGAACAGCAAAAACGTGTGTAACAGAAACAATAAATAAAATACAATAATAAATAAGAAATAATCTAAAATTTTTGCTACGGAACACCAAACATGCCGAAAATGACCAGTATATAAAAACTCCAATTAATTTTTATTAATAATGAGCAAGTCTTGAGTCATTGCCCGCTTCGTCCAGTTTGTCGACGAAATAATTTATAATTTATTAAATGCGAGGGCGAAACTTTGTCCATTTACCCATGGCCTGCAGATATCCCTACACTTAGAGAAGCAACGAGGATTCCCGCATAACTTTACCCGATTATACACCCGTTAAGAGTTGGAGCGAACCAAAGCGGCGGAAGTTTCCGTGGAATTTCGCCTCCGCTAATATATTTCAACACGTTCCGGGCTGGGTGTCGACTGTGTATGTATTTGATAGAGATAAGGACGTACACTGGCGCAAAATAAAAAAATTATGGAAGTTAGATGGCTCCAGGACATTTCAGACATTACAAATGATCCCGGCTACAACCGAGAAGCATAAAGTGCGTTTAATGAACGCAAAGCATAATTATTTCATGTTGAGTGGGATTTATTTCCGCTCTTATTTTAATTTGACGGTTTCTTCCTTGTAGGCCTAACGCACCGCAGAAAATGGTGGAGACTACCGTTAAATTAAAGGAACTGCTCTATTCTAACAATGGTGACCGTGCCCGGGAGTGGGATATGCTTCGTAATAAAATCCCGCGATATTCTCAAGCGGCCGTATAAGTCATCTGGGATGCAGAAATGTGGAAAATTAATATAAAACGTGAAACAATCGTCCGCAGTAAATCCCTCACAGAAATAATAAAATTGCTCTCCGCTAGGTGCGGCTGAGTATCGTGGAGGGTATCTCCCTCGTAGGAATTCAAATTGAAATTAAATTTATACGAGGTTGGAATTATTCGATGGTAAGCCATGATATTCATCACAAAGCGGCTCAGATTAATTAGGAATTGTTTGAGGATTATTTGGTCATTTAAAATATAAACAGCACCAATATAGGTACTTGAATGTTGCAATAAATTTCTGGTTTTCTAAATGACTTCCCTGCGTTTGTAGCACAACTGACAACGGTGAGTTGTCTTATTTGTATAACTAAAACAGAAATACGTAAGGGAGATTGGGGTATTGTGAGCCACACTTTTTCAAAGCTCGATAACTGCCACAAAAATCAAAATTTTTTAAAATTTCAAAATGGTTTATGTTACTAGGAAGGAAACCCTAACTTTTAGCTTGAGCAATTTCTTGAAATTATTATCTGCTGAAAAAATTTGAGCGTTTGCAAAAAACATACGTTTTTGAGATTTTTAAAAATGTTGGGGAATTGTGAGCCACCGTCTAAATTAAGTCGAGAATCAAAAATATCGTTGTAAAATGTTTATTGTATGGTTGGAAATTACATAAGAATTAGTTAGAAAAAATAAAAAAAAGAAGATATTGAAATTATTCGGATTCGCAATTCGGGCATGTGAAATAGGCTCCAGTACTGACGCATTTCAAATGAACAGCTCGATCGCATAAATCGCAGCGAATGGAATTGTTCCGGTTCAATTTCTTCGGTATATCCTCCATACAAAGTATGCAGAAGTTAACATTTTCATCTAAAAATGCTAAAAATGCGATATTGGCTTGAAAAATGCCAAAAATGTTGTGGCTCACAATTCCCCAAAAAAAGTGGCTCACAATTTCCCAAACGTTCTGGTTGATAAGAGGGCCGTGTATGATTCGCTCATTGCATGTTTATGCGAAATTTCTTTTAAAAGTTGAAATATCGATGCCATACAATAATTATGAATATATTTACCTGAATCGATTCTGCGCAAATCGTTTTCAGATCAATGCAAACACAAACGCTCGGAATAAATATTTTGAGAAAATTTTCCAAGTGGTTATCGCACGGAACGAACGAGTACGTGTGGAAGCATCTATTGCTAATAGAAAATGAGTTGGGTCAAATACAAGACGACGACAACCATTTGCATGAGTCAGACTTTCCAATTTTGGGAAATACTGACGTGGCTCACAATTCCCCATGGCTCACAATACCCCAATCTCCCCTACCTATTTATTAAATTTTTTTTTACATTGTTGTCTTCCTTTTTTTTTGTAACATTTTTTTTAAATATCTAATTTAATTAATTTAATGTTTTAATTTAGTTATTGTATAATCCCTGGAGCCATCGGAGAAGCAATTTTTTCCGCTATACATACACGTATTTGAAATTTTTTTTTCGAAAATCTATACATTTAACCAAACTAGCGGATACCGGCGTGTGCTACTACGCTAAAAAAGAAATACATTTTGTTCATTTGTTGAAAAAAAAGGAAATTTCGTCTCGTCTGGAGCAACTTTCATGACCTCAACGTCACAAAATAGAGTCCTTTTCTGATCATTATATGCGGTTAGGCTGGACTTAAATATTGGCGAATTGGAGCTACCTCTTCATTCACCTCCCACCTGGATTGACTATAGTAAAGTAAACTGGAACCTATTTAGAAACGAAATAGATAAGATCCTTACAATTCATGTAATTTAACCAAAATATTTCTAGCAATGAAATAAACATCCTTATAAGTACATTCAATGGAGCAATTGATTCTGCAAAAGAAAAAGCCATCCCTAGAAAAAATATAGTTAACAATAAATACGACAGCATTCTTGATTTTATTAAAACACTCATATGAACTGCTAGAAGAAGTAAATAATAGCAAAGAACTTCTAAACAACAAGAAGCTTCATCTCATGTAATGAAAAATTTGAAAAAAAAAGGACATTTCGTCTCGTCTCCGTCCGTCTCCGTCTCGTCTCGGATCGGCGCGGCTCGGCTCGGCTCGGCTCGACTCGTCTCGGCTCGTCTCAGCTCGTCTCGGCTCGTTTCGGCTCGTTTCGGCTCGTCTTGGCTCGTCTCGGCTCTGTTTTTAATTTCTTTGCGAGTAACGTCACCCTTTGATGAGGTTGAAAATGTTTGTATGGGAAAAGTCGAAAATCGACTTTATGAATGGACCGGACCGAATGTGCCTAATGCATTGTTTTAGTGATCTATAATGGCCGTTCTCCAATGCGCCGACCACCCAATTACGAACCAACCAACGAAAATGCTGAATCCCGTGTAAAGTATAAGCCTATAGTTGTGCCTGGCGGCTGCCAAAACACAATCGGGCAAACGTTTAATGTGGAAGTTTTTACCACTTTTTGAGCGGAAAAACTTTTATATTCTCCTGAAATTACCGTGCCCATTTTTATAAGTGTTTCGTGTTATAATTAGTGCAGTGATGTTTTAACAACTGGCGGAAAAGCTGCTGTGACGTTGCTGAATTACTATTACTTTTGTTTAAAACGCGCACATGAAAATGTTAGCCAGGTTACCCAAAACACGAGCGAGAGCGAAGATGAGGAAATTAAGAATGTGGGACGCGACAGCGTGATTTTGGTTGGTTCGTGTTTGGGTGGTCGGTGCATTGGAGAACGGCCTCTACCATCTTCGCATTATTGCCTTTCAAATGAAATCGGTTTGGGGCACATCGGTTGGATGGTTTCAAAGTCTATAAAGGACATAGAACAGACATAGAAACAATTTTTGTGTTGTATGTATGATTCGGGCAGTGCTGAAGCACTGGATTTTTTTATTTATTATTTAGGGTGGATCTATTAAAAAAATTTTGTTGTTGATTTCACTGCTTTTTATTGTTTATTCAAGAAATAATTATCTCCCTTTACAAATTACAAGTTGAAATTCTTAGTGTGGCAACGGCATTCGATACCCAGGATTAGCCCGTGTGAATTTTTTCCAACCACAAAGGTCACATAATTCACACTATTCACTGCCCCTGGTTTTCGAAAAGATATTAGGTATACATTACATTCACAGGTTCTGTGGAATCAAGTCCAGAAAGTTCTTGATGAAATCCAAAGTTGGGTTAAAGTTGATGAAGCCCAGAAGATTCTTGAAGATATCCAACGTTGGGTTAAAATTGATGAAGTCCAGAAGATTCTTGAAGATATCCAACGCTGGGTTAAAATTGATGAAGTCCAGAAGATTCTTGAAGATATCCAACGCTGGGTTAAAATTGATGAAGTCCAGAATATTAAGTTGAAGATATCCAACGCTGGGTTAAAATTGATGAAGTCCAGAATATTAAGTTGAAGATGGCGCAGTCCAAAAGTATTTCAGCATTTAAATCCAGATTCCAAAGTTGACTGAAAAACACACGACATTTAGTTGGCAAGCTAACACAAGAAAAAGAGAGCGAGTCGGCTTTGTGCGCGGTTTTTATACACACATTTTCCAGCGGTGGCAGTCCTACCAGATAACATTCAAATTGACAGATTGCTATGGAAATTAAACCAGTATTTATGAACATTTGAGTCTGGCAATACTCCTTTTTTTTTCTCCTGGAAATCCTTCCCATATCATGTGTGGTTATGTTTTCGTGTCGCAGGTGTTCGCAAGTTGACAGTTCGCGTGTGCCGGTTTCTGTTGTTTTTGTTTTGTTTTTTTAAGCATCTGGGGCTCCAAGGACTGCTGTGGGTGGTGCTTCATCAACTCTGCAGCTTCTGTGCAGATTTAATTTGGGGAGTATTCTGTATCTTTTCGATTTCAGGTTCCTCTTATTTTTGATTTGTTTACTTTTTAGGGCTAGAGTGATCCCTAAATTGAATCCTCCAAAGGACTTCGTTGGACCACTTATTAAAAAGGGACAATTAGTGAAATGTTACTGATCTATATTTAGTAAGTTTTTTATTGTATTATTATTTCATTTTCATTATTAATTTATAATGTATTTTTAGGAGGTGGCGCAGGGCATTCAACATTGGTCGCTGAACAATGTATGTACATATACGAGTATATATATATATAGATTGTAACAGGCCGATATCAGTACATTATAGATATTGATAAAAAACTAATATGCTTTATTAGAGCAGCAGAAGCCAAAAAAACCGTTTTTAGAATTTTTGTCTGTCTGTATGTTTGTATGTGAATCAAGCAAAAACTACTGCATGGAATTGAATGCAGTTTTCACCTATGTATTGTTAGAGGTCTGACTTAAAATATAGGCACCATTTTACCGCAGGAAAATATCTTATTCCGATTGTTTTAAATTTAATATTGCCCGGATCTCACGTTATTTAATTAACTTAATGCTAAATTAACATATTTTGAATCATAGATGGTGCTGTTTATCTATTTAAAATGTTTATCTCAACCGATTGCAACTAATCAATAGCTGTGTTTTTTTGATGATCTGATCTGGATCTCAAATTTCGCGTTGAATTGAATATTTTAAACTGTAATCTAGAGCAAAATTTTTAAACTTGGCAAACAATTCATCACATTGCAATGATTTTAGCCCCTCCAAACTTCAAGTCATGAACTGAATAATTTATTGGACCTAGTTTTTGACACAAATTGGTTATAAGTCAATGCAATTTGATGCTCTTTTCACGAAAGTAAAAAGTTTTGTTAGGAGTCATTAGCTGTGTTTTTTTCACATTTGTTCCGGTTCTAGGTTTAATAGGAAATTTTGCATTGAATTTAAATTTTAAAAACTGTCACGTATATAAAGATTTTAAAATTTTCGAGAGCGCATCAAATTGCCATGATATTTAGGCATACAACCTTCAAACCCTTAACCAGATAAATTTTTGGGTTGCTATTTGACGTGAAATGGGTAAAAAATCCAGGCAACTTGATTTTATTTTTGCCAAGTCAAAATTTTTTGATATGTATAACTACTCATAAATTTCAATTCAGAGCAAAATTTCCTGTTAAACCTAGAACCGGAACAAATGTGAAAAAAATACAGCTATTATTTGCAAATTCCAATTCAATACAAAATTTGCTACGAAATCTGATCCGGATCAGATCATCAAAAAAACACAGCTTATGTAGCCATAGAATTTATAGTACAGGTAAAGTAAGACTAAATATGGCAGTTTGGCGGCAAAATATGTATGTACATCAATGAAACTTTGTTTATAGCTTTATCTTGGCACTAGAAATGAGGATCTGCCGAGTCCTACCAAAATTTAGGGGTCCTACCCCCATCGGGGGGGTATGGGCGGGGGGGAAATTTTAAAAAATGCACATTTTACAAACTAGGCGAGTGAAGTGTCATTTCCTATGTAATTTTTTGCGCTGAATCGAATGAGACCATACCCATTCTTCAAGATGTGGATGTGATGGTTATCCTGATTGCTCTCAGTAATTCTGAGAAACCTATATTGTTGCTTAAACCCAAAATTGGTCGAGTTAAAAGAAAAATATTTTCTTCAACCGACCTTCAACAGCAATAGAAGAGAATAGAATAGAAGGAGAGTTTTTCAAAAATATATCGAAAAAGCGACGACGCCGACTATGTGGCATCGGCAACGATGGGTCAGAGATCGTTGTTTATGTTCGAGAGACCAAATAGAGGGAACAATGATGAAAGGAAAGGTGGAAAATGAGTTAATTTTATTTTAAGCCAACTGGTACAGTAGTTTCTGTGCGATATAGGTATGATTCGGGAGTAAACTGTGGATTCGTCGACCTTTCCGTTTTTTGATCAAAGGACTCCTTCTGTATTCCGGTCATTTTGAAAGCAAATTTTGTTCTTTTACAAACTTTGGAAACTCTTGTATTATAACGCACAACATTCACAAACAAAATACATATGTATATCAAAACAGAAAACATTTCTCCATACTGGTTTTGCTGCATTATTAGATACGTACGTCTTCCAATCCATTAAAACATTTCCGCCAAAGCAAACATTTTTTGTTACAATTTCCCCATGAATATAACAAGAATTCAAGAATTTCTCCGTTTTTCAAATCTGATTTTGAATTCTCCAGTGAGGTACATGGCTTTGTGCCCGTGAAAGGAAATTTTATTTATTCAGGTCAGGCGGAAGTTGGCCGAAACAGAGAAAATGCTCGTTTCCCAGCAGCTTAAAGCGAAACTGTGTGGCTGTGTAAAGTTTTCTATAGCTCGGGTGCACGACTCTTTCGAGTCCACAAACAACTCCTTGTGTTTTGTTGATCATTTTTCAGGAATGAAATTGTGTAAAGGCACAATATGAAATATTCAGGAGAGTCGTGGACTGGAGCAGATAATTGCAAAAAGTTGTGTGGGCATTCCCTTGCATTGTTTGGCCAAAGGCTCTATTCGACTGGGCGCCAACTTCAAATTCCCAAGGCGTGTTAAACTCATTACCAGAAATAAAAAAGAAACGATTAGAAAGTTCTTAATTCGTAATTTAGGATCAGAATTGTGAAAAGCTTAAAGTTTGGGTTCCTGGATATTTTAAAGAACCCTTTCATTGAAAATTTGTTTTTTAATAAAATCCTAATTCACTTTCCCTTTAATTAAGTCCAAAGTCGTTTGTGTAAGCGGCGCCTTTCTCTTCTATAGCTATATTTTAAAAAAGAATGCGAAATTGGGCCAGGACCTTCTTTAGGAAATCCCAACTAAAGTTCGCCACAGTTTATTTCGGAAAAGAACTCAAGACCAAATCAAATGCTAATTTGGTTCCCTTGGTGACACTTCTACAAAAAAGGGAATATCCTTTAATAAACTTAGCTAAAGCCTCCCTTAGTAAGCCAGCTTCTATACCCTTTTTGATCCTCTTGTCGCTTTCAATTAATTCCGGAAGGTGACAAGCATAATATGACATGTAAACGCTGAGAGAGATTGCATCTCTTCGGTGAAACAATTTGAAACGTTTTTTCTGTAGTTTTAATGTAGTCGGCTTATTTATTACACAAAAAGGGAAAAAAAACGAAAGAATAAAATACCTTTCGACGGTAGAAAGTGGAGGTAGATTTCAATGTGGTCACGGAAAAGAACTGTTGTCAGAGAAGGCTAACGGGTTTTGATCAAACTTAATTTACGTACTAGCTAACCCGTACCTGGCGTTGCTCGGGCACCTTATTCATATAATAAAAAATAACTTTATTAAAAATATAATATTGTCGATTTCAAACTAAAAATTTTTATATGGCGGATGTAATAGAGAGATTAAACGTATTATTGTCAAACGCACGTAAAGGTTTACGTTTACGTCGTTTCAGTTTGCGCCTTGTATGTATATCCTATGTGGTACGTTAGACCTTTAAGGTTGCGAGCAGCGTTCTCGTTCTCGTTCTCGTTTCACTTAAATTCGTTGAAGTTCGAAAATTGTTGGTTGCCATATTGGATTCACCATCTAGAATTTCCAAATTTCGAGTTTAGATTCGCAATTAGCACCTCCAAAAACCCCCAAATACTACTTTTCATGGCAACCCCTTAATATTTACAATTTTTGGCCGCCATCTTGGGTCCGCGATTTTGAAACCCGCGAATTAGTTGGAGCTAAGAACCATCTCGATCACGTCAGCTTTCAAACAAAAGAAACCGCATCAAAATCGGTCCGTTCGTTTAGGAGCTACAATGCCAGGGACAGACACACAGACACGTCAAACTTATAACACCCCTCTTTTTGCGTCGGGGGTTAAACACACAGACACGTCAAACTTATAACACCCCTCTTTTTGCGTCGGGAGTTAAAAATACTGCAGAACATTTTTTATATTCGTTTATGAAACATAACAAGAATTGGTAACTTTAATGAAATTTTTTGCGTACATTACAAAACCGAAAATTGAAATTTTCCATCACACGACATTTTGAAGTAAGATACATACATAGACTAAAAAGTATTTTAAAATATTTAAAAAATAATAATTATGCGTGACTCAAATCAGCTCATGGTAAGCATATTGGGGCACTTTGGTGAAGTTCAGAACGTCCCAAAGACTTACGTATTTGAATATAATAGCTAAAAGGTCAAATTTTTATTACTCACATTTCAATTTCCTAGATGAATCGGTTTGTTAATTTGTTAAATTTAAATTTTAAAAAGTTCGGAAATAAATGCGAAGTGTTCGGACATTTTTCGGCTATCAATTCGTAATCAATTCGTGATCTAAATAGAAATGGTATATGATTTGTTCTGAATCAAAATTTTGTTGATCAGTGAAATAATTAAACATGGTACCTACCTTCCTAAAAAAAAACGCAATTTTCTCCCTCTAAAAGAAAAACAAAATTTGGCAGTCGCGGTACTGCCGACAGACGTATAAATCCAAAGAGTATGGTAACTGAATAAAATATGTTATTTTATTCGGGGCCATCTTTTAAAATTTACCCGGTGCAAATCGGTTGCGAATTGGCTAAGCACGGAGCTAAAGTCTGGGGAGAGGGGAACATTTTGGGAAGTTCCAAAGATGAAACTCATGTTCTCATGTATCTTTTAAATTCCACCCCGTGCAAATCGGTTGAGAGTTGGCTGAACACAGAGCTAAAGTATGTTTTGAAATTTATTTTTGCAGGGAGAGGAGGTCTTGCCACATGTACAGTGAACGAAATTCCCATAAAATCACGTAGAAATATTGGATTAGGTAGTATTATACTAGATGTTAAAGCAACATAAACTGCCAAGATGGTATACATTTATTATATAATACATTTTCATATATTTTTTAAATAAAAAACCAAAAGTTCACAATAAAAAATTAACAAAATTAACAAAATTGACATGTAATCTGATGCGAAATTCCTATAAAATCAATAAAAGTAAACAGCTAACAAAATAAAAAAATAATACTTTTTTACGTGTAAAATCATTGCTAATATTTTGTGTGACCACCTTTATTAGTTATCACTGCAAAAATTCTCTTTGGCATAGATTCCGCTAAGACTTTTAATTCGTCTGCTGCAATAGACCTCCAAATGTTGATAAGAGCTGCTTTTAAATCTTTAACCGAATTATACTGCCTCCCACTACTGTAAATCCGCCGAGCTAGAATTCCCCATAGATTTTCTATAGGGTTTAAGTCTGGACTTCTAGCAGGCCAGTCTAAAACAGTTATATTTTTGGCTGCAAAAAAACTTCTTACTAATCTAGAAGTATGGATAGCAGCATTATCCTGCTGAAAAACAAAATTTTCGCCGCATAACTCTTCGGCTTTTTCAATTAGCACGTCTTCCAGAAGTTCCGTGTATAACTGTGAATTCATTCTGCCAGGAATAAATGCCAGTTCGGTTGTGCCAGTTAAACAAAATCCACCCCACACCATGACACTGCCTCCACCAGAATGACGACTCATTTTAATGGTTTCCTGAAGCCTTTTGTCATTCCAATGGTATTTAAAACCGTCAGGTCCATCTAAAATAAACTTTTTCTCGTCGCTGAAAACAACTCGGGACCACTCCGTTGTCCGGGACATGTACTTTTTCGCAAAATTTAAACGTGCCTGCTTGTGTTGCTTGGTTAAACATGGTTTCGTACAGTATTCTTTGTACACCAAGTTATTGTCGGCTCTTAAAAGCTGTTGTACCCGACGTGTTGTAACTGGTAAATTCAACTCCTTAACTATTTGTGATGCAAACACATCCTGCTTCCTGACTGTCCGAAAAATTAGGCGTTTTTGATGATCATTTAACTTTTTATTGCGATCATGCGTCGCATTTTTTCCGTAATTTTGACCAAGAAGTAAAAAATTTCTTACAACGGTTTGTGATCTTTGTGTTGATGCACGCAAGCAATTAGAGGAATTTCCTTAAAAAATGTGTATTCCTTCGTTGTTTGCTGCAAAGAGTGTGTAGCGGGTAAATTAACGAAAAGAATGTGAGGTTATAATTCAATTTCCTTTTTATTTCGCTTTAAATTCCCAAAATTCACAAGATTGGTTCTTCTATTTCTCCTGTAGAAATCACCCGAACAATTCTTCGAGTTCTATTTCTGTGGTAGAGAATCACAGTTTGAAGAACCGTTGCCTTTACAGGAAAAATATAATTCTAGATTAAGTTTGAACAATTTTAACTCTAGAACTTATTATATATTATTTCTTTATTTATTAATGTATTAGTTAAGTTACGTTAATTATTATTTATTTATTTTTCAAGTTAAGCGATTAAATTTAAGTACAAAAGAATTCCAATTACAAATTACAAATTAAATGTTTTAAATCTAAAATAAATTCTATTACCAAATTTACAAGTTTTTTTTGTTTAGGGTTTAAATTGTTCAATAATCGCATTTGAAAATTTCCTGACCTTTAAATGGCATATGAAATTTTCCTGCTGATCTGAACTTGTGTCTTATCTTCGGCGGCTGAAAAACAAAAGAGAGCGAGTTGACATTTTCGGCTCCTTTTATAATCGATTGCAACTACTAAAAACCGGAAATAGTTTGGTTATTAGAATCTCCCAGGTAATCTGCCGAATATCTAGCGCAATCGAGTAATTCTCTTGATTCGTCGTCAAAAACTCTATATTCTATTCTACTCTGGGAGTAGAATAATTGCCGCAAAGAATTACAATTAATGAAAAATGATTACAAAAGCCACTTCGCTATAACATGGCTGAGTGACTGCACAATTGTCACTTTTTGACTCAGCAGTGATTTCTCTCCGCTCATGTCATATTACTATTTCACTTGGTTTCACTTGCCATCTCTTTTCTTCTTACAGGGCTTATGGAGAATTTAGAAAACATTAAATAATTCATTACCTGGCGAATTAATCGCGAATCTGGTAATTCCCTTGAATTCGCCGCGGTGAATTGCCCCAAATCGATCGATCAGGTGATCGCAGAAGTTGGAGTTTGACAAGTGCCGGCAAAAACAAGTTTCGCGCGTGCAGTGTTATTTTTTGTGAAAAAACTGAAACATCCGTCAGCAAATGGTAAGTATTATGGTTTAAATATGAATTTAAGTGCTGTGCGGTCAGTTCTGCGCAAAAAAAATGTTTTCGCGAGTGTTGAATGTGGAAGAAATAGCAAGTGCCCTTTGCCGGCAGAAATGTAAACAAAGATCCATTGTTTACATTCCTCTTGCACTGGGTTTTCATTAATTTCTATTAAATCTGACTTTTAAATTGTAGTCAGACCCAATAGAAATAATGCGTGAGATGTGCTGTTTATGTTTAGTGTCTATTTAATTTGTTATTATTTTCTATTAAGTCTTTTTGTTCTCTTCCAGTGGGCTGCTGCTGGGAGTCCCTGTGCCAACCCAGGGACGAGGTACATAATTTAAATATACATAGTGAATCTAATTCACATTTTTGTAGCAAAGCACTAAGAAATAACCCTGCATCAGGCACCACCAAATGAAGACAGCTCCATCTACAACTCTGGACTTCTCTCTCTTCCGGTGACACTTGGTGACTAGGCACGCGTGTAATCGCCCTGACAAGAAAAACTTCAAAAATAAATCAGTCGAAATCTACCTAAATCTTTCGTTATTATTTCCCTATCGTTACAACTCAGAAGTGGGATCTACGAGAAGACAAACGATGGAAAGGAATTTATCCGAAGGCACCAAGGAAGCAGCCACGAGCAACAGTGAATCCACGAGGGACCCGACCCGCGAACCTGGCGACAGCGGATTTTCCGACACGGGTGTAGGCTGTAACTCCACTATGATCTTAAAGGACGGGAGTCCCAGTACTCCTCACACCGAAACCGATCATCCACCGGCTTTAAGTCCAGGAGGAGCCAGAGTCGCCCCAGCCCCAACGCGTGAAGAGGGCCAGTCATTGCAGCAAGAAATTGAATTAGCGAACAGCCGCCGAGAAGTATTAGCTTTAGAATTAGAACTCGCTAAAACCAAATTACTTCTGTTACAGCTACAAGCAAATTCACAGCCCACGGCAACGTGCAGTGTAAGTGGCAGTATTAATTCGGGCATCTGTCAGCGGGACGTCAATAACCGCACCTTGCATTGTGACGCCGGGATAGAAAACGCGGCCGTAACTATAGCCCCAGCGGAAAGTTCGGGCACCTATAGTCGCAACGAAATCACCAGGCCACAGAGCGAAACGTTTAGCGTGCGAGAGTTGTCGTCTATCGCTCCCACGTTCAACCCGGGTGACCAAAAGGGGCCCTCCAGTAATCAGTGGATTAAGGCGATCGAGGAACTCCGCGAAGTTTATGGGATCAGTGAGAAAGCTACCCTGTTAGTGGCGAGCTCGAAACTTGTTGTTGCTGCAAAGTTCTGGATGCAGAGCTGTCAATCTAGGCTCATTACTTGGGCGGTATTTAAGGGAGAATTAATCAAGGCTTTCCCCACGTCACACGACGAGTCTGAGGTGCACATTTTGCTAAGCAATCGGCACAAATTGCCCTCGGAAACGTTCGAAGAATATTACTTCGAAGTTTTGTCTATTGCCAGCCGCATAACGTTGACTAAGCAGGCAAAGATAAAGTACCTCATAAACGGAATTCCAGACCGAGAATTACGCACGGCGCTATCCCTTCAAGTTTTCAGTGAACCTGACGAGTTACTACGTCAATATAAACTTTACGAAGAAACCAAACGATTACATACGGAACACTCACGTACCACTACAAATAAAAACGATAAACCAACGAATACAGGCACGCAGAAAACTAACGTCAGCACAAAAAAGTGTTACAACTGCAACGAAACGGGGCACATTTCGATAAATTGCCCAAAGCCAGCAAAAAAAAAACGTTGCAGTAAATGTCAAAAGGTTGGTCATGAGGAAGGCCAGTGTAGTTTCAGATCCAACGCCGGAGGAAGTGCAAAAGTTTTGTTAGCCAGACTAGACGAATATCATAAGCAGGTTATGATAAACCGCAGCATAGAAACCATCGCTTTCGTGGATATGGGTAGTGATCTCACGCTTATGAAGAACTCTTTTGCTGATAAACATAACCTCGATGTGGAAGCTTGCCGAGTGCCTCTGCGAAGTTTTGGAAACGGGAAGTATAATACTATCGGTAAGGTAAATGTGCATTTGACTGTAGGTGAGGCCGAAGCCGTAATAGATATTTACACCGTGAAGGATGAATTAATGTGCGCCGATATTATTGTAGGGAGAAACTTCATCGACCTCGAAACGATTCGAGTCGTTAAAACGTTTGATCGACTCGATATCTCGAATGTATCAACGCCGGGACACACGACGGACGAGGCAACACAGGCCGACGAACCACCAGGTCGCAGGAGCCTTAGTCAGGAGCCGTGTACGAACGATGAGAAAACGGGAGCACATACGGCCAACGAAGATAACACGTCATCTCATCCAGGCCCATCTCAAGAGAACAAGGTAGGTGGTACCGTAGATAACTTAGAAGCTTTGCCAGAAGAGGAAATAAACTATGGCGAAATAAACGAAGAGCAACGCCTAAAGTTAACTAACCTATTGCAAAGCTATCGGAAATGTTTCGCGAGAAATATACTAGAACTCGGCTGCTCAAAAAACTTTGACATGAAAATTAAGGTTAATAAGGAACAGGTCGTCGCACAGCGCCCCTACAGATTAGCATACGCACAACACAACGTTATGAAAAATATTTTGTCCGATCTGTTAAAGGCCGACATAATCGAAGAATCTAAATCTAACTTTTCCGCGCCGGCTTTATTAGTAAAAAAGGCGAACGGCGACGACCGACTAGTAGTAGACTATAGGAAAATTAACGCGTTGACCGTAAAGGATAGATATCCCCTGCCCCACATCGAAGATCTGCTGCAGCAATTGAACGGCGGCAAGTATTTTATAGCACTGGATTTTGCGTCAGGCTATTACCAAATCCCCGTCGAGTGTAGCTCTCGCAAATATACGGCTTTCATTACCCCACATGGAGTATATGAATTCAAAAGAATGCCCTTCGGCCTATGCAACGCCCCCTCCGAATTCCAACGCATGATGGACACATTAAAAAGAAAGGTGCGCTTAGGCAACGTCGTGGTCTATATGGACGACGTATTAATACCTTGTACATCGTTCGAGCATGGCATCAACGTGCTCTCTGAATTCCTTGGAATCCTTTTGGAGGAAGGCCTCACGCTTAAATTACAAAAATCATTTTTCTTTAAAAAGACAGTGGAATTTCTCGGCTATGAAGTTTCCGAAAGCGGGTTGCGGCCTGGGCTACGGAAAATTTTAGCCGTAAGAGAATTTAAAGAACCTGCAAATACGCATGAACTCCGTCAATTTATTGGTCTGGCCAGTTATTTCCGGAAATTCGTTCCAGATCACGCATTAATTGCGGCTCCCTTGACGAAACTACTTAAAAAGGATGCTAAATTTCATTGGTCCACAAGCCAAGCCGAAGCCTTCTCAAAGTTGAAGACAATCCTCACCACACGTCCAGTGTTAACGCTATATAATCCTACACTGGACCACGAAGTCCATACGGATGCTTCTTCAATCGGGCTGGCAGGAATATTATTTCAACGCGAAAAGGACGGAACCCTCCGCCCCGTATCTTACTTTAGCAGGCAAACGACAGTTCAGGAAAGAGTATATCATAGCTACGAGCTAGAACTGCTAGCTATAGTCGAGACTGTAACCAGATTTCGTTGCTTCTTATTAGGGAAGCGGTTCAAAGTCATAACTGATTGCGAGTCGGTTAAGGCTGCGTGGAAAAAGGCAACAGTCGTACCGCGAATAGCTAGGTGGCTCCTAAAGCTAACGGAATTCGACCTTGAAATCGAGTATAGGAAGGGAAAATGGCTAAAGCACGTCGACACGCTAAGTCGACAACCTAACGAGGAAAAAGACGTAACTTACGAGTTGGAGCGCGACATTTTTGGAATAACTATCGACGACCAGGATTGGTTACTGACAATTCAACTCATGGACCCGAAATTGAAAGGGATTGTAGAAGTTCTGAGTACGACGCCTACTAATAACGAGGAGAGGCAAACTCATGAGGATTTCAAGCTAAAGCATGGGCGATTGTGGAGAAAGGTAGACGGAGAACTTAAATGGGTTGTACCGAAGGATGTGAGCTGGAGAATTATCCGGAGTTGCCATGACGAGGTTGGTCATCCCGGAGTAGAGCGTACGTTACAGCGCCTGCGAAAAGACTTCTGGCTATCACGCATGAGAAACCGGGTAAAACGCTACATCGCGTCGTGTACTAATTGCGCTTATTATAAGCGCCCGACAGGAAAAAAGGAATGCGAATTACACTGCATCGAAAAGGTCCCAATACCGTTCGACACGATTCATCTGGACCATTTGGGGCCTTTCCCGAAAAGCTCTCAAGGAAACACTCACGTCCTCGGACTAATAGATGGCTTCTCTAAATATTGTATTTTGCAGCCAGTCAAAAATACAAAAACGACTCCAGTACTACGAGTTTTAAACAACACATTCTCGCATTTTGGTGTGCCACGGCGCATTATTTCCGATCGGGGAACAGCATTCTCCTCAAAGGAATTTGAAGAATTCTGTAATGAAAATTGTATTCAACATGTCCTTACAGCCGCACGTACCCCAAGGGCAAACGGGCAAATCGAGAGATATAACAGGACGATCTTAAATGCCCTAACTACCATGGCCGACGGCTCTAAGGACTGGGATAAGCTACTCAGGAATGTGCAGTGGGGAATAAATTCCAGCCAAAGCAATACGACGAAATTATCGCCCCACGAAATATTGTTCGGCTACCGACCCCGAGATCCCTTAGGTAACAAAGTTCTGCTAGCGCTACAGGATAACCACACAGCATCCAGCGGTCCTAACCTGGACGAAATCAGGAAAACGGCCGCCGAAAATATATTGTCTGCCCAGCTCACGCAAAAGATTAACTTCGATAAAAGCAAAAACCCTCCGAAGAAATACAAGAAGGACGACCTCGTCCTTATAGAACGACCATCCATCGCCACAGGAGACTCCCGTAAACTCGACCCAAAGTTTAAAGGCCCCTACATCGTAGCGGAAGAACTAGGTAACGACAGATATCTCCTTAAGGATATTCCCGGAGCACCTAGAACCCAACGAAGTTTTGAGTCAGTGTACGCCTCGGACAGTATGCGACCATGGTGTACAATTCCCGATGACGACATCAGCGACGATGACGATACCAACGAGGAAATCGAGGACGATTCCCCAAGTCAGGAGGGCCGAGTTGTAGCAAAGCACTAAGAAATAACCCTGCATCAGGCACCACCAAATGAAGACAGCTCCATCTACAACTCTGGACTTCTCTCTCTTCCGGTGACACTTGGTGACTAGGCACGCGTGTAATCGCCCTGACAAGAAAAACTTCAAAAATAAATCAGTCGAAATCTACCTAAATCTTTCGTTATTATTTCCCTATCGTTACATTTTTATTTTTATTTTCAGATTTTAATTGCGGTTTGGGTGTGCCCAAACATACTCCCCCCCGTTGAACGGTTCCGTTCAACAAAACGCTGATAGTTTGGGGATTGTCCTTTATTTTATTAAGGAGTTTATTTAGTCCTCGTTTGTGGTAGTGGTGGAAGATTATTTTTCCGTCTGCGAGGACACGTAGTAGAGCCTGGTATCGTCCGGGTAAGTTGACCGTTTTTTCCTTCTGTTTGGTATTTCGCACTTCTCGAAAGTTAATTCGTTGCAGGACCTCACGTGGTAGGAAGATGTCCACACCCTCACGAGTTGTAAATGTTTGTTGTGTGTTGTCCATTCTCATTTCGAGCTCCTCGATGGTAGTAGTTGGGCGCAGTCTCGATAGTGAGTTCATCCTTCTACCATTGATGATGGCCGGTCGCGAAGTTGTTGGTTTGACGTATCTTGACTGTGTCAGGAAATCTTGTTGAGCCTTGGAAGTAGATGGCTTCGATGGATTGGTTGTCATGGTGGTTGTTGACGAATTTCCAATCTGCTCATCTGACTCCAGATTGACATAGTAGGAGGCATTTGGACTTCCTGGCGGAGTGAAGTAGATGTCCTCCAAAATGTCTAGGCAGTCTTCTTGTTCATTAAACATCTGAAATTATGTCAATGAGTTTAAGAAGGTCAATTTCCTACACTGAACACGAATGGACAATAACTTGAACGGTACGATACAGGACATTAATTTGTTGAAGGTGTTGTTGATAATTCTTTATTCTCATCTGCAGAGTCCTGTTCTATGGGCAGTCTACATAGCTTATGGATGGGCCTTTTGTATGAATTGTTTTGAGTTCGGACTTCCACAACCCGAATCAGTCCATCAGAGCCTGGATACACAGCCTGTATAATGCCTAATGGCCAATTTGCTGGAGGTGTGTTATCTGTTTTAATTAAGACCACATCCCCTATTTGCATATTTCTTTGAGGTCTTTCCCATTTTTGTCGGTTCTGCATTTGATTTAGATAATCCATGGACCATTTGTCCCAAAATTGCTTGTACACATGTTGTAAGTACTTCCATCGTTGTGAAAGATTAGGTTGCACTGTTCTATAATCGGGTTCTGGTAATGTTAATAAGGCCTGGCCAATTAAAAAATGTCCTGGCGTGAGAACCAATATATCGTTTGGATCATTCGGAACATAACATAGTGGTCTTGAATTTAAGCATCCTTCTATTTGGGTGAGAATTGTGGTTAGTTCTTCGAAGGTACACACTGCGTTGCCTAGAACTCTTCTCAAGTGGTGCTTAATGGATTTTACCCCAGCTTCCCAGCTTCCTCCGAAGTGTGGTGATGATGGAGGGTTGAAATGCCAAGTGATTGCCTTAGGTATCAAATATTCGATCGCTGCTTTTGTTGATTCCTGGATTGCTTGGTTTATCTCCTTATCAAGAATGACTTTTCCTCCAATAAAATTTGTTCCACAGTCAGAGTATATATCTGTGCATAATCCTCTTCTAGCTATAAATCTTCGCAATGCTGCTATAAAAGCCTCGGAAGTAAGGTCTGAAACTAGTTCAATGTGGATAGCTCGAGTAATCATGCAGAGAAATATACAAAGGTAAGCCTTTTGACGTTTGGAATTTCGCAAAGTTGATGTTTTTATGATTATAGGGCCTGCATAATCGATTCCTACTCTTGTGAAGGGTTTGGTGATAGTCGTCCGGCTGGAAGGTAGATTTCCCATTAATTGAGTTGCTGTTGTACCACGATGTCTGACGCAGGTGATACATTTATGTATTCTACTGGTTATGCTGCGCCTGCCGTCCAGAATCCAGTATTTTTGCCGAATCGTGCTGAGAATAAGTGATGGCCCTCCATGTAGTGTTTCTCGATGAGCCTTATCTATGAGAAGGTGAGTCACATGATGAGACCTTGGTAAAATTATCGGATGTCTTTGCGCGTATGGAATAGGTGCATTCTCCAATCTGCCTCCTAAGCGGATCAAACCGTTCTCATCAAGAAATGGCGTAAGTTTTAACAATCGACTATGTTTTGCCAATGGTTTTCTACTACGTAAATTGTTTAGGTCTTCACGGAATGATGTTCGTTGAACCAGCTTTAGAATTGTGCATTCAGCTGTCTGGTATCTGCCCGCAGAGATTTGGTACTCCCTTTGTTGTGGATTGCGGCAATTATAGCTGAACAATTGGATCCTGGCAATTATGCGAACAAGTCGAGCGTATGATGATGATTGTAATAGTATAGTATCCTCTTCCTTAGCTATTAAGCTTGTAACTGTTGTTTGTCTGTATTTTAGAGTATTTTTTAGTTCCCGATGTTCCGTAGGTATATTCTCAAGTAATTTAACGTAATTGCTAGCCCATTTCCTGAGATTAAATCCGCCTGAATTCATGATCTGAATTAATTCCTCTTGTAGTCGTCTTACATCTTGTATGGTGTCAGCTCCAGTTAGAAGATCATCGACATAAAAATCTGTCATGATGGCTTGCGCTGCTAGTGGCCAAGTTTTGTCTTCATCTCTAGCTAACTGCTGTAGAGTCCGAATTGCCAAGTACGGAGCTGATGTCGTTCCAAAGGTGACTGTGTTGAGTTCATAGTCTTGAAGTCTTAAAGTTTTTGGGTGTTGCCAAATGATTCTCTGGAATTTTCTATGATCTGGATGTATGCTGATCATTCGGTACATTTTTTCAATGTCCGCGTTCAATGCTATTGGATATTTTCTCCACTTGAGAAGCGTAGAGAAAAGTTTGGGTTGGAGAGTTGGCCCTTTTAGCATATAATCATTGATTGATTTTCCATTTGTAGTACGAGCCGACGCGTCAAAGACAACTCGCAGCTTGGTCGTCGTGCTGTCTTTAAAAACTGCGTGGTGTGGAATATAATAATGATGCGGCTCTGTGGGATAGGAATTTATTGCCGTCATATGACCTACTTCAATATAATGATTTAGGCATTCTCGATAATCTGACTCATATTTTGGATCCTTGGAAAATTGTTTTTGGAGATTTTCAAACCTTTTTAATGCTAATCCCCTGGATTGTCCTAAGATAGGGATTTCATTATTAATGAATGGCAAACTGACTTGATATTGTCCGTTCTCAAGTCGACGGTGGTTTAATTTAAACATCTCTTCGCATTCTACTTCTTCCTTTGTAAGAATGGGTCTCGATGGAATTTCTTCGATGTCCCAGAACTTCCGAAGTTGTTCGCTAAGATCACTGTCCGCCGTTGTGATTGTAAGAGCCTTGATTTCATCACGTTCATGGGTTGGAATCGTCGGGCCGAGTAGAATCCAGCCAAACATGGTGTTAATAGCCACAGGTGCTGTGTCTGGTCCGCGTCTGATACCCGATCGAATAATTTTTGCATAAATTTGAGCTCCTAAGAGTGCATCAATTTGACCTGGTTTCCAAAAACTAGGATCAGCTAATTGTATGTTTTGTAAGTGATGACTTAAGTGTTGCGAAATGGGCCTTGTTGGTAAAGGTCCAGTAATTTCCTTCAACACCAAGAAATTTTCCAGGATAGGTGATGTATCTGACCATCTGGATCGTAGATAGAGTTTGGTTTGTCGTTGTGCAACTCCTGCTGGACACGTGTTTAGTCCTGTGACTGCGACAGATGTTCGTGTGAGAGTAGCCGCTAATTTTTTACATGCTGCCTCCGTGATGAACGATGACTGTGAGCCACTATCTATGAGAACCCTTAGGGTCTGTGAGTTCCCATTCTCGCATTCCGCAATTATCAAAGCCGTGGAGAGAAGTGACTGATGATTTTCCTTGGTTAGAAATAATTGAGTGATGTCACAGTGGGCTTCGTTTGATTGGGTGGAGATTTCAGAGTCGTTGTCTATGTTGCTATAATGTGTTTGCGTTTGGTATGATTGAGTTGGTTGTGTTCCTTCTTTGTTGGTAGAAGTATTGGTATGAGTGGTTTGATGTGCGTGAGTACTGCTAGGAGTATGCTGTGAATTGTTGTTGTGTGATCCAGAGAGATCCTTGCTGCTATGAGCATATTGTTTTGAATTGTGTTGTGATGTTTCCGTATGCCGTGTGGAGGCCGTTGTGTTGATATCACTGTGCAAAGTGGTATGATGGTTTCGATTGCATTTCAAGCATTTGTATTTGCTTGCGCAGTCGGAAGTGGAATGTTTAGTAGATAGACAATTAAAGCAACAATTTGCTGCTTGAATAGCCTTCTGCCGCGCTGCAACGTTCATGTTTTGATAACGTAAACATTGTTTGATGAAATGGTTTTTACTGCATATAGGGCATTTATTTTCCCTTGTGGTGAGGTATGATCTTGTTGTATCCCTTTTAGTAGAGGTTGGTTGTGAAGTTTTGGTTAATGTATCTGCGATAGATTCCAATATTTTTAACCGCGTGGACAAGAATTTTTGAAACTGATTTAACGTTGGTAATTCTTGAGTAGCACCTTGTTCTTCCTCCCAATATTTTAATGTGATAAAGGGCAGTTTTTGTACCAAGATGTGAATTAGAAGTGCGTCCCAAGAAGATGTGTCGACGTTCAGACCCTTTAGTTGTTGTAGACATTCGTCAGTTGTATCAATTAAGCATTTAATTGACTTTGCTGTTTCCGTATTTGCCTTGGGTTGATTTACTAGCAGCTTCAGTTGGTGATTCACAAGAATTCGTTTGTTTTCGTATTGTTCCTTTAATTTAGTCCAAGCAGGTTGATAATCCTGATTTGTTATTGGAGTGTGTCGTAATAGTTTTTCAGCGTCGCCGATTAGGCATGATTTCAAATGGTGTAACTTTTGTACGTCAGTTAGTTTTGGATTGTCGTGTACTAATGATATAAAGATATCACGAAATGATTGCCACATGTCATAATTTCCATCAAATTTTGGTAATGCGATTTTTGGTAATAGAGATTCAGCTTGTATAACGGTGGTAGTATGTGGTGGCACCGTAGTAACAGGAGTCGGGGTGCATTTGTGTAGTCCCTCTATTAACTCTGCCATATATTCAGAATATTTCGTTTCTGTTGCGCTGTATTGGTCTTCGTCTATGTATTCTATTGACTTAGCAATTGAGTTAGCTAATACATATTTGCTAATGGCTAGATCTGCTTCGCGGAATTCATCCCAACTGGTCTTCATGTCAGCTATTTTATTTTCATAAAATCCCTGTGTGCGTTTTGGGATCGCTGTCTTCTTCCCGTTGTCAATAGACCTTTCCAATCTCCTTCGTAGTGTAACAACTTGAGCTACTAACTCGTCTAGTTCTGCCATGATGAATGTTGTTGCGAAAACGATTGTAACTTAACAAGACAGTTAACAATACAGTAATGCTAATTGCTATGTAAAAAGAAAATTGAATTAGCCGCACATTCCTGGATGGAACCACCAAAAAATATGTTGATGCACGCAAGCAATTAGAGGAATTTCCTTAAAAAATGTGTATTCCTTCGTTGTTTGCTGCAAAGAGTGTGTAGCGGGTAAATTAACGAAAAGAATGTGAGGTTATAATTCAATTTCCTTTTTATTTCGCTTTAAATTCCCAAAATTCACAAGATTGGTTCTTCTATTTCTCCTGTAGAAATCACCCGAACAATTCTTCGAGTTCTATTTCTGTGGTAGAGAATCACAGTTTGAAGAACCGTTGCCTTTACAGGAAAAATATAATTCTAGATTAAGTTTGAACAATTTTAACTCTAGAACTTATTATATATTATTTCTTTATTTATTAATGTATTAGTTAAGTTACGTTAATTATTATTTATTTATTTTTCAAGTTAAGCGATTAAATTTAAGTACAAAAGAATTCCAATTACAAATTAAATGTTTTAAATCTAAAATAAATTCTACTACCAAATTTACAAGTTTTTTTTGTTTAGGGTTTAAATTGTTCAATAATCGCATTTGAAAATTTCCTGACCTTTAAATGGCATATGAAATTTTCCTGCTGATCTGAACTTGTGTCTTATCTTCGGCGGCTGAAAAACAAAAGAGAGCGAGTTGACATTTTCGGCTCCTTTTATAATCGATTGCAACTACTAAAAACCGGAAATAGTTTGGTTATTAGAATCTCCCAGGTAATCTGCCGAATATCTAGCGCAATCGAGTAATTCTCTTGATTCGTCGTCAAAAACTCTATATTCTATTCTACTCTGGGAGTAGAATAATTGCCGCAAAGAATTACAATTAATGAAAAATGATTACAAAAGCCACTTCGCTATAACATGGCTGAGTGACTGCACAATTGTCACTTTTTGACTCAGCAGTGATTTCTCTCCGCTCATGTCATATTACTATTTCACTTGGTTTCACTTGCCATCTCTTTTCTTCTTACAGGGCTTATGGAGAATTTAGAAAACATTAAATAATTCATTACCTGGCGAATTAATCGCGAATCTGGTAATTCCCTTGAATTCGCCGCGGTGAATTGCCCCAAATCGATCGATCAGGTGATCGCAGAAGTTGGAGTTTGACAAGTGCCGGCAAAAACAAGTTTCGCGCGTGCAGTGTTATTTTTTGTGAAAAAACTGAAACATCCGTCAGCAAATGGTAAGTATTATGATTTAAATATGAATTTAAGTGCTGTGCGGTCAGTTCTGCGCAAAAAAAATGTTTTCGCGAGTGTTGAATGTGGAAGAAATAGCAAGTGCCCTTTGCCGGCAGAAATGTAAACAAAGATCCATTGTTTACATTCCTCTTGCACTGGGTTTTCATTAATTTCTATTAAATCTGACTTTTAAATTGTAGTCAGACCCAATAGAAATAATGCGTGAGATGTGCTGTTTATGTTTAGTGTCTATTTAATTTGTTATTATTTTCTACTAAGTCTTTTTGTTCTCTTCCAGTGGGCTGCTGCTGGGAGTCCCTGTGCCAACCCAGGGACGAGGTACATAATTTAAATATACATAGTGAATCTAATTCACATTTTTATTTTTATTTTCAGATTTTAATTGCGGTTTGGGTGTGCCCAAACATTTGTATTTTCTGTGCAATTTGCCGTTGTGAAAAGCCAGAATCGCTATATGCTTCGATTTTGCTCTTCTCTTCCTGAGTTAATACGGTTCCTCGTGCCATTTTCCGTAAATTTATTTAATTCTTATTAAAAATCTACAATAAAGAGCACAATAATAATTAAAATAAAGAAAAACGAAGAAACACACCTTTTCTCAGTTTTATTTGAAAAAATATTTACTTTTTGATACGAATATTTAATAAAATCTTGCACTGAACACTTCTGATTTTATGGGAATTTCGCAACAAAATAGTGCACGTGTTTACAAAACAGGCAATATGAATGCTTTTTACTTAACGGTTCTTTACAAAGGGCCAACGATAAAAATTCAAATTGGAAAGGAATATTCAGAGTGCAGTTTGAAACCCAATTTACTACAGTGAAGAAGATTATCTTCTAATATGGTGTTGATTTTATGGGAATTTCGTTTGTCTGTACATTTATTTATTTATTTATTTCGCTTAGTGCAAGCTACAATAAAGAACTAAAACTAAACTAAACTAAAAGAATAAATAATCTATTATCTAAGCCTAAGGTGAGTAAGGCGACGGGGGACGTGTCAGAGTACGGGTGGGTTAGGGGAGTACAGGGCTAGTTTGAGGGAAGTTTTGTCGGTGTGGAAGTCCAAAACGGGGGAGCTGTTGGCTTTCCGCAACATTCTCGTAAAGGGTTCAGAGTGCCCATAATTAGTTCGGTGGTTAGCGAGGCGGAACATTTTATTTAGCATTGTATGATCCGTATTTTACCGTTTGCATAGTCAGCTACGGAACCCTACATAACACACGGCCCGATATGCCTCTTCACTTTTTCAGCTCAATACTCAAGTCTCGAGCTATTCTTAAGAAGTTACACTTCAATACATCCCCGAACTATTTTTTCCACCATTGTTCAAAACTTCCAAAAATTTAGATGCAATTATGAAAGCAAAGTCTCTGTGAAGTACATAGTACATTTAAAAGTTATTCTTCCTGCTTTTTGACCCAGAGTGAGAACCAAATAAATGTTCAGGTGGTGGTGTTGTTGTTGCATGTTCATATTAAACAACCAAGAGAAAAATTCATACCTGAAATTTTTAAGCCATTGTTTATGAAAATATTCTTAGGGCGTGGGCCAACTCAGCTATTCAAAAGTAAATTTGTATGGGAGATTTCTTTTCAGCTTACTAATTGATTTTCGAAGTTTTGGTTCTTAGGAAAAATCAGCTCTGAAATTCGCTTTTCGTTGACAATTACTTTTCATTTGAATTTGAAATATAGAATTTGTGAAATTAAATGAAAGCGAACTGTTGTGTATTCCTCGTCTTTATTCTAGAGAAGCTAGCTACAGACTGACTCCTAACGTAAGGTTCTTACACTACATGGCTGCGTAGTTGTGTTAGATGTGTTGTATCTCACACGAACAATGAGCAATAAAAGGCTGTGTGTTTTCAATTTTAAATATACCGAAAAATGTTCGAAAACGAAAAGAATTCGAAAAGCTGAATTGGCACACGCCCTAAGTTTACCTCTGCGTTGCGTTGAAGTCTTGCCAAATACTGTGTCGTAAGACCTAATAGCCTCCACTCCACTGCCGTTTCGTGGCATCATTCCTCTTTTGAAGAGGAACCAAATTCCATCGTTTAAAGCCCATGACTGAGGAAACAAAGTTGGTGAAAGGTGCAACAGCAATTTAGCCCCAATCAAGCACGAATGCGAAGTTCACCCAATTTTTAGTGCGAAACTTTATTGCAGAATAATTTCTCAGAGCTCTTTGTCGCATCATGGGATGGAGAATCGCACATTGCATTTCTTTTGTACTGTAGATGGAAAAGCAGAATGGTGTTTAAGCAATTGCACTTTTAATTTTAAAAGTAGCGGCCACTGTGCCAATGATCGCCCGAGCGCACTTTAGAATTAATTGCGCAAACATAAACGTTGAACTCATCAGCTCAATCCCACTGGCCTTTTCGCTGGCCACAGAATTTTCCGAGTAGCTGAATATCCGAGATAACCTCTTTCATAAATTTATCATTTTTTGGCAAACGAATGCTTGGTACTCTTTGCAGCAGGATGGCATGGAATACAACATTTCGTCAGGAATTCAATTAAACGTAAATTGATAATTGACGAAGGCTACGCGACGAAAACTAGGGCGTGAACTTCGAAATGAAATAATTCTTCTTGTGAATAATGAACGAATAAATAAATAATTATTGTAACGGAAATTGCACTTGGGCCAAGCACTCTGGTGTAATAACGTCCCAAGCGTCCAATAACTGTCTACTTCTCTTAGGATTTCAAAACGTTTTCCTGCACTTAAGACAAAACCCCTGTAGTCACGTTAATTTTTCCCAACTAAATGTCTCTCATTCCGCGAGATATGTTTTAAGCTCGGGGCGAACACGAGCTGTTAGAAAGGTTCATTGCAGCGTCTTCAGAAGGGCACAAAGGCGTTGGAAGGACTCTGATCCCAATTTCTTGTATTTTTCTATGCAACTTTAAGAGGTCCATTATACATTTCAGAGAAATCCACTGGAGCGACTAGTACCGCTTTGGAACTATGTACAGAGTCTTCTTTATTAAGCTTCTTCTGAGGCCACGTAGTCAGTCAACAGTATCTCTTTTCTCACTTAAAGTTGGAAAGTGTACAAATTGCCAACGGGCAGCGGTAAAAATTTAGCGAAATGATGAGCTGGATAAGTGGCGACGTAGATTAAATGGCATGAATAGACATGGAGATTTATGCAGATGGCACCGTTGAAACTCCTAAGCAGTAATAGTGGTGAATTAAATTATGGCGCATGATATTTATGTCCAATGCTAGACACAAAGCTTCCATGGCTGAATAACAAGCACAACCCAGGAGTTGAAGTGGATGTTTTTCATGAATATATCTCAGTCTCATATGATTCTGAAATTTAGAATTAATGAGCCATGGCCACACTATGCCATGAAATTCTCTTTCAATTGTAGCTAGACGGTAATATAATTTCAAGTCGCTTTTTGCAATTAAACATACAATATTTACAAATTTTCCTGGAATGCCTCTTAGTCGTTGTTTCCGGAGCATTTCTCCCAGTAGCATTTAATACCTTGGACACAGCATTCTCATCATAATTTATTAAATGGGTCATTTAGCACAAATTACTAATTAGTAAAGAGCTTATAGACAGCTATATCCTAATTAGAAACGAACGGGCTGTCAGATGTGAAAAAAATGTGCTGTTCTTCTTCTTGTTATTTGTAATGGGTAGCGCACAGTACAAAATCAACTGAATTGCAGCACATTTTTCCCCATTTAGGCATAAATGATGAAAAGAATCTGGCCATTTAACAAATCATTAATTATCAAATTTTTCGTGATTTAGCTGCCTGAGCCCCTGACAGCTCCTAAATGAATAATTAGTACTAATTAGTAACTTACGTGCTGTCTGCAGTTGTTCTTAAGCCGCGTCCACACCGAAGAAACATTTATGAAACATAAACAATTTTGAAACAAATTGTATCCGACACATTTTTTAAATATTTTTAATACGTTCCAAAAACGTTTCAAAAGCAATTCAGAAACAAGTTTGAAATATGTGAGAAATACCCTAAATTGTTTCTTTGGTGTGTACGTGATTTTTTAAGTTTCTGTTAACAGAAATGTTTACCCAGTGTTTTCCACTTGAAGTGGGAAACAATGAATGTTCATTTTGTGTTGCAAAGAATTAAGCCATAGTTTTAGTGCATATTTGTCGGTGGATTACTAATCTTGAAATTGTAAACATTGCCATCGTTGTGGGATGTGGAGAAGACGATTGACCTAATTAAAAAGATTGAAATGAAACGAATAATTTGGGATGCAACGGATTCCAATTACAAAAATAAAACAAAAAAAGGTGATGCGGTTTTTCTTTCAGAAATGTTCATCACCACGTAACAAGCAGAAAATAGTGCCGCGTGATTAGGCAGAAACATTTTATTTTAATCTGAATACTGGAACAAATCGGAAACAAATTGTTTCCTCTTTCTTGTGGAAAAGTTCTTCAAATGTTTCGAAAAGGTTTTTCAAACATATTCGAAACATTTATTAAACAATTTTAGAAACGTTTGAAAACATTTCTTTTGTACAAAAATTCTGTTTTACATTTGTTTCTTTCACAATGTTTCTTGGTGTGGACGCGCCTTTACTTACAGTGTTGCAGAATATGCTTTTTAAGGGGCATCAAAGAATCGATGTCATTTCTGCTTCAATTTTTCTCTATATGAATAAATTATAAACTGAGTAGGAAACAACTCATCCCAATCTATACAGGGTGTTTTGCTAAGGTTTGTAATTTTTGACCGGAATGCAACTAATCTATAAAGCTTGATCCTCATTCAGTCTTTTATGATCCATCGAATACTGTTGGTCCCTTTTGAACCCTGTATGATTAGGTAAGCAGCTCTGAAGGATCTCCTGAGAATCCTTTGGACGCATGTGCCCCAGAGTTAGATATTCCAACCGAATTTTGTTGTAATCTATCCTATTCTGAGATGATTTTTTCAGCTTTTTTTTCCATTTGTAGTTGTCTGTCCACTGCGCTTTAGTTCAAGAGTCACCTATAAATTTCCGTTGGCTATCCTTGAATCGTAGACCAACGACGTACCGTACCGGCCGTCCTTGTTTCGGTTATAGGTAGATTGAAAGTGATCGTCACATGATCCACTAACCTGGCTTATTGCGTTATCACCATTTAGTTTCCAAAATTCTTCAAGCTTCTGGTCAATTTCGGTAAGAGAAAGGAAACTCGAGACCTCATTAGGACTCTCGGCGGCTTTTCTTGGGATTTTTCCAAAGACTATCTAGGAGGGTGGCATCCGCCTACCGTACCGTCTCGGGCCCAGCGATCCTAGTCATAGCCGGAGTCATCCCGATTCACCTGCTCGCTAAGGAGCGCAGGTCAGTCTTCCACAGGAAACACGAAGCGGACAGGGAAGCAGCGACCACAGATGAGAGACGACATACGATGGCAGCCTGGCAGGATACCTGGGAACGGGAAACAAGAGGCAGATGAGCGGCACGCCTTATCGGCGATATCAACCGCTGGCTAACGAGAGGACACGGAGATACGGACTACTATCTGACGCAGCTTTTGAGCGGCCACGGATACTTCAGGAGATACCTGTACAAAATGGGAAAAGCGGAGTCAGACAACTGTCTGTACTGCCCCGGGGTAAAGGATGACGCAGAACACACCTTCTTCCAGTGCGCTAGATGGAGGTGGTGGAAGGAGGAAATACCAGCAGAGGCCGGCGAGATCTTACCCGAAACGACATCATGCTTCAGACGGAGGAAAACTGGGCAGTGGTGTCGCATCGGGTGCAGCACATACTTCGGGCAAAGAAAGTGGACCTAGAGACATGAAGCACTCATGATCCCAGGAGAGAGCCGCCAGGCTTAGGAAAAAGGGGTCTAGCCCGAAGTAATGTGCTAAACAGTTCCAGGCTAGTTTCCCCGATGCGACAAGGGGGGTCTTTTAGCCGGTAGTCCGAAAGGGAGTCCGGCACGACGGGGTAGTTCCTAAGTGCGTAAATGCATTTAACCTCCCTCCCAAAAAAAAAAAAACAAAAAAAATTGTATGTGGGATCTGCAAGCATAATCCCATATCGCTGAACGTTAACTTCCGTTATTGAAGTGTCAGGCAGCGATGAGTATAATTTTGACAAACCAGGACTTCTACGCAGAGAAATGAGTTCCAGGCATCGTTAAATATCATTGAAATTCTGATCTTAATGTAGGCCTTTGCTAATTTGGATTAATCAATTGTTGTCTTGATTCGCTCTTTTATTTATTTAAGCATCTGAATGGCCTCTTTAGTGACGAACGAAACTTGTGATCTTGGGTCAATTAATGCTTAAGCATTTCTGATTGCTCAAGAGTGTTTTTAAAAGCTTATTATTAGCTTCACCTGTCTGTAACGGAATTTTGGAAGTTAAATTTGACCCACTTCCCGGTTTCCGATTGAGCTGAAATTTTGCACACTTATCAAGGACTGATGACAATACAATACTTAATATTGTAATATTTTTAAAATAGCCGCCGCCATAAGATGGTGGACGATGTATTTTTTGTCGACCCCCTTAATATGGGTATCAAATGAAAGAGCTTGAAAAGTATGAAACGATAAAATGAGTTACGCCATTTCTAAATCCAATATGGCGGACGTCACAAAATGGCGATTTATAATTTTCATAGTAACCCCTATGGTATGGGTATCAAATGAAAGGGCTTGACGAGCGAAACGCAATAAGTGAGATGACGTCATTCTAAATCCAATATGGCAAAAGTTAACAGAAATATCTAAACTTTCTAGTGAAGAATTAGAAGAGGTATTATTTTTCGAGATAATTCATAAAACAACTTGATAACCTGTTATTACATACGATACAGCAAAAAACGAGTATTCAAATTACTATTAGTTCGCTTAAAGACTAAAAAAGTAGGGGTGCTTTGTTTATGTATTTATACTAGCTCAAATAACAATTGTTGTCGAGCACCCCACGCTTTTTGTATAATAAAATTTTATTTGTTTATTTATTTACTATTATTTTAAACTCTCTGAAAACTATTTGAGTTTATCAAGTTATTTGACTACCATTCGCTGTATACACTCTCATGTATCTCTGTATTTCTCTCATGCACACTTAATTTTCTGAAATCCGTGCATTAGTATATGGCATGCCCTTTATTGCAGAAGGCACAGAACATGTTTATTGTAGTATGGAATGCCTCTTTTTTATAAGGAGGGTCAAAGTTATTTAGTTTTGTCTCTTTAACAATTATCGGTCCCCACTATTGTGTTTGGCAGTAAACGTTTTTTAATGCCTTGGTGCATTCTCTTAGGGCACCCACAGACCATAGACTTTTTATCGGCCGATAGTTTGGACGGGTTGAACCACTAGCGCGCACACTGGGCCAACTAAACAGTCGGGTTGGTAGTAAGTGCAGTGCTCATACCAGATAAACAGTCCACCGACGGCTATTGGACGATTTGTTAGTTGGTAAGCGACTTTGAAAGAGAGCGCAAGACCAGCCGGAGCCACAGTTCGGAGCAAACTGAACTATCGGCCGAGTCGGACGACTAAACAATTGGTAAGTGTGCGCGCGTGGAAGAGTGCCATACTGATTAGCAGTCGGCCGATAGTTCGCCGATAGTTCAGTTTAAAGGCAATCGTGTAGCCCATCAAACTTTTTTATCGGCCGATACCGAATCGTTATAATGTGCGCACTTGCATACATCGTCGTACTGATTAAGAAACCGACCAAACTATCGGCCGATAGAAAGTCTGTGGTCTGCGGGGGCTTTTATTGTTCCATAAAGCATTAAGATATTTTCCTGACATCTATGCTCAACCTTTTTTATATCTATCAGAGTGTTTATGTACGGTTCGATAATCTTTCTGTTGTCATTGCAGTGTTTACGTTTTAAATGACTCAAAAAATTCGAACTACTTCTATTGTGCTAAGTATTTTGTTTTTACAGTTTTTGGTTCACACTTCACACATAGTCCAACTGCTCTTTTAAATGTTGATTTTTGTAGCAAATATTTGAAAAATGTTCCATTAAACATATTCATTGATTTGATAACGAGTCACTGTCCACCGATTCATTAACAAAATTGGACGTATCAGCCGTAACGAATTCCTCATTATATTCAGTTCAAGATAAAATAATACACTTAAATATAAAATAAAATAATACACAATATAATTCATTTGGATCCATTTTTATTAATATACATATGTACATAATACTTTTAAATTTTAATAGTACCAGATCGAAACACCGAAGAAAATAAGTAGAGGAAAGAAATGCATCTCTCACAGAGCAAGTAGTATAGTTAGAAAGATGGCACTTAAGGAATTGCCATTTCAAATACAGAAATAAAAGAAATTATTAAAAACTAGCTGACCTATACCCGGCGTTGCCCGGGCACAATTATACCTATAATAAAAGTAAGATTTAATAATAGTACGTAACAGATTTAAAATTTGTCAAATGTCTCTCAGGAGGATAAATACGACATTCTCATAGAATTTCTTTGCAATCGCATAAATAATATTTGCAAGACTCACTGCTTAGCATTTCCCCCTATATCATCATTGCTGAATTTTAAAAAATCTAGTAACATTGGAAGTCGATCGACAATTCGGCTTCAGACGAGAGCGATCTACTATCGGCGCTGTACTGGAAGTGATAGAAGCGGCTAAGCAAGCGGAGAGCGGCAGTCATCATTCACGGCGGATAGCCCTGTTAGTCACCCTTGATGTCAAAAACGCATTCAACTCCACGAGGTGGACTGACATGCTAGGTGCGCTGGAGACTACATTCAGAATCCCGGACTACTTGCTTCGGATTATACGGGACTATCTACGGGACCGCTCACTGGTGTATGCGACAACGTAGGGACAACGTACCAGGTCTGTGACAGCAGGAGCGGCGCAGGGGTTGTTGTGGTCAGGGCCAAACATTGGCCCCGATTCTCTGACCTGAAAAGCATAAATCCTCATTTTTATTTCACGCCGCCTATGGCTGGAAAAAAATTCTATCGTCGGCAGCTCAACCCAAATTTTACGGCGCCCGTTGGCGGGTACCGCAAGAGGGCTGTCTCTCGGACTGCGAACGCAGAATTTTGGAGCTAAAAATAGCACCAAAACTCGGCGCTCGCAGCTCGAGGGACAGTTAAAGCGAAGAAAAATTGCGGCGCGGGCCTGGCGATCGAGGCAAAATGTGCACCTCGAGCTCGGTCCCACAGAAAAATTGCCGCGACCGAGAAGCTCGAGCTGGCGCAAAAGTGCACGTGCACTCAGCTGCCTCGAGCCAGGCCCCAGCCACAGCGAGAAGCGCAGCTCGATCCCGTTGGCATCGACTCGCACATCGGCGGTAAGCGCTTGATTGGCTGGCGCGGCGATGTGTGAGTGGATGGCAGCGGGATCTGCAACGGCACGCGCTGGAGGCACGCGGACGGCCGGCCGGTAGATCGCGAGCGTGGATTTTTTCGAGAGTCGGGGCAAGAGCAGTAGAAGGAGTCGGTTCGAGAGATCGAGAAAGTAAAGTCGTGGTCCAGGAAAGAATAAAGGTCGGCGGAACAGTTTTTGAAAAAAGTAGAGTCCCGGATAAAAATCTTAAGTTAAAAAGGCAAGTCGGTGAAAAAGTTGTAAAAAGGAGACGCGAATTAAGGTCAGAAAAATCGGTGGAAAAAACTTTAGAAAAAGAAAAGGGAAACGAAAAGACGGGGAAAATTGTGCGTTTGGGTGACTGTGGTGGAAGCGCCTCGGAGGGTGTTGTGCGCGAAATTTTGGTGACTCTGGAAAAAAAGAAAGAAAAAAAGAAAAATTTACAAAAGGAGTAATAAACCGCGAGTTCGTATTACCTTTAATTACTGCGAAATAAATCCCGGACCATGGACCTGAAACAAAATTTGAAAAATTAATATAAACCCGGTAACATCCGTCGCGCAAAATTACCGAAAACACCGTTGCGTGTCCCGTGAGTTTTCCCGGCGAAGCATCTGAAAAAGAAAAATTGGAACGTTAGACCGCGGACAAATACACTGTTAGGCAAAGTGCCGGAGGAATATTGAAGAGTGCCTGGAAAAGAAAAATAACTGTTCAAATACTCACATGGAAATTAGAATCAATTTACTTACCGGTACAATAAAAGTGTAGTGCCACACCTGCAAGAAAAAAAAAAAAAAAAAAAGACAAAAAAAAAAAAAGACAAAAAAAAAAAAAACTTAATTGCTCAATGTTAGTGCCTTACAATAAATTTTGGTTCAAATTCAATATAATGTAATTAGAATAGAAAAAAAAATAAAAATAAATAAATTACCCGGACTCGTAATTGAATCAATAACCGAATATTCAAACCTTATTGTAAATGTGTAAATAAATGTACGCCTGTGCTGAAAAATAAATTTAACACGAAAGATAATTTAAAACAAAAATTAGCTTCAACCTTGAGTGCGGAAAATAAGAATAAAATTAAGGTAGAACTAAAGACATAGAATTAAAGGTACGGAATAATTTGAACCAGTGTTGAACAATCAGCTGGGAAATAAGGTTCGGTAGGCAAACAAAAAAATCGCATAAGACTACTTCTATACTAAATCTAGTAATTTAACTCCCAAATAAAGTGTAAAAGTGCCAGAATAAATAGACCTAGAACTAAAGTGTTGGCCAGAACCCAATAAAACGACTCAAAAAGTTAGATGCTAAAAGTCATCGGAATAAATCAAAATCAGACCTGCGGGGCTAAAACGACTAACTAATATAAATAAACTTAGGAAATACGATGAACTAAATTCCTTAAATGAGTGACGTGAATAAATAAATAAGCAAACAAAGGTACATGAACTAAATGGGACAATAAATTAGATAATAAATAAATACATAAGTATGTGCCGTAATTAACTAAGATAATAAATAAGAAAATAGATAAATGAATAAATAAGTACATTAAATAAAGAAGACAATAACTAAGGACACAAATAAGGACACAAATAAGTGACAACCTAAAATTAACCAACATCAATAAATAAGAAGCAACATAAAATCTAAAAAATCAAATAAATAACAACAAATAATCAATAATTACCTGTTGACCTGAAGACCTGTGAGGAGCCTGAGGACACACCGACACCACGTCGGGGCCAAAAGAAGAGGCAGGGTGTCGGGCGGCGGCAACGGCAACGTCATCGGCAGCAGCTCATCCGCAGCTCATCAGCAGCCTCAACAGCAGTTCATCAGCAGCTTCAGCAGCAGCAAGGCGCCCACCGTTAAAGCTAAGTTTGTAATATGGTTGTAAATAAGAAGAAAAAATAATATCAGGTATGTGTACTTATCTCTAAATTTTTCTCTTGGTCCTCCTTCTCCGATCCCTTTCGGCCATCGTGGGTAGTGTTGATGATCGCGGTCACGATGATTTAAGGTAAATTCTAAATTTTTTTTAAGGGACCTCCCCATAATTTTTGTTTGGCCAAGGGGAGGTCAAAGGGTGGTTGGGGCATAGGCCAGTGGGGGTTCATTTCGACCAGAACCCCCCGTCAGAGTCAACCGCAGGCAGTTGCAGGGATTCGGCCTGCACTGTCCTTTTCCGCCCCTCTCGATTTTTTTCGTTCCGTCGCGGGAGAAAATTTCGTTGTTGGTGGGCCGTTCCGGGTGGCGCAGCGCGGCCTTTCGGCAGACCCCCCCACACTACCGCATAATGCTAGCCTGCCAGCTCCCGCAGCCGCACACCCCCGGACGAGGAACTTAGCCGGGTCCTCGAGGCACCAACCCGCAACAAATATGGCGCCCAACGTGGGGCCATCCTAATCCCTTCCTATTGAGCCAAGGGCTCCCAATTTTCAATTACCTTCCCATTCATCCTTCGAGGCCCTATTGGTGACTCCCGTGGCTGGGGTCTTCAGGAGGCCTCTTGAGAAATGAGGATGCTGGCTTCATCAGCCAACAAGCCTACTCGAGGTCTCCGGGAGTCTCCATCCTAGGGAGAAACTGGTAGCGGGGGGGCCTTACCAGCAGACCCTGTCGGGCCTGCGTGGCGGAGACGTCCGAAGTCCTCCCCGGAATTGCAGGAGTTGGCTGTTTGGTGTGCCAGCTACCTGACCGGGAGGGTCCTTCGTTCGTTCCCCGCCTCGCAGTCCCTACAGGTGAAACTGGTAAGGCTCCTTCCCTCACCACATCCCATCGCAGGCGGAATGCTCGGTGGCTTGTGGTTGACTCTGAAAATTAATTAAACATAATTTCATTTCGCTTACCTTCATCGATGCTGAAAGAGAGAAGGAGAGGTGGGACCAGAGAAGTTTTTGAAGTCTGTAGTAAATTTGAACGCATTTATTCAAAATATCAATCAAATATAACGTAAAGGAAATTGTAAAATAATAAGAAAAATTTAACAATTATATTAACTTCGTTTATATTTGGGAAAGAAAATAAAAATATAAAAATTAAGAAAAATTGACAAAATCTAAAGGCATAATTAAATAATTGCTTCATATTTGAAATTTCAATAAATTTTACCGAAAATTAGAGTAAGAAAAATTTTGATGTAACACTATTGTATTACCCTGATTGTAATTCCGGGGCACTCACGGTACAAAGTATAGATTTTTTTTGGGTCTTCGACGGTAATTCGGTAATTTCGGATCGTGAACATTAATATCGCCGGCGCGTCGGGTTGTTAATAGCAAAGTAATCGTTTCATTAATTTCCGGGGCACGCGTTTGAAAATAAACATGGCTAAGAACCCCTATCATACGCGACAGTCGGCGCGACGGTTGTTTCCGCCCGGAGAAATTGACGAGACAGTCGGAGAGGGGCAGCGCGAAGATGCTCCTCCCATCGAACAACTTCGTGATGCGGAGATCGAGACGCCCGAGCCTCCTCACCCGTCGCACGCGGCTGACCCGCCCACGGTGACGCAACAGCCCTTAAAAATACCGAAAAGACCGCCTACCACCAGCTTTGGTCCTGACGATTCAGGGTGGGTTTCCACCCAAACATTGCTTGAGAGCCTTACTCAGCAAATTTCGGGGATTGTCAAGAAAGAGGTTGCCAAAGGCTTGAAGGACCTTCGTGAAGAACTCTCCATGGGGACTCCTAAGCCAAGTTTTACTACCTCGGTTCCCTCGACAACCCATCCGGCTCCGCCTTTAGGCAGAGTAGAAGTACCCCCGCCGCTTTACCCCGTACCACCACCACCGGTGTTAGATCCTCATGGATCAAATTCCCATCACAAACGATGCAGTAGCCCAATGCGTAATTGGAAGCTGCAGTACGACGGGGACAACAAGAAACTCAGCTTGGAGGAATTCATCTTCCGGGCCGAGTTGTTAACCCATAACACCCTTCGGAGTGATTTTTCGCTCCTAGTCAGGAATTTTCACCTGTTGTTGAGCGACTCGCTCCTTAGTTGGTACTGGACCTTTTTACGGGGCACGCCTACTCCTACCTGGCAGCAAATCAAAACTGCCTTAAAAGCTGATTGGGGTGGTCTCACCCTGGACGCAGACATCCACCGGCAGATGCTGGGCAGGCGACAGCAACCTGGCGAAAGTTTTGCCATGTATTACCAGGCTTTGATTAGTCTGCGTAATCAACTCAAATTTCCAATGCCCGAACCCGAGTTTGTGCAGAGAGTACGAACGGGATTACTCCCTGATATCCAAGATAAGTTATGTCTGCACCGTACAGACACTATCGGTCAGTTGAGGGCTTTAGTAAAGGAAATACAAGCCATGAAAGAACGATCCAGAGCTATGTTGCCGTCGTCTGCTCAACCTCGTGCCCGGGTTGAAGAACTTATGCCTTGGGGTACAGAGCCTGTAGACGTTGTCGAGCCATATGTCGACGCTGTAGGGGTCGTGGCAAAATACCAGCCACCTAAACCCAAATGTTGGAATTGCGATGCCGAAGGGCATTACTATCACGACTGTGACAAGGAGCCAACGGGCTTCTTTTGTTACGGTTGCGGCAGGAAGGGGACAGTCAAACCCCGCTGCCCCAACTGCTCTCAAAAAAACAAGCCTCGGGTCGAGAGCAGCAACACCAGCTCTCGACCTCAACGAGCGATATTGTCAGCTGCGGAGGTGGGCGAGACTCTTCCCTCCCGTCCGCAGCCGTAACTCGAAGCCCTGAGGTTACCTCTCGTCCAGATGAGTTACTTACCTTTTCGGAAAAGCCTACTTCACCTGATGTGTCCTTGCCACCTAAATCAAATATCGTAGACGTTGTCACTATCGAAGATGTTCTTGAGTCAGAATTTGAAGATGAGACGCCATGTATCACCCCCTGTCGAGCAGTGACGATTTTAGCGAGGCCCGAACAGCCCGCAAAAATTCAAAATACCGTTCCGCTTGTTTACCCTCGTAAACCCTTCCATCAGCGGTTAAAAGAGTATCGAGCTGCTCGGGAGAGAATTTTCATGTCGACTCTAACACCCTCAAAATATTCCGAACCCCGGGTACGACAAAGTACAAAACCCAAACGCTCGTCAGTACGTATACGTGCCTTTTGGCGACGCGTTATCTCAAATCGACGTAAATTAGCCACTGCATTCGTGTCAGTGCAAAAGGACGTTAGGCCTTATGCCGAAGTTCAGATATTGGGAACTAAATTGACTGGCTTACTGGACACCGGAGCTAGTGTGAGCGTCCTTGGTCAAGGATCTGAAAAATTGTTGTCCGATAAGAAAGTCGATTGGGCAAAATATCGATCCACGATCGAGGTATCCAACGGGGCCAAGCCCGAAGTACACGGTCATGCTGACTTAGATGTTACTTTTCGTGGCCAAAGCAAGTCACTCCGTTTTTATCTTGTTCCCAGTCTGACTCAACCTTTATATTTGGGAGTCGATTTCTGGAAGACTTTTGGTTTAGCGCCGGATGTCTTAGGGTCGTTGGCCTCGTTGGATGCCCCGATCGCGGAATCGATTGATTCCCAACAACATATTCTTCCACCTGTTGAACAACGCAGGCTAGAATACGTCAAATCCCTTTTTCCATCTTTTGCTACCTTGGGTTTAGGAAAAACTAATCTTTTGGAACATGTGATTGATGTCGGTGAAGCCGCCCCGATTAAACAACGTTTTTACCCGGTATCGCCAGCTGTCCAGAAATTGCTGGATGCCGAGCTGAGCCGAATGCGCTCGCTTGGAGTGATTGAGGAGAGCCAGAGCCCATGGAGCTCCCCAGTGGTGCTCGTGCGAAAGCCTGGAAAGGTCAGGCTGTGTTTCGACGCCCGGAAAGTGAACTCAGTGACCAAAAAGGATGCTTATCCTTTGCCACACATTGATGGTATCCTGAGTCGCATTCCGTCGGCTAAATTTATAACCAGCCTGGACTTGAAAGACGCTTTCTGGCAAATACCACTGGAGGAACGCTCCAGAGAGAAGACCGCTTTTACGGTGCCTGGCCATCCCCTCTATCACTTCACAGTGATGCCATTCGGTCTCTGCAACGCTCCGCAAACAATGTGCAGACTGATGGACAAAGTGATACCGTACAATCTCCGCGAAAATGTCTTGGTGTATCTTGATGACCTTTTGGTTTTGTCCGAAGACTTTGATACCCACTTAGAACTCCTGTCTCAAGTGGCCAGTTGTCTCAAAAAGGCAGGCCTGACTATAAATGTCGAAAAAAGCAAATTTTGCTTGAAAGAGACTAAGTACTTGGGGTACATAGTTGGAGAAGGGGGCATTAAGACAGACCCAGACAAAATCGCAGCAATAGTAAATTACCCGTCGCCTAAAACGCTCAAGCAGGCTCGTCGTTTTCTTGGCATGGCCGGTTGGTATCGAAAGTTCATTCCAAATTTCGCAGATCTGAGCGCTCCAATTACAGACACGTTGAAAAAATCTACTAAATACACGTGGACTGACGAAGCTCAGGTTGCTTTCGAAGAATTAAAGAAATTACTTACCACCGCTCCATTGCTGTCGAGTCCTGATTTTAGTAAACCTTTCATTATTCAGTGCGACGCGAGTAGTCAAGGTGTCGGAGGCGTGCTTTTACAATTAGACGACGAAGGAAAAGAAAAACCAATCGCGTATGTTTCTCAGAAGCTCAATTCTGCTCAAAGAAATTATACAGTGACCGAATTAGAATGTCTTGCGGCCATTATAAGTCTGAAGAAATTCCGTGCTTATGTCGAATTAATGCCCTTCAAGATCATAACTGATCACGCTAGCCTGCAGTGGCTCATGAATCAAAAAGACCTTAGCGGTCGTCTGGCCCGATGGAGCCTAAAATTACAGGGTTTCAACTTCAGTATTGAACACCGTAAAGGAACACTGAATGTTGTGCCAGACGCCCTGTCACGAATTCACTGCGACCAAATAAATGCTAGCTCTTCAGAAGACCCTGGTCCTGAAATTGATCTTGATTCACCACACTTCCAATCTTCTGAATATACCGAACTTAAAGAACGTATTGAAAAAAATAAAGACCGTCTCCCTGATTTAATAGTTCGTGATGAATACGTTTACATACGAACTCAACCACGATCAGGTGATCCCGTTCAGGAAGAAGAAGCGTGGAAGTTATGGGTTCCTAGAGCATTAACTAAGGACGTTATATCTCGAGCGCATGATCCACCTTTAGCAGCTCACGGCGGAATTGGTAAAACCTTAGCAAGACTTCGCAGACATTTCTATTGGCCAGGTATGACAGTTGAGACACGTGAGTACATACTGTCTTGCGACATTTGTAAAGAGGTGAAATCATCTAACACCACCTTAAGACCACCCATGGGCGCACAAGTAAAGACCGAACGACCTTGGCAACGAGTTTATCTCGATCTCCTGGGTCCTTATCCTAGAACCAAGAAAGGAAAAGTCTGTATTTTGATCGCCTTAGATCACTTTTCTAAATATCCTCTGCTTCAACCCCTACGAAAAGCCAGTACCTCTAATATTTGCACTTACGTCGAAGAACAAATTTTCCATCACTTCGGAGTCCCTGAAACAGTGGTGACTGACAATGGGACACAATTTCGTTCAGCTCAATTTCAGAACCTCTTGAAAAGATACGGCGTGCAGCATTTTCGCACTGCGGTATACTCGCCTCAAGCCAACGCCTCCGAGCGTGTAAATCAATCCATTTTGTCTGGCATTCGAGCATACCTAAAAGAGGAGCACACCAAATGGGATGAGAAATTGAGTTGTATCGCTAGTTCATTACGTAGTTCAGTGCACCAAGCCACAAAATTCTCTCCTTATAAAATTCTGTTCGGTAATAACATGATTGAACATGGCTCTGCCTATGCATTATTACGACAACTATCAGGGGTGAATGAACCTATTGATGTGGATACCTCCGACAAACTTCGACTAATTCGTGCACAGGTAAAAGATAATTTAGACAAGGCTTTTGACAGAGGCGCCAAGCAGTACAATCTTCGATCGAAACCCGTAGAGTTCAAGGTAGGACAAGAAGTATTCAGAAGAAACTTCCAGTTGAGTAATTTCGGGAAAGGCTTCAACGCCAAACTTGGAAAGAAGTTCGTCAAATGCCGAGTTAGAGCTAGAAAAGGTAATTCACTGTATGAGTTGGAAACCCTTCAAGGCAAGTTGATTGGCACTTTCCATGCCAAAGATATCAAACCGTGACCTTATATCCTACTATGTCCTGTAAATTAATTATCAATTCTAAAAGATTTCTTTCATTCCGTTATAAATGGGGAAACTCCACCGCGGCAATCCGTAATGGAGTTCCTCCCTCTATCCAAATGTTTTTCGGTAGCCCTAAGAAGGTATCCGACCAGCTTAACTGGTAGCGTTTGAGTGTGTCCTGAAGCCGCCTCTGCTTGGCGATGCGGTGGACACACCCCCTTTTAAACCCCCCTTTTTTCCATCCCAGTTAGCGTTCCTCATCCCTAATCCTGTCCTATCCCGTACCCCTCCTTTAAATTTTTAGTCAGTTTTACTCCCACCTTCTGAGTCAAGAGGCCCGGCCTGCAACCCTCGGGGTTGAGGGTGACCCGGAACCTCTTGAGAATTGAGGATGTTGGCTTCGTCAGCCAGCAAGCCTACTCGGGGTTTCGGGGATCTCTCCACCTCGAGGGGAACAAGTCGGGAGGGGCTTTGCTTGCCCACTCTGCGGAACTGGCATCCGGGAACGTCGGGAGGACTCCCCGGAATTGCAGGGGTTGGCTTTTTGGTGTGCCAGCCACCTGACCGGGAGTTCCCTCCCGTCGTCGCCGGCTGCTGGCCTCTCGCGGAGTGGGTCGGTAAGGCTACCTTTCCTCGAAACTCTTCTCTTCCCCATTCGGTGTCGCTGGAAGGTCATCGCCAGCTATTCCTATATGTAACATTTTATCCTTTACGAAAATTCCCGCAGATATGATGGTTTAACCGCCATCATCGCAGAATAAATAATATCACAACTCAACCAATTTTGTCGTATCGATTTTACTAGCCTGATTTATTCTTGCTCTATATAGATATTTCTCAATTTTCTGGAAGATCATTCCAAATCTCAAACTTACTTTTACCACCCTTGTCTGCAACCTGCGTGCTTGCCCTTGGGTGGTCTCATGGTCTCATGGTTTCATGGTCTCATGATCTTACGTTTCAATGTATAACGAAAAACTTCGACACCTCTCGGCATCGTACAATTCTGACTTTCATGGTTCCTACGTCTCGGCACATCACAGGTCTCTTTCCAATGTGGTACAACTCGATTTTGCCTGGTTTTCGAACCACAACTTTCCAATGTTTCAAGCGACCAAGTAGTGGTCACCGCAGATAATTCTGCTCTATCATCTTAGTTCCCTTTCATTCTGGTAAATTTCAATTCCATGTTACGCCCAATTTTTACCCCACCCATTTTATCACAACCCCTATAATTTCTGTAGTATTTTCGATTTGAAGTCCTGCACTTCAACTTGTCCCATACCTTAGCAAAGACTGCATTACAAGGGATCTGGCAGGAGATCACCTTTTTGTAGGTTAAGTTTTTTCGTCGCAAATTTTTTGACAACCCCCACCTCCGGACTCCCGTGAACAGCAGCGCCCTATCGTTGGAGTCGGGAGGGAGTCGGATCCGAAGAACGGATGTTCATCTTGGGTCTGGGATGACCGCGAGGGGTTGGGTTACAGCCACCACCCTTACCATCTGTCTGTTCTGTGAACAACAAGCCTTTAGGTCCTCACGCTTCGGGCTGACCCGAGATGAGACAGCAGCTCTCTCTTACTGACAGGGAGACCCGCCTCTCATTAGGGCAGGCTCTCTCTGCCAGTACGAGAGAGTGGCCAAGTCGGTGCAGGACCGAGCTGACCTCTCATTAGGGTACAGGGAGGTCCAGCATTAATTTTGGCCGGCTAGCTCAGTCTCGGGTTAGACTCGGGTCGTGGGTCGTACCACATGTTGGGCACCCTTACATTCCCTGACCTTTTTTCAGCTCCTTTGAGCTCGGGGGCCGAGCTCAAAGTACCTGATGGTGTTGTGGTCAGGGCCAAACATTGGCCCCGATTCTCTGACCTGAAAAGCATAAATCCTCATTTTTATTTCACGCCGCCTATGGCTGGAAAAAAATTCTATCGTCGGCAGCTCAACCAAAATTTTACGGCGCCCGTTGGCGGGTACCGCAAGAGGGCTGTCTCTCGGACTGCGAACGCAGAATTTTGGAGCTAAAAATAGCACCAAAACTCGGCGCTCGCAGCTCGAGGGACAGTTAAAGCGAAGAAAAATTGCGGCGCGGGCCTGGCGATCGAGGCAAAATGTGCACCTCGAGCTCGGTCCCACAGAAAAATTGCCGCGACCGAGAAGCTCGAGCTGGCGCAAAAGTGCACGTGCACTCAGCTGCCTCGAGCCAGGCCCCAGCCACAGCGAGAAGCGCAGCTCGATCCCGTTGGCATCGACTCGCACATCGGCGGTAAGCGCTTGATTGGCTGGCGCGGCGATGTGTGAGTGGATGGCAGCGGGATCTGCAACGGCACGCGCTGGAGGCACGCGGACGGCCGGCCGGTAGATCGCGAGCGTGGATTTTTTCGAGAGTCGGGGCAAGAGCAGTAGAAGGAGTCGGTTCGAGAGATCGAGAAAGTAAAGTCGTGGTCCAGGAAAGAATAAAGGTCGGCGGAACAGTTTTTGAAAAAAGTAGAGTCCCGGATAAAAATCTTAAGTTAAAAAGGCAAGTCGGTGAAAAAGTTGTAAAAAGGAGACGCGAATTAAGGTCAGAAAAATCGGTGGAAAAAACTTTAGAAAAAGAAAAGGGAAACGAAAAGACGGGGAAAATTGTGCGTTTGGGTGACTGTGGTGGAAGCGCCTCGGAGGGTGTTGTGCGCGAAATTTTGGTGACTCTGGAAAAAAAGAAAGAAAAAAAGAAAAATTTACAAAAGGAGTAATAAACCGCGAGTTCGTATTACCTTTAATTACTGCGAAATAAATCCCGGACCATGGACCTGAAACAAAATTTGAAAAATTAATATAAACCCGGTAACATCCGTCGCGCAAAATTACCGAAAACACCGTTGCGTGTCCCGTGAGTTTTCCCGGCGAAGCATCTGAAAAAGAAAAATTGGAACGTTAGACCGCGGACAAATACACTGTTAGGCAAAGTGCCGGAGGAATATTGAAGAGTGCCTGGAAAAGAAAAATAACTGTTCAAATACTCACATGGAAATTAGAATCAATTTACTTACCGGTACAATAAAAGTGTAGTGCCACACCTGCAAGAAAAAAAAAAAAAAAAAAAGACAAAAAAAAAAAAAGACAAAAAAAAAAAAAAACTTAATTGCTCAATGTTAGTGCCTTACAATAAATTTTGGTTCAAATTCAATATAATGTAATTAGAATAGAAAAAAAAATAAAAATAAATAAATTACCCGGACTCGTAATTGAATCAATAACCGAATATTCAAACCTTATTGTAAATGTGTAAATAAATGTACGCCTGTGCTGAAAAATAAATTTAACACGAAAGATAATTTAAAACAAAAATTAGCTTCAACCTTGAGTGCGGAAAATAAGAATAAAATTAAGGTAGAACTAAAGACATAGAATTAAAGGTACGGAATAATTTGAACCAGTGTTGAACAATCAGCTGGGAAATAAGGTTCGGTAGGCAAACAAAAAAATCGCATAAGACTACTTCTATACTAAATCTAGTAATTTAACTCCCAAATAAAGTGTAAAAGTGCCAGAATAAATAGACCTAGAACTAAAGTGTTGGCCAGAACCCAATAAAACGACTCAAAAAGTTAGATGCTAAAAGTCATCGGAATAAATCAAAATCAGACCTGCGGGGCTAAAACGACTAACTAATATAAATAAACTTAGGAAATACGATGAACTAAATTCCTTAAATGAGTGACGTGAATAAATAAATAAGCAAACAAAGGTACATGAACTAAATGGGACAATAAATTAGATAATAAATAAATACATAAGTATGTGCCGTAATTAACTAAGATAATAAATAAGAAAATAGATAAATGAATAAATAAGTACATTAAATAAAGAAGACAATAACTAAGGACACAAATAAGGACACAAATAAGTGACAACCTAAAATTAACCAACATCAATAAATAAGAAGCAACATAAAATCTAAAAAATCAAATAAATAACAACAAATAATCAATAATTACCTGTTGACCTGAAGACCTGTGAGGAGCCTGAGGACACACCGACACCACGTCGGGGCCAAAAGAAGAGGCAGGGTGTCGGGCGGCGGCAACGGCAACGTCATCGGCAGCAGCTCATCCGCAGCTCATCAGCAGCCTCAACAGCAGTTCATCAGCAGCTTCAGCAGCAGCAAGGCGCCCACCGTTAAAGCTAAGTTTGTAATATGGTTGTAAATAAGAAGAAAAAATAATATCAGGTATGTGTACTTATCTCTAAATTTTTCTCTTGGTCCTCCTTCTCCGATCCCTTTCGGCCATCGTGGGTAGTGTTGATGATCGCGGTCACGATGATTTAAGGTAAATTCTAAATTTTTTTTAAGGGACCTCCCCATAATTTTTGTTTGGCCAAGGGGAGGTCAAAGGGTGGTTGGGGCATAGGCCAGTGGGGGTTCATTTCGACCAGAACCCCCCGTCAGAGTCAACCGCAGGCAGTTGCAGGGATTCGGCCTGCACTGTCCTTTTCCGCCCCTCTCGATTTTTTTCGTTCCGTCGCGGGAGAAAATTTCGTTGTTGGTGGGCCGTTCCGGGTGGCGCAGCGCGGCCTTTCGGCAGACCCCCCCACACTACCGCATAATGCTAGCCTGCCAGCTCCCGCAGCCGCACACCCCCGGACGAGGAACTTAGCCGGGTCCTCGAGGCACCAACCCGCAACAGGGTCAATACTGGGAATATTGCCTATGACGGCTGGTGGGACATGCCGACGACGTTGCAGAATTAATTGCTGCCGCACGACAGAGCTGGCGCAGCTCAAGCTGAACCAGGTCATGAGGAGAGTGATTGCGTGGATGGCGGGTCACGGTCTGTCCTTGGCCCTGGAAAAGACGGAGATAGTAGTCCTTACAAAGAAAAAGGTCAACACCTTATGATGGTGGGAGAGCAGCTGGTACAGACCAAAAAAGCTGTGAAGTATCTGGGGGTGATGATAGACACCAAGCTCACATTTAGAGAACAGATCCAGCGGGCAGCGGATAAGGCGGTGGCAGCCACGACAGCTCTGAATCGTGGCCAATACTCAAGCCCCGAAGTTGAATAAACACCGTTTATTGATGACCACCATTCAGTCCATCCTGTTTTACGGCGTAGAGATATGGGGAGACAGGATGGACATTTCTTAGTACAGGAAGGGCATGGCTTTGGTGCAGCGAAGGAGCGCTCTTAGGCCAGCGCCTATCGCACGGTCTCTGAACCGGCTGTGCTGGTTATAGCCGGTATGATACCTACCGGTCTATTGGAGAAGGAACGAAAAACTGCGTACGCGAAGAGGATACAGACCGCGAGGGAACGTGTCAGGATGGAAGAACGAGCCCGCACTATGGACAAGTGGCAGGAGTTGTGGGACGCCGAGACCAGGTTACGTTGGACAGCGAGACTACTGCCGCAGATAGACCGTGGGCATGGTGAGGTAAATTACTACCTTATCCAGTCCCTAAGTGGTCACGGGAGCTTCAGGGCCTACCTTCACAAAATGGGCAAAAGCGAAACACCAGGCTGCGCGTGAAGCACACCTTTTCCGGTGTAGTCGGTAGGAGGACTCGAGAAAGGCTGTTGAAGAGCAACTCGGGCAGCTGACTCCCGAGAATGCAGTGATGCACATGCTGGAGAGCGAAGAGAACTGGGAGCTTGTGGCGAACTACGTCGAAGATTTTTGACCACGTCGAAGATTTTCGACCACGTCGAAGAGTTGTTACAGTTTCTGACTTGTTCTGCCTCTACGGCTCCTAGTCCTAGCGATACGTGTAGAACAACGCATGAGCATAATGCAACAGAAGATCTTAACTCATTAGCTCCAGCAAATGTTGAATCTCAAAAAGTAAGAAAATAAGCGTGGAGATCAAAAAAAGTCTGCACACGTAGAACCCCAGGAGATCATAGAGATAATTGACGATGAAGATGAAGATAAAAAATCCATTGATTTCCTGAAAACTGAAAATTTGCGAGAGGCACCATTAAGAGTCGAAAATTGTGGGTATCAAGAAATCCGAGATAGTGAATACATCTTTCACTGTGTCACTGAAAAATGTGATTTTGGGGCAACTGTTTCTTTTGAAATTTTTCAAGACCACATTAAAAAAAAAAATGATGTTATGTGGTCAGGAAAATGTAATGTCTGTAAAAATAAATTAATTGGGTTACTTGGCAAACAACCAATTGAAGAAGAACTTAATCGCATGATTTCTGTTCATATTAAAGAATTGCAAGATTCACAAATCACTGACGGATATCACGTAATTAAGGTTTTAAAACCCTGGTTATAGTCCAGTCATTTGGCAGTTTTACCTGGAAAGTTTTCCGGGAGTTTTGAAAATTGGTAATTTTATAGATTTTGAGGTGGTCTTTCCGAATTTCGACTTTGCCACCTCGTATTTTTGCCGCTCGCGCCGCCATTTTGGAAAAATGGCGCCTAAAAGCAGTTTTTTGATAATATCTCCTTTCCGACTCATTTTACGATAAAAACAGTTATATACAAAATGAAACTGGAGACAATTACCTACAATTTATGAATCTACCTTTTTTTCATAAAGTCAATAGTTTAGGCGTACGAGCGCCGCAAAGTGTACTCCAACACGCATTTTGGCCAAAAAACTCATTTCCACACCACCTTGAGGTAGAGTAAGCGGCGCGTTTTTTTGATTGTGGCCATAGTAAGTAAGGCAATAGTAAGTCGGTTTTTCAACGTATAGTATAATATCTATATATTATATATATAGATATCACATATATAACATCTATTTCTATATTATATTATAATACCTGTACTATATATATATACAATATGTTATATATGTGATATCTATATATATAATAATATATAGATATTATACTATACGTTTAAAAACCGACTTACTATGGCCTTACTTACTATGGCCACAATAAAAAAAAAACGCGCCGCTTACCCTACCTCAAGGTGGTGTGGAAATGAGTCTTTTGGCCAAAATGCGTGTTGGAGTACACTTTCCGGCGCTCGTACGCCTAAACTAATGACTTTATGAAAAAAAAGGTAGATACATAAATTGTAGGTAATTGTCCCTAGTTTCATTTTGTATATAACTGTTTTTATCGTAAAATGAGTCGGAAAGGAGATATTATCAAAAAACTGCTTTTAGGCGCCATTTTTACAAAATGGCGGCGCGAGCGGCAAAAATACGAGGTGGCAAAGTCGAAATTCGGAAAGACCACCTCAAAATCTATAAAATTACCAATTTTCAAAACTCCCGGAAAACTTTCCAGGTAAAACTACCAAATGACTGCACTATAACCAGGGTTTTAAAATCTTAATTACGTGATATCCGTCCGTCTGTGATTTGTGAATCTTGCAATTCTTTAATATGAACAGAAATCATGCGATTAAGTTCTTCTTCAATTGGTTGTTTGCCAAGTAACCCAATTAATTTATTTTTACAGGCAATACATTTTCCTGACCACATAACGTCATGTTTTTTTTAATGTGGTCTTGAAAAATTTCAAAAGAAACAGTTGCCCCAAAATCACATTTTTCAATGAGACAGTGAAAGATGTATTCACTATATCGGATTTCTTGATTCCCACAATTTTCGACTCTTAATGGTGCCTCTCGCAAATTTTCAGTTTTCAGGAAATCAATGGATATTTTATCTTTATCTTCATCGTCAATTATCTCTATGATCTCCTGGGGTTCTACGTGTGCAGACTTTTTTGATCTCCACGCTTATTTTCTTTAATTACTTTTTGAGATTCAACATTTGCTGGAGCTAATGAGTTAAGATCTTCTGTTGCATTATGCTCATGCGTTGTTCTACACGTATCGCTAGGACTAGGAGCCGTAGAGGCAGAACAAGTCAGAAACTGTAACAACTCTTCGACGTCGTCGAAAATCTTCGATGTCGTCGAAAATCTTCGACGTAGTTCGCCACAAGCTCCCAGTTCTCTTCGCTCTCCAGCATGTGCATCACTGCATTCTCGGGAGTCAGCTGCCCGAGTTGCTCTTCAACAGCCTTTCTCGAGTCCTCCTACGGACTACACCGGAAAAGGTGTGCTTCACGCGCCAAACTTCTTTGAAGTAATTTAATGATCTTCGTTGATTGTTTGTTTGGCGCCAACTCAAAATTAGTTACTTACATTAGTTTAGGAATTCAGTTATTAAGACTTAAGGTTTATTTTATTTTTCACTTTTCAGTTCTTTTTTTCGTCGGTTTAATTTTTTTGATAAAAAGCTTTTATTTTTCACTTTTCAGCTTCTTTTTTTTACCCTTTGGGGTAGAATTTTGTTTTCAAATTTTAATGGGGTCAACTTCGAGGAATACCCTATCCAATAAAAGAAGAATCATCAAAATCGGACTACACTGTATAAAGTTATGCGCGAAGATACATAAAAAAACAACTATACGCATCGACTTGAGAACCCCCTCCTTTTTTCGTCGGTACCTCACGATGAACGAGCTTTAGCAGAAATGAAGAGACTGAGAGGTCTACACACAAGAGACTGACAGATCTAAAGCTCATTCATCGTGAGGTTTTTTTTTTAATTGTGTCACACCCGTGAGGTGGCAGCACTATCCCGACAACGCTGCCATCTGCGGGAGGAACACATATGAAGCGGAACAGGAGAACGGTCTTCGCCGTCACCGGGGGACTCGAATCGCTATCGTTGCCGTGAAAGGACGTGATCGAAAAACCGTGGCCATCGTGGAATTACAATTTTGAAATAAAAGACTTCTATTGCTCAGACAAAACTCAGATTTTATTTGTTGCTTAGTTCTTACAAGACTTCGAACAATTTCGCGAACGCTTACTTCTTAACAGTTGATACTTGTCTCCTCTCTTAGGACTGATCTAGCTCCTTTTATATTAATCGTGAAGCATGGTTAAGCAAGGCAGGGTTTTCGTTTGTTTGGGATATCCTCAGATGGATACATTTGGTGTTTTATTTAGAAAATGTTTTAATGGATATTGTTTGTTTAGAAAATGTCCTGAGTGGATACATTTGGTTTAGAAAATGTTTTGTTTAGAAGATATCTTGAGTGGATGCTTGGATACATTTGGTGTTTAATTATTTATTAAAAGAAATGTTCTAGAAAGGACATAACATTGTTTAGAAAAGAGATCGGTTATTAGTCCTTTGCACAGTTGGTTCAGTTTCTTGCTTATTTAAAGATACTGATGTAACACGCCCATCCTTAAGTGGGATCGCGTCCTCGCGATTTTGGATTTGTTTTACTTTTTCTTGGCCTACTGTTACTTTAACCCTTGCTTGACCATTCTTATAACAATAGTATAGTATGATTATACAAGTAATTATTGCTATTAATATTGATATGTTTGAAAGAATATTAGTCTTAATGCTATTTTCATATTTGACATTTAATAATTTGATTTCCTTTAAGTTTTCTATATGCTTATTATGAACATATTCTAAAGTTAGGTTGTTCTCTTGATGATAGGATATATTCTTGATTATGTTTGGTATTACAACATTATGTTCTATATATTTGACTTGGCTCTGAAATATATTTCCATTGATTATGATTTTACAATTATTGAATCTTATTATATTATGTTCTTTGACCCCGTTTACACTAGCGCAAGCAGGCGTCAGTGGCATGTTCGCTTGCTTTCCTGAAAATGAGCGTCGCATTTACACTAGTCATGTGCATTAGTCAATTCTGAGCTGCCTGCTCGGTTGAAAAGCGAACACTATCATGATCCGTTTACACCTTACACACACACACACTCTCAATTTCCGCCCTGGCATGCATCAGGCAGCCTCAGAGACGGTTTGCTTCATGACTGCCTCGTCCCCTGCCTCTCCTTCGTTTCTTCCGCAAATTGTGACGTCACCGGCATGCCACTGCAGCATGCTTGCGCTAGTGTAAACGGGGTCTTTAATAGTAAGATTTAGTTCATTACAATTGTGGATAATATTTGTTTCTTTTAAATTTTTTGTTACAATTATTCCTTCCATTATGGGTAAAATTGTTTCTTTTTTATTGTGTTTCATAGTACAGTTTCTGGGATTGTTGATTAATTCTGCAATACAATCATCTTTAATGGGTTTTAGTTTTCTTTTAATATTTTCTTTGGTGTATAGGAATAGTTTATTTCTGCAAGTTATTACAAGATTAAGTTCTGTTTTTAATTCTAGGTTATCTCGGTTTGGGATAGGGACGATTGATATCAGGTAATAATTTTCTTGGGTGAAATTTGGGATTTGTAGGATTATCAGAATAATTTTCTCATGTTGTGCGACGACGATTCTTATATTTCTGAGTTTTTCCGAGTTAATTTTATATTTAGCTATTTCAGACGAAGTTAGGATATCTTTTGGTAATACATATTTCTAATCGTGAAAGTAAAATTATATCTTCGATATTTTCGAGAGAATGAAGAATTGACTGTAGATTTTCTTTAACTTGAATTCTGCGTTTAAGCTCGTATAAATCTTTATTAATATTGTTGAGTTTAGAAGCAAAATTATTTATTTCTATGAGAATTTCTGTTTGTGTTTTGTTAATATATTGGGTTCAATTTTGAAGGGATTCGTCAATTTGAGTGTTAATTCTGATTTGATCATTTAGATTGTTAGCAAGTATCTCAAAGTTTTTATCCGTTGTTTTAAATTTTTCTTCAATATTTATTCTATCGTTGTCATCCATAGTTCCTCCTATCCATTTTAGTACGGTTCCGAATCCGTTAATCAAACCTCTTTTTTTTCTTTTATGTGTGTCGTTAAGTGTGTTGTGTGGTTCTAAAATAAGGAGTTTATTTTCTATTTGCTGCATTAAGTGTTTGCTAAAATTATCAATTAATTTCGGATGAGTGGTTTTTTGAATAATTTTAATCATATTATCAAATTTTCCTAAATCTACTACGTGAACAGTTTTTTCGAATTGTTCAATCATCGGGATTTGTTCAAGGTGAATTAATGTGTATCCGTTCCCGTAGGATATTTGTTGTATGTCGATGCTTTGACCTGAGGTTCCAATGAGACATATGGAGAGGATGAGGATTGTTCCTGCAATGATATTCTATTAGTTTGGTATTTCTTTGCTCTCTTCATAGTTTGTTTATGATATTTATTTTTATTGGGTTTTCTAAAATGTGGTTCTAGTTTATTTCCTCTTGTGTAATTTTTTACGTGTTCTTTACTTAGCTCTTGATTTCTACGTTTTTTGTTATGATATTCAAGCCGTTGTTCTTGTTTTTTATTCAATAAAGTTTTTATATTTTCATATTCTTCTGGTGCTATTGTTCCATTTTTGAAATCGATCGGTCTTCTCTTTGTTGTTGGATGAATTGAATGGTTATAATATTTTACAACTTCTTGTACACATATAACTTTTGTTGGGTTGCGTTACTGTTCTTCTTTCATTAGGCGTAAATGTTCGTTTAATGTGGAATGGAATCTTTCTATATCGGAGTTACCGGTTTTGACGTTCGGACTAGTTAAATGTAGTTCTATGAGTTCTTTGTCTAGAAATGCTTTAAGTTGGAACTGCCATGAGCTATCGTTGTCAGTTACAAGGAGTTTGGGTCTTCCGTTTGAACTAAAGTATTGATTCAAAACGGTGCGAATGTCTATCCAATTTCTTGTTTTAATTGGAATAGCTTGAGCAAATTTTGTGAATTTGTCTATGAATGTTACATACATTTCTTGTTTGTCTTTGAACCATATATCCATATGTACTATTTCGTTCGGTTCTTCCGGGAGTTTAGATTTTTGAAATGGGATTTTGGGTGGTTTTCTCTCATATTTTGCAATATTACAAATTGAGCAATTATTGATGAGTTTTGTTATTTCTTCCTTTAGATTTGGGTAGTAATATTTTAGGCGAATATTTGCATATATTTCTTCGATACCTCTATGATTATTTTTGTAATGTTCTCTCCATATTTCTTCGTGTAGAGTTGTTTTATCGTCACAATCGAATAGAATGTATGAACATCTTACTAATTTAACCGGATTATGAGTGGATTTCCATTTTATATATTCATCTTGAAATCTGCTAAATAATCTGTCGTCTGAAGCATAAATTCCGATGAGCCCTTTAGTGGGTAAATGATTTTTTAAAATATAATTTAGATAGTTATTATCAACGTTTTGTGAAACAAATGTTTTCCTTATCTTTCCGAAATGTTTTTCCTTTATGACTCTATTTTCTTTACCTTGTTTGATAATGATTTGTGTTTTATAAAGGTTAAGAGGTTTTTCGCTTATTGGAATATATTGTGAATTATCTTCGTCCGCACTATGACATGTTCCTTGCATGGATGTATTGTCTTCATCATTTTCCTTTGCGTTATTTTCTTCTTCATTCATCATAATTGGTCTTGATAATTGATCTGCGACAACGTTTTCTTTACCTTTAATATACTCGATTTCATAGTTGTATTCCTCTAATTGAATTTTCCATCTTTGTAATTTCGGGTTTGGTTCTTTTAAATTTGCGATCCAGGTTAACGGTTTATGATCAGTTCTTATAATGAATTTATATCCGTATATATAAGGCCTGAAGTATTTAAGCGCCCATACAATGGCTAAAAGTTCCTTTTCTAAATTTTTTATTGAAATCAGGGTATTTCAATATTGGCTCAGACATTATCAGAAGTTTAAGTTTTTCAAAACTGTTTTTGTATTCTAAATCAGTAATGTTTATCTTGCTATCCTTTTTTAGTTTCAAAGTTAGAGGTTTTGCTACCTTTGTAAAGTCTTTAATAAATTTTCTATAGTAACCTATGAGTCCTAAAAATGATTTTATTTCTTTTTGGGTTTTCGGGATTTTGAAGTTACGATTTTCTTTGGGTTAGGTTTAATTCCTTCCGTTGTCACAATATGTCCCAAAAATTCCGTTTCATGTTTCATAAATTCGCTTTTATCTAATTGAATCTTAAGGTTGGCTTCTTTTAATCTTTTAAAAATTGTCTCTAAAGAATTTACATGTTCTTCCAAACTTGTGCTGAATATAATTATATCGTCGAGATATACAAAGCATATTTTGCTTATATAATCTCTTAATATGTTATTCATCAATCTTTGGAATGTTGCGGGTGCGTTCTTTAAACCGAACGGCATCCTTACGAATTCATAATGTCCCAAATTTGTTGAAAATTCAGTTTTAGGAATGTCATTTGGGTGAATTTCTATTTGATGGAAGCCCTTTGCTAAATCTAGTGTTGTAAAGTACATTGCTCTTCCTAATTTATCGAGAATATCATCTATGTTTGGAATCGGAGATTTGTCGTCGCTAGTTATTTCGTTTAATTTCCGATAGTCAACGACAATTCTCCATTTCTTTTTTCCTGATGCATCTAACTTTTTGGGGACTACCCAAATTGGTGATGAATATGGTGAGTCACTCGGACGAATTATTCCTTGACTCAGCATTTCGTTGATTTGCTTCTCAACTTCTTTCTTATGTATTTCGGGATATCGATAGGTTTTTGAATAAATGGGTTCATTATGTTTTGTTTTGATCTCATGTTTTATTTCGTGAGTAAACGTAAGATCAGTACCTTCCTGGTAAAAAATATTTTCGTATTGTTTGATGACTTTAATTAATTTATTGGTTTCCTCGTCATTCAAATGGTCGATACGAATTTCTTCTAATATGCTTTTAGAAGGAATTCTTTCGTGATTAAAACAGACTAACTCATTTTCCATACATGGATATGAGTAGTAATCTTTTTCTTCATTATCGTTGAAGAAGATTGGTAGTACTTTATCGTCGATTGACAATTCTTTCGACACATAATCGATTTTAACGTTGTACATCGAGAATATGTCATTACCAATCAAACCGTGGAAAAATTCAGAGAAGTCTTGTTCGACAAATTCAAAGCGATGATTTTCGTTTTTGCAACCAAACTCTTTGAACGGTTTAATTCTCATAACATGTTTTATTTCTAACCATGAATTAATTGTGTTAATCTTGACAGGATTTATTTTGGATTTTAAGTGGGCTTGGCAGATACCCGGTTTTATAATACTCATACTGGCACCGGCATCTATTATAAATCTTAAATGTATACCGTAAGAGTCTATTCGGATATAGGGTAATTTTGGTTGTTTTCCGAGGCATTGATTCGAAAATTTGCGTTTGTTTGAACAAACTGCTCGGAATTATTGTCGACTTCCATAGGTTCGGGCCGACCAAACTTACGAATTCTTGATTGCACGGAGCTTGAATTATTTTGAAATTTTCTTGAAAAGTTATTTTGATCGTAATTTTGAAAATTATTCTGATTATTTTGGTTATGCCATGGTCGAGGAGAGTGGTGATTGGAATTATTAGGGTTATTTTGTGTGTGGTAATCTAATTTTTGAGGTTTTTTGTTTTGTGTTTTTTCTATGAATTTTCTATTCCTATATTCCAAATAATTTCCTTCTGTTAGAAGTTGGAGTGCTTCTTCTAGTGATTGAGGGTTTCTGCTAAATAATACACTCCTTACTGGTTCAATCATTTTATGCTTGAGAACATCTAACGCTATTCTTTTAGTTGATTCTAAATCTATATCCATCTGTTCTAGTTTACATTTCGTGTTTAATTTTTGCAGTTTTTCTTGAATTTCGTTATAAAATTCCAATACAGTGTTGCGAAAAGTTACGCTTTTTAATTCATCCAATAATTGGTACGAACTTTTCTTATCACTAAAATTTGATATTAGAACTTCTCTTATTTCGCTCCATACATAGGCATTACTATTAATGTTAAGTATTAATTGTGCCTTACCGATAATTTTTGTTTTTATGATGTTGGCGATTAGTTGTTGTGATGGAATATCGTACTGGCGAAGTACGGGGGTCAGGGTGTCCACTGCATTTATGAAGGAGTTTAAACTTGTTGAAGATCCATCGCAGGTTGGGAGTTTGTGGGCGTATTTGATCGGGTCTATTGTGATGGTCTTGAGTTGCGATCTTTGTTGTTCTTGTTCGTCCTGTGTGTTTCCAAGCATAGGAGGTCTGAGAATATTGCCTGATAAAGCCATTTTCTGGAACGTGATTCACTTCCTTTTGTGGATCTGGGCACTTTCACCACCGTTCTTTGTTTGACACTTTCACAACGCTTTTTGATTTGCGTGACTAAACACTTTTTTTTTCTTCACAAATTGTTCAAGTTCTTTTTGAATAGAATCGCGTTGTTATTAATGATTGCACTTTATGCAAAAACTTGAAGCACTTTTATCGCACTTCGACCACTGTAAGTTTTATCACACGTAATGCGCGAACTCGCGATGCTGCGCAGATCCTACCGACTGCGCCAATTACAATTTTGAAATAAAAGACTTCTATTGCTCAGACAAAACTCAGATTTTATTTGTTGCTTAGTTCTTACAAGACTTCGAACAATTTCGCGAACGCTTACTTCTTAACAGTTGATCTTAACAGTCCTCTCTTAGGACTGATCTAGCTCCTTTTATATTAATCGTGAAGCATGGTTAAGCAAGGCAGGGTTTTCGTTTGTTTGGGATATCCTCAGATGGATACATTTGGTGTTTTATTTAGAAAATGTTTTAATGGATATTGTTTGTTTAGAAAATGTCCTGAGTGGATACATTTGGTTTAGAAAATGTTTTGTTTAAAAGATATCTTGAGTGGATGCTTGGATACATTTGGTGTTTAATTATTTATTAAAAGAAATGTTCTAGAAAGGACATAACGTTGTTTAGAAAAGAGATCGGTTGTTAGTCCTTTGCACAGTTGGTTCAGTTTCTTGCTTATTTAAAGATACTGATGTAACAGTGGTCAGAAACCGGAAAATTACATTTATTTTTATAAATCGATAACCGAAGTTAATAAAAATTACTTGAACACCGAAACCCTCACCAGTGTTTTTGATTTCCAATTTCCCATGTACCACAAATTATCCTGACAATTGTAATTGTAATACACAACTCAGCATTAAAATCTGTGAGTGAACAATAAATTACCCCTATTTTACCACCCTTAGGGTAGGAATTTTTTTTTCCAAATTTATATGGGACCAACTTCGAGGTATACCCTATCCAATAAAAAAAGAATTATCAAAATCGGACTACTTTGTAAAAAGTTATGCGTGGTCATACATTACAATCAGTGAGTGAACAATCAATCATCCCCAGTTTTCCTTCCCTTACGGTTGGAATTTTTTTTTTCTAAATTGATATGGGACCATCTTCGGGGTATAGCCTTTCCAATAAAAAAAAGAATTATCAAAATCGGACTACTTTGTAAAAAGTTATGCCTGGTCATACATAAACAAAAAAAAAAATATATATATTATATATATACATATATATATATACGTGTCGACTTGAGAACCTCCTCCTTTTTGCGTCGGTTAAAAAACAAAAATATTACCGAAGACTTCAAAAGATTACAAAAGTTAAAGGAAGATAATATAAAGGCTGTGTCTTGTTCAGGTGAGCTTTGATGAAGTAGTTATTAAATAATGAAAATATTAAAATAATGATTGAGATTTCGAAGAAGAAAGAGGAACTATCAAAATCAACGAATGTTATTGATGTGACAATCGATTTAAATAAAACAATATGTGGTGTAAAATACCCGGCATATGTTCCTGAAAAGCAACGATATGTATGCAGCTCTTGTAATAATATATGGTTAGACGATAAAGCTTTTGAGAATCACTTCAAGACAGTTCAAAAAACTGTATTAGCATTCAAGTGTCCCCATTGCGATCTTCTTATCAATCCATGTAAGCACGAGGCCGTCCGCGATCATTTGAGACTACATTCACAAGAAATCATCTATCAATGTTACCTTTGCAATATGTATACCGATAATATTGAATTGCTTGCAGAGCAAATTAAAAACTACAAGCAGCAAAGTGTACCCATTGTTCGTTTTACCCGCAATAATAAAATACAGAAATATTTATGTCTACCAACTCTTCAATTTTTCTCCACTATCGACCAACAGATCATCTGAGAAAAAAATTCAATGCTTTTTCTGTCCTACACACGTAGGCGATTACGAAAGTTTGGATATGAATTTATCTAATGTTAATAAAATGGGCAGTATATGTGTTATTATTGCACGTACCAAGGAGATATAAAAAAAGTGAACTCTCATATAAAAGAAATTCATATAAAGTCTGATCCGAGAAAGTTTCATTTTATTTCGGTGACAGAGTCAGGAAGGAAATTCTTTAAATTTGTCGGACGCCCAAAAAATCGAATCGATTAATAATGCATCTTGTTCTAAAGTCGACGAAGTAGCTCAAGATGTACTCAGAAAGAGAAATTATAACGATATTTCTGACTGGCCTTACAAGTGACCAAAATGGTGAAGCGGAAAAGAGGATAGAATCTGAAGATTTGGAAGCCGATAAATCAGAAAACTCTGATCCTATCGTAAAAGGTGGCACAACGGGCGATTTCAATTGCAAAACCTACGAAGATATGAGTTATACAATCACAAGCATTGAATCCCACTTAAACAGTGTTAATTCTTCTTCGCAAGGGTCTCCACTTCCTAGCTCATCAAATAAAGCGCCAACTGATCCATCACATATGATTTTAGAAGGACGCCAAGAGGAACCACAGGATGGGATTCGCATGAACATCTATCAACAAATGTTAGTCGCGTTTCCCTGCGGTCTTGTACTTACAAATTATTACCTGAGGCGCACCTGTTTGGGAAATGTGACCAAATTTACCAAACTTATAGTTAAATCGACTAAAGAAGACATTAGTGAATTAATGTGGTGGAACTGGAACTTGACTATTTTAACTAAAAAAAATTCATTTTATTCACTTAAAAATTAATTACCGCACTTGCTGTCATAAAAATTATTTACTTAACGACTTTTTCCATTAAAGTGCAATAAAATAATTAGGAACCTGTGAGGATGTTTTAATTTCAGGAATTTTGCATCACCTTTCTACCTGCTCATGTTGCACCTTTTTGGAAAGGTAATTAGATAGGTAACTTAAAAAAAATAAAAAGTAGGTACATATGTTAATAACGTGTATTTCGGAGAAAAGTGGGGCGAAAGGTGAAAAATCGTGAAATAAAAGTTAGTTTTTTCAATTTCCGGGGTGATTTTGGCCAAGGGGTTGGGGATAGGGGGGCGGTGTTGACCTTTTTGGAAAAGGCTTCGAAATAGTGATTTTTTGAGATCGGTTTGGGGTAGCTGCGATTCGTAGAAAAAACATAAAAATACAATAGCAAGGCAACTCACTGATTTACGAATCACCCTGTAACTGCCGAACGGAGCGAGATACCCCCCCACCCCCAACCAATACGATTTTTTGCTTGTCTCGGTTTGACCTTTCACCTACTGCAATATTTCCCTCCCACCTCTGAACACCCTGTATGTAAATTTAATTAAAATTCTTGTTCATGTCTATAATGGTTTAGCTTATTGTTAGTTGTGGCTAAGATTAACTCTCTCAAAGAAAACTATTTAAATCATGTTTAATTTTTATGACTAAATGATTGGTTAACCAATCAGTCAATTGGACAAATCAGTGATCACGCTCAACACTGTCGTCAAGTCACTGTTCTTGCCTCTATTAACCTACAGCTCCGTGGCAATAACAGAATTGCTGCCTGCCCAGGTGAACTTTCAACTTCGGGAACAGATAGTAATCGCTTGGAGCAAAGTCTGGGGAGTATGCTGGAAGAAGAAAAACGTCCCAATTATATTAGCCAAGCAGCTCAAACGTCTTTCTTGGGCTGTGAGGGTGCGCCCGGAACTGGACCGATATGTGAAGGAGGTGGCGGCGGCAGACTATGAAGCCGGACTAAAAAAAATACTACCATGGCTATAAAAGTTCGTAGGAAAAAATGGTGATTTTGTAAAAAAATAATTTTTGAATCGAAGAATCCAAAAATAAAAGAAATTTTTTTATATGGCTCGTAATTTTTTTTTTAATTAAATAGGAAAACTTACTTTTTGTACAAGCTTCGTATGTTACGTAAATATTTATGTATTTGCATAATATTTACGTCCGCTTACGACTAAAACACAACATATCCTTTCTGCCTATTGCTTCGCCGCTATTCTCTTTATGTTCGTTTATTTTTTTATTTTTCATCATTTTTTATTATCAAAACCATCTACTGGGGATAACTGCCATGGAAATAGGAAGTCATTTCAATTTTGGCGAATGGCACGGAGTAATTCCCACACAAGCTCATTTTCTGCCCCGATCATTCCGTTAATATCATCAAAGCCTGCCTTATGGACCGCAATCAACAAATTGCGACGAATGATTTTATTTGTCAGCCAAGAGTGTCTTCGAGACTTGGGTCGTTCTTATCTGACGCAAGATAACAATGCTCGACGCTCCACATCGCGATGAATGGAGTCAAGAGCTAAAACAGAAAAAAATATAAATAAAACTCAAGCGAAAAAAAATTACGGTCTTAGGGACTCGCTGACTCCAGTTGAAAGTAACAGTTGCTGTAAATATTTATTCAGGTCAATTTGAGCTGAAACAACAACAAGTCGCTGGGAAAAGAGGGTTTAGCGGAAGCCTCTGTTGAAAGGGTTGAAAGAGCTGAAAAAGTACTTGCTTTGTGCGCTCGCTGTGATTTGAGAGTGATGCGGTCGGAGGTCCGCATTTCATCTCATCGGGTCCATTTATCGCATTGCTCCGATACGTCTCCCGTCCGGTCCTTTCTTTAATGCCACGGAAGGAAAATTACACGAACAAGAGAAGGGAGAGGAAGAAGATGACTGGCCAGCATTACCCAGGCAAATTTGAGCCCCCGCCTGTGAATAATAATCAAGGGAAATGAAAAATAGAGTCCGACCCATCTCACCCCATCCGGTCTTTTCTTCTTAATTTGCAGCTGGCTGCTTGACAAGAAGGCCTCAAAATACTTAAGGATAATTGTTACTTGATTTTTACGGTGTCTGATTTGCCGAGTGTCGTTGTTGAAAATTTTAAAATAGACACCTTCAGTTCCATTTACTTTACCTTATCTTTTTTTTCACTTTTCGCGGTAACAATAAGATTTTTGGATCAGACCTACACCGTTTTCACCAAGGGCTCCCACTTTTGAATTGAAAAGCACATGCCAGCATCTTACAAGTAATATTCTTAAACTGAAAAGAATAACGTCATGATTCATGATATATGCTTTGGAGACTGAAGAAGCAAAGACATTGGACGTCGTATTGAACTTTTCGATGCTATGGAATTACGAGTCAGAAAAATTGTTTTCGCATTGTTCTGCTGCTGTTTTCAAAGACGATTTACTGTTAAAGAGTTCAATGCATTGAAAACCACGTGAAACTGAATAACGTACAATACTCTAAAAAATGTTGCCGCATTTAGCTTAATTGTTCAGAATTATAATATTAGGTACAAGTTTCACTAATATGAGAAATTTGAATAATAAACGATTTTTAACCGACGAAAAAACGGAGGAGGTTCTCAATTCGACTGTTTTTTTTTTTTTTTTTTTGTATGTCGTTACGCGATAATTCCGCCAATTATAAATTGATTTTGATGATTCTTTTTTTGTTTGGTAGGTCATACTTCAGAGGTGGTCCCATATAAATTTTATCGAATTTGATTCAGCGCTTTTTGAGAAAATCAACAAAAAACAAAACATATACACAGATAAGGTTTTGGTACTTGGTTGTACATTCGGTGCCCGATTGCGAGGATTCAAAATGGCGGACCAAAAAAAATTTACTAAAACATATTACACTAAAAAGAATGAAATAAAAAATTAAAAAAAAAAAAAAATAGAACCGACTCCAAAAAATCCCAAGCTCTAAAAAGTATAAAATAATTATATTAAAAGTCCTCTGATACTACTTTCAACATTAAATACCAAGACTTTCCTAGACTTTTGAAGTCGGTGTGAAAACCTGACTGATATTAATCCAATACTAAATAATGAATGCAATCAGTTTGTCTGGATTAATTGGATTAATATCAGTCAGGTTTTCACACCGACTTCAAAAGTCTAGGAATGTCTTGGTATTTAATGTTGAAAGTAGTATCAGAGGACTTTTAATATAATTATTTTATACTTTTTAGAGCTTAGGATTTTTTGGAGTCGGTTCTATTTTTTTTTTTTAAATTTTTTTAAATGTTGATTTTTGTAGCAAATATTTGAAAAATGTTCCATTAAACATATTCATTGATTTGATAACGAGTCACTGTCCACCGATTCATTAACAAAATTGGACGTATCAGCCGTAACGAATTCCTCATTATATTCAGTTCAAGATAAAATAATACACTGTTGATTTGGATCCATTTTTATTAATATACATATGTACACTGAAAAAAAAGTCCATAAGCTTTGTACTCACGGACTATGAGCTGAAAATTCTAGCCTTTCAAAATATAACTTCTAAATTTTCCGCTTATAGCAACGACTTTTGTCCACATGCCCCGTGGTTTTTTAGGTGATATAAATTTCCATGTACCGCTAAGATATGGTCTGTAAATACCTTGCACATATACATTTCGTAATTGATTACATATAAAAAGGCTCATAGTATTATTTTCTTGCCTATATACTGTATTTTCAATGATTACATTGATGTAATTTCTTCTGTTATACTTAAGAGCGCTCAAACTATAAAATGTAGTTCTCTAAAATATCTCAAATATTTCGAATAAATATTAAGAAGTGTCTCGAAAAAACATTTATTATGATGCAAAATTAGCTAAAAGTAAAGTTCGCAATTATATATATAATGGCAGCACTCATAAAAATTTCTCTAAAACTCATTGTCACTTGGCAGCACGGATATCTGTTTCTACTCATGCTGAAGTGAAAAAAGAGCCAAATGGGGGAAACACATTAGCAAAAATCAGCGCCGATCGTTGGTGCTGTGTGTCGGATAGCAACACACACATAGATAGCAGCTTGGGGCTGAGCACTGACATATAGAAATGGACCACTCGCCCCATACAAAATGCCTATGAAGCGATGGTGCACTTTCTAGTTCCCTCTTGCTCACACCATTAACGGATTTTGAGCAGTCAGCTGTGGATTTGAATTGCTGTCAAATGCATTTTTGGGGCATTAGTCCGTTTTAATTGCATAAATCCATCAAATATTTACTCCAAAAATTATAAAATAATTCCTTTTGTATTCTAAGTCACTTCAAAGGAATGCAAACATTAAATTACTCCGTTGTAAGATACAACTGAATGTTACACAATTTCTCATTTTGCGGTAGAAATTGTGTTATTAAATTATGAAAATTAGTCTTTTCTTATCTCATATTTCAAATTCTTCTTATCTTATGTCTGATTTACGGCAAAAATGGCACAAAAAACACAAAAAAACCTGAGTGACGTAGTACGGCGAATCAATTCGGAATTAATTGCATTTATGTCCTTTTACTGTAACTAAATTAAGTGAAGTATACAGCAAAAACACAAAAGTGGTCTAATTTTTACTTTTGAGTTCTTAAAACAGTTGTTTAGCGATATAAATCGCATATCCAGAAGAGAGCATTTCAACGTTTTGCTGAGAATTTTTCAATGAAAAATGTGTTATTCCACAAACTTTTCGCCACGAAACTATTTTAGATTCGATGCTACTTTTAGGGGAATCAGATTTAAGCGTGCAGGTTACAAATAAAATTAATATAATTTTTAAATTTGCCGCCTTTTGAAGCCCCCTATCTCACGTAATGCGAAAGAAATAGACAGATATATGCCTTCTATATCTGAACTCTCCTTAAGGTGGGTCCACACTGAGCCAACGAAAGCAAACGAAAGCGAACGAGTCCACGTTGTTGTTATTGTAAACAACAACAACAACGTGGACTCGTTCGCTTTCGTTTGCTTTCCTTGGCTCAGTGTGGATCCACCTTTAGGTGAGAACTTTCAAAAGTGTGCACCATTTGAGATAGCAAATCGAGTGGTCCATTTCTATATGTCAGTGGGGCTGAGTCAGAGCCTCTGACTCCATATTCTCCATTCGTGGATACAAATTGAACAGGCCGGTCAGTCTCTCTTATCGTTCTTTCCAGTTCGGAGTATGGTGAAGATTATATTTCCTTTCGACTGAAATCGAACAGTACAGGTGCAGTGCACCAGTTTTTGTGTAGTTGAGTGAGTGCAGTGCGCAAAGTTTTTATACGAAAGTTTTTATTACGAAATATAAGTACAGTGCAATGGCCGAACAATTTCTAATCTCGGCGCTGACTCAATTAGGATTCCTTGATTACATTAAATCGTTTCTCGGTAAGTACTTCATATTTATTTATTTTGCAATGATAGCATGTGTGTAGGCCTTATTATCGTTGTCACGTAGAACGAGAAAATTAATTAAAGTCAAAGGTAACTGAGATGAATTTACTAAAAACCTAAAACTTTTATTTTTCCTTTTTGATCTTGCTTGATCTTGCATCAACAACCTTGTGCTTTAGAAATAATTTCGCAGCCTATATATATGTCCTTGAGAGACACATTTATAGTTTACGGAACTTTGGCTTATAGTCCGTATAGCTATTTTCGATAACTTTAGGGTTCATGAAATTGATTCCCATGCTCATTTCCATAAGCCGATGGGTAATATAACGTGTGTTTATGGGTTTTAATATTACATTCCGAAATATGGAAAATTGAATTAACTTAGGAGAAAAGGATTAGAAACATTTTAGAGTATTTTTTTCTTAAATTTGTCCGAAATTCCGGGCTTCTTCATTTGGTATTTCAAGTAAATTGATTTTAAATCGACTTGATCGACGAAATAATTTTATAAACTTTTCTACTGTTGTTTGAAATAGATGAAGAATTTGACGAAACATCGTTTAAAAATTTGACTTTCGAAACCTTGAAGGACGTAGTTCCTAAGGCAGGACCTCGACAAAATTTTTGGCAAAAATATTTAACGGTTTATCGATCTGAGGTACTCATTAAAAATAAGGGAGCATCAGTTCTTATACAATTCATTGAAGTATAAATTACTAAGAGATTAATTTTTTAAGGTTTTAATATACATTTTTAAGACATTTTGGTCCAATTATGGAAGAATTTTCAATCTAATATACCATTAATTGTTTGTTAAATTGATAATTTTGTTTTTTAATTCAGCATATTTGATGCTTTGTTTTTTACTAACAATTAATTTTATTTTTTAAACTAACCTAACAATTTTTCAATTGAAGTAAAAAAGAGTTACCATTGTGAATTTCTTTAACCGCATTAATATAAAAACGTTGCTGCTTTATACTTAATTTTATTTAAAGCTTCCTTGCTTAGGATATTACTAAATTTCTTCTGTTCATTTTCATGCTATTCTAGTTTGTCTACCCTAGCAGTCCAAGTCCCAGCACTGCGACAACAGTTTCATCATTTACTTCCGATTCCAATACCTTTGACAGCGACGCAACTTTGGGAAATATAACGGAGGTAATATCCAGCAGTACATTAACGCATGAGGCTAAAGAATCTTTATCACTGGAAGTAAAAGACATTTCTCTATGCTCTAATATTGAAGAAGTGAGATTTCCGTTTTTGTTCGTATTATTTACTGACATTTTTAATTTTAGTTATTGTTTCCTTCCGTAAAGCATACATTTGAATTGGCATTACAGACCGCTAACGGTCAAATTGTGCAATCCTTTTATAATAAAAATAATTTTTTAAAAGATTATCACAGAAATTTGTTATCAAATGCCATATTCAAAAAGAATTTGAATTAAAAAAAAATGAATTCTCCATTGCAACAAAACGTTTCCTGGAACTAACAGAGGATATAAAAAGAAAATTTCCGTCGGAGATTGAAGGCATTTATTATATACCATATAATAAATTCACTAATAGCGTAGCTTCTGGTAAACTCTGGACATGCTATAACAGATTAAAAAAGCGTTTGAAGCAATCTTGTTCTAATAAAGAACATGTTCGTCTTAATACAACTATTCACTCAGCAGATATTAATGAAAAAATTGCATTTCTAAAAATTTCATTGGAACCATTCGAAAAAATTGAAAAATTCTGGGTTGAGACCTTCACTTACAGATTAGAAGAAACAAAATCTGAACATTTTACCATACAAAACTACATGAATACATACTCTGTATTAAAAGGCCCGAAAGGACATGAACTTTTAGCAAAGGATTTTGATTATCAACATCCAAATAATTCGAACAACTTATTTTTAAATTGGCCGGTATATAATTCAAAACTTATTAAACTCATCAAAAGTAGGAGCATCCTGGAAGAAAATAAGGAACTAAAAAGGATTTTGTCAGCAGTAAATGAGACAACAGGCTTTTTCTTGCTGCCATATTTTTTTTCGAAATCTACATACAAAAAAGTTGAAACAAAACGAATCAAATTAAGCGGAGAGGAAATATTAAGAAGATTTATAGTACAAATAAAGGTAATTTTTAGTTATTTAAAAAGATTATAAATTAATTAATCCAAATTCATAGGATGCAAATCTGGTGACAGAAGAGCTACACTCAATCCGGAAGCAACTAATAAAACAAAAGCAAACACTTCAACCCATCATAATAATTGCTGGTGATGCCCTGGGTAAGAAATAGAGTAAATCTTGTTAACTGTTTCTAATAAAATGATCCTTAGACATATCAGCTATATACCTAGCAATAGATGATTCTTTGTACACAATCAACAGCCTAGTTAACGCTATAGATTACTGCTTCAAGAGTTTCTTTGCGCTCAACGCGAAGTACCCAGACTGTGCTTCTGGTATTTGGACATTTCTTCAAAGAGAGATATATGGAATTAAAACGGAGGAAGACAGACTCACAACATCATTGAGCAATTTAATTGCTGATTTGCAAGTGGTATCGTAAGTTTCTGTTTATTCCGTGCTTATTGTTAAGTGTGATTATATGGTGTTTGGCATCAGAGCTCTTCAGTTTTATCTTGCTAAACTTAATACTTCATTTTCTTTCAAAACTTAGCAAATACTTTGTAAAATATCATATCGCTACTATAACAGGTCTTTAAATCTTGCCTTTTGAATCTTATTACTCTGCATATATTATAATCGTTCTACAGCAAATCTTTATACCTCATATAATAATCAGAATTATCCCTCTTTACTTAACACTAAAAAAAATGAAGTGCTTCAAGTGTAAAAAGCTCTGCAATACTGCTAAATCATACATAAAACATGTCCAAACTTTTCATAAGCTAGAATTTATTTTAGAATGTCATGATTGCCCCGAAGTACGATTGTTTAGTAATCGAAATTCATTTAGGAAACACATTATGAAACATTTCAGCATTCAGCATTTGACTAAAAGCTTTTCTGAACCTGAAGCGAGAAGTCCAAATGCAGGTGGTTCTGAAGTGCTTCGTAATATTATTCCACCAAACACGCCGGATAGAAGTGGGGATAAAGACATGAATGAGGTTTTCTTAAAACTGACTGAGGATGTTAATATTAATCTGATAAATTTAATTACATCTTTGTATGCAATTCAAAGTATTAATCGAAAAACAGTGCAAGAACTTTTAAACGTTTTCAAAAAACATTTAACTGATATTTTACATATATGCAAAACTTCTTTATTGCACAATGTGTCTGATAACATCTCTTATAATATCGACTACATCGTGCGTATCTTCGAAAATGTTGAAAATTTGCTGCCCTTGATTAATTCCGAACATAAAAGAATAAATATTTTGCGTTCTAATAATTTAATTATGGAAACGTCCTCTCCGAAAATTGGTATAAGAACAGGTGTTTCAAAATTTCAAGGGAATTTGGTAGTTACAAGTTCATTAGTTACAGCGACCGTGTTTTATTTGAAAGACATCTTGACAACATTATTAAACAAAGAAAAATTAAAAGAAGAGATATTTTCGTATTTGAAACAACTTCAGTGTAATACAACAGTTATAAGTAATTTGATGCAAACAAATTTTTGGCAAAATATAGCAGGGCAGGTAGACGAACATAGTATTTCTCTTCCATTAGTTTTATACTACGACGAATTCGAAGTAAATAATCCATTAGGATCCCGGTCTGGTTTGCAAAACCTAGGAGCTGTTTATATTTCATTACCGTGTCTTCCTTCACATATAAGATTAAAGCAAGAGTACATATTTCCCTTAATGTTAGTTAATTCCTTAGACAAAAAACAATTTGGTAATAAAGTATTTCAACTTCTTGACTTAGCTGAAAAAGGTATAAGAATTGGTACAATGGATTATTTTTTTATATTGCATTGTGTACTGGTGACAATAAAGGAATTAATTCTATTTTAGGTTTCACTGAGGGGTTCAATTCGCATTATTTTTGTAGATTTTGCAAAATGCATAAATTAGAGACTCAGAAAAAAACCACAATAAATAATGAATTACTCAGGACAGAAGAAAATTATCTTGAAGACATTAACAAATTAAGTCCTAAAAAGACAGGCATTGTAGATACATGTTTGTTTGCTTTGCCATATTTCAATGTTACCAAAAACTATGCCGTGGATCTAATGCACGACTTTTTAGAAGGAATTCTGAATTTTGAAATTGCTTAATATTGAAGGATTTTATCTTCAAAGAACACTTTTTCACTCTAGATGAGTTAAATAATAGAATAAAGTGTTTTAACTATGGAGATAACGACGAACGCATCAATAAACCTCAGGAAATTGCTAGAGCTAACGTAATAACAAACTAAGATATTCTGCTTCGGAAATGTTATGCTTTTCAAATATTTTAGGTATTTTGATTGGTGATTGGGTGCCTGATAATAACGAAATTTGGGAAATTTATTTACTTCTATTGCAAATTTTAGATATAGTCTTGCTTGAAGATATTGAAAGCTCTATAATCGACAGATTGGAATCACTTATAGAAATTCATCACAAATTATATATAAAGTATTTTAAAATGCCTCTTAAACCCAAACACCATATAATCACACATTACCCTTCCATAATGAGATACATTGGACCTGTTAAACCTTTATGGTGTATGCCTTTTGAGTCAAAACACAAAGAATTAAAACGAATAGCTTTATCTACAGTATCTCGAAAAAACATTTGTAAAACAATCGCTAAAAGATTAATGTTAAATACAAGAAAGCTTTGCTACGATTTTGTAATTCTGTCTTTTGGAACGGAAATGAAAACTTGTTCTCTTGAAATTTTAAATTTTACTAAAAACATAACTTCATCAAACACTAAATTTTTCTCATGGATTGAGTACTATAACATTAAAATTAAAATTAAAAACGTTATTCTAATAGGTGTCAATGAATATCCGCTTTTTGCACAAATTGAATGTATTTGCGTTAAGAATGAGAAAGATGTCTTACTGATAACCACATTATTTGATACTTTATATTATGACGTCCATAGGAAGGCTCATGTTGTTACAATAACAAATAAATTAAAAGAAATCGTATTGGACATAAGTTGTCTTAAATTTTTTAAATTGATTAAATTTCAGGACGAAATGTATATTATTTAGGATGTACTGAGCCGTTCAGTGCACAAATCGATTAACTCCATAAAACAAAAAATTGAGATTGCGATGAAACAATGTACATTATCTTTTAAAATTCCCTTTATAATATAAATTCAAATATATATTTTAGAAGGTATAAATACAGGTATAGCTTTCATCTAATGATATATAAAATTAATAAGAAAGAATAGCCAAAAAACATCGTCAATAATGTTACAATTTGTATATGTGACTGGTGGAGTTAATCGATTTGTGCACTGAACGGCTCGAAAGTCGATTAATTTCTTTTTAAGTTTTTAGCTCTTTTATATTATATAGAGACAAAGGCTCATTACTCATGTGAACTTGGAAAAATAAAGCTTATTATAGAGACAAAGGCTCATTACTCATGTGAACTTGGTAAAATAAAGCTTATAACTGTTATTAAAATGTGTTTTCTACTTATTTACAACTTTCCTATTTAATTTTCAGAGCAGTTAATAATGGTTATTCAGCTATTACATACCTGTAGCTGAATAGCCGTGATTTACGCAACAAGTTATGGCATATATAGTCATTTATATCATCCTATAGCCTATGGAGATATACACCCTTATTCCACACTCCGACGGACAACTTATCCGACGTAAACCTTACGATACGACGTAACTTTTTTTCGTATTCCATACTACGAACGGATTCTCGTCAAAGCACTGCCATTTCGGAGTCCTTTCGATTCACTCCGAAAACAGCTGTTTAATGTCAAAAAAATGTCTAAAAAAGTTTTCATAGTGATTTAATAAAGTTTTAGTTGATTTAAAAGCAGTACGTTGTTTAAATTAAGTGTTTATAAAAATCGGGAAGGCTGGGACATTATTTTAATCTCTTGATCCCCAACTTTGGAGTTTCTTTGCAGTTTGTGGTGTCCTCACTGTTTGTTTTGGTCGAGAGAGGACAAATTCATCCCTGTTGCCGCCGAATCTTGAGGTCAGTGCGCTGAGAGCTGCTACTCTACGTGTTTATAGGCATCAAATAAAGATTATCGTAATTTGTGATGAATGTTTAGTGAATTAAAACACACAGACTTTAATTGAATATATTGCTTTTATTTTGCCCAGCTAAATTTCTTCCCATTTTTACCCACTTTTTTTGTATTTCTAATAGTTTCTGAAACAACAGGGCCAGAATTTTTATACTTTTTTACTGCGCGCTACATCATCGTTACTTGTTTCATAAGAATAAACTCAACTTCTTAAATGATAATAAAGACAAGAATCGACTTCAAGGATTTGAAATTGTGAAAACCGATACTGGAAGGTGCATGGGTGTAATATTTTTTCCAATTGTACTTCATTAATTGTAGCCTATTTTATTTATTAAAATCCACATATTTAAAATTAGTGTTTATCCCTCATTTATTTTCGGGGAACGTAAAAAGTTATATCCTGTTTTTCCTGTTGTTCCTGTTCCTGTTGTTCGTGTGGAAATCTAAAGGAACATTTTGGTTGCCTCCCTAGTACTTCCCATGATAGTGCTTATTTTTTATAACCCCAGCACAATTTCGTGGCATAGACGCTATTAACTTCATAATAGTAAATTTAGCTATGCTTTTCCACTCTTTTTTCCGTGTTTTCATAATTCTGCTCTATTTCTGAAACGATGATTTCAGACTCGTTGTTTAAGGACTGTGAAAAGATTTGCAATGAGATTCAAATTTAATGATTGAGCCAGCCAATCAAGAACTTGAATCCCATTATAATTAACCAGCTTCGATGTGTGTTTTGGGTGCTAAAACACTCATTGAAGTAGCAAGTTTGAATTCTCCGACACACTAAACGCGTCGGAGATTTTCCTCCGAAAATCGTGCGTTTTCGTGCCTACGTCGGAGTGTGGAATATCAAAAAATTACGAAAGTAGGCATTCGGAGTGCCGATTACGATGCGGAACTTTTCGGTCATTACGTCGGAGTCTGGAATACGACACGGAGAACTTCGGAGAAAAGTTACGTTCCGTCGGAGTGTGGAATAAGGGCCATAATTTACATGGCTTCCAAAACCATTTATTTTTAGTCGAAACACCAACAATTTTGGAAAAAAAGCCACAGGGTATATCTACCGGCACCATATGTATATAGTGATTTCAGATATTGTTATGATTTGTCTCATCATAGAAATGTAAGCCAGAGCATTATAAGATTAAATGTTTCTTGAAACATCATTATACAATGGGGAAAGAACTTATAAGGATTGTAGCTCGGAACGAATTTTCTAATTTTACTCACCATATAAAAGGTCCGAAAACACACAGGGTGTATGATACGAAGTCACAGGTTATAACGTTTGTTATCCAATAATATAGTTGTGAATGTCATAGACATTATCAAAGCAATACTATTATATTGTCTCAAAAGTGAAACATATTGTTTTCAGAGCTGAATATTAAACCACTATCAGCTATAAATTTTGGCATTATTAGCTAATTGTGTGTTATTTTTGGCAAAATATCCTAATTGAATTCACATTTTATGTTTTCTTTGGGGTTATAAAAATATGTCACCGTGTCTCATATATGCAAAATTTCTGAAGCTTTCAAGGCTTTACTGAATGATTTACTCAGTTATAGTACATATATAGAAATGAAATAAATATGTCTCTAGAAATATGTATCTCCAACGCTCATAAAGTGTTGCTATCCCGAAATCGACTACAATTGTGAGCCGTGGGACCTAGAAAAAAAAAGCTCAGGGCTCATAATTTCTTTCAGTGTACATAATACTTTTAAATTTTAATAGTACCAGATCGAAACACCGAAGAAAATAAGTAGAGGAAAGAAATGCATCTCTCACAGAGCAAGTAGTATAGTTAGAAAGATGGCACTTAAGGAATTGCCATTTAAAATACAGAAATAAAAGAAATTATTAAAAACTAGCTGACCTATACCCGACGTTGCCCGAGCACACTTAAATCAATGGATATTTTATCTTTATCTTCATCGTCAATTATCTCTACGATCTCCTGGGGTTCTACGTGTGCAGATTTTTTTGATATCCACGCTTATTTTCTTTAATTACTTTTTGAGATTCAAAATTTGCTGGAGCTAATGAGTTAAGATCTTCTGTTGCATTATGCTCATGCGTTGTTCTACACGTAGCGCTAGGACTAGGAGCCGTAGAGGCAGAACAAGTCAGAAACTGTAACAACTCTTCGACGTCGTCGAAAATCTTCGACGTAGTTCGCCACAAGCTCCCAGTTCTCTTCACTCTCCTCTCCAGCATGTGCATCACTGCATTCTCGGGAGTCAGCTGCCCGAGTTGCTCTTCAACAGCCTTTCTCGAGTCCTCCTACCGACTACACCGGAAAAGGTGTGCTTCACGCGCAGCCTGGTGTTTCGCTTTTGCCCATTTTGTGAAGGTAGGCCCTGAAGCTCCCGTGACCACTTAGGAACTGGGTAAGGTAGTAATTTACCTCACCATGCCCACGGTTTATCTGCGGCACTAGTCTCGCTGTCCAACGTAACCTGGTCTCGGCGTCCCGCAACTCCTGCCACTTGTCCATAGTGCGGGCTCGTTCTTCCATCCTGACACGTTCCCTCGCGGTCTGTGTCCTCTTCGCGTACGCAGTTTTTCGTTCCTTCTCCAATAGACCGATAGGTATCATACCGGCTATAACCAGCACAGCCGGTTTAGAGACCGTGCGATAGGCGCTGGCCTAAGAGCGCTCCTTCGCTGCACCAAAGCCATGCCCTTCCTGTACTAAGAAATGTCCATCCTGTCTCCCCATATCTCTACGCCGTAAAACAGGATGGACTGAATGGTGGTCATCAATAAACGGTGTTTATTCAACTTCGGGGCTTGAGTATTGGCCACGATTCAGAGCTGTCGTGGCTGCCACCGCCTTATCCGCTGCCCGCTGGATCTGTTCTCTAAATGTGAGCTTGGTGTCTATCATCACCCCCAGATACTTCACAGCTTTTTTGGTCTGTACCAGCTGCTCTCCCACCATCCTAAGGTGTTGACCTTTTTCTTTGTAAGGACTGCTATCTCCGTCTTTTCCAGGGCCAAGGACAGACCGTCACCCGCCATCCACGCAATCACTCTCATGACCTGGTTCAGCTTGAGCTGCGCCAGCTCTGTCGTGCGGCAGCAATTAATGCTGCAACGTCGTCGGCATGTCCCACCAGCCGTCATAAGCAATATTCCCAGTATTGACCCCTGCGCCGCTCCTGCTGTGATAGACCTGGTACGTTGTCCCTACGTTGTCGCATAAACCAGTGAGTGGTCCCGTAGATAGTCCCGTATAATCCGAAGCAAGTAGTCCGGGATTCTGAATGTAGTCTCCAGCGCCCCTAGCATGTCAGTCCACCTCGTGGAGTTGAATGCGTTTTTGACATCAAGGGTGACTAACAGGGCTATCCGCCGTGAATGATGACTGCCGCTCTCCGCTTGCTTAGCCGCTTCTATCACTTCCAGTACAGCGCCGATAGTAGATCGCTCTCGTCTGAAGCCGAATTGTCGATCGACTTCCAATGTTACTAGATTTTTTAAAATTCAGCACCGCCTGCTATCACGCACGCACCGCCACACTATGCAATGATGATATAGGGGGAAATGCTAAGCAGTGAGTCTTGCAAATATTATTTATGCGATTGCAAAGAAATTCTATGAGAATGTCGTATTTATCCTCCTGAGAGACATTTGACAAATTTTAAATCTGTTACGTACTATTATTAAAGCTTACTTTTATGCTTTAACTGGAGACAATTACCTACAATTTATGTACCTACCTTTTTTTCATAAAGTCAATAGTTTAGGCGTAAGAGCGCCGGAAAGTGTACTCCAACACGCATTTTGGCCAAAAGACTCATTTCCACACCACCTTGAGGTAGGGTAAGCGGCGCGTTTTTTTTTTTATTGTGGCCATAGTAAGTAAGGCCATAGTAAGTCGGTTTTTAAACGTATAGTATAATATCTATATATTATATATATAGATATCACATATATAACATCTATTTCTATATTATATTATAATACCTATATTATATTGTATAAGCCAAAGTCGTCAATAAGAAGAATATCTGTGCCAAAATTGATAATTTATCAATTAAAAAAAGGCCAAAGTCGTCAACGTAAATAATCAAATACCAGCGAACCATTTCCCCCCGTTCGCTTCGCTATTTCTTTATGTTGGCGTGAATAATCCCTTTGCGCATTCTCTTTTCCTTTTCCTGCATCCGTGGTATTGATGCAGAATATGATGGAATCATTGCAACATTGAAATTCCCTCACGCCTCACTTTCATTCAAGCCGGCGCGGCGTCCACGAACACCTCGCTGCTCTCGTGTCCTGACGCTCGACCAAGTGGGCAAGTGCAGAGGCTCCAGCTTCGATTCATATTACTGAAACATTTTCATCCGAACTTGTTTATAACTGCAGAAATAGAAATGCGTTCTCGTTTTCCTATGCCGCGCCGAGGCGAAATCTGTATTAGCTGCGTTTTTTTGTGGTTTGCGCGCACAACAGCCCATACATTTGGCTGTTCTGCTGTGCTCTCCACAGGTGGGTCCACACTGAGCAAACGAAAGCGAACACATGTGTTCGAGTCCAAGTTGTTGTTGTTGCGTACAATGACGACGACGTCGACGTCGAACAGAGTAATTTCTTATTCTGTTCTCTTAGTTGATCTATTGAACACAAGTGGCGCTATGTGTAAATTTTTAGGGGGGTTTATGTCTCGGAGGTTGTTACAAGCACGATATACAGAATGCAAGGTATGACTGGGAGAAAATACGAATTCTCCATTTTGCTTTTAAGGAACGTCAAATGACGTAGTTGCGGCAAGATTTGTTTGGCAAATCGGGAAAAGTAATTTTAATGATTATTTAGTAATAGTACGATAAACTGCTATTGGCATAATCATTAGTAATGAAAATTTGCCATTTTTTAAAATATAACTTGAATTCGTGAGACTAATGGTATTTGTAAAAAAAGATTTAATAATAATAATAATAATAATAAGTTTTATTAGTATCAATACAAAGATCAAGATCTTAAATGTACAAAATCCGGATGGTACAATATTTTTAATGCAAACTAGATAAACAGTTAAAACTAAGAAAAGATAGAAGAGAAAAAAAACTAAGCAAGATATACCTATTATTCAACCCGTGCCCAAATGTGCAGAAATTAAATCACATCAGAAGATTGAAGCAATTTAAAGAAGGATCCGTTGGACGTCGTTCTCTGGATATTCGGGGGCAGTAGATTCCAATCCCGCACACACTGGACAAAGAAAGAGCGCTCGCAGAAGCTAGATTGGAAATGAGGAATTAGCAAGTTAAGATGCCGAGATGAGTTCAAAAATTGCAGTTCCTCAAAGAGATACGGCGGCTGTTGAACGTGCACAACTTTGTGCAAGAATTTCAGTCTGCGATGCTTCAAATAGGTAAGCAGAGGAAATCCCAGGAATTGAGTGACATGCTCAGATATGTGACAGTGCCTAGTCAATTTGTAAATGAAGCGGACCACATCATTGAAGGCTACAGCTAATCTTCTTTTGCATGTTCCGTCTAATGATGGGAAAACCACATTGCCATAAGAGAAGTGCGGCATAATGAGAGCTTTAGCCAGCCGTTTGCGAAGGGTTACGGATAGGATGTTCGACCGTACCCACAATTGAAGTAAGCAACTATACACTTTACGCAGAATGGAACTAACGTGATCACAACAAGTCATTTTGTTATTCAGGACTACTCCAAGGCTCCTAACTGTACTAGCGTACTCAATGCGCTTAGCATCACATATGACCGGTGGCAGAGAGTCAGCAGGAATTCCATTTCTAGAGATAGCGAGTGCGCTACATTTAGATGGATTTAATACCAAAGCATTGAGTACGCTCCAGTCATATATGCGGCCCAGGTCATCATTGACACGACATACACAGTCCTCAATCAAGCCTAAGGGACGATTCAAGTAGACCTGCACGTCATCAGCATAAACATGAACAGAAACATCTTTCACCACGTTAGGAAGGTCATTAATATACAGGCAGAAGAGCAGCGGTCCTAAGATCGAGCCCTGCGGCACACCACAATAAATATTTTCAGGAACAGAGGAAGTGTCGCCAAATTTCTCAAATTGACTACGTCCACGCAAGTAATCACCCAAAAGCCTAGTTGCAGTAGTCGAAAACAAGAATTGATTTGAGAGTTTACTCAGCAGCTTTAGGTGATCAATTGTGCCAAATGCTTTACTAAAGTCAAGCAGGGTCAAAACAGTAAGCTGGTCCTTATCCAAAGCATTGCGAACATCCGTAGTGACTTTTAACACCGCAGTTTCACAGCTATGATACCTGCGAAAGCCAGACTGGCAAGGTGAGAGAAGTTTCATAGCATAGAGATGGTTAATCATCTGCGAGTACATCAGTTTTTCAAATACTTTGCTAAGATAACAAAGCATACTGATCGGTCTAAAGTCACTAGGGACTGAAGCAGAACGTATCTTGGGGACAGGAATGACCAAAGCTCGCTTCCACCGTACCGGAAACCGGGATGTCGTGATGCAGTGATTGATGATGTGCGTAAGGACTTTGAGAATGCATGGCGGTATCATTTTTAGAAACCGAGGGGACAGCTCATCAGGACCAGTGGCATTTGACTTTATGGACAGCATTGCCAACGACACTTCACATTCAGCAACGCATTGGAAAGTGAATCCCTCACTACAGGAAACTTCTCGAGGTATATCAGTGGATATGGTGGGAGAGCTTTTCACTATGAAAAATTGGTTGAGTTCATTAGGATGAATATCCACAGACGATTCCTCCTTGCCATATATACCCAGCTTCCGTATGTTAGCCCACAATTTTTTCGGTGGTAGGTCAGGGCCTAATTTATCTGCAAAGAAAGATCTCTTCGCGGACTTTATGAAGTAGTCCACTTTATTGCGAACTTTTTTATATCTTACGTGCATTTCATTAGAGCGAGTGGACTTATATCGTAGAAGGAGAAGGTCTCGCTCAGCCATTGCATCGTGTATTTGCCTCGACAACCAGGGACATCTGCCATTACGTACCGTCTTATTGCGAAGAGGGACGTGCAGGTTAAAAAGGTCCATTAACAGATTGTTAAAGATAGTTATCTTATCGTCAACTGAAGGATAGCCATATATACTTTCCCAGGGCAATTGAGAACAATCGCGCACTAATTGTTCAAGATTTACATTTTTATAGTCACGATAAGCGAGAACGGAAGTAGAAGGCGGGGGTTCGAATTGAAAGCTATAAGACTGAAACAGAAAATCATGGCCAAAGTCACTTACAGGGCTAATTTGGTTGTGGAACAGAACCTTATGAGAGTCACTAGTCAAAATGTAATCTAGCTGGGAGGGATTTGAGGTATTAAAGTAAGTTGGTAAAGAATTTATTACGTTTAGACTAAGGGAATCAGTCATATTTCGCAGAACAGTCGTCATAGGACAGCAGCTCAACGCGTTGACATTAAAGTCGCCACAGATGATTACATTATGAGTACTAAGCACCGCTGAAGATATGCAACTCTCAAGACGAAAAGCAGATTCTTCATTAAAGCTTGAGGGTGGGCAGTAGACACTGATAAGAATACATTTATCTATTATTTGTCTGTGACTCGGATTAATTTTACTCCATGCTTGAGAGAGTTATTCGTTATTTCTGCTTACACCTAGGAGTAGTAAGTTTTCGTATTAATAAACATTATACATCGTTGCCCTGGCAATTCTGCATAATATTTCTATAATAAACGGAGATGTCATAGAAGAAGAGATAATCACTGAAGAGGAAGGTGAATTACCAGTACGTCCCGCTATTAACAACAACATACGGGGAAATACAATAAGGTCGGCTTTTATAGAAGAAAATTTTTAGTAATTTTTAGTAAATGTCTTTTGTAATAAGTTGTATTTCAAAGAGGTTTTTTATGCCAATCCAAAGGCTTTTTCCCCTAGCGCTAATAAAAGAAAAACAGTGAAGCGCAAATAAAGAGTTTTCAAACCCTAGAAAGATAACGTGCGCCTCGGAGGCGCCCGCGAAACAGATATATCGCTGTATTTTTTTAACCGATGCGCGTACAGTTTTGTGTTCACGAACCAACTCAGTCGTCGGTCAACACTGCCGAGAGACGACCGCTGCTGCTCGGTAAGTACCACAGTTTTATTGTTATGGCTACGCGTTGCGCTCGAGAGGCGCATGTTTATCTTCTGTGTGACTTTTATGAATTTATTTGTGATTTTGTTTTTAATATTTTTTACTTATTTTTACCTATGTACGGTAAATTTATTAGTAGTTTATTGTTATTTATTAATTTTATTCGTTTTTAGAAACGTTTTAACATCATGGCGAGCAGAAGAGGTTTAACAGAATGTGAAATATGTAGTCTATTTTTTGAATGAACAAGACGAAAGTGCAAATGATTACAGTGACAGCGAGATAGAGGACCACATAAGTGAGGACGATATTCATAGCGATACTGAAGACGAGTACATAGATGAAGTAATCGACGAAGACTTGAATGACACCTCAACACCTCCTGAAAATTCCGGACATGACCACCGCATAGTTATTCCGCCTCATAGAGTAATCAGAGGTAAGAATAGACACGTTTGGGCTACTTCTAAAGGTCAAAGTAGTGGAAGGACATCTGCGGTCAATATAGTTCGGTCTAATAGAGGTCCTAATCGCATGTGCCGAAATATTTTTGAACCACTTTTATGCTTTGAATTATTTATCACGGACGAAATCATTCAAGAGCTTGTTCAGTGGACAAATGTGGAGATATGCAAAAAACGTAGATCTGTTTATTCCAGTTCGAAAGGTTTGGGATCTGTTTATAGCTCAATGCAAAATAAATTACTCGCCGGGAAGCAGTGTCACTATTGATGAACAATTACTTGGGTTCCGAGGTAGATGTCCCTTTTGAATGTACATACCAAACAAACCAAATAAGTATGGTATAAAAATTCCAATGACGTGCGATAGTGGGACCAATTATATGATGAATGCTATGCCATACATTGGAAAAGCTACAAATACAAATGGTATCCCCCAAGGAGAATATTATTTGAAGGAGCTATCACGGCCAATTCATGGCACCAATCGTAATATAACGTGTGATAATTGGTTCACGTCTATCCCTGTCGCAAAGTCATTACTTCTTCAACCATACAAATTGACAATTGTGGGCACGGTAAGGTCAAATAAACGAGAAATTCCTGAAGAATTGAAAAACACCCGTTCCCGACAAGTGGGTACGTCTATGTTCTGTTTCGATGGACTTTTAACCCTAGCATCATATAAGCCGAAGCCTTCAAAGATGGTGTATATGTTGTCCTCATGCGATGAAGGCGCCGTTATAAATTCTACATCTGGCAAACCTGAAATCATAATGTTTTACAACTACACTCACAATGTTTTATCAAAAGGAGAAAAACCATTGAACCGTAGAGAGTATATGAAGAAACTAAGCACTGAACTGTCTACACCGTTGATGAAATCTAGACTGGAAATCCCTACTTTACCAAGACGTTTGAGAGAAAATATTGAGAATATACTGCCACAAACCAATCAAGCGGTTTCTCAAGAAGCTGATGAGGAACCTCCGGCAAAAATTCGGCGTTACTGCACCATATGTACAACAAGAAAGAAAAGAATGTCTAAGATGACGTGTACAAAACGTAAAAATACAGTGTGTGGTGAACACAAAAAAGATGATTGCAACAATTGTCTATAAATATTGTTATTTTAATTTATTTTTTTTTCAAATAAAAAAAATAAATTAAAATAACAATATTTATAGACAATTGTTGCATAGTATTTACTATGAATGTTATTTATGTTTTTAAAAATTTCTACATTACAGTAGACTGAAATGAAAATTATATTTTTGTTAAGAATTTATAAAATCCTACATGATATTCATATAATTAAAAATATTAAAATAAATTTGTGTTTTATTTATTTATTAGTAATGTAACAATTCATTGAAGTTATAAAAAAGACGAATAATTATTTAAATTTGTAAACAAATCTGTTTTTAAAATTGTGCGCCTCTCAGGCGCCTGTTTATCTTTTCGGTACTATAAAATAAGGTTATCTTTCTAGGGTTAAAAATCACGAAATCACCCATTCTAGGGACGTGTGTGCCCGTCGTCGGACCCAGTGAGGATCAACGGATGTGGAACAAAAAGACAATCCCGCAAGACTCAAACAGTAGATCATTTTTTAAATTTATACGGAGGTCAATAATTTAAATTTTAAATTGGTTTCAATGCTCTTTTTATTTCGCAATAATATTTATAAAGTACAGAAACAAATATGCACACAATAAAAATTCATTTATTTCTTACCAGTTCTAATTCTAAAAGATTTTTTTTTAAAACAATTCACAAACAATTTCACACAAATAACTGTCACTGAATTAAAAATATCTCGATAGAAAAGTCTTATCGAATTATTTTCACAAATTTATTGAAGTCAAAGGTAACTAGACTGAATTTGTTAAAATATTAAGAACTTTATTAAGGAATTTTTGTCTAAAAGAGCTTTTGTAAGCTCTATTCGATCCGATTCGAACGGATTCAACAAAAGGGCCTAATGATGTTGCCATATATAACCACTAATCCACTGCGTAAGATAGGAGTACTTACTCCGGTGCTATTTTTTGTTTTTAATACAACGCGCAGTAAATATTTAATACTGAGTTACTCTAGGAGTAACTATTCTTAGTTTAATGCTAGAGTAGCTACGGAATAAGAATTTTTTATTAATACGGCTGTAAAAGTATACTTATAGTTAGAGCTGGAATCTAAATTCTTTCATCTTTGGTGGTTATTGTAGACTAGCAAAATAAAATTTTTGGTTATAATATTGAAGTTTTGGGATAGAGCAATTATTCTTCGCAAAACAAGCACCAATTTTCAGTCGGATTGTTCTTATTTAATAATGTGATATGATGAGCTGCATTTATTTTTCTTTCTCATCTTCTTACAAAATAATAGTTTCTCTGCCGATATAGAAGCGATTGAAGCAACTACGCCCTCAAGTTCTCAAAATTGGGAGCATGAAGAAAATTACACTGCTGGCGTGTGTTTGCCCAGGAATAATCGCAAAAAAGACGCGATGAAGTATCCGCCTCGAAATACTCCGGCTTCATACGGTGCACCGAAACAGTGGATTGTTTGCCTTTAATGACGATATCGTAGGTTTTGTCCGACCTTGATAGGACCAGATGTGGTCCCGTGTAAGGCGCTTGTAGGGAAGAACGGACAGCATCAGTGCGCAGCATGACGTGACAGCACGTGGCCAGGTCACGATGGATGAAAATTCTAGCTGATCCATGCCGTGATGCAGACACCGGGCGAATTTCCGCTATGATGTTCCGCTGCTGGAGCTGCAGAAATAAAGTCTTCGGGCACACGTAAAGGCTCTCCGTAAACCAGTGCCGCTACAGAAGATTTTGGCTCAGGCTTCCAGGCCGCTCTCAATCCTAGAAGGACCAGGGGAAGCGCCTCTGTCCAAGAAGTGTCACCATGACACATAATAGCCGCCTTGAAGGTCCGGTGCTATCGCTCGACTATTCCATTGCTCTGTGGATGGTAGCTGGTTGTCCTGAATAACGAAACACCACACAAATTAGCAAGTGATCGAAAAGTTGGGACTCAAATTGTTTTCCTCTCTCTGTAGTGATACGCTGGGGGCATCCAAAACGGGAGATCCATGTATCCAGTAGGGCTCTCGCAACAGCCTTCGCTGAGATATCACGAACTGTAGAAGGCTACGGAAAAGACGAACTGTAGAAGGCTACGGAAAAGACCTGATAGCCTTGACCTTTTCCGATAGAGGCTGACAACCGGAACCGTTAACCGAGTATCCCAAAAATGAAACCTGAAGGGCACCGAGCACACATTTGCCAATATTAATGACAAGGCCATAGTGCGAGAGCCGTTGGAAAAGAGTATGTAAATGTTCACTATGTTCAGTAGGCGATCTCGAAAACACTAAAATGTCATCTAAATAAGCAAACAGTAGGCGATCCAAGGTGACAGGGACCGCACTTCGGAATTTTTCTCTGCGACTTTTGAAAGTTTTTTGCGATTTTTTGGGTTTTTTTTTTCAATTTTGTGGTGTTTGCCCGCTTTTCAACGGTGCCTTTTTTGAGTGTCGCGGTTTTCCCGTGGGAGCTTAGCGCTTGCTGCGCTCAAGGCGGGACTTTTGTGAGAGTGCATTAGGGACACTTCCGAATAGTGAACAAAAAGAGAAGCTCATCGAGATACAATCAAAAACCAAGTGATTTTTAGTGAAAAACTTAAGCCACTCCATTTTTTCCTTGGCGACAAACTAAAGAAAGACCGGACTCCGGCCAAAGAGCGACTGACGCTGCCAGCGCTAACAGTTTTAGTTTACTAAATACTGTGCCACCGAAAAAAGCTAGAACTGGGGTCAAAAGACCAAAATCAGACCTTACGAATCTGTTTCCGACACTAGCACCTAAAATCCCTTCCATCACTGCCAGCAATGATCATCCGAAGTTTATCACTATTCAAACCCAGGACGAGAATAAGCCTCCAAAGGCTTACAACCAATTTGCAGTTAGGAAAGGGGTAGATGCAGTGTCTACAAAATTCACCCAAGCCAGTTACCTAAGGGACGGAGCCCTGCTACTGCTAGTGGATAACGGCCGTGTCGCCGAATTCTTGCTCAAGACCACCAGCATTGCCAACATTCCCGTAAAAATAGGTATGCATCCCACCCTCAACAGTGTTAAGGGTACCATATAGGAGGAAATTCTGGAGGGTCTCAAGGACCAAGGGGTAATAGAAGTTACACAAATTACGAGACCAGGTGACGAGCCCGGCAAGCGAGTGCCAACAGGTCTACTTATCCTGACTTTCGATGCTTACAAAATCCAACTACCAGGTAAAAGAGTATTACCCACTTCCCATGAAATGTAAGCAATGTCAGAAGCTCGGCCACACTGCTAAATGGTGTAAAGAGACCATAGAGACTTGTGGGTCCTGTGGAAAACCATCCCCCCACCCCCTTGTCGAGTGCAACGGAAAGTACTGCGTCAACTGCCAGGTAGACTCACACCCTTCGACTAGTCGCGAATGCCCTGCGTTCCTCAAAGCCAAGGAAATCCTAAACACAAAAACGCAGAGGAAATGCAGCTTATACGAAGCTCGCAAAGAATTCTATGCGATCTATAAGGAGAATGCTGGACCATCTTATGCTGCCGTTACTGCCTCTTCCCCCAACGAGAGACAACTAACGAAATCACCACAGACCATCGCAAAAACACCAGCCTCCACCAACTTCGCTCCCAAGGGCCACTCCAGCACTTCACTTGTAACCAAAGGACCATCAGCGACCGAGGAGAGGATCAGGACTCCGGTAACTAAGAACACAAAAACAGCTAGCATAGAAATTTCCTCAACGTCAACCGGCAATGACAACCAAAAGCCAGTCACTACAACTACAAATTCCAACAGTACGACACAAAAAAATACTCAGACTGACAAACTCACACGAAAGCCCTCAAAAACTCCCACAAATATTCCCACCACCACACTTCTCCCATCATCCTTAAATCCCACTCCCCTCACTTTTTCCCCGACCACCAAAACCAAGATCAACTCCATAATCAGCGATGTGATTGGCGTACCCCAAAATAATCACGAGGTCATCTCGATCTCGGGCCCGCATGTTACCGGAAAATGTGCAGAGGTCAACATAAATGATGCGGATATGGATTCTCCATTCCCTTTGTCTCAACCTTTACAGGTTTCAGTTCTGGGGAAGACTCCCCGGGATTAGATAGTGAGCGTTAATGGACTACAGCCGTAATCCTGATCTCCCTCCTCCATCGCGGGACCTTACAATCCTGCAATGGAATATCAGAGGAATGTACCAAAACCGGCCTAGCCTCGAGTTACTTACCTCACTTTACAAACCTCAGGTGGTTCTTCTGCAGGAAACACATATCCTGCTAGAACAGCAGCCTGAACGGCTAGGCTCCTACACCATCTTTGGCTACAACTCGGCGAGAGAACACAGGCATGGTAGCGTAGCCATCTTAATTCACAATTCCCTCTCTGCTGTCGAGGTTGACATCAATACCAACCTTATAGCTTGTGCAGTCTCCATTAACTCCCCCCACCCCCTTACATTCGCAAATGTTTACCTTGAGAATGCAGTAGAGATTACAGCCCAAGATCTTGAGTCCTTGGCTTGCCAGCTACCTGAAAACACCATTTATGGTGGGGATTTCAATGCACACAGCCCCCTTTGGGGCTCTGTGCACTGGAGTCCCAGAGGGCGGCAGGTTGCCACCTGGATTGAGGGCAGATCCCTATGCATTCTCAACACTGGTGCTCCTACCTTCCTTTCCCATGTAGGCTCCCTTTCTTCTATCGACCTCACTCTCGTTCCTCCCCGCATAGCCCCCCGTCTTGATTGGTTCACCCATACCAACCCGGAGGGTAGCGATCATTTCCCTATCGTAATTCGTACTGGGCACCAATCTGCAAATACCAGACCTCTGCCCAAATTCATTGAGCAGAAGGCTGATTGGGAAAAATTTAGAGAACTAGTCAAGGCGGAGATTTCCTGCCGTACCTCATCCCTCAACATTAATAAAGAGACAGCACAACTAATAAGAGCGGCAGCAGCGGGCAGCGTTACTGTCTCCACCCCCCTCCCGAGAACACAACCAGTATGGATGAATGCGCGTATCCTCTCAATTATCAGGGAAAAGAATAGGGCCTGGAAGAAATTTCAAAGGCATCCTACGAATGAGACCCTGCGTGATTATCGTAGGAAATCGGCAATCTCTAAAAAAGAAACAAAAGAAGCAAAAAAACAAGCCTGGGATTCTTTTGCTAGCTCTATAGATCCCAATATTAATTTGGCCGATGCATGGAGTCGAGTCAAACTAATTTCCGGCAAGAGGCCTTCAGGCCTAATTGCTAATTTGACGGTTGACCGCAGGCTCTACCCAGACTCCATGAGCATTGCTGAACAACTGGCCCACTCTTGGGCCAGCTATTCCGACGGCAGTACCTTTAGCCCAGAGCAAAATTTGGCTAAGGCCAACTGGTCTCTCACGAACAGGCCCTATTCCCCTGAACCCGATAGAAACCTGTCGTTCCCAATAAACCTTCTCGAACTAAGCACAACGCTTAGTAAGTGTAAGGGATCGGCACCAGGACTGGACAAAATCTCTTATCGGACGATAAAAGAAGCCCCTGAAATTTTCAAAGAGAGATTACTTGCTCTCTATAATTCTATATTAAAGAATGGCACTTTTCCGCACATATGGAAAAATGCTATCCTAGTACCTTTCCGCAAGAACACTCTCCTTGCCAATGGCACCATCACTCCAAAGGATCTTCGTCCGATATCCCTCCTATCCTGTCTTTCTCGCCTTTTCGAGAAAATTATGGGTCAAAGACTCTCCTGCCTCCTGGAGGGAGTCCTACCTGGCGGAGTCCATGGGTTCAGGAGGTATCGAGGTACCGCTTCGTTACTTCTTGAGCTTGAGAACTCCATCAGGGATGCCTTTCATGAGAAGAGAGAGCTCTTTTTACTGTCGGCCGACATCGAGAAGGCCTATGACAGGGTAAAATGGGATATTATTGCCACCCAGCTCCAGATATGGGGCGTTGATGCGCCCTTCACCCATCTGATTAAATGGTTTCCTCTCCTTCTGTTCCCTTCAGGTCAGGATTAACGGCTTTACTTCATCTAAAACGACACTAGACAATATTTTGCCACAAGGGTCACCCTTATCAACTTCGCTATTTAACACCTACCTCTCCTCTCTCATCCCTTCCTTACAGGACATTAACGGACTAAATTTATACGTTTACGCCGACAACCTCTTACTTACAACGACGAACGAACAACCGACGGAGGTACTACGGAGGGCCTTACTTGTGATGGACGTGTGGCCGCTACGCACGGGAGCAAAAATTCCGGTGGAGAAAAACGAATACATCATTTTCTCCCGAAAAAGAAGACCCACGCTAGGGACCCTAACGATAGGTGACGATGAGGTTCTCACAACGAACCGGATCAAGCTTCTAGGACTCGGGTTCACCAGCAGGCTCGACTGGACTACCCACAGCAAAAATTTAGCAATCAGAGTGGGCAAAATTACAAACTTAATCAGGTCCATCTCAGCCCGTGGCAATGGAGCGCCGATTCATGCTGCTCTTCACATCGGGAAGACAATAATTCGCGGCTGCACAAATTATGCTTTCCCCGTCTTTGCCCTAACCACCAAGGCCAATATAAAAAGGGTCCAGACGGCAATTAATAAGGCGCTAAGGGCAGTTTTTGGAGCCCTTCCCTCCTCTCCAAATCAAGCTCTGTGGGTTGAAGCTGGACTGGCCGGTATGGATACAAGGGCTGAAATCGCTAGAGCTAAATTAGTGGCAAAAAACTGGGTAGATTGGAGGAAACCGCACCACCGCACCCTTCAAACCCTTTCCCATTCCTAGCGCTCGCCTCGAAATACCTCGGCCCTTAAGGCAGCCCTCAACTTGACATCGGATCTAGGTTTCCCACTGCCAACCCCCTGTGAATCGCCAGAGTTCCCGTCGCCGGTCCGGGAGGAGATGCCGCGGATTATTTCGAGCACCACAGGCGGCAGGAAGGGCTCACCAGCCGCTCAACATCAGCAACGCCATCGCGAACGGACTGCGCAGCTCCCGACCTGGAACAAAATTTACACTGACGGCTCGCGAACAGAAGATCGAGTGACAGGTGCGGTAATCACTGTCACACCAGCGACAGGGACACATGACTGTCACACCTTCCATATGCACAGGCTCAGTTCCAGTTTTGAGGCCGAAGTCTGCGCCATCTGGCGGGCAGTAGAGCGCTGCAAAGCTCTAATCGGTAACACAATCATTTTTACGGACTGTATGGCAGCTATCCGAGAACTAAATAACCCCGCCCCAGCAGAACCGCTGATTGCTGAGATCAGATCAGCGATCATTCAGGCCAGTCGAAGTATAGAAATAGAATGGGTGCACAGCCATGTGGGCATTACGTGTAATGAACTGGCAGACACTGCGGCCAAAAATGCCTTGGTCTCCCCCAGCGACGAACCACCTTTTGTGCCTCCACTAGTCAGCTTCATTGTTCACTGCAGCGTTGGAGTAATCAGGGGGGTAATGGAAGAGAAATGGACTACTTCCCCTCTGTTCCTGGCAAAACACTGGCCTTCTGTGTCCCCCCCAACTTACAATACAACAGGGATTTTTCCAGAAGGGACGGAACTAAAATCTTCAGGATTCGAATGGGACATTGCCTCCTGACAAAAGCCCACCTCTTTTCCAGACCTCCTCAACCGGGCTGCGTACAATGCCAGAGACCTCTTACCATCGGGCACATTTTGGAAGAGTGTCCGAATACCATGACCCTGCTTGGGTCACCCCTGCAGCCGCTCTCAGAGCTGTTGGACCCATCCCGACCAGAAATCTTGTTGGAGGTGGTGAATAAGCTCGGTCTATCCAGACTTATTTTAGTTAGTTTTGTGCTGTGAAACAATATTGCTAAAGTAAATTTTGCAGGAACCATTAAATTGTAATTTTAAGTTCGCCTAATCTAAGGAATGAATGAACTTTAATATCGTCAAATTTAAGGATCTTTTAACATGAAACAATATTGTTAAACTAAATTTCGCCTAAATTTATGAGTAATTGAAGTCACACACTTAGAGCTAAATTGTTTAATTTAAGGAATTCTTTTGTCGTTAGTTGCTCCATTATGCGCCATATGGGCTTAGCTCCCGAGAGCGCTAGATCTAAGTAGGGTAATAAATTCATTTTTTGTTATCCTATGTAAAATAAATAAATAAGCAAAACAGAATGGCAAATCTCGCAGGACATCATCAATAAACCGCTGCCAAGTCTGAGCAGCATTACGCAAACCAAAATTCATGAATAAAAATTCAAATAGTCCAAAAGGAGTGAGAATCGCAGTCTTAGGCACGTCCTCTGCAGCAACCGGAATCTGCGTAAAAGCTTTCGTGCAATCAATGACACTAAAAATACTACACCTGAAAAGTGCATGCGAAAAATCAAGCAGATGGCGAACTGGGTATCTGTCCGGTATTGTTCTCGCGTTATGCAGGCGATAATCCCCGCATGGGCGCGAGCCTTTGTCCCCCTTGGGCACCATGTGAAGTGGAGACGCGCAAGAACTCTCAGAGCGACGCGCTGTACCCTCACGAACTAGCTCCTCAAATTGAGCCCTAGCTATGAAGAGTTAACTTGGGGATGCAAATGAAGAAGTTTGAAGTGGTAGCGTGCCAGGTGTAAAATTTAGTGGTGTTAAGTTCCTGATAAGTTTGTAGAGTTCCTGAACCGTCTCTTTGATCGTTAATATTTCCACTTTCATCCTTTTCTGAATATTTATAATCTGCCTGTGGTATGGACATTATATCCGCATGAAATTCAGATGCATTGCGGATAAAATAACATTTGTGCCGCTTAATGAAAAATCTTCGTTACTGCTGTTCAATACGGTTAGATCGCAATGAGCTTCATTGATTTTCTGTTTCTTCTTAATCGGGCTTTTTTTATTACTTCTATCCCATGTTTTTTTCGGTGTCTCTAAAGGGACATCTTCTTCACTGGACACCAGTCCGTCGAAGAGTTCAGTTATTAAGTCACTCAGGTTGTTTTTAGAAATACTCTCGTCTCTGAGCTCTTCTCTGTCGATTGGTACTTTATCAGCGGCAACGTGTTCTGGATCTGCGTCGTCATCTTCTTCGACCGTTGTGTTGGCATTCAAAGGCTTCGTAAATTCGTTCAAGAACTCGGCGTGGTCCATGTCCCCGTCCAGATCGTACATATCAGTGGTTATGTCCGGTGGCACAAAGGTGGACTCAATGGTCTCAATCGGAGTAGTTTGCAGACATAACTTGGAACTTGAAGCAATCGACGACGGTGGTGAGGAAGCCCTCTTCGCTCGTGCACTACTCTCAGGATGGGCTTTTCAAAGTGCCCCGCGACCGCTGCGATAGTTTGTGCTCCCAGTCGTCACAGCAGGAAGAAATCATTGCAAAGCGCACCAGTTCCAAGTTAATCAAAACGTTAACTTCGTTAATCGTTCATCCGTTAGCCCGTAAAATGTCTTTTCCTGTAGAAAACAGACGTTCTACTGCAGCACTGGATGGAATAGCAGTATTGTATTTGATGAAAAGATTTATTAATACTGGTTCCCCTAGAAACACAGCATCCGTAAACGATTCTTTCGATTTTTAATCCAGCCATGTTCTAACCAAGTTCTGTGCCTTGTTTTTTAGGGATTTGTGGCTTCTCGATCTATCTTCTTCAGGCTGAGTTACTGCGCTGAAAAAATCATCCACTTCTTCTTCGTTGATGCTGCTTCCGCTACTGACGTTGTCTTTTACATTTGCCTCTTTTTCTCTAATAAGAGCATCTTCAACTTTTCCTTCCATAAGCTTCTTGACTCTTGCGAACTTGCTGCTATCATACTTTTGCAGCCACAATAGTCGAAACTTTGGGTGAAAGGCTGCAGCCAGCTGGCATTCTTCGTCTTCCATAAATCGTTGAAGTCTTTTCTTTATCCCAGATAATAGGGCATTGGCCAAAGGGGTACAACAATGCACCAGAAGGCGAAGGAAATTATAAATAAAATTATGTTTATGTACTTACGAATAGGTAAAGTAAATGATGGAATTGACCAAATAAAAATACAATTAAGTAGATCATAGATTAGATATATAATATATAGATACTAACCTTCACATACTCCTTCATTATAGCCACATCTTGATCATTGAAAGCTTGCAAATTCATCTGAGTCATAACTCTATGAAGAGCAGGTCTCTTTGTTTCCAAAATTGTGTTGAGGAATACAAGAGCATCATAGGTGGAATTCCATCTTGTTGTATTTGGTAGAACCAGTTTCCTTCCCAATTCAGACTCGATGTTGTCACTTGTCACTGTACTACGAGACTGTAATTTCCAAATGGCGCGAGCTTTTGCCATAGCAGCTCTGTATGGAGTTTTAAAAATAGCAATTTTTAGAGCAGTATCAGCATCTTTGGTTGCTATTAAATTGAATGTGTGAGCAGCACATCTCATGTGAGCTGCCAAATAGCGGTTTTCCATAATGTCATAATCTTCATTGGTGTTACTAGCATTAGATGTAGCAAGCACATTTTTTAATGCAATAAACTCCAACTCTTGTTCAAGATCAGCTTCAGTTAAAAGGGCAGCAACAGCATCATCAGTATCGGAGTTTACATCATGGGATGTGGATGGCATGTCTGGCAATATGTCAGCCTCTGTGGCAAATTGTACAAACGCCTTCACAAAGTTGGTGCCATTGTCCGTTGTTGTCCTGAAAATTAAATGTTGAAGTTAAGGTACAAAAGATATAACAAGACACACAAAACTTAATGGGCGATTTCTTATCAACTTACTTACCTAACAACATGTTTTTTAATGCGGAATTCATAATTAATATTAATGTGCCGTTCCACACTGGGTGCAAAAAATCGGCGCAATTGCACCGGATTCACTTTGGTTTCGAACATGCACACAAATAGGATCGTGCGTGCAAACACATTTTTAAGAGACGATTTTGCGAGTATATGGGTCTTTCGAAAATCGTTGCGGAGCGAAGAGCGGATTTTGGGAGACTTTACCTGAATTTAGGAGAAAGAACTCTCAAGTGAATCCAAATCGGTTACACCATACCAGGGGTGGTTTAACGAGCATCTCTGCACCGGCGCAACTTTTTACACCGAGTGCAACCTTATCGGCCGGTCTTTGCTTCTTATCTCTACCTGCTGCCTTGAGACGATATTCTTTAACCCAAAATTTTCTCTTGGCACGCGAACCAAATAAAGAACACTTGATGCTGATATCGCAGCACTCTGAGTTAGAATGTTTTTTAGTGGAGTGCATATACAAAGATAAATTAATTAATCCCATCGAGGAAAAGTATGTATACTTCAGGCCTGGGCATTTTTATTTCAAATAAAATAAGAAATAATATTTTATATGAAATCATTAATTTAAATTAGGGAATTATTTCAATTAAATTTTATGACGAATTCGATATTTGAAATAAGATCGGAAATAATCATTTCATCATTTCAAATAACATTTTATTTAATGAGAGTTGTAATAACTATTTTAAATGAAATGCTTATTTGAATTAATCAATTTGTAAACTCAAATCAAATACAATTTGCCTGAAAAGTGTTTGCAATTGGATGGGAAAAGTGCATTAGCAGTGAAAAATGAGATCGATTTATAAATCATCTTTATTTGCAGTAAGTGAGACACGCTCTTCAAAATGATCATCTGATAAGGACCCACTAACAGGCCGATGATTTTTATTTCGGTGAAGATAACATTGTCGAGACATTGTCATTAACACCATCAGTGTTGTATTTCGTTTGCATTTCCAACGTGATTAACCCAAATAAAACATTTTATTTCGTGTGAAGAACATGAGGTTTTACAATTAAAGATTTATTTTTTTGTATTTGAAATAAATTATTATTTCGTTAAAGTTTTATTTCATTTTTAAATAAGCAGTTATTTAAATTAAATTTTATTATAATTAACATTCATTTTATTTCAAATAACTGATTATTTCAAGTAATTGAGCTAGTTCATTTTGAAATAAACTGAATATTTGAAATAATTAGGTTATTTCAATTTGAAATAAAATTCTTTTTTAAAATAAGAAAGTAATTCAATTTGCCCAGACAAAAGCGAGACCGGTTTAGAGATTCCCAAATGTCTTTATTGTACCCGACCTGGCACTGTCGAATTTTTCAACCTCCTAGAGGCAAAACATTCATTAACACATGCGTAAACAAGCCGGGGAAATTCTACCTGGCTCGTTCATGCACCCAGTGGCCAGAGCATCGCTTCAACTTCAACGAGCCTTAGCACTGGCCTCGTTGCTGGCTGGCAGGCAAATGAGGACGATTTCCGAATTTATTCGAAATGAAATTCGAATTTTTCGAAATACTCCGGGTGCAAAAAATGAGGCTAGTGTGGAACGGCCCAATCATCGTCTGTGCAAGTACATCATATGAATAAACACCTTTTATTCTTATGCAAGCTAACACTGCATGCATTCTCACTCTGGTAAGAGGATCTATCCAGTGAACAGTCATTCCCAAGTAACTTTTGCTATGAGCAGACCAGCAGTCTGCTGTCGTAGCCAGCCAATCGATTTTGCTAAGTGTACTGCAATGAAACAATATCATATCAGGTAAGGTGCAAAATAACCTGTTTTGTTTTTCATATAACATAAAAATCAAAAGGTACTTACTTGATCAAATATTAGCTGCGTTCCATTGGGCCTGGCCAAGTACTCGCAAGTACTTCCAAATGTCACGAACTACACATGCTCTTGGCTGGAGGTAGTTGAGTAGAAACTTCACAAGTAGTTACGCGATTTTTTCCGCCAGGGGGTTTTCATATTTTCTATTGCCCCATAGATGGATTAAAGATATTTATGGTTATGTTTCAACGAGAATGACATTTGTTTGTTGTTTTTATTCATTAAGAGATAAGTGGACATTTCAGTTTGAGGTTAGGATCTGCCTCCTGTGATAAAAGCTGCGTTCCATTGAACATCTACTGGCAAGTATTTTCGAGTACTTGGCCAGGCCCAATGGAACGCAGCAATTGCTTCAATTGAGCATGTGAATCAAGTATACGTCTCCCCAATGTCCTCCTGGAAATTGTATTCTTACTGGGGTTCAAAGTTTTAATTAGCTTCTCAAACGTATAAGATTCTACAGCATGTAGTGGAATCATTTTGGCGACGAAAAAGTTTACAATGCATCGTTCCACACTTGCTTGGCAAACGCCACTACCGGTAGCCGCGATGCCAAAGGATTCACCAATGCTTTGTTGACGTAACCTTTTATTAGCAGGTGGAGAAAAATTCACAGCACTTGGAGAAGGATGGGGATCGATTGTCTTTTTCCCACGAGCTGAGCCTGCTTTTACTTTTTCTTCAAACTGTAGGTATTTATGTGCATGCATCCTTTTCATATGTTGTTTAAGATTTTTAAGGCTAGACATGTGCACCTTTATTCTACAAACTTTAGGCAAACACATTTTGCATTCATAAATCAACTTCTGTTCTCCGAATCTTGATTGGAACACAAAATAATCACTTAAGTGTGGCCAAGGATTTGATTCCTCAGTACTTTCAGTAGAAGTTGTAGTGTCCATGATGTAAATGTAATGAATGTATTTTGATGAATTTCACTCACTAACCAACCAACACAAACCATAAAATATAAATATTGGCGCTATTAGCAGTACATAAAAAGTTAAATTATAATTGTCGTATACACTGGCACCGAACAGAAGAAGATATCAACAAAGGCACAAAATAGAGATACTTCACAACAACTTGCACTCGCGACTAGAAATTTCAAAAATAGCTTCCACTCGTGGTCATGCCCGACGGTAGATTGATCCAAGTACTACCCATTTATATATACCTTAAAGGATTTCAGAGGAACAAAGAGCAATAAATCCATGTGCACCATGAAATGCATCTTTTGGGACAAAGGATCATAAAATAATAATTCTTGGAAAATATCTCACCTAAACAAATACTAATTAAAACCGATCCGTGCATTACTTATGCAAGAACCCTTGCAGATAGAGTCATAAAACATTTGCTACCCTTCTGAGTTGCGCAGAATAAAAACAATCGTGCTACAGCACAAAGGGTAATTAGCTGGGTGAGGATCATTAGAAAGGATTATGGTTATGATGGTACATTCATACTTTCATACTTTATTTGCCGCGGCACCAAAATCTATAACTGATCCATTAGCACTTGCACACATGGTAAACACTTGTACTGTCGATACGACTGACTCACAGCCGCGGAAAAACAATGTCTTAAGAAATCTTTTCGAGCCAGGACGGACTTAACGGACTAAGTTAACGGAAGTGCAATTTAACGGAAGTTAACAAGAGCGTTAATACTTTTTGAAGTTAACTTAAAAGTTAATCCGTTAACCAGATTGTTAACTTCGTTAATTAACGATTATCGGATTAACGAGTTAATGCCCAGCTATGGATATTACTCAGTCGCCTGAAAAGGACTCCTCTACTTCTATGGCAGCTTTGTCACCAAAAACGAACAACCAGTCATCAGCAACCCGTTCTTCACAGGAAAGAACAAATCGACTCAGCAACCGTTTTTCTAATTCAAATATGTCAGTGGCTTAATAGTTTTTGTTTCTTGTTCCTTAAAAATCATTCTCGTTCTGTAATTAAATCGAGGCAGTTGTGTTTTCTTGAATTAAAAGTTTATTCGACTTACTTGTGTTTGCTTCTCTCACCTAACCGGAATTTTTAGTAAGTTCACGGTACACAAGCACATACCTATATATTTTGCCTGAAAAAAAATGAATGTTAAATTAGCGCCCGAATCTTCAGCAAATCTGTTGCCGATGCACTAGATTTTTGTGCAGAATTTTTAAATCTTCCAGAGTTCCAAGGAAGTAAGCCATTATCAGAATTTATTCGGATAATGAGTGATATATTTGATATATTGAATAGTAGAAAAATATCAACTCCGGAAACCAAAAAACGCGCACTGTGTGAAAATAATGCCAATGAAGTGCAGAATTTGCAATTTGTATTTATCAAAATTGAAACTTAATTCCGGGCAGCTTGTTATAGAGAGTCCTAGAAAGACTGGTTTTATTGGTTTTATTGCTAATTTGAGAAATTTAAATTACAATTTTGAAAAATATATTAAGTCAAATAAATTAAGTTTTATCCCTACATACAAATTAAACCAGGATCATATGGAATTATTTTTTTCTTCCATACGAATGCATCTTGGACACAATAATAATCCCTCTGTAAAACAATTTATTGCTGCATATAAACGACTGTTACTTAGTCAGATGTCAGATAAGAGAGAGTGGAATTGGAAATTGCATCCCGTTAGATAAAGTAAAGATTTTAAATATACCACACAAACCTCAATCAAAGAATGACACTGTAGCCAAAATTAATAGTTTGTCTGGGAAGTGGCTACTTCTTGATAAAAATTACATGATTGAAGATTGTGACGCGCTAGACCAGCATTTTATACAAGAACATAACTATGTCACATAACTAAACAAATTAACCAATTATGTACAACATGTTGTATACTACATAACCGGATTCGTAGTTTGTAAAATATCTAAAGTTTAGGTATGTTCCGAGTGTTTAGGAGCTTTAGAAGGCATATTTTCACCAGAATCACTTATTGGTTATAAAACGGAAGGATATTTAAAAAATTCATCACAAAGTCTTGCGCAGATATGCGAGAAAGCTGAAAGTATCTTAGATTTAAAATTGCACCTTCTCCCCGAAAACGACAATTTATTGCGAAACGAAATATTTTTGCAATTAATTATAAATATTCAGGAGTATTTTGTAAACAAGAGGCTATTTGAAGATCAGGATGAGCATATGAAAAGCGGCAGTCATTATAGCTTTCTAATTAAACTATTAGCCGAAAAATATTTGGATACTAGATACTTTTTTATGTCAAAAAAGATATCCGATAAAATTTCGTTGAGGCAACATTTCACAAAATTAGTTATATTTAAGGGAATGTAAAAACTTCTAAAACTCACACAACAAAACAAAACACCTACAAAATAGGCTATAATGGCTGCTGGGGGCGGGGAAGTTTTTGTGATCAAAATTTAGTTTCTATTAATATTTTACTTCTACGTATTAATTTAATTGAATTTAATATTCCTTAATGAGACCATTTTGCATTACTATTAATTATTAATTGTTCTTAAGTATCCCATTAAGTCGCTTTTGAAGAAACTCGAATTTAAAATCGCCAACTGACTTCCTGCACCTACCTCCACGTGGTGACGTGGTCGCCGCTGGAAACATTGGGAAATCAAATATACATAAATTGAAATAGATCTTGGAGATGGCTCTCGCCATCCAAGTTCAGTTGTATTAAACTTTCAGTTTCTGATTAGAAATATCGCAGTGATTAAGCGAAAATAATTATGTGAAATAAGTTCTTATTAAATTCATTTGTGAATCAGTGCCAGTATTTTGATTTAATTGAAGATTATCGTCCAGTGAGAATCTGCTCGTGTTATGGATAACGGGTTATATTGCGGAATGTTAATAAAGTGATTGTGGCACTCTAATTTGATATTTCGAAATTCCCTATATTTGAGACCATTTAAGTAAATTTTGTGTGATTTCTTTAAATGAGTCCAGAAATTTCTTATTGAATCACATAATGACTATAGTGTTGAGAGGTTATTTGGACCACGTGGTTTTGATCTTTTAAAGTTGGTGATCATAAATGGCCCAATTATATTAGAATCATAATGGGGCAAAACTTTATCATATGAGCGGAGTTTGATTTTGTACGAGGGTTATTTCTCGACTTGAAACTTAATATAATAAAATTTATGTAACCATGTGCGTGAAGATGTACCGTACAGTCTAACGGTATTTCATTGGGGTAACGGGTCTACCCTATTTTCGACCAAGTGTGTAATTTTATTTTAAGTAAATTAATAAATAGAGCAAGAAAATGACTTTGAAATTTAAGTATATTTGGTTTCCTCATGTAAATCCATTAATTGTGAGAGGAACATGCATTCATAACTGTGTTGGACATTAGATAGCGAAAAAGTCAGAAGTGGAGAGATTCTCATAGATCAATCAACAACATCATGAATGTCCTATTTAATGATCAATGTCTAATCTTTTAATGATTTTGGGTGACCGAACCCTTGTGTCTCTGATTTGTTAATTTTCTGTGAACCTTTTCTTAATCCTGGACTTGTCATTTTATGCATCTACGTGACTTTTGCGAATCAGTGAAATTAGTTAACGATAGAAATTATAATGAACAAAAGTAATTGGAGTTCTGGGCCGGGATTTCGATCACGGGTGAGTGGTGAGTGCGAGTCACCATGCTGCCCGTCATAGCTACTCACCATCTCACTTTCAAGCGATTGCGATAAGAATGGTGAGTTCGAACTTTCGAAAAGGTTGCAATAACACAAGCACGGCAATACTAAACGTCAAATGGTCGTTAGATTTTTTGAATTGTGATTTGTGATAGTTATTTTTCTGAAGCAATTTTGAGTAAGTACATAGTGGTATAAATTATACCACGATTGAAAATTAAGAAATGCTTAAATAAACTGAAATAAAATGTTTCCTTATTGCTTAATAATAGCAATATTCACAACAAAATGGATTTGGTGCCTGTTGCTATTGAGGGAAATAAGAGTATTAAGCTCAAGAGAAGGGAATTAAGGGATAACCAGAATCCTTTCGATATCTCGGATGTGCGGTTAGTAATTTTATTTTGAGATGCAACGCAGTGCAAACTTTAATGTGGAAATTTAGTTTGGTAGAATTGTACCGATTTCCCAAAGGACTCTGCATGGAGTTAATAGAAGAAATTACTCCACATCTTCCAAGGACTATTCGGAGAGATGCCATTCCTCCACATGTTTTGGTTCGTAAAAGCCTACATATTAAATAAAATATTCGCAATGTAAAATATTAAATTTTCAGATTTTAGCAGCGCTAAATTTTTAAGCGAGAGGCTGTGTCCCAAACGAAGGTATCAGGTACAGGTACAGAATATCCTTCTGATGTCGGGATATTTTGCTCTAAAAGCAATCTTTATATAATACATGCCATTTTTACAAAATTATTTATTGTTTTTCTCGTATTTAAACGTTGACTTCTCAAAAAAATTATTTTCTCGCACCTCAAAGCGGCAGTAAGTAAATTTGACAGTCCAAAGTGGGTCCCACTCACTAGTCACCATTGATCGTAATCGCTTTTCGGGTGAGAAAATTTTTCGAAGTCACTACTCACTAGTCACCATTGATCGGAATCGCTTTGGCAGTTTGAAGGGTGAGTGTGACTCGCACTCACCACTCACCCGTGATCGGAATCCCGGCCCTGATCATTGCAGACAATTGAAGATAAATTACTTTGAGACCTAATTTCATATATGTATGTGACCCTGATTTGTGAATGTTCAGTGAATCTTTTTTAATCCCCGGACTTGACATTTTATTTACTGGATGTGACTTTTTGAGAATCTGTTAAATTTTAGTAAATCATTAACAATTAATCACTCAATAAAATTGTGTGTCCTGGCATTGCCGATAAAGAAGACAATTTAGACTTGAGAATACAGGACGAATAGGCCCCTAACTTCTACCCTTACAAAGGACCTATGGCCTCTGGGCCTGAAAATGTGTGGTGGTTAATATGGCCTGAAGGCCAGGACCAAAAGTCACCATTGAGGTACACTGTTTCCAGTAAACAGTAACTCAAACAACAACAACAACAACAACATAAATTGAAATCTTTGATTTTACAATGGTCAAAGGTGCTAAGTTAATTTTTTAATGTCATATTATCTATAATTTCTTTTGTTGCCCCCCATCTTTAAAAATTGTGCTTGTTTCACGCCGTCACTACTTGACTAACACAACATTTGTCTACACTAACCACTGACATTATAAGTACTGGACTGCTGGTCCCGTACAATAACTCATTTTAAAAGTGAGATCAAATTTTGGGCGAAATCTAACTATCTCGCTCTTCCTTCGTTCCCCCATGCAAATGCATATGTTAGACAAAGTAGGACTTGTTTATATACATCTGACTCTTTCTTTCTTTCGTCCCCGGGCTGCTCGGTATCAGAAGTGTTTTTAATAAATACTCAAATGTAGGGCAAAATGAAAGAAACTGTTTTGTGACAACTTATATATATTTATTTTCTTCATTTTAATATAATATTGCAAATAATTTAATATGTTTTTATCACAAAGGCTTGCATCTCCACTTCACACAAGGGTTTGCATCTCCACTCAAAATGGTGTCACTTTTCATCCACCCATTAGCAGTCCAGTATCTATATGTCAGTGACACTAACACTACTCGGATTTTACTACGCTCCGAGAGTGATATCGCGCGCCAGGCCCAGAAGTCGAGCCGCGCACTTCCCTCCGGCGACTCAAAACCGCCGGGACCGCTGGGGGGCTCGATGGCTCGGACTCTTATAGGACAAAGGGTCCAGGGGAGCCCGGGCCTTCAGCCCCTGGACCGGCAACTGTCCTATCCACCAGCGGGGCCCGGGAAGCTAGTCTTCCGACTGTGAAGCCTCTCAAAAAGACCAGAGGGACTTCAAAAGGCGCTGCACCAGGAAAGGTAAAAGGACAGACTGCCAAATTCCCACCGGGATCAAAATCCCAAAGGGGAGGCAAACTGCCCAAATATGCCTAGTAAGCGCATCCGGTGCATCCAGGTGAACTTCCATTACGCAAGAGCAGCCTCGGATGTGCTCAATCGGAGGTTCATCATAGACAGTATAGACATAGAGCTGCTACAAGAGCCCTGGTCCGGCAAAGGAGCAGTCAAAGGACTGCCGTCTATTAACAACAGTAAGTTAATCTATAATAGGGAATACGAGATTCCCAGAGCCGCAATTATATTCAGCTGGAGGATTAACTTTATCCCTATAGCTCGGTACACACACTCGTGGTACCGGGAACGTGCTCGATATTCCATGTTCGATGATTTAAAATGTCACCGTACCTGGAACATCATCCACACTACACGATGTTTACACCACTAAACTTCATTTGTGTGGATGCGTGTATCGGCTGCTGAATTTGGCGAGTCGAGGTTAAAATCAAAAGTTCCTGCATATTGGCACATTTAGTTTTTTATTAAAATTATTCTAAATAGGAACTCACTGTTGCCCACAAAATCCACAAAACCGCAAGTCAATGTGGGAGCTCGTACTGTCTGACACCTGACAATCGAATCCACACAAACGAAGTTAGTGGTGAGCCCACGAGGAACGAGGAAAAATCAAACTGATGTTGATTCCGCGCACGAGGTTACTCCCCGCTCGGTTTGTCGTAGACATTGTCAATGTTCGTGGTACGACCAACATCGTACATCGTACTTCGCGACGAAACACGAGCATGTGTACCAAGCTTATCACAGGCCTTATTTCTCGGGATCTAGTTGTTACGATTGCTGACATCCCGACAGCCACAGGGCGGAGTGAGGTCGTCATCGCCTCAGCCTACTTCCCTGGGGAGAAGGCACTACCACCGGAAATCCAGCAACTTCTAGATTTCTGCAGCCGTAGGAACGAGCGGCTAATCATCAGCTGCGACGCGAACGGGCACCACACCTTTTGGGGTAGGAGCAACATTAATAAAAAGGGTGAGTACCTAATGGACTTCCTAGTAACTAATAATTTAGAAATAGCGAATGTGGGTACTGAACCAACTTTTGACAACATCATACGCAGGGACGTGCTGGACCTCGCCATAACCTCTCAATCGTTAATCGGACGGATAAGAAATTGGCATGTCTCCAAAGAGGCCTCGCTCTCGGACCACGGACACATAAGGTTCGATATAGAGGCAACTGGCACATGCCGGGAAGAAAAAAGAATTCTTCGTATGACCGACTGGGCCGCATACGAGGAGCAGGTCAGGGTGGGTTTAAATGAGATTTCAAGCTCGCCCATTGCATGCAAAGATGACCAAGACTCCTTCACTTCCCAACTAACTGAAATTAGAACTTCATACGAATCCAACTGTCCTATAACATCAAGGAGGTCAAACAAGGACGAACCGTGGTGGAATGGGGAACTTGAAAGGCTGAGAGCCAACACACGAAGCCTCTATAATAAGACCAAAAGAGGGGGCTCAACTGAAGCCTACAAAGCTGCCCTAACCACATACCCCCCTTCTCCCTGGGTCGCGACGTCGCCGATATCTTTATTGTCCATCAAGTCCATCAAGTCCCTTCTTCCTGTCGATGGCGAGTGGCGAGTGCAGACGGTGGTTTTCTTTAATCCTCTTATTTCTTTATCTTTAAGCGAGCTAAAATTGTAAAAAGTAATTAGTAATTGGCTAAAAATTGTCTGAAGTGAAAAAATTGTTGAAATTGCGAGGCTGTGAATAAAAGTGTTGTGAATAGGACACACTAACCCGGAGTTTTAATTCATCCCGTGTGATCGCGGACAGCAGAGCGATCGGCCCCATTTCCAGGCGGGACGGAGCAGCATAATCTCCGCGGATAAGACTCGCTGTGGCGAATTCCGCGAGTCCGAGGTAAGTGCCCGAGAAAAAAAAAAAATAACCCCATCGGGGCTTCTTTTCCGCCGGCGCAGCGGCGCAAACCCTGTGGGGCATTTAAATAAATAAAAATAAAATAACAAAGGGTAGACGAACTCAGGCAGGCTGCCTGCCCGTCAAACATCTCAGCTGTCCCGGTGCCCTTGACCTTCGCAGCGGCGTTCAGCTGGGCTAGGAGCTCCGCCGCCCGGGGCCCCATCACTCGTCCGCAACATCGAGCGGCGCAACATTTCAGAGCGCGGAAACATTTCCCCGCTCCACGCTCGAGAACGAGTGCAGGCACGCACACACTGACACGCTCGTCGGCCGGCGAATTCTGCCGCGGCCATCTTGGGCGGAAAGTGTAAACAAATCTTTGTTTACTTCCCGGTGCCCTAATTATCCGAAAGAATCACTGCATCACAGCACTTAACTCACCTGCAGAGGCGATTGGCCGTAGGTCCCACGGCGCTCGGTGTCACGTCCGGCTCCTATGTCCCACGGCGTAGCCCCTTCGTAGTCCCTGAAACGAGGAAAGCACTCACTTAGTTCACCTCACAAATATTTCGCGAAAAGACAACACTTACTTTGCCCGACAACGCACTTCACTCATAACACTGAGCACTTTCACTGTGCACTCCACGCCCGAGCTCGCACTTAAGACGCGAAGCTAAACCGCCCGCCGCGAAAAAAAATAAACAAACAGCGAGCACCACGCTTCGCCGTGTATTCCACCCACTCCAAGGCAGCCGCGCGTCGCTCGGAGAGCTCGCACACAGAGCCAGCGTCAATTAAAGGCCTGCGCCCATACGATCCAGCGCCCTGCGTTCATGCATCGAGCTTTAAGCTGTTGCTGCACGAAAATATTGAAATCCATGCTTTCTTATGGAGCTTCGCCCATAAGCGATGCATGGCGATGCATCGACGCATGGAAATGTTGAACATTTCTCAATATTTTCATGCATCGGGGCGCATCAGCCGGTTTGAACCTAGGGTGGACTTTCAAACTTGCAAGTTTAAAGTTGTGCATTCACAGCTGACTGTTTACATCCCGGCAAAGTGTACCTGAAACATTGGACACACCTAATAGCAGAATTCCTATTAAAAGAAATTTAATTAATATAGTAAGATCCATTTTTATCCTTTTAATTTTCAAGATTGCTCCTTTAATAAAATTCTTGCGCTATGCTGTGGCTGTGCTGCGGCTGTGCTGTGGCTGCGCTGTGACTATTGACAATTTGTGGCATTGTGAGATGACGGATCTTATGGGCGAACCTCTGAAGGCCTGCGCCCATACGATGCAGCGGGCTGCGTTCATGCATCAAGCTTTAAGCTGTTGATGGATCTCGATGCCTGCCGCTGCATGGCAATTCAGAGGTTCGCCCATAAGATCCGTCATCTCACAATGCCGCAAATTGTCAATAGTCACAGCACAGCCACAGCACAGCCGCAGCACGGCCACAGCACAGCGCAGGAATTTTATTAAAGGAGCAATTTTGAAACTTAAAAGGATAAAAATGGATCTTACTATATTAATTAAATTTCTTTTACTAGGAATTCTGCTATTAGGTGCGTCCAATGTTTCAGGTACACTTTGCCGGGATGTAAACAGTCAGCTGTGAATGCACAACTTTAAACTTGCAAGTTTGAAAGTCCACCCTAGGTTCAAACCGGCTGATGCGTCCCGATGCATGAAAATATTGAGAAATGTTCAACATTTCCATGCGTCGATGCATCGCCATGCATCGCTTATGGGCGAAGCTCCATAAGAAAGCATGGATTTCAATATTTTCGTGCAGCAACAGCTTAAAGCTCGATGCATGAACGCAGGGCGCTGGATCGTATGGGCGCAGGCCTTGAATTGCCATGCAGCGGCAGGCATCGAGATCCATCAACAGCTTAAAGCTTGATGCATGAACGCAGGCCGCTGCATCGTATGGGCGCAGGCCTTAAGCTGTGTGCGTTGTGCTGCAGAAGCGCCAGAGTTTGTGACGAAGGGGAAAGTGAGCTAGTGTGGGTTGGGCTCAACTAGTCGCTGGAAATCGAGGCGGCGTTGCCAAATCTCACCGCCGCCAGACGTTTCGACTTAAATCCGTGGCCGATAAATTCGAAAGCAAAAACAAGTCTCCCTCTCGGAACCGAATTTGCTCGGCTAACAAGTCGCATAAAGGCCAAATTTGGTAACAATATATTCTTCAACACCAACCCTTGCAATGATCTTTCCCCATATTCAGCCTCGCTAACCACCGCACTAATTATGGGCACTCTGAACCCTTTACCAGAATGCTGCGGAAAGCCAACAGCTCAAACGTTTTTGACTCAAACCCACTTTCCTGACTCCCTCCCTGTGGAAGGGGAGGACTATACGGAAAATGAAAGGCCTATGTGCCCTCCCAACAAAAGCACCAGAAGTACCTCTGGGCGCATCCTAACTCCAGGAAAGGTTAAATTTGCAATAGAATCCTTCAAAGCCTTTAAATCTCCTGAAAAGGATAATATGTTCCCGGCCCTACTGCAGAGGGGACCCGGGGAACTAATACTCCCGGCCGTTGTAAAAGCTCTACGAGCTAGCTACAACCTAAGCTACATTCCTCAAGTATGGAGAGATGTGAAGGTGGTTTTTATCCCTAAAGGCGGTGGACGCAATCCTTCCTAGCCTAAGGCATACCGCCCTATCAGTCTAACCTCTTTCCTTCTCAAGACGATGGAAAAGGTTTTGGACAACCACATCCGCAGCACTGCGCTCCTCAGCACACCGCTGCACTGCGCTCGTCAGCACACCGCTGCACCCACACCAACACGCTTACCAGGGGGGCAAATACACAATATCTGCCCTACACAAACTTGTAACCCTCATAGAAGAGACACTTAAAAGGAAATAAATAGCCCTATGTATATTCCTAGATATAGAAGGAGCTTTCGACAACACATCCTTTGTCTCTATTGAACAGGCAGCTGCCGAAAGAGGCATAGAGCCTCAAACGGTCTCATGGATCAAAGCCATGCTAAGCTGGATTTGAATGCCAAGGATACGCTGATGATGTGGTTATCATTGTCCCATTCACTAGGAAGAGGAAGTTTCACATCACCTCGCCTACCCTAGAGGACACTTACATCGGGATGTCCAAAGAGACGAAATACCTAGGGGTCACCCTAGATCAACGCCTCACATGGAACTCCCATCTAACCAAAACGACAGAAAAGGCCACACGGGCCTAGTGGACCTGTCGTTGATTATTTGGAAAGATATGGGGATTAAAGCCTAAAATTATAATATGGTCATACGAGGCAATAATTATACCCATCGCCACATATGCATCGGTCATATGGTGGGAAAAAACAGAGCAGGCCAAAACAAAAGCCATGCTAAATAAACTGCAGAGACTCGCCTGCCTTGGGGCTACAGGGGCAATGAAAACATGCCCTACTGCAGCCCTAGAGAAACACTGTTAGGTCTGACTCCTCTGTACCTCCACATTCAGAAGGAGGCAGCTCGCAGTGCTTTGAAACTCAAGACATCTGACCTGAAACTGACCCACAGTGGGTCGGGCCACATGAGAATATTAAACATATTCTCACGGGACCGACTAACTGATGGACCCTCAGACCAGATGACAATGAGATTTAACTTCGAAGTACCTTTCAAATTAGAGATAAAGGACCGACAGTGGTGGAAGGACTTTGGTCCCAACACCCGACCGGGAACTCTAGACTGGTACACCGACAGATTTAGGATAAACGGGCTCTCTGGCGCCGGGATCTATGGTCCCAACTGCCGACTTTCGGTAACCCTGGGGAGAACCCCAAATATCTTCCAAGCAGAAATTCTACCCATCGAATTCTGCGCCAAAAACATTATGCAGAAAGGTCTGAAGGGAACTAGAATCCGCATTCTAACGGACAGCCAAGCAGCGTTCAAAGCGCTGTCAGACGTCTCCGTTACATCAAAACTGGTATGGGATTGCCTAAACGTACTGAGAGCACTCTCTGCTACCAACGAGGTAACCCTGACCTGGGCAAAGATTATCCAGAATAAGATGTGACACTCTACTAAGCAAAACCACCATTCCATATGCATTTCCAAAAACTGGGTTAAAATAAATTTTCCCTTAGTTAAGGCAGCAAAGCACTACTGCCTACCATTCCTTAGGTAAATTCCCATAAGAGCGAACGAGAACACAGTAGGACACCACCCACTGCTCACCTATAGCGCTTACGCTATAGAAAATAAATGTGACCACTTTTTGTATATGGAGTTTTCGATTTATTTATCATATGTATGCGGTGCCGGCTGCTTGTGCCATGGTGTTAGTGGCTCCCGCTTGCAATGTTCTGATATAGGAAAATGACAGAATTAAAGAAGGGGAAGTGGCAGGTAGCACACGCAGGCCTTATAAACGGATGCGCCGATATTGTTTTTGCTTTTCGTCTAAACCATGTCGATTGTATTAGTCGCATAGTGCACGAGTACAGGGTGATTTTGATTTTGTGCGAGAAGTTTTAAAATTTGTGAAATTAATTCTTTTACTAAGAACGTGAATTCTTTGCAACAAGAAAGTGATAAAAGTTTTTTTTTTTAAAACAATATGGTAAAAACGTACATAAAATGTTTGGCATGCGGCCTTACAAAACAGGAAAATCCGAAAATGAGCTTTTTTAAGGTACCGACAGACGAAAGGTTGGTAAAATTTATAAAATATGTAAAATATTGAAATTATAAAATTTATAAAATATGTAAAATATTAAAATTATGAAATTTATAAACAATTTAAAATATTTAAATTATAAAATTTTAAAATTTGTAATACAGTTTTATGTGCGCAACGGTTTAAGACCACCTCAATTTTTTGGACCATTTTCTGTTTAAGAATCTCGATTTTAAAATATCGCAAATTTTTCTATAAAAAAATGTATATGTTCCTTCGTGTTCATAATGCTTTAAAACAACAACAAGAACTGTACTGTACTGTATTGTATTATAAATTCAATTAACAAATTTTAATTTTCTCTTTATTTTTTAGCATTATGAATATGAATGCACTTACATACATATACATATGTTTTTTGTGATAAAAGTTTGCGATATTTTAAAATCGAGGTTCTTAAAGTAAAAATGCACCAGAAAAATATAGGTGTTCTTAAATTTTTACGCACAACTGTAGTAATCTGAAGAGTTATATTTACAAAAAATATATTCTAATGCAATATTTAAACGTATTACAGGAGGGCAATTTGGTTAACTAATTTAAACCGAACGGACTTAATCAATGTAAAATTTGATTCTAATCTACGCGAATGTAAGAAACATTTCTCCAATGATATGTTTGGACCCTTAGGACGCTGACTAACGGACAATGTCATCCCAAATAAAATTCAAGGTATGACAAAAATAAAAATTATTTGAAATTATATTGAGGATTAATTTGTGATCGTATTCAGGTGCAGAAATTGCTGCAATTAGCAATGAGCGCCTAATGGGCGAACCTCCTGGAATTTTTACTGAAGGCTTAATGGGTGAATTTCCTGTAACTTCTGCCGAAGGCTTAAGGGCCAAAGTTCCGGGAATTTCTACCGCAGGCTTAATGGTCAAAGCTCTTGGAAGTTCAACCGGATGGTCAGAAGACGAACTACTACCTGGAACTTCGACCGGATGGTCAGGAGGCGAACTACTACCTGGAACTTCGACCGGATGGTCAGGAGGCGAACTACTACCTGGAACTTCGACTGGATGGTCAGGAGGCGAACTACTACCTGGAACTTCGACCGGAAGATTACCTGGAACTAGTAATGACGGCAATAAATCAACCAACTTCCCAAAAACGCACAAAGCAACCCAAACGAGGATCACCAATGTCAACGAGCAAGAGCAATTAAGAAGAGAAAATGAAGAATTAAGGAAAGAAGTTGCGGAATTGAAGAAACAGAAGGACAGCAATAAGATTTACATCGAAAGAACGAGAAGCCTTTTACCCGAAGAATTGGCTCGTTTAGTGGAGAGCCATGTAAGCAACCTTCACCACAGTCCGCAAGGACGCAGGTATTCAATTGAATTTAAAAAATTTTGTTTAAGCATATATTTTATCGCACCATCTGCGTATAACTTTTTATCGAATAATATGAATTTACCCACAAAACGAACGTTGTTGAGGTTCGTTCAAAACTGGCCATTTAGCCCAGGGTTACACTATACCCTTTTTAATGCTTTAAAATTAAAAATAACTGCATTACCAGATATTGCGAAAAATTGCGTGATATGCTTAGACGAAATATCTTTAACAACAAATTTATTTTTCAGCAAAGGTTTTACTAACATAATATGTTTAGAGGACTACGGCGATCGCAGAACTAGGCTTCCTGCGAGGTATGCGGTAGCTGTATTGGCGAGAGGTCTTACCCATCGGTATCACCATTTAGTGGGGTATTACTTTGTTAATAGTGCATGTAAAGCAAAAGAGTTAAAATCTTTAATTTTCGATTGCATAGAAAAATTGCACAAATATGATATGAAACCGCTACTCGTTATTTCCGATCAAGGAGGAAATTTTATCGGACTTAATAAGCTATTAGGTATTTCTGTAGATAGACCTTATTTAGTTTTGAATTCATCCAAAATATATTATATGTTTGATACGCCGCATTTACTAAAATCTTCAAAAATAATTTTATGATATATAAAATTACTTTCGAAAACGGCAAAATAGCAAATTGGGCAGATGTAGTTAATTTTTATAATCTAGATAAAAAAAATTCCATTAAAGCGGCTCCTAAATTAAGCAAGGAGTATATTTTTCCAAATTCGTTTCAAAAAATGCGCGTAAAATTAGCTGCCCAAGTTGTAAGTTCAACTCTTGCAAGTGCTTTATACACACTTGCTAGTGCAAATGCGGCTTCTTCCACTACTATTAGTACCGCCGAATTAATAGAAAATATGGATAACATATTTGATATTTTTACCTCGAGTAAATTTAACGAAAAAAAAGTATTGCGGCGGCCGTTTTTTGGAACACCAAAACAAATAGAGCGCGAATTTAATAAAAAGTATGTCATTTCTTGACGGTCAAAAAAATGTTACTACCAAACTTGGGTTTTTAAAAGGTTGGTTACAAAATATTAACGTATTAATGCAGTTGCATTCGGAGTTAAAGGGCGACAATATTTAATTTCTTTGCACGCGTAATTTAAATCAAGACGTCTTAAGGTGGATCCACACTGAGCCGGCGAAAGCAAACGAAAGCGAACGAGTCCACGTTGTTGTTGTTGTAAACAACAACAACAACGTGGACTCGTTCGCTTTCGTTTGCGTTCGTTGGCTCAGTGTGGACCCACCTTTAGAAAATACATTCGGTACTTTACGAAAACGAACAGTAAATACTCGATTATTAACTCCTCGTCAATTCTCTAGCGCGTTTAGAAAGTCGTTCTCTGCAAAATACACGGAAAATATAACAACATCTGGTAATTGTGAGCCAACTGGCAGTGTAGAATTACCAAATGTTGTTATAAGTCAATTTGAAGACATTCCAACTCCGCAGATACAATCGACTACCGATCACTTTATTTTCGATTCAGATTACACAACAATGGATTTTATCGGTAGAAATGCTTTCTATTACTTTGGCGGTTGGTTGTTAAAAAACATAGGGAACATCACAATTGTTCAGCGGAAACAATCAGTGAAGAAACTTCGGCTTCACTGTTTTTACATTTCAAGAAGTATGAAAATGCTCATTTATATCGGCCTTCAGCCGAATTTATGAATGCTTTAGAAAAATTAGAATACAAATTTTGTAGTATTTTTAACGACATTTGTATCGACAATAATATTGAACAGAAATTTTACGACATTTTAAAAGAAGATTTTGATTACTTTTGCTGTAATAATCAAGATAAAAGATTAAGATTAAAGATTTTAATAAAAATGTTAAAGTATATGATAGCAGAAATAAGATGTTAAGTGTCATGCATTTATAAATTGTAATAATTTTGTAAAATGTTATTTATTGATATAATTAAACGGGGAGGTTTTTTACGCCTAACGGCTTTTTCCTCCTAACAAAAACTAACGTATTTTTATTTAAACTACCCAAAATTATAGATAACAACATCGGGGTGAGGATTTCGTATAAAATTTGGCATTGAATATAAATTGTCTGAAGTTACTCATATCAAATAATTCTTATTTCGTGTGAATAATATGAAATTGCTTTAATTTATACCCATTTTGCGTCAACAAGTTAATCCTAAATTGTTTGACTCAAGATTTGTAGCTTGGATGGGTAAAAGTCATGGCAGTTTGATGTGGTTTTTAATTCAATGAATAAGTTCCAACATAATCTTATCGGAATCTGATTGGGAAAAACACGCAGCTAATACGAGTTTAAGAATCTATGTTATAATAATATAGTAGTAAGAATTTATATAACACTAAATAAATTTTAAATATGTCACATCTTATTCTGGATAATCTTTGGACCTGGGTACCAGGCCACGAAGGAACGAACGGCAGTGAGGAGGCAGATAAGCTCGCGAGACAGGGAGCGAAAAACCCATTCATTGGACCGGCACCCTTCTGTTGCCTGACTAAGAGCTATACAGACTCTGTCTTAAAAGTTTGGGAAGAAGAGCAGAAATCACTGCTCTGGATAAGCCAACCTGGACTAAGACAAGCAAAAAGATTTATCAAACCCTCGTGGAAAGGGACGACAAATCTCCTCTCGCTGGAAAAAGCGGGATTAAAAATCATCACGGACCTGTATACGGGTCACTGCCTGCTAAATTATCACCTCAAAAAGGTAGGCCTTAAAGATGATGATACGTGTCACTTCTGCCTTGAAGAAGAAGAGACGGCAGAACATGTGCTCTGCGAATGCCCAGCCCTGTGCCGCCAGAGGCTGTCACACTTTGAAGGTTCCTTTGTGACCCCATCAGTAGTGTCAAAGGAGGCTCCCCAGGACACAATAGCCTTCTATAAAGGTCTTAATATAAATGGGGATTAAACTAAATTGGGTCTGCACAAAAGATCTAACCAGGTCGCGTTGCTTTGGGGAGGCGGTCCTCGCCTTTGCGACCCTCTTCTAATAATAATAATAATGTATGTATACTTAAAAAAATGGGTTCCAGTATAGCCGCACACATAACAATATATGAGTTTCGTCGGTTCGGTCCGGTTTGGTTCGGTTCGGTTCGGGCCCAGTATAGCCACGGCCTTAGGCTTTATCTTCAAAGGTCCCGACGGACGGCACAAGGACGCCCAGTGCAGCACACCATGGCGGTCGCGATGGAAAACCGCGTAGTCTGAGCAAAATAGTTCAGGTTCAACGTCTGATATCCCACCGCAAAGCCAAGTCTCGGTAAGGCAGATAGCGTCAAAAGAAATTTTAGCAGAACTCGTAAAGAGGAGGAGCGGAGACCAGTTACATTGGCCTAGTAGAAAGATAGTTGCTGATGAGTTTTTTGTCGATGCCGGACGGATGGGCCCCTGCTTGGACTAAATGGGTCAATTTTTCTGGACCATTCCTTAATTTCACTAACACATTTCATACATTTTCAATAGGGTTCAAATTAGGTGAATTATTTGGCCAAGGCAAAATAAAAACATTTTTGCTTGAAAGAAAAGATATTACTTCTTTTGTAGTGTGACATGGAGATGGAGCCTACCTTTAAGAAAATAGGAACACTTTTAAGAAAGGCTTGAACGTAAAAGAAAAAATTCTGTGAAAAGTTTAAAGGTGTTTCTAACTTTTCGGCCAGGTACTGTATTTGTTATTTTATTGAACAACACTTTATTATTTCTGTTTCTGCAGTAATTACCCTGTGTCAAGCAGTTAAATGAAAATTGGATAAGCCCCTGTAGGTACTAAAGGGAGTTCGAATTACAGTAAGTACCATACATAAGTAAGTCAATAGCATGGTATATTTGCTTTTACGGAAATTATATGTATTTTATAAAAATTCTTTTACTATAAGTTGTGCCAGTTTCATTCATCATCATGTATTGAAGTTGCCGCATGCTTCAAAGACAATTCAAACTATGTTTGCCTTTGTCAGTTACAGCACCGTCTAAAATACTTGGACTGTTTGCGGTGGCTTTCGAGAAAAATAATCATTTTAGCGACAGATATTTGTGCAAAAGAAATTTTGCGCTTCCGCTCAGAATTTATTTGCATTTCACGAATGCAAACTGTGGACAAGAACATTTTGATAATATGCCAGGAATTTGCCTTTGTAGCTTATGTATATGTATATGTACATATTTCAAGAGCAGAACAGAAAATGCTGTGAGAGCAGATTATGGTCAAGTACGTACACCACTGAAAGACTGGGACTTGGCTTTTGTCCTCATTTCCTCACTTCGACAGCGATAGACCAGAGAAGATAGTTATCTTCTGTCTGCTTAAATAATTTTAAATCTGGTCTTATTTTACACGAATTGTATGCGAAACTGTTTGGTACAATATATACAAATTCTCCATTCATTGCAATTTTTCAAAGCTACGAGCTGTGCGCCGAGCGGGATAATGCAACAAGCTTATTCTGATTGCACTAGCGTAGCCAACGAAACAGACAGCGAGGCAACAAGACTTATAAGTGGTACAATACAAATTATACCAATCTTCGTACTAGACCAATTTGCGGTTATTTAAGGAAGTACTTCAATTAGAATAAGATATTTTTAGTTGCTGTCAGTGCAATAATAAACATTGCATTAATACTTTAATACAACGAAAAGACTTGTAATGTCTATTAGGAGAAATAAATAAAATTCCTAGCATATGCCACTTTTCCCCAGTTTGCGTCCAGTTTGCAGAGAAGTATATAAATTGATCGATATAAATTATCTTGTATTAGCAATATTTGTGGCAGAAAATATATTTGCCTTTTTTGGCCTATACCCGGCATTGCCCGTGCCCAACTATCCCCATAATAAAACTAAACTTTAATGAAAGTACGTTGCGAATTGAAATTTTGTCAAATGTCTCGCAAGTCAAGAGGTTAAGTATAACTTGCTCATAGAATTTGTTCTCAATCACATAAATATTATTTGCAAGACTCACTATAAACATATCACTGCTTAGCATTTCCCCTCTCTCTCTTCTCCCTTCACCCCCTCTTCCCTTTCCAATTGCGATGCAGCCTACATATTTCATTTGTGAGGTTTTGCGTAATATCTCCATAGAATTTCATCTCAATTGGATAAGTATTTTTTGCGTGACTGACTGCTCTATATCCTCCACTCTCTCTATCTCTCTCGACTCCTCCCCATTAGGCAGACAGACACAGAAATAGTAGCATATATAAACTTTTCCTTTATTTAGATGCAATATTTTGGAAATTTTTGAAAATTTCAGTTTATGAAATCAACTACCTCGAAAACCCCTAATTACCAAGTTATGTGAAATCGAATTAACTTCAAAATTTGAGAGTCCGCCATACTGATTGACCCCGAAAACACCCAAATATGTACCAATTTTGGTCTTTAGCCCATAAACTTCAAAATTTGACAGTCCACCATCTTGAATTTCGTACATTCTGACAGTTTAAAAAAGTATTGGAGTATTAAACACACATTCGAATGGAAGGTTGTGTCAACATTTAAAAGCAATCGGTGAAGGACTTTCGGGGAATACTAATCTATTGTATATAAAAAAATGAATGGCTGTTTGCAACGCGACACTGAAACACCTATTCCAGAACCTAAAGTAACTATTGCCCATTCAGCCCATATGTCTTGTATTCCGATCGAAATGAAATTGAAAAGAGCTTGTATGAAAAGTACCTTTCTTTTAAATTAACAGCCCTATTCAGGCAATCGTCAGTGACCCGTCATAAGTCACAAGCGAGTCACAAGGGTGTGGTGAATCATAATTTGTGACTTTTTGGTATTCTGAGTGATTGGTCACAGTGTCGACATATCAAAACTGTGATACACTGTGTTTCCATGAACAGGGTTGAGTTTGGGTGGAGTTTACGTTGAGTTTTAAAGCACTGAGGTTAGCTCTGCGCGTTTCCATGTACCTGAGTTAGTTTGACAGCTCTTGGTGGTGTACTCGTATTACATTGAAATTTTTATAAATTTTGTGTTTAAAAATGGATAAAAAATTAACTTTCTTCCTCAGTCCAAAAAACACGGCTGGACGCAGACGCCATTTTTAAGCAGGAGCAAACAATCTGCCAATACATTTACATAACTAATCTTAATCCGACCTATTTCGTTGAGTTTAGCTGGGTTTAACGAAACTTAACTCAACCCTGTTTTCCATGGGATTTTAACTCGGGCTAACCCTGAATTAACTCTGCATGGAAACACAGTAATAGTCCCTTGAGCAGATCACAAGGAAATTCTAAGGCGCTATTTCCAGATTGCAGCGCAGACGTAGCGTTGCATTATTAAACGGACAAAACCGATCCTTTCTCCAATATGGCGTAACATAGGCCAGAAGCGTCTTTTTTTAATTTTTCAAGTAAATGGAATAAGTGTTGCATTACGGTTGTACACATTTTAAGAAATTAAGTTATTGGTATTATTTTGAGCAGTGATTTGTAAGAATGAATTAAAGTTTTCATTCATTTTTCATAATATTAAGTTATTTCTTGCGCGGTGTTATTCTGCTCTGCTCCGAAACGCGCAGCCAGCCGAAAGTAGATACATCTGTCGATTATGGAGCAAGAACCGACTGCAAAGGAAGAAAGTATATGTAGATAAACTGGAGGCATGGCAAATAGCACTTAAAGTTAATTCTGTAAGCAACAGAAGCAGGGTGTGTATTTTAAACCAGAAGATTATGTCCTCTCAGGTAAGATGTCTCATATTAAAGTGAGGTTTCTCCCTTATATGAGTCGTCTGCAAGCACGACGATGACACAGACATGAACTCCGAATTTCCAGTCACTGTTTTTTCACATTTTATAATGTGTCCCGCTTTAAACACTCGCTCACCTTCCACTTCCACTTGCGCTTTCCTTCATTTTTACGACATGAAAAATGAATGAAAACTTTAATTTATTCTTACAAATCACTGCTCAAAATAATACCAATAACTTAGTTTCTTAAAATGTCTACAACCGTAATGCAATACTTATTCCATTTACTTGAAAAATTAAAAATAGACGCTTCTGGCCTATATTACGCATGTTAAGCTCTGGCCAGGAACCGCCATATTGGATCGTGACGTCGAGATGTCAAATCCCAATAGAAGAAAGTCTTTTCCGGAAAATATTCCGATTCTCTACTTTTCCCAACTAAAATGGATGTCATCGATATAGACGAAATGCTAAACCATGATTCATCTCTTATTGTTTTGTGAATCCCTTCTGCATTTTTGTTAATGAGTATTAAATTCATTTGTGAGAGTAATAAATTTATCATAAAATCTTAAATGAAATTGAATGCCAATAATTTAGCTAAAAACAATGTGAAAGGATAACAATTTGAAAATAATCTCGAACGTTTTTGCAACGCCGAACAGACAAGACTCAGTGAAAAATATTTTTCTCCAGCTGTTCTACGATCTTAAGAAAGTGAGTTAGAGTTTCAAAGACCAGATCTGGGTTGACGACTACTGTCTACAGCGTTGACGCACCAAAAGATATGTTCATCCTTCACCAAATTCCTATTGAGGATGGTCTGAAAGAGCGTGAAAACCATTTGAATGTTTAATGTGCAAAATCCTGCACGATTTTTCCGAACCGAACAAAATTGAAGAGTCCGTCCTGCGTAGGCAGGATTTCAGCCTCAGTGCTTCCTCTTGGGAGGAAGTATGGCTCGGTGCCTTGGGCATTTCTTACATTGTTCCCATATGCACTCCTACGCGTTTCTCGTTGCAGAAGTGGTTATTTGCACTAAGGATTAAGGAATTTTTTAGCAATCCAAACTGGCTCCTTCAAAACATATTTCCTATTCACCACACTAAAATGACACTGAGGTGAATTTATTGTGATTTTTCTTGCCATGACGTTCTCAGAATACCTAATAACCGTTCAATCACAGTGAAAGTCACACATCACACATCACAATCAAAGATAACAAGAGCTAGTAACTTGTGACTGGTCACAACGCCAGAATAGGGGTATAAAATTCCGTTCAAAACTCCTATCGCAAAATTATCTCAGTAAACTTTAACTTTAATTTTTTGCATTCAAAATGTTATAATCTAATCGAAGTAGGTCGAGCCTATATCCTGACTTCTCTTCTGATGCCACAGTCAATGTTTACGAGGGTCGTACCAGGAACAATCATGGGCTCTTTATTTCTGCTCTTCAAATGTGGATAGCTGGGAAACTCCATTTGGTCTTCACGCGCAATGGACTGATCTACGTACGATTAAAGGCTGAGGACACTCAGATCCATCTTGCTGCAACAGGGGCTTCTTTAGGAACCCCTGTCTTTGTCTGCTTCCCTCTCTAGAAGAGCCAACAGGGGCTTCCCTTACGAACTCCTGTTGTTGTCACCTTCTTTCTGATGAAGGATTCCCCTCATGAAAGAGGTGACCCTCCGCCAGAAATCGTCGGTCTGCAGCATAACCCCGACTATATTATCCGGGGTTATGCTGCTTGTGGAGTTTTTAGAATATAATAAAACTCTACTTTTAAATTGTAATGAAATATTTTATTATTTGTTGGGAGGACAATTTTATGTTGGGGACTTGCCTCATCGATGTTCCGGAAAAATATGAAAATTTATTGGCAGAATTAATCAAAGCCTTCTTTGTAAAACAAAAACTAATTCGATGCAATTAGTCGAAATAAGCAAAGTGCTCTTTCTCTAACGCCACCAGTGATATCTGTTGGCATTGTGCAGCGCCTCTATTATGGTCGCCACAGTACTCCCTCCGCAGTGACTTCGTAGAAGTCACGTAATATAGTCGGCAAGTTTCTTTGGAAAATGGACTTTTCGACCTGAACGAGTTATCTTTGCTGACTGTGTTGTTTCTGGGCTGGTCGAATTGGTAGAATCCGGCTTCAAAGAGTTGTTTTCGGGTGGTATAGCTGGAACTGTAGGGTCATCAGATGCCAGGAGATATGCCGGCTTGAGGCGGTCGATTGATATTACTGTATCACGGCCTCGAACTCGTACAGTATAATATTTAGCTGCCCTACCGATAACCGGAAATGGTCCTTCATATGGCGGTTGTAGTGCTGCTTTTAGGGTGTCTCTTCTGATAAAAACATTAGATGATTGAGCGAGGTCTCTGTGAACGAACGTAGGGCGGGTGCCATGACGTGCGATCGGTCTAGGGTGTAGAGACCTGAAATGAGCTCTAAGCTTGTTAGCGAAATTATCTGGTGTAATTATTGAAGAGGAAGGTGAGAGAAACTCCCCAGGCAGGCGAATGGACTGTCCAAAGACCATTTCTGCTGCTGTAGCATTGATGTCCTCTTTGAATGCCGCTCTGATTCCCATCAAAACAACAGGAAGTATGTCTGTCCAGTCTTCTGTCTCATGGCACACGAGAGCAGCCTTCAGTTGCCGATGTAAGCGCTCCACCATTCCGTTGGCCTGCGGGTGGTAGGCCGTAGTGCGGAGATGGTTGATGCTGAAAAATTGTGTTAGAGATCTGAAGAGGTCAGATGTAAACTGGCGTCCTTGGTCCGATGTGATTCGCAGAGGAACGCCAAATTTCGAAATCCAACCGCTGAAGAGTTTTCTAGCGACCGTGTTAGCCTCGATGTTGGTGAGAGGAAACGCTTCAGGCCATCTAGAAAAACGATCTACCACCGTTAGGCAATACCTGTAACCACGGGATATTGGGAGTGGTCCGATCAAGTCGACGTGGATGTGTTCGAACCTGCTCGAAGGTGTTGAAAAATCTCCTAATGGTGAAACAGTGTGCCTCGAAACTTTGGTGCGCTGGCAAGGAATGCAGGCTTGTGCCCATGTGATGCAGTCTTTCCTTAATGACGGCCAGGTGAACTTGCTCGCCACCAGTTTTGCAGATGCTCTGGGGCCTGGGTGGCTTAAGCAGTGTAGGCTGTCAAAAACTTTCTTTCGAAGACCTGTTGGCACAAAAGGTTTGGAAACTCCAGTGGAGACGTCACAGTAAAGGTCAGGTCCATTGGGAAGGGATGTTTTTCCAAGTTTTGTGTTCGGATTGTTGCGTAGTAAATCTCCGAGTTCTACTTCGTCCATTTGGGAGGCAGCCAATTCGCTGAAGTCTACAGGAGCAGCGACAGCCTCCACTCTGGAGAGCATGTCAGCAACTATGTTGTCAGAACCGGGAACGTGCTGTATATCAGTTGTGAACTGTGATATGTAGTCCAAATGGTTAAATTGACGTGGAGTACACTTTTCTGGCTTCTGTTTAAAAGCAAAAACAAGTGGCTTGTGGTCTGTGAAGATAGCAAACCGTCGTGCCTCGATCATGAATCGAAAATATTTCACCGCAGAGTACACGGCCAGGAGTTCGCGATCATATGTACTATATTTACGCTGGGCGGTGTTAAAACATTTAGTGAAATATGCGAGTGGTTGCCACTCTGTATTGGATTTCTGCTGAAGGACTGCTCCCATTGCCGTATCTGAAGCGTCGGTAAAAAGTCCCCAAAACAGTGAAGTGTCTGGATGAACCAGCAGTGTTGCCTTAGCTAAGGCATTCTTTAGAGATACAAAAGCTGCTTCCAAATCTGGGTTCCATGAGATGGGCTTTTTTTCATTTGTTGTTGATTTTGGGCCTTTGAGATATTCGTTCAAAGGTGCCTGGAGTTCAGCGGATCTCGGAATGAATCGTCTGTAATAATTAAGAGATCCAAGGAATCTTCTCATCTGTTTTACTGTAGATGGTGGTGGACAATCCAGAATTGCCTGAACACGTTCAGATGGTGGACGGATTCCTTTGGTAGAAATGGTAAAACCAAGGAAGTTCAACTGACTTTTTCCGAACTCGCATTTGGCCACATTAATTACTACTCCATACTGGGACAAGCGTTGAAAAAGTTGTCGTAGATGCTTCAAGTGTTGGTCCTCATCTTGTGATGCTACAAGAATGTCATCCAAGTACGGGAAACAGAAATCCAAACCAGCAGTGACCTCGTCGATAAAACGCTGGAATGTTTGAGCTGCGTTCGTAAGGCCGAAGGTCATGAAAGGAAATTCATAAAGGCCAAAGGGTGTAATGACTGCGGTTTTTTCAATGTCAGCAGGTGCCACAGGAATCTGATTATATGCTCTGACTAGATCTATTTTTGAAAAAATCTTTTTTCCAGCGAGGTTGGCGCTGCAGTCCTGGATATTCCGTGGAGGATATTTGTCTGGGATTGTCCTATCATTTAAGGGTCTATAATCCCCGCAAGGACGCCATCCTCCATCCTTTTTCGACACTAAGTGAAGTGGGGATGACCATGGGCTCTTGGATCTTCTAGCGATGTCCATTTTAATCATCGTTTCGAATTCTCGATGAGCGATCTTCAGTTTGTCTGGAGCTAGCCTTCTAGCTTTGCAGCTGATTGGTGGACCGGGTTTGGTGGTAATGTGGTGCATGGTATTATGCTTAATTTCTTTGAATGCACCATCGGGTCTGGTTAGAATGGGGAATTCTTTTAAAACCTGTGCGAATTTGCTGTCGTCTGACACTGATTTTATCTGTACCGTAGGTACGCCAACTGTGCAAAAACCCGAAGCTGAAAGGCTCGTAGTAGCGTCTCGAAGTACATGATTCCGAATGTCAACCAGCAAATTAAAATGATTTAAAAAATCGGCTCCGATGATGGGAGTATCAACATCAGCCACAACAAATCTCCATGTAAAGTCTCGCCGAAGTCCCAAATTAACCGAGAGGTGTATAAATCCGTAGGTTGAGATTGTAGTGCCGTTAGCTGCGTACAAAGAATAGTTGGTCTTATTCTTCCAGGCCTTAGCAAAACGTCGAGGATATGTACTCATATCCGCCCCTGTGTCAACCAGAAATCGCACCTTCGAAGTTAAGTCCGTAATGAATAGGCGGCTTGACTTGCAGGAATCACTGACCGCCACTAGTGATCCGCCGCAGCATTTCCCGAATTGAATTTGCAGGGTTGTTTGCAAGATCGTGCTTGCTGCCCGAATTTGTTGTGATACCAGCATATATGCTGTGTATCGTTATGGGCTTTATTCCGACTATTGGAACGTTGCCTAGGGCGAGATGTGGATCGGGATCGTTTATCACGCATGAGTTGTGATACTTGGCGTGTTAAAGCAGCTACCTGCTCGGTTAGTTGGTTAATTTCCGAGTGGGAAACAACATGTGTTTGTTGTCTCGACTGTGCTTGCTCGTCACTTTGTTGACGTGTAAGCTGGGCCACTTGATGCCGTGGCACCAGATCGAAAACAGTGTCAGCCAATTCGCCAAGCCGTTCGAGGGTTGCATCATCAGACTGAGTAGCAATTACAGTCTGAATGTGCGCAGGAAGGCGACTTATCCATAAGGTGCGCACAAATTCCTTGGCCACCATATCGCGGGCCAGTCGCTGCAACTCTCGCAGGAACTGGGAAGGCTTCCTATCCCCTAACTGTTCCTCTTCCAACATTTGCTTGATGTCGCGATTAGGTGTGGCGGACAAACGACTAATTAAACGCTCTTTAATTAGCGTGTAGGGTTTTTCAGAGGGAAGGTAATCTCTGTCGACGACATCCTGCACCTCCCTAAGCTGTTCCCATTCGAGGTTCGATAAAATATGCCGGAATTTTGTTACCTCTTGTGTAATTCCGGCTAAGGCAAATGAATTTTCCATTTGCCTAAACCACATAGTTGGGCTATGTATCCAGAATTTCATAGGCCGAACGGAGACCGTCTGAATATTTTGAAATTGAACTTCACGAACCTGTTCTGTGTGGGAATCCCGCGTTGGACAATTTGTGCCTCCTTGATGGTCGGTGCCGGCGGTTCGTTGATTTTCCAGATGATCCTGCTCCATGTTTTCGCCAGTTGCTTTTTTTCCAGGCTTTTTCGGAATCCGTTAAAGTTGCTTTTTTTTCAGGCTTTTTCGGAATCCGTGCTCGTCTCGAGCGTCGGGGTCACCAATGTGGAGTTTTTTGAATATAATAAAACTCTACTTTTAAATTGTAAGGAAATATTTTATTGAGTTGTTGGCAGGACAAATTTATGTTGGGGACTTGCCTCATCGATGTTCCGGAAAATATGAAAATTTATTGGCAGAATTAATCAAAGCCTTCTTTGTAAAACAAAAACTAATTCGATGCAATTAGTCGAAATAAGCAAAGTGCTCTTTCTCTAACGCCACCAGTGATATCTGTTGGCATTGTGCAGCGCCTCTATTATGGTCGCCACACTGCTCATCGCCGCCTCCAGGTCGCCTCTCTCCACCCTCCAACGGGCACATTCGAAGAATGTGTGGAGAGCGGAGTCCGATGGGGACTCGCAGTACGTACAGCCCGGGCTCGACACCTTTCCCAGCTGGGGGATTAGCCGAGTTGTCCACCGGCCCCGCGACTCCCCATCCCATCTATCCTGCCAGGACGATAAGGTCCTGGCACATGCCACCCTCGCGGCCTCTTTCCCCCAAGGACAGACTTCTCCCGGTGGACGGACTGCCGTTTCCTGACTAGGAGGTCAGTTGGGACGACCCCCGCGACCACCAACACGGCCGACTTTGTTTTTGTTGTTTGCTATTATTTAATCCTTATTTTGTAAAGTCTACATAGATTATATCGAAATTTCGATCGTCAGTTAATTCTCATTACTTATATTCGTGCTCTTTCTTCTTCTTCTTTTTCTCTTTTATATTTTTCTTACATTTCCCCACCTTCTTCTTCTTCTTCTCCCCCTTGATCGAAATATGTGCTTTAAAAAATTATATTAAGCTGGGGATTCATTAGTTACTGGGGTATAATGGTTGGGGCTGATACTTTTTCAGCGCTGGGCGGAATGAGAGCGTTCCTTCGAATATTTTCCTCCTTTGCTACCGGCTTAAACGTGTGCTGTTTGAACGCACGAAGTTAACGAAATAAGGTCGATCTTTTGCAGGATAAATGGTTCAATTAAATATTTAAATAACTAGCTGACCCGGTGAACTTCGTACCACCCAAAATTGATTTGATTGTAACTCTTCATAAGAGATTATGAATCCCAATCAATCAACCTTCCAACTCCAATTCACTGAGATCGGCAATATTGGCCGCACTGTTTTCGGGTGGATTCTCGTTGGTCGTTTTGGTTTTGGGCCGTGCCCGGGCAATATGAATCTATTAAGAGTATGCAAAAGTTTCCGTCGTTCATATTTAGGTGTCTCCTTTTTTAAATTTCGCAAACATTGGTATTTACATTCTTGGATTTTTTTTTCTTTTAACATTTGCAATAATATTCTGTGAAATTTGTTTTTGTTTTGGCGAGAGTTGCGTATCTTTAACCGACGAAAAAAGGAGGAGGTTCTCAATTCGACGTGTATCAATGTTTTTTTTTTTTTATATATCTAGCATACCTTTTAAGTCCGCTCTACGCTTAGCCCGCGGATCGCGATGCGATTTGCGGGAACTTGCCGCGACTGCGCGGCGTGATGATAACCATGACTCCACACTCGCAATGATTCACTGTAGATAGTTTCAATGTAAAGTCACGTTTGCGCTTCGCGGCCCGTTTTACGTGGGACCAAAATCGGGGAACAAAGCGCGAGCCCGCGAAGAATATGCGAAACGGCTCCACTCTTAACGTTCGGGCCCCGTCGCGGCTTTCGTGCGCGATCCGCAGCGGGCTTTAAAGAGTGAGCCGATTTTAATGATTCTTTCTTTTATTGCATAGGGTATACCTCGAAGTTGGTCCCACGAAATTTTGAAAACAAAATTCCACCCCTAGGGGTACCTAAATAAAAGCCTGTAAACAAAAAATTAAACTGACGAAAAAAGAAACTGAAAAATGAAAAACAAAACCTTTTTAACAAAAAATTAAACCGACGAAAAAAGGAACTGAAAAGTGAAAAATAAAGTAAACGTTTTTATTAGTCTAATAACTGAGCTAAACTAATGTACGCAACTAATTTTGAGTTGACGCCAAAGCAAAGCATTTTTGTTGGTTTGGCGCCGACTAAAAATTAGTTACTTAAATTAGTTTAGGTGCTCAGTTATTCAGACTAAAAAGTTATATTTTATTTTTCACTTTTCAGTTCCCTTTTCGTCGGTTTAGTTTTTGGTTAAAAAGCTTTTTTTATACCTTTACAAATGAACGAAATCTATCGAAATTACCTTCTTATTCCTCATTGAGAACTTTACAATCTTGAAGTAATCGTGTATTAAAACTAATCGAGTATCGCTAAATCAATGGCTGATCAAAGTTATTATTTGCAAATTGCAACTAGTTTCGTTTAAACCAAATCTTACCTCAAAATTCACTATTTTTTATGAAAATCATTTTTTCCACTTGCTCTTAAACTACTTTTCTTTTTTAATTGAAATGTGTGTGTGTAAAGGCGCTGCTCTACGGGCAAGTAAATTTCCAGAAGTCGCTTGCAGAAGTGACTTCAAGAGAATATTCTCCGTGTAAAATCGACTGCAAGAAAACTTCCAGAATTTTTCGTGATTCCAGAATTTACTTGCAGAATTTAAATTACTTCTGTGGAAAAACATTACATCCAACTTCCAGAATTATTTTCAGCACTTGCCGAGACTGGGAAGTTTTTCGTAACTTGCTGCAATTTTTGTGTTATTCGTTGAAAATATAAGTGGAATATTTGCTGTTGGATTTTAGTTTGAGAGTGATACGAGTGATAGGAGACATGCATAAACATGTTCGACCGTAATAAAATCACTATTTATGTTTAATGACCTGGGTTGCAGGTCTTTTTCGCGGCAAATATGTACAAAGAAAGGGATAAAAATTTGAGAGGAACTGGAACGGAAATTGAATCACTTCCATAGGGTGCGTCTTTATTTATTTACAAATTTACAATACCGGCATCCCATTATAAAATTTACCTAAAATTGTTAAAACAAACAAAATTGTTGTACTTAAGTTCATAGCAAAACATGCACATTCTTATTTAGAAATTAATAATCCTAACATTTTTCCAAATAATTTCTCAAGTTTTAAGACTTCTCTGAGAAAATCAAGCCCTGGTGCCACTTTTACTTGCCCGCACGACGTTTTCCTAGTTCAAAACAAAAAACGACTTGCCGTTAAGAATGCGCCGTGGAAAGAGCTGTGCAAGTAGTTGCAGCAAACAAATTGGAAGAACTGTCAAAAGTTACTTCTACAAGTAATCTTCCGGAAGTTTGCACGTCAGTGGTAATATCCCTGGAAGTACTTCCAGAAGTACTTCCAGAAGTTACTTGCCCGTGGAGCAGCGCCTTAATGACCTGGGTTGCACGTTTTTTTCGCGGGAAACATGTACAAAGAAAGGGATAAAAATTTGAGAGGAACTGGAACGAAAATTTAATCACTTCCATAGGGTGCGTCTTTATTTATTTACAAATTTACAATACCGGCATCCCATTATAAAATTTACCTAAAATTGTTAAAACAAACAAAATTGTTGTACTTAAGTTCATAGCAAAACATGCACATTGTTATTTAGAAATTAATAATCGTAACATTTTTCCAAATAATTTCTCAATTTTTAAGACTTCTCTGAGAAAATCAAGCCCTGGTGCCACTTTTACTTGTGCGCACGACATTTTCCTTTGGTTCAGCACAAATAACGACTTCCCGTTGAGAATGCGCCGTGGAAAGAGTTCTGCAAGTAGTTGCAGCAAACAAATTGGAAGAACTGTCAAAAGCTACTTCTAGAAGTAATCTTCCGGAAGTTTGCACGTCAGTGGAAACATCCCTGCAAGTACTTCCAGAAGTTACTTGCCCGTGGAGCAGCGCCTTAAAGCTTCTGTCGTAAAATCATTCAGTAAACATTGACATACATTTTTTGCATGGAAAGTGTTGCTTTGACTTAAATTTTTTGCATTCAAAGTGCTATAATCTAATCGAAAAATTTTTCTGGATAGGGACACCCTAATCACCTAGCGGTATGAAATATACTTTACTTTCTATTCTCATACCTACCAAATATACATAAAAAATTTCATAAAAATCGGTCGAGCCGTTTCGGAGGAGTTTGACCACAAACACCGGGACATGAGATTTTTATATATGTATATAGAAGAAGAAGATATCTCTTTGGGTCAAACTTTCTTGAGTTTTGGCTAATTTTAATATTTCTTTTTTTAATTGAAGTTTCAAGATTCAATCTCTTCTTTTGTTTTTCATTTCTTCTTTATAAATTTCCAGTTTTTCCTTTTTCAATTTAAAACTGTCGTTTTTTAGATAATTATTTTTGTTCTCAAATTCATGAAAACTTTTCACATACTCTTTAATTTCCTTAATTTTTTTATCATAATTTTAAGAAATTCTTCTTGTGATGTTTGATTCTGCAAAAGTTTAATTCTTTGCAAATTGGAATCACTAGCCTAAAACTGAAATCGTTGATCATTTCTTCGTACCCTACAGCAATATTTTTCGTTAGGCAGATCGTCGCCGATCGGCGTAAATTGATACAGGGTTTTTGGTCCACAGGCAGACGCGTTAAATGCCTTTTTATTATGCAACATTTTTTTCTTAATATTAAATTTAAAATCAGTCCATACATATATACAAATTTAATTTATTACATCTAAACTAAAATAATTAATAATTTACTTTCACTCATTTCTCTCCAGATTTGCTAGGAGGTCCCAAACTAATTAATTCCGCTGCGTATTTCTCCCATTGTTCACCAATTTGAGACTTTTTTTACAGCCCCCTTGCTATATTGGGATTTTCTTTCATTATTTCTACCAATTTATCTATTTGGTTTCTGTTACTAACAATGAGTTGTCTCCTTTCCTTAAATCATTATTAAATTTAAAATTCAAAACAATAATTAATTGATTAGTGCTTACATTGCTCCTGTTGCCTTTTAAAAACTCGTCGGAAACGAAAAACTTTGACGTACGTCACAATTCAATAATGGCAATCGCATGAAGGAAACGATCACAATCGAATACACCGACCGCAATCATTAGCTGCGTTCTTTTGTGGTCTTTGTGCAGAACAGCCCATACTACTCCCAAATGATTGAGATGCCCCCCCATACAAGGTCAAATATATCATCCCACTGGTCTAAGTCAAATATAATATAATATTAGTATACGTGCTAAGAAGGACCCTGTATACAGCATTTTATGTTCTGAATCAATTAAATAGTTATTTTTTAGGTATGTAATACATTTTTAAAGAAATTCAACTTTCTATCACTTTAACTATTAAATCATCTTTGGAGAAGCAAGTAAGGTTCTATCACTTCTACTGTTTACTTGGCATCATCCCTCTAAAGACATTTTGAAACGTTAAAAATCAAATATCGACTCGCATCGCAATTTGTTGAATTTCTTTGAAAACTTTATTCGTGGAATAATTTGATTGATCAAACACTCCTTTCATCTCCGGGAAGGATTGATGCGGTTAACCTCTTCCGTGAGTGCATCCTTGAAGTACAGGAGATTTGGTTTGACAAAAATTAATCAAAGAAGCATTTCGACTTCATGTACCTACGTTTAATCTCAGGAGTAGGAGCTCAGTCGTAAGTGAACTTTATCACAAATAATATTTTAGATTAAAACCCTATTCATCCTTAATGTCCTTGGTTTTTATTGGTTTGAAAACATGGGAACATTTTCCCAACTTGAATTAATAAATTAGAGTATCTCATGCCAGAATGTGGAACAGTCCAAATGATACTTTGCACAAGAAAACAGCAATTAAAATGCTATTCAACTATTTAGTTTTATAGAGTCATTGAGCCTTTCCAGCCGGCGGATATGTGGGTCAAGAAGGATAGGCAAGATATCACATTACTGCCTTTTAGACTCCTTTAGTGCCCAGGCACCCTGCAAATACATTCATTGACAGTAAATTTTCTAAGTTGCATATAAAACATATGTACGTCTAGGAACATATACTTATACTTCTACAAATATTTCCACTGGAGTGCATATTAATGTTAGAATTGTGGAACTGCCAGATGCTGTTCTCGGGCTTATCGTTAAGGATATTGTCTACACTTGCACTCATAAACATGGCCACTTGAAGTTGAGGGGTTTTCGAAAAAGATTTTATGTGCATACATATATTGTCATTTATTTTTCCTTTTTTCTGTACTTGCCTGTAACTTGGAGATGCTGGCATTCCTGTAAGTTCACCAGACTACTCAGATATATTTATTCAAAAAGTTTCCTTATAATGCCCAGTAGCTCTCATGAATATCTCAACATTCATCTTACTAACTTTGCCTTGCAGAATGGCACATGCAGAAGAAGCAACAGAAAGCTTATGATAATGGCTGTATTATAAATTTTAAGTTTGCTAAACAATATTATATAACATGTTTATATGTACATATATAGTTCTTATCTTACTCAAATCAAGTCAAGTAATATATAAATTTATTTATTTTATTCAGAAGACAATTTGCTATAATATAAGACCAAATAAATTCAGGAGGAAATACACGTTATATTATAAAATTTGTATTCAAAAAGGATTTGTAAGCTTTTTCCTAATCGTTTCGTACGAAAGTTAGAGAAGGAAATTTGTTCTAAATCGAAAATTTAAATTTCCATATTGACCTTCCGGACATTATTTCTATTTCAAAATAAAAAGTGTATAATAGTTATAGAAATAAACGAATTAAAAACAAATATCTTTGTTCAGGAACCTTCCTCAAAAATAAATAAAAAAGTGTAAAACATAGGCGCCTGGGCTCGAAGTACTCTTAAGGACCCACCTTTATGCGTTTTAACATAGATGGCATAAAAAAGGATGCTAGGGACATCCACTGAGCAGTGCAATCGTTCGCTGGCTCACATTTTCCCGCATCTGCTGTGTTGAGGACGTCGACTAAATGTATCAAAACCTGCTCTTATAGCAACATTTGTGCGATAGTTATAGGCTAGATTTTGATTTTATAAAACGGAAATGGCGGTAGAGAAGAAAAAAAAGAAATTCGTTGGATTTTTAAGGAAATATTTGGTTAAAGTGAAATAAAATACATTTTCAAAAGAAAATTAGTTTTAGAGTAGGTGGACTTATCGTTGGACAGCTGCGCGCGAATTTGTGGAACTTAATAAATTTAAAATTGTTTTTTCATAAAAAAATAGTCAATTTTGCGGTAAGATTTGGTTAAAGCGAAATTAATTGCATTTTGCAAACAATTACTTTGATCAGCCATTGTTTTTTAGCGATACTCGATTAGTTTTGATACCCAAAGATTTCAAGATTATAAAGTTCTCTGTGAAGAATAACAAGGTAAGGGTAAGGTAGTAGTCGTTCGTCCTCTAATTTCAACATTTTTAACGGTATAAAAAGACACGCAACTTTCGCAAAATAAAAAAGTATTTTACAGAATACTATTGCCAAATGTTTTGCAAGAAAAAAATACCAATAGAATATAAATACCAATGTTGGCGAAATTCATAAAAGCAGACACCTAAATGTGAACGGTACGGTGGAAACTGTGGCATAGTCCTTTAAAAGATTAGCATTGCCCGGGCAAGACCCAAACCCAAAACGACCAAACGAATATCAAACCATCCTACACAGTGCGGCGAATATTGCCGATCTCAGTGAATTGGAGTTGGAAAGTTGATTGGGATTCATAATTGTAATATAATAGTGAATTAGAGTTAAGCGTAGTTGTAGAATAAGTCTGAATAAGTCTCTTAGCTAGCGGGAGCCATCACTAGCCACTATCATAGGATAGCGGTAGGAGACCAGTAGCAGCAGCAGTAGAGACACCGAGCCGAGCCTAACTTAACTTAAGTTATAATGTAGTGAGCAGAACTACCTATGTATACAACATAATTTTAATTGAAACCTGCGGGAGCGCGACATTGACGTTGCTACTAATAATTTTTATTACACACTATCAGGTATCTTCCTGCAATCGATTCCTCTTTCCAAGACGGGCGGTTCACGCCCTAGTCCGCCGTGGTTCAATAACTCTTTGCGACATTTGAAGAACTTAAAAGCTAAAGCCTGGAAGAAGTTTGCCTTCTCTAAGAGTGATGCTGATTATGACGCTTACTCTTCTCTTCGCTCACTTTTTACTTCGGAGCTCGAATCGGCTTACAACTCTTACCTTATCGACATGAAATGCTTCCTACGCGACGATCCTAAACGCTTTTGGAGTTTCGTGAACTCCAAGCGTAAGTCTGATGGCTACCCGTCATCCTTAAGCCTTAATGGTATTACTAGTGACAATCCGCAGACGATCTCCGATATGTTCTGCGACTTTTTTGAGACCGCTTTTTTACCTGACATCTGTGATAATTCCATCTGTGATACTAGCCCTGATGCTTTCTCCCACTTGACGACGTTACCTCCGACTTCACTCCAGCATCAGGACTTACTCCTTGACGATGCTTTGCTCTTGAAACTTATCTCGGGCTTAGCGGATAGCTTCTCTTGTGGTCCCGACGGCATCCCAGCCTCTTTTGTTAAGCGCTGTAGTGTCCCCCTCGTCCCTATTCTGTGTTATTTATTTAATCTCTCTCTTTCTTCGGGAGTATTTCCACAGCTATGGAAATTCTCGACTGTGATTCCATTACACAAAAAGGGTTCTAGGAATCACATTGCCAATTACCGACCCATTGCCAAGCTTTCCTGTCTCGCTAAACTTTTCGAAGCCTCGATTTGCGATACCATCTATTTTCACTGCAGACCTTTTTTGCAATCTTTCCAGCACGGCTTCCTTAAAGGCAAGTCCACCACCACTAACTTGCTGGAATTTTCCAACTTCTGCATTACTAACATCGAGAAGGGCATCGCGATCGACTGCATCTTCACGGACTTCAGCAAAGCGTTTGACAGGATTAACCACAGGATCTTACTCCATAAATTATCGTTGCTTGGTTTTCCTTCCTCATTCGTCGATTGGCTTGGTTCTTACCTGCGGGATCGCACCCAACGAGTATCCTTTCGCGGTGCGCTGTCCAGGGAAATGTCAATTACATCTGGCGTGCCCCAGGGCAGCCACCTGGGCCCCCTTTTGTTTATCATTTATATTAATGATATTTCTTTCTCCCTTCATAACTCGAAAATTCTCTGCTATGCTGATGATGCGAAAATCTTCCGAGCTATTCGTAACGAGCATGTAAGTTCTCTTTTAAATGACGACCTTGACTCCTTTTTTCACTGGTGTATATTGAACCAACTTCCTTTAAACATTGACAAATGCACATTCATGCGTTTCTCTCGTTCCAATTACACCTCCTCTTTTAATTACTCCATTGACGGGTGCCCGTTACGTACTCTCGACAAAACCAAAGACTTAGGAGTCTGGCTTTATAGCCGATTCTCTTTTGACGACCACATCAACGCCATAGCTAGTAAAGCCAACGCCACTCTAGGTTTTATGAAACGCTGGGCGAAGGAGTTTGACGACCCGCACATCACTACGGTCCTCTACCGAACCTTTGTGAGACCTGTACTGGAATATGCCAGCCTGATTTGGTCCCCTTCCTATCGATCGCGTCGAGGCGGTTCAGCGCAGGTTTCTGAGGTTTGCTCTCCGGGATCTCCCCTGGGAAAACCCCTCTGCCTTACCCCCTTACTCCGACCGCCTTAAACTGCTTTCTCTTCAGTCTCTCGAGCAACGTCGCTTCAACTTCCGAGTTTCCTTCGCTTTCGACTGCTTACTCGGTAGAATAAATTCCCCTGAGATTATTGGTCTCTTCAACATAGCCATCCCGGCACGCTCTTTGAGGGAACGCGGCTTCTTCCACGTGCCCTTTCACCGTACCAATTACGGCATGAACGAGCCTATAACGTCAATGTCGCGCGACTTCAACGCTAAGTTTCCCGATATCGACCTTCACATGAACCGAATCCAGTTAAGGGATCAGCTTCGTTGAAAATGACTCATTATGTATATATAATCTGTATTTATATTGTAGTAATCAGCCAATTGATGAAATTTAAATAAAATAAGTCACTCATTACATGGCGACGAGGAATTCAACGATCGGAGTGATTGGTAAGCAATTAAAAATATTATATTGAAACTTGCTGTGAAGGAACAGAGATCAAATTTCACGGAGTGGTCAATTAAATAATAAAAATAACTGAAAGAGTAAAAGTTTGATACGAGTGCGTGAAGCACATATAATAAGGCAGATTATGCCCACCAAACGGTGTCAAATGAGAATAGCAAGTAAAAGCAAAACTTAAATTGAAAGTAAAAGACCTCGTAGACTACTACCTCGAACTCGAGTAGTTACCGTTACTAAAAGTATGGACTTTCTCAAAAAAGTTGATCCGCTTATCCTAGATGGCAATAAATCAGAACATTGGAAGAAATTTATGCAAAATTTTGCGTACTTCTATACGGCAGCGGAATTAGATCAAAAGCCAGCGGCGGATGGCGGTTTAAGCAGCGATCTTTCTGAATACCATTGGTCCTGAAGCCATCGAGATCTTCGATACGTTCTCCCTAACGGATCAACAGCGACAAAATTATATAAATTATATGTAAATACGTGCCTTCGTTGTCAGCATAAAAAGAACGAGGCATACGCAAGTTTCATGTTTCACAGCAGGAACCAATCACCCTCGAAACCCTTCGATCTTAATGGAAATTAAAAAATTAATGAGAGAGTGCGAATTCGGCGAGCATGAGCCCAGGATGCTGCGAGATCGCATTATATTTGCAGTGGCGGACAAGAGGCTACAAAAGAGGTTGCTGGAAACAGACAATATAGATGCGGAGAAGGCGAGGGCGACGAGAATTCAAGGCAGAAGTGCAGATGTTGAATTCGGTTTAAATGCAGTCGGCAGTGAGGGCAAATGGTACCTACATTAAAAATTCAGGCAAAATTCGAATAATCAGAGTAGTGCTAGTTGAACTGTAAATTTTGCTCAGGTCGTCATAAGAAGGGGAAGTGTCCGGCGGCGGGCGTGGAAAAAAAATTCAATAATTGTGGGCACCTTAATCATTTCACATCTGCGTGTGAGCAAAAGAAGAAGCGTAATGCGAGAAAGGACAATCTGGAAACGGTATTTATAGATTCTTTATTAGAGGCATATGAAACAAAAAAAAAGTATGCTTCGTTCAAGAAAATCAAGGTAAATACATAATATGGTAATTGAATTTAAACTAGAAAGGGGGCCGAAATCAATGTGGAACCACTTAACATTTTTGAAAAATTTAAAGATGAACGAATTAATAAAACCGATGTGATTTTAGAAGTATATGTATGTGTATATGGCTGTACAAAAATAGGAAATGCCATTTTGAAATGTGAAGCAAATGGCAAATGTAGTCAACAAAATTTTATAGTAGTGCAGAAAAGTACAGTAGCAATTTGCGGACTAAAAAGTTGTGTCGTACTGGTGTTAGTTCAAAAAATTGATTCAATCAATTCATAAAGATAATTTTTTTGAAAGATATGCCGACGTATTTGAGCGATTAGGAAAATTTAGAAAGAAGTGTAAATTGAAAATAAAAGAAAATGCAAAGTCAATTAAAAGAGTATCCAGGCGAACACCTCTATCATCATTGGAACCTCCTAAAAAAGAAATAGGTAAATTATGCGAGCAAGACATTATAACAAAAGTTACTGAGACGACGGAATGGATCTCACACTTGGTAATTGTTGAGAAAAAGGACAAAACCTTGCGGTTATGTTTAGATCCAGAATACCTAAATGATGCCCTAGCCTAGTTGAAGAACCGTTTCAAATTCCAAATTCTGGAGAAATTTCGTTACAGTTGGCCAACAAGAAAATTTTCACGGTCCTTGATCTGAAGCAAGGATATTGGCAAGTGCCTTTAGATGACTTTAAATCAAAACTTTGTGCTTTCTCAATACCCTTTGGAATATATAGATTTAAGCGGTTACCTTTTGGTATTAAAACCGCCCCAGAATCAAAAACGTAATGCAGAAATATTTGCTGATATTCCTGCCGTCGTAAACGACATACTTATTTACAGCTGATTCCGTAGAAGAGCATGATAAAATTTTAGAAGTAGTAATGAGCCGTGCGCGTACAGTAAACATATAATTAAATAAAGAGACAATTCAGTTTAGAACTTCAGAAGTTAAATATAGGGTTTTTTTTTTAGAATGATAGAACTTTCGATAGGGATAACTGCGATTTAACAGAAGGTAGAAGCCATGCAGTTTTGACATTTCTGTTCAGAAGGCATTGACAAATTATCATGGAAAGACTCACGCCGGAACAACGTTTACAAATTGTAGAAATTTATTTTCAAAATCAGTGTTCTATTCGCCAAACTTACATATAGAGCACTTCGTGAAATTTATGGTTTACATAATCGTCCATCAGAGCAGGCCTGAATTACTCGAAAAAGTGGTCCGAAATTGGTCTGATCGAATGCGTTTCCTCAGAGTTAGTCGTGGTGAACATATGCTCTGAGGAACCGCATTCGATCAGACCAATTTCGGACCACTTTTTCGAGACTTGAATAATATTAATAAAAAGGTATGGATTTTGTAAAATGGAAATAACATCATATGTAACGCATATTCCTACATATATGCGTGATTGTGATAACTTAAGTAGGTAATAAAGTAGTGAGTGATTTTTTTAACTTAACTTAGGTAATAAAATAGTGAGCAGAACTAAAAGCATCTTCTACTTGAAACTTGCACTCATCACAATAATCTCTTATGAAGAGTTACAATCAAATCAATTTCAGGTGGTACGAAGTTCACGGGGTCAGCTTGTTTTAAATAAAAAATGATACTTAATTACTTATTAGTTTAAAAAAAATTCAATTTTTGATACTTTAATTTAATATAATTCAAAATATTTCCAAACCGCGCACGATGGCAAATGTAAAATGTTCCTATGCTGAGTCCACGGTATACAGAAACCAAGGTATGACTACCAGAAACGAGGGTCCGCCATCTTGCGCGTCACATTGGATAGATTTTCTGAGTCCCCATACATTTTTCCCAAAATGCCGTCACACTCATTGGATACATTTTCTGAGTCTTCATGCATTTTTCCCAAAATGACATCACACTCAGCTGTCAAATTTCGATTTACCATACCTTGATTTCTGTATCCCGTGGATGAGACTCTGTGTCAAACCCAATATCCCTTAACCAGATAGAGGCACAATCTTTCAATCTTTCTGATATTACTGTTTCACTCTTTCGGGTACCTTGATTCGCGTTGCTTATTATGTCTTTTTGGAATCTCCTATGTCAGTCATCCATAGATCAAAAAGAGGCTGAATGGCAGTCTGCATTCTCCTTCCGAGTTTTTGCGTCTTGCCATCTGAGAAGGTTTTGTCCTGCATATATTTTCCTGTCATAAAAAGCACACATAGAGAGGCCAAATTGAAATATAGAGGATTTACACTGCACTACAAAAGCCAAATAACGGCCTTATTGGCGGTACATCGCAAAGAAAGCATTTCGAAGGCGGTTCTATCGACGTCGTTGCGCATCAACCTGCCAAATTTAAAGTTACCAACATTCTCGGTATTCAGAGTATCCAAAATTTAAAGGTACGTTCAGGCAGCTCGATCATTTGAATAATAATTTAACTACCATGGAAAAGTTCAACCATCTGCTGAATTGTCTAACTGGGTCTACTTTGCATGCGATGAACGCGTTAAAGGTTACAGAGGAGAATTATCCCAAGGCTGTGTTAGGAGACAGATACGAAAATAATTGCTTGATATTCCAGGAGCATATCAAAGTCTTGTTCAATTTACCGAAAGTCGCAAAAAATAATGCCAATCAACTGTGAGATTTGATGGAAAATGCGAGTTGTCATTTTAGCGCTCTTCACATAAGCAAATTGCAAATGCCATGATAATTTAAGTACTTGGACCATACGAAGTTGGATCCTGATTCGGAGGCGAAGTAGGATGAGGTTGTCGACTACAAAAAATTTCTTCCCACTTGGGACGACTGCTCCACAGTTTTGAGTCGTCGTCAGTGCCAATTTCTGGAAATTAAAGATGTAAATGACAGTTTTCAGGACCCAATTCCTTCGGTCGTAATGTCGGAAACAGTAGCAAGCTGAAATCGCAATCGCAAAATGATCAGTTCGCAAAGGTCACATCGTTGGCAGTAACACTAGGTAACGCTCCCTTCTTGAAACGTCATCATTCATTCGAACACAGGGGAACGAGCGTTTTCGGGCCCAGCGGGTAGGGCATTTCCGAAGCTCACTGAAGTTTCTACGAATCCAATTAATGTTGTGGCTTAGGTTGAAATAATTGAAGAAGGCCCAGGGGATCACGAACGAAGACTAGACGGGGACAATGAGCTTAATTAGACTGGAGTATTCCAAATTCTTATAAGAATAACTTTCATCAGGTTATATGGAGTTGGTCAACAGGGATGATGTCCCAGCAATTCATTACTATATGAATCAACACTGCGTGCTGCATCCTGCCAAGACTACAACTAAGTTAATAGTGCTGTTCATTGCATCCAGTTCAATATCGTCCGGCATTTCACTGAACGATATTTTAGTGGTTGGGCCAACAGTTCAGGATGACCTCCTGCCTATAGTAAGTATTTCGTTTTCGTTGCCAGAGATGGGCTTCAACAACTGACATATTTAGCAGGTAATATTGAATCCCGAAGATAGGCATTTATTTTCAGTATAGTATGCTGTGGCGAGACGATTGTCTTGAGCAGCTCAAGTTGTTCAGGTTTAAGACAGTTATACAATGAAACTGCAGTGGTGCCATATTTAGGTACGAGATGTTTGCGGCAACTCGCAGATAAGATCTTGCACCCCAATGCAATAATTCGACACGATTTCTATGAACAAGTTGATCGCAGGCGCAGCTACTCAGCTATTAGAGATTACACGAGAATTTGAATTGTTCAGCTCAATATAATTTATCAAAATAGTACCTATTCCAATAACGCCGCATTTCTAGGTCAAGTTCCAGTAGAAAAAAGAAAAGACCAATTTGTAGAACTGCATGGATTCCCTGACGAATGTATCAGGTCTTACGGCTGTTGTATTTATTTGCGATGTGTGCATAGGCTCCAATGGGAATGGGAGCACTAATTTGTTGATTGCCAAGCCAAGTCAAAAGTGGCCCCTTTGTCATGCTTGGAAATATGCGCTGCCAAGCAAATAGTTAAACTGCTATAGTGATTCAAGGAGAAATTTATAAGATATTACAATAGTATCTTCTAATGTACTGATTCTGAGAATGGTTCTCACAATTATTGGGATCGGATTGGTGAAACGGACCCCCATTTCTTCAGCTATCTCCCTCTGCATGGCCAGCGTTTAAACTTCGTCATTGTTTTGAAAACTTTTCAATTAGAGTATGGAAATTATTTTTGAGATACAGGGTTGGTTGCAGCTTTCGACTTAAAAGAGTTTCTTTAACTTTGAATTCCGTTTTATTCTCCAGAGTGTCTGTCCTCGCCGATGGTCACAGGAAAAAAGGGCCTGCGTTAAGTCGGACGAGTCATGACAGCAACAAAGCTTTCATTTTACAAGTAGATGGCGCTCGAGTCTTATAGGATACAATTCAAATAGTACTGCCATAGCTATAATTCAATTGATTTACACATTTGAAAGCAGCATTAACATTACTAAATTAAAACTAATAGTTTTGAGTCCTTGATTGACTGCTGATAGTTTAAACATTTCGCCCGCCTCGTATGGAATACGAAATCGTCAAGGTCCAAAGCTGGATCCGCCCGCCATGAGGAAATCTGTATACTGTAAGAGCAACAGTTGGTATCGGTTCTGCAAAGAAAATGATGTTAGATGGTATTTCTTGTAGGACTAAAAGGTTTGGCCGTCAATGTTGGTCGTCATCATGTTTTATTGGTAGACGACACAGTTTTATGATAGGTCGCTTAAAAACTCCTTCCTTCCAACGTACAGTAGCAACGCGTACATTGTTGTCAGCACCGGGGTGTAATTTAACAACGCGCCCAAGCAGCCATTTGCAAGGAGGTAAACGTTCGTCCTTAATCAGGACCAGATCGTTGGTCGCTAAGGATTCCCTTTTGTAATGCCATTTATTACGTAATTGCAAGTGATGAATGTATTCTTTGTACCACTTGTTCCAAAGATGTTCATACAGAGATTGAACTAGGTCCCATCTGTTAAGGCGGTGGGGCGGAGTATCTAGGAGTAGGAGACTAGGAGCAGGTACAGTGCTTATAGATTCTCCAGTTAAGAAGTGTCCGGGTGATAATGTTGAGAAGTCCGAAGGATCATCTGTTAGAGTTTAGGTATCCTTAGTACCTATTTTTATGTTCGCAATTACATAAGAATTATGTGGGTTTTTTATGATAATATTTTATTATTTTTGTTGGACAATTATAGTGATATTTTATTATTTAAAACCGGACACTTAATTTATGACATCTGTTTTTTACATAAAATCTGGGAATCTATTAAACAAAATTTCTAAGGCCTGCTAGGTCCTTTTTGTAAAATTGATAATGTTTTTTTTGAGACGTAGGATCCTTAGGCAATATACAGTGTTTATTGCCCACAGTGTTGTCGTAGCAGCAGTGCCGCTACATACTCCCCCTCCAGCAAAGCGGTCTATGCCTAAAAAATAAAAATAAAACTATGTTTTATTGTCGCCTGTATGAGTGTAAGCTGGTTTAAGGCGGTCGATAGATATCGACTTGTTTGTCCCGTTTATGTCAATGACATAATTTTTCCGAAGTCGTTTGATTACGTGATAGGGTCCTGTGTACGGTTGATCAAGAGGTTTGTGTGTATGATCTACCCGGATGAAAACGTAATCAGTGTTCTCGAGCGATGTGGGTACATAAGTCTTTTGCGCGGTAGGTAACCGCGGTTGACTCGCCCGAAGGTTTCGAACGTATGAACGTAACCGTTCAAGAAAATCAGATTGTGTACCTTCTTCCTTAGCAGAGATTGAAATCTCGCTTGGTAGCCTGAGATTCTGCCCATAAACTAATTCTGCGGGTGAACCGCTTAAATCCGCTTTAACTCCTGTTCGAATTCCTAATAAAACAAAGGGCAATTCTTCACTCCAATGTGAAGTGTTGTCTCTTGCTTTTAGGGCAGCTTTGAGAGTCCTGTGGAATCTCTCGACCATCCCGTTTGCTTGTGGATGGTATGCTGTGGTTCTAATACGGTGAGTACCCAGGAGTTTTGTGATTTCTGTGAACAGTTTTGATTCGAATTGTGTACCTTGATCTGTTGTGATCTCAAGCGGTACTCCGAATCTAGGGACGTATTCTGTCACAAAACGCTTAGCCACTGTGTGTGCAGAAATATCTCTAATAGGATATGCTTCAGGCCATCTTGAAAAACGATCAACGATCGTGAGGATATAAGCATATCCTTGCGATGGCGGTAGAGGTCCCACAATATCCATATGGATATGTTCGAAACGACTGTTCGGCAGATTAAATTGCTCTAATGGCGATTTGATATGTCTGGACACTTTAGATCTCTGACATCCCAAGCATGAACGTGACCACTCGTTGCAGTCTTTATTCATTCTTGGCCAAAAATATTTGGAAGTTATCGCATGTCGCGTTGCTCGAGTACCGGGATGCGAAAGATTATGCTCTGAGTCGAAAGCTAATCTTCGCAAAGACTTCGGGATATACGGGCGTGATATTTGCGAGCCTATAGCACACCGGACTTTGTGCGAAGTGAACGGTATTGGCGTTATGGCTAGTTTGTAACTAGAATTGCTTTTAAGCGATTTCACCAATACTTTAAGTTCTTCATCGTCCTTTTGTGTTTCTTCCAGAGTTGGAAGGTCGAATTTAATCGCACTGACCATGTCAGCCGATAGAGGACGTGAAAGATAATCCTCGACCACATTGTCTTTACCAGATATGTGTCTTATATCATTGGTAAATTGTGCTATGTAGTCAAGGTGTCGAGCTTGTCTCGGCGATCTATCAGTCTTTGACGGAATTGCCCTAATCAGGGGTTTATGGTCTGTGAATACAGTGAATTCTCGACCTTCAACAGCATAACGAAAATGTTTAATTGCTGCGTAGATGGCTAATAATTCGCGATCAAACGCAGAGTATTTTTGTTCTGCTGAAGAAAGTTTCTTCGAAAAGAATGCCAGTGGTTGCCACTGATTGTTGTTTAGCTGTGCTAAAACTGCGCCCAGTGCATAATCTGACGCATCGGTTGAAATGCTGTACTTGCCATTCTCAATCGGATGATTGAGCAAAGTTGCTTGTGCCATCGCATTTTTAACCTTTTCAAAGGCTGTCTGGCAGTGCTCAGACCAAGGAATTGTCTTAGAATTCTTTGGTGCCTTTGAGTTGACTAATTCTTTCAACAGTACGTAAATTGGCGTTAAAATGTCCGCCAGTCTTGGAATAAAGCGGTGGTAAAAATTCACCATTCCAAGAAATTTTTGGATTTGTTTGACTGAAGTTGGAGGCGGAAGTTCAGAAATAGCCTTAACTCTGTCTTCCGATGGAAGAATGCCTTGGGCAGTGACCCGATGGCTCAGAAAGTTGATTTCTGGAACTCCGAAAACACATTTTTCCAATTTAATGGTCAATCCAAAATCCTGAAGTCTATTAAGAAGTTGATCCAAGTGGGTCAAATGTTCTTCTTCGTTTTTGCTTGCGATGAGAATATCATCTAAATAAACAAAAACAAAGTCTAGCTCCCTTGTAACTTCATTCATAAATCTCTGAAATGTTTGGGCCGCGTTTCTTAAACCAAACGGCATTCGAGTAAATTCGAATAAACCGAAAGGGGTGATGAAGTGGTGAAGCTGCTGGCGATGAAGATGGTCGACAAATGCCTAGTTCGATCATGTGTTCGAACTCTAATTTGGCCACTTTCATTTTCTCGGGATGAAGTCTCCGAGCTGTAGTGAAAGGTACTTGGCCTTGTATCAAAATGTGATGTTGCACATTATGTTTGATCGGCAAGTTGAAGTTTGGTGGCTTCGTAAGCTCGGCATACTTTGTTAGTAGCTGTTTAAACTTCTTGTCGACCATATATTGTGTTTCAACTGATTTCGGTGTAGCTTTAAGGTGGGTTTTAACCCGAAGACTAGTTTCCGAATCAATCAGTTGATTATTGTTGAAGTCAAGAGCCAGTTTGAATTTTGTTAAAAAATCTGCTCCTAAGATAGAGCTTGTGCAATTTGCAATAATAAAACAGTGCACGAATCTCCGTCTTAGACCAAGATCAAGCTCCAGAATTTTGGTACCGTAAGTACGAATCGTCGTACCGTTAGCTGCTCGTAGCAGAAGATTCGGTGAAGTAGTACGTGTGTGTGCATAGGTAGGGGGTAGTAATGAGACGTTCGCGCCCGAATCGATGAGGAAATAAAGTTTATTTCCTTCGTCTTTTACATACGGTCTTTTATCCGCGTTTTTGCAGTCTACGTTAGACTGTATCGACTCGGGACTTACCTTTAGTTTTTTGACGTTTTCTTGGAGGAGGTAGGAGTCGGTTGTCTGCGTTCTTTGAAACGCGGGCAGCCATTAACGCAAGCTTTAGCCATATCACCGAATTTTCGGTGATAGTAGCAGAGGGTCTCTGCTTGCGCCTGCTTTTTTGGTCGCGAGTGCGACCTTGTCCGGTTACCCGGCGTTTGGCTCCGGCTGCGGATTAATTTATTAATCCGCCGAGTTAGATGTAGGACTTGGGTTTCAAGTTGGGCTATACGGTCCTGTGGTCCGCCACGGGTTCCCTCAACTCTGGATACAGAGTTAATAGCGGTAGCCCGAATCCTCGACTTGGGTAATAACTCCCATATTTTGTCTGCTGTTGACAAAACATTGTCGAGGGTGCATTGCGCCTCTATGGGAGTTATCGCCAAGGCTATTTCCTGTGGAAGTCGCCGTTTCCACAAGTCCTTCAGCATAACTGATGTCATGCCGTCTCCCGCGAGTCTCCTCAGCGAGGCGTAGAACTCCGTGGGGGATTGATCCCCCATATCCTGCTCGGACAAGAGTTGTTCTAGCCGTTGCTGAGGAGAAAGTCCGTACTTGGTAAGAATAGCATTCTTTAAATCCTCGTACGGTCTCAAACTCGCGGGATTTTTAAACTCGGATGGAAGAACTGCCATAATTTCGGTAGGCAGTGCCACCAAAACATGGAGGACCTTGTCCTCGTTCTTCCTAATGCGGTTGAGCAGGAAATCTAGTTCCGCCTGCTCAAACCAAGTAGCCGGGTAAGCCGTCGAAAATTTCGGCAGCTTGAATCTCGTCGATGACGAGATTACTTCGACACCTACCTCCGGATTCGACAGAATCGATGAATCTTCCGTGATGTTGCTGCTGTCGTGCATGGTGATGTCTTGATTGTTGTGCATTTCACTTGCTGCAAATGTTCTGAAGATCCCACCGGTTCTCGCTCTGCTATCTGTTGTTGTGGTAGTTGCTGTTGCCACTTTTTTTTCGTCCGCAATGAAAATATTTTACCCTCGTCCTTCGTCTATTTTTAATTCTTGTTTGTTCGTTATCGGGGTCACCAATTTAGGTATCCTTAGTACCTATTTTTATGTTCGCAATTACATAAGAATTATGTGGGTTTTTTATGATAATATTTTATTATTTTTGTTGGACAATTATAGTGATATTTTATTATTTAAAACCGGACACTTAATTTATGACATCTGTTTTTTACATAAAATCTGGGAATCTATTAAACAAAATTTCTAAGGCCTGCTAGGTCCTTTTTGTAAAATTGATAATGTTTTTTTTGAGACGTAGGATCCTTAGGCAATATACAGTGTTTATTGCCCACAGTGTTGTCGTAGCAGCAGTGCCGCTACAAGAGCATGAAGAGGGCGTGAGTTCAAACACGCCTCTATCTGCGCGAGTAGAGTGTGCATTTCTTCAACAGTAAGAGTATGATCTCCAACAATTCGTCTAAAATGATGTTTGAAAGCTTTCACAGCAGCTTCCCAAAGGCCGCCAAAGTGTGGAGCCGATGGAGGAATAAAATGCCATTCTGTAGAGTCATTTACCAGAAAATGGGAAATTGTTGGGTCTTCCTTAAGGCTTTTAAAATGTGCGACGAGTTGTTTATCAGCAGCCGTGAAACATGTTGCGTTATCACTGAAAAGTTTAGAGCAGCGACCACGACGGCTAGTGAATCGCTTGAAGGCTGCGATGAAAGCATCAGCTGACAGGTCCATGACTAATTCGATGTGAATAGCGCGCGTGCTGAAGCATATGAAGACTGCGACATATCCTTTTCTTGATTTTTGTCCTCGGCCTTGGAAGGATCGTATACTGAAGGGTCCTGCGTAGTCTACTCCACTATTCTGAAAGGGTTTGGAAGGACGGACTCGTTCAGGTGGTAGAGTTCCCATTATTTGAGTCATCGGTGTTGCCTTGTACCTACAGGAAACAATACAGTTCCTTATGAATTGGCTTACGCGACTCCTACCAGCGAGAATCCAATATTTTGTGCGAATGTGTTGCAGAGTTAGTTGTACACCGCCATGTAGGGTAGCTGTATGCGAATGATCTATGATTAAATGGGTAAAATGGCTAGATTTGGGTAGTACTATAGGAGAGCGTTCTTCGAAGGATAACAAGGAATTTTCCAGCCTTCCTCCAATTCTAAGTAGTCCACTGTCATCGACAATAGGATTCAGCTTGATAAGTTTGCTGGTTGTCGGAATGCTCCGCCTATTCGAGAGACAAGAAAGTTCGGATGAAAATTATGAGTTGAATAATTTTAATCCATGTAGTTAAAGCAGCCGTTGTTTCTACAGCTCTTAGAGGTCCTCTTATCCAATGTGTTCTTCTTACTTTGAGATTGTTGTAGAAACGAAGACAATATGCTGTTATTCGCAGAAGCTTAAAGAGGTTCGAGTAGCGATGCAGAAGTTCCGGATAGGGTTCCGATTCCAATTTTAGTTGGGCATGAACATTAACAGAGCGTGATTCTTCAAGAAGTATGGAAGATGAAGTTCTTTCAGTTGATGCTTGAGGCCATTGACTCGAATGGTGATGTAACCACAATGGCCCTGTCCACCATGCTCTGTTGTTCTTGAGCTCTTCTGCAGTTATACCTCTAGTTAGCAGGTCGGCAGGGTTGGAAGTTGAATCGAAATGATGCCATTTTGCTGATGGAAGTTTTCTTTGAATGAGACTCACACGATTAGCAACATAAACCTTCCATTTAGATGGGTGCTCATTCAACCACGCAAGAACTATAGTGGAGTCTGTCCACGCATGTACTGGAACATCATGTAAGTTAAGTTGGTCTTGAATGTATGATAACGATTCAACCAGAATAGTCGCTCCACATAACTCCAGGCGGGGCAGCGACTGGGTCTTAACAGGGCTGACACGTGTTTTCGATGACAGTAAGGATACTTGGATTGTTTCAAAATCATGAAGTATGCGAAGATATATGACAGCTCCATAAGCATCCAGCGAAGCATCGCAAAATCCATGCAGTTCCAAGCCTAGATGAGAGTCACTAGTTGTTCCAAGCCATCGGTCTATGTAGACATTGTTGAGTTTTCCAAGATTATATCTAATAGCGGACCAGAGGACTTCCATTTTAGGAGGCAAGGGCTCATCCCAATCCAGGTTTTCTTTCCAAAGAGTTTGTATGAAGATTTTTGCAGATATCGTGACAGGACTGAGCCAGCCTAAAGGGTCATAGATGCGACTTATTTCTGAGAGAACTGTTCTTTTAGTAAATTTATTTGTGAGCGGGAGATTTAGTTGAATGCTGAACTGATCAGTAAAAGTGTTCCACTGGATCCCGAGAGTTTTGAATTGTTGATCGGTGCCTATTTGGATTGAGTCTTTTAATTCTCTATCTATTTCTGGTATATCGACAAGTATATCAGCTGAGTTTGATATCCATTTTTGTAGATTGAATCCTCCTTGTCGCAGAAGAGAGAGTAGCTCGTTTCTTAAACGAATAGCAGATCCTTTATCATGGGCTCCAAAGAGAGCGTCATCAACGTAGAAGTTCTCTTGTAGAATTTTTGCAGCTTCAGGATGTGTAGGGTAAAAGAGGGTAATGGGGGTCACTTAAGCGAGAACTCAAATAAAATTTTAATCATAAACAAACTATTTATTTCAACCGCCTTTAAACATCATTTACTTAGTTAACTATCATTGGAAATTATTTTCAGTCACTTTGGTAATCAACTTTGGATATTATAAAACTATAAAAAAAAAAACAGGTTTGACTCCCATTACACTAACATGGGGGTAATGGTGGTCACCCTGGGGGCAATGGGAGTCAAAGAAAATCTAGCACATATCGCAGACATATCCTTCAGCTGAATCGCACGCAGTGCATTCCGCGTGAGCCCATAGCCCACATGAGGTGCATCTGAACCACATCTCGTTGTTTCTGCCAAAATCGTTGCATACTAGGCACCTGTTTTCAGCATCTTCTTCGTCGTCATCCTCATCGTCCTGGGATAAGTCGTCAGTGCCAACATCTGATACAGAAGTTTCGCTCGTTTCTTGTAGTACTTGGCGCTTTACCTTTTCAGGACCCTTCTTCTGTATTGTCTTTTTTCCCTGAGCTTTACCTTTCCATCTCTTTTCTTTTTCTTTACCCCCGTTTTCTTCATTCTCTTATTTTCTTTTTCTATCAGGTCTTCTTTGAGTGGCGTTGAAGTTAAAATTGTAGCATGTTGCTTCTTTCGGCCCTTTCTTGTATTTATAACATTTGTTTTCTCTGGCAACTTGATTAAGTCATGCAAATTAACACTAATTTGATTTGACGTGCCAGGTACTGGTGATACTGGTGAATCAAGTGGGCCTACTTGATTAGACATCCTAAGAACCGGTGGATCAATTTGTTTTGAAGTGCTCGGAACTGGTGAGTGAACTTCTTTTGATGTGCTGGGAATCGTGCTAGCAGCTGCGAGAGATTCATTGCAGTCTTGGATTGCAATAGGCTCAGATTGGAGAATTTCTGCAGCGATGAAATCTTCTTCTGTGAATATTTCCGGATTTAGTGGAACTGTTCCAGTAGCTCTAAACCCCGATTCTCCTTTACTAATAGACGCAACCCTATTAAATGCTTTCCTCACCAAGGATGCTACGTCATAGGGGGTTATCTTTTCTGCAAGATGGCTTTTTTAAAAATAAGTCACATTCCTTTTTATAGGCCATTTTGAGCGGACCAAAAAAAGAAACATCTAGGGGTTGCATTCTATGTGACGTGTGTGGTGGCAGAGACAACATATGAATGTGATTGGCCTTACAATATTCGTATACGGAAAGAGAAATGTGACTAGCATGGTTGTCTAGTATTAAAAGGATGGGTTCATCTGCAGACGGCTTAGCGTGCTGTTTAAAGTGCGCCAACCATTCAAGAAAGAGATGCTCATTAATCCAACCGTTGTCTGAGCATTTGTAAAGCGCTCCTGCTGGACCATCCTTCTCGAGGAGAGGAGTCAACCTTTTCCTAGGGAAAATAAACATCGGTGGAATGTAACCGCCTGCAGCGCTCATAGCACACAGCAAAGTGATGTTTTTTCCTCTCTCCCAACTGGTAATCGATCCCACTCTCTTCTGTCCTTTGGTAGCCAGAATTTTTCCAGGAGTTTGAACTGTTGAAATGCCTGTTTCGTCGCAATTATAAATATTTTTTGGAACAAATCTATGCTTTTCCATCAGCTGGCCAAGTAGCTCAAAGAACAGACTTATTTCGGTTTTATTAAAAGCTGTTATTCTGTTTATGCTGGTCGCCTCCGGTTTCCTAATAGAAATGTTATGTCTAGTCATAAATGCATGCAACCAATCGCGTCCAGCCATTTTTGAAGACTGATTAAAATTGTGCTTTAAATTCAATTTTTCAGCATATTCGAAAGCCACTTTTCTTATTTGATTAGCAGTGCAACCATAAAAAATATTTGCCATTTTCTTCACCAAGTTTGCTAGCTCGGCTTCTGTCTCAGCACTAAAGACAGTGAATCGTCCTAGATGTGGTCCTAAGGTAGAACCTTTTTTTATCCTCTTTTGAAGGCTTGAAAATGGGATCCCCATTACCTTAGCAGCATTTCTTATAGAAGAACCTCCATCAACAAGCTTTATAGCCTTTTCCAGGCTATCAGAAGACCAGGAAGCCTTTTCAGTTGTCCTGACTCGTACTTTCGGCATCTAGAAATAAATAAAAATGACGTAATTCAACATGCACAGTTGCGGGTAATGGGAGTCACCTGACTCTCATTTCCCACAATTACACTAATGAGAAAAAGAATAAAATAAAAAAAATCTTTAAAACACTGACATAATCTGAACTGCACATCACAATTTCGAACGTCTAACTAAGTCCGTGTAAAAGTCTTAATCGAATACTGCAAGAAATTCGACACTTACCTTCTAATTTGCAGTGACGAAATATTAGATCAGCGGCACAAAAACAAAACACCGGAGTATCACAATGGCGCGGGCGCTGAATGGCGCGAGCCTTTCCAGGCGGCGATGAGGTACTAGAGCGCGGGTAGGAACGCCGTTTACGCGTCGCTCGCACGTACTGTTTCGTGGATGTGAGGGTGACTCCCATTACCCGCTGACTCCCATTACCCTACTCTCCCCTATGCTGATGATCAGACGCTAGTTGCGCTAAGGTTCTGCAAGCCAAATAAGGTGCGCTGGCCGTACCATATGTCACGGTTAGAAGACGGTAAGAGTGGATTGGTTCAGATGGATGATTTCTCCAAAGAATGCGCTGTAGATTGGTATCTTTATCGTCTACGAGAATCTGACGGTACATCTTTTCAATATCAGCAGAGAGCGCAAAGCGAAAGAAACGCCATTTCAAAACTACCGAAAAGACGTCGTTTTGCAACTTGGGACCAGTATGCATGATGTCGTTTAGAGACAAACCGGACGTTGTTTTTTGCGAAGCATTAAACACCTGCTGCCCACCCAGCTGCTGGATTTTATCACACAGTGATGGGGAAGATAGTACGAATTGCCTGTAGTGTTGTCCTCTTCGGAGATCAGTCTCATATGCCCAAGTTGTAAATATTCCGTCATAAATTGACGATATCCTTCAAATAAATTTGAATCTCTTTGAAAACGGTTTTCCATTTTCCGTAAGAAGGATTCGGCAGCTTCATGGGAATGTCCTAGTAACGTAGCAGGAGATTTTAAAGGAAGTCTTACAATATATCGTCCATCAGCTGTGCGAGAATGAGTAGAGGCAAAAAACTGTTCACATTCTTCTTCTTCCGCGGTTAGAGGAGTTAATTGTGGAGGTTCCTCAACTTCCCAAAACTTTCTAAGAAAATGGTCTAGATTCGCAGTAGACGTATGAAGACTCAAGGTAGACACAGAGTCTGATGAGTTCTTCACGGGTCCGGAAAGTATCCAACCAAGAGTGGTCGATTGAGCGACAGGTGAACCAGAGACTCCTCGTTTTACTGCACCTTGGAAAATCTGGGCATAAATCTTTCCACCCAGAATTAGATCTATTCTCGAAGGTTTGTCAAACGTTGGATCAGCAAGTACTAATCCCTCTAAGTGCGGCCATCTCGCGTTCTCAATGTTTTGAGATGGTAATAGATGAGTCAAGGTCGGAAGAACTAACGACTGAACTGAGTAGGTTTTTTTCGGATCAAGGGTTGAAGTAATTTCATGGTTTACGCATGATTTAACAACTCCAGCTTCACAGGCTCCAACACCAGTCACAGAAATGTTAACTCGTTGTCTAGGCAATCGTAATATGTTGGCCAATGCAGTTGAGATAAAGCTCGACTCAGATCCTTGATCCAATAATGCTCGGGCTTTCAATAGTCTGTTATCTCGAGAACGGACATAAACAATTGCAGTAGCAAGTAGCACTGAGGGAGATCGATGACGACTGTTCGATAAGTGTGATTTAGTTATCAATGCCGAAGGTTCACTACCAATGGGTTCACCTGCGGAAGTAGTTGTTGAGGGAGAATTAGGTGCTGGAAACTGCTGATTACCAGAAGTAGAAGACTGAGATAGTGTTGGTTTAGATACACAAGTCGCGGATTTATGTATCATAGTATGATGTTTCTGCTGACAGAGTTTGCATCGATTTATTGACTGACAATTTGTTACCGTGTGATTTGGTTTCAGGCAATTATTGCACAGCTTATTACTCCGAAGAAATGCGATTCGTTCATCAATTGATTTTGACCGGAATTGTGGACAAAATAGAAGAAAATGTTTTCCTTGACAACTGAGGCAGGATGGGGAGGTTGTTGATTGATGAACGCGAGAGTTATGTTTTATTGGACGTTGACCAAGTTTGAGTTTCAAAGAACTGCTACTTTCTTTGATCGCGTTTAGTGTATGCATTCGTCCTTCAAGAAATGTTTCAATTGATTCAAAACTCGGAGGATCAGTAGAAGTCACGAGAGACGTTTCCCAGTCTTTACGTGTATTAGTGTCTAATTTGCTCGATAGGAAATAGACAAGCCAATCATTCCACTCTTTAACTGGTCTTTTGAGGTTTTCCAAAGCCCGTACTGCCTGAGTAAAACTATCAAGAACGCGGCGCAACTCAGAAGCAGATTCTGATGACATACTTGCGATATTTATAAGCGCACTCAAATTTGAATTGATTAACGCACGAGTATTATCGTAGCGATTTAAAAGAATTTCCCAGGCTGCGATATAGTTTGCATCCGTTAAAGATAGATGTTGTAAGAGCTTTGATGCCTCACCCGATAGTGATGCTCGCAAATAGTGGAGTTTCTGCACATCAGCTAGGGACTGATTCTCATGAATAAGTGAGACATATGTATCTCGAAATGTAGGCCATTCAAGATACGAGCCGCTAAAACTGGGTAAGCTTATTTTGGGTAGTTTAACGGCTTGAGAATCATTAGAGGTTCTTAAGGTAGAGTTTAAACTATTGTCGACAGTTGAAGATTTTAACTTATTTATTTGCTCGTTGAGCCACGCTAACGCTTCGGAATACGCACATTCAACTAGGGTATATTTGTCACTTGCAAAATAGTCATCTTCTTTCAATTCGACACTAGTAGCTGTGTCTTGTAATTCGTCGAACAAAGTTAAATATTGCGACCAATAGCTTTCTTATAATTGCACGCGAGCCTGATAAAAGCACTCAGTTCTTTTTTCTCTAGCAGTTTTTGTTACATTTACTGTAAACTTGTCTATACGCTCACCCACTTTGGTAATTTTAACTTTAAGTTTATCCATGTTTAGGATCAAAATAGTCCGATAATACCGATGTTCGCGTTTACTATTGTGAGGCAGAACGACGTACACTTAATGATGTGCAAGGCTTCCAGTGACTTTCTTCCAATATTGCGTTCAATAATTCCGAAATAAATAGAAAGATTCAATCGACTTACTTGTATCCACTTTTAACGTTTTAATTAAACTGTTGAGTTTGGGGGGGGGGGGGTTAAGCTCAGTCCAGTAGCGACGAATGAAGATAGTCGAAATGCACTGATGTGTCCTAAAATAACTATGCGGCTGAGTGCAGTAAAATGCTGGAAAAGAGTCCTCCTTGTAGGGGTTAGGTTAACACGATTGCGGGCTCCTTCACTAATCCTTGACGTCCGTGAATTAAATGACCTCGAAATTCCTTACAGGTAGATAATGTATGCTGATTACAAATTACCGTACCTTTTCTGATGATCCATCGACACTCCACAGGACTTGTGCTGTTGTGTTTTGATTTTCAGCCTCGTGGTATGCAGTTTACTGAATCTCGATTGTAGGTAGAGTATTGAGTTGTTTTATTGTTGATGTTCTGCACTTATTCTGAAATGCAGACAGCAGGAAAAGTTTCCGACCACATGGAATCCGATGAGGAGGTTATGTGATGAGTGCCGCTAATCCGATTTAATCATCCGGTTTGAAGGACCAAAATGTTTTGAAAACTTTTCAATTAGAGTATAGAAATTATTTTAGAGATACAGGGTTGGTTGCAGCTTTCGACTTAAAAGAGTTTCTTTAACTTTGAATTCCGTTTTATTCTCCAGAGTGTCTGTCCTCGCCGATGGTCACAGGAAAAAAGGGCCTGCGTTAAGTCGGACGAGTCATGACAGCAACAAAGCTTTCATTTTACAAGTAGATGGCGCTCGAGTCTTATAGGATACAATTCAAATAGTACTGTCATAGCTATAATTCAATTGATTTACACATTTGAAAGCAGCATTAACATTACTAAATTAAAACTAATAGTTTTGAGTCCTTGATTGACTGCTGATAGTTTAAACAGTCATAATTTGAGCAGTGTTTCGAAAAGGCGAAAAATAAAATAGTGCTTGCAGGCTTCTGCACAGCTTCAACAGAATTACTTGATTTGTTCTATGCGGCCAGCAACTTCACGAAGAACTGCAAAATGTTTGCGATAGTTCCAAGATTCATTAAAAATCTCATGATTCAAGAAAATCATCGGATCAATATCAGTGCTGGAATTCGTAAATGCGTTTTTAAAAATCATCAACCATATCCAGGAAACTATTTGGCGAATGATAGCGCGCCGGTGTACATATTCGCTTCTTTAAACTTTAAGTACCGGTCGAAGATGCTTCAGCAAATCATGGGACAGTTTTATTAAAATAATATTACTTTAGATAAAGTTGGAAACTCTGTGCAATTTGCTGAACGCCACTCATACTTCAAATGTAAAGCCAGTCGAGAGCGTATACTCACGCCACCCACGCGAAAAATTTAGAATGCCAATATCCTTTCCAAAAATGTGAACAATGCCGACCTACGAGGGGAGGTCAAAAAGTTCGCGGAATGACAGGGAAGGATAATGAAATGAAACATTAAACTGCAAAAGGAGCACGCCTTTTGTAAGCTTTCCTCGCCTTTTTTCTTTAATAGCTTCTTTTAATTGATCTAGTAAAGAAGCGTAGTATTCTCCCGTTATGGTAACACTACGTTCCTTATAATCTATCAAAAGGATACCTTCTGTATCCCAAAAGATCGTCGCCATGATCTTTCCGGCCGATTGAGACACCTTATACTTCTTAGAAGGGGGTGTGCCTTTTTTATGCCACTGCATTGCATCGACTCAGGTTCATAATGGTGAACCCAAGTTTCATCGCCAGTTACAATTCGGGCCATAACTTCCTCCCTTTGCTCTCCACAGCGGTCCAGAAACCCCCGACAACTTTCGACGCGCTCGCGTTTTTGATGCGCAGAAAGCGTTCTCGGGACCCATCTTGCACAGACTTTAGTTATGTCAAGGTGTTGATGTAGGATGTTTAAAATGGTTGTTTCTGATACTCCAACTAATACTACAAGGTGTTTTTTCTTTATCCGGGCATCTTCCAATACAAGTTTTTCAACTTTTTCGATTATTTCTGGCGTTGTAGCCTCAATCGGCCGTCCAGGTCGGGGGTCGTCTTCAATGGAGTCCCTCCCTTGTTTGAAAAGGGCGTGCCATTTATAAATCATGGTTTTCCCAGGAGCGGAGTCCCCATAAACAGCTGACATCTCTTGAAAAATGGTTTGAGGTGTCTTTCCTTGTTTGGTGAGAAACTCAATAACGGCGCGATATTCAATTTTCTCCATAGTGGCTAGTTTCTTCCCGATTGACTTGTTCACTCGTTGATAACTCAAAAGCTAATGACCCGATTAGGCTGAAACTTGGTATATATACTAACAAGGAGTCACTCAATTAGCGCCTATCTGCGAACTTTTTGACCTCCCCTTATATGGGTGTGGAGACATATCAAAATGTTCAATTAGAAAAATCGGATCCATTACAATAACCTCCAAATAGGAAAGTTAAAACTAATGATGCACATAAGTCACGCTTTAGCACCTAAACAGTTGCCATGGCCCCTCCCCTCTGCCAACCAAAACAAAATTAGCCTCACTTTGGTATTCGCATTAAGAAACACCTGGATATCTGAAATGTAGAAACTAAACTGCTGGCCTCGTACAAAAATGTATTTGAAAAAAGAGATGAAATTTTCACCGAAATCTAACTATCTCGCTCATACCTACATAGATCCCGCAACATAATAACAATTTATTCTCATATCGGAATGGATACGGTGTAACCACGATGAATGCAATTCACTCCTCAACACTTTTTAAAGTGAAACTTTATTATCATCGCCACAAATTTTTTCGTTCATCTATCGCATGTCGCATTACAGCCGGCCGGTGAGTAGGGGTGCCGCGGAGACGGGGTAAAGTGAAAGGCGCTCGGCAGAGCAGCCAAGGCCAATATGGCAGCGCCAATGGCTCGCATCAGCTGACCGTGTAGCATTTATATTCTCACTCATTCGTGCAAGGGCTCCGCGGTATATGTGTGTTTTGATCAGTGTATTGATGTATGTAAATGTTGTTGTTCACTTGATCGTGATGGACAACGATACAGCGCCTATCATCTGAATGATTGTATTTATTATGTATTCCGTACTCTAATACGCAGATTAAAATTAAAATTTGTAGTTGGATATCTTGTCTACTATTGATTTCCCATTATCATTTCCATTTTCCAATTATTAAGTTAAGATGAAAAACACGATTTTAATACCCTAAATCGAATAATTTTCCGAAAATGTTCTGTTAAATGCCTACGACCGAAAAAAAGTTTCACTTGCATCGTGGTTTCATAAAACCACACAATGTTTTTTTTTCATTTTGAATTGATTTAAAAAAAAACGCAAATTAGACGAAGTAATAGCACAAAACCCAAATTAAAATCAGCTTTTTAGCTTAACGATGACCAACAGATGGGTACGGCAATTTGCGCCGCCTCTTTAATCTTATGTTGGTGTATATGTGCGGTGCGTGAAATATGAAGGTTCGAAAAAAATAGCAACAATAATTTTTATATACATATGTATATCTCTGTTTGATCTTAATCCCCAGTTGATTAGTGTCAGTGTTATGCAAAAATGAAAAGTTTATTGAGATATAACAGAAACCGGTTCGTATGGCAATTTAATTATTTGTTATTTAGTTGTGGTCGAATTTAACATAATTGTACGGGATTTTTAAATATTTCAATTGGTGCGATTTGATTAAAAGGTTTAACCCTAGACAAACAAATGGTTTCATTTTAAAAACGTGATTTGTTAGTTCAGTATCTATTTATAAGTATGTCACAGTTCATATATCCGTTGACCAGCATGAAAGAGTAATTTAGTTCGACAAACTTATTCAGAAATTTAAGGACCCAAATTTTGAATCGTAGCTCGTTAAAGTTAATCTCTACATATTCTAGAGAGCGTAGTAAAGCAGTCCAAAGTCATCCGGGCAAATTAATCAAATGGTCGCAACGTCAATTGAATGTCATTAAATTTTAATGACAAATAGCAAATTCCGTCTACGGTTTGTGCACTGTTGACGCCCTATATGTAATCACAGCAGAAATTTTGCCGGGGAATTTGGTCTTAATTTTCGTGGGCTCGTACGTGCACAAATGCTCATTTAAAATGTATTTTGTTGCTAATAAATTATTCGCTACATGCATTCTTAGGATGATATTTGTAATGTGGCTCCCAGCTTAACTAATTTATCATATTAGGCCCAGCTTTGCACATCGCTCAATTAAACTTTACGCCATACGAATGGGCCGTTAAGTCTCTACAAGGAATTTAAAAGCTCCTTCCCTAATTAAGGACTAAACCGGCAAATCGTTCAGATAGTGGCAAGCAATTAAAGCACATACTAAAATAATGTTATTTGCGGCGTATGTGTATTAAACATTTAGACGGGCTGTGGGATACATTTCACCCTAATTCTGGGGTTTCTACGAATACGAGGGGATCTCGCTTCGCTGAACGAATGGTAAGTGGATATGTGTACATATGTATGCACATATATTTGTATCGAAGCACGAATGAAATACATAAATGCTTAAAGTTCAGGAAGGTTTCTTGAAGGAGATGCTCCTATGTCTTATGCAAATTTGGTTTTCCCTCACGATCATTACAATCTGTTAGATATTGTGTGACTGCTAATTCCAAGACTCAAGTAAAAAAAGCAACAATAGGAACAGAAATATGTAAATAAGAAACCTTTCTCGAGTAGATTAAGTTAATGAATGCATTTTTAATTAGCAAGTATAGCAATTATAAAGTTTATAGGGGAATCAGTTAAAAGGATAGAATCTGAATATAAATAAAAGATAAATATTCTGAATTCTCTCCATAGACGCCAATTTTTCTCCATGTTTCTAAAATCTCTTAATAGATTGTAAAGTGGAGCTGTTAAGCTTTCCTCTGATTCTTAGTCCTCTCAGTACAACCATTGTAAGGAATGATTTACTGACTTTACCTAACGGCTGCTGCACTCTGCAATGTTATAGTGTTACAATCAACTGTGTTACGACTATGTTACAACTGTGATATTTTAACTCAAACTACTGTGATATTTAAACTACTGTATAACTTTTATAACTTTCTACGATTGCTTATGCCTATATATATGTATGTACATTATATATTGTTAGGTAGATTATATATATTCCCAAAACTGCTTAACTCATATTTCGATGTAGTTTAATACGAGCCATATTTGTGCACGCGTGCCAGATATCTCTAGAGCCGGCGTACCTTGGAAGGATCACCCATGTTCAGGCACACATTTACGTATGGGCTCATTGGGCTGCCAGGGCGGCAAATATCTCTCCACGCTTTAAGGAAAGGCTCAACTTTTATTTCCCCTGGGAAATTCTCTAGAAATCGTAAATTACAACTTTTTCTGTCCGTTTTAGATTAATGTTTAAAAATATTGACCTTAAAATAAAGTTTATGGGGGCTTCTCTACTAATTGGAATTAATATATCAAAACCTTTAATACACGCCGAAGCACATATTATGTTATTATATTGTTCTTCGATTCAATTCAATTAAAATAAAAAAATAAAATGCCGGCGCGGCGTTGTATACAACAAACGATTTATCTACCCACGCTCAATTAAATCAATTACTTTTGTGAGGAGTATAACACTAAATAGAATACACACGTGCTATGGAGAAAATTGAGAAGTAATGTGTGGTGTTAGACTATACTTTGTTTGTCTGTCTTGTAAATAATAACAAAATACCGAAATACAAGTGATTGTTATTAGGGTGTGTTGTAAGAAGCCGTAACGTGCTGAAAGGGCAGTAAAAAATGATTGTTTATAAATGAAAGAATGTCTAAACGAGCGAATATTCACACTACAAGCGAGAAACGAAGCAAGGTACAAGGATTTTGAAAACTAAAAAAAATGAAATTAATACACAAGGGAGCAAATTTGGAGAGTTCCATTATTTGTACCCACAACTAACATCCCGTAAAGTTTTTTGAATGCCATTTTAGGAAGCAGTTGCGTATCGCACGTCAGCTGAGGGATCGATTCTGGAAACGACGCTTGGCTGAGTACTTGCCAACCCTTACACGCCGTGTGAAGTGGTGCCAAGAATCAAGACCCATTAGGGTGGGAGATTTGGTATTTATTTGCGACCCCAACGTATCAAGGAGACAGTGGTGTCGTGGTCGAATTGTGGACGTCCATCCAGGTGTTGATGGAGTTGTGAGGAGGGCCGATATAAGCACATCAGCAGGAATTGTAAGACGACCTGTTTCAAGGTGAGCCGTTCTAGACGTGGAGTATAGTGAATCGGGATCGATCCACGGGGGCGGGGATGTTAAAGAACGGCTGTGAACCCAGCTTTACTTCCATATGGCATTACCGTGAAGTATAATGTCACTGTCTTGTTCATATGGAATTACCGTGAAGTAGAATGTTGCCATCCTGTTTATATGGCATGACTGTTAGGTGTAGCCATTTTGCCTTTAAAGCCGAGGGAGTAAAGCTGCGGTAAGTTTTTTGTGTTAATATACATAATGAAAAAATATTGTAATCCTTTTTTTCTAATAGAATAAATCAAGCAATTCAAGCAATCAAACTAGAGAAAGCTGTGTTATTTATTCGCCTCCCAAGTTGCAGCCGCAACATATTCATCGCCTGAGTTGCAGTCGCAGCAAGGATAATCATAGAAACTTTCGATTACCTTTTGTCTAAATTGGAAAACGAAATTATGAAAACATGGACAAATTTTACACAAACACCCATAGCTACAGCAGAACGTTTAACTATTACAATTAGCTAAGTACATTCAAATAGCTATAATACAGGGTGTTTATAAATAGAACTACATTTTATGGATATTGATAGAAGGTTCCGTGAATAAACAAAAAAAAGTGAGCAAATTTTAAAAGGCTTGAACACGAATCAAATCATATACCACATAGTTTCATTCAAAATTTTATTAATAAAACGCCTGCTAATAAAAATTCCAAATCCAGTTTATTTTTTATTATTTTAGGGAGATCTTTTGAGCTCAATGGAGCAAAGTATTATTCAGGCAATAAAATAAATAATTTATTTTTCATAGCTTAATAATAAAGAAAATAATTGATTTGATTACCTTAAGTGTATTTCAGAATCTGTTTCCTGGCTATAGATAGGTACCTAACTTGCCAAGGAACGTCACACTTTTGATTATCTAGGTTAATAATTATTGCACACGGTCTGGTTGGACAATTTTGAATTTCTGAATAAGAACCTAAACTAATGTAATGCTTCAGTCCATAAGCATGTTCTAACACAACTTTTTGTATATCCATTCTGCATAACAGATTTTTAACTGGATTCAGTTTTTTCATGTAGGGTAATAAACATAGAAAAAGAGATAAATGTTCGTTTGGTTCACAGTCTGGGGTTTTTTTTAAACATTTCTATTTTACGTATCTCAAGCTCAATTATCTGTTCACTTCACCAATATAATATCCTCCCTTCGTCTAACTCATCTTTTAATCGAAGGAAAGTCAAATCTCGTATGCTAATTGGACGATTGCAATTCAAGCGTATCGAATGAATCTGGTTGCAATCCTTAAGTTGTGTCTGAAGAATTGTCTTGATTTCCGCTTCCAAAGTTATTGGACTCAAAATTTATAGATAATGACGGTTAATCATTTGATGTCAATGGGGTGCCGAGTTTTTCGTGAGTATTCAATGTCAAATTACCTGTACTTTTTGGGTTAAATGAAATCTTTAAGGAAATACATAGCTTTAAAAAAATGCAATGTTTAGTCATAACTATGCGGTGTAAGACCACCAGCACCCGAGCGATCATGCGGGAGTATTTTTAGTTCGGTCTTAAAGGTATCTCACAACTCCATTCCATTCCATTCTATTTTTTCTTAATTTCATGTTCTATAAAAAAGGAAAAACAAATAAATAATAAAAACGACTATTTTCTAAAGAAAAATAATAAATTAAAACTTTTAACAGGTTTTTTGCAACAGGATCATCTTATAAAACACAAGCTTTTTTAATCAGACTAGAAACATTAACTGTTTGTAAGATTACACATAATATTTACGACTCCTTTAATTGGCTAGTTCTACAACCTCTAGGCACAGACAATAAGATACAGATGACCAGCGCCATGCTAAAATGTTATGCCACCCGAGTTTTATTAACAGGCACGATTAACAGGCAAGTCTTAGCTAAATTTAGTTGATGTTCGCACTATTAATATGCGAAACTTTCACGTTAAGAGGCAGTCAGTTAATGGGAGGTAGCAGTTTTTTTAAGAATGTGACCACGAGTTAAGAACGGCTTCGCAGTTCGGTAGTTCATCCATCGGTTTATCAATCATGGGCCCCAGGATTCGGTTCTGATGTGAAATTCATACCTTTTTCTACAATTTGACATTTTTCAAGGATTTTTTAATAAATCTGAGAGCAAAGGCCTGAATATTTTAATTCTCTGAATGTGAAGCAGGCGCACAACAGTGAAATTGAAATGGCAGTTTGAAGAAAAGTCCACACAGTAAATAATTGTTTTTATTATCTGGGGTCGCATTCATGGAACGCGCATGAACGCGACGCTCTATTTTCCACACATATTATTATTATTATTATTAGAAGAGGGTCGCAAAGGCGAGGACCGCCTCCCCTAGGCAACGCGACCTGGTGAGATCTTTTGTGCAGACCCAACTTAGTTTAATCCCCATTTATATTAAGACCTTTATAGAAGGCTATTGTATCCTGGGGAGCCGCCTTTGACACTACTGATGGAGTCACCAAGGAGCCTCCAAAGTGTGACAGCCTCTGGCGGCACAGGGCTGGGCATTCGCAGAGCACATGTTCTGCCGTCTCTTCTTCTTCAAGGCAGAAGCGACACGTATCATCGTCTCTTATGCCTACTTTTTTGAGATGGTAATTAAGCAGGCAGTGACCCGTATACAGGTCCGTGATGATTTTTAGTCCCGCTTTTTCTAGCGAGAAGAGATTTGTCTACCCTTTCCAGGAGGGTTTGATAAATCTTTTTGCTTGTCTCAATCCAGGTTGGTTCATCCAGAGCAGTGATCGCTGCTCTTCCACCCACCCTTTCAAGACGGAGTCTGTATAACTCTTGGTCAGGCCACAGAAGGGTTCCGGTCCAATGAATGGGGTTTCCGCTCCCTGTCTCGCGAGCTTATCCGCCTTCTCATTGCCGTCTGTTCCTTCGTGGCCTGGTACCCAGGTCAGGGTTACCTTGTTGGTAGCAGAGAGTACTCTCAATACGCTTAGGCAATCCCATACCAGTTTTGATGTAACGGAGACGCTTGACAGCGCTTTGAGCGCTGCTTGGCTGTCCGTTAGAATGCGAATTCTAGCTCCCTTCAAACCTTTCTGCAGAATATATCTGGCGCAGATTTCGATGGCTAGAGTTTCTGCCTGGAAGATTGTTGGGGTTCTCCCCAGGGCTACCGATAATCGGCAATTGGGACCATAGATCCCAGCGCCAGAGAGCGGGTCCTTCCTAGATCCGTCGGTGTACCAGTCTACAGTTCCCGGTCGGGTGTTAGGACCAAAGTTCTTCCACCACTGTCGGTCTTTTATCTCTACTTCAAAAGGTACGTCGAAATTAAATCTCATTGTCATCTGGTCTGAGGGTCCGTCAGTTAGTCGGTCCCGTGAGAATATGTTTAATATTCTCATGTGGCCCGACCCACTGTGGGCCAGTTTCAGGTCAGATGTCTTGAGTTTCAAAGCACTGCGAGCTGCCTCCTTCTGAATGTGGAGGTACAGAGGAGTCAGACCTAACAGTGTTTCTCTAGGGCTGCAGCAGGGCATGTTTTCATTGCCCCTGTAGCCCCAAGGCAGGCGAGTCTCTGCAGTTTATTTAGCATGGCTTTTGTTTTGGCCTGCTCTGTTTTTTCCCACCATATGACCGATGCATATGTGGCGATGGGTCTAATTATTGCCTCGTATGACCATGTTATCATTTTATTTATTTATTTACGCTTCATCAACAAACTGATTACTACAAAAAAAAATATTATAAGTTAGATACATACATATGTATATACAATGACTTAATAATGTGAGGAAGTTAAGCGACATGGAAGTCAACTATGTCTAGTCTTAATACATTTTTTAGACACATTAAAGTCGAAGCGAGCAAAGCTGTCATTGAAGCAACGGGACATAGATGTGATAGGCTCATTGAAACCTTGATTAGTGCGGTGATGGGAAATCCGGAGAAAACCCTTATGTCTCAGAGAGCGAGAGGGAACCGCAATGTTAAAAGAAGACAGCAAAACCGGAGAATCAATATTACCTTGAAGGCAATCAAAGGCGAAAACAGTTTTGGAGATTTCGCGACGAGATTCCAAAGAAACAAGGTTTATCAGTTTTAGGCGATGTAAATAAGGAGGTAAAATGAGGGGATCATTCCACGGAAGCCCGCGGAGAGCAAATCGGATAAACCGTCGCTGAACAGCTTCAATGCGGTTTATATGAATGGAGTAGAATGGTGCCCAAACACAACTGGCGTATTCTAAAATAGGTCTAACAAAAGTGCAATATAGCAGCTGAGTAATATAAGGGTCGTTGAACTCCTTGGACCATCTTTTGATGAAGCCCAGAGTAGCATTGGCTTTGTTTGCAATCGCATTAATATGGTCGTCAAAGGTAAAGCGACGATTCACCCACACTCCCAGGCAGGGGCGGCTCTACCTTAGGGGCTAGTGGGGCTTAGCCGCACCATAAATTTCTCAAACGAACTAGTCTTGAAAATTCAAATTGAAAGTTGATGCATTTTGCTTCTCAAATGAGCGACTTTTTTTTCCTCGACTGTAATCGAGTCATTTTCAAGTCAGAAATATTTCTTCTCCGCTACAGAAGCCAGCAACTCTTGTATTTAGCTAGTTTGTACTATGCTATTAAGAGAACATCGTATATTCCATGCAGGTACAATAAGAAAGGGCTAGAGAGATCCAGCCCCAAGCCAACAAATTGTCGAGGGTTAAGGGAATAATAAATAAGCGAGAACAATAAGCTGCTTGGTCTTTTTCTCTGATATCTTTCTCTTCTTTTCCGTTGCATTTCCTTGCGTGCGGGGCTCAAACTAAATCAGCCCTGCTGAGCGAAGGTTTCAGTTGTGTGCCACTCATCTGCACTGAGCCCGGTGGGGTGATGATGACAGCCAAATGCTACGCTCTTGGTTTTATTTCTCTTCTAGCTCAATGTGTTAAGCGCGAGGGGCTAACATTTTCTAGCCCCGCGAAATGAGAGGTTTTAAATAGGTGTTGTGCTATCCTCTAACACATTATTACCGATTTTGCGTGCACAGATCGCTGTGAAATACTCAGTTTGGGGCTAACATGAGTGTAGCCCCTAAAGAAAATGAATGGAGTGGATGAGTGGAATCGGGCTAACATGAGTGTAGCCCCGAAGCCGAAGGTAAATGAGGGGTGGAATGAATGAGTGGAATGGGGCTAACATGAGTGTAGCCCCGAAAGAAAATGAATGGAATGAATGAGTGGATGATTGGAATGGGGCTAACATGAGTGTAGCCCCGAAGGAAAAAGAGTGTAAAATATTTCAACTCTGCATATGGAAACGGAGTGTGTCTTTGAGTTTGATATCGTAGGTGGGAGTTGAGTTCCCACATTTTTAACAGCGTGAGGAAAAAAATTCGCCCGTTTACGTATTTATATGTGTTATTATAACACTTTGTTTTGTTGTTTGTTTGTCTCTTTTTTTTCTTAAATAGTAATTATATAATAATTTATTTATTATTTATTTATTATAAATGAAAAAGTATTTTGTTTTTATAAGTGAAATAGGCCTAAAAGGAACTTTACAAATAAATAAAATTCCTATAGTATACTATAAGAGATTCCGTATTTTCTAATTTTAACACTTTCCCGTGAAATGTAAAATTCCTTTTAGGGAAACCGAACACTTCAACGCTCTGATTGTGGTACCTCTTGGGTACATGGGAAACCTTCATGAGTTCATTAAATAACCTTACGTCCTTTTCAGTAGTTAGCCCCACCAAAGAAAACTTCCACGAGCCGCCACTGCTCCCAGGTCCTTGGTTTTATCAAGATGTGACAATTCACAATTGTTAATATTGTAAGCGTAATCCAAAGAAAGCCTTTTCCTTGAGAACGACATTGACGTACACTTACTTACATTGAGGGGGAGACAGTTTGCAGAACACCACTTATAGAAGGCGTCCAAGTCAGAATTTAAAAGGAAGCAGTCGTATGGGGAAGATACAACCCGAAAAATCTTTGCATCGTCAGCGTAACATAGAATGTTCGAGTGTCTTAAGCATCCAGACAAGTCATTTATGTAAATAATGAATAGAAGTGGACCAAGATGGCTACCCTGAGGTACACCAGATGTATTAACTATTTCGTTAGACAAGGATCCACGGAATGATACCCTCTGAGTGCGACCAGTCACGTAAGAACCAACCCAGTTCACAAACAATTGTGGAAACCCGAGCGCAGAAAGCTTGGTGGTTAAGATGTCATGACTAATTCGGTCAAATGCTTTGCTAAAATCTGTAAATATACAGTCAACCTGCTTACCAGCTTCTAGAGCAGACACACAGAAATTCGAGAACTCAAGGAGGTTAGTCGATGTTGATTTGCCTTTTCTTAAACCGTGCTGGAAAGAGCCTAAGAATGGCTTACAATGGAAGTATAAAGCATCATAAATGAGAGCCTCAAATATTTTAGCAACCGCGCACAATTTTGCAACTGGTCTGTAATTAGATATGTCGCTCCTATTACCCTTTTTATGCAAAGGGATAATAAACGAGGATTTCCATGATGCGGGGAAAATACCAGAGGAGATAGATAAGTTAAATAAATAACACAAATCACTAACGAGAGAGTTGAAACATTTTTTAAAAAGAGAGACAGAGATTCCATCAGGACCGCATGAAAAACTATCAGCCAAGCCCGGTCAAGTGTCGCAAAACTGCGTTGTTGTCAATAAATAAATCCTTCATTACCAGCGATGTCGCCGGGAAAGTCGTCAATGTATTAAAATCCTTAGAGCTAATATCACAGGTATTAACAACAAAGGCCGTTTTAAAGAAATCAGCGAAAAGATTGGCGATAGTCAGAGGATCGCCGCTCTCTGAGTCTCCGAGCCTCAGCAATGAGGGGTACCCGTCAGTCCCCCGCTTTGAATTTACAAATCTCCAAAACTGCTTAGGCTCAGTCGATAAGACACTCCTCATATTATCAATATAATCCGAGTACGCATTTTCGATACCCGTAATAAACCGATCACGTAAATCAGAATAAATCAGGAAATCCCTTTCACTCCCAGAGACACAGAATCTTTTCCAGGATTTAGTTTTTAGGTTCTTTAGATGTTTTAGCGAGTTATTAAGCCAGGGGGGACCCGAAGAAGCAGTACTCGACCTGCATACAGGGGCGCATAAAGAAAGGCAGGCGAAAAGGTTTTTATAAAAAGCCTCAACCGCAGCATCGATGTGTCGTTCAGAAAGTACAATATTCCAATCACAATTAGATAATAAACTATTTAGTCTAGAGTAATCAGTCTTCTTAAAATTAAAACAAACATTATTAAGTGCTGGCGTGGAGGTCATCACGGGGTCAAAAGAAAGCGAAACGTGCAGGGCCGGATGATGGGACGACTCAGAAAGCAAGAGAACCAAGCAACGTTTTACCAGGGTGGAATCAGGATCCGAGCAAAATACCAGGTCCAGGAATCTTTTAAAAGCATTGGCAACACCAGAACACTGCGTCAGCCCAGAAGAAGTCAGGCTGTCGATGAATGAGACGTGAGAAGGCGGAGTCGATGCATTTTCGGGCAAAAGTACGCCATCATTTGAAGATGTCCAATTAATGGAAGGCAAATTAAAATCGCCGACTAATAGCACCTCGTCGAAATGGTGTAAGGAACTTGAGAACTCATCCACGGCAACAGCAAGAGCATTGTAGGTAATGCTATCGGCCCCCGGTGGAATATATGCTGTTAGAATTAATACAGTTTTATGTTGTAGTTTTAAAGTAACACCCAATAATTCCAAGTTGTCTGCATTCGGGAATTCCACAGCGGTGCACAGAAAATCACGGCGGACGGCACACAAAACGCCTCCTCCCACCGGGGCATTCAAATCGGTAGCATGACGATCACGGCGGAATACAAAATAATCGGGCCCAAATAGCTCGTCATCAGTAAATGATACGCACAGCCAAGTCTCAGTTAAACAAACAACATCGAAGCAGGAATCCATGGTGTTCAAATACAGATTGGCAGTTTTGGAACGGAGTCCAGTTACGTTCGAATAGTAGATGTTGATTTCGCTGATACGTTTTTTGAGAACCTGGCGATATTATCACCACGGCGTTGTGGGAAAAACTCACGGGCGATGGCTCCCTCTGGCCAAATCTTGGGGTCCACAGCGACCGAGCAAATCACTTCAGGGACGAACACCTTAAAGGAAGCATAAAAGGTGCGACCCCCGTGGTCGGATGGCGGGCCAATCTTCCTACAGGCAATCGCGTCCCGCGAAACGCCAGAGCGTGAAGAAATGAGGCCAACAATGTCCGATTCTGTGGTATCAGGATGAACCCTAGAGATGAAAAGGCATTTCGGTAATTTTACCGGTTTTACAATAAACGGGACGCCGGTAGCGCCCACAGAAGATTGAATGATCGAGTCAACAGCATCAGGGGGTGATGAGGTTGAAGCAGTGTTGTCTCCGCCAGCGGCATGCTGACGTCTTCCGTCCTAACGCCTGCGAGGAGCGCTCCTTTTGGTAGAAGTACTCCGAGTAAGCTGACCGTTCGAATGAGATGAAGCAGACTGCTTGCTATCATCAATAATAACCGCCGGGATCGGAGACGCAGTCGACAAATCACGAGCAAAGACAAGCTCCTGGGAGCCGGGAGGATCACACCGCGCGTCATCCTTAACATCGACCGCAGCAACACCGGCACTGGACTCCACCGTAGAAGGCGATGAAGAAGTCGAAGCACTCGGGCCATCCAGTGCCAGCGACGACTGGCGCATAGAACGCATACCAATGTCCGCCGCAACAGATCCCAACAACTCAGAATTGGCCGCTGCCGCAGCAGACCAACAGCCAAGGTCGCTTTTAACCTGTCTCATACTGCGGCGGATGTCCTCGACCACCGGCAAAACTGAAGCAGGTGAATCAGATATCGAAGACGCCGAATGCAAATCGTCGATGGAACTAGACATGAGGGATATCTTAGTAGAAATTCCGTGAGATCTCTCCAGAAGTACTTTAGAGTTCGATTCCGCTGCGGTGACAAGATTTAAGATTTTGTCAACCTTGTCACCAATCATAATTAAGTCATCAGAAATCGACTGCAAGTTGGCCCAATTGGCGAGAATGAACTGCACTTTACTCGCCAAAAGTGAGTGATCATTTGATATAGAATCAGCAATAGTGGCCATCGACCTAAGTACATGACAAGGTTTAATCTCTGAGCACTCAGCGCATGTTGACGGGCCCGGGGTACATTGAAACCGCGCATTACGCTTTAGGCAATTTGCGTGAAAAAATTGATCGCAGATTCCATCGCACTTGATCAGTTCTCCGGCATTCTTGCCATTGCATATCTTGCAGGCGTTCATTCTCGAAAAACAAAGAGTCAAATAAGGCGAGTGAACAGGTAGTTAAAAACAAGCAAATAAATAATCAAACAACGGACGGCAAACCAATAAAAAATAATAAGTTAACAATGATTATAAAAGCTATAAATGCTATGAATATCACAGATCGATAATGCAGTAATGGTACAGCAGTTGGACACCAACAATAATAAAAGTCAAGCTAGGCTTTAATCCCCATTTCTTCCCAAATAGTCGACGACAGGTCCACTAGGCCCGTGTGGCCTTTTCTGTCGTTTTGGTTAGATGGGAGTTCCATGTGAGGCGTTGATCTAGGGTGACCCCTAGGTATTTCGTCTCTTTGGACATCCCGATGTAAGTGTCCTCTAGGGTAGGCGAGGTGATGTGAAACTTCCTCTTCCTAGTGAATGGGACAATGATAACCACATCATCAGGGTATCCTTGGCATTCAAATCCAGCTTAGCATGGCTTTGATCCATGAGACCGTTTGAGGCTCTATGCCTCTTTCGGCAGCTGCCTGTTCAATAGAGACAAAGGATGTATTGTCGAAAGCTCCTTCTATATCTAGGAATATAGATAGGGCTATTTATTTCCTTTTAAGTGTCTCTTCTATGAGGGTTACAAGTTTGTGTAGGGCAGATATTGTGTATTTGCCCCCCTGGTAAGCGTGTTGGTATGGGTGCAGCGGTGTGCTGAGGAGCGCAGTGCTGCGGATGTGGTTGTCCAAAACCTTTTCCATCGTCTTGAGAAGGAAAGAGGTTAGACTGATAGGGCGGTATGCCTTAGGCTAGGAAGGATTGCGTCCACCGCCTTTAGGGATAAAAACCACCTTCACATCTCTCCATACTTGAGGAATGTAGCTTAGGTTGTAGCTAGCTCGTAGAGCTTTTACAACGGCCGGGAGTATTAGTTCCCCGGGTCCCCTCTGCAGTAGGGCCGGGAACATATTATCCTTTTCAGGAGATTTAAAGGCTTTGAAGGATTCTATTGCAAATTTAACCTTTCCTGGAGTTAGGATGCGCCCAGAGGTACTTCTGGTGCGTTTGTTGGGAGGGCACATAGGCCTTTCATTTTCCGTATAGTCCTCCCCTTCCACAGGGAGGGAGTCAGGAAAGTGGGTTTGAGTCAAAAACGTTTGAGCTGTTGGCTTTCCGCAGCATTCTGGTAAAGGGTTCAGAGTGCCCATAATTAGTGCGGTGGTTAGCGAGGCTGAATATGGGGAAAGATCATTGCAAGGGTTGGTGTTGAAGAATATATTGTTACCAAATTTGGCCTTTATGCGACTTGTTAGCCGAGCAAATTCGGTTCCGAGAGGGAGACTTGTTTTTGCTTTCGAATTTATCGGCCACGGATTTAAGTCGAAACGTCTGGCGGCGGTGAGATTTGGCAACGCCGCCTCGATTTCCAGCGACTAGTTAAGCCCAACCCACACTAGCTCACTTTCCCCTTCGTCACAAACTCTGGCGCTTCTGCAGCACAACGCACACAGCTTAAGGCCTGCGCCCATACGATGCAGCGGCCTGCGTTCATGCATCAAGCTTTAAGCTGTTGATGGATCTCGATGCCTGCCGCTGCATGGCAATTCAAGGCCTGCGCCCATACGATCCAGCGCCCTGCGTTCATGCATCGAGCTTTAAGCTGTTGCTGCACGAAAATATTGAAATCCATGCTTTCTTATGGAGCTTCGCCCATAAGCGATGCATGGCGATGCATCGACGCATGGAAATGTTGAACATTTCTCAATATTTTCATGCATCGGGACGCATCAGCCGGTTTGAACCTAGGGTGGACTTTCAAACTTGCAAGTTTAAAGTTGTGCATTCACAGCTGACTGTTTACATCCCGGCAAAGTGTACCTGAAACATTGGACGCACCTAATAGCAGAATTCCTATTAAAAGAAATTTAATTAATATAGTAAGATCCATTTTTATCCTTTTAATTTTCAAAATTGCTCCTTTTATAAAATTCCTGCGCTGTGCTGTGGCCGTGCTGCGGCTGTGCTGTGGCTGTGCTGTGACTATTGACAATTTGTGGAATTGTGAGATGACGGATCTTATGGGCGAACCTCTGAATTGCCATGCAGCGGCAGGCATCGAGATCCATCAACAGCTTAAAGCTTGATGCATGAACGCAGCCCGCTGCATCGTATGGGTGCAGGCCTTCAGAGGTTCGCCCATAAGATCCGTCATCTCACAATGCCACAAATTGTCAATAGTCACAGCGCAGCCACAGCACAGCCGCAGCACAGCCACAGCACAGCGCAGGAATTTTATTAAAGGAGCAATTTTGAAAATTAAAAGGATAAAAATGGATCTTACTATATTAATTAAATTTCTTTTAATAGGAATTCTGCTATTAGGTGTGTCCAATGTTTCAGGTACACTTTGCCGGGATGTAAACAGTCAGCTGTGAATGCACAACTTTAAACTTGCAAGTTTGAAAGTCCACCCTAGGTTCAAACCGGCTGATGCGTCCCGATGCATGAAAATATTGAGAAATGTTCAACATTTCCATGCGTCGATGCATCGCCATGCATCGCTTATGGGCGAAGCTCCATAAGAAAGCATGGATTTCAATATTTTCGTGCAGCAACAGCTTAAAGCTCGATGCATGAACGCAGGGCGCTGGATCGTATGGGCGCAGGCCTTTAATTGACGCTGGCTCTGTGTGCGAGCTCTCCGAGCGACGCGCGGCTGCCTTGGAGTGGGTGGAATACACGGCGAAGCGCGGTGCTCGCTGTTTGTTTATTTTTTTTCGCGGCGGTTTAGCTTCGCGTCTTAAGTGCGAGCTCGGGCGTGGAGTGCACAGTGAAAGTGCTCAGTGTTGTGAGTGAAGTGCGTTGTCGGGCAAAGTAAGTGTTGCCTTTTCGCGAAATATTTGTGAGGTGAACTAAGTGAGTGCTTTCCTCGTTTCAGGGACTACGAAGGGGCTACGCCGTGGGACATAGGAGCCGGACGTGACACCGAGTGCCGTGGGACCTACGGCCAATCGCCTCTGCAGGTGAGTTAAGTGCTGTGATGCAGTGATTCTTTCGGATAATTAGGGCACCGGGAAGTAAACAAAGATTTGTTTACACTTTCCGCCCAAGATGGCCGCGGCAGAATTCGCCGGCCGACGAGCGTGTCAGTGTGTGCGTGCCTGCACTCGTTCTCGAGCGTGGAGCGGGGAAATGTTTACGCGCTCTGAAATGTTACGCCGCTCGATGTTGCGGACGAGTGATGGGGCCCCGGGCGGCGGAGCTCCTAGCCCAGCTGAACGCCGCTGCGAAGGTCAAGGGCACCGGGACAGCTGAGATGTTTGACGGGCAGGCAGCCTGCCTGAGTTCGTCTACCCTTTGTTATTTTATTTTTATTTATTTAAATGCCCCACAGGGTTTGCGCCGCTGCGCCGGCGGAAAAGAAGCCCCGATGGGGTTTTTTTTTTTTTGCTCGGGCTAAAAAGGCACGGGACACGGCACTTACCTCGGACTCGCGGAATTCGCCACAGCGAGTCTTATCCGCGGAGATTATGCTGCTCCGTCCCGCCTGGAAATGGGGCCGATCGCTCTGCTGTCCGCGATCACACGGGATGAATTAAAACTCCGGGTTAGTCTGTCCTATTCACAACACTTTTATTCACAGCCTCGCAATTTCAACAATTTTTTCACTTCAGACAATTTTTAGCCAATTACTAATTACTTTTTACAATTTTAGCTCGCTTAAAGATAAAGAAATAAGAGGATTAAAGAAAACCACCGTCTGCACTCGCCACTCGCCATCGACAGGAAGAAGGGACTTGATGGACTTGATGGACAATAAAGATATCGGCGACGTCGCGACCCAGGGAGAAGGGGGGTATGTGGTTAGGGCAGCTTTGTAGGCTTCAGTTGAGCCCCCTCTTTTGGTCTTATTATAGAGGCTTCGTGTGTTGGCTCTCAGCCTTTCAAGTTCCCCATTCCACCACGGTACGTCCTTGTTTGACCTCCTTGATCTTATAGGACAGTTGGATTCATAGGAGGTTGTGATAATGTTGGTTAGTTGGGAAGTGAAATAATCTAGGTCTTCTTGGCAAGTGATGGGCGAGCTTGGGAGCTAATTTAAACCCATCCTAACTTGCTCCTCGTAAGCGGCCCAGTCCGTCATGCGGGGGATTCTTCTTTCTTCCCGGCATGCGCCAGTTGCCTCTATATCGAACCTTATGTGTCGGTGGTCCGAGAGCGAGGCCTCTTTGGAGACATGTCAATTCTTTATACGCCCCATCACCGATTGAGAGGTTATGGTGAGGTCCAGTACCTCCTTGCGTATAATGTTCTCAAAGGTTGGTTCGGTACCCACATTGGCTATTTCTAAGTTGTTAGTAATTAGGAAGTCCATTAGGTACTCACCCCTTTTGTTAATTTCGCTGCTGCCCCAAAATGTGTGGTGCGCGTTCGCGGCGCAGCTGATCAACAGAGGCTTGTTTCTACGGCTGCAGAGGTCCAGGAGTTGCTGGATTTCTGGTGGCGGTGCCTGTACTGTGTCCCCAGGGAAGTAGGCTGATGCAATAACTACCTCACTCCTCCCTGCATCTGTCGGGACGTCGACAATCGCAGCAACCAGATCCCGAGAAATAAAGCCTGTGATAGGGATAAAGTTAATCCTCGAGCTGAATATAATTGCAGCTCTGGGAATCTCGTGTTCCCTACTGTAGATTAACTTACTGTTGTTGATAGACGGCAGTCCTTTGACCACTCCTTTGCTGGACCAGGGCTCTTGTAGCAGCCCTATGTCTATGGTGTCTAGGGTGAACCTCCGAATGAGCACGTCCGAGGCTGCTCTTGCATGATGGAGGTTCACCTGGATGCACCGGATGCGTTTTTTAGGCATTTTGGGGCAGCTTGCCTCCCCTGTGGGGTTTTGATCCCGGTGGGAGTTTGGTAATCTGTCCTTTTGCCTTACCTGGTGCGGCGCCTTTCGGAGTCCCTCTGGTCTTTTTGGGGGGCTTCGCTGACTTGAGGCAAGCTTCCCGGGCCCCACTGGTGGAGGGGACAGCAACCTAGCGACCGAAGGCCCGGGCTCCCCAGGGCCCTTTGTCCCTATGAGAGTCCGGGCTATCTGACCGCCTTGCGCCCCCGCCCTCAGCGGTTCCAGCGGTTTTAGAGTCGCCGGAGGGAGGCGCGGGGCTCGGCTTCTGGGCCTGTCGCGCGGCGCCCCCAGAAACTTTCGTTTTCTGAGGGCGACGAGCAGCCTGGCCTCGCTTAGCTTTTGAGCCCCCCCCCCCCCCCCCCCGCCGACTCCTTGAGAAGGTTGCCTTTTGACTTCAAGTGAACGAGCCCAAATTTGAACCCGATCCTGAAGGAGTCCTGCTTCAGCCTTTCGGCTGATTGGTGATCCACAGCGAGCGTCAGCTGCGCAAGCTCGCCTTCTGACACCCGTCTGAGGACCCACCACTCCGCCACCCCAAGGCCGTGGTTCTGGGCTCTCACGTACCGAAGGATGTCTTCGGTTGATGTCTTTGGGCTGTCCGGGAAGTAGCCTACAAGAATCTTGGAGCGTGGCATCTGGTTTTCCTCAACCACTCGCAGATCCGCTCCGTCCCATGGCTTCAGCTTCTCTGTGACAACTTTGAGCCATTCGACGGTCTCTTCGTTGGCACAGTGAAACATCAGCCAGCCTGCCTTGGGAGAGATGCCGTTGAAGATGGGTTTTAGTGTACCCTCTTCGTTGCGCAGAATCCCCCCAACATGAATGGCTCCCTTGACAAGTTGTAGTTGTTCCTTGTCAAGGGTCACCTCTAGGAAGCTTTTCGGGAGAACGCCAATCCTAGTCCCTGTTCGGGCCTGTTTATAGGATGGAGGTGGTGGAGCGGTGGGCTCCTGCACCTTCCCGATTATCGCTTCCCCGGCAGTAGTGGTATGCCCTGTCGTCCTCCTCTTTTTGATCTCTACGGGCTCTGGGGGAGTCCCTTCCGATCTGGAGCGTTTGGGGTTCTCTTTCAGCTCCCTGAGGGGCTTGAGGGCCAGCTCTGTAGCTTTCTCCCGACTGTGCCCTTGCGAGAGCAGCCACTTGAAGCGCTTCCTGGCTGCTCCACTGAACTTCACCTTCCCCTCCGGCACACCCGTTAGGCCTCCCGTAGTGCCTTTTGGGTCTTCCATTAGGGGGGTGTTATCGCTCTTGGGAAAATCAGCCAGGGGAGACGCGCTTCTCTGGCAGGATCGATCTGTTTGGGCGCCTGATGCCTCCGTGTCTAACAGATCGATCAGCTCTTCCTGTATAAGAGTGTCGTCCCCTTCTAGGGATGCGTCACACTCCATGTCGCTCAGCCCGAACAGTGTTTCCATGACCAGGCCGGGTGAGGAAGTTCTAGACTCCTCATGGGGCACAGGAGCCCCTGTGATTGGCACTTCTGAGGTAGTACCCACCTTAGGGTTTATTATGTTGTCCATAAAAATTCCCACGAGTCGGGGAGTGATGTAGTTCACCCGGGCGCGGAGATCCACGTACGCCCCCGGGAAGGCTAGATTGAAACCGGAGGGCGCCAGGTATCCGGAGTCCATCGTTAGAAGACACACTCATGCAGTGCCATTCATCCCATAGGCACGGTTGTTTACGATTGTTTGTGGGATTGCGGGTTTTATCGAGTGTGTCCCCTCTAGATCCGGCTCCACATTATTGCGGTTTACCGCCGCTGTAGCAGAGGCACCTCGAGCAGGTCGTAGTTCTTCGCTACGTACGGCAGTCTTGGGAGGCTCTTGTCAGACGCCTCCCCTGATGCTATTTAATTTACATCACACCTCCTTTCCACACATATGTATTTATGTATGTACATACATATATGTACAAATGTATGTGTACTTATTTATCACACTTATGCCCGCCACACACGCTACGATTTACCCGACAGGCCGCCTGCGCAGTTAAGTCCCGGCCTGTGCCGTAGCGTGCCGAACAGGGATTTGCCTCTCTTGTGAGAGGGATCCTTTCCCCGGAAGAAAGGTGAAAACAACAGCGGTTCTTAAGGTAGCCCCTTTTAGCATAATGGGGGACTAGCTGACAAAAACGGATGCTCTTAATTGGAACACCTGTTGGCTTGGAACACCGACAAAAATAAGGGTCCTTAGAGGAGCCCCTATTGGCTGTGTGAGTGCTGGCGGGCTTATAGGAGTCAATCCTGAAGTAATGTCTCCCGAATGGTTCCGGGGTGGAGATCCTGGAGTTGGCCGATAAGCCTGGCCATGTGGCCAGAGAGCCCGGTACACGGGTGGCTTCGGCCAGCTAGGTGCGCAAACGCAATTCCCCGCTCTCACAAAAAGAAAATAGATGGGTGTAGAGCCTCTTCCAACACGGCAATAAATTTTTCACTATTCATTCGTCCTTCGCAAACAAACATTTCCCCATTCCAAAGGACATCACACAACCCCAAATTATCATGCTGCCCCCTTTGTGTTTGATCATGGACACGACGCATTCGGGAAGGTAAGCTTCCCCTACCCAGCTACCCGCCTCCTTACAAGCGTGACACTAGGTGTGCCAAACACCTGAAAAATTAACATTTTCAATATCCATGAAATGTTTTCACAAACGTACTGATTATGGTTCCACCATTATAAATAATTGTAATTATACAAAATAAAGCTTACCTCAAAGTTAGATTTATTGGACCATATTACGTTTTCCCAATCAGCCTCCGTCCAATATTGAGGTTTTAAAGCCCATTCTACACAAACTTTATTATTTTTTTCTGAGGGATGACTTCTTCCTAGCATTAAAACCTTTCAGCCCCTACCTCAGCGAGCTCAGAACAGAAGACGTGTTTTTTCCAATTGTTGAGGTACTCTCGAATGAAATTTCGGTCATCAGGTTAGGAACTAACTCTTTTTCTATCTTTGTGTGGTCCAGTGTCCAGAAAACGTTTAATATCACTTTGTGCCGCACAACAAGAACATTTCACAGTTTTTGCTATCTCAATTTGAGACTTGCTTTGTTCATGAAAAAATAGAGTTCACAACCGTTCTTACTCACTAATTTCCATTCTTTTAGGCATTTTCACACTAGTATGATTCCTGGGAAGATATTGACAAACGAGATAAATCTCCCTAGGAATTATTTTGTAAGATACTTGAAAAAACTAGGGTGTCTAATACTTTTGGCCAAGCCTGTACGTAGTACGTATAAGAATATTTTGAAAATCAAATCTTCTTTTAGATACCTGCATGAGCATGTAGGGAGCTTGAAATAATAAGATGACCCTTAGCTGGCCGACCTGAATTGGATAAATTTTAATTGCAGCGGAATGTTCTTCTGTTTAATGATATAAAAATAATTCTAAAATTGCTGCTCGCAACGCATTCTTCATCATATAAAAAACTGAGTTTCCATTTACTTCACGGGTATGACTTTATGCTTTGAGTTTTTACAAGTAATTATGGTCTACGATTTGTTTGTGCGCAATTTTGTTTCTCATGTTTTCGGAGCGGATTTTATTATACGTGGACGAGTCGAGTATCCCCGAATTCATGAAATTATTCCAAACATTGCACAGAGTATTGCTGTTCAGATAAGTTAACTAGAGCACGCGGGATTTAAAATGTTGAAAGGATTCGCAAAAATGTTCGTTAATTAATTTTCGTTGGTATGCAGCATGTTGGCACATGCATATATGAGAACAACGCTGAATGGCTTCTAAAAGTCGCAAATAAATGAGAATTCTAGTAAGGTGCGCTTCAAAGGAGTCACACGAGATAACTCGTGGGAAAGACTGGAGTCATGCATATGTATGTATAATATATACGTAAAATGTACTCACATACGAGCATCTATGAAATAATGCGTCTGCTTTTAGTTTGACGTCATAACATACACAGCGAATGTACTTCATATGCTATTCATCTGTAAGCTGCAAAGCATTGATTTTTTGCACTTTGATTATCCCAAACTAGCAAATATTTCCAATGCTGTTCTAGACTTTCTCCAAATGTGAAAACTTTTATCAGATGGGTTTCCAAACTATGACAAAGTTTCCTTGAATGTCAGACCTAATTTAAGGATTCTCGAAGCCGCAAAACTCTTCCTTGCATGTCAGCTGAGATTTCTCTAACCGCATGCATTCGAGGTTTGTTTCCGGTATATGCGGGCTCGCATAACCTTCTCTTGTTAAAGTAATGGGCGAATATAAACCATGGAACATGTCGACGGGGTGGGACACTGCGCCAATTACATGCATACGTACATATTTTAATGGCGTTGTCATTCTTAACTTGGTACATTTTCCTCCTAGCACCTGGTGAAAAAAGATATATAATGTGTTGTTGGAGGGTTGTTCCGCGAAAGTTCATCGCTGTGAAAACGGAACCGGGATTAATTTAAAGCCCTTCAAGACCTCGAAGAATTTATTATAGAAAATATTCCATCGTATCAGACACTCTTATAACAAAGCACCAAAATTACTGGATTCCTTTGGTGTGGTTGGGATGGGTGATAAATTTAGGCATTTCCTAATTCACATCAACCTGCATGCCAAGCTCGAGTCATGTGTTATGGGCTACGCATGGGTCACACTTGGAGAGTTGCCCGGGTAGCAATGAATTACTGCCTTAACGCACATACCTTCAGCTATGATAATTTACGGCGACAGGAAAGGTCTTCAGTGTTTTTGTATTCTTCCTGTGGAGTGAAAATGAAAAGCCTAACTGAGATTAAAGCCAACCTGATGACTGTGACGATGTTCTAACTTTATTAGCACCCTTATTGCTGCCTTTTTATGGTGATAGGTCCATAAGTAAAACCGTCTCGGATTTCTTGCAATTTATAGCAACCATTCTCATGACTTTTGTTATCCAGAAAATGTAGTCCACAATTAGGATATGCCAGCAAAGCCTCTAACGACGTTCTAGAATCATACAAGGTAGAAGATGCAACTTTACCCGATCCTATAGAGACATTGTTTGTAGTAATTATAAAAGTGTTGCTCGCGTTCGGTTAGTTATATATGTGAAAGTATATTTACGAGCACAATTTCAGCACTGTACGGAAAGCAGAGTTTTGAAAGTACATATAGTCTTAGTAACTATTCATAATGACGTACTATTTCAGAATATATCAGATAAACTCGTAGAAGAATTTTATTGGAATTTTCTTCAGGTTGAACACATTTTCTAGTGAAACTTTAAATCTCTCTCTATCAAAAATTAACGGAATTTTACAAATGTCATTCAAATTTGATATCTGAAATTTTTTTCATAGAATTCCTAACGATGTGCCTGATTATAAAACCAAACAAAAAAGTCCTGCTGACAAAACGGTTTCATTTGGCTTTATAGCAGCCAAACTATGACAACACTTTTACTTAAAAGCTCTTTATTCAGGATTTTTCTTATTCGAGCATCATAATAACAAGTTCCGTTTCTGGCGGAATAAAAAAAAATAAAAGTTACAACAGGACGGCAGATCGATAAGAAAAAAACTTATGGATTTTAAATTAATCCGTTTACTCACTGAGTTCACGAAATTAAATTGCAATCTTTAAGACTTTTTAAGAGAAAAGGACCGACCGAATTCTTTCAAGTTCCAGCATGGACTGACTGACTAAGAATTGTTTCATCGACTTTACTTAAAGTATATTTAACATAACAATTTCTCTTAAGAATTTTATTTAATTTTATTTAAACATTTATTTTTATTTATTTTTTTTTCAATGAAAAAAAAAATCAAATTCAACTATAGATAAGAAAATCTGTTCTACTCGAAAGTAGGACAGAAACAACAAAAGAACTATCCTCGTCTTTAAGATCTCTTAAGTATCCCGTGGACATTGCTGGCGCATATTTCAAAGGAAATATAATCTCCAATTTACTCAAGACAACGCCACTTTCCACACAACTTTCACGCAAAAAAGGACCAAATATCTTAGAATAAGGCGGAAAAAAATCAATAGTTTTTGAAGTGATAATCGATAAAGAGGTATATTTACAATTGGGTATATATAATAAAGAATAAAAATTGATTGTGGTTTAGAAAAGACCCTTTAAAAAACATTCCACCGCACAGTATGGCCTCGGTCGCCGCTTGGCTGCCTTTTGCACGGGCGGCGGGGGCGGCCATCAGTTGGGTCCCAATAGCATCCCCTCCCACCGCCACCGATACCAAAAGATCGTAGAAAAACCGATGATGAAAAATTATTAATAAACGTATCTGGTAGAAGATTTGAAACATGGCGAAATACCCTAGAAAAATATCCAGACACATTGCTGGGCTCAAACGAGAGGGAATTTTTTTACGATGAAGATTGCAAAGAGTACTTTTTTGACCGTGATCCAGACATATCCAGGCATATTTTGAACTATTATCGAACCGGAAAATTGCATTATCCGAAACATGAGTGTTTGACCAGTTACGATGAGGAGTTGGCATTTTTTGGTATAATGCCGGACGTAATCGGGGACTGCTGCTACGAGGACTATCGCGACAGAAAGCGAGAAAATGCGGAACGATTAATGGATGATAAATTATCGGAGAATGGGGATCAAAATCTCCAGCAATTGACAAATATTAGGCAAAAGATGTGGAGGGCATTCGAAAATCCTCACACCTCAACAGCGGCCCTAGTTTTTTATTATGTGACAGGATTTTTCATCGCAGTCAGCGTTATGGCAAACGTTGTCGAAACCGTCCCCTGCGGCCATAGACCGGGCCGTGCCGGAACCATACCCTGCGGGGAAAGGTATAAAATTGTATTTTTCTGTTTGTTGCCCAAAAATTAATTTTGCTAAGCTAAGCGGCGGGCGCATTCACCACGTGACCTCAAAGACGCTGACGTTGCGTCGCGACGTTCTCACCTGAATCTTGCAACGGGTCAATGAATTGGTCACGTTCCAATGCCTTATGAATTTGGCATGAATTTAGATTTGAGAATTTGGTTTAAAAATTACATGAAATTATATTGAAATTATATTATTGCACCTTTTAGAATTTTGTTACTCGTAACTCGTAAAGGTTGTGCATAAAAGTTTAATCTCAAATTTCTGTGTGTTGGATCAAAAATTCTGGTTTCGACAATTAATATGTTCAATATTGTTACCTATCGGCCAGCGCACCCAAGCACAAGTGCATCGAGCCATAAATCAAAGTTCACCAAACGTAGGCAAAGCAAATTTTTGCTAGCTGCGCACAACGCCGACTCAGCTGCAGGGACACCAACTAAGTTCAAAGTACGCGGCGCACTACCAAGTGGCACGCGCAATAATTAGAATCGGTGTCTTAAAAAAAAACAAATTTTAAACGCAGCATCGCGGGGCAAGTGTGGTGACCCGGTTCGATGACACCATAAAATCGCCGGGAAAAGGCGAAAGTGATAAAAGGGAGTTCTTGATCGGAACCGGGCGACTCGAGACGAGACTAGATGCGCATTCGTGCTAATGTTAAGTGATTTCCAATACAAAAGGTGTAAAACTTCAAAAAGTGGAGTGCATCATTTGATTTTGTTACAATGTTCATATGCGTGAATGTCTGCAGTTAGTATAAAAATCATAAGCATATAACCATATTTAGAACATAACAGCTACCTTGCAATTGATTACCAAATAAAATCATGTATTAAACAAACAAATACTAAATACATTAAACTTGATCCATAAAACCAAGACATTTTCTTAAATTCTATTAAATGCTTGAAAAATTATGCCTTATTTTGTATTGTCCACTTCTAACAAGAGAATCGTGAACAAAAATTTCTGATGCCTCCACAGCGATGCCTCCATCCTGCGATGCTGCATCGACAAGCAACGCAGAGAAGTTCGGCGCGCAATGTTATTCTCCTGGGCTCATGCAGTGTGGTGTGCCGCATATGCGTCGTCGTGCCTTTGGCTACTGGCATCGAGAGTGCAAATCAAATTCTGGGAAGGGTCGGGAGAACCTCGACTTGGAATCAGAACTCAGAATTTCGGAGAATTTTCATTTATGAATTTAGGAAGCAGTTTTGTAAAGAAAGAAATTTATGTTTTAAAAAGTGATTTCACCCCAACTGAATCACCTCGATGTCAAAATTGTATATCTCGGGTTGGATGCACATTACATAAATTCTTGAATACATAATATTAATTTTGCTTAGTTCTGATTCCAAGTCGAGGTTCTCCCGACCCTTCCCAGAATTTGATTTGCACTCTCGATGCCGGCAGCCAAAGGCACGACGACGCATATGCGGCACACCACACCGCATGAGCCCAGGAGAATAACATTGCGCGCCGAACTTCTCTGCGTTGCTTGCCGATGCAGCATCGCAGTGGAGGCATCAGAAATTTGTGGTCACGATTCTCTTGTTAGAAGTGGACCATCTTTATATTTATTTGTCTATGATCACAGACTGTATAACTATCAGACTATTCATATGGCTGAAATCGAGAAAAATTTTCAAGTCCCAAAGATGCAAACATTGGGTTGTGCTTTCCAATGAGACTTCCACGCACAAGCAATCGGCGAACAGCGCGCTGCAGTCGCAGAGCCTGTGCTGTGGAATTGGAATTTGGAAAGGTTCCTTTTCCTTTCCCTTTTATCCCTTGCACTGGGTTGGGGCTTGTGGGGTTGCGCTGAGGTGAAACGTGAGGGGGATTCATTTGAATTTTTCTAGGAATCCTCTGAGTTGCGTGCTTTGCTCAACTCAATGAATGAAATCTTCAAGGGCTTTTTGGTGGCTAGGTGCTTTTGACTAATTTTAAACAATTATTTAAAAAAAAACACTTTTAGGAATCGTTTTGGATGTAAGTTTGCAAAGGGTTTAATTTTTATTGGATTGAAAGAGTTAATTCAATTAATATAAGATTTTATCAGCTTAAAGAATATATATGTTTAAAATTATATCTGCAAAAATTCGTGCATTGTGGTGAAACATATTTTTATACAAAGGAATAAAATAAGTTAAACTTCTAAAGGGAGTCTGAAAACCTTAAATTATATTTAAAGTCGTCGTAGAATGTTTATGTGAGAATGTGTAGAATGTTTATGTGAGTTCAATCGAAAATATCTTTTAATTTTAACTTTTATTGCTTAAGAATACAATATTTTGAATTTGCGGAGTTCACAGATTTACTTTTGGCCAACCACGTACAGTTTTTCCTTAAAAGAACTAAGATTATAAAGTTCAATATCTGTATTTTATGTTGATACCAAGCATCGTGTTCCTGAAACCACTCGGGGAAATCTTTTTTAGTCCTCTATGCATTTGTCAATAATTGTTTTTTTTATATTTGAGATATGTAAATATTTATCAAAAATTTGTTCATATATGTACATTGAAAAACCGTTTACATATATCAAAAAAATAATCTGTGGGTGGCTGAAGTGCACAAGTAAGAGTTTTACTTCCATAATCTTTACTTATAATCATGAATTCTGAAGGTAATTCAAGTTTTTCTGAAGAATGCTTCACCATCTTTTGCTTACAAACTTCACAATTTAATTTTTTTGATGTTTTGAAAATAGCATAACCTAAAAAGTATAGCTTCGCTGCATTGGAAACTCTAAATTTTTGTTGTAAATATCTATCCAGATTTGCCTCAATCAATTTCTCTAGTATAATGACCATCTCATTTTTTCATTTAGAGGTATTATTTCAAAATGTCCAATTTCACTGACTAGATCATTTTCGATTGAATACACAACATTTGTTTGTATTCACATCTAAGAGCATATCGTCATCATCCTCACAATTTTTTCCACTGCATTTCATTTTGGTAATTTTTGCAGACGTAAGCCTAGCTACCGATATGTTAAATATTGATGCAGACGGATTTCTATTGTTACCATTTTTAGCTCTGATAAGTGCAAAAAAGTTTTCAATGAGATCTTGGTTGAATCTTGAAGTGAAAATAAACGTTAAGAAGAAGAATCCTCTTTGAAAATGGTTTCAGATAAAAGTATCCAAAACGATTCCTAAAAGTTATTTTTTTTTAAATAATTGTTTAAAATTAGTCAAAAACACCTAGCCACCAAAAATCCCTTGAAGATTTTATTCATTGAGTTGAGCAGAGCACGCAACTCAGAGGATTCCTAGAAAAATTCAAATGAATCCCCCTCACGTTTCACCTCAGCGCAACCCCACAAGCCCCAACCCAGTGCAAGGGATAAAAGGGAAAGGAAAAGGAACCTTTCCAAATTCCAATTCCACAGCACAGGCTCTGCGACTGCAGCGCGCTGTTCGCCGATTGCTTGTGCGTGGAAGTCTCATTGGAAAGCACAACCCAATGTTTGCATCTTTGGGACTTGAAAATTTTTCTCGATTTCAGCCACATGAATAGTCTGATAGTTATACAGTCTGTGCTATGATACTACCGTCGGCATTAGCGTCACCCAATGTGCACCGCGGGGAGGTTGCGCGATCGGATTTGCACATCATTTTGGCCCTGAAAAGGGCCGTTTTATAAATTAGTTGTTTAAAATGGTTCAAGCACTTGTTGCTGTTCTTCTTCTATTTATTAGTTTCTTTAATTATTTCGATTACCAGCGTCTCTTATATTATCAAGTAAAGTGACGCTTGGATATTTGATATGAGGCTGGCGTCGCGCATACCCTAAGAACCATAACACACTTGCGACATGTGCACAGCAACCTAATGTTCTCGAACCTGATACACAAGTACAGTAATAACCTCTTATAGGCTCATTATTCTGATCCTCATGAGGTCTATAAGTTATCCATAACTGATACCTTGTCGAATTTCGGAAGCGGGAGTACAGCCGTACCCTGAGGAAACCATTTTCATACCGGTGCTCATCAAATTCAAAAAATTCGGATCCATCGCGTACTATTTAGTTTATCCTGAATATAAGCAGGTGCTAAATTAATCTGATAAATACCGACAGTTAGCTCTTTCAGATATTCGATATCTAATCTTGGAAAATCAAGAACGTGGTTCTCGTTTAACCGATTAACCGATTAACGCATTTCTCCTTGCTAGATGTTCTTGTTCTACCCGAAGCCTTACTGTGTTTTCAATGCCCGCTCTTTCACGCATTTGTTGAGCAAGTTCCGGTGTAGCTCCTGCCATTCGTATTTCTCGGTACCTGTTGATTATAGCACCTGCAATTAAATAAAACTCTCGCAGATGAATTGCATCAACAACTGAAATAGTGTTCTTAAAAAACTTGAAGATCGATTTGATATGGCCATTGCGTGCTTCTATTATTCTTCTTCTATTAGCCCCCGACGGATTTTCTTGGGTTTGTAATTATATTAATAGGTAGGTGAATATGTGTAGTACCTATATTTGATATTATTGCTGTGTCCATCTCTACGAGAAACAAATTGGTATATAAAGGTAGGAAGGCTAAGGAAATTCATAATTAGTTGTTTATATGATAGACCTCGCGACAAGACAACCCTTTTTAAGATAATTTTTTTATTTTTATCTTTCGTTACTTACTTCCTTATAACAATCGGGGGTTTTTCATAAATTTTATTTAATCCTTTTTGGATTACAACGTTTACATCCGTCGTGGGTTTTTTCAAAAATTTTTAATTTTGTTTTTTTAAATTAATAATTAGCTAGTGCTTTCTCTAATTTAATAATAATTATTTCTTGTAAATTTGTTAAGGTAAAAACATTGAAGGATTCTAAATCATCTAAAGACAATGCGTCAGAAGTCATTAAAGTGGACAGTTCTGATGATAGCGATGTTGAAATTGTGTCATGCACTACTCTACAAACAATCTCTGAAAACAATGAAAGTGTTCCTGACCTAACTTTACAGGCAGAAAAAAGGGATGAATTTGTAAGCAGCATTACTGCAAAAAATCAGATTTCTTCCAATTCTCAAAATAAGATTAGGATGAATTTAATCAAAAAAGAATCATTAACGTCGGTTATACCGAAAACATGTGATAATATAAACAATGAACCAATTTCATTATCTGTAAACAAAGCTTCCAATATTATGGCTGAAGTGTCTTCCACCACACTAGCAGTTAACGAAATAAAACCGGAAATAATTGAATGCAATAAATCCACGACTATTGCTAATTCGGAGTTTACAGAAGAAACAACAAAAGTATCACAAAAGAATTTAGAAATTGAAGTAGAAAACTCTTCACAGGAAAAAATAAATGATAAAACAGTATTAACCAAAGATACACCTGCAAGCTTAAAAGGTAAAATTCCTATTCGACGTTTATCAAACATACTCTCTAATATTAGTAATATTAGATTCAATGCTCGAAGGCTACGGTCTCAAGTATTTAAACCATCGACTCCTAAATTAAGAAGTAGTTCAAAGAACAGCACAAATTCAACCCAAAGATCACAAAGTAAGATTTCTAGTCGACGTCTATCGCAAATGCATTCATCAGATCCCATGAGGATTAAAACCTTGAAACTTAAAAATCAAATACAGGCCCTTGGACTGAATATGCCTACAGCTTTAAAAGAAGTTCTGCAAAACCGAAACGATTCCCAAAATCCGATAAAGTCTGAGTCATGTACCCAGCCTTCATTACCAATTTCGCAGGTTTGCGAAGAATCACGTGATTTGGTCATACAACCAACGCCAAACGTTGCGTGTCAACATTTAGGACTTAATCAAAAAACAACATCCGGCAGCGAATCGAAGGAAACACATTACGGTGAAGCAGATAGGGAAAACCCACCAAAAGTATCAATACCAAATATAAGAAAGCGAAGGAAGACAATTAATTATAACGAGACGAGTAAGCTGGATATTTCAAATGAAAATGAAATGAAGGAATTTGCTTTCAAATTAGTAAAGCCTGTTCTAAATGAAAAATCCTTCGAAATGTTTCAAAATATACTGGAAAATAGCCAAGTAAAGCGTAAAAGGAGTAAATAAGCTTTGCCAACTAATAGTAGGAATGCTAAATGTAAAGCATCCTCTAAAGAACTGAGGGCATTAAACAAAGACCTAGAGAAAAGTAGGTTTGGAGATTCTGTTCGGAAAATAACTTATCCTAGAAAAAGTAGCGTCAAATGTTCGAACGCTTTAACCGCGAGAAAAAACGTCGGTAGAAAGAAGAAGGTGGAGAAAATGCAGAAAATAATAAAGAACCCTCCAGTTGTTTTAGTACCAAAATTCTCTCCAGAAGATCTTAACTCTACTAAGCCTACAGAAGCTGCCAATCTGGCAGAGAATGCAAGAACATCTAAATCGAAAGTCGATCAACATCTTTTGAAGCCTCTAAAGATTAAGATTAAACGGCTCTCCGTACAAAAAAAGTCTCAATGTGCTAAGACAAAATCAAAGGAAAAGAAAAATACGAATTCTATCTGTACCTGTCTACCTGTAGTAAATGAACCAGTTCCATCAGATCCAAAATCAGATGAAGAGATCGTTTCTGAAGATCAACCTGGAGGAGTACTACCAATTATGTTGCAAAAAGAGGACTACGATACTGTTTTAATTACATCCGTTGCTTCAATTGATATGAAATCTGAAAAGATTTTGATTGACCCTTGCCTAGGTCAATCCATTGAAGGATCGCTTTCAGGCGATCTAAGTTTAAATCAAAACTCGGTTACTTCTGGTGTTTCAACTTATTTCAGACTTGAAAATCCAGAATTATTAAAAGGCACAAACCATGAAGAGAGCATGGCTGTTATAAGTAATTCGGACCCTAAAGATAATAACTCTTGTAACGAAAATGGAATCGAAAATAAAATCGACAACTTCGAAGAGTTGTTTCAGATGCTGACTTGTTCTGCCTCTACGACTCCTAGTCCTAGCGATACGTGTAGAACAACGGATGAGCATAATGCAACAGAAGATCTTAACTCACTAGCTCTAGCAATTGTTGAATCTCAAAAAGTAATTAAAGAAACTAACCGTGGAGATCAAAAAACGTCTGCACACGTAGAACCCCAGGAGATCATAGAGATAATTGACGATGAAGTTGAAGATAAAAAATCCATTGATTTCCTGTAAACTGAATCCCATCAAAAACATAGAATGTAAAAAAATGCCAAGTCTCGCAACGTAGCTCTTCTGCCATAAAAAGTTGTGAGATCTTATGTAAAACCAAGTCAGTTATATTAGTTAGTGTATATGGAAGAACCTATTCCACAACTTTGTTATAAATTGTTATCTAATCAATTACCTATCAACATTTATAGTGACCGTATCAATATTAGACACCTTTATTTCTATAATAATTATAATTACTTGGCAATTGCAGGGCCAGTGTTTTAATTAGTAGAATATGTTACCGTGTAATTGCCAAGTAATTATAATTATTATAGAAATAAAGATGTCTAATATTGATACGGTCCCTATAAATGTTGATAGGTAATTGATTAGATAACAATTTATAACAAAGTTGTTGAATAGGTGCTTCCATATACACTAACTAATAAAACTGACTTGGTTTTACGTAAGATCTCACAACTTTTTATGGCAGAAGAGATACGTTGCGAGACTTGGCATTTTTTTACATTCTATGTTTTTGATGGGATTCAGTTTACAAGAAATCAATGGATTTTTTATCTTCAACTTCATCGTCAATTATCTCTATGATCTCCTGGGGTTCTACGTGTGCAGACGTTTTTTGATCTCCACGGTTAGTTTCTTTAATTACTTTTTGAGATTCAACAATTGCTAGAGCTCGTGAGTTAAGATCTTCTGTTGCATTATGCTCATCCGTTGTTCTACACGTATCGCTAGGACTAGGAGTCGTAGAGGCAGAACAAGTCAGCATCTGAAACAACTCTTCGAAGTTGTCGATTTTATTTTCGATTCCATTTTCGTTACAAGAGTTATTATCTTTAGGGTCCGAATTACTTATAACAGCCATGCTCTCTTCATGGTTTGTGCCTTTTAATAATTCTGGATTTTCAAGTCTGAAATAAGTTGAAACACCAGAAGTAACCGAGCTTTGATTTAAACTTAGATCGCCTGAAAGCGATCCTTCAATGGATTGACCTAGGCAAGGGTCAATCAAAATCTTTTCAGATTTCATATCAATTGAAGCAACGGATGTAATTAAAACAGTATCGTAGTCCTCTTTTTGCAACATAATTGGTAGTACTCCTCCAGGTTGATCTTCAGAAACGATCTCTTCATCTGATTTTGGATCTGATGGAACTGGTTCATTTACTACAGGTAGACAGGTACAGATAGAATTCGTATTTTTCTTTTCCTTTGATTTTGTCTTAGCACATTGAGACTTTTTTTGTACGGAGAGCCGTTTAATCTTAATCTTTAGAGGCTTCAAAAGATGTTGATCGACTTTCGATTTAGATGTTCTTGCATTCTCTGCCAGATTGTCAGCTTCTGTAGGCTTAGTAGAGTTAAGATCTTCTGGAGAGAATTTTGATACTAAAACAACTGGAGGGTTCTTTATTATTTTCTGCATTTTCTCCACCTTCTTCTTTCTACCGACGTTTTTTCTCGCGGTTAAAGCGTTCGAACAGTTGACGCTACTTTTTCTAGGATAAGTTATTTTCCGAACAGAATCTCCAAACCTACTTTTCTCTAGGTCTTTGTTTAATGCCCTCAGTTCTTTAGAGGATGCTTTATATTTAGCATTCCTACTATTAGTTGGCAAAGCTGATTTACTCCTTTTACGCTTTACTTGGCTATTTTCCAGTCTATTTTGAAACATTTCGAAGGATTTTTCATTTAGAACAGGCTTTACTAATTTGTAAGCAAATTCCTTCATTTCATTTTCATTTGAAATATCCAGCTTACTCGTCTCGTTATAATTAATTGTCTTCCTTCGATTTCCTATATTTGGTATTGATACTTTTGGTGGGTTTTCCCTATCTGCTTCACCGTAATGTGTTTCCTTCGATTCGCTGCCGGATGTTGTTTTTTGATTAAGTCCTAAATGTTGACACGCAACGTTTGGCGTTGGTTGTATGACCAAATCACGTGATTCTTCGCAAACCTGCGAAGTTGGTAATGAAGGCTGGGTACATGACTCAGACTTTATCGGATTTTGGGAATCGTTTCGGTTTTGCAGAACTTCTTTTAAAGCTGTAGGCATATTCAGTCCAAGGGCCTGTATTTGATTTTTAAGTTTTAAGGTTTTAATCCTCATGGGATCTGATGAATGCATTTGCGATAGACGTCGACTAGAAATCTTACTTTGTGATCTTTGGGTTGAATTTGTGCTGTTATTTGAACTACTTCTTAATTTAGGAGTCGATGGTTTAAATACTTCAGACCGTAGCCTTCGAGCATTGAATCTAATATTACTAATATTAGAGAGTACGTTTGATAAACGTCGAATAGGAATTTTACCTTTTAAGCTTGCAGATGTATCTTTGGTTAATACTGTTTTATCATTTATTTTTTCCTGTGAAGAGTTTTCTACTTCAATTTCTAAATTCTTTTGTGATACTTTTGTTGTTTCTTCTGTAAACTCCGAATTAGCAATAGTCGTGGATTTATTGCATTCAATTATTTCTGGTTTTATTTCGTTAACTGCTAGTGTGGTGGAAGACACTTCAGCCATAATATTGGAAGCTTTGTTTACAGATAATGAAATTGGTTCATTATTTATATTATCACATGTTTTCGGTATAACGGACGTTAATGATTCTTTTTTGATTAAATTCATCCTAATCTTATTTTGAGAATTGGAAGAAATCTGATTTTTTGCAGTAATGCTGCTTACAAATTCATCCCTTTTTTCTGCCTGTAAAGTTAGGTCAGGAACACTTTCATTGTTTTCACAGATTGTTTGTAGAGTAGTGCATGACACAATTTCAACATCGCTATCATCAGAACTGTCCACATCAATGACTTCTGACGCATTGTCTTTAGATGATTTAGAATCCTTCAATGTTTTTACCTTAACAAATTTACAAGAAACTAGCTGACCCGACAGACGTTGTCCTGCATGATATTTCAAGCGATTAGGATATTAAACAAAGTATGAAATGAAAGACAAATAGTATAATCTGTATATATATAATTCTACTGTACTGTATATATATAATTCTAGCTGACCCGTGCCCACTTTGCAGGGCGTTAAACATTTTTACTCGTGATGAAATTATCTTGTGTGGTTCTTAGCACTGAGTATTTAGGATTTATTTTATGTTTATTTTATTGCTTAACTTTTCTTTCCGTAAGAACCTTCTACAAAGAATTAGAAAACTTAAAAAAAAAAGATGAATGAAATCGGTAAAGTCGTTCTCAAGTTTTGTTACCCGGTGTACAAAATAAAAAAAAGTTGCCCGAGCAGGAGTTGAACCCTCGACCAATTTTCCGCGCAATTTTCTTAATTTTTTCTTTCATAAGAACCTTCTCCTGACAATAACAAACACAACAAAAAAAAATTAGCGAAATCGGTCCAGCCGTTCACGCGTGGCAAAGTCGGCATATACACCACGGAAACCCCCTCAACTCCTCCTTCATCTTCTCCCACGGATACCCCCACAATTCCTCCTTCATCTACTCCCACGGACACCCCCACAACTCCTCCTTCATCTACTCCCACGGACACCCCCTCAACTCCTCCTTCATCTACTCCCACGGACACCCCCACAATTCCTCCTTCATCTACTCCCACGGACACCCCCACAACTCCTCCTTCATCTACTCCCACGGACACCCCCACAACTCCTCCTTCATCTTCTCCTACGGACACCCCGTCAACTCCTCCTTCATCTACTCCCACGGACACCTCCTCAACTCCTCCTTCATCTACTCCCACGGACACCCCCTCAACTCCTCCTTCATCTACTCCCACGGACACCCCCACAATTCCTCCTTCATCTACTCCCATGGACACCCCCTCAACTCCTCCTTCATCTACTCCCACGGACACCCCCACAACTACTCCTTCATCTTCTCCCACGGACACCCCTGGAAAATCGCGAATTTAGTCTCACGATCCGACAACGAAACAGGAAGGCGGGTTCGAAATAGAAAGTTCGATTACTAAATTAATAATTGCTTTATTTCACGAAATATTGTACAATGGCTCAGATGGTGGTGCAGGCGACGACTCCTCAACAACGACTCTATTCGAACTGGCTAGTTAGCCAGCCTCTCCGGGTACTAATTGTATACCGTTTTTACTAACTGTTCATTCCGGGCGCCTTGAAGATGTTGATGTCTTCAATTCTGGAACGGTAAAGGTGCGAGTTTCTGGATGGAACGACGCAAGATGCCATGTTGAGTTTTGACGTCCACAACTCGGGTGTGCCCATCTGAACCTGGATGGGTATCGATGATTCGTCCCATTATCCACTTTTGCGGGGGTCGTTGATCATCTGCAACTAATACCATACCAACGTGTTCAATTTGATGTCAGGTGATGCGGCATTCCACTTGTATCGCTGTTGTAGCTCCGGGATATAGTCACGAAGCCATCTTTTCCAAAAGTGCTGCTGCACGGCGCAAACGACTGCCCATCGTTTCAAGGACAAAATATTTTCCTGCGTTTGATCAGGTTCCGCTAGGGCGCACAACGGCCTTCCGATTAGGAAGTGCCCCGGTGTAAGGGCTTGGTGATCGTTGGGGTCCGCCGACAGAGCTGATATTGGCCTCGAGTTGAGAATGGCTTCAATTTGGGCTGCGACTGTGGTCAACTCTTCGAAGCTAAATGATGAGTTATGCATTACGCGATAGAGATTTTGGCTGATTTAATGGTGCTCTCCCATAACCCTCCAAAATGGGGAGACCGAGGGGGAATGAACCGGAAAGAAATCATATCGTCAGTACAAGTCTGAAGAATTTTCCTCTTTCCTTTTTCGTTGAAGAGAGTTTGATGCAGCTCAGATAATTTTGATTGTGCACCAATAAAATTTGTTGCATTGTCGCAGAACAAGGTTGAACATTTCCCACGGCGGGCTATAAATCTTTTCAGCGCCAATATAAAGGAGTCGGCGGAGAGGTCTGATACCACTTCAAGGTGTACAGCCTTGGTTGCAAAGCATATGAATAATGCAATGTACGCTTTCTGTAATGGTCGACCTCGAATACGCGACGAGATCCAAATTGGGCCGCAAAAATCCACGCCTGTATTTGTGAAGGGAGGCGAATATGATATCCTTTCTGGCGGAAGGTTTCCCATTATTTGCTGCAGGGTTTTTGGCCGGTAGTGAAAACAATGCACACACTTCCTCACCACTTGATTTGCTGCTTCCTTAGCGTTGATGATCCAGACTACTTGCCGAGAGGCAGCGACTAGTGCTTGGCTACCTGCATGGAATAACTTTTTGTGTAGGTGAGTCAAATAAGATGTCGACAGTGGATGCCCTTTAGGTAGAAGGATAGGGAAGTTAACGTCCACCGGAAGGTTGGAATCCTTCAATCGGCCGCCAACACGTAGCAATCTTGGCGAGCCCTCGTCAAGGAAAGGGCATAGCGACTTTAGCCGACTATTTCGATCAATTGGCTTGCTCTGTGCCAAGGCTTTGATTTCCTGGCCGAATGTTTGCATCTGTACGACGAACAGGATGCGTCTTTGGGCCTCATTTATTTCCTCTGGGTTGAGGTTGCTTGACACGTTTGACGACAACGACCAATTTGTAGCAAGGCCCTTTTTTCTAAGACTAGCCGCGACATTTCCAAAGAACCTTAGCGCCCATGCGAATATCCTCAATAATTTTGCATACTGGTTGATAAATTTATTCGAGGCGACAAGATCGAGTTGAGAAGTTAGAAGTTCCGCTTTCAGAACTCTACCTTTCCGCTTCTCTGGGACATCGATGATTTTCTTGAATTTACAATTTGAAGGCCATCGGTCCTCTGGTTCGTGCAAGAACTTGGGGCCACCAAACCAAATTGACGAGTTGAGAACGTTTGCGGTGCATCCTCGCGACACAATATCAGCTGGATTGGATTTGGAGTCAACATGGCGCCAACAGGATGTGTCGGTGAGTTGTTGGATTTGCGAAACACGATTTGCGACGAAAGTGGTCCAAGAATTAGCTTCTCCATATATCCAATATAGGCTAATTTCTGAGTCAGTCCACAAGATTGTTCGATCGACAGGCTTGATGAGTGGAATTAAGCGACGTACTAGTTGCGACAAGAGTAAAGCTGCACACAGTTCCAGTCTCGGGAGTGATTGCGTCTTGAGCGGTGCAACTCTAGACTTGGAAGAAATTAAGCGAACTTGGATATGTCCGTCTGTCGACACGCATCTTAGGTAAAGACAGCAGCCATAAGCGTTGATGGAGGCGTCTGAAAATCCATGTAGTTCACACCAGTGTGGCGTGCTAGAGTAGAGATGCCGCGGAACGCTTATTTTTGAGACATCTTGAAGTTGGGCGTAATAAGCATTCCATTCCAGGTGAAGATCCATCGGCAGCGCTTCGTCCCAGGTCAATTTTAAACTCCAAAGCTTTTGCAGGATCAGCTTTGCAAGAACTATAATGGGACTAATTAGTCCTAAGGGGTCGAATAGCGACGAGGCAATGGCAAGGATGGTACGTTTGGTGACTTTCCGGCAAAGATGATCTCCAGAACTCCAATTGAACTGGAATTTGTCTGTTGTAGGGTTCCATATCAGACCCAGCGTTTTGACTACATCGGTGTCGTTGATGTTTCGAGTCTCTTCGCGGTGATCTGTGGGGATCGTTTCCAGAAATTCCTTGTTGTTTGACGACCATTTCCGGAGCTGGAACTTGGCTGACGACAAGATAGTTTCAACCTGATGCTTTAGTTGAACAAGTTCTTCGAGAGAATCAGCACCACTAATCATGTCGTCAACGTAGAAATCAGTTTTGAATGCCTTGGATCCAATTGGATATGTGGTCGCGTACTCATCGGCTAGTGCCTTCAGACACCGAGTGGCCTGATACGGAGCACAGGAAGTACCGTAGGTGACTGTTGAGAGAAAATATGTTTTGACAGGGTCCTGATCGTTTTCTCGCCACAAAATTCCCAGGTATGCCTGATCCTCAGGCGCTACTCGAATTTGCCTGTACATTTTGGATATATCCGCGGTAACCGTGTACTGTCGAAGCCGAAATCGAATGAGGACTGCATACAAGTCTTCCTGAATTACTGGACCCACCATCAATAAGTCATTTAATGAAATGCTCGTGTCAGTAGGACAAGACGCGTTAAACACCACCCGCAACTTCGTGGTTGAGCTATCAGGACGAAGTACGCACCTATGAGGAATATAGTACTTCGCTTCGGTATGTGCGAGCTCCATGTGATGCAAATACTCATACTCCTGCATGAAATCGACGTACTGTTCTTTTAATGTTGGTTTTCGACTAAATTTGGTTTCTAATCGCGACAAGCTTCGCATGGCAGCGTCATATGAACGACCGAGTACCTTTGGATTTTGTTTGAAGGGTAGTCTTACAACAAATCGTCCATCCGAATCTCTCTTCGTGGTAGTACTAAAATGTTCCTCACACTCCCTTTGCTCCAACGACCACTCCGAAGCAACACTTCCAATTTCTTCAATTTTCCAAAACCTTTCGACCTGTCTCTGTAAGGTGGACTCTGACAACAGCTCTTCATCAGATTGGTGAACAAACAGGCTTCCGAATTCCTTCTGACTGAACGATGATTTAAATTTACCGGCGACGATCCAGCCGAAAACAGTTTTTTGAAGTAACGGCAATTCAGGTCCTAATTTAATTTGTCCAACCCCGAGCAGTTGATAAAATATCTCTGCCCCTAAGAGGAGATCAACTCGTTGAGGTACATTGAACTGAGGGTCTGCCAAACTTATGTTTGTCGGAATGTCCCAACCTTGAATATTGATATTCGCTTCGGGTTGGACGCCTGTAATTTTACTCAGAACCATTGCTTCCACCTGGGTGGTAAAATCATTAACTCTAGATTTGACTGTAATGTTCGCAGCAAATTTCACTTTTGACACGAGGTTGCCGATTCCGCTTATTTCGACATCAATTCGATTTCTTTTGACTTGCAATCGGTTAACTAAGGTCTCAGATATAAAGTTCAACTGTGATGCTGAATCTAGCAACACCCGAGTAGGTATTAAATTATCAAACTTGTCTTTAATGTAAATCGTTGCTGTAGCTAAAATGACCTGGTCAGAGTGTGCTACCATGGCCGAATGAAGCGATGTGTTCCTGCCTGGAGCGGGGATTAATGTGCTTGGTTGACAAGGAAGAGCGTTAGAAGGCTGGTCCTGTGTGAACGACGACGAAGGTTGCGACGAAAATCGGTGGAGCATCGAATGATGAGGCGACGCACATATCTTGCACCGCGAAGAACGAAAATTTTTGACTGAATGCCCTTTGCTTAGGCAGTTTACACACAGACCGAGCCTTTTAATCTCCTTAAACCTCTCCAACACTGGCATGCTCGTGAAATTGGGACATTTTTGTATTGAATGTTCAGAAGAATTGCATTTCAGACAATGTTGCCTGGCAGCCACAAAGGCTGATTTGGGCTTCCTTGAAGTTGGTGCCAAATTTAATTATTTAAAAAAATTAAAAATATCACACTCACACCCTGCCGACAAGTCACACAGAGCATCACAGCAGGCACGGCGTGAGTGGCATAAACAAAGAGCGTAAGGCGCTAGCTCGTCTCACTCGCGAGAAGAGCTTTATTTCGAACGTGTAGAGCTTTAATTCAGACGTGTGCTTTGGGCACAAAATTTTATATGCGACTGGACATCTATATTCTAGTTTGTCTATGGTTCGGGTAATGACTTACCGCTAATTTGAATGAATTTATAAAATTCGTATATTCTGCGTAGCCACCGGAAAAAGTCGGTAATTTAAATTTGGGCAAACCTGACGGCGTCACCGTGACGAGTTGCGTGCTGCTTGCAAGCGTGTTGTCCGGTGAAAGGGGGGTGGAAGTTCTCCTTTTCCGCTCGCTGATGGCTGATAGTAATTTCGCCTTAATAGAGCAGTAGAGGTCGTCCAGTTCGCCTCCCATGTTTTTGTCACCTTCACTTGCTTCTTCGGAATTGTCGATTTGATCCTGGATGGAGACTAGCTGTTTAAAATAGGCCTCACATAAGGTCAGCCTGCACTCTAGTTCTTCCACTAAAGGATTATCGGCCGTTTCGACGAATGTTTTTATCCGCGTGAGCGCTCCCCGGGAGGACGCTCGTTTAGTTTTTAATTGGGCTAACGTAGGTGCCATCACGTAAGCGAATTAATTTCAACCGCACAAATTTCCGAAGAGAAAATCGCGAAAGGTTGGGAACCACTGCCGGAGGCTCTAACCGCTATGGCGCCAATTCACTTCTCGCCGAAGATATTTTGAGCGGCACCGACGAAGTCCCGAAAGGAAAACTCGCAAAGAGTAGGCTCGCTTCTCGCCGTGAATAGTTTTCGCCACTGACTAAGTCCCGAACAATTGTTTCCGTTTAGGTGCGAGCTGTGGTACTGCTGCACTGTTTTTAACCGTTCTTAAGCACGAATTACCGAAAGTACAAATTGCAAAAGATTGGGAGCCACTGCCGGAGAATCTAACCGCGAGATCACACCACTCAATTCTTACCGAGGACAGTTTGAGCACCACCGACGAAGTACCGAACAATTGTGTCCGTATATGTGAGATCAATACCGCACAGCACTGTTTTTCACTGCACGCTGCCTTTATATGTTCACGAATCAAACAATCCAACCACCAGCCGCACAGCTGGTATGCTACACAAAGGTGTCACTATTTACCGGCTGCTCCCGTCTAATTCCGCGATGTGTCTATGAGGCACAGCACTCCATTCTTATTGCACCTTGCACTGCGTGGTTTGCTTATCGCCGCACGTTGGATTTATGCGAATGATTACTAGCCGGCGCGCAGCGGAATTTACTTTCCTCGAAATTGCGAATTACGCGTACTCGGGTTTAAATTCGCGAATTTCTCGAATGGTACTGGCACCGAACTAGCAGCTTCCTCCTCTTAGCCCTTTTTTTTTTTTTTCCAGCGATTGACTGCCGGCGAAAGCAATTCTAGGCGCGTCGTCCGCTTAACGCCTGGTGCTAATGCCTGCCACTTCGCACTGCTCTCAACAACTGCAACTGAAGGGAGCCGGTGTGTGTGCTTGTGGAGTCTGTTAGTGGTGTTGTCACTGCAATTCTTTTCGTGGGAGCCGGGCGATCGGCATAGAATCCCGTTAGATGGCAACTGCGATTCAATTATGATTTTAATTAGTTCACGATTCCGAATTAAGAGTCGCGGTTTTTTGGCGCTTGGCGGCCAAAGATTCTTCACTTAATGTGAAACGACGACGAAATGTTTTTAGTTGCACCACCTCTGAGCTATTCACGACGACGAAGTTGTTTAACGCACTAATCACGTCGGGGTCACCATGGAAAATCGCGAATTTAATCTCACGATCCGACAACGAAACAGGAAGGCGGGTTCGAAATAGAAAGTTCGATTACTAAATTAATAATTGCTTTATTTCACGAAATATTGTACAATGGCTCAGATGGTGGTGCAGGCGACGACTCCTCAACAACGACTCTATTCGAACTGGCTAGCTAGCCAGCCTCTCCGGGTACTAATTGTATACCGTTTTTACTAACTGTTCAACCCCCTCAACTCCTCCTTCATCTTCTCCCACGGACACCTCCTCAACTCCTCCTTCATCTACTCCCACGGACACCCCCACAACTTCTCCTTCATCTTCTCCCACGGACACCCCCTCAACTCCTTCTTCATCTTCTCCCACGGGCACCTCCTCAACTCCTCCTTCATCTACTCCCACGTACACCCCCACGGTGTAAAAAATGAAAAAAAGTGATTCTGCCCGAGAAGGATTTGAACCCCGAACCGTTGGATTAAAAGTCCAACGCTCTACCGAATCGACTGAGCTCGTTAACAGTTTTCTGAAATTTTCCAATTTTCCGCGCAATTTTCTTAATTTCTTCTGAATCTAAACCATCCAGGGCGCCACCCAAACGCATACAAAAAAATTCATTCAAATCGGTCCAGCCGTTTAGGAGGAGTTCAATGACATACACACGTACAGTAGAATTATATATATACAGATAATTATTATTAAATTAGAGAAAGCAGTTGCTAATTATTAATTTAAAAAAACAAAATTAAAAATTTTTGAAAAAACCCACGACGGATGTAAACGTTGTAATCCAAAAAGGATTAAATAAAATTTATGAAATTTTTAGGCCTAGTTTGTCGCTGTGGGTGGACGTCTTGCTGGTTGTGCTTTCGTGGTTTTGCCCTTTACGTCTAGCGTTGTTCGTTTTTCGGAATTGTTCTTGTGCCAGCTGTTTCGTGAATTATTCCGGACTCGGTGTCAAAGTTTGGGGCTTACTTGGCTCCACTTGTGCTTGCTGCAGTGGAAATTAATTCCCATGTTCTTTGCGTTTTGCGTGGTAAGCGGTGCTTGGTGAACGGTGAGTCCGGTGTAGTTGTTTGTATGCGTTAACGTCGTTCTGTTGGCTTTGTTATTCAAGAGAAATTACTTTCTCTGCCGCTGCTGCTCAGCTCCCTTCGGAGCTACATTAAATTAACGCCGACATATAGGCAATTGGAGCCTCACGTGCTCATTTAATTTCTGCTGCTAACTTCTCAATAGGCAATTGATAGCGATATGTCTATGTCTCGGCTGAAACGAAAAAGGATAAATTAACATAGGCTTAAGAAACATAAACAACTCACCTGGCGAGTTTAAAACCAATTTGGGGCCCCAACGTCCGCATCATGAAGTCACCTGAAATAGAATTAAAACAAACTGAAATAGAATCAAAACAAAGAGAAATGAATTAAATGAAATAAAAAGAATTAATTATATACAAATAAAAGGTACTTACAGTAGTTGAGCCTCCCGACCACCAAATCTGTCCACTTGCACCAACGATCTGTCACTCAAACGTAAACAATAACAAACACTCAATGCCAACTGCACGAACCAACAATTTCCCCACAGCCTGCGATGCTCAATCTTATGTTTTGCATCACGGGGAACTTGTTGGTGGTGATCTAATGATCACTAAGGTGGTGAATTATGTTTTAATTTAACATAACCACACTCTGTAGGAGTGAAGAGTATAGAAAAGGTGCAAGAGAGAAGGTGCACCTGGAATATGCCTTTAGCTTCCAGAAGGAGCATTGCCAACCCAAAATTTACAGAAGGTGCTATGAAGTAACACAGAAAATTTCAAGGCTTGTGGGTTGTAACAAGGTGCACGATCCATTTTTAATGCAAGTTGGACAGACCTAAAATTTACTGGAAAGCGAGCCTTTATAAGCCGGTCGCCTTGTAAAATCAGGCACTCCGCGTTCGTGATTTGGCCGAGAAAAGTGAACAAGGTAATTTGAATGATCCGCTGGATTGAACTAAATTACTCACATGCTTTTCTGGTTCGGTACGGTATTTGGGTACGGTAAAGGCATCTCAAAGAGCGAGATTTGGATCAAGGTTGAAGGAAATTTGGTGGAATTAGTGAAGTAGTTCTTGTTCAATTGTTCAATTAAAAAATTAAAAATTAAAAGTTAAAATTTAGAAAATTGTTGATTAGTTTTTTATTGAAAGTTTCAATTATACTTAGTAATATTCTTGCTTAAAGTTATTTTTTGTGTAAATGCATATTAATTCTTGCCTAAAGTTCTTCTATTACAAATACTTACTAATTGTCAATTAAAATGCTTCTAGTGTAAGGTATTAGTTGCCTTTGGAACAATTTATCCAGAATTTGATATTTTATTTCGCTGAATCATAATTTTAATTTAAGAGTTGTTGTTTTTTTTTGAGTTTATGAATTATATCTTAAAATAGTAATTTGCTTCCTATGAATCTGTTTTTGAATTATACATCATTTGATAAATTCATGAATTGTAAGAAATATTATAACTGAATTCTTCTTTTCGTAACAATAAACATTATTTCGTAGTGAAATCGAATGAATTTTGATTGAACCCGGCATTTCCCTTTTTAAAACATTTGCATTATAAACATTGGTCCTTCGAGAGCCGGATCATTCGATCACTACAAAATAAAGTTTCGCTGTTTTAAGTGAGAAAATTGTTGCGTGTGGCTAAAGTATAGAAGTTAGCGGTAGTAAGCCAAACTAGTTTACTTGCAAAGATAAACAATGGCGCCACCTCAGAAATTAGACGCACTTCTAGTTACGCAAGAATTGAATGCACAGAAAATAGAAAGAGCTTTAGAAAATCATAAAAAGATTAAAGCGGACAAAAAAACGTGCGGCTTTATTCAAAATTTAATTGAACAATTCAAAAGGAACTGGGACGAATTCGACCAGCGGGACACACTAATTAGGGAACTAATAATTAATTCAAAACGAATATGCGACGACCCTTACATAACAAATGATAGGTATGCCGAAATTCAGGCAAAGGTCTGGGAAGTGTTAGGTGAATTATCTGACGATCTTTTAGCAAATAGTCAGGTTGAAACGACAACATCTGTGCCAGGAACAACAATTATGCACACAAATAGTCCCGGAAATTCATTGCCTAGAGTAAATCTACCGAAATTCAACGGTGATTACAATGAATGGCGATCATTTCACGACTATTTTGTGTCCCTGATACACAGTAATGTTCATCTGCAGCCTGTACGCAAGTTACATTATTTAAAAGATTGTTTAGTGGGGGAAGCTGCGAGTCTACTAAAAAATATACCTATCACCGATAATAATTATGAACAAGCGTGGGAACGATTAAAAGCCAGATATGAAAATAAGAGGCTATTAATCAACACGCAATTAAAAAAGTTGTTAGATCAGCCCAAATTACATACTGAAAGCAGTAGTAACTTAAAATTGTTGCTTGACACCACTGAAGGATGTTTACAGCAATTAGAAACGTTAGGGGAAAATGTAACTGCCTGGAATACTCTGCTCATTTTCATAATTACACAACGATTACCATTGCAAACTGTAAAGCTATGGGAAGAAGAGTTAAAGGGAACTCAAACCGCACCAGAATTTAAAGTCTTTAAAAATTTTTTGCAAACGCGATACAAAATATTAGAGTCAATCGCTCACACGACTGGGTCTCTTCAAAAGAAAGAGTCTCCAACAAAATCAAAATCCACCCAGGCATATCATGCTGCTAATACTGCGAAATGCCCAGCATGCGAAAATAAACATTACGTGGGAAAATGTACCAAGTTTTTAAAAATGACCGTACCAGAACGCCGAAATTTAATAAAGTCATCAGGAAGATGCCTTATATGTTTTTCAAGTAAACATGTTCAGCAACAATGCAAGCAATCTTGTTCTCGGTGCCATAAGGGACACCACACGTTGCTGCATGTTACAGAAAATGTAGATTCAAAACCGGAGTCTTGTGCTGCAGTGGATGAAAAATCCATGCAGGACTCTACAAGTAGTAGATTTAATAAAAATGCGGTAGAGCAAAGGGAAAAGGAAAAACCAGATCCTACGAAGAGTTTTCTGTCGACACAAACTCATAATGCCCTACTAGCAACTGCCTTAATTAGAATTCCGAATCGTGATGGACAATTACTTACCTTGCGAGGCTTAATTGATCCAGGGTCCCAATCCTCGTTTATCACCGAGGAGGCTTGCAAAAAATTGCAAGTTAAACTATGCAATACATCAGTTATTGTCAAGGGACTTAACACGAATCGGACAGCTAGAAAACAAGTAACCTTGGATGTATATTCACAATTTAATGAAAAATGTATCGTTACCTCTGATATGCTGGTAATCAAACAGATTACAGATCTGCTTCCAACCACAACGATAAGGCATGAAAGTTGGAGCCACCTTAAGGGATTAACGCTAGCAGACCCTACTTATTGGAAGCCGACCATGATCCAGGTGCTACTTGGTGCAGATGTTTATGCCACGATCATCCAAGATGGTATGAAACGTGGACAAGAATCTGAGCCAATTGCACTAAATACAAAACTTGGCTGGATCATTTTAGGCAATGCTGCAAGCCGCCCCTCTGCTCAATGTTCGTCATTCACGGTAGTTACCAGTGTGGACGACAACTTAGATGAGCAATTAAAAAAATTCTGGGAACAAGAAGAGGTTCCTAGTAAGTTGCTGCTTTCATCAGATGATGAAAAATGTCAGGAGCTGTATCAAAATACAGTTCAGCGATTGCCAAATGGCCAATATATGGTAAAATTACCATTCAAAGATAACAACCCTCCTGATCTGGGGGAATCAAGACATCTTGCTTTACGCCGTTTTGGGTCCCTGCAAAAAAAATGGGACATAAATAATCAAATAAAAGATGATTATTGCAAATGTCTACAAGAATATGTAGAGCTAGACCATATGGAAAAGGTCAGCTTACCTGCGCTAGGAGAACCACATTATTACATTCCTCACCATGCGGTGTTTAAAGAAAGCACCACTACCAAATTAAGAGTAGTCTTCGATGCTTCCGCGCGCACATCCAATGGAAAATCATTAAATGAGCAAATGTTGATCGGACCAACCTTACAGCCGAAACTCTTCGCAACGTTGCTCAGGTGGCGAAAACACAAGGTGGCCTTAACAGCGGACATAGAAAAAATGTACCGGATGGTAATCATGCACCCAGAGCACAGAACGTACCAAAGAATTCTTTGGTATGACTCAAATAATAGGGTGCAAGATTATCAATTAAAAACGGTTACGTTCGGTACATCCGCTGCACCATATCTGGCTGTAAGAACCTTACAACAACTGGCGGAAGACTGTAAGGATAAATGGCCTAGTGCAGCTGCAGTAACCCTGACTGATTTTTACGTGGACGACGTACTCACCGGAGCGGACTCAGTTGATGAAGCCAGAAGGTTGAGGAATGATCTGATAAGTATGTTACAGTCAGGACATTTTAATTTACGAAAGTGGGCGAGTAATTTCGCGGAGCTGTTACATGATCTACCCGTGGATCAAAGGGAGCTGAAAAATACAGTAGAATTAATGGCAAATGAAACTATAAAGACCGTGGGCATAACTTGGCAACCAAAATTTGATTACCTTATTTTTTCAATAAATAATAAAATAATAAATTATGCTGCAAACACCAAACGCATCATGTTATCTGCAATTGCATCATTATATGATCCGTTAGGTTGGATTGCCCCTATAGTTATAGTAGCTAAACTACTAATGCAAACTTTGTGGATGTCTGGTTTAGCCTGGGACTCAATAGCCAACGAAGATATTCAGCTGCAATGGACAAGGTTTACAGACTCGCTGAATGCCCTAAATTCAATAAAAATACCGAGATGGGTCGGTTGGACGTCTCAAGCAACGAATGTACAAATTCACGGTTTCAGTGATGCCTCTAGCAGAGCTTATGCTGCTGTCGTGTATCTGCGAATTGAAAATAAGTCAGGCTCAGGAATAACGTCGTGCAAGTTGTTAACAGCCAAAACCAAGGTTGCACCCATCAAGCCAATTACCTTACCGCGGCTTGAACTCAACGGTGCAGTACTACTCGCCCAACTGATCCAAACGACAATCAATGATATGAACCTACATCCTGCTTCTGTCTATGCTTGGTGTGATTCGATGATCACGCTACAGTGGATCAAGGATCACCCTTCACGGTGGAAAACATTCGTGGCAAATCGAGTTGCCGAAATTCAACACACAATACCACCAAACTGTTGGTATCATGTCAGCAGCAAACATAATCCTGCAGACTTAGCAACTCGAGGATGCACTGCAAGGGAATTAAGGGAACACACGTTATGGTGGAATGGTCCGGAATGGTTGAGTGAGCAATCATCAGAATGGCCAATTATTGAAATTCCAGCGGGGAAAACAAACCTAGAAGCAAAAGGGCAAACTTTAGTTCACTCGGTAATTTATGATGAAGACTTTCTTCATAAATATTCATCATACACTAAATTAATTCGTATAACTGCTAGAATTTTTAGAGTATTTGATACAATTAAGAAATCTCCTACGAAACAAACAAGCTGGCTAACAACATTCGAACTTCAGCGCGCGAAATACGCGATTTTACGAATCGTGCAGAAGTCAGAATTCGCAGAAGAGTACCGACAATTACAAAAAAAATTACCTCTTGAACGAAAAAGTCAGTTAATTAATTTAAACCCCTTTTTGTGTCCGGATGGATTAATTCGCGTAGGTGGCCGTCTTAATAATGCACAAATTACGTATGCTAACAGACATCCGATAATTGTGCCCCCTCACAATTTCATCACAACATTAATTATCGACAAAATACATATGGAGACATTACACGGTGGACCTACACTAACCCTCAATTACAGTCGCAGCGAGTACTGGATTCTTAATGCAAAGCGGCTAATTGCAAAAAGAATCCGTGAATGCGTCACATGTACTAGACATCGGGGTATCACGACAAGTCAACTTATGGGCAACCTTCCGCCAGCTCGAGTCAACATCTCAAAGCCATTTACGCATGTTGGATTGGACTATGCTGGCCCAATTATGATAAAAACTTCCCTGCATAGAAATGCCAAAAAGGTGAAAGGATATATATGCATTTTTGTCTGCATGGCGACAAAGGCCATGCATTTGGAGCCTGTTTCTGATCTGACCGCCCCAGCCTTTTTAGCTGCAATAAAAAGATTTGTAGCACGAAGAGGGATCTGCACAGATTTATATTCGGATTGCGGAACGAATTTTATAGGAGGCAAGAATCAACTTGACAGAGATTTAAAGCTAGCAATTAAACAATATGCTAACGAAGTCGGTGAAACTCTAGCAGCAACCAGCATCAACTGGCATTTCAACCCTCCAGCCTCACCTCATCACGGGGGTCTTTGGGAAGCTGGAGTAAAATCGGTGAAATACCACCTGCGTAGGTGTTTAGCCAACACGTCATGCACCTTTGAAGAGTTAGCAACGCTCTTGGCGCAGATCGAGGCCTGCTTAAATTCGCGACCTCTTTGCTCGATTGGCAACAACGCCGAGGATTTAGAGGTTTTAACTCCGGCTCATTTTCTTCTAGGCCAAGCAATAAACGCGATTCCTGAACCAGATCAAGGCGAAGCACTACCATCACAACGTTGGAAATATACCCAAGTCTTAATTCATCATTTCTGGAAGAAATGGAAACACGAATATTTGCATAGATTACAGCAAAGGACGAAATGGCAGTCAACCGAAACAAATCTAAAAATTAATGATGTTGTTTTGATAAAGGATGAAAATACTCCCCCAACTCTCTGGCCTTTGGGACTCATTGAGGCAATTCATCCAGGACAAGACGGATTAACACGAGTGGTGAAGGTCCGCACGAGTACCAATACCCTGGTGAGACCAATCACCAAGATTTGTCGCTTACCCGTGGACACGACCAGCCAAACAAATTAACAAAACTCGTTGTTGTTTGTGTCGTCTTAATAGATGTCCTTGTCTTGTCGTGTTATGTGTCACTATTGTAAAAAAAATATAGATTTTCTAATAGTAATTTGTTATAGATGGAAGCATACAACCAGGACGTGCTGGATATCTTCGAAGACGTTACATTCGACTGCGAGCCCATTGACGAAGACATGAGAGGATACTTCGTGCAACCCAACCAAGATGTTTTGACGGGACTTCCGAAGGACCCCAAGAAATGGATCCAGAAGCAACCGAAGGGCAAGGACTCAGCATCACAAGTTAGCGAGCCGTCACCATCTACGTCGAAATGCCATACCGCATCGAATGCCAATCCGTCTACCCCTCCAAAGGTACCACGGGATGGAATGTCCTTGAAAGGAATTTCATTCCCTTTCGTGGTCAATGGATCCTTGCGGATGGATCCTGAACGTCTATTGCCATCTAAAACAATAAAGGAAATAAGGATGCGCATTGATAATGATATACAGCGATTCATAAGACGAGAAAAAGAGTCGATTTACATACCAAAAAGGGTCTTACAGCGACTCGACTTTGACAAAATACAACGACGTACACAACCATTTACAGTGAACCTACCCGATAAATTTCAGGTGCTCCTTCGTATTAAGGACAGTGGAGAGGTTGTGTTTTTCCGACATCACAAGAGGGGATCCAAAAAAATTTTGAACTCGATCGTTCAACGGGGGGAGAATGTCTCGGCTGAAACGAAAAAGGATAAATTAACATAGGCTTAAGAAACATAAACAACTCACCTGGCGAGTTTAAAACCAATTTGGGGCCCCAACGTCCGCATCATGAAGTCACCTGAAATAGAATTAAAACAAACTGAAATAGAATCAAAACAAAGAGAAATGAATTAAATGAAATAAAAAGAATTAATTATATACAAATAAAAGGTACTTACAGTAGTTGAGCCTCCCGACCACCAAATCTGTCCACTTGCACCAACGATCTGTCACTCAAACGTAAACAATAACAAACACTCAATGCCAACTGCACGAACCAACAATTTCCCCACAGCCTGCGATGCTCAATCTTATGTTTTGCATCACGGGGAACTTGTTGGTGGTGATCTAATGATCACTAAGGTGGTGAATTATGTTTTAATTTAACATAACCACACTCTGTAGGAGTGAAGAGTATAGAAAAGGTGCAAGAGAGAAGGTGCACCTGGAATATGCCTTTAGCTTCCAGAAGGAGCATTGCCAACCCAATATTTACAGAAGGTGCTATGAAGTAACACAGAAAATTTCAAGGCTTGTGGGTTGTAACAAGGTGCACGATCCATTTTTAATGCAAGTTGGACAGACCTAAAATTTACTGGAAAGCGAGCCTTTATAAGCCGGTCGCCTTGTAAAATCAGGCACTCCGCGTTCGTGATTTGGCCGAGAAAAGTGAACAAGGTAATTTGAATGATCCGCTGGATTGAACTAAATTACTCACATGCTTTTCTGGTTCGGTACGGTATTTGGGTACGGTAAAGGCATCTCAAAGAGCGAGATTTGGATCAAGGTTGAAGGAAATTTGGTGGAATTAGTGAAGTAGTTCTTGTTCAATTGTTCAATTAAAAAATTAAAAATTAAAAGTTAAAATTTAGAAAATTGTTGATTAGTTTTTTATTGAAAGTTTCAATTATACTTAGTAATATTCTTGCTTAAAGTTATTTTTTGTGTAAATGCATATTAATTCTTGCCTAAAGTTCTTCTATTACAAATACTTACTAATTGTCAATTAAAATGCTTCTAGTGTAAGGTATTAGTTGCCTTTGGAACAATTTATCCAGAATTTGATATTTTATTTCGCTGAATCATAATTTTAATTTAAGAGTTGTTGTTTTTTTTTGAGTTTATGAATTATATCTTAAAATAGTAATTTGCTTCCTATGAATCTGTTTTTGAATTATACATCATTTGATAAATTCATGAATTGTAAGAAATATTATAACTGAATTCTTCTTTTCGTAACAATAAACATTATTTCGTAGTGAAATCGAATGAATTTTGATTGAACCCGGCATTTCCCTTTTTAATAACATTTGCAATATAAACAGTCTATTTGCAAAATTTGCGATCAATTAATAAACGGAAATGAGGTTTCCTGCGATGGTGTTTGTAATAATATTTTTCACACCGCATGTGTAAATAAGCCCTCTACCAGACGAGCAAAATCATTTGCCTTTACCTGTGAAGAGTGTTCGGCTATAAAACCTTGTCATGTTCTTAGGCTGATGAGGGACATGACCAGTTCGATCGCTAATGATCAGTACCTCCTGGCCGAGAAGGTGAATAATGCACTTTCCTCTAACGCCACTTTATTGTCTGAGGATATCTGTGCTTTGAATAAGAGGGTTGACAAGCTGATCAACGCGGTTGAATTATCCACCAGCACTTCTGAAGCCCTTCTAAGCAAAAACCGGGATATTTTTTCAAAGATTTCAAACGTCTCTGCTACACTTGACGATTTACATGCCATAGTTAGTAATTCACCATCTACTTGTGGCACCGTTGATAATGTTGTGACCGCACCAGCCATTGGCGATATTTTGAGCCACGTTAAGACTATCAATAGTCACGTAAGCTCAATGTTTTCTGAATTCTCGAATAGGACTGAATTACTTCGTTCTATTAAAAATGAGATAGATACCCTCAAAGTTTTTCCAAAATCAGGATCTAATATCTCAGCTGATGAAGTCCCGCTCTCTTCCCCTTCTCCTCCTGAGAGCGTGGACCCTAAAGAAACCAAGAATCAACCGAAACGACCCAATAATCGAGCCTCTAAAAAGAAAAACTCGGGGGCTGTAGTAATAAATCTTTCGGATTCTCCAAATCGGTCTATCAGTAAGCTCCAAAATCGTACACCCGCGACAAAATCCACACATAATTCTTCTTCGGATACCCCTTCTCCACTAGCTACGACTGCACCCATGCTTGACTCATCAGTACCTCTTTCTGAAACGGTTTCTGGGGACGAAACTAGCCCCCCTCTTACAAGTAATGTCGAAGAACCGCTCAAAATAGTCCCTCAACGACGATCCCTATTTATCTCTCGTCTCGATTCAGGAACATCCTGCAAAGCAATTCTCTCCCACATTCAGGCTCGAAATATCTGTACGCAAAGCGTAACATGTCGGAAAATAAACAAAGTTACAAGTCCAATTGCATCGTTTATTTTACACACGCCTGAAGAATTGGCTCCCACTTTACTTAATGCTTCTTTTTGGCCCTCTGGTGTTCTAATAAAAAATTTCGTCCCTCGTGGTCCAAACTCTAAGGTCTCATCAAGGAATCCAAGAGCTACCCCATCTAATCCGACATTATCAAAAAACTAAATCCCCAGACGATCTCCTTATATTATCAAAATGTAAGGGGTATCAGAACCAAGACTAGGACTCTGTATCAGTCGTCCTCTTCCTGCAATTTCGACATTATCGCGTTAACCGAAACGTGGTTACATTATGGTTTTCGTGACGAAGAGATTTTTGACTCATCCTACCAGATATTCCGTAAAGACAGGTTTACTGATTCGGAGGCTCGTGGAGGAGGGGTCCTCTTAGCCTGCAAAACCCACCTCAATTGCAGCTTAATTGACCTGCCAACTTCTTCTGACATTGAGCTATGTAATTACCCTCAAAGTAACATTAGCCAGAAATTCCTTATTTATTATGATCTGTTATATTCCTCCCGATCAACTTAACATCCTAGATGGGAATGGTCATAGTATTTATGATACTTTAATATCAAAACTGGAATTCGGTAATAATTTAATGAATCCGGATGACGATCTCCTCTTGTTGGGTGATTTTAACTTACCCAGTGTTCAATGGGTAGCCAATTCCGATGACGATGGCTGTCACCCCTCTAAAGGTGGGTCCACACTGAGCCACCGAAAGCGAACGCATGAGTACACATGTTTGCAATCCAAGTTTTCTGGTGTGTACGCTGAAGAAACATAAAAAAACATGCGCGTTCGCTATGTTTGCTTTCATAATCACGCGTGCTGCACAGGCGTCCGTAGATATGCAAGCAAACACGCGAAATTTTTTAAGTGTGGACGCCTTTTGAGAAGGCGTCAATCAGGTTTCCTTGCATTTGCATGTTTTCCATTCAAGTTGGAAAATCTGAGCGAATGTATATAAAATATGGCGATTCGTGTTTTCTACCAATTTTCTATACAAACTTCGGTAAATTTTGAATTTGAACCCTCATTTAACTCGTATACATGTCCAAGGAATCGATTGGTACAGCGTTTCCTACATGATATCAAAACAGCCTTTTTTTTTTTTTTTGTTGATTTATTAATGAATCACAGTATGCATATAAGTAAAGGCTCAGTAATTGCAATTATAACTTCATTGTCCGATATATTGAGCAAAACTGACAAAAATTCATATGCTGGAGTCGCTATAATTTCACAATCGAAATGAAACTCAAGCACAGGGTATAGCACACATTCGTTCTAATTTCCTTGACGTACACACTCGGCAAACTTGTTTGTTTGTTTAGGACTTTAGGGTTTTCTTCTTTGTTTGTTTAGGGTTTTTTAATTACCTTCGCTAAAGATTCGTGAGGCGTCCGCACTGCTTTTCGTAGAAATTTATGTTCGTTCACAACTTGTTCGTTCTTGCTTCCACATTTGGCAGCAGCACGGAACAAGAGCACAGAGTATAGAACAGATTCGTTCGCGTTTGAAACGCGTACACATTAAGCGAAAACTTGTACTCGAACACATATGTTCGCTTTCGGTGGCTCAGTGTGGACCCACCTTAATAGACTGGGCTCTAAAGAATCTTCATTTCTGGGTTCGGTTTTCTCTTTCGGCCTCAGTCAGATTAGCACCATAAAAATGATATGGGTAGGCAGCTTGATCTTATTTTTTCTTCTGACTGCAACAACATAATTGTTGACCACAGTCCAATCATTCTCTCTACACTTGACAAATTTCATCCGCCTATTCAAATCGACTATTTTTATAGCCCGGATATTAATACACATCATGTTGATGTCTGCGACTACGCTTATAATTTCGCCACTGATTTTCCCACGTATTTATCCGTTGATAATATGGATACTGCCCTGTCTAATTTCTACACCCTAATTTTCAACATTTTTAAGTCTTGTGTCCCGTATGAACGTCAGCGTTCCCATACTTCTTCGCCTCCCTGGGTTAACTCCGACTTGCGAAGACTTAGAAATAAAAAGAACAAACTGTGGAAGGCATATCTTTTGGATAGGAATAACTCTTCTTATGCCAAATTCGTTGAGTGTTACAATAGATTTCACGAATATTCCACTCAGTTATGCGACGATTACATAAAACATGTGTCATCTGAATTCTACAGCAATTCGCGCGCATTTTACAAATTTATTAACTCTAAAAGAAAAACAATAATGCAATGCAATGCAATACGAGGGAGTTTCCAATGACGGTCCATCTGCTATCTCTGATATGTTTGCGTCCTTCTTTGAAAAATCATTCTCCCCAAACTTTGAACCCGATCCCAATAACTTCAATCATTTGAGCAACAATCCCGTTCCTATTAACTTATCCATTAATATCACTCCCTCCGTTGTTCTTAAGCATATCAACGAAATCCCTGGGGACTTCACATCGGGACCTGATGGCATTCCACCTGCTATTCTTAAGACATGTTCTAGTGAACTTGTCTCTCCCTTAACATTACTCTTCCAAAAGTCTCTTGAGAGCGAACAATTCCCAGCTCTCTGGAAGAACTCCTTTATTATTCCGATTCACAAGAAGGGTAATAAAAATGAGGTACGCAACTATAGACCCATAGCGAAACTTTCATGTATCCCGAAACTGTTTGAATCAATCGTACACTCACAAATCTCGGCTGTTTGCAATCGCCTGGTCTCAACTAACCAGCATGGTTTCCTCCAAGGTCGTTCTACTTCCACGAACCTACTCGAGTTTGTTACCTTTGTTGCTGAAGGCTTCCAAACAGATTGCATTTATACCGACTTTAGTAAGGCTTTCGATAAGCTTTCGCATTCTGTAATAATTCTTAAATTACTAAATCTCGGTTTCCCACCCGCACTTGTCAACTGGATTCGGTCTTATCTACTAGGGAGAACATACCAGGTTTCTTTTCGGCGTGCCACTTCGCGTAAAATACTAGCCACGTCAGGAGTCCCGCAGGGTAGTCACTTGGGTCCGCTCCTCTTTATTCTATCAATTGATGACATCTCACTCCTTCTCAAAACCTGCAAAATCTTAATCTATGCTGACGACATGAAGTTATTCTCTCATGTGAATAATATTAACGATTGCCACGCGGTTCAAGAAGACCTAAACATTTTCCACTTGTGGTGCACACATAACAATCTAGAATTAAATATTAATAAATGCGAAATCATGACCTTTAATAGAGGCCGCAACCCCCTGAGTTTAAAGTATGCTTTATCAAATCATGCTCTACGTCGTGCTAATTCTGTTCGTGATCTTGGCGTTATCCTAGATAGTAAACTCGTGGAGCATATCAACTGTATGGTAACTAAGGCCATCTCAATGCTGGGTTTCGTCAAAAGATGGTCTCAGGAATTTTCCAACAGATTCGTTCTTAAACAGCTTTATTTTTCTTTTGTCAGACCAATTCTCGAATACGCGAGTCAAGTCTGGTCACCATATTATCAAGTCCATGTTGACTCTGTCGAGTCCGTGCAGAGGAAATTTGTTAGGTTCGCCCTCAAAGACTTGCCATGGAGCAATCCGGTTATTCTTCCTCCTTACAATGATCGGCTCAGACTCCTGGATATGCATTCTCTGCATAAACGTCGGGAGATCGCAGATACTGTATTTGTTCACCAGTTATTAACCGGTAAGATAGACTCGACGTTTCTTAAAACAAATTTCTGTCTCAGAACGAACGAGCGCAATCTCAGGGTGGTGCCGCTTCTGCATACTAGTCTTTGCAAAAATAATTACAGTTTTTTTCAACCCATCCATCGGATGAGGTTAAATGTTAATAAGAATGCTGATTTGTTTGATGTTCGTGTCAGTAAGCATGTGTTAAAGAAAAATCTGCATGAAGGTTATGGTCGCATGTGTACTAACATAGAACCAAATGATGATTGATCAGTCATGCGCTCTAGATTAACTTTGTTTCTCAAGGCTTTGACTAAGCTGATGGTTCTTTTAAAAAAAAAGAAACACCCCCGATTATTATAAGGAAGTAAGTAACGAAAGATAAAAATAAAAAAATCATCTTAAAAAGGGTTGACTTGTCGCGAGGTCTATCATATAAACAACTAATTATGACTTTCCTTAGTCCTTCCTACCTTTATATACCTATTTGTTTCTCGTAGAGATAGACACAGCAATAATATCAAATATAGGTACTATACACATATTCACCTACCTATTAATATAATTACAAACCCAAGAAAATCCGTCGGGGGCTGCTATTCCCTTCCCTGAAATGAACTAACATTTTACAGTTTTATGAGTTTGTGACTAACTGAAATTACGTTGGATGCATACATAACATAGTCTTTAATTGATATAAATTACTGTATCTCTACGATACACATAAGAGATTTTCTATACAACTACATTTTTTAAGTGAAATTAGGAACAGAGATGGCAATGGCAGCCCCCGACGGATTTTCTTGTGTTTGTAATTATATTAATAGGTAGGTGAATATGTGTAGTACCATAGACAAATAAATATAAAGATGGTCCACTTCTAACAAGAGAATCGTGACCAAAAATTTCTGATGCCTCCACAGCGATACCTCCACCCTGCGATGCTGCATCGGCAAGCAACGCAGAGAAGTTCGGCGCGCAATGTTATTCTTCTGGGCTCATGCGTTGTGGTGTACCGCACATGCGTCGTCGTGCCTTTGGCTGCCGGCATCGAGAGTGCAAATTAAATTCTGGGAAGGGTCGGGAGAAGCCCGACTGGGAATCAGAACTCAGAATTTAGGAGAATTTTCATTTATGAATTTAGGAAGCAGTTTTGTAAAGAAAGAAATTATATTTTAAAAAGTGAAATATTTCGCCCCAACTGAATCACCTCGCTGTCAAATTTGTATATCTCGGGTTGGATGCAAATTTACATGAATAAAATGACTTGCAAGTTACAAATTTCAAAAAATTGATCAGTAGGAGCAACTATACTGCCAAAGTCTGAACTTTTCGAGTAGTTCTTATGGAACAGGAATGTTTCGGATGTTTTTTGTAACTTTATTATTTCTCCGACTCTTCTCATGGCTGTGTCGCAAAACTTGCAATTAATTTTTGGAGAAATTTTAAATACCGCAAAACCAACAAAATACCGAAGGGATAAATCCTCAACTAAAGCATTTTCTTCGATGATTGCAAATTCTGTAAATTCGGGATCCTCGTCTTCTTCTAATCGATTATTATCAGAACTTTGAATAAAATGTTGATTGTAACAATCGGGATGACTTTCCTGGATCGTTTGCATAGAAAAGTTTTCAGATAAGAATTCTTCGTCGTCTTCCTTGCAATTAGATGAATAAGTGGAAAAGGATGAAAACTTGTGAGACATTATCTTAGCAATTATATTGTTAAAATTATATACAGTGGGGTTGAGGTTAAATCCGCCACGACTTCTTACCAAAGAAAACATATTTTCAATCGGATCTTGATTTATTTTATATGTAAGGAAATAATTTTTTTCAGGATGTTCTTTTAATAAATCACTCGACAAGTCCAAAACGGCTCTAATAGTTTGTACAAAACCCCTTACCCAAAACGATTTATTTTGCTCTTGAAATGACAAACCTTCGAGTGCTGGAATGCTTTGTTCCAAGAATGCACGCACGACATTATCATTTTTTAAGCCACTTTTATATATATTTTTATTAAAGGGTCCTTTGGAGTTTAAACAATCAAATAAATTATTCAAAAATTCCAAACATTTTGCAGTGGATAAGGCATATTGAGCTACTTCAGAACTAAATATTTTCATGTCATAAGCCGTCCTAATAGCCGCGCTAATGGTATGACTAAATACCTGCACAGCATATTGTACTTTCATTTTTTGCCAGCTGTTAGGCCTAATGTGCTTAAGAGTTAATTTATGAGACATTCTTGTTGCATTATTTTTTTCCGCGTCATACAGTTGTTCTAAGCACTTCCAAGTTACCACACCATCATCAAACTTCATATCTTTTTTAAGCAACAAATTGCGAGCACTTTTAATAAGGTGGCAAGGGTCATAAATTCCATATATTTTTTTAGAATTATAATGGAAAAATGGCTTTTCTGGGGTAATGTTAAGTCGATTGTAGCAGCTTCTATTATTTGAACCTTGATCACAGGTTATACTTTTCACTCTCAATCCAACACTTTGACAATAATCAATATTTTCCTTTAGTAAATCTGTTAGCAATTGTCCGTTTATTGGCTTTTCAGTTACATAATAGCTTATTATATATTTCCAATTTGAAAGTAGGCCTCTGATCATAAACAGTATTACATATTTACCAATTTTATTACTCCTTGTATTTCCGCAATCGACATATCCAACTATTTCATCATAGAAGGCATCATAATATAAATTTCTCCTAATGGCTATCTCATCAAACACCAAAGAAGTTTCCTTCATGTCTTCCTCCCAATTTGACACTATGATTTTTAAGTTTTCAGTTATACTACTGTTGAAGCCAGGTCTTGCTCTTTTGATGAGTTGCCATCTTTTTATAGAGCTTGTTGATGGTAAGTTTATTTTAAGAACGTCTCCTAAATACTTATAAACTTGTGGGGATTTATATTGTAACTCAGAAGCCAAATCCCTTCCTTTTTTTCCCCAGTGAGAGTGCTTAGATTTTTTACATAAAATCATTTTACAAAATGTTTTGGCACTTTCACTCACTTGTGGTTGAGAATCTATGGCTTACTAATTACTTTTTTTATTTGTTTATTTCTATAATTTGCTTCTTTAAGTTTATAAGTGGTATGTTTTCTATGGAAAGAATTGGTTTTTGCGTTTTCTTTTAGTTTTCTGTACCGCTTCAGAAGTTCAACATATTTAGACCTATAAAATGAACAATTTTTTTCGGACTTCAAACAATTATTGCATTTAAAATCTTCCAAATGTAGTTCTGCTTTAGATGATGTCGGCTCTAAATATTTTAATTCTTCGAATGTTAGATCTTGTGGATCTTCTTTTTTACGTGAATACGACTTTCCCTCAAAAGTAACACTTGTATTGTTATAAGCTTCATTACTTTGAAGCGAGTCGGCCAAGTTAAGCGAAGGTACTGCCTTATTTTTAAGCCGCTTTTTACCTATATCATCGTCATGGAAATGACCAGAACAAATATAGGACCTCTTGGCGCTTGGATGTTCTTGTAAACCACAGGCTACCTTCCACTTTTCGTACATTTCCGTATTTTCATTAGGAAATTTGAAAAATTTTCAAATCGGGATTGTTGCGCTTCGATTCCTCACAAGAAGGCACAACGCAACTCACTCCCCAGATTTTTTTGCGTTCACTCATCGTACAGAAAATACAGAAAATAAAAAAAACAACTTAAAGAATGTTTTTTAAAGGTATTGTAACAAAATTCTGAAATATAACAAAAATAAATTTTGTCATATATGTATGTAGGTACCTAAAGGAAATCCCAAATAGCAAAACACAAATATTCAAAATATCAATCGCTCTTTTTTCTCTTCTAACCTTCTTCATCAACAAGCAAGCATGAAATGAATTAAAAAATAGCGAACCGTGCATATTTTCCTAAATTCTGAGTTCTGATTCCCAGTCGGGCTTCTCCCGACCCTTCCCAGAATTTAATTTGCACTCTCGATGCCGGCAGCCAAAGGCACGACGACGCATGTGCGGTACACCACAATGCATGAGCCCAGAAGAATAACATTGCGCGCCGAACTTCTCTGCGTTGCTTGCCGATGCAGCATCGCAGGGTGGAGGCATCGCTGTGGAGGCATCAGAAATTTTTGGTCACGATTCTCTTGTTAGAAGTGGACTATCTTTATACTTATTTGTCTATGGTAGTACCTATATACCAGGTTTGCAGTGTTTAAATAAGTTTTACAGACTAATTGGCAGTCAATTGCAAAGTTTCCTTAGCAACTTGGGTGAAGTTTCAAAAGCAAATAAGTTTGCTATTATAAGCCAAAATACCCTATCTGATGAAGACTTCAAGTTATGGACGTCTGTGACGAAACAAAACTTTCGGGAAATGCTAGATTACTGTGATCCCGTAGCCATACCACACGGTCATCGATATGTGCAGGAAAAAGATTTATTGGCTTTTATTTGTAAGCTTAAGCAAAGTCTTTCTGATGATTTCTTAAAAGTTATATTTAATTATAATAGTAGGCAAGCTGTTAGCTTGGCCATAAGCACAGTGAGGCAATCCTTAATGTTACGTTTTGTACCTCAAAATATTGGACTTACTGCGATTACACGGCAGGACTACATCAATTCCCATGTGACCAAATTCGCTAATCCTACAGTCATCGCATGTATAGATGGAACGTATTCTTACATTGAAAAGCCTAGCAATTTTCAGTCCCTCAGGCAATCATGTAGTCTTCACAAAGCCCCGTTTACACTGGGCGAGTTTACAATCTAAAAGCCGGCTTTTTTACACGCAGCTCGTAAACTCGCCTAGTGTACACGACGCATTCGCTCTAAAGCTGCTTTTAAACAAGAACAAAATGCACTCGCCGGCTTCTTACTCGCCGGCTTGTAGCTTGTAAACTCGCCAGTGTAAACGGGGCTTAAGGGACGTCATTTGATCAAGCCAGCCTTGATAGTTGCTCCTGATGGGTATATTCTAGACATTCATGGTCCTTATTTTGCCGATTCCAAGAACAACGATGCTGCAATGCTTCAAAGCGAGTTCGAAACAGATGCAGGTGCACTAAGGGAATGGCTAGGCGAGGATGCGATACTTATCGTTGATCGCGGCTACAGAGATGTTTCACCTCTATTAGAAAACCTTGGGATTGATTATAAAATGCCTCCATTTCTTCAGCAAGGACAAAGGCAGCTCGAAACTGCAGAGGCTAATGATTCAAGATTGATTACAAAATCTAGATGGATAATAGAAGCAAGCAATGGCCATATCAAATCGATCTTCAAGTTTTTTAAGAACACTATTTCAGTTGTTCATGCAATTCATCTGCGAGAGTTTTATTTAATTGCAGGTGCTATAATCAACAGGTACCGAGAAATTATACGAATGGCAGGAGCTACACCGGAACTTGCTCAACAAATGCGTGAAAGAGCGGGCATTGAAAACACAGTAAGGCTTCGGGTAGAACAAGAACATCTAGCAAGGAGAAATGCGTTAATCGGTTAATCGGTTAAACGAGAACCACGTTCTTGATTTTCCAAGATTAGATATCGAATATCTGAAAGAGCTAACTGTCGGTATTTATCAGATTAATTTAGACCTGCTTATATTCAGGATAAACTAGTACGCGATGGATCCGAATTTTTTGAATTTGATGAGCACCGGTATGAAAATGGTTTCCTCAGGGTACGGCTGTACTCCCGCTTCCGAAATTCGACAAGGTATCAGTTATGGATAACTTATAGACCTCATGAGGATCAGAATAATGAGCCTATAAGAGGTTATTACTGTACTTGTGTATCAGGTTCGAGAACATTAGGTTGCTGTGCACATGTCGCAAGTGTGTTATGGTTCTTAGGGTAAGCGCGACGCCAGCCTCATATCAAATATCCAAGCGTCACTTTACTTGATAATATAAGAGACGCTGGTAATCGAAATAATTAAAGAAACTAATAAATAGAAGAAGAACAGCAACAAGTGCTTGAACCATTTTAAACAACTAATTTATAAAACGGCCCTTTTCAGGGCCAAAATGATGTGCAAATCCGATCGCGCAACCTCCCCGCGGTGCACATTGGGTGACGCTAATGCCGACGGTACTATGTATATGTGCATTCACATTATCTTTGTTTTCATTCAGATGCCCTAGCTAGAATAAGGTGATGTGTCTTTTGGACACTACTGGTCAGTTACGTTACAAAAGCATACTGGGCTGTTAAGGGTTAAATAGGATAGTTTGTAGGAGTAAGATATATTTAATATTTTAAATAAGATATACACTCCGCGACACATGATTGACCTCACCCTCATTTTCTCAAGTTTTCAGACAAATAATTATTGCTGAGAAGTCTGACCATAATTAATGTCGGAAATTCCTAATTACTTTAGGCAATAATTCTAAATATTCGATGGGTTGTGTATTTTTCACGAATTTTTACCTGAAAAGTGGTATTAAAAACGTGCGGTGCGACACATGATTGACCTCACCCTTTGTTTTTTTTGTTTTTGCAAGGAATTTCGAACGAGTTTTTAGGGAAATGATTTTTAGTGAAAAGAAGAACCAAATTTAATACTTTTTACATTTATTTAATAATGAGTATTACCACCGTTTTTATTTATTACCTCAAATACTCTATTTGGTAAAGAATCATACAATTTGAGTATTATTTCTATTGGTACATTATTCCACGCTGCGATTATTGCTGTTTTTAGAGATTCTACGCTATCAAATTGACGCTCAGACCCTTTATTTACCCTGGAATTTCCCGCCGAGGTTAACGTGGTATAGTCCCTCAAAATAGGTTACATTGGTTACATGTTCTTATAACTCATTAAATGTCCCGTATAACTATAAATCTGTTTTACATAGTTCTTAAATACCCATCAATTAGTAAACAAGACCGGTACGCGTCAGGTGAACGGTCAATTTTCTTAATTTGCTCTTGTTTTTATATCTGTTTTAATCTGTATTATAATGGTTTTCAATTAAATATTGTAAATAAATAAGTAAATAAAGTGGGACTCATCTTAAAATACTCCGCGTACATACATATATGCATATTAGCAAATTTTCATTAATTTTTAAAAGGGAACGAAATGTCGATTCAAAACTTCTAAATACTCTTTAAATTAAATCGAGTCGTATGACAACGAAATGTCGGTGTCCTTGTCGTCTCGTTTTTTAGCTGGTATGCTGACAATCGTGTGATGACAAGGATGATAAGGTTTTTGTAGAATAAAAACGACCGAGAGTTTGTGTTTACAGTTGTGCTTTGAGAAAACATTTAAGAACGCTAACATCTTCTGAATTATGGCTTAGTATAGTTCGGAAGATGAAGAAAATAAATTAAAAATATTAAAAAATAGCTGACCCGGTGAACTTCGAACCACCTAAAATTGATTTGATTGTAACTTTTCATAAGAGGTTATGAATCCCAGTCAACCCTCGAACTGCAGTTCACTGAGATCGGCAATATTGGCCGCACTGTGTAAGATTTGATTTTCGTTTGGTCGTTCTGGTTTTGAGCCTTGTCCGGGCAATACTAATCTATTAGAAGTATGCAAAAGTCTCCGCCGTTGACATTTAAGTGTCTCCTTTTATAAATTTCGCAAACATTGGTATTTCAATATGTTCTTGGTAATTTTGTTTCTTTTAAAATTTTTTTTTTTTTTTTTTATTTGAGCACTAAGGAAATCTATCGAAATTACCTTTTTATTCTTCATAGCATGTGTCCCTCTCCCGAAAATCTCGAGATTTTGAATAAGCGATTTAAAAGTGTTTCCAGCTGATACTTCAAGTATCATATTTTAATTATTTTCAAAAAGTTTTTGTGCATAGAAACTTAATGTTAAAATGAATGAATATCAACAAACTCGTGTTAGCCAACAGTTGGGCACAGTGAATAAATTTGTGTGTAATAATAGTAGAAAAAATTCGTGTTTATTGCATTATTACAAGAAAAAACGTGTGTATCACATGAAAAATTTGTTGAAATTACAAGGAAAAAATGCAGCATTGTTTGCAACAATAGTAAGTTGGAGAGCGCCTCCAAAGTGTTGGATTCAGGTAAAATGTTACTTAAAATTTACTGTACCTACAATGTACATTCTTTAATAAATTATTTGCTTGTAGGAAGGTTCGAGTTATTTTTGAGAATATGATATTCCCGCAATAACAGCGAAGAATTTTTAAAGAAAACTTTAGGATGGATAGGGAATGGCTTAACATTTTATGTTCGAAGTTACGACATCTTTCGAGAGCCAATACAGCATTTGGGAATTGTATTGATCTGCCTCCGAGCAATTGCCGTCTACGCCTTGGGCTCATCAGCAGAATATAGAACAACGGCAAATATATTTGGTGTAGGAAAATCATCTGTTTGTAAAATTGTACTTGAATTTTGTGAAGAAGTATGGAAGGCATTGTGGGTGGCCAGAATACTTGAACATTTTTCCTTTGAAAAGAGAGAACATTGAAGAAAATGTGAAAGGATTTGAAAAATTAGGTTTCCCACAGTGCCTAGGAGCAATAGGTTAGTCTGCTATAATTAATGTTGAAATTTGTTTACTATTATCTATATATATGTACGTAATACCATAGACTAAGAAATAACATAAAGACTGTGCATCCCACACGAGAATTTGTGAACGCTTTTGCCTCAGCTCGAAATTCGCGATGCCTCGAAATTTCCCAGCAATATCCCAGCTCTAAAAGAGAACCTGGGAATTCTGTGAGGTTCTTTCTGAGCTACTCGTTCGTAGCTGATTGCGATAGGGGAGGGTAGGGATATTTGGTGCAGTGGGGTGTGGGTGCTACATCAGGCAGCCAGAGACACGAAAAATTTGAATAGACGTAGCGCTGCGCTGTTGTTCTGCGCAAGGGGCTTGTGGGACTGCCCTAACGTGAAGCGTGAGGAAGTTGAATTTTTCTAGGAACCGTCTCGTCTCGTCTCGTCTAACGAAATTTTTCTTTTCAACATTTAAATTGCATTGGCATTTTTTAGATTAATATTGATTTTCAAATTACATATCCAGAATATGTGTACAATTTGATAAACGAATGGCCAAAACTTCCGGAAAAACTAGAAAAATATTACGAAAATCATATCAAGAATAAGGCATTTAAAGATCTCTACACTTCATTAAAAAAAGCAGATGTTGATAAAGGTAAATCTTTTCATATACCTACTTTAAGGTCAAAATCTTATCTGTGTTTATTTTTTAAGATTCTTAAGATTGCATAATGGTAAGGCCTACGCCCATACCACAGACAAATAACCCAGATGTCCAGCGGCAATGCTGAAAAGTGATGCACACAAAAATGAGCTCTAGCGGCCGGAGCTTTGGCTCTAGCGGCTCCGGCAACGCATTCGCCGCCGCTACAGTGCAGCAACGCACTTCCTAACAGCAATCAGCTAGCAGACGACGCATTCGACATGGGGTGCGATGAATTGCGTATGAGAACGCCGCCGCTACAAGCAGTGAGCCAGGCGCAGGCTGCCAGGCTCAGTGGGAATTCTAGGAAAGGTACTTCAGTGACCTGATTGCGATTTCTGTTTATTTCATAATCTTCTGAATTGAGATTTTGAAAGGGAATATAGCTACTTTCGCTGGTATTTTAAAAATTGGAATTGCTTTTGCTAGTTCAATATTTAATAATATTGATTCTAGATAAAATGCTTACAAATATTACAAAATTGACTTTAAACGATTTTGGTTATTTTTAATTTTTAGTACATACTCTTTTTCATTTGCGATTTTTTTCAATTTTTTAAATAAGCCATTTCGATATAAAATCATGTTCTCTACAAAATTTGCCATATAAAAAAATCCAAAATTTTGCTTCGTTTTCGAGCTATACTCAAAAAACCAAAAGAATTGCATCTCCCACCCTGTATATAATTTCCACCCCTCTAATTTAATAGCACTACGGGGCTTTTTCATCCTTAATAACCAATTGAACGATTCGTGCAATAAAAACCCTTGAACGTCTTAGTTCCTTTTGAAATGACATAATCAATAGCCTAAACTGTCATCAATATCAGCATCAAAAGTAGGTACTATTATAAGATTCCAAAGGAGGACCATTTCCATAATCCCTTAGAAATAAAGTAAGAAAAGTATGTGTTTTAACTATTTGTTTCCAATAAAACTACTATTAAAATGAAGACTACAAATTAATGTTGCCTTAAAAACAGAAACAATTCCGCACAATTAATTCCCTAATGCCTTCATCCAATTATCATATTTCTCCGTCCCTTGCTTCGGAAAACGGAAAAATCGTCTTCCCGGAAACAGGGACAGACAGCAGGGAGTTACACATTTTTCCTTTTCCCACGGCATTTTATTTGATATTTAAATAATCGAAAATCAAGTGATTCAATGCCAATAATATAAAAACAAGTAACAAAAATCAAAGTAGAAGAATAAAAAAATAGCATCAGAATGAAAAGCCGAAAAACGACGGTGTACGAAAGAATCATATGAATTCTTTCTCTCCCCTCCCCACACAACCCACAGGCAGTAGTCGTGCGTGCGTTGATAAAGTTGAGAACGCGCCGCTTTGCCTCTGAGAGAACTTGAACTGCTTGCCGCATGATACATGAACGTTGCGTTGTTGTGCATCGCAGCTGGCAAAATTCAAAAAGCTCTTCTGCAGTTTATTTCATTTCATACATCACGTTCGCTCGTAAGCATTGGACATCTGTATTGTCTGTGCCCATACGATCCAGCGCCCTGCGTTCATGCATCGAGCTTTAAGCTGTTGATGCACGTAAATATTGAAATCCATGCTTTCTTATGGAGCTTCGCCCATAAGCGATGCATGGCGATGCAGCGACGCATGGAAATGTTGAACATTTCTCAATATTTTCATGCATCGGGACGCATCAGCCGGTTTGAACCTAGGGTGGACTTTGAAACTTGTAATTTAAAAGTTGTAACAGTGAAATCAATTTGTCAATTCAAAGTGTCAAATCTAGAAATGGAAGGTAAGTAAAAAATATTTGCAAGGAATATTAAATATTATTAAAAATAATTTCTTTAACAGGAAAAACGTTCGAGGAGAATTTAATCGAGGCTGTGCAGCCACACAATTGTCTTTACGACAAAAGCCTGAAGAGTTACCGCAACAAATTGCTGCGGGAAAAGGCTTGGCGGGAAGTGGCCAAAGTGGTTAATGGTGAAGGTAATTAATGTGAAAATATCCTTTTATTATGTATGCTAATTAATTTTAATTTGCAGCAAAACAGTGCCAGGATAGGTGGCGGACCCTGCGCGACCGGTACGTTCGAGAGGCAGCAAAGAAGCCAAAATCTGGCAGCGCGGCAGTAGAGGAAAGCAACTGGTGCTATTTCGAATCGCTGTCGTTTTTGCAAAGGCATGTTGCACCGAGAAGGTATTTTGTTTTTTCTTATATTTTCTTCATATATTTATATATATTAATTTTTTAGTACCATTTCCAATTTGTCGTGAGATTTGGAGGCCGGTACATCATCATCATCTTATCCAGAGCTGCCCCTTCCCCTTACTTGCGAACTTCTGGACAGTCCGAGTCCGAGGCCGAGCTCCACCGATAGGATTCTACAAACTTCCTCGTCCGACTCGTCCTCAGACCCACATCTCCCCACCGGTACACCTCCAGCGTCTTCTTCGAGAGGCACCAAAAGGAAGTCTGCTGAAGTAGCAGAAGCAAGAGAGAGGTATATTTAAAAGATTCAATTTTTTAGCAGAAAAAATAAAAGTATATTTTATAGATTTATAACGATAATGGACAAAGTCACGGCGTTGGTGGGCACGGAGGTAGCTCAGAAGAAGAGCAGGAATGCGGAATTTCTGGCCATGTTGGACAACCTGATGGGGAAGCTTCCTGAAGCGGTGCAGGACTCCCTGCAAATGGAAATGCTCAACATGGTCTACGCTCAGCGCCATCAAAATTGAGCACAAATATGTTTGTAGTACTACTCCTTATTTGCGGGCAAATAAGGAGTAATTTATTGTTTTGTTGTTTAGTTTTAAAACATATTTGTGCTCAATTTTGAATGCGCTCTTTTGAATTAATTTTTTTTAAAGAGGTGTGGCCACTTCTTAATTGTGATTGAATTTATTTTTAGGTTTTGTAAAAGAAGAAGAAATTTTTGTATATTGCATTGTGATATTTTTGATTTTTTTTGAATAAATCAGGAGGTTTTTTCTGCCATGTGCTTTTTCCTCCTTGGAAAAAATAAAAGTGTTTTATTTAGTTATGTAATCGTAGCTACATTTGAAATTGTAGAAACAACAATAAAAGTGACTTCTTCTAATGAAAACTTTAAATCCCCCACACTCTTCAAAAATTAAAGGCTGCTTTCTATTGGAACTTGTTGATTAAAATTAGTGAGGGATGATAAATTATTATAATCAATTCTAGTATCGCTCGTTACGACTAGAAATGTGTAGTCTATTGCACACTGCTAATAACTTTGGTTCAACAGTAAATCCTGTAATTGGAATGAAGTTCCTTACTCACGACACTTTTTGCTATTGATAGGCAGCTTGCTTGGATTGCAATTTTAAGTAAAATTCTCAAAAGTGTTTATTTAAAAAAAAAAAAAAAGAATTTATTTGGTTCCATATATGTGAGTTTTAAAAGTTTAAATAAATTTGCGAAAAAGTTAAATTTATTTGCGTTTTGGTTAAATCTACATATATGCGAATGGTTTAAATATATTTGTGAAGAGGTTAAATCTATATGCTATATAAACCTATAAACTACCAACTCAGTCAAATTGACTGGGACCCAATATCTTCCTTGTATATTTTAGAAAGTGAAAAATTTCCTAAATATTAAAGTGGTCTTAAAATAATAAATACATAACTAAATAAAACACTTTTATTTTTTCCAAGGAGGAAAAAGCACATGGCAAAAAAAAACCTCCTGATTTATTCAAAAAAAAATAAAAATATCACAATTCAATATACAAAAATTTCTTAAAACTAAGAGGGGCCACTTCTTTTTACAAAACCTAAAAATAAATTCAATCACAATTAACAAGTGGCCACACCTCTTTACAAAAATAAAAAGTTACAATTCAAAGTAAATAAAGAATAAAAATAACTAAAATATTGTTCCTGATGTTCCCGCTGGATATATGGGATGCGCAGTCAGGTACTCCTTCAGCTGGTCCCGCAACTTGAAGGCGTTTTTTGCAGCGTTGTTGGTCCATATCCGCCCAGCTCTTCTCAAAGGAGTCGGTGTTTCTGTCCTCCACAGGCCATGGATTATTTCGCTTCCATTGAACCGATCCACATAGTTAGGCTGAATGTAGCTGCCGTCATGCATTTTCACAAAATTGTGCAATACAACACAGCCTTTTACTACCTTTTCCGCCGACTTAGGGTTCATGTTCAATGGAGCGAGTAAAATCCTCCAACGAGATGCTAAAATCCCAAACGCGTTCTCGATGGTCCGCCTAGCTCGAGACAACCTCTTATTGAAGTTCTCTCGATCAGCTGGAAGGTGTTCTCCTATAATAAATTTTAGATATTTAAGTATAAACGTCATTTGAGATTTATAATTGAATATACCCCTTAAGGGTTTACCTGGATATGGCCGCATCAAGAACGGCTTCAGGGGGAATGCGGCATCCCCGACGAAGTAGTACGGGAATGGTACTCGACCTTCTGGCAAGATGTCATCCTTCGGTATTCCCAAAGTGTTCTCAAACATCTTTTTTCCAAATTCGGAGTGTCACAGCACGCCACCGTCACTTTGGGAACCAAATGCTCCAATATCAATCCCCGTAAAGGTGTAGTTGGCATCACACACTCCCAGTAATACCAACGAATATGTACCTTTTTAGAGAGATACTCGTATTAAAAAACGACCGAAGCAAACCTTTATAATTATAAAATTGGGACCCAGAGTTTCGTGGGCAAGTGAGGTTTATGTGTTTGCCATCGATGGCACCTACACAGTTCGGCAAATTCCACATTGTGTGGAAATCCTTCGCGATCCTCTTCCACTCGTTAGTGTTTGGAGCTGCTAAATAAATTGGGCCGAGGGTTTCCCAAATTACATCGCACGTTTCGTACACGATTCTTCGAATAGTTGTTAACCCCATTTTGAACGCCATCGAAAACATTCGTTGGCCTCCTCCGTGGGCCAGATATCTGCAGATTATATAAAAATGAGTGCCGTGCGGGCTCGCAAAAACTCGAGAACGGTTCGACCGAACCGGCTCGTCTCAATTCAGGGGTGGTTTAATAGGTAAGAAAATTAGGAAAAACATAGCGGAAAAGCTAAAAAAGTAAGATATCGAAAAACAGCATAAATCATACATCGATGAGATGCAAAAAATTTTAGTCAAAGTAACACTTTCAATTCAATTCAATACGGAATTTAATTAATTGCATTTTGCGACGATCACTTTGATCAGCCATTGTTTTTTAGCGATATTCGATTAGTTTTGATACATGAGGATTTCAAGTGAAACATAAAATAAACCTTTACAGTCTGAATAACTGAGCCCCTAAACTAATAAAACAATAGTATACATAAATATGTAGAAAGAATGGATTCAAGTCATTTTGTCTGATATTATAAGAAATGTACCAGTTCATTTATGAAAGGCCTTATTTAGTTTATTTTCCATGTTCTGCAATTCACATTTCCCCTTTGAGGAAAGAATTAATAATAAAGAACATTTTTGTCCTACATATCACTTTCAACATTTTCTGATTTTAGTTTTTTCAAATATGCATTTTTTCATAATTTTGTGATGGCACTGTTTAAAGAGTAGTAACCTTAGTGCGTACGCAAACTCACGTTCTTATTACCAAGAGTTTAAAGGTATCAATTTTAAATTAATAGACATTTTCAAATTAACGTACCTCCACAACTTTAACGCCTTTTTCTGTATCATAAGGGTATTCACATTGTTACATGTGGATTTCAAGTGAAAAATAAAATAAACCTTTTCAGTCTGAATAACTGAGCCCCTAAACTAATGTTAGTTACTTACATTAGTTTAGGAGCTCAGTTATTCAGACTAAGTTTACTTTTCTCTTTCAGTTCCTTTTTCGCCTGTTTAATTTTTTGTTCAAAATCTTTTATTTACCCATAGGGGTCAGCTAATCTAATAATAAATCAAACAAAATATACTTACACAAGAGTCAAAAACAGCCTGCACTTTGCCGCTATAGCTGGTCTATTCGATTGCTTTGTCAACTGCTCCTCGACCAAAGTAAAAAGCAAATCGAAGACCAATTTCGTCATCCGCGTAGCTACAAAAAACTGCTCTGGATCGTCCTCGTACATCTGCTCAAAATTGACACCGAAGAATCCATGTTCGTCACGGTCCTGTAAAATATTAAAAAAGAACAAACTTGAACATTTGTTAAACATGGAAATAAGTCATTTTGAAAAATCACTCCTCATTTACACTCCACTTAAATTTTGCATTTGCAGTTCAAAGGCAATGAAAACATGTTGAAATTTTACATACCTGAAATATTGGGCGCACCCAAAAGCGGCGCCTTCCCTCCCATACAGCCAAACACTCATCAGTTTCCATTAGTAGCATTCCTATTAAAAGAAATTTAATTAATTTTTGTAGATCCATTATTACCTTTCCAATGATCCAAATTGGTCCTGGTGTAAAATTCCCGCGCTCGTTCTCTTCAATTGTCACTTTAACTGTCACTTGAATTTTCACTTGTCAAAAGGACGGAGCTTATGGGCGAACCTCTGAATTGCCATGCAGCGCCATGCATCGAGATCCATCAACAGCTTAAAGCTCGATGCATGAACGCAGGGCGCTGGATCGTATGGGCGCAGGTCTTTAATGCTTCTCAGCTCCGTTCCGTGTTCCGTATTACACTGGTTCTCCCTTATTCGGAATAAACACGGAAGATGTGCTCTGTCCGAGGGTTGCGTTCCGTTTACGGTGGCTCTCCCAGATTGGACAACACATCATCGGCTTTATTTGTACGAAATTAGAGTAGCGTATGTGCCGTACAGTTATACTTTATTCTATAAGGCCGTTCTCCAATGCACGGACCACCCAACCACGAACCAGCCAACGAAAATGCTGAATCTCGTGCCAGCTGCGAAAACACAATCGGGCAAATGTTAAATGTGGAAGTTTTTACCACTTTTTAAGCGGACAAACTTATCAATTTAACTTTTAATATTCTCCTGAAACTACCGTGCACATTTTTATAAGTGCTTCGTGTTATAATTAGTGCACTGATGTTTTGACAACCGGCGGAAAAGCTGCGACGATGTCACTATTCTGGTACAATATCGTTGCTGAACGGGGGAATAGTACTATGTGGTTAAAACGCAACAAGAAAAAGTTAGCCAGGTCGACCAAAACACGAGCGAGAGGGAAGATGACGCCACATTCATGTGGGACGAGATGGCGCGATTTTGGTTCGTTCGTGGTTGGGTGGTCCGTGCATTGGAGAACGGCCTATACTGTCAAAATTTTGTAAGTAAAAGTGTTGATGTGGACGACCATCAGAAAAAAGTGCAAAAGACACAAAATTAGCTGCAGCAAACATAGAGCCGGTACAACTTTTTTAAATGTGAACACGAATCTAACCGCAAATTATATTGGCTGTCAAAATGAAGGCGCTGTTATTCTCTTTACACCGAGGCGTTGCTAAAATTTTAAGCGGTGCTTAATGTTGGCATTGCCATTTTAGCAACGCCAAGGATTCTGGCGATGCCAAAAATATCACTGTTTGTACCACTGCTAAGTCTATCACTTAAGCCAGTCTGGCCTCGGTACAAACAAAGCCAGTGATTCATTTCTAATATGGTGACGCCCAGTAGAATATAGGTTATGGTTGTGGCATGATTTTGAAAGTATTGCTTTATTTCCCTTGAGACCCGGTCGAAGGGATGAAATACTTATTGGTTGTTTTTCATTTTCAGAGGCGGGACTGGTGACTGTATTCTGCCCTGAAGGCCTAATACAAATCGTATACATCGTAAATAGCTTTTCATTTAAAAAAAAATTATACTGTTACGCGAATTCTAATGAACGGCCGCGACGGAGGCTCGCTGAGGCTTAGCTGGCTGCGGGTAAGCAGATTCATCCGCTGAACTGGGTCGTCGCCGGATTTTTTTTTTCACCACAGATGCCGCGGTTCCGGGCACGGGTGCTCAGGCTCAAAAGCTCGCCTGTAGCTAGCAACGTGCACCGACGCACAGTTCCTGTCGGTGCAGTAGTGGTGTCATCGCGTGTACCGGCTGTCAGCTGTCACTGTCGGCCAGTCCCCGGAGAGTGTCCTGTCGTCGCGGCGCGGGCTCTGCTTATCAAGGTTCGGGTGATCGGGCGAGTGCGGCACTCGGGTCTCTCGGGACGGTCCTCAGGGTCTGGAGATGTCCTGTCCTGGCGGGTCCCGGGTCGCCTAGCGCGAGTGTGGTGCTTTTTTCAGCTGGGCCGGCACTCCGCCCAAGATGAAAAACTCGCCGCTTAAGTCTAGAGTGCACCCGTGCCTCGTAAAGAAGTCCATTCCCAGGATGCACTCATCATGAATCGTCGCAAAATAAAAGGGATGGTACGCCGCAAAATTTCCTATTTTCACTGGGGCTTCCGCTATTCCCAGTACCCGTGTAATTTCCCCGGTGACACTCTGTATCACCGTATTAGTCCGCCGCAATTTTACGTTTCCGCCACTCCCCTCTAATATACGAGGGTGCGCAATCGAAAGGCTTGCCCCCGTATCCAGGACAATCGCACAATCCACTTCATTGATTTCGCCGTTGATTTGTAGATTTCATGAATTCTTAGCCGTGTTCGCGACAATTTTCATTTCCGATCCAGGGCCTCCACCGTCCGCCAACTTTAGCCCCGAAAATTCGGCGGGGCCCCGTTTAAATGAGCCGTGTCCTGGTAATTCTGCGAGGCTGCTTCGCTGCTCCGACTGGTGGAAGGGACTGCAGGGAACGCGGTATTGGGAAAAGCCGCCGGGCTGATCTGGGCGCTATTTGCGGCATAGGTGCGATCCGATGGCTGCCGCGATTGCGAGCGGACTATTAGCGATGCATTCCGAGCAGCCGACGCGGCGTTCGATCCGTCCAAACTACCTCGAACTCCACTTCGCTGCCCTCCCTGGGGGTCGCTGTGGTGTTGCGCGGTATATTCTTAATTGCGTTGCGATGCAGGAAGACGTTTTCCCCGTTGTCGTCGCGCGTTATGAACCCGAAGTTCCGGTCCTCGAGAAATACCCTAATCCTCCCTTTTATGCTGGTCTCTACACGAGGCGGGGATGATGGGGATGTCCTCGGTCGAGTTCGGGAACCATTGGAGGCTGCGCTTGGCCTAGTCCGAGGATGCCTCGCCGTGGAGGTGCTGCGTGCAGGAGGAGATGGCTGTACGTCCGTTGCGGCCACTCGTATGTGCCTCCTGCAGATCCTCGTCGCTTCTCGGCTTGCCTCGATCCTTTCCGCCAACGCCAGTGCCTCCTCGAATGTTCTAGGAAGGACGTCTCGCACTCGCAGTTGTGTCTCCACATCCGCTATGCCGTCGATTACCTGGGCCAGCGCCACGGCCTCCCTTGTAAACGCAGGGTCGTTCTCGAAAGCCAAAGCCGCGAACTCCTGCACCCGAGTGACGACTCTCTTCAAAGTTTCTCCTGGCGATTGAACACACCCCCGCAGCTCAATGTGAGCAACCGTCTTCTACATCCGGTTGCTGAATCGCCCATCGAATGCAGCACTGAGCCTCGCATAGTCGAGGCGGACTTCCTCGCTCAGCGTATCGTAGAAGGCCAAAGCGGTGCCCCGAAGGAATGGGACTAAGTAGATGGCCTTCATTTTGTCCAGCCGCTTATCTTCGCTACTGCCTCGTAGTGTCCACAGTAGAGACGCCATGGTTGCTTCCCGGTGAATTCCTGCGGGGACACTTTAACCATAGAAATATAAACTAAACACGGAACGGCTGTACCGTGTAAAAACCCTGTACGTGAGCGTACACTCAAAAGTAGCTTGTCCAAATAGTACAGCAATATATGTGCAAGAGGGACGCTGATACCGAACTGTCAGCTGTGTATCTTATTTAGTGAATGGTGGCGTGCAAAGTCAATATTCGGAAGGGCATATGGTTTATGCCAGGAACTTTGCAATTTATTTTTATGAATATGTTATCAAATTTTCTTTGATATTGTTTCATTTGCCGCCTTTATTTATAGAATTTTGCAGTAAATTCAAACTATTCAAATTTCTTTAAATGCCCCTCTTATTATTTATACAAATATTTACGCCTGCACTGCCTGAACACAAATGCATAGCGAATTCTAACACATCTAGAGAAAGTGTACGCTCAATTTGGCTTACAGCCATTCCGTGCTTAGTTTATATTTCTATGACTTTAACGCGGGTCGGCGCAAGCGTTGGGACCCGCGCGAATGATGGCGGAATTGGGTCGTCCAGGCTGAATGTGTCCTGAAATCGTTCCGCTGGTGTCCTAGCACGGCGATGTCTTGAAGAATTTGAATCCTTGGCGGTTGAGTTGGTCCCGGAGACGGAGTGGATGGCGGAGTGTCGTCGATTATGATAGTTTCAATTTCTTCGCTACGGGCTGGAGACGGTGGAGGGGAATCCTCGACGGTAATTATGTCGATGATCTCCGTGTTTAGATTTAAGGACTCAAATCTCCGCTGCAAGTGAGCCACGGCCGGTTCGAACAGATTCTCGATATTTCGCCCCGGAGTGGGCGTTCGACTGAATTCGCGCAATGGTTTTACTGACTCCATTTTTACGACTGGTAAAGTTCATCGACCCTGAAGGGCTTATATACTAGTGCCATGACTTTCATGACCTTGACTGCTTGCTAATGAGTAGGCAAAAGAGCGATCTTTGTTATGGGCCGTTTGAATGTCCCCGAGTTGGTCCTAACGGTCACCACTCGCACATATTGGTCAGCTCCTGCATGAGTTTCTATAATCCGACCGAGAACCCAACAGCATGGTGAAAGTTTGGATTCTTTTAATAACATCAGATCTCCGACCGTTATGTTTTTTGAAGGGGATTTCCATTTAGGTTTGTTTTGGAGCGAATTCAAATATGATTCGGACCATTGATCACAACAACTCCGTTGTAATTGCCGAAGATGATTCCATCTAGCAATTGACGACACTTGTTTTGTAGGTGTTTCGGGTATGCTATTTAATGCTGCCGCAATTAAAAAATGACCAGGTGTTAGAATAAACATGTCGTTTGGATCCTCGGACATAGCTCACTACCCTTTTGAGTAATTTGGATAATAAAAAAGCTCCACAGAGCTCGAGGCGAGGTAATGTTACTGGCTTGGTGGGAGCAACCTTTGATTTTGCCATCACCAGTAACCACTCGCAAATACACTGCAGCTGAGTATGCTTCAATTGAAGCATCAGAAAACCCATGTAATTGAATAACTTTATGATTTTGTGTTGTTTGAAGCCACCTAGGAATTTTTATTTTACTGATGAAATTTAATTCAGATTTGAATTTTTTCCATTTAGAATTGATGCTAGGAGGAATAGGATCATCCCACGAACGTCCAGAAAGCCATAAAGATTGCATCAGAATCTTTGCTGTAATCACGATCGGGGAAATCCAACCAAGGGGGTCGAACAACGTAGCAATTCCAGACAAAACAGATCGCTTGGTGTTAAGACGATCATCTATTAATCATGCGATACATTTTCTCCACATCAGCTGACATCGCGTAACGATACAATCGCCATCGTAATAAAATTGTGAATATGTCTGATTGTAGCACAGGGCCAGAATATAATTGATCATTCAGACTTTTTCCATTGGAAGTTTTTGCAGATGCGTCGAAGACTACTCTGATCTTTCTGGTAGTGCTGTCTTTAATTACTGCGTGATGTGGAAGGTAATAAGATGGACAATTTGTTGCATCTTTGCTGATTAACTTCATATGACCCATAGAGATATATTCGTTCAAGCATTTTCGGTATTCAGCATAAAGTTCGGGGTTACTACTTAATCTCTTTTCAAGACCGAAAAATCTGCGAATAGCCATATTTCGGGATTCACCTAAGTTTGGAGGAGAAATTTTAAAAGGTAATCGACCGTTGTCGTTACGGCACTGTGTTTTTTCAATATTGCGTTCGCACTCTTGTTCCTCCTTGCTTAGTTAGAGCAAAGATAATCTAATCATATAGATTTCCACTCTAGAACAACGAAATCGGCCACGGTTTTCGTAAAGCTCTTTCTGCCTATGCACAACTACATAGGCGAATGAGATACCGCTCTCGATCTGATTTCAGAAAACAAAACAAATCCAACAGTCAGCAATGCCAAAGGGAAGAGAGCAAATTTTATGTGTGCGGACCCGTTCCCACCAGAGTCGGAATCCTGCCTCCCGTACCCGGCTTTACGCACACAAATTTTCACGCTTGCACTTAATTGCAAAGGGTTTTGGTTGAGTCATTGAATTTGGTAATATTCGAGTTCTTGGAATCTGTTATATGACTGCAGTGAGGGTTTCTCCCGAATCCATGCTGCTTTATGGAAACTCGGCTATTTCATTCGATTGAGGCATGTGATAGATCACGGTTGGTTCCAAATTTGGAGTATTTTAGAGATTATATTGATTGAAATAGTTGTTAATACATAATATCTAGTATTATACCTTTTATATATTTAGTAGTTTTGTAGTTTTGTGTATATTTAGTAGTTTTGTAGTTTTATTAAGGTAGTATAGCAGTATATTGGATTATAAAGGTTTATTTGTAGTATTAGTGGTGTTGGTTTAGTGGTTAAGTATTTAGCTCTAGGTTAAGCAGTAGGAATAGTTGATAGTTGTAATTGGATTGAATTTTTTTATTTTTTTTTTATACATATATATTTGCAAAATGCCTTCGAATAGGCGAAAATGCTGCATAATTGGCTGCAGTAGTTCGTCAGCTACTAATGCTAGATTTTTCAGCTTCCCTTCTAAAGGGACTGAAAAATATGAAAGTTGGGTTTTAAGGTGCTGTGAATCTTATGATAACATAATTAATTTAAAAAACCCACTGATTTGTGAAAATCATTTTGAACATAAATTCATGGGGAAGAAAAAACTTTTTCCAGATGCAGTACCTTCTTTGAATTTATCAATTCAGGATGAAATTCCAAACATTGAGGCAATGGAGATAGAAGACGTTGATCCTATAATGGAGGATATAAATTTTCCTGTAAATGTTGAGCCTGGATGTGATTTAATACCGATTTGCAGCGAATGTCACAAACGGGAAAATAGTTTAGCATACTATCGATCAAAATGCGCAAAAATGGAGCAAAAATACAAGAATTTGAAAATTAAAACTAAGCTTCTAATCTCAAGTAATAACCTATGTAAAAAAAAAATTCGTCGGCTCAGCATTTCCACCAAAAACTTAAGGCATGTTATACAGAAAAAAAATAAGGATATTAATGTCGACTCAGCAAAGAATGTGTCCAATGATGCAAAGACGTTCTGTAAAATGTTGCTTAAAACAAAGAATTCCGTATACACTGAAGAGGAGAAGACGCTAGCCCAGGCAATATTCTTTAAGTCTTCATCCGTATATAACTTTTTCCGGGAAAAACTTAACTTTCATTTGCCGAGCTTGAGTTCTCTGTATAAATGGCTGCCAGTTAAAAATTTAACACCTGGCATACAGACTGATGTGCTAATTAAATTGAAAAGTTCACTCTCTGCATTTGATGTTAAGTTAAGAGATGTCATTATATTGTTTGATGAAATCTCAATAAAACGTGATTTAGTATATAATTCAAAATTTGACAAAATTGATGGCTATGTAGATTTTGGATTTGGAGATAACTCTCGACAGCTTGGGATAGGCAAATCAATCTGTGTATTTATGGTCAGGAGCTTATGTGGACGATGGAAGCAGGTTATTGGTTATGCTGTTGCAGAAAAAGTAGTTCCCGTTGACAAACTACGAATATTACTGTTTGAAACTATTAAGGCATGCCAATTTTTGGATTTGAATGTCAGCGCTATAGTATGTGATCAATCAACTGTCAATCAGTCTTTATATAAAAAATTAGGGGTATCTCCAAAAACGCCTTATATTGTATATGAAAACCAAAATATATATTGCTTGTTTGACGTCCCACATCTTTTCAAATCATTGCGAAATAATCTAATTAAATATAAATTAAAAATTAATGATGTTGGATATACTAATTGGGATGTTATACGAGAACTATATAGAGTTGACAGTTTATCCCACGCTAGAGTTTGTCCACGTTTGACAAGCTCGCATATTGACCCAAATAGGTTCCAGAAAATGAACGTTCGTTTAGCTGTTCAAATATTGAGTTCAAGTACAGCGGCTGGAATAAGAACTGCAAGTAAACTTGACATATTTGATGAAAAACTTAGAGAGGATGCTGATGCAACATCGGATTTTCTAGAAAAATTTAATCACCTCTTTGATATATTAAATAGTAAGCAATTGTATGCAAAAAATCCGTATAATGTTGCCTTGCAAGAAAATAATAAGCCGTGGAACTTTTTGATTGAAATGGAAAAATATTTTTATAGTCTCGAATTTTGTGTCCCACATAAAAAAATTAAAATAAACTGTTTAACTGGACTAATGCAAACAATTAATGCTATACTTAAGCTTTCTGGTCATTTGTTTTCTAAATACGATGATTGGACATATTTGTGCACAAATAAACTAAATCAGGATCCCGTAGAAAACTTATTTAGCCACATTCGTTATAAAAAAAGAAATCCGTCAGTTTACGAATTTAATCAAATTATTGGACGTATTATCTCGGTGCAATTAGTGTATACTTCTAAATTTGCTAACTGTGAGGAAGACACAGACAATCTTTTAGCTCTGGATTGGAAAGCTGTAGTAAAAGGTGATATTGAAATAGGTACACAATCATATTCTTGTAATTCTCAAATAGGAGAAATTGAAGAAAAGGGAGAAATTGAAGAAACAGAAGAAGAAGGAATAGAAGAAGATATATATGAAGAGGCATTAAGGTATGTAGCAAAAGCTAATATTGGTGTTAACGATCAAGAGAAAACTTTAAAACTTACGGATAATGCTTTGTCATATTTTGCAGGATATGTAATTCATAAAATGATAAAATTCAAAAATATTAAAGATTGCGAACAATGTAGACAAATTATGGAAAATCATCAAAGTGTTTTGAGCTCTCCTAGCGAGTGGTTAACTTATTTTAAAAACTTTAATGAACAATCACACTTTGGATCGCTGGAAGTGCCTACAGATTTCTTTTTTGAAACAATAAAAATTTTAACAATTGCTTTTGAGAGAATTTTCACTACAACCCCTTTTCAGAATAATATTAAAACCGAAATATTAAAACAATTCGCGCACAGACTTAAACGCTGGTATGATTGCCCGGATAATTGTAATGAGCACAGAAAACAAATACTTAATTTCGCTGTGCTAGTCTTATTAAGGAAGAATTGCCGCTGGGAAGCAGATAAATTTAAAAGCACAATAGATTCTTCTAATCGAAGAATGCAGATATTAAAAAATTGAACCATTCACTTTATTCGAATCTAAAGTAGCACAATTAATATGTTCACAGTTTTCAATACTATTTTTTTAATCAATTATTTTATTTTATTAAATTTTCGGCTTGGCATTCTAAAGGGTGTTTTTTTAGGAGGTTTGTTTTTCCGATAGATGTCGTTTTATTTTATGACAGTTGTTTTGACAGCTCAAAGTGGCATTTCTACTCAGTATTGTTTGGCAAATCATTATGAATAGGTTAACTCCAGAACAACGTTTTCAAATCGTGGAAATTTATTTTCAAAATCAGTGTTCAATTAAAAATGTTTATAGAGCACTTCGTGAATTTTATGGTGCACATAATCGTCCGTCAGAGACCACCATAAAGAACGTAATTACCAAATTTCGGTCTACATTCACTCTTTTGGATGCCAAGCCACCGACAAGAATGAGAAGAGTTCGTACAGAAGAAAATATTGCTGTCGTTGAGGCCAGTGTCGAAGAAAACGACAATTTATCGATTCGTCGTCGTGCTCAGCAAATTGGACTTTGGATTGGCCAAATCTTGAAGATATGGATATGGATGAAATGTGGTTTCAACAAGATGGTGCCACTTGCCATACAGCACGTGAAACAATCGACTTATTGAAAGAAACTTTCAACAACAACATTATTTCGAGAAATGGTCCGGTGAATTGGCCTCCGCGTTCGTGCGATTTGACGCCACTCGATTACTTTTTGTGGGGATACGTGAAGTCATTGGTTTATGTGGATAAACCTCAATCGATTGACGCTTTGGAAACCAATATTCAACGTGTCATTGCTGACATACGCCCTCAAATGCTTGAAAAAGTGGTCGAAAATTGGACCTCCAGAATGACATTTGTGAAAAATAGTCGTGGTGGCCATATGCCAGAAATTGTGTTTAAATGTTAAATGCCAAAAAATTATCTACCAAATAAAAAAAAAATTTTGGTCATTTCATAATTTTATATGTGTTTTATTCAAAAAAAAAATCGGCAACCTCTTAAAAAAACACCCTTTATTTTAAAAATGTATCAATCAATATTCATCAATTACAATCAATAGTAGATACACACAGATTATAAACATTAAAATTGTGTATAACAAACGATAATGAGAAATGCTGAAATACGTGTTTCATTATTTGTCTTGTAGAGTGTTTATAGAAAGTTTCAAGTAAATCGGATCAAAAATATAGTTTTCCCCATACAAAGTCTTATGACATTACTATACAATTCGACGCGTGTACAGCACATAACACTCATCATTTACGTAAGTTAATTAATAGGACTACCCGCAAGTCATGCTTAAGCCCGATATGCTCGAAAAGGGGTCAAGGAAAATAAGCATTTATTCCTTGAAGGAAATTTGACAGTTGCACTCACAAAATCCTGAAAATTATTCAAAAAATAACTGTCACTACACACAAACTGTCACTTTTACCTCAAGGAATATGTACTCGGACACATATTCCTTGAAGAAAAATTGAATTTTTTATATACAGCGCCACTAGCGCCTAATAGTATAACTAAGTTTTTTCTTGACCGATTTCTTGGCAACAGCATACTGGGCTTTAATAGGAAATAATAAAAAGAAAACCCATTGCAAGAATATAAATGTAAACAATTTGTCTTTGTTGACATTTATACCGCCAAAATGCACTTGCGATTTTTTCTAAATTTACCGCCCGCGAGAAAATTTTCGACCGCATAAATGACCGCACATTACTTAAATTACTAAATAAAACACAATACTTACCATTTGCTGGCGGATGTTTTGGATTTTTTCACAAATTGCACTGCATCCGCTTGACAAACTTTATACTCCGCGATCTGACAGATCTACATTGGGCAATTGAACACGACGAATTCAATGGAATTACCAGATTCGCGATTACTTACTCAGGTAATAAGTTAGGTATTGTTTTTTGAATTCTCCATAAGCCCTGTAAGAGGAGAAGAGATGGAAAGCGAAACAGAAAGAGTACACGAGCGGAGGAAAATTACTGCCGAGTCAAAAAAATGGCAATTGTGCAGCCACTCAGCCATGTTATAGTAAAGTGGTTTTTTAATCATTTTTCCTTGATTTTAATTACTTTCTGAACTTATTCGACTCCCAGATTATAGAGTTTTTTATGCCGGGTCTAGAGAATTCCTCTATTGCGCCAAATAAATGGCAAATACCGTGTTAATTCAAATAAACGATATATTTCCGGCTTTAAGTAGTTGCCATCACCTATAAAAGGAAGCGTAACTGTCAACTCGCTCTCATTCGTTTTTCAGCCGCCCGTAGATCAAGTTCACATCAGCAGAAAAATTTCAAATGCCAAACAAGGTCAGGAAAGTTTTATATGCGATTGAACAAATTGAAAATAACATTGTAAATTTGTAATAGGACTTATTTCAGGATAAAAACATTTTCGTTTTATATTTGAATTTTTTTTTTGAGAAACTTACTTTAAAATTGATTGATAAATTTGTAGATAAATAATACATAATAAGTTTGTAGAATTAGAATTTTTGTAAATTAACATAGAAGGCACATTCGAATTTTGCCGTAGAAGTGACGGTACTTCAAACTGTAATTCTCTACCAAAGAAATAGAACTCGTCGAATTGGTCATGTGATTTTTATAGGAGAAATAGAAGGACCATTTTTGTTAACTTTGGAAGAGAAAGGCTAAATAAAACGGAATGTTTGGGCACACCCAAACCGCAAACCGTAGAATCTGAAAATAAAAATAAAAATGTTAAGTAGATTCACTATGTATATTTAAATTATGTACCTCGTCCCTGGGTTGGCACAGGGACTCCCAGCAGCAGCCCACTGGAAGAGAACAAAAAGACTTAGTAGAAAATAATAACAAATTAAATAGACACTAAACATAAACAGCACATCTCACGCATTATTTCTATTGGGTCTGACTACAATTTAAAAGTCAGATTTAATAGAAATTAATGAAAACCCAGTGCAAGAGGAATGTAAACAATGGATCTTTGTTTACATTTCTGCCGGCAAAGGGCACTTGCTATTTCTTCCACATTCAACACTCGCGAAAACATTTCTTTTGCGCAGAACTGACCGCACAGCACTTAAATTCATATTTAAACCATAATACTTACCATTTGCTGACGGATGCTTTAGTTTTTTCACAAAAAATAACACTGCACTCGCGAAACTTGTTTTTGCCGGCACTTGTCAAACTCCAACTTCTGCGATCACCTGATCGATCGATTTGGGGCAATTCACCGCGGCGAATTCAAGGGAATTACCAGATTCGCGATTAATTCGCCAGGTAATGAATTATTTAATGTTTTCTAAATTCCCCATAAGCCCTGTAAGAAGAAAAGAGATGGCAAGTGAAACCAAGTGAAATAGTAATATGACATGAGCGGAGAGAAATCACTGCTGAGTCAAAAAGTGACAATTGTGCAGTCACTCAGCCATGTTATAGCGAAGTGGCTTTTTAATCATTTTTCATTAATTGTAATTCTTTGCGGCAATTATTCTACTCCCAGAGTAGAATAGAATATAGAGTTTTTTACGACGAATCAAGAGAATTACTCGATTGCGCTAAATAATCGGCAGATTACCTGGGAGATTCTAATAACCAAACTATTTCCGGTTTTTCGTAGTTGCAATCGATTATAAAAGGAGCCGAAAATGTCAACTCGCTCTCTTTTGTTTTTCAGCCGCCGAAGATAAGACACAAGTTCAGATCAGCAGGAAAATTTCATATGCCATTTAAAGGTCAGGAAATTTTCAAATGCGATTACTTGAACAATTTAAACCCTAAGCAAACAACTTGTAATTTTGGTAATAGAATTTATTTTAGATTTAAAACATTTTATTTGTAATTTGTATTTGGAATTCTTTTGGACTTAAATTTAATCGCTTAACTTGAAAAATAAATAAATAATAATTAACGTAACTTAAACTAATACATTAAAAAATAAAGAAATAATATATAATAAGTTTTCTAGAGTTAGAATTGTTCAAACTTAATCTAGAATTATATTTTTCCTGTAAAGGCAACGGTTCTTCAAACTGTGATTCTCTACCACAGAAATAGAACTCGAAGAATTGTTCGGGTGATTTCTACAGGAGAAATAGAAGAACCAATCTTGTGAATTTTTGGGAATTTAAAGCGAAATAAAAAGGAAATTGAATTATAACCTCACATTCTTTTCGTTAATTTACCCGCTACACACTCTTTGCAGTAAGCAACGAAGGAATACACATTTTTAAGGAAATTCCTCTAATTTCTTTTATTTGCTTGCGTGCATCAACACGGAATGAATTTCAACCACACATTCTTTTATTCAATTTACCCGCTACACACTTTTTTTCAGCAAGCAACGAACGGGTAAAAATTGTATAAGGAAATAATTGCTGACTCCTCTAATTTCTTTTTATTGCTTGCGCGTATACAACAGCTTTCTTCCCACATCCGATGTGTTTCGGATGGGAGACGTTGAACCAACATATGTATTAAATATTGCATCCCATTATCAGTAGAGACACCTAAAGCTTGAAGTTCATATAAACTCTCACAAGACTTGTTTAATAAAGTTTTAATTCCTTTCGCCGTTTCGGAATTTAGCTTAGGTAAGCTGAAAAGTAGTTTAGGCTGAGTATTTACCAATACTCGCTTGTTATCGTATCTTTCCAGAAGTACCCCCCACGCACTGTCATAACTTGCATCTGTGATAGGAAATTGTCTTAGGAGATGTTCAGCTTCTCCAGTGACACACGATTTTAAGTAATGTAACTTTTGAGTTGCAGAGAGCTCAGCATTTGTATGTATCAGCACTTTAAACAGATCATGGAATGATCCCCATGACTCGTAAGAGCCTGAAAATGTAGGAATAGAAATGCGTGGAAGTTTTAGTAAGTACTTATGAGATGAAGGATTATTTTTGATAATGGTTGAAGATCAATTGGTAACTTCTTTGATAGAGTGACTGTATGCTTGATTAATTGCAGATGTTTTATATTCTTGACAGAGTTGTTTAACCTCTGATAACCGTTCAGTTATGACTCCTTTATTCCCTTTAATTAATGCAGTTTTTTTTGTAATTGATCACAGATTTTTGAAAGATTTCGGCTATGGCCTTTTCTTCGCCCAACAATTGATTTAAAGACATTGTGAGGAACCGTTAATGACCGCTAAATAAACCGTTACAGACCCGTTCATCCGGCTCGAAGGACCAGCAAATGTTGTATCTGATCTCACAAATAAGAGTGAAACGTTAGAAAATATATCTGGAGTTAACTGGTCTGTAACAATTTGTGCACAGTCAACTACAATCAATCACTAATGTCCCGAATATCAACGGACACGAATTTAACCCCTTAACATTATAGCTTAGGTCAGACGTTAAGATGCTGAGATTATTGTGACGTAACAGAATTCAAGAAAATTGTGGTAACAACGAGTTATTCTAATCAGCACGAAGGTGCTGATAGCGAAAAGCATAAAATTAATAATGTCCTGCTACTAGGTCAGCAAGCAGGTGAATAAGTTTTGCTCTTGTTCTGACTTGACCCAAATCAGGAATTTGATTCTTGACTGGGATTTTGTTCAGAACATAAAATAAAAAGGTACTCACCTGTATCCACTGTTGGCGAACTAGGATAGGGCAGATGAATTTTCTTGTCTGGCAGTTGCGCAGACGAGTGGAGCAAAATTTGGTTGATAGGAGAAATTGGATTGATCTTAATTTGGTCAGATCCCGAATTAAGTGTTAGGAAAATTTGCCTTGATCAGTGCTCAAAGCAATGAAGGTGGAATCTTAATTTGGTCAAATTCCAAATTAAGTGTTAGTAGAATTTGCCTTAATCAGTGCTTAAGGCATTGAAAGTGGAACTATTTCTAGAAATAAAGGGAGGATTTGTTTCGTTCTTCCAACTACATTTTATGGTCGCATGAATCTATACGGATAGAGGCGGTTTTTATTTCTCTCTTCGAACTTATATTGTAGCGATACGTCTATAGAATGCAAAAGTGTGAAAAACTGGATACGTCTAAAATTGGCGTTTGTTCCTTTCTTCCAATTGGTGGTTAAATTGTGCTAATAATTACCCTGGCTTTGATTTAAAATAGCTTTCACATGGGTATTTAAAAGCCGATAGGACTGATATTTTTTTACTAATTTTGACAAAAAGAAAACACAAAATTACAAATTTTGAAACAAACTTAAAACTTTGTAATCGAAATATTATTATATAAAATTTTTGAAAAACTTCCGACTAAAATGAAGTAAGTAACAAAGGATAAAAATAAAAATAAAACGTCTTAAAAAGTTTAAAAGTTAAAAGAAGCAACTAATTATGACTTTCCTTAGTCCTTCCTACCTGTATGTACATATTTTTTTCTCGTAGAGATAGACACAGCAATAATATAGGTACTCCACACCTACCTATTAATATAATTACAAACCCAAGAAACACCGTCGGAGGCTGCCAAATTTTAATTGAAATTGGAAACAGAGATGGCACTGGCACCTCCGGCGGATTTTCTTTGGTTTGTAATTATAATAGGTAGGTAAATATGTGTAGTACGTACCTACCTATTATTATATACATACATACATATATTTGATATTGTTGCTGTGCCCATCTCTACGAAAAAGAAATATATAGGTACATAAAGGTAGAAAGGACTAAGAAAAGTCATTTAGAACGACATCCGCAAACTCTTCTGTCGTAAATCAGCCCAGTTCTAGAATTGAAGATACAAGCATAAGAACATGGCTAGGCCAGCAGATATACAACCTTCGGCGGCTTAACATAAACGTATTTTCATTTAGAACGACATCCGCAAACTCTTCTGTCATAAATCGGCCCAGTTCTAGAATGAAGATACAAGCATAAGAACATGGCTAGGCCAGCAGATATACAACCTTCGGCGGCTTAGCATAAACGTATTTTCATTTAGAACGACATCCGCAAACTCTTCTATCGTAAATCGGCCCAGCTCTAGAATGAAGATACAAGCATAAGAACATGGCTAGGCCAGCAGATATACAACCTTTGGCGGCTTAACATAAACGTATTTTCATTTAGAACGACATCCGCAAACTCTTCTGTCGTAAATCGGTCCAGTTCTAGAATGAAGATACAAGCATAAGAACATGGCTAGGCCAGCAGATATACAACCTTCGGCGGCTTAACATAAACGTATTTTCATTTAGAACGACATCCGCAAACTCTTCTGTCGTAAATCAGCCCAGTTCTAGAATGAAGATACAAGCATAAGAACATGGCTAGGCCAGCAGATATACAACCTTCGGCGGCTTAACATAAACGTATTTTCATTTAGAACGACATCCGCAAACTCTTCTGTCGTAAATCGGCCCAGTTCTAGAATTGAAGATACAAGCATAAGGAGATGGCTAGGCCAGCAGATATACAACCTTCGGCGGCTTAACATAAACGTATTTTCATTAAAAACGACATCCGCAAACTCTTCTGTCGTAAATCGGCCCAGTTCTAGAATGAAGATACAAGCATAAGAACATGGCTAGGCCAGCAGATATACAACCTTTGGCGGCTTAACATAAACGTATTTTCATTTAGAACGACATCCGCAAACTCTTCTGTCGTAAATCGGTCCAGTTCTAGAATGAAGATACAAGCATAAGAACATGGCTAGGCCAGCAGATATACAACCTTCGGCGGCTTAACATAAACGTATTTTCATTTAGAACGACATCCGCAAACTCTTCTGTCGTAAATCAGCCCAGTTCTAGAATGAAGATACAAGCATAAGAACATGGCTAGGCCAGCAGATATACAACCTTCGGCGGCTTAACATAAACGTATTTTCATTTAGAACGACATCCGCAAACTCTTCTGTCGTAAATCGGCCCAGTTCTAGAATGAAGATACAAGCATAACAACATGGCTAGGCCAGCAGATATACAACCTTCGGCGGCTTAACATAAACGTATTTTCATTTAGAACGACATCCGCAAACTCTTCTGTCGTAAATGGGCCCAGTTCTAGAATGAAGATACAAGCATAAGAACATGGCTAGGCCAGCAGATATACAACCTTCGGCGGCTTAACATAAACGTATTGTTGCAGTCCCCGCAGTCCCTGCAAATAAAAAACGAAAAATGATAATTTATTAATTCAGAAACAGCATTAATGAAGTTACTTACAGGGAAATTTTTAGCACTCCGCCTACTCCTAAGGATCACCCTGCGGCAGGTCAAGGCCGGAAAAGGCGATGCGGCCATCGACCTCGTGTTGAAGTGGAAGCCGAGCGAGTTGGAGGACTGCGACAGCGCCTAAAAAGAAAAAGAAAATTCTGCAATTAATTTTTATTTAATTTTGTTTTCTGGTAGAGTTGTAAAACTTAGTTCCGACAGTAGTACTGGATACTGTGTCCAATTACGAGTGTTAATAACAGCCGGGAGAAATACACCGAATTTAGTGACTTAATTTGTCGTTTTCTTTCTTTGAGCCGAGGATCCCAAATTTCTTTTCTTTGCCTTCCGCCGGCGGGTAGTGAACCGCAGTGCAGTGCCCTCAGACAAGGACCAGAACGAATACACGGACTCTTTCGGCGGAAACCGGGTAGAACAACGTAGGCTTGTTAGGTACCGCGGGGATTCCGTCGGTTTGGCACTCTGTGGGCCTTCCCAGAATTCACGCACAGCCGTCAGCAGAAAACAGCTGACCGCGACCGCTGAGGAGAGCCTCCGCTGGTCGAGCCCCATCGTGGGGCAACAAGTGCACGGTGCACGAACCGTCACGCCCGCAACATTGTTGCAGCAGCCCTCTCTCAGCTGGGACGAGCGTCGCGGCCCCACACACGCACACACAGACACAACCGACGCCGTATTCGACCGCGGCTACATACTTCGACGCGAGGAAATTAATAAGCCGGCACCGATTAAAGGACGCGATTTGCACAATTCAATTTTAGGAAATTTTAGGAAGTACTCCCCTGAAGTCAAACAGCTGCGGGACCTGCGTCACAGGTGTCCTGTCGTCCCCCCTGTTGCCCCCCCTCGCTGCTGGTCGTCCGTGCGGCACCGTCGTTGCTGACCCTAGAAATAAAAAGAAGAAACACCATCACTACCCGGTAGCTAAACACCACTTTCACTGCACTTTTCCGCCGCGTACAGCTCACAACTTGAGCCAACTCCCGACGCCGAACAGGAAACATAACCAGCGACTGGAAGTAAACAACGCGCTACTTCCCGTGCCTTCCAGTCCTGGTCGGCGAGCGCACGTCACTCAGAGAGCCCCGCCGTGGGAAGGCTCGTGCCGACGTAGTGTGAGTGCCGTGGAATCACGGTGCAGAGATAGGGGAAATAGGATAAGCCGAGCCGATTCTGCGAATCAGCAGCTGTCCGCGGTTGCCAGATTGCTCGCAACTCGAGAATTCCTTTGTTGTTCGCGAAAGAGTTTGTCCGCAGCAGGTGGCAAAATTAATTAAATCTCCCTCTCGGAAATTATTGACATCGGCCAGATAAGACCGGGGAAGCCGATCTTGTCACAGTATTTTCATTTAGAACGACATCCGCAAACTCTTCTGTCGTAAATCAGCCCAGTTCTAGAATGAAGATACAAGCATAAGAACATGGCTAGGCCAGCAGATATACAACCTTCGGCGGCTTAACATAAACGTATTTTCATTTAGAACGACATCCGCAAGCTCTTCTGTCGTAAATCGGCCCAGTTCTAGAATTGAAGATACAAGCATAAGGAGATGGCTAGGCCAGCAGATATACAACCTTCGGCGGCTTAACATAAACGTATTTTCATTAAAAACGACATCCGCAAACTCTTCTGTCGTAAATCGGCCCAGTTCTAGAATTGAAGATACAAGCACCAACACTTGTTTATGTGTCAAAATAGAAGTGACCTCGCGAGTACACTAAAATGGATTTCCATGATATTATGATCACTATTTTATTTTAATTCGAGGTGAATGACAGTTTGGAATAAATTTTAGTGCACTTCTATTTGAACAGCCTATTAGGGGGGAAAAAAGTGCCAAGTGCAAGTGCGAACCGAAGAGTTAGTGAGAAGTGCAAGTGCATGTGAATTCGAAAACGGCCTTATACTATAGACAGACTTTAGCTTGGTAACCAACTATTCCAGTTAACCAACATCTAAACCAAAAATAGTGACACACGTAGGCGAGATGATTAACTTTGACATACAATATATGTCAGCTAGAATTGAAGTGTGAATTTTGTTGTTTTGAAATGAAAGTGCGTGAAATTCTTCCAATCGTCATTATTAAAAGAAGAATTAATAATGTTATATAATTTTTTTGAAATTTTTACATCCTAATGACAAATAATCATTAGAATGGCTGGAACATTTCCAAAGATTTGAAGTTTGTTTATTGGAAAGTGCTTAGTTAGCGCCGAAACCAAGCAAATTTTTCATGGTTTCTAACCATTTCACATGTATGGGGAACCAAGTTGAAACCACCTGATTTGAGTTGATGTCGCGATAAACCAAGAAGGAGCGTGGTTAACCAAATAGTGTGTCTATACTATTAATATATTTTCAATCAATGACAATGTTTACATCCGTCTTGGCTTATTTCGAAATTATTAATTTTTTTTTTAAACTTTTTAGAGCATTCCTACTTTACTGTCTAGATAGCATGAAAATGCTTTGCCGTAAAAACTATTTTTAGATACATTTAAATCCAAATGTAACCAATATGTGCAATTGCATAAAGAATAACACCTATTTAAGAACAATCGACGATGAATCGCAAACCTTTTACAGAAAACCGTATCTAATTCGGTCAAACCGTTTTGGAGATTAATGACAACATCCGTTTGCGCACACAAACAAACAAACAACCTCTCACGCTCACCATAAACGCATATTACCTTCTCCATTCCGTCGTAAAAAGAGTGAAAAATAAATTTTTCTCACAGCCAAGTTGATATTTTATCTGAAGAATACATTTACCAGCCTATTAAAAATGGGCCCTCATATATACATACAGTATATGGCATGTTATTATTTCATTCAACTTTGAAAAGTAAAAGAATAACAATTATTAGTTATTTTTACTGATGCTTGGGTATTCTCGTGACTATATTTAAATAGAGGTCTCACTACGAATTTTAGTAATATATAATATTTTTAATTTCACTTTTGTACATTCTAACTTTCTAACTATTCTTCAACTATTTCAGCAAAAAATTATTATTTCTTAATTTTACAGTAAAATTTAATGTAACTTAACAATTTTCACAACTATGTATTTTAGTTTCCACTGAAGAAAATACTAATCACTCACTTTTCACCTAGTGCATAAGGGACCGATGAATTTCAATTACATATCAGGATCAGGCAGTTCTGATCCTAAACGAGTGTTCCTAAAAGGTTTCATCAATCTCAGTGAAGTTTCCTCAAACTCGATTTATGCCTTTCTATCAATAGACCAATAATGATTCAAATGTTTAACATGTTCCCACGTCAAATATAGAAAAAAACGAGTTCCAAGCTATTAAAATATTCAAAAATCTCGGTACATTATTTATTTTGCATACCACAAATTCAATTGACCTTGAAAACCTTTAAACTAACTCAAATGGTAAGCGTAACAGGGCATCCTTGTCCATACAAAATAAAAAGGAGACGAACCCCTTAACTTCCTCTTCATGTTTTTCGTTAACTTAATTCCTTTTGTTAGTTCAGCCGTACCTACATCTGGTCCCAGCATAAAGACAAATAAAGCTCCAAACGTGTATGGAATATTTTTCTACCAAAAATCGAAATAAAGAGTTTTAAGATCACTTATTTTGGGGAGGAGAATTCCTCCACTCACTATGCCAGCGTATTTCTTGGTTGCTGATAAGAAATCATTAAAAGCACACAGAAATAATTAAGACGAATCTCTTAACATATTTTATGGATACCTTTCCCGCTGTTAATTATTATTTCATTTATCTTTGTTAATCAAAATGACAACAGATTAGGAAGTGAAAATTACGACGGCACCGCTAATTTCGCTGAAACTCCTTCTAATCCATCAAACAAATATTTTCAGTTTTGATGATATGATAAGTTGATAGACTCAGTAGGAGTGACAGGAAGACTTTAGAGATTTCGTGAATAATAACTAAACTGTTGTAGCTGTAGATATAGAGGACCAAGTGCTTCATAGCAGAAATGTTTACTGCGTACTTACTGCTTCTTTTACAGCATTTGGGATTTAATTATTTTTCATGCAATAAAATTTATTTCATAAGAGGATCTGTTACTTTGGATTTCAATATTGTATGTAAATTAAAACTATTTTGCATATTTTGCATAAGCTTGGGTTACTTTCCATATACAAAAACGTAGATTTTTTAATTTGAAAATAACTTTCCTTTATTGCACAATCCGTTGACTACACAAGGATTTTCAATAAAATGTAATTTCAGAAACTCCTCCCAATACTAAAGTCAATTGCATTCCGCACTTCTCTGTAAAAGAAATTTAAATAATCAGTTTACTTTTTGATGGCTTTACCCTGCTTGAAATCTGTCATCAGAAAAAAAATGTCTTCTTAAATTCTAAACCAAGCAAATAAAAATGTTTATAAACAAACTTGATAGGCAGTTCTAGTCTATTCCAGCTTAATACTTTTACAATTGAATTGAATATTAAAGCAAGATATATGTATCTCCAAAGTTGCAATTGGATGACTTATCATGGCAACTATATAACTTTAACACAACACCTTGTGGGGATTATAGCGCACCGATTGGACCATCTACTAAAACAACCACTATTTTAAAAAAAATTTTACCATTAAGAAATGGAAACATTCGGGGAGTCGCTCGCGAATGGTGTGGAGCGGGCTGCTTTTTTAAAAAAAAGGCATTGTTCTGAATTGTCGAGTGTATGTGTGTCTAACATCTTGACATCTCTCGGGACTGCCACATATCTTTCCACATTGCAAAGTGAGATATTTTTATACGTGTACGTGGTTTACCTACCTATTAGAAGAAGCATTACCAAAAGTATGTTTTAACAATTTTGAAATCGTGCTTCCCATCCCAATTAATTTTTAAAACTATTTCGTCAGAAAAAAGTTACAATTGGTAAACAACTTATCACTTATTTAATGTATGCAACCTAAGTCTTACAAAGATGAAACTTTACGTTTAACGGTATAGAAAACTACAATATTACGATTTCGTTGCTTCGCTTTTTCATGCAGAATTTATGTCAAGTTTTTTAACTCCTCCATATTTTTAATAGGAAATATGTTATAACTGTTTAAATTCGGGAGCTGTTTTCCTCTCAGTTTTTGCGATATTAGTGCATGCGCACATATGTATGTACATATTTTAGAATTAATGGCTTCTAGAACTTTTTGTTGTTCTTCCTACTTCAGCATAATAGCCTTTTTGAAGGATTCTGGAAATGAATAAATTTTAATTTTATAACTAATTTCCCGAATTACGGAACAAAATTGGTTTTTATTGATTCATGTTTTTAAACCCTATATACATATATTGCAAATCTATGCAATATTTAACTGTGTAAATTTTATTAGCCTATTTAACACTGATTTAAATATGTACATTGTATGTACATATATTGTAGGTATGTATACTAAGCTTCTTAAAATTTTGAATAAATTTTATTTCGTTTTTTCCCTGATCTGTTGGTGTATCTGTATAAGGGTAATGCGAGACGAGGGCGCACTTCTGCGCTGAATGAGTGCACTAAGCGCTCACTTGATGCGAGACTAAAGCCCTATCCTAAATAGAAACTTAACGCAACGAAACGTAACGTAAGGTTTTAACGAGGCGAGCTTACGGACGTCAAAATTGACATTTGACTGAAGTTTTTGAAGGCAGATTTGGAAGATTTAAAAGATTTATACATATAACTTTTATTCATTTGTCACACTTTATTTTTACAATTTATTTGAATCCACTGAAAGCCACTTACTATGTACGTCTGCTTACGTTTTGTGAGATTCTTATGGCACCTTTACGTTACGGCTAAGTGACATTTCCAGATTTGACGAACCTTCGGCATTTTTTCTTACGCCTATTTAGAGTGCTCCCATTACTTTACACACGTTCGCACGTTGCGTTGACGTTTCTTACGTTACGTTACGTCCCATTTAGGGTAGGGCTTAACGCGAGTGTGGAACTCAATAAACATTTAAGATATATTTGTGTTACTGATTGACAGTTCTTACAGTTCTATTTATCAAAATGGATTTAAGTGGCTACATTACATTTGTAGTGGTGCGTTCCGCGGATAAATAGACCGATGAAGTGCGCATTTCCCCTCATAGACTCACTTCCCCTTCACCAACAAATTCGTTCCGCACCCGACATAAGCATGCCTAGTCTCGCCCGTTAGTCGAAAAGTAAATCGACGTGTTTGTTCCAATTCCGAATCCCCATTTAAATTGCCTAATAATGAGCAAGGACGGCAACAGGAAGAAGTGCGGCAAACACCATGAAACAAGAGTTCACCTACATATTACGTGCGCTCCAGATCAAGCAATGCTTTTTGTGAGACTGTGTTAGTGCCAGAGCGCGCGTGCTTTGCGAATAGGAACAGGCAAAATGAAAATTCCGGGCTCACACATTGAGGGGGTACACAGATACGGTTTTTTAACGTTTCTTCTCCATAGTTTTTCTTATGTGCTCCTAATCAGCACGGGAACCAAATGCGCTTGTATGGTGAGGCGCTCTAGCGATCGGTTCGCTTTCCTTTGACAGGGTGGTTCTTTTGGTTGGACTTTCATATTTCATGCATTTCCTGGCGCCCTGTAACACTGTACCAATTTCTTCAGATTCCAAGCCCCGCCTCTGAATTTCTCTTCTCCCTTCGACAACAATACTTAAGCAGTGTACCATCCTCTAGAAAAATTGTAGGGTTGGGTTGGGGTACCAAGGTCATAAAAAGATAAAATCTAAATTGCAGGAATGAACATTCTTTGCAGCGTAACTTTTATAGTCTTTGGCTCGACAGACAGTCAGTCCGCAGATGCGGACACGACAGGATCTCACCAGCTGCAGGCTAGCTGGCTATGTGTCTGATGTCAATCTAGGCATAGCTGACCGTCCCTTTCCGGTAATATGTCTGATGATAGTCATCAGGCATAGGCATAGATAGGCATAGATTACCGTCTCTTTCTGGCTATGTGTCTGCTGCCAATCTAGACATAGCTTACCGTCTCTTTCCGGCTGTGTGTCTGATGCTTATCTAGGCATAGCTCACCGTCTCTTTCCGGCTATGTGTTGTAATGAACCACGACGGTAACTCGGACTGAAAAAGGCTGAACGGCAACTCTGACTGAAACAGGATGAACGGTAACTATGACGACAGGATCAACAATAACTATGACGACAGGATAAACAGTAACAATTGTGACAACGTGGTTGGGGGGCCGAGCTCGCCCTATAAAAACCCATGCATTTTGCTGAATGAGCAGCCAGTTCACTACAAGCAGTCGAGGTGTTGACTCTTCTGCTAGTCCTGGTTTACCGCACACTACCGAGCCAGTTCACTACTAGCAGTCGAGGTGTTGACTCTTCCGCTAGTCCTGGTTTACCGCACACTACCCACCAGTTCACTAATAGCAGTCGAGGTGTTGACTCTTCCGTTAGTCCTGGTTTACCGCACACTACCGAGCCAGTTCACTAATAGCAGTCGAGGTGTTGACTCTTCCGCTAGTCCTGGTTTACCGCACACTACCCAGCCAGTTCACTAATAGCAGTCGAGGTGTTGACTCTTCCGCTAGTCCTGGTTTACCGCACACTACCCGCCAGTTCACTAATAGCAGTCGAGGTGTTGACTCTTCCGCTAGTCCTCGTTTACCGCACACTACCCACCAGTTCACTAATAGCAGTCGAGGTGTTGATATTAAGTTGGATGCAATTATATGTGAAATCAATTTGCTAACAATGCAACAGATGGCGTTTATGAATAGGATAGATTTCTACTTTGCCTCTGTTCGTAGCCTACCTATGTATTCATGAAAAAACCTTTTTTGTTTTTTCATCCAGGAATATTACTTTTCAATAAACCGATTGAGGGGCAACATCGTTTTTCCTTTTGGTCTGGGGGTTATCGCTTTTAATAGCAAATTACATTAACAGTTGACTCTTCCGTTAGTCCTGGTTTACCGCACACTACCGAGCCAGTTCACTAATAGCAGTCGAGGTGTTGACTCTTCCGCTAGTCCTGGTTTACCGCACACTACCCACCAGTTCACTAATAGCAGTCGAGGTGTTGATATTAAGTTGGATGCAATTATATGTGAAATCAATTTGCTAACAATGCAACAGATGGCGTTTATGAATAGGATAGATTTCTACTTTGCCTCTGTTCGTAGCCTACCTATGTATTCATGAAAAAACCTGTTTTGTTTTTTCATCCAGGAATATTACTTTTCAATAAACCGATTGAGGGGCAACATCGTTTTTCCTTTTGGTCTGGGGGTTATCGCTTTTAATAGCAAATTACATTAACAGGTTATGGGCCCCAGCCACGCCACCGTTTCTGAGTGTATATAAATAAAATAAAAAAATAAAATTAATGGATTTTGCAAAGCACCTAAGGCCGCTAGCAGGAGAAGCCGATTGGCCCATATGGAAGAGAAAAATCCGTGACTTACTTGACTACCACGAAGGAGCGTTGGATGTCATTGATAAGAAGCTTATAAAACAGGAAGCTCTTGCAGAGGATGCTACAGAAGCTCAGATAAAGAAACACAAAGAACAGAGTGACTTGTATCGAAAGGCGAACAGTTACGCCAAGTCAATGATAACGTCTTCAGTCACTGATGCAGTATACCAGAAGATCATGGACAAGGAAACGGCTCATGATGCATGGGAAGCGTTGAAGCAACAGTTCGAGGCATCATCCAGGGATCAACTGTTCAAGGTATGTTCAGAGTTTTTCTCATTTAAATGGACCCCGGGAGAGGACGTATCAACTCACATTGCAAGACTTAGAAGTCTGTGGAATGAGTTGAATGGCGGACTCGAGGCAAAGAAGGAGAAAACGTTACCGGATTTAATGCTAGTGTGCAAAGTTTTAAATATTTTACCAAGCAAGTTTGAAACGTTTCGGTCTAGTTGGATGTTACTGACTAAGGACGAGGAGAAAACGTTCGACGAATTAGCAATGCAGCTTTGCATGTATGAAAGAAATTTTAGAAAGGTTACAGATAGTGAAAAATTTGAGCAGGAAGCATTAGTAGCAAACTCCGAGAAGAAACAACAATCAAGAAAAGTAAAATACACGCGAACAAAAAAGGAAGATTGTTGCCACTATTGTAAGAAAAAGGGACATTGGGTTCGCGAATGCAAAAGGTGGATAGCCGACGGACGACCTTCAAAAGGCAAAGTAGTAGGTGACGTACAGGGCAATGCATTCGATACCAATGTAGCTTTTATCTCGATTGGAAACGAAGTCTGTTCAACAGAGGTAAATCCAACAGAGTGGTGGATTGACAACGGAGCTACCAAACATGTGACAAACTCTGCGAATCTGTTTATTGAATATAGGGAGTTCGAAACTCCATGCATAATAAGATCAGTAGAAACTGAAACGCTTCGTGCACTTGGAAAAGGAACTATTCATGCATTAGCAGTAATCGAAGGCACAAAAAGAAAAGTGACTTTAGAAGATGTATGGTATGTTCCAAACATATCGAACAATTTGTTTTCAGTTTTAGCAGCTCAAGACAGAAATCCGAATAGTGAGTTTGGATCAACGGTAACAAAGTGCTGGCTCAAGGTTAATGGAAAAATTCTATTATGTGGATTTCGTTATCGTTGTGGAACGTTGTACAAAGCAGACATTGAGCCAATTTTGCCTAATAGGGAAGAAAAAGTCATAAATATTGCATCTGCGGATAGTTCCATGTTGCAGTTGTACCATGAGAGATGGGGACACCAGGATAAGCGCCATGTTAAGGAAAAGCTTGAAAGAGAGCTTGGCATAAAGGCCAAGTTAAACAAGGAAATCTGCGAGTCGTGTACTTATGGGAAGTTTCATCGTTTTCCATTTGGCACAAGAATAAAAGCAACGAAACCTGGAGAGCTGATGTCGACTGATGTGTGCGGACCTTTTGCTGAATCGTTTACGAAAAGGCGATATTTAGTTGTATTTAAAGACAGTTATACAAAGTATCGCTACGGATTTACCGTGAGATTAAAATCTGAAGTAAAAGACATTTTAAGACGGGTGCTGGCACATACAAAAGCTCAAGGACATCAGATCAAGGAGTTGCTCAGTGACAATGGTGGAGAATTTGACAACGATGAAGTCAGAAAGATTCTTCAGGAGAATGGAATCATGCAAAGATTGACTGCACCATATACGCCAGAGCAGAATGGTGGCACTGAAAGAGAAAATAGAACCATAGTTGAAATGGCAAGAACCTTCAAATATTCGAATTCAGATGTCATATTCCCAGAGGCAATTTGGGCAGAGCTGGTAAACACAGCGGTGTACCTTCTGAACAGGACTGGCAAGTCATCAGAAAAGGGTGTAAGTCCACACGAGCTTTGGATTGGTCAGAAACCAAGAATAAAGCATCTAAGAATAATTGGATCCACGTGTTTCGTTCACATCCCGCATCAGAAAAGAAGAAAGATGGATGAGAAAGCTGTAAAAGGGTATCTGGTGGGATATGATGGAGATGAGCGATACAGAATCTATTTGAAAGAAGGAAATAAAGTTGTTCTGTCTAGAGATGTGCAATTTAAAGAAAGTCCTGGGAAGTGTGAAGAAGGAATAAGATTGACACTTCGAGACGTCGAAACTCAAAACGAACAAAATAGAAATGTAAGAGAGGAAGAGGATAAGAAAGAACAACTGGAGGAAGAATTAATCAATGACGAGGAGTACGAAACTGATATTAAGGAAGAAGAGAACGATGAGCAATCATCAGGAAGAAAATTAAGAGATCGTTCAACACTTAAAAGGCCACAGCATTATGAAGATTACATGATGGCAGCCGAAGATATTATTAATATCACAGAAAATCCGGAGACGTTTGAAGAGGCTATAAAAAGTGAGCATAGTCTCGAATGGCGAAAGGCAATGGATAGTGAAATTGCGTCATTAAAGGAAAACCAGACATGGAAATTAACAAACTTACCAAAGGATGCAAAGGCAATTCCATGTAAGTGGGTTTTCAAATTAAAAATGAATCCGGATGGTAGTATTGATAAATACAAGGCAAGGCTTGTTGTTAAGGGGTTTAGTCAGAGACCCGGAATAGATTATAATCAGACTTTTAGCCCAGTAGCAAGGTTGAGTACTATTCGTTCAATTTTAAGTATAGCAGCAAGTGAGAAGATGCATTTGACCCAGTTCGATGTATCAACAGCGTTTCTATACGGTGAACTGGAGGAGACTATTTTTATGAAGCAGCCAGAAGGTTACAATGATGGCACGGATAAAGTCTGTATACTGACATTATGACGAAGCCTCTAGCCAAAACACGACTAAGAATTTTGTGTGATCGAATGGGACTGATTTAGAAATTTTTATCTTTTTACTGTTCGCAAGTTATTAATTTTGAATTCACAAGGGAAAGTATTAAGTTGGATGCAATTATATGTGAAATCAATTTGCTAACAATGCAACAGATGGCGTTTATGAATAGGATAGATTTCTACTTTGCCTCTGTTCGTAGTCTACCTATGTATTCATGAAAAAACCTTTTTTGTTTTTTCATCCAGGAATATTACTTTTCAATAAACCGATTGAGGGGCAACATCGTTTTTCCTTTTGGTCTGGGGGTTATCGCTTTTAATAGCAAATTACATTAACAGTTGACTCTTCCGTTAGTCCTGGTTTACCGCACACTACCGAGCCAGTTCACTAATAGCAGTCGAGGTGTTGACTCTTCCGCTAGTCCTGGTTTACCGCACACTACCCAGCCAGTTCACTAATAGCAGTCGAGGTGTTGACTCTTCCGCTAGTCCTGGTTTACCGCACACTACCCGCCAGTTCACTAATAGCAGTCGAGGTGTTGACTCTTCCGCTAGTCCTGGTTTACCGCACACTACCCAGCCAGTTCACTAATAGCAGTCGATGTGTTGACTCTTCCGCTAGTCCTGGTTTTCCGCACACTACCAACCAGTTCACTAATAGCAGTCGAGGTGTTGACTCTTCCGCTAGTCCTGGTTTACCGCACACTACCCACCAGTTCACTAATAGCAGTCGAGGTGTTGACTCTTCCGCTAGTCCTGGTTTTCCGCACACTATCAACCAGTTCACTAATAGCATTCGAGGTGTTGACTCTTCCGCTAGTCCTGGTTTTCCGCCCGCTATCATACCTTGCCATCCGTTCACCCATCCCCGATCGAGGTGTTGACTCTTTCGGATTCCCGTCCTCGGCATTGGTCTTTATCTCCCCGCGAAACCTATATTTTCCGCGTTCCGGAAGGGCATATTGTCCTTCCCTAGGATAATTTTTAGAGTTAGATTGTTATTATTAAATATTGTTATTATTCTCTTTGCTCCCAAACCTTCATGACTAGCGTCAGTCTGTAAGATAAATGGTTTGGAAAAATCCGGACAGACTAACACGGGGGCTGAAGTTAAGCGATTTTTTAGCTCGTGAAAAGCCTTTTCTTGCTCTGTATCCCATTTCCACTTCTGTTTTTTCTTTAGGAATTTTGTCAGTGCTACGACGACCTGAGAAAAATCCTGTATGAACCTAGGATACCACGAAGCTATGCCTAAGAATCTGCGCAACTCCTTAATATTCCGTGGAATTGCAAAGTTCTGGACTGCTTCCACCTTCTCGGGATCGGTTTTAATACCTTCTTCTCCTACAATATGGCCTAAGTATTTTAACTCTTTTTGCCCAAATTGACACTTACTGGCGTTAAGTTTTAAATTTGCGGAATAGAGTCGTTGAAACACTGTTTTTAAATTGTGCAAGTGTTCGGTAAAGATTCGGCCTAGTACAATAATATCATCCAGATAAACGAAAGCTCTATGTTCCATATCAGGTCCTATTATCTGGTCCAACAATCTTTGAAAAGTAGCCGGGGCGGAATGGAGGCCAAAGGGCATAACTTTAAATTGAAAGAGCCCCCTTCCTGGTACTGTGAATGCTGTGATATGCTTACTTTGAGGGGCCAGTGGTACCTGCCAATAACCCTGATGTAAATCCAACGTGGACACATAGTGAGCTTCTTTAAGCTGGTCTAAAATATGGTTAATTTGTGGAAGCGGATAAGCGTCTTTGATAGATCTTTCATTTATTTTCCGAAAGTCTATACAAAAGCGATATCTTCCATCTTTTTTCCTGGCTAGTACTATCGGACAACTATACGGACTGTTTGAAGGTTCTATAATGTTGTTTTCCAACATTTTATTTACCTCCTCGTCAATAATTTTTTGCATGGCAGGATTTCGTGGGATATATCTCTGTTTAATTGGCTCGGTGGTCTTTAAGCGAATTTTATGTGTTACCAAAGGAGTAATACCCTGTAGTTTTTCAAATTTGGGTAGCTCTGTTTCAAGGAACTCATCTAATTGTTGTTTTTCTACAATGGTTATTGTGGCTAATGAAGTTCTAGTCGGTTGGTTGGTTTGAAGTGGGGACTCAAATAGAGTAAAAGTAAAACCTCCCTTCTTCAGAATATCCATTCCAAGAATAATATCTTCGGTTAAACTCGGAATTATAAAGAAATACCTAGCTTGTGGCATCTCAAAACAACCTTGTTGCTGACGAAAGAGTGTACGCCACCGGTGTCAACCAAGGCCTTAAAACATAAATGCTTGATTTTTAAAGATACGAAAATTCTATTGTCAGGAGATACCTGCGATGGTTCACAAATAGTTAGTTTGGTAAATTCTATTGAGACCTTTGGTTTTGGGTTGCGGACTGGTCTCTGCTGTTCGAAACCCGATCCCGGTTTCCCGGCTGTCTACATTTGCAGTCTTTAGAAAGAATGCCTTCTTTACCACATTGTGAGCAGAATAACCTAGATGGTTTTCGACAAAATCTCCGAGTGTGACCTCGTTGACCACATCTCCAGCAACAATCGGTACTATTGTAATCGGATGCTATTGTTGCTATCCTTATATTGGAGTTGCCACGGTTTGACTCCTTATATGCTGTTTCGGGCATATACGACTGAGATGGACTTGGCGGAGGCTTAAAGCTTTGTTTTTCTTGTTTTATTGTCTCATATTCCTCGCCCAGTCTCATTAGTTCAGAGATTGTATGACAGTCAGCTCTGTGAATAAAGAATTTATATTCAGGTTGGAGATTCTGATAAATTCTCTCTAGCTGACGATCTGGTGATATATCACCGAATCTTCGCATCAGAGTCCTCATTGCAGTCACGAATTCTTTCACGGTTTCTTCGCGACCCTGCGTCCTATTTCTAATTTCGTCTTCTAACTTAATAATTTTTAAAATTTTCCTCGAATTCCGCCCATGACGTCCAGTCTGTAACATTATTTCTATACCACCGTAGTGCTTTATCTCTAAGCAGCAATGGTAAAGCCGCCAATAAACGATCTTTCGGAATGGCATAACTGCTAACCATTTCGTCAACTCGCTCCAAAAACCCGAAAACGTCCCTACCACCGTCAAAGTTTAAATTCCATTTGCGGACCCGGTCAATTATTTCAATTTGACTTAATTCTTGTGGTCTAATTTCTACACGAGACGGATTTCCGGCGGCTTCGTTAGGGATCTCGGCTCTCAAGAAGTTAAACAGTCGTTGTCGTAGGTTCTCGACAGTTCCAGTCATATCTAAATTTCGTTCATCCAGTTCGTCCAGTAATTGTGATTTTCTTAACTTATAAACCCAGGCGAATTTATTCTTTCTAGTTGCCATTTTTGAGTTTCCTATCTATGCGTATCCTATATTATTATTTGAGTTAAGTAAGCCCAAAGGGCCAATGGAAAAGAATGTATTCCGAAATGAAACAGAAGCTTAAAAAAGGAAAAAAACGGTCCCTGCTCGGGCGCCAAAATTTATGTAACGTAGATTTCGGGAGACAAGGGGCTACCAGGTCAAACTCAGTGGGAATTCCAGGGTAAGAGGAAAAGACCCGAAGTCTAGATACATAATCCTTTTATTACCTAATAATAACAATATTTAATAATAACAATCTAACTCTAAAAATTATCCTAGGGAAGGACAATATGCCCTTCCGGAACGCGGAAAATATAGGTTTCGCGGGGAGATAAAGACCAATGCCGAGGACGGGAATCCGAAAGAGTCAACACCTCGATCGGGGATGGGTGAACGGATGGCAAGGTATGATAGCGGGCGGAAAACCAGGACTAGCGGAAGAGTCAACACCTCGACTGCTATTAGTGAACTGGTGGGTAGTGTGCGGTAAACCAGGACTAGCGGAAGAGTCAACACCTCGACTGCTATTAGTGAACTGGTTGATAGTGTGCGGAAAACCAGGACTAGCGGAAGAGTCAACACCTCGACTGCTATTAGTGAACTGATGGGTAGTGTGCGGTAAACCAGGACTAGCGGAAGAGTCAACACCTCGACTGCTATTAGTGAACTGGTTGGTAGTGTGCGGAAAACCAGGACTAGCGGAAGAGTCAACACCTCGACTGCTATTAGTGAACTGGTGGGTAGTGTGCGGTAAACCAGGACTAGCGGAAGAGTCAACACCCCGACTGCTATTAGTGAACTGGTTGGTAGTGTGCGGAAAACCAGGACTAGCGGAAGAGTCAACACCTCGACTGCTATTAGTGAACTGGCGGGTAGTGTGCGGTAAACCAGGACTAGCGGAAGAGTCAACACCTCGACTGCGATTAGTGAACTGGCTGGGTAGTGTGCGGTAAACCAGGACTAGCGGAAGAGTCAACACCTCGACTGCTATTAGTGAACTGGCTCGGTAGTGTGCGGTAAACCAGAACTAGCGGAAGAGTCAACACCTCGACTGCTAGTAGTGAACTGGCTCGGTAGTGTGCGGTAAACCAGGACTAGCGGAAGAGTCAACACTTCGACTGCTAGTAGTGAACTGGCTCGGTAGTGTGCGGTAAACCAGGACTAGCGGAAGAGTCAACACCTCGACTGCTAGTAGTGAACTGGCTGCTCATTCAGCAAAATGCATGGGTTTTGATAGGGCGAGTTCGGCCCCCCCACCACGTTGTCACAATTGTTACTGTTTATCCTGTCGTCATAGTTATTGTTGATCCTGTCGTCATAGTTACCGTTCATCCTATTTCAGTCAGAGTTGCCGTTCATCCTTTTTCAGTCCGAGTTACCGTCGTGGTTCGTTACAGTGTCTGATGTCAATCTAGGCATAGCCCACCGTCTCTTTCCGTCTGTGTCTGATATCAATCTAGACCTAGCTCACCGCATCGTCTCTTTCCGGCTATGTGTGTGATGTCAATCAAGGCGTAGCTCACCGTCTCAGTCCGGCTATGTGTTTGATGACAATCCAGGCATAGCCTTCCCTCGCACACAAACACAAATTATTTGGTGTAGACGAAATATTAAGCAAATATATAAATATTGTATTTCGGTAAACCAAGCCTATGTTATCAATATTGTAGTAACCTATAAAGAGGCCATGAACATACATATATGTAGTAGACTTAAAAAGTATTGAACTGTATCTTAGAAAGGGGCCTTGTCCCTTGTAAATGTTGTAAAAACAGGAAACAGCTGTATAGAAGTACAATTGTAATATTCCTGGTATACGAATGGCCATAGAAATACTGTAACTATGAATTGTATAATATTACCAGATAAAAGCCATTATTATATAAAGATGAAATATGATCTAATTATAAACGAAATGTAAGTATATAACAATTCTTTATAAGTTGCATATGGCTTTCGAATGTGTATGACGAAAGAGCCCACATTACCATACTGTCTTACGTATTCCGTACGATTTAGAATAAATATTATGAACGTTGTAGCTAATTCTGTCACTACCATAGAGGGTACGAAACTCATTAACAAATGCCTACAAAATTTTCTGAGCACATTCTATATATGTAGTTTGTTTTGGCAATTGTAGGGTTACTTAATAATTTATACTCCGAATGTAACCAAAATAAGTAGTAATGTAAAATATCATATATAATATTCAATTTATGTTTAAAGAAATATCTGGCGGAACTCTGTTGCTTTGAATTTGTGGATTTTGTGAAAACTTCGAGGTTTTCTGCTGAATTCAACTGCAAAAAATTTTGTGAGCGATATCATAGCTTAATCTATTCGAGATATTTGTCAGCTGATAATCTATTGTTACAATTTTGCCCACCGAGCGGCTGGCGGACAAAACTGAACAGTTTGCCCCTCGCTATAACTCACACAGGTTACGAGGATATAGGGACGGACTGACACTTATTGTGTTGAGAATAGACTGCTCGCCTGCCGAGGCAGACGAGCACACAAAAAAAAGTAGTCGGCGTTTCGATCTAGGGCACTGGCCAGATCTCTTCAGTGTGGCTGAAGGCCAGTGCCCCTGCCACAGACGCCCACACTTGCGCGGACCGAACACCGGCCCCCATATACACCCGCTTCCAAAACCATGTGCGAATTATAAGGAAGGCAAATTCTGTAACATTATTTTTCATTTTGTCTGTCCGGAATAGGGTAAGGATTGTTTTCGCAAATCCTAAGTCATTAAGAACATCTAGCCCAAGCGGAAATTGGCTCACGATCTTTATATTTAGTTTTTACAGTTCGTGATGCAATTTTATAGGAGAATTAACTCTTTGAGCGATGCGCAGCTGCTTCAAAATGATCTTTATACACACTGGTGTATGAACAATATACTTGATCTAAATGTGCAAAAATGTAAAAAATTGAAATTCTCTTGCACGCGTTTACCATTGGATTCTCAGTATATTTTGGACAATACCGCACTTTAATCCATGTCTGAAGCAGTTGATTTTGAAGTGGTTTTCAATTCCCAGCTTAGTTTTTAAGCACATTGGTGTCATTCTGCAATAAGCATATCGTTCTCTTGGGTGTCCATTGTGATTATCGTCAAATGGTCGAACGTATGTCAAATCGAAATTTTGGTATTTTGAATAACGATTGCAATCGAAAAATCTCGATTGTGATCGTATATCCTTTTCGATCGTTTATTTGTGCTCCAAAGGAAAACGTTGCAGCCATATTTAGCAGAAATTTACGTATTTAAGGATAATGTAAGTAGTGAAAAGCTAAAATTGAATGAGAATATGATAAAAAGATGTATTCCTTTAGGGAGAAAGTAAATAAACCAGAGGGAGTGAAGAAAATCACTTTTAAGAGGAAGATGAGAAATAAAAAGCAATTGGAAAAATTGGTGGAGATTATGAAGAAAAATCCAGATATTGCAAAAGGCATTTATAAAAAGGCACAAATTCGAAATTCCTGGGAGAAATATTCCGAGGAACTCAATAGTTTAGGTCCACCTAGTAAAAGCGCTGATAATTGGTTAAAAGTAAGTCAAGTGTTCAATTGCATATTTAAGAAAACTTTATATTCATTTTAGGTATGACAAACTTCAAATATAACACAAAGAAGAAACTGATACATAATAAAAAAGAACTAAAAGCCACTGGCGGTGGCCCCAACACACTTCAGTTATTTTCTCCAGTCGAAGAAGATGTAATAAATTTCTTAAATCTAGAAGCATGCATTAATCCTCCTGGAAGAGAATTTGGCGTCAACAATAGTGATGGTCTGTGCAATAGTCAAGTAGCAGTCAATAACAATTATTGTGCTGCTCCAACTTCTCCGAAATCGCCAATAATTTTTAATAAGTGAGGGTGATTTGCTTTTTAATAACACGACTAATTCCAAAGCTGTTTCCTGCAATTATTCTGCTAGTAGTATTGCTGTTGCCACTACGTCCAGTGCCCAAAATTTACGGCTATCAAATGAGGGCCAAAAAGAAATTTTGAAAACAGATTCTCTTTGCCAACGCGTGAAGTCAACAATTTTCAATTTAACTGACGAGAATTTTGATTGCAATAACACTGCCAAAGATGGTTCTGGCAAGGATTCGGCTAGTAGCACTGCTGTTTCTAATCCACTGAGTGCTACAAGGAACAGAGTAAGGATAAGATCAAATAAAGCTCAAAAAGAAGTTTTAAAAAATAACTTCAGTTGCGAACGAATGGGTCTAATGCAACAGCATACATAATGTCAACAAGAGTTGACAAGTGAGCTAAAAAAGACAAATATGTAAATATGTAAAATAACTTTGCGAATTAAAAAAAAAGACCAACAGCGTGAAATTTTAAAGCTAAAAAGGGAGAAGTTGGAGATTTACAAAACAGAATTAAAACAGAAGCGGGAGGATCGAATTGCGAGATTGAAACTAAAAGCAGAAATGTTAGAATTGAATATAAAGTACAAAAAGAATTGTTATGTGATGATATGTGATTTGTTAGTTTATACAAAATTTAACTGAATTGAAAGCTGTGAACTGTAAAAGCTAAGGAGGCAATTTTTTTTTTATGAATAAAAAGTATTTTTCTTTACTAAATATATTATTAATTCATATTTTCTATTATTTTAATCCAGATGAAAAAGTAATAGGCATACATATGCATATAATCAAAGAACGTATAACTTAAATAGTAATAACTTGGTATTATAATACCAAAGAATTCAAAATTCTGTGTCTAATATTTTGCCCGGTTTGGTAATTTATGTTGTCATTGTTAACTTGAATTTCACTAGCGTACATTTCATTTTCATTATCTATATATTCCAAATTTTCATTAAATTCAAGTTTACACGCTATACAAATATTATGCAAAGCTGCGCATATATTTATAATTTGCGTGGCTTTCTCTGGAGAATAATGGAGCTCCCTAGCGCCTAAGAGGCATCTAAATCTATTCTTTAAAACACCGATAGTTCTCTCTATAATAATCCTGGCCTGCGTATGTTTTTTGTTAAAACGAGCTTCCATAGAATTTTCCTCAACATTACGGAATGGTGTAATCAGGTACGGTGCTAAGGGGTATCCAGCGTCTCCTATGAATGAAATTTATTAAAATAATAAACATTATTGATTATTTTCACACATTTAAATTATATTATACCTAAAAGCCATGTTGTTCTTTCTCCGTTTTGATACTCTGCCTCCATGTTTGCTTTTAATGCAGATACGTTCCATATTATGGAATCATGACTGGCGCCTGGATATCGTGCGTTGATACAACGGATAGCTTGATTATGGTCACAAGCCTTTAAACAGCAAATACGAGTATAATAGATGAAATAAATTTGTCTACACTGTCTACTTACAATCATGGTATTTAGGCTGAAGAACCCTTTTCTGTTATAATACAAATGTTGCATGTTTTTAGTAGGTGCCCTTATTTGGACGTGAGTTCCATCTATCACACCTATAATCCCTGGAAATCCACTTTTTTCATAAAAGTATAATTTTGCTCCATTTTTGTCTTGTTCGGTGTAATTCAAATTTATCCACTTTAGACAAACGTACTGTTCTAACACATCAAACACTTCTTTAAACAAGAGCGATGTAGTTGGTTGTGCAAGTCCAACATTAAAATCATTTCCTACACTTGTTTGATAGGATCCCTGCGCGAAGAACCTTAAAACACTGGTTAATTTTATTATACTTGGTACCGATGAAGACCTTATAGAACTTTTCAATTTAGGTTCTATTTCCTGCAGCAAGTCTAAGAAAGCAGCTTTGGTTAGCCGGAAGTTCTGAATAAGACTACCCAAACAATTAAAATTTAGTTAAACTGAAATTCAAAAACGTATTACCAAAATTCATCCAACTCAAGTGGATTACATGAGTCTCGAATTCTTCTCCTTTGGTGCTTTAACTTTAAAATTTCGTCACTGTCATCTTCACTGTTACTACTTTCAAGGAACTCAAATAAACTCATTTTTAAAATAACTCAATAAAAATTTTCAAATACAATTTCACGTTCACTTGACGCAGTCAAAAGCAAAATATTCACAATAGATCACAGATATGACAATTCGTCTAAATAAACTGTGGCAATGCTTTTGTGTGCTTTCGATTGTGTTACGCAATATCAAAAATATATTCAATCGAAGCACGGTTCGCTTTTCGATCGAAAGATGAATCGATAACCACAATGGACACCTGGTTTCATTAAAATAAATTCTGTAAAAACTTCAGTGGACTCTTATCGTTATCTTGATATTACCCTGGTCTACCTCACTTGGAATATGCTTCGGTGGTTTGGTCCACTAATACATTTACAGACAATTATAAAATCCCAGCGGGAAATTTGGTCAGGCCTTCCTAGGAGATGAATGTGGAAGCAGTTTCTATTGCTTCCAAGTTAATCGCTTGTCCGCTTGGTGGAAGCAGTGCTATGCTTTCCGGTATTCTAGCTTTCCCCACCCTGTTCTAACAACATGAGACTGGACGCTTACATCATTCTCGTTTGAGTTTTTATGCTGTGAAGATCATGAAGTGCAGCAGTTTTTTAAAGCGTCAATTAATATCTCTTTATGTTTATTGAGAATCATGCAAATATTAAAAAAACATTTTTTTCAGTGCCATTTTCACCCCTTTGAAGCTATTTTAAATTTATTTTCCCTAATTTCAATTTCTTCAATTGCTTCCTGTGTCCAATGAAGAGGCATGCATCCCGCGTTGCTTCCCAGGAATCTAGGAGGGAGCACACCAAAAAGCTTTAACTGCTTCCTCCCAAGGACATGCACACGTAAATGTCCTATGAAGTGTCTAATTAAGAGGAATGCATCCATACCTTCCAGGGAATCGGTACAGCATGCATCATGGTATGCTTCCATTTCCCGCTGGGATCGGGTAAGTTCAACCACAGATAAACTATACAGATGTCGCCTCGGCATAGGAAAACGAGAACGCATTTCTATTTCTGCAGTTTTAAACAAGGTCGGGTGAAAATGTTTCAGCAATATGAATCGAAGCTGGAGCCTCTGCACTTGCCCACTTGGTCGAGCGTCAGGACACGAGAGCAGCGATGTGTTCGTGGGCGCCGGCTTGAATGAAAGTGAGGCGTGAGGGAATTTCAATGTTGCAATGTTTCCATCATATTCTGCATCAATACCACTGATGCAGGAAAAGGAAAAGAGAATGCGCAAAGGGATTATTCGTGCTCACATAAAGAAATAGCGAAGCGAACGGGGGAAATGGTTCGCTGGTATTTGATCACATTTTAATCCGCAGAAGTAAACTTTATTCCTCTTTTGGACTGCGACTTGCGAGGTTTTATTGTTGGAGCGTTTTGGGTTTGTGATTGTAATTGACGATTTTGGATATTTTAATTGGCTTTGGATTTTAGGATTTTGCTATTTCGATTTACTGATCATTTTTTGATTATTTACGTTGACGACTTTGGCTCTTTTTTTATTGACAAATTATCAATTTTGGCACTTCTTATTGACGACTTTGGCTACGTTTCAGGATTTCGATTTTGACCTTTGTTCTATAACTTTTCCTTGGTACCAATATTATATTTTTCTAATAAAAATGGGGAAACCTTGGAATATAAAATGTAGTATTATATCTTGCTTGGCTACGGCAGATAAATACCCTGACAGGCGGTTCTTTCTTTTTCCCAAACCCGGTTGTTCACCTTCGCAAAAATATTCGCGAAAGTTGCAATTTCGATGTACATTCTCACGAAAGTTTTCACACGCCAAGCACATTCTTTGATGAGCCCAGACGCAACTTGAGTTCTTTGCATCTGCACACTCAACGTAATCTTGTCTGCCGCTGTAAGCGGAGCTTCACACGTGCAGAAAGCTTTCGTGAAAATCAACTCTAAAAATTTGTGTATATAGGGAAGTACCAAAATAAACACGACACAGTCCACAAGAAATCATCGTCGTTTTCATTATTCCCTTCGCTATTGTTCTGTTCACATGAATGCATAGGTTTGGCACCTAGGCATTATTATCTTCAGCAGGTTATCAAGGTATTGAACTTTGGTAAATTCATCGTTAATCCAAGGTATTGAACTTTGGTAAATTCATCGTTAATCCAAGGTATTGAACTTTGGTAAATTCATCATCAATTATTTGGGGAGTCAAGGTATTGAACCTTTGCTCCTATCTATTGCGGGCGGCAAAAGAGTCGTTCGTGTTTTAAAAACACCGGTTCTGAGAAATATAAAAAGTGGATTGATATTTGCGCTGAATCTGCTTCCGAAATAGAAAAAAAGAAAAAACCATATTTGTGTCATATTCACTTCGAAGATATATTTTTGGGGAAAAAATTTTTAAAAAAGATTGCTTTGCCGACACGTTTTTTGTCATTTTTGCCACAACATAGCTCTTTTGCCGCTGATTCTGAAGCCTCATTAGAAGAAAATAATATAAAGGTTTACAAAAGAGAGAGTTACACTAATGTTGATGATGACTTAAATATTGATGAACTAAAAATGTCGACTTTACCCATGACTAGAGTAAGTTCACGTGCATCCCCAATTGCATGCAACCTATGCTTGAATAGTGTAAAGCAGGTAAAAGCTTTTAGAAAGAGTGTGGTAAAGGTTAAAAAACAAAATTTAAACCTAAAACGTCAAGTAAGAAAACTACAGAATATAGGGAGAAAACAATGCTTTCATATAAATAGGATTAAAAAAAGGAACGCAGAAATGAAAGAATGTACTAAAGACATTTCTAAAAGTATAGATAGTTTATCTAATGTCAACGCAAATTCGAAAACATTTTCTAAAATGATTTTGCAAAAACCGCGGGTATATTCTGAAGAAGAAAAAACGAAAAAAACGAATGCCATGCTCATCGAATGAGTATTTTAGATTTCATAAGTTTTATTAAGAAAGCATTGTTCGTGGGCCGTCGACCAATACCGTGCTAAAAAAAAAGAAACAAAACTTTCTAATACAAAAAATAAAAAATACAAAAAGTATTACGTGTAATACTAATAATTTTTGTTAATATATATCTGGAATACAGTATACCATAACCATGTATGGTTTCAAAACACCACAAAAACAGAGTGAAAAGTTTGTAGAAAAATTAAAAAGTCCATCAACGAATGTAGCGAGCAGGGATTGAACCCGAGCACCTTGCGTGGTAAGCAAGCACACTACACCGGACACTACTCTTCTTCTTCTTACGCAGTATTAAAAATGTTTTATACAAATTATGAGCTCCCTGATAGGTTCTTTAACTACTCTAACGTTGCTATATCTGTATATTTCCATTTATTTCGCTCCTTCAGATCAAGTGACATAAGTTTCAATAATACACAGCGACTTACTTGTCTGCGATTTGCTGCGCAACATACTTGGTTATGAATCTATTTATTTAGGAAACTGATATTTTATTTATTTAACATGGCATGCGAAGTCTGTATAGTTATTTATCCGTGGTTCAACATAGGTTTCTTCGTCACCTAGCATACAGGCTGGGTGAGGCTATAAATCCTTTCGTTCATTACTGCACCCTTACTTCGATAGCGTAATCGTGGCGAAATACATATATACCGTCAGAAAAATTCGCAAAAAGGAATGTGTAACGTGAAGGAAGCAGTTTCCTCAAGGTTGAGTAGCTTCAAGATCTGAAAATTAATGGGTGAATTAAGAACTTTGAAGATAAAGCCTAAGGAAATGCTGTATCGTGTAAAATCCCTATACGTGAGCGTAGTAAAAACTGGGGTCGGCTTAAAAAGAGAGGTACTCGATTAATGAGCGAGACGACATGCCCTGAACGATCTGTCAAAATTGTTTTTGGCTCGATGTAAGGTGCGTCTCGGGATTTTTTAATTAAAATCTTTATAAAGTGTGATTAAAACCGTGTGAAAAAGTACGTGAAGTTGTGGCGTCAGAAGTTAGCCACAGTTGGCCTGCTACTGTGATTTCCCTACTCTGTTGAATTCAGCAATCGCAGTAGTAGCAGTGGAAATCACAGTAGCCTGGCGAAAAGGCGATTTCTATAATGGAGCAGCCATTATAGCTAGTATTCTCGGGAACGGCAAGCTGGCAAGATATATATTCCACATTAATAATTAAAAAGCTGTGTTCGCGGAGATTTCTGCGCACTCATACACCATCCCGCAGCTCATCCGGCCAGCTGGAGTTCCACGCGAAGTGCGTCACTCCACCGAGCATTTTATTCGGACGACTCCGGGACCGCCAATATCGTACCGTGCAAGACGACTCGCACCAGATCGGTTAAGCATAGCCAAGGAGGTGTTCGATGCCATGCTCCGAGAGGGTACGGCTCGCCGTTCGGAGAGTGCTTGGTCCTCGCGGTTGCACATGGTACCCAAGAAGAATGACGGCTGGCGTCCATGCAGCGATTACCGCGCCTTGAATGCGCGTACGGTTCCAGATCGCTACCCGGTACGTCACATTCAAGACTTCAACCATAGGATTCACGGTTGTATAATCTTCTCGGTGATTGACCTTGTGAAGGCCTACAACCAAATTCCTGTCAACCCTGAGGACGTCCAGAAGACAGCAATCATTACACCATTCGGGTTGTTCGAGTTCCCGTTCATGGGTTTCGGTCTTCGCAACGCCGGACAGACCTTCCAACGTTTCATCGACGAAGTCATACATGGTTTGGATTTCTGTTACGCCTACATCGACGACATTTTGATTTTTTCAAAGTCGGAAGAGCAACACAAGGAACACTTGCATCAATTGTTCCGGCGACTGTCTGATTACGGCTTGCTGATAAACTCCTCCAAGAGTGTTTTTGGCCAGTCAAGCGTAACATTCCTTGGGTATGAACTGTCAGCCGATGGTGTACGCCCATTACCAGACCGTATCGCCGCTCTGCAGTCCTTCCCGTTGCCTAAAACTGCTAAGGCTCTTCGTCAGTTTTTGGCCATGATAAATTTTTATCGCCGTTTTGTGCCCGCAGCTGCCGAACATCAAGCTCCTTTGGATGATGCCGTCGCTGGTCTTCGTGGATCACAGCCTATTCACTGGACACCATCTCTCGAGCGCGCTTTCGTCGCCTGCAAGGAGGCTCTGTCTAGAGCCACTCTTCTTCACCATCCGGTTTCAGATGCTCCGATTGGTCTTTTTACCGATGCTTCTAGCCATTCCGTTGGCGCTTGTCTCCAGCAGTTTGTCGACGGTTCCTGGCAGCCCATCGCGTTCTTTTCAAAAAAACTCTCAAAAGAACATTCAAAGCGGCTATCGAATGCTCTCACCAAGACCGCAGCAATCCTGGGTGTAGAAAACACTGAAGAAGACCAGACGGTATGGCCAGCTTACTACCGTGAGCTGCTCGCCATATACGAAGCAGTCCAGCATTTTCGTCATATATTAGAGGCTCAGCATTGTACAATTTATACGGATCACAAGCCTTTAATATATGCTTTCAAACAACGACGAGAGAAGCTTCCACCAGTTCAGCTTCGCCAACTGCCGTATATTGCGCAGTTCACCACGGACATCCAGCATGTAAGTGGTGCGATAATGTAGTAGCTGATGCTCTATCAAGGATAGCAGCTATATCGGTGGAACCTGTCGATCTTCGGGCACTGGCCCAGTCACAAGAAAACGACCCTGAGCTCCAGCGTTTATTAGATCGCGGTTCGGCACTCAAACTAAAGCGTGAACCAGTGCTCCGATCAGATGTATTTATGTTTCGTGATACATCCACAGCACGCTCACGGCCTTTCGTGACACCTCCTTTCTGGCAACAGGTATTCAACTCGCTGCACAACCTCTGTCATCCTGGAGTACGTGCGACCGCTCGACTTGTTTCGGAACGTTTTGTTTGGCCTAGCATCCAACGAGACTGTCGTGCATGGACACGCGCCTGTCTGTCGTGTCAGCGTGCTAAAGTGACAAGGCATGTCCGCACACCGCTTAGTACCTTCGCACTGCCGACAGATCGTTTTGCACACGTCCATATAGACATAGTTGGCCCTTTACCAGTTTCTGAGGGTTTCAAATATTGTCTGACGGCCACGGACAGGTTTACACGCTGGCTTGAAGTTTACCCAACTGCAGATATTACCGCCGAAACAATAGCGAAAGCCCTGATCACCGCTTGGATCTCCCGTTTTGGTGTTCCGCATCGCATCACCACTGATCGTGATCGGCAGTTTGAAGCCTCGCTATTTCAAGAGCTTGGTAAACTCGTTGGTTTCAAGCAATCCAGGACCACAGCATATCACCCCTGCGCAAACGGGATGATAGAACGGCCACATCGGCAACTGAAGGCTGCCCTTATGTGTCATCCTGGCGCATCCTGGACAGAGGCCCTGCCACTGGTGCTACTCGGAATGCGGACGGCATGGAAGGATGATCTGCATTCATCATCTGCAGAGCTCGTTTATGGTGAGCCACTTCGTTTACCAGGAGAATATTTTACTCCTACAACAAGTAGCGAGGGATCAGATTTTGTTTCACGTCTGCGACAAACAATGTCCAACCTGAGACCTCAGCCTGCTTCACGGCATGCGAAGCCAAGCATCTTTGTTTTCAAGGATCTGAAGGATGCTTCACAGGTAATGCTTCGCGATGACAGCGTGCGAGGGACCCTGCAACCACCCTACTCTGGACCCTACCCGGTCATCGGACGTACAGAGAAGACAGTCACCATTCGCCGACGAGGTCACGACGTTGTAGTCAGCATAGATAGAGTCAAACCAGCTTATAGTTTGAATGAGGACGCTCCTGCTGACACAATTTGCCCCGACTCATCGCCTGCTTCAGTTCCAACCTCTATTCTGCGGCACTCAAATTCGCAATCAGCACCAGGGTTCCGCACCACAAGAGCTGGCCGTAAAGTACGGTTCCCGGAACACTTTCAGGCTGGTCTATGAGTGCGCAGAAATCTCCGCAAGGGGGTAATGTGGCGTCAGAAGTTAGCCATAGTTGGCCTGCTACTGTGATTTCCCTACTCGGTTGAATTCAGCAATCGCAGTAGTAGCAGTGGAAATCACAGTAGCCTGGCGAAAAGGCGATTTCTATAATGGAGCAGCCATTATAGTTAGTATTCTCGGGAACGGCAAGCTGGCAAGGTATATATTCCACATTAATACTTAAAGAGCTGTGTTATTAATTCGCAATATATATTCCACATTAATACTTAAAGAGCTGTGTTATTAATTCGCAATATATATTCCACATTAATAATTAAAAAGCTGTGTATTAATTCGCTAAAAAGTAAAGTAAGGTGACAATATATTAAGGAACAAGTGAAGAATAGAGAGTTTGACTCAGAATATTAGTGCTGTGTAGTGAATTACAAACATTAAGTGTTCGGTGCGAAATTGTGCGAGTTGCCGCAAAAATAGGAAAGGAAAATCATTTTTCCAGTTAGTATACATATATAGTATTTTAAGTTTTCTTTGCGTAATCAATAATATAAAGGTGATAAATGAGCTGTTTTCCGTAAAATTATGTGCCTACACTAGCTTTGTTTACATCGGAATTAAAAGACCATGTGACGTCACGATGTTTTGGGTCGGCAATGTATAGACGGCGTTAAAAATGAATTTTCGGAGGGGCTTGTGCATAAAATATAAATTGAAATCTTGCATTAAAATATAAATTGAAATCTTTGATTTTCCAATGGCCACAAGGGCAAATTTAAAATTAAGTTAATTCTTTAATGCCATATTATCTATAATTTCTTTTGTTGCCCCCCGTAAAAATTGTGTTTTTTTCACGCCGTCACTACTTGACTAACACAACATTTGGCTACACTAACACTACTCGGTTTTTACTACGGTCCGAGAGTGATACCGCGCTTCCTTAGGTTTTATCTTCAAAGATTAAGAACGCACGGTTTGATTAATAAAAACTGACAGTCACGTTTTATTTTTCTTTCCTAAACATGCTGAAATTGCATGAGGCTACGAGCTGTCACTGGGCGGGCGAGAATGTTATCTAGTTACTTGAAGAATCTGTGGCGTATGATTGGTGACAATTAAAATTACAAAAATGGGTCATTAACTTATTTTTACGTTAGTTATTTGTTTCTTGAAAACTTTTTCTCCAAACGGTCTTAAATTATTTTATATTAAACAATATTAGTAAACGTTTTAACAGATTTCGTGTATTTGAGGTACGGTTGTGAATGTTGTGGATAGAGAATTATTTGAATTTCATCTTGCTTCACCTAGGGGGTTTTTCGCCCGAATATGCCGGGGATTACTTTACGTTCGGATTATTTGATCCGCTTGAAATTTGTCATTTAAAGCCTTCACCCTGGAGCTGCGTCCCGAAAGTCCCATTCACAGAAGGACACTTTCTGCTATGGACTCCGAAGATTTCTAATTTTGTTATTACATCGGAAACTTAGCTAAATATTCAGTAATATCGCAACACACTGTATACATTGTTTTCGGGCACGAACACGTGTTTGTTTGCGAAATTTATGTAAACGAATAAAGAAAGGTGAATATGGAATGCCATTTCCTAGTGTTAAAAATATCTAGTACCTACCTACCTATTTTTATTATTTTTTTTTATCTGAAGTGAAAATAACAAAATGGCCAAAGTACTTAACTTCGGAGGAAAAACTAAAAATGCGAATTTTGATGGAAAAAGGGGAAGCAATAGCAAGGGAAATTAGATGATCCGAAACAGTAATAAAATTTTTAAAGAAGTTGGGGAATATTATGGCAAAAGAATAAGTACATTCTAAAGATAATACAAAGCTTACTTTCAATTTTGGTTGCTCGATCTACAAAGAAGTCGTAAACATTGCACATGTATGTACATAGGTATATAACTTGTCCAGGAGGGAACTGTTGGCTTGCGAATTTTAGGAATGACCTAATGCTAAGGAGGAAAGAGATCAGAACATTAAATACAAAGTTCTATATACATTTCAAGAATTGCAACATCATTAGCATATATATACCGGCTGGAGAAGGACCCAACCGGATTAAATTTTTATACATCACGATTGCAAGGCATCGAATGTGAGCATGCAAAACTCGAGGAAAATTATTCACAGCTAATTTCTGGCACATTGTGTTTCAAAGTGTTGAGTTGAAAAGTTCAATTTTTGAACACAAACAACAAGACTAATCCACAAAAGCTTTTCCGGAAAAGAACACAATTCGATTTTATAATTTTTGACACCTTCAGGCAGCGACTTGAAGTACAAAAAAAATTTCTTAGCGATTAGAATGTTCCTAAAACTTTCCAGACTGTGAAAGTTGCACGAAAATAGTCCTTATCGAAATTCTCCACGAATTTAATGTCTCGGAAACTGTCATAGTTCGCGTAGATATGTATAGTTTGGCTCTAACTGCCCCTTCCGTTGTAAGTCGCTTTGTCCTCGGCATAAGGGCAAAACTTCTTATCGACCAGGAGGAAATTTAATTAACTTGGACGGAAGTCAAGAAAGTGAGAGATGCTTTTGGCATTGGCCGCAGCGGCATTTTCAGAACGACGCAGACTTTTCGGATATTGTTTGTTTATGGCTTAAATTTCCCGCACTTGTCGGGCTACCAATTTTTGGCCAGTTTCGCTAATTTCATCTAGAAAGATCGTGAAAATCCAGTATAATTTCTTAACGGAAGTAATTATTAGGTAATGGTCCCACTGAAGTCAAATTAATTGGCATTGCGATTTATCAACTCAGTAGTTACGCAATCACAAAAGATCCTTTGTGCCAAGGTCCAGCCACGAACAAAAGTTCTGCATGCACAGCCCCAACTTCCTTCACTGAACAGGAAAACTTCCTAATTCAATAAAAGAAAGCTTATCACATTTGGGTCCATTTCAAGTGAGGTGGAACTCCGGTGGGAAATTGCTGATTGGCAAGTTGCGATTTCGGGGAAGCGAATCATTAATTAATAATAGCAATTCCTTTTCCTTAAGAAAATCATAAAGAGGAAAGAAGGTACAGACATATGTCTACCTACTATTATTATTTAAATTAAATGATCAATTAAAATGCAATAATGTTATAAAAACTACATATGTATGTATGTACATACATACATAGATTATATTTGAAAAAGGAAGGCGATAATTCCGGTGGTTCCTGAAAGTGTCAAATGTAAGGGTTCTGGCGGGGTGGTGGATTTGAACTTGTAGCGGCATCGTCGCACTTGTTGTTAGGTTTCGAAATAAACACTTTGAATTCTGATTTTTAAATTTTTATTTGACTAACCTTTGGAAAATTGTATAGTGATCAAGTAAGTAGAAACAAATTGTAATTTTTGATTTTCATAAAAAATGTAAAAAAAAAGTTAGTCAGAAGAAAGGCATTAAGAGATCAAGTCTAAAAATATATTAACAAAAAGTCTATATTACATTTTATAAATTTATTAACAATCAAGTTCAGTATCGGGCATAGTTCAGCCCGTGAACAAAATAAAACAAAAAAATAATAAAATATGTATAATAAAAAAATAATAAAATAATCTCAACGTTTTATTAAAAGAAAAATGGAGCAATGATAAGCCTCCATTGGCTTTCCTCCCATTAACTCCATAAACTCGTGCTAAAAACTGATGCATTTCACCATTTTTAAGATCATAAGTTTTTCTTGTGAAATCGGTACATTACAAACTAGCGGAGTAACCTCGAGTTAAACTCGATATAGTTTAAGTACTTCCTTCTGTGGCGCATTTGCAATTTCCGTACAAAATTTCCAAATATGGACAAGTCCCTTAGTATAATTTATTGTAATTATCTCAAAATAACGGTTAAATTTACCGTTTGTGTAAATAAGTCGCAATCAGTTGGACGCAGTTTTTGCATCAGTCGCCAATTTGAATTCGAGCGAAAACATACGGAAATAGATGTTAGGTTATAGTAAAGATGAATGCGGAAAGTGAAGAAAATATTCAAATTCCACAAAAAGAAAAAAAAACCAGTATTCAATTTATATCATACGGCAAGATAACGGTTATCTTAACCATCTTCACTTCATGGACTACGAACAAGGAAAAGCAAAAAGAGGTAGGATGTTATACATAGAGATTATAATTTGTGTCAGTGTCATATCATTGTGCATTTACACATTTCAAAGGCATTGTTCAAAAGGATTTCCCGTTCGTCATGCTTGCAATCATCTTGAGAAGACAGTTTTCAAAAATGGACTGAATGTCGATTTGGAGTACTATAAAAGCACTATTCGAGCCCAACAAACAAGAGCTCATGATTCTGACGATGACATGAATTTTGTTGAACTACGAGAAGACAGCCCCTCATTGATTATAAGTATAGTTCTTGGCAACAAAAGAAAGTCACTCCTTTTATTAATTTTCATACTTTCTACTTATTTGCTCACAAAATAAAAGAATTTAAGAAAGTGATACTAGTGATTTTTTGTCAGCCTAATGAAAGAACATTTTACTTAAATTTTAGTTTCAAAAAGGGACAAGTCCTGTGAGATTATGTTGTAAAATAGGGTAAGTCCTACAATTACTTGCAAAAAAGGATTTGTCAATATTGGTTTAGTAATTTTCCAATAAAAACAAATTAAAGTCCACTAAAATCAAAAAATTTTGATTTTTGGGGGAGAAGCTTGCAGTCCAGCAGGCTGGTCTTATCGTGTGTGGAGGAGTCTGACGGACTTTTTGACATTTCACTTGTTTTTTGTCTTTTGCATTCTTGTGTGAAATGTTCTAGAGCGCGGACGTGCCTTGCAGTTAAAGTATTTTAATTATAGATAAACACAAAATCATTTTTCTATCTATATTATTCACTTTCTCACGGTTGGCTTCGCACTACTCAAAAATTTTATGAGTCTGAATGCTCAGTCCGAACGTGTGTGGCGGTACATCGAACTGAGTTTTACGACTCAGTCTGCGGACTAGTCGTACCGTGTATGGGCCGCTTGATATCTAATGACTAGGTAAAATTCATAAATAACTACATAGTATTCATACAAAAAAGTTTAGTCAGAAAGGTTGTAGTTTCATGTCGGTAAAGGTTTTTCGATTTTCTGCAAAAAGAAGACACATAAGACTTCTCAAATACTCAAGTTTGATACTTCATCCAGTTAAGGATCGTTAATGAAATCTGTAGATGTGATGCACAAACATAGTTCTCATCTCTTAAGTTAAGGGTAATCAATTCTCCTTAATTATTTTTTGGACCGAAGTTCCTTATATTGCACGTTGTATTCAGAGACTTGGTGAATGGAGGCTAGGCGAAAAAACGTGTAAGATTTTGATTTTGCTAATGCGCGAGCGTTCGTTTTGTGTAGGCCAAGAAAAAGGAAAAGGGGGTTACCTTGGGTTTGCTTCTTGGTTTGCTTCTTCAAATTAACTGACTTCTAAATTTTTAGATCTCTTCTGCGGTGTGTGAGTCCTTTTCTTTGGCTCCTACAGATATTTCTTATTTGATATCCTTTTTTTGGTTACTTTTGATATTTTTTTATTTTTTATCTTTTAAAACAAACTTTCTTTCTTTAATTAATTCATTTATTAATTAATTCTTCAATTAGAAGAAATTCTTATTTTTATATTTTTTTTTTTTTATATCTCCTTTTAAGAATTTAGGTGATTTCAGTTGATTCTATTATAAGACTGAACTTTTTTGTTTCACAATTTTCTTTTTTGACAAATTTTTATTTTTCAAGCTACTTTATAAATATTTTCCCAAAAGTACTTTGTTATAGACAGTGCTAAAAGTGGGTCTCGAAATGTCGAGAATCGAAATCACTAACGCCACAATACTCCCTTCCTAGCGATTAGTAGAAGAGCGAAACCGAAATTTTGATTCAAAATTAAAAATGTTTTAGGTCAACTAATTTTTTAAGAATTGAATCTAACGTGTTTTTTGTTTTTAATGGACACTGGTCCGTTATTTATAAAATTTTGAGTGTGAACAGTCACTGGCTGTTCCTTTGGTAAAGATGAGTTAGCTTGTATATTTTTGTTAAGATTTATGTTTTTGTGGTTAGTAAATTCATCTAAGCAATATTGTATAAAGTACGGCTTTAGACGGTCTAGAGAGATATTAACGTTTTTATTTTTAATTTTAACCGTGAAAAAATCCTGATACCTTTCAATCACTGGAAAGGGTCCGTTGTAACAAGGACTAAGAGTCTCTTTGGATGCATCGTTCCTTACTAGAACATGAGAGCAAGATTCCAGGTTCTTAAATGCGAAAAACTTTACTTTAGAGTGATTTGAAGCCGAAACAGGACGAACTTTATTAAAACATATTTTTAAACGATTAACAAAATCAGTTTGATGCAAAGTTTGCTGTTTAGACTCAACAAAATCTCCCGGAAGTCTTAATGCCTGACCATAAAGCAATTCAGCAGAAGTGGCGGCAAACCCTTCACGAAAAGCCGTTCGTAAACCAAGAAGAATTGATAGCAAAGCATCTGTCCATGAAATTGAATTATATGTTCTGATGGCAGCTTTAAAAGTTCTATGCCAGCGTTCCAGAAAACCATTCGATTGAGGATGGTAAGAAGTAGTTCGATTATGTTTGAAACCCAAGAATTTAGAAAGCTCATTGAAAAGATTAGATTCGAACTGTTTTCCTTGATCAGTTACAATTACTTCCGGAATTCCAAACCTAGCGATAAAATCTCGGAAAAGAGCTTTAGCACATGACTCTGCAGAAATGTCAACTATAGGAGTTGCCTCCGGCCAGCGAGAAAAACGATCAATAATAGTAAGGCAATAACGAAAACCGTTAGAAGAAGGAAGAGGACCGATTCTATCTAAATGAATAATTTCAAATCTAGATGAAGTTAACGGAAATGAACTACAAACTTTCTTAACATGACGTGAAATTTTGCTCTTTTGACACGCCAAGCAACCTTGGCTCCAATTATTTATATCCTTACTCATAGACGGCCAAAAATATTTAGAAGATATCATCTTATTTGTCGAACGAATACTAGGATGTGAAAGATTATGAACTGAATTAAAAATCTGTAAGCGGAAAGCTTCTGGAATAAAAGGTCGACGACGTGAGTTTTTTTCCTCACAAAAAAATTGTTTATTACTCCCAACAATGGGTGATTTAACAAATTTGTTGTAACTGACAGGATGTCTGACAACCCTAGTTCATCAATACTTTTTGCCTAGCCTACGCCGATCGCCCCTCTTCGTTATCCAGCCGTCATCGAGTGCAGTCGATGGCTCCTTACCCACATATTGTTATACCTATTTTAGTTGAATAAAAGTTTAAGTCACAACATATATCTGGCGACGAGGAAAATTGGAAGCAAGTGTGGTTTAATTGTATTACGCAATCGTCAAAATGGAGCGAGCTATTCAAGAGATCCTCCAGCAGCAGCAAAAGTTTATGATCGACCTGATGGGAAATCAGAGGAGTTGGATGGAATCGCAACTGTCCCAGCAAAGGCAGTTAACGCAAGCGAAACCCGAATCCAGCATCAGCGTGCAGGATCCAGTGTCTCAATCTCCCGTTCCACCTTTCCCGGCCTTTGATAAAGGTAAAAGCACATGGGAAACATATGTGGTGCAATTGAACCAACATTTATCTATACTAATATTATTAAGAGGAAAGATTTGTTTGTTTGTTTGGATTGGTTAGGCTCCGAAACTACTGGACCGATTTGAAAAATTCTTTCACCGTTGGGAAGCTACACTATCCCCGGGTGACATAGGCTATTTTTTATTCGGGAGTTTCAAAATGGTGGACCCAAGATGGCGGTCAAAAATTGTAAATATCAAGGGATTGCCATGAAAATTAGTATTCGGGAGTTTTCGGAGCTCCTGATTACGAATCTATGCTCGAAATTTGGAAATTCAAGACGGCGGATCCAATATGGCGACCAACAATTTTCATGGCAATCCCTTGATATTTACAATTTTTGACCGCCAACTTGGGTCCGCCATTTTGAAACTCCCGAAATTTGGAAATCCAAGATGGCGGATCCAATATGGCGACCAACAATTTTCAAATTTCAACGAATTTAAGTGAAGTTATTACAATTTTTCAATTACATTTTTATATAGGTAATTCCTGTTCAACTGTTAAGCAAATAATTTAGTACAAAGGCAGTTTAAATTTTTAAAATGCCCAAAAGATCAAGATCTCAACTTTCTAGAAATAGTTCCCAGGCGAGGGCATCAAAAATACGTGGTAATGAAGAATCTTCATCAGAAACTGAAAATCGTCTTGCAAGTCAGAGAGAATATGCGTCGCAATCGCGTGCCAGAGAGTCGAGTATCGAGCGTTCGCAGCGGCTTGCTGAACAAGTACGCGCGCGAGAGTCGAATACGGAGCGTTTACAGCGGCTTGAAGAGCAAAATATTAGAATTATACACACTCGCGCTAGGGAATCGAGCTTTGAGCGTTCCCAACGCCTTCGAGATCAGAGAGAAAGACAACAGACGTCAACGACTAGAGTTCGTAATCGAGTTTTAGCTCACAGTAACAGATCGGTTTTCAGATACGATCCACAGATTGATTATGCTCAACAGTCTTCCGTCCAAATCGGAGCCATGAGTAAGATCTGCTCTAAGTGTTCTGCCAAAAAATGGGCCGATGAACCTAATGGTATGTGCTGTGCTTCTGGAAAAGTTAGTCTCCCCAACATTCAGGAGTCGCCACAGCCAATAAAAAATCTTTTGACAAATAATAATTCACTATCTGGACATTTTTTAACCAACATACGTATTTAGGTACAATAGCCTTTTTCAAATGACTTCGTTTGGCGCGAAAGAAATTAGAGAAGAAAATGTTATGCCAACTTTTAAAATAGAGGGACAAGTATATCATCTTATTGGTAGCCTTTTACCACCATCAGGCCAAAATCCACAATACTTGCAGATATATTTCATTTCAGACGCAGATCAGCTATCGTTGCGGTCAAACATAGCTCCAATGCTAAAAATTGATTTAATTAACGAACTACAGACCGCACTGAATAGCCACAATGTATACATACGGAGTTTTAAACAAAACTTAGAACGTAACTTTTCGAATAATTTAAAGTTAATTATTCACTCCGACCGCCCACCGCAGACAGCACACCCGGGTAGATATAATGCTCCAGCTGTAAACGAGGTAGCCGTTCTCTTGGTTGACGAAGAAAAAGGCCCCAGAGATATAGTGCTGCACGGTAGAGACGGCCAACTTAAAAGGGTCTCTGAGTTACACCGATCGTATGATCCACTACAGTATCCCTTAATGTTCGTAATGGGAGAAGACGGTTATTATTTGACCATTCCTCAGCAAGGTACAGCACGTAACAAAACTGTGACGTGCATGCAATTTTATACATTTAGGTTGATGGTTAGAGCTAACAGTTTTAATCCATTACATTATTACAGGGGCTTATTTAGTCAATATATTGTCGATATGATGGCAAAAATGATATCAGAAAGGTTGAATTACATATGTCGTAATCAACAGAGACTGAGGGCTGATGTATACATTCATCTCAGAGACGCTTTAAATCAAGACGCAAATGTTGACCCATCAAACGCGTAATCTTGCCATCTTCATTTACAGGTTCTCCGCGTTATCTGCATGAAAAAACCCAAGATGCGATGACTTATGTCCGAAACTATGGGAGACCAGACTTATTTGTCACTTTTACGTGTAACCCCGAATGGTCTGAAATTAAAGCGGAACTATTATCTGGTCAGCGGTCTTTCGATCGTCATGACATAATTTCAAGAGTATTTCATTTAAAGATGAAGAAATTCATAAAATTATTCACCAAAGACGAAATATTCGGCAAAGTGAAATGTTACATGGCAAGTGTGGAGTGGCAGAAGCGAGGTTTACCACACTGTCATTTGCTGTTTTGGCTAGAAAGAAAAATCCAGCCAGACGAAATTGATAGTGTCATAGTTGCGGAACTGCCCAATCAACAAAACGATCCGATATTGTACGATATCGTAACTAAAAATATGGTGCACGGACCATGCGGAGAGCATAACTTAACAGCACCATGTATGAAAAACGGTATCTGTACAAAAAAGTACCCTCGACGTTTCGTCAACGATACCCAAACCGGAGAGGACGGATATCCAGTTTACCGTCGTCGTGACGCCGAAAATGGAGGACAGAGCGCTACGCTAAATATCAGAGGAAGTAGGTTCAATATAGATAATAGATGGATTGTCCCTTATACCCCAGACAGACGGGCACGGACGAATGAACGTTCGATGAATGATCGTTCTCTCGAATCTTCATTCGTTATATGCATGACAGACGGCCAACTTCATTCGAGTCGAGAATTTTTGAGTTTAAAATGCGCACGAGTGAATCGGTGAAATTAATAGCAACTTTACGAAAACGTTCGCAAGCTACTAAACGTATTGCAACTCTTCCTGCTCCTTCCCCACCTCCATGATCACAGAATTAAAACTCAACTGGCTGGCTGGCAGTTGTCAATTCACACTTTGACACTGGAAATCAGCTGATTCTTCCAGGATTTCCATGCTCGTTCTCTGCGAATGAAGTTTCCGGAACTTCATTGATGAGAACGAGAATGTAGTTACGAATGTTCATTCAAACTTCATTCTTGGTGACAGACGACACGGCAATGATCATTCTTCGAGAACCTTCATTCGTTCGAGCCCGTCTGTCTGGGGTATTATTCTCCACTGTTGTGTAGGACGTTTAATGCTCACATAAATGTGGAGTACTGCCACTCAGTTCAAGCCATCAAATACATTTGTAAATATATCAATAAAGGATCTGACCAAGCTACTTTTAGCGTCAAAAACCCAAATGATGAAGTGAAAAACTACATGAATGGCCGGTACATAAGTACATCCGAAGCTGTCTGGCGAATATTCGAATTTCCGATCCACGAGCGGCATCCTTCAGTCTTGCAGTTAGCTGTCCACTTAGAAAACGGCCAAAGGGTGTATTTTACCGCAGAAACGGCTGAACAAGTGGCCCAAAACCCACGTAAAACTACTTTGCTGGCTTTCTTTGAGCTCTGTAACGAAGATGAATTCGCAAAGACACTTCTATACCACGAAGTCTCGCAATACTACACATGGGCCAATAATAAATTTACAAGAAGGAGGCGTGGTAAGGACGTAGTTGGCCATCCAGGCATAAAAAAAGATACCGCTTTATGAAGAGTCTACGGTGTACATCCTTCTCAATCAGAGTGTTTTTATCTTAGGATGTTGCTACATCACGTACGCGGTCCAACCTCATTCGAGTACTTAAAACCCGTTGATGGAGTTCTCAAAGAAACCTATCAAGCAGCTTGCCGTGACAGAGGTTTGCTAGAAAACGATGACCATTGGGAAAATACTCTGAGAGAAGCATCGCTTTCGCAATGTCCAGTACAACTGAGAGAGTTGTTTGTGTTCATACTTTTATTTTGTCAGCCATCGGAGCCATTAAAATTATGGAACAATTTTAAAGACGATTTATGTGAAGATATTAGACATAGAATCAGACAGCACAATCAAGACTTCGCCTTACCATACAGTGAGGACATTTATAACGAAGGTTTGATACAAATAGAAAATAAACTATTGCAATTAAATGATAAAAGCCTAAGTGATTTTGGATTACCTTCTTCAGTTCGTATAGAAAACAATGCTACAGATACAATACATCACTATAATACAAATAATTTGACCGCTTTTGTCAACGAAAACCTGCCAAAATTAGTCCCAGATCAAAGACATGCTTTTGAGACTATAGTCGATAGCGTGAATAATGACAAAAGAAAAAATTTTTTTTTGGATGCGCCAGGTGGCACTGGAAAGACGTTTCTTGCAAATTTGATACTTGCTAAGATAAGACAATCAGGGAAGATAGCGATAGCAGTTGCCTCGTCAGGAATTGCTGCAACTCTCTTAAAGGATGGAAAAACTGCTCATTCTACTTTTAAACTTCCGCTATGCGTAAATCTTGAGCAACAATCTATATGTTCTATCCGCAAAAATGGGCCTCTTGGTAAATTACTACGAGACGCCTCATTGATTATGTGGGATGAATGCACCATTAGCCATAGAGCATATATAGAGGCCGTGGACAGAACCTTAAAAGATCTTAGAAACTCCTCTGCTCTCATGGGCGGGATTACTTTTATATTTGCTGGAGATTTCCGACAGACTCTTCCCGTCATTAACAGAGGTACGCGAGCAGATATCATCAAAGCATGCTTGAAATCGTCTCCCTTATGGACTTCGATTGAACATTTAAAATTACGGACGAATATGAGAGCTCATCTTCATGGAATCACAGATAGTGACTTTCCACAACAACTGCTAAAACTTGGGGAAGGAGTTTTTCCCACTCCAAATTTAAGCAGAAATTGTGACATCCTTCTGGATGAGTCTCTAGGCCAAATAGTCCATAATTTAGAAATTTTAATAGATGCAGTATACCCTCACATCGAGAATATGCACGAAAAGGACTTTCATTGGTTGTGTTCCAGAGCAATAGTTTCACCTAGGAATGATTCTGTCAACGAAATAAACAAGCTGATTATTCAAAAAGTTCCCGGCCAAATAAAAAATTACAAATCTATCGACACCGTGACTAACATCGAAGACGCAGTCCATTATCCACAGGAATTTTTAAATTCACTAAACCCTTCTGGACTACCACCACATGAATTGACGTTAAAAGTCGGAATTCCAATCATGCTTTTGAGAAATTTAAGCCCTCCGAGCATGTGCAATGGGACGAGGCTGCTTATTAAGGAATTGAAGGACAATTTAATTGTAGCGACCATTATCACCGGCCCAGCAGCTGGTCAACTAGCTCATATACCGAGGATACCGATGATATCAACTGATCTGCCGATCCCATTTAAACGGCTTCAATTTCCGGTAAAAACATCTTTCGCGTTAACTATTAACAAGTCCCAAGGCCAAACCTTCGAATTAGTAGGGATCGACCTACGAAAGGAATGTTTTACTCATGGCCAACTGTATGTTGGCCTATCGCGGGTCGGAGCTCCTGAAAATCAATTTATTTTGCTGCCACAAAATAAAAGAACATCAAATATCGTTTACAGGGAAGCTCTGACTCAATAACATTAATGGGTTTTGTTTTGTAGATATAATCTTTTTATAAACATTAGTTAGAAATAAAAATAAAATAATCAAATCTATACTAATATTATAAAGAGGAAAGATTTGTTTGTTTGTTTGGATTGAATAGGCTCCGAAACTATTGGACCGATTTGAAAAATTCGTTCACCGCTATTAAAATTTGGAAATTCGGGTCAGCTAGTCAGCATATAAAGTGATAGATGAAGAACAGAAGCGTGCGGTGCGTTCATGTTACCATGGATTGGTGTCGAAACTTTTGAATTGCTTGTGAAGCTCTTTGGCAGTGAAAAGATCGAAGGAAAAACCTATAAACAGCTCACCGATAGGTTAACGGAACATTTTAAATCCAAGGTGCACGTGCTGGCATCCAGATATAAATTATTCAAATGTCAGATGCAACCTAACCAAACTTATGCCGACTGGATAGCCGAGTTGCAAGGATTAGCCCGTAAATGTAGTTACAGGTGTGCCAACGAGAGCTGTAAAAAAGAATTTGTCGACGAACTGATCAGGGACATAATGGTTCTAAACACGCCTCATGAATCTGTGCGGAATAAAGCACTGCAAAAACCTAACCCCACACTTGCAAATATCGTCACTATAGCAGAGGCATACGAAGCTGTAAATTCCGTGCAAGCAGTCAAAGGCAGCGCGAGCTCTAGCAACAAAAGCAACATTGAGGTATTCCAGATGAAACCTCACAAACCCAGTTCTGGGAGTACTAGAACTTCAGCGGCTAACAAGAAGTTTCAATCGTGTTCAGGTTGTGGTACGCATCACCAGCGAGCTCAGTGCAAATTTCGTAACGCGCAATGCCGAAAATGCAATCGTTTCGGTCATATTGCTCCAGTATGCAATACAGCAGCAACGAGTAAACATAAGCAAACTAAGCCGGCAGTGTCATCGAAGGGACAGCCAAGCGTGAGTAAACAGGAAACTATTGCGTTACTTGATTTCGTATATGCCATTAATAAGCCCTCGCCCGCTGAAGGCAGAAGCAAATACTTTTTAAATTTGTCAGTCAGTGGTATTATGCTAAATTTCCAGATTGACTCTGGAGCAACTTGCTCAGTCATAGGTGTGAATGGTTACAAATAACTTCACAGTCCGACCCTGTTTCCGTGCCAGTCAAGGAAACTGTCTACTTTTGGTGGAAGCACAATTGCCGTGCTGGGAATGCTGAATGTCAATGTAAGGTTTGGCGAATTCCAAAAACAGTTGCCACTATTAGTGGCAGACGTCGAAGTAAGCAACGGTATCTTGGGCCTGGACTGGATGGAAGCCCTTGGCATAAGCATTCAATATACGAACACAGTCAACGCCCTGGCACCAGCCGACAATTTGGTCGTGGATAACTTGATCACCCAATTCAAGGAATTGTTCGAGGATAGACTCGGGCACTGCAACAACTTCAAAGCCCAGCTGCATCTTAAACAGACAATGCAATTCTGAAGTACAGTAAGGCTCGTCCGTTACCTTACGCACAGATGGAGCAATTCAAGAAGGAAGCTGTTCGACTTACGCAAGCTGGTATTTGGAGACCAATAAATTTCAGTAACTGGGCAGCACCTATAGTAGTTATCCCTAAAAAGGATGATAGCGTGAAAATCTGCGGCCATTTCAAAGCAGTTAACGCACAGTTGAAGGTAGATCAGCACCCCATTCCACGCATTGAGGAATTAGTGCAAAAGTTACGCGGCGGTTGCCTATTCTCCAAACTGGATCTGTCGGATGCTTTTTTTCAAATCGAGTTGGACGAGACAGCGAAGACAATCATGGTTGTAAATACACCCTTAGGCTTATTTGCATATCAACGGTTACCATTTGGTGTGGCGAGTGCACCAGCGATATTTCAACGACTGTTGGAGCAAGTTCGCAGGTATCCCGCACTGTGCTAACTACCTTGACGATATAGTGGTAACAGGGTCCACGAGGGAAGAACATAACGCAAATCTTCATAAAGTATTCAGTCGGCTGCAGGAATTTGGCTTCACATGCAAGAGGAGAAAGTGTACTTTCATGCAGCCTAGAGTGGAGTACTTGGGTTATGTCATCAGTGCAGACGGCATTAGCCCGGCACCTTCAAAAATCACAGCTATAAAGGAGCTACCGCGCTCTGCAAACCTGCGGGACCTCCAGGCATTTCTAGGTAAAATTAACTATTACAATAAGTTTATTAATGGGTTCTCCCAGACAGCAGCTCCGTTAAACAAGTTACTCTGCCAAGGCGAAAATTTTGCGTGGGGGGAGAATCAAGAAAAAGCCTTTAGACAGCTCAAGCAGCAAATATCAAGTACCCCTATGTTAGCTCAATTTAATGAATCACTTCCGATCATCCTAGCAACGGATGCATCTTCGCACGGCATAGGAGCCGTTATCTCCCACAAGATGCCCGACGGGACTGAAGGCCCATAGCCTTCGCCTCCAAGACTCTCGATGTTCATCAGAAGCGATATAGCCAAATCGAAAAGGAAGCCCTATCGATTGTCTATGGAGTCCGCAAATTTCATCAGTTTTTATATGGCCCCAACTTCACCCTCTTGACGGATCATCCGCCCCTGGTATCTATTTTCAGCCCGGATAAGCAACTACCAACAGTTACCTTGCAACGCTTGCAGCGTTGGGCTCTCATACTTATGGGATATCGTTATAAAATCCTCTACATGCCTACTGCAAAGCACGCCAACGCAGATGCCTTATCGCGCTTGCCATGTGGTCCTGATCCGGACTTTGACGCCGACAACGAATGCTGTTTCCAGCTAGATGTCCAACGGCAAATAGAGGACTCTCCATTAAATACCGATCGCCTACGAAGAGAAACCCAGATGAGTAGCACCCTACAGCGAGTTCGTCATTTCATAGAAGTCGGGTGGCCTGCGAAGCTACCCACCGCAGACATAAAATTGAAGCCCTACTTTGAACGCCGATTATCACTGAGCCGTGAGGGAGGTGTGATACTTTTTCAAACAGACTACATCCGTGTAGTAATTCCTGAAACCATTCAACATGAAGTTTTACGTTTACTTCACGAAGGACACTGGGGTATGGCGCGCATGAAGCAGCTAGCGCGAAGATACTGCTGGTGGCCCCATATGGACGCTAACATCAACATCGAGCAGCAAGTGGCAAACTGCGAAATTTGTCAACAGTACAGCAGCTATAACCCTACACGCCAGTTTGCTAATTGGCCAACTGCCGAGTACCCCTGGCAGCGCATCCACTTGGACTTCGCAGGTCCTTTTCTAGGCTCGACGTGGTTGTTGTGTGTAGACGCTTTTTCAAAGTATCCATTTGTCGTCAAGCTACAGCCAGCAACAGCGTTGACGACTATCGATGCTCTTCGTGCTATATTTGTACATGAAGGTCTCCCTGACATCATTGTTACGGACAATGGACGCCAGTTCACAGCTCGTGAATTCCAGGACTTCTGCACGAGTCAGGACATCACGCATCTAACAACTGCGCCGTTCCACCCAGCATATAATGGCGAAGCTGAACGATTCGTTCGCACCTTTAAGCAATCAATAACAAAGGCCGTGGCTGATGGTAAGCATACTTCAGAGGCTCTGCTAACGTTCTTAACTTCTTACAGAACGTCACCTAATCCTATATCGGGGAAATCACCGGCCGAATTGCTACACGGTCGTCAACCTAAGATTCCCTTATCTTTCATGTTACCTCGGATCAAGCAGCCGAAGCCAGTCAACGAGAAACCTCTCGTAAGGACCTATTACACTGTAGGAGAGCCAGTCTACGCAAAAAACTTTTCGCGGGGTCCACCCTGGATCCCAGGAACAATTAAGGAACGCCTGGGTCGAGTTATGTATAGCATATGCCTAACTGAAGATAACCGAATCATCCGGAGACATCGCAATCAGCTGAAGCCTCGTAGCATCTCCCATAATGCTGCGCCCACACCGATGATACATCATAAGCCTGTAACCGAGCTTAGACGTTCCTCTAGGATCCAACAGCGAGTTCTAAGTCACCAGAACCCAGACGTTCAAAATAAGACGGGAGGGAATGTGTAACTGACAGAATGTCTGGCAACCCTAGTTCATCACTACTTTTTGCCTAGCCTACGCCGATCGCCCCTCTTCGTTATCCAGCCGTCATCGAGTGCAGTCGATGGCTCCTTACCCACATATTGTTATACCTATTTTAGTTGAATAAAAGTTTAAGTCACAACAAAATTTATAAGAAGAATTCTTTAGAAAACTTTGAAGCTGGCTATCTTTCTCTTGTGCCATAGCTATAGCCTCAAAATCTATAGAAGACGGTAAATGAATTTCTTCTATACGGGAAAGCGCATCCGCTACAATTTTATCTGAACCAGAAATATGTCTAATATCGGTGGTAAATTGTCCGATAAAATCTAGCTGCCTTGCTTGACGTGGAGATGCCTTATCTGGATTTTGTTTGAAAGCAAATATCAAAGGTTTATGGTCCGTATACAGGGTAAAATTTCTTCCTTCTAAATGATACCGGAAATATTTAATTCCCATGTAGGCAGCCAATAATTCGCGATCAAGAATTATTAACCCATTGATTTAATGCTGCACCCATTGCTATATCAGAAGCATCAACAAATAATGCTATACGAGCGTTAATATTAGGGAAAGCAAGAAGAGTGACTTTGGCTAACTGAGATTCAATATTTTCGAAAGCTTGAAGAGAATTTTGAGTCCACTCTATTGGTTTTGAACCATTTTTCTTGCTTCCTGTTAAGAATTTATTTAAAAGTGCTTGATGCTCTGCAGCATGAGAAAGAAAGCGACGATAGAAATTAACCATGCCAAGAAAACGCCTAAGTTCATTAACTGTTGAAGGTTGTTTAAAATCTGTAATTGCCTTAACCTTTTCAGGACATGGCTTAATACCGTTTGAATTTACATAATGACCGAGAAATTTCACCTCTGAAAGCATGAAGTTACACTTCTCGATATTTATGTATAACTAAACCATGTTCTTGTAGTCTTTGAAACATTTTTTTTAAATGTTCTAAATGCTGTTGTTCAGTTTGCGAGGCTACCAAAATATCGTCAAGGTAAACGAAACAAAATGGTAAGTCTCGTAGGACTGAATTAATAAACCTTTGGAAGGTTTGTGCAGCAATGCAAAGGCCAAAGGTCATCCTAGTAAACTCGAATAAGCCAAAAGGTGTACAAATTGCTGTTTTCGGTATATCCTTTGGATGAACTGGAATTTGATGGTAGGCTTTTGTCAAATCCAAAGTGGAAAATAACTTACAATCTTGGAGATGACAGACGAAATCATGGATAAGCGGGATGGGATAGCGATCAGGAACTGTAATTGTATTAAGACGTCTGTAGTTACCACATGGTCTCCAATCACCATTTGCCTTAGGTACCATATGCAAAGAGGAAGACCAAGGGCTATTAGATGGCCTACAGATGCCCTGATTAAGCAAGAACTCAAATTCCTTTTTCGCTATTGCCAGCTTTTCCGGTGATAACCTACGAACCTTCGAAAAGATTGGTTGGCCAATTGTTTTAATTTGATGCGTGATATCATGCTTGACAGGTTTAGAAAAAGTTGAATCTATTGTGATGCATTGAAACTCACGGATTAATTTCTGCACTTTATCATTAATTGATGGCTTAATTAAAACCGATCAAGTTGAGGAAGGACCTAAAAAGAGACGGCCGTTCGAAGATAAATTTGTGAGTGGATCAACTAGAATTCTTTTAGAGAGGTCAACAATTAATTTAAAATGATATATGAAATCAGCACCTAAAATAGGTTTTTCAACGTCCGCTATTAAAAATTGCCATTGAAAATTTCTTCTAAGACCAAGATCCAGAGTTAGGATTTTACTTCCGTAAGTGTTAATTGGTGAAGAATTTGCTGCCGATAATTGTAAACCTGTTGGTAATAATTTGGAAGATGGCGGAACTGGAATTACAGATAGGTCTGCGCCAGTATCAATCAAATAAGATTGCTTTGTTGACTTATCATAGATATGAAGACGACTGTTACATTCTGCGTTATCACCCGTCGTCAAAGATGACAAGCGCTTTAAATTTTTTGTTGCATCCGAAAGAGCATATGAGCATGGCGGTATACATTTATTAGCATTATGTTGGAAATTAGCATGATACCAACAGTAGTCAGGATGAGAATTTTTTTATTATTAAATTTGACTTTATGCGGAGAATGCCTTTTAGCATAACGCGAACTGTGGTGAGATGATTGACTTAAGGAACGACTACGATGCTTTAACGAAACAATTTCTCGTGCCATGTCATCCATTCTTTGATTTAACCTAATAATTTCAGTTGTTAAATTAGCCAAAACATTGCTGTTGTTATTATTATTTTGATTAACAGAATAAGCAAAAACTGAAGGCTTACTGCTTACCTCAAAAATTTTATCCGCGCAATTAGCTAATTCAGTTAACGAACCTGAATTACATGATAAAATCGCTTTCATGTTTTCAGGGAGACGTTGCAACCAAAGAGTCTTCAGCACATCGTCACCCATTTTACTCCCAGACAAATTCCTCATCTCTCTGAGAAATTGAGATGGAGATCTATCACCCAATTTAACATCTCCAAGGAGTTTGTTTAATTTTGATGATTCACTATCAGAGAGACGTGAAATCAATGCCTCTTTAAGCTCTGAATAAGGTTGACGCGGATCAGGATTCTCTAATAAATAGCTTAGAATGAAAACAAGACTTTCGTCTAAAGCCGAGAAATTCTGGCTGACTCAAATTGTGCCTCGAGTTTTTTGAACCAGAATTTTGGCGCGTTTCTCCAAAAAGATGGAGTTGAAAAAGTTACTGTTGAAATATTAGGGGGTGTAATAGCCGTGACGTTACGAGGCTGTGGAAGTGGACTGGATGAGATAAAATTATTCCCAGTCCAGTCCCATTAGAATTTCCGTCTTGATTTCGATCACTGGGCACTTCAGGTGAGAAATCACCACTTACCGAACCAAAGCTCATTATTAAATTTTAAACTTTCAAGCAAATGTGGGAAAATTAACAATAAAAATTGGTTTCTGCACTAAAAGCCTTAAGTCACAACAAAAATTTAAAAAAAAGTGTTGACTGCAGAATTATTTGCCGGTGCTATTAGGCAGAACTCAGGAACTGCTGCTGTGTTTTCACTCTGTTGTCGGGGTCACCAATGTGGGGGCCAAGAAAAAGGAAAAGGGGGTTACCTTGGGTTTGCTTCTTGGTTTGCTTCTTCAAATTAACTGACTTCTAAATTTTTAGATCTCTTCTGCGGTGTGTGAGTCCTTTTCTTTGGCTCCTACAGATATTTCTTATTTGATATCCTTTTTTTGGTTACTTTTGATATTTTTTTATTTTATATCTTTTAAAACAAACTTTCTTTCTTTAATTAATTCAGTTATTAATTAATTCTTCAATTAGAAGAAATTCTTATTTTTATATTTTAAAGTGAAACTTTTATTACATCGTCTCACACTTTTTCGTCTGTGTGTTGCATGTCGCGCTCGTCAGAGCAGCTGAGGCCAATATGGCGGCGCCTATAGTTCGCATCAGCTGATCGTGTAGTGTATAGACTATTACCACAAACTACCTAATATACAGACGGAACAATCCCGAACAAAATGTGTTATCAATGAAAGCTTTTACTGAGGCACGACATCACGAAGCTCCTGCCAATTTAAGTAAAAAGCTCAACTCTCTCTCGCGATTTCGTTGGTCAGGCAGGCGCCGGGCAAAGGGACTTAACTTTAATCCTGCATACATACACAAGATCTGATGCATAAGGACAGTGCACGATACGCAACACAGCCGTCTTAGCGTTGAAAAAGTTCCGAGATGAATTTTCGCTCTCAGAGAAAATAAAAAGCTCGGATGGGTTACGACTCGTAACCCATTTTTGCCTTCGCAACTCAATGTTCGAGTTGTTCCGTCTGTATATTAGGTAGTTTGTGCTATTACTCATTTGTGCCAGTGCTCCACGCTATTTTGTTTGTTTTTGTCAGTGTTTAATGTAAATGTTGTTATTTATTTGCTTTTGGTAAACAACGACACAGCTAGTGAGTCCAAAAAACTGATCAACGAGGAAAAAGCAAAGGATAGTGCAAAAATGACTGACGATGAATTAATTTTATGCCGTAAAAAACAAACAAAATAGCGTGGAGCACATAGAAATATAAACTAAGCACGGAATGGCTGTAAGCCAAATTGAGCGTACACTTTCTCTAGATGGGTTAGAATTCGCTATGCATTTGTGTTCAGGCAGTGCAGGCGTAAATATTTGTATAAATAATAAGAGGGGCATTTAAAGAAATTTGAATAGTTTGAATTTACTGCAAAATTCTATAAATAAAGGCGGCAAATGAAACAATATCAAAGAAAATTTCATAACATATTCATAAAAATAAATTGCTAAGTTCCTGGCATAAACCATATGCCCTTCCGAATATTGAATTTGCACGCCACCATTCACTAAATAAGATACACAGCTGACAGTTCGGTATCAGCGTCCCTCTTGCACATATATTGCTGTACTATTTGGACAAGCTACTTTTGAGTGTACGCTCACGTACAGGGTTTTTACACGGTACAGCCGTTCCGTGTTTAGTTTATATTTCTATGGTGGAGCACTGGCACAAATGAGTAATAGTCTATACCCTTAATGGAATATTATTCCGAAAATTTTTAGTTAAATGTCTATAATGTGAAAAAAAGTTTCACTTTTACCGTGGTTTCATAAAAACCACACAATCCTTTTTTTTTTTTTATATCTCCTTTTTAAGAATTTAGGTGATTTCAGTTGATTCTATTGATTCTATTTGTTTCACAATTTTCTTTTTTGACAAATTTTTATTTTTCAAGCTACTTTATAAATATTTTCCCAAAAGTACTTTGTTATAGACAGTGCCAAAAGTGGGTCTCGAAATGTCGAGAATCGAAATCACTAACGCCACAGTTTGTATATTTACAAGCGTATATTTATGTATACATATATACGAGTGTATTACTCGATTCGTATATGGAGAGTGCCCATAGGCTGTATAATCAATTATCAGAATTTACGAATTCACTGTCAAGTTCTAAAGTTTATGCGATTTGCACCAAACTCGGGAATGCACTGATTTCAACACGACTGTCAGATGGCGGACTGTAAAATTGTAAAATTCATACGGTTTGCACCAAACTTGGTACTTGGGGGCATGCAGGGTCGCTGATTTCAACCCAACTATCAGAATTTACGAATTCAAGATGGCGGGCTGTCAAATTTGAAAGTTTACGCAATTTGCATCAAACTTGCTGCTTGGGGGATTTTAAAGGTCGCTGATTTCAACCCAACTATCAGAATTTACGAATTCAAGATGGCGGGCTGTCAAATCCTAAAGGTCATGCGATTTGCACCAAACTTGGTACTTGGTGGCTTTCGGGGTCGCTGATTTCAACTCGACTATCAGAATTCACGAATTGAAGATTTATTTCATTGTGTCTGTTAATAACATAACATATAGGGTAGGGTGGGGCTAGTTGAGCAATTTTTCATTCATAGCTCCTCAACGATAAGTCCAAATGGCTTGTTAAGCATACTGATGTGTAAGTAAGCATTTAAGAGCTACAGCCGTTTAAGTAAAGAAAGTCAGAGATGCTCAACGTACCCCATAGGTGAGCTAAGCTGAGGAAGGGTATGGGGCAAATTGAGCAATTAGAAATTCTAGCCAAACCATAGCTTAAGGGTGTACATAGTCTAGTTGGTAACTTTCAAAAAATCGATTTTTTTTTTTACATTTTACGAATGTATAATCCGACCAGTATCGAAACGTTAGTATCATGGCTAAAGGTACAGGTAGGAATCCGAATGGAAGCAAGAAACGGAAACTAAAAAAACTTTAAACGCGTTTTTCTCAAAACAACGTTTTTTCGGACGCCCCCCACGATTTCTCCGGAACCCGTGAACCGATCCTTCTGAAATTGTAACCACATCTTTTAAGCATAAGTACTCACAAAATGTACTATTATCATGTGAAAATTTCAATATTTACTATATCTTTTTTTACAAAAAACCGCGAAAAAAACACTCTTTTCAATGGTTTTGGTTTTTGTTAAGTAAAATTAACAAAATTTGTTGAAAATTCATATCCTTAGTTGATTTTGTAGCCATTGTCATACCGAATCTAAAACACTTTGGGTCAAGACGTTGCCGAGATATCGTGGGGGAGCCGACCTGCCTTGAAATTATGGCGTTACGTTCAACTACGAATTTTGTATAAACAAGTTGAAAAATATGAATAAAAAAATGTGTTTTGGTATTTTAAGACTTCATTTATCATACCTAACAGTTTTTTTATGTTCCATAGCATGCTAAAACAAAATTTCCGAAATTAGCCTATTTTTTTTAGCCTACGAACTAGACTACACTCTTAAATGTTTACTAGACATGAAATAAAATATGTATTTGGCAATCAACTTTTTATTTATGGTCTTTTAGTGAAACTAAAAGTAATTTTCCCTTAATATTAAACATAATCAAAAACTCAAAATATCTTAAGCTTAATTTTTGGATTAGACTCAGCCTTTCTACTGCAAATCAAACTGGAACATTACATATAATATGTAATTATCAATAAAGCTTAAATTAAAAAAGGAGATATTAATGAGATCTTGAGAGCTTAATCATCGTTGTCAAACGAAAGGAAGACCAGCAACTGGCGCACAATTTGTATGTGTCCACTCTTTGCAAACTTGGCACTGGATCCATGTTTCCCCTGGCTGCTCAACTAACCGCAACCCGAAAATTTTAAACAAAAGTGAAGTTATGAAAAAACTGTTAGAACTATATCCAAAATCTTTATAAATTTATGCAAGTTTAACACTTAGCTGCTTGAAAACGGATAATATTTGACTGGTGCAGAAGGAATACTACCATACATTATTTTTTTACTTTTTAGTCGCAAAATAAATAAAGCGTGCGTGTAATTCACTCAATCGACAGGTCATCACTGGGAGTCGCGCAATGTGTTCCCCTCCCGCGACCGCTCCTTTCCGCAATGTGATTTATTAGCGTACGGTGTACAGTTTCCGAGATATTTCGATTATTCCAATTTGCCCCTACCCTATGTATAACGAAAGGAACTTCGTTCCAACCGAGTGTCCTACGACAGTCAGCTCTTTCCTTTTTATGTTTGAGGGAAGTTCCTCCCTATTTCGAGGTTGATTTAAGACCCTCCATAGTGGATTTTACTACTTAATCTATTGGCACATTATTTCGTACTCTAAACACTAACTAGAAATATATTTCAGATAATTTTAAAATGGTTTTATTGTTGTATGTATGTAATTGTATCGCTACATTAAGCAAGGACAAGCTGAAAACCTTATGTTAATTGCCTAATTGCAATATAAAGGCCCCTATGCTGTTGCCAAGAAAAGGTGTCAGGGAAAATAAGCACATATTCCTTGAAGGAAATTTGACAGTTGGTCAAGGAATTTTTAATTCAAATATCGGAAGTTTGTGTGTCATATGTGCAAATTAAAATATTGGAAGTTTAGTTTTCTGTGAAAAATATGGATGAATATCGAAGGTAAATGGTTTATTTATATTATTGTACATTAAATCGCAAGTTTAATTCATTAGAAACGTTAACATGACTATCGTTATTGCTGGGGCCGGTGTTGTATTGCTTGATGAGCTCCTAAAGAAAAAGCAGAGGAAGAGGCCATCAAAACGTGTAAATCCCTACCTTCAGGAAAGGTACACGAAAGGGAGATTTGCGACTGATGTAAGTATACATGCATATATTTACCATAAGAACGTTTTTGCATATAATTCTTTACTCTAGTTTGCTGATTTGATAACCAGCAACAAATAGTTTCAAGAAAATGTCCACATGAGTGTGGAAGAGTTTCATTCCCTGTTCGACATTCTCGAACCGCACCTAAAGCTAAAGAGGAATGTTCGTCCCAACGATGCCATTTCAACGAAGCAAAAATTGGCAATTGCTCTAGAGTAAGTGTCGTAATTTTATCATTATTATTATTAACAGACAGATAAAAGGGTCATTTAATTTTAAGGTATTTTACATAAGGAGACCTCCAGCGACACATTGCATCATGCTATCGGATCAGCAAACAACACCTCCGAACAATAATTGACTTGGTGTGTGATGCGATTTGCGCAGTGTTTAAACCGAAAATGCCGAAAATGGATAAGGACACTTTTATTAAAACGTCCAATAGCTTCAATGCACAGTAGAATTTTCCCAACTGCATTGGAGCTATTGATGGAGCACACGTAGCCATGAAAGCACCTCCAAGATCCGGGAGCATGTTTTATAATTATAAGGTTCGTCGAGATGATAATTCCTAATTGATTTGTTGTTTTGAAAATTAGCATAATTAATTAATTTCAATTACTTCATTTCACTATAGGGATTTCATTCGGTTGTCATTATGGCTGTATGCGACGCATCCTATAAATTTACCTATTTGGATGTAGGCGCCTATGGCGGTGGTATGGTGAACGGTGAAAAATTACCATTTTTTTATGTTGGCGACGACGCATTTCCTTTGTGTAAAGCCGGCCCCACACAATGCGTGCATTCGCCAAACATTTTAAAAATTTCTGCGTCTACTTATTCGCCAAATATTTCCCTCGCCTTGTGTGAGCTCCCACACTTTCGTCTTCTTCGTCAAAGTGCATATGCCGAACATTTCCTGCGTTTACTCTTTGCTCCCACAATACTCGTTCATTCGTCAAACTTTTGCTTGAAATCACTCGCCGAATGTTTGGCACAGAGTTTTTTTCTTGATCCCAGAATGGCCAGTGTAAACGAAATAATTGCTAATGTAATAATGAGTGATTAATTGCAATTGAAAAGGTAGATAAACGAAAGAGAAGGTGGTGGATGTTATCCTTGAATAAAGGCCGAAGCATTGCGAACCATTACGTTCCTCATCTTGCGTTGAGGATTTTTTGAATCCCATATAATGGGCGGAAAACTTAATAAAATATTCGAATGAATATGGCACAACCCCGATAAATGCAATGCACTGCAAAACACTTTTTTCTTCATATTAAATTGATTTGTTTTCAAAAACAAAAAACGTAAATTAGACACCAGTAATAGCACAAAAACCAAATTAAAATCAGCTGTTATCATATTTATTATAAATAAACTAAAAAATGAGCGAGATGTAAGAGAAATCGATTCGTGATAACTTAATTATTTTTTATCTAGTTATGTTTATTCATAAATGTGTGGGATTGTTGGGCATTTTAATTGGCATAATTTTCTCAAAAGGTTAAAGCCTATATAGGTTAAAACTGGTCTCGTTTTACAGGCGCGTATTAGCCGTCCAGTATATGAGCCGTTTATTTTGAAAGTGGCCTAAGTTAATATGTGATAAAGTCGATTTTACGTTCAAAGAATATAGAATCAGCGCACAAATGTTCGCCTCTTTCCCATCATCGGTGGGAAGCACACGCATAACGCATATTTCCCTCGTACGAGGGACGAATGTCTCCCACATACCTCGTCAAACCGCCACACACAGCAAATATTTGTGGAAATAAACGCATACGCGAATGACGAGGCAAGTCGGCATCACGAAGTTCGGCTGGAAAGGACGAATGACAAATATTCTTCGTAGAAGCTCCCACACACCTCGTCAAGTGAGACGCATCGTCAAATGTTTGGCGAATGCACGCATTGTGTGGGGCCGGCTTTAAAGGATAATTAAACCGTATAGTTGTAAATCGCTAACCGATGAAGAACGGATATTCTACTGTAGGCTGAGGAGAGCAAGGCGCTGCAATGAGAATTCTTTTGGAATTCTATGCTCAGAATGGATGTGTCTGAAGAGAACACTCTTTTGTGGCCCCGATCGAGCACAAAAAATTATTGAGGCATGTTGTATGTTTCAAAATTTTTTATTGAGTGGCAATAAAAAAACATATTGCCCCCTTAATTATGCCGACAGATTGGATACGGGAGGTAATTTAGTAGAAGGAGAGTGGAGGGAAAGAATAGGGGAACTGGAAGATAATTTGTACCAAAGTTCTATTCCTTTACATTTAGGCCGTAATACAGATTGTGGCAAATTTGTTCGTAATAAGTTGAAGCAATATATGAACTCGGCTGAAGGTGCGGTCCCATGGCAGAGGAGAGCTGCTTTTGTAAAATAATTTCGAACTGAAAACATAAATAAAAATGAAAATAAATATTTTTTTTCCAACATTATTTATTTATTTTGAGTTTCCTTAATTTTATTATATAATAAACTATTAATTTCGAAATATGCATGTAAAGAAAATGACTACACTAGTGTTGTCGCTTTTCTTAATTAATCATTTTGAATTCGCCGCCTTATCCACAGAACTTAATTGATAGGACTGTCAGTCTGAGGGTAAATGTTACGTTATGCTAAATATTAGAGTCGTCATAGCGTACAGAGATTATTTCCTGTAAAAGAAATAGCTAGACCTGGAATAAAGGCTTTAAATGTTGTTTGTTTTTGTCTTTACAGGTGAGTTAAGTAGCCATTTGTTTATAAATGATAAAGGTGGAATTACGTTGTACATTGTTGTTTGTCAATAAAATTTTTGTCTTTACAGAAAAACGCAATTTAGTCTTTATTTCACTCATCAGAGTGGGATATTATTATAAAACATAATTTTATGGAACTCACATTCTAGAAAGTTTTTGTTCAAACCAGTCCAGTTCTAAATGTCAGTGAGCCTAAAAAACCTTTGAAATACAATTTTATAAGTTGTTCTTGCTGCAATATTAGAAAATTAGCTAAATAAAAATGACTACCGAAAGATCTTCATTTAAGGAAGTATTTGCTTTTTACGGCAAAGATTTTCGAAAAGCCAAGAAAATTAGTTTGGACCGTTTGAACAGATGGAAGAAAGATGTTGGCCTAATGATGGTGGATAAATATTTTTATAAACGTCCGTACAGGTGTACAGCTGAAAAGCTACTTAGCTAGAAAAGAAATCGAACATCAAGTATCAAATCTATTGAAGAAAAATTTGATTGAGGAGTCTTATAGCCCATTTGCTGCTCCGGTTACCCTGGCATATAAAAAAGATGATGATAAAAAACGAGGCTATGTATAGATTTCCGGGAATTGAACAAAATTGTCGTCCCTCAATCACAGCCATTCCCCTTGATTGAGGATTTAGTGGTGAAAATTGTGAACTGCAAATATTTTTCAACTTTTGACATAAATTCAGCATTTTGGTCAATTCCTATGAGAATTCAAGATAGATACAAAACTGCATTTGTCACACAAGAGGGTCATTTCCAATGGACTTGCCTCCCATTTGGTTTGAAGACATCTCCAGCAAATTTTTCAAAGAATATTGAGCAACATAATAAGAAAGTACAAACTCTCCGATTTTGCAGTGAATTTTATAGACGACATCTTAATTTTTTCAAAAAATTTCAAAGAACACATACTTCATATATCAAGACTACTTGAGGCAATATAAACAGAAGGATTTAGACTGAAATTTTCGAAATGTAATTTTGCAAATAATTATGCCAAATACTTGGGTCACATAATAGAAATTAACTCAGTTAGACCTCTCAAAGATTACTTAACAGCTGTAAAAAACTTCCCAGTTCCAGAAACAAGAAAAAATATACGTCAGTTCCTCGGGAAAGTAAATTTTCATCATAAATTTATACCACATAGTGCAATTATTCTAAACCTGTTACACATTTATGGACCACAAAATGCCAGGAATCGTTTGATAAAATAAAAGAATTACTATGTTCGAAACCAGTTCTAAAAATATTTGACCCTGAACAACCAATAAAAATTTACACAGATGCTAGTATTAAGGAGTGGGAGCCGTGTTAAAACAAGAACATAAAAACGGAGTAAACAAACCAGTAGCTTATGTACTTCTCGAAAAAGTTGACAGAAACTCAAAAGAAAAAGAAGGCAATACATCTGGAATGTCTGGCTATTAAAGAAGCTGTGAAATATTGGCAGCACTGGCTTATGGGAAAAGAATTTTATGGTATATTCGGATCATAAACCATTAGAAAATCTGAACATCAAGGCTAGAACAGACGAGGAACTAGGTGATTTGACGTATTATTTATCCCAATATAACTTTAAAGTAAAATATCACCCGGGACAATCAAATCAAGAAGCAGACTGCTTAAGCAGAAATCCAGTCGTAGAACCTTGTGACAATACGGATGATTTTTTAAAAATTGTAAATTTAATTAACCTGGAAGATATAAAAAATGACCAACACACAAATCAAGATCTACAAAATGAAACATCCAAGTTTATACTGGAGAATAAAATTTACTACAGAAAGAATAAAAAACGAAATAAAATCATATTGTCAGAAGCATTTAGCAAAACACTAATTAGAGATGTCCACGAAACTTACTGCCATATTGGAAGAACCCAGATGATAAATAAAATAACACCATTCTACATAGCAAAGAATATCATCACAAATATTAAGCAAATTTGTGATGAATCTGTATTGTATTAAGAACAAATCAAGAAGGAAATCAAAATTTGGCTTGATGTCACATTTAGGTACAGCAACACGCCCATTTGAGATTATATCAATTGATACCATTGGAGTGTTTCGGAGGATCACGATCTATCTACCAAAAAATACTTGCATCTTCTGGTTGATCATTTTACAAGATATGCTTATATATTGACATCAAGAAATCAAAGCTCCAGAGATTTTATTAAGCTAATAAAAAATGTGACACAAAGCTAAAATGTTGATATGGTATTGACAGACCAATACCCTGGCATAAATTCCAAAGAATTTAAGGACTTCCTGAAAAAGAAAAGCATAACAATAGTGTTCACAGCTGAGGACACACCATTTTCAAATGGGCTTAATGAAAGGCTAAATCAAACCTTAGTCAATAGGATAAGATGTAAAAAAAACGAAGGTGAAAAGAAAACAACATGGACAACGGTTGCACAAAAATGTGTAGCAAAATATAACGAAACAGAACACACAGTCACGAAGTTTACTCCAAAATACCTTTTAGAAGGCAAGAATGTGGATATCCTACCACTTGAATTGAAATCAAGATGCACAAAAGAAAATCTGAAAAGAGATAGAAAACTAGCCCTTGGAAATTCAATAAAATCCCACAACTATTGTCAATTTGTCAATTGTTTATTTAAATGGCGGTTTGGATTGCTGAGAAAAACAAAATTTTCATTCAATTTAATTACCAATATTTATTCAATCTTATTATTTACTACTAAACAACAACTTAAATTCAAATTTATTCTATTTATTTCTTGGTTTATAAATTGACTTCAATTTTATTTGTGCACCCAAATTCTTGATTGAACTTAAATACAATCCAACTTATGACCACCCAAATTCCTGATTATAAATTTAATTTAATTTAATTTTTAATCACCCAAATTCTTCATCAGATAAGCACCATAAGTCTTTCAACCTTTAGATCATGTGACTTACGGTTTCACTTTTCTGATTTCAAATTTATTAAACTTACACTCCTGATGTACCTATGTAACCTCCCTCTTAAATCACAGCCAAATTACTAAGAATAACGAATCGTAGTCTGCCTCCGCTTATATAGGGTCCTTTTCGAGTGGAGTGTAAATTTGCAATGCGTTCCACAATCTTGGTTATGTTCATTAAGTTTATCATTAATGGCTGTTGCGGTTGCAAGCTTTTTTACAACCGATTTGCACGATTAAATAAAAGAAATTTTAATTGTGTAACGACAACGTGCTGTTTATTAACATCCAGCTAACGAAAGAGGAATTTTCAAAAAACAATTGCTCTTTTTATAGTAATTTTCAGTTGTCAGGCCCTAATGGCCTGCTTCGATTTCCAAATATGACAAATACAATTCAGCAAGTTAATAGATTTAAAGTTGTTTTATGGCACGGCTCAACATCCCGACTCCCTTGAAACGGAAGAGCATCGTTTCAACTACATTATTGGTTGTCCTTAGGAATAGGGGCTTATGCAATGTTCGTCTAATGGTGCCATGAGGAGTCTTGATGTCTAAAACTCGTATGTTGCCGTCGGCACCGGGGATGGAATTGACATCTCGTCCCAACATCCACTTGTAAGCTGGAAGTTCGTCTTGATGAATCAAAACCAGCGCGCCAGGTTCAATCTCGGTGTTTTTGGAAGTCCACTTGCATCTCTGTTGAAGCTGGTGCAAATACTCCTTAGACCACCGTCTCCAGAAATATTGATTAAGAGCGGTAACACGTCGCCCCCTGTGAATATAGCTGAGTTATTTGATCTCATAAGGTGGTTCAACGATATTGTTGAAAGGCGCTTGGTTTAAAAAATGGAAGGGAGTTAAAACTTCAAAATCGTTAGGGTCAGTGGAAAGCGGTGTGATAGGAATTTAAGACGCCTTCGATTTGTACCATCACTGTAGTAAGTTCCTCAAATGTGAGGATTTAACCTCTTAACGTTCGGAAGAGGTGACCCTTGGCGGATTTCACCGCCGCTTCCCAAAGCCCTCCGAAATGCGGCGCTCTGGGGGGATTGGATGGAATTCGATGAAATTGTTGCTGCACCAAGACAATATGTGCCTCTGAGTATTTTGCTCGCAAAAGCGTCTCGAAATTCTTGCAAGAGTCGCCGTGCATCAACGAAATTCGTTGCATTGTCACAATAGAGGTGTCTGCACAAATTTTTGCGTCCCACAAATCTCTTGAGTGCTGCGATAACGGCCTCCGAAGTCAGATCCGAGACAGCTTCTATGTGAACTGCTTTAGTCACAAAGCAGACGAAAATTGCGATGTAAGATTTGAAAGGAGCTCTTCCTCGAATTCGGTGAGTGGTCAGCACTGGTCCACAGAAATCCACACCACTGTAAGTAAATGGAGGAGCCGGATTTACTCGCTCTTTAGGTAAATCTCCCATAATCTGCTGTGCCAGTCTAGGGCGGTAACGAAAACAACTTCGAACGATTTTTCGAACGTAGTCACGGGCGTCAATAATCCAGAATTTTTCACGAATTATCGACACTAGCGCCTCGGGGCCGGCATGAAAATTTTTAAGATGCAGGTATCATACGTAAGATTCGACGAAGGCGTTTTTCCGCGGTAAGAACACTGGAAATCGGGCACTTACAGGTAGTTGACCGAACCTTAATCTGCCTCCTACTCTCAACAACTTTAACTGCAGAGCAGGGAACACCTCTAGGAAAGGATTTAACTTCTTCAGCATGCTTCTGCCTGATATTTCTCTTCCCTTTTGGAGATCGTCAATTTCCTCAGAGAAGGCTTCCTGCTGGATGCACCAAACTAGGCGCATGAAAGACATTTCTATCTCCATAGCAGTATTGTCGGCAGTTAAAGCAAAGCGGTAACAGCGAAATCGGCTTAAGATCGAAAAGAGGTCATCTTGAATATTAGGTCCAAATAGTAGCATATCATTCAGCGACTTACCAGAGGCCGCGCGACAAGAAGCATCGAAGACGACGCGTAATTTAGTAGTGGAGCTATCCGGTCGTAAAATACAACTATGTGGCATAAAAAAATATGCCTGAGGAAGTGTTTCAATATCGATTGATTCCATATGATCAGCGCTGAGATATTCCTTGAGGAACTCGGAATATCCACGTTTCAATGCGGCATCTCTCCCCAATTTCCTTTCCAGATTGTAGAATCGACGACGAGCTATGTCCAAGGTGCTAGGAAAGGTTACTGGGAACTGTCGGAAAGGCAACTTAACCATGAACCGGCCGTCAGGTAAGCGACGAGTCCATCGCTCGAACTCCGTTTCACACTGTGAGTGATCTTCATTCAGCTTCGCAGCGAATTCGGAGACACCTTCCTCCTCCCAAAATTTTTGAACCAAGTGATTGAGTCCTAATTCCTCAGCTGCGTCACCTACGTCGGTTTCTTGCATCGCAAGCGTCTGGCTAGTCAACGTGGAAAAGGTTGAAGGAGATCGCAAATATATACCAGAGACAATCCAACCGAACCCTGTCTTCTGTAGGGTAGGTAAATTATCCTTCAATCTTATCTGGCCTACACACAAGAGATGGAAGAAGACATCCGCCCCGATGAGCAAGTCGATTCGCTGAGGTTTATAAAATTGTGGGTCCGCCAACTGCATATTAAGGGGCAAATGCCAGCCGGCCGTCTCTACACGTCGTTCTGGTTGCAATCCGGTAATGTGCGGGAGAACGTAGCATGACAAGTCCGCTTCGTAATCGCTAGTCCTGGATTTAACGTAGACCTGAGTCGACCAACGAAGTGACGACGACGAATTCCCAATGACATTCACAGTCAGTTCCGCCTTTGAGCGAGGCAATTTGAGAGTCTGAGCTAAGTCCGCCGAAATAAAATTCAGCTGCGAAGCGGAGTCAAGTAGTGCTCGAGCGAAATAATATTGGCCCGCTTTGTCCCTCACCTTCACAACGGCAGAGGCTAGAAAAACTTGGCTCTTGACTGTCTCATTAGAGACAAGCGAGGTGGTTAAAGAGTTTTCTGACGGAAGCGAACGTTGACCATTTTGACTTGACTTTGATACTCTTTCACATGCAGAGCTGGCTGAATGATCCACATTATTCCGATGTAAAAGGGTGTGATGCGACAGAGAACAGACTTTGCATTTTGAAGACGGACACCTCTTCACGTTATGGCCCGCGGAAAGGCAGTTGATGCAAAGACCCTTGTCTTTTATTTGTTTGAATCTAGCCAGCAGAGGCATTTCTAAAAACCTCGGACACTTATATATGAAGTGGTCAACTCCCTCTCAAATGGGGCAGGCAGATTTAGCGGCAGTTAATACTGTAGGAGAAGATGAGCCTTTCTTCTTTGGAACGGGTTGCGACGGGGACGATTCAGCTTTAAATTCCGATCTGTTGTCCCTAGCTTCCAGAAACTGGCAGCGCTTGTTCAAAATTTTAGAACATTCTTTCCATGATGGCAATCGTGAATTTTCGACCGATTCTTCTAATTTGTCAATAGACTTAGAATCCAGCTTCGCATTGACCAAATGGATAATAAGAGCGTCCAAAATATTTTCGCTCGTACCTAGGCTTCGCAACGCGCTTAAATGTGCATTAGTGCTGTCGACAAGCAGCCGTAACTGGCCTGGTAACGATTTGGCTACCTTAGGTGGAGAAGACCCACTATGTGCTCTTGAAAAGTAACGTATTTATTGTCATACCTCTCTTTCAATTGTGCATATGCTTTCGCGTAATTGGCCTCACTAACTTCGAAGGCTCGTACAGCCTGCAAGGCTGCGCCGCTCAAACAATTCAATAAGTGGTTGAATTTCTCGATCGAAGTCAAAGTCTGATCCGAATCCACGAGTTTGGCAAATGTGCTGTTAAAATTTGGAAACTCCAAATATTTTCCAGAAACCTGCGGCAATTTCAATTTGGGGAGATTATCTTTTATGGGTGCAGGCAGAAGCAGCGAAAAGTCCTGAAACGAGTTCGAGTTGCGGTGCTCGGCCATAGCGCTAAGTATTTTAGACTTAGTGGCGCAATATGTATCTTCCAAATCACTTCTCAATTACCTTAGGGTCGTCGGGCTCGAGTCGCTCAATGGAAGTCTGGCATACAAGAATTTGTTTAAAATGGGCTTCGAATATTCCTAGCCTGCACTCTAACTCCGTGTACGATAACGTGGTAGCCTTTGCGTCGATCATGTTTTTTATTCGGGTTAGGCACCCTTTCGTGGCTGCTCGTTGAGCTTTTAAACCAGCAAACTCGGTCTTGGCGAAACCTTCTTACTTCTTCGTATCGAAAAAATCCCACATTGAATCACAGGGCGAAACAATTCCTTTCTTCTGATGAAAAATTTCACGAAATTCAAGCAACGTCCAATGACGAATGAATTATCGTGACGATATCTTCAGCGATGCAAATATCCAACGATGATAGAATTCCCAAATATCCAACGACGATAGAATTCCCTTGACAATATATTCCAAGCGGTACAAAGCTTCAACGATGAGAGAGAGTCCCTGCCGAAGATATCCAACGATATAGTATGCAAAATTTTTGCAATCAAAATGGCTTCCAGCTTCCCAAGTCGGCGATTTTCGAGGAGCACAAATTTTCACAAATTTTGACAAATTTTGCAATTATTTATTTTAGGACCGAATGTCCCTGCTCGGGCGCCAAATGTTGCGGTTGCAAGCTTTTTTGCAACCGATTTGCACGATTAAATAAAAGAAATTTTAATTGTGTAACGACAACGTGTTGTTTATTAACATCCAGCTAACGAAAGAGGAATTTTCAAAAAACAATTCCTCTTTTTATAGTAATTTTCAGCTGTCAGGCCTTAATGGCCTTCTTCGATTTCCAAATATGACTAATACAATTTAGCAAGTTAATAGATTTAAAGTTGTTTTATGGCACGGCTCAACAATGGCCTTTCCCAATTTTGCATGGCCTTAGAAAGGGTAACCGCTGTAACTATAGACATGACGGATCGTCTGAATTTAATAGTCAGTTTGACGTTGAGTTGTTTTGGTGAAGTGCCGTTTCGAAGCTCAGGTAAGTTTAAACTTTATTAAATTTGTAACATGTCAACACCAGATTTGGAGCATAAATTAAATGGTAATCATATTTATTTTCGGAAAAATTTTACAATGACGACAATGGCCCTAGGGCAATGAAATTTTGCAGGCTCCTTGCGTTTTGGGTAAAACGAAAGGATCTGAAGAAATTTTGTCCTGCTCGGCTATAATTTCCGAGATATTTAATTTTTAATTTTGACAATCTGTCAAAATTAAAAATTAATATTTTCTACCCCAAAACTCCTTTCCACCGCGAAAATTTCACTGCAATATCTGGGATCATGTCAACACTGCACATTTCACTTCATTTCCTACACTTAGTAACTAAGTAAAATGGAAAAATCTGCAAAAAATCCAATCTTTATTATTAAATGTCAAAACACTTACAATTCAATTCAATTCACTTTATTTGCGACTTAAAGTACAATGGTGGTTTACAATTGGAATCGCTATGTTTTAAATTCGGGGGGCAGATTTACAAAGAGAAACCTATTTTACAATGTGTGTACAGATATGTCAAAGTTATATTATTGTTTGCGCAATATACACATGGAGCTTGTTTACGTATCATATGTTGTTGTTAATCGCTGAATCCCAGGCAAATTGTGCAAATAAAAACTTCAAGTTGCAGTAAATGAAATTTTATTGCAGGCAAACAAAAAGGTACTGCTTCGTAATATTGAAAAATGTATTGCAGGATTCTTAGTAAGAAAATTCTTAATAAGAGCAATACACAAAATTATTAAATATTTTACTTTCTGGAACACAATTCGGAGCACAATTTTTCCCGTCCTGCATTCATATTTTTCTCTCTGATGACTAGACTAAATTTTGCATTTCAATTTCCAACCTGAAAAAGCGTGGCCAACTAATTTTCATTTTTGTTTTACAGTTGAAATTAATTAACTTCAACACTCCTCCTTAATTAATTTATACAGTTGAAATTAATTAACTTTACCACTCCTCCTTAATTAATTTACATCGTAGAGTTTCGAAAATTTTCTTACACAATGGTTTCGTTAAAATATCTGCAATCTGTTTGCTACTTTCAACATGTTCAAGATTTACAGTTTTACCAATATGTTGTTGAATATACTTGCGCGGTATCTCAATATGTTTCTTGCCTTTGTTTGTCTTAGCCTCATGAGAGTTCTGGAGCATGTGGATCGCTGACATGTTGTCCACAAACAAGGTAATCGGTTGATCATCTTTCAGTATGCCCAACTCACGTGCGATCCGCTTCATCCAGCAGATGTCGTCAATGACTGACACGGCTGCGCGATACTCAGCTTCAGCTGTGGTTGTGGCTACCAAGCGTTGCTTTTGTGAGTACCATACCAAAGGTCCTCCCCTCATGAGTAATACACCACTTGTAGACTGGCCTGTCTCATTGTCTCGTCCGTAGTCCGAGTCTGTGTAAGCTACAAAAGTTCTGTCTCCTCTGAAATAGATTCCGCCCGTGGCCGTTCCCTTCAGATACTGGTAGACTCGTTTTACCATCTTCCAATGGCTCATCATCGCTTTCGCACAGTAGCGACTCAGGTAGTTCACTGCGAAACTGATATCTGGTCTGGTGATGGTGGCTAGATATAGCAGGCTTCCAATGGCTTCACGATAAGGAATGCTGGCTGGTGCAGGTTCATCATTCACATAGCTTTCTTTCCTCGTGACCATTCCAGGTTCGATCGGTGTCGACACAGGGTTGCACTGATCGAGACCCATCTTCTCGATTATCTTCTTCGTGTACCGAGGTTGATTCACAAAGATTCCTTCTAGTTCAATCTTCAGTTCCATACCTAGATATGTGATCTCCTTCTGAACCGTTTTGCTGAATGTGATGTCGAATTCTTGGTTGATCTTCTTCAACACTTTGTAGATTTCTTCTGCATTCTTTCCTGCGACCAGTCCATCGTCCACGAAGAGTGATAACAAGGTGCTTCGGTCCTTGTTGTAGTAGACACAAGGATCATCGTCGGTGCTTGTCATTCCTATGCTCTCGAGATACTTGGAGATTCTCTCGTTCCATTTCTTCGGTGCTTGCTTGAGACCATAGAGACTTCTTTGCAGCTTGCAGACTTTCTCGGATCCGTCGTTGAATCGTTCTGGCTGGAACATGTAGATTTCCTCCTCCAAATCTCCATACAAAAAGGCTGTCTTGACATCAAATGGCACCAATTTTAACTTTTCTGACGCTGCGTGACTCAGGATGAGCCTTATCGATGCATGTTTGGCTACGGGGCTGAACGTTTCTGAGTAGTCAACTCCTTCCTGCTGTTTAAATCCTCGCGCTACCAGTCTTGCCTTGAGCTTGCCATTCGTTTTCTCACGAAGTACCCACCGACATGTTAGTGGTTTTACTCCTCTCGGACAGTTGACTAGTATCCATGTTTTCCTTTCTATCAGTGAATCGTATTCATCTTGCATAGCTCGTCGCCAATTCTCGTCCTTCAACGCCTTGGAAACTGGGATGTCTTGCACTTCTCCGATCATTGCGAAGTTGGCACTATTTCCTCCTCGAAAATAGCCCATGACGAAGTCTCCAAATCTGGCCGGTGGTTTCAGTTTGCTGCGATCACGTAGTGTTCTTCCTTCTTCTGGCGGCGGTGCTAGTATTTCTTCTTCTCTGCTTTCAGCTTCTCTTTCTTTCTCCTTCTCGTCGTCTTCTTCTTCGCCTTCGAATTCTTCAATCTCTTCAATTTGCTCTTCTGATAGACTCAGTTCAACTTCCATTCCTCTTTCTTCATCTTTCTCGTTGAAAACCACGTTCTCAGAACTGATGACTTCGCGTGTGCTTGGCAGATAAACTCTGTAGCACGGTGAGTCCACGTCGTAGCCTACGAGAATTCCTTTCTTCGACCTTGGATCCATTTTGCCTCGTTTGTGCTTAGGTGTCAGCACAAAACACTCACATCCAAATGCTCGTAGTTTGTTGATGTCGATCTGACGTCCAAACCACAGTCTTGCCGGACTCTTTCCTTTCACAGTGCTCGTTCCAGTCTGGTTGATTGTGAATACTGCATGGTTCGCTGCTTCGGCCCACAATTTCGGACATAAATTGTTGGCGTGTACTGCTGATCACGCTGCCTCGGTGATGGTCCGCATCTCCCTCTCGATCCTTCCATTCTGCTCCGGTGTATAGGCACTGGAAAAAGTGTGTAGAATTCCTTGCTCCTCCAGTATCTTCTTGGTTCTTGTATTCTTTATTTCCTTTCCGTTGTCAGACCTCAGACACTTTATCTTCCTTCCAAGTTGATTTTGTACTAGTTTGATGTAACTTTCCAGCTTGCTTGGCGCTTCATCCTTGGTCTTCATGAAGTATATCATTCTGTAGTGAGAGAAGTCGTCCTTAAAGAGTAAGAAATACTTTGCTCCTCCCAACGATGCCACATCCATCTCGCCCATGTCCACGTGCACCAGGTCCAGCGATTGGGCAGCTGTCTCTGGGTTGATTGGGTGTGAGATCCGATGTTGCTTTCCATAGATGCAACCTTCACACACTTGTCTGTTCCAGTCATCTATGTACTTGATTCCTCTTCTTTTCAGGATGTCTCGCACATACTTGACATTTTGATGTGCAAGTCTCTCATGCCATGTCCTAAGAGACGTGGTAACCAGGCATGTCTTTGCTTCTTCTCTTCTCAGTATCATTCTGAAAAGATTGCCTTCTGGTTAGGCCATCACAACTGTCTGCTTGCTGTCTGGATCGATGAACTCTGATATTTTCTTGCTTGCTATCTGCTCATAACCTTTTCTCAGTATTTGACCTACTGAAAATAGGTTAAAGTCCAACTTGGGTACATATAGTACGTCCTCCAATACGACTGGGTACCATTTCGCGCCATCAAAAGCTTCCAACTCGACGCTTCCTACTGCAACGCCATCTAGTCTGGTTGCATCTCCAATGATGATTGACACCGGCTCGTCCAGTTCGACAAGTTGAGTGAACCACTCCCGATGCGATGTCATGTGTTGGCTTGCTCCACAGTCTTGATACCACGAGTTCATCTTCTCCTCGTTGCACTCGTTGTCCAGGTTCGCTGCCGTGAGTGCGATTGTCACGAACGCCCTTCTTTCTCGACGATCATCTTGGTTTGGACCTTCCGCCTTGCTCTTGTCGTTGCGTGACATACATTCTTTTGCATAGTGTCCTTTCTTTCCACAGATGTTACAGGGGTAGGTCTTCTTGCAGTATGCTATATATTTAGGACAGGGTTTACCTCTGCACTCCTTGACCATGTGTCCTTTTTTTCCGCACTTGTGACAGGTCACTAGTGGCCTTTCTTGCTTACTTTGCTATGACGATTGTCCTTGCCTTGCTGGATGCCTTGCTATGAGAGCGTTTTGTGAACTCCCCTCTTGACCTTTGATTGCATCTCTGAGTCTCTCGTCCTCGAGTCTCAGTCGTTCGATGAGATTTTCTATTGTCCTTTGTGCTCCGATGACGTTGTCCCATGATGTCCTGAAGTGTGCCAATTTGGGAGGCAACACACTCAGGATCCTGGTCATGATCCAGCTTTCTCTTATGGGGTCATTCTCAGTCGTTAATTCTTCACCTATCGTTACAATTTCCATACAATTTTCCGCGGCTGATTTGTTTTCATCATATACAAAAGTGAAAAATTTTCGACGCAAGACTTCTAAAGTTACCTCAGTCTTTGTTCCATACAGGCTAACTAATTTATCCAACATTGCTTTTGCCGTTTGACAACTCGCGAGCTTGGTTGCAATTAAACTATTTACATTCAAACCAATTAAAGATTGAGCTTCGAGATCTTTTTTCAACCAGCCTTTAACTTCGGCGGCCGCACGATCGCCTGCCGGCCTCATCTCTTCGCCTGTCGCTATTTCATACAAATCTTTGGTTTTGAGAGCTAAATTTAATTTAAATCGCCACGAAACATAGTTCACGACTCCTTGTGAGTCCTCACTTAACATCTCTAAATGTGATTTGACTGTATCCATGATTTACAATTTATCGCAATTAAATTTGTAAAATTTGACTTGCGTATCTGCTTTCGGTGTTACGATGACCTGCGATGCGTTGTTCTGTGCTGTGCGACGATCCAGTAGTCGTGGCTTCTCGATGAGGTTGATGTTTGTAGGTTAGGTTATGATGAATCTAACTTGCCTTGCCTTGGTCTACCTTTTATTCACGCTTCCTTTCTTCTTGTCTGAGAATTTAGCCTTACCGCCGTCCTGGGCCCATAACCTGTTGTTAATCGCTGAATCCCAGGCAAATTGTGCAAATAAAAACTTCAAGTTGCGGTAAATGACATTTTATTGCAGGCAAACAAAAAGGTACTGCTTCGTAATATTGAAGAATGTATTGCAGGATTCTTAATAAGAAAATTCTTAATAAGAGCAATACACAAAATTATTAAATATTTTACTTTCTGGAACACACACAATTTTTCCCGTCCTGCATTCATATTTTTCTCTCTGATGACTAGACTAAATTTTGCATTTCAATTTCCAACCTGAAAAAGCGTGGCCAACTAATTTTCATTTTTGTTTTACAGTTGAAATTAATTAACTTCAACATATGTACAGACTTAAAACTAGATAAAAAACTTAAGCTACGACTAGAGAACTAAAAACTAAAGTAACATTATAAGATATGAAGGTGACAGTATGCTAATAAATTGGCGCCTGTCCAAATGAGAAGCGCCAGATTGGTGGTAATATATATTGAGAAATTTCGGTAAATTGTGAGGGTTTATTAAAAGGAAAAGAAACGATGATGTGTATTTGAGTTTAGCCTCTGTGGTTATTTTTGCTAGCCTTTTCATAAAACTGTGGGATAAATTGAGTTGTGTCACAGTAAAGGGCTGTGTATGAGTCTGGATGTAAGAAGTTTAGTGGTGAGAGGTAATAATTCTCCAGGATAGAAGCCTTAGTGTTACGGTCGTAGATGTCTTTTAGAAGACTGTTAGGATGAGATTTTAATTTGTCCAGTTCATTGCGCATTAGGCGCGTTAGATGGCAAGTTAGTGGTTCTATCTTGGCCGTAGAGTAAATTTCAGCATTGGAGTAGTGTTTTTTTACATGTGACCTGAAGCATGAGAATTTGGCGCATAATAGAAGGGGAGATAATGGCCCAGCAAGGGAAGGCATATGTTAATATTGGTCTGATAAATTGTTTATAAATTAGTAGCTTTGTTTGGATGCTGAGATCGTTGCAAGCTCTGAGTAGCGGGGAGAGGGTATTCTTGGCTTTAATGGCTTTATTTAAGGTTTGTTAAGCATGGTAGTTGAATTTTAGTAGATGATGCAGGTGTATGCCAAGATATTTTATTGAGGTGCTGGGGGGTATAGTGCATCCTTGTATATTAAGGTGCAAATTGCGGCTTTCGCTTGGAACTCCTCTTCTTCCTTTGGCGTACGCGTTCCTAAAGCAGATTACTTTAGTCTTATTGGCGTTTATTTTTAGTCCCCATTTAGAGTAGTATTTTTGTATAGATGAAAGATGTTTAACCACTGAGTGCATGGCTGTAATAGGTCTAGGATTTGTTGAATAAACTATTGTGTCGTCCGCAAAGAGAATTGCCTCGGAAGGTGAATGAGAACTAGTGTTGCTATCTAGGTGGTAGGGGAAGTCCGAGAGATATAGGTTGTAAAGTTTGGGCCCGAGTACTGAGCCTTGTGGTACTCCTTTGTGAATGGGAATTGGGTCAGAGTTATCTTCGTTGACGGAAATCACTATATATCTATTGGTTAGAAAGGATGAGATAATTTTGGTAAGATAGGTTGGAAACTAATAATTGATGGTTTTGTGAATTAGTCCTTCGATCCATACGGAGTCGAATGCTTTCTCTATGTCCAGAGAACATGCAGCGGTGCATTCTTTGTTTCTGATGCCTGTATTGACGTCGTCTAATATTTTGAGAAGGGCGTGAGTAGTGGAGTGCTTGCTTTTGAACCCGAACTTGTAATGTGAGATCCTCGACGAGAAGGCTGTAGCCTCCTGTCGAGACACAACAGTCCAAAGAAAAATTTATATTTGCTAGGACCCGAAAAAAAAGGCCAAGGGGATATAAGATCTCACTTGTGTGGTCATGTGGTAATGGCTCAGTGCGCGCCTAGCTATTGCACGTGCTCAGCTCGTCGGTGTGGGGGGGGGGGGGGGGGGGGGGGGTTCTTAAGCCGCCACATAAACCCTTGAGATTGCGCGCTGGAAAAAAGTTTAGCGAACCACAACTGGGTTAGCCAGTGAAAGACTACAAATTAAAGAACGATTGTGCATGAATAGTCAACAATCGTGAAAACGGGCTGAATAATTCAGATTGGCTGAAGGCCGTACCTGAAACAGAGGAGAGGGGAGATGTAACATGGGTAGGGTAGGGGGAGGAGCCATGTCAGACGAGTCGGTCAAAAGAAATTTGGTCCTGTTTAATAATTCATATTATTATTACACATGCTTAAGCCTAATAAAGTGGTTTCATGAGTCCCGAATCAAAAGTGGGGGTATATAAAAGGAATTTCCACGTGAGTATATAGTTACCGGGAAAACAAACTGGCCTCCGTGGGTCCAGACAAGAACTATAAATTCAATTTACAGATAAAAAAAATAGAAACAAATTCATTAATTTAATTTGGGGAAACGCGGCATTAGATCAACTATAAGAAACTGAAAAGGGGGTATGTCTTTAAATCGCGAATTTAAGTTACGTTTATGGGCTTGCGGGTTCCCTCTCGCCGAGAAACTAAATGTCTTTTTTATTTCTTCTTTAAAAAAATAAATACTGCTTAACGGTCGGAAATCAAGGTATGTCTGGTCCTGGATAATCTTTCAAATTACGTAAAATATTCCCTTTTTTCTTTTTATAATTTTTCTTTGTTTCTTTGAACTGAATTAGGAAGAAAGAAAAGTATATTGACTCACCAATAGGTAGGTAATGGTGCTCCTGGGAGATCGATCTTCCAGTGGCGATGTAGCTAGATAAAAAGGATTGGAAAAAAAGAATATTTATCGTAATTTCTAAATTTGATATTTAAACTTTGGGAACCTCGACGTCGGTACGGCGGGAGGACTAGACGAAAGTGAATATACCACCTCCTTGTGTGGCTACCGGTACAAACAGGCGAGGGAGCTCCCGAGCCGCTTTGCAAAAAAACTTCAATTATGGGCGACTCTATCCGACAGAATTGCTGACAATCCTAAAGCTAAAAATGTATTTCCTATGATGGGGCCAAGCCGGTCCTCCTTCACTGGAGATCGGTGCTGTTGCTTTATGCTGCCACTTGATGGGAGGGGGGGTTGAGCGTGATCCCACGTTGCAAGCACGAAGTGCCTTTTTCCCCTTTTGAGGAACTCCTTAAACGAAAATGTGGTAGTGGAGGCTCCGCAGAAATTGTAGTGGGCTCCGCCAGAAAATTGTGCTGGGGCTTCGTCAGAAAAGTGATGTGGTTTCGCCAGAAAATGTAGTGGGGCTCCGCCAGAAATTTGGGCTGGGGCTCCGCAAAAATTGTGCTCGGGCTCCGCAAGAATTGTGCTTTGATGCTGGCACGTCGAGCTCGGGGACCCCCGATTTCTTTATAAATTTTCCCTCTTTGCTTCTTTTTGTTGCCCGCCGAGCCTGCGGTTCGTTGCAACAATTTTCTTGTTAGCTACGCATTTTTAAATATATTTTTTCTTTGGTTATCCTCATAAATTAAGTCATTCGCCAAACTTACCAAATTCCTGCCGCCGATCTTGGTTGATTTTGGTCACCGGGTTGTTTTCTTTTCCTCAGATTAATCCGGATTCTCGTTGCCGTTCGTTTATTCACCCACTCACTTCACTGCTATACTTTTTTGGTGCACTACTTTGTTTTTTTTATTTGTTCATTTCCTTCATTGGTGTTCGCGGTCCATCAGAGAGGCGGGCGTACGTGATTCAGGCTGGCGGGCAAATGGCCGAGTTTCGTGCTCGCGCGCTTCTTCCGCTGTCTGATGTCACGATTTGGATACGGCGGTTTTAGTTAATGATCGGGTCTCACTTTCAGTTAAGGTTGGGTTCGGGCGGGAATGCGTTCATCACAAACTGTATGCTAGGTATTATGTTTTTGTTCGTTGAGAAGGACACCAATCTTTTGTCAATGACTCTTTCAAGTAACTTCCCTAAGTTTGAGAGCAAAATAATTGGCCTGTAGTTTGCTACTTCAAATTTGTAGGTTTTTTTAGGGAGGGGTAATAGTTTTCCAGTTTTCCAAACAGTGGGAAAATAGCCAATGTTCATACAGTTGTTGATTATTATTGCTAACCAATTGGTGATATTCGGGGTTACTTTGCGTATAATGAAGTTTGAAATTTTGTCGGGACCAAAGGATTTTTTGTTGTTGATATTTTTTATTATTTCAGAAATTTCTTGAGGGTTGGTAAATTCTTTTCTGTCTGACTCGTTTAGTGCAGTGTTTGTTGTGGAGAAAGTTGTGATGTGTGTTAGAAGCATTGGATTTGTGCATAGCTCGCGGTTTAGGTATGGTGATGTTTGGTTGACTATTTGGGTTGATAGGGTTGAATTGGGATTTGGGAGATTGTAAGAATATAAATGTGAGAAGAAGTCAGTGAAGGTATTTAGTATGGACTTCGTTTCAAGAACCTGACTTCCATTGGATGTTAGTTTTATCGGAGAAAATTTGTGCCCGCTAATGATTTTTTTAATTTCTTTAAAGGCCTCTGGGGCTGGTGTGATTTTTCTAAGTCTGGCCTGAAAGTTTTTGTTAAAGAATATGTTTAGTCTCTCTTCAATGATTTTGTTTAGAAGGTTTATTTGTGATTGTAAGGATTTATATGAGTTGTTGTTTGTGTTGGGATTTCTAGCATATAACCTTGATAGAGTTCTTTGCCATCCTTTTTTTGTACTGATAAATGTGCGCAGTTCGGGTGAAAGAAGTTGGAATCTGTTTTTATTTCTAGATTTGATGCTTCCAAGGCTTTCTACAGTGTTGTGTAGCAGGTTAGTAAGTAAAGTAATGGAAGTGTCGATTTCCGAGATGGTCAGGTTTCTGTCCCTGGGAGGCAGGGAGGATTCAGAAGCTGAATTTATGATATTTTTGAATTTGCCACAGTTAATTTTGTTGAGATCAGTGAACTTTTTTGGTATTTTATTACCACAGGAGGTGGTAGGAATTGATAGCGTTAGTTCGAGTGCTAGGTGGTCGGAGTGGCTAGTTGCTATATTGCAGGACTGAGTTTGTCCAGGCCAGTTTAGTAGGCTATTCGTTATGACAAAAAAGTCGATAAATGATCCACTTTGAGGGTAAGTAGGTACCATAGGGCCAAGAATTTGCAGGTTTCAAGTAGGATTTTTACTGAGCCAGGAAAGAATGACACGACCGTTTTGATTTGTTGTGGAGTCTCCCCATAGGGAGGCTCTGGCGTTCAAATCACCGCCGGTAATGACGTAATCGAAACTGTTATGCAGCTTGTTTAGAGAATTAAGTAAGTTGTTTAACTCGTCGTGGGGGGAATTTGTGGGGATATATATGGCTATGGCAGCGATTTTGATGGGACGGTTTATGACCATAAGGTCTTTTGTCGCGGTATCCTGAGCATTCCGAAATCTTGGGATGAACTCGTAAATCTTATGAAGGAGGTCAGTGAAATTCATATTAAATCTATTCTCAATATAGGAGAAAATTTCGTTGTTGTTATTGTTTTGGGGAGGGGGTAATTGAGTTAGAGGGTTAGTCTGACTGTTAGTGTTAAGGACTTCTGCGTATGAAGACGTAATGTATCGGTTTAATAGTTTGCTAACGGTGGGAGTTACTGCATTTTGAGGTAGCAGGTTATTTGCAACTATGCTTATATTTTTAGCTCTTGTTTGTGCTTTTTCCGCTTTGTTTGTGTTGTGTCTGCTAAGCAGGTCTTTGCAAGTCATCAGTCATGCAGCCCATGTAGTTTGCTGGGTGACCAAATGTTTTGCAGTTTCTGCAGTATACAGAGTTGGGGTCTGAAGAGTCGCGTTTACATTCGCCTGGTCCGTGATCTTGGTCACATTTAACACATTACACATTCATATTTGTAGCAGCAATTGCTGGCAATATGCCCGTATTTTTGACAGTTTTTACACTGTGGTGGGCCACGGAATTTGATTTTTTCCCAAGAGACTTTTTGGTGGAGAATGACATTTATTTGAGAGGCTTCAAGTAGGTCTGACTGAGATTGAAATTGTATTGTGAATATGTTGGGTTGTATGCCCGTCTGCTTTGATCTGGGTGTAGTGAATTTACTAATTTTTACTGGCTGTATATTGGGGGCTAGAGAGTGAAGGGCTTCATAAACTGAGTCTCCTGTATAAGAGTGATGGATACCTTTTAGTAGAATAGATTGAGGTTTGAATTCTGGGGGGGTGAAAGTATGACCTTCCAATTTGGCTCTTCTCATTAACTGGATAATTCTATTATGGACTTCCGGGTCCTCAACTAATATTTTAGTTCTATTGTGATAATTATATATCCTAAAATTTTCATTGTCATTAGAAAGAGCTTTGACGCACTTCATAATTTTTTTAGTGTTAGTATAATTAACAAAAATCGGGGGGCAAAATTTATCTTTTCTTAAAATAGTGTTAGTGTTTGAGGGGGACTTATCTTTGTATATGTTGTTGTTGAGTGTTGGTGTGGGCTGTCCATCTGTCTTCGGCTTGTTGGTGATTCTCTGTGGCGATGGTGAGTCGTCTGAGGGTTGAGTAGTGACCGGTTTTCTGGATGCTGTTGGTGAGGGCCCCTGAGTTGCTGACTCTACTTGGGAGTTGATGACTGGGTTTGATGTAGGGGCTCTGGAGCGATCGACTAAGAGCTCCGATGCTAATTCTGCGATGATTGGATCGTAGAAGCTCGATGTTGTTTTTAGCCTAGGAGCAGCAGCCGGGCGCTTTGCCGGGGCAGATAGTCTAGGGCGTTTCCTCTTGACGGTTGTGGGGGTGTGTTGGGGAGAGATGCTCGAAGATGAGGAGTCTGCTTGAGGTAATACTTCCTCGTGTTGAGTCGGGATGTCATGGTCAGTATATAGATTACTGACTGAAGGCTGGGCGCTCTCTGGATATTCGTTGAAATTGTTGATTTCGTCTAGTTGGGTAGTGTAGTCATCCTGCATGCTTGCAGGATGAAATGGGGTTTCCGGTGAGTTAGTCACTTGGATATTTTGAGGTCCAGTGGCAGTAGCTCCACTATCAGTTACCTGAGGTGGCGATAGGGATTTTTTTCCTTTTTTATTTTTATTTTTTGAGGTTCGTCCAAACGAGTTGTTATTTGGCATGTTGAGAGTTTTGCTTCTTTATAGTTTATTTAATAAACGTCTGTGCTGAATTAGCCTTATGTGTAGTTTTTATTAACTATCCGTGGAATGCTTAGATTCGTGATTTAAATAGGTTTTTGTGTGCCACTGTAAGATCACTGATATAGGTTGAAGAGTTCAATAAAATACTGCTATATTTATAGTTTAGTACTAAATTTGTGTAACAGGGAATTATCTAGTTGATAAGTTGGTAATTCACTTAATAAATGGTTGTAATTTATTTATTTCTTAAGAGATTGTGGATAATTGTTTGTATTGTATTCCTTTATAAAATATTCGTTACGAGTCTGTACTGTATTAGCATTGGTTTCTTATTGCTTATTAGAAGTATGTAGAGTATCTGCTTAGAATCTGTTTATAACTCAATTTTTGTGTGTCACTGTAGAGTTCATTGAAGCATTGTAACATTATATCATTATAACCGTGATTTTACTTCTTTATTTTATCAATATAACCGCTATTTTACTTCTTTATTTTGTTAGTTAGCAGGTTGGTAGTTCGCTTGGCGAATAATTATGGTTTATTTGTTTCTTAAAAGTTTTTAGTTAGTTGTTTGAATAGTGTTATTTTATAGTATATTCAATAAGTGGCTGCACTATAATTTCTTTAGGTTTGTAATTCTAATAATGACCGTAGCATTTAATTAGATTCGTGCTTAGAATTTGTTTTTGAATTCAGATTTGTTTATGTATGCCACTGTAAAGTCACTGATAATTTAGATAATCCTTTTGACTGGTGTCTAGGAAGGTAGAGTGTAGGTTAAAATTTCAAAGATACTACTGTATTTATAGTTTAGTAATGGCTGTACTAAATTTGCATTTGTTTCGTGTTTCTTGTTCGATGATTGTAAAGTTCTTGCTTAGAATCTTTTATAAATTAGTTTTACGAGCCACTGTGAAGTCACTAATGCATTATATTAGTCTTATGCCCGGTATTTGGAAAAAGTCAATTGTATAAAGACACTGATGCACTGAATTATTGTTATGCCCGGTATTTAGAAAAAATTTAATGTATTTGGAAAGAGTTAGATGTAGGTCTTATAGTTTGTTTAAATATGTTCTGGCTGTTACAATCCGTGGTGGCCACCCCTAACCTTCCTTATCAACTAACTACTTAGCAGAACTAAAGAATTAATAACTACGGGTACTTATCTATGGGTCATGAGGTGCTGAAGGTGATGGCTGAAGACTTCTTTTATTTGGCGTTGAAAATGGGCTGCATCTGATGAACAGCGTCGCTGGTACAGATCGATGACCATCGGTTGACCGGCTGACCTTGAAGCGACCCCTCGAGTTCGACGAGTGCCTGATGATCCCGTGAGACGCATTAGAAGTTGTCGCCCCAACCCTGGGTAACTTCCCGGGTGTAACTGAGATGGCGGGGGAATATCTTGATGAGGTATATTGCGCTGATGAAATATCTCCGGCGGTAAGAGCCTCAGCGTTGATGAAAATCGATGAGTCGCAGAAATGATGAAATGGGGTGAAGTGGTGCAATCGTGAATTCCTGAGATTATCAGGTCGTAAATCCTGGGATCGCAGATAGTAGGTTGTAGATCGTGGATCGTGTATCGTGATCCCACCCTTAGGACGATTATATTTTACTATTTTTTCGGCGAGACAAAGTTATAACAAAATTGTGGCTGTCGGCTTACCTGCCCTCCTCGTTTGTTCCGGTGATGGACACTTTCTCCACTAATTTTTAGGGTATTATAATTTTCTTAACTTCTGTCCTTCCTTTACTTTCTCTATTTTTTATTTCTTTTATATCTATCCACTTTAAACTCCTTCAAAGCTTGCTTCTCACGTTGTGTGCGCACTTCCATCTATGGCGGCTGGATCACGAGAAGTGAATTTCACGAAGATGCCGGAAGTATAGCTGTCTTCATCTGGCATGACTAATTGAGCGCCAACGCTGACAGTCGACATGGCCTCCCCAAAGTGGGCGCTGATTATCATGGCGTTGAGTGTGGCCTGGTGATGCCTCTCGTGTAGTTCCACTATCGCGGCGCTGATGGCGTAGCTGAACCTATCTACTGGGCTAATGACTTAAAGCTATAGTACAGCCTCATAGATAACTACTAACTCCCTGTGAAGCACAATACATTTCTCCCCTCTCCCGGGAGAGATTTTCGGCAATGCGGGAAAATCGGTTCGTACTATTTTATTACATTTTAAATTTTTCTGCTATACGGAAAGCCTGTTTGAACCATGTTATTTCATTTAAATATTTACGGTAACGTGGGAAAATCTGTCGAAACTACTTTACTCGATTTAAGTATTTATGAATACACGTGGGTTCCCTGTTAGAAGGGCTGTGTTAAACAAGTCTATTTTAATCACATGGCTCTGGTCTCTGTCTCTTACATGGTACAAATAACGAATGGATGTCCCATTAATTTTATTTGTCAAAGTTGAAAAAGTTGGCAATATTGTTACTACTTATGGTTACTCTATGGTGAATGTGGTCACTATAAACTGGAGCTTGGGTTCGGTGCCTGATTACCAGTTAACTTTATGAGGTAATTTCAATTCCCCTTTCCGAATAATTATGTACGCGTGGTCGCGTAAAATTAACTAAACTCAATCAAGGGGGTTACCGAAATAACGATTAATCAGTCGCGAATACTGATGCGTATTGAGCACACTGAAACTATTAACTTTGTATTGAATTTATACCAACAATGAACAGTTGCGCTGTTTAACTTGCGATTCTATGATTGGATACAATTTGAAAATTTGCAATTCCAATTCTGAAGAGCGAGAAGGACTGCTGGGTTCAGAATTCATACGGATTGAAAGACTCGGTTGAGTGTATGTTTTTAGTTAACACCATCGGTAGCAATATTCCAAAATTTTGTTTTGAGCAGAGCATATTAAACAATTAATGAACCTATTCCATCGGATACCGCCCGAATTTTCTGTTACAGACATCTTCATCACCATCACCACCACCTACACACTACTTATAACCGTTCTATAAAATTTCATTCGGTGATTTAGAAGTAAGTCTTCCCAAACTAATGACCATAATCTTAACTACTACTACGTAATTTATTATGAGGCTATGACTTCCGAAAATTTTTCTGAAAATTTGCAAGATACTCTCGGACTGCGAGTTAAAATGAAATAACTAAAGTTGTAATGTAATCGTAATAAGGTATTCATATGCGCTACTTTTGCCACGACATTTTGCATTCGTGCAGGGTTGCGTATTACCAATAATACTTAGACTGGGTTTTGCACTATAACCATACACCGGGTATCTTCTCGTGCCAGAAGACCTACCGTTCCTTGGAACGACCCCTCACTCATTACTCTCATTGAGGGCGCTGCAACTCCCAGAGCTAGAGTGTGGTGTATGCCGTAAAATTTGTAGTTTTTGTTTAAAAGGTCTGCCTCCTGCAAGCAGCCTTGACGAGCAGTTTTTGTTTGGTACATACAGCTACGCTGGGTGCCAGGACTACCCAGGTCTAATTACAAAGGGAATGGCTATAGATAAAAGTGAAACTTAACATTTGAAGGTTGAAAATCTACTATTCCAAAAGGTACATCGACCGCGCTGACTAAGCGGTTCATTGGTGTCCTGTGACTACCAGAGAAGCTGGCCAGATGCCTTCTTAGGGCTACTGGAAGGAGAAAAATGTTGAATAGATTATATACTAGAGGTACATCGCCGCGGAAACTAAGCAGTGTATTATGTTCTACTGTTAACCAGAGAAGCTGGCCAGATGCCTTCTTAGGGCTACTGATTGGAAATTTCATGGAAGGCTCTTATCGGGTTGCTTTGTCCCATCCTGTTCGACTGCTTTCAAGTCTTTTATGTGCCAGAAACCGCAATTTCTGCCTTTGTCATCGACCAACTCATATACCAGTTTGGATCTCTTGGTTATTACTTTACACCGTATATACAGGGTGTCTCAAAAGAAAGTTCACATTTAAATCTTTTTTTAAAAGAAAAGTCTTAGCTTTATTGAAAAAATGTTTATTTTATATTGAAGTACACTGTTTGGGAATTTATTTTTTAAAAATAACATCGTCCAAATGTAAACCGTTGCGCTCTCGGCATTCATTTAGTCGGGCACTAAAATTGCCTATGACAGCTCGGCAGGTAGTCTCCGTGATGGCTGACCAGCATCTTGAGGCTTCAGTTCTTGCACTAACTGAATTTTGTACGGGTGCAGCTTTAAATCTTTGTGTAAAATGCGGCATAATGAAGATCTGTGCACATTTAAAGCAACAGCACGCTTCCGAATCGAGAGGTTTGGATCATCTCGAATAGACTGAGTAACACTGTCCACGTTTTTACCGTTTTTGTAAAACTCACGTACGCACAACGCACGGTCCGCACCAGAGAAACGCTCCATAGCGACTAAATTCCCAAGAGCCAGACTACCGACTGACATACCCCCCGCGCCCCTCAGAATAGTTGCTTTCGCGTAATAAGATAAGCAAATGTGAACTTTCTTTTGAGACACCTTGTATCTTGGAGCTAATTTTGCCGAGAAGTTATTTTTGGCATCGGACAAGACATAGTTTCTTTTATAGACGATATCCCCCACGTTAAACTCGAGGTTGACTTTGCCCTTATCGAAATAATTCTTATTCTTCACATAGGCTTTTAGAAGGCGCGCAGATATGTCGTCATAAATAGCATACAGATTATCGAGGAATTTAGAGCGTTCATCGTGAGGGGTGTTAATATTTGTTGACGTTTTCTCATCGAAAGCTAAATGGTCAGAACCCGCAAACGTAAATTCGCGGCCGTGGTTTAGGAAGAATGGAGAATAACCTGTAACGGCGTTAACTGCGGTTCTCAACGCGACAGTAATTTTCGATAGTTGCTTATCCCAGAGTTTATGATTGTCTTGGATATACGAACGGAGGGCTCCGCCAATCACCTTGTTCCACCTTTCTGTGAAGTTATTGCGTGGATGATAACGGCAATTCAACGAAAATTTAGGAACTCCGTAATCCTCTAACAATCTTCGAAATTCCTTCGAATCAAACTGCTTGCCATTATCTGATATGATAATCTCGGGCACGCCAAATTCCAAAAACACCCTGTTTTCAACCATTTCGACCGTTTTCTTCGCTGTCACGTTCCTTAAAGGTATGAGGATAGGGTACTTTGTGAACCAATCCACTATAACTAACAAAAAGGTGTTTCCCCTAGTAGACCTAGGAAAGGGACCCATAAAATCCATTGCTATCAGTTGCCACGGTCTGGTGGCTTCTTTGAATTTACCCATTTTGCCTTGAGGGGGTTTGTTAGAAGACTTAGATTGAAGGCATACGTGGCACTTTCGAACATATTTGGCTACATCGTGGGCAACACCCGGCCAATAATAGCGGTCTAGTATCTTATTTTTGGCCTTGGCAACACCTAAATGTGCAGACAACGGATTATCATGGCATTCATACATTACTTCGATTCGTTTACTTTCGGGCACAACTAATTTCCACCTGTAGTCGCTCACTTGATTAAAGGTTACAGGCCGTATCCATAGCTTTTTGTTTTGGATTTTCCAATTTTTCAACCGTACGGGGTTTTCCTCTACTTTCTTCATCATCTGGTTATACCAAGAATCGGTAGCACTCGGACTGCAGTCTATCAGACAGATAGTTGTTGCTCTGGATAGTGCATCCGGAACAATATTGTTTCTACCCTTAACATGGGATATCTCAAAATCATACTGCTGTAATTTCAGCACCCAACGAGCTAACCGACCTGCCAAATTCTGCTGCCTAAACAACCATACCAACGCCGAATGGTCAGTGTGAACATAGAACTTGTAGCCTTCAAGGTAGCATCTGAATTTCTCCACCGCGAATACAACGCTTAGGCATTCTTTTTCCGTTACGGTGTAGTTGAGCTCGGCTCCTCGGAGCTTGCGACTCATGTAAGCCACAGGCTGATCGTCCCCAGTATCGGATTTCTGGGTGAGTACGGCCCCTATGGCAAAGTTAGATGCATCGCATTGTAAGTAAAAAGGTCGCTTGAAATCTGGGTTAGCCAACAGTGGGGCTCCTACTAGTTTAGACTTAATGGATTTACCCTTGCCGCTGTTCTTGGTCAAATCGTGAAGCGGAGCAGCTACCTCAGCGATGTTTAGTACAAAACGTCTGTACCACGACGCCATACCTATGAATCGTTTCAGTTCTATGAAGTTTTTTGGCCTAGGGAACTCGAGCATTGCCTTAACTTTCTCGGGATCTGTTCTTAATCCCTGAGCATCTACTATAAATCCTAAACATTTCAGCGACGACCTCAAGATCTGGCACTTCTCAAAGTTAATAGTCAAGTTAGCCTCCCGTAGTCTCTTAGCTACCTTGTGTAAAGCTTTAATATGCTCATCGAAAGTCTCGGCTACTACTATTAAATCATCAAGATATGTGAATACGTTTTCTTCACTTGGTGTGAACAACAAATCCATTAGGCGCTGTTGCGTGGCAGCACTGTTACATAACCCAAACGGCATAACTTTAAATTGCCACAACCCATGCCCTGGCACACTAAATGCGGTTTTTTCTTTACTCCTTTCGCTCAATGGTATTTGCCAAAATGCGTCTTTTAAATCTATTGAAGACAAATACTTGGCCTTTCCCAGTTTATTTAGGATTTCAGCAATTCGCGGTAAAGGGTACGCACATTTTACAGTCACTTGGTTTAACTTACGACTGTCGATACATAAACGATCCTTACCGTTGGATTTTTTGACTAATACGACAGGCGAACACCAGGGGCTTACGGACGGTTCAATTACGTCCAATTTTTTCATACGTTCCAGCTCTTTGCCTAGCCTTCGGGCAATTGCTGGTGAGACTTGATAACCACGTTGGACTATCGGGAGGGCTTCACCTGTGTCGATGTCATGCTCTAAAACTGTCGTTCTTCCCAATTTTTCAGAACTCAGGTAAGTGAATTCCTTTAAACAATTTTTGAGACGGCATTGCTGAGAAGGAGTAAGGCTTGAATTGTTTTGGATCTGTCTGTTATCTTGCCTCGAACGTTCTTGCCCTTTACAGAACGTTCCGGACTTAGTTTCCCTGAGTTTGGTAAGGACTTTCCTCACGAAAATGAACTCTTCGATTGGGACTTTCGCTTCGCTGGCTTCTGTATTGGCTTCCATGTTCATTTGGGGGTCGTGGTAATAGTGATCTATTTTGATAACTCTCTGCATTATAACATCTGTTGCTAGGGCTCTTACTATTTGAACGATTCCAGCTACGATTTTCATAGCTCCCTGAAGGGTTCATCGCACCGCGATGGACATAATTATTCTGATAGCCTCTTTGATTACTATATTTTTCGATTTCCCGATGTGGGTTATTGTTATCTTGAAAAGTCGGGCTTCTCCCCTCATCAGCAGCAGTTCGATCCCGGCTACTGTGACTATTGCTTTGTTCCTTTGTTATACGAGTTGGATATCTATAGTAAGATTCTGACTGGGAAGTGTCATTGTATCTGTTAGCGAACTCGGGCTTGTTTCTCCCTTGTCGCCGAAAATCTGAAGGACCAGAGCGTGGGTCATACCTACGATTAGAAACATCGTAACCAGGATTCTTACTAAGGTCAAGTCTCGAAAACCGTGTGCCTACATAATCCACTGCACGAGCATTGAACTCGGCCTGTGCCTCACTGTCTTCGATTTTTCGACAAGCGTTGGACAGCTGGTCAACCGTTTCAAAGTCCACTAATGAGACCGCTCTTAAATAGTTGGGCAGCAAATTGTTCCTAATGATCTTGACTCGATATCTTTCTGAAGGAATGTGTTGCAGCCTTAGAAATTGGTCTTCCATGAAGGAAATGAATTGGATTATGGATTCAGACTCTCTCTGCTTCCTGCTCCTAATGAACTCAAGTAGCCTTTCAGACTGACTATGAGGTTCAAACTCCTTTAAAAAGTTCTCGACAAATTGTTGGTAACTACGGAAGGTGTAGCGCTTTCGCCTAAACCATTTCAAGGCAGTACCCTCGAGGATGTCTGAGATTGACTGTAGCAACTCTTCTCCTGATACATGTCTAGAGAGAGCAAAATCTGCTACTCTTTGTAAAAATTCTGAGGCAGATTGGTCTTTACTGTCTCCTGAGAAGGAAATTTTCCACTTATACAATTGTGGCGCGGATTTAACATCTCTACGAATTTCCGGAAGGGGACCAAGATCGAGGAATATTCTTTCCTGACTGGACTCAAGTTAAGGTCGACATCGTAAGGGATTGGTCCAGTTTTATGCGCGTTTACATTTTCTGACCCCATGTTTCTATGCGTGCTGTTTATCACGTTAACTTTGTCACCCGCTTGGTTCATTCCCCTATCATTATTAGAACTTGGAAGCACTGTCGAAGGCCTCCTGTTTTCATTCTTTACTAAGGAGTTGTTTTTCCACAACTGTTTTCGCTTATCTTGTACCCGTAACCTGAGACTTTCGGCTAGCGTTAAAAGATCAGGTTTGCTGTTAAGCTTGTCCTCAAGTCCGCTTACATCGACTCGGTTAATTCGCCTAATCAGCATTTTCACCCTAGCTTCAACCCTTTCCAGCTCATCTTCGTCGTTTCCATTGGCATCTTCTGACAACTCAATGAGGAGTGTCTCACATTGTTTTAAATCTTTAACGTTTTCAATCGGGGATTTGAACTTTAAATCTTGCTCATTTACGCCCTCTTCTTCTTCGATTTGCTTCATAAACCAAAGATACTTTCCCCTTGCGGTATAGCAGTCTGGTTTGACGCCCCTGATTAGCATTTCGTAGATGATCTCAGCTTCTGAGAACATACGGGCAATATCTGAGTAAGACATTCTAAATAGACAGTTCTTAGTCTTCAACAATCAGGTGCTAAGCCTAATAACAGGTGCTGCCCCCAACAGCTACGCCTTGGGATGTGGCAACGAAATTAACTTGGCTGTCTTTGCAAAAAATTTATATGCACCTACTTTTTGACCCGGAAAATAAATCAACTCCTAACGATCCCTTTTCTGTTCCCAGCTCAAACCAAAATTTTGGGTTCGTCGATCTTTACTTTTAATTAGTTTGCGACCTTTTAGTCTTCAAGTCTCACTTTCACTTTCAATTACCGCGTTTTGTCCTTCTAGTATTTCATGGTCAACTACCACAACTTCCGGCTATCAAGATTGAAAGGAAATTCTAATTCTGACCTTAAATTTCAAACTCCGCCACTTAACTGTGACCCCACTTACTCTTCATTTATCTTAGTAAACTTTTAATCTTTATATTTAGCGTGTACCTTAATTCACGATACCCTCTTTTTTTTTTTATTCAATTCCTTACTTCTTGTTTGACTTGTAAATGTGGCTCTCGAATTCCCTAATAATTCAGAGCTCGAATAACGTCAAACTTTTAGTTCTCTTGATTTAGAATTTGTTTGAATCAAATGCAACTGATACTGTGACTAATGCAACTAGCGTCAATTCGAATTTATCTGTTAAAATTTAATTTGATGTTATTGATATTAATCAAGGTTATTTAAAAGGGAACGTTTAGATTAGAGTTTATATAACACTTCTATCTAGAAAACGACGACTTTTCTGTTATGGATTCGCTTGCCACTTTTCAAATGTTCAGAATGTGAAAATTATTTAAATTGCCCAAATAAAAGATGATTCGATTAATAATATCATTAAACCTTGTAGCTATTGGTCCACTCCCAAAAGCCACTTCAGTTTTCCTATGCTAGATAACACTGCTGCCAAACGCAAGTAAAAGCACTTGGTCTTAACGAAGGTTTGCAATGGGTAAACCGTGTTCGCTAACATATATTGCGCTCGCTACCATTTATGCGTATCCACATTTGTGCCTCTTTGTATATGTAGATTTTCTCTTTCCTTTATTAAAAAAAATATTTTTTTCTTTTCACTCAACGTAACTTTCAGTTTTAATTACTCCGTTTTCTGCTCTATACTTCAATTTGTTCAAAATGCTTGAGCTAAAAAATGCGCGAAACTCATGCGAGTAGAGAGAGACCAGGCCACGCTTAAAATTAATCGCGATTATCAATCAAATGCCTCACACATGGCCAAACTAGTCACGCACTTATATCTTTGCAGTTTCAATTTCATCCTCGAACAAGGAAACACTACTAAACTTTGGTTTTTGTTTTTTTTTTTTTTTGTAACGATCCCGGTTGAGCCCCCAAAATGTAGTGTGTCCCCAGGATGACAATTGAAACTAACTTGAGTAGTTCACTCAAAATGATCTATAATTCCCAATATGTTCTGGCTGTTACAATCCGTGGTGGCCACCCCTAACCTTCCTTATCAACTAAATACTTAGCAGAACTAAAGAATTAATAACTACGGGTACTTATCTATGGGTCATGAGGTGCTGAAGGTGATGGCTGAAGACTTCTTTTATTTGGCGTTGAAAATGGGCTGCATCTGATGAACAGCGTCGCTGGTACAGATCGATGACCATCGGTTGACCGGCTGACCGTGAAGCGACCCCTCGAGTTCGACGAGTGCCTGATGATCCCGTGAGACGCATTAGAAGTTGTCGCCCCAACCCTGGGTAACTTCCCGGGTGTAACTGAGATGGCGGGGGAATATCTTGATGAGGTATATTGCGCTGATGAAATATCTCCGGCGGTAAGAGCCTCAGCGTTGATGAAAATCGATGAGTCGCAGAAATGATGAAATGGGGTGAAGTGGTGCAATCGTGAATTCCTGAGATTATCAGGTCGTAAATCCTGGGATCGCAGATAGTAGGTTGTAGATCGTGGATCGTGTATCGTGATCCCACCCTTAGGACGATTATATTTTACTATTTTTTCGGCGAGACAAAGTTATAACAAAATTGTGGCTGTCGGCTTACCTGCCCTCCTCGTTTGTTCCGGTGATGGACACTTTCTCCACTAATTTTTAGGGTATTATAATTTTCTTAACTTCTGTCCTTCCTTTACTTTCTCTATTTTTTATTTCTTTTATATCTATCCACTTTAAACTCCTTCAAAGCTTGCTTCTCACGTTGTGTGCGCACTTCCATCTATGGCGACTGGATCACGAGAAGTGAATTTCACGAAGATGCCGGAAGTATAGCTGTCTTCATCTGGCATGACTAATTGAGCGCCAACGCTGACAGTCGACATGGCCTCCCCAAAGTGGGCGCTGATTATCATGGCGTTGAGTGTGGCCTGGTGATGCCTCTCGTGTAGTTCCACCATCGCGGCGCAGATGGCGTAGCTGAACCTATCTACTGGGCTAATGACTTAAGCCCGGTATGCTGTTGCCAAGAAAAGGGGTCAAGGAAAATAAGCACATATTCCTTGAAGGAAATTTGACAGTAGGTCAAGAAATTTTGAAATAACAAATATCGGAAAAATAATGATAATTATTTAAATACTTGGCCCCTATTCTATCCCACTTACCTATATTGAAATGCCCGTATTCAAAATATCCGCAAAATTACTCAAAAAAACTGTCACTACACACGAACTGTCACTTTTACCTCAAGGAATATGTACTCGGACACATATTCCTTGAAGAAAATTTGAATTTTTGGTATACAGCGCCACTAGCGCCACTAGCGCCTGATAGGAGAACTGCGTTTTTTCCTTGCGAACAGCATACCGCTTTGACAACCGGAACGGAAAAATTTTCCTTGAGCATTCCTTGAGTGTTTTTTTACATAGGTTTTGTATAGGCCAAGAAATTTCTTGGCAACAGCATACCGGGCTTTAAAGCTATAGTACAGCCTCATAGATAACTACTAACTCCCTGTGAAGCACACTACACTTCTACTGAAGTCACTGCAGCGTGGTTAGCGGTACCCGCCGCAGCAGGCCTAACGGCACCACCTAACGGCGTTAAGAAACGCGATTTGGGGAGATGGGAGCTCCTCCGATCCTGTTCAGGGTTCCTTCAGGGAGACTAGCAAATTTGAGTGCTTTATCACTACGTCGCTGGTTACTATAAATTTTGCGTTATTTCGGCACTGATATAGCGATAGAGAAGGAAAAACGTGTCCATATGGCACTAAAAGCAAAAAGTCGAGTTGGTACTGGAATTAATTCTTTCACAAGTTTAATTCACTGTGTTTTTTAATTATATTTCACTGAGTTTTTAATTCTCGAAGTGACTGTATTAACTCGATGTAAAAACTCGCACTTGAAAAAATAACTGTATCGCAATTGAAAAAACAACTGAATGCACTGGGCTTCTTCTGAAGATTTAGTCGCTGCGTCCGCTCACGTTGGCTGTCCATGAAAGACTCGTCAAAACACTTACCTGAAGCGGCCATCACACTCCTTTTTGATGTTTTTTTTTTTCTTTCAGTTGGCTACATTGACATGCTGGCTCGGTATAATTCCTAATCATTCATAAAGATTTTCATTACGAAACCTTGTTATTATTTTAAGAAAAATGGTAATATGTATTTGTTAATTATATGAAGAAATATACATTACATTTGGCATATTAACTTTTATTGTCTTAATTAAACATCTTCCCGCTTAAAAATTTCACTATTTCAACACCTCACCACTGACATAAATTTTACAATTTTATCACCTGCCCACTGAAATAAATAGTGGAAATTTTTTGCATAACTTTCCATTTTGAGGCCATATTTAGCTTCCTGCTCAACTTCATCTAAATCGGTGAGGTTTCAAGGACGTACACCTTACCCAAAAGGTCTTACATATACAAATATATTATTTATATAATTTTTTTTTTATTGAAGAAGGAGGAAAAATGCGTAATGCACCGTCAGGGGAGGATTTCCTCACCCTGGTGTGTGGGACTCTCACCCACTAAAAAACCTCCTCCTTCAGTCAGGAACTAAGAAGAATCGTCTTCCTAGTAAAAAACAAATTAAACTTTAACTTACAAAATTTCCTAGGCCATCTTAGTTCATACTCGGACCACTCAAAGTTTTGCGCAGAAATTCCAGAAGTGCCTGGTTGCGGAGAAACAGATCGGTCAGGCTATGTATAATTCAACATATAAAAATAAACTTAAACATAAAAACCATTACAATACCTGCATCGTGTTGCCGCTTTCCTGTTCATCGCCGTCGTCTTCGTCATCCAACATCAACATCCTGTAAAATCAAAATAAATACAATATTTCAAATATTATTAATATTTTCTTACCTCTTCCGATGGAATGTCGCCAGCTTGCAGTGGATTGTAAAGCACCCCCGCGGCGCGGAAAAACTCCACAGTAGCGTCCAAATTATGCCTTCGGCAATATAAGATGAATAAAAATTTGGCAAGATAGCCCACAAAAAAGCTTTTCTTCCGCCCGTACTCAGGCAATCGGCATTTGGCGTGCCTCCACAAACCTTCGATTGTGTTACTGTGAGCGCCCGTAGTAGGATCCTTAAAGTTAGCCGAATGGTTAACCTTAAGATGCCTAACGGTCGCTTCATCAATCCCATCATACGCTGCCCAGCAATCACTAATTATATTGCTGCCGGGCAAAATCCACTTCTGAATCAGTGGAATCAGGGTTGATGCATCACGACGCTCTACGGGCACCAGAAACACATCGCCGGTTTCTCGACAGACTCCGCCAAATACCCATTGGCCTTCCACAAAATGCCCTCTGTGGTACCTCCTCTTGCCAAATTTCGATTCATCTATCTCTACAGTCATATTTGGACCTCCTAAATATGAAATATAAGTTAATTAGGAACCATACAATTTACTAAATTTATACCTATGGGTTTTTCTCGCTGAATACAATAGTCTATAGCGACTTCGCGACAAAATGAATTCCAATCCACAGCAGTCTTCGGACTGATCGACGTCTCTAAAACAATAATTCGTAGCTCCGAATTGCAGTACCACATATGACAAAAAGCCACTAACTGAATATACAGGAAATCAATATTGTCCCCACAAAAAATGTAAAGGAATATTATTACCTCTATCAAACCCAGTTTGGACCTGTAGAAAAAAGTATTTTTGCGCAGGCTTTGTGTCGTGCCACAAAATACACCCTTTGTCTTGGGTTTTACAATTTTCTTAGGGCATCTCCACCGGTACCCATCAATACTTTTTGCATCTGGCTTGAGTTTCATAGAGATGCCGCACTTCGGGCAATTCAAATTTCCCTCGCCGGCAAACACTCCCCACTCCTGCAACTTATGACCAAGTCCCAGCTCCTTACACGCAAGGTCGCAAATAGCAAACAAATTAGTGTGTTGCGAGTTCTTAATTTTTAATTAAAAAAAAAGAAAATTTACACCTAAATATGCAATTTGTGAAAGGAAAATTTACTCGAAAATAAACAATTTGTAAAAGGAAAATTACTCCAATATACAATTTAAAAAGGAAAATTTACTTCAATATACAATTCCTAAAAAGAACATTTACACCTAAATATGAAATTTGTAAAAGGAAAATTTACTCGAAAATAAACGATTTGTAAAAGGAAAATTACTCCAATATACAATTTAAAAAGGAAAATTTACTCCAATATACAATTCCTAAAAGGAAATTCTGCATAAGTCTTGCAACAAAAAAAACAGCAACAATTAATATGGCAATACTTAATGTATAAGCCTCAAAATGATAATTACCTTATTACATTCCTTTCAGTGTTGTACAAGAGCAAAGATGGACGCTGAAAAACGAGAATTAATCGCAAAAAACAAAGCGAAAGCGCGGAAATTGCTTTTAAATAAAATTGATGTGAATGATTTCACCGAAGTGCCTGATTTCATCGTTAATGCATTTTATGGCGAAGGTACTTACCACAATCGGTTAATTGTGGTAACTTTCGCCATTCAAAATGGCATCAGCGAGGACAACTTATTCAGGCTACTGAAATGGAATCCCCTAAAAAATACAGACATAAAAAAACTTTCGAATCTGTATAAATATCTCGCGATCCCTGAAAACGCCGCACGTTACTACAGCTATAACGTGGTAACTAAAAAATTTTTATATCTGAACGGCGACTGGAGATATCATGGGAAAAGAATTCCCGGGAACCAATTTTAGGGATGCAAGGAAAGGAGCACAAAATCTGTATTTTTAAGGACAGCCAATATATTATTAAAAAATAAAAATTATTATAAACGAACTTACCATCTTTCTTAAAAGCACTTAACAGAATGCAATATGTACATAAAAATCACCAGAATTCCTGAGATAAAATTCCGTTATCCTTGTAACATTAATCACAACAATACCACTGACCTAAATCATTAATGAATGATATCATTTAACAATTTATGTCAGTGGTGAGGTGTTGAAATAGTGAAATTTTTAAGCGGGAAGATGTTTAATTAAGACAATAAAAGTTAATTTGCCAAATGTAATGTATATTTCTTCACATAATTAACAAATATTACCATTTTTCTTAAAATAATAACAAGGTTTCGTAATGAAAATCTTTATGAATGATTAGGAATTATACCGAGCCAGCATGTCAATGTAGCCAACTGAAAGAAAAAAAAACACATAAAAAAGGAGTGCGATGGCCGCTTCAGGTAAGTGTTTTGACATTTAATAATAAAGATTGGATTTTTTGCAGATTTTTCCATTTTACTTATTGTTAGTTACTAAGTGTAGGAAATGAAGTGGAATGTGCAGTGGGGACATGATCCCAGATATTGCAGTCTAATTTTCGCGGTGGAAAGGAGTTTTGGGGTGGAAAATATTAATTTTTAATTTTGACAGATTATCAAAATTAAAATTAAATATCTCGGAAATTATAGTCGAGCAGGACAAAATTTCTTCAGATCCTTTCGTTTTAGCCAAAACGGAAGGAGCCTGCAAAATTTCATTGCCCTGGGACCATTGTCGCCAATGTAAAATTATACCTTTGTCCGTCCCTGGGCCCCTCGCCGGTGGTGATAATGAAATTCTACTCTTCCATCTGCGCGAACCTTTAGTTTCACTTGAAATTTATTAGGTAGGTTGACTGTGAGATTCAATTTGTTTTGTTTTATTTTTTCAAAATTGAGTCGTTGTACTACCCTTTTAGGTATATATATGCTTTCACCTTCTCTCGTCATGAACCTTTGAATATCATTTCCTATGCGCATCATTATATCATTTATAGTTCTTGATGGTTTTAGGCGCTCTATAGTGGATAAGGATCTTCCATTGACGTTGATAGGAAAATTTATTCTCTCCAACGATTCATTTGGATTGGGTATTGGGTACGGCTGTTGAAGTGTTGTCGACGATGACGAAGGCTGATTGGGAAACAAATCAGTAGGATACTGCGTTGACGTCCATGTAGATGTAGATTGTCCAGCCCGGATTGTAGATGTAGACTCATCAAACTCAGTGTCGATTGGGTCGAACACATAATCGTCGAACAGCTCCAAAATATCGTCAGCTACTTGCATCTAAACAATCAAAAATTCTAGTAAGTATTTGGCATAATGTTACAAAAAAAAAAAACATAAGGACACGTCTGATAAGTTGTTATTCATTGTTATTTTCAAGTGGTAAACGACAAATTTTTCCAATAGGTCTTAAAAAGGTGCCTTTTTGTGTCCGTATTTTCACAACCCGAATAAGACCATCATTTCCTGGGTACACCTCTTCTACGAGAAAAAGAGGCCAGTAAGTTGGAGGATTGCTTTCTTCCTTTAACAGCACGACGTCACCCTTTTGATGTTCCTTTGAGGCGTCTTCCATTTAGGCCTCTGTTGCAATCTATGCAGATATTCCTTCTGCCACTTTTTCCAGAAATGTTGCAACAGATACTGAGTATATTTCCATCTCTGAGATAGCAGGGTATTGCTGAGCTCTGATTCCGGAATTGCATTTAATTGTTGTCCGATTAAAAAATGCGCACGGGTTAAGACCTCCAGATCTTCTATATTATTGCCTGTAGGGCATAGAGTTCGTGAGTTGAGGCAGGCTTCGATCTGTGCCAGTACAGTTGCTAATTCCTCATATGTACAAGATGTACATATTTGTCAGTGTTCTTCTCAGATGATATTTCACTGATCTTACACCCGCCTCCCACAACCCTCCAAAATGAGGAGCTGCTGGGGGGTTAAAATGCCAAGTCATTCCTCTTAATGTGAATATCTTCTCGGCTTGAACAGCATATTCTTTAAGGGCTAATTTTATTTCTTTATCAAGCTGATTTTTCCCGCCTATAAAATTCGTGCCACAATCTGAATAAAGGTCAGAGCATAAACCTCGGCGTGCAACAAATCTTTTTAGTGCTGAATTAAATGCTGAAGTGGTCAAATCAGACACTGCCTATAGGTGCATAGCCTTCGTTGCCATACATACAAATACGCATATATATCCTTTATATTTCCTTGAAGATTTATGTTGTGATGTTTTTATCAGTATGGGTCCAGCATATAGTCTAGAGACCCACATGCGTGAACGGTTTGGTGATGTTTACGCGCGGTGCTGGAAGATCACCCATTAGTTGCGTATTTGTTGCGTTATGGTATCGAGTGCAAATGGTACAGGAGTGAAAACACTTGGTTTTTTCCTTCTTGCCATTTAGAATCCAATATTCATTTCGGCTAGCATTCAACGTCAGACTAGTTCCTCCATGGAGAGTTTCTAAATGAAACTTATCTATCAATAGGCTTGTTAGATGGTGACTTGGTGGTAGGATAACTGGATGTTTTCTAGAAAGTGGAATTCTTGAATTATGTAGACGTCTTCCAACGCGTATTAAACCATCTTCGCCTAGGTATGGATTTAAGTCTATTATTCGGCTCCTTTTTGGAAGTATTTAGTTTATTTGATGAGAGTTTAGCGTGTTCTTCAGCAAATTCCATCTTTTGAACTCGCATTAAAATTATGTTTTTTGCCTCTTGTAGCTCTGCCGTTGTCAATGAACCTGACGGTTTGCGACTTGGGCGTCTAACATTATTGACAAAACGTAAAATTAGTGCAACAATACGAATCATTTTGGTAAAGGACGAATACCGTAGTATGATATCATTTGTTTCAATCAGGTATGTTTGAACTGTCCGCTTTTTCGCCTTTAATTCTCCACATTCTTCTAATATGGGTGAGACTAGCCAGTTATCTGAATGTTCCTTCAACCACTTTGGACCCTCCCACCATAATTGATTTATAGTTAAATCTTTCACTGTGCTGCCACGGGATCCTAAATCTGTAGGATTGTCTTTAGAGCCAACATGACGCCAGCAACTGGGTGGTAACAATTCCTGTATTTCAGTTACCCTATTTGCCACGTAGATCTTCCACTTTGAGGGATGTGCCTTTATCCACTGCAACGCAATCATCGAGTCGATCCAGGCATATATGTGTACGTTATCAATTTGCATATCCTGTACTGTAGTCTTAACTAATTTGGCTAGCAGTAAGCATCCATTTAACTCAAGCCTTGGTAACGTAACTGGTTTTATCGGTGCAACTCTTGTCTTTGATGTCAGAAGGGTTGTAGATGTTTTATTGTTTTTATCTTCGATGCGTATGTATACTGTTGCTGCATATGCTTTCATTGAAGCATCACTAAATCCATGTATTTGTACATCTATAGCATCCTTTGTCCACATAACCCATCTAGGAATTTTGATAGACGCTACTTCCTTTAGCTCTTCTTTATATGTAGTCCATTCTTGCTGTATCACTTTAAGTAATTCGGTGTCCCATGCCATACCAGACATCCACAGTCGTTGTATAAGATACTAATACTATTATTACTGGGGATATCCAACCTAAAGGATCATATAACGAAGCTATTATGGATAATATGGAACGTTTAGTTATTGGTTTGTCTTCCACTGGCAGCGAGTCTACGATAGAAAAGTAGTCTAATCTTGGAGTCAATTTTATTCCAACAGTCTTAATGCTTTCATTAGCTGTAAGTTCCAGTGATCCTTTGAGTTGTCTTTGCTCTTCTGGCAAATCATTTATAAGTTCCATGCAGTTGCTAGCCCATTTCCGAATATTAAAACCTCCTGATTTCAGTATATCTATTAATTCCTTACATATATTTTTAGCTTCATTTGCTGAGTCAGCTCCGGATAAAAGATCGTCAACGTAGAAATCACTACATGCGATTTCAGCTACGCGCGGCCATATCTTTTTGGTGTCTTCCGCAAGTTGCTGAAGAGTTCGCACTACCAAGAATGGTGCAGAAGTGGTTCCGAAGGTCACAGTTTTTAGCTGGTAATCATGTAAGTTGCCATTCTTTGGATCTTTCCATATAATCCTGGGGTATTTACGATGTTCTGGATGCATATAATTCATTCGGTACATTTTTTCGATGTCTCCGGTTATTGAAAACTTATATTTTCTCCATTTAAGTAATATTGCAAACAACTTTGGCTGTAATACCGGTCCTGCTAACAACTGCTGATTTAATGATTTACCATTGCTAGTTTTAGCAGACGCATCAAAAACTACTCTTAGTTTCGTGGTTGAACTGTCTTTGTATACAGCGTGGTGCGGAATATAATAACTAACATCCTTAGAAGTTAGGGTATTTATTTGTTCCACATGGTCTAGAGATAGGTACTCATCCATACATTTACTGTATTCCTCCTTTAACTGAGGGTCACCTTCAAATTTCCCTTCAAGTGATAGAAAACGTCGAAGAGCCTGTGCTCCAGATTCACCTAAATCAGGATCAATTCCATTGACAAACGGAAGTTTGACCTGATATTTCCCATCTGGCATGCGTTCATAGGTATTTTTATACAGGGTGGCCGGAAGATTGACGTCAAAAAGAAAAAAACAGGTCCCTCGTGTCATGGGGTATTCGAATCACCCCCATGTATGTTCCGCGATTTTGCACGGTTTTCAAGTTATGAATTTTTTTATGAAGTTTTGAGAATTTTCGACTTGACCATCTTAAAAAAAATCTAAAAAAAAAAGTACAAGACTTTTCTGATATTTTTTTTTGTAACTAAATCGTCATGAATGGTACTTTTATAAGTAAAATAACCAGCTTCGTAACTTTGATAAAAATTATGGAAATGTTGGTCTCAAGAGAAAAAGTTACGTATTTTGAATTATGATCTTAATTTTCAAATTTAAATTAAAAATCTAAACAGGCTACTTCATGGTTTCCTAGTAGGCTTAAAAAGTGCGCTCAACTCTCAGCTTTCAGAATCATTAATAAAAAATGGTACTTAACAGTCTACTTTTGCTAGAATAAGCCTTCAAAGACAGCAAGGTGGAAAAAATCAAAGAATTGGTTAAAAATAAATTCTTGCCATTTTATGATTTTTCTGATCAAGTTATGATAGAAAATGCTGAAAATTAATAAAAACTAGCTTTAGAGGGTGGTTGGTCAAGAAAAGTTTTAGGTAAGAAAAAGGTATGGCAATAAATCACACATCATAATGTAAATAAAAAGAAATGAGTACGACTGATTTACAGTGCGCGCAACGAAAGATGAGCGCTCCCGTCCCTCCCCGCTAGCCTCGCTTACCGCCAAAATGGCCCGCAACTGTATACTGCGCAGATAATAACCACGTGATAACCACGTGATCAGTCAGCGCTCATCTTTCGTTGCGCGCATTGTAAGTTGTTTTTTTTTGGGTTGGCATATGGGTTGTGTTGCAGCCCCTCTCGTCAACGAGAGTAAGAGAGATGGCAATAATGCCAACCTTTTATCCTCTCGCCCATTGTTACTGCAGGTAAAAGAATTTTGCTCACTTTTACAACCCATGATCCGCAAGAATGCATCGGGCAGAAATGAATAAATTTAAAACTAAATAAATAAAACCCCTAAATGTTTCAATATTAGCTTTTTGTAGTAATTTCTGGTTAGTTAACGAAGTGAGTTAACCTCAAGAATCTTAAAATGGCGAAAAATAATGTTTGAGTAAATGTCTAATTCTTTGATTTTTTCCACCTTGCTGTCTTTGAAGGCTTATTCTAGCAAAAGTAGACCGTTAAGTACCATTTTTTATTAATGATTCTGAAAGCTGAGAGTTGAGCGCACTTTTTAGGCCTACTAAGAAACCATGAAGTAGCCTGTTTAGATTTTTAATTTAAATTTGAAAATTTAGATCATAATTCAAAATACGTAACTTTTTCTCTTGAGACCAACATTTCCATAATTTTTATCAAAGTTACGAAGCTGGTTATTTTACGTATAAAAGTACCATTCATGACGATTTAATTACAAACAAAAAATATCAGAAAAGTCTTGTACTTTTTTTTGACGGTATAGCCAGATCGTAAACATACCGCCCGCCTCGTCGAAGACCCGGGAAGTTCCGCCCGCCGTGTTGAGTGTGGAAGTAGAAAAGTTATGGAGCAGGCGGCGAAGGCAAATCGTTATCGGCGGTCGGAAGAGGGCATATTTTTACCACCGGACGTTTAAGTATTGTCTGACGAGCCTTTACCGATACAACGCGGACCTTTCCATCGTCACCTGGATGCGTAGCAACAATTCTGCCCAATAGCCATTGAGAGGGTGGAAGTCGGTCTTCCTTGATGAGCACCAGTGCGCCTACGGAGATGTTAGTGGTTTCCTGGACCCATTTACTGCGTTGTTGCAGAGTATGCAAGTAATCCTGTGCCCATCGTTTCCAAAACGTCTCGAGAAGTTGTTGCAATTGCTGCCACCGGGATAGACGATTGCATGGTATTTCGAGAGTACTTGGTTCCGGAACGGATATTAAACAAGCTCCTACAAGGAAGTGACCCGGAGTTAGGGCCGTTAGATCAGAGGGATCACTACTCATCGGGTGCAAAGGTCGGGAATTGAGCACCGCCTCGATTTGACTCAGAACTGTTGTCATCTTCTCGAACGTTAAAACTTTGTCCTGGATTAGCTGGTTAAGGTGTCGCTTCACCGATTTTATTCCAGCCTCCCACAAGCCTCCGAAGTGGGGAGCGGAAGCTGGGATGAAATGCCACTGAGTTCCAATAGTGGCGAGCGCGGTGAGTATCTCTGTTTTGAATTGGCTGGACCAAGATGATTTATTGTGGCTCAATTCTTTGTTGGCTCCTACAAAATTCGTTGCATTATCGGAGAAGGTATTGCTAGGAATTCCTCGACGGGAGACGAAGCGTTTGTAGGCAGCAATAAATCCGCAGGCGGTCAAATCACTGACGGCCTCCAAGTGAATGGCCTTTGTCGAGAAGCAAATAAACAGAGCAATATAACCCTTATACGATTTGTATCCGCGTCCTTTGGTGGCGCGAAGTTGAATAGGACCCGCATAATCCACCCCAGTATTGTTAAAAGGCTTCGAGGGAATCACTCGGGGTTGAGGCAAGTTAGCCATTACCTGCTGACAAGGTTTCGCCTTATGTCTGAAGCAATTTATACATTGTCGAAGAATTCTCTTGATCACGGGGCGAGCATTCAGGATCCAATACTGCTGGCGGAGAAAATTGATGGTCGCAGTTTCACCTCCATGCATAGTTCGGTGATGGGCATTCCGAATGAGCAGGTGTGTTAGCCACGATTCCCTGGGTAGTATCAAAGGATGTTTCTCATCAAAAGTCAACAAAGAGTGGTCTAATCTGCCGCCGGCTCGCAGGAGATCCTCATGAAGAACGGGCTTTAGACGAATTAGCCTGCTTTTTCTTGGAGGCGCCTCTCCTTGCCGTAGGCATTAAATTTCCTCCGCAAAATACTGCTTCTGAACGTATTTAATCCAGAATGTGCGGCTATCATTAAGCTCAGCTGTGGTTAAAGGACCGTGCTTCTTAGCAGAAGCATAACGACGAAAGCTGCGAATAAAGTGGAAGAGATAGGCAGTGACTCGATCTAGCTTAAGAATCGATGAATATTTTTCAAGGAATCCCCACGACGCATGGTTAGGAGTCGATGTCTGACTGAGATGAATATGAGTAGCCTTTAACTCCAATGATTCCGGGTCAACTGATGGAGCAGGTTGAGGAGGCCATAGTTGCGAGGGATAACTCAACCAAGAAGGTCCTCTCCACCAATGACTGGCGGAGCATAACGCCCGAGCCGACGTTCCTCGCGATGCTAAGTCGGCTGGATTGCTTTCAGACGAAATGTAGCGCCAAGATGCCTCTGGAAGAATAGTTTGAATATCTCCAGTTCGATTAGCGACAAAGGAAGGCAATCGTTGTGGACATGTTTTTAGCCAGGCTAAGACTGTTGTAGAATCTGACCATGCGGTAACTGCGGCTCCTTTAAGATGTAGAGCGTCACGCACATATGCCAGTAGTTTAGCGAGAAGGTGGGCGCCGCACAACTCCAAGCGCGGAATCGAGAGGCGTTTGACCGGAGATACTCGGGATTTTGCCGCTATCAGGGTAGTTTGAATTTGGTCGAAATCATGAATTACCCTGAGGTAGACAACGGCGGCATAGGCTAACTCGGAGGCGTCCGAAAACCCATGAAGTTCACAGCCAAGTTGAGAAGGATTATTCCCTGTCTAGCGAGGAATCGTTAGGTTATTTAAATGCGGGAAATCAGCTTCAATCTCCTTCCATTCCAAACTAAGGGATGTAGGCAATGGAGTATCCCATTCGAGTTTTTCCAGCCATAATTTCTGGATCAAAATCTTAGGGCGAATGATAACGGGGCAGATCCATCCTAATGGATCGAAAAGTTTCGAAGTCATCGATAGAACTGTTCGCTTAGTCGGTGGCAGGCAGCTGGAGGGGAGACTAACTTGATATTCAAATTCATCCGCTAAGGGTGTCCAAACGATTCCAAGAGCTTTAATTTTGGGGTCGAAGCTTAGATTCACAGCATTTTGATGTCGCTCGGCTAAAGGCAGATGATCAAGTAGGCCGGGATGATTTGATGTCCACTTGCGCAGATGAAATCCGCCCGCCGCAAGCAACTTAGTGAGTTGGTTCTGGAGCTCTAGGGCAGAAGGGAAATCAGAACTGCCAGACAAAATGTCATCTACATATGCGTCCTGAAGAAGTGCCTGCGCACCTAATGGGTATGTGGTCTGCTCATCCCTTGCTAGCTTGAGCAGAGTTTGAATAGCCAGAAAAGGAGCACAACTCATTCCGTATGTGACGGTACGTAAACGATAATCTTGGACAGGGACGTCAGCGGATGAACGCCAAACGATGCGCTGAAGATCTGCGTCGTCGGAATGTATGCGTATCTGGCGATACATTTTCTCGATATCAGCTGAGAAGACGATAACATGAGTACGCCAGCGTAAGATAATACCCATTAAATCCGATTGCAACTTAGGGCCGGTGTGTACCTGATCATTAAGAGATAGATGATTTGCGGTTTTAAAGGACGCGTTAAAAACGACGCGCAATTTTGTAGTTGTGCTATCTTCCTTGAGCACTGGATGATGAGGAAGGTAACAAATAAACTGATTTTCCGAATCGTCTGGTGGGGTTATGCTTTGCATGTGTCCGAGGCTAAGATATTCATCCATAAATGCCTTATACCCTTCGAATAGCTTTTGATCCTGTTGGAGACGTGTTTCGATCCTCTGTAGGCAATGAACGGCAAGATCACGAGAACGATGGACTTGAAAAGTGTCTCGCTGAATCAACGGCAATCGAACGATGTATCTTCCGTTATTATCTCGAGTGGTGGTTCGTTCAAAAAATTGTATACATTCGAGTTCTGTCGCGGTATAAGTAGGGGCTTTAGGAACTTCCTCCACTTCCCAAAACTTCAATAAGGACTCATTTAAATGAGTGTCTCGTGTTAAGAGATGTGAGGACGAATGTAGAGAATAATTAGGTAAATTGGACGAAGCAGGGCCCGAAAGTATCCAGCCAAAGACAGTGCACTGAGCCACAGGGGCGGATGAGGCGCCCTTTCGAAGTCCATCTCGAATTATTATGGGGAAAAGTCGGCTCCGAGTAACAATTCTATGTCTCCAGGTTGATCAAAGTTTGGATCAGCGAGCGGTAGATCTGCGATGTGAGGCCAGCTGCTGTCTATTACTGGACGTGACGGTAGGCTATTGGTAATCTTAGGCAGAACTAGCGCCGGAAACTTTAAATTAAATTTAGGGTCAACACTTGACAACATCTCTAGATGAACCGTGAAGATAGAACGCCCAGATGATATCGCTCCAATACCAGAAATAATTGCGTCGGATTTATAAGCTTGAGTTTTAAGGCGTTTAGCGAGGGACTGGGAAATAAACGAAGACTCAGGGCCTGTCCGAATCCAAGTCTATGTCTATGTCTTCGTCTCGTTATAACAGTTCGTGACGTCACAGCGAGCTAAGCTCTGTCCGAATTCATGTCTATGGCTGTGAGCTTAGCTACGTAGTATAACAGTTAAGTCAATTGCTTAGCTTGATGAGCGAGTCAAGGCTCGCGTTGACTTCGTGAAGTAGACAACGTGCAATTGGTTGTGAAATAGGACTTTTTTAAGAAAAATTAAAAATGTCAGGTACAAAATGTAAGTAAAATGAATTGCAATTATTATAGACATGTTCTGAAGAACAATGTTTTTATTGCAGGGACTAAAGAAAGTGTATTAAAATTAATAATGTTTGCATTCATATTTTCTTGTACTCTTCCTTCCATTATTAATTTATATTTTGAACGCTACACTTTTGTCCTCCTCTTAGGCACAGACAAATAACTTACGTTAGGTTAACTTCAAACGTCAAATTTCAAGCTAAGCAAACCAATTCGAACAGGTTAGCTTTGCCTTCGTCTTAATTGTTATAATAGCTCAGCTTGTTCGCTGACGTCACGAATTGTTTTAACTAGACGAAGACGTAGACATAGACTTGGATTCGGACAGGCCCTCAGATCCAGGATCAATGAGAGCTCGAGCACTGACAAAATCACCCACTGGTGATCGCAGCACAACCTTCGCGGTGGCGAGTAGCACAATTTGATTCAGGGTTTTTTCGACTACGAGATGCGTGTTCACAGTCGCAGCCGCCACTCCTGAATTACTCGGGGTTGCTAGGTTAGGCGGGGAAGAAACTTGTGCAGTATTCGTCGAAGGTGAGGAACTACAACCTGCTTCCAAAGTGTTGTTGGTGGGCTCGCTATGGAGCAAGGAATGATGCTTTTGAGAGCAGATTCTACATCTTCCTTCATTTTGGCAAGCACTAACAAGATGCTGCGGAGATAAGCAGTTGAGACAGCAATTTAATTTCAAAAGAATCGCATTTTTCTGGTCTGCTGGTTTTCGCTTAAAATTAAAGCAATATAGCAAAGAATGTTTGCCATTGCAGTAGACACATTTTCTCTCCCTTTTTCCAGCCGTGGCCAAATGAACATGCCGATCCTGTCGCAGTGTTGCATTCGAATTACCGATACGTTTGCTGGTCGAAGCGGAAGTCGAATTAATTACCTCTAAGGCGCGAATCCGACCTTCGAGGAACGTTTTTAATGATTCGAATGTGACTTGCTCAATAGTCAATGCTGCGGTAGAGTTTTCCCAATCTCGGCGGGTTTCGGCATCGAGCTTGGTAACCGTGATATACAAAAGCCAGTCGTCCCAATGCTCAACTGGGCGATCAAGGTTTTTCAAGGCTGCAAGCGCATCTGACGTCCCGTCAAGCAACCGTTTCATATCCGCACTATTTGCAACCGTAGCCTTGGGAAGTTGCATAATGGATTTCAATAAAACATTAATAAGAATGCGCTTATTGTCATAGCGTTCATTCAAGAGATTCCAAGCCGCCTTAAAGTTCGCATGCGTAACGGACAAATTTCGCAAAAGCTTTTCGGCATCACCAGTTAAGTTCGATTTGAGATATTGGAGGCGTTGAACATTACTCAGATTGGGATTATCAATGATGAGCGATTTGAACATGTCGCGAAATGAAGGCCATTCCAGATAATCGCCAGAAAAGCTGGGAATACAAATGCGAGGAAGAGGATTGGAACCCGAAGCAATAACCGTGGGGGGCTCCCTAAAAGTTCGATCCAAGTCACCGCTTCCGACTTCAAGATTCTCAATGGTATCCGCGATAACTCCTTTCGCTTCAAGGTATGCATTCTCGACCGTAAAAAAAGGTCATCCCGAAAGTAGGCTATTTTTTCGCGCTCCGTTTCCGTGGCTGTGATATTAAGTTGATCATTTAAATTATTGAATCGCGTCCAGTATTCTTGTAATAAATCCAATCTACCTTTGAGATACCCCTTGGTATGTTTAGCTTTTCCGGCCTTATTAAGATTCGTAATAAAGTTGAGAATACCCTTTTGTGGCGTATCGATCTTTGCGAGCAGTGCAAGCAGTTCGGAGGACATGATGCTGTGCGAGATATGTGCACTCGTAAAGATAATTGGAGCAGACTCACCAAATCAGGTTTTCCCCAGGCTGAAGGACGGCAATTAAGTGAGGCTTAACACGGAAATTGGCGCGAACACGAGCACTAAGTTGATGGAGCTCTAACTGCCGTTAGTCCCGTAACAATGATCGGGTACGGTTAAATGGATTGTACTGCACTGCACTGCACTGCTGCACTACCTGTCCCGCACGGACTCCACACGTGCTACAGGTATATTTAATGAAAAGCACAGCCACGAATTAGCACCTTTTTTACGCGTTAAGTGTCTAAGCGGATGAGTATCGCGAAATCAATCCCTCAGCTCCTTCGAAGCTGCTCGATGACGAACGTTCTCAATGGTCCACGCAGCGGATCCGCACTTCACACGAAGAACACAGCCGAAGAAAAATAATCAATCGATTAATAGTCGAAACGACGCGAAAATCGATGCTCATTAAGAGGTTTCCCGGCCGATGCACCAAAAATGTTTGGGGGAAAGTCAATAATACGACTGCGTTTTCGTCTAAATTGCGCTTTTATTTCCGAAGTGACTCCACAGGCGGTTACAACGTAACTATAAGGCTAGAGTTCTGCTAGTAGCGGGACTTAGACAACTCCTGACGGTATAGCCAGATCGTAAACAATGAGGGTGCCATAAAATTGCATGCGAAGCATCAAGCGTCTTTATGCATGAAAATTTCTTAGGTAGTTGTCTGGATATTCTCCAAGGGCAGCTTATTTTACGTTGAGCTGGCAGAGAAGAGCTATCGTTTGAATTAAAAATAAAAGTGTAGTAATTTAATTAGTTTGAAAAAATAGTAGTGCAAAAAAAACTTGAGTAAGTTATTTTGACGAATAGTGATTTTACAAAAAAAACAGAAATTGGTGCATTATTTTGGAACTAGGGTGAGTAATCACTGAGTCACTCTGCTTGTGGTGTTTTGTGTGAGTGTTCACTGAGTATTCTACTTAGAGTAATTGTGTATGGCATGAGTAGTTTAAAATGCCTAGAAGAATGTAGATATTAAATCTGCGCAGTGGTAGCGAAGAGATCGTTGGTGTTTAAATTTAAATTGTTTTATTTCTGAGGTTAAGATCGTGAGGCCCCATACGACATTTGAAAGGCTGGTTTAAGCCGGGGCGGATTGAGACACACGCGGGTGGTGTAACCCAGATTGTTCTTCATTTTCCGGGAGATGTCAGGGAGTCCCAATATGGCATTCGAAAGGTTGGTGTAAACCGAGCCAGATCGAAGAACTTGCGGGTGGTGTAACCCAAAATGGTTCTTCATTTTCTGGGGGATGCCTGGATTAAATGAGGTGGGTGTGTCCCCTCAGTTTTCTCATCACGCTGGATACCTCGTATTCATTTAGGTTTTTTTCAAAGAATTATTTGTATCATTTTACAACGATCTCGACGCTGATTAGGAGTTCTCCTGGCGAGAGTGCTCACAGTGTGTTTTTATTTTATTTTCAGATCGATTGATTGTGTGTTTGTGACAGCCCGTGGGACGAGATACGCCCAACGGAAGAGGCCATTGTTTTTAATGAGTATTCTGACAATTATGTATTCCGAAAAATAGATGTGTTTGAAATGTTTTCATTATTTATATTTTTCCTCCCAACATGTACTCTTATATCACCGTTTAGGGTCGGTACCTAGTGGCGAGCTCAGGTGTTGTAGTAGGCGCACACATGTTGCAATAAAGTGCCAAGGAATCGAATGGGGCGGGTATCAAGAGAGTAAACATATGAGCTTAGAATATTATCGGTTTATTAATTAAATTTACACTAATTAACCGGCGCTCACGCGGCTCACTTTTTTTCGTTCGGCTATTTTTCGCAATACCTGTTGGCATCCGTGGCTACATCGTTAGGGATGCATGTAATTGTCTGTGCGTAACCTAATTTTCTGAGACGTGTGCGGACTCTGAATTAATTTTATAATGAAGCTTACATTAATACAGATCGAGAGTATTGCAACAAACCCGGTAGCGGCTACTACGAGTGGGTCACTCGGCCGTTACATAGCATTCCTCCACTTTTCAAGAAAGAAGATCTTTAGGTCTTCCAGAATAATGGTCAATAGAGGTTATTCTGCATCTGATAAATTTACTTTAGACTATCGGGAGCACTCCATTTGCTGATTGAGGGCCTGTCCGAATCCAAGTCTATGCCTACGTCTTGGTCTCGTTATAACAGTTTTCATTCCGTCTCACGAAGTCAACGCAAGCCTTGACTCGCTCATCAAGCTAAGCAATCTAAACTGTTATACTACGTAGCTAAACTCACATCATAGTCATGAATTTGAACAGCAATTCTATTCTCTAAAACACATTTTGCTCAACTCGACGCGGAATCCGCAGTGATAACTATTTTCACATTCTCTAAATACACGACACAGCACTAACGTCCGCAATGGTGAGTGCGCCATCGAATGAACTGACTTTGGTGAGATTTTTACGTTTTTATGAATGAAATGGAATGTTTTTTGTATTCTGTAAGGAAAATCCGCGTTCACTTCGATCATCACATTGGTTTCAAATTCGATTTCGTCTGTCAAATAAAAAGTTACTATTTGGTGAGTGAGCAGTATTTTAAGTTGTTAATTATTCAATAAATATTGTTAAAAAGGTATGTATGAACTTTGATATGATTAAAATAATGTATTTGAGGATGTAACATGTAACGCAATATTAAAGATAAATGCTGGTTTTCACAGATGTCCCGAATGTTCCTGCTAGTTAATTTGCTGAAAGAGGGTCATAAAATGGATGAAAACGACATGCGAAGTGAGGCTAAAAGGGTTAGAGAACTTCCCCTGATAAATCGAAATGACGATTTTGTGCGAGATTATCGGCTTACGGAAGAGCATCTGCCAAGGCTTTCAGCCAATCGCCGACAGATTTTAAAGCTTCAGCCATCATTCGGTCCCTCTCAGCGTTCTGCTCCAACATCTTTTGTAGTATTTCACCGTTTGTTTTCTCGATCCCTATACGTTGTTCTTCCACCCTCAAGAATCGATCAGTTATGCTAGAAAACTGAGTTCTTTTTTGAGAGGGTGGAGAATTTCGGACCATTCGTCTGGTTCGTCGGCGCCGTGGAGCTGAAAATAAAATAACATTATTATTTTGTTTCAACTATCATACTTTTATCCTCTTTACAATATGTCCAATGTACATTGTACATGTGTTAAAATATCTAAAATACTTACTTGCTAAGTCAGTAGCGGGAGATCTCAGGTAAGGAGATTGCCCAGCTGCTGATGTACGACGATGAGGAAGCTGAGGAGACCAATGGTGAAGCTGAGGAGACCGATGGTGAAGCTGAGGAGACCGATGGTGAAGCTGAGGAGACCGATTGGTGAAGCTGAGGAGACCGATGGTGAAGCCGAGGAGACTGATAAAATGAATTGAGGGGACTAACGTGTGATGGACCTGCAGTGTCATCGACTTCAAGCAATGTCCGTAAAGTTCCCTAAAAATATACATTCAAAATTGATTCTCTTTTCATATTGCAATAATACATTATAGTTACAAACCTCTATAGCAGTGTCGTCGACTTCAAGCAATGTGCTATTTAAAGCCTCAGTTGAACTGCTGTTTGTCGGCTGGGAAGAAGACTCCTAAAAATCATTGTAGATTAATCGAAGTTCAAACATTAGGGAATAAAGTTGATATAGAACAATAACTACGAAACATTCATGAAAGGGCTGAAGTCCCAAATGAACATCACCCGTTGCGAAGCTTTCACCCCCATCAAACTGATGATTCTCTCCTCCACCTCCGACAGCTCCACTGCATTCTCCACACCTCCACCGGTCCTTCTCCTGGCAAAAGCTCGTGCTGCTGCCTTTTTCTTCACGGCGCTTTTCTTATCGCGCCAGTACTACATTAAAATCATGCAGAAGCACAATATGTTATATTAGGAAAACTAGCACATATAGTATGAAAATAAAGAAATGTATTACCTTTACCCATTGCTGCCAAGATTTCAAAGTGCCACCTCCACTATTCAATCTCTGGGTCAATTGCTGCCACTCTGACCGAGTCTTGTCTTTGGCACTCTGGGTCCTGGAAAACCCTTTCGCTAAGGCAGGATTGCTCTCAAGATAATCTACCAAAGCGCTAACTTGAGCTGCTGATGGGTGGGCGGTTCGTTCGCTTGGGATAAAAAAATTGAATTACATGTGATTACCTCATTATGAGGTAAGTACAAATTTGTGCACAAGTTATCTTTTTGTTTTAAATAGATAATCACATGTAATTCAATCATTATATACATATGTATATTTATGAATTTCAAAGCAAAATTAAATTAATACAGCAATGACACTCACTTTCACGGCTTTTTGTTGATTTTTTGTGTTATGTTGCTATAGCAACATCACCTGGATATGGCATAGTTGTTTTACGCACACTTCATTTCACTTTTCATTTCGATGTGCTTAGAGAAGATCAAATTAAGGCGAGATGAATTCGAAGTCGAAGTGAGCGTGAATCGCTTGGCGAAACTCGTCGTCGAGTTTGTATTTTACAGATTAGCATTGCAGAACTGAGCTCGGTTTGACTGTTATAACGAGACGAAGACGTAGACATAGACTTGGATTCGGACAGGCCCTAAGTTTAAGCTGCTAATTGGAAATTTTCTTAAATGAATGGCGAAGTTTTTCATTATGTAATTTCCATATTTTATTGTTGTATATTTCTAGTTTTATATTGCGGTCTGTTTCTTTGATTAGAGTTTACATGAAATAATTTTTTTTTTTTTACAAATTTCTATTCATCCTTTGCTGTGAACTTAAATTTTAGTTATTCAATCAATCCCTGTACTTTATTATTACTTATTATGATTAACATAATCCCTATATTTATTTATTACCTCCTTCTTAAATATGGTTTTTCTTCTTCTTGTTCTGGTTGTATTAGATCGTGTAACTCTATCTCTTAGCTTACTGTCTAGTCTAGACTCTGGCGCACATTTGCAACAGTGAGTCGATACACAGCACCCTAATACTAATAATAATCAATAACAAGAGAAAAATTTAGCAGGCGAGCCAATAGGAGCATTCCATAATACTGTTGGTTTACTTTGATTAATTTCGAAGTGCTCTTGCTCATAGACAGCGTTAAATAAAAACTTTAGTGGGGTATATGTAAGTACCAAAAATTTTTAATGTTATTCAAATTTTAAAGAAATTACTATTGCGATCGCGAACGTGTTACAAGAAGTCTGGACAAGAATAACGATGGAATTTTGAAATATATGGACATTTCAGTGAAGCACTTCTAAAATTACTTTCTTGTTATGCCTATACTGATGTTCGTAATACTAAAGTGCGAGAACTCACACATATGAGATTTGGGTACGCTTTGCAAGCCATATCGCACTTACCTTCAGGTTCTAAGAACTTATTCCCTCTGGCGTGATGTCTTTCCTGCCGCTTTCAAATCCTCACTAATTACTACCTTTACACAAAAAGGGTAAGAAGTATGACATTGCAAATCATCGTCCCAAAGCTAAACATAGTTGTGGTATCTCTTGTCATTTCACTGCGAACCATTTCTTGGGTATTTTGAGCATGGCTTTGTCAGGAATAAATCTATAGTCTCGAGCTTATTAGAGTTTTCGAGGTTGATTATCAGTTCGATTGGATCTTTCATACTGTCATACTGCCTCCAGAGAAATCCTCCATGCTTTTGAGGCTCCTCAGGGAAGTCAGCTAAGACCATTGCTTCTCATCATCTACAAACATACATATGTATATGTATCAATGATGTCTGCTACGCTTCCGGTGCCAAAATGTTTCGCATTATCTCTGATAACGGCGATTGCACTATTCTTAACAAAAATGTAAATATGTAGGTACCTTTCTTAAATTGGTGTTCTAATAACTGTCTTCCGTTAAATATTGAAAGATTTGGGGTATTTTCTGAACTCTTAATTCATGTTCTCGGATCATGTTGATGCTATTAGCTGTGTTTTTTTCAACCGCGTCGGGATTTGTTCACTGCAGAGAAATACAACAACAACATGAAACCCAGAGATTTATCGGGTTGTAGGTTTAAGAACTGGAGAATTAATTCGAAAATATTCCACCAGAGGCGCTGTAGACCTATTTTCATTTTTCGTTGTTGGTAGCATTGCCCCTTGGAAAACGTTTAGTTTGTTGTGACACCGAAAAAATGGAAAACAATAAGTAAGCCCTCACATAAATATGTACATTTATCAAAATTCGTAAATTTGTGGAAAGTGCATCAAATGCCATGATATTTACCCATCCAAACTTCAAACCTTGAACCAAGTAATTTTGTTTATTAAGTTTTTGACGCAACGTGGGTATAAATTAAGGCAATTTGATTTTATTTTTGTGAAATAAAACATGTTTGATTGATATGCATTACTCTTCATAAATTTCAATTATTTGTTACTTCCCAAAGGCAGCCAAACCAACCTTTGAAAAACAAAAATCCTTATCTGGGTTATAAACCTGCTTCGTTTTTTTCATTTGACGCTGAACCAGAACCCAACCCGAATGAAACAAACACAGCTATTATTAGCAGGATCAACTCTACTCTTGGTGTTGTAAAAATATGGTCTAAAGAGTTCAACTATCCTTTTGTTACAAAATGCTTTTACTGCACTTTCGTCAGGGCAATTCTTAAAAATGCCTGAATTTTTTAGTCTCCACATCATTCTTGCCATATTAGGCGTTTTTCTTTATAAAGGGCTGCGCCCATACGATGCAGCAACCTGCGTCATGCATCAAGCTTTTAAGCTCTTGACGGATGAAAATAGTGAAATCCATGCTTTCTTATGGATCTTCGCCCATAAGTGATGCATATCAATGCATCGACGCATCAAAATGTTGAACATTTTTCAATATTTTCATCCGTCAAAACGCATCAGCTGTTTTGAGCCTAGGGTGAACTTTCAAACTTGCAAGCTCAAAGTTGTGTGGTCACAGTTGGCTGTTAACATCCTGGCAAAGTGTACCTGAAACATTGGACGCACCTAATAGCAGAAATTCTATTAAAAGAAATTTAATTAATTTAGTAAGATCCATTTTTATCTTTTTAGTATTCCAAATTGCACCTTCAATAAAATAGCCGCGCTGTGCTGTGGCTGTGGTGTGACTATTGACAATTTGTGGCATTGTCAAATGACGGATCTTATGGGCGAACATCTGAATTGCCATGCAGCAGCATCCGTCAAGATCCATGTAAGAGCTTAAAAGCTTGATGCATGACGCAGGCTGCTGCATCGTATGGGCGCAGGCTTTTAGTTCAGAGCAGAGCACGAACTGTCAAAAAAAAAGTTCGTGTTTCTTTTTTAGCTCAGAGTCGTCAGAGCTTCAAAGTTGTGTTTGTTTTTGAGCTCAGAGCATGTTCAGAACGCGCTCTACGTGCTCAGTAAAATTTGACCGAGCACTTGGAGCAAACGAAGTTTGAGGTTAAGTTTCGCAATTAAAAAAACGTCAGTTCAGTTCAGTTGTTCTGTCACATGTGGTTCGGTTGTTCGGAGTTCTCTTTGAAAATCCAGTGGAAGCGGACGCATCTGCACGCAGCTTGCACAGTGAACACTTCTTCATTTTTCGTATACCCACGTTCTGGAAGTATATAGATTCAATCCGAGTTAAAATCCAATTTTCGCGATTTTAAATTCATTTGGGCATAACCCACAAATTTTCTGAACATTAAATCTCTAGTGTAATTAAAGACAGTGCCGTTATTGACACATTTTTCTTCTTGCGAGATCTCATCAGTGCCTTTGGAGACGCTTTTTTGCCCCTTGTATAAATTCCCCGGCAGTTACTTTGGCATCAAAATTTTAAGTGACTCGGCGCTCGCAGCTCGAGGGATAGTTAAAGCGAAGAAAGTTTGCGGCGCGGGCCTGGCGATCGAGGCAAAATGTGCACCTCGAGTCCGGTCCCACAGAAGAATTCACGCGAACGAGAAGCTCGAGCCGGCACCAAAAGTGCACGGTGCACTCAGCTGCCTCGAGCCAGGCCCCAGCCACAGCGAGAAGCGTAGCTCGATCCCGTTGGCATCGACTCGCACATCGACGGTAAGCGCTTGATTGGCTGGCGCGGCGATGTGTGAGTGGATGGCAGCGGAATCGGCAACGGCACGCGCTGGAGGCACGCGGACGGCCGGCCGAGAGATCGAGGTGGCGTCGTTTTTTCGGGGAGTTGGGCTGAAGTTCTGGAGGAGTGAAGTCGCGTGAAAAATTAGAGGAGTCGGTTCGAGAGATTGAAAAAGGGGAAGTCGGGAAATCGAAAGTGGTGCCGGATCGAAAAATAGTAAAAATCGGGAAAAAGAAAAATAAAACAAAATAATTAAAATTCGCCCGCGGCGTGAAATTAAATAAATTAAAAGGAGATTAAGTTCGAGATTCGGGAGTGCTTGAGGTAGCCGGCCCGCAAGACAGTTATCGGGAATTTTCGCTGCACGCGCGTGCAAGAACAGAAAAGACAAATTATTTTTCTTGATGAGTGGTGATACTCCTGTGACAAACCTGGAAAAGAAAATGAAAATTCAAGAGTTAATTTGAACGGTGAAGTTGAAAGGACGTACCAGTGAATTTTCTTCATCTCGCGGCAAACTCAAAAAAAAAAAAACCTAAGGACAAGAGAAAACTTTTAGAAAAAGCAATTTTGGAATGAAGGAAAAGGTGAATTACCCATTCTTTGAGTGCCCATAGTGCTGACCCTAGAAAAAAAAAAAAAAAACAACAAGAACAGAGGAATTAGAAAATTTAAAGTTTTTTGTTAAAGTAAGTGGCTTACCGGGAAATTGCTCTCATGTGTTTGACACCGGTAAATTCCTCTCATGTGTTTGACGCCAGAAAATGACTAAGAAGGAAAGAGAGAAAAGTAGAGTGTGTAAAAAGCCCAACTGTTAATTGTTTAAACTCCAGTAACTTACCGGTAAATTTGGATGGTTCCTTTCCTCGCGTTGGACGAATATAACAGTAGAGAATTTCATGAGTGTAGTTTTTCCGCTGGAGGTCGCTTTGCAATAAACCTGAAACGAATTAAGTACATATTTTTGTTGAGTTAAGAAAATTAAATAACTCCCCGATCAGATCATTTTCAGTTAAATTGTTTAAGATTAAATGTAATTAAGTAAAACTAAGAAACTTACCGTAAATGTAGCCAGAATTAGATCTGTAATAAAGAACAGATAAGTGAAATTGAACTATTAAGTAAATAAGGTGACATTAAAATTACATATGTAGATAAATAAAGTTTCGAAGATTTTTATAAACCGTGAAGCGTTTGAACATAATCATAAGAAGATTAGTGAAGAAAGTATCTTAAGACGAATACACAATACATAAGTGACTGGGTAAATAAATACACAATAAGTGACTAAAAGAACTAAAATAGAATGCTCAAAGTAAATAAACAAAACAAATGATAGGACTAAGGAACAATAAAAAAATTCAGTGAATTAATAAATTAATAACTAAGAGAAACTTACAACAGATAACCTACAAGGACAAATGAACAGTGACCTAATTAACCAACCAAATGTACAAAGCTTAACCGAAAGTAAATAAAAAAGGACAGACTTCAACTCCTCCCACCTGAGTTACGCTCACTCATCAGCACAAAAACAGCCTGGCAAAGAACGCTATCAAGACTATTTGCTAGAAACCCCAACCAAACAATAACTCCTACAAAAATCTCAAAAAACAAATAAATTTTCTAAACATACTCATAGAAGAGCGAGACTTAGAAAAATCACCCCAGGCCCAGAGGCCTTTAGAGAAATCAAAAAAATCATTGGAGGCCATAAACTAACTCCAATAAAACTTACCTCCAACGGAAATCAGATTCTCGAAACAAAGGCCATCTTGAACACCTTTACTGACTTTTTTTCCCAATTATATCATATAAACTCCCCAATGCCAACTCAAACCTATCAATCCAAATAGTAAATCAGACAGCACCATACCTAAATAGCGATCTATGTGCAAATCCAATGCTTATAACTCCCCTCACAACATTTTCCTCAACAAACACAGCCCTAAATGAGTCCGACAAGCCCGAACTTACTAACCCCCAAGAAATCTCAGAATTAGTAAAGAGTATCAACAACAAAAAAAACGTTGGTCCCGATAATATCTCCAATTTCATCTTACGTAAGGCAACTCCGAACATCATCAACTTGTTAACAATCCTAACCATCAATTACATAAACACAGGCTATTTCCCTACTTCCTGGAAAACAGGAAAACTACTACCTCTCCCTATAAAACCCAACAACTATGAAGTGGCAAACTTCAGGCCAATCATCCTACTCTCAAACCTAGGAAAGTTACTCGAAAGAGTCATTTAGAAGAGAATGCTATCCTTCTTAACAAATAAAAACATTATACCAACCAAACATACAGTTTGGGTTCAAAAGTAAACACTCTACTACCCATGCTCTTCTCAAAATCCTAGATGACGTCACTACTGGCATTACAAACAAAGAATGCACTGCCGCCTGTTCCCTGGACATAGAAAAAGCATTCGACTCCGTCTGGATCGAAGGGCTAATTCACTAAACCGTCCAATACGATTTCCCAATTCACCTCACCAAAATTATCTCTTCTTTCCTAACTAACAGATATATAGTCATTTCCGTCAACGACGAAAACTCTGCCCCAATCGCTATTCACAAAGGGGTACCACAAGGCTCAGTGCTCGGTCCCAAGTTATACAGTCTGTATCTATCTGACTTCCCACACCATCTGGACAGCAACCCTAGCTCTCAATCACCCTCCAAGGCAATCCTCTTTGCGGACGATACAATAATATACTCAACAAATTCCAGCCCCACCGCAGTCATGTCCTCAGTGGTTAAACACCTATCAATAACTCAGAAATACTTTTCTAAATGGGGACTAAAAATAAACGCAAACAAGACTAAAGTGATCTGCTTCAGGAACACCTACGCCAAAGGAAAGAGAGGTGTTCCAAGCGAAAGTCGCTGACTACACCTTAATATTCAAGGATGCTCTATCCCCCCCAGCACCACAATAAAATATCTCGGTATACACCTACACCATCTGTTAAAATTCAACCATCACGCCAAACAAAACCTAAATAAAGCCATTATAGCCAAGAACAATCTCTTTCCGCTTCTTAAAGCACACAACGAACTCAGTACCAAAACAAAACTATATCTATAAACAACTCATTAGGGCGATCTTAGGGCGTGTGCCAAACCGGCTAAATCAGTATCCAGTGAATTAGCTAATGCTTCTTCTTCTTTGGCTAATTGGCTAAATTCTGTTATTCTTGTTTACAAGGGTGTTCAAATTCTCGTTTTTCCATTTGATATGCATCAATATATCACTGAGAAAAAATTAATGACATTATGGTCATTAAAAAACAAACTTAATCGAGGAAACGCCTTTCAACTTCCTCCGGGAGTAATAGTGCTGGGTCAGCAAGTTTTTCCAAGTTCGGCAAGATCACACGAAGAGAATCGGAAAAGGAGGCAGCTGAGCAACATTGAAATGGACGAAATAAAAACCAATAAAAAAATAAGAAAAGCAGGAACTCTTTTTGAAAAATTAATGTCGCAACAATTTAATATTGTAATTATATTGATAGCGATTAGAAATAAAGCCTATAAATATAATTTTCCAATTAGAATTTTAATTTTACAATTTTAAGCCTTCTCTTGTAATTACAATCTGACAGTTGAATAATTTGGCTAATTCCAATCCCAGTTTGGCACAGCACTGGAATTAGCCGGTTAAATTTTCAAGGCAACCTGGAATTTAGCCAGCATTAGCCGGTTTGGCACACGCCCTTAACATACTGTTACAAATTTCCCTTCGTTATAAGTCACACTTGGAGTTGCAAGCGGGTGAATATATGGGGGCCAGTGTTCGGTCGGCGCAAGTGTGGGCGTCTGTGGCAGGGGCACTGGTCTTCAGCCACACTGAAGAGATTTGGCCAGTGCCCCGGATCGAAACGCCAACCACTTTTATTTTGGTGCTCCTCTGCCTCGGCAGACGAGCCTTCAATTCTCAACAATATAAAGGCTTTCGCCCATACGATGCAGCAGCCTGCGTAATGCATCAAGCTTTTAAGCTCTTGACGCATGAGAATATTGAAATCCATGCGTTCTTATGGAGCTTCGCCCATTAGCGATGCATATCAATGCATCGACGCATCAAAATGTTGAACATTTTTCAATATTTTCATCCGTCAAGACGCATCAGCCGGCTTGAGCCTAGGGTGGACTTTCAAACTTGCAAGTTCAAAGTTGAAACAGTCAAATTGCTTGTTTACATCCCGGCAAAGTGTGTCAAATCTAGAAATGGAAGGTAAGTGAAAAGTATTTGCAAGGAATATTAAGGTACACAGGTAATAGGCTATTGATTATATCCTAAAAAGAAGGGTCAAAAGGAACTAAGACGTTCAAGGGTTTTTATTGCACGAATCGTTCAATTGGTTATTAAGGATGAAAAAGCCGCGGAGTGCTATTAAATTAGAGGGGTGGAAGTTATATACAGGGTGGGAAATGCAATGGTTTTGGTTTTTTGAGTATATCTCGAAAACGAAGCAAAATTTGGGATTTTTTTATATGACAAATTTTGTAGAGAACATGATTTTAAATCGAAATGGCCTATTTAAAAAATTGAAAAAAAATTTTTAGTTCAAAATATATTTAAAAAACTTTAACAAAAATATGCAAAAAATTCAATTTTTTTTTTTTACTTTTATGCAAATAACTCTTTTCTGAGCAGAGATAGGGAAAGACATTCCATCATAGAAAAACAAGTATATAAAATTTCCTACAAAATGACGGGTTGTCCATTTTATGAAAATTGACTAAGCTATGGCCGTTCAAACTGTGACATTTTTTTTCGGTTTTTATTGAATCTATGACAATATCGTTTTAATGCTTAGTTTTGAATATGCAATTGATTTTTATCGAATAAAGACATGCTAAATTAATTTATTAGTAATACATAAATGTTATATGAACGTGTAAAATATTTATTTCTTTTTAAACAAGTAATTAACTACTAATTTATAAATATTCCTTTTTGTTTACCTAAAATATAGTATGAATTTGAAAAATAGCATTTATAATTAACGTAATTTAAAGTTTATGTACGTATAAGTGTTTGTGTGTGTACATATATATAGTATTTAATTAACACAGTTTGAAAGTTGGGGACACAAGAGTGAGAGAGAAAGCACGAGTGGTCTCCATAGTCCCCAATATTTTGGAGGATCTGTTGTACAGCATGGTTTAAGAACATAGGTGTTTTCAAATACAGCAGTGGAATGGTAATAATTTAAAACCTCTTGTTTAAAAAGAAAAAAATATTTTACACGTTCATATAACATTTATGTATTACTAATGAATTAATTTAGCATGTCTTTATTCGATAAAAATCAATTGCATATTCAAAACTAAGCATTAAAACGATATTGTCATAGATTCAATAAAAACCGAAAAAAAATGTCAAAGTTTGAACGGCCATATCTCAGTCAATTTTCATTAAAAAAAAATGTACAACCCGTCATTTTGTAGGAAATTTTATATACTTGTTTTTCTATAATGGAATGTCTTTCCCTATCTCTGCTCAGAAAAAAGTTATTTGCATAAAAGTAAAAAAAAAACAAAAATTGATTTTTTTGCATTTTTTTTTAGTCTTTTTTATTGTGAACTAAAAATTTTTTTTTAATTTTTTTAAATAAGCCATTTCGATATAAAATCATGTTCTCTACAAAATTTGTCATATAAAAAAAAATCCCAAATTTTGCTTCGTTTTCGAGATATACTCAAAAAACCAAAACCATTGCATTTCCCACCCTGTATATAACTTCCACCCCTCTAATTTAATAGCACTCCGCGGCTTTTTCATCCTTAATAACCAATTGAACGATTCATGCAATAAAAACCCTTGAACGTCTTAGTTCCTTTTGAAATGACATAATCAATAGCCTATAATTAAAAATAATTTCTTTAACAGGAAAAACGTTCGAGGAAAATCTGATCGAGGCGGTGCAGCCAAACAATTGTCTTTCCGACAAACGGCCCATGAGAATTATTATGATAATAATAAAAATTCAGTAATTTTAAGATTCACTAAACATATTTATTTTTTAGTACCATTTCAAATTTGTCGTGGGATTTGGAGGAGGCCGGATCATCTTCTTATCCAGAGCTGCCCCTTAGTTGCGAACTGACGATCCAAGAGCAGGAAGAATTTCACCTGGACAGTCCGAGCTCTACCGATAGAGTTCCACCAGTGTTACTTCCTCTTCCTCGTCCGACTCGTCCTCAGGCCCACATCTCCCCACCGGTACACCTCTAGCGTCTTCTTCGAGAGGCTCTAAAAGAAAGTGTGCTGAAATAGCAGAAGCAAGAGAGAGGTATATTTAAAAGATTCAATGTTTTATCAGAAAAAATAAAAGTAGATTTTATTGATTTATGAAAATAATGGACACCGTTACGACGTTGGTGGGCACGGAGGTAGCCCAGAAGAAGAGCAGGAACGCTGAATTTCTAGCAATGTTGGATAACCTAATGGGGAAGTTTCTTGAAGAGGTGCAGGACTGCCTACAAATGGACATCCTCAACCTGGTTTATGCTCAGCGTAATGTAATCAAAATTGAGCACAAATATGTTTGAAGTACTAAGTACTCCTTATTTGCGGGCAAAGAAGCAATAATTTATTGCTTTGTTTTTTATTTATAAAACATATTTGTGCTCACTTTTGAATGTGCTCTCTTTTGAATTTAATTTTTTTTTAAAGAGGAGCTGACCACTTCTTAATTGTGATTGAATTTATTTTTATGTTTTGTAAAGAGAAGTGGCCGCTCTGAGTTGTAAGAAATTTTTGTATTGAATTATGTGATATTTTTATTTTTTTTTAATAAATCAGGAGGTTTTTTATGCCTAGTGCTTTTTCCTCCTTGGAAAAAATAAAAGTGGGTTATTTAGTTATGTATTTATTATTTTAAGACCACTTGAATATTTAGGAAATTTTTCATTTTCTAAAATATACAAGGAAGATATTGGGTCCCAGTGAATTTGACTGAGTTAGTAGTTTATAGGTTTATAATTGTAGGACATGTCATTTCAAAAGCTACTGTGAAAAATTGTCTTCCCTTTTAGTAGTGAAGGCAATCTATCATTCAGAATTACTGCTACTTTTGAGAAAACTGGTGCACTTTTTTTCTAAATAATAAGACACTTCGAGAATTATTTTAGTCCTGCAATTTACTTACCTTGTCTTGGCGAACCTATGGCTAGGGAGCTGGTGGCAGTAATTTTTATATGATTTCATCGTCTGACAGAGGTTGATAATATTAGAGTGCTAAGTAAAATAATCATTTAAACAATTTCTGCCATTCATTAATTGCTGCAATATCAAATAGGAGCTTGCAAAAAATGTTAATAAAAATAAGTGTCTTAAACGATATTATCGTTTCTGTCGATAGTCTTAATAAATTGTATTTAATACAAAAAAAATATTAATGCTAGTGGCAGAAATTTTTCCAAAAGAGCTGTGTGTCCGTGTAGCTGCAAGGAGGGAAGTAGGTATGCGTTGAGTATCACATCGTAGTTGACTGCCGAGCGGCGAGGTGTTTAGTTGGGGTAAAAGTTGCGTTTGGGGGAGTTACGCCCACCTTGCGCTCCGTGCTACAAACTCAATCTCAAGACGATTAAGAGAAGAAGAAGAGAGAAGAAGAAGAGAAGTCTGAATAGTTATTTAGTATCAGAATAGATTTCATTTGTTTTAAAATTTATTTAGTTAGAAGAAAAATGTTTTTCGTTTTGTTTGTTGTATTATAAAAAAAATCCAAAGTGCCATACTGTGCCGAAGTGCAAAATGTTAATTTCGTAATTAAATATAAAAAATCCATACATGTTTTTAGTTTTACCCTCTGAATCAGTTATTAAACTATTAAATAATCACAATTCAAAAATAATAATTAAAATTAATATTAACTTGTAAAAATGGGTGGTATCATATATGGGTTTATCACACCCACCTTGCGCTGCGTGTTACAACTTTTAACCTAGCGCACGCCGGGTTAAATAATAATAATACATTAAAAAATAAAACAAAAAAAAATTAAATATATGTCATATTTGTTTTTTATATTACATCTAAAATCAGAGTTGTAGATGTCTGCCACCTTTTTCTTATATTTACAAATACTTTACAATACATAAAAATAATTGTTGAAAAGACGATGGAATGATATAGCACTAATTATTTTTTTTACAGTTTAATAATTATTTTTATAAAAACTCCCACCATCCTCTCTTCTGTCAGCTTTAATTTCACTATCTATAAAATGTATTTAATGGATATAATTGATAGACAGAAACGATAATATAATTTTTGACATTTTTTTTTTACAATTTCCAAATTATTTATAAAAAAAAATCAGAGCTTCCTGAGCTCGCCACTTATTTTTTCGAGTTAACATAGGTCCAGACTACATTACGTCTTGGTATCAACGACGATGGAATCATATACCTAAATTGCCACCAGCTCCCTAGCTACTAGAGGAAACCTACTTTAGAAGATTCAAAATTTAAAACACTTTTATTTTTTCCAAGGAGGAAAAAGCACTTGGCATAAAAAACCTCCTGATTTATTCAAAAAAATAAAAATATGACAAAATTCAATACAAAAATTTCTTACAACTAAGAGGGGCCACTTCTCTTTTTACAAAACATAAAAATAAATTCAATTCTTACGACTAACATTAAGAAGTGGCCAGCTCCTCTTTACAAAAATAAAAAGTTCACATTCAAAGTAAATAAAGAATAAAAAAAACTAAAATATTGTTCCTGATGTTCCCGCTGGATATAATATGGGATGCGCAGTTAGGTAGTCCTTCAGCTGGTCCAGCAACTTGAAGGCATTTTTTGCAGCGTTGTTGGTCCATATCCGCCAAGCTCTTCTCAAAGGAGGCGCTGTTTCAGTCCTCCACAGGCCATGGATTATTTCGTTTCCATTGAACCGATCCACATAGTTAGGCGGAATATAGTTGCCGTGATGCATTTTCACAAAATTGTGGAATATAACACAGCCTTTTACTATCTTTTCCGCCGACTTAGGGTTCATGTTCAATGGAGCGAGTAAAATCCTCCAACGAGATGCCAAAATCCCAAACGCGTTTTCGATGGTCCGCCTAGCTCGAGACAGCCTCTTATTGAAGTTCTCTCGATCAGCTGGAAGGTGCTCTCCTATAATAAATTTTAGATATTTAAGTATAAACGTCATTTAAGATTTATAATTGAATATACCCCTTAAGGGTTTACCTGGATATGGTCGCATCAAAAACGGCTTCAGGGGGAATGCGGCATCCCCGACAAAGTAGTACGGGAATGGTACTTGACCCTCTGGCAAGATGTCATCCTTCGGTATTCCCAAAGTGTTCTCAAACATCTTTTTGCCAAATTCGGAATGCCATAGCACGCCACCGTCACTTTGGGAACCAAATGCTCCAATATCAATCCCCGTTAAGGTGTAGTTGGCATCACACACTCCCAGTAATACCAACGAATATGTGCCTTTTTAGAGAGATAGGGTATTTCATTACTCGTATTAAAAAACGATCGAAGCAAACCTTTTTATACTTGTAAAATTGGGACCCAGAGTTTCGTGGGCAAGTCAGGTTTATGTGCTTGCCATCGATGGCACCTACACAGTTCGGCGGATTCCAAATTGTGTCGAAATCCTTCGCGATCCTCTTCCACTCGTTATTTTTTGGAGCTGCCAAATAAATTGAGCCGAGTGTGTCCCAAACTACATCACACGTTTCATACACGATACTTCGAATACTAGTTATCCCCATTTTGAACGCCATCGAAAACATTACGTTGGCCTCCTCCGTGGGCCAGATATCTGGAGATTATATAAAAATGAGTGCCGTGCGTTAGGCTCGCAAAAACTCGAGAACGGCTCGACCGAACCGGCTCGTCTCAATTCAGGGGTGGTAAGTAAATTCGGAAAAGCATAAAGGAAATGGAAAAGCTAAAAAAGTAAGATAACGAAAAACAGCACAAAACATACTTCTATTAGATGCAAAAAAATTTAGTCAAGGTAACACTTTCAATTCAATTCAGTGCGGAATTTAATTAATTGCATTTGGCGACGATCACTTTGATCAGCCATTGTTTTTTAGCGATATTCAATTAGTTTTGATACATGAGGATTTCAAATGAAAAATAAAATAAACCTTTTTAGTCTGAATAACTGAGCCCCTAAACTAATGTTAGTTACTTACATTAGTTTAGGAGCTCAGTTATTCAGACTAAATTTATTTATCTCTTTTCAGTTCCTTTTTCGCCGGTTTAATTTTTTGTTCAAAATCTTTTATTTACCAATAGGGGTCAGCTAATCTAATAATAAATCAAACAAAATATACTTACACAAGAGTCAAAAACAGCCTGCACTTTGCCGATATAACTGGTCTATTCGATTGCTTGGTCACCTGCTCCTCGACCAAACTAAAAAGCAAATCGAAGACCAATTTCGTCATCCGCGTAGCTACAAAAAACTGCTCTGGATCATCCTCGTACATCTGTTCAAAGTTAACTTCGAAAAACCCATGTTCGTCACGGTTCTGTAAAATATTAAAAAATAACAAACTTGAACACAGGAAGATGTTATAATCGCACGTAGCAGAATTTGTTATTTCATTTACACTCCACGTAACTTTTGCATTTGCAGTTCAAAGGCAATGAAAACATGCTGAAATTTTACATACCTGAAACATTGGGCGCACCCAAAATCGGCGTCTTCCATCCCATAGAGCCATACACTCATCAGCTTCCAATAGCAGCATTCCTATTAAAAGAAATTTAATTAATTTTTGAAGATCCATTATTACCTTTTCAATAATCCAAATTGCACCTTGTATAAAATTACCGCGCTTTTTCACTTCAATTGTCACTTCAAATTTCACTTGTCAAATGACTGATCTTATGGGCGAACCTCTGAATTGCCATGTATCAGCACGCATCGAGATCCATCAAAAGCTTATTAAAAGCTTGATGCATGACGCAGGCCGCTGCATCGTATGGGCGCAGGCCTTAAGTGTCAGTCCGTTCCCATATCCCCATAACCCCGGTGAATTATAGCGAGGACAAACCGAGCAATTTTGTCCGCCAGCCGCTCGGCGGGCAAAATTGTAACAAACATACGCTTTTCCATGCTGGACCATCATCTCCTCTACTATTATGTGCCAATTTCTTAACATGAACCATCAGCTTAGTTCAAGCACAGATAAATAACTATACAGATGTCGCCTCGGCATAGGAAAACGAGAACGCATTTCTATTTCTGCAGTTTTAAACAAGTTCGGGTGAAAATGTTTCAGCAATATGAATCGAAGCTGGAGCCTCTGCACTTGCCCACTTGGTCGAGCGTCAGGACACGAGAGCAGCGATGTGTTCGTGGGCGCCGGCTTGAATGAAAGTGAGGCGTGAGGGAATTTCAATGTTGCAATGTTTCCATCATATTCTGCATCAATACCACTGATGCAGGAAAAGGAAAAGAGAATGCGCAAAGGGATTATTCGTGCTCAGGCTCACATAAAGAAATAGCGAAGCGAACGGGGGAAATGGTTCGCTGGTATTTGATCACATTTTAATCCGCAGAAGTAAACTCAGGATTGCTTGGAAAATTTGTTTTCACAGATAAGAGCACGAAATGGCAACAAAAGTAATCTCAGTTTATTTGAATTTAATCAGCTACTTGGTAAAGTAATAAGTTTAAAACTTTTTTATACTTCTTCATTTGCCAATTGTGAAAACGATAGTGACGAATATTTTGATTTTGATTGGTCGGCTGTGCTACATATTCCAAGTTCTGATAAAAATGTACCACCAGAAATACATGACTATGGAGAAGGTACTAGCTCTTGTCGCGAAAATATTTTTGATGGTAGTAACGATCATGATGAGGCTGTACATTTGCGAGATGAAGATGAAATTTTCAATCTTCCAGAAAATGTACAGACTGAAGCAGATGAAGCCGTATTTGTGTGCCAACATTGCCAGACATACATTATAAAGTATAAAGCAGGCGCTGTCTCTCACTCTATATATGCGCAACGCTTTCTCGGTGTATTTGACCTTCTACCGACTCTGTAGGGTGTTAGCAACTTCGCAAGAGTCTGGCTTCTTAAACCTTGACATAAAATAGTTATTTGAACATAATATATAAATGCCAGACATTATACTTTAACGTGAGTAAGCCCGATTTTTTCACACCTTTATTACCTGATACCCGTATAAGGCAGCGTTAGTCAAGATTCGTAACCCCCGAACGTTCTTACTCACAGTAGTGAGAATCCATACACAAAATTTCAGCCCTTATACTTTAACGTATGTCTGGCAGGCGCTGGCTCTCATTCTATAGCTATACTATACCAATTGTAAATCACCATTGTACTTCAAGTCGCAAATAAATTGTATTGGATTGAATTGAAATTGTTCAGTTGTTCTGCCAGAGTAGATATGATGGACGAGAATATTTTTGCCGGCTTGCTAAATATTTCTGCCAAATTGACTGTTCTAACTATGACATGACAGGAAGCGCTCAAAAGTGTTTCTTTATCACATCTGAGCGTTCCGAGTACCCTCTCAACTTAAAGTTGCTTTTACACTATCTGACAATGTCAGATGACAAGTCGGTTTCAGATTTCAAAAAATTTGTTAAATTTGTCATCTGAATCGCATTTGTCAATTTGAAATAATTCTCGCACTTATACCTACGAAGCAAAGTCGTCTGACTTGAATGTTAAATTCAAAACAGCTTCTTTAGGCTTCTTTAAACTCTGAAACCGACTTGTCATCTGACATTGTCAAATAGTGTAAAGGTACCTTTAGCGTGCTTGATGTGCTCGAGCTCTGTTCAGAGCGCAATTCTGAACTAATAAATAAAAACGCCTGTTAGATGTTTAGAGGCGGTTCAAGGAAGGTTAATTAGATTTGTTTTTCGAGGGCTATCCTGGGCTGATGCTAATGATCTTCCTCCGTACACAAATAGGCTTAAACTTAAAGCACCTTCTTTGAGGAAAGATGTGATATATTCGCTTTGGACTGCTTAAGCTGCGGTGCCATAAATTTATCAGAACTTTTGGAGATTGTAGTAATTTGCACTTTGATGAATAGAAATAAATAAATAAATTTTTCCTTTCACATACAGAAAGCGTAAGTTTTAATTTTAAGATTATGATTCATACATACGTATGTACATATATGTGTGGAAATAATCCTACTTTTTCAGGGAAGAATTTTGCACTGTTCGTCGTGAAGAATAAAAACACTATATCTGGTATACCCTCAATATAAACCGAGTCAATTCTAGCAGAGCTTCCTTTGTGCAGGTTTGGAGTTTTTGGATTATTGTTTGTCACATGTGGATAATTTTTAGACCGAGCAAGCTGGAAGATAAATTTAAATCAGATACAAATGGCACCTCATCATTAGCGCAATTACTGGTTATTAACATGCAGAGCTTCTTCGGTAGAAGCATCCTTCGGATAAACAAAATCAGGGAAACGAAGCGAGCATGCCCGTATATTATGGAAAACCCAACGGTTTTACCCAATAATGCGAGGGCGATGTGAAGTGAATCCATAAATGGTGTCGTGGACATTCTCTGTAAAATCAATAAAGCCCGCTGCTGAAATTAATTTATTCCGCTGTTAATGAAGTCCAAACTACCTAAAACGGTCCGGGCGCGGCGGGTTGATTTGTTTATCCTTTCTTCTAAAAGCTTCATTGGAATAAATTTTCATTCATTACGAGCACTACATTACGGGGGCTATTTAAGCGCTCAGATAGCAAAGATTTATTGGGAACGGACGTCCTCGCAGTCAAGAAAACACCAGAGTCAGCAGCAACGCAGATTGCGTTAAACACGTCCATAAATTCATTTTCAGTCACTTACAAATTGCGGCTGATTTTCATTGTGTAACTCCCATTGAGCAGTTAGGTATGAATCTACTATAAAGAGGAAAAATTACCGTAGAAATTAATATCTTCAGCCCTTTCCCTACGGTTCTTTTATCCGTGTGCATTACTCAGATGATTTCCTATGGTAGGCACGGAACTTTATACCCGTATTCTAGCGTTCTTTCTCTTTGTGACTCATCAGCTGTTCGGTATTCTGAAGTGCTCATCAAAAGAGAAGTTGCAATAAATTCACCACCGGCACCGTGTCACAAACTTGAATTCACCAGACTCCTGTGACTCGCTTGTGACTTGTGACTGGTCAGGTCACTGACGATTGCCACAATACGGGTATTAATCTTTATCCTCAAATAAGTCAGTGCAAATTTGTTGCGACTTTTTTTTAACCGACTTCAAAAAAAGGAGCAGACTCCCACTTCGAGTGCATCTTTTTGTGTGTATACCTATGTATATTACGCCGATTTTAAATCGATTTTAATTTTAATTTTCGTGTTTTTATTTATTGAATCATTCTAGACAATTTAGAAATTTACATTAAATGTTCAAATCTTATAACCTACATAGATAGAAGTAGTTCGTTAACTTAAATAAAAGAACTTTTTTAAATTTTAACATTTTGCTAAAATATACTAACCTTGTGAGGAAGCGAATTTTTTTTTTAATTTGCTGTAATCCTAAACAGGAATAAGAAAAAGAGGCTTGAACGTCGGCCATCAGTAGCGTCAACGGCAACACCATCTACTGCGTCAGCAACAATACAATTAGCAACCTCATAGGCGGCCCCCCATCGACGTAGTTAAAGTTCTTAAATCTTTTTGTGATATCGTAGAAAAAACATAACAGGTACCCATGTCAGTTTCAAGTAATTCTTTCTCCTTTGGCCCACTTTTGACACTTTTTTTTTTAGTCAGGTTATTTTTGTTTAAGAATCCTTCCAATATAGTATAACTACGGGGGGTTCTGTTCAAAGCGAACCGAGGGTCAATCACGGGCAGGAACAGGGGTTCCATTCCGACCGCAGCGTCCTTTCTTTTACCCGGGCAATTTTTGCACCTCCGTCGCCAGAGATTGTTAATGTAGTTGGTGCGCCCCCCGCGCCGCGCCGTTCCAGATGCTCAAAGCGGCCTTTTGGTAAATCTTTTCGGTTCCTTTTATTTAGCTTGCATTGTTATGCACAGTACGGTGTCTGTCCGGTACCATTTAATTGAAGTATATACATACTATCTCTGTTTTTACACCCTTTGCCGTTATCCAATTGTATGGAAAAATTGCCAATTTATGAAGTTCACATAACACAATATTAATATGGTATCAATGAGCTGATCTGATGATGGATCTGGATGGCAATGACAGGATCTCGGCTCTGGATTTCCCACAAAGTAGTGTATGGCTCCAGTATCAATTAATGCCCTAACCGGTTTATTCTTGATTTTAGCTTTGACGTAAAATTTGTTCTCATTCTGAGCATCACATGTATCGCAGTTAATTTTTTAAATGCTGATGGGACTTTGTTTTGTGATTCCGGACAGATCTCCAGGGGTTGGAAACTATTGCAGGATTTCCTGCTTCCAACAATATTGCTTACTGTATACATAGGTACTCTTTGCCACATTGCCTACATAATAGCTGTGCTGGTCATGGGCAAAATTTCCACAATCCAATTAATCCAGACAAACTCATTGCCCTAACTGTTTAGTATTGGATTAATGTCAGTCAGGTTTTCATACCGACTTCAAAACTCTAGGAAAGTCTTGGTATTTGATGTCAAAAGTAGTACCTAACAGAGGACTTTTGATGTGATTATTTTATACTTTTTAGGGCTTGGGATTTTCTGCAGTCGGTTCTAGTTTTTTTAAAAAATTTTTTTTGGAGTCGTTTTGCGGCACGGCAACACCTGACAGAAAAGTTCGTTATTTTTTTATTTAATATAATTCACACATCAATTTTTTAAGATCCATTCATATCCTAACTCAAATATGTTATGAAAGAATTCCCGCATCGCACTCACGAATAAAGGAAATAATTATCTTACACATAATTAATACATTTAATTTCAAAGCGGTCTCCCCGACTAGGAAATTAGTAAGGAGGTATCCCCCCACCAGTGATAAGGTGCCTCTTAACCAGCAACACACAACTACCCATTCAAGGTAGAAGTCCTATAGAAATGCAGCCCAATGACGACAACCAACCACCAGATGCACCCAGAGACGTTTTGCTATCCGAAGGGACTAGAAGGGTGGGCATACGACAGCCACTTACAAAATCCGGACCCATGGTTCTTCCAACTAGGGGCCCATTTCAACACTAGTGGAATATTCCAGGATGAGACGAAATATTTCACTTTAGTTGGCAATTTGGACGCCAACATCCTTACGGAGGTCCGAGATATCATACAGAAACCGCCGGCAACTGAGAGGTAAGAGACTCCCAAAATTCAACTTCTTCTGGCATACTAGGAGTCCGAGCAGAGGCGACTACAGAAGCTCCTCAGTCAGGTTTCGCTGGATGGCAGACGACCAGAACAGCTTCTAAACCAGATGAAAGAACTCGTATCTGATTCCATCACTCATCATGTTTTCTAAACCATGTGGCTCCAGCGACTTCCCTAATAGGTTCTGGCTATCTTGGCGGTAAACACTAGCCAAGAAATTATTCAGCTGATAAAATATCTTTAACAATGTCATCCCCAGATGTTTCGTCCACCTCTACATCACCAGAACATAGCATTGCTATACTTTAGAAGCTATTAGGACTGAAATTAAACAACGCAACTCTAGGTGGCACAACTACAAAAGTCATTCACCAGCAGCGTCACGGTGGACATTCACCAACAAGCCACTTTGCTGGTATCATCAAAATTTTGGCAAGGCAGCTACACAATGTCAACCACCTTGCAAGTATCATACCTCACTAAAAATTTCTCATTGACACCGGAGCTGAGGGGTCAGTAATCCCACCAACATTTGAAGAAAAAATGAAAACAGCCCGCAACCCGTCTGCTATCTACGCAGCCAATGGAACTGAGATTCCGACATACGGACAGCGACTGGTGCAACTTAACTTGGGTTTACGGAGGATCTTCAACTGGCCTTTTATCGCCCGGACTTAGAGGGCCAGGGCCCCTAGGCACTTGGCATTTGGGGCCCGCCCCTCAATTTCGAAATCATTCCATTTTGGTTTAGCAAATCATTGTAAATGCACTAGTACAAAACAAATAATTTTCAATCGACTTTAATTACATTAATAAAAATCAGAAGTTACTATAGCTACGTTAATATATTTTATAGAATCATACGGCAAGCTTTCTTCTGAGCAAAATATCGAATGACGTCATCATAATCAATTGACTGCATTATTTGTGACTCTATGTACATTACAGAGAGTGAATTTAGCCTGTTCTCTTATATGGTACATCTTAAGTAATTTTTTACTCTCTTTAGCGCCGAAAACGACCGTTCTGCTGAGCAGTTTGACGCTGGTTTACACAATAGCATTCGGAGCGCAATTCCTACGTTTGGATAATTATCCAAAAAGCCTTTTTCTAATAAATATTTGTACAGCTCTAGTGACGATAGCTTTATAACTTCATCATTGGATGACAAATGAGGTCGCAGGTGCAGACACTCCTTTTCCATAGTCCTATCCAAATCCTCTGGTTAAAAAGCTATTAGGTTTCTGGCTCCTTCACTGATGAGAAGTGAAAAATATTTTCGATAAAGTTGTTTGATAAGGCAAGGCAAGCCAGACTTTTGAGCAGGTTTTATGCAGGTCCCGCCACTGGGGCTGGGGCCCCCTAGGCTGGCTGGGCCCCTAGGCCGGGGCCTTGTAGGCCTAGGCGGAAATCCGGCTCTCAGCCCATAACTGGTTTAGATTTCCCGGCGTACTTTAACCTATTGGTTGACGTAAAAAACAATCCACTAATAGACAGCGCAAAAAAACTGCAAGCAACAGATTTCAATGCGACACTTTCTTGTAGTGCATTATAACTAAGCACTATCAACGCATTATTATATTCACTGTTGAAGAAATATGAAGACATCACCAGGCCCAACACAACAACTCTGGTTAAACATAGTCTAACACACCATATTGAGACTAAAAGACCACCAGTTCATGTGAAGCCAAGACAACTATCACAGCAACAGCTCCAAATCGCAAGACAGGAGTTCCAATATATGCTCGATAAGCTCATTTGTCGTAATAGTCCAGTAGAAAGAGGCTTCGAACAACAACAAAATTCATTACAGCAATCTGATAGCGGGATATTGTTGAGCAAGCTCTTGTAAAAGAGGGAAAAATAAATCGAACCAAAAGCCCTTATCCGGGGTGGAGGGGGGTGGGCTTTTTGTGGGTTGAAAACAGTTTTCGATTTCTGGCTAAACTGTGCATCCTATCGAAAAAAGGTATATGTAGGAGTTGTAGGAAATAAAAATATCTACAACTTTTGTATTTGCCATTTTTACCCTAACCTCAAAATTTTTCGAACAAATGGCGGAAAACCGGTTTTTCGGTTTTTTTTTTTCTTCGACAAAAAAATTTTATGAAGCTGAAACTTGGGCAAAAGATACCTTATAGTGTTGCAAAAAGGCAGTAATTTTTTCAGACGGAAATATTTAGAGGTTGTTGTTAAATTTAATTTTTGTAAAAAAAAGCGACATTTTTAACTGAGATTCCTCCTAAAACTACGCCTCCTACGGAGTTCTGTTTTGGCTAACTTACTCGTCGTTACATCTACTTTCGATAAGTGGTAAAAAAAAGTATACTGCAATGGAAAAAATAATAACAATTATTTAAGGATAGATATGCAAATTGCCACGAAAAATGTCATTTTGTCGATTTTTCAATTTTCCGGTCATAGTACAGTCAAATAAGCCAAAATAAGGGGCAAACCGCGGAATGGGAGAGAATAAGCTGTAAATTTGCATAAACCTTTCTTTTGGTGCTCTAAAGAGTGACTAAAAAGTCTCATATCATATCGTGTCTGCGTCAAGTTATTCAAGGTAAAAGGTCACGAAAATCGGTTTTTCGCAATTATTTCGATTCCTATGCGAAATACGTCATTTGAGGTCATTATGAATTTTGTAGATCATAAAATTATCTTCATTGTAACGTAAGAATAACAATGTAAGAATCAATATATATTATGAAATTATGCAAAATATTCAACTAAATTTGTTTTATTTGCAACAGAAATAGAATGTCTTTAAATTTTCTAGTCGGTCATAATTTAATGGCGGGGTACTGTATATATAAATGCGAAAGTAACGCTGTCTGTCTGCTACACTTTCACGCCTAAACCTCTGAACCGATTTTGATGAAAATTGGCATAAAAATAGATTCGAACTAGGAGAAGGACATAGGCTACTTTTTGTCTGTCTGTCTGCCTGTCTGCTACGCTTTCACGCCTATTCACGTCTAAACCATTTAACCGATTTTGATGAAATTTGTTACAGTGATAGATTGGACCATAGAGAAGGTCATAGGCTACTTTTTTTTACTTTCGAATATTAAAAACAATTGGAATTGTTAAAAGCAACAAAAATGACGAGTTATACAGTTTAAACGCATTCATATGTCTCCTTTGATCAGAGATTTAAAATGTCATATGACTTTTCAAAGGCCCGCATTCGGAACGGGCAGACGAGTGTGTGAATATTTAAATTTTGAGCTAAAACATGGAAGGCGTTTCAAGATGCTGCCTTTGAGTATGACCCTTTGATCGACTATATTAACCATCGATTAGTTCTCATAGAGCGAATGGAACAAAAATGTACACATTGTGAAGCACTAAAATGGAAAGATGAAACACCGGGTATGTGTTGTTCTGGTGGTAAAGTTTCACTTCCATCGCTTGGTGAACCAGAGGAACCCCTAAAATCTTTACTTTTGTACAATAGCAATGAATCGCGGGTGATACCGGGTAATCCGCAGCTAGTATTCAATAAATTGGGTTTTTTATGCCGTAAGGCTTTTTCCCATATAGGGTAAATGCACCAATTCGCGTACACTTAAGGAAACGACATCACTGCGTGGAAGCTCCTAGGTAGGGTTAATTTAAAATCAGTGTTCAAATTTTTGAAATGCATTAGTAAGACGTATGTTCATCTATTAATATAAATTATAAACTCAAATTGTTTACCCTTTTTTAAAAACAAGTGCAAATAACAATTCATACAAAAATCACCGCGTACCTACGGCCAAAACCAGTTTGCGTACACCAGGAAACCAATTTGCGTCCAGGGAAAACATGTATTGTAAAAATTGCATTATAAGGGGCTAATAAAGTAATTATTTTGAACGAATACTACTTTTTAAGTATTTTGGTTAATTTAAATATAAAATACCATTTCAGGAACAAAAAATTTTTAATAAATTTCTCAAAATATTAAAATTATTACATTGTTATTATTGAAGCTCCGCTTTTTATTGGGGGTTTCGCGGGCTGGGACTCAACCTAGAAAATCGAAGACGTAAGCGTTAGATTTCCCCTCCTTGCGGCCCGCGACTGGCAAGTAGGCATGCAACGTTTGGCGCATGCCACTGACATATAGATACTGGACTGCTGGTCGCGTACAAAAACTCATTTTAAAAGTGAGATCAAATTTGGGGCGAAATCTAACTATCTCGCTCTTTCGTCATTCCCCCATGCAAATGCATATGTTAGACAAAGTAGGACATGTTTTTATATATATGACTTTTTCTTTCTTCCGGCCCCGGGCTGCTCGGTGTCGGAAGTATTTTTAATAAATACTCAAAATGTAGGACAAAATAAAAGGAGCTGTCTTGTGACAACTTATATTTATTTATTTTCTTCATTTTAATATAATATTGCAAAGAATTTAATGTGTTTTTATCACAAGGGCTTGCATCTCCACTCCACACAAGGGTTTGCATCTGCACTCAAAGTCGTCTCACTTTTCATCCGCCGACTAGCAGTCCAGTATCTATATGTCAGTGGCGCATGCCTACTCGCCAGGGAGATAGAGAGGAGAAACGGTCGCCTGCTGTGTGCGTGGGATTCCCCGTGGGCAAAGACTATGGAACCTTCGTTACAAAGACTGTTCACTCCTGCAATTTAGATTTTCAGTTTTTGTGACCTTGGTACCGTTATTCCTCCCAACCCCACGATTTTGCTAGAGGATGATACCCTGCTTAAGAACTTTGGTCGAAGAGAGAAGAAAAATTCAGAGGCGGGGCTTGGAATCTGAAGAAATCGGTACAGTGTTACAGGGTGTCAGGATTTGCAGAGGAAATATGAAAATCCAACCAAAAGAAGCACCCTGTCAAACCGATCGCAAGAGCGCCTCACCATACAAGCGCATTTGCTTCCTGTACTGAGCAGGAGCGCCTAAGAAATCCTATGGTGAAAAAACGTAAACAACCGAATCCGTGTACCCCTTCAATGTGTGGGTCCGGCAGTTTCGTTTTGCCTGTTCCTATTCGAAAAGCACGGGCGCCCTCGCACCAACACAGTCTCACAAAATGCAATGCTTGAGCAGGAGCGCTCCGTAATAGGTGAACTCTCGCTTCATGGTGTTTGCCGCACTTCTCCCTATTGCCGTCCTTGTTCATTATTAGGCGATTTAAATGGGGATTCGGACTTGGAACAAACGGCGAATTATTCTTTTCGGCTAATGGGCATTTTGTTGTTGTAATTTTCTGAAAATTGTCCATGGTGGGGGTAAATTGCGTCGCAGAATTAGAGTGAACATTCTTTGTAACAAGGTTCAATATTCTTTGCCGTGGGTATTGGGATCTGACATCGTGACGTCACGATCCAATATGGCGGTTTCTGGCCAGAGCTCAACACACGAAACATAGGCCAGAAGCGTAAAATTTTTTTTTTGTTTTTTGTTTTTTTTTTTTTTAGAGAGAGAAAAAAACAAATTAACGCGTAGCTTCTGTCGGCCAGTCCCGCGACTGCCACGTTTCTTTTTATTATTATATTACATTTGCTCAGGTAACAGTCTTTGAAAACAATTCAAAATAAAAAACATAATATAAAGAAATACAACACTGTATAAATTAAGAAACAAAAAATTAATTCATTCAACTCTAAATATATACATATCTATATATACATGTTCTTTTATTATTTTTCTTTTTTTATTAATTTATTTGTCCGTAAGGTCCGTTTACCACGTTCCTTTGTCTTCTTTGGTTTTTGTAGCATGGATACCTTTTCAATTTTCCTTTTTAATCGATCTTGTTTGCGCTTTTCTATATGCTCAAGTTTCCTTGTTTTGCTTCCACTTTTTTTTTGCGATTTCCTGCCACTTACTAGACGAAATTGCAAAAGGAACTTTATCTATTTTTTCTTCCGGATTCCTTAAACTACTATAAATGTGTTTATTGGCAGAGTTAAATGTTCAGAAATTTTCACCGAACTAGAATTGGAGTTGGATGCATTTGCTATGAGTTCATGTTGTTTATTTGATATAGGTGGTCCCAAGTATACAAATCTGATGTTGGTATCGCTGGAAGTACAAGGTTCATCCAAAACCTTGTTCAGCATGTATTGAAGCTCAGAGGTGTTTTCCACGCGCCTAGTATCCTGTTTTACTGCCGAAGGCATATCTTGATCTGTAGTGTTTTCTGCGCGTTCAGCATACTTATCAATTGCTGCAAGTGAGCCATCTTCATTTACAATATAATTACCAATATCAATCGAATCAAGATAGTTCGAAATTGGGATTGGTGTGATATTCTCTTCAATCTTTTCGTCGAGTCCATTCTTTTCATTTTGAATTTCTCTAATAATAACACCGCTATCAATTCCATATTTTAACAATCTTGGTTTTATTTTCATATAATCCTGCAGCTGTTCAAACCATTTTCTTATGCCCCCTTCGGAAACAGCAGCTTTAGCTTTAGATAGACCTTCAGGAATTCGAAGAGTTTGAGAGGGTTTGGGTGTCTTTTCAGGAATAGGTTGTACCATTTTTTCCTTGGTCGCCCATTAGTAAATGCTGTAGGCCTGCCATCATTTTGTATAATTTTTTGGACTGTGTTTAAAAGACTGTCAGGACTTAACGGAAACCCACATTTAGCTAGTGATTCGAACCCCTAACTAGTGTTTTTTCTTCGGCTTTCGTTAAAATGGCTTCTGGTCCCGGCTTTGTAATTGGTTCAGGACGTCTTCCAGAAAGCTTATCCTGCAGTGTTGTCTTTGGTATATTGTATTTTCGGCTGGCTACTCTTAGAGAGAAATTTCCTTGTCGAAGTTGCATTAGTGCTTCCTTCAGTTTTTCAGCACTATATTTCGGCATATTTCCTTGTCTAAAATATATTAAATTGCATTAATTAATAAGGCAGTGCTTAAATGACGTGATTTGGATCACTGCAATACTCTCAGTACCAATTTGCGTCCACCACTGTACACAAATTGGCAAAACCCAGCATTTATTGATCCATTTCGCGACCATTAAAAATTATCTGTAAATTTTGTAAACTAAATGAAATTTTGAGTAATAATGTATTTATTGAAGTTTTAATTACTTAAAAAAAATTGAAATAAAATTAAAAAAAGAAAAATATAGCATTCCCTTACCTTTTAAAATCACAGCACTAATTAAACAACAAATTAGATTTCCTACTATATCACACCTGTGCACTCAATGAATTGAACTCTGACGAATTAGCTGTAAACTAATGTTCCCGTAATTTGCATGGACGGAAGAAAACACATACACATACCTAAAGGGATACGAATTTTTGCCTTTTCTGAAAATTATGACGCGTTATAGCATAAAGAAAGATAAAGTGGACGCGAATTGGTTCCTGGACGCGAATTGTTGCACTTACCCTATCAGAATTTTATTGCATTCGAGTTTTTAGTTCATTTATTCGAAATTACGAGATCTCCCCACTTTGGCGAGGTTTCGAAGATACAGAGAATATAACATTTGCTGGCAAGCCGTCCGCTAATGGAGTGTTGCAAAACAACCGTGTAGAAAGGCCCGATCGGCGGCGCAGTAGTTTCCGAAAATACCTCTTAAATATAAACAAACCATAGACAAATAATTTATTTATTTTATTTATTTATTTATTTATTTTATACAAGTCAACAGACACCTGCCCTGACTGTACACAGTTAACATCATAAAAATGTACCTAATAATTACATCAACTTATCTGCTATTTTAATATATTTTTAATCGTATTTGTACTTAAATTAAAATCTAAACTATCACAATGGTCATTGTAAGATCTAAGTAAGGAATCAATGGGTCCAAAGGTCGCATAACAGGTCCGATGAGCCCCAACATGCAAAAAATTAAAATTTCGGAGGTTCCTTGTCGGTACATTAAATCTTATCGACGATAAGAGCTCGGGGCAATCTAACTCCCCGGTCAACAACAAATGAACAAAACTAACCTTGGATATCTCACGTCGACGCTCCAATGTTTGTAGATTTATTAGTTTTAATCTATTCTCATAACGCGGTAGGTCTGAGCGATTCCGCCAGGGCAAATCCCTCAACGCAAAACGGAGAAATCTCTTTTGTACTGACTCAATCCTCACTATATGCGCAGAATAAAAAGGAGACCACACAACACAATAATACTCTAGGATTGGTCTGACGAGTCCCACATACAAAGCCTTTAGGACGTAGGGATCTCGAAACTCCCTAGACCAACGGCGAATGAAACCCAGGACGGAATTGCTTCTACTAATAATGTAGTCAATATGCCGCCTAAAGTCTAATCTTCGGTCCAAGATCAACCCCAAGTCCTTAATATGATCCACAACTGTCAGAGGGGATCCACCCAAAGTATAACCAACATCAACTGATAAAACCCCACGTGAAAAAGACATAACAAAGCATTTGGCCATATTTAAAAGAAGACAATTATGCACACACCAATCTTCAAAGCGGTTTAAATCATCCTGCAGCAAGACGCAGTCGTCAGAACACGAAATCTCACGATAAATCTTCACATCGTCCGCATAAATAAGTAGTTCCGAGTTAGTTACAACATTCTGTACGTCATTAATGAACAACACAAACAACAGCGGGCCCAGATGACTTCCCTGGGGAACTCCAGAAGTCACCAAGGTTGGTCTGGATATTGCAGAGTTAAAAAGCACCTGTACTGATCGGTCAGACAGGTACGATTCCAACCAGCCAAGAAACCTAGGAGGAATCCCCAACGACGAAAGCTTTGACAAAAGGACCCTGTGAGAGATCCTGTCGAAAGCCTTACTAAAATCTGTGTAGATACAGTCCACCCTATTGCCTCTTTCCATACATTGCAGAGCAAATGAAATCAAAGTTACTAAATTAGCGGTCGTGGATCTACCTTTCACAAAGCCATGTTGCTTAACAGAAATCAACGATTTACAACAATAATAGAAGCGGTCGTATATTATTGATTCAAATAATTTAGGAATGGCTGACAATTTGGCGACAGGCCTATAATTAGATATAACATCCCGTTTTCCATTCTTGTGAAGAGGTATTATGAATGACGATTTCCATATATGCGGGAAAGAAGAGGATCTAAGAGACAGGTTAAACAAGAATGACAGAGGAACAGCAAGGCAACTAGAACAATTTTTCAGGACAGAAGCAGGAATGCCATCTGGACCAGGGGACATGCCATTCTTTAAACCATTTAAACAAGCTTCTACAGTAACTTCGTCAATTTCAACAATATCAAGGTCAAGCATGGAATTAACCAGACAATAACTATTACTATTTCGATCTAACTCTTCGTCATGACAAATAAAAGAAGACGCAAAGAATTCCACAAATATATTAGCTATGTCAAGGGCATTATCCGATGATATCGAGCCGTTAGTCATAACTTCAGGTACATTTTGAGATCCCCGCTTTGAATTGACATAACCCCAGAACTCACCCGGACATCCACGCAACTTAGCATTGATCGAGTCAAGATATTTACGTTGAGTAGTCACAGATAGAACATTGAAACGTCGACGCAGGACAATAAAATATTCATAATCAGAAATCAATCCACTACGAGTGTATCTTTTCCAGGCTTTAGATTTTTTATTTCTGAGACGTTTTAGGTCACGATCGAACCAGGGCGGAGCCTTGGACCCATTTTTTCTAGTCGTAAAAGGTATTGAGTTCACAAAACAATCAAATACAATACAGTAAAAAGATATCACAGCATCATTTAAGTCATCACAATTGATAACAGAAGACCAATCGGAAGTTGTTAAAAGATCTTGCAGGTGAGAATAATCTGCCTTAGCAAAGTTAAAGGATGGACCACATTCTGATTTAACTACATTAGGATCACTATCAGAGATAAAATTAAAAGTCAGGGCAGGATGATGAGAATCTTCTTGGACGAATGGACGATCATAGCGGTGCAGATAAAATTTATCAGGACATGAAACCAATACCAAGTCAAGAATGCGAGATCGTTGATTCGTGATATGGTTGATCTGTTGAAGTCCAAAGGAGCTGATGGTATCCAAAAACAAAGTTCCAGAGATGAAAGAGTAGAGCCCACGGTTGGGGTCCCGGCAATGTTACCACACGACGACCATTTTATATTCGGCAGGTTGAAATCACCAAGCAGGACCACCTCGTCATCATCATCAGCAAGGTCCAACACATACTCGATCGCAGGCATGTACGACCGGTATGTCAGCAGATCAGAATCAGGCGGTACATAGGCGCAAATTGTGTAAATATTTTGCTTCTTACCAAGATTAGACATTGTGCATATAAGTTCCACATCAGATGATGGGAAACTTATTAGTTTCGTTGGCAGAAATGTTTTAGTTGCAATTAATACACCTCCTCCTTTTCGCGTTACAGAGTCATTAAAACGGTCGCGACGGAAGACCTGATGTGAATTATCAAATAGCTCGGAATCAAGAATGTCCTTATGAAGCCAAGTTTCAGTTAAGGCTATAATATGGCAATCGGAACACGAAGCATTAATAAAAAAGTCGTTAGTTTTAGTTCGAAGTCCATTAACGTTCTGATAATAATAGTTCAGTACAAGCTTCCCACTTCTATGATCACTTATCAGTTGCTTTGCCTTGGCTTTTGGCGTGGACGTAAAAAAGCGCTATGAGTATATGGTTTAAACTCGCGAAGAATAATTCCATTAGGCCAGTTGTTAATATTTCCCAAACTATTAATACAGACTTCAGGCACGTAAAGTTTAAATGACGAGGAAAAAGCCACTTCGCGATTTGGGTTTATTTTTACGGCCTTGATATTTTTGATATTATCAGCATCGCAGAGCTTATTGTCTCTGATAAAATCTATAATGTCACTGGGTGTAGTTTTGGGGTCAAGGCGAGAAACAAACAAGCATTTAGGCGGAGTAATTATTTTAGGGATTGAGTTCCTCTAATAGAGCCGGAACTCATCCCGGCGGATATAGCAGGTTTTTCAGAAGCTGGAGCAGCTGACGATGATTTCCCAGCATCAAGTGGATTTGGGTTGTTTTTATTTGATGATCGTAGTCTCATAGGAAGCTGCGGCGTCGAATTCGTCGGCTGAGATGACGATGAAGTCTCTGCATCAAATCGCACGCCGAGGCAACCTCTACTTTCCGATGGAGAAACAGACGAGCCAGATTGCGCATCACTGCCACTCCGAGCAGCTGATGGTGACAAACCGTGTGGTAGCGACGGTAAATTGAGGCAGCTCCCGTCGGGCGGTAATCCATCGCTGCAGTTAATGTTCATCAGCTCACTCTCAACAGCGTTCACTTGAGCGGCTATGGACATGAGCGCGGCCTTCAGGTCAGTGACCGACTTGGTCATCTTCTTTAACTTGTTTATAAGCACAGCTGATGAGCCCGGTCTGCAACTATTACAGAACCATTGCAGGCCATTGCTGGCCGAATTCAAGGCTTCACCCACTGATGCAGTAAAGCCAATACACTTGCAGTGGAACAGTTTTCCGCAGAATCCAAAGCAGCATATCTTGGGTGATTTGTCCAAGTTATCCACACAAGATGCAGCAGAGCAACTCTTCATTGTCAATATTTCAAAGCACAAGACACTAAACACAAGAAAATAGGTCCAAGCAACAATAAGCACAAGTATAAGCAGAGTTCAAGCAAGAGAAACGAGCCAAAAATCAAAAAATTAGTAAGGCAAAGCAAAGCACGTCTAGTCAGTACGAGAGTCCAACTCCAATAGATAGATATCCAATTTCATACAAAAAATTGTTCCTATGAAAACAAATCTGAGAGGAAAGCTCAGCGAGAACACTGCCTCTTTTTTCAATTTTCATATGTCCCGCTCATACGGCCGGCAGCCAACAGGCCACCAACCAAGATTATTCTAGGAATTTTTAGCCAGATAGAATAGATACATTTCTATTGAACTAAATGAATATTTTGTTGAAATGTATTTATAAGAGATTGAGGATTGTCGATGGTCAAGGGTAGGGTAAATTGGCGCTTATTATGATTGCTTTTTATCAGTTAAAGTTTTATAGATAACAATTATCCGGATATGCATATTTACGTTAAAATTTCTTTCATCGTGCAGAAAAATTTGAGTGGGAAAAAATTCACATAGCACAGGCTTTTAAAATAAAGTAACAGAAAAGGATTAGTTTCTTGAATGGCTTGTTTCTCACCAAATTATTTTATTTTTGTAAAAGATAATGTAAGATGCTCTAAAATTTAATACTCCAAACACTTAAGCGGCCCATACACGGTACGACTAGTCCGCGGACTGAGTCGAGTCTGAAGTGCAGTCTTATCGTGTGTAGTTCTGTCTGACGGACTCATTTGACAGTCGCAGAATTAGTCCGCTAAAATCAAAAAATTTTGATTTTTGGGGGAGGAGCTTGCAGTCCAGCAGGCTAGTCTTATCGTGTGTGGAGAAGTCTGACGGACTTTTTGACATTTGATTTGTTTTTCGTCTTTTACATTCTTGTGTGAAATGTTGTAGAGAGCGGACGTGCCTTGCAGTTAAATTATTTTAATTATAGATTAACACAAAATCATTTTTCTATCTATATTGTTCACTTTCTCACGGTTGGCTTCACACTACTCAAAAATTTTATATGAGTCTGAATGCTCAGTCCGAACGTGTGTGGCGGTACATCGAACTGAGTTTTACGACTCAGTCTGTGGACTAGTCGTACCGTGTATGGGCCGCTTTACTTCTTCTCTAGACATGTCAGACATTAAAAAAATAGAGAACTATAAATACTTCATTCGTGTAAAACATCTGCGAAAGAGTTGGAAATTAAACGAGTAAACGATTAAAATAAATACCTGTTTTAAGCATACGATGCATAACAAAGCCACAAAAATACATTAAAGCATTATCAGATAGCGCTCCTGATGATTCCTCAAAAAATCTTTAATAATATCGTTTTTGTTGTTCATTGATATTTCTGCTGCATTTGATTCATCCAAGTTTTCAACGGAAATGTTTAATTTCACAAATTCATCATTGGGCTCAATCTGCGATTGCCGGAGATGCAGTTAAATCTAAAAAGGTTTGCAAGTGGATCCTGATTAACTTTGTGCGTACAAAAGTAATTCCAGTCTTTAAACTGTTCAAAAAATTCTGTCGAAAGCGCTAAAACTCCATCAATTGTTTGTTTTAGTCGATTAATACAATTAATTTGGACACCCTTTCTGGTGGACACCTTTTTTTTCAAATGTGGCGCATCATACAAGCAATAAATTCTTATTCCGTTCCATCTAAAGTAAGGCGTTTCCATAGTAGCAATTAAGGTTTCGTATAACTTTTGATTCACGGGCGCCTGATCACAAGTCATTGCTCTAACAGACAACCCCAAACTTGTACAAATATATAAATTTTCCTCCACAAGTATTTTTAAAAGGTCTACAGGAAGCCCATTTTCGGAAATTAAATAGCTTAATACTTTTGTCCAAGAACCACAAAGGCTTCTTACCATAAAAACTATTATGTAATTAGCAAGCAGAGGCAACCGTGGAATTTCTCTAAAACCGTAATCAATATAGCCATCTATTTTGTCATAATGACTGTTGTATTTTAAGTCTTTTTTTATTTCATCGAATAATAAGCAAACTTGCCTTGATTTTACGTCCAATTTGTCAACACTTTCCTTTATACATTTTAAAAGATTTTCATTTCTGCCTGATTGCAAATTTTTTATTGGAATCCATCTATACATACATGGAGCCAACAGAAGTAAGATGGAAATTTAATCTTTGTTATAAAAGTCTGTACACAGCTAGATTTGAAAAATATTGCTTGAGACAATTGTTTTTCCTCTTCTGTATAAGTATTTGTTTTTTTCAGAAGCATTTTACGAAAAATTTTAGAGTCCAACGAAGCTGTTTTATTTTGATAAACTAAATAATTTACATTTGATTTTTTCAGTTTTCATATTTTTTCTTATTAATTTGATTTGACTTTTTTGTCGAAGTAATTACATATTTGCTGCGCTTATGTGTTTTAATTAGGGCTTTTGTTTTGATTAAAAATTGTTGGTATTTGGTTTTAATTTTATTGTATTCAGTTCGGTAATATTTAACATTTTCTTCCCTCCGATGGCAGTCTGTACAAGTAATTTCATCGTCATATAAATTGCTTGTAGGAATTAAGCTAGAAGCTTGATTTAATTCTTTAAAGGATACGTCATTTTCTTCCACATCTTTACTTTCGTTTTTTAAATGTAACGTAGGATAAGCCTCTGGGTATAATTTCTTTTTCCCTACAAAGTTTGGTTCAAAGTGAATATCACATATTTTAGGATACTTCAGTTTTGAAATTACATCAAAAGAATCCCAACATCTACTTTCCCATTCCTCACGCTTCGAGGAATATTTAATTGGAAAATTAAAAAACCGGCGATATTTGTCAGCCGAAGTACTTATGCAATTTTTAATGCAGCACCTGCATAACCGACAAGCCATTTTAATTAACCTAAAAAACCAATTCAGAAAAACTAACTACCTCAAAACTAATCCTTACTAACTACTTCAAACTAATCCTATAAAAAACCAATTAAATATATGTATCTGGATCTATTCCTAAATTCTTCTCAAATAAAAGAGACCTTGTGCAACTGCAGTGCTCATGCCAAATGCCAATCATGAAATGATGGCTGAGGGGCTGACGACGGCTGATACTCGAGAGAAGAGGAAGAGATAAGTCGCCGCCGCAGAATCCATGCCAAAGACTATGACCTACGTTACAAAGACTGTTCACTCCTGCAATTTAGATTTTCAGTTTTTGTGACCTTGGTACCGTTATTCCTCCCAACCCCACGATTTTGCTAGAAGTCGATAGTATGCTCAAGCATTGTGATGGAAACGAGAAAAACAATGCAGAGGCGGGGCTTGGAATTTAGAGAAATTGGTACAGAGCTACAGGGTGCCGACTGCCGTGCACTTAAAACTGAAATAAAAAACTGTTTTATAATTGGCCCCTTATGCCAATATATCAGTTTTAATGCACTATAAATTTCACATTAAAATATTATAATTTTAAAAATTACACTCGTAATTTCACAAATTATAAAGAAGTTCTCTTAACACACAATCAGAATTAACCACCCTGTCCTTTGAAGCGAACGGATTACCGGTGCGGGCCGGCATACAATCGCATTTGATTTAGCATTCGCATTCGGCCCGCATAAGGAAAACCCATGGTGAAAAAACGTAAACAAACTTATATGTGAACCCCTTCAATGTGTGAGGGAGGCATTCGAATTTCGGCATTTCCTATCTGAAAAGCACGGCCGGCTCGCCACCAACACAATGACATGAAAAAGCATTTGACTCCGGCCCGCAAAGTAATAGGTGCACTCTTGTTTCATAGTGTTTGTCGGCATTTGTGACTGCTGCCGTCCTTCTTGCTTATTAGGCAATTTAAATGGGAATTTGGAACTGGAACAAGCTCTCTTTTCGACTTATGGATTTTTTTTTAACACAAATATCATTTGATTGAAAAGAGAAAGAATGGACGCGGAGGAAGCCTAAAGGCCTGCGCCCATACGATGCAGCAGCCTGCGTCATGCATCAAGTTTTTAAGTTCTTGACGGATGAAAATCTTGAAATCCATGCTTTCTTATGGAGCTTCGCCCATAAGCGAAGCATGTCAATGCATCGACGCATCAAAATGACATTTTTCAATATTTTCATCCGTCAAGACGCATCAGCTGTTTTGAATTGCCATGCAGCAGCATCCGTCGAGATCCATCAGGAGCTTAAAAGCTTTACGCATGACGCAGGCTGCTGCATCGTATGTGCGCAGGCCTTAAGATTTCCGACCTTCATGTACTCCGTGTATCTGAGAATTTACACGGGCACGAACGATGCGAATAGCCACTGCCTTTTTAAATAGTGAATGATTTTGATTCGATAAATATTTTTGATATTTGTTAATCATACTAATATTATAAAGAGGAAAGATTTGTATTTTTGTGTGTATGTTTGTAATAAATAAACTCAAAAACTACTGTGCCGATTTAAAAAATTCTTTCACCATTAGAAAGCTACATTCACCCTGAGTAACATAGGCTATATTTATTGCTAGAAAAGATTAGGGATCCTTACTAAAACTTTAGTAACGTAACCCAAGGTGTAAAAAAAATGCCGACTACTTCGATTAGATTATAACACTTTGAATGCAAAAATTTTAGTCAAAGTTTACTGAGATCTTTTTACGAGGGAATTTTAAAATACGGAATTTCAAGGAGGAGTTGAGGGGGTGTCCGTGGGAGTAGATGAAGGAGGAGTTGAGGGGGTGTCCGTGGGAGTAGATGAAGGAGGAGTTGTGGGGGTGTCTGTGGGAGTAGATGAAGGAGGAGTTGTGGGGGGTCCGTGGGAGAAGATGAAGGAGAAGTTGAGGGGGTGTCCGTGGGAGAAGATGAAGGAGGAGTTGAGGGGGTGTCCGTGGGAGTAGATGAAGGAGGAGTTGAGGGATTGTCTGTGGGAGTAGATGAAGAAGGAGTTGAGGGGGTGTCCGTGGGAGTAGATGAAGGAGGAGTTGAGGGGGTGTCCGTGGGAGAAGATGGAGGTGTTGAGGGGGTGTTGAGGGGGTGTCCGTGGGAGTCCGCGTGCGAAGCCGGGGCGGGTTGCTAGTAGTAGTATAATTACATTGCATTACACAGTGCTGTCGAGAATTATTTAACAATTCTCAGAATTTTTCGTACGTGCGTATGTTTTTAATTCTTCTCTCCATTTTCGGCCACAAAAGAGTATACTTGCTTTAAAAGATTATGCGTCGACCTTGAAACAAAATATGTATTTATGGAAAGTTATAAAATTTCACATTGATTTAATTTCGAACTAGACCGGTAAAAGTCAATAAAATAATCGAATGAGGGTATAATTACTTATTTGATTGATGTAAGATATCAATGTGACCGCAATAATATTTGACGTGCGAGTGTCATTTAATCTGGAGATATCACAGTGCAGGAGATATCTTACTACCCTAGTGGCCTAGTCCGGCGCTGTATCATAGAGTCTCTGCAACCGAGAAAACCTTAGATAAGCAAGTAATTATACTTTTTACAAAATGAAAGTAGAAAATTAGCCAATAAGGACGAACTAGGAATTTCGCATTCCGTGCTCACATTTTACTTATAGGACTTTTTTAACTGTCACTGTAACAAGCTAAGTTAATTAAAATTACGGGGGGCTCCTTATCCTTGATAGCTGAATACATTTGTAGAGTAGTGTTGTCGCAGGCAGAACATTTCGCGGTAATGTAATGACACCTTCTACTTACGGCCATGATTGGGACGATGTTTTATGGAACCATGCCATCGCACTGTGCTGGGAAGGGTGCTGTTGTTTCTATGGTGAAGATTATGGGGTATTCCATATTGTGGTGTGTACAAATTTTGGGAATTCTACAATTTTCATATGAATATGTAGAGCACCTACTCTTTGTTTATTATGAAAGAGCAACAAAGCGATTTGGGATGGAATTTTAAATCACTGTAAACAGCTCTTTGTATTTTTCTTTCAAAATGAAGTATTTGGTACTGTAACAAGTCATGTGCATACCTGAGCACCACAGTTATGTAATTCGATATCGTAGAGTAAAACAATTTTTTGGTTTTTGTTTTAGTGCAATTTCACATATTTTACGACTTGAAAACAGACACTTTTGGTGATTTTGAGGCTTAGTTCTGGGGAACTCAGAAAAATACAAGGTGGCGCAAAATGTAGGTAACATAAGATTTTCCTTTGCTATAATTCCAAAGATAATTTAAAAATTCTATTACTTGTGTTCTTTTCACATGGGATCCGGTTCCAGGCTTTGGAGGAAATTTTTCATTGAAATTAATTCTATGCGCAGTTAGCACATCAAACAATTTTTATTTCGCGAAAATAAAATCAAATTACCTGGGAAAAAACTTAATCCAAAAATATATCTGGTTAAAGTTTACGTTTACGTCCTTTGTGCTATCTCTCTAAGATCATGGCAATTTGGCCTTTCGAAAATTTAAAATCTATCTATATACAGTCGTGGACAAAAAGTAAACGAAATCAAAACATTCACAATCGATCCAACGAGTGAAACTTACCGTTATGTAACAGGATCAAACATGTGTATTCTTGCTTACTAATGCCTGGCTGTTGTAATTAGTATGCGATCTGTCAGACTACATTAAACAATAACAACGACGAGACGAGACGAGACGAGACGAGACGAGACGAGACGAGACGATTTATTGTTTCTTTTTCCTGAGATCGACGTAGTAAAAGGCAATAGTTTAATACATACATATGTACACACAAAAAATTACATTTGAAAAATAGATCGCAAAATTGTGCCCGTCGAAAAGGTACATCATAGGTTTTAAAAGTCGAAGAGCTTTCGATTTTGCTAATGGAAAAAAAGGTTGGATAAAAACTTTAATAAGTAATATATGTATGTAATTTAAAACTAACTAAATTGTTGGATATAATCGGACCAAGTTGAGGAAATTGAGGATATGGTGGATGATGAGATAGCATCATATGAGTGACATAAATCTCTCTTTGCTTTCAAGGCAAAATTGTCTTGATATAATAATTTTACTAATTTAAACTTCTACATAAAATTGGATTGGAGATTCTTGTTATTTTTCATGTGACTGTAATGGCAGAGACCAAACAGTTGATTGATCACAAACAAAATCACAGCGGACAATCACTAGATTGTATCACAAAAACTTGTGACTTTTGACTAGTCACTATTTCTGTTTATTTGTTTAATTTATCCCAACATTATTGAAATGAAAACGAAACAAATGTTGGTTTAGGATTATATGTTATTATCGACTGCAGTTTGCAAGACCTTCAGTTATGACTATCTTTTGTTGGCATTTGGCTCTTCGTTTCACTACTGGGCTGCCAGTGGTATATAAAGTTTTTTATATGTATAATTCGTGACAAAACCTTCGCCTTATTCAAAAACCAAAACTTTATAATCAAAAGAACGCTTGTTGCGCCCCTATTATGGCGAGTCGGAAACAGTCTGAATTTCGTTTGGTAATCACTCTAACATTCTAAACAGTAAACACGTCGAGAATTACGTTATGATAGCTAGGTTAAATGTATAAATGGTATTGCCATCGTATTTAAAGATAGTGGAGAGCGTTTGTTATTAAATGAACCCGACGAAAAATGTAACTTAAATGTCCGAGTATGTAAAATTGCATTAGTGTTTCTGTGGGATTAACGAAAGTTGCAGAATTATTTGGTCTTATATGTGCTTATGAATGCCATCTGATTTAAGTAGGACTCTAATAGAAAAAATCCAGCTGACTCCAGACGACCGGTTCACAATTCACAAGCTACCATAAACGCAGCAGAGGCACTCATTTACAATCTTTCTTAATTGGAAGAAAATCTACTTAGATCTCTTTTCTACTGAAAATCGATATTTCACGGTGCCAGAAATTTCATTTCTGAAAATTTATTATCACATAATTGAATTTGCAGATGCCATTTTTGCCGAAGCGGTGTTATGTAGTAAAAGCTCACTTCGTAGGACTCTTCTTTTACAAAGACCCAGCACACGATGTGAGGTTTTACGGGGTTGTGCCGCACTCGACAACTTTCGAAGTAGAATTGAAAGAAAATCGCATTTCAAAGAGGCATTTTAGCAAAGCTATTAAGAAGTTTTTAATGTACTTCGTCTTTCTCTTTCTATACCGAACACAAAGTGAAATTTTAGATAATTTACTTTCTATTATCAAGGATTTTTGCTCGGCGTACCCAAAACCAAAGAGTCTGTGCAAATTACGACATGCATGTAAGTAACGTTCCAGCGCAAATTTGTACGTACCGTACAGGAGTAGCTTCGACAAAATAAATCGGTCTTATTTTTCCCTTTTTTATTTGCAAGTGCTGGTAACCTGTTCTGGTATTCCTGCTCCAGCATCAGGAAGGTATTTGTTGGAGAATCAATATATGAATCAGTGCCACAAAGCAAATTGTGATCGGAGCCTTATAAAAGTAATTACCGTACCTATTTACCGCCTCTTTCGAAGAGTAATATCCATTGGGTCAATTTCAAGGCATTTTCTGTGGTCTAAGTATAAAAATTCACTCAGGCAACACCATTAAATTTACTTTCACTCGATCCGCTGAATAGAAAACTTTTTCGAAATTTTTGTACAATTTACCTGAAAGGAACCTCTCCTTTCAGAATTACGAAAATCAAATACATGGATATTTTTAGAATATATCCATCGTCACATTAAACGTATGCTAGAACTGATATTAAAAAAAAAGGAAAAAAACGTTAATATAAATTAAGATTATAGAGCTGCAAAAAACGAAATCTCATTAATTTTCACTAAACAGTACATTGTGTTATCATATACTCGTATGTAAGTATAATTAATTATAATTAAATTTGAGCACTTATATCATTCTGCTTTGCTTGTAGTTGCCTGCACAATAGCGGAAATCGACATATGTATATTACATATGCATATGTATATAAATTCAATTTTTACAGTATGTCTTTACACTATTACGCTACGCACTGGACAGCTTGGTCGCTATGAAACAATTTTAGTTTTGGATCGTTTGATAACGATGAGAAATTTATTCTTATTTTTTGATTGTTCGAAAACAGATTCATTTCATTACTTTTGTTCATGGAGTAGAAAAGTAAAATAGATACGATTCGAAGTCTATTTTTTGAAGTCGATTAAATTTATTTATATTTTTATTAAATTTATTATTATTTTTTATTTATATTTTTATGATATTGCTCAAACGAATTAATAAAAAAATATACCAAAGCCTATTTGATATTTACCACTACCTTAGGTGCACATATTTCAATTCAATTTCATTTCATTTACATAAATTTCAATTCATATATAAATACATTACATATGTATGTATATAAAAGGATTAAATGATTTAGTCCTGGAAATACATTATTCATTCATAAATAATACCTACCGTATGTGCAAATAATAAGTCATTCAGCCGAACTCGCCTCAACGCGTATCGTGCCAAAAAATATTAATTCCAATTTCAAAAGTTTTTCGTAATTGATTTTTTGCTCTATCTTAACAATTATCTTAAAATAATGTAATGAACTTTGATAGAAATTATATCCATGCAAGTATGTTCTCTTAGCAACAACAATGTCTAATTAATCCATGGTGTGCTTGTTAGGAGAATACAACTCTTTTCTCTATATGAATTGCATTTAGTTTCCTTTTGTAGTGAAAGCAAACAATGTTTTTTTTCTAAAAGTATTACTTTGTTATAGATCACAGGTCAGTGAAATTGTCATATGACCTAATTCCTATCATACAGGCGTATCCGCGATTTTAGCGCAATCATCACTACCTGGAAACAACAAAGCCTACAAAATTTATTGTAGCATCCCTGCATAGAAGCTTCTTTTTAAATGCCCACCGGAAGATATTGTAAAATAAAAATCATTAGTAACCCATGCATTGACTGAGTTATCGTTTATTGAAACCGTCCGGATGCGGGTTCACATGTCACATGCAAGCACATTGTAGGGTTTTCAGTACCCACTGGAAAGAAATTTGTTTTTCGAGTATGTACAGTACATATGTATGTTATTTTCCCCTATTTTAATAGGAAAATGTTGAGCGGAAAAAAGTTTACGTATAATCTATTTTTCCTGCAAACAATGTAAAACGTGTTATACCGAAGCGGATATTAAAGTTTCCAACAAAAAGCTCTATTCGTTGAAAATATTAAAAGTGCAGCAACACGCTCATAGTGTGTACCAGCAGCGCCGACAAGCTGCCACAGGGATTTCTACTCAGAGATTACAGAATTTATTAATGTGAAATTTATTGGTGATCTAATTACATAAATTGTGTTAATCAATTGTTCGAACGCATCTCACGTTTGATTTCGAAACAATTTAATTGTTTGCCATAATGGTCCCAGGACCCAGGGATCGGAACAAACCGGGCTCAATAGACCATCCTTCAAAAACGAATCGTTTCGCCCTGAGAACATGTAATGTCAATTGCAATTGCAGTTCCTATATGCAACAGCGGTCATGAACAGGCATATTTTACTGTTGACCGAAGGCCATTACTGAGTTCAGAAGATTCCGAGCCTGTTTGCCAAGACCACTTAACCGCGCAAATACTGCGGGACAGCGCCCATAGGACACTAAGCGCGATCTCTGTACTTCCGGATGTCGCGCTGAAATAATTAGTGACGAGATAGGAAAATTGCTGGACAATTTGCATTTCACTATGCTAATATTGTACAAGGACCAGCAATAAGCAATCAATTCGGAACTTGATAAATAGGTCAATGGCTACAAACACAAAATTGTCATCTGAGGAGGAAATTTCTGCGAATTTTATTCGGTGACTTGATAATATCTAGAACATCCAAAGTCTTTATTTGAAATGCAGCTTGTTTTATTTCACACCGATTGCTCGAGCTTAGGAGGATTCTTTGCATTTACCTAATTTTCGTAATTTTGCAATTTAGTTATTTCATAATACACTTAGTAATCTTGTATTTTAAATAATAACTTTTTAAGTTTTTTATTTTATAACCAGCTGATCCGGTGAACTTCGTATCACCTCTTCATAAGAGATTATGAATCCCAAGCAACCTTCCAACTCTAATTCATTGAGGTCGGCAATATTGGCTGCACTGTGTACGGTTTGAGTTTCGTTTGGTGATTAAATGACTCGGCCTTAGGTATACTTCTTTTATTAGGAGTATGCAAAAGTTTCCGTCGTTCACATGTAGGTGTCTCCTTTTATGAATTTCGTAAACATTGGTGTTTATATTCGTGGTATTTTTTTGTTTTAGTATAACATTTGGCAATAATATTCTGTGAATTTTTTTTTGGTTTAGCGAAAGTTGCATGTCTTTTTATACCGTTAAAAATATTGAAATTCGAGCCAAAACATTTGAAATTTGCGAGAAGTTCTTCTTTTCCGCTTTAATATTAAAAAAAACTGATGCGGAAACTCATAGAATACTTGTGGACGCTTATGATGGATTTGCTCCTTCGGAATGAACATGTACAGAATAGTTTCAATGGTTTAAAAGTGGTAATTTCAATGTTGAAGATCATACGCCTTCCGGAAGGAAAAAAGAATTCGAAGATGCTAACAACGACAATGCAAGACCACAACTTCACAAATCAGTCAAGGATACATTGAAATCGCTCAAAGGGGAACTTCTACCCCACCCGCCTTATTCACCGCATATAGCTCCGTCGAACTACATGTTACCCTTTTCGATCAATGAGTAGCAGTTTGGCAGATCATCCTTCGAAAGTTGTAAAAAATGGATCGACGATTGGATCGCTTCTAAAAATGAAGAATTGTTTTTGAAGGAAATCCATGCTTTGCCTGATAGGTGGACAAAGGTTGTAGCAGCCTAAGGACAATACTTTATTCATGATATTGCTGCAGTCCACACAGCCCCTGCTAACCAAAAAAAGAAAATGAATGAAATTTTAGTTTTTGAACAAATTAATAATTCCATCATTCCAAATACTTACAGGAAATTTTGAGTACCGCCCACGATAAGAACGACACCCCGACAGGTCAAGGTCGGAAAAAGCCACGGCGGCCATCAACCTCGTGGACAGTCGAAGCGAAGTGGAGCAGTAAAGTGATGAAGTGCGAGTGCGGAATTCGGCGCCTAAAAGTTAAGAAAGTAGAAAGAGTTTTAGAGAATTTTATTACTGTACGAAAAATAAAGTAGCGTGTGTTATTAAGCTGCAATCCGAGTTATAGACAAACCCGGAAACTCTAGTTTTTTATTCTGCTGCCTTTTCCGCGTGAAGTGTCCGTGTTTCAGGAGGGTCGGGTCGACGGTCTATTCCCCTCAGGACCGGGATAAGCAAGTGCGAGCAACCCCGAGCCAGGTAAGTGTCGGGCCCATATTTTTTCCCGCTCGACCGCCGCGCCGGTGCCCCGTTTTCTGCTCTGCAAGTCCGCGCGCCTTCTCAGAGATGTGCCTCAGTGGAGTGAACTCAAAAAGTTCTTGGAGCTCAGATTTCGCACCTTGAAAGTAATGTCAGGTGAGTTACATATATTGACCTTCAGTCAAGTAACCCTAGTCCGGCAACGGATCTACCAGATACCTGTAAAATAAAATCCAAACCAAAGCCTATGGCTTGGTAACGGATATCGCAAAGAATTTAACTAACTTGCAGAAAAAGTACTTAAGTTTCCCAGTGAGAACGACGTCCAGACCCATTCCCACAGAAAAGATGCTTACCTAGTAAAAATTTCCTTAAGTCACGTTGCATTGCCCAGTTTAGCAGATATTTGAAAATGAGATGAGAGTCAGTCTGTCGAGAGGCTACTAAGCTTACAGTCAAGAGAAATGAAAGATAAAATTATTCTGTTTTATTAAAATTTAATTGTGAAGTTTGTTCTGATTTTAATAAAGTGTTTAACCAAGAGTGCCTTTTTGTTCCCTGTATCCGGTGCTTGGTGTTGTTGGAACTTCCGATACTCATAAAAAGAATAGATTTTCTATACAAAATCTCCAAACTTATAAGTGGCGCAGTCGGTAGGATCCTGTTCGATAAAATAGGATCCAGTGATACGAATCAATCAATCAATATTGTACTACAGTTAACGGGAAAGTTGAGTGATATTTCTTGCAAAGTGTGAAACGCAGTAGCCCAAAGCACAATTTAGTGGGATACGAAGAAACGACAGCTAAGCAAAGAAATAATAGAAACACCAACAGCCTGGAAAGGAGAAACAATAGAAATCAAATTCTAGACGGCAATCGAAGAATGGCCCAGCAAGAACCAGCCCAACATCAGCAACAAGAAGGTCAACGGAACATGATGGAACAATGTCTGGCAGTCATAACAGAGGTGCTCAACCGGCAGACTCAACACCAACCCTCGCTAAGAAGCCGAATTGAGAAGGAGCTACGATTCCTGCCAGCTTTTGAAGGAAAAGACGGGACTCTACCCTCATTCATTGCATCGGTGGATCGAGCTATGGTGGAATATGGATATCAAGCCCCTCAAGTATACAGCATAGTCTACCACGAAAAAATATTAGGACCAGCGAAGAATTATCTGGACACGGCATGGCACCACCAACAACATGGGAGGATTGTAAGCAGAAACTCAAACTTCAATATCGACCATCGAAAGACCAGGGACTTATTATGAAAGAAATAAGCATGTTAAGAGTAAGTACAATATTAGAATTATCTGATAAAATTAGAAATTTCATAAGTGATATTGCCGAATGTGCTATTTTTAGTGAACACCAAAGTGAAATTGTAAATAATTTAAGCAGTGTTCTCGTGTTAAAAATAAAAGAAATTACAGCAGGGACTCTAGCTTCAGAATTGTTCAATAAATTCAGTTTAGAAGAGATAAGGCCAGTAATTAATAAATACATAGGACAAGACCAGTATAATTTAAAATTCAGACCTAACCCAGTACCGAAAGACAGATACCAACCCAGACAGAACAGACAGAATTATAACAGTCGGACTCATAACAATAACCATCAGTCAGAACAGAGCAACAATTTTCAAAATAATTTTAGACAATTCAGAAATAACGTCCAAAGTAATCCGGGTCATTCTAGAACTAACAACCCCACCAATAATTCCAATCAATTTCGACACGGTAATTCCGGACCATATCGCAATAATTTACACGGTAATTCCGGACCATATCGCAATAATTTACACAGTAATTCCGGACAGTTTCAACGAAATCCTAATAATAATAATAGTAACACTAATACTACTAATAATAATAATAGTGCCCCGTCCAGAAATCAATCGCAAAATAATAACAGCCAAACTCAACCTATGGAAGTTGATACATTAGGTACAGTAAACGAAGTGAGCCCATTAGGAGAGGCAGAGTTTTTTATAAATTAGCCTCGGAAACGAAGAAAATTTATGTCAGGCTAACAATAAATAAAATCAAGTTCGTTGCTATGGTAGATACAGGTTCCACAATCAGCCTATTAAATTCAAAACGGGTTCCAGATAATATATATGAAAAAATGAATGGTAGTAAGATACAAATAATTACTATTGAGGGAGAAACAAAAAAGCCTACAGAATATGTTAAAACGAAATGCCCTGAAGAATTTAGGCAAACCGATAATGCAAGAATGAAATGGGTAAAAATTGAATTAGAGAAACAATATGACTTCTTGATGGGGATGGATTGGGTGGAAAATAATGTCAAAATTATTAATGTAACAGATCAACAAATAATATTAAAAAACGACGTCAAACTACCTTTTCTAAATAGGGCGATTCTAGAAGAAGTGAATGTTTTAGAGACAAGTGAATTAAGTAATATACAATTAGATCATCTGAATGCGGAAGAAAAATCAGGGATAGAAAATTTATTGGGTAAATATAAAAAATTATTTTATAAAGAAGGGGATAAACTTACTAGCACCACGAGTATAGTCCACGAAATTAAAACCACGACAGATCAGCAGATAAACTCTAAATTATATAGGTATCCACCCCAACATGAAGACGAAGTAGCAAAACAAATGAAGGAAATGGAGGCCCAGGGAATAATAAGGAAAAGCAAAAGCAAATACAGTTCCCCTATAATAGTAATACCTAAAAAGATAGATAATTCAGGAATTCAAAAGTACCGAATTGTAGTAGATTATAGACGACTGAATCAGGTAACGGTGGATGATAAATATCCATTACCGAACATGGATAGTATCTTAGACAAGTTGGGAAAAGCTCAATACTTCAGCACTTTAGATCTGGCGAAAGGCTATCATCAGATCTTAGTAGCTGAGAAAGACATTGAGAAAACCGCTTTTGTCACACCATTAGGGCTATATGAATATGTCAGGATGCCATTCGGGTTAAAGAATGCACCTGCCACATTTCAGCGTTTAATAAATGAAGTACTAAGGGAATACATCAACAGGATTTGTGTTGTCTATTTAGATGATATCCTCATCTTTTCAACAACTCTAGAGGAACATCTAAACTCACTACAAAAAATTTTTACTAAATTAGCAGAATACAACTTAAAAATTCAAGCCAATAAGTGTAATTTTATGAGACGAGAAACCGAATTTCTAGGGCATGTCTTAACAAGGGAGGGAATAAAACCGAACCCAAATAAAATAGAAGATATTAAAAGAGTCGAACTTCCAAAAACAGAAAAACAGTTAAAAAGTTTTTTGGGGATGACCGGTTTCTATCGCAAATTCATAAAAGACTATGCCAAAGTCGCCCATCATTTAATAAAATATTTGAAAAAAGATACGAAAATTAATATCAAAGACCCTCAGTATATAGAAGCGTTTGAAAAATTAAAGTTATTGATAGCGTCACATCCTATTTTAAAGTTTCCAAATTACGATAAACTATTTACAGTCACTACAGATGCAAGTGATTACGCTATTGGAGCCGTTCTTTCTCAAGAAGGTCACCCAGTATGCTATGTGTCGCGAACATTGAATAATCATGAGAAAAATTACAGTACCACAGATAAGGAGTTTTTGGCTATAGTTTACTCGGTAACTTATTTCAGACCTTATTTGTACGGTAGATATTTTAAAATCATCACCGATCATGCTCCAATAAAATATTTGAATTCAAAATATAAGGGAAAAGAGTTTCCACCAAGAAACCAGAGGTGGATCTTAAGGTTACAAGAATATAATTTCGATATTAACTATCTCCAGGGGAAGGAAAATAAAGTGGCCGATTTTCTCAGTAGGTTAGAGAACAGCCCTTATATCAACAAATGTAATAGCAGTGAATCCAATATGGACCTGTCGGGAACAATACATTCAGTAGATGAACAGCTTTTAGACCACATAGGTATAAAAGATGAGATAGTTAATAAATATAGAATTCAAATTATTTTGACCTATAGTCCAACTAAGGCAATGGAAGTAAGTCACAAACGGCGGATTATACAAATTAACCCACAAGATGAAGAAGGAGTAATTGTTAATGTATTGAAACAATATATAAAACCCGGACACGTTGGCATCTATGCTGAAGTAAGTGACACAGATTACAATAGAGTACAGCAAATTATTATTAGATTATTTTCAAGTGATAGAAGAATCAAGTTTTTCAAAGCAACCAAAGGAGCACAGGAAATTCCGACAGAAGAAGAGTGTCATAAACAAATTTCGTTATATCACACCATAGAATCATTAAATAGCGGTACTAATGAAACGTATAAAGCATTAAAAGATAAAATATATTATCCAAATTTACAGGAACAAATTCAACTCATTATAAATAATTGTGAAAAATGTCAGTGTATTAAATATGACCGAAACCCTATAAAGCCTAAACTAAGCGTAACGGAAACCCCAAGTTATAAAAATGACATAATTCATATTGATATATTTCATTACAGTAAACAAGCTTTTGTGACAATTATAGACAGGCTTACTAAATTCGCGGTAGCGTACCTTATAACTGACAGAAATTGGATCACTAAAATTGCCATGTTAGAGAATTATTTAGCAACCTTTGGTAAACCTAAAAAGCTTATTATGGATAATGAATTCAAGTCAGAACAGTTAAAGAATTTTCTACAGCAAAGAGAAATAGAAGTCCATTGGACGAAGCCCAATAATCATACTGGAAACGCCGATATAGAAAGATTACATTCCACTCTAATAGAAAAAATACAAGCAATAGACGACAATATCCCTTTAGAGCAGAAAATGTATAGGGCAATAGGCAACTACAATGACCGATATCATTCCACTATTGAGATGACCCCGAGACAAGCAAACAATTTACCAGACGCACAAACTTTAGTAGAAAGAATATCAAAGAAAAAGGTAGAGTATATTAACAAGCTTAATAAAAGGAAAGAGACTTATATTGAAAATAGACAGAAAGGCTATATTAAAAATTATAAGAGAGTACGGCATAAAGACCAACCCTATTTCAGAAAATATCCGCTCAAAAATGTCCATCCGTCAAACATTAAAAGACCATATAAATTTACAGGTAATCACCATACTGATCTTGATGATAGGCTCAGCACAAGGGCGATTGCAGGCTCATCCAATACTTGAAGAGAAGGGTTATGTAAAAATAAAAATTAAGGAAGTAGAAATAGCTAACGATACAGATATAATCTTACATGTAATCAATCCAATGGAAATGGTTAACATTTTAAATCATCTCGAGCTCAACATTGAACATCTTAAACTTGAAGACAGACTAGCACTCGATGCAGAAATTAAAACTATTAAAGGTAAACTCCGAACGATTCAAAATCCCGCTAGACAAAAAAGAGGTTTATTGAACATAGTAGGCTCTGCACAAAAATGGTTATTCGGAACAATGGACGAGACAGACAGACAGGAAATAACAAAACATTTACAGATTACTGACATCAACAACCATAGAGCGATCAAAAATTTAAATAAACAGATCAGAATCAATAGTCATTTTAATAAAACTTTAGTAGATTTAAAAATCTTAATTGAAAATGATAGACAAAAAATTTTGGAATCACTTAATTCAACTAATGAAAATGTAAAAGAATTAGACTATAAAATCCTATTTCTAGACCAAGGAACTAAGCTCAGATATTTCGAAAATAAAGTGAATCAGATTTTAGATAATATAATGGCTACCAAAAATAATATGATCCATCCAAGTATGCTTACACTTGAAGAGTTGGAGATGTACCATGTAGACTTTTATAAATTAAAACTTCTAAAAGCAGGAGCAATGAAATATAATGATGATTTATTAATTTTTGCCATTAAAGTTCCAAAAAGTTATTTAATAACCGAATTAAAATTAATTGTACCAATACCAAATTCAGAACATTTAGAAATTAATGAAAAAGACGAATTGATTGTCGAAATAGATAATAAAACATATCAGTATAACGAAGATGCTTTGTTAAAAGATCTGAAATTAAGTAAAAATTGTATTACTCAAGGAAATTGTAAACTAATATACAACAACGTGACTAGTTTGGAGGAAATAGATGATGGAACAATTTTGTTGAAAAATATGAATAAAGATAAAATGTGGCAAAATTGTGATAAGAGAGCATTTACTTTAACAGGACATTATCTGATAAATTTTAACAATTGTACCATAGGCATTAGAGAAAAGAAATTTCATAATAAAAAAGTAACTTTTTTAGACAAATTCTACTATCCTGCAAACGAAAAGAACATCATGTTTTCGAAACCTATTAATTTTGACAAAATAATTTTAGACAATGTAAATAATCTAAAAGAAATTAAAGAATTAAAATATCATAAGAACTTAATGTATGGAACAAGTATAAGTATCTTTTCAGTGGTAATCATGGAAATATTGGCCATAGTAACATTCATATTGATAAAAAGAAGGGCTACCAAAATTAAAATAATAAATAAAACGAATCCAGAGGCTTCTGACTCAAACAGAGGAGGAGTTACATATATTGACCTTCAGTCAAGTAACCCTAGTCCGGCAACGGATCTACCAGATACCTGTAAAATAAAATCCAAACCAAAGCCTATGGCTTGGTAACGGATATCGCAAAGAATTTAACTAACTTGCAGAAAAAGTACTTAAGTTTCCCAGTGAGAACGACGTCCAGACCCATTCCCACAGAAAAGATGCTTACTTAGTAAAAATTTCCTTAAGTCACGTTGCATTGCCCAGTTTAGCAGATATTTGAAAATGAGATGAGAGTCAGTCTGTCGAGAGGCTACTAAGCTTACAGTCAAGAGAAATGAAAGATAAAATTATTCTGTTTTATTAAAATTTAATTGTGAAGTTTGTTCTGATTTTAATAAAGTGTTTAACCAAGAGTGCCTTTTTGTTCCCTGTATCCGGTGCTTGGTGTTGTTGGAACTTCCGATACTCATAAAAAGAATAGATTTTCTATACAAAATCTCCAAACTTATAAGTGGTGCGAGCCCAAAATCAAATGGAACTGAAAAAAATGATGAAAGCATGATGCATTGTAAGATTTTTCCTATAACTCAAGCAGCATGTAAACTGTCATGAGTATCATCATAGTATTATTCTTTCGTTTATGTCTCAAATTTTTAAAAACTGAATCGCTTCAGAGGCTAAAAGTTACAAAAACGAATTGATATGGTATCAATTGTTTAGGCAGATATATAATACACTTAACAAATGTTTTAGGTATTAGTAAGTTTGATGGATGCATTTCCAACTGTGTTTGCTATTGCGAAACAACAATTAAGAGTAAAGCACGGTTAAGAATAAAGCGCGTTTGTGAACCTTAGCGGACGTATTTCATTTACCTGGGCAATACATTTCAAATAAATGGAGACGAGGATTTATTAAAGTGATAAATTTCATTAAAGTTTCCATATTACGAAATAGAAAAGTTTACGTTTTCATGAGACATTTTATGCCATGAAATCATGGCAATTGCTCCAACAAATAGTGCAATCACACTGTTCAAGACGTCCAGTGTTCCGAAATTTTCGCCCAACAACGAAACTTTTACCATTTAAAAAAAACCTAGACATTCATTGCTGTGAAATAAACTGCACTGAGAATAATGCAAAAAGGCCAATTCTATTAAAATCAAGTGGTGCATCTCCACATAGTGTTTTACACAGTTTGTGCGTGCAGTCTGGAATCACTCGTTATAAAATCGCACAGAGAATTATGCGACATATTGAGTACTTATTATACGCCACAAAGAGTTACTTTTCGTGAGCGAAAACATTTCATTCCTCAACCAAGGGCAACGGGGAGGCTGTTCCGGAGTGGTTTGTCCGAGTCAAAAACTTGGCGCTAAACTGTAAATTTGATGATAACTTTAATGCCTTTGTCTTGAATTAATTTGTCAAATAGCCTACCGATCGCTGGCGCATACATTTTCCAGTACGTTCAAATGAGCAGCCTCATTAGCATGAGAGCTTTGCTACATCTCACTTGCTTGCCTTTCATTCGTGCCGCTTTCCGAGCCTTTTCTAAAGCCTTCTTTCCACTGCTCTGCTGTTGCGGTTCTCGACCAATTTTAGCAAATATCGCTGAAGTTGCAAAATGTTTGCTACGGTACTTTTCAACACGTTGTGGTACCTACTGGTACGTCCCATAGCAGCTGAAAAGTGCAAACATTCAAAGCTACTGAATGCTACATCTTGGTATTTTATAATCTCTGCTTGAACCAATTATGAATAGATTCTTGACTGATTATAGCAACATTAAGAATTGCACCTGCAAAATATTCTTCGGACGCATTTTGAAGACACGATTTAGGTACAGCTCTAAAACCTCCAATGACTAGAGAAAACATAAATAAAAGCAAAACATAAGCATTTAAAATTACAAAGGTACCTAAACAAAATTCTGTGCACTCCACAGGGCAACGCGTCATTATCAGGGGTTACAAAAACCCCAACAAACCGAGCTGGACTCAAGCTTCTATAAAAGAATGACTATATCGTCGTTCATATTGTTGTATCAAATCTCATAACAACAGAATAATTAGGGCTAGCGCGCACGGGCGACTTTGTCTCCGTGACTGTTTCGTCACTTTTAAGGCCGAGTTACAATGTGGTCGCTGTCGCTGTCCTAGTCGCTAGAGCTGTCAAAAGTTAAAATGTATGAAACTTCCTAATAGCAAATACAATGTGTCGCTGTCGCATGTCGCGACGCGCAAGATTGGGAACATTTCAACTTTTGTTGCGCGACAGCTGACAAGTGAAAAATTAAGTGTGTCAAAATCTAAAGGAAAATTGAAATTATGGTACGAAGTTTTATTTAATTTGTGCTTCTTAATCTTTTTATTTCATGATTAGGAGAAAGTCAATATCGAAAACCTAATAGAGGACTTGCGATCACACCCCATTTTATACAATTTGATAGATTGGGGGTATAAAAACACCAAGAAGAAAATTAAAATGTGGGCGGAAATCGCGGACTCCAATAATATGGATGGTAAACTAAATTTAATTGTGATAATGCTAAGTGGGGGTTCTAGATCTAACTTTGTTTTCTTTTTTTAGTTGTTTTGCACTGTAAAATTCGATGGTTATGTGTGGCAATTGTCCTTTATATTTCAGTTGAAACCTGCAAAAAAAAATGGAAGCAGGACTGCTACACGAGGTCTCGCAGAAAATTAGTGTCTGGGCAAGAGGCAACGGACCCTGTTGAAGGCGAAGGGTGGGCATATTCTTCCCAAATGGAATTCTTAAAAGAACATTTGAACCCCAGAAAGTATGTATTTGATTTCCATAACTTTATTTAGTTATTGTTATTTTTTTAATATAGATCTATTGGAAACTACCACACCGATATTGAAGTAGAAGATAGCGGGTCAAATTCTCTTTTCAATATTATGCCACCTTCGCCGCCCCCAATAGAAAACACTTCCACTCCTGAGCCAGGAAGCTCACCAATGCCGCAGACCTCAGGAGGGGGATGCTGCAAACATGAAACTTGGAAGGGAGGGAGAAGTTTCTCGATACATTAAATATTGCCCAGCATTTTATGAAAAAGAAACTTCAAATAATTCAAATTCAAATAATTTGGAGGACGAATGCTATCTCCGAAGCATTCTTCTTAAAATGGAGAAATTTCCCTTAGCTAAAAAAAATGAAGTAAAAATGGCTATTATGCGATATGTTTGTGAAGTGGAGGAAGAATTAAATAATGAAGGATGTCAAGGATGAAATAAATAAAATAAGTAAAAACCAAATATGCATGTATTTCATTAATCCTTTTATTATTTTATGTTTAAACCAATGTTATTTGTTAGAAACTTATGGTGCTTGTGGCTGGAAGGGAACTCTACCTTCATTCAAAAAGTAATTATTTAAAATTTGCTTTGCTACGAAGGCTTCTCTTGTTGCATTATTGGTTCCAAACCTGCGAACCGGAAGAAGCCTACCGACATTCTGCCTCCACATGCCTTATACAACTTCATGATTTTCGTTTTCTCTGTCGACATAATTGTTAGGACAATATGTAGGTTCATTATCCGGTTGAATTGGATGCGATGTTTTTAAAAAGTTGTGCAAAATTACACAAGACAAAATTATTTTAACAGCATTTTCGGGATATAAATCGACAGAATTTCTGAGGATACGCCAGCGAGCAACAAGGATTCCAAAAGTGTTTTCAATTACTCGTCGTGCTCTAGATAACCTCTAGTTAAATACCTCCTTTTCTATTGGAAGTAATTGTCCTGGATATGGACGCATTATGTTGCACCTCAAAGGAAATGCGCTATCTCCTACAAAATAATGTTGCAGCTCCTGGTGAGTATTTGGCAAAATTGAAGGTCGAGGTAGACATATTTTATCAGCAAGAAGTTTTTTTCCAAAATTAGATGCACGAAGAACACCTCCATCACTTTGACTTCCATAGGCGCCGAAATCAACAGCCGTAAAAGCGTAATTCGCATCGGACACTCCGAGCAAAACAATGCTGTGATATCCTTTATAATTGAAATATTTACTGCCAGAGTTAGGTGGGCACTGGATTTGGACATGTTTCCCGTCAATACATCCAACACAGTTAGGCATTTACCATTTATCATTAAACTGGTTTGCTTTTGCTTTCCAATCATTCAATTCTGGCATATAAAAAGGCATAAGAACTTCCCACAAACCTTCACAAACTTCTAATATAATTTTTCTAACCGTCGACACGCCCATTTTAACACTTAATGCAAGATATTTTTTCGAAACTCCTTCGGAAAGATACCTAAAAATTTAAATAAATAAACAAGCGAAATATATAACATGCATATTGTTACAATTTTGCCCGCCGAGCGGCTGGCGGACAAAACTGAACAGTTTTCCCCTCGCTACAATTCCCCGGGTTTACGGGGATACAGGGACGGACTGACACTTTACTGTTGAGAACTGATTCTCATCTGCCGAGGCAGACGAGCATTCCAAACAAAAGTGGTCGGCGTTTCGATCTAGGGCACTGGTCAGATCTCTTCAGTGTGGCTGCAGACCAGTGCCCCTGCCACAGACGCCCACACTTGCGCGGACCGAACACCGGCCCCTATATACGCCCGCGTCAAAAACCATGTGTGAATTATAACGAAAGAAAATTCTGTCACAATATGCTTACATTAAAGTAAGTGCCAGTCTGCACTCCGGATCTATAGGACGTCTTATAGAGTTCTTTATTAAGCCATCTTTAACCAAACTGAGTTGCAAGTTATATTGCTCTCGATTCATCCTCGTTGCTCTAAAAAACAGCTCTGGATCATTATCCCGAATATGTTTAAATGTTCTTCCAAAAAATTAAAAACTAACTCTCGTCCTATAAAGGGGGCGAACCCACCACCTACGTCTTGACTCTATTTCCTCAAGATATGAATATCCCATCATAATTAAATAAATTATAAAAGTAATGTCGTCTTCATCCATTTTTGACTTGTTTTTAAGTAAAACTTTAATTCGCGATTGCAAAATACAATAAGAGACAGTTCGATATGAATTGACAGGCGCGCTATTGTAACAGAGGCAGCAGCAAGCAATGCGACAACCGTTGCAACAGCAACAAGGTTTCCGACAGCGACCGCATTGTATCTTGGCCTTTATCAAGTCCGTGTATATGTATAGAAATGCGCGCATGTTACGACGTGAGAACCGGGTGACATTTTTGTCCGCCGACTGGCGAACAAGCCCGTGACAAAACTATCGCCTGCTGTCACCGCGCCGCTAGGTTTCCATAGCCGTGCGCGCACGGGTGACAAAATTATCACTCTCCGCGTCGCGTCGTCTGACTATCGACTAGTGTGCATGAAGGCGAGATTGATAGTGATGTGCTTATATGTAGAACACTTCTTTCTAGTTTAAAAATTGATTAATTTTGAGTTATAAATTCCTGTCATAAATTATTTTGCTAAGTTAAAATCCCAAATCACAGTCACAAATTATTTTGGAAAGTTAGAATTGTAAAATTGTGCATATCTAAGTATATTTCCGAATTTTCTGAATATTCCTATGAGAATTTCATTTTTAAGTGAAAAGACCATATTTACGTATCTTGTGCTATAGTAGTGAACATGTTAATGTGGAGTGTTTTAGGGTTTGTTAGGTTTAATTTCTCTGACATCACTAAAACTCGTTTCATAATTTTTTCTTTTGTAAAAACACAGTTAATATACCCTACATCACAAAATGCTTAACTACTTCATGATGCACTGATGGACGGACGGACGTTGCCACGACATGGCGAACGGGCATAGGCACTCGGATTTTCTAAGAAATTTTGTTGGCTCTCTGAAGCAGAATTTTTGATCTGCCTCACTTGAGAGATTTTGATGTTGGGTCCCATTGCGAACAACAAATAATTCAAACTGCGACAAGCTTTTGCGATATTTCAGCTGCTATATTCTTGGTAGCATTAACCAGAGCCATTCTTTTTTTTTGTGTAACTAACGGAATAATAAATTACTCCCTATTATTAGCCGTATGAAGGAAAATAAAAGGTAATATCCGTTCTTACGACGCATACGTTGCAATCATTTTCAAAAACAAAAATATATTTTATTTTTCACACGAAACGTTTGGGCAGTATTATGTATGATCGAAAGCGATTTAATTAAATCGTTCTTGCGCAAATTGATTCAGACACATTAAATCCGTAATGGATTGCCAAGGCGACACCTTTGATAATGTAAAATATCATTGCACAAAACTTGAAACGGAATTAGTCTATATTAAGTTGTTGAATGCTTTTGAATTTTACCGCATTTTGGACACTCTGCGTCCTTATATGCAAATATGTACATATGTAGGATTAGGATGTGTGTGTTTGAATAAGCTGATAAAGATAAATTTGAAGTGCTCAGTTTATTAAAGATTTTTAAAATACTCATTGATTCTACATATTATATGGTTGGACTGAATATTTCACTTATAGAATGCAATTAAGCTACGCACAATTTATTCACTTTATCAAGGTAAAACCGGTTGTGCCACTTCATACTACAAACAATGGAACTCTACTTAATTCGCTTCCCAGAGAAGTTCATTCTGCTTTGAGTAAATCTGAAAAGACGCGTTAAAAATTTAAAGTCTTATCAAAGTTGCTCGGATAATATTGTGTGGAAACAAAACCATTGCCAAGAGAATGATTCAAAGCATTGTATTTGGATTAAATGTTCATGAATGTGCACGGCTTCTTTAATGAAAAATAAATAAGACATCTACTGTTATCCTATACAGCGATCAAATACGAAATGCAGGTAACTCCATTTAATCCGCCCACCCAACCCACAGAACACTGCTCGCACTATGGCAGCTTCTATTATGCTTATATGCACACAATATTCCAAATTCCAAGCTCTAGTAAGGGGATACAATAAGAAGCTTTTCATATTTCATGCTAAATTGGATACGAAACGAAAGTAATGCCAAATAATCATGTACATATTGAAGTTGCTGTGTAAACTTTAAGGACTCCGAGAAAAGTTTATCTGGCCACAATATTGATGTATATTCTTACAAAATTTCCCTTCGCTATAATTGACGCTTGAAATTTCAATCAAGTGCATATGAGGAGAGGAGATCAGTCCGCACAATCGTGGCATCTGTTTAACATGGGTTTTGAGATTTTAAAATAGTATTTAATGAATTTTCTATAGTACCTCTTCACTTCACCATTTAACAGCTATATGCTCCATTTAAGAATAACGCAACCTGAAATGTTGTTAAGGAGGATCTCTATATAGGGTGTTTTGCTAAGATCTGAAAATAGTTCAGGGAATAAAGACAAAAAATAGGTCTTCGTAAAAATTAGGGAAAGGTGAATTTCTGCATGAACCATCCTTTCGTGATTCTGGTGATTCAAAACAATATCCCAAAAGTCCCCACCGATACATGTGCCGCTAAAGATGTAACGCAGGGTGAAAGGTCACAAAAAACGGTTAACGATAACTTTTATCGAAAAAATAACCACTAAAACTCACTGTTAACGAGGTAACCACTATCATATTAATAGCTTAGGAAATTGCTTACAAAAAACGAAGCGTTCAATATTCGTGATCGGATATTTATCGCCTTGTGGGGACGTTGAAGAATCAATGTGAAGTTCCAAGCCGGGAAAGCAAACTTCTATGTTTTTGTTGTTGTTTGTTTTGGATTACTGCCAAAAGGCAGTGCACCCTAAGGTGACTTGTTGGTCCTAGCCGTTAGGCTATATTAACCATCATCACAATATGACTTCGGATCTCGATGTATTAAGCAAACTTCTAGGAGGAGTAGTGCACATAGAAAAAATTTATAATTGTCGTAGGCTCTGTAAATTACAAATAGATCTTAGTAACTTTTTCATTTGACTAGGAAAAGAGCAAAAGACATTTTTCTCATAACAAAGTATAAATAAATCGAAACAATTTCAAATATAATTTAAAATATTACATGTATAATAATGAAAAAATGTCTTGTTCAATTATAAAAGAAGAATTATAAAAGGAACAAAAAATATGAGTTTACAAATTCGTTAACTTTGACAAGTTCCAGTTCTCCAGTTATAAAGCAAAAAAAAAAAAAAAAAGAACTGAGAAAAGGAACTTAACGACTCTTCACGAGGAATTATTGAAACGTATACAAAAATTTCCTCAAATTATTAAAAAGAAAAAGTTACAAAAAATTGCTTCAGAGGGTCCACCGAAACAGTGTATTGTTTGCCTTTAATGACGATATCGTAGGTTTTGTCCGACCTTAGTCTTAACTAGGTATAATGGTCTTAAGACGCCTTAAGATTCTTCGTTGAATTTCTCTAAGATTGATTAAGTTTCTGTCAAATCTTAGTGAATCTTAAAATCAACTATAATTGTCTTAAGACACTTTTGACAAGTGTCAAAAAATCAAAACGGACAACTTGTTGTGAAATTTAAATCTTGCACTATTTTTACCAACTGAGCTAAATCACTGAGATGTTCCATTTTTTTAAGCAAATTAAATGAAATCACGGCCACCTTAATTCTGCTAGACGTCACTTTTGTTAGGATCCCTTAAGATTTGTACGCTCGGAACCGTACCACTAAGATTTGCCGAAAGTTTCAGAAAATTAACAAAAGATTGGTTAAGACCATTATAGTTGTCAGTATGGCACTTCATGCTGTCGTAAGAAATCTTAAGGCGTCTTAAAACCATCATAGTTAAGGCTCTTGATAGGACCAGATGTGGTCCAGTATTAGGCGCTTGTAGGGAAGAACGGACAGCATCAGTGCGCAGCATGACGTGAGAGCATGTGGCCAGGTCACGATGGATGAAAATTCTAGCTGATCCATGCCGTGATGCAGAAACCGGGCGAATTTCTGCGATGGCTCAGGAACTGCTGGAGCTGCAGAAATAAACTCTCCGGGCACACGTAAAGGCTCTCCGTAAACCAGTGCCGTTACAGAAGATTTTAGCTCAGGCTTCCAGGCCGCTCTCAATCCTAGAAGGACCAGGGGAAGCGCCTCTGTCCAAGAAGTAGCCCGAACTATAATGGCCTTAAGGCTGAGTAAGATTCCTTAAGATTTGTACGCTCGGGACCGTACGCTTAAGTCTTGACGAAAGATTCGGAAATGTCCTTATTCTATCTTTCGTTCACTTTCCGAATCTTTCGTCAAGTCTTAAGTGTACGGTCCCGAGTGTACAAATCTTAAGCAATCTTTCCGCCAAACACTCCCAGTCATTCCAAGATCGACTGCTGCTGATGAAATAAACGCTTGCCTGAAATCATCAAATCTGTGGCGCTATGGCAATTTTAACGCTGAATGAGCCGTGCGGCATCCTTCTAACAATGTGGCCGCTATTCCAGAAGAGGCAACAGCTACTGCAATGTCGGATCTCGCACGAACAGTGGCCATAATCAATGACAGGAGACATGTCTTCCCAGTTGCACCGGGGGCATCCAGGAAAAATAAGCCGCCATTTCCATCATCAATTACCTTCATTAATGTATCATAGACTTCCTTCTGTTGGGGGTTCAACAGGGGTACCTACATTCGTTTGAACTGATTGGTCTAATTCATCTCGATCATATTCACGTTCACGCTCCAATTCTCGATTAAATGCGTCATTCATTCCACGATCTGGCGCTGGCATTCCTAACCTGATTAACAAACTGCCGCACATGAGGTAACACATGTCTTCGATTAAGAGCAAAGCCTGGTTATGCATCTCCTCATTCCCCTCAAGATCGGGATTTCTTGAACTGACACGAATTCGATATAAAATGTCTTCTGACATGTTATCCTTGTATTTGTTCCACAGGTCACGTAGATTCGATGGGAGGCATGTCGAAATGATGATAGCAAATACTGTGCGTATCTGACTTGGAGATGCAGAAATAATTGCTTCAGCGGTTGTCGTGTCCCAATGAGTATCGTTTTCGAGCAAATTGAGCTCTTGACATGCAGCACGAAATGTTGGGCACACTATACCATTAACAGTTCGTAGTGATTCAAATGATGTTGGCCCACGAACATTCACCAGCAACAACCGCAAATAGAAGCATTCATCATTCTTCGGATGAACTGTGTAAATACGACCAAGAGCATCAGTAGAACGCACATCCGGATGACCAGGAACCGCATCGCCTTGCTTTCGACATTGACATTTTTTCGATGAAGCGTTCCAAGTGTAATAACGTGGCATCTCCGAGTAAAGCAACGTTCGTGCAAACGGATCGCTTTGACAAATGGCAAAGAACCTAGTCAATGTTGTCGCTGGAGGGGTTTCAGCACGTTGAGCAACATTCGACGCGGTAAAATATACTCGCTGACCATTCTTCAGATGCACCGCCAAATGTACAACAGTGGGATGACGTTCGGGAATAGGGAATGAGAACATACGCCGACCAACTTGGTAACGCGTAATTTCATCGTTGGTATTGGAGGTTTGGATGCCAAAAACCGCCATATCGCTGCCTTTCGTGACATATTTGCAAATGTATTTGATCGACCTCACCGAATTGCAATACTCAACGTTGTAATGTGTCTTGAATGTTTTGGAAAGAAGTGGCGAATATGGAACAATCCAACTGTTGTCGACCACGAAATCGTTTCCTTTCACTTTCATTGTGATACAGTGGATAACCATCATTGCCAGTGATGGTCTCTGCCGTCAATATTCGTGGATAACGTTTCGAACACTTGCCGTTGCCATGCATGGTGATTGGGGGTTGATAGCGCCACACGGTCCATTAATCATATTCGTAATAACAACATCATGTAAGTCTGGATCGCCGTACGTGGGACTAGCATCCTCTTTTACTAACCTCATTTTTGAGAAGTGGGCTCTAAACGAGCAAAATGAAAGATGGATTGCAAGACAAGACTGCAAACAGTCAAAGATTCTCCTCAACAAGGTTGACCGGGAACTGAGCACATGGCTGATGCAGTGCAGTAGGGGTGTTATCAGCCTAGCGCTTAGTGTCATTACTGGGCACTGCAGGCTGAACAAACACCTTTACAATATGCACATTAGTCAGACGCCACTGTGCAGATGCGAACGCGAGGAGACAATCACCCACCTCCTTTGCGATTGTCCCCTCTACCTGACTGCAAGGGCCGAGACACTCGGCGCTCATATAGTAGCCACTAGCGAGCTACAAACACTGAAGCTGCCCGTGATCCTGAGTTTTGTTCGACGAACTAAACGTCTTACGACTCGTGTAGGGCAACTAGATCAAAACTGATGACAGACCTTCAACTGAGGTACGTACAATGGGCCACATGGTCTAAGTACAGCGTACAGGGCTTTTACGCCCGCCTCTTGAAATCTACAAGTCTGGATCGGTTTCGGGATCAGGAATCTCGGCACATATGATATCATCTACTTGGTCTGGTCACAGACTGTATAACTATCAGACTATTCATGTGGCTGAAATCGAGAAAAATTTTCAAGTCCCAAAGATGCAAATATTGGGTTGTGCTTTCCAATGAGACTTCCACGCACAAGCAATCGGCGAACAGCGCGCTGCAGTCGCAGAGCCCGTGCTGTGGAATTGGAATTTGGAAAGGTTCCTTTTCCTTTCCCTTTTATCCCTTGCACTGCGTTGGGGCTTGTGGGGATAAAAGGGAAAGGAAAAGGAACCTTTCCAAATTCCAATTCCACAGCACAGGCTTTGCGACTGCAGCGCGCTGTTCGCCGATTGCTTGTGCGTGGAAGTCTCATTGGAAAGCACAACCCAATCTTTGCATCTTTGGGACTTGAAAATTTTTCTCGATTTAAGCCACATGAATAGTCTGATATACAGTCTGTGGTCTGGTCGAATTCGCTTTAACCAAATCTTACCTCAAAATCCCCTAATTCATGAAAATCAATGTTTCCACCTGCTCTAAAATTACCGCGTAAAATGATCTCAGTAAACTTTGACTTAAATTTTTTGCATTCAAAGTGTTACTTTGACTAAAATTTTTGCATTCAAAGTGTTGTAATCTAATCGAAGTAGCTATTGTGCTTTTTTCGATATAACTATTTTTTGTGCTTTTCCTTTTGATTTTTCCGAATTTTCTTTTCTTTTAAGACACCCCTTTATTGAGACGAACAAAACGAAAAAAGATTCATCCAAATCGGTCGAGCCGTTCTCGAGATATCATCAAAAAAGCGGATTCATACAAAATGTATGAGAAAATGAATTTTCTTCATAAATTCTTTTTCCGTGAATTTTTCCGATATTTTAATAGTTATTCCAACAAATCAAAGATCATAAAAATCGGTCCAGCCGTTCTTGAGTTATGTGGTCTAACTAACACGACTTTGTTTTATATATATAGATTATGTGCCCAAATAAATATTATTGTGCTCGGTTATTAACGCGGCAAATGACGATTGTTAATATGCGGTGCCAGCTATCGGAAAGCTAGCACAGCCCCTATACCCGCGGCGTTACACTTGGCCTTGGAAACAAAATAACAGTATTGAAATTAAGTGCTTTTTATTTGCTTTAAAATGGCCCAGAAAAATTTTTAAAAAACCCACCCGCTGTATGAATACAACCCTTACAAGAAATTGATCATGTGTGAAAAATACAAATTTCAGCGAAATGGCTTTTATTTTTAAAAAATAATTTTGTTCTCGCAATTGAAGAGCACATGAATTATATGCTCTTTATGTGCTCGCGATTGAGACCAGAAGCGATCTTGTGCTCCAATCACACCCGATCTGGAGCATTTTTAGTTTTTTAAAGGGAGGTGCAGCTCGAATTCGCTTTTTTTATAAATAAATAATTTTGTGCTCGCAATTAAACACATAGGAATAGGCAGAATATAAATTAAAGATTACATGCAATATTTTAGTTCATTTCAGAGTAGGGAATTGCATCCCCCAACGAATTTTCTTTGGTTACTTACCTCCTTTTAGTAGGGGTGTTTTAAAATTTTATTTAATCCTTTTTCCTTTACGACGAATTTTTAATTTTGTTTTTTTTTTGCAATTTATTTTGAAATATGTATTATGTCTTAAATGAAGCAAAATGTCCTATAATTTTGTTTTGATATGAAAACACAAATGTTTTTTGTAAATTTACACTTTCATTGATGTGCTCACATGTACATATGTATAACTATAACAGTGTCGCACAAGATTGACTTATGGCTAAATAAGGGCGTTCGTAAATTTTTTATACACGTTTTTTCTCATTTAGGATATTTTTATTCTTCATGGGATCACAAAATATTTTATCCACGTATAAAAAGAAAAATCCATAACCCATAAATTACTTCTCAGAAGAGGAAATATATTTTGTTTATTTTTATGCTCTAGACAGTAAATAAAAGACGGCTGTAAAATAATGACCCCAAAATAGGTTGTAAACAAATAAATAAACGAAAGAAAGATGTAAATTTGTATATAGTATTGAAATCTCACTTGGTAAAATGCTAGGAAAATTATGTACATGTTCAAAGAAATAGAATGAGGGAAACTAAATCTTCCACACACTGTATTTTGTATTCAGCTAGTACCTTAAGGTATCCGTTTCAGAAATCAATACGTCTTAACAGAAAAAGTGCAGTCATAATTCAGTTTTCCAGACATCTGCTTCTGGAGTGGTATCTCGGAATAAAACTATAACTCCTGCGATGAATTACGATGACTTGAAGTAAGAAGTGATTATTTTCGTAGGTGGAAACAACACAAAAGGAACAATAATTACTGCGTGGGCTATGCCAATCTAGGCTCTTCAGCCGATAATTAATAATAAGATTGATTATCTGAAGGCATTATAATGTATTAATTAAATTTCTGCGCTGAGAGGTACATACATATGTATATGTCAAGGGAAGAACTATTTCTCACTTTTCCCCGGATAGAAATACATAATTTGGTTTTAGAAAGACAAAAATAGAACAAAAATATTTCTATTTCGTCAAATATCAACACTTATAACATCTTTTCTCTCCGCATTATTTCTCAATCTCAAATGCTTATTTTTGCCAAATTAATGGCGGATTAACTTAAATTATCTTAGATCAAATATACCTGTATACCCACTCTTCAGAAGATAACTTGTTGTGACGAATTGGAAGCAGAAAACTAGATTTAAATAAATTTTAAGGTGTGCAAAGACTAAACAGACCAAAAGTCATATTACTTCGTTATGCAGATGCAGTATAAAGTGATTACTTTTCACTTAAAATTGTTTGTTTTTTCGTTGCTTCGTTCATCTTTTGAAATATTTTAGGGATTACCACAAATTACCAAAAACTTGTTTTGTCATATTTGCGATAAGTTTTTCTTCTCCTGGCATGCGATTGAGTACGAGCATACCTATAACGGTATTTATTAAAGCGCAATCTTCATTTTTTATTGCTAGAACAACTAATTCAAGTGACATAATGAAATGTAGTAAGCCCCCCCCCCCATTTTTAATGTAATTTTCTTTACAAATAAGCAATTTTCACCTACTAAAAAACAAAATGAACCCATATAGGAGGAAAAATTCAAAATAGTTCAAAGAGAACCAATACAAGTTAAAATTTGTGTCTAAATTCGCTTTCAGCTCTAATTAGAGCAACAAACCGTATTCATATAGAACAGAAACATACCCAGCAAAGTTAATGCAGTGAATGCTGTAACACATTTTATTAAATTATAGCTCATATGTTCGAAAGAGTCTATGCATATATGTATCTCATTTCGAGCCTCTGACTGTGCTACAGTATACATAAATATAGTTAAAATAGACTTTTAATTCGTAATGATGTTGCCTTTTACTTAATCATGCAAATGGGCATAGCCGACAATAATTAACTTTTTCATCATATTCAACTGTGGCTGACTTTTTCGAAAACGCAACTAATTCTGGCATAAACTTTAAAATGCAGCGAATACAAGTTAAGTGAGAAACAATTAAAATATTTGCGAGCTCTTAAAATTTGGTCGTACGCCCGCCACCGACAAAATAGTATAAAAAAATTATATTTCCGCCTCACAAATGTGCTTCTCATGTTCCATTAAAAAATTTTAATTAAAACTGCAAAACTCAAAATGATAAACTGCTGGAAAAGAGAATCAAGTCCTTGCGTCGTGAAACGTCACTGGTCACATCAAAGCACATTCCTCTTAACCCCTACATGTGGCGTGGGAAGATAACCCACGGGAATAGTTGCAAAAAAAGCGACCCGGTACGCGGTAATGAACTTTACGTGGCTAGGCTACCAACCAAAACTATTTCCTGGATGGGATTTTAGTTTTTATGGTGCCATAACTTATCATTTTTGCCCGTGTGCTAAAGAGAATAGGAAGCAGCCATTGCGCCAACAAATGATGTTAACCAAAGTGTTAAAAATGTTCACCCACAATGCAATTGTGCAATTTCATCCATTTAGTGGGCCTACATATTTCCGGTGAACTTAAAAAACGAGGTATTGTCATGGCAATCTAACGTTCAGGTCGAATATGAACTGTATTTGTGGGTGAAATAAAAAAAAAGGCAAACGAAAGCTACTAGCAATCCAGTTTTGTTTGTTTCCCGATTAAATCACATGCATGCACATAAATTTAAATTAAAAACAAATGTCATTAATATTTTTAGCTATTTCATTTACGCACGCAGCCGCATAAAATATCAGTTCTAGTAAATATGTTGAATTGTGAACAAGGCTTTATAATCAAATATGTACTGGACTACTACTGTTTTTAGAACACAAAATGTCAAAGCTATTTCCGGCCTCTCTAATAAAGGACACATTCAAAACAAGACGTGTTTGAACTGGGAAATTAAAATCATTTTTTATTTAGCGCATCTTCTACAGGTTATGGGCCCAGTATAGTTTATTAGAAAGCTTGGATTACGTACTTTCTGAAGAATATTTGCTGTGTGCAATTAGAATATTTTTCCTTTTTCGTAATTTTCGGCTGCTGTGTGTGGATTCCGAAAATTGAAAAATGACTTCGGCGTTGTTGCAATCAATCGAGAAGCTGAAAGGACGTGAAAATTATTCAACCTGGAAATTTGCGATGACTTGTTTTCTGGAGTATGAAGACATGATTGGGTGTATCAATGGAACCGAAACCAATGCAGTGAAGTTAGCAAAGGCAAAGACAGCAATCACATTGAAACAATGAAACAAATTTCAAAGTACCAGACGAATGGCTCGCTGTTTTTTTGTTAGCTGGTTTAACAGATGATTACGGACCGATGATAATGGCACTTGAAAATTCGAAAGGTACGCTCAGAAGCGATGACGTAAAAACTAAATTGTTGCAAGACGTCAAGTGTTCTCCACCAACAGATAATAAAGTGTTTCTTGTAAAAGATCGTCGTAACAAGGAAAAGAAAATATTCACTTGTTACACATGCCGTATAAGAAGGGTCATAAATCGCCCCAATGCCCTGATAATAAAAACAAAAGGAAAGCACAGGACTCAAACGCATTAGTTGCTTTCAGTGCTGTGTTTTTAAATAAGTTTGATGAAAACAATTGGTATATTGATTCTGGAGCTGTGAAACATATGACGATGCACCAAAAGTGGTTAGTCAATCAAAAGCAAGCAGAACAATCAAGTATCAAGGCAGCTAACAATACTTTGATGAAAGTAAATGGCAGTGGAGATGTGAATTATACAGTTCATGTTCATGGTAAAAAGTCAAACATAGAGATTCAAAATGTAATATGCGTGCCTGAATTGACAGCGAATCTTTTATCAGGCAGCCAAATTACAAATAAAGGTAACAAAGTTGAATTTATTGCAGATGGTTGCGAAATCAGAAATCGTGATGGAAGATTGCTTGCTACAGCATCATTAATTGATGGATTATACCGACTAGATGGTACAGCTCACTTAGCATTAGCATCGATAGCATCTCAAGTTTCAATGGAAATATGGCATCGTCGTTTAGGTCACGTGAATCTGACTGATTTAACCAACATGAAAAATGGAGCCGTGAGTGGTGTAGATTTCTCAGGCAAATTTGATTGCAGAGCATGTGTTGCGTGCAGCAAAGGGAAACAATCGAGGTTACCATTCAAAAACAAAGGTTCTAGCTAGAGCAACGACACTGCTGCAATTAGTTCACGGGGATTTGTGTGGTCCAATGGAAAATGCATCGATAGGAGGAAACAGGTACTGTTTTGTGCTGGTAGATGACTACAGTCGTCGGACATTTGTTTACTTCTTGAAACATAAATCAGAGGCATTTCAAAAGATTCGTTTATTTAAAACTTTTCTACAAAAACAAACCGGCGATCAATTAAAGACATTTCGCTCCGATAATGGAACTGAATTTTGCAATAACCAGTTTAAAAAATTTTGCGACGAGAACGGAATCATGCATCAAAAGTCAATTGTCTACTCCCCACAACAAAATGGACTGGCGGAGAGAACTAATCGGTCGATTATAGAAAAGGCAAGATGTATGTTGTATTATGCTAATCTAGGTAAACAGTATTGGGCAGAAGCCATGAAAACGGCAGCATACATAAAAAATCATTCGATCTCAAAGGTGTTAAATGATAAATCGCCTATGGAGATATGGACTGGAGTAAAACCGAATTTAAATTACTTCCGAGTCTTTGGCACTCGAGCGATGGTTCATATTCCGAAAGAGAAGCGCCGAAAATTTGATGCAAAATCAAAAGAATATCTACTTGTTGGGTATTGCGATGATAGTAAAGGTTATCGTTTAATTGATTCAGAAACTAAACAAGTGGTTGCCAGCCGAGATGTCGTGTTTATGGAAACTAGTACAAGTTCATCGTTAAAATCGTTGAAGAAAAGTTATTATGAGTGCAGTTCAGATGAGAATAGCCAAGAATCATCAGAACGAGATGTAGAAACTGACGAAACTAGAGTGGAATCAAATGCAAATGATTCAACTTTGAATCAAACTATTCTTGAAGTCACCAATGAAGAGAACAACGATCCAGAATATGTTCCGGATGAGCCAATAACAGATTTGGAAGATTCTGTTCAAGTTTTACGTCGTTCAGAAAGACCTGTGAAGCAAACTGATCGCTATAATCCGTGTTCGTTTTATGTAAATGAAACCGGACAAAACAACGAACCGTCTACAGTTCAGCAAGCATTGACTAGTGACAATAAAGAAGAATGGAAGAGAGCTATGGACAGCGAGTACAAATCACTAATGGAAAATCGCACTTGGGATTTAGTAAAACTACCAACAGATCGAAAGCCGATAAACAATAAGTGGATTTTCAAGTTAAAAACGGATGCGAACGGCTGTATCATACGTTACAAAGCCAGATTAGTTGCAAAAGGCTGCAGTCAAAAGGCTGGAATAGATTATGTCGAAACCTTTTCACCAGTAGTGCGCTACTCATCGATTCGTTTTTTGTTAGCACTTGCTGTTAAATTTGATTTGGAAGTGGAGCAAATGGATGCAGTCACAGCCTTTCTTCAGGGGGATATCGAAGAGGAACTTTATATGCGTCAGCCGGAGTCATATAATGATGGAACTGTACGAGTTTGTTTGCTAAAAAAGGCAATTTATGGGCTAAAGCAAGCAAGTCGACATTGGAATTTAAAACTAAATAATGTTTTATTGAACGCTGGATACGAAAGATGCAAAACCGATTCATGCATCTATTACCGTCGAAGTAAACAAGCAATGGTGTACATCGCGGTGTATGTGGATGACGTTTTGATCTTTTATAATAATAAAACTTGGAAAAGTCAACTAAAATCAACTTTAATGAAACATTTCAGCATGAAAGATATGGGAAAAATAAGCAGTGTGCTTGGCATGCGAGTTCAACGTGACTATAAAAATGGATCAATAACCTTGGATCAACATAAATATACAGAGTAGGTATGTGTTACGAAAATTTAACATGTGTGATTCATATCCAGCAAAATTACCGTGCGATCCACACACTAAATTAACTAAAGAAATGTCACCGAGCACGCAACATGAAATTATAGATATATCAGACGTTCCATATCAAGAAGCTGTGGGAAGTATTTTGTATTTATCCCAGTGCACTCGACCAGATATTGCGTTTGCAATCGGAAATGCAAGTCGCTTTAACCGAAACCCAGGAAGACCTCATTGGAATGCTGTTAAGCGTATTTTACGTTATTTGAAGGGTACGATGAATGTCAAGTTAAAATTTACTAAACAAGACGATACAACAGAACTATGTGCATATTCTGACGCTGACTGGGGATCCGATTTGGAAGATAGAAGATCCTGTACAGGGTACATCTTCAAATGGGGAGGAGCTGCTATCTCATGGAACAGAAAGAGACAGCCGACAGTCGCCCTATCAAGTGCAGAAGCTGAGTACATGGCACTAGCAGCTACATGTCAAGAATCAATTTGGTTAACACAATTACAAGCCGAATTGTTAAACCAACCGGAATCATCAATCACAATCTATTGCGATAATAAAAGTGCAATTCATATTTCCCATAAAGGTGCATACAGTGCACGCACAAAACATATAGACATTAAACATCATTTTGTGCGTGATCTTGTTGAATCTGGGAAAATTAAATTGCAGCACATCACAACCAAGGAAATGGTAGCAGACAGTTTCACTAAAGGAGTAACAATTGATAAGCATAATTATTGTGCAAAACAGATGGGTATTGTAAATTGATAATTATTTTTGAATTATTTCCTGAATTACTTATTACTTTTGATATTTGATTAAGAGGGAGTGTTGAATTGTGAACAAGGCTTTATAATCAAATATGTACTGGACTACTACTCTTTTTAGAACACAAAATGTCAAAGCTATTTCCGGCCTCTCTAATAAAGGACACATTCAAAACAAGACGTGTTTGAACTGGGAAATTAAAATCATTTTTTATTTAGCGCATCTTCTACAAAATATGCATAAGAAATTAATCCTACTTTTACATATTTCCTTTTTAACTTATAATAGTTCAACCGAGTCTTTAAAATTTAACTCATTTCACGGCGGACGTTATTAAATCTCTTCACGTTCCAAAGTTATTCGTGCTAGAGTGGTTCATAGAGTGGTTATAAAAAATTATTTGTTGCAAAATAGTCTATAAATTAGCTCATAACCCGATACTTCGTCTAACGCAATAGTTCGGCGTTTTTCAGCAAAGATTATCCAGAATAAGATGCGACACTCATGACGTATTCGCTAAATTTTAGTGACCTTGCCACCGCCACCCAAGCGAGAATTGAGAATTTTGCGAGAAGTAGATAGTAATAAGAAGCTCATGTCAAAGGAAGGGATAAAAAACTTCTCTGAGAGAATCAGGCCCACTTTGTACGCGCCCGCTGGAGCCACACACAATCGACATGGTTTAGATGAAAAGCAAAATCAAAATCGCGCATCCGTATATAAAACCTATGCGTGCTACCTGCCTCTTCCCCCTCTTCAATTCTGTCATTTCCTATATCAGAACATTGCAAGCGAAGGCCACTAACACCATGCCACAAACAGCTGGCACCGCATATGTACATGATTTGGCTAAATCCGAAAACTCCATATAAAAAAAGTGGTCACATTTATTCTTTATAATGTAAGCGCTGTAGGTGAACAGTGGGTTGTTGCCTACTTTTGCCTCGTTCGCTCTTATGGGAATTTATCTAAGGAATGGTAGGCAGTAGTGCTTTGCTGCCTTATCTAAGGCGAAATTTATTTTCCCCAAGTTTTCGGAAATGCATATGGGATAGTGATTTGGCTTAGTATAGAGAGTGTCGCATATCTTATTCTGGATAATCTTTGTTTTTCAGCCCCAAATTGAGGGAGAATGTATTGGCAAGGATCTATAGGTGTAAGAAACAGAGCGCCATACACCATTTCTTTACTAAAGAAACGTAGATGGTATAATTTGTTAAAAGTTTTGGTTACTTATTTATAATATTAGTTGTGCAATAACTAAGATTATTATACTTTATGTACATGAAAAACTGTTCTTTGTTTAATTTTTGTTTGTTCATTAATTTGTCAAATTGAAAAAATTCATTCATCAAATACATTGATTACTACATAGTATTAGCAAACCGTTATATATTTTTATATTATTATATAGAGGGGGTTACCCAATGGCGGGCACTGCGACCAGATGGTCTTTTGTGCCGAGGCCCCGTCCCGTTAGTGGAGTGGACGATCCGCTACCCTAAGGAAAGCCAGAAGGTCACTTGCAGAAGAATTACGGACCTCAGCCGAGCTAAAAAACCCTTTACCGAGGGTCCTACTTCTAATCCGCGCCAAAGCCGGACAGTCGCAAAGTATGTGAGCTGTAGTTTCCTCGCCCTCTAGACAAAGTCTGCATTCTGTCTCAGTTGACAGACCTAGCTTGTGTAGGTGATATCTGACCCCATGATCGCCGGATAAGTTACCCACCAGCAGCCTGAGATCCGATTTGCCCAGGTCTGTGGTATTGGTATACGTAGGTATAGGGTTTGATAAGTTCCTTAGCTTGACGTAACCCTGAAGTATTGCACCAGTACAAAACTTGGTTTGATTTCGCCCACCTATCCATCACGGTCTTGGCTGAAGACCAGCCAATGTTGCAGTAAGGTACCTAGCTGATAATTCGTATTGTGATGAGGTGCACAAACGAAGTCGTGATTCCTCAAGGAGCGAGACGGAACAGATATTTTAAAGAGTTAATAAAAAGTGCTGAACATAAAATATCTGCGTAGTTATTCAAATGTGCAATAGAAAATTAAAAAAAAATTGTTTCCAATTATAAATTAAATAATTAAGCAGTAATTTACTTTAGTTTTGTAAATTTCGAAGTTGGTGAACTTTCTCTCATTTAAATGGCTTCTGAATAATCCATTTGCAGTTCTTCCTCAACAAAACAACAATCATAAAATCGAGAATTTTTAAATGATGTTCATAACATTCTGATTGTGTGAATATTCTGGTATAGCATTAGTAAGTTATGTATAATTTTGGATTTAATGGATTTTTCATGTTCAGTAAACCACTTCTCAAAAATTTTGATATGAATCTTACACAAATCAAAAACTACTTGTGTAGGACAATGTAAGGACCCGAAATTAGTACTATTTGTGTAATTTTTATAAAATAAAAGGGACTCATTTTTAAGTGCAAGCCTTTCTCCATCTTCTAATAAAATATTCTTGCAATTGCCACAATATTCTATTTTTGTCTTAAATAGGACATATACCTTATATAATATTTCGTACAGGCCTCATCAGTGAAATTATTTTCTTGAAAAACGGTATCAAGTTTGTCATCTAAATAACCATCAATTTCATTTGAGTTTTCGTTAGAGATATTTCCTTGTACATTATCGACTTGTAAAGGGATTAAGTCGTTGACTGGATTATTCACCACGTTTGTTTCGAGTTGATAATCCTCTGCATCTAATAATGTAAAACCTTCATCTTCATCACAATTAGAAATATCATTCGGTTACAAAATTTTAAAATACGTTATTTGCGATAAAATGTGGCTGAATTCATGAACAGAAGGATTTCGTGCATTACCTCCTTTACGGTATTTCTGTATTCATATGACTATAAATAAAAGCTTGGCGCTCATTAGAAGCGAAATTATGCTGAACGACAAGCTTCAGGATGTGAGAGCGCCCAAGCCTTTATTTATTTATAGTCTTATGAATACAGAAATACCGTGAAGAAATACATTAAAGGTATATTTTGGTTGAAATATATTTTAGGCCCAAAATTGATAAGCTTAGTCTCTTCGTCAATGCAAAATATTAAAACTGAGGTATTATTATTAATTATTTTATAAAAATATTACTTTCAGCCTAAATTTATTTTAGCAAAAACGTATTTTTTCCTTTTTAGTAAGTATATTTATATTTTATTGTTAAATAAAAGCTTTTCTTTAAAAAATATTTTTTTATTATGTAATTTTTTATCGGTTTGCCTTAACGTTATCAAAATATGTTATCTTTGCAACTATATTTTCTTCAATTCTATTTCCACTTTGAAGGGCGCTTCTGTTTGGTTAGATTTCTATCGAAAAGTATTTTGCTATTCAAATTATCAAATAAAATATCAATTTTTTCGAAAAACTTGAATGTTGAAACTGCTAGGCTATTGCATTCAAAAATACTATAGTCAATACCTGTTTTGATAGCTGCGACAACACTTCTGCTGAATATTTGTACTGCGAATTTAACTCGCATTTTTTCAAATTCATTAGTTAACGTTTTCAAGAAGTACTGCGAAGAAGAGAAAATAGAGTTGCTCCACATAACTGCCAGTGTGCGGGAATGGTCAAATTGAGAGGGTACATCGAATTGACATTTCTGTCCTCACAAAGCTTTCTATTAACGACTCAGCTGGTTGGTACAAGAAAGTGGAAAAGGTTCAGCAATTTTTAAATACCTAGTACTTACCAGCGAGCAATCAACACTTCTCCAAACTGAAAGAAAATCTAAATATCAAGGAAATCGTGGAACGTGAAGTAAGCGAAATGTATCAAGAAGCTAGAGATGAATTGCGAGAAGAAGCCGAAGCTTTATTGAAAATACTGGAGGAGAACAGAAAAACTTATAATAAAAAACATAAATCGCCCTATAATTATCAAGTTGGAGATTTAGATTTAGATTGAGTGAACACAGTTTGGAACAGGCCTTAAGATTAGATCACGTTTTTTGGGTCCTTATGAAATCATTGAAAGCCGACCGCTCGAGAGGTTCGAAGTCAAGAAGGTGGGCTACTAGGGCAGTCGAAGTCGATTCGTGGAACTAGATAGATCGTGGAAAACTTTAAGTGGACTCTAATTGCGACTTCAGCTCAGAAAATATTCTTACAATTTAATTAACCAAGTGAACTTACCTCCTTTATAACTCACCTTGAAGTGAATAAAGTTTTAAGTTAAAATAATCTAATTCTCCTATTGCCGCAAAGAATCCCACATGTACATACATATATGTATGTTTTGTAGCACACACATCTTTAAAAATATTTCGAATAAATTTATTCACTATGACCAAAACCGTAATGCAATTGTGTTCAAAATTATAGGACCAATTTCCTTTTATCTCTCTTTAAATTTGAAATAGTACAGTTTTTCTCACGATGAAAGTTAGAAGTTTTTTGAAGAATAGTTTAGGTACAGTTCAAGTGTTTGTCACTGTGTGATTCAAACTATTGTTAGTACATGGTGAATTTTTAATAAATAAACAAAAAATTCAAAATCTTTCCTAAAATAAAAAACGCATTGTTAAATTGTTCCAGAAATGGTAAAAAAATCAGTTGACGAGTCCAAATTATGGCAGGTTGGGAAACTATAATATTGAATTTTGATAGAATTAACTTATATGTAGTATGTATAAATTGTGTTTCATGCTTGGGATATTTACGTAATACTTATATCTTTAAGGTTTTTAACCTTTGTACTTCTTCATTTAAATAATATTATTATTATTATTAACTTCATGTTTACTTATACCATATTGTCAGTATTTGACGATGTTGCCGTAAAACTTCTCAGAAACTCATAAATATTATATAAATGAGACATTAAAAATTCCAATCTACCGCAAACTATCACGAACAATTAGAATTGATCTGTTCAAATCACATACTAATAGAAACATAGCCCATCCAGTCGTGGTGGAAAAGGAGTAAAATTGAAATTGGGAGGACCAAATAAGCCTTGAGCCCAAAATTTTCATCGACGATGTGACAGTGACGGGCACTTTTATGGGCAGCTAGCTGAAGATACGTACGAACATCCAGCTCGACCCTGATTACAGCGTCCTGCCGCTACCGACGTCGTGCTGGAGCATTATCCAACACATTTCAAATCCAGTGACGCTATCGACCAGCCTGAATGACGCGATTGAAAAGAACGGCTTCAAACCCGTGCAATGCCCGTCGACAGAATATTTAAAAGGCAAACAATCATTCAAGAACTGTCGTTACATCTAGCTCAGAAATTTGAATTCCTTCGGCAGGCGCACACGCTAGGACGTCACAGTCAATCAGTTGTGAATCAACATTGGTTTACATATGCTTCTTGTTAGTGCTGCGCGAAGCTAAAGTGATATATTTGAGGAGGGGAAGAGGGAAAGAAAAACAAGGAGAATGCGATTAACCGGTGGGTGGAGGAATAAGCAAGCAAGCGATTCAGGACATGTTTTAATCAAGCCCCTATGTGCCTACTTTAAATTTCCAGAAAAGAACAAATGAGTGAATGTTCAGTGACATGTATATGCAAACAATATACCTATGTATGTACATATCACAAGTTTTTTGCACGGAATATGTATCGATTGAAATATATCGGCTGTCGCTACTTTTTTTTGAACTGTTAAAGTAAAAAACAAAAAGGCTCTTATACTTACATTTTGGAAGCTTTGAAGATTATTATGTATGTATGTATGTCCCTAAATTCAATGTACATATCTAGCTATTTAAAGAATATAGGCTTCAATTACACAAATAACGTATTTAGGCCGTTTTCGAATTCACATGCACTTGCACTTCTCCCTAACACTTCCAACCGCACTTGCACTTGGCACTTTTTTCCGCCCTAAATAGGTTGTTCGAATTGAACTACACTAAATTTAATTCGGAAACTGTTATTCACCTCGAGGGATTAGTTGTGTGATTTTTTAGCTGTTTTCTTAAAAATATGTGATAAAATTAAATGTAACTATTGTATTTTTATAAACAGCGATCACAATATCCAGAAAATCCACTTTAGTGTACTCGCGAGTACACTTCGATTTTGACAGATAAAAAAGTGTTAGTGCAAGGCAATGTATGTACATTGTACATAGTTACGATTTCGAACGCCCTACGCACTTTTCGGAGTTTTTCGGAGAATATTTAGTGCGGAAAATAGATTTTAGTGCAACTGCATGTGAATTCGAAAACGGCCTTAGTATACGTACCTACATATGTTATGTATAAAAAAGTTTTCATTTAAACAAACAGGTCATTGCAAATAAGTAGGTATCTTAGCTTGAGTCGTTATTATAAGAATTCAAGAAAGTAATATTAATAATTATAAACTTTTTTACATTTTATTTTTACCACCTGCACAGAAACACAAGAATTCGTAAGGGCGATATAAATTCATTTTGGACGATATTCGAGATTCCCAAAAGTCTGTACTAATTAATTATTTAAAATCAATTCTTTCGATTAAAATTCAAAATACTTTGTTGTTTAATTCAATTTCATAATACACTAGCTGACCCGACAGACGTTGTCCTGCCCTCAACTCCTCCTTCATCTACTCCCACGGAAACCCCTTCAACTCCTCCTTCATCTACTCCCACGGACACCCCCACAACTCCTTCTTCATCTACTCCCACGGACACCCCCACAACTCCTCCTTCATCTACTCTCACGGACACCCCCTCAACTCCTCCTTCATCTACTCCCACGGACACTCCCACAATTCCTCCTTCATCTACTCCCACGGACACCCCCACAACTCCTCCTTCATTTACTCCCACGGACACCCCCACAACTCCTCCTTCATCTTCTCCTACGCACACCCCCTCAACTCCTCCTTCATCTACTCCTACGGACACCCCCACAACTTCTTCTTCATCTTCTCCCACGGACACCCCCTCAACTCCTCCTTCATCTTCTCCCACGGACACCTCCACAACTCCTCCTTCATCTACTCCCACGTACACCCCCACGGTGTAAAAAATGAAAAAAAGTGATTCTGCCCGAGCAGGATTTGAACACCGAACCGTTGGATTAAAAGTCCAACGCTCTACCGAATCGACTGAGCTCGTTAACAGTTTTCTGAAATTTTCCAATTTTCCGCGCAATTTTCTTAATTTTTTCTGAATCTAAACCATCCAGGGCGCCACCCAAACGCATACAAAAAAATTCATTCAAATCGGTCCAGCCGTTTAGGAGGAGTTCAATGACAACACACGTACAGTAGAATTATATATATACAGATATAATATACATATATGTATATATAGCTATATGGTAACATTTCTGTCACTGCAAAATAGTATAGCCTTTAGCTTTTAAATAATTGTAATGTACCGTAACTTTGCTTTTTTGGCGATTTTTTTTTTATCAAACCTCACTCCCTGAGAATAATTTCTTTTCAAAAAATAATTCTCCTTTTCAACGAGTGAATGTTCTGTACAAAAATACAGGCCTAAACAGTCGATAACTAATCTAATCGATTTAGTTGGACACATGTGCATCAAAACATTGAGTTTGCATAACAAATCAATGTTCCTAAGCACATAGTCCTAAGATTAAAATATTTTAATGGGTCCATCGTAATTTACGACTTTCGTAAATTACACAAAATGACCGGAAGGGGCTCTGAAGCTCGGAAGGAAAATAACATGCGGTGGAAACTTACCCGAATTATTATGGAATTTTTTCTGACAAGCTGGGACTGGGAACATACATATGTAAGTATATGTACATACGTATATAGGTTTTGAACGGTCCCAACTGTCCGAATAAAATATATATATCGATATATTTATAAAATATAAAACAACACTCACAGCCTTATCCTCGTATTCGACAGTAGACACTTCTTTTTTTAAATTGTCTGATATAAGTGATAATATATATACATAGGCGTTCAATATTATTGCGCAATATCTGGGTTTGTGCGCGTGATTGCACAAAGTATTGCACATCCATCAATATCGCCTCCATACTTTTCAATTTATTGCACAAAACCAATTATTGTACAATAACATTGAACGTCTATGAGCAGCCGTCAGAATATTTTGGAATCCATTTTGCGTAATAATACTCCGCTTTACGGAGCCACAAACTACAGAATTAGCGGAAACATGATTAGCGTGTGCGCAGAAAGTCGTTCGATGTAAACCAAAAAGTTTCATCAGGCCCTACTGGAAAGGGAACGAATCTTCTATCGGGATTAAAAATCCTCGTGGACCTATTAGTCCAGTCAATGCATGGAAAAAACGGCCAAACCTGGCAATTCTGCCAAACAGCACCAATTTGCACCAAAATTTGGATTTGGGTTCTGCTTACCCTCTACTTCAAAGTTGTCAATGTGCTGAGAGTTGCTTTACCCTGGGGTGGACGCCACCCCTTCTCGGGGATGAAAAACTTTTTATTAAAAATAAGTATGGAAATGGATAGATTGACTAATTCTAAGCAACTTTTGTTATAAGTTTTTACAGAAAGTCAATACTTTTCGACTTATTCGAGAGTGGAAACGTCAATTTTTCAACAAAAAAACCACGTTTTCAGGCAGTTTTTCATGAATAACTCTGAAAATAAGTACATATTTTATGAAAAAAATCATTAGGAGTAAAAATGTAGCTTATAAAAAAACAAAAAAAAAATACTGGGTTTAAAATATCAATAGACCCAATACTAACGAAGTAATAGCTTGTTAAAGGTTGGTTCTTTTTCGTCAAACGCCAAAATCGAAAGTTTCAACGTGAAATATCCAAAAAACAATGCATTTTTCGGGGAAAACTCATAGAACGTATCACCTTAAATAATAGGCCTCGCGGGCGATGATACTTGCGCTTCTGCCTCGAAGAGGAAGAGACAGCAGAGCACGTGCTCTGCGATTGCCCAAGCCTATGCTGTCAGAGGCTCCACAGTGATCCCGTCAATAACATCGAAGGCGGATCCCGAAAACACAATAGGATTCTACAAAACCCTTAATCTGGGTGGGAAATAGACTAAGCAGCGTTCGCAAAAATGATCTTAGGTCGCGTTGCTTATGAGAGGCGGCATATGCCTTTACGACCAACTCCCAAATAATAATAAAAAACCATTAATTCTTCCCCCATGTTGTAAAAATTGCAACCGTTGTTTGAAAATTTTGTAAACGGGCAGCGATATTCCAAACGCCTTAAGGTACCCATACTCCAATCACGTTCTTATTCATTTTCTCGACCTTTGCTTTCGTTCGATAATTGCTGCGTCCTGCTCCCAAGTTTCGGTATTAATGTCGAAAAATATGAAGCGAAAGACTGAGTTGGGAGAAAAGGTCGTTTTAAACAAAAACGTGATCGTTTGACTAATTTGTATATTTCGACTGAATTGCAAGAAGAGTACTATTAGAAAGACAAATCTTGAACAGGAATACGATGTGTGTGCATGTGCAATGTTACACATGTAGCCGCGTGTTTTATTTTCAGAAGTGACATTTTTGTTTTGTTTCTATCCAAAAATCACAGGTGTTCTTCCCTCTTTTAGAATCGGATGTTGCTATAATGCCCGACGCCGTAACCTGACTTGTGAAAGTATGTTTCTTTTAAGTTTACTTTTATTATTATTTTTAGTGTCTTATAAATATTATGCACTTCTTATAGTTACATATAATTAAATCTTAGGGCCTCTTTCACGAACTACAAGTAAGGTGCTGATTAGTTTCTTTTTAACTAATGCTAATTGGCAAGTAAAGGTCACGAGTATCTTCTGTTGATTTCACAAACGAAATCAAAGCTTCGAGTAACAATTTACGCGCTAAGTGAATGTCGTAGCAACTTAGACGTTAATTCGTTCAGTATGTTCAAATATCCCGTTTCAAACTCAAACGTGTTGTAGACTCGTAGTTTTTAATCTCGTGTTATTTACTTACTTGTTGCGATGATTCGGAATATTATCTCCTTACAGGAGAGGGATATTTTAATATTACTGGTAAAAAAAATACCAAACTGTTCTTGACAACAAACAAAGTGATGCTTCTAAATGGAAGAAGAAAGAAGCCGCTTGGGAAAGCATTCAAAACGATTGATTGGTTATTTAGTTTTGAAACCACGTGTATAATAAGAACATACCTTTAGTTTTTAGAAATAACTTTATGTTTCATAAAATTATGCACTTGGTTCACTGCATCCTTCGGTAGGCGAAATCTAGCAAAAAATTCAGTTTCACCTAGGTCTGCAAAATAACCAACACGGAATTTAAACAAACGTATTCAGGGCACTCTTTGCAACGAAGAATTTTCTATTTCATCTATGTCGTTGATGATCAATTATATCAAACAAATTCATTTCTTATTAATTTGTTTTAATATAAATTGTTAATATTGCACAAATGACAATTGCGATTTGGTTTTATGTTAACTTACTTGTCAATTAAACACGCTAATTGGCAGATGGAGCGGCAAGTAAGTTACGGGCTAGTTTATCCATTAGCTAAGGCTACTCGAAGATGGAGAAATTCGTACGTTTAGATATCGGTGACTTTAATTGGCGGTTAGCCTACTTGACACTTTACTTGTAGATTGTGAAAGAGAAGAGGCCGTTAATAATTTATGTAAAAATCACCGATTTGTTAAAACTATAAATAATATGAGTAGTCTTCTTACCTTTTTGATTATATTTTAAACATTACAAAACATTGTTCCGCCTGTAAATGGTTCATATAAGTTTTTGACGAAAATAAAACATTCGCCTCAGATTTGTTATTCTAAAATTTATTGTTAAATATCTACATTCATTTAAGAAATAAAAGTTCTTTAAATCTTACTTACTTGTGCTTAGCAATAATTTTCTATACAAACAATATAATTCTTTTATATAAAACCTAACAAATTCTTCCACTAACGGTATAAACATGTCATGAATTGTATGTTACAATTTTTACATGCGAAGATTTCTCAAAGGAGACATGGATCTTTAGAAATAGGATGACTAAACGTCTTCTTTTCTTCTCTTTGTAAAGAACGACTGTAAGAAAGATTTTGGAGGTGTAGGTGAGGGGTTTATGAGCTCCAAATGTTTTGCTAATGGTATAGAGAATCGGAAAAAATTCTTCGAATTCCTATTCAATATATTGCCCTAATTTGCATTTTGTAATAATGGTCCCAGATACGTATAACAGTACTAAACTAAAGTCGCCACCAACATCAGAGTTATTGTACATTGAAACTACAATTACTTTAGCGTGTGCTCCGCCACAATTACTTTCAAGGACCACAATGACTTCGTCTTTAAGGGCGTCAGGACAACAGAGCATCCATACTAAGTGAGGACAATTCGTTAATTGTCAATGGGAAGTCATTATTATGACGTCGGGGGCAGAGTTCCGAATGTCGATGAATACCTTTGACTCGTCAGGCTTTTGCTTGCCCTTGCCCACTGGTGGGTGTTGATAATGTTGATGATGGTGCTCACGTTGCTGCTGCTGCTGAAGAAGGTGCTGTTGGTGTTGATGGTGATGTGAACACAACTCAGGCCCTCTTGGCGGAATTTCCGTAAAGGCTGTTTCTACATCAGCAGCTGTCGATGGAGCTCGCGATTTATCCCGAGCTGTCGCTTGCCTCGATAAAGACTGAGATTTGACTGGTGCGGTATCGTAGCCAAACGTCGAAAAACGAATGGCAGAAGATTCGTTTGGGGACGAGGAACATAACGAGGCTTTCCAACCCACTGGTTGGAATAGTGACTCCCTGAAGATGAAACAAGTAGTAAACTAAATATTCTTACTATTTAAAATATAATAATTTATAAAGAAAAATCAAAAACTTCGTACCTTGTTTGGCAGCCCATTTCGCACGTACCATGCTCTGGGGATGAATTATCCTCTCCTAGGTTTGTTTGCACTACAATATCGTGCTGTTGCCTCAAGATGCTATCTTCCTTCACGTCTGTTTGGCTGTCTTGCATTGTAATTGAAACAATCTCCCGATAGTACCTCTTGGAGACATCATCCAATATTTGCAAGGAACTTTGAGAATGCTTCTCCCTGCAAACAAAATTAAATTAGTAACTCGTCCTCAGAATTTCAATATTTTCAAATGCAATAGGGGTAAAACGACAATAGTGTCTCCAGATGATTATATCTTTTGGTACATTACTCGTATAATTAAAGGCGGAAAATATTTCAGGTATACATAGGTATATTTCCCATTACATTTATAAAAAACCAACAAGTTTTGAACATTTTATTTTGCTTCTGTTGTTTCGGTTTAGTTTTAATATTCTTGCTACATAATTTTTGAGCCAAAGAGCAAAAGCTTACATAACTCAAGCATGTACCAACTAATTGAAAACTCTTGTTGAGTTTCGTCTGAGAAAACTAGGTCGAATCCAAAGTAGGTGCATAGTGAAGTTTCAAGAACTCTGTGAGATATTCTCACCAAAATTATTTAATGTGGGATAATATATAAAAATAAAAGGGTTTTTCTATAAAGTTACTGGAAAATCGACAATAGACATCTCTCTTTACAACTTTGTCATTAAAGGAAGGAATTCTGGCACGAAAATGAGTTTTAGAGGTTTTAAATTACAATAGTATCGGTGTTTCCAGTTGATTAAAAGCCGATTTTTTTTTTGCATTCTAGCTTGTTATTAGTTAACAAATCGTATACCAGTAGCTATCAGGTGTTGAAATGTTAATATATAGGAATAATAATATAGGTTTTAGTTATGATATATTGTAGAGAGCAGCAAAAAGTGTGCAATGAATTCGTCGTGACTTATAAAGGGTGTCTCAATAAGTGTGCACTATTTAAATTTTGTGTCATTTTGTTCTCGTGCATGTGGCAACTCTGAAATTTGATAGCTGTCACCTATGATTATTCCGATTATTTAAAATGGAGCGCTACATAAAAGAAGAACGCGTTATCATTGTGAAAACCAATTTAAAATGAGGCCGGAGTGACTGTGAACGGAATTCACTACAGGAACAGGATAACGGAGTTCTTGTGGCTTCAACTGGACGGCATGGATCTGGAAGACATGTGGTTTCAGCAGGACGGCGCCAGCTGCCACACCGAGCATGAAACAATCCATTTATTGCAGCAACGATTTCCAGACCAAATCATCTCACGAAACTCTGATGTTGACTGGCTACCACATCATGCAATTTCTTTTTTTGGGGATTTTGGCAATCTCGGATCTATGTGAATAAACCAGAAACAATTTCTGAGCTCAAGACCGTGATCCAACGCGTCATCGGTGAGACGCACATTTGTGTCAAAAGGTCATTGAAAATTTTATGAAAAGAGCAATGGCCTATCATCAGAGCCGCGGATGCCATTTGCCGGATATTTTATTCCATACTTAATCGGAACATGTCTACTTTACAATGCAATCAAAATATCACAAATTGCTAAAAAACTCTGTGTTTTATTTTTAAATGAAATAGTGCACTCTTATTGAGAGACCCTTTATCAATATGTACATATTAAGAAAATTTCATATTGAACTAGAAATTAATGATTTTCACACAGTAGGCAATCAGGCTATTTTTCCTTGCTTAATTTTTGTTAGAAAACTAAAGTTAAACCAACCAATTTCGTTTTTATTGAATAGTTGATTGTCTTAACACAGTAGAGGGAAATAAACTTGAAACGAATACTATCAGAAATCGGAATTTGCGGTCAAAAGCAAAACAGTAGCATGCGATTATTAATTGGAAATATATTCGTTAGTTTGAATTTTTATTTTACTAATTTATCCGTAAAAATAAAATATATATAATTGGCCTATGTTGTGTAATAATCACCAGATTATTGCCTAGAAGAAACAGAAGAAAGAGTGAATTTAACGTCATTATTTCTGCTGGATGATCGGGAAAGTAAATCGTCCACATTAGTTTAGTCTACCCTTCTATCGGATTCTTCAGTCACATTACACGGTCGAGTCGGAAGAAGTGCAATGGAGCTTTTATTTGGAGCAAAACCACCAAAAGAAATGAACTTAAATCAGCCATATTTAAGTGCCACTTGGAAATTCTGGGTACAAAAAGTGACAATTTTCTTGGAGTTCGTGGGAATAACGGAAGATGCCAAAAAAATCACCGCTCATACATTGGCGACGAAGGGCTTTGCATCTACAACACATTTCCACAAGATCTTAAATTTGATGACATCATAAAGCATTTCAACTGGCATTGCGAACCGAGAACGAACAATAGCTGTGTTTTTTTCACCCAGGTCGGGTTCTAGTTCTCTGCTTTAACAGAGCAATATAACAACAACATGAAACCCAGAGATTTATCGGGCTGTAGGTTTAAGAACTATAGGAATAGTTCGAAAATATTCCACCAGAGGCGCTGTAGACCTACTTTCATTTTTTGTTGTTGGTAGCCCCTTGGTGAACGTTTAGTTTGTTGTGACAGCGAAAAAATGGAAAACAATAAGTAAACCGTCACGTAAATAATGTACATATGTATATCAAGATTTGTAAATTCGTGAAAAGTGCATCAAATTGCCATGATTTTTACAAAACTCAAACCTTTAACCAGGTAAAGTGGATTAAGTTTTTGACGCAAAGTGGGTATAAATTCAGGCAATTTGATTTTATTTTTGTGAAATAAAACATGTTTGTATGCATTACTCTTCATAAATTTCAATTATTTGTTACTCCAACAAGGCAGCCACACCAACCTTTAAGAAACAAAAATCCTTATGTGGGTTGCATGGGTTGCATCGGTTTTTTCATTTGATACTGAACCAGAACCTGACCCGGGTGAAAAAAACACAGCTATTATGTTTGAACGTTACAAATTCCTATCGGCAAGACAAAAAACAGCTGAGACAATAGATCAGTTTCTAACTCGTATAAAGGAATTAGTTCAAGCATATGTGATTACGGTACGCTTCAGAATGGAATGGTCCAGGATGACTTCATCATTGGCTTAATATACGACAAATTGAGGCATTTGTTACTCGACATCGATGATCTAAATTGAGAGGCAGAGGAAAAACGTGCTAAATCATATGTCCTTAGCCAATCACAGTCACAAAAGATGTTCTCAGTCGCAGTAACTTCAGAAAGTAAAATTAACTACATCCGAAGGTCCACCAACAGCAGCAACAAGCGAACATCAAGTAATAAGAACCACAAACAGCAACAATCGCAAGAAAGGAACAACACTAAGCATATCGCCAAGCCAAATAGCAACTCCAATTTCGACGCCAGGGTGAGTGATTCCAAAAAATGATATGAACGATGTGGGAACTGGAAGCATCGAACAAAATGCCCATAGCTCTTGCCCAAAGATGTCATCACTTTGCAAAATATTGTAAGTCTAACAAAAATATTAAGTTCCTTGCTGTACATAGATAACACATCAGATTATAATAATGAATCAAAAGAGGAAAATGACTTTTTTATAGGGTCTGTTAACTTGGAAACAAAACTCAGAAATCAAACCGAAACCATTGAGTTTGTGGCGTCTCCATCACCACCACCACCACAGGCGCAGCGCTCTCGGCGGCAAGCGCAATGTGGCCGCCTCATCGCCACCAACACAGGCGCAGCACTCTCGGCGCAAGCAGGTCCTGATCCTGCGAAACGCCGAGAGCTCACTTGCAGTCTGGTCCTCAACGCGAGCAGACCACTTCGCCACGCAGTCTCGTGCTCGACGTGAGCCGAGAACTGACTTCCAGTTTGGTGCTCAACGTGAGCAGTCGACTTCTGCCAGCCTGGTGCGCGAACCTCAGCCAAGATCGATATCTTTTGGTTTCCAATACTTCTACGCCGGAACTAGAGTTAAGAGCATTGTAGTGCCATATTCAAGAAATAAATACTTTTAGTGAACAGAAAACATTGTTTCCATCCGGATAACATTATTTTCCCTAAAAGTTTATTAAATTTAAATTGTCTGGCTCCCTGAATTACTTCGAGGAGTTTCATTGCAGCCTCCTTCACAGACATAATTTCAACTAGATACCTAAACATCTACATATTTTTTTTAATTTATACTCGTACATATATTTATTGCATATACATAAGTATTTTAGTGAGCAATTTCTTCCTTATACAGAAGTAATCGAAAAGCGCGAGAACCAGAGATTCATAACTCAGAATAAACGATGTTAAATCGCACGCATCTTAACTTAAAACGAGATATGTATACATAGTTTGAACTTTCAGTTGTCGAATCGATCGTGTTTAAAGTTAAAGTTCTTTGAAGAAATAAAGTATAATTTTGCCCCAAATTAGTTTCATTCGTTTTATTATATTAATTATACTTAATAGAAATTATTAAAGTAGTATTAAGAGGTGAGCAGAGATTTTTAATTTTATTACCTTATTAATCGAAGCTAACCAAGTGGTTGTACTAATAATTACAATTGTTACGCCGTCGCCGTAACAAAATCATTTGTTTCTTTAACTGCAAGCCAACCGAAGAATGTAACAGACTTGATTGTAACAAAACAAATAAAGGCAGAAGTGATTGCCTTCGTTGTAAAACTTACAGCAGCACCTCATCAATTTTTTAGCTGCTCAAAGTGAAGGATGCAAATCTACACAATGCACACTCCAAATACCAGTTTTGGCTCATAAAAGTAAATTAAGTGTGTCACTATGTTCGAAATGTTGAAAATCCAATTTGTGTTCGAACTCCCAAGCATAAATATTTGCAGTTGGTGGTTCAGTTTGTCTTAGGAGAATAAATTTTCTTTCAAGGACAATTTATTATTTATGCGACAAGATACAAACGCGTTCCTTTTCCTTCTCTTTCTTGTGTCAATGTGCTCGTTTTTGATTTTTTTTTTTCGGAATAGAAACACACTATACTTCAATTCTATGATCTTGCCCTTGAGGCTTTCGAAAGAAAGAAATGACAATTTGTGCAAATAAGCCCCGCCACTCCAACATCGTGAACCTTTCCTTCTGCTTGGACTTTATGAAGATAAGAAAGACCCTTTGGAAAACTTTTTATTAATTTTTGCCCCGGAAAAGAAAAGCTCACCGACAGTGGCGAAATCCCATTTCGGAAATAATTTGATAATCTTCTCGAGTATCCCGCCCCTCAAAGAAAAAAAAAATATGAAGGAAAAAAACTTGAAACTCACCTTGGTGACAATTTGATGGATAAATTTTCCTTCGAACGCTTCGCGGAGGCGCGACCCATCTCATTTAGTTTGCTTTCCTTGGATTGCCGAATATGTTCCTATGGGATAGAAAGTACAGGGTAAGGATGAGACACAGTAGTCGCTGTCTACCATAGCACGTACCTTCGCAAAAGTTACTCGCTTAAATCATTCACAATTTGGCAAGCAAAACATTCGCATAAAACAAACACCAAGAAGCATGACAAAAATTATTGAATTTTAACTATGTATACAGCGAGAAAAACACTGGTCCTCTGAAAATTTTGAAAAATGCGCCGCCAAGCGGCCGCCGCGCCGTTTCATGCTACAAATTTTTTAAAAAATGCAGAACGAGTCCTCGCTTGGTGTCCAACGGATTAGCAAAACAGGTGGACTATACATGCTGGACGTTAGTAGATCTCCTCGGGCTTTTGTGTCGCTTGAGGGTAATTAATCACCAGGTCAGCCTGAATACCGACAAAAATTGCTGTTTTCGGTGCTTGCACGAAGAATGGCTCGATATGATTTATGTCATCAGATGCGGGAAGTTCCTGAAATATAACATAACGAAGAATCGCCAACAAGCTAAAACAAAAGTATGCGAGCATGGAGCCGCTTGGGCCAGGTTTAGGTCCAGCATCCGCACAGAGCGGGCCAAAGGAGACATGCCTGAGCGGAATCCTTACAAGGTGGTGGGCCCACCTACAGCATGCATTTGACTACTTTTACTGATTGCCTCATGGGCGGGGTCCGCACAGTGGATGAAATACACCCGGAACTTCTTAGTTGGACAATTTTGACGGGAGGTATAATCGCACACCAGCGAGTCTTTCATGCGGACAGAAAGTAAAAATGATGGGTCTATATATGTAAGTGCAAAAAAGTGAACGCATATATTTTCCGAACAGAAAATGGTCCTATATGTTGTTTTGCCTAAAACATTCACTATAATACGTGTTCGTGTGGCTGAATCCATAGGGTTCCAGGGCTTAGATTTCCAATAAGAATTCCTGGAGCCTGGAAAGCTTGGGGTACAGCTATTATGTGCAAGTGGTGAAATTGAAAATCTTCGAGTTACGTTACCTATAAAACTTTAATATGAGATCGGTCACTGGATCGGCCTTCGCCGGGTGCTAATATTTGCAATAAATGAGGGCAGCGTGTTTCGGTTTACAATGTATCATAACACAACCAGGCGGAGCAGTAAAACAGGGCGCCCATTCTGACCGTTTCGGCAAGGTGTTGCGCTGCGCCCTGTGTCATCCAGTTCTTCGGCTTGCTAAAGTATCTATTGCCCGCCTTTTTCGCTAATCTACTAAGCTGATGGCTTATGGTAAGGATTTATGTCTCAATTTAATTTGATGGATTTTTGTAACCCGTGGCTTCTCCTTTAGAGGCTCTAAAAGTGTGCTAAAGGAGAGTGACACGTGGCTGGCAAGTAAAATTCGAAAATTTTTGGTGGAAGCCTACATTTAATTGGGAACGGTTTCCATCATAGTAATACTTAAGTTCTTTATTTGCCATATTTTCTTGTTAATAGACATTTTTGTCGTTGATTGTCATGAAAGGGATATGTTGAGTTGAATACATTTTCTTTTTATTTTTCATTTGTTAAACAGAACTTAATCTGCGATCGAAACCATATTATTTTAATTCGAAATAAGAATAATCACCCTGAAAGGATTATATTTCTGAATTCAAATAAGCAGCATATAACTTGCGAAAAAACTTCATGACCTCTGTGTCTAAACCTAGCTTAAAGAATCATTGTTACAGCACTTTAACTGAGCATAAGTAACAAGTTTATACATTACTCACCGTATTCTGTGTATTACCGTATATATGTACATATACCGTGTAAATTATATTGAGTTGTAAATGAAGAATTTTCCATGCAACTTAATTCAATAGTGCTGTGGATATATGAATTAGAAACGCTTTAACTGCAAATACTTTTTGCCCAACAATACTATTTTCTCTCATCTAGCTAACGACATTTTAACTTAAAGTGTACTTATGTACCTTACGTGTCTAATTCATATCCTTCAAGTAAACTGCATTCTGTAAAATAATCGCTACTCTCCAAGTAGTAAGCTCAGTTCAGTTGATATTTACATGCAAAAAATGTCGTGCATATAATTAGAAATGGGAAGTCTTCAAGCGGATGTTTAAAATACATTACTTTAAGTTTTATGATGAGGACGATAAGACTGCTACATAAAACATTCAAAAGAATAAAGTTTTTCAATGCTGTCCAGAACATAGAAAATGCTTTATAAGTTTCTTCCAGAAACAGCGCAAAATATAAGTTGATAACATGTTAGAAAGCTCGTCCAGAACGGTGCCTCGACCTAGCTGCGCTGGGTTGGGTGGAATAGTTAACAAGAATTTCTCATCTTTATTATGAGGTTAGTTGAGAACATTAAGTGCGAATTGGCGTTTTTTTTTCTACACTCGGTCCATAGTGCTGAACCACTCCAGCACGAATAACTTTGGAACGTGACTTCGGGTTCGAGTGCGGTTTTTTTCTGAGGAAGGCCACAACCCAGAGAAGACAAAATTCTGATCTTTCCATACAAAAAATTGGCGGAAAGAAGGCCCAAGTTCAAATTTTGGTCTTCAAAATTATCATTTTCGACGCGACCTTGTTTGTTGACGGATTGAGTGGTAAGATGTAACGTTAGAAATTTGAAGGCTCAACACGTTATCAAGTAAAAATCCTACAATGGACGAAACCTACATATAATACCGTAAGCTTTAGTAGCAATTAATTCAATATGATCTTCCAAAGAAAACAAAAAGTTGAGAACAACACCCAAATTTCTCACCTTAATCAGTCTAACAAGAGAATGTCCATTAATTGGGCAATTAAAAAGCAATATATTCTTTTTGCAAGAAAAGTAAATACAAGTAGGTATGTGCTAAATAACATTACATGGAAGACAAATGATAGAACACCATTTATGTGAGGCGTCTATGTCAGAATTTAAAACAAAACAGTTACGATCATCAGATATTATGGAAAATATTTTCACATCGCCAGCATAACAGAGAAATATCGAGTGACTATCAATAAAAGATAAGCCATTAGTATAAATAATAAAAAACAAAGGACTAAGGTGACAAGGTACTGGTACACCAAACGTGTTGTATATTAAATGAGAGAGTGCACCAGGAAAACGAACGCGATGAGTACGGCCAGATAATGAGATAAAGTCAATGTAATCCAATCAACAAAAACAGCAGGAAATTCCAGAGTAGACACTTTATGAACGAAGATGTGGTGATTAATCCTGTCAAAAGACTTGCTGAAATCTGTAAAGATACAGTTAATCTGTTGCCGGATTTATAGCAGATAAAGAATAATTGAAAATTCAAGTAGGTTTGTTGTCGTAGATTTATCCTCAACTAGCTGGGTTACCCGGTTTCACCCGGTATATTATAAGTACTACTTAATTAAAGATCCTTGAAATGCTCGACTTTTGTAAAAAATTGTATGACTTATGGTCGCCATATTGGGTCCGCCATTTTTAATTTTCCAAATTTTAATAGTAGATTCGAAATTAGTGATATCAAAATAGTACTAAATTTTACTTAAATTCGTTGAAGTTCGAAAATTGTTGGACGCCATATTGGATTCGCCATCTTGAATTTCCAAATTTCGGGCTTAGATTCGCAATTATCACCTCCAAAATCCCGCAAATACTAACTTTCATGGCAATCTCTTAATATTTACAATTTTTGGCCGCCATCTTGGGTCCGCCATTTTGAAACCCGCGAGTAAAAATTAAGTCGGAATGTGTAGTGCCTTCACTTAAAAAATGAAAATAATGGGACCAAACTTTAAGGCGTGATTGAGTAACAAACATATTGAGTCCGCCATTTTGAATTTCCAAATTTTGTTAGTAGATTCGAAATTAGTGGTCTAAAAATACCCGTAATACTAAATTTCACTTAAATTCGTAGAAGTGTGAAAATTGTTGGTCGCCATATTGGATTCGCCATCTTGAATTTCCAAATTTCGAGTATAGATTCGTAATCAGGAGCTCCGAAAACCCCCGAATACTAATTTTCATGGCAATCCCTTGATATTTACAATTTTTGACCGCCATCTTGGGTCCGCCATTTTGAAACTCCCGAATAAAAAATAGCCTATGTCACCCGGGGATAGTGTAGCTTCCCAACGGTGAAAGAATTTTTCAAATCGGTTTAGTAGTTTCGGAGCCTATTCAATTCAAACAAACAAACAAATCTTTCCTCTTTATAATATTAGTATAGATAAATCCATGATGTAAGTAAAAAGGAAGAACCAGATAATGCGTGGACTCAGGAAGCAGAGGTGCCGCGCCTGACCGTAGTCCCATCGGAGTCGGAAGGAAAAATGAGGTCCAAGAATTTATTGGAATCATTCCCAACAGGATTGCATTGCGATAGTGCGGAAGGCAAAAATCCATCACGGAATGAGACGATGTAGATATTAGTGTTCAGGTAATCCGCTTATGCAGCACCATCCGGTGGAAATGACTTAATGACAATACACTGGGTGGCCGTGATGCTGGCGGACTCACCGTTGTTGCCCTAGTCTTACTTCTCGTATAGGAGTCATTAATAACTGTGACACACAAGGGGTATCGATATCCAGATATTCTAAATATTCTGCATATATCCCATTTGTGTCACTGAATACCCCTCAAATATACTACAAAACAGGCGGAGATTTATTGGATATCAATATCCTCAAAACTTGCTATATGGTGGATATAGTTACTCCTTTCTGCGAATAGCGCTACTGGAAGCCAGTTTTAAAATTAAAATATGACATTTACTTCACTTTTCCGTTTGAAATAAATTCAAATTCAAAATGATCCGCATAACGAAAAGCAAGATTCTCAGTTCAAGATAACAAGCCGTTTTTATAGAAGTTTGGTTAAATTATACCTCCATTCTGATTTTTAATGCTTGCTATTGATCTCTAAAAAAACAAAATAGTCAAATAAGGCTAAACCCAGCCTTATGTGCGTATGATATGAATTCATACCTGGATATCGATACCCCTTTTGTCTCACATATGTAGGTATAAGGAAGCGCGATATTGAGGTCCGACAAGTGTTAGTGCAGACAATTTTTGTATTTATAAGTTAGCAGTGGAGACAGGAATAAAACAAATTTTCTTATGCACAAAAGCCCCCAAAAACGCTTTACCACGCCGCCGCCTGGAAAAAAAATCCCTAACCAAAGACTTCGCTCTTTCGTTTATTTAAATCGTATTTCTCTTTCTATGGGACCCCCCGCATGTATATTTAAAGATTGGAGTCCTTTCAACTTTCCTTCGTCCTTCCCTTCAACTTTTTGTCGTTCCATTGTTATTGGGTCTCCTGCCGAAAAATAGATGTTGGTTGGGATCTTATTTATACATATCTTTCGTCAAAGTCTAATAAAGCTTAAAAGTCTTCAATGTGACTTGGACCTTCTTTGATGTAGATGTGTTTGGGGGTTTGGGTCTCGTATTTCCAATAGAATCAACGATAATTATAATTATATAATATTATATAATAATAATTATCTGTGACAGAACGGATAATTTTCTCCAATGTATTCTGTAGGTTTCTGATTTTGTTGGTGATTTCGCTGAAAATGCTTTCACCGTGAATAAAATTTCGTATTCTCTTTTCATTATTAGAGAACTGATTCCAGGAACCCTATTCCTTTGTTGCAAGACAGCACATTATTTATGTAAAAGACGATAACATTTTTAGTTCATTGTAAACTTAGAATAAAGACATAAGGAAGTGCTGAAACGTCCACACACAGTGTACGTGAGCGTACCATCTTTTAGGGGGTTTTTGACAAAGAGAAAAAAATTTAGCAAGCGGGACAGAATGAGGAAAAGCTGTAGGAGCATTCCTGAATACTATCGAATTTTGCATTTTTGGTTTACTTTGATTGATTTCGTGGTGCTCTTACTCATAGACAGGGTTAAATAAAAACTTTAGTGGGGTACATGCACCAAAGATTTTAATGTTTTTCCAATATTAAATAAATTTACTATTGCAAACCTGCAGCTCGTTTCTTCAACTTGCAAATAGGAAATAGAGAATATCTCTCACGTCACCAGAAAAGAGCTGCTTTACGAGTTACAAGAAGTCTGATAAGAAGAGTGTAAGAATAACGATGTAATTTTTAAATAGGTAGGTATACATTTGCAGTGAAGCACTCTTAAAATTAAACCTTCTTTTTACGTCTGTACTAATACTAAAATGTGAAAACTCACACTAAAGTGATTTGGGTACGCTTGACAAACACTTATCGCACTTCCTTACATGCATGTTCTAAGATTGTAAAATACAAATGAGCCTTTAAGAAACGTAGCTGCACAAGTCAACTTTTATTATGAATATAGTTGACTTGTGTATGCCATTATGATTCTTAATGGCTCAAATGCTTCGATTATAAAATGTCAAAGAAATGTACAACTGTACAAATATGTTCGGCTCTCATTGTTAATTGTAAAGGGTCGATTAATACATAGCTCCGGGGGCGGGCTGATCCGATAAAGGTGTCAAAGTTGCATTTATGTATGTACCTACGACCTGTGTAAATTCCCACATTGAATGAAATGGTCCGGAACGGAGCGGAGAAGCTGACCAAATTTCAACTTTTCGACGGAATAAATAACTTCAAAAAATTGTCATAACGAAAAGTTTGTTTAAAAAAATAATGGAAGAAGAAAGTTTTGTTGGGGAAACTAAGCAACACAAACCTAAAAACATTCCAAAAAGGTTCAATAAATCATCCATTTCACTCTTATTTTTCACAAACTTTTCTGTTAAATGAATATCCAGACAATTGTAAAAATTCGGCATTGGTCGGTGCATTGTGTAACCATTTTAATATTTTCAGTCAAATGGATTGTAACGGCCCGGAATGTGACGGCGCAATGTAGGTAATCGGCTGTTAAGTCGCCTCGTTTGTTGAAATTTAGGATAATTGCATAATTGTGGCTTGACAGTGGCAATCACACGTTTGGCCTCCGCCTTAAACTCAGAAATTGTTTGTGGCCTATTGGCATTGTTACATAACAGTACCTGTCGAAAATTTCGATTATAATTTTCAAATATACGAAGGGAGGTCAAAAAGTTCGCGGAATGAAATGGAAGGAGCTTCAAATTAAACATACAATTATTTCTCCTTTTCAATATATTCTCCATTAACCATTACACATTATTCAAATCTCTCAAATAACTTGATCTATGCATATAGTGATAATGAGTCACTCTACTAATGCCTACCCAAATGAGAAATCCCAACCCCCGCCAACACCATCATATCGGGAACTTTTTGACCTCCCCTCGTATCGATGGGTTATGTAATTACATTTCAGTTAAGGCAAATTGCGAGAATTTCAAACTGGCGGATTCGTTTCACTCTTGTAGAAATGCGCTTAATCGTGAGATGTTCGGCCTCAGCGCAATCCGTGGGCTGCTGGCTGGGAACTTGACGTTAAAATCACGGAAAAATCTGCAGTGAACTTCTGTCTGGGTTACACGGTTACACCTAAAAACGGGTGTTTTGCTAAGGTCTGAACAGGGGTACGCCAATCGATTCTAAATTGTGTCCTGATCAACGTTTGTTCGGACCCCCCCCCCCTTCAAATCGGTCCTTCCCCCCTAAAATCGCGATTGAAAATTTGGAGAAGGTCAACCTAGAAAATGCATTATAAGTTCTTTCAGAGACATCCTAGGATACTGATTAATAACGCATTAGAAAGCTGAGCCTTCAAGCTTTCCAACGATGCCACCCTCGACCAAATCCGTAACAAGAAAGCGGGGGAAACCCCGTCAAATTTCGAAAATGGCAATTTCAAAGCCCAAAATTTGACCTTAACCCTTCATTCTGCCGATTTTTTGTATGGGAAGATCGAAACTTTTTTTGAGAAAAAGCGACGGCACATTCCAATTGGACTTCATTGCGGATAGTGGGTTTTGTTGTTGTATTAATTATTATAACACGAATAACTTCGGAACGCGCCGTCGTATTCGAATGCGGTTTTTTTCTTGAGAAAGGCCACATCACAGGGAAGCTTTTTCTCAAAAAAGTTTCGATCTTCCCCTACAAAAAATCGGCAGAATGAAGGGTCAAGGTCAAATTTTGGGCTTTGAAATTGCCATTTTCGAAATTTGACGGGGTCTCCCCCGCTTCTTTGTTGACGGATTGGGTCGTGGGTGATATCGTTCGAAAGCTTGAAGGCTCAGCTTTCTAATGCGTTATTAATCAGTATCCTAAGATGTCTCTGAAAGAACTTATAATGTATTTTCTAGGTTGACCCCCTCCAAATTTTCAATCGCGATTTTAGGGGGGAAGGACCGATTTGAATGGGGGGGGTGTCCGAACAAACGTTGATCAGGAGACCATTTAGAATCGATTGGCATACCCCTGTTCAGACCTTAGCAAAACACCCTGTATTACGTGACTTAAAAAAACATTAAGATTTTGATGGACAATTCTGATCCGATTTTTTTGAAATTACATGACTAGAAAAAAATTTCTAGTAATGTAATTTCAAAAAATTCCTTAATCCCTTTCGATAACCGAAATGAGGTCATGAAAAATTGTGCGCGAAATAACGATTACAAAAACAGATGTCTTTTGTAATTGAAATATTGTTAATTTTAATTATTTATAACTACATTTGATAGAACCATAATTCATTTTTGAATATCAAAAATGGCAAAAATTACCAGACTTTACTAACGGAAAACAATATGTTTAATAAGTATCTATGATATTTACACAAATAATAAAAGGAGGCATAGAATTATCAGATTCAATAAATTAGAAATTTTAAACAAAATTAATTATAATACCTACTTTCAACAGTGACTTTAGCCACATGATGAGTATAGCTCGTTGTGCAGTATGGCATGAAAACCCAATGATTAGTGTTATAGTGGTCATTTAAGCCGAAGGTGTTAAAAGTTATATAGTTTCACGCACATTGCGATATACATATTTCGCCGTCTTGCTAAGACAAGTTTTTCCAAGAATCAAACTAATCAATTCCGTCGAAAAGAAGTTGGTTTTCATAATTCTGGAATGCTCACCATTCACTACAGCTATGAAATATACATAGCTTCACTTTCTGTAGTTAAAAAGAGAAAAAAAAACAAATATGGCGCTAAATTTAAATCCGACTCTGTTATTATTGGGACACCCTTAAGTAGCATTTTTTTTATTTTTTGCTTTCGCTTGATAGATTTTCCTTTAGGAGGTCGTAAATAGCAGGTAAGGTAGACTAAAAGTCCCAGATTTTTTTCAAAACTTGGGAGTCCCTATTGTCCAGAATAACATCAGGCACAACATTAAGAATATTTCGCGCGAACTATTAGACTGAATAATTGATTTCATGTTCGGTGATGCGTTGGGATTATTGAGCTATCATTAGGTATGTGCATAAGTGTGTTTACCCTTTCCACAGAATTTGGCTGGTGTGTAAGATGGAGCGGATCGATGTCGGATATGGCTTCAGTATACACTGGAGAAAATTAAAATAATTTTTTTGTGCTCCTTCATAGCTACTTCTTAGAACTTTTAACGATTGCTTTGTGTCAGGACACATCGAATTTGCATGCATGATTGCTGGTACTTGAATAAATGCAAATCGCTAACTCTTTCGGAATTTTGAAGTACTCGTATGTAAATATATTCTTAACCAAAGCGCTTGTTTCATTTATAGGTACATACATATATGCTCTTTCTTTTCAGATTCCAAGCTTACAATCTAAGAGCTGGTAGCCACCTCGCCTAGCGTATAAGATACAAGGCTAAAATTTTTTTATACTAGATATATGTATAAGTAAAAAAGAATGAACTAGAAATTATGACCAAAGTAAGAAAGAAGCATTTTGTTATAGGAAGTGAAACAAACAATAGTACATAATATGGGTAAATACAACAAAATATTCATGTAAATTTAACCCTTAGATCCTAGTTGAGATGTTTACGATTTTCTGCATGTGGGATTTATAATACACTAGCAACCCGTCCCGGCTTCGCACGCGGACTCCCACGGACACCCCCTCAACACCTCCTTCATCTTCTCCTCGGACACCCCCTCAACTCCTCCTTCATCTACTCCCACGGACACCCCCTCAACTCCTCCTTCATCTACTCCCACAGACACCCCCTTAACTCCTCCTTCATCTACTCCCACGGACACCCCCTCAACTCCTCCTTCATCTTCTCCCACGGAGACCCCCACAACTTCTCCTTCATCTTCTCCCACGGACACCCCCACAACTCCTCCTTCATCTACTCCCACAGACACCCCCACAACTCCTCCTTCATCTACTCCCACGGACACCCCCTCAACTCCTCCTTCATCTACTCCCACGGACACCCCCTCAACTCCTCCTTGAAATTCCGTATTTTAAAATTCTCTCGTAAAATGATCTCAGTAAACTTTGACTTAAATTTTTTGCGAAGTAGTCGGCATTTTTTTTACACCTTGGGTTACGTTACTAAAGATTTAGTAAGGATCCCTAATCTTTTCTAGCAATAAATATAGCCTATGTTACTCAGGGTGAATGTAGCTTTCTAATGGTGAAAGAAGTTTTTAAATCGGCACAGTAGTTTTTGAGTTTATTCATTACAAACATACACACAAAAATACACTTTCCTCTTTATAATATTAGTATGATACATGAATATTTGTTGTATCTTCAAATTAATTAAAAAATAAAACAAATAATATCATGTATACCTATCTATTAAATAATTTTTAGTTTTCTGAAAATAGTTTCATTTGAGTTGAAGATGGTCTCATTTAATTTGAAAATGGTTTCAATTAATATGAAAATGGTTTCATTTATCTTAAAATTCCACATAGGTGCTATGATTTGTTTTACTTCCCCTAACAAAATGGTTTTTTCTTACTGTAGTCATAAATTCGTTTGACTCTTTCTTTCTCATCATATATTCCCAATGAATATGGCGAAAAATTCGCTGATCTTGCGAGTATTTTTAAATAACCAAATTGATTAGCTGTCAATTTTTTTTCTTAGGATATCTCGAACAGTATTTCCTCCAAATGTCAGCTTTGTGAAAGTACATCACGGAATACTACCCTTGTTCACACCTTTAGGCTCACCTGACAGGTATTTGTAACCGAGAGAATCGTCTGCTAATTCATTACAATATTTAAAAATGTATAAATTAAAGACGACAGACTTGAACAAGCATATTACTTTTTATAATTATTTTCTTTATTAAAAAATTTAAGGGCCACTATGGCAATCGCCCCAATCCTGCTAGAGTGTGATTTGCTTATTTTACTAGTTTAAGATCCAGTAGGTATATACAATATATACAAAATTTAAGCCTTGTACCTCAAAGGTTAGCCGAGATGACTGTCAGCTCTCCTAATACAATATTATAGCATATTTACATTTGCGGTGCAAAATAATTCTTCAGAATGTTTATTATGTTCTTTTACCTTTTTTTATATGTATTAATTAATACACGACTTAACTCAATGAAGGTAGAAGGCTTCAAAAATACCTCCCAACCAACATGTTTATGTACATAATACAATCGTCGTTGAAGGGTCGTCAGTTTACTGTCGTCGTTGCAACCTATACGAGTAGTCGCAGATATCATACTAAGCGATCATGTGGTTAGGATTTTCATATATTCAGCGGGTTTGTCAGCCATACACTTGGGTAATAGCACAAAAATGGTAAATCAAACAGAGAGAGAGAGATTATAATCATTTCTTCTCACGGATTTTGATGAAAACTTTGTAGGAATAGCAAAAGTATATATGCGAAAAAAAAATTGTCAGTTGTTAATATTTCCTGAGATATTTAACTTTTAATTTTCGAAAAAAAACCATATATTTGTAGAATATTATCTAAAACGTAACGTAGCATGACAGCTGTTTTGAAAATAAATTCTTAATTCTTTCGAAATTTTGAATTTTAAAAATTTATAAAAAATGAATTCTGAACTCAATAACAAAAGAGTCTCAATCCGGCATTATACCTAATGTAAGTTGTATAAATATGTACATGCCGATTACACTTGTTTCTTTTTGGAACGCTTGCCCTCGCAATACGTTAGTAAGGTATCTCTCATCAACGACAACGGCGCCACCTGTGAGTCCCGCCAAGCAAAACTTCTAATGCAAATGAATAAAAATGCAAGGTTTTATCTTTCTCACTATCCCTATCGCAAAGAGGGACGCAGCACCGACGTCCACTCACTCGTTTTTTTGCGTTCCACTCACTCGTTTTTTTGCGTTTGTCATTGACTGAGCACATGGCTTGCATTAGAAGTTTTGCGCGGACAAACCTGTAGGTGGCGCTAGTGGAGATACCTTACTAGCGTATTGTTACGTGGTAAAATTTGCTTAAGTAGTATATTTGTCGGAACAAGATCTGATTCATATTCAAAAATTGGGGGTTTTGAGATAAAGTGGGAGATTGTCGTTCTATAATGATATATGTATGCAGATAAGTTATTTTTTTCTGATTAGTCAGTAGGGATGGTTAATATGCAATTAGCTTAACAACATTAAAAAAATCTAGAATGCAATTTTGTGATAATCGTTAAACTAGCTAAAGCGATTTTAAGACACTCATTCAACACGATCAAAAAAAAAATTATTTTCAGTTGTCATAACCCTTAAATTATCATTAACAACAAACCTCATGACAGTTGCTGGAAGAACAAATTGTGTTACAGTTTTTTATGAGTTCAAATTTGGTAGAATGCGCAAAGAATATAGGTACAAAGAAAAACATTCCAAACGGTACCGAAGAAACTACACAGCATATTTATTTGGCATTTCCAAACTAGATAAAATCGAACTCATTAATCTATATAAATGAAATTATAACTCGTTTCATGTCTCTCGCGCATCACACAAATCCTACTGGAGATATCATGAGGGGGATGCGAGACTAGGCATGCTTACGTCGGGTGCGGAACGAGTTTGTGGGTGAAGGGTGAAGTGACGCTTTGCGGGGGAATGCGCACTTCACCGGTCTATTTATCCGCGGAACGCACCACTGCAAATGTAGTAGAACTGTCAATCACTAACACAAATATGTAGGTATATCTTACCTATATCTTTATTGAATTCCGCACTCGCGTAAGCATGCCCAGTCTCGCATCACATACGCACTTAGCGCACTCAATCAGCGCTGAAGTCCACCTAGTCTCGCATTACCTTGATAATGATAATAAATAGTAAAGAAACGATATAACCTACAGAAAGGGAAGTATTTCACGAATAAGCTATGCTTGCCAATAAATGTATATAGAAAATTAATTAGTTTACATAGTTGCAAAAAAAGTCAAAGGGGACTTTGGACATACTTTGTTTAATTTTTATATCATTTATGTACAAATATTTAACGACTTATCTATCTTGGAGCTCATCGAAATTGCGCATGGACATGGGTTGACATTTGCCAAAGTATTTTTAAATTTTGAAAAGTTAACTTATAAGCCGTATTCATACCAACTTAAGGGGACATGGCGGGGTCAAATTTAAAAATTTTTATATTTTAAAAATGAAATGTTTTCAAAGAAAATAAAAAGATATCTTCATTTTGATTAAACCTTGTATATGTACATATGTACATAATTATAAAGGGTTTTCCATTAAGAGCGCTCGAGCTTTGAACTGAAATGAACCAACCGTTGTATACAATTTTAATGAGTTTCTGTATTCAATGTAAAGTATGCATGATACCATTTAAGGTGGCTTTTGGCTTTTGTCATCAAATACTTCGGAAAGTATACAAAGCGTACATTGGGTCTTGCCGCAAAGAAAGCGTTCCACCTGACAGACCGCGACAAAAGTGGAAAAAGTGACAGACGTTGTCAAAGCGTCGCAAGCGTCCATTGGATTTCCACCTTAAGTGTGGAAAGTAACAACGTCCAGATGACATGGATATTTGGACCCAATTTTCGATGACTTACATAATTCAGGCGGTATTTCAGCGATAATATGTTCAATGTTGTCTTTCAATACATTAACAGCCGTATTCATAAAAACTTAAAAGTGACTTATAAAGCCTTTACAATGAAAATGCTTAAAATTTTATTCATAAACATCTAATATCGTTAAAACACTCTTACAACAGCTGAGAAAATTGAGAGAATTTACAGAAAGCTCACACCTACTCTAATCAATCAATTCAAAAAATCCAGGATTTTGACACATTATTTCAATTTAAGAACGCTAAAACCTACCTTAAACCTATTTTAGTTGTAAAGGGTTTACAGCGAATTTATGAATAATGAATTTAAAATGCCCATTAGTCCTAAAGTGGGTTTTAACTAATGAATGCTTTAAACCAATTTTAAGACATTTTTATGAATACGGCTGTAAGTGTTTGTGGTTTGTTGGCATAACACATTGCCTTTAAATAACCGCATAAGAAAATGTCTAGTGCTGGTCGCATGATTTTGGGGGCAAATTGATTGGTCCATTTCTCGAAATAATGGATTCACCAAACCTTCCTCCAGCAAATTGATTGTTTCATTAGCTGTATGACATGTGGCACCTTCTTGTTGAAACCACAGAGCTCTTTGTCTAAATTAATTAAAAGTACACATAACCAAAATGCGCTCCACACTTTTTGAATTTGTCATTGGACGTATTGAATAAATCCATCCATCACGTATTGAATAAAAAAATATATGTTTGCGTTTACTCTACAATGAACTTAAAATATTGGCAAGGGTAACATGCATATATCGTAACAAGTAAAAGTTTGTTTAATTTAATTATTTAATAATTTTTAGTGCGTGATAAAAGCGTGTTTTTTAGTTTTTTTTAAACTATAATATTTTCCAAATACGACTTACCATATTTTAAAAGCTTTTTATTAGCTTCACCGTGTGTCCTGCCTGGAATTTTGCAATCAATATTTCACCCACTTCCAATGAAGCTATTGGGCTGAAATTTTGCATACACCTTTAGTTCTGGTTACAATGCAATATGCAATACTCAAAATTGCAATATCTTTTAAATGGCCGCCGCCACAAGATGGTGGGTCGTGGAATTTTGCAATCAATATTTCACCCACTTCCAATAAAGCTATAGGGCTGAAATTTTGCATACACCTTTAGTTCTGGTGACAATGCAATATGCAATACTCAACATTGCAATATCTTTAAAATGGCCGCCGCCACAAGATGGTGGACCATGTATTTTTGGTCGACCCCCTTAATATGGATATCAAATGAAAGAGCTTGAAGAGTAGGAAAAGATAGTAACGCCATTTCTAAATCTAATACGGCGGACGTCACAAAATGGCGATTTATAATTTTCATAGTAATGATATGATATGATATGGGTATCAAATGAAAGGGCTTGATAAGCGAAACACAATAAGTAATGTGACGTTATTCTAAATCCAATATGGCGGACGTCTAATATGATAATGCATAAGTTCAAAAACAGAGTTTCAAGATGCTAATGCTCGATTCAGCTTCAAACGCTACAACGCTGAATTGTGCACTAGTAACTCAGCGTTATGCTAACGCCTTTTTGAAATTTCAATTTGACGTTCTTTTACTATGTATTAAAGACATAGTTTTTAGTCTTAAAAAAATAATTAAATAAAAAAATAATTTTAAAGAAAAGCTTTTATTTAACAATGAAATATAAAAAATATACTAAAAAGGAAAAAATAAGTTTTTGCTAAAATTTATCAATTTTGGGCCTAAAATATATTTCAACCAAATATACCTTTAACGTATTTCTTCACGGTATTTCTGTATTTGTATGACTATAAAAAAAGCTTGGGCGCTCTCATTACAAGCGAAATTATGCTGAAATTACACAATATTTCGCTTCGTTTCACTACTGCTATTGTTTATAATTTTAATATCTAATGAGCGCCCAAGCTTTTTTTATAGTCATACAAATACAGAAATACCGTAAAGAAATACGTTAAAGGTATATTTGGTTGAAATATATTTTAGGCCCAAAATTGATAAATTTTAGCAAAAACTTATTTTTTCCTTTTTAGAATATTTTTTATATTTCATTGTTAAATAAAAGCTTTTCTTTAAAAAAATATTTTTTTTATTTAATTTTTAGTTTTGACACCGAAAACTTCATATACGTAAATCAAGAATTTTTCGACCTATCTTTGAAAATAACGAATTAAAAGTACCTACATATCTTTTCCGAGAGTAAATTTTATTTTCAACACTCGCGTAGAATTTTCTACAGGTGTTGGGTGGATAGTTTAGGGATTTTTTATAACTACAAATTTTACGAACATGGAGAAATTCTGACGAAATGTTTCGCTTTTCAGAGTTTTAAAGTTAAATATCTCAGAAAATATGTACATATAAAGCGATCGAAAAAATTGTTTTTGCATATACTGCATGCAGAGATCTTTCATTCACACAGGCTGTACGTACACGTTATAGTCGTTCGTTTACTACTTATTCATTTACAGAACAATTCAGTACTAATTTTCGCCTTCCCCGGCGACAGGTTTTTCTCATATATGTATATTAATAGTAATTGTGCTAGTTTTTCGTTCATAAAGAAAATGCGGTTATGCTGCTTTTCATATCCCTATAAACGATAGTGTGAAAATCGTTGGTGTTGAAATGAAACATTATAACTGAATTGAATTTTCAAAGAAAAGTTTCTAAAATATGAAATAGTTCATCAATTGCTCACCCAAACTTCAAATCATAAACCAAAAAAATTGTTGGATCCAGTTTTTGATGTAAACAAAGCATAACTCAATGCAATTTGATGTTTTTTTAAATTATAAAATTTTGCAAGGAGACAATAATCGCAAATTTCAATTTAGGCTGTGTGCGAAATCTCTTGAAATGATATCATTTCGATCATTTCGGTCATTTCATGTTCGAAAACAAGATGGCGCCGAAATGATACACCTCAGAGCGAACATTTCAATGACAGTTCGTATCATTTCAGAGCAGACAAAATTGGGATGAATATATTTAAATCGGATTTACTTAATACTTTTAAATAGTACCCTCATAGGTCTTGCTATCGACCTTGCATTGTGTACAGTTAAAATTAAATACTCTTCGTATTTAATAAACACTTGTAACACCTTTAATAGCAGAAATACTAAGGGCCTGTCCGAATCCAAGTCTATGTCTATGTCTTCGTCTCGTTATAACAGTTCGTGACGTCACAGCGAGCTAAGCTCTGTCCGACTTCATGTCTATGGTTGTGAGCTTAGCTACGTAGTATAACAGTTAAGTCAATTGCTTGATGAGCGAGTCAAGGCTCCCGTTGACTTCGTGATGTAGACAACGGGCAATTGGTTGTAAAATAGGACTTTTTTAAGAAAAATTAAAAATGTCAGGTACAAAATGTAAGTAAAATGAATTGCAATTGTTATGGACATGTTCTGAAGAACAATGTTTTTATTGCAGGGACTAAAGAAAATGTATTAAAATTAATAATGTTTGCATTCATATTTTCTTGTACTCTTCCTTCGATTATTAATTTATATTTTGAACGCTACACTTTTGTCCTCCTCTTAGGCACAGACAAATAACTTACGTTGGGTTAACTTCCAACGTCAAATTTCAAGCTAAGCAAACCAATTCGGACAGGTTAGCTTTGCCTTCGTCTTAATTGTTATAATAGCTCAGCTTGTTCGCTGACGTCACGAACTGTTATAACTAGATGAAGACGTAGACATAGACTTGGATTCGGACAGGCCCTAAGTACATATATGAAATTTTGCTCCTCTTCCATTAATTCCACATCCATTATAAAGTTCCTTTTCCTATAAAACAATCTATAATATTACACCACAATATTTCCAAAACAAAGTGCGGTACCTTGACAGTTGAAATGATACGTCAAAGCAAAGATTTCGCACACTTTTATTGACATTTCCCATTTTTTTGCATTTCAAATGATTGAAATGATCGAAATGATATTCGAAAGAGATTTCGCACACAGCCTTAATACAAAATTTCACTCATTCGGAATCCAAACTTAATTAAATATTTATTTATTTAATTTTTTATTTAGATAGTTTTGAAAACTTTGAGTAATAAACTAAACCCTTCAAGTAAAAATGGAATAATTATATCTCGAAGCATGCATGCAGTACCTCATAAATTACAATATGTAATATCTCGTTATTTATTTAATAAACCAGTATTATGTTTACTTCAACTGAATGCATAATTCTATTCTTTGTATTAATGTTCATGCAGAATTGCGGAAAGCGTTCACTTCGTTTCAGGAAATATAATTTATAAAAAGATAAATGGCCACCAGCAGCATGCATCAAAATAAAAAAAAAATATCTGAATAGTGCAAACTCACCCTAATTATTTTCTGATCCCGCATTAACTTTCGAACGCAATTCACCATAAATGTGACCACCATCCCGCCAAGTATGAGGCCGAAAATCACAATAATTATTATCACATGTTCGGACTGACCACTTGCTGGGGGCTGTGGAAAATAAAGTGTGTACATTACCTTTTGCCCAATTATTTACCGTATGTTGTGTAATTAGTGGAGGGTATATTCGCACCTCACAATCTTCCTCATCCGCACGAAATTTGCAATTATCTCGATCATTGCACTTGAGCTCTTTTGATATGCAGGTCGCGTCCTCACAATCAAATTCCTCCGCGCCACAATCTGGAATTAGCGTGTAAGGTTGTAAAACATAAATGTAGAGATAAATTTAAAATTCATCATTATAATAACGAACATACCGGTGGCTCCCTTATCCCTATAGGCAGTATAGAACGCATTGAAGGTAGAATTTATGGCATGTGGGCGCGCGAAGAATCGCAGTATTAGGACGTGCATTGTAGAGTGTACTGTCTCTCCCGCAGAGCCGCAAAAGTTTCGCAGTCTACCCAAGAAAAGACATTGATATTAGAATTTTACGGAAAAACGTGTCGAACAACTTCTTCTTTTATACATCTATGTATGTACATATGTATGTGTAACCGTCATAGTGTCATAATAAGAAATTTAGCTAGGTGGCCTCTAGTAAAAAATTTTAATTATTTTGCAGTTACTTACACTCAAAAAAAAACCATTGTTGAATTTATAGTTTTTTAAATATTCTATACCTATCTCTTTTGTCAAAATCTAACATATGGCATACGAAATATGGCTGATGAAAATACATAATGTTTGAAGCCATTTTTGCCTTATATGGGAACCGCTCTTGTATTTTTATCTTTTTTTCTACGCATCGCAGTGACCCCAAACTGATCTCAAAAAATCACTATTTCGAAGCCCTTTCCAAAAACGTCAACACCGCCCCCCTATCCCCAACTCCTTGGCCACAATCACCCCCGGAAGTTGAAAAAATTAACTTTTATTTCATGATTTTTCACATTTCGCCACAATTTTCTCCGAAATTAACGTTATTAAGATACGTAATTTTTATTTTTTTTGAAGCTACCTATCTAATTACGTTTCCAAAAAGGTGCAACATGCCCAGGTAGAAAAAGGATACAAAAATGGATGTACAAAAATCCTTTTACAGAATATCATTTTTAAATGAACAAAATGTATTTTTTTAGTTAACTGTATAATTTCTTAAAAATTCGAATTGTCATGATATTATGTAAAAGGATTTTTGTACATAAAATTTTGTATCCTTTTTTTACCTGGGCATGTTGCACCTTTTTGGAAAGGTAGCAGAAGTGCATTGCGAGGGCTTATAAAAATAAAATTAAAAATTTTAAGTATCCCCCGACACAAAAAAAAAACTATAAAAAGTAAAAAAATAAAATTTTTCTCTCGGCCCTTTAACTTCATTAAAAGAGCCTATTAATGTGTTGGTTGGCCCTTTAACTTTAATATAAGTACTTATTAATATTTTATCCAAGCGTCGTCGCGTTGGGGGACCGCTAATATCTGTGGATAGTAATTATTTATTTCGTAGCGGTCCCCCAACGCGACGACGCTTGGATCAAAATATTAATAAGTACTTATATTAAAGTTAAAGGGCCAACCAACACATTAATAGGCTCTTTTAATGAAGTTAAAAGGCCGAGAGAAAAATTTTATTTTTTTAATTTTTAGAGTTTTTTTTTTGTGTTGCTGGTTACTTAAAATTTTTAATTTTATTTTAATTTCATTCTTTTTAAATTACTCGCGGACCCTAATTCCGATAGTCCACTAATTTTAATTAAGTTATAAACTATAAAAAAAATAAAATATGTATATATTTTTGTGAGCTTCGTTAGGTACTAGGTACCAGTCATCACTCCACTTTCCTCATCAATCTAGCTAGGGCATTGATCAGACAAAAAAATAATTTTCAAGTTTTTAGTTTTCATTTCGTTAGTTAATATTCCTCATTCCCTTTCAATATAGTGTACATTATTCTACTAGTCAAGCCCTTTCATTGGATACCCATATTTAGGGAGTTGTGGAAAAAAAAAGTTATTCGCCATTTTGTGGTGGCGGCCATCTTGGATTTGAAATTTGTCATAGTGTATAGTATTCTACTACTCAAGCCCTTTTATTTGATACCTATATTGAGGGAGTTGTGAAAAAATATGTAATCCGTCTTTTTTTTTCGCGGCGGCCATCTTGGACCGATTTCCATCAAACATAGCTAAGAACACTCCCGAATAATTCACCTTTCAAACAAAAAAAAACAAAATCAAAATCGGTTCATGCGTTCGGGAACCACGATGCCACAGACAGACACACACACACACACACGTCAAACTTATAACACCCCGTCGTTTTTGCGTCGGGGGTTAAAAATGGAAATTGAAGAAATTTTAAATTTAATCGACTTTAAAAATTTTCTTTCCCTTCCATTTAAAATTCCAGAAATTCGTTGATGCTTTGACAACTTTAATTGCTTTTTTAGTTAAATGGGTAATTCAAATTATCTAGTTATTTTTTGGGGCTATTTAAATACCTCGAAATTATTGTTTTGCTTGGCATTTTCAGAATATCCGGGGTGTTCGAAAGACACATAAGCAGAGCAGAAAAAAGGGGTAATTTAAATATCCAGTAAAGTTTACCCTATGTTTATCATAGGTATAAAATTGTTAATAAACATTTAAGGATCCTGCTGTAAATAAAAGAAATGTGTTGGAAATTTAAATTTTTTTTTTTTTATACAACTTCCAATAAAACGACGTCTCACGATGCGATAATTAGCAATGCAACTGTGAAAACTGACATGTAACCTGTACCTGAACACGTGCTTAAGCACTATGGTCATCCGGTAGATCTGTACAGACGTGCCTGATAAGCATCTTGACGGGAATACCGGAACGTGTGTAGCCGGCTAAAACAGGTTGATGAATTTTGACAAAGATCGCGAGCTACATCTTCAAAAGTGCATCAAAAGCTAAATTCTAGGTACTTTAATGATGCTTTTTAGGGCTCCGTTCCAAAACAAGGTACCTACACTTTATATTTATTCCGTCTGTCTGTCCCTTCATACGCCACCGCCATTTGATTCAGAGAATATTAGGACTATGCCACTGAAAGTTGGTAGGTATATGTATAGATAGGTATACACTTATACCCGTTACAAAGATATGTATTAAGAATTTTGGAAAAAAAATGTACTTCTACATGAAAACTGAGGATGAAAAAAAAAATGTTTACTTTCTCCATCAAGTAGGGAATTCAAAAGAGAATTTAAAATTATTGTGAGATTTCTTAAACCGTTTTCCGAAATTATGCCTCGTGTTTGAAATATTCGTTTGTAAAGTGGTCATTTTCGATTAGCTTTGTGTTGGCCAAGATAACACCCAGAATATAATTTCGGACCAAAAAATTCTAAAAAATCTTGAATACTAGCACATATGTATGTATCTAAATGGAATTTAATTTTAAAAATATGCGAGTGGTCTAGGTGCGACCCGTAAAGTCCGCACGACTAACTTCCCAGAGAACTCATTTTCAATTGTTTATAATAAATCAAACTGTTATCAACAATATCCATGAGTTCTTACTAGTATAATATTATGAAGCACTTATTCTCACTCATATATGTAGACTGTTTTTCCTTGAAACTACGAAAATATACCCGCTAGAACTCATTTTCAATTGTTTATAACAAATTATTGAAAAATAATATATATTTAACACTGATAGATAAGATTTCTCGAACTATTGTTGCAATTTATGCTGAAATGATCATAATTTTTATAAATAAATGACGAATTTTATCCACTTTCAGATTCTGTTAGTTTGGTTTTTTTTAGTTTTTGTATTCCTATTAAAAAACCGCTGAACCGATTTTGCTGAAAACTTATTCAGTTCTTAATTAAGCGATTACGCGTCGAATGAGCCCAGTATCATGTCAATATCATGATTGGTTCGCAAGATAATCAGGACGAATCAATCCGAACGTACATACGCACATACGAACATACGTACATACACACACACAGACATCACCATAAAAAAGTTTGATTCGGATTGTGGTGACCTTGAAACGTGGAGATATGCAGAAACTGGGATTTCAAAAAATCGGCCCCATTACTTTAACTTCCTCTGGGATGTTAAAAATAGCACGACTAACAAGTCAACTAAGTCAAATAGTTTACTAGATACTACTAACCAAGTTCTGCTTATTTGAACTCAAACCACCACTGGTCGCGCGCGATTGTATATGGGTATGTGGAAATATGTTTGTATATACAAACATATGCTCTTCTATTTTATTTAGCCTTGTATATATTATTCGCATTTTATAGTTTGTAGTCAAATACGGAATCCTATAAAAGCATGTCCCGAAATGTTTTTGAGAGTTTATTTATTAAAAAGAAATTTTAATGTACCTATCTATACAAAAAATATTTCTAATGTATAAAAATAAAATCTATCAGATCTATATAATGTTAGTTTTTTTTTCATTATAAGTATATTTCGAAAATCATTTGAGGAGCAATATATTCAAATCAACAATTTTGCCGAAAACTAATTATTTCATGAATCGATAAAAATTTTGTAGTTTTTTTTTTAAAAAAATATTATACATACATTTTTTAGTTGGAGCAAATGGGGGCATTTAAGGAGCACTTTGATTAGAAAACAATTAAAAAATTAAAAAATTAGATGTTCCGCGAGAACAGTGTGTGTGCCAGTTTGACTTAACTTGTACTTTCTCATCAGGCCACCCACAAAGTGCATGAAAAGTACAAAGGAAGCCAATATGGCATGTGACCTTAATGTTTATATTTGTTTGAAAAAATTACTAAGTTTTTCGTGATTAAGAAAGAAATTTCGCAGCTTGCGTCATTTTGGAAATAACATATCATTTACGGCAACGACTAATTAAAACATAATCATGCATCTCCATAAATATGTACATATGAACAGTATAATATTTTAAAAGTTCTTAAAATTCCAAACGAGAAATACCTACCTTGACGGCATATTTGTTTTTTCGGTAAAAACATCTAGGAAATTCGCTTCGCAGTCATTGGGTTGCTTTAAATCAAATGCTAAAAATTTTAGCTGGATCTGTATCATAGGAAGAATTACTTTATTGGCGGTACTACCGCATGAAAAATAACCTACTTTCCAATTTTCTTTCACTGTTATGATCCACATGCAGTCCAGTGGAAGCTTGTGTTTGGTAGCATTTGAATAGATAGTATCAGAAATATCTGACATATTTATGATGCCCTCATAATCGCCTTTCTCTATGATGCAGTTCAGATCCTGGGATATAACTAAAATTGTAAAGCTCTGTCAAAAGAATTTTCTAGCCAGAAGCGCAATTTCTTGCAGTAGGTACGAATAGAATCTTTGGAATCGACTGACTCACCGTCGGCGGGTGTTTTAATGTATTCGTACACTGCCTTAAATCCAGAGTACTCTATGCTGTCATCAGAGTGAAATTGCAGCCATAGATGACGACCAGTGGAATCTATAATATCTGGAAACTTTTGGCCGCAGAATGTTCCTAATGGCCTTGAAAAGCCATAGGCGCCATCACGGATCTGTGAAAATAATATTAAATTACAAAGTGCTGAAAATGATAATGACATTTTAGGATAATCAAAAAGGAAAGTAAAAATTGGCCTCGAGCTGCTACCGAACAAAAACATTTTGCATTTAAATTTTTAACACTGGCGAACGGGATTATTGTAGTCGCCTTCGTAAATGTGTCATTACGATGAGGCTCAATGTCAATCTGAAAACCACGGATATTGAAAGGACTGTGTTTCTTCAAGGACCATACCTTTTCATAGTAAAATATAATTATTTCGCACGAAGGTACGTTGCGAAAGGGCACCGCATGCATAATATATTACTTGAGAAGGAATTCAATAGGATGCTGCTAAAGTTAGGTCTGGTAGGTCGTATTATTGATTTCAAGTTTTTTTTCATATTAGTAATTGGTAACACTAGATACTAGCGCGTACTCTTTAAATTTTACAGCCGTATTCCAGGATTTTGACACATTATTCCAATTTAAGAACACTACTTTCTTTACGACATTTGAAGAACTTAAAAGCTAAAGCCTGGAAGAAGTTTGCCCTCTCTAAAAGTGATGTTGATTATGACTCTTACTCTTCTCTTCGCTCACTTTTTACTTCTGAGCTCGAATCTGCTTATGACTCTTACCTGATCGACATGAAAGGCTTCCTACGCGACGATCCTAAACGCTTTTGGAGCTTCGTGAACTCCAAGCGTAAGTCTGACGGCTACCCGTCATCCTTGAGCCTTGGTGGCATCGTCAGCGACAATCCGCAGACGATCTCCAATCTGTTCTGCGACTTTTTTGAGACCGCTTTTTTACCTGACATTTTTGATAATTGCATCTGTGATACTAGTCCTAATGCTTTCTCTCACTTGACGACATTAGCTCCGACATCACTCCAGCATCAGGACTTATTCCTTGACGATGCTTCCCTCTTGAAACTTATCTCGAGCTTAGCTATGGAAAAATTCCCGAAGAAAGAGACAGGTTAAATAAATAACATAGAATAGGGACGAGAGGGACACTACAGCGCTTAACGAAAGAGGCTGGGATGCCGTCTGGACCGCAAGAGAAGCCAGCTGATTTCAGCAAAGCGTTCGACAGGATTAATCACAGGATCTTACTGCACAAATTATCGCTACTTGGTTTTCCTCCGTTATTCGTCGATTGGCTTCGTTCCTACCTGCGGGATCGCACCCAGCGGGTATCCTTTCGCGGTGCGTTATCTAGAGAAATGTCAATCACATCTGGCGTGCCCCAGGGCAGCCAACTGGGCCCCCTTTTGTTTATCATTTATATTAATGATATTTCTTTCTCCCTTCATGACTCGAAAATTCTCTGCTACGCTGATGATGCGAAAATCTTCCGAGCTATTCGTAACGAGCATGACAGACTTCTTTTAAATGACGACCTTGATTCCTTTTTTCACTGGTGTATACAGAACCAACTTCCTTTAAACATTGACAAATGCACATTCATGCGTTTCTCACGTTCCAAATACATCTCCTCTTTTAATTACTCCATTGTCGGGTGCCCGTTACGTATGCTCGACAAAACCAAAGATTTAGGAGTCTGGCTGAATAGCCGATTCTCTTTTGAGGACCACATCAACGCCATAGCTGGTAAAGCCAACGCCACACTTGGTTTCATCCAACGCTGGGCGAAGGAGTTTGACGACCCGCACATCACTACGGTCCTCTACCGCACCTTTGTGAGACCTATACTGGAATATGCCAGCCTGATTTGGTCCCCTTCCTACCGATCCTCTATCGATCGCATCGAGGCGGTTCAGCGCAGGTTTCTGAGGTTTGTCCTCCGGAATCTCCCCTGGGAAAACACCTCTGCCTTGCCCCCTTATTCGGACCGCCTCAAACTGCTGTCTCTACAGTCCCTCGAGCAACGTCGTTTCACCTCCCGAGTCGCCTTCGCCTTTGACTGCTTACTCGGTAGAATCAACTCCCCTGAAATTGTTGCTCTTTTCAAAATCGCTATCCCGGCACGCTCTTTGAGGGAACGCGGCTTCTTCCATGTGCCCTTTCACCGAACCAATTACAGCATGAACGAGCCTATTACGTTAATGTCGCGCGACTTTAATCCTAAGTTCCCCGATATTGACTTCAATATGAACCGCAACCAGTTAAGGGATCAGCTTCGTTGCAATTAACTTATAATGCATGTATATATAACTATGTATATTTTTTATTTTTTATTGTAGTAATCAGCCACTGATGAACTCGAATAAATTAAAACCTAGATACTTTCATCCTATTTTAGTTGCAAAGGGCTTTATGTTTACAGCGAATTTATTAATAATGCATTTAAAACTCTCATTAGTCTTAAAAGGGGTTTTAAGTAATGAACACTTAAAAGCTATTTTAAGATACTTTTATGAATACGGCTGTAGTGTATTTCTGTACCTTTATCGTAATATTCTTTCAAATTTAAAATTGTAGTTATAAAAGGAAAAGTTTTTGAATATCTTCTGCTTCTGGACCTTAAAATGTTTACTTTAACCTTTGGGGAGCACACTTTTTTTCATTCATGGGATTCTGGATCAATCTGCGATAATAGAGTATTTACTTGTGTTTACATTTGTGCAATGTGTTGTCAAACTACGTCATCAGCTTAGCTGTTATAAGACTCAAGCTAGTGGTGTAGTTTCAAAAGTCTTTTTGGAAGGACTACAGGAATTTATGAATTGCTTACATTCGATATCTTAAATAGTCGTAAGATATGAGATATAGAATTTACAAGCGAATACTGTGTTATATGAATTATTTAGAAATTTCACTCCTTTATATGATATGACCCTATTTTCCCCTACAGGATAATCCGGCCTGCATTGAAATCACAACTACTTAAGTGAACACAATAACCCATATAGAAATTTGGATCAGCTCAATCGGCTAATATCGCGTCCTCTACTCTATTATCTGCCCTACACACATTTTATTCGTCCACCATTTAAAATTGACGAGTGCGATCGACTAGAACATGTATGTATTTATGTATGACCTGTACGAATCCAAGTCTTCGTCTTCGTCTTCCTATCTGCTCAACTGGCCTTCCCCAGGACTATTATCCGATGCGCGAACCCAACACCACGGTCTCTCCAAAAGACTGTTTTGCCCCATGCTATATGTAGTATTCATCTCGTAGAGTATGGAATATAAGGAACGCGAATGTAGAAAGATGGTCAAATTTTTATGGCTATATAATGATCCTTGATATAAAAAAATAAAAAAAAATCTGAATAGTTCAAAAGGGACTAAATTGGAAACAGCCTTAAACTCGGCACCCACTTGGGTGGGCCATATAGAAGTGGCATGGCCACCCGTAGCTTCCGGCTCCTCCACCCTTTCTTTTTGGATCAGACGTGACGTGATCCTTGATAACAAAGAATTAAAAAATAAGAAAGAACATGTTCTCGAGTGCAAAAAGTGTTGAACATTTTAGAGAGGAGGGAAGGTGAGATAAAACGGATCTGCAAGCAATAATGAATAAATAACAAAACTAACGAGGAATTCCTTCAAGGGAGGGGCCTACAACTTCTCCTAGGCAGCCGAGTACATAATATTCTAACAGCACGCGCAGCAATTCCAGCACATAAATTGATTTCGCAACAGCACATATACAAAACATACGCACATAACATAACACCACCTACATCACGGCTCACAGCATTTTGGAGACAAACATATCCATACATATAATGTGCAGCATGACACATACAACTATACTCACATCAACACATAACGCAACATATACCTACACATCTACAAAACACAACGCAGCATCACACCATACAACCAACATATGATGTGCAGCATCACAACATCCAACTATACTTAAATAACACATAACACAATATATTACACATCTACACAACATAACGCAACATTAACTTCACGACATCCAACGTGTGCGACATCAATCTCCACGGGATTAAGAAGATAGCCTTTAGATCTTAGTAAGTAAGAGGTTAGGGAGGCCTCCAACCAATTGTCACTCAGGACTAATCGAATATAGGCATAATTGACTCAGACGTTTTTTTGTGAATCCTGGGAACACATTACAATGTATCCAACATCCTGTTTTACATATGTAAATTCAAAGAAAAGGCTCCTGTCCTCCACTAATCCGCCACTAACCACGGCTGGCAAATGTTTTTCAAAATCAAATAACTTTGCAGTACCATGTACCAAGCACTAAAAACTGGAAAGATAGGGGTAGGTACACAGAAAATTCTAGGGGGTAAGCCACATGTCTCTACAAAATACTTTATTTTCTCTCGCGCGCACAAAAATATAACTGAAGAACAAAATTTGGGCGAAATATTTTTTTTTTTAACTGGCGACTGCATTATAGAAACCATTGGCAACCACCTCTACTGGTCTCTAGGCTAGGTGGTCTCTAGTCACTCTTAAGTCATCAGTGCGCAATGCAACTGTGCAAACACAATTTATGATTATTTTCGTCATAAGGATCAAACAAGTTTGGAGACCACTGCTCTACACGGTTTGGTATTGATTATGCATGTCCATGGTGGGTTTCGAGCCAAACCTCTAGATCTCGAAAGTTGAGTGAATTTTAGTGATTAATGTTTTTCCGGATACTATGATATAAGCGATTCCAGGAAAATTGACGATGAATATCGATGAGATCAGAAAAAAACTAATAGTAGATGTGGTAATCTTAGGGTGCGCGTAAACTAAATAATTAGTATTCCGGGTAACGTCCGCCGGGGATGGGCAAATTAGAATATTCGCATATATGTAGATATGTACATATAAGGCCCTATATAATATCCAGCATAAGCCAGGTTTGAATCGGTTTGAGCTTAGCTTACTTTATAAGATACTAATTCGAACTTACCTCGAGAAAATCGTATTTGCATTCTTCCTCCTTTCCCTCTATGTTAAACGAGTCTCCCCGAAAATCAAGACGAATTAAATAGCCTTCGGGAGCTGCAAGAAAAATGAAGAGCAATTCGTAAGAACTTCGAAAAAACCGGCTGCAGTTTAATTCTCTTTTTTCACAATCAAATCGATAGGAGCTGAAAGCATGTTATATCGGAGCCAGTGGTAGGTTCCCATCCCATCCCTGTGTGGGTGGAACCAATAAATCTCCGATATTGATCTAAAAAAAACGGCAGAGAGACTGAATTTTTATGATAGTGCCGAAAAAATCGGGTCACTTTAAGAATTATTGCTCGGCGCGGGAATATTTAGCCGCCTTTGGCATGTCTGGATACGGAGTGTGTGTAGTCCTCTTCCTCGCTTAGAACAAAAAGTCAGGAAGATAGGATTTTCGCGATTCAGTAGACTTATTTAATCGGTCACCTAAAATTGAATGATAGCACCTTACTCACCTTGCAGAACCCGAACGCAGTCGATGTTCTTTGGGTAGGCTTCCGGGTAATTGGGACTGTAAAGGATATTCTGATCCAGGTCCCCCACCTCGAATTGATGGCAAGGCGAGACGAAATTATTTTGTGCAGCATCACGCTCCCGCCGACGTGAAGGAAATTGAATTCCTTTGACTAACAATCTTCGGTATTCGCTCGTTATTTGGCTGGTTGGCGTCGTAAGCATGTAATACTGTAACGAATCCAATTTTCGTGATATCGCTGCTGACGGTATTCTGCTTGAATAACTCGGCTCAAAGGTAGTTATGGCAGTGGTTGAGCTGTTTGGTGATACTGGAATGTGAAAGAAAACAAAAGTTAGCTTAATTGCGTTTTCTGTAGCATTTGGTATTACGAGGTGTAATTAATATTTTCCGTGAAGTCGGGAATAACCCGCATAGGTTGATGCTTTTCTTACGTAATTGCGAGCATTAGTGGCTTTGCTTGGTCGCTTTGTGCTCAAAGTGAGCACGGCAATGCCGAGCAGGGGTGTTTAGCTCCTTCGTAATCTCAGCAATAAAAGCGGAATTTCCTCTAGGCCACACCGCCATAGCAAGCTAATTGTGCTTGGTGCTCACCCAAATGAAATCCGTGCTGTATTCACGCTATTCTACCCCACTATACTGTACCTCCATTTTTGATTCGTAGTTTATCTTCTAAATGAGCGCGATTTTTAGTTTAATTGCACTTTAATATTCGGTAATGTTTTTCACAAATAATTTCAGCTTTAATGACACATTTCACAGCATTATAATGATTATTAGTCAGTTTCGAGTTGTAAGCCATTTATGATAGTAGTTCCCAGTTTTAGATGCAATAAAAAGTTTCCGAAAGGCATTCGACTTGAGTAGCATCTATTTTATTTTTAACCGACGAAAAAACGGAAGAGGTTCTCAATTCGACTGTATGTTTTTGTATGTCGTTACGCGATAATTCCGCCAATTATGAATTGACTTTGATGATTCTTTTTTTGTTTGGTAGGTCATACTTCAGAGGTGGTCCCATATAAATTTTATCGAAATTGATTCAGCGCTTTTTGAGAAAATCAACACAAAACAAAATATATACACAGATAAGGTTTTGGTACTTGGTTGTACATTCGGTGCCCGATTGCGAGGATTCAAAATGGCGGACCAAAAAAAATTTACTAAAACATATTACACTAAAAAGAATGAAATAAAAAATTAAAAAAAAAAAAAAATTAGAACCGACTCCAAAAAATCCCAAGCTCTAAAAAGTATAAAATAATTATATTAAAAGTCCTCTGATACTACTTTCAACATTAAATACCAAGACTTTCCTAGACTTTTGAAGTCGGTGTGAAAACCTGACTGATATCAATCCAATACTAAATAATGAATGCAATCAGTTTGTCTGGATTAACCCGGCGAGCATGAGCCAGGGTATCTCACACCCTGACACAATTTCAAAGTAGTGCATTTTTTTTAATCCTCACCTGGCAACTCTAGCTCGCTCAGTAGCTGGAGTGCGGAACGCGCGAGGCGGGTTAGTGGCGTGCTCGCAGTGTGGCGTGAGGCACCGGTCGAGATATTCGTGCGCAAAGCTGTCTCGGGTATGTTATACCCTGCCTCATTTTTGACGTATTTTTTTTACGACAGTAGTAATTAACCATATTATTAATAAAAAAAAAATTAAAAATAAGATTTTTACGAGGAGGATATCATTATCTTTTGATTTTAAGTTGATTTAGATTCCAAAGAATAATATTTTTGTTAAATTCTAATCTTTTGTAAGTCCTCAAACTTTTGTTTCCATAATTACATAGTTTATGAAAAACATGAATAACTAAATAATAATTTAATAATTAAGAACTTGTTTCATTTAATTCCATTAAATAATTCATTATTTTACATAATAAAATCAACAAAGTTAAGATAATAATAGTAAAAACTAAAATATGGTACATTGAATTATGGGTATGTCCCACCCTGCCACATTCTTGATGTAACTTTTTTTCACCTCATGCTCGCCGGGTTAATTGGATTAATATCAGTCAGGTTTTCACACCGACTTCAAAAGTCTAGGAAAGTCTTGGTATTTAATGTTGAAAGTAGTATCAGAGGACTTTTAATATAATTATTTTATACTTTTTAGAGCTTGGGATTTTTTGGAGTCGGTTCAATTTTTTTTTTTTAATTTTTTTATCTATATGGCCTGCTCTGCCTGATTGATAACAGGAGTGGATGAGAAAAGGTTTTTAATAGAATGACTGATGAAAGTATGAGATTTTATCCTGATTTCATTGTGATAGGGAGATGTTTATACAATTTAAAACGAATAACGTTATGTTATGAATTAATATACAACTTAAATTTATACTGCTTTTCACTGAAAAAATAATAATAACGATTAAATTTTTGATTTGATTCAATACAATATATTTATAATTTCAGTTTTTCCTGCCACAATTTCTTCCATTGCAACAATACTAAATACATACTTCACTTTTACTGCAATTAACCAGGCATCTATTAATCGTGCTTAAATTAAACTAAAACAAACATAAACAAGCGAACAAGTTAAGTTATGGCTATAGTAGTTTAAAAACAAGGAAGGGGATACATGATGGGTTATTATATTTATTGTAAGAGTGCGTTGAGCAAATAAAAAGCATGGTGCAAGCTTTTTTAACATGGAAGTTCAATGCAGAAGATATGTTGACCTTCCGCGGTATTTTAATGAACGGTTCAAAGTGACCATAGTTAATGTGATATTTTTCGAGGGGAAAATTGGAGGGAAGGATGGTCACCACGGGATAGTCAATGGTATCAGTATGGACTTGTTGGACGAAGATCATGTCGGTGTTATAATGACGTAAGACAAGAGACTGAAGATTAATTTAATTTTAGATGATTTTCGAATAGAGGAAAGTTGAAGTTGTCTATCCAAAAAAGGTTACGAAACGCAATGAATGAAGCTGCGTTGAACTGATTCAATTTGGTTAATGACCGTAGATAAGGAGGATGACTAAACTTAACCTTGATTAAGATTAAGGCCGATACACACATCTCCGATCCGTCCATTCAGATTCCGACGTTTATATTTACACATTTCCTGCCGTAACCGGTAGTGCCTCTTCAGAAAGAATTAAGTATTATCATAGACTAATAAATAACATAAAGACTGTGCATCCCATATAAGAAACTATGAACGCTTTTGCCTTGGCTCGAAATTCGCGATGCCTCGAAATTTCCCAGCAATATCCCAGCTTTAAAAGAGAATCTGGGAATTCTGTGAGGTTCTTTCTGAGCTGCTCGTTCGTAGCTAATTGCGATAGGGGAGGGTAGGGATATTTGGTGCGGTGGTGTGCGGGCGCTACATAAGGCAGCCAGAGACACGAAAAATTTCAATAAACGTAGCGCTGCGCTGTTGAAGGATTTACTTTCAAACTGGAGAAAAATCAACCGCGCTCGAGAATATCCAGGTGACGTTTTTTTTTTTGCAACTGTGTGACTCTCCCATTTCCTTATGTCACGCTTAAATCGTCAGATTATTGAAATTGAAATACTTTTTTGCATGTGATTAACTCACCTTTCCTTAATCTGACGCGCTCGAGTTTTTCCAATGATCGATTTTTTTTTACTATTCTGATCGGCTGCCCTACACGCGCGGCCCTATATAGAGGGCTAAGATATGGTCAAAGAATATGGAAACTAGTTTCCATATTCTTTGATATGGTGGAGGTACTGAACAAAGTGCAAGGTTTGCCCCTTAATGTTATTCTGATGCGCTCGAGTAAATTCAAAAATCCCCGCTTGGGCTCCACTACTATGATATGAAAATCATACAAGGGATGATCTCGTAATTCGTTTTCAAGTTCCTGCTAATGGAAATAAGTAAATGTGTGCATCGCTAGTGGAACATTGACTGAAACCAAAGAACTTATACTGAAACACGACGGCTTGGTGTTTACACATCACCAATCAGTGAAGATTCCATCGCTGTAACTTTCCTTCCGCCTTCAGTCCAACAAATATGGTAGGAAATTTTCTCGACAGGTAGGCGTACGGCTGAGCTGGTTAAGCGCCTGAAATCTCTGCGCCGGAGATGTGTGAACGCTTTCGTGTAAAATAAATGAAGAGATTGAAGCGATTTGAAGGGACGGACCGGTGACGGGTCGGAAATGGGAATAGGCCCTTACTCCAGGATGTACGAAGAGCACAGTAGGTTTGGACTATCACAAGGCGACAGAATGATTTTCAATGTTTTCAGTTTCACCGACAAATAGGTACATATAGTCAGTGCTCCGCAAAGGCGCTGTGGGATGACAGCGCAAGGTTTTTGATTCTGGCTCCACGAGACACGAGACGTTGGCGAGCCACACCGAGGGACTCTACATGTACCTCAGGTCAGCGACACCAAATTTTTATAAAGAAAATAGTCTCAATTGGGACATTCGACGATGGCCAAGGAAGCACCTAAATGTCCCTGCTCGTATCGGCGTTCGTCGTCGATGTATAGTGACGCAGTTCGCACGTGCGTTAGTGCAGCAGAACTAAGTGTCAAAGTGTGCGAGTCCACCGGGGAATGACCATGGCCACCTTGAAATTCAGCCTCGGTGCCCACCTGTTGACGGCAGTAACCTCCGACCCTGGACTAGGCCGTCTCCGGGGTTTTGACTTCGCGTATTTTTTTCTGGTTTGCGATTAGCAGCGTTTAGCCGCGGGGCTTCGAAATAGCTAATAGTTAAAGGAACCACGAATTACCTCTCCCGATCTACGTTTCGTTACGAGATCCAGTGGGGAAATTTGAAGCTGGAAATAAAACACACGCAATCCGGTTGGCACAATTTATTTCCTGCGTGTACAAGTTAAACAATTCTAAGCTTTACAATGCCGGTAAATTCTCGATACAATGTCCTACGATTACAACAATAACAATACAATAAATGGTAAAGCAATTAATAAATTGTTAACATTTTATTGATCTTTTTAAATTGTCGTCCGGTTTTCGCGAGCTTAAGGCGCTGCTTCACGGGCAAGTAACTTCTGGAAGTACTTGCAGAGATGTTTCCACTGACGTGCAAACTTGCGGAAGATTACTTCTAGAAGTAGCTTTTGACAGTTCTTCCAATTTGTTTGCTGTAACTACTTGCAAAACTCTTTCCACGGCGCATTCTCAACGGGAAGTCGTTATTTGTGCTGAACCAAAGGAAAATGTCGTGCGCACAAGTAAAAGTGGCACCAGAGCTTGATTTTCTCAGAGAAGTTTTAAAACTTGTGAAATTATTTGGAAAAATGGTACGTTTACAGAAATTAATGTGTAAATAAGAATGTGCAGGTTTTGCTATGAACTTCTTAAGAACAACAATTTTGTTTGTTTTAACAATTTTAGGTAATTTTATAATAGTACAGTCACTGAAGGTACAAATCGACCATTACCTCCGATTTCGTTGAACCTCCATCGATTTGCATGAAAATTGGTGAGTAGTTAGAGGATACCTCAGTAAACAAAAGTGACATAGTGCCAACTTGCGCTTTTACCCTGGGGGTGGATGCCACCCCTTCTCGGGGGTGGAAATTATTTTTCGAAAAATAACCTCAGGAATCGATAGAGGGACCAATTCTAAGCAAAACTTGTTCTATAAAGTTATTAAAATAAATCAATACTTTTTGAGTTATTAAAGATCAAAGATTTTGATTTTTCGTGAAAAAAATGCATGTTTTAAAGCGGTTTTTCATAAATAACTCAAAAACTGTAAGTTTTTACAAAATTACCAAAATTGAAGCTAATAAAAAAACGAATAAAATCCTTCCTTAAAAAAACCTTTTAGTATTAATTTAAAGTGAGGTATAGGTAATTGAATGTACATGTTTTTTCGGCGAGTACTCAAATCTAAGTATTCAAGCTCAAATAACGGAAAAACGATGCATTTTATAAAAAATACTTATTGAACACGTTCTCGATATATTTCGTTCTCTAGTATTTTTTACGTATATCTCATCTTATTTTCATCATAACTTGCTTAATTTTGATGCTATCAACTTTTTCCAAAGCTCATTTTAAAGGTATTTGTGAGTACTTTGAAAAGAGTTCAATAAGTATTTTTTATAAAATGCATCGTTTTTCCGTTATTTGAGCTTGAATACTTAGATTTGAGTACTCGCCGAAAAAACATGTACATTCAATTACCTATACCTCACTTTAAATTAATACTAAAAGGTTTTTTTAAGGAAGGATTTTATTCGTTTTTTTATTAGCTTCAATTTTGGTAATTTTGTAAAAACTTACAGTTTTTGAGTTATTTATGAAAAACCGCTTTAAAACATGCATTTTTTTCACGAAAAATCAAAATCTTTGATCTTTAATAACTCAAAAAGTATTGATTTATTTTAATAACTTTATAGAACAAGTTTTGCTTAGAATTGGTCCCTCTATCGATTCCTGAGGTTATTTTTCGAAAAATAATTTCCACCCCCGAGAAGGGGTGGCATCCACCCCCAGGGTAAAAGCGCAAGTTGGCACTATGTCACTTTTGTTTATTGAGGTATCCTCTAACTACTCACCAATTTTCATGCAAATCGATGAAGGTTCGACGAAATCGGAGGTGAAACCCTTCAGTGACTGTACTATAATGAGATGCCGGTATTATAAATTTGTTAATAAATAAAGAGGAAGTGTTTCAATTTTCGTTCCAGTTCCTCTTAAATTTTTATCCCTTTTTTTGTACATGTTTCTCGCGGAAAAACCTGCAACCCAGGTCATTAAAACATAAATAGTGATTTTATTTATTTATGTTTATGTTTCTCCTATCCCTCTTATCACTCTCAAACTAAAATCATACAACAAATACTCCACTTGTATTTTCAACGAACAACTCAAAAATTGCAGCAAGTTACGAAAAACTTCCCAGCCTCGGCAAGTGCTGAAAATAATTCTGAAAGTTGAATGAAATGTTTTTCCACAGTTAAGCAATTTGCATTGTGGAAGTAAATTCTGGAATCATGAAAAATTCTGGAAGTTTTCTTGCAGTCGATTTTACACGGACAATATTCTCTTCAAGTCACTTCTGCAAGCGACTTCTGGAAATTTACTTGCCCGTGGAGCAGCGCCTTTAAGGCGCTGCTCCACGGGCAAGTAACTTCTGGAAGTACATCTGGAAGTACTTGCAGAGATGTTTCCACCGACGTGCAAACTTCCGGAAGATTACTTCTAGAAGTAGCTTTTGAAAGTTCTTCCAATTTGTTTGCTGCAACTACTTGCAGAACTCTTTCCACGGCGCATTCTCAACGGGAAGTCGTTATTTGTGCTGAACCAAGGGAAAATTTCGTGCGCACAAGTTAAAAGTGGCACCAGGGCTTGGTTTTCTCAGAGAAGTTTTAAAACTTGAGAAATTATTTGGAAAAATGGTACGATTACAGAAATTAATTTGTAAATAAGAATGTGCATGTTTTGCTATGAACTTAAATACAACAATTTTGTTTGCTTTAACAATTTTAGGTAAATATAATGAGATGCCGGTATTGTAAATTTGTAAATAAATAAAGAGACACCCTATGGAAGTGTTTCAATTTTCGTTCCAGTTCCTCTCAAATTTTTATCCCTTTCTTTGTACATGTTTCCCTCGGAAAAACCTGCAACCCAGATCATTAAAACCTAAATAGTGATTTTATTACGGTCGAACACGTTTATGCATGTCTCCTATCACTCTTATCACTCTCAAACTAAAATCCAACAGCAAATACTCCACTTGTATTTTCAACGAACAACTCAAAAATTGCAGCAAGTTACGAAAAACTTCCCAATCTCGGCAAGTGCTGAAAATAATTCTGGAATTTGGATGAAATGTTTTTCCACAGAAGCAATTTAAATTCTGCAAGTAAATTCTGGAATCATGAAAAATTCTGGAAGTTTTCTTGCAGTCGATTTTACACGGAGAATATTCTCTTCAAGTCACTTCTGCAAGCGACTTCTGGAAATTTACTTGCCCGTGGAGCAGCGCCTTTAGATACAGCTAATAGGCAAATTGATCCAAAGTTTTGCAGCTGGCACAAGGTAAGAGTGTTGTGATTGGAGATATTTAAATGATGAAATTAAAATACTTTTCATTCTCAAAGACTGCAATAGAGCGACAAATTCGCGAAGAAAGGTACAAGTTTGACCACGGAGAAATTTATAAATATATATCCACATACTAGTCCGGTCAAAATAGACATTTCAAATAACAAAAACTCCGACAGAGCTGAATTTTGGTAGAGACCTTGGGTACACCAGTAGAAATAAAGTGCCCAAAATCCCCATAGATCCCATGTGTGCTAAAAAAGTTATTCAAGGTCAAAGGTCAAAATTTTCAGTTTTTCGGTTTTTTCTCGAAAACGGTAAGTTTTATCAAAAATATAGCCCAGACAAAAATTGTGTATCATAAAATTGTCTACAAAAATAGTCTTTAAACTTTTTTTCCTAAGAATCACCATTCCTAAGATATCGCCGTTCTAAAAGTTGAAGGAGTTACATTCTACATGATATGCACACAAATGCCACGTATACAGGGTGTTTTGCTGAGGTCTGAATATGGGTATGCCAATCGATTCTAAATGGTCTCCTGATTAACGTTTGTTCGGGCAACCCCCTTAAAATCGGTCCCTCCCCCCTAAAATCGCGATTGAAAATTAGGAGGAGATCAACCTAGAAAATGGATTATAAGTTCTTTGAGAGACATCCCAGGATACTGGTTGATAACGCATTAGAAAGCTGAGCCTTAGTCACAATCCGTCAACAAACAAGCGGGGGAGACTCCGTAAAATTTCGAAAATGGCAATTCCAAAGCCCAAAATTTGACCTTGATCCTTCATTCTGCCGATTTTTTGTATGAGATGATCGAAACTTTTTTTGAGAAAAAGCTACCCTTTCATGTGGCCTGCCTCAGGAAAAAAACCGCACTCGAATCCGACGACGCGTTCCGAATTCGAATGGGACCACCTCAGGAGTAGGTATACCCTTTTTGATTCACATTGATTCACAATTGACGAAAATATTGGTGAATAGATATAAAAAAAATGCGTACAGACGATCATAGAATCTCATCCGTTTTTGGAAGCCGGTTAAAAACAATTTTAAATTATAGGTCCACCTGCTTTAAAACTACTTTTCTTTTGAATTGAAACTCCGTATAAAACTTCTATAAACTTTTACTTAAATTTTTTGCACTCAAAGTATTACTTGACTTAAATTTTTTGGATTGAAAGTGTTATAATCTAATCGAAGTAGGTATGGTGCAGTTTTTAGATTAATTATGTTTTGAGTTTTTCCTTTAGGTTTTTCCGAATTTTCTTTACTTTTAAACCACCCCTGTATTGAGACGAACAAAACAAAAAAAGAATCATCCAAATCGTTCAAGCCGTTCTCGAGCTTTTGCGCGACTAACGCACGACATTCATTTTTATAGATTTCAATTTAATAGGCCGCTAGTTTGAGCCAAACTAAATTCAAAATCAATTAAAAAGTAGAATTATTGAACATTTTTAAATATTTCTGGAAAAGTAGGTATGTATAATATTGGAGCGGAAGTAAATTTCATCTGCTGCTTTCCGGCCATCTACTTCGGAAACATTATTACAACATTTCGCTTAACTCATTTAAAACGAGTAATGCCATATGTGCGACCATTTTTAAAATTGTGCCATCTCCTTTATTGGATGTCGACAGGCAGAATTTGCACCTCAGCTATAGGGAGTTTCAACACATTGGCATTCAGAACATTAAAGTTAAACAAATTTTCTGGTCAAAGTTTTGTTCCGCAAACAATTTTATCCTAGAGGAGTTTTTTAATTAATTGAACCAATACACGGAGAAATTTTTCGAATTTAAAATTGCATTGAGAGAACTAACTAGTTGAAATTGAAAAATTGTCTTTTTTGTTTTTATTTGAGAGATTTTTATTGATGCGAAAAGTTCTCGTTTTAGCGCTCTGAAGTGAGTATAGTTTTCAAAATTAGATTGATTTCAATTTGAAGTTTATCGGCTAATCGCGTAGAGATAATTAATTCAATCTTACCACACGTAGGAAATCCTATTTCGAACTTAGTTTTACCCATTTGTAATCGGATTTTATAAAGAGTATAGAGAAATGCATTTAGTGCTGGAAAATGGTGTGGCATGAAAACATGTGGAATGAAACTCTCGCGGATAGAGGAACATGCATATTCACGTTCAAATTGGAAGACTTAATCTCACGTCTGAATTCATATACCTACGTTTTCGAATATTTATGGGATGCGGTGTACCCAAGCTTCCAGTCTAGCTCTCCTATGAAACTCGGGACAAAATGTGGAAATATTTTTACAGCACAGGTGCTTCCTCCCACACAAATGGATATTTACCATTGTGGGCGTATACTCAGTTTCCAGAAATCATTCAGAAAGATGCAGGGAATATTCCAACCCCAGTCAGGCTAAAAAGGACCTTAAAAGGGAAAAACGGAAAAGGTACGGCTCTGAAGCAACAGTAGCAAGAACAAGCAAATGTTACACTTCGAAGAGAGGGAAATTTATATTCAGTCGCTGACGCTTCAGGCTCCAGGGGTTTAATTTCAACTTAAAGGAGTGATCCGAAACGTCGATATAATAATCATCTTTCCTCTTGAAAAGGTGCCAGAGTGCCTAGAGGGATTTTTGCTGGAGTCCTATTTAAATGGAAAGGCGGCGAATTCTATAATTACTCGTACTCGTAATATCGGTGCAAAGCATTTGCATGAATGATGCTAATTGTAATTGGAGCCGGGCCATTGTCACATTGTCCCTGTCTGTAAATCCACTTATTTTCCGTTCCGATTCTTGTAATATCGCCCCATTGAATTAATAAGTCTAAACGATAATTTCGCTATGTAATATAAGTACATATGTATAATCATTGAATACCTACTCGTATACATGCTGTGAAATTAGATAAATATTTTTTCGCATTCGTACTAAGTGTTGGTATCGTGTTGCAATAATACGGTGGCATGACTGACAAAATCCGTAGGGAACCTCATGGTTGATACTCGATAATTACATTCAGAATTATTATACAATAATTGAGTAAGCATTCAATTATTTTGAATATTCAGATTCAATAATTTTAAAAATAATTTTTCTTTAACACAGAAAACTACTAAAATTTTCTTGAAAAATGTTTTTCGCCTCGAAATCTCGAATACAAATGGTGATATGGACTCCGCAACACTTCCAATCGAGGTACAATTCCATAACGAACACTTGGTAAGCTTAGCAAAAAATTGAATTATTTTTTTTTAATAAGCAAAAAAAAAAAATACAACAAATTCCTGTAAAATTTTTTCGTTCAACACATGCGAATTAAAAGAATCTCATTAATAATAAACCCCTAAATTTCTTTACTATTCCAGATTTCAGTAAAATTTAAATGAGTGCTGAAAACAGAGAACATTTTACTTTACTTTGATTTGTCATTTTATAAGAGAAAGCCGAAAAAGATATTAACTTGAATTGTTAATTTGAAAAATTCTTGAAGAATTTTTTAGAACGAAGAGGTGAAACTCTTTGAATAAGGTATTTACTTATACATATATATAGATTAAAGTTCTGATAGCCACAGTGACTTTGTTACGCAATTTTCACGGTGAAATTTTATTACCTGCCAACTCCTTTAAATATAGGTATGGCAGACTTTTCCGCCTGAGTAGGGTTTGTCATTCCAAGTATATTTCTGAAAGAGTATAAAATTTCTTAACAAAATGAGCTAAATTTACTCAATTTCGGCGATGACGGGAAAACATTATTGAATTTTTAGTAGATAATAACTAATTTAATTAAACATTTTTCCGGTTTGCCAAACTTAGTCATACCTAGGTTGTTTTGTTCGTATGATTTTTTATCGTCGATTTGCAGAAAGATTTTTCATTTCCGCGATGATAGGACTTTTGATGTCAACGGCTCTCCGCCTATAAGCGATGTCAGAATTAAACCTGTGGGGTCTTTTACTATATAGCAAAAATTATTGCTATCATGATTATTTTATTGCCCTCAAATCCATAAAAATTAGTCTCAGTGTAAGACCATAGACAAATAACATTTGTCTATGGTAAGACTGTGCACTTAGAAGGAATTATGAGGTGTGTGAAGTTGGCAACCCTTTTTTTAATTTTGGAATTTTTTTTGTGTGCATTCGTTTGTCTAGCGTTTGTCCACCAATGCTTGTCGTTTGTCCACCCTTCGTTTCAAAATGGCGGCCAAAAACGTTTTTTTGCAAATTTTTCACTAAAGCCCAAAAATTGCAAGAAATAATTTTAAACCACATAGGTCGTTTGTCCATCGATTGTCCATGTTTGTCTAGCCATTAATTTCGTTTGTTCACCCCCTCGTTAATTATAATTAATTATTTAAATTTTCGAAAATTTTTTTTTTCCGTATTCGTTCGTCCGTCGTTTGTCCACGATTGTCCACTGAACATTAAAACAAATTTTTTTTTTAATTTTAAGCTAATAAAGACAAAAATTAGAGACTCTTTTTTGAAGCTATCAACCCTTTTCATGCTCTCATTTTTCTTATTTTTAATTTCTCAAATTAAGCAAAAGTTGATACCCCAAGGTGCATCGGTTCTTCGTTCTCCGAACTTTGATCAATCGGGCTGAAGGAACCGTCCAATGGATCGTTCTGTGGATTTACAGGGCTATTGGGGGTACATTAAGCTGTAAAAGTTCCTACAAACTTTAGCCTTTCCATCAGTATTTGCAAAGATGCGGTCGATTTACCAAAACAAGGGAAAAAGTCACTTTTTTGGCTTTGTTAAAATTGTAATTACGGATAAAACCATTTTCTTTTTTTAATGTCTTGACGGATTCTTTTAGGAAATTTATTCCAGTCTCCGAAACTGCCCTTAAATTTTCTGTACGATCATTGGCTGCTGAGATATCGATGGTTGAATACAAAAGTGTCCTTTTTCGTTTAATTTCGGATATCTCTGCGACAAATCGACGTAGGAAGGATTTGAAAACAGAAAATTAAAGCTGAATTAACAGGCAATCTGGTCCAAAGGGTGGTCAAATCAAAAAAAAAATGTTCCGAGTCCATGGACCGAAAAAAAAGACTAATATTTTGCAACAATTTTTTTCCGCTTTTCTTTTGGATTGCGTGAGAACCGTGATCTTTAAAATTTTTTGGCTTGAAGTTCCAAAAACTAGAGTTTTGGAGCTTTAAGACACTTTTTTTAGATCCTCGAAACGACAATTTCTCGCTTAGATACAGCCCGTCAAAAATCACTAAAAAATTTAGATTTTTTTTTGTTCCCTTAATTTTTTGGAGTAGTATACTTGAATTTGTGTGAACAAATAGTAGCTTATATATATGTACATATGTATATACCTATGACAAGAAGCACTTACTAGCAACTTTTTCAATTTGTATGCGCTATAAATTAACGAACATGCTTTTTAACCACACCTGGGTGGATTTTGCTTTATGCGAGGGAGAAGAATCTTATTGGTTATGATGGATTGGAACATTTGTAACGCTCAGGAGCTTTACTGCGTTTTGCAGAACGGTTTCTCTATATTCTTTAGCGTACCTGTTTAAACTTCTTTCTCACATAAATGTATCTCTGTGAACCCAAAACACGATATTCCTATCCAAACCATTACGGCAATTAGATGGCGACCTCGCTGAACTCGAGGAATAATTTCTTCCGGTTATTTACTACTGCGGGCATAAATTCTGCTATTTTGTTTGTTAATTTTTTTCTCAACAGTAAAAGATCTTCTCGTCGGTGAGAAGGATGGCGCAATGTTTGTTGTTAGCTGATAGTCTATGTTTAATTTCAGGAATTTAAAAATTGTAAGTTGATTAGGCTGTTTTGCAAGTTTAAGAATTCCAAAGAATTATGTTCCAACCATTTGTGAAACATCAACATAAGTTCCCTTCGCACGACGCGACGCAAACTCGTCCGCCAATTGTTTATCCATCATACGAAACTACCGATTAAGACCTAATTTCATCCCATCATCTTGTCCAACGTTAGCATCGGTGCGCCATTTAAAAATGTTCTCATTGCAAATGCTGCCATAAGCACTTTGTTATCTTGTGGTTCTCGAGTTCGTGTGAAGAGACGTTGGCGCCGTCGGCCCTTATGCTGATTATAAAATTCGTCTTACCAAAAAGTTGTTTGTTCCAGTTTATATAAGTTCAAGATTCTCCAAATAAACGCCAATCGTTAATCAGACTCCAGACTCGTTACTCAAACTCCAACCTGAAATATTTGAATTCGTTCTTCCACTACCAGTCATTGTTAATCCACCAGTCGTGTTAATCAACAAGGTTTAGCAGTGTCATTCGGCCCCAGGATCAACAGCAGCGGTTTTGATCTTGTGATATAAACATCTTTAGGACTTTTGTGCGTTGTGTAAGGTTTATGCATCTGTGCACCCATCACCACTTATGCGGTCCAAAGAACCCCACATCTACTCTGTTCTTTTTCTTTTGGTGTGCGAGAAGCAAAAAAGTCCCTCGCGGTATAAACAGTCTAAGAAGCTGTGTTGATCTTTCGAGTCGTATTTTGTTTAAAGAAGGTGTCAAAAACTGTCCGGTTTTCTACGATAAGCCCTTAATCGAAGGTCCCCAGAAATAATCCTTGAAACGGCGACCTTCATTTAGTGCGCCATTGCTTTTTGTCTACGAATCGGATTCCTTCGAGTTCGAACATTGACTGCGTTAATGATGTGTGATGTCCGGACAGAACGTGATCGACCGGATCTTTTCCGGTCATCTGCTGAGCTGACGTCATTGTACCGCTTTATGGTACGATAAATAAATCGCCAACTTAATTTAAATTTTTTTTTGCAATTTAAAAATTTCATTTGCATTTGTGCAGCGCAATTATCGCCCTTATTATTAAAATTGTAAGCCGAAGTTGTTTTGATGAAGAAGGTTTCGTAAAATCTGACAAAGTCATCTGACAACGAGATTTGATAATCGCGTAACTCCGGGTTTGTGTAAGTCGAGGTATTACTGTATATAATAGCTGTGTTTTTTTCACATTTCTTCCGGTTGTAGGTTTAACAGTAAATTTTGCATTGAATTGAAATTTTAAAGACTGTCACGTATATAAAGATTTTAAAATTTGGGAAAGCGCATCAAATTAGCCATGATATTTACGCAGACAACCTTCAAACCCTTAACCAGATAAATTTTTGGGTTGCTATTTGACGTAAAATGGGTATAAAATCCAGGCAACTTGATTTTATTTTTGCCAAGACAAAATTTGTTGATATGTATAATTACTCATAAATTTCAATTTAATGCAAAATTTCCTGTTAAACCTAGAACCGGAACAAATGTGAAAAAAACACAGCTAATAATTTATATAAAGTAATAAAATTAAAAAACTACTACAGTGTAAACTCTATATAGCGAAATTGAAGGGACCGGGTATTTTATTGCGTTATAAAGAGTTTTCGTTAAAGCCCGGTATGCTGTTGCCAAGAAATTTCTTGGCCTATACAAAACCTATGTAAAAAACACTCAAGGAATGCTCAAGGAAAATTTTTCCGTTCCGGTTGTCAAAGCGGTATGCTGTTCGCAAGGAAAAAACGCAGTTCTCCTATCAGGCGCTAGTGGCGCTGTATACCAAAAATTCAAATTTTCTTCAAGGAATATGTGTCCGAGTACATATTCCTTGAGGTAAAAGTGACAGTTCGTGTGTAGTGACAGTTTTTTTGAGTAATTTTGCGGATATTTTGAATACGGGCATTTCAATATAGGTAAGTGGGATAGAATAGGGGCCAAGTATTTAAATAATTATCATTATTTTTCCGATATTTGTTATTTCAAAATTTCTTGACCTACTGTCAAATTTCCTTCAAGGAATATGTGCTTATTTTCCTTGACCCCTTTTCTTGGCAACAGCATACCGGGCTTAAACGGAGAGTAGGAGAAAACAATATAATTTTACGAATAAGTGGTTTTAATTTTGACTAAATTAAGTGAAAAAAATTTACATAACAAAATTATAATGTTATCTTTGTTTGTCGTTTTTTTACTATGCCAGTATTTTAATTGTATCTTTCGTTTTTTTTATTCATATCTTGGGATATAGTGGAATCATCTTCGTTGAATAAAAAGAAGGTTTCTAATAGTTTTGCGGCATGCAAAGCTTCTTCAATGCTTGGTGGTGGCTCAAGATCATCCACTTCGTCTTCTTAGAATTCCATTGTACGTACGAAATATCAGTATTCAGTGAAATTAATGTTTATTGGGGTCTAAATAATGATCTATTGTTTCGCTATTGAGAGTGGTTGATACGCTATAAAGTGTTTCAATATAAGGGTAACAATGTAAACCAAACGAACCTTAGCAATTTCTACGTTTTAAGGAGTTTTTCGTTAAATAGAAGTTCGTTATATAGAGTTTACACTGTATTTATAAAAAATTTGAATTTTAGTAAGCCATTAATTCAACGTAAAAGTTAATTGTTTTGCTCAAATTTTTTCATCAAATTTATATTTGGTGGATTTACCCTGTGCCCATCTTTATTGATTAATTTTAATTACGCACTCCATTAAGAATTTTTAAAAACAAATTCTGCAGCTTACTGGTTATTTCAGTCTTTTCTTTCATCTTTAGCAATATCCGCTTAGAAATTACTTATTTCTGTATGTAGTAAATAAATACTTATTTTTTCAGCAAATACTGACAAGTAAATGTTTCTTCACATAACTTATGGCATTTATTAGTAGGTACAGAACGCTTTTACTTAAAGTACATATTTACTTTTAGTAAATGCTTGATTTTGATTCACTTGGCCCTATATGCGAACCTGAGTGTCTTCACATTTTTCCCTTTTTAATACAAACATACATAAACAGATACACGCATGGTGACTTTTCCAATTGGTATAACATATCTTTTCATTCAAAGGAGAAAAGGCAATTTAAGGACACTTCACTTTATTACGGTGTAATTGCCACTCGGTTTTTTCCACAGAAAACAGATTTAACGATGACATAAGTCTACGTCAGTCTATCAGACCAGCTAAGCAACACCCATTGACAAGCAATAACCAGACCTCCTTAAATATCTAGAGGAATTCTTGCATTGGAAAACTGTCATTACAATAAAAGTGGTAGCAAACTTTATCCAAAGTTAGTTACAAAGCAGTAACTTTTGCTACACATACGTCTAAGTTGCGTGCTTACAAGGCCGGAGATTCAACGAAACGGAAGTCTTCGCGCCCAGCAATACATTCAGTTCATTTGGCGTATAATTTTATAAGATTTGTGAAGAAAGTTTTTTGGAAAAGGGAGCAAGAAATGCCTTTCATTTTACTGAGAATTTACATAAGCCGACCGTAAAGGACATTTCGGCGAGCGTTGCCGGTATGGCGATTTACATAATATTTTGGTTTTGGTTGCATATGCACGAGACTGAGGGTAAAAGCAAGAGGCTAATCAATTCAATCCACGATCCTGACGGACGACTGTGCCGCCAACAATTCCAGCTATTTTAGGAAGTTCATAAAGAATAGGTAAAAAGAGGTTAATTCTCGAATCGTTGAAAATATTAAATTGTTTCTCGAAGGACTTTTACTACTGCTCCTCTTCGATGTTTTGAATAAACTGGAGTTATATCACTGTCGCCAGATGTTTCCGAGTTTGAAAAAGGTTAAACCCAGGGATCTCATTCAGATTCCCTTTTTTCTGATGATTCTGTTGGCAACCAGAGTGGCAGAGTGTCCCGAAGCTTAAAGTCCTGGATCCCGATGTCAATTTTGCCTTATCGAGATGAAAAATTTCTCAGCACCGCCAGCGACTTATATTGCTTCCTTCGTGAGGTGAACGAGAGACAGATGTTGTTATACAAGAAGAAGGCAGCATTCAGGTTTTATCCTACTGCAGACAAACTTCTTAAATGAAATTGATTATTGACATGTGGCACGGTGATTGATGGCGCCACGAATGCAGATTAGATTGGGTTTCGTCCGGGAAAAAAAGGTACGTCCTTTTGTTTTTGTCACTTTAATCGGTTAAAGCTTCTTTTGCGTCAGGTAAATTTCGAAAATTGACAAGATTGCTAAAAAAAGTTCTAAAGTTATCAAACTTTATGCCATTCGTAAACTTCAGCAATGTTCTGAGAGAAATTCCACAATAAATTAAAATGTTCTTTGAACTGGAAAATCAGGTTAATTAGATATAATTAAGGCGACGGTTCAACCACTCAAATTAGTCTAATTCGAGTGGGTAAGGTAATTAAACTGCCAAAATGACGGGAGGAAAGCTATTAATTTGCGGCATTTGGTGAGTGGCAATTTAATAAATATAATTCCTCTGTCCTTTAAAAAATGTTTCCTGAAAATCAATGCGGAAATATAAAAGTACATTTATTTCAACTAGCAAATGTTTGCAAATATTGGGAGTAAAATATAGAAACGTTGAATGTGATTGGATTATCAGAATGCAGTAAAATGCAGTACTGTACCCTGATATTTTCATTATATTGACGTGAACAATTACTTATGTTAATAGTTTTAGAGTTTATATAATAAGACAAAAGGTTGTGCTTAATTTGTTTGTTTGTTATTGAACTTTGGCACTTGATTGGTTTGTAAGCAGTATTGATAAACAAAATTGAAATTTTAGCACTTATTTTTACTTCCTTTCCGCAATTGTGCATAGCTTTCTTCGCGTTTCGGTCCACAATTGGAACCACCCTCAGAGAAGTATCTTGTGGTACTGCGAGTAGGTACCAGTTGTAAGGAAGGGACCAAATTACGGCAGTAGAAAAATCGCTAGTCCAGAAGATTATTGGCGTAGAAGGAGGATCTCCGAAGTCGAGGTTTCTAGATTCGTCACTAAAATAAGGTTGGTTGATCCTTATCTGCGTTAACCAGGTTACTACAACCTGGCTAAGGGGGACATAGGGTGCATCCACGCCTGGAAGGGAGTTAGCTATGGGGTTGTTTTATATAAATAATAATAATTGAGAATTATTCCCAGAACTACGGGAATAGATTTTCTTTTGTTTGCTCCGTAGATCGGTCCAGACTAATTCGGTGAGCGAGCTACGGTGCAGCAAATTCTTGCTTCGAATCTTCTAGTCCGCTGTGCAGTGGCGGCTCGTCAGAGGAGGCAGGGGAGGCAGTGCCTCCTCTGTCAAGTTTTGCAGTTCTTAAATTGTAATGTAAAGAAAAAATCTAAAATATTCAGTGCAAAAACTTATTTTGTGAGTAAAATATGTTCAAATGTCAAAGAAATAAGAATGAAAATTGATTTATATAGTCTGGCAATGTTTTGTCATTTTTGCAGCTATGGTAATGCTTTCCTTGCATTGTATGATGAAAATTGCCTGTATAAATAGCTGCGTTCGACTGGGCACAGTCTCAGTGAGCCAGCTCACATTAAACCAGCTGTCAAATTGACTGGCTCAGTTGTGGCTCAGTGAGCGCGTCTGGCCCAGAAAAACGGACAGTGAAGTGGATTGTCAATTTTCAATTGTGCTGTCAAAATGGTGAGTTGGTAATAAAATAATCGTATGAAATTTTTACTACTCGAAATGTCACTCAACTCAAGTTTTATTCACCTTTAATAAACATATAAAATTCGAAATGTCACTTGTGAAACGAACTGATCTGAGCAAGTGAGTACAGAATGAAGTGGCTCAGAAAACTCAGTTCTGGCTCAGAAAACACTAGCGACGCCATGCGGAAAAAAGGAGACATTAGGGGCCAGAAAAACGGTCCATCTCAGTGAGCAACTGAGTAACTGCGAGTTGGCTCACTGAGGCAGTGCCCAGTCGAACGCAGCTAATATGAGACTGGACGCTTACATCATTCTCGTTTGAGTTTTTATGCTGTGAAGATCATGAAGTGCAGCAGTTTTTTAAAGCGTCAATTAATATCTCTTTATGTTTATTGAGAATCATGCAAATATTAAAAAAACATTTTTTTCAGTGCCATTTTGACCCCTTTGAAGCTATTTTAAATTTATTTTCCCTAATTTCAATTTCTTCAATTGCTTCCTGTGTCCAATGAAGAGGCATGCATCCCGCGTTGCTTCCCAGGAATCTAGGAGGGAGCACACCAAAAAGCTTTAACTGCTTCCTCCCAAGGACATGCACACGTAAATGTCCTATGAAGTGTCTAATTAAGAGAAATGCATCCATACCTTCCAGGGAATCGGTACAGCATGCATCATGGTATGCTTCCATTTCCCGCTGGGAACGTGAGCAGGCGAGCCTACTTTGAAACCACTACGTACGAATAAAAGAGCTTCTGTAAGTCGGAACTTTCGTTTTGCACTGAATCCAACTGAAAGTTCCGACTGCTCAAGCTCTTTTTGTCGGCCAGTAGTTGGACAAATCAGCTTTGAGTTCTGTGTGGGGGTCCGCACAGATAGCATGTGCAACACATGGGAGGTATGCGGCGGCGAACTATAAATTCTTTGTGTGCGTGGCAGAGGAGGCTTATATCAAAGACTATGGAACCTTCGTTACAAAGACTGTTCACTCCTGCAATTTAGATTTTCAGTTTTTGTGACCTTGGTACCGTTATTCCTCCCAACCCCACGATTTTGCTAGAGGATGATACACTGCTTAAGCACTTTGGTCGAAGAGAGAAGAAAAATTCAGAGGCGGGGCTTGGAATCTGAAGAAATCGGTACAGTGTTACAGGGTGCCAGGATTTGCAGAGGAAATATGAAAATCCAACCAAAAGAAGCACCCTGTCAAACCGATCGCAAGAGCGCCTCACCATACAAGCGCATTTGCTTCCTGTACTGAGCAGGAGCGCCTAAGAAATCCTATGGTGAAAAAACGTAAACAACCGAATCCGTGTACCCCTTCAATGTGTGGGTCCGGCAGTTTCGTTTTGCCTGTTCCTATTCGAAAAGCACGGGCGGCTTCGCACCAACACAGTCTCACAAAATGCAATGCTTGAGCAGGAGCGCTCCGTAATAGGTGAACTCTCGCTTCATGGTGTTTGCCGCACTTCTCCCTATTGCCGTCCTTGTTCATTATTAGGCGATTTAAATGGGGATTCGGACTTGGAACAAACACGGCGAATTTTTCTTTTCGACTAATGGGCATTTTGTTGTTGTAATTTTCTGAAAATTGTCCATGGTGGGGGTAAATTGCGTCGCAGAATTAGAGTGAACATTCTTTGTAACAAGGTTCCATATTCTTTGTTTAACACTGACTATTCAAAAGCGGTACGCATGCAGTTTTATTGCATCATAGAGGCATCATAAGCAGCACACTTGTATTCAAATGAGCCTCCGCACATTGAAACTGCACGCTGGCTGCAAGTATAAATCATGCGATCTTCAAGAATTATTCATGCTGTATAGAGCTGAACATGCTCAGCTTGGATGATGCATTTTAGTCATTCATAGGATTTTGTACCAAAGGATTTCATAGCAAACCATGCACATTCTTATTTACAAATTAATTTCAGTAATCGTATACCATTTTACGAAATAATTTCTCAAGGTTTATCCATATCCATATTCGTTTCTTTTTTTTCTTTTTCAAATGCTTATAAGCTGCAACAAGTACTACCCAATCATCCGATTCCGAAGATGACATATTTAATTAACAAATTTATTTTAAAAAAAAGACAAATTCCACCCACTTTGTTTTTAGGTCTGGGTAGTTAAAGTTTCCCTTCCAGCTGCTATGCATAGATGATGTACATATGAAGTCCCAATGTGCAACTTCGCATGCATCATTCAAATGCTTTATGAATGAAGCACAAAGATGCATGCATGCGTACTGCATTTGAATACTCAGTGTGCGGCCTGCCAAAAGCGAATCTGCATAAACTGGGAGTAGAAAGCAGAATCGCGTGAAATTTGAATTCTTTTTATATTTTGTTTTTGGTTTTTTTTTTATTATACACCTAATTCTGTTTTTACTCGGTTTTGATTTAACACGGTCTACAAAAAAAATTTGATTCCGTTTTTACACGATTTTATTCGATTTAGCACGATTTAAATTTTAAATAAAAATATGTATGTACATAATATGTATGTACATACTTTAAGAATTGTTGTTTTTATGAAATGAATGCACATAAAAATTTAATTTGGCTTTTATAAAAAGACTCTCTTAATAGTTTTTTGTATGAATCATTTTATTTTACCTATTTTTTACAGGGTTGCAGGATATGGAACTAGTCCCCTCCTTTTCGATGTACCTATGTACTTCATGTCTTTTTTTGCACGGTTTTTTTTACACGGTTTTTTTCTGGAACGTATCTACCGTGTAAAAACAGAATTTGTATATCTACGTATATACGTATATGTAGTGTAGAAGAGACAATGGTATGAAAGGTGGTTGTCACTATTTGTGGCGAGCGTGGGACCACAAATTATATTATTGAATTTTCTGCCTCCTCTGTTTAGGCATAGACAAATAACACATAGATTTCCATTCTGGGCCTAAAGCTCAATCCATTGAGCTTTCAATTTGGTAGCCTGATGTCGCCTGATCTTACTAATACATCCCTAACGTTGCTCGATATATCATTTCGGGAGAGAGAGAGAATTGTTCCTTTAGCTTGGCACGCGGGCAGCATGGTTTCTATGGCGCGGGCGGCAGCGCGGCATGGCGGCGACATACTCTTCCTCTTCTCTCGAGTTTTAGCCGTCCATCAGCTGTTGTTCTGCGTAAGGGGCTTGTGGGACTGCTCTAACGCTAACGTGAGGCGTGAGGGAGTTGAATTTTTCTAGGAATCCTCTGAGTTGCGTGATCTGCTCAACCAATGAATGAAATCTTCAAGGGAAAAAGACACACGGATAGATTCATTAGGTTTGAATTATCTAATGAAATTCCGAATTTTTGTTTTGTAGGTGTTTTTCATTGACTTAAAAAATTCGTTTAAAAAAATAGTTTCTACAATTTTTTCGTTTTTAATTTCAATCTACTAAAGATGCATTTTGGATTGATTAAAAGGAATTAATTAAATTTATTACTTGCTTACAAGCTTGAAGTACAAAAGTCCCTAATATTAGGCGAAAAAGAGTACAAAATATAAAGTAGATATGAAAAACTATAAAATTATATAAAAAGCTGTCAATTTCGCAGCGTTGATTGACGCCTACAATTTGCCTCCACTTGATCCATCAAGTGTAAGGGCCGGTGCATCATAATCGAAATTCTTTTTTAAGTCATTCTTTAGTTTTAAATGAAAATCACCTAAAACAAAAAATTGCAGTTTCACTAGATAATTCAAATCTCATGAATCAGTGTCCTTGTTTCATTGAGCAGAGCACGCAACTAAGAGGATTCCTAGAAAAATTCAACTCCCTCCGCTTCACGTTAGGGCAGTCCCACAAGCCCTTTGCGCAGAACAACAGAAATTTGAAAAAGATGCAGTGTTTTCTCACAGCTTTGTGAATTGAGAAATTCTAAAATTATCTCACGCACACAAACTTAAAGGAAGTTGAACTGGTTGAGCTTTCCTCTCAGATTTATTTTCGTAGGAACAATTTTTTGTATGAGAATGGATATCTATCTATTATTTGTCTATGGTTTAGGAGACCACGGGCCGCCACTTGTGGCGGTCCAAAGTCTAGTCGGTGGGGAGCAGCTATTGGCCCTTATTGTGAATATCGTCAAATGAACGAACGAACGTGCAATCGAAGTGTTGGTATTATGAATAACGATTGCGACCGTTGTGTTCGATTGCAGTCGTTTCCTTCATTCGAGTGCATTTTTTGTGACGAACGTCAAATTTTTCATTCCTTTACGACGAGTTTCGAAAAGACAAAGGCAGCAATGTAAGCATTTAAATAATTTATTATATCGAATTTAAAAATTAAGAGAGATTATTTTAGGAGACAACTCAGTAATAAACACCAAATAGAAAAATTGGTACAAATAATGAAGGAAAATCCTGATATAGCAAGGGGACTGTATAAGAAGTCGCAAATTTCTCAACAATGGGAGAAATATGCAGCAGAACTAAATAGTTTGGGTCCTCCTAGCAAATCTGGGGAGAAATGGTTGAAAGTAAATTGTTAATTTTATTTATAGTTTAAATGTATTCATTTATTTTGTGTATAGGTATGGACTGATTTAAAATTTAATATTAAGAAAAAAATGTTGCATAACAAAAAGGAGTTCAAAGCGACTGGTGGTGGACCTAATACCCTGTTTCAATTTACGCCGATCGAAGAGGATGTAATAAATCTTTTAAATTTAAAGCTTTCAACGAATCCGCCAGGAAAAGAGTTCGGTATAGAAAATAACAAAGAAAATGACTCCAACAACTGTGCTGGTGGCAGTTACATAAGAAGTGATAGTTTCAATGAAAGCGAATTAAATGTTTCAACTAATAGCACTGCCACAGCAGATGTTAGTGTTAATAATAGTGTTATTATTTTTGATACTGCTCTTTCCGAAAATGTCTCTGCCGATCCCGAATTTTCTTATACATATGCGTCTATTGATGCTGTAGGTAATGTAACCAGCAGCGATCTGCCTAACACAACAAATAGCCGTAGAGGAAGAAGAAATGTTCAACGATCTCAGTCTCAGACTAGTGATATCAATTCGCAAAAAATTCAACTTTTGCAGAATCAAACAACATCACAAGAAAAATTCCATGATAATATGATAAAAGAAATTAAAGAAATTAAAGAGGATGTGAAAGGAATTCATGAATTTGAAAAGAAAAATTATTATCTAAAAAAGGACATTTATAAATTGAAAAAGGAAAAACTACAAATTTATAAAGAAGAAGTGAAAAACAAAAGAAAAGATCGAATCTTGAAACTTCAATTAAAAAAAGAAATATTAGAATTAAGCAAAGCTCAAGAAAATTTGGCCCAAACAAATATTATTTAAATAATAGAAATAAACTTAGGTTTATTTCAACACAATCTTTATTTCTGTACATTGAAGAACTGAATTACTTTTTGAAATAATTGAGCCTTGTTATTTTTTATATTTATTTGTTTTTTATGTTTATGTTAGTATGAATAAAAATATTTTGAATGATTCTATATATATTTATTTATATAATACTTAATTTAATTTTTTCTAGCACTAGACATGTTTACACCTACATATAATTAAAGAGCATTCATAATTCTTCCACGAACAGTCTCACCTTCTTGATATGCTAACGTGTTTATATTAGCGTCTATTAAATTGTCCATTGTGTTGCTTTCATTATCTGTTTCAATAAACTCTTCCACATTGTTATGCGAGTCTACTTTGTATTTTATATAAATATTATGTAAAGCTACATATACATTAACTATTTTGGTAGCTCTTTCTGGAGAATAATGAAGTTCTCTTGCGCCTAACAAACACCTAAATCTATTTTTAAGAACTCCAATAGTTCTCTCCACTATTATTCTTGCTTGGGTGTGGTGTCTATTAAAACGAGCCTCCAAAGAATTTTCTTCCGTATTACGAAACGGTGTTATAAGATATGGCGCAAGCGGATATCCTGCATCACCTTGCAATGAAATGTATGTAACTATCGTTAATAATTGGAATATAGTATAATTACCGAGAAGCCACGTATTTCGCTCTCCAAGTTCATAGTCTTCCTCTAATCGTCTCTTTACGGCAGAAGTGTTCCATACCAAGGAGTCGTGTGTTGAACCAGGGTGCCTTGCATCCACATATCGCATCATTTGATTGTGGTCACAAATCTGAAATAGAAAGAATAAGTTACTAATTTTTAAGGTTCTAAAGCTTTTTCATTAATTTTTTTGAATTATTACTTACAATCATAACATTTAAGCTTGTGAACCCCTTTCTGTTGAAGTAAATGTGCTGTATACTTTTTTTTGGTGATATTATTTTAATATGTGTTCCGTCCACTGCTCCAATTGTACCTGGAATTCGACTCTTTTCATAAAAAAATAGTTTCGCTCTATTTGCTTCTTCCGCAGTATAGGTGAAATTAATCCATTTTGGGCATAAATATTGTTCAATTATTTCAATCATTTCTGTGAGGACCAAAGATGTTGTTGACTGTGCTAACCCCAGGTTAAAATCACTTCCTACACTGCTTGGATATGAGCCTTGAGCGCAGAATCTCAAAAGACAGGCCAATTTTATAACGTTCGGGATGCATGTTGATCGAACAGATGGCCTTAATTTCGGTTCAATCTCATTAAGGAGATAAGAAAATACTTCCTTCGTAACGCGAAACGTTTGAACAAAACTATCGAAAATTATTATTATTATTATTATTATATCAAAAAAAGAAAATTAAATTACCGAAAATCATCCATCTCTAAGGGGTTAGAAGAGTCCCGCAAATGTCTCCTTTTACGAAGAGTTTCCAAAATTCGTACTGAACTCTCATCTTCACTGCTCGAATCCGAAAAAAACAGCTCCACTGAAGTCATTTTAATTTCACAACTATTTTCAATCACTAACTTTTGACGGACAAATTTTTTGAATATAAAATTTTGACATATACAAATCAATTGCAGTAGTTTGCTAGCGCACCGTAAAGTTATTGTAAATCATTTTTATGGCAACACCAAAAACTCGCTTCGATTGTGTTACACAATACCACAAACAGCTACAATCGAATAGCCAAACGTGAATCGATCGAATGACGAATCGATAACTGCAATAGGCACCATTGTTTCTTTGAGTGTGGAGAAGTGGTTGCATTAAATAAAGAGCAAATTTATGAATAAACCTAACTAAAAACTTGGTTATCGTAAACATATCTTTATTTTTAAAACCGAAAATACACTCGGCACTTTATTTCAGTACTTCCGGTTCTCGCGACGCCCTAATATTTTTTATTCTAAGCTATTTGTTTACCAAGACATACACGCGCTAGTCCAGAATATCGAAAATACTCTTGATGCCAAGAAAATCTATGTATGTGCATTTGCAGACATCGAAGGAGCTTTTGATAAAATTTATTTTTATGCAATCAAAATAGTTGCAATAAAAAAAGGTTTTGAGCCTACAATCAAATGTATTGATTCCATGCTTAAAAGCAGAAGAATAACCTCCGCGCCAGGCAACTGGCAAAATTAATTTTAATGTGGCTAAAATATGCCCACAAGGGGTTTCCTTTCACCGATAGCTTGGTCGAATATGATTAACGACCTTCTCCTGAGTTGAACCCGAAGGGGTTTCAATGTGCAGGGATACGCGGATATTATACCTAGTAATTGTAATATGGGGTAACCACGCTCAGGTGCATCTCGGACCTAATGCATACTGCCATATCTAGGATCAGCGAATGGTGCCTGAGCAGGAATCTTAGAATTACTCCTACCAAAACAACAATTGTTCTGTTCACGAGGAAGAAGAAACTAATATTAAAACCAACTATTAACAATAATCTCAAATGAAGCAAAATATGTAGTATACCTACATATATATTCTTAGTAACCCTAGTAAACTCACTTTGGCTGTGTGCAAATGACAAAAATTTAGTTTAGTCGGCATTAAGTCACTATTCGCACACAGCCTTGGAACTATCGTTTGTTTAAAGTTCCCGAAAGAGTAATTTTCTCTCTCCACGTGTCGTCGCTTTACAGGCAAAACATGGCATTTTTAGACCCATGGTCACGTACGTATTTTTTCGTAATTTGGCCAAAAACCTTTTGACCACTATGCCAGAGCTAACAAAATTGTTGGGTACTGTCCAACTGGTAGCCGAGACCCAACTCCAGAAGATACAGCGAAAGGCCTGCCTTGGAATAACGGCTGCGATGAGTACATGCCCCACTGCAGCCGTATAGTTGCTTCTTAAAGGCCTAAACCCATACATTCCTTCAGAGTCCGTCGTACGCATGGATTCCAATCCGTATATCCGTCAAGAGCTTTAAAGCTTGACGTATGACGGACTCTAAAGGATTATATGGGTTCAGGCCATTAACCTTCCACCTCTGTATTTCTACGGGAAAAAAGAAGCTCTTCAGAGTGCTCTAACACTGCAAGACACTGGAGTTAAAATTAGGTGACCTTACAGGCCATCCAAAAATTCTCAGAAACTCAGAAACAGAGACCGAAATAATTTACAGGTTATGGAAAAGCAAAGAGGCGACGCGTCTCTGCGACGCCTCAGAGATCGTGAAACAGGCGAAAACATTTATGTTATATTTGCATATGCCATACATAAAAGGTTGATAGCTTTCTCAAATTAAAGTAGTAGGTCTGCACAATGCTCAGCATCGGCTATGTAAATGCCCTTTAAAGCCAGGTCAAGTTTAACTAATCTATGTAATGCGCATTCCCACATCTGAAACTAGTCTGGAATTCCAATCCCAACGACAAAATCGGCCTGAACCTAATTCGCGGAATCACAATACACAGCCTTACTTGATCGTAGTGACTCGTCTGAATGAAGACGCTTGTTAGGATCCCTTTCCAAATCTAAATTAGTGGAGTTTAATTGTAAAATTTATCGACACTTTCGTTAAAAAATGCACACTCCAAAAAACGAAATTACGATAAATTTTGAAATTCGTACACTTGAAAAGGGATCCTAACAAGTGATGAAGAGGAGGAAAAGTTGAGCAGTGATGTTTTTGGTGACTCACGCGAAAAGTACTTGATTGGGAGGAAATTCTGTTGGCATTTCGCTCATAACCTCTTGAGTGATACATGTAAGCAATACATCCCATTTGGAAAGAGGGGGAGGAGCTGAAATGTTTATATATAATTTGACTTCAATAAATATCAAAGAATCACTAAACATTCACAGAGAAATATAATTAATATAAAAATACTAATATCAGATATAAACGATGTATTATTTGACTATGATATATGTACATATAATATCTGACACGAAATTTTAAATTAAATTAAACTTATTTCCTTCATGTTGTATTATGTACGACGTACGTACATATGTTAAGCAGTGTATTAAGTTTATTTGTGATTTGTTAATTTGCGTTTATTCAATTTAAAGGCTACTTGTATTAAACGCAACAACATTATGCTAATTATAAACCTCAAACATACATTAAGTCCTTGTTCAGTTATGAAAGCCATTATTTAGTTCAGGTCTTCAAGATTGAAGTTTTCGAGTAACGTCATAATTACCCACAATTCTGATATCATCTCTTTGATTATAATTAAACTGTCAATCAGCACTTCTGAAACGGCAATAATAACTCATCCAGTTCACATCCTTCCTCCTTCCTATTAATAATTTCTGATGCACTGACCAGTAAATTGCCGGTCATATCTTAATGTCGTCCATACGCAGATTAGGACGTAAAAGCTCTTTAATATTACACCAGATTGCAACACTTGTGCCGTATGTTGTATAAATTTGCAAATATTAACGAAACCCCAATCGGAAAAATAAATATCTGAACGGAGCCCGTATGTGTACCGAAATAAATCACGTATGCACCAGTTGATAGGAAAATCCCACAAAATCCATTTAAACCAAGAAATGGCTTCGCGATAGAAAATTTCGGTTCTCGTGATTTTGTCACCCATTTATCTTTTCAGCAGGATATTGGTGCGATTCTTTTAGTCATTTTAGCACAGTTGCATGAGCCGAGATAAAAGATTTCATTGGATGGATATTTCGCAACTTCTGCGAGATCGTGGAATTTATTGTTCTGACTAATCTGTCGACTTGCCTAACACAAATGCTATGATGTCTATTTAAATAAGGCACAAAAACATGAATATTACATATGTTATTTGTTTTGTCTAAGAACACAATATTTTCTTTTATTTTAATGTTCATTTGTTTTTCGTACTTTTTATTTCCTTTTAACGGAAGTATTATTATTATCAAATAGAGCAAATAAAAAATCAGAAACTGTTTAGTTTCTGCAAACGAATGAATTGGTAAATAATTATTTATAAATTAATTGATTGTTGGCATTTTTGTAACTTTACTAAATCGAAATGTTTTTAAATGTAAAATATCTCTAGTACTGAATAGTAATGTACATACATAAAAAAAATTTAAATTCATTATATCATCTACAAAACAAAATGATTGTATTATATTTAGGTATACATATGTATATGTATTACCAAAGAGAAGTAAAATAACAAGAGACTACTGTTTAGTGCAGCTGCACTAAAACTTTTGAGTCCCTCGCTGAGCCGATGAGCTGCCACCCACAGTGGGCCACGATCACATCGCATCACTGAAAATAAACTAGGTCAAGGTTAAAAAAACACAGCTGACTTGATAGCTCACCTTTTCTCACCAGCTCACGTCGCTGGACCACTGGAATCCCGCGCTGGTTTCCCTCGTGGAGCTCCCGGCCACCGGCGATCCCAAGAAAATAAATACATTCTTAACATTTAATTACAAATTACAGAACAAAATCTTACCTGCAGAAGAATCGTCGGCTCCGACACCAGCCAGTTGACACTTGTCAGCTCTAAGATAAACAAAAGCCAGTTGACACTTGTCAGCTCTAACGTAAACAAACGTAACAGCTGATCACGCATTAGGTCACTTTCGACTTTCGAAATTTATCACCAGGATGACATCTAGGATTAAAAAACTCAACTACGAGTTGTGGGGAAATTCACGATGCACTTTGTGGGGGGCGTACCGCAAGATGGACTTTAAACTTTGGTGCCGTGTGCAACTGTGGTGCCGTGTGCATCAGGACGGGTATAAAAGCCTGCGCGCCACCCCATTCGACCTCTTTGCGCTTTTCTCTTTGTGCCTTACACCTCTCCGTGCGAATTCCTACCTTTACATCCTGCGATTTTCCACTTAATTTGTGAACTCAAATTAAGATTTCACTTGCCTTGAGTATCGATCAAGCAAGATTTTAACACTCATTGTCTTAAGTATCGATTAAGGCAATTCCTACTAACACTTGTCTTGAGTAACGATCAAGCAAGATTTTAACACTTGTCTTGAGTAACGATCAAGCAAGATTTTAACACATATTGTCTTGAGTAACGATCAAGCAATAAACTTACTAAAACTAAATTTTGCTCCACTCGTCTTGGGTAACGACCAAACGAGAACCTTACCATAGTCCTATCCCTTGTGAGGTAAAATTGGATTCAGGTGAGTACATTTTTTCTTTTAATGTTCTGAGCAAAAAGCCTGATTATAGAATTAATTCTTTAAGTTGGGTTCAGCCAAAACAAGAGCAAAATTTAGTTCACCTGCTTGCTAAACCAGCAGCAGGACATTACAATTATTTGATTATATTATATTTATCGTTTGAACATTTTTGAATATTTTCTCTCAGCACTTCGTGCTTACTATTACACCGTTATAACGGTCACTCGTGCATTCCGCTATTGCGGAAAACTTTCATTGTATTACACAGCACGTTGCTGCTACGATTCTTGTTTGTACATTAATCTCGCGGAATTCTCTGCCCTTTTGTAACACAAAGCTGTACATCATAATTTAATAATTCTTTAACTCTACTTTAGCACGGAAAGTGCATTTATTTGTGCTCTGATTAGCGTTTGGGACATTGTGGTTGATCCTAATTGAGTCTCAGTGAACCATTATAAAACCTCCGGCATATTTTCTAAATTTTTAGTGTTCAGTCACTCATCCTTTGAGATCGGCTAGAACAACTACAATGCGAACAAATAAGAAATGTATGAAGAAAATCAACCTAAGCGCGATACCTCCACGCTGGCCTGGAGACACACACAAGTTCCACACGGCATGCCCTGTTGGATTACTTAGAGCTCTCTCGTGTGGATTACTTTTCAATAGGCGTTGTGTGTTTTTGCCTCCTGGCATCTATATATGCTCTCCGATTCTGCGTACATACATACCGTGAGAACCAAAAGTGATGGCACACTTAGACATTTTATTTTTTACTTCCCACATTTTTATAACTGTAAGAGCTCAAGTAATCCAACAGTAATCCAACAGGGCATGCCGTGTGGAACTTGTGAGTGTCTCCAGGCCAGCCTGGAGGTATCGCACTTAGGTTGATTTTCTTCATACATTTCTTATTTGTTCGCATTGGAATCTCTTATTATTTTACTTCTCTCTGGTATTTACTAACCACCAGTAAATAAATCGAAAGGTTCATGTAATTGTCTGCAAGTTTTGGATATTGTCATTTTTGTTTATCTATAGTTGAACTAGCGTCACTGCCCAGGTGTTGCCCGGTATATAAATTCAGTTCCTGGCCATCATTCTCCGCAGCGTAAATTTTGTTGAAATCATAATGACGAAGGTGTCTGAGAAGTTCGAGGGCCTTAAGAGTTGTAGCCAGTAATAGTTTGTCCATCAATAAGCTTCACTCCTATTTATTTTTTCATTTACCTTTTCAATAATTTTTAGAGCTCTTCCGAATCAAAAGGCTTCTATTTTCATGTTGTTTCAAGTAAATCATTTTTAATAAAAAAAAAACAATTATTTATTAATTCCAAAAAAAAAACGGTAATTTTTTTATTTCCCCATCCAGTATATACGAAAAAAATCGTAGCTTACAGAAATTAAAATATACTACACCACAAAAGTTACAAAAATGCGTCTTAACACTGAAGAAAACTAATCGTAATTTATGTAAATGCTCATAGTAAATTTTATACCAAATTTTTGTAAAAATTACGACGCATAATGTACGAAGAACGTATCGTTTCTAAGAAACATCTGATATAGGCTTTAACTCATCGGTGTTTTTTGTATATTTTATATCTATCCCTATTTTTCTTCTTAAATATAACGAAGTTTTTTCTGATTAGATAAGCTTGCACATACATACATTCTATGCATATTTTTTTGAAATTTGTAAAGGGTCCCATACACGAGCGAACAATTTGCGCAACACAGCCCCTTGTGCAAACATTTTTCCCGTGTATGGGACAGTTTGATGCGCGGCGCAACTGTTTGATGAAATTCAAACGCGTTTGAATTTTTTTGTGCAACGGGCAGCGTGTTTGCTCGTGTATGGCGATGTTGGTGCATTTTGAAGTGTTGTGTACTAAGCACTGACATATAGAAATGGACTAATATTGCATAAATCCACCAAATATTTACTCCAAAAATTATAAAATAATTCCTTTTGTATCTTAAGTCACTTCAAAGGAATGCAAACATTAAAAATGGCACAAAAACCACAAAAAACCTGAGTGGCGTAATACGGCGAATCAATTAGGAATTAATTGCATTTATGTCTTTTACTGCAACTAAATTAAGTGAAGTTTACAGCAAAAACACAAAAGTGCTCTAATTTTTTCTTTTGAGTTCTTAAAACAGTTGTTTAGCGATATAAACCGCATATCCAGAAGAGAGCATTTCAACGTTTTGCTGAGAGTTTTTCAATGAAAAATGTGTTATTCCACAAATTTGCCGCAATTTTAGGGGAATCAGATTCAAGCGTGCAGGTTACAAATAAAAATAAATATAATTTTTAAATTTGCCGCCTTTTTACCTTACACGCAGTCTCAGATATCTTTCCTCAACGAGAACCTGAACGCAACTGAAGTTTGCACGACTTGTTGCGTAGTGTATGGACTATCACACATTGTTATATTATTATGGTATACTGCAAAATTTAGAAATCTGAGAGTCATGTAAATCTCTCAGTTCTGCCCTTTCAAAATGCTCATATGAAAAATAATGCAGGAGATTTAGTCGTGTAACCAAAATGACGTTGCGATTTCGATAAATGGTGTAGTTGAGGGTTTAGAAGTGTTAAGGAAATGCGGCACTTACTTCCCATGAACTCATAATATATAATAAACAGGTTTCATAAAATATAAAATGGGCAATCATCCATCAACTCAAGTTTATTCTTCAAATATCTATTAAGTCATCAACCAACAGTTTTTTTTTATTAATTATGTAACTGACGTTCACATTACGATGAGCGTAATTGAAAAAATTCTCATATTACTTAGGTGCGATTTTTGCTTCATCCCCATTTCTCGAAATGATCATTTTTTATTGAGACACAAAAAACTCAACAGTAATTTAATAATTTCTATTATAAGATTTATAGTTTTCATAGAATAATTAAATAAATATATCAATAAAATCATATTGAATATTTATTATCTATGGAAAGAAAAGAATTAATGATTCAGGTTTTATATCTCGTTGAAAACATTTTAGTTTTGTTTTGTGATCTTATTTAATTGTCTACGAAAATGTTGTTTTATTTATCTGATCTGTATCCGGCATTGTCCGAGCACAACAATCCCTATAATAAAGTTACATTATAATAAACATATGACGTTACGAATTTAAAATTTGTCAAATGTCACGCAGGAGGTTACGCACAACATGCTCATACAAACTTGGTTCGGAGAACGTCCTCCCTTAAATCAGATCTTCACCCTTAAAATCGCAATCGAACATTGTAATATTTTAATTGTTTTGACTTGTGTATATGTATTTTCTTTTTTTGTAACTATGTGTTCTATTTTAATTCAATAATTACTAAATGACAATTTTAACACCTGCTGAATAAACTTTTTGGGGATGCCACAACAAATACATATGTATATAAGATTTGATTGAGATTCCCTCGTGATCTTGATCTTGATCTTGCTATTTGGATCAAGTACGATCTCTTTGAACCCATTATACGAATATTACGAATATTACGAATATTACTAACAAAATTGCCTTCTTTGGCCTTCACTTAAATAAAACTTCCCCTAGATATACCCTTTACCAGTAAGACCCACCGTCATAACTATAATCTTTTTGCTTTTTACCCTATTTGTTTCTTTTCTTTGAATTAACACTACTTGATATGTGTCTTGCTCTTGCAGCATGTATTATGTTAAATAAATAAAATAAATATCGACGTGTTTCCAAAAGCAAGCAAAAATAAAACATTTTTACTCGGTCGCCGGTTTAATTTCCGAGGTAAAAAGTGCCATTTTGCTCCCGCAAAACGGGGCAAAACTTTAATTTTTGGCGTTGTTATGATAAAAATAAGTACCTATGCTCACTTCGGGAACACAACAGAGCAATTTTACCTTACCGTGTTTTTCATTCTCTCCAACGAGCCGGGAAGCAATTTTACACTTAGGTAAAAAAAGTCCTATTTTTTTTCCTTGGTGAACAAAATAATATATTCGAGATCCTAATCCAATGTTAATTTAATGCTATATTGATTTTGTTGGAACTAAAACTAGATCGGAAATCGCTTTAAAGGAAGTTATTATTAGTAGCTAGAGCTATGTAGGTTCTACTTTGTTTTCCCTTCTGTAATCAATCATGTAAACCTAGCTTTAACAAAGTTTTTAACAAACAAGTTTTTTGAAAGCAACACCTTTATCTTTTGTGTACTTTGTTTTAGCGTGAAAAAGGTTCGTAAACCAAATTTGAAAGGCTCTTCTTGGCGGGTTTTCGCCGATGAGGTAAAGTCGGCTTAGCAAATAGGTAACCATCACGCTTTTGAGTAGATAATTTTTTTTGTACCTTTTTTGACCTTTGTTCTATAGGTACCTGTAATCCGGATCTCCTCAAAGTCCAACTTATTGCGAGCACGGGATGGGGTAAATTCATTCACTTCTAGCGATGTTGAATTTACGTACGTTTCAATAAAGACAAGGCGTAATTAAAACCAACCCACTTCTGTCGATGTTCAATTTACGTTTCAATAAAGACAAGGCGTAATGAAAAACTACACCCAAAATGTCTGCAACCTTAGACTTCGGTATCGCTTCAAATTAATATAATAGCACCTTCAGGAGGTGAATATAGGATCTGCCTATGTGATGAAGGTTGATATATTGACAAATCGTCCTATGTACGGCTCATTTGTCAAGATAAGTGTCACTACCCCCTGACTCTTATCCCTTGTCCCTAATAGCACCAGGCTTGAAATCGACTTCCCGCAGGCAACAAATCAATAACGTGTGGTTGATAACGATGTCATCGATTATGCCAGCGTCATTTGTAACACTAAGTGCTTTGTATGCACTCGAATTTATCCATGTGGTCTGCCCTGATGGAGGGTGTGATTGCTTCGCTTTTAGTGTGTATCGGCTACAGAAGTCGATGAACTAGCACAATTTGTGATGAATTCCCACACGTTAGGATATGAATTATATTTTGGTTTGGAAGAATGTTAACGCAATTTCTTACAACTACAAATTTATCTGACGTTTTAGGTAAATTATTTATCAATACTATTAAAAATTCCTCTTTGCGAATATTAGATCGTGCTCGTCATACTGATGAACACAGACGCGTGTAATACTTGTGATAATACCCGTACCTTTTCGCCTTTCGGGTTTCTGTACATTCTAAGACAAAAAATTTGCACCGCAGAGCAGAAATATATAATCACCAAACAGGGTTTGGAGTGAAATTCCTCAGTTTAAAAATTATGATATGAATTTTTCGTGTTATTTCTGAATATAAGTGATTGTGATAACTTGAACTCTGACTTAAGACGCCTTTCACAAATGTTGTTCTTAATTATTTTCCGCTGAAAGTAAATGTACATGTATGACCTTCTCGCGGAAAAAAGAATACGCTGATTTTCGATTACTCTATTGATGGGCAATCCCTTGATAAGCTTGACAAGGTGAGAGACTTAGGTGTCGTGCTCAACTCCAGGTTCTCGTTTGAGGTCTTTTGTGGATCATATCGACCTAATTGTCGACAAGGCTAACGCTGCCTTGGGTTTTATAAAACGATGGTCCAATCCAAGGAGTTTGACGACCCATATGTCTCCCGACTGCTCTACTGCACTTTCGTTAGACCAATTTTAGAATATGCTAGCCCGATCTGGTCTCCATTCTATGAGTGTCATATTGGTCGAATCGAATCGAAGCTGTTCAGCGCAGGTTTCTGCGGTTCGCTCTGCGTGGTCTTCCATGGGACCGTAGCCGCCAACTTCCTTCATATCCTGATCGGCTTAAGCTTTTTTGTCTCCACACCTTTGAGTATAGGCGTAGTACCGCCAGAACTGTTTTTGCTTTTGACTGTATTCGAGGCGCTATTAACTCTCCTATGAGTTATAACAAAGAATATGGAAACTAGTTTCTTATCTGTGCTTTAATGTATGTCTGGCAGCGCTGGCTCTCACTCTATATATGCACAACGCTGTCTCCATGTATTTGACCTTCTACCGACTCGGTAGGGTGTTAGCAACTTCGGAAGTGTCTGGCTTCTTAAACCTTGACTTAAAATACTTATTTGAACATAATATATAAATGCCAGACATTATACTTTAACGTGAGTAAGCCCGATTTTTTCCACCTTTATTACCTGATACCCGTATTAGACAGCGTTAGTCAAGATTCGTAACCCCCGAACGTTCTTACCCACAGTAGTGTGAATGCATACACAAAATTTCAGCCTTTATACTTTAACGTACATATGTATGTCTGGTAGACGCTGGCTCTCACTCTATTATTGTTTAGCTTTTGAAATCAAATCTTGTTTTGTCTTTCAAATATTCATTCTGGAATGTTTTGTTTTTTTTATTTTATCTCATTAAATTTTGTATTTATTGATTTATTTAATTTATGAGAAATTCACCGAATCAAGGCAAAATTATGTTATAATGTATGTATTATATCAAAGAACTTCTAAACAGAAGTTTAGAAGTTCTTTGATTATATGAATACAGAAATAAAGAAAATATGTATGGTAGGTATCTAAGAGTTGTGATTTTCTACCATTATGCCAGACCTAAGCCAAATATATGATATGCAAGGTAAATTAAAATAGGCAGCGTGATTAATTAAAAGAAGTTTTTATTATTTTTCAATAGTCAGAATGTTCCTTCCTTAGGATTTGTATTATTTACGTTATTTTTTTATACTCTAGGATCTTAGAGGTTTTGATGAATTGAATTCCCATTATTATTTTACAAATAAAAGCATGTTGCGGGTTGGTGCCTCGAGGACCCGGCTAAGTTCCTCGTCCGGGGGTGTGCGGCTGCGGGAGCTGGCAGGCTAGCATTATGCGGTAGTGTGGGGGGGTCTGCCGAAAGGCCGCGCTGCGCCACCCGGAACGGCCCACCAACAACGAAATTTTCTCCCGCGACGGAACGAAAAAAATCGAGAGGGGCGGAAAAGGACAGTGCAGGCCGAATCCCTGCAACTGCCTGCGGTTGACTCTGACGGGGGGTTCTGGTCGAAATGAACCCCCACTGGCCTATGCCCCAACCACCCTTTGACCTCCCCCTGGCCAAACAAAATTATGGGGAGGTCCCTTGAAAAAACAAAATTTACCTTAAATCATTTCAACCGATCCACAAAATTACCCACGCTGGCTGAAGTCAAGAGGAGAAGGAGGACCAAGAGAATAAAAGTTAAAGTTAAGTAAACATACCTGATATTTTAATTATTTTTTCTTTAAATTACTCTTACAAAATTTTTCCGTTGGGCGCCTTGCTGCATGCGATGGGGTTGCTGCTGCGGATGTTGAAGGTGTACTGCTGCAGAAGCTGTTGCCGCCGCCCGGTACCCTGCCTCTTCATATGCGGCCCCGTCGTGGTACCGGTGTGCCACCGATGCTCTTGGATTGCCACAGGTCAAGGGTTTTATTTTAATATTTATGTATTTGGTTTTTCTTTAGTTAGATAGTGCTTCTTTATAGGTTTATATAGGTAGATAAACTTTTATTTATTTATTTCCTTGCTTAGGTATCTCGGCTGGCGTTCATAGCCGGAATTATTTTGCAGATAGGTTTTTAGTTAATAGTTTCTTTATTTATTGGATTAGGTATCGATGATTTTAGGTATATATTTTAGTCACTGGCTTAAATAAGAAAATTATTCTTTTTTGTTTCTTTGCTTTTGTTCTTAGTCACTGGAGTATAGTTATTCACTAATTAAATTATTTTTGGTAATCTTAGTCCTATTTATTTCCGAACAGTTCTTATACTTTGATTATTTAATTTGAAAGTTCACCGTATTTATTTAATTTTATGTTCATAGTTAAATTTTTGGGTTTATTAAATTTAGTCAATTTTTAAATATTCACTTGGGCCAGTGTTTATATGTTCCTTAGGTAATTGTTTATATGCTCACTTAGGTACCTGATTGTTTATATGTTCGCTTAGGTCATTGTTTATATGTTCACGTATGTATATGATCTCTCAATTTTCGTTCTATTTATTGCATAGCACTACGTATTGGTTTAGATATTTACTTAGTTATTTATTTAGTTCATTCGCGGCTTATCTGATTAGCTAATTGTCCACAGTCTAATTCATTTAATTAATTTCGTGCTCCTTGCTTCGGAGGAATTCAAAAAATGCACTTCCGTCTCTTCTGGCCTTTTTGATTGATGTTGATTTTCACCTACTTGTCAAAACCCTTAGCCGTAAGTCACCTGTCTTAAACTTAGTTTTATTGTTCACAAATATTGGTTTACTGTAACGTCCACTTATTCGGCTTGTTCGGTTATGCACTTGCTGCTTATACTCAAGAGTTTATATTTAGTTCCTAGGTTATGTCTGCGCACACTTTTGATTATAGTCTTTAATTTTAATAGTCAAGAATTCATTTAATTATCAACTGTAATCTTTGTTTGTCCACTTATTTCCTTTCCTAGCATAACTTAACTATCGACTTATGCACTAATGGGGTTAGTTCGACCTAGCTTAAGTGCTCATAACTCTCCTTATTTACATGTATATATCGAATCTAGGCACATTTACAGTTTTCTTTGTTTCTCTTCTTTTTTTTTTTTTTTCTTTTTCAGATGCTTCGCCGGGAAAACTCACGGGACACACAACGGTGGTTTCGGTAATTTTGCGCGACGGATGTTACCGGTTCTATATTAATTTTTCACTTTTTGTTTCAGGTCCATGGTCCGGGATTTATTTCGCAGTAATTAAAAGTAATACGAACTCGCGGTTTATTACTCCTTTTGTAAATTTTTCTTTTTTCTTTCTTTTTTCCAGAGTCACCAAAATTTCGCGCACAACACCCTCCGAGGCGCTTCCACCACAGTCACCCAAACGCACAATTTTCCCCGTCTTTTCGTTTCCCTTTTCTTTTTCTAAAGTTTTTTCCACCGATTTTTCTGACCTTAATTCGCGTTTCCTTTTTACAACTTTTTCACCGACTTGCCTTTTTAACTTAAGATTTTTATCCGGGACTCTACTTTTTTCAAAAACTGTTCCGCCGACCTTTATTCTTTCCTGGACCACGACTTTACTTTCTCGATCTCTCGAACCGACCCCTTCTACTGCTCTTGCCCGACCCTCGAAAAAATCCACGCTCGCGATCTACCGGCCGGCCGTCCGCGTGCCTCCAGCGCGTGCCGTTGCAGATCCCGCTGCCATCCACTCACACATCGCCGCGCCAGCTAATCAAGCGCTTACCGCCGATGTGCGAGTCGATGCCAACGGGATCGAGCTGCGCTTCTCGCTGTGGCTGGGGCCTGGCTCGAGGCAGCTGAGTGCACGTGCACTTTTGCGCCAGCTCGAGCTTCTCGGTCGCGGCAATTTTTCTGTGGGACCGAGCTCGAGGTGCACATTTTGCCTCGATCGCCAGGCCCGCGCCGCAATTTTTCTTCGCTTTAACTGTCCCTCGAGCTGCGAGCGCCGTGTTCTGGTGCTATTTTTAGCTCCAAAACTCTGCGTTCGCAGTCCGAGAGACAGCCCCCTTGCGGTACCCGCCAACGGGCGCCGTAAAATTTTGGTTGAGCTGTCGACGATAAAATTTTTCGCCAGCCATAGGCGGCGTGAAAATAAAAATGATGATTTATGCTTTTCAGGTCAGAGAATCGGGGCCAATGTTTGGCCCTGACCACAACACCATCAGGTACTTTGAGCTCGGCCCCCGAGCTCAAAGGAGCTGAAAAAAGGTCAGGGAATGTAAGGGTGCCCAACATGTGGTACGACCCACGACCCGAGTCTAACCCGAGACTGAGCTAGCCGGCCAAAATTAATGCTGGACCTCCCTGTACCCTAATGAGAGGTCAGCTCGGTCCTGCACCGACTTGGCCACTCTCTCGTACTGGCAGAGAGAGCCTGCCCTAATGAGAGGCGGGTCTCCCTGTCAGTAAGAGAGAGCTGCTGTCTCATCTCGGGTCAGCCCGAAGCGTGAGGACCTAAAGGCTTGTTGTTCACAGAACAAACAGATGGTAAGGGTGGTGGCTGTAACCCAACCCCTCGCGGTCATCCCAGACCCAAGATGAACATCCGTTCTTCGGATCCGACTCCCTCCCGACTCCAACGATAGGGCGCTGCTGTTCACGGGAGTCCGGAGGTGGGGGTTGTCAAAAAATTTGCGACGAAAAAACTTAACCTACAAAAAGGTGATCTCCTGCCAGATCCCTTGTAATGCAGTCTTTGCTAAGGTATGGGACAAGTTGAAGTGCAGGACTTCAAATCGAAAATACTACAGAAATTATAGGGGTTGTGATAAAATGGGTGGGGTAAAAATTGGGCGTAACATGGAATTGAAATTTACCAGAATGAAAGGGAACTAAGATGATAGAGCAGAATTATCTGCGGTGACCACTACTTGGTCGCTTGAAACATTGGAAAGTTGTGGTTCGAAAACCAGGCAAAATCGAGTTGTACCACATTGGAAAGAGACCTGTGATGTGCCGAGACGTAGGAACCATGAAAGTCAGAATTGTACGATGCCGAGAGGTGTCGAAGTTTTTCGTTATACATTGAAACGTAAGATCATGAGACCATGAAACCATGAGACCATGAGACCATGAGACCATGAGACCACCCAAGGGCAAGCACGCAGGTTGCAGACAAGGGTGGTAAAAGTAAGTTTGAGATTTGGAATGATCTTCCAGAAAATTGAGAAATATCTATATAGAGCAAGAATAAATCAGGCTAGTAAAATCGATACGACAAAATTGGTTGAGTTGTGATATTATTTATTCTGCGATGATGGCGGTTAAACCATCATATCTGCGGGAATTTTCGTAAAGGATAAAATGTTACATATAGGAATAGCTGGCGATGACCTTCCAGCGACACCGAATGGGGAAGAGAAGAGTTTCGAGGAAAGGTAGCCTTACCGACCCACTCCGCGAGAGGCCAGCAGCCGGCGACGACGGGAGGGAACTCCCGGTCAGGTGGCTGGCACACCAAAAAGCCAACCCCTGCAATTCCGGGGAGTCCTCCCGACGTTCCCGGATGCCAGTTCCGCAGAGTGGGCAAGCAAAGCCCCTCCCGACTTGTTCCCCTCGAGGTGGAGAGATCCCCGAAACCCCGAGTAGGCTTGCTGGCTGACGAAGCCAACATCCTCAATTCTCAAGAGGTTCCGGGTCACCCTCAACCCCGAGGGTTGCAGGCCGGGCCTCTTGACTAAGAAGGTGGGAGTGATATAGCAAAAAAAAATTAAAGGATGGGTGGTGGATGGGATAGGGTTAGGAATAAGGAACGCTAACTGGGATGGAAAAAAGGTGGGTTTAAAAGGGGTGTGTCCACCGCATAGCCAAGCAGAGGCGGCTTCAGGACACACTCAAACGCTACCAGTTAAGCTGGTCGGATACCTTCTTAGGGCTACCGAAAAACATTTGGATAGAGGGAGGAACTCCATTACGGATTGCCGCGGTGGAGTTTCCCAATTTATAACGGAATGAAAGAAATCTTTTAGAATTGATAATTAATTTACGGGATATAGTAGGATATAAGGTCACGGTTTGATATCTTTGGCATGGAAAGTGCCAATCAACTTGCCTTGAAGGGTTTCCAACTCATACAGTGAATTACCTTTTCTAGCTCTAACTCGGCATTTGACGAACTTCTTTCCAAGTTTGGCGTTGAAGCCTTTCCCGAAATTACTCAACTGGAAGTTTCTTCTGAATACTTCTTGTCCTACCTTGAACTCTACGGGTTTCGATCGAAGATTGTACTGCTTGGCGCCTCTGTCAAAAGCCTTGTCTAAATTATCTTTTACCTGTGCACGAATTAGTCGAAGTTTGTCGGAGGTATTCACCTCAATAGGTTCATTCACCCCTGATAGTTGTCGTAATAATGCATAGGCAGAGCCATGTTCAATCATGTTATTACCGAACAGAATTTTATAAGGAGAGAATTTTGTGGCTTGGTGAACTGAACTACGTAATGAACTAGCGATACAACTCAATTTCTCATCCCATTTGGTGTGCTCTTCTTTTAGGTATGCTCGAATGCCCGACAAAATAGATTGATTCACACGCTCTGAAGCGTTGGCTTGAGGCGAGTATACCGCAGTGCGAAAATGATGCACGCCATATCTTTTCAAAAGATTCTGAAATTGAGCTGAACGAAATTGTGTCCCATTGTCAGTCACCACTGTTTCAGGGACTCCGAAGTGATGGAAAATTTGTTCTTCGACGTAAGTGCAAATATTAGAGGTACTAGCTTTTCGAAGAGGTTGAAGCAGGGGATATTTAGAAAAGTGATCTAAAGCGATCAAAATACAGACTTTTCCTTTCTTGGTTCTAGGATAAGGACCCAGGAGATCGAGATAAACTCGTTGCCAAGGTCGTTCGGTCTTTACTTGTGCGCCCATGGGTGGTCTTAAGGTGGTGTTAGATGATTTCACCTCTTTACAAATGTCGCACGACAGGATGTATTCACGGGTCTCAACTGTCATACCCGGCCAATAGAAATGTCTGCGAAGCCTGGCTAAGGTTTTACCAATTCCGCCGTGAGCTGCTAAAGGTGGATCATGAGCTCGAGATATAACGTCTTTAGTTAATGCACTAGGAACCCATAACTTCCACGCTTCTTCTTCCTGAACGGGATCACCTGATCGTGGTTGAGTTCGTATGTAAACGTATTCATCACGAACTATTAAATCAGGGAAACGGTCTTTATTTTTCTCAATACGTTCTTTAAGTTCGGTATATTCAGAAGATTGGAAGTGTGGTGAATCAAGATCAATTTCAGGACCAGGGTCTTCTGAAGAGCTAGCATTTATTTGGTCGCAGTGAATTCGTGACAGGGCGTCTGGCACAACATTCAGTGTTCCTTTACGGTGTTCAATACTGAAGTTGAAACCTTGTAATTTTAGGCTCCATCGGGCCAGACGACCGCTAAGGTCTTTTTGATTCATGAGCCACTGCAGGCTAGCGTGATCAGTTATGATCTTAAATGGCATTAATTCGACATAAGCACGGAATTTTTTCAGACTTATAATGGCCGCAAGACATTCTAATTCGGTCACTGTATAATTTCTTTGAGCAGAATTGAGCTTCTGAGAAACATATGCGATTGGTTTTTCTTTTCCTTCGTCGTCTAATTGTAAAAGCACACCTCCGACACCTTGACTACTCGCGTCGCACTGAATAATGAAAGGTTTACTAAAATCAGGACTCGACAGCAATGGAGCGGTGGTAAGTAATTTCTTTAATTCTTCGAAAGCAACCTGAGCTTCGTCAGTCCACGTGTATTTAGTAGATTTTTTCAACGTGTCTGTAATTGGAGCGCTCAGATCTGCGAAATTTGGAATGAACTTTCGATACCAACCGGCCATGCCAAGAAAACGACGAGCCTGCTTGAGCGTTTTAGGCGACGGGTAATTTACTATTGCTGCGATTTTGTCTGGGTCTGTCTTAATGCCCCCTTCTCCAACTATGTACCCCAAGTACTTAGTCTCTTTCAAGCAAAATTTGCTTTTTTCGACATTTATTGTCAGGCCTGCCTTTTTGAGACAACTGGCCACTTGAGACAGGAGTTCTAAGTGGGTATCAAAGTTTTCGGACAAAACCAAAAGGTCATCAAGATACACCAAGACATTTTCGCGGAGATTGTACGGTATCACTTTGTCCATCAGTCTGCACATCGTTTGCGGCGCGTTGCAGAGACCGAATGGCATCACGGTGAAGTGATAGAGGGGATGGCCAGGCACCGTAAAAGCGGTCTTCTCTCTGGAGCGTTCCTCCAGTGGTATTTGCCAGAAAGCGTCTTTCAAGTCCAGGCTGGTTATAAATTTAGCCGACGGAATGCGACTCAGGATACCATCAATGTGTGGCAAAGGATAAGCATCCTTTTTGGTCACTGAGTTCACTTTCCGGGCGTCGAAACACAGCCTGACCTTTCCAGGCTTTCGCACGAGTACCACTGGGGAGCTCCACGGGCTCTGGCTCTCCTCGATCACTCCAAGCGAGCGCATTCGGCTCAGCTCAGCATCCAGCAATTTCTGGACAGCTGGCGATACCGGGTAAAAACGTTGTTTAATCGGGGCGGCTTCACCGACATCAATCACATGTTCCAAAAGATTAGTTTTTCCTAAACCCAAGGTAGCAAAAGATGGAAAAAGGGATTTGACGTATTCTAGCCTGCGTTGTTCAACAGGTGGAAGAATATGTTGTTGGGAATCAATCGATTCCGCGATCGGGGCATCCAACGAGGCCAACGACCCTAAGACATCCGGCGCTAAACCAAAAGTCTTCCAGAAATCGACTCCCAAATATAAAGGTTGAGTCAGACTGGGAACAAGATAAAAACGGAGTGACTTGCTTTGGCCACGAAAAGTGACATCTAGGTCAGCATGACCGTGTACTTCGGGCTTGGCCCCGTTGGCTACCTCGATCGTGGATCGATATTTTGCCCAATTAATGTTTTTGTCGGACAACAATTTTTCAGATCCTTGACCAAGGACGCTTACACTAGCTCCGGTGTCTAGTAAGCCAGTCAGCTTAGTTCCCAATATCTGGACTTCGGCATAAGGCCTAACGTCCTTTTGCACTGACACGAATGCAGTGGCTAATTTACGTCGGTTTGACATAACGCGTCGCCAAAAGGCACGTAAACGTACTGACGAGCGTTTGATTTTTGTACTTTGTCGTACCCGGGGTTCGGAATATTTTGAGGGTGTTAGAGTCGACATGAAAATTCTCTCCCGAGCAGCTCGATACTCCTTTAACCGCTGATGGAAGGGTTTACGAGGGTAAACAAGCGGAACGGTATCCTGAATTTTAGCGGGCTGTTCTGGCCTCGCTAGAATCGTGACTGCTCGACAGGGAGTAATGCATGGCGTCTCATCTTCACATTCTGACTCGAGAACATCTTCAATAGTGACAACATCTTCAATAGTGACAACATCTACGTCACTTGCTTTAGGTGGTAAAGACACATCAGGTAAAGTAGGTTTTTCCGAAAAGGTAAGTAACTCATCTGGACGAGAGGTAACCTCAGGGCTTCGAGTTACGGTTGCGGACGGGAGGGAAGAGTCTCGCCCGCCTCCACCGCTGACAATATCGCTCGTTGAGGTCGAGAGCTGGTGTTGCTGCTCTCGACCCGAGTCTTGTTTTTTTGAGAGCAGTTGGGGCAGCGGGGTTTGACTGTCCCCTTCCTGCCGCAACCGTAACAGAAGAAGCCCGTTGGCTCTCTGTCACAATCGTGATAGTAATGCCCTTCGGCATCGCAATTCCAACATTTGGGTTTAGGTGGCTGGTATTTTGCCACGACCCCTACAGCGTCGACATATGGCTCGACAACGTCTACAGGCTGTGTACCCCCGGGCATAATTTCTTCAACCCGGGCACGAGGTTGAACAGACGACGGCAACATAGCTCTGGATCGTTCTTTCATGGCTTGTATTTCCTTTACTAGAGCCCTCAACTGACCGATAGTGTCTGTACGGTGCAGACATAACTTATCTTGGATATCAGGGAGTAATCCCGTTCGTACTCTCTGCACAAACTCGGGTTCGGGCATTGGAAATTTGAGTTGATTACGCAGACTAATCAAAGCCTGGTAATACATGGCAAAACTTTCGCCAGGTTGCTGTCGCCTGCCCAGCATCTGCCGGTGGATGTCTGCATCCAGGGTGAGACCACCCCAATCAGCTTTTAAGGCAGTTTTGATTTGCTGCCAGGTAGGAGTAGGCGTGCCCCGTAAAAAGGTCCAGTACCAACTAAGGAGCGAGTCGCTCAACAACAGGTGAAAATTCCTGACTAGGAGCGAAAAATCACTCCGAAGGGTGTTATGGGTTAACAACTCGGCCCGGAAGATGAATTCCTCCAAGCTGAGTTTCTTGTTGTCCCCGTCGTACTGCAGCTTCCAATTACGCATTGGGCTACTGCATCGTTTGTGATGGGAATTTGACCCATGAGGATCTAACACCGGTGGTGGTGGTATGGGGTAAAGCGGCGGGGGTACTTCTACTCTGCCTAAAGGCGGAGCCGGATGGGTTGTCGAGGGAACCGAGGTAGTAAAACTTGGCTTAGGAGTCCCCATGGAGAGTTCTTCACGAAGGTCCTTCAAGCCTTTGGCAACCTCTTTCTTGACAATCCCCGAAATTTGCTGAGTAAGGCTCTCAAGCAATGTTTGGGTGGAAACCCACCCTGAATCGTCAGGACCAAAGCTGGTGGTAGGCGGTCTTTTCGGTATTTTTAAGGGCTGTTGCGTCACCGTGGGCGGGTCAGCCGCGTGCGACGGGTGAGGAGGCTCGGGCGTCTCGATCTCCGCATCACGAAGTTGTTCGATGGGAAGAGCATCTTCGCGCTGCCCCTCTCCGACTGTCTCGTCAATTTCTCCGGGCGGAAACAACCGTCGCGCCGACTGTCGCGTATGATAGGGGTTCTGCGCCATGTTTGTTTTAATCGCGTGAACCGGACGATAATTCAAAATAACTATGATACAAGTACAAAGACGCGCTGTCGATATTTAGGTTCGCGATCCGAAATTGACTTACCGTTGATCAAACAAAATCTCTCTATTTTGAAATGGAAACGTAAGTGCCAGGGAATTACAAAATGTCATTACAATATTATTACAATTATAGTATTTTTCAAGTATTTAGGCAATTTATAGCTATGTATTTCACATATATTCATTTTCATATATATTTTTTCCTTTACTTTACTTCAGACCAAAATGTTTCATTAGTTCAGGCCAAAATTTTTCTTTCTTTCCGAATTATTAGCTTAATGCACAACAGTTTCAAAATAATCAAAGTTCACAAAATTGACTTTTACTACTTTCCACAGCGCAATTTCAAATAAAAATTTAGCAATATCTACCAAAAATCTCCGGTCCCACCTCTCTTCTCTCTTCCAGCCAGGTTAATTATAAGGTAATTTGTAATTCTGAAAATTTAACTTCCAGAGTCAACCACAAGCCACCGAGCATTCAGCCTACGATGGGATGTGGTGAGGGAAGGAGCCTTACCAGTTTCACCTGTAGGGACTGCGAGGCGGGGAACGAACGAAGGACCCTCCCGGTCAGGTAGCTGGCACACCAAACAGCCAACTCCTGCAATTCCGGGGAGGACTTCGGACGTCTCCGCCACGCAGGCCCGACAGGGTCTGCTGGTAAGGCCCCCCCGCTACCAGTTTCTCCCTAGGATGGAGACTTCCGGAGACCTCGAGTAGGCTTGCTGGCTGATGAAGCCAGCATCCTCAATTCTCAAGAGGCCTCCTGAAGACTCCAGCCACGGGAGTCACCAATAGGGCCTCGATGGAAGAAGGGAAGGTAAGTGAAACTTTGGGAGCCTAGGCTCAATAGGAGGGGATTAGGATGGCCCCACGTTGGGCGCCATATTTGTTACAGGCGCCAACGTGATTGCACTCCTGGGATAGTCCCACAACGTTGGGCGCCATATTTGTTGCGGGTTGGTGCCTCGAGGACCCGGCTAAGTTCCTCGTCCGGGGGTGTGCGGCTGCGGGAGCTGGCAGGCTAGCATTATGCGGTAGTGTGGGGGGGTCTGCCGAAAGGCCGCGCTGCGCCACCCGGAACGGCCCACCAACAACGAAATTTTCTCCCGCGACGGAACGAAAAAAATCGAGAGGGGCGGAAAAGGACAGTGCAGGCCGAATCCCTGCAACTGCCTGCGGTTGACTCTGACGGGGGGTTCTGGTCGAAATGAACCCCCACTGGCCTATGCCCCAACCACCCTTTGACCTCCCCCTGGCCAAACAAAATTATGGGGAGGTCCCTTGAAAAAACAAAATTTACCTTAAATCATTTCAACCGATCCACAAAATTACCCACGCTGGCTGAAGTCAAGAGGAGAAGGAGGACCAAGAGAATAAAAGTTAAAGTTAAGTAAACATACCTGATATTTTAATTATTTTTTCTTTAAATTACTCTTACAAAATTTTTCCGTTGGGCGCCTTGCTGCATGCGATGGGGTTGCTGCTGCGGATGTTGAAGGTGTACTGCTGCAGAAGCTGTTGCCGCCGCCCGGTACCCTGCCTCTTCATATGCGGCCCCGTCGTGGTACCGGTGTGCCACCGATGCTCTTGGATTGCCACAGGTCAAGGGTTTTATTTTAATATTTATGTATTTGGTTTTTCTTTAGTTAGATAGTGCTTCTTTATAGGTTTATATAGGTAGATAAACTTTTATTTATTTATTTCCTTGCTTAGGTATCTCGGCTGGCGTTCATAGCCGGAATTATTTTGCAGATAGGTTTTTAGTTAATAGTTTCTTTATTTATTGGATTAGGTATCGATGATTTTAGGTATATATTTTAGTCACTGGCTTAAATAAGAAAATTATTCTTTTTTGTTTCTTTGCTTTTGTTCTTAGTCACTGGAGTATAGTTATTCACTAATTAAATTATTTTTGGTAATCTTAGTCCTATTTATTTCCGAACAGTTCTTATACTTTGATTATTTAATTTGAAAGTTCACCGTATTTATTTAATTTTATGTTCATAGTTAAATTTTTGGGTTTATTAAATTTAGTCAATTTTTAAATATTCACTTGGGCCAGTGTTTATATGTTCCTTAGGTAATTGTTTATATGCTCACTTAGGTACCTGATTGTTTATATGTTCGCTTAGGTCATTGTTTATATGTTCACGTATGTATATGATCTCTCAATTTTCGTTCTATTTATTGCATAGCACTACGTATTGGTTTAGATATTTACTTAGTTATTTATTTAGTTCATTCGCGGCTTATCTGATTAGCTAATTGTCCACAGTCTAATTCATTTAATTAATTTCGTGCTCCTTGCTTCGGAGGAATTCAAAAAATGCACTTCCGTCTCTTCTGGCCTTTTTGATTGATGTTGATTTTCACCTACTTGTCAAAACCCTTAGCCGTAAGTCACCTGTCTTAAACTTAGTTTTATTGTTCACAAATATTGGTTTACTGTAACGTCCACTTATTCGGCTTGTTCGGTTATGCACTTGCTGCTTATACTCAAGAGTTTATATTTAGTTCCTAGGTTATGTCTGCGCACACTTTTGATTATAGTCTTTAATTTTAATAGTCAAGAATTCATTTAATTATCAACTGTAATCTTTGTTTGTCCACTTATTTCCTTTCCTAGCATAACTTAACTATCGACTTATGCACTAATGGGGTTAGTTCGACCTAGCTTAAGTGCTCATAACTCTCCTTATTTACATGTATATATCGAATCTAGGCACATTTACAGTTTTCTTTGTTTCTCTTCTTTTTTTTTTTTTTTCTTTTTCAGATGCTTCGCCGGGAAAACTCACGGGACACACAACGGTGGTTTCGGTAATTTTGCGCGACGGATGTTACCGGTTCTATATTAATTTTTCACTTTTTGTTTCAGGTCCATGGTCCGGGATTTATTTCGCAGTAATTAAAAGTAATACGAACTCGCGGTTTATTACTCCTTTTGTAAATTTTTCTTTTTTCTTTCCTTTTTCCAGAGTCACCAAAATTTCGCGCACAACACCCTCCGAGGCGCTTCCACCACAGTCACCCAAACGCACAATTTTCCCCGTCTTTTCGTTTCCCTTTTCTTTTTCTAAAGTTTTTTCCACCGATTTTTCTGACCTTAATTCGCGTTTCCTTTTTACAACTTTTTCACCGACTTGCCTTTTTAACTTAAGATTTTTATCCGGGACTCTACTTTTTTCAAAAACTGTTCCGCCGACCTTTATTCTTTCCTGGACCACGACTTTACTTTCTCGATCTCTCGAACCGACCCCTTCTACTGCTCTTGCCCGACCCTCGAAAAAATCCACGCTCGCGATCTACCGGCCGGCCGTCCGCGTGCCTCCAGCGCGTGCCGTTGCAGATCCCGCTGCCATCCACTCACACATCGCCGCGCCAGCTAATCAAGCGCTTACCGCCGATGTGCGAGTCGATGCCAACGGGATCGAGCTGCGCTTCTCGCTGTGGCTGGGGCCTGGCTCGAGGCAGCTGAGTGCACGTGCACTTTTGCGCCAGCTCGAGCTTCTCGGTCGCGGCAATTTTTCTGTGGGACCGAGCTCGAGGTGCACATTTTGCCTCGATCGCCAGGCCCGCGCCGCAATTTTTCTTCGCTTTAACTGTCCCTCGAGCTGCGAGCGCCGTGTTCTGGTGCTATTTTTAGCTCCAAAACTCTGCGTTCGCAGTCCGAGAGACAGCCCCCTTGCGGTACCCGCCAACGGGCGCCGTAAAATTTTGGTTGAGCTGTCGACGATAAAATTTTTCGCCAGCCATAGGCGGCGTGAAAATAAAAATGATGATTTATGCTTTTCAGGTCAGAGAATCGGGGCCAATGTTTGGCCCTGACCACAACAAGCATACATATTAGCATATTAGGTAGGGGCTTGACGTTAGGGCGTTCGGTTCAGTAATTTTGTTTGTTGATCGGCCAACGGGATGTGAAAGTAAGTGAATATACATGTTGGATTAAAATGCGTTTAGCTTCTTAGGCCATTAGTTCATTTAATTTAGTATGTATATGTAAGTTTATAAAAACAGGTATATCGTATCATAATTTCCACTTTAGACTGCAGCTGATACTGCAACTGAACTTCTTACTATTGACCACTGACTACTCAAAACTGCAACTAAAACTGCAACTGAAGACTACTGACGACTGAGTACTGACTACTACTGAATGTTAACACCGACTGCTACTACTGAAGACTGACTACTGACTGACTACTGACTTCTAACTACTGTAACTGTAATAAACAACTGGGATGGCGCAAATGTAGCTACGCTACGCAGCGCAACTAAAGCTGTGATTAATTTTAAGGCGATTCCGCCGATGACGATGATGAGCCGTCCCCGGTTAAGCTCCTACATAAATATAAACAATTATGTCATTGAATTTTTCAGTGAATCAAAATTTGTCATGTCTAAAAACCTGTCCTACCGCTACCACTGTGAAAATTACGATGTTGGTACAACTCGTTCATATGAGGCAAATATTTAAACGGAAGAAATTGCTTTATTAAATAAATATCATATCTATTTAATTAAAATTAACTGCCGCTGCAATATCTGGAATAATTGGAACCGGTCCCTACGGAAGTAACAATCCACTGTAATAGAAACTGCTGACGGAAATGCTACCCGCGATTCACTCTAATTAAAGAAAACAAAACCACGAAAGCGTTTAAAAAGTCTCTCTGCTGGTGCAACATTTGGAATTTTGTTGATGTTACCAAAAATTCTCTCGTTAAAATTCGTAGAAGCAGTAGAGATGGGTCAACTATTTTGACTGGACGTAAAGTAACATAAAGAGCGCTAGAATCCCCTGGCAGATATGTGAAGCACTAAGGGCCTGAAGCTTTGGTGTTGCGTTGCTGCTGGGATTTGGCAGAAAAAAGGTCCAATTCCATATGACCATTTAACATTTCTCAATTTAGTGGGGATTTGAAAGAACATTAATATAACATTTTTCACTGCAACCAGTTCACGTAATCCTGTCTGCGCATTTATCGTGGATCAGGTAGGTGGTGTGAGACCATTCGATATTTGCTAAAGGGTTTGAGTTACTCTTGCTAACCAGCTAAAGGGTAGCCTTCACCCAGTCTGTGCCATATTTGACACTCATTAAGAGTTAAACACACTCTGGGCGGAAAATCGCAATTAACTCCTGTTAGTTAATCTGTGAATATTTAAACAGGAAGAATCTGGGGCGCGCTCGCCTTCTATTTTCCCACCCATTCACCAGGATATATGTACATACATATGTATGCATATATGATTGTATGCTTGGTTGAATAATACATGCCGATTGGCGGAGTATTTTCTGCGCAACACTAAGCATACGACATGGCTGGTAGCTTTAAAAGAGGTCCCGAGAGAACTTCGGAAGACAAATCTTTCAAATGAAAGGAAGCACCGGGTATCAAATGCTTGTGAAAGCTGGAGAATATCAAACAATCCAAAGAATTCCTCGGTCGAAACAAATGAGCACTGAGGCATGGATTTCATCAAAGCATTGTGTAACACTGTTCAATGTTCTAAAAAAGATATTCGATGAAATTGTAAGGCGAGAGAAGTGAGGTTTGTATCCAAGGGTGTTGAGACACGCTTTAAATATTTATGGGATTTTTTAATAATAGGTACCTCGTTGGATCATTTATTGATTCACAACAATATTCGAGAGGAATATTAAACATGGGAATAGTGAATTTCTTTAACTCTTATATTGTAGACTATAAAGTCGTTGCCCTCGCTTCACTCGGTTGCGTTACGCTTGTCGCGCGTTTATCTTATTTAATCAAATTAGATCAAAATAAAATAAAACATCAATTTATTTTAAACAAAAACCTTATTACAAAATATGCATCACGATAATATAATTTTTAGTGAAAGTTCCTTATGTCACTATTTTCGATCAATTTCCCTTGTTCTTGAGGAACATCATGGACATAAATGTTCATATTGTCCTTAGAACTTCATCTTGCGTGACTCACCAAACATATCACTGCCTAACATTTTTTCACTTTTTATTTTGTCGAGATACGCATAAGTATGAAATCATGTCCTCCTTTTTAGAATTGAAAAAATGTGAAGAATTATTCATAAAATCGGTTATTTTGACTAAGCCTGAGGCAATTTTTTTTTAGCTTAAAAATATATTAAATTATCAATTATAGATTTTTTCTTTCATCACGATAACACTTATTGTGAGGGTAGTATATGTATAAAAGTAAGAGAAAAGCAATGATAACGGAGAGAATAACGTTTTCGAGTTTGGTGTTTTTTTAAGGAATATACTCCGATCTTTTTATATAGATTTTTATTTTTTTTCGCTCGACGTTTCGGGTCCTAGTGCGTGCCCTTCATCAGGAGCTGTATTGATTTAAAAACAAATTTTACTATTTAACAAAAAACATTAATTTAAAATTTACCCTGTTGTAAAATAATCATATAATGTAGGTAGCGAAATAAAATGAAAATCTATATAGAAAGATCGGAGTATTCCTTAAAAAAGCACCAAACTAAGAAATCTTTCTGCCCGATCATAAAAACAAAATTATTTAGTAGATAATGCTTTTATTAATATATATGTTGTAGGGTAGATGGGTTCTTCTTAGCTCGAATTATATACCTACTGAACAAAGTAAGTTCAATTTTCTCGCAATCTAAACGTACCTAGTATATGTTAAATGTTAAAAATGTTGATCTACCACTTACCACGGCAGTACACTTACTTCTGAAACTGGAAAACAAAGTTTGTTTTCCTAAATTTCAGCTTTTTCCTGAAATTTATCTGGAATTCATGTAATAAATGCATTTATTTTTTTATTTTTACCGAATTGCTTTTATTACCTTTCCAACAAGGTACAACATGTCCAGCTATAATTGGTAGAAAAATGTTTCCTTGAAAAATCCTGACTGGTATTTTATTGTTTTAGGAATAAAACCACTTGTTTAATGTCCAACAATATATTTTTTATAAACGAGTGCGACGCGTTTCGCCTTATTAGGGCATCATCAGGCAATCGACTAACTAACTACCTATACTAATGTACAATTAATGGCGGGAGAAAGTTTTCCGGGTCTAAGAGAGGACTATTGTTTGTGAAATCAATTTGATCGTTAACTAGTTTTTTATTGTAAAACAAAGCCTTCCTAATCTCGAATATTTCTGTTTTGTTTAATATTACACCCTCACTCAAGTTATGTAGCAAAGTCATATTTTCAAGATTGGTTGAATGAAATTCTTCCCGTAGGTGTTTGGATAAACCCGAATGTGAATTTCCCATTTTGGCTCCTTTCAGGTGCTCGACAAATCTCGTCCGTAGTTGCCGCCAGGTTCTCCCTATATATACCGCCTCGCAATAAGCACACTTAATTTCATAGACTCCGCTTTTTGTCAAGTTATCTCCTTTTGGGGTTATTTTGTTGTTCACTATTACCTGTTTTAAGGTATATTTATTGAAAAAAGCGGGTCTAACGTCATGTTTTTTTTAAATGTTTTTAATTTTCTTCTCTGTTTCCTTAATATAGGGTATTTTTTTCCACTTAATTTTCTCTGCACTATTATTGTTTGTGCCCGCATATAAGAGAAATGTTGTCTCTCTCGATGCTTTCTTTTTTAAAATATTGTAAATGTGGCTCTTCTTGTACCCATTGTTGATTGCTATTTTTAGAATTGTTTTTAATTCTACGTCAAAATTTTGTTTAGATAAGGGAACAGAGAGAAGTCGATGTAACATTGAATTAAAAGCTGACATTTTAATATTCCAGGGATGGTTCGACTTATAAGGTATCACAGCATCCGAAAAAGTATTTTTCCTATAAATATTAAAATCTAATTTATTGTCAAGAATTTTAATCGTTAAATCCAAGAAATTTATTTCGTCCCTTCCATATTCACTAGTAAATTGAATACTACTATCGACGTTGTTTAACACGGAATTTAAAAAAAGGTCTAATTGTCGTTTTGAGCCCGTCCATATACAAAAAACATCATCTACATATCTAAACCACATGACAACATGCTTTAAGAGCGAGTTATTTCCTGTAAATAATTTATTTTCAAATTTAGACATGAAATATTCTGCCAAGAAAGGTGACACTGGGCTACCCATAGCGAGACCGTCCTTTTGTCTATAAATTTTGTCATCAAACCGAAAATAATTTTGATTTAGACAAGTCTCAATTAATTTGATAAGTTGGGTTGCCTTATCTGGATCTGTTACCTTATCCCGAACGTCTTTGTATAAGGTCGATTTTAGTTTAGCTATCGGTACAGAGGGAAACAAACTGCATACATCGAAGGAGACGAGTCGAGCACCCTGTGGAATTTTGAAGTCTTTGTTTTTGGTTATTAATTCGTAGGAATTTTTTATTGCGTACTTAGATTTAAAATTGAGTAGGTCCGGTAACATTAAGGCTAGCCATTTAGCCACTTCTTCATGTATTGAAGAAACCACTGAGCTAGCGTACTTGCAGTACCACAAGCAAAAGGTCAAGTTAGAACAACTAGTTCGGAGGCAGACTCAGGCTCATCGTAACACAATACCCGCAGGCGGACAAAGTACGGAGAGATGTGAGATCAATAATGCTTTCTTCCCACGAGTGGTCAATCTCTCTGACACAACTTTTACGGACGAGGAAATGCAACTGATGGACAAGGGCCTCAAATACGCACCGACCTCGAGGCTCTCTAGACAGAACATCATAAACTTGGCTATTTATTTGGATGCTGCAACGAAGGTTGACAACCTCCCGGCGAAGATGGAGCTGGCAAATGCAGTGAAATATAATTCAGTTAGGCGACTAGATGATGTTGATAGAAGAGAGGAAGTAACTTTACAATCTATTAAGAAGAAAACTATTAATAATGACTTGATTATTTCTAAAGCAGACAAAGGTAACACAGTAGTTATTATTAATAAAAACGATTATATAGGTAAAGTTGATAACTGCTTAAATACAATGAACTTGTCACAGTTAAACAGGGATCCAACCAAAAAATTTAGTCAAGAGATCAATAATCTGATTAACCATTCCAATAAATTATTTTCCACTGAAGATAAGTTTAAATTGAAAGTTTCTAACCCCTCAACTCCAGTTTTGTACGGTCTTGTTAAATTGCACAAAGAGGGTAAGCCAATTAGACCTGTGTCGTCATCTTGCCAGGCTCCGTGTCAGTTGATGGCTAAATGGCTAGCCTTAATGTTACCGGACCTACTCAATTTTAAATCTAAGTACGCAATAAAAAATTCCTACGAATTAATAACCAAAATCAAAGACTTGAAAATTCCACAGGGTGCTCGACTCGTCTCCTTCGATGTATGCAGTTTGTTTCCCTCTGTACCGATAGCTAAACTAAAATCGACCTTATACAAAGACGTTCGGGATAAGGTAACAGATCCAGATAAGGCAACCCAACTTATCAAATTAATTGAGACTTGTCTAAATCAAAATTATTTTCGGTTTGATGACAAAATTTATAGACAAAAAGAAGGTCTCGCTATGGGTAGCCCAGTGTCACCTTTCTTGGCAGAATATTTTATGTCTAAATTTGAAAATAAATTATTTACAGGAAATAACTCGCTCTTAAAGCATGTTGTCATGTGGTTTAGATATGTAGATGATGTTTTTTGTATATGGACGGGCTCAAAACGACAATTAGACCTTTTTTTAAATTCCGTGTTAAACAACGTCGATAGTAGTATTCAATTTACTAGTGAATATGGAAGGGACGAAATAAATTTCTTGGATTTAACGATTAAAATTCTTGACAATAAATTAGATTTTAATATTTATAGGGAAAATACTTTTTCGGATGCTGTGATACCTTATAAGTCGAACCATTCCTGGAATATTAAAATGTCAGCTTTTAATTCAATGTTACATCGACTTCTCTCTGTTCCCTTATCTAAACAAAATTTTGACGTAGAATTAAAAACAATTCGAAAAATAGCAATCAACAATGGGTACAAGAAGAGCCACATTTACAATATTTTAAAAAAGAAAGCATCGAGAGAGACAACATTTCTCTTATATGCGGGCACAAACAATAATAGTGCAGAGAAAATTAAGTGGAAAAAAATACCCTATATTAAGGAAACAGAGAAGAAAATTAAAAACATTTAAAAAAAACATGACGTTAGACCCGCTTTTTTCAATAAATATACCTTAAAACAGGTAATAGTGAACAACAAAATAACCCCAAAAGGAGATAACTTGACAAAAAGCGGAGTCTATGAAATTAAGTGTTCTGATTGCGAGGCGGTATATATAGGGAGAACCAGGCGGCAACTACGGACGAGATTTGTCGAGCACCTGAAAGGAGCCAAAATGGGAAATTCACATTCGGGTTTATCCAAACACCAACGGGAAGAATTTCATTCAACCAATCTTGAAAATATGACTTTGCTACATAACTTGAGTGAGGGTGTAATATTAAACAAAACAGAAATATTCGAGATTAGGAAGGCTTTGTTTTACAATAAAAAACTAGTCAACGATCAAATTGATTTCACAAACAATAGTCCTCTCTTAGACTCGGAAAACTTTCTCCGGCCTTTAATTGTACATTAGTATAGGTAGTTAGTTAGTCGATTGCCTGATGATGCCCTAATAAGGCGAAACGCGTCGCACTCGTTTATAAAAAATATATTGTTGGACATTAAACAAGTGGTTTTATTCCTAAAATGTCTAGATTCCAACAAGTGCCTTCTAAAAATTCAATTAATCTTTTATTGTTTTATTGTCCTGTAACTGGAAAATTTGTAAAACAAACATAATTGCTGAGTAGAATTTGGGAAATGATTGTTTAGCACTCATAGGTAATTAATATTAATTATTGTTCCAGAAAAGTCATGAAAAGTTTATTAGAATTTATTTTATTGCCGTAATTAGCTTGTTTTAATCATCCATATTTACATAGGTGAATCCTGACGCTCTGTTACTAATAGTGGGCGGAAATTTTGCTATAAAAGAGGGTCAGTCAGAAAGTACATAGACCATATAGTTGAAAATACAGTCGATAATTATGGGTGTTCTTAAGCTAAAATAATTCAAAATAACCGAACTCATTTTTGAGGAAAATATGTATGTAATTAACATTTACGGTGTAGTAGTCGGAAAAGAAAAAGAGACTGTAAGGAAATAACAAGAGAGATTTCCTAATCAATATGTACCTCAAAGATGGATATTATCCTGGACCTTCACGGGGTTAAAAGAATCTAGAAGTGTAATTTCAAATAGCAGAGAATCACGAGCTGACAGGAAGATTTTGCCGACTTCGAACAGCAAGCAAAACCTTGAAACGAGTCCTAGACGAGTCGCAAGACGATTACCAGTGTCTTCGGTCCAAGTTTGGAAGGTTATTAATCGAGAAAGATTACATCCATATATCAGTAGTGGGACTAATGGAAGGAGATGCCGAGATAAGATTGGAGTTGTGTACTTGTCTTCTAGAATGCAACATAGAGATGAGGTCGTTTCTAACCGAATTCTATGGGTGAATGAACCGCAATTCGCTAAGGGTGATGTCATAAACTTCCACAACTTTTGTACCTTGTCGAATACTCACCCGCATAGGAAAACTGCGAAATCTTTTCAGTAGTAATGTTTGAGCTGATATCATCGACAACCATTCAACAGGACTGTTAATTTTGCCGCTAGTGCTTCAAGAAGGAATCTCTCTGTTAAGGGCATTGTTTCACCAACACATTTAACATTATTATGGTAAATTTAAATATCAAAATTTCCTAAATGTTGCATCGGACGAGGTGGAGCTGTTCCTTGGCCTCCTAGATCTCCAGACCTAACTCCATTGGAACCATTTTTCCTTCTGACTTGCTCAATGACTGAAATATTATGAACACGGTATACAGAATACAAGGTATATTAAAGAAAATTTTGACATATGGCTGTGACGTCACGCCGCCCTATTTTGTATGAGAGAGAGAGAAGCGCACACTTTTATTTCACTTAAAAAACTTCTAAAAATCGCACAATAGCAAGTAAATAGGGCGGCGTGACGCGCAAGATGGCCGACAGCACTTCATCTTTACTATACCTTGTATTCTGTGTATACCGTGTATTATGAATACCTAAAAATTCATTTCAGATACCCTTGCTTTTGCTTTTCGACAAAAAAACTTCATAATATACTTCGATTGGATTATAATACTTTGAATGAAAAAAAATTAAAGTTAACGTTTACTGAAATGGTTTTACAAAAAATTTAGTAGTTTTATACGGAAATTCAATTAAAAAAAAGGAGTTTTACAAGCTCTTTTCGATTTTATTTCACTCGGAATATAGTATACATAAGCCAGTTTTCGATAGCGATTTAGTCTTCGTTTTCAACGTCGACTTCGACTTCGTTTTCGAATGCGAAATCGATTTCGATTCTTATTATGATTTCAATTTCAATAGGTGCTTACATAATTTACATTCAATTAATATTAAAAATTTCGTGACCTTTTTAAGAGTGTTGTCCTTAAAGGAAAAACTAATTCATTTTTGAATTTTACAAATCGTTTTTAAATTTATAAAAATGTTTTCTTCTTGAAATACAAAAAAAAAAGAACCGCGAAACTTTCAGGATATTTTGAGATTGATTAAACGTAAACATTTGGATCGGCCATATTAAAATTTTGAGTCAATTTTAAATCAGCGACGTCATATTTTTATTAAAGTTTTGCTTTATTTTAAGAATAGTTATATCCGGGCAACGGCGGATACGGATTAGCTTTAATTACATGATAATATAATCGCTAATTCCAAAAAAATTTCCAAAAGTTCCCACTGTCCGCGATTTTCTCCGTATTACCGAACGTTTCTTCCAGTTTTCACGATTAGATTAATTGATTCGCGAAGTTGTATATTGATGAATGTTCTTCTTCTTTTTCAAATAACGAGGTAATCTTCGTGTGCGCCACTAAACTAAAAAAGTGGTATACCGGACAACGACCGGGGCGAAATTTCGCCCGGGTGCACTGGTACAAATTATTATCTCTAAAGTACCTAGAATAGCTTGGCTTTTTGCATTTAATTAAAAAAGCTGACTAATTTAATTATAAAGTGCCTAGAGAAAGGAACGCACTTTACGTGGTATTGTATTATCACAAATTGTTGGCATTTTCTTCAACTATACCACGTTCCTTTATAATTTTGTTCCTCACTGTGCATGTAAAAACCGCTCACCATTGATCATATTTTCAATTCTTTCAATAATTACATACACATGTTAACTTAAAATTAAAGCACAATAACACAGACAGGAACAGAGATATATCATCGAAACGACGAGCAACTAATTTTTTCTAAACTTCCTCCACACACGAGCAAAGATCTATTAAGACTGAAAAATATTTTGTGTGCATAGGCCATTAATAATTAAATAAACAAATAAACTCCAACAATTTTTTTTTCGATAAATTATGTTTTCAAACAGCAAAGCCTCGTTTCCTCTCAACAAAACTTGCAAGATAATATTTTATTTACAAAATTATTTAATGGAATTTAATTTAAGTCCGTTAATTTCGCTAAACTATTTGCCATGAATTCCTTATTGTTATTTAGGGCAAAGTCGGTAGAATTTGCGAGAATTTATTTTTAAAAAATGGTCACCACAACTGAGTGGCAAACCAGGTCATCCGCCGTCTGGTTGAACTACTTCGGTAGGTTCTTCCTTTTTTTTTCGTATTTTGTTTGGGATTTTTTGTTGCCACATAAAAACTCTCATTAATTTTTTTTAAACAGTTTCTTAATTTCGCAGGCCTTCCCGTCTCAAGTGATTGTGTTAAGCGGATGGTCTCAGCCGGGAGGCACCAGAACAGGATGAATACAAGTAAATATGCACAAAGACAGTTTTTTCTACACTTTTGAAAAATTTCTTTTTCGAGTGAGTGCAGTAATGGCAATTTCTGAGGGAAAGTTCTTTCTTTTAATTTTCAGGGAAAAATTACTTCCGGTTCTTAATGAATCATTACACAATGCAATAGGACAGAAAGGCAGTAATAGGGCGCGAGGCAAATAGGCGAAGAAATATGTGCAGTAATTCCGTAGCATAGCAAATTAGCTTAGCGCATAAAAAGGCAATTTCAAACGCAATTTTTGTCTCAAAGAACAAAGCCTTGGAGTGTGGTAGAGTTTCACTTCTAAGAAAAACTGAAAAATTACCTGCCATGAAAACTTCAAGCCCTGCCACGAACAGGAACTTAAATTAATGAGCGCGTCTGGGAGCAGAGTATTTACTGCAATACTAAAATAAACCCATTATCTCTAAGAAGAAAATAGTTCGGCTTCCTTAAAAGAATATAAATTAGGATATTTTTTGACTACCTACTTATCTCCTATTCGCAAAAACGTGGCAATACCGAAAAACAAATTATTTTGGATTAGTGTTTAACAAAAATGGAACGCTTGCCCTACCGGGTGTTATAATTATTACGAAGACGGAAATGAAGATTCATATTTCTGGAGTTCATGAAGGAATATAGAGAGTTAGGACATATACAAGAAGTCAACATCAAGACCATAGAATCTCCTCATTACTTCATACCTCATCACAGCGTCAGCAAACCAGACAGAGCACCACTACTAAACTGAGAGTAGTGTTTGATGCTTCATGCAAAACATCATCAAATATATCATTGAATGACATATTAGCTGTAGGTCCAACAGTACAGGCCCAGTTATTTTCGATTCTACTTAGATTTAAGCTACCAAGATTTGTCTTTACAGCCGACATCGAAAAAATGTATCAGCAAATACTGATCGACGAAAATGAGAGAAGGTGCCAGCTCATATTCTGGGGAGATAAGCCAAGGCAAGCCCTAAAATGCTATCAATTGAACACAGTTACGTATGGGACAACATCAACTCCTTATCTGGCCACAAGTTGTTTACGACAGCTGTCACAGGAAGGGTCCAATAAATATCCGCTAGCATCTGAATTGCTTGGCTGGGACTTCTACGTTGATGACGTAATGTGAGGGGCAAATAGCCTAAACGCAGCCTTGGAAGGGCAGCGGCAGCTAATAGCCTTACTACAAGAAGCAGGCTTCAACCTCAGAAAGTGGTGCGCTAACCATCCACAGCTCTTAATAACATATCAAAGGATAGAGCACTTCAACTGATCTTCGAACTGCAACGACGAGCAAATAAAAATTTTGGGTTTGATCCGGCTCCCAAATACAGATCATTTCCGAAAAAAAACATACTGGACAGAAAATAGTAAAATATCTGAGAAAACAGTTTGCTAAGATATAGTACGTATATTTGACCCGCTCGGAATGATGTCACCAGTTGTTATTACGGTAAAAATGTTCATACAAGAGCTGAAGTTAGATTGGGACTCATCTCTTCCAATAGAACTACACACTAAATGGATGAATTTCCGGGAAAATCTTTGAGAACTCAACGATTTAACATTTCCCAGACATGTGTTCGCCCAACATGTACCTAAGAAGGTACAAATTCACGCATTTGCAAATGCGTCTCAAAGATCGTATGGTACTGCGATCCATTTAAGATCTATGAATGCTGACAAACAGATATGTAATTGTCAGACTACTTTGCGCCAAATCGAAGGTAACGCCAATTTAGCAAGTCATAAGGGATTCTGGGAGCGACTAATAAGAAGTGTTAAGAATATCCTAAAGGTGGTGATAGACAGATCCGTGCTTTCCCTAGAGGAATTGCGAACCGTGGTGACAGAGGCTGAAGCTTTGATAAACGAGCGCCCATTAACGTAATCAGTGAAGATCCGCTTGATTTGAAGCCCTTATCGCCTTCTCAGTTTTTAATTCACGAATCTTGAAGTGAGGATGTCGGTGATTTTGAGTTTCAGGGAGATTGCTCAACCACGCCCAAGGCAAAATGGAAAAGTAGAAGAGGAATTTTGAGTCATTTGTGGAAGCGCTGGAAGACAGAGTACGTAAAATTGCTTTGCTCTTTTTATCTATTCAAAAATTACAGCGCTGACAGGAATCTGGTGAAAGGAGAAGTCGTATTGGTCTTCATTGAGAAAATGCCCAGAGGTCTTTATGGAAGTTGGCAGTGAAGGGCAAGATTTTCCCTGGACGAGACGGAAAGGTCAGAGCCTGCTCTGTACGATTTAGTAATGGTTCCTGTCTCGGTCTCCGAAGACCTGTTGTTGAGTAATCAACTGTACTAAAAAAGGAAAGAATCGGCTCAGCAACCCGTTCTTCAAATTAGTCTACATATCGTCTCAGCAACCGGCTCCTTTGAAAAATATGTCAGTCGCTTAATAGTTTTTTGTTTTTTCTTGTTCCTAAAAATTCAGTCTTTCTCTGTAACTAAATCTAGGCAGTTGTGTTTTCTCGCATTAAAAAGTTTATTCGACTAACTAGTCTTTCGCTTCTCTCACCTAACCGGAATTTAGTTAGTTCACGCTACATTTATTGGTCCTTCGAGGCCGGATAGGTGAGAGATAATTAAGTGCAGTTTTTTGGTTTTTCGCTTGAGGATCTCATTCCGTCGCATTGCGGAACACCCTGGACGTTGTGTTGCGACGGAAATCATCTGACTTTTTTCGTGTGTGAGCAAGTGAAATTGCTAAACCATGTCTGTTCCAGCACCGACCCCTCCTGTCAACCAAAAGCTCGAGCAACGGCTTAGGCTGCAGGAGATTCGCTCCACTGCGATAAAAAATATCGCTGCTCAAGGTAAAGCTGGTTCGTTCGCTTCTCTTAACCGCTCGGCACTCGCCTTCAAGATGGGGGCGCTAGACACGGCTTGGAACTCGTTTGACGTTCATCACCTTTCCTTATTTGATGGAAAATTCGACGGACTTCTAGACACTGCCTACGTGAAAGAGGACATGTACATCTTGACATTCAATCATTATAATGAGGCCAAGGTCGCTCTGTTGTAACGCAAGGAAGAACTTGAAGGTACACGAGACATACCTACAGGTGCCACAATGCTCGAGACTTCATTCGCTCAACTGGGAGGTTCGCTGCTGCAGAAGCTTCCAGAAGTTCCGCTACCCACATTTAGTGGCGACTACTTGGAGTGGACACATTTTCATGAAATGTTCACGTCACTTATTCGGACACACGAGGCTGTTACCCCCGTCGTAAAAATGCACTATTTAAGAACATCACTGAAGGGGTCGCTAATCTGCCGATTACCGGAGAAGCATTCGCTACCGCGTGGGACCTTCTTGTCACCCGCTACGACAATCAACGCCGCCTGTTATCCGCTCATCTGGATAAGCTCCTGGCTCGAGAGAAAATCGCTCCACGCTCTGCCAAAGCACTTGACGACTTGCTCAGCTCAAATACGAAGGCCTTGGACGCTATCCAGGCTCTCAATGTTCCCACCGCTTCCTGGGACCCACTGCTAGTTCACCTGACAGTCAGCCGTCTAGATGATCGACTGAGGGAGAGCTGGGAAAACAGGCTGGGATCATCCAACTCCATCCAGTCGTACGCAGAGCTTCAGACCTTTCTGACTGGTCGAGCTAGGGCCATGGAGACAATTGAGGTCACCACTGCTGCACCATCTGAACCTAGACAAATCCCAGTTAAGCCAACTTATTCTTTACGAGCTTCCGCTATAAGGTCAACCTCTTCAAGGTCATCCGCTTCTTTGAACCTCTCGTCAGTCGCTGCTGCAACAGATGCTCCGAGACTTTGTGCCATTTGTTCCGAGAAGCATTTCGTGCTGTTTTGTCCTACTTATCGGGCAAAATCTATTGAAGAGCGCATCGAGGCAGTGAGGCATTACCGCCTCTGCTTCAATTGTTTGGGACGACATCGCATCGCTGACTGCAGAACCAAGCAAACTTGTCAGAAGTGTGGTGAGCACCACCACACTTCGTTTCACGTTGACCGGCCTTTCCGTGGTTCCCAGTTACGTGAGACTCCTCTCAGGCGAGCCACTTCCATCGACTCAATGTCTTCTGCCGCTACCCAAACCGCTGCTGACGCTCCAGAGAAACAACCTCAGCACTGACTCGTTACGTCATCTTCCGCTACGAGTCCTACCTCTACTACGGCTGGTTTCACTTACACCTGCACCTGGTGGTTTTTCGCTCAAGAGAGTTACATTCGCTGATGATCTACCTGCAGTCTCTATTCGTCCTGTCGCTACTACTACTGCACATTGAATCGCTTGAGATACTCGCTGGCTGCAGTAGTTTTCTTCAAATTCGTCGCTCCTGATGGCAGCTCTACGACTTCGTTTGTGTGCGCAAAAACGCAAGTTGCTCCACTTAAGCATCTCACTATTCCGAGATTAGAGCTCAACGCTGCAGTAATTCTCTCTAGGCTTACTCGCTACGTCCAGACCACGCTTGAGCTTGGTGACGTTCCCACCTTTCTCTGGACAGACTCCGCTGTCGCTCTTACATGGATCAGAAGTCATCCATCTCGTTGGAAGGAGTACGTCTGCAATCGAGTACAGAAAATTCAAGACCTTCAACACTCAGCTAAGTGGCGGTTCATTGCTGGGAAGCAAAATCCCGCTGATTGTAGTTCTCGAGGACTCTGTACTCTGAAGCTGAAGCAGCATTCACTCTGGTGGCATGGGCCCTCATGGCTATTACAACCTTGTGAAGAATGGCCCACATTTGATCCTCCCGCTACAACAACCGCTCACCTTGAAGAAAAACCAGGTCTTTTCTTCAATGTCGCTATAGAAACAGATCAGCATCCTCTCTGGGAACTTATTACTCGCTACTCTTCACTGCCACGCCTACTACGAACGTTAGCCATCTGTTTACGCTTCATCGCTCGCTTGCAAAAGGTACCACACTCTTCGCTGACCACACCGCTGACTACCGCTGACCTGGAAACCGCTAGAGTGTTGATCGTCAAGATAACACAAAAATCTTTTTTCGCTGAGGAGTTGAGAACGCTATCAAAAGGCAATCAGCTCGCTAAATCGAGTCATCTAATCAAGCTGACACCATTCCTTGATCATCAAGGTGTACTACGAGTTGGCGGACGCTTGAAACATTCGCTGCGTGATTCTGAACAGAAGCACCCCGCTGTTTTGCCTCGAGAATCGCCTTTAACTTCTCTCTTGATAGCTGACGCTCATCACCGCACTCTACATGGCGGTACTCAATTGACACTCGCTTATCTAAGACGTTCGTACTGGATTATTGGTGGTCGAGCACCGGTACGATCATTCATTCTTCGCTGCGTCACTTGCACTCGCCACCGAGGGTTACGAGCTCAACAGCTGATGGGGCAACTGCCCGCTACAAGAATAACTCCTGCACGTGCTTTTCTTCATACCGGTATAGACTATGCTGGTCCAATTACCTTGAAAACTTGGAAGGGCCGTGGTTCCAAAACGCACAAGGGATGGATTGCAGTTTTTGTGTGCTTCGCTACATCAGCTGTGCATTTGGAAGTCGTTACCGACTATTCTTCGGACGCTTTCATCGCTGCATATAGAAGATTCGCTAGCCGTCGAGGCATCTGCCATACGCTTTACAGTGATTGTGGTACCAATTTCGCTGGGGCAGATGCAACTTTAAAAACCCTCTTCAAGATGGGATCGAAAGAACTGGGACAACTCGCTACGCTCCTCTCAACTGACGGCACCAACTGGGTCTTCAACCCACCTGGAGCACCCCACTTTGGTGGTAAATGGGAAGCCGCGGTAAAATCGCTGAAGTTCCATCTACAACGAGTCATTGGTGAAACCCTCTTAAACTATGAGGAGATGACTACACTTCTGAACCAAGTCGAAGCTGTTTTGAACTCTCGGCCCATGGCACCGGTTTCTGAAGATCCTGCAGACCTAGCAGCGCTTACGCCAGGTCATTTTCTTGAGCCTTGAGCATTTTCGTGAGCCGCTAACCTCTCTTCCTTCACCTTCGCTGAGTGAGATCGCTGAGACGAGACTCTCTAAGTGGCAGCTTATACAACAGAGAACCGAACACTTTTGGAAGAGATGGTCCGCTGAGTGTCTACATCGCTACCAGTCGATATCAAAATGGTATCACCCCTCTAATGAGATTAAACTCGGCTCCATGGTACTGCTAACTGATGAACGACTACCTCCAACTAAGTGGCCTCTCGCTCGAGTACTCGCTCTACATCCTGGCAAGGATGGGCTTACCAGGGTGGTGACTATCAAGACCGCTACATCTACGCTGACGAGGCCAATCGCTAAACTTTGTGTTCTACCAGTCTCCGCTCTTGAAGATTCATTTGTCAACGCTGTTGCCAAAGGGGGGGAGAATGTTGAGTAATCAACTGTACTAAAAAAGGAAAGAATCGGCTCAGCAACCCGTTCTTCAAATTAGTCTACATATCGTCTCAGCAACCGGCTCCTTTGAAAAATATGTCAGTCGCTTAATAGTTTTTTGTTTTTTCTTGTTCCTAAAAATTCAGTCTTTCTCTGTAACTAAATCTAGGCAGTTGTGTTTTCTCGCATTAAAAAGTTTATTCGACTAACTAGTCTTTCGCTTCTCTCACCCACCTAAAATATACTACATATTTGAAAAAATACATTTATAATTAACGTAATTTGAAATTTATTTACGTATAAGTGTGTGTGTGTGTTTATATAGTATCTAATGTACACAGCTTAGAAAGTTGGGGAGACAAGAGTGAGAGAGAAAACACGAGTGGTCCCCAATATTTTGGAGGATCTGTTGTACACGTCAGCATATTTTTCGTTTCGATACTCAGACAATTTTTCGTTGTTCTACAATGGAAACGTGCTTTTTTTGTGAAGCAAACAGGGTGTTAAAGGCGAAAATAACCTTATTACATATTTAATTCAAAAATTCACTGAAGCTAATATAGAAATATTACAAGTGGATGAAGATGCAGATATCCTACTTATACAGTGTGCCAAATAAAAGGCATCCCACTCAAGTAATGTAGTTGTAGTTGGCCAAGATACCTCCTTCTCATTTTATCGCTTCCAACAGTAGAATAACAAAATATTTATTTCTTAAAACCAAGTATAGGCAAAATAACAACGAAGTTATACATAGATAATGATAGGAAAGCTTCATTTTTCCAGAACAAAACAAATATCTTGGTTTCATACATGCATTTAGTGGCTCCGATACAACTTATGCATTTTTTAACAATGGAAAAAAAAAAAACTTTACAAATAAAAATATTTTACAATTGAAGTCACACATGGACACGTTTTTATGCGACAGTACAACTGAAGAAGAAATATCAGCTGCATCAAAAACTATTATAGCTACGCTTTATGGTTCAAAGTTAAGTCAGTATTTAAATGCAAAATTTTCTTTGGCACAATTACCACCAACATGCAATGTCGCAAAACAACATGGTTTAAGGACATATTTTCATATGCAGCGGTGGAATGGTAATAATTTAAACGCCATTTTGCTCAAAAAAGTAGCTTGCGAATGCACTACAGATTGTCATGGACGTTGTGGTTGCAGAAAATACGATTCAATTGAGATAATGCACAAGAAGCAGAGATATCACAAGACAATGTTCTTCAAGAAATCGACGAAGAAATTGATATCCAGTTTGATAATATTATCGATGAAATGTCAAAAATCAAAATTATAAAATCAAATTATATATAAATAAATTTAACAAATGTAAATGGTTTAGATGCATAAATAAATAATGTTTAGTTTAAATGAGTAAATAAATTGGCCGCTGGTCTAGCGGCCGTCTCCTCCACTAGCGGGGTGTCCAAGCAATTGAGCCTGGGAGCGAAGCTAGCTCCCAAAAATTAGGTGCCAAAACCACCAAGGCACCCATCGCCGATAAGAGTACCGTCGCCAGGCCAACCGGCGGCAAAATGAAAAGCAAGGGAGCTTTTAAAGGCACAGGGACAGATTGCCATAACCCCACAGGGACTCAAGACCCAAAGGGATAGCAATTTTCCCAAAAATGCCTAGGAAACATTTAAGGTGCCTACAGGTGAACCTCCATCACACAAGAGCTGCCACGGACTTGCTCAACCAATGACAGAATAGATACTACTGGGCTAATTCAAGAGCCCTGGTCCGGTAGAGGAACAGCCAAACGACTACGATATACGCAAATGCGCATCGCACCATTTGGGAAGCACTAATATCAACAGGGGGGTGAGTACCTGATGGACTTCCTAGTAACTAACAACCTAGAAATAGCCAACGCAAGTACGGATATAACCTTGAAAAATGCTATACGCAGAGAGGTGCTGGATCTATCACTATCCTTTCCCTCTCTAGCAGATAGTATAGCAAATTGCCACGTTTCCAAAGCAGCCTCATTATCGGACCACCGTCACATAAGGTTCGATATAAAGGCCAATGGCACATGTCGGGAAGAAAGAACAAATCCTCGTATGACGGACTGGGTCCAATAGGAGGAGTCAAAAAGGAGTTAGACGCAGGGACGAAACGGTTATAAGTAAAATAAAAAAAAATTACAATTTAACTGTTATAATGACGATTTCTTTTGTTACGATATTCTAATAAAAGTTAACAATTGACATTTATTTTTTTCGATCAGGAATAACAATTATCGGATAACTTTTAATATTCAGATCAGGAATAAAAGTTATCAGATGATTTTTATTGTTTTAGATCGACAATAAAAGTTATCAGATGATTTTTATTTTTTCAATCAAGAATAAAAGTTATCAAGTGATTTTAATTGTTTTAGATCAGAAATAAGAGTTATCAAGTGATTTTAATTTTTTTTGATCACGAATAAAAATTATGATGTGATTTTTATTTTTTAAGGTTAAGAATAAAAGGTATCGAATGATTTTTATTTATTCAGACTAAGAATAAAAGTTATGAGATGATATTTATTTTTTCGATCAGGAATAAAAGTTATTGGATGATTTTTATGTTTTAGGTCAGGAATATAAGTTATCATCCTATATAGTATTATCTATTTGAGTTATTTTCCCGTTATTAGAGAACATTTTCTTGGTAACGTTTAACTAGACCTATCAACGGCTCTGAATCTGAATAGAGGACTAGGTAAATAACAATGTTTGAAAATCATTACAACAATAAAAATCATCTGATAACTTTTATTCCTGATCTGGCTATTAAAAGTTAGCCGATAATTGTTATAAAGCTGTGATTATAAAAAAAAAGTAAAAATAACGATTAACTTTTAATTTTTTACAGTTAAAATTATAAATCTCATGCATGTTAATGGAAAGTACATTTCCAACGGATCATATATTGCTACGTGTTTTATAAATCGGACCACTCCTTCTAAATGATTTTTTTATATAAAATTTGAATAATAACTGTTATAATCGGTCCCTGGTTAGACGTGCTACCCAGCTGGGCCACTTTACTTCCAGAAGACCAAGCCTCTTCTGCCAACTAACTCATATTATCACATCTTCCTATTAAGATAACTATCCAAAAAAGCACAGCAGGATTACCAAGGACGTATACCGTGGTGAAATTTGAATGGCTTAAAACCAAAACCTGAAGGCTCTATAATAAGATCAAACGCAGAGGTTCAGTCGAAGCCTACAAAGAAGCCCTATAAAAAGAACTAAAAAAATCCTAAAGGAAAACATGGAGAAACCTTTGTGATAGTGTCGACGATTTACCGACACCACAGCCAGACTCCAAAAAGTTCTCGCTAAGGATCACTCGAATGGTATCGGCCTACTCGTGAAGGAGGATGGGGAAGATACGCTAAACCTGTTAATTCAGACCCACTTCCCCGAATCGATCCCCGTGGAAGGGGGAAACCTAGTGAATATGATAGGTTCCCTGGTCGCCCCAACAAACGCACCAGAAGTTTTTCTGAACGAACTCCAGAAAAGTTTAACTCCTGCTAACTCCTTCAAAGCCTTTAAATCTCCTGGAGAGGATGGTATATTCCCGGCCCTACTGCAAAAGGGCCCAGGGAAACATTGATCCCAGTCATTGTGAAAGCCCTATGGGCCAGCTATGACCTGGGCTATATCCCTCAAACATGGAGGAATGTAAGGATGGTTTTCATCCCCAAAGGCGGAGGACGTAATCCATCACACCTTAAAGCATACCGCCCTATCAGTCTAACATTTTTGCTATTAAAGACGACGGAAAAGTTTCTAGACGTGCATATCCGTTGCACTGCACCAAAGCACCGCACTGGCCAAAGCACCGCTTCATCCGCACCAACATGCTTACTATGGGGCAAGTCAACTATATCCGCCCTGCACAATTTGGTAGGCCTTATAGAAGAGACACTCGAGAAGAAAGAAATATCCCTATGTATCTCTCTAGATATAGAAGGAGCTTTTGATAATACATCCTTCGTCTCAATTGAACAGGCAGCAACCGAAAGAGGCAAAGAGAGCCTAGATCAAGGCTATGCTGAGCTGCTGTAAGATCTCGGCAAACCTGCGAAAGTCTGCCGTGACGGCATGGCATGGGCCACAGGAGGCTGCTTCCAAAGAGGGGTTGTGTCCCCGCTTCTCTGGTCCCTTGTGTTCGACAGCCTTCTCCAGAGTCTCAGTTACTACCGGCTGCCGATGCTGTAGATGACGACTGCTGGTGAGGTGGACTACTGCTGCTGGCGATGCTGCCCCCTGCCTCTTCATTTCGGCCCTTACGCACATGTGACGGTAGCGAAACGGCCAAGCCACATATTTTGACTGAGGTGCAGAGTTTGTGAAGTTAGGGCTTGTAGAGTTAAGCTACGGTTTCCTACAAAGCGGTAACGTCATGTAACGACTATAATATTACGGTGAGTGACGTCACAAAAAATGTTTCTATGGAATACCACGGTAGTGGTTTCCAAGATAGCGGTAATATCGACGTCACGTAAGATTGCGCGACCGTCACACTTTTAGCGGGAGCTGGTTACGCTAGAGAACTGTTTGTCAACGTTTTTTATCGTCGATAGTGAACGAAGCGGTGCATACGTGTTTAATATTCAAACTGACTCTGAATTCTAACTTTACAACTACTGTCACCGTCATCGTTGCCGTATTTTTGTACACCGTTTTGCTTACGTCACTCACCGATATAATACGGAGGGTATATGACGGTACCGCATGGTAGGAAACCGTAGCTTTAGGGTGTGTAAAGTTAGAAGAGATCTGATAACTTTTTGACAGTGCGAGCCATATAATCTCGTCTTGGCAACATTTTACATGAAAATGTTTTTGGTGGGATCTACTTTACATTTTCACACCTTTTTCGTATACATATGCATAAATTAAAGATTTCTCTACTTTTCTTTAAGCTTTAACAACTATATGAATTTAATTAACTCTTTCTAATCAATCAAAAATAAGCCTTTAGTGAATCGAAATTTTAAAAAAAACCTAACATTATTGTTTTAATAATTCCTTAAGACAATGAAAAACACCTAAAACAAAAACAAAATCTGAATTTCAGTAAATTATAATTCAAACATATGAATCAGCCCGTATGCCATTTTCCCTTGAAGATATTTCATTCATTGATTGCGCAGAGCCCGCAACTCACTCAGAGAATTCCTAGAAAAATGCAATCCCCTGTCGCTTCACGGGAGAACAGACCCGCAAGACCCTTGCGCAGAACAGCAGCGAAGTAAACAAGCCCACCGCAGGGCCAGCGCTACGTCCTATAGAAATTTTGCGTGGATACAGAATTTGTTCAGCATGCGACATCTTTATAGTAATAAAGTCTTTGGTACTACACTTCGGAGGCTCTATTGTAACCCCGACGACAGTTGTATCGAAGTCGGCGACCCAGGAAACAATAGCCTTCTACAAAGGTCTTAAGCTTTAGCTAGACGGGGATTAAATCATGTTGGGTCTGCACAAAAGATCTCTTTAGGTTGCGATGCTTACGAGAGGCAATCCTAGCCTTTACAACCCAATAATAATAATAATATCAAAAATAAATTCAATTTCAAATTATATAATAAATAAAAAAAAAAAAATGCTCAACAGAAATATGATACAAAATTGCACAAGGTTGGTAAATAACAATTGATTTTTTATTAACATTTATTCATAAAACTTTAATTGCCAATAAATAATATTTATTGGTTATAGGTAGGTATATTATAAATCGGTATTTCAAAGCAGGATATTTTTAAAGTCAACTCAAAAATTACTCACGTCCATAAAATTGCTACTAAGCACTATTTAACACAAATCAGTCGCATATAAACATGCGCTTTCCCTGATAAGTTTATTATTTTAATTGTTTAGAAATCTTGCACTAAGAAGAAATTAAATTCACATTGCAATAAGAATTAAAAACAGGATAAATAAGAAACAAAATGGCTCGATATTTGATAGGTAAAATTATTCTGAAGATTTTAATCTTTGATTTATTAAAAAATATTCGAGCTATCCTGCTGGCAGTGAAGCGCCATTTATTCAAGAAGACCTTCCAAAATATCATTATATCTACATATGTATGTATATGTTTATATTTATATTATTTAAAAAACAAATTCCATTTTTTTTTTATTAAGATTAAACCTCAACGCATTACCTAATAAATAACTTGGCATTTTTCTTCCATTTTATTGTTAACTTTGTATAAACTCTAAAAAAATCCTAAAAACGTTCAATTTCGATGCGTCCGCGATAGATGTGACCCCTTCAAATATTCCTGAAGCGTTTTGTTTACCCTTGCCTTTTGCCTTTGGGGTGGTCACAGCTTTTAAGAGTTTTTCGTAGATTGGTTTGTGGGAGCACAGTGTTAAAACTTTTCGCAAAACTTTATCACTCAAGAAATTAAAAATTTAAAGAGGCGGAAGACTTTCAGAAGAAGCTGCCGCATAAAATGGGTTGCAATTTGCCGGAGCATTGGGCAGAGTTTCCAAGTTTTAACCAATTAATTTCACCGCATTAGGATGTTTATTTTTGTTTTTTTTTCTTCTCTAAACACTTAATTGTTTGGGTGAGAGGGGACCAAGGCAAAAAACTTCTTTAAGCGTAGGTACTCGCTTTGCAGCCAAATTGTTCAGCTGGATCGGCCGCAGTTTGTGTCCAACTTTTTCCATAAATAGCTGTTCATTGCTATAAAAATCTACAAAAGTCGGAGAAAAACTCAATTTGGAGCAAAGCAACATATCTACAGCGGTGTCCCCCTGGAGAGGTTTAAATGGGAGCAGCGAGTGGCTGAACCACTCAACGCTAAAGCATCTGAGTGCAAGAAAGTAGAAGAAATGACCGTGAGGACCACTTACCGGAAATAATACTTGATCCAACTAACAGTAGTGCAAACCAACAGCTCCTGACCTTCATTGTTCGTCAGGTTGCTCCACTTCGGTGATTCGGGTTCCTTTCTTCCTCCTGGTTTTATTTAGTGCCTGTTTTATGACTCCCCTGGTGAATCTGCCACTTCCCGGGTTTTGGCTGCCCTCGCAGAAGATGTGGGAGTAATAGCCCTTGCACGGGATATTAACGGGCTGTCCAGTCATTTAGATCCCTCGATTTTCCCTTCCCGGATCCTTTTGTTGACGCTTATTTGTTCGTCGCCACGGACACAACTCATAGTAGAATGTCTTCCGTAGGGATGTGGATATTCATGCAAGATTATCCTTATCCAAAAGGAGTCTTCATCTCGAATTTTTGCCAGTAACCAGCTGATTGATGAGGCCGTTCAGGGTCCTGTTCCCTTTGTACGTGATGGGCTCCTGTAAGGAAACATTCTATTGAGTCTTGGCAGTCAGGACGAGTGTGATAGAGCATGAGACAAATTAGTGCGATAACATCTCCGCAAAATTTACTGGAAATGAACTGTGATTCTTTACGAGCCCCGAAAGAAAAAGATGGTAATTGATGAGAGTTTTCTCGTTTAATTTCGGCTAATCTCAAACTGGACCCGTTAATCACGCCGGACGCCCAAGGGTTGACTTAAACTGTCGCACTGAATTAGGTCAAAACAAAGAGAGTATCGAATATTTTTTCTTGAAAAACAATTTTAGGGTAAAAAGTTTAGGACAAGTGCAATTTATAAGAATACTTCAGAACGAAATTTCGTAATTTCCGTAGCTGATAATTAAACTGGGCTTTTTTTTATTTAAGGGAATCAAACTAATCCTTAACTTTTTTATTTGCAGTGCCGTGGAGATAATAATTGTGTTGAGAATAGTTAGATTCTTGGGGACTATGGCGGACAAAAATTGAATTAAAGTATTATATTGTTGAGGGCTGATTTTAGGACTGGCCGATGTCCGAGATATTGATAAGATGGGTTTTATTATGGTTATTTTGGGCATAAAAAAAGTTTAGTTTTATCAAAATCTATGAGGTGGCCTCAAACTCAATTTGCTTCGCTGACCCAAACTTGGCGTTGCCCGGGCACGGCTACCGCTATAATAAAACTTAACTTCAATAATATTATGATTTTGTCGATTTAAAATTTGTCAAATGTTATTCAGGAGGTTAAGCGCAATATGCCTATAGAATTTCTTCTCAATCGCACAAACACTTTTTTCAGTACTCACCATAAACCACTGCTCAAAATTTCCCCCACTCTAATTTTCTGCCCTCACTTACCAATTGCGATGCGTAGGTTATGTCACTTAGGAAATTGTGCGCAACATGCCCATAAAATTGAATATTAAACGAATACGTACTTTTTGCGACACTCGTCATTAAAATATTACTGCCCCCTTTGAATTGCGATGCTTAGGAGGTTATGCGCAACATTCCTGTGCAATTTAATTTCAATTAGATAAGTGCTTTTTGCGTGAATAACCAGAAACATACCTACATATTATTAGGTCTGTTCCCTTACTTGTAGGAATTATAATTCCTTATCAGAAAACTGCAGAAAGTCGTTCCTTAACTCGATTTCATGTTTAATTCTTGCTGACGTCACAACTTCCCCTCCTGCAGGAAAATTCAGAATTTTGCAGTAGGTCTGAGTTGCCTTAAATTTCCTGATTGTCAAATACAAATGCCAGTTGTGTAAATTTACGCGCGTTTTTCACTTTCTGAATGTCACTTTTCTCATTTTTCAGAAACTTTCAGAAAGTCGTTCCCTAACTCCTACATATCAACCCCCACCACATGAATAAGGAAAATGCAGAAAAGTTTTAGCTGCAGAAGTAAGGGAACAGACCTATTGTCTTTCAGATTTCGTAAATTTTAAACACATAGTAGTAAACAATTAAAAAAAGTAGCCTATGTCACTGCTGACAATCTTTTCTCCGCATAAACTTCAAAATTTGATAGTCTGCCGTTAAGAATTCGTAAATTCTGACAGTTGAAAAAAGTAGGCTAGTACACTCATGGAGGAACAAACGAAAACGGAGAGGCTGTGTCCATAAAAACTTTAGAATTTCGCCACTTGTGTTAGAGGAATTGGTATGTATAAGTTTTCCTCATAGTAGTATTTAAAAATTTGAGAGGGATCTTTAATTTGTAGAATGCTAGTTGTTGAAGAAGTTGAACAAATAAAATAATTACTATTTGAAATATTGTAATTAACACTTAGCTGACAAAACGCTATCATTTGATTTGGTGTTAATTACATTTGAAGTTTTCTTGCAAAACTTCCTCAGTGCCCCCGCCAAGACGAGCCAAGCGAAGCGCTACACTACCTATGTACCTTTTCTCGAAACCCTTCGTCGTTTTTTTGAACTCTCATAACTTTGCTTTGGATGATGCTAAATAGTTAAACACACCCAATGAACGAATGCCTATGAAATCTTCGTGACGGTAGCAAAACGGCCAAGCCACACGTTTTGACTAAAATGTAGAATTTGTGAAGGTAGGCCTGGTAAAGTTAGGGCGCATAGATCAAAAATCTTGGCTCTACATGAGATCTGACCACTTTTTCATATATTTTGAGTAAGGTGTAGTGTAGAGCTTGTAGGTTTAGAGCGTGCAGTCTTTAGAGCTTGGCTTTATACGAGATCTGATAACTTTTTCACAGGGTAAGCTACGTAGACTCGTCTTGGCAACATTTTTACATGAAAATGTTTTTGGTGGGATGTATTCTTCCTGAAAGTGTACCGACACTAAAAAATAATGTAAGACTAAAAATGGGGGATTTTGGTATAATAAACAACTACATAGCTGACCCGGTGAACTTCGTACCACCTAAAATTGATTTGATTGTAACTCTTCATAAGAGATTATGCATCCCAATCAACCTTCCAACTCCAATTCACTGAGATGAGCAATATTGGCCGCACTATATATGTATTTATGTAAGTACGGTTTGATTTTCGTTTGGTCGTTTTGGTTTTGGGCCTTGCCCGGGCAATACCAATCTATTAAGAGTATGCAAAAGTGTCGCTAAAGAACAATGGCCGATCAAAGTAATTTCGCGTTAACCAAACCTTACCTCAAAAATTCATTACTTTTTTATGCAATAACAATTTTAAATTATAGGTCCACCTGCTCTAAAACTACTTTTCTTTTGATATTCCGTATAAAACTTCTGCCTCAAAATCATCTCAGTCAGTAAACTTTGACTTCAATTTTTTGCATTCAAAGTGTTACTTTGACTTAAATTTTTTACATTCAAAGTGTTATAACCTAATCGATGTAGGTATTGTGCTGTTTTTCGATTTATTATTTTTTGAGCTTTTCCTATAGGTTTTTCCGAATTTTCTTTTCTTTTGAACCACTCCTGTATTGAGACGAACAAAACCAAAAAAGAATAATCCAAATCGGTCGAGCCGTTCCCGAGCTTTTGCGATACTATCGCACGACATTCATTTTTATATACATACATATGTATCGCACGACATTCATTTTTATATACATACGAGGTCTGTTCAAAAAGTATCGCGAATTTTGAATTTCCTAGGGCTACGTATATTCGATTTTCGATTTTTTTGTGGCGTTATGTTGGTACTCATGTCCCTCACTTATGCTGATAAGCTCGGCTATTTTGAATGTTCAGTTAATTTTTGATAGCTATTTTGCTTGGACGGGTTTTGGCTCATCTTCGATTTTTGCCTATTTTTGCTCAATTTCGGCCAAAAACAGCATCGCATTAACATTGCTAAGGAGCATTGGACTCTGTCCGCGACGACTCAAATTTCCTCCAGAGGGTCATAACTGGTGACGAATCATGGGTTTATGGTTATGACGTGAAACCAAAGCTCAATCATCCCAATGAAAGCTGTCGCACGAGCCAAGACCCAAAAAAGCGCCAAGTTCGGTCGAATGTGAAGGTCTTGCTTACAGTTTTCTTTGATTGCAGGGGCGTGCTGCATCATGAGTTCTGCCACAGGGTAAAACGGTCAATAAGGAATATTACCTGCGAGTTATGCGCAATTTGCGCGAAGCAATCCGCCAGAAACGCCTGGATTTGTGGAAGAACAACAATTGGCTTTTGCACCATGATAACGCCCCTGCTCACACATCGTTGCTTTTGCGCGAATTTTTGGCCAAAAACAACACACAATGATGCCGCAGTCACCGTATTCCCCAGGCCTGGCCCCCTGTGACTTTTTCTTGTTCCCAAAACTGAAGAGGCCCATGCAAAGACGACGCTACGCCACGATTGAGGAGATAAAGACGGCATCGAAGATGGAGCTGAACAAGATCACAAAAAATGGCTTTTTGAAGTGCTTTGAGGATTGGAAAAAACTTTGGCACTAGTGTATAATATCTGATGGGAATTACTTTGAAGGGGACAAAATAGATATTCATGAATAAATAAATACTTTTTGAAAAAACACAAAATTCGCGATACTTTTTGAACAGACCTCGTACATATGAATAAGGGCTTTTTTAAGAAAAATTGAAAGTGTCAGGTACAAAATGTAAGCAATATGAATTGCAATTGTTATAGACATGTTCTGAGAACAACGTTTTTATTGCAGGGACTAGAAAAAACGTTTTAAAATTAATTGAACTGTTCAAACGAAAAACGTTTAATAACAAAGCTACTTGGGAGTATAAGGTTTATCGAAATATATAGGTACCTAGTTATTTTTAAAAATTAATTTTTTATTTTTACAGTACCTACCGTTAAAGAAGAATTAAACATAAATTTGTATCAAAAAAGCATATATAAAAAATTGTCCAATTTAGTGCAAAAGTACAAGGTAATAAAAAAGTCTTTTGAAATATTTCTAGAAATAAAATGATTTTATAGACTTTAAACTTAAAGGATCCACCAAGCGTTCAACTGAAGGCGGAGAAGATACTCCACTAACGTGGCTTTACTATAATTCGATGGACGAGGTCCTTCGAGATAACCACACAATTCAACAGCAAGTTGCTCATCCGACAGCTCCACAATAAATTGTTCAACTCCACAACCGGAACCAACTAGGAGCAGGTCTCGAAAACGTAGCGAAGTGGAGGAATAAAAAAAAAATTTAAAAATGAAAAAAATTTTGTTGGAGCAGAACAATAAGATGCTAAAGCTCCTAAATGATTTTATCGTTTTGACGGGTGGAGAGCGACTGAGCACGGAAGTCGAAGTTTCATTGGCTGGGTTAACCAGCGACAGCGAGTGAAATCTACAAAAATTTCTGTAATGAATTCTGTTTTAGTTTTGCTTTTGAGCGAATAAAGTTTATTTTGTTTTATTATTTAAAAAATATGTTCAATTCTTTGAAATGTTTGGTACACAAAAATATATTTATCTGTAATTAGTTTGCTCTCCTTTCATTTATCAGTAATTTAAAAAACAATTAGGTATAAAATATTAAATAACAATGTAACTTTCCTAAAAAATGGTTTTCCACTAGCATGTCGCCGGTTGTTCTTACAGTAAGACACAGCGCAACTCATTCTAAAAATTACCTTTAATAACAACCTAACCTAACGTTTAACAAATATACTTTAGCTTTTACATAAAAATTGAGGAAAAGCTGTAGAAGTATCCCTGCATACTGTAAAATTATGCTTTTTTGGTTTACTTTGGTTAATTTTCAGGTGCTCTTGTTTATAACTGTGTTAAATAGTTTCTGGTAATCTTTGAAGCTATAAAGTTTCCATTAAATCATCATGTACTCTAACAAATAAACTTTGTATTTTTTTTTATCTAGTAATTGGGATGGAGAATCGTCTCCAAGCATCTTATTGAAGTGGTAAGCAGTTTTACTTATTTACGTTGCATCAAAAAACTATATAATATAGATTATAATAATCCACTATTGAAAAAAGTTTAAGTTACATACATGGATGCCAACAAAGTCTAGTCTTAATAAAGGGTGTCCGAAATTGAGGTTAGGAAGTAAATTCGTTATCATTTGATAAATTTTTAAATATCGAACTGTCGTTCTTTAATATTTGTAAAGTAAAAAAAGGAAATTTTAGCGGTGAAACTTCGAATTGAACATTTCGACATATGTACATTGTACATATCTTCATGTTAGAGTCGGGATCCATTGACTCCGGACCAATTCCAATCGGCGAACAATTACATAATAAACACCTGATTAGGTTAGGAAAAATGTTTAATATTCGGTTATTTTTTATAATAAAAAAGCTACTAAATGATGTTCTTCGTCTTGACTATACTGCGAGAACAAATAAAAGAATCTAATTCGTAGAGGCGTCTTAAATATGTATGTAGATTACACTATATTTTTCAAAAGATCAAAGGGAAAGTTGGCAATATGCGTAGACTACTCACACCCAACCTTCTTTTGTAAACATAACCAAAAGAGAGCTCTGTCCTTGAGAAGGATATAGACGTCAACTTACTTACATCGAGAGCGTGGAAGTTTGCAGAACACCGTTGGCAAAACGCGTCAAATTCAGAATTTAACTACACGCAAAATCTTTGCATCGTCAGGATAGCATAGAATGTTTGAGTGTAATTTATATAAATAGATAGATAGAAGATGGCTACCGAGAGGACCAGAGGTATTAACTATCTCGTTCGGCAAGGATCCACAGAATAATACACTTTCAGTGCAACCTGAAATGTTAAACCAACCCACTTCACAAACAACTGCAGAAAGCCGAGCGCGCAGTCAGCTTATAAGTTAAAATGTCATGACTATGGTAATTCGGTCAAATACTGTGCTAAAATCTATAAAAATACAGTTGTTTATCAACTTCTGAAGCAGACACACAGAAATTTGAGAATTCAAGGAAGTTAGTCGATCTTGATGTGGGTTTGACTTCTTTTAAAACCGTGCTAGAAAGAGCCTAAGCCTAAAAATGGCAGTTTTAGCACAAAGTATCGCAACGAAGAGGCTCGAATATTTTAGCGGTATATATTGTAACATTTTTTATGGAGCAAATGGATAATGAACGAGGATTTCTATGATACGGAGATAATACCACAATTTATCTCTTGTGGTGGTTAAATGAAAAACACCATACCAGAGAATTGAAACTTTTTTTTTTTATAAAGAGAAACAGGGATCTTATTAGAAACATAGGAAATAAAACTATCAAGTGTCGGCTAACTACGTTTTCGTCAATAAATACATAGATCATTCATTTCCAGCGATGTCACCAGGTGGGGCGTCAACATGTTTAAGTGTGGTCACTTATTTTATAGGGACACACAATTTAAGTTCAATAAGAGAATTGTTAAACTCAACAAACAGTTTATTCTTATTTAGGTTGAATATAAAAGTCTGATAATGGCAGCGGCTGCTGTCGTGTCCGAAGAGCTTCCAGATGACTTTGCAAGTGGCTGATTGTTCCCTCTAGATCTGTCACTCTCTTCTCCGGTGACAGGGGCGCTGCTGTCATCTCGCCGGAAGTTCCCATCTTTCCCCCTTGGTGTGTTGTGGTCGAATAGGAGTCGACGCCACAGCTACTCCCCCCCGAGAAACTTTCGCCGGGAAGTTTGAAAGTTACTCGCCGACTGTAGTCTCGCAGAGGTGGGTCCATGTCTGATCCCCAACGATGTGACCGATCTTGTCCGGGAAAAATCGGGGAAGACGAATCAGCAGCCGAGGTCAAAGGCTGACTGGATCCCTGCTGACCAGGTGAAACATCGGGTCTGTGAAAAGACAAATGTTGTTTTGTGGGGAGATGTTGAGGAGGCTGGGTTTGAGGAGTCTGAGATTGAACTTGTGATGCGAACGGCTGAGTCCGAACCGACCGAGGTTCAGCCCGCAAGGATGGAGACCTGCCCTGTACCGGCAGAGGAACAGTCCGTGCTGAGATGTCGGGAGGATCGGATTTACTGATGTAAGCCGGCTTCAATCTGTCCACCGAGATGCTCTGTTGCGAACCATTAACGTCAATCCTGAAAACCCGATCCGTTGTGCGCTCAATGACCCTGAAAGGACCAGCATATGGATGTTCCAGTGGGGCCTTTACCCGATCACAGCGAATGAATACGTGTGAACAAGTGTACAAATCCTTCAGAATGAAAATCCTCGACTTGATGTGATGTGCGGTTGGAGTCGGGCGCAATCCACGAGCAAACTCTCTGTGCTTCTCCAAGAAAATCTGCGGGTCCGGCCGAAAGTCCTCAGAGACGAAAAATTCTCCAGGGATGCGTAAGTTGGTTCCATACAACATCTCAGCCGGAGAAGCCTGAAGGTCCTCCTTAAAACTCGTTCTCAGCCCCAGCATGACAGTAGAGAGAATCTCAGTCCAAGGCTTTGGAGAACACATCAAAGCGGCCTTAAGCGTCCGATGAAACCGCTCGACTAATCCGTTGGATTGCGGGTGATAAGCGGTCGTTCTGAATCTCTCTGCACCAATGAAATTTATAAATGCCTTAAAAATCTGCGACTCAAATTGAGAGCCTTGGTCGGTGGTGATTGTAACCGGAGTGCCATAGTGGCTTATCCAGTGATCAAACAAAGCCGTAACAACGGATTCAGCGGTCATATCCCTTAATGGCACTGCAACAGGCCATCTAGAGAACCGATCAATAATGGTCAGACAATAGTTAAAACCATTCACTCTTGGCAGCACAATCAAATCTAGATGAATGTGATCAAATCTGGATTCAGGCACAGTGATGCGCTTAGGCATTAATTTATTATGCCGGTGCACTTTTGATTTTTGGCATGGCAGGCACTCTCTGGCCCAAGCAGTGGCGTCCTTCTTGATACCAGGCCAGACAAATCTCTCCCTCAGCTGCAGTGAAGTGACCCTCCCACTGGGGTGAGAAAGGCTATGAACGATGTCAAAAGCAGTCCTCCGGAGCTTTCTCGGTAAATAAGGACGGGTGATGCCCTGCAGCTTTTGACAAAAAACCCTGATGTTAGGCTTCAACTCAATCTCCTGCAACCGCAAACAAGTACTGCCCCGCAGAAGGTCAGCGAGTTCAGCATCCGCCCGCTGTTCCTGCATGATGGTCTCCGGATCAAGTATCATGGGTGTATCGATGGCCTCTACACGTGAAAGCGCATCAGCGACAACATTTTGATCTCCCTTTACGTACATGATGTCCGTAGAAAACTGGGATATAAAATCCAATTGACGGAGCTGTCTCTCAGATGCGTTGGCAAGTTTCTGTGTGAACGCGTGAACCAGAGGTTTGTGGTCCGTCTTTATGGTGAAGTTGCGGCATTCCAACAAATGGCGGAAGTGCCGAACAGCCGAATAAATTGCCAGCAACTCGCGATCGTACGTGCTATACCGTTTCTCCGTTTCCGTGAGCTTTCTAGAGAAAAAACCCACTGGTCTGAAGAAGTCATTTTCGGACTGTTCCAAGACCGCCCCAATACAGGTTGTCGAAGCGTCAGAAACCAGAACGAGCTGAGCGTTAGGCGAAAGAAAAGACGACTGCGTAACCTCAGACAGGACCCGCTTGAGCCCCGAGAAACAATCATTGGCCTCTGGGGTCCAAATGATTTTTGTTTTATCGTTTTTTATAGAGTTTTTAATGTAACATTGCAATGGTAACTGAAGCTGATCCATATTCGGAACACACTGTCTATAATAGTTTATCATCCCCAAGAACCGCCTCAACTCAATAACAGTCTCAGGTCTGGGGTATTCAGCAATTTTAAACAAACGATCAGCTTTTGGAGCGAAACCGGTAGAGTTAATAGTATAACCTAAGAAATCGACCTCACTTTTAACGAAACTACACTTGCCGACATTAATTGAGAGACTGTGGTCTCGGAGTCTTTGGAAAACTTGTCGCAAATGATCTCGGTGCTGAGCAACACCTTCGGACATAACGAGAATGTCATCTATGTAAACGCAAACAAAGTTCAAATCCCGGAAAACACCATCAATGTACCTTTGAAAAGTCTGCGTAGCATTTTTAAGGCCAAAAGGCATGACCAGATACTCGTATAAACCCCATGGGGTGGTTATCGCAGTCTTTTTGATGTCCTTCTCATGCATGGGAATCTGATAATAAGCCCGTTCCAAATCCAACGTGGTGAAAACAGACTTACCGTGCAATAGGGGAAAGAGACTCTGGATCAGAGGTGGTGCATACTTGTCTGCCTGAGTTATTGCATTCAACTTCTGGTAATCACCACATAACCTCCAACCCGAATTTCCCTTTGGGACCATATGAATAGGACTAGCCCAAGGGCTGCTTGACGGCCTGATTATCCCTTGATCCAAACAAAACTGAATTTCCGCCCTAGCGGCTGCAGCCTTAACGCCGGCGAGTTTTCTGGGCCTAGCAAACACCGGGTGTCCGTTCGTAATTATTTGATGAGCCTGATCCTTTTTTTCTAGTGCAGCAGAGATGTCAGAGTGTGGTCTCGTGATTTCCAGAAATTCCCGAAGAATGTCAGCGCAGGGCATTCCAGAGTGGATTGTAAAAACACCGAGATGGGGTGTTTTCAGTAAGCATCCCCCTGAAGCAAATGACGTCTTAGAGTCAATCAACCGTCGATTCTCCAAATCAATTAGCAGCCCGAAGTGTTTTAAAAAATCAGCCCCTATTATAGGCCTCTGGACATCCGCTATCAGAAAAGCCCAAATAAAATCTCTGCGAAAGCCAAGATTGAGTGAAATTATCCTCGTACCATAAGTGTTTATCTGCGCGGAGTTAGCAGCGAAAAGAACCAAATTGGCCGGCGGCTGATTACCACGGAACATTGCAGCAGGAATCAGAGAAACAGCAGCCCCCGAATCAATCAAAAACCTAAGGCGACTCTTAGGATCATATATGTGTAAACGGGCCTCAAAAGTATGCGGTTTTGCGCTGTCGCCCAGGGCCTCTACTGACGACAGCGATTGATGTTTCCCTTGGCCTGCGGAGAGTGTGAGCAAGGGGACACGCACTTGTTCGCGTTTTTCCCAAATCTACGATGATAATAACATAAATCCTCTTGAGAGCGTCGTCGACCGGGGACTTCCTCCCTGGAGCGCGATCCCGATCCACGCTCCGTGTGCCTTAATTCCCTGAATTGCACCAGCAGATCAGCCATGGTCTTTTCCAAGTAATCGATCTTTGCAAGCGTGGCTGAGGGCAATGGCACCGTACTGTCTCTCCCAGCACCAGATGAGACGGCCATAACAGCCCCACTGCGATTAATTTCCACTAGAATTCGGTCAGCCATTTCAGCCTGACTGTCAAGCTTAAGGTCACTTGAACCTGCCAGAATCGCCCTTACCTCGCTGGGCAATTCCTCAAACCAAACCTCGCGCAGCGCATCATCAGGCAAAATGCCCGCCGCCATGCTCCTCATTTCCCTTAAAAATTGCGAGGGCTTCCTGTCGCCCAAAGAAATGCCCCTCAACACCTGTCGCAATTTATACCTCCGGGACATACCCAATCTCTCGATAATAGCATCTTTAAGGAATTTATACTTATCTTGCGTCGGCGGATTTTGCAGGATGTCAGTTATCTCCTCCGTGGTTGGTCCATCCAAAGCACGCAGAACCGAAAAGTACTTGGTGTTGTCGTCACTCACTCCGATGGCAGCAAATTCTGTCTCCACCCGAATGAACCACAAATCCAGCTTTTTGGGATCATACGCGGGCAACCTGGGCTGACGAACATCGCGAAAAATAGCTTCTAACCTTTCCTCCATGTTGTCTTTCTTGGCCTGAGCTCTAGTTTGCACTCCGGAACTTGTACCCTCGATCATCAGCTTCCACAGGAAAATGCGTAATGTAAATGAAAATGTTCAATGGCGGCGAAAAACAATTTTAAAGCGGCACCGTGTACGTGCTCAGAGGGAAAAATTAAATATTTCCCGATTGTTGGGGTCACCAATTTGTGGTCACTTATTTTATAGGGACACACAATTTAAGTTCAATAAGAGAATTGTTAAACTCAACAAACAGTTTATTCTTATTTAGGTTGAATATAAAAGTCTGATAATGGCAGCGGCTGCTGTCGTGTCCGAAGAGCTTCCAGATGACTTTTCAAGTGGCTGATTGTTCCCTCTAGATCTGTCACTCTCTTCTCCGGTGACAGGGGCGCTGCTGTCATCTCGCCGGAAGTTCCCATCTTTCCCGCTTGGTGTGTTGTGGTCGAATAGGAGTCGACGCCACATAAGCTCGTAGAGCTAATATCACAGGTATTAACAAGGAAGGACGTCTTAAAAAAAATCGACAAAAAAAATGCTGCAAATAGTCAGAGGATAGCTCTCTGAATTCCCAACCCTTAACAATGAAGTGTATCCGTCAGCTTCCCGGTTGAAATTCACAAATTTCCAAAACTGCCTAGTCGTATGGAATTCCATACCAAAGTATTTAAACTCCATACCATTAAAAATTATATAGTTAGTGTCGCCCTTGGATAACATAATATTTTTAATTTCTAAATAGAAATTTAAACATCTAATTTGATATATTATGGAACTTGTGTCATTATTTAATTCTTAAATGCTTTCACCATTTAAGGCTCTTTAATTTGGAAGTAAAATATCTCGGACATACTCGACGATTTGCTTTCTAAGTTTAACACCCTTTTTTCAGTGCACAATGGCCATTTATTCACACAAAGCACATCGTAGCTTCAGGTAGATTAAGGCATCATTCGATGGTGAAAATTGACTTTACAATTTTTTCTCTCAGATTGAGCAGTAAAAATCCATTAATTCCGGTATGAGATGAATTAGCAGACGGTTAGGTTTAATCTCGTTAAGAGCCAGAAGATGTTCCTTTGAAAAGTGTTCGACTTTCTGGATTATAGCACGGTTTCCGTACGTAATTTTCAAGAATTAATTCAAATTTTCACACATCAAGCAAAAGAAGAGGGTTCGAGGATTATTTATGGCTGGCTGCCGACAATTTCCCCCGAATCGACTGGCTGGTAAAGGGAATTCAACGAACAGAATGCTTGAATGTTCGAGTGAGTACGCCTCTGTATAATTACTCTATAACACAAAATTTATGTGAATGCTGAGTGAGTGCTCTGGAATCTGCCAGTGCCTTTAAGAAAAGACCAAACCCTTATCCATATTAAACTCTTGGGGCTATGAAATCGTATCAAAAGTGTCAAAAACATCACTTCCGTCTTTTCACTGCCCAGACTACCTTTGGAATGGAAGCATTTCATAAGATCGGTATTATGCAATGATGTGTGTAACTTTTGTTGTTATATTTCGATACTTAATGAGTTATTGTGCACATAATTGTTATACGACCAAATTAATACAGATAACTTATTTTATTATCAGAATTATATATTATTTTTCAGTACTACTGCGAGCTGTGGCATGGTCTTAGCCTCGCCAAAGCCACGAAGCATATCCATGTCTAGACAATGTTCGTCATGCCAACTCGCTAACGATTGCAGGTTTCCAGAATATGTTCCCAATCAAGTTTAATGTTAGCTATCCTTTCATCTATTTAGCATAACCAGAGATAACCAACATATAGATGTGCAATCTCATAGAAAATTTTCGTCAAGAGCTTTCACTTTAAAAACCTCCAATCTACTTCCAATAGCAAATGGCTCAGCTATAAGCGAAGAGATCGTCAGTTTCTCTTCTAGAACACACGGACTCTTTGAGCTGTTGTCCTTTCGAGATTCGCTCGGCGCAACGCACACGGATTAGAGAGTCGCGGCGTCGCTCTTTGCCCTTTTCCTTCCCGCAGCTCCAGACTAGGCCATTTAGTCCAAAGATTATCCACAATAAGATGCGACACTCTCTATACTAAGCCAAACCACGAACGAGGCAAAAGTAGGCAACAATCCACAGCTCACCTACAGCGCTTACGCTATAAAGAATAAATGTGACCACTTTTTTTATATGGAGTTTCGATTTTCATGCAATACCCATGTATGCGTGCGGCATGAATTCGTGCAAGTTGATTGTGCATGGCTCCAGCGGGCGCGTACAAAGTGGGCCTGATTCTCTCAGAAAAGTTTTTTATCCCTTCCTTTGACATGAGCTTCTTATTACTATCTACTTCTCGCAAAATTCTGTTTAATATGTCTATTTTAAGGACAAACATTTTTCATTAAAATTATTAAAGTATAATTATTAAAATTATGTTTTAAAATAAGGGTTTTTTGCTTTCAAACTGAGAGCTTTTTGGGGGGATGCGAGACTAGGCATGCTTGCGCGAGTGTGCAACGAGTTTGTAGGTGAGGGGGGAAGTGACGCTTTGCGGGGGGATGCGCACTTCACCGGTCTATTTTTCCGCGGAACGCACTAATACAAATGTAATAGAGCTGTCAATCACTAACCCAAATATGAATATCTTATATCTTTATTGAATTCCGCATTCGCTCAAGCATGCCTAGTCTCGCATCAAACGCGGACTTAGTGCACTCATTCAGCGCTGAAGTCCGCCTAGTCTCGCATTACCCTTGAGTTTATGATCTTTTTACTTAAAGTGTTACAATATTTCAATTTTGTGGTGCAATTTTGTCTAGATTAGCAGGCCAGTTCTGTATGTCAGTGCATGACATAATTCAAATCAAAGCCGCGTTTGACAGTTCAAAAACTACTCCAAAATGCAGAAGCCAGCTGATTCGAAAATGCAAACAAGAATAAAATCATAACCGAAACAATGAAAAATTTTCAAAAAACTTTTGGTAAAACTGCAATCGCTGGACAAGGTTGAAGTTGGCTGCGTTTTGACATTTACAAATTTCAACGAATCTTAAGGCGCTGCTCTACGGGCAAGTAACTTCTGGAAGTACTTCTGGAAGTACTTGCAGGGATGTTTCCACTGACGTGCAAACTTGCGGAATATTACTTCTAGAAGTAGCTTTTGACAGCTCTTCCAATTTGTTTTATGCAACTACTTGCACAGCTCTTTCCACGGCGCATTCTTAACGGCAAGTCGTTTTTTGTTTTGAACTAGGAAAATGTCGTGCGGGCAAGTAAAAGTGGCAACTGCAGTAGCAGCTTATTATTTTTTGCGAAAAAAGTGCGGTGTAAAAAATAAGAATAAAAGAAAAATTTGGATAAGGAAGTGGTTTGAACGCAGGAATACTTTAAGTTTCCAAGAAACGCGTTTGAAGGAACTAAATATGGAAGATCCACATCAATTACAAAATTTTTTACGGATGTCATATGAAAGTTTTGATCATTTGTTGTGTATGATAGGACCAAAAATTGCAAAGCGGGATACGAACGTGAGATCCTTAATATCTGCAAGGGACAGACTTTTAGTGACATCTTTCCTTTCATCTTTCCTCTCTGTTGATCACACAATGTGATTTGAATGAATTAGGAGTGATTTGAAATGGACCGGAAGTGTGTAACGTAACAGGAAGTCCGCCATACTTCAAGCTTCAAAGCTCTCGACGGATATACGGATTGAAATCCATGCTTACTTATGGAGCTTCACCCATAAGCGACGGATTGACGGATTAAACTATTAAACCATTTTCAATATTTTCATCCATCAATCCGTAGGCTCGCTCGTTTTTTTAACAATTTTAGCTAAATTTTATAATTTTCGTTCCAGTTCCTCTCAAATTTTTATCCCTTTCTTTGTACATGTTCGCGGAAAAACCTGCAACCCAGATCATTAAAACCTAAATAATGATTTTATTACGGTCGAACATGTTTATGCATGTCTCCAATCACTCTTATCACTCTCAAACTAAAATCCAACAGCAAATATTCCACTTATATTTTCAACGAATAACACAAAAATTGCAGCAAGTTACGAAAAACTTCCCAGTCTCGGCAAGTGCTGAAAATAATTCTGGAAGTTGGATGCAATGTTTTTCCACAGAAGCAATTTAAATTCTGCAAGTAAATTCTGGAATCACGAAAAATTCTGGAAGTTTTCTTGCAGTCGATTTTACACGGAGAATATTCTCTTCAAGTCACTTCTGCAAGCGACTTCTGGAAATTTACTTGCCCGTGGAGCAGCGCCTTTATGAAGATGCAGTCGTTTCCTCATTAGCTTCACCTGTACTGTGTAAGAAATCTTGGAAGTTAAAGACCCACTTCCCGGTTTCCGATTGAGCTGAAATTTTGCATATACGTTTAGTTTGGATGACAATGCATGATAGCTAAGTGACGTCATTCTAAGTCCAATATGGCGGACTGTGGAGCTCTTTTTTGGTTATGTCTTGGAAGTTCCCAAACCTCTATAATATAGTCTATTTTTCACAAAACGCCCAAGTATCAGATAGAAGTTTGTAAGACACTTACAAACATGAAAAAAGCAATAGAGATTACGCCTTGGTGTACGGTATGCAATACCGTATGTAAGTGCATTCTAGTCGCTTTCTCAGCGCTCTGCTCCGAAAACGGTTAGTTTTACAGAAAAATGCAACGGGCATTTTATGTAGATAATTTCACGACAAACAATTTTTATAATGACCTCTATTGACCTCCGAGCAATAGGTCGCGAGATATTTGCGAAAAACTGATTTTCGTGACCTTTTGACCTTCATAACTTTTTTAGCCGGCACGATATCAATGTTGATTTTTCACATCATCATTACAACGCCGTAATAAAGGTGTATACAAAAATTCAGCTCACTAGGAATTATTCCGCAGATAAAACCTAAAATGACTGGGCTATATGTGACGCAGACTATGTTTTCAAACATGTAGCTGTTGGTGCTTATGGAAGCCAGTCAGATGGAGGCTTGTTCACCATTTGTAAGTGTTTTAATATTTAAATTCAAATTTTTATTTGTAGGCGTTCTAAAAGACACAACTTTTGGAAGAAATCTGAGGGGCGGAACATTGCCACTGGACAAATTTCTGCACAACACAACGACGCTGTTTCCTCACTTCTTCGTGGGCGACGGTGCGTTTCCCTTGCGAGAGAACTTGATGCGGCCGTATCCTGGTAGATGTCTGCCACAGGATAAGAATATTCTCAACTACCGACTTTCCCGTGCGCGACGTATAATAGAAAATTCATTTGGAATTTTAGTAAATCGTTGGCGAGTGTTGACTACTTCTCTGCAATTGTTTCCCAAAAACGCTGAGAAAGTAGTTCTTGCTTGTATAGCATTGCATAACTTTATAAAAATGAAGGAACAAATCTCCAGATATGTTCCACCAAATTTTACTGATTGGGAGGACGAAAACCACGATGTACATGAAGGCGACTGGAGGAAGAATCACTTCTGCCTCAAGTTAGTTGCAGAGCCAACAATACGACCAGATATGCTTTCAATTTACAAGAAAAGTTAAAGGACTATTTCATGAACGAGGGAGCTGTTAATTTTCAATATAATCGACATTAAAACTCTATTTGGTAAATACAATATACGAGTATATTATACATTTTCAAAAACAGAGGCCTCTAATTCTAACAATTTTTTTTTTGTTCCTTATTCATTTTGTTCACTGACTCTGCAAATGATTTTAAAAAAAGAATATCTGGGTCTTCATACGTAAGAGACTTTATGACCCGTTCTAAATCGGACAAGGTGTCCATAATTCCGTCGCCCACGTCCTGATTGGCCCTTTTCCTTTGCCGGCTTGTGGCGTTCTGGTTGTGTTTCCGCCGCTGGAAGCAGTAACCACGACACCCCTGGAAGTTCCAGCGGTGTCGTGGTTACTGCTTCTAGCGACGGCGTTCTGATTGTTACATTCGTAGGCGTCTACATCGCTGCTAACATCCTCATGTGCAGTGCTCGAATCAAAAGTAAAACTTAGCTCATCAAAAGATATTACATTTTCGTCCTGGTGTTGCGGCTCATTTTCCGTCATTCTGAAGTTTATGAAAAATGTGATTTATGATATAAAATATAATATCTTGCAATTCTGATCTTACGGCCTTCCCTGGATATGATCGTCAAGGAAAGATAGGCAAGTGAAATATTTCCACTGCCTATCTTTCTTAGCACCCGAGCCCGAAGGCGTGTATTCTGTTACAAAATTTGCCTTCGTTATAATTCACACTTGAATTTTGAAGCGGGCGAATATGGGGGCCGGTGTTCGGTCCGCGCAAGTGTGGGTGTCTGTGGCAGGGGCACTGGTCTTCAGCCACACTGATCAGATCTGGCCAGTGCCCCGGATCGAAACGCCAACCACTTTTTTTGAATGCTCGTCTGCTTCGTCAGATGAACTTAAATCCTCAACAAAATTAGTGTAAGTCCGTCCCCGTATCCCCGTAACCCCGGGGAATTATAACGAGGGCAAACCGTTCAGTTTTGTCCGCCAGCCGCTCGGCGGGCAAAATTGTAACAATTTATTTCTGATTTTTTTGTACTTTTCACGCCAGTACGTCCACTTCTTTTTTGCTAAACGGACGGAAGCGAACGAACGAAAGGAGGCGGAACTATCTGGACGGGCCTTAAATTCCAGTAGTCAAGGCCATTGAATAAAACAAGTACGTTTTTTGGGGTCAACGTAAGAAGTTAGTGACCCCAGGAGGAAAACCTGTTCAGCGCGGAGACTGTTCAGGAAAAACCCAATTTTTTTTATTAATGAAAGGGTTACAGATCTGATTTTATGAACAATGAGAAATAATATAATAGTTTAATGAGGAATGAGTCTATTTGTGGGTATGTCTGAAGGCAGAAGGCCTACGGCCCTAAGCTGCGTGATCTGAGGCGCTAGTGCGTGTGAGCGCGTGTGTGTGTGTGTGTGTGTGTGTGTGTGTGTGTGTGTGTGTGTTCAACATTAGGAGCCTACATGTGTAGATACTCACCCCGGGTCGCCTGCAGGTCGACCGCGTAAGATATATCGTCATTTAGTCGATATAACATATATTTATAATGGCTCTGAGAAGCTGATCCTATGGTCAGCAGGATTCAAGGCACTGGGCCTTTGCTTAAAGTCGCTTGGACTGAAGGCACTGGGCCTTTGCTTAAAGTCGCTTGGACTGAGATTGTATACATATACGCCGGCTCTGGGTCCGGTAAACTGGCTGATCAGGCGCCAGCAGCCTGTGCCCGCCCGATATCCCGATGATAACCGATTTCCCGATTGAGCAATGCAGACACGAACAAATCACCACGAATCGCGATCTCGTATCCGAAATATAATTGCACGTCGCATTTCTTTTTATTCACATCTAATTTGCTAGCACGTTTAATGGTATTGATTTATCAGAATTATAACTTGAACTAAACTGCGGAAGAAGCTGTGCGCACAACCAATGTTACGGATAAATTAATCTAAACCTGAACTGAAGCGCAAGAACCGAGTGCGACCGATATTTTGAAGGGATCTCAAAAACTGTAGAGCAAAGGCTGTATGCGACCGTCCATGCGAAAGGACTGAATTGAACTGACTAGCAAGAGCTGCGTGCGACCGATGTTCCGAGTGGTTCCGATTGAACTCTCGGAGTGGGGCGCGTGTAACCGTTATTGTGCATGAGACACGTTATTCCAGGAGCGCGTTCAAAAACGTAACCATAGTTAACCCCGTGGTTAGCCATAGTTATGCTCGTCGAAGCCACTGAACCACAGAGTTATGCTTAACCTCCAGGGTATTTTTGAACGTACAGTAGATAACTCATTTTTCTCAGTTTTTATTTCACAGTATTCAGTCAATTCAAATTGCACGCAGACAGCTGTCAGATATTTCAAAGACCTTCCTTCTTCTTTACGTTTGATTGTGTTTATTAACTATGAGCTTACCATACTCATGGAGTATGGTTAAAATTAAACCACGGCATAGTTAACTATGAGTAGTTTATGAACGTCAAATAGTTATGCTCGTGATTATGTTGTGGTTAACCTCCGGAGTTTTGAACGACCATAGTTAACCATAGTTAACCCTCTATCAGGTAAGGCTGCCTGGAGGCAGCTATTGCTTAAATCACGTTTAGTTAACAGTTGAATTGTTCTTTTTATCATAGCCAGTTCATAATCTGTTAGTTAGACCTTAAGAAGTATTTTTAACTGAGTTTCAACGCATCCCGCTGATGTATTTCGTTTGTGTCATCAGCTTTATGTCAACATTCGTTATATTTACAAAAAAAATTATTGCTCACCGAAAAACATTTTCCAGAGGTATGTAAATAGAGGTAGTTCCAATAATCCAATTTGTCTGAAAAATTTTGCGATGAGTAAGTAATTACAAATACTTTCGGTATTGGTGTTTACTAGCAATGACAAAATATTAGTTTGTGTTTTAGGAGCCAAAACAGGATGGCGGCCTGTGGGCATCCATGCCGGCTTAGTACAAAATTTGTGTTCCCCTATTTTTCAATTCTTATCAAACTTTTGTTCCGCTCGCTACAGAGAAAGGCCCCTTATCTTAGCTCAAAAGGATTTTTTAAGACTTATTGTCTTATGCTAGTGGTACATGAGGGATATGTGAAGGAGTTAATGGATTAGGGAAAGGTTTCATTACCGGGAAGTAAATTGTTAGACTATAGAGTGTGTGAATCTTGCTTAGGCTCACCGCGTGCTGAGGACCTTAGTCGGGCAACTTTTAAGTCTCTGTCTCCCATTACCGACTTCATGCATTAAAAAATCGTTCAACGGTCGCGTCGCAAGTGCTTATAATAAAAGCCGTACCTAAGGTCATAAAGACAAAACGGTTGGGAGACAAAAAATCCCTAGTACCTGACAAGCCATCAACTTTCCTAGATGATTCTCGCCTACCTATCTACCCTTCGTGCTCGATAGTGCCAATTGTTATATTGCAGAATAGCACATGTTTTATAGTAGGGGAGCCCGCGATGCTAAATTTGTAGATACTCGAGCGTCGTGGGGACCTATTGGATTTCGAAGATTATATGATAGGAAGAAAAAAAAGTTATATCACGTTTTCACTTTCAGCGGTGGGGGGAGTGGCTACAGGCTTTCAAAAATGTAAAAAAAAACAGTAACATGGTAATACTCGAGCGCGTCAGATATTAATATTGTATATGCGCCACGTGTCTCTGATGACGGAGGAATAATAATCTGCCGGTTTGAATGGTGGGGATGGTCGTACGAAGAGGTTCAAAAAAAAAAAAAAAAAAATTTACTCGAGCGCGTCAGATTTTCAGAAGGGGTGTTAAGTAGACCCTAAAGGAGCTCCCATTTCAAAGACTGACGATTTGGACGCGACCAAACCTCATGGCTGACTTTTCAAAATGCAAAAAAACATCGTGACATTGAAATACTCGAGCGCGTCAGATTAACATACAGTCGGTTCAGCTTGATGTCCTTGTCATGCTGACCCATAATCTGACAATTATGTGGAGGAATTTTCTTAATCTGACCATTTGAAAAAAAATTAATTGTTTCTGACGTAAATTTTATAGCTTTTTCAAATTTTTTTTGTTCACCAAATACACATTTGGCACTATTATCATCCATTGTTATAGCACATATAAAACTTATTGCGATAAATTCATAAAACTTTTTTTGGAGCACAATAAACTAACCCATACACATACAAACAAGAACGTGTTGTCGTGATCAGCTGTGATGGCATCATGGCGTCAGAAAGAGTGGACGGAAAATAGTGGCGGTACGGTGCGAGAGAGTAAGAGATAGAGAAAAAGTGAGAATGAAAGAGAGGCGCGGAGTGGGAAATAAATAGTTCTTTATTAATGATTTTAACTACTTCGGCTTGTGGAAATCGGCAGATTATTATATTCCCGTGATCCTTTAAGGATTTACGTTCAAACTGAAGAAAAATCAACCGCGCTCGAGAATGTCCAGGTGAGTTTTTTTTTTGCAACTTTGCGACTCTGCCATTTCCTTACGTCACGCTCAAATCGTCAGATTATTGAAATACATACTTGTCTGCATGTGATGAACTCACCATTCCTTAATCTGACGCGCTCGAGTATTTCTGTTGATCGATTTTTTTTACTATTCTGATCGGCTGCCCTAGGCGTTCGACGCTATATTAGAGGTTCATGCATGGTGGAGGTACTGAACAGAGTGCAAGCTTTCCCCCTTATCTTATTCTGACGCGCTCGAGTAAATCCAAAAATCCCCGCTTGGGATCCCCTACTACTATGACTTTGTTTTTGAAATCTATGCATGAACAATGTATGGATACTTTTAATTACAGCTTTTTTAGGCGACAACCGTTTGGCACATATTTCATTTATTATGATATACAGCGTGTTCAAAAAGTCCCGGACCGGTTGAATAACTTAAAAAGTATGCGTCGCTCAAAAAAATTGTGGAGACAAAAGTTGTGGGGAATTTCTCTGGCTATCCGACGGCGACCTCAGCCGTGACCTCGACCTTGGCATCCAGGATCATTTCAAGGTCAAGTCAATTTTTTAAATGGCAACCCCTAGATAATTTTGACACCGGAAATGAAAAAGACGGAAAGTTCTACGTCCAGATATGACCTTGACCTTTCGAAAAATTTGACCTCGGAAGGGTAAGTCAAGCCATTTAAAAAATTGACTTGACCTTGAAGGTCAAGGTCACGACCGAGGTCGCCGTCGGATAGTCAGAGAAACTCCCTACAACTTTTGTCTCCACCATTTTTTTGAGCGACGCATACTTTTCAAGTTATTCAACCGGTCCGGGACTTTTTGAACACCCTTATAATACCCAAGAGATCCTCACTAAGTGCGTATGGATAATTATGACACTTTGTCGCCAAAAAATCACAGAAAAAATATATAAACGAATGCACTTGAACTATGAGATCAAACTACTGTCGAGCGCGAATACGAGTTGATCTATTTTTAAAAGTGTGGATAAATCGTGAGTGTTTTACTTGTATTTAATGAAATGGAGGATAAAAGAAATTATGGAAGCAAAAAAATTTTGGATTTATCGAAAATGACCGATGATCAGTTGGAAGAGTTTATGGACTCGGTGAAAATTGATATAGAGGACGGCGAATCAGATAATGATTCAGACAACATTCTGGAAGAAATTTATGCTGAAGACAGCGAAATGAATGTAGAGGAAACTAGTGCCGCTAGCACTTCAGTGAATATAGAGAGGCAGTATCATCGACGAGACAAACAGAAGGAGTAGCATCTAGAAAGCCACTGAAAAGAGCCAGGTCTCCACTACCATCTATGGAGAATACTGGTCCTTTGACAGTGCCTTCTGGGGGTGGTTTCACTGATGCAGGTACTGGCTTTCGGAAATTTGTTATCCAAATTCTACATAGATTATATTTGCCCTGTTTAGCTACTCATGAAATATGCAAGGATGCGGTGGAATTCTCTAAAATTATGTGGCGAAAGAAAGCGATGCGATTGTATGTACGTCAATGAAATTGTTTTTCGAGGAAATTAGACGTTGCGATCCACGATTAAAGAGCTGAAAATACCGCTTGAGATTTTTCGTTATTTATATATCTTTTATTTCACTTAAACTGGCAAGAGTGCCTTGAGGCGGTCTTTACCTGTTCTTACCTGAAGGCGAAAGAAAACGCACAATTGATTCGAGAATACTTTTTCCTCATTTCTTAAGTCATAGTTAATTGGGAAAAAAATTCCCGAATTTTTAATTTCATTTTTACAGTTTTGCCAGGTTATTAATAGTGGCAGTAAAAGTTCAAGGAAGTAAAGATGGTTATACTGCAATAAGATTACGAATAGTAGTCCAAGTGAAGTGAATTTCGGATACCCCATATTCTTCTACTTCAAATAACATCAAAAAACCTTTTTAAAGTTTTATATTCTCATTTATGAAATCCGTCTGTATCAATAGAAATCTTTTTACTCAGCTCCAGCTGATATACAAATTTTCTGCAATTACGCTATTGTTGTGCGTATAAATGTCATACATAGCCCCAGGAGCTATGTAAGATATTGGCAGCTATAATTTATGTGGTATAAAAAGTGTACAATTGGCACTGACACAAGGTATCACTCGAATTCAGTTTTTTTATACCCATATTTTTTTGTAAAGCAGAACAACTAATTCCATGTTGAACAATTTAATTTCCCTATAAAGAGGAAACTTTTCATAAAATAATGTTTTCCTGGAATAATTTTCAGTTATGTATATCAAAAAGGTACTCACCAATGTAGATGCATTAAAATTAATCATGCTTTAATAACATTACATGCGCACAACTGCTTTAGTCCAATTAAGTGGATAACTAATTGCAAAGTAATGAGATGATTTAACCTGTAATCACTTTTATTAATTGCATTACCCAAAAGGGTTATTAAAATCAATTGATATAATATTAATCATCAATCAATCAATACCTCCATATCATAAAATGAAGTCCCGGAGTCTCGTCTGTTTCTTTGACTATCTCAAGAACCACTGAACGAATTTTCGATCACAATTTATGGTACCTATGTGAATTAAAAATTACTTTATCAAAGCTAAACGAAATTATTGAATCAAGTCGGGAAGAAAGTTTGCCTCTATAGTACTCTTATTAAATACGCTGCCAACAAGTGTATAATTTTGATGGACTGTCAAGAAGACTGATATTTAAGAGTTCCAGATCCTGACTGATTTTCGAAATTTGAAAATTCAATATGGCAAAACGAATATGGCACCCACAAATTTCCGAAAATCAATTAGTTTAAGTGAAAATTTGAAAAAAATAAATAAAATCGAATACACCATCAAAAACACATAATTAAAGGAACGGTAAAAACTACATCAGATGTAGATAGTGCTAGCAATATGAATTTTAGATTATTATACTATAATATTTAGTTGCACAGGGTGTCGGATTTCAAGTAAAGAAAACGCTTATACCAATATATTCTTTGGGTGTCCCGGGCAAACTTTTGTTCTTGTCAACTTCCCACTCCCTCCTAAAATCACTCGTTCCCCTCAAAATTGACAGCAAAGTTTCTTTTGAGGTGTACTCATTTAAGTCGTTATAGATTCTTGTGACATCAAAGATGCTCATTCACAAGAGGATAAAAGTACCTTTTCAACGATGCCTCACTTTTTAGGGTCCGTTTCGAAATGTAGGAGCAAATTTCAAAATTGGTCGAAATTTTAATTAAAACATTCCTATTTAAAAACAGAAATTTTTATAAATTTTGAATTTGTTGAACCTCCAGAATTTATACACATTCAAACGGATCCTAACAAGTGAGGCATCAGTAGAAAGATACTCTCATTCTTCCTTGAATGAACTCCCCCTCCATGCCCTTATAAAGATCTATAAGGATTTAAGTGAGCATACCTCCTAGAAAACTTTGATGTCAATTTTAAGGGGAAGGAATGATTTCAAGTGGGGTAGTCACCAGCAAAAATTTTCTAGGAACATCCTAAGGAATCGATTAGTAAAGCGTTTCCTACGTAGAATACGAGCACGCATATCTATCTATGTATATCAAATGCACATTCTAAACGTTTGTCAGAAGTCCTTAGCTAAATATCCAGAAGGAAAAAGGAAGACTAAGAAGAAGTAAGATAATTACTTCTTAAGTAATCAAGGTATTTTTCTTTCTATTATTCCTTCATCTTTTCCCTTTTTCAACTACGGTATTTATTGAGGACAAGAGCTTCTACTTTTTTCCGCAATAAGCAAGTGTATAAAAGGTGTTATTCAAAATAAATGGAGTAATCACTTATACTGAATGACAAGTATAAAAAATTTATAGGCCTTTTACTTTATTACGACTATTATAAGAAGTGAAATATTATGAATTGCAGTTATGTGAGAAGAGATTTCGTTTGAGGTCCCCTACACATTTTCATCATACGTTTTTTGTTCATTTATGGACTCAAACGTGACAATGTAAAAAAAAATATATACTGCGGACAGCTCTGTTATTGCGGTCCGCCAAAATCATAATTACTCAAAATGCTTGACTGTATCCAACCTTAAAGAAGGCTGATACCAACCGAGGTCATGCGCTCTTACTGACTCCATTCTCAGGAAGAAGTTTTAATGGGTACTTGAGGAGTTGTATTAGAGCGAATATGAACACTTTTTCAAAGTAGTTATATCAGGCCTTCTGAGGGCACCTCTTGCTACATTTCCTAATGGGTATTACTTATGCTGCCCGGGTGAAACCTTGTAATTTTCTCGGTACTACAAATCTTATCTAGTGCCTGTTCAAATGCGGGTGCGAAGATGTTTATCATGATAGGAAAATTAAAGGATTAATGTCAGAGCAAGTGCGTAAATTGCAGAGCTTTTCCATTGTAATGAATACATCTGAATGAATGCACTGAGATGATTTCCCTTTACTATCAAAATGTAAGGGGTTTAAGAACCAAAACGAGATCTCTTTTTCAACCATCTAGTGCATGCGACTTTGATTTGATGTCATTGCTCTAACCGAAACTTCGTTAAAAGCTTTTTGATTCGTGTTATCAAGTTATTCGTTGTTACAGATATGGTAATTCTGAAGCTAGTAAAGCTAGGAAGTTTGTAAAGTCTGCCTTGTCTCTAACTATTGCTCTTTATATTTCTGATACACCAAATTCTATTGACGTTGAACTCACAGTTTTGAAAATCTCTTTTTCTAAAAAAAAAACCTGTTTTTTATTATTTCCGGATATTCAATTCAACATCTACACTCATAACAATAGGAGTCACAGCTTTTATGACATCCTTGCTTTCAAAGTTGAATATGTTTCATGTTACTGGAGGATTTCTATTTACCCAATGTACATACAGTTAGTATACCACCTCAATGACGAGTGTTGCCATCCCACCAAAAGTCTTACGATAAGGAAGTCTTCTTTTTTCTAAGTTTTAATTTTGCTTCGGGACTGTCTCAGTAAGCACTGTTAAGAACGACATGGGACGGCAGCTTGATTTAACATCCTCTTCTGACTACAATAACACAATTGCAAGGTAGCAAATAGTATTCCTTCTGTAATTCGGAAACTTTACTCTTATGCATAGATAGATACCACCATTATCAATCCCCTTCCAAAGATTGTGAAATAATGAACAATTTCCAACATTTTGGAAAATTCCGGAGCTGTCCCTAATTTTTTCTAAGTTCTCATAAATTTGAACACTTTGCGAACGCTTTATCTGTCTCAACCAATATGGATTACCTACTTCAATGCCGTTCTACGACTACAAACCTTCTTGAGCTCATTCCTTTTATAATTGAAGGCTTTGAAAAAGGTTTGCAAACTGACTGTATTTATACAGATTTCAGCAAAGCGTTTAATGAAGTCTCGCACTCTATTGTAATACTAAAACTCGAGAGCATGTGTTTTCTATCGTTCTTCTTAAATTTAATTCTCTCCTATCTGCCCAACAGGACCTACCAAATCGTCTTTCGTAGAGCGAGTTCTAGGGAAATCTAAGCTACCTCGGGTGTCCCTCAGGGTAGTCATCTGGTATCTCTTCTTTTTATTTTAGTTATAGCAGAGACAACAGAATCTATATAAGATGCGACAATGCAATGTGAAAGCTGTAGCTCTGTTCTGGCAAATGAGCTTTACGTTTGCCTCTATTGCCTCAGAAGAACAAATTTAATGCCCCATTGTAACCCAAGCGCACACACAAAACAGGAATAGTTTCGATAGTATTAAGCGCCTTACGCTCTTGTTTATGCCACTCACAGTCTCACACGCAGCCGCATCCAAACGAAATGCCGTGCCTGATGTGATGCTCTGTGTGACTTGATGGCAGGGTGTGGGTGGGACATGGGGGACAGGCGCAGAGCAGTGAATGCACGGCGGCCCCTCGCCTCGCGCTCGCACTTTCCTTAGAATGATACCGTGCCGATTTCTGGAAGGCGTTTGCGTTTGCTCGTTCTCTATGTTTTCTGAGTTGAAATTTTTAGGCATTTTCTCTGCGATTGATTTTGGCAACGATTTTGATTTGATTTTGAATTATTGGCTGATTTTGGGTGCTGAATATTATTTATTGAAACTCGATTTGATTTTGTTTTTTTGTTATATATTTTGTTTTGGCTCCGGCATTTGTTTTTTTGGTGTAGACTTGGCCTTTCACGGCTTACGATTTTTGATTCCTCACGATGTCTTCCCAGAAACGGAGATGTTGTATCATTGGTTGCAATACTATATCAACTGATACTGGACGAAGACTCTTTTCTTTTCCACCCAAAAATACGCCACAATATGAGGAGTGGCTTAATAGGCCAGTCAATAAAGCCTGTGAAGCTCGATAATTAGCGGTAGTTTGATTTTTTGATATGATGTTGGGGAGGTTGAAAAGTAAACCTATAAAATTTTCCAAACCTCTGGGGTGACCGCAAAGGGATGAAAAGGGTTAAAAAGGTTTTTTGTGTATAACTTTGAATAAAAAAGTCGGAAGGGGTTGAAATTTTGAAGGATCATATAATAAATAATTATCCATCTTGTATTTAAGTTTCAACCTTTTTTGTTTAGTGCAAAATGAAAAGCAATATTCCCGCATCGCGCTAAGTAAAATTCCAGACGAAAAGGTCGTGTGGAGGCATTTAGGGCAGACGGTTGCGGGGACGGCGGGCGGTGAGCGAGTAAGATGGATCGTATCGATCGGGAGGGTGGAATTGTGTGCGGCCGCGCCGCTGAGCTGCGTGTCGAGCGAACGAATCCATCTTACCCCTGACGGCGCGCGCCTCTCGGCGATTCCCTTCCACGCAATTCGAGCATCACCCTCGACGCCTCACAACCAAAAACCCCCGCGCCCACAAGCGCTCGCTGGCTGCCTCGAACGAATTCTCGCTCACCGCCCGCCGTCCCCGCAACCGTCTGCCCTAAATGCCTCCACACGACCTTTTCGTCTGGAATTTTACTTAGCGCGATGCGGGAATATTGCTTTTCATTTTGCACTAAACAAAAAAGGTTGAAACTTTAATACAAGATGGATAATTATTTATTATATGATCCTTCAAAATTTCAACCCCTTCCGACTTTTTTATTCAAAGTTATACTCAAAAAACCTTTTTAACCCTTTTCATCCCTTTGCGGTCACCCCAGAGGTTTGAAAAATTTTATAGGTTTACTTTTCAACCTCCATAACATCATATCAAAAAATCAAACTACCGCTAATTATCGAGCTTCACAGGTTTTATTGACTGGCCTATTAAGCCACTCCTCATATTGTGGCGTATTTTTGGGTGGAAAAGAAAAGAGTCTTCGTCCAGTATCAGTTGATGTAGTATTGCAACCAATGATACAACATCTCTGTTTCTGGGAAGACATCGTGAGGAATCAAAAATCGTAAGCCGTGAAACGCCAAGTCTACACCAAAAAAACAAATACCGGAGCCAAAACAAAATATATAACAAAAAAACAAAATCAAATCGAGTTTCAATAAATAATATTCAGCACCCAAAATCAGCCAATAATTCAAAATCAAATCAAAATCGTTGCCAAAATCAATCGCAGAGAAAATGCCTAAAAATTTCAACTCAGAAAACATAGAGAACGAGCAAACGCAAACGCCTTCCAGAAATCGGCACGGTATCATTCTAAGGAAAGTGCGAGCGTGAGGCGAGGGGCCGCCGTGCATTCACTGCTCTGCGCCTGTCCCCCATGTCCCACCCACACCCTGCCATCAAGTCACACAGAGCATCACATCAGGCACGGCATTTCGTTTGGATGCGGCTGCGTGTGAGACTGTGAGTGGCATAAACAAGAGCGTAAGGCGCTTAATACTATCGAAACTATTCCTGTTTTGTGTGTGCGCTTGGGTTACAATGGGGCATTAAATTTGTTCTTCTGAGGCAATAGAGGCAAACGTAAAGCTCATTTGCCAGAACAGAGCTACAGCTTTCACATTGCATTGTCGCATCTTATATAGATTCTGTTGTCTCTGGTTATAGTGATGAATTCAAACACCGAAAGTTCTTATTTATGTAGACGACGTGAACAAATTCCGATATATGTAGGTGCCAAGAATACAAGCGACTGTCACTTGATTCAAGGTAACCTAAATATTTCCTCTTCCTGGTGTGCTCACAACAACTTGGAACTTAATGCCACAACTGTGAGGTCATCTCTTTCTGTCGCAGACGCAGTCCTCTTCACTTTGATTACATTACACCTAATCTGTCGGTGAATTCCGGGTTGTTCCGATAGTAAGCTTGACTTTGTTGAAAATATCAACTATATGTATAGTTGCGGGGACTTGCTCTGCATTAGGATTTTTAAACAGATCGTCACGGGAGTTTTCTTGCGTTACTACGTGCATATTCATACACAATTATATTTTTCTCTTTTGAGACCTATTCTTGAGTATGCGAGTTAAATCTAGTCCGCTCACTACCAGGTGCGTACGCATTAATGATATTGAAAGGATCTTCCTTGAGTTGACCTGGTTTCTCTCCCTCCATACAATGACTGCTTACTCTTGCTCGATACGTATTCGTTGGATAAACGGCAAAAGGTGCAGATAAGGGCATAAGGCATTTGCTCACCAGCTTATTACTAATAATAGCTGTGTTTTTTTCACCTGGGTCAGGTTCTAGTTCTGTGTCAAATGAAACAAACGATGCAGGTTATAAACCCAGAAAAGGATTTTTGTTTCTTTAAGGTTGGTGTGCTTGCCTTTCAGAAGTAACAAATAATTGAAATTTATGAAGAGTATAATGCATGCAAAAATGTTTTATTTCACAAAAATAAAATCAAATTGCCGCAATTTACACCCACTTTGCGTCAAAAACTTAATCCACAAATTTACCTGGTTAAAGGTTTGAGTTTCGGATATGTAAAAATCACGGGAATTTGATGCAATTTTCACAAATTTACAAATCTCGATATAAACTACAAATTTACGTGACGGCTTACTTATTGTTTTCCATTTTTTCGCTGTCACAACAAACTAAACGTTCACCAAGGAGCAATGCTACCAACAACGAAAAATGAAAGTAGGTCTACAGCGCAATCTGGTGGAAAATTTTCGAACTAATCCTGTAGTTCTTAAACCTACAACCCGATAAATCTCTGGGTTTCATGTTGTTGTTGTATTTCTCTGAAAGCAGAGAACTAGAACCTGACCCGGGTGAAAAAAACACAACTAATATCGATTCGCAATTTCTTAAGATGAAATGCGTGTTAAAGGTTCACTCTCGTAGCTTTAGAAATTGTACTCTTCTTGAAACCAAGCATCGAAGAACAAATTAGGTATAAGTATTTTTAACCGGCTTCAAAAAAGGAGGATCGCATTTCGACTGTATGTTGATACGCGATCGTTCCGCCAATTATGAATTGATTTTAATGATTCTTTTTCTGTTTGGTAGGTCATACTTCAGAGGTGGTTCCATATAAATTATATCGAAATTGATTCAGCGCTTTTTGAGAAAATCAACATTCGGTTGTACATTCGGTGCCCGATTGCGAGGATCCAAAATGGCGGACCAAAAAAAATTTACTGAAGCATATTACACTAAAAAGAATGAAATAAAAAGATTTTTTAAAAAAAATAGAACCGACTCCAAAAAATCCCAAGCCCTAAAAAGTATAAAATAATTATATTAAAAGTCCTCTGCTACTACTTTCAACATTATATACTAAGACTTTCCTAGCCTTTTGAAGTCGGTGTGAAAACCTGACTGATATTAATCCAATACTAACTAAATAAAGAATGCAATCAGTTTGTCTGGATGAATTGGATTAATATCAGTCAGGTTTTCACACCGACTTCAAAAGTCTATAGGAAAGTCTTGGTATTTGATGTTGAAAGTAGTAGCAGAGGACTTTTAATATAATTATTTTATACCTTTTAGGGCTTGGGATTTTTTGGAGTCGGTTATATTATTTTTTTTTAACTTTGTACCTACAAATCGCATGTGCCTCAGAGTAAATAATCATGTCGACCTGTTTAATATTAATGTTAGTTAATATATACTAAAAAATCGGGATTTGACTTTTGTCCCACTTAAAATTGTGTCTTCTGTATATTTAACCTTTTCTATGTAGTTACTTGAGCGCTCTATGTGTTGTATGTTGTTTCTTCTGTGTGAAGTGGGATTTTTCTCGCCATTAAGCTAATTCTAATGGTCACAGAGATTTCTCGATGGACATGTCCAATGCTGGCTTACATTATCCCACTCAGTTAAATACTTTGCAGTGATGATTCCAAAGATTTTCCTAAGATTCTGTACTCCTGCGTTAACTCGTATTTTTTCTTTGCATTGTTCGTTGTCGCCTCTTGCTTTTTGTTTGTTAAGCATGTACATATTTGCATGATGTGTGGTTCTGTTTACTTACTAACTAGAACCAAATGATGATGCAGCCACATGCTTATGCGGCAATGTCGTTTGAGCTTGAACTAAGCTGATGGTGCTATTTATGTAAATTCAAAGCTTCAAATTGATCTATGCATTTTAAGCAAAAGTTTAGGAGATAACTGCAAAATTAATTGTTTTTTTGAGGGAAGTGAACTTATTTTACTTCGTGCCACTAATGAGATATTCACTTCATTCCGACACTCTCACGAGAACGAAAAAAGTCATATCTCTTCGTGAGAATGATATTTTTAGCTCTGCTGAATGACTCTGTCGGAGTCGAGAGGAACTACTGGGATCAACACATTTAATGTTCGTCAACTTGGCACAAAATAGCATTTAGGGGCCACACATTAATATCTCACAACGATGATGCTATTTCGGTAAAAAAGGTCATCAGCATAGTATAATTCACATTGAACGTGTCCCACATGAGAACACACTGCATGCCTTTCCCATACTTTTAAAAATATCCCACTGAATGTGTAATGCAAAACTGTGGACATTTTTCATCAAGGCCGTGAAAACTGTCGCTGTCTGATCTTGATCGTATATACTCCTTCAAAAATTTAGGTTTTGAGGTCTTGGTAATAGTGGTGGCACTTTTGCTTATTTGTTTAACTCAAAGCAAATAAATAATGATTGCTGTGACGGCGCTCTTGAATTTTTCAGACTAGCGATAATTGCGCGAAGCTTCTTGATGATGTGGTATTCTTTAAATATTTCATATCCGTAAGAAAATTTCAGTAATCTGGACACTGACCTCTTCTAGGCATATATACTGCAGCAAAATAAGCTTGCTGATAGAAATCATGTATCCATTTAATAATAGACGTTCGACCTTAAGTACGGATAATAAACTCCTCATAAAGTTATATTTCAAACAATCATGAAACTCCCCTCTGGCTTTAATGTGCACATACGAATATTAACAAATTACAAATCCCTTATTAAAATTTCAAAATTGATTTTTAATATGCTCTTGCACTTCTCCACCTTAGAGCTACACACTTCGATGTTGGTCAAATAACTACCAAAGCTAATATTTTAGCTACAAATTTTTATGAAAAACTAGCTGACCCGTGCCCACTTCGCAGGGCGTCAAACATTTTTACTTGTGATGAAATTATCTTGTGTGGTTCTTAGTTCTGAGTGTTTAGGATTTATTTTATGTTTATTTTATTTCTTGTTGGCTGCTAGTATGTATTGGGCGAGTATGTTAATTGTTTAAGACTGCTCTGAATACTATGTTTGATGTTGTACTATTGTATGGTAGCAAATTGTATTGGTTTTCTGGAGTTCCAACTCGAGATAAGCCAACATATAACTGCCCATGGGAAAAACAATCCTTTTTCAAGTCAATGCCCACCAGAGAGAATGTTTGACCCCGGGACTTATTTATCGGGAGGGCAAATGAAACTTTGACTGGAAACTGCAGCCTTTTGAACGATATTGGCGCGCGATCCGCGAGCTGAGTTTAGAGCGGGCTTTACAGAGTAGTCCGATTTTGACGACTCTTTTTTTATTACATATAGGGTATACCTCTAAGTTGGGCCCATTAAAATAAATTTGAAAACAAAATTCTACCCCTAGGGGTAAATAAAAACCTTTTAACAAAAAATTAAACCGACAACAAAAAACTGAAAAGTGAAAAATAAAGTAAACCTTTTTAGTCTGAATAACTGAGCACTAAACTAATGTAAGCAACTAATTTTGAGTTGGCGCCGACTAAAAATTAGTTATGTACTTACATTAGTTTAGGTGCTCAGTTATTCAGACTAAAAGGGTTTATTTTATCTTTCATTTTTCAGTTCCTTTTTCGTCGGTTTAATTTTTGGTTAAAAAGCTTTTATATACCTTTAAAAATGTTGAAAATAGAGGACGAACGAAATCTATCGAAATTACCTTGTTATTCTTCACTGAGAATTTAACAATCTTGAAATCCTCGTGTATCAAATCAAAACTAATCGAGTATCGCTAAAAACCAACGACTGATCAGTGTAATTGTTTGCAAAATTTCGCTTTCACCAAATCTTACCTCAAAATCCACTATATTTTATGAAAATCAATTTTAAATTATGGGTCCACCTACTCTAAAACTACTCTTTTGAATTGAAATTCCGTGTAAAACTTCTGTCGTAAAATCATCTCAGTAAACTTTGACATACATTTTTTGCATGGAAAGTGTTACTTTGACTTAAATTTTTTGCACAGTTGTTTTAATTTACTCTGTCATTTTGGCGGGAAAAGAAAAGTGTTGTTTTTACTATTTTCCAAGCAATTTTTATGTTTTTTCTCTCCATAAGAACCTTCCTTGGGCCTTAAGGAAAATATGAAAAAAAAAATTAGCTGAATTGGTCGAGTCGTTCTCGATTTTTGCGCTTAGCAACACATTTGGCGATTCATTTTTATTTATATAGATGTAAGATAGCGGAAAATCCCACAATCCAAAAATTCATCGATAGTTAGTTAATAAGGTTTGGGTTGAGTATACTTAGAGAGGTTAGGTTATTTTATAAATTTCACTGGGTTTTAGAAAGAATTATAGCACTTTTCCCAAAATCGTGTATTAAAATAACACCACCTACACTTTTGCTAGATTACGTATGAATATAAATATCATGAATGACGAACGTACTTCCTGCACTAAATTTAGTTAACCCTCTTATATGAATATACAAATGAATTCAAATTCAAATAAAAGAAATGAATGAATGAATCAAACAACATTTTAGTTCTGTATATAAAAAAAAAGATTAAAAATTTTAAGTAACCCCCGACACAAAAAAAAAAATTCTAAAAAGTAAAAAAATAAAATTTTTCTCTCGGCCTTTTAACTTCATTATAAGAGCCTATTAATGTGTTGGTTGGCCTTTTAACTTTAATATAAGTATACTTATTAATATTTTGATCCAAGCGTCGTCGCGTTGGGGGAGCGCTACGAAATAAATAATTACTATCCACAGATATCAGGCAGACAGATCAGACAAAAAAATAATTTTCAAGTTTTTAGTTTTCATTTCGTTAGTTAATATTCCTCATTCCCTTTCAATATAGTGTACATTATTCTACTAGTCAAGCCCTTTCATTGGATACCCATATTTAGGGAGTTGTGAAAAAAAAAGTTATTCGCCATTCTGTGGTGGCGGCCATCTTGGATTTGAAATTTGTCATAGTGTATAGTATTTTACTACTCAAGCCCTTTTATTTGATACCTATCGGTTCATGCGTTCGGGAACTACGATGCCACAGACAGACACACACACACACAGACAGACAGACACGTCAAACTTATAACACCCCGTCGTTTTTGCGTCGGGGGTTAAAAATGTAATCATTGCATATGAGCTGTATATTTTTGCAATGTATCAATAATCATATTACAATTCGTGTTCATATGTGCATCGCAAAAATTATTTTTATAGGGATTAAAATCTCTTAAAAGGATTTGTGTCTTCGGAATTGCTTTTCGTGTTGTTTTGCGATATATCACGTTGCAAATTTTTAAATTTTTCGTAGCGACGTTTTTTTTTTAAATAATTGTATAAAATACTGAGTACAGAGGGATTCTGCTTGTTAATGCGTGAAAGAGGAATAAACTATGCAAGTTGTTTACTCGAATTTGTATTTAGTAACGCGTTGGTAATTTTTACTTGGTGGAACGTCAGCAACTCTAACATTCATATTAATTTTAATAAACGATTTGATAATGTCCGATTAGAGATAATTTGGTGTAATCAAGTCTTCGTATGCGATAACTGAATCCATAAAAAGTAAATTAAACTAAGATTTGATAAGAATTAACCGTACCCACTTTGTAACATGAGAAAAGCAAGTTAACCAGAAAATTACCTAAAGGCCAGTATGTCGTTTGCTCAATACATTCCCAGTATGCGTATGCCTATCCTTTCAAGGCGAAAACGAAGGGTCGCTCGTACTCAATAGACGTATACACACGTAAATACATACATATTCAGAAAGTTTGACTACGTGCCTGCGGTGAAATGTACCAAACGAAATTAGTCCACTTCTGTGAATTATCTTTATCGACTCGACCTGTAAATACACACCATACGATTTTATCGTTAGCAGAAGTTTTCATTTGTACATCCTTTGTAGATTCCGTCTATTGTTTCCCCTACAAATAGTGTCCCCGAGGATTGGTATTATGAGCCGAACAATCCATTTGACTGAAAATATATGGTTTATAATAGTTTTTACCCGTTGGTTTTAAACATATTATACGCAGAAAAGCCCTTTTATTAGCTCAAAATGTTTTTTGAAAAAAGAGAGAAGGTTTCGGTTCGGCTAAAACTCTTTTACATGAAATATGACTTTGTTTTGATTTCGTTCAGAGTTTGCAACGATTTGCCATTGTAGAAGGCAGGAAAAACAAACTTTGTAAATTTACAGTGTTGTCGGTAGTTATGTCTGGGCAGGTGCCCGGAGGACAGAATACTGTGAGACGAAGACGGTCGTGTAATTTGAAGAAAATTGCTGTTAATATAGTGGAAACGATGTATTGTCCCCGAGCGATCGATTTATTTACGTTCCCCATATGCTTACCGAATAGGAAACTCTGGAGTTGCAAAATGGTGAAATATAATAATTCATCAAACGAAGTAGGTACCTATTTCCAATAATTAGTTTCATAGAACTTTTATTTTAAGGGGAAAAACTAATTGGGATGATAGATTATTTTTGAGCTAAGCGGTTACGTATACACTTGTAGGCATCGGAGAACTTAACTTTTTTACAGATTTTTTTAGGGTTACAATGTCAACTATTAGATCAAATAAAAGTGACATGTTATTTATTCATCATTATGTTTGAAAAGCAATTAAAAATAATTAAAAATAAAATGGGCCCGTGCTTCCGTGAAGCAAAAACACCAAAACCAACAAAATGATTCCCATGCCGATCTGCAGAAACTACCAAATTTTTATCTGAGTTTCCGGCTGCGAGACGTCTTCATTTAAGGTCTTTGGTATAAGTATGTACCTATAACTATAAACCATAAAAAGAAGAAATAGAAAGTTGCCCTGGCATCACTTTAAAAAACGAAAATATACAAAGAAAATAAAGCCTTTCTTACAGTTTCTTTCCCCCTTTCAAAGGTGGTCTTCCTTTCCTGGATAAAAAGAAATGAATTTGGATCGTGTTTCGCAATTAAAGATAAAAAAAGTATTTCAATGAAGTATAATTTTTGTGCAGTGAAATATCGTATACAAAATACTTACCAATAATAGGTAAGATCAATATTTTATAAAGAAAATTTGAATCCAAGATTCAGAACATGCAGCCTTGGTTCAGGTTTTAAATGGCCACCTGCTTTTACCAGCTTCAAACCAACAGAAGAAAACCACCACAACAAAAAACTCTCTTCTTTCGCACAATTTTCGTCAAGAAAGTGGAATTAAACCAGAAAATGAATTTAGTTATTAGAGATTATATAAGCCGAAATTTAACGTGACAAACATACAAATTCTGAAAGAAAACAAAAACTCAGAAATGTCGCCTTATTGTAAAAAATGTGTTAAGCTTTGCAACGGCGAAAATGTTTTCCCTGACAATTAATGTTTCATAGTATACAATAGCTTTTGTTTGAGCAAATTTATGTTAAAATCTAGTTAATAGTTAACTTTAGTGTAATAAATGTTATCATTAATTTTAAATATATCACTCTAGTATTATAAATGTTTGTTAGGTTTTGGGAAATTAAAAATTTGGAATTTTCCGTATACTTATGCGTCGCAAAATTTAATTAAATGAATTTTTATTCATTCTTAGAAAACTTATTGCATCAGAACATTCTGAGATTTGCAGTTCCCTGAGAATATGTTGATAATTCCCATTCATGTCTCGGGAATTCGTATATTCTTTAACCCAACATTTTCTCTTGGGACGGTGGGTGGTAGGTATCCTCATCAGAACTATCATCTGATGATAAGTATGCTATTAATAACGCAGCTGCAGCCGCTGCTGCAACCAGCATCACACATGATACATCAGTCATTTTTGTGTAAATAACACGCAAAACAAATAAAGAATACTCTGAATTAGAATGTTTTTTACCAGCAAAAAATATCTGTTTTCCGTGGAGTGCATTTGCATATATTTATGTACCTATATAGTATAAGAACATATATACATATTTATATTAATTAACCCCATCGGGGAAATTATAAGTGTATCTTCAAAGCTGAAAGAAAAAACGAGACGGGATTAGAGATTCCCAAATGTCTTTATTGTACCCGCCTGGCGCTGTCCAATTTTTCAACCTCCTAGAGGCAAAAAATTCATTAAAACATTCGTAAACAATATAGCCGGGGAAACTATACCTGGCTCGTTCACGCCTCCAGTGGCCAGAGCATCGCTTCAACGAGCCTCAGCACTGACTGCGTTGCTGGCCGGCAGGCAAATAAGGAAGATTTCCGAATTTGTTCGAGCTGAAATTCGAATTTTTCGAAAGGCAACAAAATCAGGCTAGTGTGGAATGGGCCTAATTTTTACGTAGTTTTGAGATTTCCAAAATGTCTGTGATATTAACGTAATATGCAATATATGTATGTAGGAATAGTTTCGAAATTCGGAACGCACCCCAAAAAGAGGAGGTTGACAGCTCCGGGTTAACCTCTTCCTTCTTCTTCTACAAGACGCGAGAGGAGCAACTTCACCGGTGCTATCACGCCATTAATTTCCATAAGTTCATAATTAAATTAAGTTACTTGAATTCTTTTTTCGATAAAATCCCGTTGAATTGTTCAAATTGTAATTTTAATTCAAGCCTTAACCCAAATCCTACATGTGTGTATGTATGTAGGTACTGCGTACAGTACATCCACCGGAAAATTTGCACCACAAAACAGTTTTCAATTGCTCAGCGAAAATTTTAAGAAATAGGGTGGAGGGTAGGAGGGAGCCAGTTCTAATTATGACATTACTTTTACGCCACCTTGTATTAATTGAAGCAGATGTTTTCACAACTAATAAGGCAATAAGTTGGCGATTGGAATAACAAAATATATTAATGTGATAATTTGATTGGGCAAATGTTCTTTTGACGCACATGTAATATTGATATTTTGATATTCTAAATACTACGTTTATACCATATGTCTGTCAGCTATTATAATAATTACTATTATAAGTATACAAACTTATATTTTCGAAGCATTGAGATGTGTAAAATTTCAGTGGTATTAATGTAGTATAATACAATCTTTTACTGTGTACTGTTGAGAAATTTATTCCACAAAACAGTTGTCAATTGCAGTCGGCTGTTGTTACTTGTGAGCATTTTAAATAAAAAAGTTAATTTAAAAAACCAAAAAACCCGACTGACTGCAAAAAAGAACAAAAACAAGTCCAGTAGTCGAGAATTATATTAAGTAATATTGAATAGCTACACCATTGAAATTGTTTCGTGATCGATACACACATACATACAACAAATAATATAAATTCTAATGCGGAGCATAGCAACTTTAACAGTCAAGACCCATTATTGGGAAGATTTAAGCCAGTCTCGATTTTTAATGGGTCCCGACTGTTAAAGTTGAATTTTTTATTTGTTTTATGTATGTGTGTAGATTTTTAAAATTAACTTTTTTATTTTTAGCTTTTTAGTTTATTTAATATGTCGGGGAAGAGTGGCATAAAAGAGCCATGTTTTGAAGAAACCATTTTCATTTGCACGACAACTACGGACTCATTTTTGTGCATGTATTTTTTTTAGTTAGCACTACTTATCACAGTCCATGAAAATTTGATCATTATTTGTCCACAACTAGCGTTGGTATAACATTTAAAAGATTTTGGGTCCCAAAAGTAACTTTTGTAATGATGTTTTAATTATTCCTAAATTCAAATGCCAACAACTAACGATAAAATGATTATGCTGTAATGTTGTATAGATTTTAAGCTTTCCAACGATATACTTTACATATATTTTGTTAGGTAAGCACTTTCATTTTATACTGAATTTGGGAATAATTGTTCTTGATATGAAATGCTTCGAAAGAGCCACTGCATTTGAATATAGGGGAGAGAGCGAGAGGGAAATATGGGCCTTGAGAAGCAAGATCGTCCACGTAACACTTTTGATATCTAACAAAAATTAATAGCAAAATGAACCTCCATTAGGAGTCGACCAGTAATGGAGGTCGGCCTCCATTTAAATTTTATTTTAAATTTTTGTTTGAATCAATTAATTTCTTTATTATTTTATTTAAATACCTCTATTTAATTTTAATATACATATTTTATTTACATTATTTAATAAAATTTAGAGATAATTTATTTTTATTATTTAGCTTTGATTAAACTTTCTTGCATAAATGGCAGAACGAAACTGAAATTTTAAAATTAATATTTTTTTTTCAAAAACAAAACGACAGGCCTACTAACATTTTCACAAAATATTCACAGCCTGCTTACACACAACATACATCAGGTACCACCACACTCCTAAACTTTTTGATTATTATCAGCTTGTAAGCATTTTGTTAAGGGGCCCACATCGACCCTTCTCCCTGACAAAAATATCTCGTTACAATAACTATTAATATGTTATATGTTATTAAATTTAATCTCAACACAACACTGTCATAAGTTTTGGTGGCTCCTTCAAAGCCCATGTGTTACGAAAGAGTCGAAATTCAATTTTTTTTAAAATCGATGAAAAACTATTTATCTTGTTAATTTTCGTAATTTCATTGAAGTTCCTGTCAAAATGGTAGCATAAAAGTGTTATAATATATAAATATATATATATATATATATACATATTTGGAATTGGCTATTTATTAGCTTTCATTTGATTCCTATATTGTTATAACAAAAAAATGATTTTAATCCCCCCGCAATTTTTTTTTTTTTTTGCGGACCCCATATTTAAAGGCCGAGTTACAATGTGGTCGCTGACGCTGTCGCCGTTGCAGTCGCTAATTGTGTCAAAAGTTAAAAAGTATGCATTGCATTTAAACAAAATACAATGTGATGCTGAGTATGTCGCTGTCGCGAGTCGCGTCGCCCAAAGTTGGGATCCTTTTAACTTTTGTCGTGCGTCAAGTGACATTTTAGTGCAATTTTAGTGATTTGAATTAAACGACTTGAAGTGTATGTGATTTTAAAACGATAATGGTAAGTTAAAAAAACATATTATTTCAATTTTGCTGGTATAAAAAATGTTTTTCTATGATAATTTAAATACGTTTTCTTTTCGTTTCTTCTAAATAACAGTACGAAATCATCAACAAATGGATAATAAACACAGCATCATTCACTTTATTCATTCTGGCGATTTATTTCCTGATTTTACTTCGAATTTTATTACAATTTTGCAAAAAGAAATCCTGCTCCAATTTCTAAATGACATTTAATGCCATGTTTCCATCTCCCCAAAATCTCGGGATTTTGTGAGATTTCGCGAAATCCATATGACAATCTATTAGATTTCCCATACAAATAGCCGATTTTGAAATCTTGAGATTTCGAGAGAATCTCAATCAAAATCTACTAAATTCGTTGTGGCATCCCCAAAAAGTTTCTTCATAACTATTCAGCAGGCGTCAAAATTGACAAATTTATATCTGTCATTTCATTTAGGCTGAGTTCGCAATTGCAATCTGATTAATCCGACCACCCGAATTGTGTCCACATATACGATCTGAGTGCTCGGAATGACCTGATCTGTGTCCGTAAATGCAATCCAGATTGCTTCGAGCGCGATCTATGTGCTCAGTCGGTAAAGACCGATTCAACAGATCTAACCTCAAATTCATTTGAGTTTTCTGTTAGAGCAGCTGTCAACGGTGAATTTGAAAATGAATGTAGAAGAGGGTAAGTTTTTAAAATAAGTGGCAGTATAAACATTTATATTTTATATAAATACTAATCTTTTTAGAGATTATATATGTGATACCCATGGATGTGAGTTCTGGCCCAAAAAGTGAAGGGGAGCATATAAAGTGAGCAAAACAAGAAACACTGCTGCTCATTGATATTGTAGGAAGGAAATATAATGATTTCGACACTACAATAAAGAATAGTGTTGCTAAAGAAATAAATGAAATAACAGGCAAAAATATAACGGGAGTACAATGCGACACGAAGTGGAAACCTTTAAAAAAAACATATAAAAAAATTAAGGACCACAACGACAAAAGCGGAAACGATAAAAAAAATTGGGAATTTTTCGCAGAAATGCATGAATTGCTTTCTAAACGGCCCGAGATAACACCTTTAGCGGTTTGTAAAAGTACGTCAGCAAACGTTATAACTAATGAAGCAGTTATAGAGTTATCTTCCGGTGACCAAAGCGAAGAATCACATAGCCCAAGACCATCAACATCCGGTGTGCAAACGCCAACAAGAAAACGAAAAAGGGAAAATAGTGAAGAAAGAAGACATCAGGAAAGAATGGCGAAGCAGGAGAGATTTTTGAATCTATTCGAGGAACTCTTGAACAAAATATAGTTTTCTCAGCTAAAATTATTAAGTCGACTGAATTTCAATGTGATGATAACACATCACAGGCCGTATTGTTCAAATGAATTGTGATAATTTTTGTTTTTATGTTATTTTATGAATTATTTTTGAGGTTTTATAAAAAAGAAAGAAATATACTTAATTTATATACAATATATGTATATACATATATATTTATTTATTTATTTTATATTTTTTTATAAATTCATTAGAATTTGTTGTCTCTTCCTTGCTCCACTGGTGTCTTGTAATGCATTTGGTTCGACTTCTACATCATTACATTCTGGTGATATCTCCTGAATGTAATCATCAAAACTTGTCTCTTCTTCATTGCAGATATTATATAAAATGCATACCCCCATAATCAGCGCTACAATAGTTGGGATTTTCTTCGTCTCAATATATTTAAGACGTCTAAAACGTGCCTTTAATATCCCAAAGGTTTGCTCAATTTTAATCCTTGATGCGGATAATCTATTATTGTATAAACTCTGATTTTGGTTAAGAAAACCATTATCTTTGAACGGCACCATTAAAAAACTTAGAAGAGGATAAGCAGCGTCTCCTACTAAGTGCTCATTCTGGTCCAAAAGGCCCCGGTTTAACCGTTCAAACACCTCTGATCGACGAAACATGCAAGCGTCATGAACAGATCCCACTTCGCCAACATACACATCAATAAAATTCATTTTGTGATCACAAATACCCTGCAGTAGCACAGAGTGGAATCCTTTCTGGTTTATATAGGAAGTTGGTGAATATTGCGGAGCATCAATTCTAATGTGGCATCCATCAATAGCGCCGACAACACCTATTTAATAATATAAATATATAATAATGCAGAGTTACTTATAATACTATTACTCTGTACCTGGTATTCCGGTTTTCTCCAAATACCATCTTTTCGTTTCTTCTTTTTTGGCTGAATTAGGCCATACAATAATTTTTTCTTTTATATTCAATTTCATCAATTCTAAAGACACTTCTTTTACAAATTTGTGTGAGCTCGACTTACTCACATCAAAGCGGTTAGCCACTGATCTGTAAATAATGGAGATTTAGTTAACTTAGGGAACAATCTGATCAGCAAAGTACTAACCTTAATGATTCCATGTTTGATATATACCATATGAGTACCATCAATCTCTTTTCAAGAGGGGCTTTTTCTTTTCCACTTTTTACATTGCAAACATTTTGCAATTGCAAACGCAATAACAAATTTTCGAATTGGTGCCTTTTTAATCTAAAGTGGGATTGAAACTCTTTGTCCCAATATGACAACATCACTTGCTCAGCGAATTTGTGTATTTTATTAATTTTTCTTCTTTTAGACTTCTTCGTTTCTTCTTCGTATTGAAAAAAAAATTCGTTGGCCATACCTATGGCCTTAACAACTAATTTTCTTTTCAAATTAGCTTCGTCCATTCCCTTAAAATCAACCAACACAAAACACAACTGACGTTTGGTCTTCTTCTTTACGCTCCTACAGCCAAGTTGGGTCCACAATTGCAATCTTTTGGGCGAGCACTCAGAGCGTAATCTGCTTAATCTGCTTAATCTGCTCGCTCGAGCGATTGCAATTGCGAACTCGGCCTTAGTGATTCAAAATGGAAGAAGTGGTGGCAAGAAAACGAACATATAAGAAGAAAAAAAAGTGGAGCTCCAATGAGGAGCAAGTGCTGGTGGCTGTGTGGGCATTCATTTTAATTTTAACTTCAAATGTCAAATATCAAATGTCAAATGAAATCGCGCTATCAGATGGAAACACTTTTAAATCTCTTATTCAAAATCTCGAGATTTTGGGGACATGGAAACATGGCCTAAGATAGCAACACCACTGTAACAGAGTATGCAACCATCATTGCGACATATTCGACAGGGCGACTAGCTTCGCGTCAGCGACAGCGTCAACATTGTTACACGGTCTTAAATATTTATACCCTATGTCACTCCTCCAATTAAGACGAATCTAATGCCACCTCAGTCTTTTAAATCGGTCAAGCCGTTTAGGCTACAGGAGGTCACAACGAAACGGACATGCATGCACGCGAAAAACATTACTCTCCTTCTGGGTCAGTCGGGTAAAAAATAAAGTCTAGCCAATTCGCGTTTCTGCGAATCCAAATGCCAAATAATACTACTTCGCCTACTAAATTTATGTGTTCCGGATTTCAAGATATTGTAACCCATATTAGAGCTAATAACGAAATTGATATATTGTTATGAGATGTGTGTCATAAGTATTCCATTTCTTTTTCTTGTGTATACAAGTTGTTTACTGATAAATTTTAAGTAAATAATAAATACAATTTGAAAAAATATTCCCTGCGAATATTCCAATTTATCAGTTTCCTTCAATGGTTGCAGAAAAAAATTGTACCATACCTATATTTATAACAGACTGCAAAACTAAAGTCCAGTGATATGGTACTGTGAATTAGGTTGGAGTCTATGTAAATGCGAATAAATATTTCATTTTACAAAGTTGCAAAACTGCCGAAAGTAATATTTATATTCACAGAAGTTACGGAAATGGAAGGGAGTTGTGCTCACAGATCACTGAAACAAAACTTTTGTATCTCGGGGCAAGTTATGTCGAATAAGTTAGATCGCGGAAAAGATCTCAGGGCGTATGTTGAAGTTCCCGCAACAGACTGAAACATTAATTGAAGAATTTTCATTTTGCCTGAGTGAGTGATTTTCATCAGATTCTAAAAAGACTGGTGCTAATTTTCGCTGAGCTTGCTTTTAGGCATTTTGTCACCCTCCTCTAAATGCCGCAAGAATGAAAGGACGTGGCAAATTTAAAATTAATAACAGCATGTCGTGAGAATCTCGAAATTGCCATCCAATCACGTTTTATTCGCGAAATAAGCTTGGGTATTACTAGATTAAGTCTTAATTAAGGTTCTGATTGACACTCTCGGTCTGTGCGGCATTACGTGCTTCCACCACGATTCCTTATAATAATGCATGCGCTTCATGAACAGCACCCAAGGTGTTACATTGTAATTATAATCGTGAAATGTTTGTCCTCACCAGGATTAAGTGTCACTAGCTAAAGCATCTCGCCGGGGTGCCTATTCTGAAGGAATTGGTCGAGTGCGGAAAAATGGCAGGCATATGAAGGTAAGCCTGAATATTATATACAATTTCTTGCCGGTCTTTGGGGCACAAATTGAATCGGGTAGGGCGACACCTCTCGTAAACAATGTGCCATCAATCGCCATTGTTTTACGCAGCTGAGTGACAAGAAAATAAAGAAATGTTTTTATTAAAGCGACGCACAGCGGCAATATTTCTTTTGTTATTTATGCTTCCAGCGACTGTTCCATTTTTCCTTCCTGTGCGTTCCCCTACCCGAGGCAGTAGCCCAATGCTCACAGGGGTTATTCCTCCTCAGCGTACTACAACGAAGGAGTCCTGTCTTTTTCATAAAGCTGGAACAGTAAATGTCGCAGTTAAATGAAGTGGAAACGAATTTCATAGCACATCGAAAGAATTTATTGCTACCGGAAACAATAATTAATTCATTACTTATACCTTGAAGGAAACATTCGAGTATTACCTAAGAGCTTCTAGAATAAACCGTCGAACTCTATTCTAAATCCACCTTATGCGCGATTATTAGTAGATTCGTGTTCTGCTAAAATAATGTTGTCTGGCCATCAATTATAACAAAACAAAAACCCTAAGATCATGATCATATAAATCATTTTACGGAATACCAATATCAGTTTTTCCATAAGAACCCGTTTGATCTAATAAAAGTGAAAATCGTAAAATTATAATGTGAATTGCACGGACGTATTTTGTTTGGGCTTAGTTTTATAGGGATCAGGTTGTAAATTGCGTTATTTTTTGTGGATCCGATGTATGAGGAAAGTTAAGTGGATTGAATATTGTATTACATATACGAAGGCTTTTACGGCCCTTCTCAATTTTTTTAAACCAATATTATTTTAAAACCTTTCTTTTGAAAGTGTGTCCTAAAGGTACTTTATAAAGTAGCTTTGTAAATGACTTTTTGAGATTATATTTACACTGTACAAGCTGATATGTGACATCTTTACTAATATTATTTGAATGCGGAAGTAAGTTTTTTGTTTATTTATTTGTTCCAATTTCTTGCCTCAACCATTCAACCGGTCAGCAAGAAAATTGGTATATACTCGTACAATCCTGTATTACGGAAAAGCATAAACACTTGCTTACAGACGGAGAGCCCGTGAACAAAAATAGCTGTGAAATGACAAAGACTGGTTTTGTTACAGTCGATTTCAATAGAAGTGTAGAGTCATAAGCGCTGGTCGGTCAAGCGATGAGTAGGACAGGTGTCTCAGGTATCTTAGCAAACATGTAGCAAAAAAAAAATGCATGCAATGAATTGACAAAGGTTAAACCAAACATGAAACGATTTGTTTAGTCGTCTAGATAATTAAAAAAATATTCAGTCAGTATCTAGCTAGGACTGAGACCAGTCAGTCAGGTTATAAGGATGCGAAATCGCATGGTAATTCATGCAAATATTATTTAAGCGATTAAGAAGAAATTCTATGGGCATGTTGTACTGAACCTCCTAAAGGACATTCGAGAAATTTTTAATCTGTAACGTCCTTTTATTAAAGTTTCGTTTTATTATAGGGAGAGTTGTGCCCGGACAACGCCAGGTATAGGTCAGCTAGTATAATATAATAATTACAAACATGGCTTACACTAAGTCCCTTACGGCATAAAGAGTGCGAATAGAGTAGTTAATTATTCGTTGCTTTGTAGTATACAGTACTTATAAAAGCGTATTTTTTCAGTTTTTTAAACTATTATTTAATGTTTTGTTTTTTGTGCAGTGCTTAAAAACGCTTGTTTGCTAGATTTTTAAACTATTATTTTCTTTTTTTCTTTTTATTTCAAGATGTATTCAGTTTAATCGTGGCATATGTTGAAATTCGGTTCCTTAGACTCCATTACATAGTTACAATGCATCAGTATTGCAATTAAATAAAAAACACTTATTTGTATTTGTATTGTTGTCAGAATGTTGTCAGAACTACACACAATGGCCAAGTTTCATGATGATATGATACAACAATTAGAAGTCGTTGAATTACGGTTCCTTAGATTCCATTGCATAGTTACATAGAGGTCGACCTAATAAAAGCATATTAAAAATTATGCTTGACTTTTATTAGTACGGATATACTTCATCGAACCCCATGTGAACAGAAAAACATATCATAGCTGCAAGAAAATAATTAGTGACGATGACAATAACTATCCAGTAGAATTTTTGAATTGTTTGACTATTAGTGGTTTGCCACCACATAAGTTTTGTATTATAAATTAATTGATTCAATAACAACGTTTAAATATTGAAACTGACAATAAAGTGTATCAAATGTTTTTTTTTTCAGCTGTGACTAACATTAAATTTCATAAATTTTATATGTATGTAGGTATTGCAGGCAATTAAGGCAAACAACATACGCCAATGACGTATTTGTACGCAGCTGACTTAATAGAACAAAATTCAAAAATAATATATGCAGTGATTATAGAGCAATCCTACCCTTTAACAAAAAAAAAAAAAAAAAAAAACAAGAGCTGAGTGTCGTGAGACACTCGGTTAGAATGAAGTTCTTTTGGTTGAATGTAACATATGTGTGCATCGATCATGAAACTATTTCAAAGGTGTAGCTATTCAATATTATTTAACAGAATTCTACACTACTGGACTTTTTTTCTCTTCTCAGTTTTTATTTAAAGTTCACTTTTTACGCAGTCGGGTTTTTTCATTTTTTAAATTTACTTTTTTTATTACCATTTTATTAGAGAAGTTTATTTATTTACTTATTTATTAGAGATGGTTTCGAACAGAAATAAATTTTCCAATTACACAAAACACATTAGTAAGAGAAACCAAAACAAAAATTTTACAACGAAATATGAAGTTAGGTAGCTAAATTACTTAAAGCATTGCTCTTGAATCTGTTATAAGGGCAGTTAAGAGGACCAAGTTGAAGTCTGTCATGGTTTCTTTGCAATCGAATCACCGGGGAATTAAAGAATACATCTAATAAAGCTCTTAGAAAATATTTTCGTTTCTGCTACTGTATGCTGGAACTTGGAATCTCAATTCGTCAGCTAAGGTCGCATGTAGAAGCCCACTTACAATACAGTACAAAGCGCATTGCACAATGTAAATAATCATAATTTTTTATTAATAACAATTTGTTGGGATTTTAATCATTTTAATTCAGTATGGACATGGTTTGTTATCTCATCTACTCGCCTCACCTCTTCGTACAATAAAACTTTTCATTTAAACATTTTTAAAGTTCTCTACAACTAACTAGTACAACGAAGACAAGGATTACTGTGGTAGTCTTTCTTAGTCTAAAATCTTGCGAAGTCGGATTTGGAGAACTGTTTATATGGTCTTCGCAGTAATGACCAATAATGACCAGATTCAACCTCACATACTGGGTTTTTGTACGCGGTACAGTCGTATTCTGCATACTAGTATTCTATGATCAGGACACAATCGATTGGTTACATGTTGTGTTGAAATACATAGGTACATCTTTACATATCACCCTGTATAGTACCGATACGTTCCGGGAAATAGAAAGGGTATTGCATTTCAATACGTTGCCATGAACTTAGCCTATTACATAGACCTCTTAAAAAGCATTCTTCAAGTGAAATCTCAATTTCCGCAGCCTCGAAAGACCTCTTCAACGCGAACAAATTTAAAAGCACATAGTACGATTTTGCATATTGCCAGCCTTTTCTATGTCGAGATCAACTAACTCCGGCATATTCAGCTATTAAGAAAAAAAATGTTTTGTCCGCAATACAGCGAAATCATTTGCACATGCCGACTTTCACCACATATTGTAAGAGCAAATTTTCCGGCGTGCCGTACCGCGAATTTCTAGATGTTTATTTTTATATTCACTTAATGCCCGGACAGTGAGAAATGTGGTGAAAATTTCAAACTATTTTAATCCTATCCATGATTTGTGCTTATGACACATCTCCGGAGCATCTCTGCCGCCGCAATCAATCGGCTATCCACGCTCGGATTTTATATTTGTCATTCAATTTTCACCAGTAAATGCCAGGAAAACGGCAGCCAACGTTGAAGTGGCAGGCGGGTCCTCTTACCAAGTTTATTGCGGCTGGAAAAGCCCTCGAATGGTTACAGGCCGGCGGGCGGCTCAGAGGATTAATTTATCGATGGCCCTCAGCTTAATTGCCACCGTAATATGAAGTCTTCAAAAACGCTTTCAAGGACCTTGCCTTATTACCTTACAATGTTTATGGTACAATGGTTTTTCAGTTACATCGAATTTATTTCGAGACCAATTTGGAGGCCGGCTCGTGATGAGAACGTGCAAGCAAGCGGGGTTGCCGACACGAAGCCTCGACTGGGAGTGCCAGAATCCCGAAATAATTGACAGGAATTTCCCTTCTCCTGACAGATATATTACGCTAAAGCAATCTCATATTGCCTTCGCCGACGAGAACCGTCTGCTATTCTGTCTGGGTATCTATCAATGAATTCCAATTTATGAGGTATCCGACGCGGTGGCTACAGAAAGTATGCAAATGTCTGGAAAAATTTTCTTAGATCCTGTTTTTATTGGGCTCAACAGAAAAATCTCACGATAAAATCATTATTTTTAGGAGCAAATGTACATACATACGGCGAATGCATGAATCCCTTCTGCCCACAAGCCTGATAAGACTGGTCAACTATGCAGAAAAGGAATGAAGTGCTGAGAAGTCCAGATGAGAAACTTGCTCCAGCATTTCACGTAAATTTTGCTGTCAGTAAAAAGGTCTGGGAAAGTGTACGGGAACTTATTTTCTTGGCCGTTTCTAGTAAATAGGGGTTTTCTCTTTTCTTTAATTAATCATTAGCGCGGTCTGTAATTGCCGCACGCAGACGAGTCCTTTGTACATAGTAATTAAAAGTTTAGCCCTAATGAAGGGCTGACGAGGATAAGCATGGTCTCAGGAGACTGCTTTAGATACATAAGTTCCGCATAGCTAACATCCACTAAATGTATTTTTGACGAGCTTCACCACAATAGTGAATTACGTAGGACCTTGAAAATAGTCAAATGGCGAAATGCCAAAGCACTAAATTTTTCGCCTTAAGAAATTTTAGTTCATTGTCAACCTCTTTTCCCTATTCAAGAAGATTGTATTTGCAAAACATCCTCAAAAATCTCTCCCCGAGACTCTTTTTTATTTTAATTAATACAAAGAATCGCGCATATTTACATACATACATTTGTTCAGCGTCGAACTGGGCCTAAGGGGACCGGGTGGCATTATGACTCTAAGGGCCCACCGCTCGCCTAAAATCAGGATAAATAATACCATTAGGTCAACCAACAAGCCAAACGATACTAATAATCAAATAAGCCAGACATTTTGGAAGTTTTTGTTTTCAAGGATATACATACATACATTTTTATGTAAAAAGTTTTCACCATAGATTTTCTTATCCGATCCATCTCAGAATATGACATGCATATGTAGGTTCGACACCGTATGCTCTTCGGTAGTCAAGCTTTTTTTCATGCTCATGAAATAACTCCATGAAATAGTAATGGTATAGGCTAGTGAATGTCGTCGTTCTTGCATTAGAATTTTTATGGGACACATGTGAATTTTTTACACACTTGAGAAGAAATTACCATGCAAAGCAGCAAGTTTTCATAAGGTGGCTTTATAACTTTTATGCTTCATTTCTCTCCTCTCCGTACCTATATTAACTATTTTGCGTGTAGGTAGTAAGAGCCCGCGTGGCAAACGCCACCCTGACTATCCAGTCCGAAACTGCATTTGTTTGCCACTAAAGTCCGATAAATCCTCACTAGATGAATTACTAAGTCAACAGCATTCGATTCACAACTATAGGGCCCGTGTACTTTAAACGGAATCTCCAAAGTAATTAAGCTAAGGGCTCAACTGAAGGACATGAAAGGTATTTCGATAGGATTTTGGCAGGAAAGAAATTTTCAGTTGCTGTTTTCAAAATGAATTACAGAAATTGTGAAGAATTAAAACATATAGTTACCTATAGGATATAGGTATACAAATAATTTATTTTGAATTATCAAAAGTCGACAAACAACCTTGAATATAATATTAGATACGCGACATATTCATGATTTAAAATTATTGATAAAGATATCTTTAAATGGTTTAAACATTATTTAATACAACAAAATTAAAGTTTTCAATTCGCTCTGCTCTTCTACATATTTTGGAACATTTCCAAGATTTAGAACTTATCTTTGCAGTTGCAGTTGCACACATTAATTTAAGACTACCATCAAAAGATTAAATTTTACTATAGCTCGTAGTTACATCGTTATACATATGTATGTACATGTATGTTTGTGGAAAATTTTATCAAAATTAATGCAAGTACTTTTATATTGCTATAACAAATATATGTACCTATAATTTTTTTCATATATTCAACAATAATAATATAAATAATTTTATTATTCATCCATGATATGGGATACTCTCAATAGCAACACAATTATGGCCCATCGCATTTTAAATATTTCATAACATACAAGTTGAAGCACATAAGCAATTTTACCTACCCATAGTAGAATTTTTCACGTCCTTCAACTTAGCACTACCACTTTATAAAATCAAAATTCTAGTTGGTGGATTAATTGTCGTAAATTTGTCGTAAATTTGTCGTGGAAGAAAAAATTTTGTCGCGCTTCATTTTTTAAAAATAACCCCTGGTAGTGCTAACTTGATATTCAAGTTATTCAACTATTATTTATAAAATTACAATTCTAGTTGGTGGATTAATTGTCGTAAATACGTCGTAAATTTGTCGTGCAAGAAAACAATTTGTCGCGGTTCATTATTGGGAAATTTTGATCCGGTCTAGAATATTAAATGGGTCCCGACTGTTAAAGTCGCTATGTTCCGCATTAGAATTTATTATTTGTTTTATGTGTGTATCGATCATGAAACTACTCAATGGTGTAGTTATTCAATTAACAGAATTCTAGGCTACTGGACTTGTTTTTTTTCTTTTCAGTTTTTATTTAAAGTTCATTTTTTACACAGTCGGGTTTTTTGATTTTTTAAATTTACTTTTTTTTTTATACGCTCCGTGCTCGTGCAAAATGAACCGCGACAAATTTTTTTCTTGCACGACAAATTTACGACATATTTACGACAATTAATCCACCAACTAGAATTGTAATTTTATAAATAATAGTTGAATAACTTGAATATCAAGTTAGCACTACCAGGGGTTATTTTTAAAAAATGAAGCGCGACAAAATTTTTTTTTGCACGACAAATTTACAACATATTTACGACAATTAATCCACCAACTAGAATTGTGATTTTATAAATAATAGTTGGTGATAGCGCTAACTTGAATATCAAGTTAGCAATACCAGGGGTTATTTTTGAAAAATGAAGAGCGACAAAATTTTTTCTTTCACGACAAATTTACGACATATTTATGACAATTAATCCACCAACTAGAATTGTGATTTTATAAATAATAGTTGAATAAACTTGAATATCAAGTTAGCACTACCAGGGGTTATTTTTAAAAAATGAAGCGCGACAAAATTTTTTTTTGCACGACAAATTTACAACATATTTACGACAATTAATCCACCAACTAGAATTGTGATTTTATAAATAATAGTTGGTGATAGCGCTAACTTGAATATCAAGTTAGCAATACCAGGGGTTATTTTTGAAAAATGAAGAGCGACAAAATTTTTTCTCTCACGACAAATTTACGACATATTTATGACAATTAATCCACCAACTAGAATTGTGATTTTATAAATAATAGTTGAATGGACTTGAATGTCAAGTTAGCACTACCAGGGGTTATTTTTAAAAAATTAAGCGCGACAAAATTTTTTTTTGCACGACAAATTTACAACATATTTACGACAATTAATCCACCAACTAGAATTGTGATTTTATAAATAATAGTTGGTGATAGCGCTAACTTGAATATCAAGTTAGCAATACCAGGGGTTATTTTTGAAAAATGAAGAGCAACAAAATTTTTTCTTTCACGACAAATTTACGACATATTTACGACAATTAATCCACCAACTAGAATTGTGATTTTATAAATAATAGTTGAATAACTTGAATATCAAGTTAGCACTACCAGGGGTTATTTTTAAAAAATGAAGCGCGACAAAATTTTTTTTTGCACGACAAATTTACAACATATTTACGACAATTAATCCACCAACTAGAATTGTGATTTTATAAATAATAGTTGGTGATAGCGCTAACTTGAATATCAAGTTAGCAATACCAGGGGTTATTTTTAAAAAATGAAGCGCGACAAAATTTTTTCTTCCACGACAAATTTACGACAATTAATCCACCAACTAGAATTGTGATTTTATAAAGTGGTAGTGCTAAGTTGAAGAACCTGAATTTTTCAAATACCGAAGCACTTCGTCATATATTAGGTCGGTTTGTTAACTCGAAAGTTTTTATCCATGGGTAAAATTTTTTACCCGAAGCTGTTTGCTAACTCCAAGGAGGGTAAAAGTGAGCTTTTTTCAGCACTTCCCCTTTTACTAGATTTTACCAAATTTTACTCATACCGCAGAGCTCGGGTAAATTTGGGTAAAATCACCGACTAATTATCAGTATTAGCTGTTTTCAGTAAATTTAAAAATTTTCCTTGCGTTGTGTCTTACTACACAAGTAAGCCTTTCACAGTTTACCCAATTTTTACCAGAAGTGGTTTGGTAACTTTTTATGTTTATCCCCACTGCCATATGACTAGATTTTTAGCCAAGAAAATTTTACCCAAAAGTTACCATAGAGACCGATCAAGTTATTGTATTTTTTAAATCAGCCTGAAAAGCAAAGTAAACCTGTAAATGCATTTGATTGGCTGAAGTGGTCTAAAAACGTCCTGGTACATTCTTCTCAGGATTTTGATGAGCATGAAAATAAATGTATTAGGTATGGCAGTAAAAATAAAAGTTAAAAATACTTAAAGCCGACCGCAGGGAAAGGAATTGCAAAGTATGTTTCATCTGAAGTTGGTGGGTTTTCAATTGAGGCAATTAAAAATTCGCAACACTTTCAATAAATTTTATTGAAACAATGGATTTTTTTACTTTCTATTTAATAAACATGGGAGATTTTGCTGAAGTACAATTTTATTAAGATGTGCTTATCAAACAATAAAACTAAATTACAGTAAAAAAGTCAAAAATAAAAACATTTAATGTTTTTGTCAATGCATCCTTTTGAAAACAGTTCCGGAAAAGCATGCAAAATATCGCTAAAAATATCACAGAAACAAAGTTTCTACAAGAACTTGAAAAAATTGGTTCTCTTGCAAAAATAAAACCTAATTCATATTAATTTTGCGTAAGTCCTTTGTTGTTATGTACCTTTATTTTTCAGAAAAATTTAAAGATTTGTGTTTTCGCCAGGCAGACTGTTAATATTGTGACACAGATGGTTGTAAATTAGCTGATTTAACGATCTGTAAGTGAAGCTGTTAAGCAAATATGTATGATACCATACAAATATAAAAATTCAGAGTTAATCACTTCAAAAAATCTCATTTTTTTTCTCTTAAATAAAACTTACCTTGCTTAGTAAACTGATATGAAAGTCGCATTGAAAAAGTCTGAACCAACTTACATGCATATGTACATATGTATGTACATAGGAAATCATTAGATTCACCGAATATCCGCATAATAATAGTGATATTTTCCTAAGGGGACGAGGCAGTAAATATATGTATCTCCAAATAAAATGTCCCTATTGATATCAAATAGCGGAAAACCCCTTTGTACCATAGGAAGCGAATCCTTTCAGGCCCACAGCGAAGCGTGTTTGGTTCAAAGTGCTTGAAAAATCCTCCTCAAAAATATATACATATATATCAGATATTTCAAGGATATTTTTAGAAGACAACTTTATAAGCCACTTCCTTTTAAAGTGATTGCATCGGAAAGTGCAGTTAGTTCCTACTTCTGAGTCGCGGAAGCGTTTAATTTGTTTTCCAGTTTTCTTTCTTTTCCGACTGATGCTTATGTTAGGAAAAATCAAATTTTATAGATAACGACTTCGTCAGACAAGTGGAAATAAGTTAAAATTGCGGAGTTGTTTTTACAACTCCACGAGAATTTTTTGGAAGGGTCCTTCGGGTCACCGTTAGGTAGCCTTAGCGCACGCAAAAGACTTCTATTAAGGCGGTAAGAAGTTCATTAAGGACCTCTTATCTCCTTTTGTAGCCGGTTTGAATATGGGAAACTGATAATAATTGACATTTTGAGAAATAGCTTTGAGTACTTAGCAAGCTTTAAGTGAATGTCGCTAGAATCATTAATTCAATGGCCACTGTCCCCAAGGATCTCATCCTTTATTCAGAATTAAGAGCAGCAAAGTCTCTTACGCAGATTAATGCCTTTAACTTTAATACTTGCCTTTAAAGGCTATCCTTCTTTTAAGTTTTAATCAGTTGAAGCTTTGAGTTGAAAAATGTTTAGAAGTGACATTTTGCTACAAAATCTAGTTTTTTCCATTGTATGAGCAATATGTATGTTTGTCACTCTGTAACAATATTTGAGGGAGCTGGTCTTATAAGTAATAGCTCAGCAAACAATGAGAAACGATATCTATACGAAATCAAAACACAAATTTCGAGAATCGTGAAGATTAACTTTGCCTATGAAATCGATTCCAAAATTTTGTAGAATTGAAAATGAAGGAAATGATTTTCCTACTCGTTTCGAGAATGGGCATTTATTAATATTTTGTTTCTCTTACTTCTGTCGCTTTAAGAAGGTAAAACGAATTTTCTCCTATTTCTCTTTGCTTTTTTTCAAGTCATCAACTGAAAAAAGTAGATATGTATTATTAAAAAATAAATTTACCTTACGATTAAAACGTAAGTAATACATTGGTCACTTATATCCAAATAATTAATTCAATGATATGATTTGCATGAGAGTTTTATTTAAAGGTTTCATTTAGTTCTGCAAATTATCTGCAAATTATCTGCAAACATGAATAACTTGGCTTTTGCGACAAAATAGCGAAAAACAAAAAATTCAGAAGCGAAACGAGAAAAGAAAGAGAAATAGAAGAATATTCGTTTCACCAAAGAAAGTATAACATAAAGAACTTGCAAGGCCCACAAGAAATTTTGTACGGAAATTTTCGACTGGGGTCGCTATATTAGAACCCCAGAGAGACAACTCAGCATTCAGCATATCGTGAGCCAACCCCAGAGAACCCCAGCCGTGTTGCGAGCTGCTTTTCAGCCATTCAAGTTTTAGCTCTCTTTGAGTTGTCCCCACACGTATGTAGCTGACTGAATTCCCCGAACAGGAACGCTATGGGGTGCGGCAAGGGGTTCACAGCAAAACATGATTGCATGGTTGCAACAGAGATATTCGTTATCTCTGGTTGCAACCTCGAACGTCGCTACGCAGGCGCTCTCTCATCGTCGCTTTGGCTTGCGTCCTGCGGTTGGGGCGTTCATTGATGAATTTTCGGAGATTATCACAAGAAATCAGTGGGTGAAAAATCACTAAATCACTAATCCCTTATTATACCATCCTGAGGGTTCGAATATTTTCTTCACATTTTAATGGGAGTATACCCTTTCAAACAAAAAAAAAGATTTTTTTAAACTGGTCCATAATTGGCGAAAATATCGGTGAACATACAAAACAAAAAAACATATGTACGTAGAGACGAACATAGAACCTTCTCCTTTTTTGGAAGTTGGTTAAAAATCATAGTGTCGAAAAATAAGACTCACAAATTTCTTTAACGAATAAAGAAAATTGGTGATGCTGATACCTGCCTACAAATTTCGACCCAGATTTAAAAATTTCATCAATTCAGGGATCTAATATTTTTTAAACACAAACTCAGGTTCTAGTAATTACAAGTAGCTCAGCTCAGTGAACTACTCAGCTGGTGGGCTGTTGTGAATTTTACCTCCTCACGCAGCCGCTCCTACACATAGCACAAGAGAGAATATGTTTCTCAGCAATCTCACTATCGCCGTCCGCAGAATCGCAGTATTCAGCTCAACACAAGATTTCTCCTTTACAAATCCCCTTGCGCCGACCGCACAACGCCCTTTGAAGCGAAAATTTCGTCAAGCGCAGTTTTGTACTGGATGCAAGTTCTTTATGTTTATACTTTCTTTGGTTTCACCTTCTGCAAGCGAGAAAAGTAAGAGAAACAGAAATTTATTCGATTGGTATTCTTGAAACGAGAACGACTTTAACTTTCTTCATTTTCAAGTCGAAAACATTTTGGAATTTATTTTAAAGACGAAGTTAATCTTCACCATTGTAATATTTTGTGCTTCCATTTCATCTCGAATTGTTTGCGAGGAAAACAACTGTACGTCCCACCTCATTTCACAACAGAATGAAACTTGTGCTATCTTTTTAAAAAGGAACATACGGTGTTCTTCTTCACCAGGATGAAGAATGATCGCGCCTTTTATTTTAAAAGTGTCTAAGTATTTGGCCACTTCACCAAAGCGAAGAAAACGTTTCAGATTTCGAAATTTCTTCACCTGTTCGTAACTTCGCTTAAATGTTTGCTTGAAGGGTGTCTCTATATGTGTACGTACATTCATAGCTATTAGTGTGGTTCTTATTTTTTATATATGTTACAGACGCATATATCCAAACTGTAGTCGATGTTTATATTGTGGTTTTTATCTCAGATACACAATTCAAATTCAGAGTGTAATCTATTTGCTGATTAATATGTAGTAATTTGTTACAACCGTTAGAGTCAAAGTGCAATGCTAAGCAAGTTGCAAATGTAAAAATATCAAGGAATTGTATACATAAGTTTCGACTACATGAAACAATTTCATATAATGGGCTCAATGCACATGGCGTTGTAGTCCATAGTTAAGAAATCTATACAAATTTTTGTAATAGATTCATTGTAAAAATACTTTTCGTCGAATTAAAAGAATCTCAATCTGAATCTGACATTTTACTATACCTATTACAACGAACTGAATACCAGAAAACTACGAAACACACCATCTTAGAATTCGGGACAAGCAAACAACAAAGCAGGTGCATGCAGATAGCAAAAGTATTCACACGTTCACCTTAATGTATAGGTACCTACACATAATAAATATATACGTATAAATATATATATTTTTGACTTTATGATACGAAAGTCAAATTTATGACCCAATTCTAACTGACAAATATTCTTCTTAAGGCATCTTTGGTAAGGTATTGAAATTCGCCACATGCGCTGGGCGAGTCCTTACACAGGAGGCCCTTTCTACGCGCGCTTAGAACATAAATAGAAGGTCTTATGAGCGCTGAATTTTCATTTATGCCGCAAGTTGAAAAATTTATATCGACTCAGGATTCCAGGGATAATTCGACATATCGTGATTTGTTCAATATTTATTCAAGAGTGAGAAAATCAATATGAAGGTACAAATTTATTGGGTTCATAGCGGGGGCGTCGACAGTCCCGAATTTCCGTAGCATTATCTGTTTCTGGCAATTTTGTTTTGCTTCCTGCATTAGCTTTTGCTTAAATTATTGGAATTTAATTGGCTTTATGAGACATGCTTAGGGTAATTGTTGGGGTTCATGTTGAACAAATATATTTGAATGAGTTTGAAATTCTGTATCTAAACAATGAATATTAGGGTTTTATGAATGATTAATCCATATTTCATTTATCTAATAAAGATAAACTACAGCAGCTTTGATAGAACATTAATGACAGCATATACAATAAAATTTCAATTTGCTTCTAAACAATAAAAAATCAAGAGTGATTATTATTAAATTCTCTTTATATTGTTAGATTGTTTACAAGTAAATTATTGATTAAATTATTTATTTTTAATTAATACAAATTTATTTTTAATACTATTCTAAGAAAGAAAAATTAAATTCACCAGCCATATTTAAAAAATCAATGGTCTAGAGCATGTCGGGACATGGTTGTATATGTAGGGTTCCGTAGCATCGCTACGAACGATAAAATTTAGGGTGATGTTTTTGTGGTACCTATATATTATTATACTTAGTTGGTATTACTTGTTTACCAAATGGTTCCAAAAATCAGGCTCACGGCAAGGATGTTTTGAATGTTTCGGCCTTTTCAGAAGTGATCGAACAAATTGGGCAAGCCCAAATTATACATCTTTACATATACATATGTAGTATAAAATGAAGTCGCCTCCGCTGTCTGTTCGCTTAGATCTCTTAAACTACTCAACAGATTTCAATGCAGTTTTCAGCAATAGATAGAGTGATTCAAGAGGAAGGTTTATATGTATATATTCGGGGGTTTTCGGAGCTCCTGATTGCGAATCTATGCTCGAAATTTGGAAATTCAAGATGGTGGATCCAATATGGCGACCAACAATTTTCGAACTTCAACGAATTTAAGTGAAATTTAGTACTATGGATATTTTGATACTACTAATTTCGAATCTACTAACAAAATTTGGAAATTCAAAATGGCGGACCCAATACATATGTTACTCAATCACGCCTTAAAGTTTGGTCCCTTTATTTTCATTTTTTAAGTGAAGGCACTACACATACCGACTTAACATTTAGGGTACTTTTTATTTGCGGGTTTCAAAATGGCGGACCAAAGATGGCGGCCAAAGATTGTAAATATTAAGGGATTGCCATGAAAATTAGTATTTGCGGGATTTTGGAGGTGCTAATTTCGAATCTAAGCTCGGAATTTGGAAACTAAAGATGGCGAATCCAATATGGCGTCCAACAATTTTCGAACTTCAACGAATTTAGGTGAAATTTGGTACTATGGGTAGTTTGATATCACTAATTTCGAATCTACTATTAAAATTTGGAAATTCAAAATGGCGGACCCAATATGGCGACCATAAGTCATACAAATTTTTAAGGAAGTCGAGCATTTCAAGGATCTTTAATTAAGTAGTACTTATAATATACCGGGTGATCCAATACTAAATAAGCAATGCAATCAGTTTGTCTGTATTAATTGAATTAATATCAGTCAGGTTTTCACACCGACTTCAAGACTCTAGGAAAGTCTTGGTATTTAATGTTGAAAGTAGTAGCAGAGGATTTTTAATATAATTATTTTATACTTTTTAGGGCTTGGGATTATTTGGAATCGGTTTTATTTTTGTTTTAAACATTTTTTTTATAAGCACGAATCCGTACGTAATTTAAAAACACTTTTTTTTATCTTTTTTGTGTGTTATGTTAATACCTATTTGTAGAGTCTATTTTCCGGAAGGCCTAAACTGATTTCGATGTTCCGATTGCAATAATAATTTGCATGCATGTGTATACATACATACATACATATGTACACTTTTAAAATTCGAATATAATAAGTGTTGTCTATTAATTTTTTTATTTTTCAAATGTTCTCCAAATACTCAAAAGTAATAGAAGCAATAAAAATAACTGTAGCTGCCGATAAATAAATAAGCAACAGATCTTTGCAACACTGGTCTTCTGTTATTTAAATGCATTATTCCACGCATATAATGTACCTATTGGGAGTAGAAATTATAACTCGGTCCGTTTTTTGTGATCAGAAATGGCATTTATTTCAGAAGAAAGTGAATTTATTTATTTTTAATCGAAGTATCGTCCTTCGGTAGATACTACATTTTCCCACATCTCAAGAAATTATCGAATTCCATCACGAAAAAATATCTCGTCTTTTGAGGCTATCCAAGTTAGGAGCAAATTTTTGATTTCTGCGAAAGAAGTGAACCCGTGACCTGTCAATTCGTGCTGCATCCGTCGGAACAACCAGTAATCAGAAAGAGCGACATGAGACCGGGCGTTGTCATGCAGAAGAATAACTTTGTCATGTCTTTGCTCGTACTCGGGCTGTTTTTCTCGCAATGCACGGCTTAAACGAATCAATAGTAACCTATACCGGTCGCCCGTTATGGAATCGCCAGGTTTTAGGAGCTCATAGTAGACAACACCCTTTTGGTCCCACCAGATACAGAGTATAACCTTCGATGCGCTTCAGATGCACTTTTCTTCCAATTAAAGCAGAGACCTAAAACATAAAACTTAACATAAAAATTGACTAATTCAACACAGTAAAAAACAAAAGTTTTGAATGAAACTCAAAGCGATATAAACTGAATATAATATTGAGAGATGTTTAACTCTAATCTCTTTGAAACCACCGAAATCAACTGTCACTGTGAAACATTCATAATAGCCATTGAAAGCGTACCGAACTAATTTGTATTCCTAATTTCGTATTTTAGTCAAATAATAAGGGGCTCGGGCAACGCCGGTAACCGACAAGCTAGTTATAAATACGGGGATACACGCTTGGAGCGGTATTCAGTTATGTGATTTTTTGTTAGTCTACGAAACAGTGTGAAAATTCTTTGATGAATTTACCCTCTTCGTAGCAATCAAAGAAATTATTGTCTCAAACTTTTTCCTATCTAGGAAGTTTTATGGGGGAAAATGTTACTAGTAAGGTAGTAAGCACATACCGTAATTAGGCTAGCAAGTCAAACGAGTAATACCCGAAAATTAAAAAAAATATATAACTTTTGGACCTGGGCTTGTCACAAATTTCTCGATTTTGCATGCACATTTTGGGACAATTTACCATAAAATTAAAAAATTACAATTACATAGTTTGTTTAAGTAGTTCTTCGAAACGGCCAAGGATTATTACTTTCTTTGAATATATGATGTAAACTTACTTTAAGGTTGGCTCTACATGAGATCTCGTATATTTTTATGAAAGGGTTGCCTTGCGTGTCCTGCCTACATTTTTAACATTAAATGTATAAGATAGAATATTCTATTCTACTATATTTTGTTATCTGTAAGTAAGATATGTATCATTTTTAAATATATTTTTGCCCCAGGATCAACATATCCAACTTTGCATTTCTCGGTATTGAACAAATTAGGTATAAGTTGCTATTTCTTTGGATATTAATATATAGAAACGAATTAATAATTCGAAAGCGAAAAAAATACATCATCTTTATAACAACACAATTATTCGGTTTTGAAGGAATAACACAAAAACGATATTAATGGATTCAGGTGGTACTGTATATACATGACCAGTAGGTAAATCAGACGGGAGTAGAGAGCATACTCTTCTCTATACATAACAAATTGAAATGTTGAAAAGTCTCTTTATAGAATGAAAAAATTTCCTGAATCTTTCTATCGATACGGTAACACATAAGTTTCACAAAGGAGTCTGCCTTCATGTGCAAAATATTAAAGTCTACATACAAAATTCCTCTTTCATTTGGCGTAAATGAATATAGGACATTTTTTTTTTATATACATGGTGCTATCGAGCTTGGTACCATAACTGTTCCCCACCAAATGCTGGAAAAGATTATAGATCACCGCTTAACATTCAAAATTAATGTGGTGAAAAAACATGTTTACAATTCGCCAGCAATGAATAAAGGTTGTCGGTTGTCACGCATCCAACAAACAACTCGCAACCAGGACTTTATAAGATAAAAAGCATTTTTGAATAAAAGAAACAAAATTCCACAAAGAGCATGCATATGCATGTATGCAGAAAGAATTAAGGTACACGCGTGAGGAGCCCGAGTTTCAGCTTAGGGAAATTGTTTTAAAGTTCTCATTTCTTCCGCTTTAAAAACCTTCCAAGGTCTGCAAATTTTAGATAAACTGAGGAGTAGGTAGGTAACTGCTGTTCGTATACGTTCATTACTAAAGGATATACATTGTAACTAAATTCTTAATTGAATTGATCACGTATAGTTTTAAAAAGGGGCGCAGTAATACGTCGATAGTTTTTCAAAGAAAACCCTCATAACGTTGAGCAATAAAGTTGAAAAGTAAAACTCAGGTAAACAAGAATACTGCAGAAGAAGGTAATTAGTAAACATTCATTCGGCTTGGATAAAGAGTGCCCACCGCTACCATTATTGCCACTGAATCAACAACAAAATATATGCCTCTACAAAGAAACGTAAAATGAAATTACAATCGGCGCATAGACTTTTGTTTGAATACAAAAAGGAGATTGTAAGCACCACACCTGAGACAAAGAACCAAAGAACTTGCGCAACTTCTTCTGTATGTCTCCTAGTGGTTTGAACGCGCGGCTCCTGCAAAGTCTACCTGCCTTGTCTTTTATTCGGCTAATTTTGTGTGCTGGCAGCGCTTCTCCTAGTGCTGTGATAGTAAAACTTATTTTTCCTTTCTTTTCTTTATGTTTATGCGAGCTCATCAAGAGTTTCAACAAAGTTGTATTTACATTTTAAAAGGCAGACGAATGCCTAGACGACTTCTTCGGGAATCTTTTTTGTGGTGTCGTTAAAAAATTTCGGGTGGGGCCGGGCCATAGAAATCGAGCTATAGAAATTTTATGAATGGTTTTTATTTATTAATATGCTGAAAACTTAAACCGAAGAGAAATTAACCCGTTTGGCTCTTTTGCAGTTAATGAACTCTAGACTAGACGAGCACCATACTTCCAATCTTTTGAAAAATTTGTGGCAACTTAATATTGCGGGCTCATAAAAATATTCCGTGTTAATAGTGCATTGATTAATATTCTTAAAAATTTTAAAGTTTACATACACTTGCAAAGCGGTCTGTTTACGTAATTTTCTCAGATGAGAAAATAGTAAAGCTTTGGCCTGAGCGCTTACCTACTGGCAGGATTTTCGAATGGAGCCAGGTTTTTCCAAACCGGAAATTTTGGTGGTGGGCCTTTAGTTGCCATGGGCTACTCAAACTTGCTTTGCCATCCTGTCGGATGAACAGTCTCGAGTACCAGGAGGTCTTATCGCAAAAATTACTTCCATATATTAGGCGTTATCCTGAAGAAAATTTGATCTTTCACAGGAAAATGAAAGGATACAACTAAAAACGCTTTTCGAGACAAAATATCGGAGTTCTTCAGCATCTGAGGCTGGCTGGCTTAGGAAAGTTCACAGAAACGGAAAACAGTTCAGCTCAGTTTATAAGCTCAGAGAAGCCATTCAAACATCTTGGATTTCTTTGACACCAAAAAAACTGAAACTACATTATATGTGGAAAGGACTGCTGGATGTAACAGCAAACAGAGGCCGTGTTATTGATATTTAATTGTTTTTTTTGAAGTAAATGTATGTATGTATGTGGAAAAACATATAAATTTTAAATGCGGTTAAAATAACTAATTTTTCCATTAGTTTACCATTTTTCTTATTCTGTTGCATCCACACAGAGTGACGAAAAAATATGAATCTTGAGTGACTTCATCAGTATTTGATTTCATTTCGTATTATAAATCAAAATCGCGGAGAAACGGAATGAGACAAAATTGTTCTATGAAGCTGGAAATCAAACATCAATTTAATATTAATTTCTACTGTCGAATCATTGATATATCAGTTAGAAAGCAGAAACAAAATGCACAGCTTTTTTTAGTAAAATTATTAAGAAAAGGTGTTGAAAAACACTTTTTTACTTAAAATGGAATGCAGTCGCTTCCAAGAGAAGCACAAATTATAAAATAACTTTCACTTTGGTATGCTTTGCTTCTTCTTTGACGAACACCCTAAGGTTTTGTTTTTAAGTCACCGTTAAACAAAATTGATCCATAGAATGGATGGAATGAAATTTCTTTCAGTCGATTTTTCCCACCATCTGAACACAAGAAAATTTCACAATGTTGCGTTTTAAGGCCGATTCACATATATCCTTGTCCGGGCCGTGTCAGCTCCGTGCCGGGTCCGGATTGTACCATTCACACAGATCCGGGCTGTTTCAGTCCCGGCAAAGCCGTCTATATTACAAGCCATGAAGTGGTCCGGCGCACGCACACATCTATAGGGCAAAGTGGTCTGACAGATTTCAGCTGTTTCAGCGGCTGCAGTGACAGTTTCAGACTAAATTTAACATATTTTCTTTATTTTGTAGCTAATTCGCAGTTTAAAATTGGCATTTACTGAAGAAAATGTGTAACTCGTTAAGTTTTCACAAATAATTTCCAAATGCACTTCGGTAATATTTGCAAACAATGCTATAAAGTGCCATATTGTGAGTGTGCACAAAATGCAAACGCAAATTTCCCATAATATTTAACTATGTACATTTTGCGCTACTTTAAAGGTACATTTAGTAAAACGTTTCGCAATGGTTGAGGAATTTTAATCGCTTACTCTCATATTCCGAAACTTTATTAACTTTGCCCAGTCTACTTGCAAAATTTGTCAGAAAATAAATATTTGGCGGGTTGAAATGTCTGAGTAAAATTTGAGCCGTTCAATGCACAAAAGGAAGAAAGGTGCTTTGGGTAAAAGGAAATTAAATGAATAGGCATTGCTAGTTTGAAAATATTTATTTCATATATTATTATATAAAAATAAAACACTTTAATTTAGAATTCATATATATATTTAAATTAAAAAGAAAATACTTCAAAGGAATTTGCAGATTTTTTATTTATGTCACAGTCGCGGGAATTCACTCACAAGAAATTTCCACAAAATGCAAAAATTTTGCAATTATTTTTGGAAGTACATCTCTACGCACCATTAAACAATTTTCTTGTTAAGTGCAAGAGTACTTTTTACAATTAAATGGCGTTAAATATAGTAAAATAACTATAAAGTTGCCAATAATTGCCCAGTACTTCGCCACCTAACCTAACACTTTTGCCGGTTCATAGATGATTTCTTTAATTTCGATCAAACTTTTTCACAATTTTTCACTTCCATTACAACTGATATCCTTTTGTACACCTCCTGTAGAAATATTCACCGGATAAATTGATTATTTCACTTTTAAAACTGCTTAAATAACTGCAGAACCCCGGAAATTTACACGCTTTGTATGAGAAATGGCCGTCAACTGAAGAACTGTCAGACCACTTACGCACACATGCAAAAGGCCACTTCATGGCTTGTAATATAGAAGGTCCCGGGCCTAAATGAAATGCACCACTCTGAAACTACTATGCCTCTGAACTGAGCCTCGCATACACACTTGCTCGTGGAAGCACTTAAATAGCGAGCATTTGGCTGTTTGGTGTACGAAATGAGAAAATAAAGTTTTTAAAAAAAGTGCTCTCCTTGTCCGGGCCCGGACAGAAAATATTCTTTGAAAGAATCTCGGAAAGCCCGACACTGACACGGATGTATCACGGAAAGCACGGACCCGGACAAGTGTGAATGGTTCTATGCTAACTGTGGGTAACAATTTTCGGTCTGGGCCCGCCACGGAGCTGACACGGCCCGGACCCGGATATTTGTGAATCGGCCTTTAAACGTAAAATGTTTCTTTTTTTCGAGCATAATCGAATCAATAGATACATACTGTATGTAAGTATCTGTATCAATAAAGAAATAATTCCTCAATATTTTGGCTTTCTACGTCCAACTCCAATCAAGGTTTTTCTTAACATTGATACATTCGCACATTTTGTCTTATATTTTATCTGAAATTTTTGTTGGGGTTAGTATTACTAAGTTAAGTAACTAAAACACTTCAGAAATCAGCGAGTAACTACATACTTTAGCCCCTAGGCCCGCCGTCATTGAGAAAAAAGAGTATACATATATAAGCCGAAATGAAAAGTTTGAAAGGATTTGTCTCGGAATTGGCTGAATAGTGGGCACTAATAATTAAACATATATTAATACTATAAGGCTATTCTACTAATACACAAGAGATAATGCCAAACTAAAACTCCAGAGACGCGACCAGGGACGTATAACTAGAGTATGTGTGCCCCCAGCGGATTTCTGAAAGAACCCTGTTATTTTGCACCCGTCTTGATCCTTCGTATGTATTTACATTTTGGTAACAAGCGCCACTAATAAGCTTTTTTAATTGCAACGTTTATTAAATATTATATAAAATAATTTTGTTGTTTTAAAAGTGATGAAATTTTAAAATAATGCAGTGCAATTAAAAAAAACTTTTAATGATTAAAACAGACATTGAAGTCATACTCGCTGGGGATGGGGTAGATAAAAAACAAAGGGTTCATACGACGGTTTTCTCAAAAGTTTCCGATCTAACAAACATAAGAAACATTTTCGTTCAAATTTATTTTTATTTCGGCTCAGTTTCTATTACATATTCAGTTCGGAAACTTTTTAGAAAACCCTTGTAGGTGCATAAGTGCATGGGATTGGGATTAGCCATTGAATGCGTTAAAATTATGCTTTTATTTATGCATGAATATGATACAAATCGTATAAACATTACTATTAATTTCTTTAAGAATATAACTATCTTATTACGAACTTATCACCAAGCCAATTGGACAAATCATCTTCATACTTATCAATCACATAATTTCTGAACTGATTTTTCAATTTGAGCCGATGAATTTCAAAGGATCCAAAAACATATAATTTTTTGAAGGTCCGCATACCTACTCCCTAAACGCATTTTGATTTGAGCTATCTGTATATCCAAGGACCCGTTAAATACAGTAATGCGATATTCTTCACTCGGCTTTTTTTTTGACTTTTCGTTGCCGGCTCTGAGCGAAAGAATTATCTACATAATGTACATATCTGCCAATTTTTAGCAATGACTTCAGCTTCTTCCAAAAGAGAAGAAAAATCATTACGTTATCGACTGTAAAATAATATACTCGTATTTTTATTGATTTACTATCAAAAAAATATTCAAGTAAAATAAATTTTTAAATTATTATACTAATTATATGTATAATAAATAATAAATAATTAGGTATAATTGTGTAAATAACTTTTATATACATACTTGTTTTTACGTTGTACGGAAAAAATAACTATATAAATAAATACTTCACAACGCTACATAGTTAATTTTATAATGCATTTTTCACCGTCGCCGAGCCACAAATATCATGTTAATTTCTCCCCAAAACTATTGATGTAAAAATTAACATAATATTTTCTCCGTGTAGTTAAAGTTAAGTAATGTAATGTGACTTCAATTTTATTTCGGCACAAATTCTTAAATTATTTCTCATTAATTTTTGTTAATGTTTAACAATAATATTATGCGACTTATTATATCATAATTTTTTCGAAACAAACATCGGTATCCCTTAATTTATCATTTTCATCAAGTGACTTGAGAGCGCCCCTCCAAACACAGAAAATTATTAACTGATAGGTTCAACTGAAACAAAAGCAAATAAAAAAATTAAAAAAAAAAAATAGAACCGACTCCAAAAAATCCCAAGCCCTAAAAAGTATAAAATAATTGTGTTAAAAGTCCTCTGCTACTACTTTCAACATTAAATACCAAGACTTTCCTAGACTTTTGAAGGCGGTGTGAAAACCTGACTGATATTAATCCAATTAATCCAGACAAACTGATTGCATTAATTATTTAGTTAGTATTGGATTAATATCAGTAATGGGAAGAGGGTTAAATCAGAGATACTTCGATAAAGTGGGCACCTGACAGACGCATACAGTATGCATAATCGCATAAGCTTTCAAATTTGATAGTCCGCCATCCTAAATTCGTAAATTCGGGTAACCGTTTTGAAATCAGCGACCCTAAAAACCTCCAAGTACCAATTTTGAAGGAAATTCGGATAAATTTTAAAATTTGGTAGTTTGTCATATTGAATGAGAACATTCTGACGATCAATTTAAATACAGCGATCATAAAAACCCCCAAGTATAAATTTTCGTGAAAATCCCATTAAATTTTAAATTTGACATCCCGCCATCTTGAATTTTTTATATTCGTACATTCGGTTTAAAATCAGAGATCCTAAAAAAAGCCAAGTACCAAATTTGGTGGAAATCGCCTAAGCTTTAAAATTTTGCAGACTTTTGCTTTTTTGTAATTCTGCAGTCGCTTTGAAATCAAGGATTCCGAAAAGCCCCAAATACCAAATTTGTTGCCAATCTCATAAATTTTAAAAATTTTTAAGTGTGCCATCGTGAATTTTGACAGTCGGTTTGAAATCAGTGACCCTAAAAATCCACATGTATAGGTACAAATTTTTGTGGGAAGCTTACACATATGCTTTTATATTTTAAAATTTTAACAGCCAGATTGAAATCAACGACTCCGAAGACCTCAAACATCAATTTTGGTGGAAATCATATAAAATTGATGAATCTACGTTCACCGGAGCTGAGATCCTGTGGCCACTACCCGGACCCATCATCACATCAGCTCCTTTACACCATATTAATGTCATGTTATAGGATCTTCATAATTATGGAAAAATAAGTAATATCGGATAATGGGAAAGTCCCTAAATCAGAGATAATACTTGGATTAATTGGGCGCCGGACAAACGCATACCATACCATATATGTATATAAACAATGCAATTTAAATAAAAGCTTGTTCAAAATAATATCATCTTTATTTTCTTCTTCATAAACTTCAGATATTCTAAACACATTTTCAGTTTTTCCCCGTTAAAAAGACTAAGTCCATTGTTCTTGTATTCTGTGTTATAAATTAAAACTCTCCATTAATTTGAATGTTTCCCCTGTTGGAAGTAATTATACAAGTTAGAGTAATTTAAATTTTTATTAACCTTTCTACTTTACAGCTAATTACAGAATGATCTTAATGGTTAATTGGACTTAATGCTACGGCCACCTGTTCTTACTGTTCCGACTGTCGACTCTGCAGTTTTCACGCCTTCGCTGTCCACGTTGCAAGCGTAACCCCGGTTGTCACGGTTGTCGAGCGGCCCATGGATAAGGTTACAATTAATACATCAAATGCGTTGGTATTTAATCCTACGTTGAACACAAACGAACGGACGAACGAAAGTTCCGACATAATAAAGGCATGGCGCTTCTTTCATATTTCGGCAATTTTCCGTACGACGGTATCACATCCTCCAAAAACGGTTGGTCTGTTCATCGGAGACAAAGCATTGATTAAAAGATTCCGCCTGGGACGAGGACCTTTAGCTGGAAAATAGCACAATTCAGTAGAACGGAAACCGAGGCCAGGTGAACGAAAAGGAAAGATTGAAGCGATTAAACCCTACAAGCCCAAAGCAACCGAGCAGGAAAGAACCGGGTCAATTACATGGGTCCTCCACACATTTTAAGATCGCTCTTCAGATAGGATAATTCCGGCTGTTAAAATTTTCGCTAGTAGTCGGGTGATATACCGACCTCTAATTTATTTCTAAGTTGTTGACATAAGTGAACGCCTTATCAGGCTGCGGCGTAACGCACTTTCTCAAAAGTTTTGTCAGTCTTTTTCGACAAATTGAAAACAAGTTGTTCTAAATTGAAGGCGCGGAATATAAAATAAGGGGCAAAGTAAGAGTCAATAATTACCACCCAAATATTTGCATTATATAATTTATCGTAAAACTTACTACTACTTCTGTCTGCAAGGAGGCTTACTTTTAGCAATTTCGACCCAAGTAAAAATCTGTTTTCGCAAAAACCTTTTCGTAACCTTGGGCATCTAGACAAAAAACACCTTTTCACAAAACCCCTTAAGCTTGGATGATCCAGGCTTCTTTTATCCCATAAAAACCGCCAGTGAATGGAGTGCCTTTCGCAAGGTCGAAAGAATCCACACTCAACCAGCAAAAAGTTTTTCTTAATTAAATCGTCTGCTCCTACTAGTGGTGCTACTTACGAGGCTGGGACGTAAATTTTGTAATGAATTAACCCTCTTCGAAATGGCTTAAAGGAAAAGAGCTCTTTGCAGATTGGAGCAATTCAAACCAGTACATTATTCTGTTGGAAAAAAGAGAAGAAAAATCAAAAGGCAAAAATGAAAATTAAATGGATATTTGTGCGGCTGAGGTGGAAAATTTATACAAATTTCCTCGTCAACTTCTAAAATGGTTTGCGCAATTGTCGCAGCCGAATAAAATAAAGTTTCCGTTGTTTTAGTCTCTCTCATCTACCGACATTTTGGAAAAATATTACAATCAGTTTTATGGCTATAACTAACCGATAGTTAAATTAATATGATAATATATAGAGCTCTTCTTTAGAGAACTATAATTACTTTTATTAAACCACCGCGAATTTGTCTGCTCGGACTTGAAAATTGATTTCAGAGAAGAATGAATAAAAAGATAAGAGAGAGTGTGGTAAAAAGAAATAAAGAAGGAACGAAAAGTCAGATTTGTACCTACTACAGTTTTGAACTGAGTCAGGCAGGTATCTTTTTTAGATAATTGTTTGACATGGTAAATATGAATTATAAACGCAACTTTGCACACGGGAAGAATTTATTGCATTTCGGAACAGCTTCGTCAAAGGATGTTACTACCTATCTTCCTATAGAGGATCCATTACAGGAACGTAGGATATAAGATATTTTTACGGAAAGATAAAAAATTTCAGGTGGAAATAAGGAAAGGGTACCCATTTATTTATGGGTGGAATGGAAATATTTTCAATTAGAAACCGAGAAATTTATTCGCCATAGTGGATGCACCATCTTGAATTTCCAAATTATGATAATAAATTCGAAATTAGTGCCCGAATTATTTTCAAAGAGGTTTTCATTATAGTCCCTTAAATTTAAAAGAGGTTAGTCATAATATTGGGTCTGCCATTTAAAACTTACAAACTGTATAGTATGTAGATCCGAAATTAATAGTCAAATTTCTCTTTTTTTTTTAATTAATTTCACTCAAATTCGTCACAATGAAAATATTGTGTTCCAAATGTTGGATACGCTCTATTGAATTTCGAAATTATGATAGTGAATTTTAAATTAGTGACCTCAAGATAACCCGAGTTGATAAACTCGTCAAATTCCTCAACATTTTAGTCGCCATATTGCAATCGCCATCTAAATTTTGAAAGTCATCGTAGTCGGAATTTCAAAAACCTCCCAAATAACACTTCATTTTAATTTAATTTTTGTAGGACATTGTACATATAACGAACAATTTCGGCTAACTATTTATTTTTTAAGGGGACACATCATTTATCGTTGTTTCGCGGTCAGTTCAGGTCAAGTCGTTAAAGAGTCAATACTAATTTTTAAACGAATTCCAAAAAAAGGAGGAGGTTCTATGTTCGTCTGTATGTATTTTTTTTTATATGTTCACCGATATTTTCGCCACTTGTGGAATTTAAAAAATGTTTTTTTGTTTGAAAGGGTATACTCCTGAAGTGGTCGTATTCAAATTTGACGAAAATATTTCACTCCTAAAGGTGGTAAAATAAGGGATGAGTGATTTTTCACCCACTGATTTAATTCGCGCTTAACTAATACAGAACGCGTGAATCGATTTTGATGATTCTTTTTTTGTTGGATAGTATAAGATTCTCCGTGGGTACAGTGATATGTATGAAAACCTCGAGGGCAAAGGGACGTCACAACAGAGAGGTAAATCGAAAAAAAAATGATAAATGTCCTGGGACTCATAAACAAAATGACTATGTGCGTGATTTGAAGGTCATTGATTGTACATTCGGTGCCCGATTGCGAGGATTCAAAAAGGTGGACCAAAAAACTTTGACTAAAAAATTTTACACTAAAGAGAATGAAATAAAAAAAAATTAAAAAAAATTTAACCGACTCCAAAAAAATCCCGAGTCCTAAAAAGTATAAAATAATTATATTAGAAATCCTCTGATACTACTTTCGACATTAAATACCAAGACTTTCCTAGACTTTTGAAGTCGGTGTGAAAACCTGGCTGATACTAATCCAATACTAAATAATTAGGGCAATCAGTTTGTCTGGATTAATTGGAATATTTATAATACATTTTAAGAGTTTTAAGGGAGATTTTGAAGTGGATAAAAATGAAGCTTATCTATAAACAAATTTTTAGCTTAAACTTATTTTAAGTTTCTCCATAGTTCGTATTGGTAGTGATATCGTCACATCAAAAACAAAGAAGTAAATAACGACCTTATTGAGATATTGCCATCAACTCTCCGGCAAAAGAAAATGTTAGGCTGGTTACAATCCATACTTAGATGTTTATATAAATATAATTTTTGTTACTATTTTAAAGGCACATAAAGACCAATAATTAAATTAAATTGAGTGAAATTTAAAAATTCAAAAAGAACATATCTACGTATGTTTGCGTACGCTGCATTTCAGACATACGATTTAAAATAGACTAAATGTTCAAGAAACTTCTAAACGCATAGACTGCAACGGCGATGGGCCACAGTCCCTACGATGGCTACAAATGACCGAGAACTAAGGTCTCGATTGCAATGAGTAGTGGGGCGTTGCATTTTCGAGATCGAAATCGACACCAATGAAGCATGTGTTCTTCTGCAATGAATGAGGAAAGAAGAAGCCACGGCTCACAACTGATTTAGCAAGGACAAGACCAAGGTTTGTGCAATAACTCTGGCTTTCCTAATAGTAGCAGAAAGTCTTTTACACTAACAAAATTTCGGCACAAAGTACCGTCTGGTTGCAGTGCCCACAATATGGGTGAGCCATACGTACGTCCGTAATAATTCAATACTTTTCTATTCCTATAGCACTAGTAGCTTCGAAACATACATTTTTCTAAGACTTGTCATGTGTTTGGAAATACACACTTTTTTGTATTATACATTTACGGGTGAGAAATAATTCTTGGATAATCCATTAACAAATTAGAATCAACGTAGCGCAAGGTTCAAGGCAAAAGAAAAACACTTCTTGTAAACTACAACTATGCCACCGGAGTAGGTATTCCACAAAGTAAAAAATCTACAGGTGGTTAATATAAGAACCACTTTTCTGGGCCTAAGTATCCGCTTTAAAATAAACTTAATTGCCCCCACTACTCAGCGAGAACGTGGTACCGGCCCCAACAGGAGTTTTCTGAAAGTCACAACCGAGCAACAAAATCCAGTGGTCATGGCCCATTATTATAAAGAGATAACAGCGCTGGTTTGTAGCACGGACTTTGGCAAAAATGAACGTGTTCATAGTTTGAAGAAAGTTTCATCCATTAATAACAGGAAAATCAAAGCGGCCACCCGCAGACCCATTACGTGATGAGTCCTGCAAGTGTGGGACCGTCGTTATGAATCCAGTTTTTCCGCTGACTGGATGACACCAACTTCCACCATCACTTGTCAGCGACGCATGTCAATGTCGCATTATCCATAAATCAAGTCGTGGTCGTCGGACAATACAGTCCTAAGATGGTTGGAATGGCTTGAGCCGCCTTAGGTCCATTAACCCGAATCTATCTCGGATGCCGCTGCTCATTCTCTGTATAGAAGGTTTTAAGGGCGCACCAGACACAAAGAGGAGGGTTGGCATGTTGAAAACAATTTATTTTATTTGGAAACAAAAAAGGAAAAGCATACGCAGCATCCGGAGGACGGAATGGCTTTCAGAGGAGGCTTCCAACGATAGAGGGCAGGCTTTGTGCCCAGTGCACTCCAAGAAGCTGCCAACAAAGCCTGACACCCGGAGGCGTAAAATGTAACAAATAATTCTCCTACTACCTTTGCAAAGAATACGTACGTTTTTGTATCTTGCAAATTGAGAAGAAGGGGCCTAGGTTCCGTGTTGCTCACAGCTTTAATGTTGACATAATTCACATATCACATAAGGCAGGAACAGCAGTAGCACACCCGGTATCCTTGCCCTCACAGATAAGCAAATATGTTAGTATATCCAAGTTGATCGTGTACCTTGTAGAGCTTTTACATTCACCCTTTGGATTTCTTGAAATCATAAAATATCACTTATCTCACGACACGCACTTTACTTTAGCCACATCCATAAATATTGGATCTGTAGTACGGCAGATACTCCCACGATTTTTCACTTCAGATATTTGCCTATGCTGTTCGATAACAGAGCCGCAAGCTCTACTGGGCGAATTGCGGTGACACTATTTTATAAATAACACTAATTCAAAACATGTACATGTGCCCGGGCAATAAATCACTGTGACCAACTCGCACAGCGACGCTACCGCAATTCCTTCGCTAATTTTTTTCTAGTAGCAGGTATACGGTAAAAATATTCGCGTCCAGACTGAATTTCTTAATTAACGATTTCTAGGAAAATCATTGCAATTCGCGCAGCTCCTCTGCGACACTCATTAGCAAATTGGCGATTTTTCTCTTACTAATAGGTCAAACAGGAAAAGCCATAGCTAACACATGTGTAAAATCATCCTATTAGCCAGGACACGAAACTTTCAAGGATACTAGCATACCTCGTTTGCACACGAAAACTACACTATTTCCTTTACTTGAATCCCCAAATAGCGAGTCGTACGTACAAAAGATTCTTCGCGAATTTTCCATACGGAGAACCGTTCACGCCGCGGAAAATCTGAACACAGACTGAGTCGTTACTATTTTCAGCATCTGTTACTGAAGCTTCGCTGCTGTACCAGAAATTTTGAATAGAGATTCCCCGCGCACGCCAACATATTTCGCCAGCATGAAGAGCGGAAAATTCACGCAAGCGTCACAACGCAACAGTCTCTCGAGCTAGCCAGATGAGTCCGGAAAATTTTGGATAATCGCCGAACAGTAAGAGGGGACGTTTCATTTTGTTCAGGGGAAAAATTCATTTTGAACAAGTACGATAGCATTTTCACCACATTTTCATGTGGTGAATTTTCTCAGTGTTGCCGTAGAAAAATATTTCAGGAAAAAATTTAAAGAGGAAAGGAAAATTTTCTTAGGCATGGATTTTTCTAAAGAATTTTGATGATCGTTTATTTTTATTGCCGAAAAATAAAAATTCACCGGATGTGGAGCATCTGCAAATAGATTGGCGAAAGAGGAGCCGCACAGATGCGGCATGTTTGTTATGTAAACTTTAGCTAGAAGTCGGGATTTTCCCAATAATGAGGCCCAAACGAAGTGTGCTTTGCTTACATGTCTTAACCTTATTGGCGATTAGATTTGAAGCTTGTGAAGTCAGTCACCTAAATTAAGCTACAGGCTTAAAAATAATTTTAACTAATAAATAATATTGAAATTATATACTCGTACATAAATGTATTATAAATATAATATTAAAATTGTCCTAAAAAACGAACGGTTCTAACTATGAGAAGAACTTAATAAAAATTATATAGACCTAGGGGTATTACCTTCGGTGTATTAAGTAGATACTAAGAGAAACAACAGAATGCCCGTGACACATACATATTGTATCTACATACATGTAAAAATAAAAGTCCTGTAAGTCACTGACTCATCAACACCCAGCCCAAACCCTTGGACCTAGAAAGCTGAATTTTTGCACAAAGGTTCCCTTTATGATGTATACAAGGAATAAGGAAGGATATTTTCAAATTCAAACCCCAAATGACTAAAATGGGGGTTCAAAGTGTATGGAGAAAGAATTTTAAATAGACATCTCGACTCGAAACTTCGTAGAAGTACTCTTAAAAAAAAATTAGCAAATACGTATATCGCAATGGTTCGAAAATCAACCCCTTAGCGAGTGGGCCTAGAAATTCATTTCAAATAGAACCTGTGCTTTTTCTTTGCACAAAAAACTCTATAATACCTACTTCGATTCGATTATATCACTTCGAACGGAAAAAAATTAAAGTTAAAATTTACTGAGATGATTTTACGACAATTTTAGTAGTTTTATACAGAATTTCAATTCAAAAGAGAAGGAGTTTTGCAAACTCTTTTCGATTTAATTTCACTCGGAATACAAAACATGGGCAATAGTTACTTTAGATCCTGGCATAGGACATATAGCCTGGGTGAATTTTGTTGGCGCAGATCGTGCCAATAATAACTAAAATTTTGGTGGTGGAAATGTTATGGTTTGGGCAGCTTTTAGGCACTATGCGAAAACGCCAATATGTTTTATTTCAAATAGGATGAGCTCAGAGGACTACACAGATTTGTTAGATGGCGTTTTAATTCCGTTCATGGAAGATTACATGGAGACGAAGTAATTTTCCTACACGATAATGCAACCATTCACGCTTCCAGGTTCACAAAAGAATAGCTAGTTGAGCGAAACATAAGTGTTTTGAATTGGCCAGGATGCAGTCCAGATTTAAACCCCATAGAGAATCTATGGGGTATTTTGGCTAGAGAAGTTTATAAAAATGGGCGCCAATTCAACCGCATTTCGGATCTCAAAGACGAAATCAAGAAGTGTTGGGAAGCAATTCCAGTCAACACTTTACAAAGCCTTATAAAGTTTATGCCAAATCGAATTCTTTCGGTTATTAATCAGAATGGAGGTCCCACAAAGTATTGAATAAAGTTCATTTGGATTTTGATTTAAATTACTTGGTAGTTTTATTCATTATTAATGCTGCGGCTAAATCAATTTCACTTTTTTTTTAATTGAATTTTTTGTTTTGTTATTTACTGTAAAACCTATTCTTGAATTAAAGATTATTAGATGTAAAATATTACAAGACAATATAAATATTATTATGAGATTATCACTTTTTATTAAAAATAGTGGTTTACATTTTTTGGCATATTTCTTCTGAAAAATGTCTATGCGGCTAAATCAATTTCGTCCACTGTATTAACTGTCAACGATGCGATTACGACGCTGGAAGTTAACATTTGGGCAACTTTTGCGTCGGTACAGCATCTGTGTCGCGTTGGGAACGTTTATTGTGCCCACTTTCAGCTCCCGTAGACTTGCGTCACTCTTCAGCACTCTTATAAGACAGTTTTAAGTCTCACTTTCCATCGCACTAAATCCCACGTTGCATAAATTCTTGTTTTCTCGATACGTCTTTTATAGTAGAATTGTGCCGTGGGTTTCTAAAAGAGAGTCTAAAGTAAATTTTCACAACACTTAAAAAATAAACCTTAACTGACCTCAAAATCTCATTAATCTTGTATGAATTGAACAATTTTTGTAATCTCCCGTTCTGTCCACTTTTTGTTGGGTTTTTTTGATTTTTCGCGACGTTTCCTTCTGTTGGTTTTCCGTTTTAATTACCTATGTATACAACCACAAAAGAACTAATTCAAATTTCTTTGACACTTTCACAGCTGATTTGTCTACGCAACCTTGCAATTTCTCAAGGCGTGTTTACAAGATTTGCAAAGGAATTGTAGATTGCATTTCTTCAGAGTTGTTGTTGTATCATTGCACATTCATGCTAGGATGCGACGGATGCAAGGGTGCAAGGCCTATTTGCACCAAAGCGTGAATACCCATATTATTAAAATTTTGTACTCCATTACATTAATACTTCGATAAAGAATGTGATTTTTCCCATGGACAATTTTAATGGTAGAAATTGTTCTTCTTGATAGGAATTCTGTGTAATGCCGGGAGAACAAAGCAACACGACAAAGACGCTACAGACGCGATTAGCTGTAAGACAAAAGTAAAAGTACATGCATATGTATGGTTAGGTATATACAATCAGAATAACAGTAGGAAAAAAAACACTCGGAAAGTCCTCCTGAAGCGCTTTTTTGAAGCACCAAAGCGCTTACGCTCCGTAAGAAGCTTCATTTTATTTTAACATTGCGTGTCATTAAAAGTAAGTACTTTATTTTGCTTACGTAAAAGTACATTTAAAGGGGTTTAGAAAAAGTGATTTCAAAGCGCTTTTTAAAATGGCCTTTTCTAATCGCTTAATAAAAAGGCAGTTTAAAGTGCTTTATAAAAGACGGTTCGGAGGGCTTTTGGTGGCTCATTGAAATTTTTTAGTTTTTCATAAGAATAACATGGTAAAGAATACTTTACTATAGATAGTTTCGTTAATATTTTTTGAAAATAAATCTTACATGAGAATTTAATGCTCTTTTTAATTGGAAAACAAAACTTATATATAAAAAAGGAACAATTCATTAGCTTAATTTTATTTTTTCATTTTTGCTGTGAAGGTTTTCCTGTAGAATCTATTTTTCATTAATCTAAAGTCAATCTTCATTTCCTGGACGAAGTCAGTATATCCAAGCTTCTCGCTCTTTATTGCTTCTGTGGAAAAATATCTGAATTACTTATTGTTTTACATAAAAAATTAAAAAACCTTACCAAATACAAAAGAAGTGAAAAGTTTTGTATTTTTTAATGGAATTTTATTTTGCTTTCCGTCCCAATTCGCTGCTAAGGCAAACTCCTCCGTTAAAAAGAGGTGAAGACTATTTTTGAGTGGGGTTGACCCTATTAAATGTTGTATGTATGTAATCTGAAATATCGTCATTTCTGCTACTAAGATTCGATCGTAAGAATCGAAAAGATCTTACTAAAGCCCTTTTTCAGTAAAAATTTCTTAAAAAAGTTTCAAAATTCTCATAAATTCATTTGAGTAACCTTTGGCTTCAATTAATTTTACGTCAAAATAATTCGATTGTTTTTTCTAATCGAATCGTTTTAACACCTTGAACGAACAAATTAATTGAAATCAAAGGTTACTTAAATGGTTTTATGAGAATTCTAAAACTAAGTAATTTTTACCGAAAAAGGGCTTTCGTAAGCTATTTTTGTCGTAGAAAAGACGATATTCGCAATAGCGCCCAGTGAGAATTTAAGTGAATCCTTTATCTTTTTTATATATCATTAACATAATAACAATATAGTACGTACCTTGCAATGCAACTCCAAAAATTTGTAATTTAATTAAATGCAACAGTAAGCAAAACTAGCACCTTTCGTCACGTCGCGGCGGCGAAGAAGATCAGGAATTCGATGATGTCCAAATCTATATATATAAAACACAAACTGTTTCTAGGTATGTCCTTTATAGACTGTGAAACCATCCAACCGATGTGCGCCAAACCGGTTTCATTTGAAAGGCATAATGCGAAGATGGTTATACGTTATAGACCATAAAACAATGCATTAGGCACATTCGGTACATTCATAAAGAAGATTTTCGACTTTTCCCACACAAAAATTTTCAACCTCATCAAAGGCGTTATACTCGCAAAAAAATTAAAGTTAGCGCATAATACGAGACGAATGATATGAGATGGGATGAGAAGAGATGAGACGAAACAAGATGAGATGAGACGAAACGAGACGAGACGAAAATTTTTTTTCCAAGAAATAAACAAAATGTATTTCTTTTTTTATCGTAGTAGCACATGACGGGTATCCGCTAGTACTCCATAATATAGGTTCACTATCTCCTCCCATACATCCTATTGAGATTTGTACACCCTCCGAGGCCGACTCATCATCGCTACCACAACAACTTTGAACTAACTGTAGCTACGCCTGTCGAGACTCCCATAACTTCTTCATCTTCAAGAAGAAATACAAGTAATGTATCTTAAAAAAACAGCACCTAAAACTGCCATCGACGAGTTAGCAATTATTCAAAGTCAACGCAATGAAGTCCAAGAATAAAAGTTGAATTAGAAAGAGAGAAATTCCTTAAAGAAATTGAATTTGAAGAAAAAAGGCTGCAACTGGAGGAAATGAAACTTAAGGAAGAAATAAACAGAATAAAAGATGAAATGGAGTTGAAAAAATTCGGAATAGAGAAGGACGAAAGATTAAAACAACTTGAAATAGAAAAACAAGGACGAGTTCAAAGATATGAGATTGACATGAAGTACAAATGTATGAAATAAAATAACATATTCCTTTTTGTTTTATTCAAACATCAACGAGTACAAAGCTTGCTGCTTTCTTTCAAATTGTTTATTTAAGGATTTAGATTCATTCTCCTCGCTATTATCATTAGAGCAAGTGTTGTCCGTTGTGTAGTTAATTATATAAACACTAGGTAGCAAAATATTATGCAAACGATAATCCAGTCATTACACATTTCAAGACTTCTTGTACTATTGATTCTCAACCTCAACTCCTTTAAACTGCGAAATCTTTCTTTTAATATCCCAGTGTGTTCAACTCGTACTCTAAACTGGCTATGTTTTAAATTGAATTTCTTTTGGTTTTCGTATGTCATAAATCTTGATTTATTATTGTATGGGATAATTTTTACACAAGGAACAAGCCGAATCAGGGGCAATACTTTGTTGTTGGGATAAGTATTTTTCCTTGTCAGTTGATAGCGGACAATTTGAAAAAATGCTCGTATCGTGGACACTACCAGGATATCTAGTCACTACATGTCTAATCTGAAGTGTGAAATCATATGTTATTTGTGTTTTAAATAAATAAATATGCTTCCTAGAAAAAAGCAGTATTGGATTTATAACAGGAGTTTCTGCCAATTTTATTTCCGTTCTATCAACAAAGCCAATGCAAAAAGGAAGTTCATGAAATATTTCAGATGCAATAACTGCTCTTTCTTCCTTATCGGGCCAAAATTATGTATTGCGCTTTCAATCGTATCTAATAACGCTATAAAAACTCGTGTCGTTATTTTATGAATTGTGCCACCATCCCCAATTCCAAATATTGTTGCTATTATCCTTATCGATGCGCTTCCTCCTGAAGATCCTAGTCTGCAACGGGAAAGGACTAGTGCTAACTGCAAAGCGATTGAAATCTGTTCATAGCTGTCTGATTGGCTGAATTCAGTGTCCGCAGATATAGCTTACAATAATTGCAAAAAAAAATAAAATTAAAAATTTTAAGTAACCCCCGACACAAAAAAAAAACTCTAAAAAGTAAAAAAAAAAAATTTTTCTCTCGGCCTTTTTTCATTAAAAGAACTTATTAATGTGTTTGTTGGCCCTTTAACTTTAATATAAGTACTTATTAATATTTTGATCCAAGCGTCGTCGCGTTGGGGGACCGCTAATATCTGTAGATAGTAATTATTTATTTCGTAGCGTAATTAAAGGGCCAACCAACACATTAATAGGTTCTTTTAATGATGTTAAAAGGCCGAGAGAAAAATTTTATTTTTTTAGTTTTTAGAGTTTTTTTTTGTGTCGGGTGTTACTTAAAATTTTTAATTTTATTTTTTTATTTCATTCTTTTTAAATTACTCGCGGACCTAATTCCGATAGTCCACTAATTTATTTTAAATAAAGTTATAAACCATAAAAAAAATAAAATATATATTTTTGGATTTTGGATTTGAAATTTGTCATAGTGTATAGTATTCTACTACTAAAGCCCTTTTATTTGATACCTATATTGAGGGAGTTGTGAAAAAATATGCAATCCGTCTTTTTTTTTCGCGGCGGCCAACTTGGACCGATTTCCATCAAACATAGCTAAGAACACTCCCGACTAATTCACCTTTCAAACAAAATCAAAATCGGTTCATGCGTTCGGGAGCTATGATGCCACAGACAGACAGACAGACTCACACGTCAAACTTATAACACCCCGTCGTTTTTGCTCGGGGGTTAAAAACTGTTGTCGATCGACCCTTATCACAGCTTTAAATATATCATCGTCCAGTTTCATGAGAACATCTTCATGCCACACATCTGATTTTGGAACAACATTTTTAATTCCATAGCAATATGTCAGTACTAAATGAATATCTTCGTGAAGGTTATCAAGTTCCTCCTCTATATAATCATCATTATCGTTTTCTGAAAAAACATATTTCTGCTTGAGTTTCAAAAAGTTGTGATTATCCTATATACGAGTGTACCCACGTACCTACTTACCAAATCCTTTCGTCATCAAAATTTCATCGGCAGCATCGTTTATCAAATTATCAATTAATTGGCGTTTAACTGAATTCCACAGCATTTTTATTCCTGTGTGTTTGGTGCACCTGCACCAAAAACGAGTTCCCACGACGCTCAGGATCGGCCCAGGCGCCAGCCACTGTTAAGTACTTTGGGGTACGCAAAGGTGGACCAGCTCATTAAGGGGGGGTGGGTAATATAAAATTACGCTGTAGGAATTATAGAAGGTGTTTGGACGCCACGTGATTTTTGAATAACGGTTAAGTCACGAAACCGTTGAAAGGAACCCACGAATTCTAATTCGTTATAATAGGTTATTGGGACGAAAGCAAAACAATATGTACAGATTACTTTTCAGAAAATCTAATTTATGGGGCCCCGAAGCAAAGGGAACCGACGATACATCGAATAAGAGCGATAAAACGGCCAAAACGACCCCAAACCAGGCCACAAGGGAAAATATGTAAAATATATACCTATGTATATAAAAAAAGTAAAGTTGTCTGTAAAGTCGGTATACGGGCGAATTTTTACGTGATAACGTTCCGACGCTAAGAACGCTTGAGTGGGAGTGAGACGAGAGGCCCACACCGGTCCAGCGTGCTTCTTTGTCGAATGCTGCGCGCGCATCGTGGTGTGGTGGTGTGACCAGGCTACCCTTTGAAGATAAAACCTAAGGAAGCGCGATATCACTCTCGGAGCGTAGTAAAAACCGAGTAGTGTTAGTGTTCGTAACAGTACGATTTTAGGTTTTTTACGCGCACAGGACACGTTAGCTTTAATGTTTCTGCTTTTAGAAGCCACAGGGAATCGCTAGGCACAAAACAGGTTGCAAGAAAAACAAACCGTGCAGGATACTTATTTTCACGTTTATTCAAGGCAAGGGTGGTCACTAGAATGAGCTCTACGCTCTCTTTTGTTTTTACATATGTTAGTTTAGAAAAATCAATAATTCAAAGCATAAAATAGTGTTGCCAAGTTGACATTATTTGAAATCTCGAACATTCCGCCCGCCTCGTGTGTTAGCACGACTGTAGCAGCGATGATCCGCCCGCCGTGAACGACTATGCTGGTTGTGGGTTGAATGCAGGCGATCTCAAGCCGTCGGTTTCGGCCTGAATCGGAAGAACGCACAGCTTTGTGATAGGACGCTTCAAGATGCCCTCCTTGTGACGAACGCTGACGACACGGGTGTGTTCGTCCCTACCAGGGTGTACTTCGGTTACGCGGCCTAGAAGCCACTTAGATGGAGGAAGTCGATCATCCTTTATTAGGACCAGGCTGCCAACTGGAATCGAGTTTGTTTTCTGATGCCATTTACCGCGAAGCTGCAAATGGTGGAGGTAGTCCTTATACCATCTCTGCCAGAGATTTTCGAACATGTGCTGTACCTGTTGCCATCTGTTGAGGTGTGACTTAGAGGTGTCCAGGATACTGGGAGCAGGAACCGTAGATAGGCTTTCACCTACCAGGAAATGACCTGGTGTGATAGCATAAAGATCATTTGGATCATCAGAGAGTGCATGTATAGGCCTGGAGTTGGGACAGGCCTCTATCTGAGCTAGCAATGTGAGCATTTCTTCGACTGACAAAATATGATCATTTACGATACGACGAAAATGGTGCTTGAACGATCGAACGCCGGCCTCCCAGATGCCGCCAAAGTGGGGAGCGGCGGGCGGCATGAAATGCCAGTCAGTTCCTTGATCCAGTAGAGAGTTTATTACTGTCTCATCTCCTGCCAATTGCCTAATATTCGATGATAACTCCTTATTAGCAGCGACGAAGTATGTCGCATTGTCGCTGTAGAGTCGACAGCATCTTCCTCGTCGACTGACGAAACGTCTATAGGCAGCAACAAAGGCTTCTGAGGTTAGGTCCATAACCAACTCAATGTGAATGGCTCGAGTAACAAGACATATAAAAATGGCGACATATGACTTGACGCCCTTGCAGCCCCTTCGTCTGACAGACCTAATGTTGAAAGGACCGGCATAGTCTACCCCAGCGATAGAAAATGGCTTGCTCGGTCGTACTCGGTCAGATGGTAAATCTCCCATGACTTGTGTAGCAGTTCTGGCTCCATGTCGACAACAAACAACGCAATCTCTCACAATCTGTCGGACTTTGCTTCTCCCCTTCAAAATCCAGTACTGAGATCTGACGTTATGGAAAGTAAGTTGAACACCACCGTGCAGAGTGGCAAGATGAGCATGCTGTATTATCAGCTTTGTAAGATGGCTGTCTTTTGGAAGGACGATTGGATGTTTCTCGACATATTTGAGTAGTGAGTCTCGCAGCCTTCCACCTACCCGCAGGACCTGTTGTTCATCCAAGAATGGTTGCAATTTCAGAAGCCTGCTAGTTGATGGTAAGCTTCGTTTGTTTCGAATCAAGTTGATTTCGGGAAAGGCCTGTTGTTGAGTTAGTTTTATCCAGGTTGTTAAGGCAACGTCAATCTCACTCAGCCTTAGAGTTCCGAAGTTGCGTTCTCTCTTCGTTCTTCGTAGATTTTGAATGAATCTTAAACAAAGAGCGGTGATTCGCAATAGTTTCCGTAAAGACGAGTGGCCATAGAGCAGCTCGAATTGCACTTCGTTGGGTTGTTGCTGCGACAGGAGAACCGCTGCTGGGCGGAGCTCCTCATGAAGAGACTCGTGCGTAGGTTTCTCATGTGACGAAATCCAAGTTGAAGAGTGTTGTTTGAGCCAGGCGGGACCAGACCACCACAAATCTAGGTTCCTCAATTGATCCGTCGGAACACCGCGACTTATACAGTCCGCCGAATTGTCAGACGACCTTACGTGACGCCACGTATTATCAGGAGTGAGACGATGAATGTGAGCGACGCGATTCGCTACGTACGTTGTCCACTTAGATGTATGTTCCTTGAGCCATGCAAGGACGACAGTAGAATCGGTCCAAAGATAGGTTGGCACACGTTCAAGTCTCATTTCTTGTTGGAGATGCTGCATCAGTTGAGCAAGAAGAGCTGCCCCGCATAATTGCAAACGTGGCAAGGAAACGGTTTTTAAAGGACTTACTCTAGTTTTAGCAGCAAGCTCCATACGCCTGCATCGATGCGTCGCAGAATCCGTGTAGTTCCATGCCGACAGTAGATTCATTTGTCGTACCAATCCAACGAGATATAGGAATGTCCTTCAGCAGAGTAAGACTTTGTTTGAAGTTAGACCAGTAGCCATGCATGTTCTCCGGGAGGATCTCATCCCATTCGACGTTGGCAAGCCACAACTTCTGCAGAAAGATTTTCGCGTTGATGACAACTGGAGAAAGCCATCCTAGTGGGTCGTAGAGACGACCTATGTCCGACAGCACGGATCTTTTAGAGATAGTAGACGACTCTGGCAATCCAATATGAAAGTTGAACTGATCAGTCGTAGGACTCCAATTGATGCCCAGAGTTTTGATTTGAGGATCGCTGAGAATTTGTACCGACTCCATCAATTCTCTATCTTCCACGGGAATGTCCGCCAGTAAATCGTGGGAGTTGGATACCCATTTACGCAGCTTAAGGCCACCCAACTGCAACAAGCGACGCAACTCATCTCGGTGCCTTATGGCAGTTTGCTTATCGTATGCTCCGAACAAGGCGTCATCCACATAAAAATTGTCCTGAAGAATGCTTGCTGCTTGATGATGCTCGCTGGAGTAGTCCGCAGCCAGTTGCTGTAAGACCTTGCAGGCCAAGTATGGCGCACAAGCGGTGCCATATGTAACAGTACACAACCGAAAGGCGCAGACAGCCTGTGTAGAGGATTCTCGCCATAAGATGCGCTGCATATCTCGATCCCTCTCATCGGCGAGTATTTGGCGAAACATCTTTTCTATGTCAGCCGCACAGACAAACGGAAAAAATCGCCATCTTAGAATAACAGTGAAGACATCTGTCTGTAGCTTAGGTACGGTGTGGAGAATGTCGTTCAGCGATAGACCCGACGAAGTTCTTCTCGAAGCATTGAAGAATACCCGTAACTTAGTAGTTGAGCTGCTTGGTTTCACAACAGCGTGATGCGGCAGATAGTATGCTTTTCCCTCGCCTTCGCCATGCTCCACTGGCGTCATGTGCCCTAAATCCTGATACTCCTTCATAAAAGCAGAGTACAATGAATAGATCGAGTGATCGTTAGAAAGCCTGGATTCGACACGCTTTAGAGCGGAGAGTGCAAACCCTTTTGATTGTCCAAGACTTGAGAAAGGTTGTTTTAATGGAAGTCTGATTATATATCTGCCTTCAGCGTTTCTACAATGTGTGTCCGCGAAAAAACTCTCACAGTCCTGCTCCTCGGGAGTTAAATGAGATACCTTAGGTGGTTCTTCCATCTCCCAGAACCTTTTGAGGACAGCATCGATATCAGCAGTACTGATGTGCAGACTAGTAACGCTGCCGCCACTCCCAGGTGAAGAATCGACAGTACCAGAAAGAATCCAGCCCAACGTTGTCAACTGAGCCATGGGAGAGTCAGGTTCACCACGCCGCATCTCACCTCGCAGAATTTGTGCGTAAATATCCACACCCAGGATCATATCAACACGCCCAGGCTTGCCGAATTCAGGGTCGGCTAGTGCGAGACCTGAAATGTGCGGCCAGGTGGTCCCAACAATACATTTTGCTGGCATTTGTTGTGTGGGTGTAGGCATAACTAAGGACCGGACGGTGTAACAACATGTGGAGTCCACCGTAGAAACGATATCATGCCATACATATGCCTTCACGGCTCCAGATTCAGCAGCACCAATACCATTGACAGTAACGTTGAGTTTATGTTTCGGCAGGCGTAGAAGGTTTGCTAACGCTGACGTTATGAAGTTGCATTCGGAGCCCTGATCGATCAGAGCGCGGGCTTTAACTAGACGACCGTCAGCTTATCGAACAGCTACTATGGCAGGGGCCAGCAAAACTGTTGTGGTCGACCGTTGATTATTTACTAAGTGCGAGCTGACTGCACTAGAGATTTGATCGTCAGAACTGGATTTGGTTGTTATCGCCGTTGTGTTTGACGATGAAGGCTTCACTGTACTGTTAAAATGTGAAGAAGTTGGAGTATTATTAGAAGTTCCTTGAACACTCATCGAACCTGTCTTATGCAACATCGTATGATGATTGTTTTGACAAATCTTGCATCGCTTCTCAGAACCACAATTAGACGCATTGTGGTTCGACCGAAGACAATTCGAACACAACCCTCTCTCCTGCACCGTAGCAATTCTACCCTCAACAGATTTTGCTCGAAATTGCGGACAGAATAATATAAAATGTTTTTGCTGACATAAAATACACCGCTGGCTACATGCTGATAAATGGAAACTTTTAGCTGCAGACTTCGACGAATTAGAAGCAGGGAAAGCTTTATTGAAGCCACGACTGGCTGTAGTTGTAGGACTTCTAATCGCGTTGAGAGTATGAATTCGTCTTTCTAGAAATAATTTTAAATCCTCGAACGCAGGTAGTTGAGCTGAAGAAGTTAGAGAAGCCTCCCAATCCTTTCGAGTAGAAACTTCCAATTTGTTCGACAAAAAATACACCAGCCAATCATTCCACTGTTCCACCGGTCGTTTGAGATTCTCCAATGCTCTCACATGTTGGGTAAAGCTATCCACAACCCGTCGAAGTTCCGTGGCTGTTTCAGATGACATTGGTGGAAGACTAACCAGGGCACTCAAGTATGAACCAACCAAAATCCTTGTATCATTATATCTATCAGTGAGAATCTCCCATGCCGCCGCATAATTCGCTTCCGTCGCTACTAAATGCTGCAGAAGCTTAGATGCCTCTCCTGACAGGGACGACTTAAGATAGTGCAGTTTCTGCACTTGAGAAAGCGACGAATTGTCATGGATAAGCGATGTGTACGTGTCTCTAAAAGCCGGCCACTCCAGGTACGACCCGCTGAAAGACGGTAAGCTAATTTTTGGCAATTTAATTGCTTGTGCTAGTGGATTTCCTCGCATAGTGGAATTTGTTGAAGTTGTGTGATTCAGCGATACGTCTCGAAAGGCAGACTTAGGACGAAACATCTGCAGTTGTTCAGCAATCCAGGCAGAAGTCTCAATGTAGGCAGACTCAACTTGCAAACATGTTTCCCCCTTCACGCACTCCTCTTCTTTCAGCTCTTCACTAGTACCCACTTCCCATAGATCATCGTAGCATTTTAAATATTGAGTCCAGTAACTATTAAGCAGCTGCAAGCGCGCGTTATAGAAGGCCTCTGTACGCTTATTCTTACCCGTTTTTAATAGATTTGTCATGAACCTTTCAGCACGTTCGCCGTATGTTGCCAATTTAATTTTTAATTTCTCCATTTTGTATAAATTTACGAATTAATTAGTTGAAATTGGCTCAAAAAGTTCGTCAGCATAAATCGAAATAACACGTATTAATTAATAGTCATTCGAATCCTAACAACACGCACCTTTTAATCCCGATACTTTTTAACCACAAAGTACCAGCTCAAAAGCTCACCCTCGAGCGCCTACAGATCTGCAAAAACGAATTGTCCTAGTCCGGATCACTTAGGCGCGCTTCAAAGTGTCATTGCTAAGTAAGCTGTTATATTGTTTTCGGACAGTTTGAGAATTTTGAAGTCCCAAAGAGCACTTTATGTTTTATTGATCGATTTTTCGCAAAATGCACTTTTTCCGTCCGATTTTATTCAACAATTCCACCCAATTACACCGAATTGCACCCACTTGCACTGAATTGCACCCTATTTCACCGAATTGCACCGTCCCGATCCGGCTCTCGAAGGACCAAAATTATGTTCGTAACAGTACGATTTTAGGTTTTTTACGCGCACAGGACACGTTAAGGCCTGCGCCCATACGATGCAGCGGGCTGCGTTCATGCATCAAGCTTTAAGCTGTTGATGGATCTCGATGCCTGCCGCTGCATGGCAATTCAAGGCCTGCGCCCATACGATGCAGCGGCCTGCGTTCATGCATCAAGCTTTAAGCTGTTGATGGATCTCGATGCCTGCCGCTGCATGGCAATTCAGAGGTTCGCCCATAAGATCCGTCATCTCACAATGCCACAAATTGTCAATAGTCACAGCACAGCCACAGCACAGCCACAGCACAGCGCAGGAATTTTATTAAAGGAGCAATTTTGAAAATTAAAAGGATAAAAATGGATCTTACTATATTAATTAAATTTCTTTTAATAGGAATTCTGCTATTAGGTGCGTCCAATGTTTCAGGTACACTTTGCCGGGATGTAAACAGTCAGCTGTGAATGCACAACTTTAAACTTGCAAGTTTGAAAGTCCACCCTAGGTTCAAACCGGCTGATGCGTCCCGATGCATGAAAATATTGAGAAATGTTCAACATTTCCATGCGTCGATGCATCACCATGCATCGTTTATGGGCGAAGCTCCATAAGAAAGCATGGATTTCAATATTTTCGTGCAGCAACAGCTTAAAGCTCGATGCATGAACGCAGGGCGCTGGATCGTATGGGCGCAGGCCTTCAGAGGTTCGCCCATAAGATCCGTCATCTCACAATGCCACAAATTGTCAATAGTCACAGCACAGCCACAGCACAGCGCAGGAATTTTATTAAAGGAGCAATTTTGAAAATTAAAAGGATAAAAATGGATCTTACTATATTAATTAAATTTCTTTTAATAGGAATTCTGCTATTAGGTGCGTCCAATGTTTCAGGTACACTTTGCCGGGATGTAAACAGTCAGCTGTGAATGCACAACTTTAAACTTGCAAGTTTGAAAGTCCACCCTAGGTTCAAACCGGTTGATGCGTCCCGATGCATGACAATATTGAGAAATGTTCAACATTTCCATGCGTCGATGCATCGCCATGCATCGCTTATGGGCGAAGCTCCATAAGAAAGCATGGATTTCAATATTTTCGTGCAGCAACAGCTTAAAGCTCGATGCATGAACGCAGGGCGCTGGATCGTATGGGCGCAGGCCTTTAGCTTTAATCACAGATAAGATACAGATGTCGAGTGGCCATATAGCAAAATGGTCCCAGATATGCTTATTTCCAATGGGTGCTGTGGGATTAGCCACATTTATTATTTATGTTTTTGTTCTATTCTGCGTTATTGTGGGGCATACATATTGTGGGTAAAAGGCAATAACACTCACAGTTCTAATTTGACTTTATTTCACAGCCGATATAAAAGTAGAGAAAGAAACTTTGTACATTATTATTAGCGCGCAAAGACAGCTTGAATTTCATCATCTGGCGGGCTCGCTAGATCAGTCAGTAGTGTCAGTTGTCAAACTACAAACCTTCAGGTACAAAAGTTATGCCGTGGTTGCAGATAAGTTCCGCCGGGTGCGCTGCCTGTCATTTCATGAACACACGGTCGTCAATTCTGCGTATCACCTCATGTGGGCCAGAGTAAGGTTGTTCCAGTGGCTTCCTAACATTATCCTGTCGAAGAAAAACATGAGTGCAGGTATATAAGTCTTTGTAACAAAAGGTTTTTCGTTTGCAGTGATGAGAAGCTGGAACTGGTTTGATCGTCCTCATGTGTTGACGGAAGTCTTCCAAAGAAAACTGTGGGTCGGCTGGTGGGTCCTCGTGAGTAAAAAACTCGCCTGGTATCCTTAGTGTAGTTCCGTAAAGATATTCTGCTGGCGATGCTTTAAGCTCCTCCTTGTTCCACGTTCTCAACCCCAACAGCACCGTAGGCAATATTTTGGTCCATTCGGTTGTAGCATGGCACATTATGGCTGCCTTTAACGTCCTGTGCCACCTTTCAATTAATCCATTGGCCGGTGGGTGATAGGCCGTTGTACGGACACGCTTGCTGCCCACGAGCCGTGATAAGGCAGTGAAGAGGGCGCTTTCGAACAGCGTGCCCTGGTCCGTGGTCACGTTTTTAGGTGTACCGAATCGAGCGATCCAGTTGGTGAAAAAAGCATTAGCCACCATCTCAGCCGTGATATTTTTGATAGGGATGGCCTCCGGCCATCGGGTGAAACGGTCTATCATTGTTAGTGCATATTTGAATCCCTGGCACTCGGGTAAAGGCCCAACCAGGTCAATGTGGACGTGGTCGAAACGTTGGTCTGGGCCAGGAAATGCTGCTGGTTGAAGTTGCACGTGCCTGTTGACCTTTGACTGCTGGCAAGGGATACAGCGTTTTGCCCACTGAGTGATATCTCGGCCCATTGCGGGCCAAACGTATCTTTGAGCGATCATTTTAAAAGTTGCTCGGCCGCTCGGGTGCGCCAAGTTGTGGATAGCACTAAATATTTTGCTTCTAAACTGCTTCGGGGCAAATGGTCGAGCGTAATCGGTGGAGACATCACAATAGATGACATGCTCGCTCGGTCCATAAGGGAATTTTTTTAAATCGAAGTCCGGTGTCACGAGTATCTTTTTGGAGAAGCTGTTGTAATTCTGAGTCCACCGCCTGCGCCCGCGCGAGCTCATCAAAATCAACTGTTGTGGGCAATGTGAAGGTGTCGAGACGTGAAAAAGCATCGGCAACTTCGTTTTCTGGGCCCGTGATATACTCGATATTCGTGCTGAACTGGCTGATAAAACTCAACTGTCTGACCTGTCTTGGCGAGGCCTTATCCGCCCGTTGTTGGAAAGCGAAAACTAGAGGCTTATGGTCCGTCCGGATGGTGAATTCTCTTCCCTCGAGCCAAGGTCTGAAAAACTTGACAGCCTCATACACCGCTGTTAACTCACGGTCGTATGTACTGTAGTTCTTTTGTGCGTTTGAAAGCTTCCTGGAGAAAAATCCCAATGGCTCCCAGTTATTATTGTGGCTCTGTTCAAGGGTCGCCCCCAGTGCCGACCCCGAAGCATTTGTGGTCAGACGGAGTTGTGCTGCTGCCACTGGGTGAGCCATCAGGGTTGCACTGGCAATTTGTCTCTTGATTTCGTCAAATGTTGCCTCGGTTGACGGGGTCCACGGGACTGGTCTTCTATCATTCTTCTTTGACTCCTTCAGGAAGTCGTTAAGTGGAGCCTGAACGGCAGCTGCGTTCTTGATATGTCGACGATAGAAATTGATGGCGCCAATGAAGCGTCGCAGTTCCACGATTGTCTGAGGCTTGGGATAGTTGCTGAGAGCCTCAACACGCGCTGGTAGTGGGGATGAGCCAAGGGCACTAACCTGGTAACCCAGAAAGTTAACAGTGTCAGTTCCAAATGTGCATTTTTCGGCATTAATACATAGGCCGTATTTCGCCAGACGCTCGAATATTGCAATGAGATGCTTCTCGTGCTCTTCAGGAGTGGCAGAAGCGATTAGCAGGTCGTCTATATAGGCGTACACAAAGTCCAGGCCACCCAACACCTCGTTGATGAACCGCTGAAATGTCTGAGCCGCGTTTCGGAGTCCAAAAGGCATACTGGTGAATTCAAAAAGCCCGAATGGCGCGATGACAGCGGTTTTTGGAACATCCTGCTCGGCCACGGGAATATGATGAAATGCCTTGCAGAGGTCGATGGTGCTAAATATATTTCTTCCGGCCAGGTTCGCTGTAAAATCCTGTAGGAGGGCTATCGGGTAACGGTCCGGTACCGTTTGTGCATTTAGCCTACGAAAATCACCGCAGGGCCGCCAGTCGCCATTTTTTTTCTTGGCCATGTGTAATGGGCTGGCCCAAGGACTGGTTGACGGTCTCGCGTGGCCCAACTCGACCATGAGCCTGAACTCTTCTTTAGCTGCCTTCAGTCGGTCTGGTCGGAGAGGTCTGACTCGCTCGGTGCATCGGCCGCATGTGTTAATATAATGTCTGGTTGAGTGGGCGGCGGTGGATCTGTTGGATGGGCTACCTAGAATTGCAGGAAATTTTTTAAGTAACGCCGTAAATTTGTTATTATTGTTGATAGTTGTTATTGTCGACACTGGTGCTGGTGCGAATGATCCAGCTCTTGAACATCCTGTGACGGAGTCGGTAATGCGTCCTCGTTTGAGATCGATGAGCAGACCTTGTTTGTGAATGAGGTCCGCACCGATGATGGGGTACGGGACGTTAGCGAGGCAGAAGGTCCATCTGACTGGGCGTCGTAGTCCGATGTCGAGCGTCAGCGCTCGTTCTCCGTAGGTCTGGATGCGGGTATTATTGGCTGCATATAAAATCAGTTCTGCTGGTTTTGTCCTGTCTTGTCTTGATGCTGGGATTACCGAAATATCCGCGCCGGTATCGACGAGGAATCTGGTTCTCGTGGTCTTGTCAAAAACAAATAATCGGCTAGGGACAAACGAACCACCAGTAGCCGCCGAGTCTATTGGCGGTGCGTCTCGTTTCCCTGTGGAGGAGCCCAGGCACAAGGCTTAGTGCACTTCTCAGCACGGGCACCAAACCTTCTGTGGTAATAACAAGTGTCGGTTGGCGGTGCGCCCTTGATGTTGGTTCGCGGGGTATTGCTGCGCGACTCACTTCGTCTGCGGGGGGATCGACCGCGTGCGTTGTGGCCATCTATGCGGCTGGCCAACTCACCAAACTTAGCCGACAATTCGTCAATGCGCCTTTCTAACTCTGCGTAATGGCGTGAAACGGGCATTACATGACCCCGGCTGGTATCTTGTTGAATTTCTACCAATTTGTCAGCCAGCTGGGCCAAGGGGTCGAGCGCGAGGCCGTCTGCTGCTGTGAGGGCGACTTGTACGTGGCTCGGAAGTCTGTCGAGCCAGAGAGTTCTTGTGAAAGAATGGTCTAATGAGTCTCCCCCGAGCCGTCGCATCTCGGCCAGAAGTTCCGATGGCCGCCTGTCACCCAATTCCAAACCTGAAACTAGCGTTTTGGATTGTTTTTCCTGCGAAATTGAGTAATGGTTAAGTAGGGCTTCTTTGATTTTAAGATACTTGTCCTGGTTAGGCGGTCGCTCAACAATATGTTCGATGACGGACAGTGTGTCCTGGTCCAACCGGGCTATAACAGCATGGTACTTTGTTGTGTCGGAGGTAATTTTCCGGCTTTGAAATTGCGCTTCTATTGATAGGAACCAGAGCTGCGGCTTCTTGTTCCAAAACGGTGGCAGCTCGATGCGGTCCGTCCTGTCTACTTGCAACGGGCATGAGGCTGGAGCCGGTGGGGCCGGTAAAATTCCAGGCGGCTGCTGTGCATCTGCTGAACTGCTGGACCCGGCTGTTCATCGCCCTCGGAGGGGGACCGCGGTGGCGATCTCGGCGTCATTATGCACTTAAAACTGTGTCCCTTTTTAGTTCTTTATCTTGCACCACAAATTAAGTCCGCGTCGGGGTCACCATTTATGTGGACATTAGCCGCATTTATTATTTATGTTTTTGTTCTATTCTGCGTTATTGTGGGGCAAAAGTAAAAGGCAATAACACTCACAGTTCTAATTTGACTTTATTTCACAGCCGATATAAAAGAAGAGAAAGAAACTTTGTACATTATTATTAGCGCGCAAAGACAGCTTGAATTTCATCCTCTGGCGGGCTCGCTAAATCAGTCAGTAGTGTCAGTTGTCAAACTGCAAACCTTCAGGTACAAAAGTTATGCCGTGGTTGCAGATAAGTTCCGCCGGGTGCGCTGCCTGTCATTTTTAAATTTGAATTTGATGTGAGTTCCCACAGTGCCTTTTCACCTAGCGCCACCTGTAGAATAAAACAATCATATGAGAAGTTAATTTACTCGCTAAGGGTTCGTTGCCTGGATTAAATAAAGCACATCCGTATGAATAAGAATAAACTTTTTGCGGCATTTGGATCAATGTTGTCCTACACATTGCACAATTAAATGAAAATGTGTGTGACGGTGAAATAGCTTTGCGTATGGATTGAAAAAATCCTCAGATATGTATTGTAAGTTCTTCGTGTGCGCATGCTGTTCAGGACTGCTCCAAAGAACAGCTCGCTGGGATTATATCCCGCGGCCGCGCCGTTTGCGGGTGAGGAAAATACCGGGAAACCCACCTTGCACCCCACAATGAACCAAAGATGAAATTGAAGCAAATGATGAAATCGAAACAAATGTACTTAGCTAGTGTTCTATTTTAGCCCCCCTAGTTTCTGCTGCCATGAAAAATTTAATAATTTTGCCTGATTGGGATAACAACATTCCACTTTTGGGCGCCAAAAAATACAAAATACACTTAGTACGTGACCCGTTGACTCTAAAGACATATGGAAAAACTACATCTGATAATGATACCACTCTAGAAGAGCTGGATCAGGAATCCAAATTCTATAATTTGCCAACTAGCCCAGCTCAGTTCGAAACTCTTTGCAGCAAATGTGTAAAATACTTAAAACAAGCCAAAATCGCGAAGAAGCATTTGAATGCCTTAACGAAAGAAAATCAAGGTTTAAAAAAAGAAAATACAAAATTGGCCTTTGATAAAAAGATGTCAAAGAAAAGATGCAAACGTTTAAAGAAAAATAATAAGAAATACAAGTTAAGTGAAATTATAAGTAAAGTTAGCGCTAATAATAATTCAAAAACATTTGCAAATCTGATTTTGAGTCAACCTCGTGTTTATACTGAGCAAGAGAAAATATTAACACATTAACACAGTGTTTATATTTCCGTTCATCCGCATGCTATTCATTTCTTCGAGAAGTCATCGGGTTACATTTACCACATAAGCCCTCCCTACATAGTTGGATGAAAATAAAGCACCTTTCTCCTGGAGTTAATTTTAGTATTTTGGAAGAAGTTAAGAAACTGTTTTGTTCTAATATGGCAAATAATACACACAATTCTGTAAGACTAACTTTATTGCTTGAGGACATTTACACGACTGACTGCTGACACAGCCATCAAGTCTTTTCAGAACACCCAGGGTGTTGCCAGTACACAACATCTCCTCCCTTGCCTTTCTAAGAAACAAAATACATACATATTTCAAATAGTATAGATACTGTTATCAACAAAATTAATACTGAAGACGTTCTGGAGCCCTTCTTGGGCGTGAAGACCGACGCAATAGAAACTCTGGTTCGACTATCTCCTCCCTGGCAGGTGAAGACTGCAATTCCCGATGTTGGTCCACCACCGGAGCAGCGTCACAAGGTACTGCATCCTCCATATTATTATTTAAAATGGGGTCGTCAACCCTGTCCGCCGCTGACTCCGCTGTCGCTGAAGGCTGAACAAAGGACGAAGACTCAGCAGAAGAGAAACCAGATCCCCCCTCCTCGAATGTGACTGCCGCAGATGGTCTCATCTGATGCCGATGAGCCATACGCACCTTGTTGTTGTTGTTCACCAAGTATCTCATATTGCTTAAAGGTTAAAACCGTAGCCGGCTCCCAAACATCACGAAATCGTACCCAAACAGATTGACCCACTGAGAACAGTTTAGCACATGAAAAATTGTTACTCGAATTACCTGTCGGCCGGGTTTGAAAATCTCCAACAGTGGGCTGAACCAACTTTAACAGTGTTCGGGGCCTTTGTTTCAACATGCACTCCGCAGGACTCAAGCCCGTGGAAGGACTTGGTGTTGTTCGGTAAGATAGTAGAAACGATGAAATATGACGCTCCAGGTCCCGGATGGAGCACCGTGACTGATGAAGTGTTTTTTTGAAATTCCTTTTGACCACTTGGACATAACGCTCCGCCGTTCCATTTGCTTTTGGATAATACGGGGGTATCTGCATCACGTCTACCCCATTTCCTTTGAGAAAATTGACAAACTTTGTTGAAGAGAACGGAGGGCCGTTATCCACCACTATCTGTTTTGGGAGACCAAACGTAGCAAATGTGTTGCAAAACTTCACTATGACATCATCGGCTGACGTCGCGTGCATTAGATAGATCTCCAACCACTTAGAAGTAGAGTCGACGATCAAAAGAAACGTTCGTCCGTCATAGTGAAGAAAATCCGCATGAACTCGAGACCACGCTGTGCTCCATTTAGGCCACCCAGTATAGCACTCCTCCTGATTGTTGGCATTCCTTACCCTTTGACATGGAAAGCATTCGTCCACCAGACACATTATCTCGGCATCCATGCCAGGCCACCATACCAGCGATCTTGCCAACAGCTTCATTTTGATGATACCCGGATGATGTTTATGCAACAAACCCAAAATGTGGTGACGCAATGAAGATGGAACTACCACCCGAATACCCCACACAAGACACTCCTTCTCGATTGATAGTTCATTTCTTCGCATAAAATATGGTTTAAGTACCTCATCCCCAATACTGTCAGGCCATCCGGTTTTTGTGAGCCATAATGCCTTACTAAGAATAGGATCCTTTTTCGTGATTCTAGCCACTAGAAATTTATGAAACTTTCGAACTCCGAAGACTATTGCAAGGGCCTCCTTTTCCAGCTGAGAATAATTGCGCTCCGCTGAGGTCAACGTAGCAGATGCGAATGCTATGGTTAGCTCATCATTCCCAACAATATGGGACAAGACCGCTCCGACGCCCACACCGCTGGCATCCGTAGCCAAGACCAAGGGCTTAGAGGAGTCATAATGCACCAGAAGCCTATCACTGCTCAGCTGTCCTTTTCCCTCTTCAAAAGCTTTCTGACATTCCGGAGACCACTTAAAAGGCACGTCCTGACGTAACAACCCATACAAAGGGGCCAAGACTGTAGCCTGCATTGACACAAATTTCCTATAGTAATTCAATACTCCCAGAAATGACTTTACTTGGGATTTAGTTTGGGGCACGGGTGCACTTTGCACAGCCTGCAATTTACCTGGACTTGGCCTAATACCGTGGGAGTTAATAAGATGCCCCAAATATTCAACCTCAGACTGGAAAAACACACACTTTTCCGCATTAATTTTGACGTTGTACCTTGCCAAACGATTCAGTACGATATTTAAATTATCTTCGCACTCTTTTTTTGATTTTCCCATCACGATCACATCGTCCAAATAACAAGCGGTTCCAGACACCCCTTTCAAAATTTCATCCATAGTGCGTTGAAAAATAGAGGGTGCGCTCTTTACTCCATAAGGCAGACGGTTAAAACGGTACAACCCCACATGGGTGTTGACAGTGAGGAGCTCCCTACATTCCTGATCCACCTCCAGTTGCTGATAAGCTCCCGCAAGATCGAGGACGCAAAAACACCGACCGCCAGCCAAGGAAGCGAATATATCCTCAGCCACTGGAAGCGGATAATGATCCATGACAACTACCCTATTAAGTGAGACCTTGAAATCGACACACAGTCGTACTCCACCTGTCTTTTTTGCCACAATTACCACTGGACTTGCCCATCTACTATATTTCACTGGGGTAATGACTCCGCTGCTCTCCAAGCGTTGCAATTCCACCTCTACCTGTGCCCTAACAGCATATGGAACTGAATATGCTTTGCAGAAAACAGGCGAACAATCCTCTTTTATGACAATCGAAGCTTTGAAATCCTTTATCGGCGCAGAAGATCCCTCAAAAAGACTAGGAAATTTTGTCACCCACGTAATCCGCCGCGGAGACTTTCCCCGGTTAGCTTGGAGATGGGCCGGGATAACAACCGGGCGGTCGGTGCTGTACAACATAAAAATAAAACTTTTTGTTGAGCGCCACTCGGTTTGTGGATCACCGAGAACCTCCGAATAATTTTAAGGAGGGCGGGCAACAGAAACCACAGCTAATTATGTATTTTAACAAAATATATATTTTTTCTTCTAGAAACAAACAACTACAAAACAAAACAAAGAAACAAAAGTTAACCCTGCGTAATGAGGTTTGAAGAAACAAATGAAACTCGACTATAAAAAAAACAAAGAAACGAAAGTTATCCCTGCGTAACAAAGTTTTAAGACACGAATGAAGCTCGACTATTAAAAAAAAGAAAATGCGAGCCCCAAAACTCAAATCGATTTGGGGTGGGTCGACCGCTTGCTTGTGAAACCTACTCCCCCATAAAATCCACCCCCGGGGAACAAAAACCTCCGTAAAAAAAAATTGAGCCCGGACAATATTGGCCAAATTGCACAAAACAAACCGTATATAGAAATACTTAGCTTTTTCCTTTCCTTGGAATGTCCGCCCCAGTCCCAGCTCCCTGCTTCTCAACGCGCGATCCTCGAAAGAAAATCTCCCAAATTCTCCTGCATCCACGGCCGGTTCCTTTATTCCTGGCCTCCTCTTTACTTTTCCGGACCTCCTTTTTCCAGCTTCACTCGTTTTGCTTTTCCTCCTGGCACCGATCTCTGCTTTTTCCTTGTTGTCCCCCAAGATGGCTTTCCTCTCCTCACATTCACTGCACAAATTTTTCTTTTTGAACCACAAGGATCACTGATGACTGCCTTGCACTGCTTCCTGGACTAGAGTGAACGAGAGCCGCCCGCTTCACCTACCGAGACCGACTCGCCTTTTTCGAAGACTTTTCCTCTTATATTTTGTATTGCCATATCTTCAATCAGGCCACTGTCACTTGTGGAGCATTCATGCCCTTTCCCATCTGGAGTGAACTTGACTATTTCTTTTCCATTTTCCTGGCAACGAACGGGTAAACTCGGGTTACGGTTGGCTCTCTTTGCGTTGGTCGTGGTGTGGAATGACTGATGAGGAAAATTGTGGGTGTGGTGCGATGAGGAAAGTTCTTCCAGGTATGCGGCTGCGTCTATTCCTTAAGAAGGAAACTGGGACCAGGTAGATTGTTGTTAGAAATACAATTATAACCGCGATTTGCGCAAGCGTCGACCCTCCCCAACGATGTACATCAATCTTCACAAAAAGGTAGATAAAGTATAATTAACCGTAAACTATTATTCTTCTTTAAATTAATCTGCTATTTGATAAAATTAAATGAAATTACTCTTCAAACTCTTTCTAACTGTAGAATTTCTCTAAGTGGTTCAATCAAAATCATTACTTTCCCTACTCTATTTAATCTATTTAATTTCCAGGTACTGCATTAAGGATTAATATGATGTTGATAAGCTGATGAATCTCCTCCCTTCCTTCTTCTTTTCTTTCACAGGCAAAGAATATATATTTCATAGTTCCAACGGTGTAATGCTCCGCAAGATCTCCCCCGGCAGGTACGAGTGCCACGGCATATCCCTCCTACACAGCCGCGTAAGTCCCCGCTCCGAATCCGGCCAAAAGAAAAAAAGTGAACGACTTCACCGAACGCGTCCATCCTTCATCCTGCGACAGCCGAGGCTCGAACTCTGAACGCTCCGTATAAGACTCTGGAAATAGACAAAACTACAGAATCCCTCCTACAAAGCTGGCCACGCAACTGCCTGTCACTAACAAGTGTGACACACCTCCCTTTCCTTCTGGAGATTTCGTAGAAATCTCATAAAAACTAAAATTCAACCCAGGCGTAACCGCCCAAAAACCAGTAAGTATTGGGGTGTGGAACCCAAAGTTCGAGATACCTAAGCTCGTTCATTCACTTTTGAGCAGAACAACTCTGTCTATATTACCCAAACAGAATAAAATGTTCGCGAATTCCAAGTTTACAGATCTACGGCAAAAGAAACAATATCCGGGAAACCCCCGATAGGACCTCAACCATACAACTCTTTTCCCAGTCGATCAACCTGCGCTCTACTGGACTTCGCGCGTAAACACGATCCCAACACCATAGAAACGCACAGGGGATCGAATTCGTGCTCTACTGGACTTCGCACCTAAGCACGATCCCAACACCATAGAAACGCACAGGGGATCGAACGTTACCAAAACTAAACATTTGGCACCAGCTGTATTAAGTCCTCCACTTTCCGTGGCCATCAAATTGCAATGCACAAGCACTAACCCAAACATAATGTTCTCTTTTCTGTTCTGAATGACGAAACTTTCCCCCAGAGTTCCACAACTCCACAACTTATAATCAACTTATAATCCAGAACCCTAAGGTTTATTAATATGTGTTGTACACGTTTACAATTCATCCCGGCGTTCACCAGTGTACAGGTGAAGTTGGCGCCTTCTCGGCGTTGCCCGCATCTCCGACCCCATCGAGGAAAGGTGTTGCCAGACCTAGGGTCAGAGGTGGGGATGAGAAAAAAAAAGATTGTTGCAATCTTAAAAAAAAAGAAAAGGAAACCCCCTTGCTGGCTCCTGTCGTTGGCAACTCCAGCACTAACCTACGGCTAATGTGCAAGGCCATCAGATCTTCAAGTCATAAAATTCAAGAATTTGAAATGTTCAGCTCACAAAATATACTCTTAATGGGATTCTCGAGAAGCGAGTCGTCACCATGTAAAAAAACACAAGAACAAAATTGAAAAATGAACAACAAAAGGTTTGTCAACCGCATAACTACCCTGGTCAGAGGCGGCCTGTACGACAACCTGACACTACCCAGTGAAGCTGGTTGGATACCTTATTAAGGCTACCAAAAAAAAAACTTAGGTCAATCAATACTGCTCGGATCCTTTCCCGCAATATAAGGCTTTAAATCTTTAGCATGCCAGACACCCGCATCTTTCTCCCCACCATCGACCAGCTGGTAAGTCCACGGAGATAAGACTTTACCTATTTTAAAAGGGCCTATGAACTTTGGAGCCAATTTAGCGCTAAAGTATTTGGCAGCATCGCTCAAGACGTAGCTCCTCCGCCATACTGTGTCGTTTTTATAGAACCGTTGATCCCTCCTACGCAAATTGTATGTATGGGAACTCCTATTAGCGGCCTGCAAAAGTCTTACTTTAATATCTCCTCTAACCTCTTCCAGTGCAACCGCACGCTTCCCGGGGTCAAACTCACCATTTACCGCTTCCTTATGATTCTCGCCATATCTAACCATTTCCAAGCCAAAATTTACGAAATACGGCGTTAATCGAGTAGCTTCCTGTGTTGACGTACGGATCGCGCAAGCAATTTTCGCTAAATGTATATCCCACACACGGTGGTTATCCGAAACGTAAGCTCGAAGCATAGTTTTTATGATTTGGTTGATTCTTTCTGCCGGGTTAGCTTGGGGATGGTATAAAGCAGTAAATTTGCTTTCCACCCCATATTCCCTACAAAGCTTCTGGCATTCATTACTCCTAAATTGGACGCCGTTATCACTGATAAGAACCTTCGGCACCCCAAAAAGGAGAAACACTTGGTCCTCCAAAATACGACAGATTGGTACCGCTGTTGCGCTCCGCAAAGGGAACAGAAGAGGGAACTTACTGAACTGATCAACAACTGTCAGGATATAGTTATAACCCCGGGTAGATCGTGGTAAGGGCCCTACCAGATCGATTGCAATGCACTCCCAAGGTCTACCCGCCACATTATGACTCGCCATTAAGCCAGCTGGTTTGGAAAGAATCGGCTTAACTGACTGGCAAATAGTACACCTTTTTATGTAACTAGCGACATCGGCTCTCATTTTTGGCCAATAGCACTCCTCAGCGAGACGATCCAGAGTTCTTTGTACGCCACAGTGGCCCGAGGTTGGTATATTATGTGCTTGAAAAATAAGCTTTTGCCTCTGAGCTTTGGGTATAACTCGTTTCCAGAAATCGTCTCGCGAAGCCAATGCGGGGTATTTGGGTCGGTGGTGTTTCCACAAACACCCATTCTCCACCTTCCAATTCGGGTAATTTTCTGGTCTTGAACGAATTTTATTGAGCATCCCATCATCCCATCCCAGGCATTCTCGTTCCGTAGTCGAGTAATTCCTCTCACACCGATTCAGAGACCTACTCAAATAAGCGATTACCTTCTCCTCCTCGTCCATCTGTTGGGTCAGGACGGCCCCAAGACCATTACCAGACGCATCAGTATGAATAACAAAGTCATACTCGAAATTCGGGCATGTCAAGATGGGTGCGCTTACTAACTTCTGCTTAGTCTCTCGAAAGGCTTCCTCGCACTCCTCCGACCAGACAAACTTTCGCTTCTTCTTTAAAAGCTCCGTTATGGGTGCCAGCAAGCTAGAGAAATCTGGTACGAATCGGCGATACCAAGAAACCATACCAATAAATCGACGCACATCCGAAACTGTTTTAGGGTGAGGGATATCCAAAATACACTTAACCTTCAAAGGGTCCACCTGCAGTCCCTTCTCGCCAACGACATAGCCCAAGTACCTTAATTCCGGCCGACAAAATTCACACTTATCGTAATTTATAATGAGTCCTGCCTTACGCAAGGATTCAAGGACTTCCTCTAGGGCCTCTAGATGTTTTGCAAAGGTTGGGGTCACTATTATCACGTCATCCAGATAGACGAATACGTGATTTTCCAGGTGGCCCGCCAAGACCCGGTCTATCAGGCGTTGCCACGTCGCTGGCGAATTACTGAGCCCGAAAGGCATTCTCTTAAACTGAAACAGACCCCTATTTGGAACAGTGAAAGCGGTATACTGTTTGGATTTTTCCTGCATTGGTACCTGCCAGAAAGCTGATTTAATGTCTAAGGACGAAAGATACTTTGCATCTCGGAGTTTATCTAAAGTAGCGGAAACATAGGGGAGGAGGTATGCGTCCTTCTTGGTTACCTTGTTAAGTTTTCGGTAATCTACGCAGAATCGATACGATCCGTCTTTTTTTTTAACCATTACTACTGGGGAGGCCCAAGCGCTTTTAGAGGGTTCGACTACATCCGCCTGCAACATTTTGTCAAGCTCTGCATTTATTGCTTTTTGTATTGCCGGCGAGACAGGATAATACCTTTGCTTAATTGGCAGTGCCTCAGTGTCAATGATGTGTTCTACTATATTTGTACGGCCCAACCCCTCTCCCATTTCAGCCTTAGCCTTCACTATTAAATTTTCCAGTTGGTATTTTTGCGCAGCACTCAACCTGGAATGTCCTTCTAACGCGTTAACGTGACATTCCTCCCCCATAAACTGCCAAGCATTGTCCCTCAAATTAGCCGATATTCCCATCGCCTTCCAAAAATCTATACCGAAAATAAAGTCGGGCACATCCGGTATAACTAGCACATCAATAACCTTAGTTTTCCCCCTCAGAACCATAGGCAGGCTCAACTCTCCGAGGACTGTGATCTCTTTACCGTTCGCTAGGATCACTGTCTGGGCTGACGCGGTCTGAGTTTTTAACCCCATGTTTTTGAAATTTTGCCAGCTTGGTCCTCCCATAATCGTTCTTGATGCCCCTGAATCTAACAATCCCCTAACCTTAATACCAAAAATTTCGACCTCAAGACGTGGGCGTGCATCCTCGTCCACCTTGAAAAAAACATAATCCACCAAAGCGTTTAACATACTTCCCCGCACTCCCAACATCCCTCCATCCTGAAAGTCAGCGGCCTTTTTGGGGTAACTAGAGCTCGATCTGCCGCCTACTGTCGAGCCCCGTTTCCGTTTCCCGATGAACTTGGATTCGGTCTTTGAGTCGTAAGTGTGGGCTTATTGTTAGTCGGATTACATCTAGAACATTGTGGACGTATAATCCCCGGAGCACCACATCCATAACAACTACGATTCTTTTTGCAAAATTTTGCTAAATGACCTTCCTCGTTACACCTAAAATATTTTCTCGACATATCAGGCTTGGACTGCGGATACTGGGCACCAGATATCCCAGGCTTGTCCACCGAAACATAAGCAAGGTCCGGTTCTAACAATTGACTATTCTTTTTGGAAGGTGGTGGTGTGAATGCCTCCACCGACGCTCTAACTGATTCGAGGCGCCTTCCCAACTCGACCAATTCTTGAATCGTTTTCACCCCGGTTAGGCCCAACTGGGTCTGATAAAAGGGAGACATATTTTTCTTCAAAATATTCAATTTTTGGGCCTCTGTTAAGGGCTCCATCAACCGAGCGAACATGTTTGACATCATTGCTACATAAAGACCTACTGTTTCGTCCTTCCCCTGAGTTCTCCTTTTGATTTCCTCTAATAGGCGGTCATTATAGTCCGTTGGTAAGAACTCGACTCTCAATTCACGCACCAGGTCATTCCATGAATTAAATTGTGCTTTGTTAGCGCGATACCAAATTAATGCCTTGCCGGCAAAAAGATCGAGAGCCGACCGAAACAAATACGCCTTACTGACCCCGCGAGCTTCAGCCAGCTCACTCACCCGGTCCAAAAACGAATTGACGGACTGCGTCGGCTCTCCCGAAAAATGGACGTTCCATTTACAAATTAGAACTCTTTGGCGTGCAGTGGATGTTCCTACAACACCCAAAGGAGACCTCAATGTCTCCTCCGCAGAGTCTGAATCGTCACACTCTTCTTCGTCCCCATCCGCCTTTACTTGAAGGGTTCCCAAGGCTATAATTAGTTCGGCGCGAATCAAGGACTTCTGTTTTTCCTTTTCGCCATCGCTTGTTACCACCCGTCCAAGTCTACCCATAGCCCATTCAAGCTTGGTCCTAATTTTTGAATATTCTGGGGATCCAGGAAGACCGCTAAACTTTTCAATAAGCGTCTTAATCTCCTCACTTTTTTCCTTTAAAACTTTCATATCCTCTTCAAATTTGTAAGGATATGGAGAGACCAATATATTCTTACCCTCCTTCTCCGCCTTCAATGCCGCCCTAAAGGAGGACCGCATCTCCTCAACTTTACCTGTGGGTAACCCCCTGATAGTGAGCTCATAATTAAGCTCATCTTGATTGAGTCTGTTAATTTCCATTGTTAATTACCAATTCCACCAAATACAACAATCGACCGAAGCCAGAATCGAACGAACGCAATCCGCCTATACCACCCACTACCAGAAATACAGCTAGGCAAATCCTCCAAATCCCAAACAAACCCAACCGAGCAACACCAAAAAAAAATAATTTATTTAATAATTCACAAGCGTGTCGACCCCCCCTTCACACCTCACAAGCAATAAACAGTAACACTTATGCCTTTCCTGCTGGTTCCGAAAATCTCGCCCCCTCACTAAACACTCGGGTGATCATATGTTCACCCCTTAATTAACATTATGACCTGCACGTTCACCGACCGCCTACCTTTTCGTAAAAAGTCATGTCCCACGTTGGGCGCCAAAATTGTCACCCACGTAATCCGCCGCGGAGACTTTCCCCGGTTAGCTTGGAGATGGGCCGGGATAACAACCGGGCGGTCGGTGCTGTACAACATAAAAATAAAACTTTTTGTTGAGCGCCACTCGGTTTGTGGATCACCGAGAACCTCCGAATAATTTTAAGGAGGGCGGGCAACAGAAACCACAGCTAATTATGTATTTTAACAAAATATATATTTTTTCTTCTAGAAACAAACAACTACAAAACAAAACAAAGAAACAAAAGTTAACCCTGCGTAATGAGGTTTGAAGAAACAAATGAAACTCGACTATAAAAAAAACAAAGAAACGAAAGTTATCCCTGCGTAACAAAGTTTTAAGACACGAATGAAGCTCGACTATTAAAAAAAAGAAAATGCGAGCCCCAAAACTCAAATCGATTTGGGGTGGGTCGACCGCTTGCTTGTGAAACCTACTCCCCCATAAAATCCACCCCCGGGGAACAAAAACCTCCGTAAAAAAAAATTCAGCCCGGACAATATTGGCCAAATTGCACAAAACAAACCGTATATAGAAATACTTAGCTTTTTCCTTTCCTTGGAATGTCCGCCCCAGTCCCAGCTCCCTGCTTCTCAACGCGCGATCCTCGAAAGAAAATCTCCCAAATTCTCCTGCATCCACGGCCGGTTCCTTTATTCCTGGCCTCCTCTTTACTTTTCCGGACATCCTTTTTCCAGCTTCACTCGTTTTGCTTTTCCTCCTGGCACCGATCTCTGCTTTTTCCTTGTTGTCCCCCAAGATGGCTTTCCTCTCCTCACATTCACTGCACAAATTTTTCTTTTTGAACCACAAGGATCACTGATGACTGCCTTGCACTGCTTCCTGGACTAGAGTGAACGAGAGCCGCCCGCTTCACCTACCGAGACCGACTCGCCTTTTTCGAAGACTTTTCCTCTTATATTTTGTATTGCCATATCTTCAATCAGGCCACTGTCACTTGTGGAGCATTCATGCCCTTTCCCATCTGGAGTGAACTTGACTATTTCTTTTCCATTTTCCTGGCAACGAACGGGTAAACTCGGGTTACGGTTGGCTCTCTTTGCGTTGGTCGTGGTGTGGAATGACTGATGAGGAAAATTGTGGGTGGGGTGCGATGAGGAAAGTTCTTCCAGGTATGCGGCTGCGTCTATTCCTTAAGAAGGAAACTGGGACCAGGTAGATTGTTGTTAGAAATACAATTATAACCGCGATTTGCGCAAGCGTCGACCCTCCCCAACGATGTACATCAATCTTCACAAAAAGGTAGATAAAGTATAATTAACCGTAAACTATTATTCTTCTTTAAATTAATCTGCTATTTGATAAAATTAAATGAAATTACTCTTCAAACTCTTTCTAACTGTAGAATTTCTCTAAGTGGTTCAATCAAAATCATTACTTTCCCTACTCTATTTAATCTATTTAATTTCCAGGTACTGCATTAAGGATTAATATGATGTTGATAAGCTGATGAATCTCCTCCCTTCCTTCTTCTTTTCTTTCACAGGCAAAGAATATATATTTCATAGTTCCAACGGTGTAATGCTCCGCAAGATCTCCCCCGGCAGGTACGTGTGCCACGGCATATCCCTCCTACACAGCCGCGTAAGTCCCCGCTCCGAATCCGGCCAAAAGAAAAAAAGTGAACGACTTCACCGAACGCGTCCATCCTTCATCCTGCGACAGCCGAGGCTCGAACTCTGAACGCTCCGTATAAGACTCTGGAAATAGACAAAACTACAGAATCCCTCCTACAAAGCTGGCCACGCAACTGCCTGTCACTAACAAGTGTGACAATTTCTGCTTTATGGTCAATAAAAAATCATTTGAACTGAGGGTGTTAACTTCCAAACCATCACCCCCATACTCAAACTCCGTAGGGACACCGAGCACGAAATTTCTCCACCGCGGAACCAAGACCTCGAGCCAATTTCGGCCAATCAATAAAAAGTTTTTAGGGCTCGCTATTATAACCAAGTTTAATTTTTTTTGAATCGAACCCAACCGAACTGACACATGTAGACTACCTAGAATATTTAATCTAGCTCCCGTAACGCTCTTGAGATTATCGTACACCTCAACTAATTTATTCGTTCCCTTCGAAAAAGTGTTATACATGACCGACGACATAACTGTGACGCAAGCGCCCGTGTCCACTTCACCATTAATGGCACGACCATTTATTTCTAATGACACCATCAGAGGACCGACTTTGTCTAAAATGTTTTTATTTCGTACTGTATCAGACGACACACACACCCGAGTTGCTCTATTTGACTGGCCTTCAACAATTCCATTAATATTCAAGAGATTATCCTCGGTTTCCTCGACATTAAATTTTTCATCGTGCTGTACTCCCTTTACCGTGGCACCACCACTCCTACAGACTCGCGAAGTGTGTCCCTTTTTGCCGCATTTAAAACAAATCCACTCCACTGCTGGACACTTTGATGCATCGTGCCGTCTGCCACAGCGAAACACATACTCATTCCGCCGCTCTTACCTTGTATACTTCGTTGGTTGTTCATGGTGTTCGTGTTACTTTTTGTTGTCATTTTCTGATTAAATGCCCGACCAACGGCCGCCACCGCCATATGCGTCGACCCATCTCCCTGCATCAGCCTTGCCTCTAATGAAGCCACTTCCATACTAATAGCCTTACTGCAGGCCTCCTCAAATGTAATGTTCGCCTCTGCAAGGAGACGCCTCTGCGTTGACTCCGAACGCAGGCCACAAATAAGACGGTCGCGTAATGCATCGCCCAGAAATGACTTGAACTCACACGTCCGCGCCAACCGCTTCAACTCCACAATATATTCGGATACGGATTCCGACGACTTCTGGTCTCTTTTGTTAAACCGAAAACGCTCCAGCACCACGATTTGTTTTGGGTTATAATGGTCTTTTAGGAGCTGCACACACTGATCGAATGATCTAGAAATCGGAGAATCCGGCACACACAAACTCTTAAGTACATTATAAGTTTCACCCCCGATGACCGTTACCAGTAATGGGAGTTTTTTTTCTTTCTCTACCACGTTCACTACACACAGCTGTTCAAACCGCTCGAGATATGTAATTATATCATTTTTTGACTCCGTAAACGGCTCCAGATTTCCAATAAGGGCCATAATCCTCGTCGCCAATTGTTTTGTTCTAATATGGCAAATAATACACACAATTCTGTAAGACTAACTTTATTGCTTGAGGACATTTACACGACTGACTGCTGACAGCCATCAAGTCTTTTCAGAACACCCAGGGTGTTGCCAGTACACAACAGAAACAAGTAGAAGATTTGCCCGAAAAAGAAAAGGAAGTAATACTAATATTTGACGAGATGTCAATTCAGGAGTTTTTAGCATGCAATAAGTTTAAAGACCAAATTGAAGGTTTCGAAGTCCACGGAGATGGCAGCAGTCATAATAATTTAGCAAAACATATTTTAGTATTTATGGTAAGAAGTATAACAGGCACATTTAAGCACGTTGTGTATTATATTGCAACGTCTTCATCAATGTCAGGTGCCTTATTAAAGATAGAAATATTGCGCAACCTCAATGTTTGCGAAAATCTTGGTTTAGTTGTTAGAGCTATCGGTTGTGACCAAGGTCCAATTAACAGAAAACTTCTTCGCTCTCTTGAAATATCTGTAAATAAAACATATTTCAAATATAAGGAAAGAATTATATAGGTATGTAATTTATGACGTACCTCATTTATTTAAAACATTTAGAAATAGAATTATACTTGACGATATTACAACAACTGATGGTGTGATTTCATGGGATGTAATAAAATATATATATTTTACAGAAAAAGACAAAAGTACCAGAATTTGCCCACATTAATCCAACAGATTTTCAAAAAATGAGTGTACGACTAGCAGTTCAAGTGTTAAGCCACGGTATTGTAGCAGGAATTAGAAGTTTCTTAGCAATAAATGCTTTCGCGGAAATTCTTATTGAAAGGGCTAAATCGACTGCTATAATTATAGAGAAAATGAACCGGCTTTTTGATATACTGAAAGGTATACCCTTCCTGCAGCGTAATTCTGATGATCTCTTGTTTCTTGCCGAAATGAAATTATATTGTTTAGAAATGAAACATTCTAAAAGCAAATGTATTCTGCTTTACCGGACTAGCAATATCAATTGAGTCGACGATAAGGTTTTCTCAAAATTTATTTGAAAAGTATGAAGATTTAGCATACATAAACATGAGAAAATTAAATCAAGATCCACTGGAAAATTTGTTTTCGCATATTAGATCACGAAATGGCAACAAAAATAATCCAAATGTTTTTGAAATAAACCAGATTATGGCTAAAATAATATCTCTGAAATTACTTTTCACTTCGGAATTTTCAAACTGCGAAAAAGACACTAATGAGTACATAACGGTTGATTGGGAAGCTGTTCTTAATGAGGAGACAGCCTTGTGAGAGTGAATTATTTACAGATGATTTTTCTGAATTAATGGAAGGAGATGGATTGATCCTTGAGACTCAACAGAATTGACGCAAAATCAATGCACGAGCGATATTGCTGTTAAGTATTTTGCCGGATATTGTTATAGAAAATTAATGGAAAATTTACAAACTCCTTGCGAAGAATGCATCGATGCTATGGTTGATAACACTTCTTCTGTTAAATTGTCCAATACTTTGATTGAAATGAAGCAATATAGCAATTGCCCTGATGATAGAAAATTAATACATCCATCAGACTTATTCTTTCAAATATGCTTGCATCAGGTCAAAATTTTTTGGAAGTTGTTTAAAGAGAAACCAACACTTAAGAATTTTAAGTCGGTTATTTTAAATAAATGTATAGAAGATACAAATATGAAATATCCAGAATGGTTTGATCAAAATCACCAATGCTATAACCAAAGATTATATAAATACAAAGATGTAGCAAAGTGGCTAAAATCCACTTCGCGCTTCGGGGGCCAGTTCTGGCCCCCCATAAATGTGTTGGTAACACACCTATAGGAACTCTCTCTCATATTTTTAATTTCTCTGGCTCTATTTTCCGAGTTCACCGAGCGAAACGCGAATGGAAGCCGAGGCGCTTGCGCTTGGGAGACTGGCGAGCAACAGAAAAAGGGAAGAAGCGAATAATGCACGAGAGCATATCTATAAGCGGGGTATATTGTGGGGTTGCTTGTCTCTCATATATTAATTCCGGGAATTTGAGCTGTAATTCCGATTCTTGGCAATATTTTGTGTTTTCTTGATTTCGTTGTTATTGTCCCTTAATTTTATTATTTCTAAGTTTTCTCCAAATATGTTCCTTTTTACATTTTATCAATTTGGGTTTTCTCGAATCAGGAATAGACAAATTTTAAAACTAATCCAAAGAGGTTACAATTTTCATGCAATAAGGTAATTTGATTCAATTTAAAGGCAAAATGAGATTTTTAAAATGAAACGCATAGCAGGCACGGCATCGACAGCAGAATTCATATTATAAAATATTCCCGGAATCAACACAAGCGCAAGCGCCTCGGCTTCCATTCGCGTTTCGCTCGGTGAACTCGGAAAATAGAGCCAGAGAAATTAAAAATATGAGAGAGAGTTCCTATAGGTGTGTTACCAACACATTTATGGGGGGCCAGGACTGGCCCCCGAAGCGCGAAGTGGATTTTAGCCACTTTGCTACATCTTTGTATTTATATAATCTTTGCTATAACCATCACTTGAAAATCTTAGATTTCATGCTTTTGGTACTTATTAGAAAAAATTGTAAATGGACAACAGATCTTCATCGCTCGCAAAAATTAACAAAACAAAGGAAAAACCAAAGGAAACTTAGAGCGGTAATGAATAAATAACTTCAAAGGCCAAGCCCAGCATCGAGCTGATTGAGCATTAATTAATATTTTAAGTAGGTTGTTCAGCAGGAAGACAAAAACAGAGCCTAAACTCGTTCCTTAACGGTACCGAGTTGGGTGAAAGTTTCCAGCAAGATGCTGTGAAGTGTGATAAAAAATCTGTATTTTATATATGTACACATGCATGTATGTCCTCATCGCTCCACTTATTTTATACTTTTTTCAAATTCTTAAAGATCCGTTTTTTCTTACATTACAATACAATAGTACATATTTCAATTTCATCGTTGGTTTATTGTGGGGTGCAAGGTGGGTTTGTCCGTATTATTATTTTTGTCATGGCAGCAGAAACTAAGGGGGCTAAAATAGAACACTTAGCTAAGTACATTTGTTTCAATTTCATCATTTGCTTCAAGTTCATCGCAAACGGCGCGGGCGCGGGATATAATCCCAGCGAGTTGTTTTTTGGAGCAGTCCTGAACAGCATGCGCACACGAAGAACTTACAATACATATCTGAGGATTTTTTCAATCCATACGCAAAGCTATTTCACCGTCACACACATTTTCAGTTAATTGTGCAATGTGTAGGACAACATTGATCTAAATGCCGCAAAAAGTTTATTCTTATTTATACGGATGTGCTTTATTTAATCCAGGCAACGAACGCTTAGCGAGTAAATTAACTTCTCATATGATTGTGTTATTCTACAGATGGCGCTAAGTGAAAAGGCACCCATTGGAAACTCGGAGGAATGAACGAACATGGAGTGGAAGCACCGTGTAAAATCCCTGTACGTGAGTGAAGCCAAAAAGCCGGGAGACTGATTGTCAAATGGGAGATTGATTGTCAAATTGAGTGTCAAACGAGAAACGAGCGGGAACTTTAATGTGCAGTTCCATAGTGAGCAAACGCGCAAAGAGGTAATTTTGTGCTTGGTTTTGCTTAAATGCGGGTTATAAAGTGTAATTTTTATGTTTTAATGTTGCGTTAATTTCTGGAAAGGGCTAGTTATATATGTACATATTTTAATTATTTTGCAGAAAAATATAGAAAAATGCCGAGAAAGTGTTTTGTGCCTGGCTGCGAAAATGTGATGAATTACGTGATCTCTGGGATTTCTTTTCACAAGTAGGTATTTAAGAAAATTACACTTAGTAATTTCATTTGATAAAAATTGTGAAAATGATTGAATTTTATCGAAAAATTCATTTTTAGCTGAAGTGGTTTTCCCTCCAGAAGAACTGTCAGATTTGTGCAAATGAATGACAAAGTCGTCACCATAAAAATTTTTTTTGGGGGGTCAAAGCATAAATTAATATAATGATAGAAATATTACTTTACTTAATACTTTCTTTTTATTGGGTTTTAGGTCCCCGAGCGATGTCCACATGCAGAACAGGTGGCTACAATAAATTAAATCGCCTGCAAAAGTTGGCCCCTCCGCAGTGCCAGCAAAAATTTTACGCCTGTACTGAGTGGTGTCTATGTGTGAGTGTTTCTACTCACATATCTTTGAAATGGCTTCACTTTTTTCGGCTCGTTTCCACTCCATGTTCGTTCGTTCCTCCGAGATTGGAAATAAGATATGCTTATACCATTTTGCTATATGGCCACTCGACATCTGTATCTTATCTGTGCTTTAATGTTTCTGCTTTTAGAAGCCACAGGGAATCGCTAGGCACAAAACAGGTTGCAAGAAAAACAAACCGTGCAGGATACTTATTTTCACGTTTATTCAAGGCAAGGGTGGTCACTAGAATGAGCTCTACGCTCTCTTTTGTTTTTACATGTGTTAGTTTAGAAAAGACAATAATTCAAAGCATAAAATAGTGTTGCCAAGTTGACATTATTTGAAATCTCGAACAGTTAGTGTAGCCCAAATTTTGTGTTAGTCAAGTAGTGACGGCGTGAAAAAAACACAATTTTTAAGGGGGGGCAACAAAAGAAATTATAGATAATATGGCATTAAAGAATTAACTTAATTTTAAATTTGCACCTTTGGCCATTGGAAAATCAAAGATTTCAATTTATATTTTAATGCAAGATTTCAATTTATATTTAATGCACAAGCCCCTCCGAAAATTCATTTTTAACGCCGTCAATTCATTGCCGAACCAAAACATCGTGACGGCACATGGTCTTTTAATTCCGATGTAAGCAAAATACATAATATATAATAATTCGCTAAAGGGTCAATTCAGAACAAGAGCAAAATTTATTCACCTGCTTGCTGACCTAGCAGCAGGACATTATTAATTTTAAACTTCTCGCTATCTGCACCTTCGTGCTGATTATAATAACTCGTTGTTACAACAATTTTCTTGAATTCTGTAACGTCAGAATAATCTCAGCATCTTAACTTCTGACATAAACTATTATTTTAAGGGGTTAAATTCTTGTCCGTTGATATTCGGGACATTAGTGATTGATTGTGGTTGACTGTGTATGAATTGTTATGCCCGTTCTCCAATTGGGAACCAACCAACTACGAACCAACCAAAATCGCTCCATCGCTTTCCATTTTCATATTGGTTTCATCTTGTGTGCGTTTAACCAAAAGTAATAGTCCCCCATTCAGCAACGATATTGTTCCAGAATAGTGACGTCGCCGCAGCTTTTCCGCCGGTTGTCAAAACATCAGTAGACTAATTATAACATGAAGCACATATAAAAATGTGCACGGTAATTTCAGGAAAATATAAAAAGTTAAATTGAGAAGTTTTTCCGCTCAAAAAGTGGTAAAAACTTCCACATTTAACATTTGCCCGATTGTGTTTTCGCAGCTGGCAGGGCACAACTACAGGCAAGGGCTTATACTTTACACGGGGTTGAGCTTTTTCGTTCGGTGGTTCGTAGTTGGTTGGTTCCCAATTGGAGAACGGGCATTACAGACCAGTTAACTCCAGATATATTATCTAACGTCTAATGTTCGTTCACTCATTTTTGTGAGATCGGATAAAACATTTGCTGGTCCTTCGAGACGGATTAACGGGTCCATAACGGTTTATTTAGCGGTCATTAACGGCTCGTCACAATGTTTTTAAATCAATTGTTGGCCAAACAAATGGCCATGGTCGAAATCTTTCAAAATTCTGTGACCAATTACAAAAAAAAACTGCATTAAATAAAAGGACTAAAGGAGTCATAACTGAACGGTTATCAGAGGTTAAACAACTCTGCCAAGAATATAAAAATAATCACTATTCAATGTCTGAAGTGATTCAAAATTTAAAACCAGAAGATAGGGATAAATGTGGTCTCAAGATATCTTTTCTGAGTTAAAAGAAAAGTATTTTGAATTTATAGGATTATTGCAAGATACTCTTGATAAATTGCAAGAAACGTCTGCAATTAATCAAGCATACAGTCACTCTAACAAAAAAGATACCAATTCATCTTCAACTATTATCAAAAATAATCCTTCATCTCATAAGTCCTTATTAAAACTTCCACGCATTTCTATTCCCACATTTTCAGGCTCTTACGAGTAATTGAGATCATTCCATGATCTGTTTAAAGCGCTGATACATACAAATGCTGAGCTCTCTGCAGCTCAAAAGTTACACTACTTAAAATCTTGTGTCACTGAAGAAGCCGAACATATCCTAAGACAATTTCCTGTCACAGATGCAAGTTATGACAGTGCGTGGAGGGTACTTCTGGGAAGATACGATAATAAGCGAGTATAGGTAAATACTCAGCTTAAAATACTTTTCAGCCTACCTAATACTTATGACACACATGGGGTAAACTTAACTGGGTATTTACAACAGAGTATTTAAATTACCCAATTAATTAGAACCCCCCGATACACATAAACCGGGCTATCTTTGACGTTTATTGAATATTTGATTATTTACGATTGGTGTTGTCAATTTGTGAAGTGCATAGCGACTGAAGTGTGTAAAATGGAAATTCAAGAAATATTAGTGTTAAATGAAATAATGGAACAGCAAGCATTAAAAATGAGCCACTTGGCTTTAAAAACTTTCTTTTCTGAATTTTTTTCTACATTTCAACTGCCAAAACATTAAATACTTAACAAAATTACCGTTTCTAGTGACAACCAGTTGGCGGTTTGGTCAGTTAATTGCTTTTTAGAACGGGGTAATTGTAATTACCCAGCAATTTTTTTTGGTATTCAAATACCCCGAAATTACTCGGTTGTTTTGTTGGGTATTTTCAGAATATCCAGGGTATTTTAGTGGCACACATGGAGTAAAAAGGAGGTAATTAAAATACCAGGTTAAGTTTACCCCATGTGTGTCATAAGTATAAGCGCCCCACAGTGCACACGTTTGCAATTGCAAGTTTAAATAACGCCAGCAACGTGATAACAATCTCGTTTCAAATGTAGAAAACTCTGAACCTTTCAGAACTTCTGGGATAAAAAACAGCCACGAAATGAATTTGATTAAGCGCACATTAAGTCACAAATCAATCTATTGCACCATGCAAGCACCAATGTAATCAGAAAAAAAAATATGTGCAAAATCCTACTTACCAGAATAATGCCGACGAAATCCGGCTCTCGAAGAAAAATTGTTTTGTAATGTCCGGGGGTGGGTTGAGTTGTGAAATAATAAAATCGTTGGGGATAAGTATATTCCTTGCCCTTTATTTCTCTCCTTGTGATTACAATGAATTGGGACTTGCTGCTGATTTTAACTTTCAGTCAATATCTTTTTATTTGTTCTCAGTGATATACTGATGCATGCCTACTATATTAAAAAGAAAGACGCGAATTCGAGCAGTTAGTATTCCCGCTATTTTTCTTAAAATTTTCGTACACTTTCAGTTTGATTTTAAATTCAAATCTTCTGCACCGTATAAGACAACCTTATTACCTAATTTCAGAATCATTGATGCCGCAATAATATAGTCTATAATAGCAGCATCTTCCACACGTGCTTGACTACCAATAATCGTCATTTCGTATAAGTGTAAATAAATAAATAAATAACGGAAGATGATGATGATTTCGTTATGTCGTCGTCCTTTTCAGCACTCCGAGTTTGCGACTGTCGTTGCAATTTTTTATTCGTCGGCATTTCAATTTTAATGAGTACAGAAATTGACTTCAAAAATAATATTTAAAAGCGCTCCTCCACGCGCAAGTAAATTTCCATAAGTCGCTTGCAGAAGTGACTTGAAGAAAATATTCCCCGTGTAGCATCGACTCCAAGAAAATTTCCAGAATCGTAGCAAGGGCAAACATGCAATTTTGTCCGCCAGCCGCTCGGCGGACAAAATTGTAACAGTCAGTGGTGCCAGGTGTGGGGTATCAGCCCTTCTAACCGAGGGCGGCGCCACAAAAACCCTCTTGCATCTGGGTCGCCGGCAGCGGCGGCAGCGACGACGGCGGCCTTGCAGCGACCGCGCTAAGCAGCACTAGTCCACGGTATTGGCGTCGCTGCAACTACCATCGTCCTCCGTTCAGACGATGCTGCGACGGCACCGATCCCCTTTTGCCGCGGCAAGCAGCTACAACTAGTATGCTTACTGACAAAGCTGCCGTGGCACGGATCGATGCCGCTGATGTGTCACGGTCTCCTGCCCCCTGCCGCAGTCACCTTGGCCACGACTCGCCGCCGCGTTTATCAGGCCACAGCAATCCGTCGCAGCGAATACCGTTGTCGTCCAACGACGACACTGCGACGGCACTGATCCCTTTTGCCGCGGAAAGCAGCTAAAACCAACGTTTTCCCTGACAATGCTGCCGCGGCATCGATCACTGCCGCAGCTTGACCGTCGCAGCAGCCGGCATCGCTGCGTACCTGTCCGTGTACGAAGGCGATGCTGGCACGGTCTCCTGCCGCAGCCGACCGCTGTTGGTTCCGACTCGCCGCCGCGTTTAGCTGCATAAAGGCCCGCGCTCATAGAATCCGGAATTTGTGCGGAATTTGCTCGACTCCGGTAAGCTTAAAGCTATTGACGTCCGGAAAACAGAGGTATCGCCCATAGAATCCGGAATTTCTGCGGCAAGCTTTCAATATTTATGTCATCTTGACTTAAAAAGTGCTCAAATTGGTTCTCATCTTGACTTGACAGTTCAAACAAAGCGCGGGAATTGTATTGAAAAAGGCAAAGTCAAAGAAGGAAGCAACAAGCGATTGAAAGGACAACGATGGATATTAATAGAGTACTTAAATTTCTATTAATAGGACTTCTACTTACAGAACCGATGAATGTTTGACTCTATTGGAGAGAGGAGGCTCAAACCGTTTAAGCAAAGCTATGAAGTTTTTTGATGCTTTCCTTGCCGCATGTAGTACGGATAAAAAGTTAAGAAATGCTCAACTTTTCAATTCGGCTGCGACTGCGGCAGCGCGTTTCTATGGGTGCACCCCCATAAGAAAGCATGTAGTTCAACTTACGTTTACCGGAGTCGGACGAATTCCGGACTCTATGGGCGCGGGCCTTTAAGCGTGGCGCTTTGACGGCGCGGCCGCTGCAGCCATCCTTCCGCGTGGCTCGTCGCTTTCGGCGCCCTGGATGCTGCATGAATTCGCTCGGTTGGAACTTCGAGCTTCTGGGGATGGAATAATGTTACAAATTTTCCTTCGTTATGATTCACACTTGAAGTTTCAATCAAGTGAATATGGGGACCTATGTTCGGTCCGCGCAATCGTGGCGTCTGTGGTAGGGGCAACAACAATAAGTGCAAGTCCCTCCCCATATTCCCGAATCGTAGCTAGGGCAAACGTGCAATTTTGTCCACCAGCCACTCGGCGGGCAAAATTGTAACATATTCATCAAGGCATCTAGTATAGTCCTTGGCTAGAGCTGGCTTCTTATTGAATTGGTTTTGCAGGGCCTTGAATCTTGTAAGAGCCTGGGACAGAGACTCTCCTAGATTCGGAAGTTCGTTGTTAATAAATGGTAGTTCGACTTGATACTGATGTGGCGGTTAACGGTTAATTTCGAACGATTCCAAATAAATTTACGTGTATCTAAAGAACTTTACGAAATGAGGGAAATATTAAAAATCAGAGTAGTTTCAAATCAAAGTACTTAGTTTCAGATCAGAGTAGTTCAGGAAAAAGTTTAACTTTGTAATAGAAAATTATTTTTTTAATAATCAAGTTAGTTCGAGACAGATAGCCAGTCAGTTGTTACAAATAGTTTAAAAAAAGAAAAGGCTGTAAATAAAAATATAAAATAAAAACTAAACGAAAAGAAACTACCAAATAAATTTATCATTAAACCAATAACTAATCAAAAACGAATCACTAAACAACTAAATTATAACGCAATATCGAATTTACATTTCTGCGTTTTCCTTGCTCGACAACACAATTAAGGAGGATTTTCCACACCTCCAAAGATTACACCCCAGCATTTGTGTGGTGTCTTGTTGGGTTAAAATCAAGAAAGCCCCAACAACTGGTGACCCCGAAGTTCATGAAGACGCAGCTAACGAAGAAAAATTAAACATAAAAAAAAAAAAAAAAATATTTCCTTCCCGACTGGTTCTAAGAAGCAGAACAGCAAGAACTACAATAGTTTTAAAACAAGAACAGCAGGAATTACAATAGTTTCAAAACTTTCAAGGGAGTATTTTTCAAATTCATTTCATTTTCATGTAAATTTTCCTCATTCAATTTCCTTTCAATCAAAAAATATGAACCACAATATTGGTGATTCAATCGGAAGAGGAACCGAGTCAATTCAAAATTCCGTTCCGTCTACTTCGTCTTCCATCGATTCCCTTTCCGTTACCGTACCTTCATTTTGGAAAAGCGCTCCTCAATTTTGTTTCCAAAGACTGGAGACACAATTTCATACAGCCAGAATAACAAGCGAAAATACAAAATTTAATCACGCCCTCTCAGCTTTGGATGAAGAGCTATTCCGCCTCATCAGTGATGTCCTTAGATCACCTGACCCGGTCCAGCCATATACGCAATTAAAAGAAACGTTGATCTCTCGCTTAACAGCTAGTGCTTCCGCGAAATTAAACCAACTTTTGGGTGATTTGAAGCTAGGTGACAGATCTCCGTCACAATTTCTTCGCGAGTTGAGAGAGTTATCCAATGGAAGTCTCAATGATGATGTGCTCAAAACCATTTGGATGCAGAGGCTCCCAGATAACATGAAAGCAATCCTTTCTTGTAGTTCCGGAGACCTTAATGAACTCGCGAACTGTGCCGATAGAATTTTCGAAATTTCTAACAAACCATCGGTGTGTGCTTATTCTCTTCCTCCCCCAGAGGAAAGTTTATTTGGCAATTTATCAGTCCAAATTCTAAACCTCACTAAGCAAATTCAGGAACTTTCTGTTGAAATTAAAGCCTTAAAACAACGAGACCGTTCATCCAGTCGTTCCTCTAATCGCCGTTTCGACCATTCCTCTACACGTTCATCCACTCCTTCTAGGTTTAGGAGGAGAAGCAGTTCTGCTCACCGTATTAATCCAAATTTTTGTTGGTAGTAAATGTATAAAGCCTTGCTCGTACGTCCCAACGGATACACCAAAAAAATAAATCGCTTTTCAGCTTTAGCGACGGTTGATAGAAGCGGATATTCAAGTCGCCTTCATATTTACGACAAGTCATCAAAACAATTTTATTTGGTCGATACCGGAGCAGATATTTCCGTTATACCCGCTCCTATTTCTAAAAAATTAATTCCTTCCGGTTTATGTCTTTCAGCTGCAAATTTTTCACCGATAAATACTTACGGTACGAAAATTCATTCTTTAGACCTAGGCCTGCGTAGAAATTTCCAGTGGCCCTTCTTAATAGCTGATGTAGCTAAGCCGATTCTCGGCGCAGATTTTTTATTTCATTTCGGTTTAATAGTGGATCTAGCCAAAAGAGTTTTAGTAGACCCTCTGACACATTTGACTTCATCCGGTATTCTCAGAAAAAGTCCACCCTCATCATTATCCGTACTAATCAAACCAACCGTTAACGAACAAGTTCAAAAGTTACTACGTAAATTCCATAAGATCACGATTGATTCAGGCTTTGCGAAACCAGTGAAACATTTAGTAACTCACCAAATTAAAACCACTGGCCCTCCTATATTTTCTAAAGTTCGCAGACTTTCGCCAGAAAAATTATTAGTTGCCAAGAAAGAATTTGAATTCTTACTCAATCAAGGCATTTGTAGGCCCTCTAACAGTAATTGGTCCTTTCCTCTACACATGGTTCCAAAGAAAAATGGTGAATGGAGACCTTGTGGAGACTATAGACGTCTCAACGCCATCACGGTCCCGGATCGTTATCCAATCCCCTTGATTCATGATTTTTCGTATCATCTTCAAAATGCTAAAGTATTCTCGACTTTAGATATTACTAAGGCCTATCACCAAATTCCGGTAGAACCTGAGGACATTCCAAAGACTGCCATATGTACACCTTTCGGACTTTTCGAGTTTACCCGTATGACCTTCGGTCTTTGCAACGCTGCTCAATCTTTCCAAAGATTTATTAATTCAATCCTTAAAGACTTAACATTTTGTTTTGCTTATTTAGACGATGTCTTGGTCGCTTCAAAGACCAAAGAAGAACATTTAGATCATTTGGAACAAATTTTTCAGCGATTTTTTGATCACGGTTTGATCATAAATGTAGAGAAATGTAACTTCATGCTATCAGAAGTGAAATTTCTCGGACATTTTATCACTTCAGAAGGCATTAATCCATCGCCTGAGAAGGTTGAAGTTATTTGCAATTTTAAACTCCCTTCTACCGTGAAAGAATTAAGACGTTTCCTAGGCATGGTAAATTTGTATCGCCCTTTCTTACCTCATGCAGCTCAACATCAGTCAGCCCTTAACAAATATCTTTGCGGTAGTAAAAAGGACGGTTCAAAGAAGGTTGACTGCGGAATCCGGATTCTGTTAAAGCTTTTGAGAACATTAAGACACAACTTTCTCAAGTAACCCTTTTAGCATTTCCAAATTTAAATGCTGACCTTGGTTTATTTGTTGACGCTTCAGATTCAGCAATCGGTGCAGCATTAAACCAAAAAGTTAACAACAATTGGCAACCTTTAGGATTCTTTTCAACTAAATTAAGTCTCACTCAATCTAAATACAGCGCTTATGATAGGGAATTATTCGCGGCGTATAAAGGAATCAAACATTTGCGTTATCATTTAGAGGGAACAACTTTCACCCTATTTACAGATCATAAACCGTTAACTTTCGCTTTCAAGCAGAACCCTGATAAAGCTTCTCCGAGACAAGCTCGACATTTGGACTTCATTGGCCAATTCACTACAAACATCAAACATATTTCGGAAAAAGACAACTTAGTGGCAGATACCCTCTCACGCATAGAGGAATTACACCTACCAGCCGCTATTGACTTTGAAGCTACAGCTATCGCGCAGGAATCCGATAGGCAGCTCAAAGACTTACTGGAAAATATTTCCTTAAAATTTTCCAAATTCCCCGTATTGGGTAGTGACAAGCAAATCTACTGCGAAAATGCAACTTCACATGTTAGACCCTACATTCCAGATAGTTTCCGTTTTCAAATATTCCGTTTAATTCACGATTTAGCTCATCCAACATTAGAACCACTAATAAAATGATCACTTCGAAGTATTTTTGGCCATCTATTAGTAAAGATATCACTAAATGGAGTCGCTGCTGTTTAGCATGTCAGAAAAATAAAATTTCCCGTCATGTTAAAACCCCTTTCGGCTCATTTCCTATTCCTTCCGAAAGATTCGAAACTATTCATCTCGATATTATTGGTCCTTTCCCTCCTTCAAAAGGTTTTAGATATTGCCTTACGATGGCCTGAGGCAATTCCGTTAACCAATATTTCAGCTGAAACATGCGCTGAAACCCTTTACCGGGAGTGGATTTCTCGCTATGGAGTACCCAAAATCATAATAACTGATCAAGGCAGGCAGTTCGAATCAACGCTTTTTAACGAACTTTCAAAATTTTTAGGATTTAAACACAACAGAACTACTTCTTATCATCCTCAATCGAATGGTTTTATCGAACGTTGGCATCGAACCTTAAAAGCAGCGATTAGAGCTTACGAACGAGATTCATGGTCCGATGTTTTATCTTCCGTTTTACTCGGTTTGCGAACGACATTTCGTGAAGATTTTATCGCCACCCCTGCCGAACTTTTATATGGCCAGCCCATAAGACTGCCTGGTGATTTTATCCAACATCATCCTAATTCTCAAAATGTTTTGCAAAGCTCTTTTGCAAAGCATCTAAGAACTTTATTCGATAACATTTCCCCTGCCCCGGCCTCCAATCACTCTAAACCTAAATTTTTCAAATTTAAAGATTTAAATACTTGCTCTCACGTTTTGGTTCGAATTTCGAAGTGTTTCATCTAAAGGTTCTTTCGAAAATTGTTATGAGGGACCTTTTCCTGTTGTTGCCAGAGATCAACATTATTATACTTTACAAATTAAGGGTAAAAATAGAAATATTTCCTTAAATCGTTTGAAACCTTGTTTTGTCGCATCCACTGGTGAGGCCGCCGAAGCTTCGATTTCAACGTTGTCACAGGGAGATGTTGATGTCGCCAAATTAAGTTTTGAGTGCAAGGATCAGCCAGTGACTGATCACTCTTTTGATCTAAATAATGAGCCAGTGCCTTTTAGTAACAGAGACACTCAAAATTTTCTCTATAAAAAACGAATAAGTTTTTCGATCAAATAACGAGACTTTTGTAATAACATCTAAATAACCACCTTTCTATTTATCTTTCTCGTTACACTGGAAGGGGGGTGTTGTGGCGGTTAACGGTTAATTTCGAACGATTCCAAATAAATTTACGTGTATCTAAAGAACTTTACGAAATGAGGAAAGTATTAAAAATCAGATTAGTTTCAGCTCAGAGTAGTTTCAGGAAAAAGTTTAACTTTGTAATAGAAAATTATTTTTTTAATAATCAAGTTAGTTCGAGACAGATAGCCAGTCAGTTGTTACAAAAAGTTTAAAAAATGAAAAGGCTGTAAATAAAAATATAAAATAAAAACTAAAAGAAAAGAAACTACCAAATAAATTTATCATTAAACCAATAACTAATCAAAAAGGAATCACTATACAACTAAATTATAACGCAATATCGAATTTACATTTCTGCGTTTTACTTGCTCGACAACACAATTAAGGAGGATTTTCCACACCTCCAAAGATTACACCCCAGCATTTGTGTGGTGTCTTGTTGGGTTAAAATCAAGAAAGCCCCAACACTGACGATTTTTAAGACGTTTATGAGTGGTTTGAAATATAGTTTGACATTCTCCTTCATCTTTTTTGAACGGTGGCTGCGAAGGAAATTCTTCAATTTCAAAAAAATTGCTTGAGCTGAAGACTTAAATCATTGTCAGTTGTCGCTAAAAGAGATATTGCCTCCTTATGCAGTGTGTTAGTAGTTGGTCCTAATAAAATCCTACCAAAGAACGTGTTGATTGCTACTGGAGCTGTCTTATGTCTCCGTATTATTCCGTCTTGTAATATTTGAGCATAAACATTTGCTCGTAATTAAAGAGTTAATCTTACCGGGTTTCCAATATGTTGGATTAGCTAAATTCAGACCGAATAGATGATGAAGATTTTCTGTAGATATTTTTTGTCTTGGCAGGGGATCCGTAATCCTTTTAAGGATTTAAAAGGTTTCTTCTACGATTGGTCCGTTTGAATGAATGGATTGCAATTGTAAAGTGGTTTCTTTACAGGAATTGGCTTCAGGGCTTGTGCCTATGCCTGTGATAGTGATAGAGTTGGGAATGTACATATGTAGCATTTAGTCAAGAACGAAGACTGTGAGCCTGGATCTATCAGGCATCTCAGAATGCTTGTTTTGCCTTAGTTACCTCGTGCGACTACTAGAGCGGTTGATAGTAGTGCGCGTAAATGTTGTCTCGTCATGAAAGCTTGAGTGACTTCAAGTCCAGCAGCGCTGTGGCTATTCCTATTGCTTTCTTGTTTTGATTCGGTTTGACTTGGTTTTGACTCCTGTATCTTGCCTTTGTCGTTTGGGAAATGTGGCGTTATTTGTTCCTGTGAGCCATCTTGGTGTAGTGAAGTGTGGTGTCGTTGATTGCATTTGAAACATTTATATTTGCTTGTGCATTCAGCGTGAGAATGATTTTTGGACAAACAATTAAGACATCGGCCAGCAGATGAAATGACATTTCGGTTGAATTCAGGAGACATTTTCTTAAATCTAAAACACAGTTGAATAAAGTGTTTCCTCCATATGCAGGACATTTCCCATTTTTGGTACTGTGATCTGCTGATGTTTTTTCCGTGGGTTGAGGTGTAGGTTTGGAGTGTGTGGATTTAGTGCTTAGGACATCGGCAATTGAGTCGAGTACCTTCAATCGGGTGTGCAAAAACTTTTTAATTTCGTCCAAAGTTGGAAAATTTTGGTTGGAGCCTTGCTCTTCTTCCCATAGCTTGAGTGTATAAAATCAATAACGCGTCCCAAGGGTGTTAGCATCTACCTTCAAACTCTTCATTTGCTGGAGACATTCTCCGGTGGTAATAATGATTTTATTCCTGTGTTGGTTTCGATGCTTAATTTTCGTTGGTTGACTAGTACCATGAGCTGGTGGTCAACCAAAATGCGGGTATTTTCAAACCGCTTCTTTAGTGTATTCCAAGCAGGTAAATAATCCTCCTCAGTTATAGGAGTGTGGCGCAATACTCGCTCAGCTTCACCCACCAAACATGATTTTAAATGATGGAGTTTCTGCACTGGAAAAAACTTTACATTGTTGTGAACGAATGACGTGAACATTTCAGAAAAGGATCTCCACGTGTCATAATCTTCATTAAATTTGGGAAGAGAAATTCTTGGAAGTGCGGAATTGTGATGAACGACGATAGCTCTAGTGGATTCATTAGCGATGGGGTTAACTGAACTGTAGGTTCAACCTTGAATTTACGTGAACCCTCACATAATTCGCTCATATAATCAGAATATTTGATATCCGTGTTAAAAAAATGTTCTTCCCTCACGTAGGCAATTGGCTCCTGTCTCGTAATCTCTTCATCTATGGCTTGCATTATTTGCAAATCTAATGCCCTGTACTGCTCCCACAATTGTTTCAAATCTGCACTTCGGGATTCAAAGAAACCCTGTGTTCGTTTGGCGACAGTGGTTTTCTCAAGGAACCTCTCCAACCGAGTTCTTAAGGCGCGCTCCTGTATAAGGAGTTGCTTCAACGTTCGCATTTTTGAAAAAATTATATTCTAGATTCTTTAACAAAAAAAAAAACTGCTTAGAATGAGACAAAAAAAACTGTGAACGAGCCACGTACTGTTCCTGGATGGAACCACCAAAAAATGTTTTCCAACTGTCTACCCTGAATAGACAAGAAAAAACACGTGTGATTACAGTGTAGCGAATAAATGGACGCACGTGGCTTTAGTTCACAATCCTTCTTTATTTTACAGAAAAAAAACAACAATTTCACCCTCTTAATTTCAGAGCAATTAATCAATTTTAAATTTTATTAATAAATAGATTTTTTGCTGGCGATTCCTTGCCTTTCATGCAACCGTTCTTGGCAAAGGCAAGCGCCCGACTGAATTGGTCGTTTTTTCCTCCTTCCCGTAAAGCCCTTTTGAATTTTGGGTTATCGTGGCATTATCATGTGCACGAATACGAATACGGTCGTGTATCCTCCTGCACGGACGATGCAGCGAGCCGGGGAGGGGGCGTAGCTGGAGGTTGAGGTGAACGTCTGCGGGATTCGGGATCCAACACGCCTTTTTGCTGCGCTCGTAGCCCCGAGGAGCTGCGGCCCTAGGGAGTAGCATAACCTAGGTCTAGGGAGAACACCCGCTCTGATCTTTAGGTCAGATGGGAGGTGCAGGGGGGTGTTCCTCGGAAAGCCTACGGAACCCTCGGAGGCAGGTCGCTGGTGATTCGGGGCCTGTTCGAAGAGGGGAAAGGACGGTCGGAAGGGGAGGGCCCTCCTTTAGGTACCGGGGGAGCGGGAGGCGAAATGCTGGCGATTGCCTCGGCTATGGTCCGAGAACGCGAACCCGGGCCCGAATTATTTTTGTTATTAGCACTGTGGGGGCCGACCAGTAATGGAGGTCGGCCTGCATTTAAATTTTATTTAAATTTTAAATAATTCATAAATTATTGTTTCTATTTATATTTTATTTTCACTTTTATTATTATTTACAATTTATTTATTTGTGGGTTTATTTTATTATTAATTTTTAATTTATATCTTTACCGGCCGGAGTCAAATCCAAAACTGAAACATTTCTATTTTTCAAAACAACAGAACTTCATGTCGTGGCCTACTCGATTTTCACACAAATTTCACAGCTTGCTTTTATACAACCCCCACAAGCACCATGGACAATAACAAAAATCAATTGGGGGGGAAATTAGTGGGGGATGGCGAAGGGAGCAACGGCACGCCCGGAAATCCCTTCGCGAGGAGGTCGCGAGTCCTCCGATCGCCGGTGCTGCATACACCGGTGGATCGGCCACGGTCGCGAGAGTCCTCGGCGGACTCGGCGGTGGCAGGAGATGCGGTGCGCCCGCAAGCTGCCACGGCGGCCCGGAAAGGCAGCCTGGAGGGCAGGCTGACCGCGGCGGAGGAGAGGATGGAGAGGGGGTTCCGTCATATGAAAGGCCTCGTCCAGGAGATGTTGGCTGCTCTCAAAAAGCAGCCAAACATCTCCAGGATAATATTCAGAGATTCCTCCGTCGGTGTGTTGTGAAACATTATGGAATAAACAATAAAATGATTTTAAAAATATACTTTTAATGTTTCAAAAATAACTTTTATTATTTTATTAGGCTAATACGTATTTCGGCCGACAAGGCCATCCTCAGAGCTGAGTACAAAACATATGTGTTAGCCTAATAAAAGTAAAGAATTTATTTTTGAAACATTAAAAGTATATTTTTAAAATCGTTTTATTGTTTATCTCCAGGATAGTTAAAGACGGTCTCCCGGCGCTGGAGGAAGCGCTGGACGACCTCGACTCGTCCAGGAGGGTGTGCACGGACGCCCGCCGCGGTCTGCCTCAGGGGAAACCAGCGGTAAGGGCCTTTGGCACGCAAACTGCTCCGGCTGGGGCGGTGTGCGTGGGGGTCACACCGCTGGCGGGGGGAGTCTCCCCCCAGGGAAGCCATCCACGAGATCGCAGGGCACGCAAACTGCTCCGATGGAGACAGTAAGCGTGGCGGCCTCACCGATGGCTGGAAAGAGAGGATCTTCCAGCCCTCCCCTTCAACCGGAGGGGGAGACAAGGAAAAAAAGGAAGGAGGAGCCAGCACCCTCCTGGATCGAGGTGGTCCGGAAGGGCAAAACGGCCAGGGCTGGCGAAAAGGCTGGAGAGACGAATCCGAAAAACGGCGAGCGAAAGAAGAGGAAGAAGAAGAGAAGGAAGACGGCGGAAAAGAAGACCCCTGGAGCTGAGCGGGCCAATAAAGCTCAGACTCCGGTTCCGGCTCCCAGTCGACCGGCGGTCCCCGCCGGAAGGGCCAGGCCGGAGGCCATTTTACTCAGGCTCGCAGCGGGGAAGACCTATGCGGATGTGCTTAGCACTGTCCGCAAGGCGGTCAACCCTGAGAGCTGCGGGGTCAGGGTGAAGGCCGTCCGGCAGACCAAATCCGGCGAGGTCCTGCTCGAACTCGGGCAGTGCACCGCGGGGACCCGAGCGGCTTTCTCCGACGCTCTGAAGGGCGCGGTCGGGTCGGCGAGCACTGTCAAGCAGCTGGTCCCCAGAGCCACGCTGGAGGCCAGGGCACTTGACGCCTGCGCGACCGAGGAGGAGGTCTTAAAGGCCCTCAGAACAGTCCTGGGGGATTATAACGGCCACCTCCGGGTCGCGCTGACCCGTCCGAACGAGCGTGGCCAACGCCTGGCCATCATAGAGGTGGACGAGGCTGCCGCGGGGAGGTTGTTGCAGGCTGCCCGGATCAAGGTCGGCTGGGTCGAGGCAGAAATCCAATCCAAGACCCTAGAGGAGGCCAAGAAAAGCTAATGGCGGTTGTCCTCCAGGGCAACTTAAGAAGGAGTAGGACGGCCCACGATCTGTTGGCTCAGATCCGTCTCGAGAAGGACGCTGACGTTGTCCTAGTCAGCGAACAATATCGGGACGGGTCTGAGCCGACGTGGTATCGCGATACCCTCGGCACGGCGGCGATCTGGGTTCCGGATCTGCGACGTTTTGGCGTCGCGGACCATGGGGCGGGCGCTGGCTTCGTTTGGGTGAAGAGCAAAGACGTCACTTACGTCAGTTGCTATTTCACCCCGAATGAGCCAATAGCGGACTTCCAGGCCAAATTAGATGGCTTGGAAGACGCGGTCCGCGACATGGATGGGGATCTGGTGGTGGCTAGAGATTTCAACGCGAAGGCTTTGGAGTGGGGCGAGCCTGTGCCCGACCCGCGCGGGGGACGTGTCCAGGACCGGGATGGTTGTCGTAAACACCGGCTCGACGTCCACCTTCCGACGTCCTGGATACAGGGAGACGATTATTGACGTCTCCCTGGCGACAGAAAATCTGGCTGCACGAGTGCAGGACTGGCGGGTGATCGAGGACTACACAGCCAGCGATCACCAATATATCACGTTCCGCGTGCGGGATATAGCGCCAGTGCGGGTCCGGCGCGTGCAGGGCCCGCTCAGATGGGATGTCTCCAGGGTGGATGTTGAAAGGCTGTCTCTAGCCATCACACGCGGCCGGCGAACCATTGCCGGGATCCCAGAGGAGTTGCCACCTCTCGAGCGGGCTGCTCAGGTGGTGGACTCCACAATGAGTCTAATCCACCGGGCCTGTCGAGAGGCTGTGCCGAGGAAAAAAGGATGTAGGGTAGAGCGCCGTCCTGCGTATTGGTGGATGGACGAAATCGCGGACCTGAGGCGGACATGTCTCCGTCTCAGGCGGTTGGCTCAACGAGCTGACCGGCGGGATCCCGACGCAACCCGTAGATCCGCCGAACACAAGGCGGCGAAGAAGAACCTCCATCCAGACGAGTAAGCGCCGATGCTGTCAGCGGTTGGGAGAGGACCTCAACGAGGACCCTTGGGGACTAGGGTATAAGATCGTCCTCCGCAAGTTGGGGGCATTCAAACCGAATGCTCCCCTCGACGCGAGGACGGTCCGATCCATAGTGGATGCCCTTTTCCCCACCCACCCGCTGGAGCCTCATTACGTGGCCCGCGAGGCACTCGAACCTCCCCCATTCATGATGGAGGAGCTCACGAGGGCCTCGCAAAGTCTTCAAAACAAGAAGGCGCCAGGGCCCGACGGAATTCCAGCAGAGGTGGTGAAGGCGTTGACGTCGAGGCATTCAGAGCTCTTGCTCGAGATGTACAATGCCTGCTTGAAGGCGGGAGTTTTCCCCTCCCGCTGGAAGGTAGCCAGGCTTGTGCTGATCAGCAAGGGCAAGGGGCCCGTAGGGTCCCCTGGGTCGTACAGACCGCTGTGTATGGTCGACACAGCCGGCAAGCTCCTGGAGAAGCTCCTGAAGCCTCGCCTCCAAGCAGCCGTCGAGGCTGCTGGAGACCTTTCCGAGAGACAATATGGCTTTCGGAAGGGGAGGTCGACGGTTCACGCTATCCAGGAGGTAGTCGACGCGGCCCGGGCCACCGAATGCGGGAATCATTATTCTCGCCCGGTGTGCCTGCTGGTCACGCTGGATGTGCGCAACGCCTTTAACTCGGTGAGGTGGGGGGACGCGCTCGAGTGTGACTTCAGGGTCCCTCAATATCTGTTGCAGATGATGAGGGGTTACCTGAACGATCGCACCCTCACCTTCGAGACGGAGGATGGCCCGGAGACGAGGGTTCTTTCGGCGGGGGCGGCCCAGGGCTCCATAATGGGTCCCGACATATGGAATTACACATATGACGGGATCCTTAGTATGGAGATGCCAGAAGGGTCTTTCCTGGTTGGGTACGCCGACGACATCGCGACGATTATTACCGCCAGAGATGTCGACAAGGCTCAAATGAGGCTCAACCAGGTTAAGCGTCGGGTGACTTCCTGGCTGAGCGACCACGGGCTGGAGTTGGCACTCGCCAAGACCGAGATCGTCCTTCTTACAAAGAAGCGCATCGATCTGTTGAGGGAGATGCGGGTAGGAGACATGACGGTCCGGACCCGGCGCGTGGTTAAGTACCTGGGGGTAAGCCTCGATTGCAGGCTTGCCTTCTGGGACAAAATCAGGGGCCGGGCCGACAAGGCGGCTGCGGTAACGGCGGCGCTGAGTAGGGTCATGGCCAACATTGGTGGTCCCAGACCCTGCAAAAGGCGTCTGTTGCTCCGCACCGCTGAGGCAATACTGGCTATAATGCTCTACGGAGCAGAAGTCTGGGCTGACGCGATGCGGTAGGAAAAGTACCGCAAGCGCATGCTTGCGGTGCAACGCCGCGCAGCGCTCCGCATCGCGTGTTCCTACCGCACGGTCTCGGAGCCGGCGGTGCTGGTGGTCGCGGGGGTCATTCCAATTGACCTCCTAGCCAGGGAGCGGCAGTCCGTCCACCGGGAGAAGTCTGCCCTGGGGAGGAAAGAGGCCGCGAGGGTGGCCCGTGCCAGGACCTTGGCGTCCTGGCAGGATAGGTGGGATGGGGAGTCGCGGGGCCGGTGGACAGCTCGGTTGATCCCCAAATGCTGACGGGGCATGGGCCTTCCTCTACCGTATTGGGGTATTGGGTGCTGCATATACTGCGATTCCCCATCGGACTCCGCTCTCCACACATTCTTCGAATGTGCCCGTTGGGGAGCGGAGCGGGCCGATCTGGAGGTGGCAGCGGGCGGCATAGCCCCGGATAATATAGTCGGGGTTATGCTGCTGTGTGACGATCTTTGGCGGAGGGTCGCTTCTTTTGTGAGGGGGGTCCTCCGTCAGAAGGAAGAGGACAACAACAGGGCTCGTAAGGAGCCTCTGTCGGCTTATGAGTGTTATGTATTTACTGGTGTGGAATTATTTATTAATTTATTATTGGGGAAGCTGACAAAAGCGGGTGCCCGGCACCCGAGCTGGCTAGGGATGGGGTACACAGACAAAAACATGGCTCCTGTGAGGAGTCCGTGTTGGCTGCGCGTGTGAGGACGGATGGATGTGTCTGAGTGTGTGGTGCGCGCCCGTTGCGGGCGGATGTATAGGACTCCACCCCGAAGTAATGTTTACTAGACGGTTCCGGGGTTGTGTTCCTGGAGGTGGGGAGTGGGGTTTTAGCCGGTAGGCCTGGCATTGTGGCCAGGGAGTCCGGCACACGGGTGGCTTCGGTCACCTAGGTGCGTAACGGCATTTCCCCACTCCCATAAAAAAAAAAAAAAAAAAAAAATGCAGAATACGAAATTTCCCTATTTGGCGGGTTTTTTCAAAAAACAGGGAAAAATTTAATATCTATGTATAATAATAATTTTTTATTATATTTAACATTTTTACTTTTTTTTTTTGTTGTGGTGTACCGATCACAGATATCACGTGAGCAAACTAGCTCAATTTTGCAATCATCCTCACAAGCAACATTGGGAGGCAGGTAAAAATATTCTCCGTTACTTGAACGGTACATCCTCTTTTCAGATACGGTATGAGAAATCAACGCTAGAGATCGGCGCGGCGAGCTAATTGATAGAAAATCGTACTCCGGCTATTCTATTCATCTTGCAGTTTCTTGGACATCAAGGAAGCAAAATACTGTATCCCTCAGTTCGACTACAGTCTGTGGTTCGACTGAAGCGGAACACACAGCCATATCGGGGCAAGTCGAAAAACTCTTTACAAGCGAAATTGGTGTAGATGAACTAACCACAACGCCGATTAATATGACAATCAGAGTGCGGAACGAAAGGTACGAAAACCTTAGCGGTAGACTCAAACATGCAGATGTTAAAATTCACTTTGTCCGAGACGCGATGAGAAAGGACAGCATAAAACTTCAATACGTCGAAAGGACGAAAGCAAGGCCATGGTCGCTGTTATACTCACACTCATACTGCCTTATAGTAAACATGTATTCTGTATGGAAGGATTAGGCTTAACGCAAGCTAAAAATTTAACTTAATCTAACTAAATACCTACTTAATTTTAAGTATGTGAAAATGTTTTCCATTTTTTTACCCACGACGGAACGGAGAAGGTATATGCGTTTAGGGTGAGAGGTTGTTTGTGTGTGCAAACGAATGTTACCATTTTTCTCCAAAAGGGTTTGACCGATTTAGATGGGGTTTTTTGTAAAAAGTTTGTGATTCATCGGCAATTGTTCTTAGATAGGTGTTACGGTGTTAACTTGCTGCAAAATTCAAGATGGCGGACTGTCAAATTTTAAAGTTTATGCGATTTGCACCAAATTTGGTATTTGGGTGTTTTCGGGGTCACCAATTTCAGATCAGCTATCAGAATTTACGAATTCAAGATGGCGGACCGTCAAATTTCAAAGGTTATGCGATTTGGACCAAATTTGATATTTGGGGGTTTTTGGGGTCGCCGATCTCAAATCAACTGTGAACATTTATGAATTAAAGATGGCGGATTCTCAAATTTTAAAGTTTATAGGATTTGCACTAAATTTGGTATTTGGGTGTTTTCGGGATCACCGATTTCAAATCAGCTGTTAGACTTTACGAATTCAAGATGGCGGATTGTCAAATTTTTTAGGTACATAAATGAAGTTATAGGACCAAGTATGTAAGTGAAGTTCGACAACCAAGTGCGCTCGTTTGTATAGAAGCGGTTTTTGGTTCGTGCACCACGGTTCGACGAGCGGTATTATCATGTATGAGCCTCTTAACGTAGTGTTACAGAATTTGCCTTCGTTATAATTCACACTTGGTTTTTGAAACGGGCGTATATGGGGGCCGGTGTTCGGTCCGCGCGTGTGTGGGCGTCTGTGGCAGGGGCACTGGTCTTCAGCCACACTGAAGAGATTTGGCCAGTGCCCCGGATCGAAACGCCGACCACTTTTGTTTTTGAATGCTCGTCTGCCTCGGCAGATGAGCAGTATTCTCAACAATATAAGTGTAAGTCCGTCCCCATATCCCCCTAACCCCGGTGAGTTATGGCGAAGGCAAACTGTTCAGTTTTGTCCGCCAGCCGCTCGGCGGGCAAAATTGTAACAGTAGGAATTCTCTAAAAAGTTTAAAATAAAAAACAAAATTAAAAATTTTGAAAAAACCCACGACGGATGTAAACGTTGTAATCCAAAAAGGATTAAATAAATGAAAAACCCCCGATTATTATAAGGAAGTAAGTAACGAAAGATAAAAATAAAAAAATCATCTTAAAAAGGGTTGACTTGTCGCGAGGTCTATCATATAAACAACTAATTATGACTTTCCTTAGTCCTTCCTACCTTTATATACCTATTTGTTTCTCGTAGAGATAGACACAGCAATAATATCAAATATAGGTACTACACATATTCACCTACCTATTAATATAATTACAAACCCAAGTAAATCCGTCGGGGGCTGCCATTCCCTTCCCTGAAATGAACTAACATTTTACAGTTTTATGAGTTTGTGACTAACTGAAATTACGTTGGATGCATACATAACATAGTCTTTAATTGATATAAATTACTGAATCTCTACAAAACACATAATAGATTTTCTATACTACTACATTTTTTAAGTGAAATTAGGAACGGAGATGGCAATGGCAGCCCCCGACGGATTTTCTTGGGTTTGTAATTATATTAATAGGTAGGTGAATATGTGTAGTACCTATATTTGATATTATTGCTGTGTCTATCTCTACGAGAAACAAATAGGTATATAAAGGTAGGAAGGACTAAGGAAAGTCGTAATTAGTTGTTTATATAATAGACCTCGCGACAAGTCAACCCTTTTTAAGATGATTTTTTTATTTTTATCTTTCGTTACTTACTTCCTTATAATAATCGGGGGTTTTTCATTTATTTAATCCTTTTTGGATTACAACGTTTACATCCGTCGTGGGTTTTTTCAAAATTTTTAATTTTGTTTTTTTTCACACTGTGTGTGCAGTTAGCTTTTTATAATTCTTGCTAAACAAAAAAATATTAAATCCTTAAGTGTATGTTCCTGTGAAATATTAACATGAATTATATAAAATTTAATTTTAATATTCAGAAAACCCAACTAAATGGTAAAAATCCACTCAACTCTTATAAGAAGAAGTTGTGAAATATTGAAATTAATGCAACCACTTTCAGCAGAACGGAATTAATGGATATATGTATGTATACTTTTCAAATTACAGTCAATCAATACAAACAATGAAAAAAATATGTTATCGTTGGAGGGGATCACGATAGCTTTTGACTGTAATTTGGGCAAAATGAAATCACTCACTTCCTCTGCATGACATGGTGTAGCATTGAAGCCCCAATTTATGGGAGCAACGACATACATAAGTCGCGACATTTTCACTCCATTAAAAACAACCATATCATAGCACACAAAACTACAAATTCTGTATATATGACGGCGATAGTCGGTCACTTCTTTGTATGGAAAGCAATAAATATTTATAAAGGGTGAAAGGCCTTTTCAAAGCCACGAGATTCCCCGAAGTGCCTGTTGGCCTGTCAAGAAGGTTCAATGATTGCTGGAGGGAAGCAATCTTTTCGTTGCCACACCAGCTTTAGTTCCTACTTTAATCATGAAATCAAATCCCAGATGGTTAAGATCAATAAATCAATCGCATAATCCGTCCTGTGTGTCGAATGGGTTTTTGAAAAGGAATTATGGGAGGAAAATTCCAATGATATCTCTTCGCGTCAACGGCTGTAGTGTTAGAGACAGATTCAGCAATCTAATCTTAAAATTTCGCTAGACCATGGGAGCCAGAAAACTTTACTCAAAACTATTGTGGGTACGACGACTGCGCGTTCCCCAAAGATGGGGAACTCAGTAATATCGCACGATGTTCAGCACCATGAACTATTGCCCAGAGGAATGAATTTTGTAAAAAAAAGACCAAGTTTTCTCTTTCGGAATTTTTAAAGCCTGACGGTGAAATTTGTTGACTGATAGACGCAAACAATTTTATTAAAAAGCATACAACGCTAATTCAATAAGAAATAACACACGTTTGAACAGTCAGATATAGCACCAAAAATTTTTATTAACCCTTGCTTTTTGCAAGCAAATGCACAACCAAATATTATATTGCAGTGTACATAAACATGTGTAGTATGCATTTATGTAACTTTAAATTGTTTCACAAAACGCACAACCAAAAGCATAAACGCCACGATGCATTGCGTATTTTGTTTGGTTTCATTGGGAAGGGGATACGAGTGATTTCCCATTTCGAAGAGAAAGAGCAACAAGTAATAGCAGGACCATAATTATTCTGGAGCGCAGATCTGTAGAGGCAATCTCTTGGTATTAAGAACTTGATTAGTTTTCTGTCTTTCTTTTATAGTTAATCATATTTCAACGGTTAATCCTCTTTGAAGCAGGATGCCGAAGTGGTAGCGCATTAATAATTTTTGATTAGCTTATTAATATTTTAGAATCAGATTACAATGCACTTATTGTTAGTAGTGACTCGCAATCTTGTTGGTGCAAGATCTGTTTTTCTAAGCTTTTATTTATTTTCTGCGAGGAACTCTTTCTCAATAAGACAACGCGATGGATTGAAGAAAATAGTATTGACAGCTACCTTGGCCTCCAATCACTCCTGACTTCAACTTAATAGAAAATTGCTGGAAAACACTTGGGGAGCGCGTTTCACAACTGCATCCCAGTAACCTAGCAGAGTTGAAGGCTTTCTTGCTGTAAAAGTGACAAAATACATATGACGAAACTCATGACGGAAAACTTGGTGAGCTCGGTTCCAAAAAGAATAAAAGCCTGCCTGAAGGCTTAGGATATTTTTCATAGTTACTTGTATACATGGAATACTAGCGGTGTTAAACTTTCATACAGTACCTGAAACGGATTTGAATTTATGATTTTTGATTTTGCTGGTATAAAGAAAAATCAAATACATATAGAATTTTGTTAAAAACATCTAAAGGATTTTGTTTGGCTAATTTAGTCCCAATTACAGGGCATTAAAAAGTTGCACGCACTCAAAGCCTGCGGATGAGGTATGCTGTTTTCACCAAAATTGGTATGTGTCCTTACATATTATAAAACAAAGTCCTCCCGCCGCGTCTGTCTGTCTGAACGCGATAATCTCAAAATCTACCGAACGGATTTGAAAAATTCTTTTGCCATTGGATAGCCCAATTTTTGAGGAAGGATATATAGGCTATTTAACATCACGCTACGACCCTTAGAAGGGGCCATTTGTCTTCGCTTTGGCTCCAGGCCCCAAAATGAGAGAAAAAAACGTAAGACTGTAACCGTTGTGTGGAGGTAAGACTGTAACGCTATCCAGGAGGTAGTCGACGCGGCCCGGGCCACCTAATGCGCGAATCATTATTTTCGCCCGGTGTGCCTGCTGGTCACACTGGATGTGCGCAACGCCTTTAACTCGGTGAGGTGGGGGGACGCGCTCATTGCCCCCGAGCGGGACTTCAGGGTCCCTCAGTATCTATTGCAGATGATGAAGGATTACCTGAACGATCGCACCCTCACCTTCGAGACGGAGGACGGCCCGGAGACGAGGGATCTTTCGGCGGGGGCGGCCCAGGGCTCCATACTGGGTCCCGACATAAAAAATTACACATATGACGGGATCCTTAGTATGGAGATGCCAGAAGGGTCTTTCCTGGTTGGGTACGCCGACGACATCGCGACGGTTATTACCGCCAGAGATGTCGACAAGGCTCAAATGTGGCTCAACCAGGTTATGCGTCGGGTGAATTCCTGGCTGAGCGACCACGGGCTGGAGTTGGCACTCGCCAAGACCGAGATCGTCCTTTTTACAAAGAAGCGCATCGACTTGTTGAGGGAGATGCGGGTAGGAGACATGACGGTCCAGATGCGGCGCGTGGTTAAGTACCTGGGGGTAAGCCTCGATTGCAGGCTTGCCTTCTGGGACGAAATCAGGGGCCGGGCCGACAAGGCGGCTGCGGTGACGGCTGCGCTGAGCAGGGTCATGGCCAACATTGGTGGACCCAGACCCTGCAAAAGGCGTCTGTTGCTCCGCACCGCCGAGTCTATAATGCTCTACGGAGCAGAGGTCTGGGCTGACGCGATGCGGTGGGAAAAGTACCGCAAGCGCATTGTTAAGCTGAAATAGAAACGAGGACCTGAACAGGTTACGATTCGTGTCGTATTTGTTGTTCAGCTGTTGGATGGTGGGATGTGTAGCGGTTTTGTAATTAAAAGAAAAGTGTGAGTTGTCATTCAATTTATTCTCCCAATAAATGTTAAATCTAAATAATTTAATCCAAAAATAATCGATATATTTCCCTTCGAAACAAAAAACAGCTTTCGAAAGCAAAACTACAAAAGAACTGCGTTGTCTATCCTTTAAAACCCGAATTCCTCAAAACAATGTGCAACACCAAGGATGAAGCCTATCTGAACGAAAATTTCCTTCTTTTCGAAATACCAACGACGAAGCCTATCTAAAGGAAAAAATATTTATTTTCTATCCGAAATCCCAAAGTGAAGCCCTGGCGCTGTTTTTTTGCTTAAGCTGCATTTAAATCTACACTGACCTTTTACGGCATGTAGTAGCTCTGTACAAGCCTGCTCCTGAAAAACTGGCAATTTGATCAACGTCCAACAGCTGAACAACAAATACGACACGAATCGTAACCTGTTCAGGTCCTCGTTTCTATTTCAGCTTAACATTTTTTGGTGGTTCCATCCAGGAAGTGTGAGCTCATTTGGTTTTTCTCTCAATTTTTGGTTTAGCGTTAACGTACTTGTTGATATCTTCGATATATTTTCCTTACAAGACGGGACAATGACTACTCTAAAGCAGGCACTCACTAGTGAGGAAGTGCTTAGAAATCGGATAGACAAGATTATCGAAAACGGAAAAAAGACTGCAATAGTAAAGCGTACATTGGGTTTTTACGAAACTAAGATAACAGATTTAAGAAAGGTATGGAGTGACTATTGTGGGGCTGATCAGTCTGTTAGGGAATTGGTCTTGACAACTGAAGAAGTGGATACGCCGGAATGCATGTCGGCGGATCTTTTTGGTGTCACAGAATTAAAATATAGCGAATATATGGGGTGGTTACTGGAAGGCGTGCGTAAGTGCTCACTTCCGCAAGACGCCAATACAGGGGCTGGTACAGGTACCTCTACCGGCAATAACACAACCATGATTCGCGAAGAGTCACTCTTACCTAGGATTGCGTTGCCAAAGTATAATGGCGATTACGATACCTGGCGATCATTCCATGATATATTTGTGTCATTGGTCCACGACAATGCTCGTTTAACCCCAGTACAGAAACTGCATCATCTTAAGACATGTGTAATTGGAGAAGCCGAGAAATTCTTGCGACATATACCAATTACAAATGCAGATTATGGGCCTGCATGGAAAAAATTAAGGGAAAGATACGAGAATAAACGTATTCTCGTGAATCACCAGTTGAAGTCTCTCACAAACCAGATGAAGCTATCAACTGAAACAGCCAGCGGGATTAAGTTACTTGTGGACACAACTGAGGAATGTATGCAACAGTTGAAGATCCTCAGCGTTGAGATATCCTCATGGGATGTGATTCTCATTTATTTAATTGTTCAGAAGCTCCCCTTTTATACCCTAAAATTATGGGAGGAGGAACAAGGAGCATCCCCACGTAAAAATGATCGGGGTCGTACAGCGGTCGTACACGGGGCGCTCAGTTTTGCTAAGGGCGTACACGGGGTGTACAGGGTCCAGAAAATTACACGGGCTGTACATCGGGCCGTACAGGGCCCAAACTCGAGTGTAAAGCCCAAACGGCCGCACACTGGGCCTTACATCGGGGCGTACAGGGCCCAAACTCGAGTGAAAAGTCCAGGCGATCACAGCTGCGTAACGAGGGACGGAATTTAAGAAAAAAAAAAACATTATGCAGCAGGGATATCCGTCTTCAGAATGGATCTTTAATTACGGTATTTTTATTACTCAAAAGGTCTCACCGAACCATCAATAAACGCTGCGCACGAGTTTTTGGGTTGTTTTATGACACTTGGACTTAGCTTGTTCTTCGGGTTACAGACAGTGCTCAGTTAACATTGAGCGTTTGTCCTGTGACGTTCTGTCATAGTGCGGTTGTACGTGAATAATTATACGTGTATAATTATAAATCGGTACGTGTATAATTATAAATCTGGTGCACATTCTTAGTTTTAGTGTTGTAAAATAAATATTTATATATTTTTTTATAAATTAATAAAGAACTGTTTTAAAAATATTGAATACTTTTGATTTATAAAGTGTGCAGTACCTGCTCACTGAATTATGCTCAAAACTTAATTTGGTGAAAAAGAAGCTATATAAAGTAAATACACTTAAAGCGGTAGAAAATTTTTATTGGAAACAATACATTACAGTTACATTTATAAAAAACGCTGCTCTTATCGTCCGTTATATTCAAAATATTTTGAAAAAGTGATTTTGTTGCATATCTTTTTCTTAGGAAATACAATCACAAGGCCATAAGAAAACGAACTAAATAGATCACCATAAGAAAGAAATAACTATAAAAGGCTGGCGCCAGAAAATTGGAAATTCCCGCAGACCAGGGAATTCCTAAAAAAATTACACTTTTGAGTATAATTCAGTGAGCAGGTACTGTACCTAATATTTATTTGCTGTATTGAATGGCTCCTACAGCCCATTCTTATTGTCGATTGGGCCCTGTACGACCCGTCCTTTTTGTCGGTTGGGCCCTGTACGACCCGCGTACGACCCGTCCTTTTTGTCGATTGGGCCCTGTGCGGCCCATGAAAAAATCTTGTACGGCCCGATTGTCCTGCAAGAAGACCGCGTACGACCCTTGTACGACCCAGCAAATCTTTCATCTGTGGCCCTTGTACGCCCCTTGTACAGCCTCACTTCAACCTTCAAAAATTTTTACTCGGGTCCCAACAGTTGCCCACTTACGAGCATTTCACTACATTTTTGAAAACTCGGATAAGGGTTTTAGAGTCAATTTCAGACACTATAATTCCAAAGCGAACCCAAACAACAAAAGAAACTACTAAGGCATTTTATGCCATTAAAGCAGCAAACAAATGCCCTGCATGCAATGGTATGCATTTCGTACAGAAATGTGCAAAATACCAAGCAATGGACGCTAAAGTAAGGCGAAGGATTATACAATCGGCCGGGCGCTGCATCAATTGTTTGTCCAGCACTCATCTGGGTAATAAGTGCACAAGAAATACAGATGTCTAAAATGCAATGCAAGACATCACACTACACTTCACAAACACGTGAAGTCAGAGCAAACAAGCTCGAACTCAAATATGGGTACAAGGGGGTCAGAGCACTCTGCCTCTATAAAGCAAAACCCATATTCAGAGCAATTAGCTTCGGCTAGCTCAATTCAAAGCCCTGCAAATCATGAGGAACAAGCTCATGCAGGAAATAACTTGAAACACTTTCAAGGATCACCAAGCCTTCACACTGGCAAGGTAGATCATACTACACTTCACGAACACGTGAAGTCAGAGCAAACAAGCTCTCACTCAAATATGGGTACAAGGGGGCCAGAGCACTCTGCCTCTATTAAACAAAACCTATATTCAGAGCAATCAGCTTCGGCTAGCTCAATTCAAAGGCCTGCGAATCATGAGCAACAAGCTCATGCAGGAAATAACTTGAAACAATTTCAAGGATCACCAAACCTTCACACTGGCAAGGTAGATAATACTCAGAGCTTTGTTGCTGGGAAAAACCATGAAGCATTGCTCTCCACAACATTCGTCCTGGCACAGACCGAACATGGTCAGGCCCAGGTCTTACGATGCCTAGTGGATACTGGCTCACAGTCCTCTTTCATTACTCAAGAGGCTTGTAAAAAATTGGATGCAATACGCACTGTTGCCTCAATTAAGGTCACAGGCTTAAACACTAGCCCAGCAGGAGTATCACACGAAAAAACTAACCTGATACTACGATCTTGTGGTCAAGATTCAGGCACCATGAGGGAAGAGTTTCTTATAATAAAGAAAATAACGGAATATCTGCCAACTAAAACGGTGTCTACTCAGGATTGCAAACATTTACAAAAATTGCAACTGGCTGACCCGACATTTGGGCGGCCCGGGAAAGGAGATGCATTGTTGGGGGCTCGAGTTTGTGCTCAAATATTTCAAGAAGGAATAGAGCGAGGTCCTGTAACAGCTCTGATGGCTGTAAATACCAAGTTTGGCTGGATAGTTTTAGGACCAACGAAAGACACGCGAAACCCTTCAAAAAAGCAAACCGGTCATTTAACTTCGACAGAATTGCAAAAGGGAGGAATAGCAATAAGTGTACAAAACCTAGAATTTACCGAAGAATACGAAATTCTAAGTCAGAATAAACCGGTTTCTAGGGGTAGCAAGCTGTTCACCTTAAATCCATTTATGGACAAGAATGGACTGATCGGAGTAGGTGGACGATTGGAGCATGCCTTCATCCCATACAACAGAAAACAGCCAATAATTTGACCGCGAAAGCATATCGTGACATCTATATGGTATATGTATATAAAACAAAGACGTGTTAGTTACACCACTTATAACTCAAGAACGGCTGGACCGATTTTTATGATCTTTGATTTGTTGTATTCGTCTCCACCCTCCCTAACAGAATAACTATTAAAATATCGGAAAAATTCACGGAAAAAGAATTTATGAAGAAAATTCATTTTCTCATACATTTTGTATGGAACCGCTTTTTTGATGATATCTCGAGAACGGCTCGACCTATTTGGATGATTCTTTTTTGGGTTTGTTCTTCTCAATAAAGGGGTGTCTTAAAAGAAAAGAAAATTGGGAAAAACCAAAAGGAAAAGCACAAAAAATAGTAGATCGGAAAATAGCACAATAGCTACTTCGATTAGATTATTGATTATTTGAATGCAAAAATTTTAGTCAAAGTAACACTTTGAATGCAAAAAATGTAAGTCAAAGTTTACTGAGATCATTTTACGAGAGAATTTTAAAATACGGAATTTCAATTGAAAAGAAAAGTAGTGTTAGAGCAGGTGCGTTTTTTGATAAAAGCATAAGTATAAAGGTTACCGGTCGATTTGTTTGTTTTGTGAAAGTGTTATTAATAAATCTTAATGTGCGAGTAATAATATTAAAAATGCCACGACCCAGAAGATTTAATCTTTCCCAACAAAGCTAATTCATTACGGCTTTATTGGGAAAGAATATACCATTTTCAAGCAACATGTCACCTTTTTCCCTCGCAAAAATATCTTTTTCCATTTCCAAATGCAAAGTATTACAATTCAATTCAAAAGTGCATTCTCCTAATATGAAGGTGAAACCCACATTCATCAATATATGTATATAACGTTCAACAATATATGCACTTTTGAATTGAATTGAGATATTTTGCATTTGGAATAATGAGCACTTTGGTGTTAAATTTAGATACTAATGTTTTCGAATTCAGTACTTTTGAAATGGATTTCTATACATTTGAAATGGAAAAAGATATTTTTGCGTAGGAAAAAGGTGACATGTTGCTTGAAAATGATCTACTGGGTTGCGGCATTTTTATATGCTTTGGGAAGCACGAAGTCGGGCCATACTAACGCGGCTCTTTTGGCAATGAGAAAAAGTCGAGCTTATCACACAGATCAACAACGAGATAATCTTCGACGCGCAAGAAGAAATGCTTCAAGTGTTGATTAGAATCGAGCAGCGTTTCTATACGATTGCACAATTGATTACAGCTCGCATCTTTTCGTTCGCATTGGTCCAATGGACGTGGTTTTCCTTTGAGTTTAAACGAATTCAATTTCCGATTCGTGTAAGCCAGGCACATCCAAGGAGTTTAAAAATTCAGTCGACTGTTAGGCGGTACAAAGTTCGCCGGGACAGCTAGTTGTTGATAATTGATAAAATACATTTAGAAACATGTCATGGCGGACCCTCTCTAGTATTGAACCTTAATAAGTATTGAACACAAGCCGTGATAAATATTGGATATTAGATGGGAGAAGAAGCATAACTACACAGATGCAGAAGCGCATCTCGTGGTCTCGACATCGCAGCGCAACCCTAACACAGTTAATGGGGAATCTGCCCTCAGCACGGATAAATGTAACAAAACCATTCACTAAAGTTGGCATAGATTATGCTGGACCAGTGATGCTGAAATCATCAAGGCAGAGAAGTGCAAGGTTATACAAAGCCTATTTATGCATTTTTGTTTGTATGGCCACGAAGGCCATGCATATCAAGCTAGTATCTGACCTAACGTGAGAAGGCTTTCTCGCTGCTTTGAGGCGATTCATTGCCCGCAGAGGATTGTGCACGGACATTTTTTCCGATTGCGGCACAAACTTTGTCGGTGGGAAAACTATTTTGGACAGGGAGATGAGGGCTGCAATCAAAAAGGCCGAACCGGAGGCAGCTCAACAGCTGGCTGAGAAAGCCATAACTTGGCATTCTAACCCGCAAGCAGCTCCGCACATCGGAGGAATCTGGGAGGCCGGAGTAAGGGCAGTAAAGAATCACTTAGAACGAACACTTGGACAAGCAAAGTGTACCTTTGAGGAATATGCGACGGTCACCACAGAGATCGAAGCATGTTTGAATTCCAGACCATTGTGCGGTATCCGAGACAATCCCGATGAATTTTTTGTGCTTACACCTGCACATTTCCTGATTGGTCAAGAGAGCCGTATTCAGAAACTAAGTCCGGAACCAGAACGAGGAACTACGTGGAACCACCCGGGTTGAGGCGGGTTTCTGAACAGTTGACACTTTAAACTTTGTAAAATAACACTTAAACTTCGATAGTAAACAAAATATAACTCTTAAACTGTTTAAAAACTAGAAGTGTCACTGGACAGTTCATTTACCGAATTGTTAATCTCACACATTCAAACCAGAGTGTCATTCCTTTAAATCCGAGAAAAATTCGGAATGATTGGAACCTCGTTCCGGAATCGGAACTTCGATTTCTGAACAGCATGGGAGCTCGTTCCGCCCGATTTCTGAACAGTGTGGAATCAACCCAATCGTTCCGGAATTAGTTTCTGAATACGGCTGAGATGACGCAATGCCGGAGTCGGATCTCGACAAGGAGAATGTACCATCCCTACAGAGATGGAAATATTGCCAATTGCTAAAGCAACAGTTTTGGAACAAATGGTCAAGGGAATATTTAAAACACCTTCAACATCGGCCAAAATGGCGCGATAAGAAGGAAAATGTTAATGTCGGAGACATCGTTCTTGTAAAACAAGAAAATACAGCACCTACAAATTGGCCGTTAGGTAAAATTAAAGAAGTGTTTCCGGGTGCTGACAATTTGGTTCGAGTGGTCAAAGTCCGAACTAAAAATGGATTATTGCAGAGACTAATATCGAAAATTTGTCCACTACCAGTGGATACTAACAAACAGACATAATTGAGACCAAACATGTGTCGACGTGTGCCGTCTTATTTCTATTGAGGCACATTCACTCATTAAAACATTTTCACATTCATTCATTTGTAGCGGCATCGTCGCACTTGTTATCAGGTTTGGAATAAACACTTTGAATTTAATTTTTAAATTTTATTTTACTAACCTATGGAAAATTGGATACTCATCAAGTAGGTAAAAAACAAAATTGTAAATTTTGATTTTCCAAAAATAAAATAGAAAAAGTTAGTACGAAGGCATTAACGAATAAAGCCAAAAATATATTAATAAAAATATATTAGTAAAAATATATTAATAAAAAAATATAGTACAATTCATAAATTATTAACAACTGATAATAAATAAGTTCAATAAAGTGAATGGAATATAATCCAAAAATAATAAAAGATGATTTCAATATGTCGTCATTAAAAGAAAAGAAAATAATAATATGGAGTAATAATAAGCCTCCAATGGCTGCTCCCCATCTTACCCCATAACTGGTGACCCCGATAAAAAGCCTGAAGAAGAAGGAAAAGGAAGTGGACATCAATCACCCGAAATAAAGAAGCCGGAACCAAAACTTCATCTCATTTTTTTTTTGAAGAACAACTTCATGAAATTCCTACACCAACCGGCAACAACGGTACCAACACCCCCATCTCCACCTCGACATTATTAATTTGGGAAGTACCGAATTTATATGTGATTTATATAATGATTTAAGACATTTTTTTTTCTTAGTTTTTGTCGATTTTTTATTACATATTTGTAAACAATTTTCCAACTTCTTCCATCCGGTAAATTTCCATTCAAAATTATCACAACTTTAAAATAAGTACATTAACCTTATTGAATATTTAAAGTGTTTAAAAAAAAAAAAAAACCAAAACAACATGATTAACAACAGTGCAGATAGGGCAGCTGGTGATAATACTCCTCCAGTTGTTGATTTCGTGTCGGTTAAACCTCCACCGTTTTGGAGAGACATGCCTTCTCTTTGGTTTGATCGTCTTGAGGCACAATTTGAACTCGCTAGAATTTCCTGCCAAAGAACCAAGTTCAATCACGTATTAGTTGCTCTTGATGGCGACATTATTAGAATCATAAGTGATTACATACGAAATCCTCATCAAACTGAGCCGTATACTCAGTTAAAAGAAACGATTATTTCGCGTTTGTTGGCGAGTGAATCTTCGCGTTTGAACCAATTGTTGGGCGAGTTATGCCTGGGAGACCGTCGTCCTTCTCAACCCCTTCGTGAGATGAGGGAGTTGGGAGGTAACACTGTAGGCGACGAATTATTGCGGACGTTGTGGTTGCAAAGGCTCCCAGAAAGTATGCAGGCCATTCTCGCGTGCAACCCTGGAAATTTAAATGAGTTAGCAAATTGTGCAGATAAAATTTCTGAGGTGTATAATAAACCTTCTATTTCGGCTGTATCTTTCCCTCCGGAACAAAACAGCAATTTTAATCAAAACAACCTTGCCTCTCAAATTGAACAATTAACGAAACAATTCCAGGCATTCGATTCAAAACTTAAAGCAATAAATGCCAAATTTGAATCTTTTCAAAGAAGAAGTCGTTCCTTAAGCAAAGGAACACATAGCCGAGGGAGAAGTATCTCTTCAAATAAAAATTATAAAAGATATTGCTGGTATCATTTTAAACACGGAGATAATCAAATGTGTAGCTCCGTGTAACTTTTCGAAAGACAAAACAAGTGACTTTTCAAAAAACTAAACCGCCTTTCTTCTCAGACGACGGATGGTAAAGGCAATTTTTTTTTTAGTAGATACAGGTGCGGATGTATCCGTTATCCCACCACCATCTTTCAGAAGGTCGTATCCGACCGGTTTTAAACTATCTGCCGCAAATTCATCCACAATTCACACGTTTGGTCGTAAGATGTTAACTCTGGATTTAGGTCTTCGTAGAAATTTTCCTTGGCAATTTATTATTGCTGACGTCTCTAAATCTATTCTAGGCGCGGATTTCCTTCAGCATTACGAACTTTTGGTAGATCTTTCAAAGAAAATCCTTATCGATCCAGTTACCTCGCTAACTACAAACGGAAAATTAGTCAAAGGACCACCTTTTTCTCTTTCTTTATAACTGACGAACGTATACGAAAAATTTTACGTGAATTTCAGTGCATTACCTTAGACACAGGATTCACTAAACCAGTTAAACATTCGATAACTCATCGTATTTTAACCTCTGGCAATCCTATCGTGTCTAAAGTCCGTCCTTTGTCTACAGATAAACTTGTAGCCGCTAAAAAGGAATTCGACTTTATGATTAAACAGGGAATTTGCAGGCTTTCAGATAGTTGTTGGTCTTCCCCGTTACATTTAGTCAAGAAAAAGAATGGTGATTGGAGACCATGCGGGGATTATCGTCGATTAAATTCAATAACTATCCCAGATCGTTATCCTATTCCCCTTATTCAAGATTTTGCGCATCGCCTACAAGGCTGCAAAATATTTTCAACTTTAGACCTCACAAAGGCGTATCACCAAATCCCAGTTGAACCTGAAGACATTCCAAAAACTGCAATATGCACACCATTTGGCCTCTTCGAGTTCCCACGAATGACGTTTGGCCTTTGCAACGCAGCACAAACTTTCCAACGGTTTATACATTCAGTTCTGCAAAATTTACCCTTCTGCTTTGTTTATCTCGACGACGTTCTCGTCGCTTCAAAATCAGAAGTTGAACATTTGCACCACTTAAACCAAATATTTGTGCGATTTAAGGAGCACGGTCTAATTATTAATGTTGAAAAATGTGAATTTATGAAATCCAATGTAATATTCTTAGGTCACTATATCAGCTCAGATGGTATTAAACCGTCCCCTGATAAAGTTGAGTCAATTAAAAATTTCAAACTTCCTGAAACAGTGAAGCAACTTAGACGCTTCCTGGGAATGGTAAACTTTTACCGGCGTTTTATTCCTAACGCAGCCCTACATCAGGTTTTACTAAATAATTTCCTCAAAGGAAATAAAAAAGAGGGTAACAAAAAGATTAATTGGAACGCAGACACTATCGAATCTTTTAATATTATTAAATCGCAGTTATCAGAGGCTACCACTGACATATAGAAATGGACCACTCGATTTGCTATCTCAAATGGTGCACAGTTTTGAAAGTTCCCACCTAAGGAGAGTTCAGATATAGAAGGCATATATCTGTCTATTTCTTTCGCATTACGCGAGATAGGGGGCTTCAAAAGGCGGCAAATTTAAAAATTATATTAATTTTATTTGTAACCTGCACGCTTAAATCTGATTCCCCTGAAAGTAGCATCAAATCTCAAATAATTTCGGACCAAAAAATTTATGGAATAACACATTTTTCATTGAAAAATTCTTAGCAAAACGTTGAAATGCTCTCTTCTGGATATGCGATTTATATCGCTAAACAACTGTTTTAAGAACTCAAAAGTAAAAATTAGAGCACTTTTGTGTTTTTGCTGTATACTTCACTTAATTTAGTTACAGTAAAAGGACATAAATACAATTAATTCCTAATTGATTCGCCATATTACGCCACTCAGGTTTTTTTGTGGTTTTTGTGCCATTTTTGTCGTAAATCAGACATAAGATAAGAAGAATTTGAAATATGAAATAAGAAAAGACTAATTTTCAAAATTTAATAACACAATTTCTACTGAAAAATTAGAAATTGTGTAAAATTCAATTGTATCTTACAAAGGGGTAATTTAATGTTTGCATTCCTTTGAAGGGACTTAAGATACAAAAGGAATTATTTTATAATTTTTGTAGTAATTATTTGATGGATTTATGCAAATAAAACGGACTAATGCCCCAAAAATGCATTTGACAGCAATTCAAACCCACAGCTGACTGCTCAAAATCCGTTAATGGTGTGAGCAAGAGGGAACTAGAAAGTGCACCATCGCTTCATAGGCATTTTGTATGGGGCGAGTGGTCCATTTCTATATGTCAGTGGAGGCTACACTCTTAACTTTTCCCGATGCCAAAGCAGATTTAGCTCTTTTCGTTGATGCTTCTGACATTGCTTTAGGGGCAGCTCTTCATCATTGCATCAAAAAGTTCAGAATAATTGGCAACCTCTCGGCAAAGACATTATAATAACAAGATGTGCCAAGCTGCAAATATCAAGCAAAACAGCTTTGAGATTGGGTACACGAATGGGCGCAAACTTTTTAAGTTGAGCTTCTTCAAAGTTCTTTTTCCCAGTCACTGTGTGTGTGACTTGTGTGACTTGCATGGATGCGTTGGTACGGGTCGCGGGGGGCTTTTTGACTTGGCTGCTGTTCGCTGCGCAAGGAGCTTTTTGGACTGTCCAAAGGCGAAACGTGGGGGGATTGAATTTTTCTAGGAATTCTCTGATTTGCGTGCTCTTCTCAACTAAATGAATGAAATCTGCGCAAGGGAAAAGGGCATGCGGGCAGATTCATCAGGTTTTAATTATTTAATGAAGTTCAGATTTTGTGTATTTTAGGTGTTTTTCATTTTCATTTTTGATATTTTTAGTAACAAAAAGATTTCAACAGATACGTCCCTGAAGAAGTTTCACTTCAGTAAACACTTAAAGAAAGAAAGATTTTAATTCAGCAGTGTTCGGGGGCTTATAATTGATTATTCTTTTATAATCTTTATCTTCTTATTAGAAACAGTGTTGTTAGCTTCCGATTTTACTTTCCATTTACAATTTTTTCGCAACAGAACTAATATCATAAAATCCAAGACTTGTTTTCTGTGCTCAAAACAAGTATTTTGAGGTTCAAACCATTCGGGATAAGTCTCATTTGTTTTTGAAATGCAATATTGTAAAATAGTTTTCCGTAGATTTATTATTTGTAATTGCTTTTGGAAAAGACAATTATAAATTTCGATTTGGAGTGAACAAATATCGAAAAACTTGTCTGTGGGTGATTGCAAATATGGTTCATCTCTAGAGCTGGAATAGTCTTTGTTCATTATAAACGATTCAGAAGGTAGAAGAAATTTGGAATTTTCTTTGCACTGTTTTACCATATCGGACGTACAATTTTCGCAAATAATTTTTTTCATGATAACCTTAAGTACAACATAACCAACAAAATATCTTCTAGCAGCAGTCTCAACCAAAAAATTGTCCGTAGCGTTCTCAAATACATTCAATTCAGAATTATCAGACAGTTCTATTTCAGACAATATATTTTCTATAATTTTATGGTTTTCTAAGTCTGCTTCCGGCATGTTCTCTTGAATTTCTTTTTGGTTTTCTGAATCCGCATTCCAATCAAAAAGATATTCTTCATCATCCTCACAATTTTTCATAGATGATGAAGCAGTCGTAATTTTCATCGACATCAATCGAGCAATAATGCTACTAAATTCACACACAGATGGATTGTTACTGTTACCACCTTTGGATCTAACTTGGGCAACAAAATTTTCCAAGGGATCTTGATTTAGCCTAGATGTAAATAAAAATTTGAAATTATATCCATTGTTGTTGTTGTTGTTATCACTTATGTCTTTTAGATGTCACAGATCTACATCGAGAATGAAATCAGCCCGAAAATTATACATCAATACATCAATCACGTATCTGTTGAAATCTTTTTGTTACTAAAAATATCAAAAGTGAAAATGAAAAACACCTAAAATACACAAAATCTGAACTTCATTAAATAATTAAAACCTGATGAATCTGCCCGCATGCCCTTTTCCCTTGCGCAGATTTCATTCATTTAGTTGAGAAGAGCACGCAAATCAGAGAATTCCTAGAAAAATTCAATCCCCCCACGTTTCGCCTTTGGACAGTCCAACAAGCTCCTTGCGCAGCGAACAGCAGCCAAGTCAAAAAGCCCCCCGCGACCCGTACCAACGCATCCATGCAAGTCACACAAGTCACACACACAGTGACTGGGAAAAAGAACTTTGAAGAAGCTCAACTTGAAAAGTTTGCGCCCATTCGTGTACCCAATCTCAAAGCTGTTTTGCTTGATATTTGCAGCTTGGCACATCTTGTTATTATAATGTCTTTGCTCTCGGATTTTTTTCAACTATAATTTAATTACTTTATTTTAAGTACTAAATAAAACTCAAACGCAAATTAGAAATTAATTTTAATTCTCAAAACTATAATCTAAAAAAAATATCGTGTTGCGGCAAGGCAGTCACTTTGAGCAGGGCCTGTAACCAAAAAGAAACAACAATGAGCTCTCTGAAATGTGCAAATATTCATACACACACATACAAGAAGCATAGCGTCGCAATCGTCATCACAAATTCTTGCAAATAAAACTCTGAATAAACAAATGAGGCTCAGTTGGGATATCGTGAGGGGAATGGTTACCTCTCTCGTTCAAACCCGATGTCTCCCAGGAAGAGTAAACGTGCGGCTCCAACCACACGCCCTCATCTGGCACGGTTTACCCAACCTTACAGACACCTCTGAGGAGATTCATCAACATCCTGTTGGAATTCATCCTCAACCTAGGAATCTCAGACTGAGTTTCTCACGGAATTGGTACCCCCAACTCCAGAAACAATCAAACCAATAATTACCCGATTGCGTCGCTAATAATCCATATGGACACTCATGCCAGCGCACTCCACAACAAAACTACCCAAAAGAGAGAAACGCTCTCATGAAAATGCCCTATCAAGGGGATAATAAAATTATCACCGAATATGTAGCCCACAAAATTAAAATCACCTACACATGCCAAAGAGCCCAGTGATTACTCACCTAATTAAAATTATTCGAAATAAACACCACCAATTGCACTTTAAAATAAATCTCTTGCACATAAACTGCCACCATCCGTCCTCAACGAAAACCTAACCGAGAATGACTCGAAAGGATATCTGATTCGCCCCATCGGGGAACTAGTCATAAACTTGCCCAGACAAGCATAAAACAACGAGGATGAATCATTCTCAACACAGCCCCTGCGCAAAATACTCAGGGATAGCTGTGGGCGTCGCAGGCACGGATGCACTGTGTGCACTGTTGCCTGATTTTCGATTTTAAAAGTTATCAAACAATTCAATTTCAAGCATTCACGCTTCTGAGTACATACATCCGAATGAAACCAAAATCAACTTACTTGATTTCCCTTACACTCGTCCATCCTGGCTAGGACTCGCCTCGAGTTCCTCTGAAGCAGAACTGTCGACTTCTACTGGGACTCCATCCCCACCACTATCGCTATCAGTTGCGTCTGACAAACCTCCTGGTGGACGCCAAGGACGTATTTTGTCCACAGCTATGGTCCTCTCATAGTTTGTCTTTCGCGTTTTTCTGTAATTCCCATCCATATCAATAACCACGTATCGATCGTTAGGGTAGACTGTTTTTATTACAAACGGTCCACTGTAAGGCGGTACAAACTTCCTGCTTGTACCTTGAGGAGTCTCTTGCTTCTCGATAACTACTAGATCTCCTTCTTTATATTTTTTTGGTTTTTTCCTTCTTTTATCAAAGTATTCTTTTTGTTTCTCTTGGGCTTTCAGATTTTTCTCAGCGGCTTGTAGATGTAGATGTAGATTGACAAGAGGCGGGTTGAGTCACCCTGCACTTAGACCAAAGGTCCATTGTACAAACCTCGAGAAGAGATACTGCCATCTGGGTTAATCTCGATGCCCTGATAGAGCCGTTAGACGACCAGTTCTTCTAACAAAGCTCAGGATGGTGGGCAGCGTGAGTTTATGCAGATCCTGTGGATCCACCTGGTAGTTCCCGAATAAATCGGCTCTGGCGCTATTGTAGAACGGACACGCACACAAAAGGTGAGCGATAGTCTCGTCCTCCAGCTCGCAGCCACAAAGCGGCGATTCCGCTATACGTAGTGTATGTAGATGCTTGTTCAGCCTGCAATGGCCGGTAATGATGGCCATCGCAAGGCTCAACTGGCATCTACTGAGGTTGAGTAGACGTCTGCTTAGGTCTGGGTCGACCCGATGTAAGAACATCTTGGACTGTCTACAATCTGTTCTAGCTGACCACCTCTCATTGTGCTCAGAGCGGACCCATTCCACCATAGAGCGACTGATGAGAGATGGTGCAACACCCACGTAGGGTTCTGGTCCTATAAAGGAAGAGCAGGCCCCTTCTTTCGCCAGCCTGTCTGCAGTCTCATTGCCTGCAATGTTACAGTGGCCAGGGACCCAGATTATTGAGACATTGTTAGTTGTCGCAATAAGGTCAAGCGCGTGACGACACTCGCTGAGGAGCTTAGATGAGACTATGTAAGAGTCAAGTGCTTTGAGGGCAGCTTGACTGTCGGAGAAAATAAAAATATCTCTCCCACACAGTTTCCTCTTTAAAATCTCTTGAGCACAGATCAAGACGCCGAGAACTTCCGCCTGGAAGATGGAGACGAATCTGCCTAGCGAGCGGGAGATGCACAAGTCTTCGCTAAGGCCGTACACTCCGACTCCGGCCAGGCCCTCAACGAGGGATCCGTCTGTAAACCACGCAGATCCGGCGTCCGACACTGTGTTGCTGAGATAGTCTTCGTCCCACTCCGTTCTGGAGGGAATAGACACAACATACCTTTTACGTAGGCTGAGATGGGGCGTTATATAATCCGAGATCATTTGTACGCAACTGTTGGTATGTAACAGTTTGTCCCAGATCAGGGAGTGCCCTACCAGCTGAAGATTGGGTCGCCAGAGATTGTTTTGAATAAGGCGCAAAGCCGAATTCATCGCTTCTTTCTGTACGATAATATCAAGCGGAGCCAAAGAGAGAGCCAACTCAATCGCGGCAGTTGGAGAAGATCTCATTGCTCCTGTGATGGCTAAGCAGACCAGTCTTTGTACCGTGGCGAGTGCACTTTTGACGGTGCTTAAGTTAGTCCTTTCCCACCAGACCAGCGCCCCGTAACAGAGACTCGGTCTGATGACGGCAGAATACATCCAGTGGATGATTTTTGGGCTAATGCCCCAGGTACGGCCGAAAGCTCTTCTACACTGCCAGAAGGTCGAGATGGCCCTTTGTGTTTTGCAGTCTAGATGTAGCTTCCAGTCTAGCTTGATATCCAGGATCACTCCTAGGTATTTTACGCTATTTGCGTAGATAATCTCTTTGTTGAATATTCTCAGATGCCTGAGACCCTCCAACTTCCTTCTGTTAGTGAAAAGTAGAGCAGAGGTCTTGTCGGCGTTGACTGACAAGTTCCTGTCCCTGCACCACCCTTCCACCAACAGCAAGGCTTGCTGCTGGAGATCGCAGAGAGTACTGAGAAATTTGCCTCTGCACAGTATCACTATGTCATCCGCATAGGCAACTGTGAAGTGGCCCTTACTGTCCAGTAACCTGTTGAGGCCGTCAACCACCAAGCACCACAGGAGGGGAGACAGAATACCACCTTGCGGGCAGCCCCTACCTACCCTCCTGATCGCTGTGTGGGAACCTACCTCAGTGGAGACAATTCTGCTTTTCAGCATGTTAACTATCCACCTGGTTAAAGTTTGGTTAACCCCATGCTCCTGCAAGGCACAAGACATAGCAGAGAAGCTGGTGTTGTCAAACGCTCCTTCGATGTCCAAAAAGACACCAAGGGCCGCTTCTTTGTCAAGAAAAACTCTTTCAATGAAAGAGATTGCCTGATGGAGGGCCGAATCAGTAGATTTCCCTCTCTGGTACGCGTGCTGCGCTGGGTGTAGCGGGAATTCCTTCAGATTGTTTGATCTGATGAAAGCGTCCAGCATCTTCTCCAGCGATTTCAACAGAAAGCTAGTTAGTGAAATCGGCCGGAATGATTTGGCTTCCCTATAGTTACACTTTCCTGGTTTTGGTATGAATATAACCCTGGAAAGGCGCCAACTACAGGGAATATACCCGAAAGCCAGGACCGCTCTGAAAATTATGATCAGATGGTCCTGAATCAGGGAGAATGCCTCTTGGAGCATGACCGGGGAAATACCATCTCTACCCGGGCTCTTAAAGGGTGCAAAGGAAAAGACCGCCCAGTTAAGGAGATCCTTGTCTATAACAGACCTGGCGACAGACCAATCCGAATCATCTGGATTGTGCTGATCAGCCGCTATTTGATCCTCCTGGACTGGTTCACAACTGGGGAAGTGGGTTTCCAACAGATGAGATGCGACCGAGAGGTCATCATCGATGAAATCACCACTGGGTAGTTGTAATGAGCCCAACTGAATGGCCTTGTCCTTTTTGAGAATCTTGTGGATTCTCGTGGTGTCTCTCATCCCTTCAAGGTCTGAGCAGAATTTTTGCCAAGAAAGTAGCTTGGCCGCTTTAACTTCTTTCTTGTAGGCCCTCTGTTTCTCTCGAAAGAGTTCCCATTCGGGTACAGAATTGAGGTTTTTTGCTCGATTGTGTTGCTTTCTTACTCCTTTTCGAAGCAACATTAATCTGCGGTTCCACCAGGGGCATTTGCCCTTAGAACTAGGGGTGGTAAGAGGGCATGCCTCTTCGAAGCTAGATATAATTGCCCTCTCTATGACCCCAATCGACGAGTCTAGGTCGCTGACGTTGTTAATCGTAGGCAGCCATCCCTCCAGTTTCAAACCCAGAGCGGATCTGAAGAGACCCCAGTTTGTTTTTCTGGGGTTCCTAAAACTGGGAGGAGTCGGACAGTCCGCCGAGATCTTCAGCGAGATAGCTCTGTGATCTGAGGTTAATATGTCGTTCGTGACTCTCCAGTCGGAAACGAGGTCGACTAAGCTAATCGAACATAGCGTAATGTCAATCGTTTCGCGCCTGACAGAGTTAACGAAGGTTGGCCCAGTGCCGTTGTTGAGGACAGTCAGCTCAGTGGAAGCAATATAATCAAGGAGCGACTGACCTCTTCTATTCACATTTGTACTACCCCAGCAGGTGTGGTGCGAGTTAGCGTCACACCCGATAATCAGCGGGAGATTTTTCCTGCGGCAGAATTCCACGACCTCCACGAGTTCAGAACTCGGTGGAGGTTCAGCAGAATCGTACGGCAGGTAAGAGGAGACAACAATAACGTCCTGAGCGCCATCAGTCAGGCTCAGAGTTACCCGAATGGTAGCCTGGTCTCTGGAGCTGTGCTCATGGATCGGGGTTGCCTTGAGACTGTTGGCGATCCAGATACATGCCCTAGGTTTAGTGGCGGTATCGGCCGCAAACACTCGGCCATTACTTAGACCCAGTCCACGAACCTGATTTTTGAACAACCAGGGTTCCTGCACTAGGGCTAGTTTTGTCTGCCCCAAAGCAAGGACTCTGCATAGTTCCGCAGAGGCCGATTTGCCATGTTGCAAGTTAATCTGTATGATGTTAAAAGAGTCAGCACCCATTCTACAGTGCGCTCATTTCGACATCTGGGGCAGGGGGTAACCCCTCGGAAACCTCTGAGGAGTGAGCGCACCCTGCGGCCACTTCAGAGCCGGAGGCGGCGACAGCAACCTTAGTCGCCATCACGCCCCCCGACACCGAGTCCGCTGGGTCCTCGTCACACTCACCAGAGTCTTTGGCGGCATTGCTCTTAATGCGCGCGTGGAGCTCGGAAAGTCCATAGTAGACTTTCCCACCGCGTGCCAGAAGAGTGTCGAGGGACAGCTGGTCTAGCCCTAGCACCAGAAGGGTTCCCTGTGGGGGATCATCCTTCAGGTGAAACAGCCGCCATCTGTCTACCCCGAGAACTTTATTCTGCCTCTGCAGTCTAGCATGAAGCTGTTCTGCAGAGATATTGTGGCACTCCGGTATCCAGAGCGTAACCTTCGTGTGCCTGGGAATTTTCGAGAATTCGCAGGCCACCAGCTCAGCCCCGCTCCAGGGCGCCTTCAATTTCTTCGCGAAGTCCGTGAGCCATCGCCTGGTCTCCGCGTTCAGACACACGATCTGCAGGTAGCCTCGGTTGTCGCAGCCCCTACCTACAAAACTAGCGCCGCGGAAAGCAAGCGACGGGCCACCTGCAGCGACGTTAAAAATCTCCTCGGAGATCAATGAGCGGAGCGAGGCAGCCTGCTCGCTGGTCAGGAGGAGGTCTTCTGCTACGGGACCAAAGGCCATACGGACGCTTTGTTCGCCAGCGACCTGAGCGAAAGTTGGCCTCGGTGCGCCACAGCCGCTCTCCTCAGCCTTAGCTGCAGCTTTGCAGCGCTTCGCTACCCGCCTCGCCTCCGGCGGTGTTATTTCCGGCGAAAGTGGGCGCTTGGGAGTGCCGGAACTACCCTGAACTATTTTGTTCTGGGGTTCTGCAGACCCCCCAGCCTCCCCTTTCTGCTCAACGAGCTGAAGCCGGAGTTGTTTTCGAATCGCCGCATTTCTGCGGCGACGAGAATTTTTACTGAGCTTCGGGAGCTCACTGTTGGCTTGACCTGTACCTGGTCTGTCAGCTTTCGCGGCGAGAGCTGCCGCCATCGGAGGCGCAAACCCTCTGTCACGAGAACAGCTGGGCTGCCGCGCACTCGACAGGTTGGCTTTCTTGCCGGCAGCTTGGGCAGCTTTGACAGCTGCAGTTGCCGCGTTCCCTGTCGAGGGCGGAGCCCCTCCCGGCCCACCTGCACGCACCTGCAACCTGCTTCGCGCGTCGGCAGGTGTAATGTTTTGCCTGGCAGCCTTGCGTCTGCTACCAGCCAACCTCCACATCCCGTCCTCCTTCTCCGTTCTGTCCGCGTCCGACTGTAGCGAGGTGTTGGTCCCGGTCCCGGCAGGCTGGCGCGCAGCTCCAGACTTCTCCTCCCTGGGCGCAGAAACTCCAGCTCCGCGGTCGCTACTCCTCCCGGCGACGCTCCTGTCGGCCGCGGGTGGGCCTGCAGAGCATTCCGGCCCCGAATTATCCGGGTTTAGCACAATTTTGTCGCACATAACACTGAAAGCACTTGTTCACATTGACAGCTTGACAGCAACCTTCTCAGCGGCTTTATTTCTTTCCTCCTGAATGTCTGCGATTATACCCGCGGTTTGTTTAATTTCATCAATTAAAACCATGTCAGATCCTGATCTTGGTATAGTACCAAACATTAGTTGGCTAGGAGTCTTACCGGTACTTTTGTTTTCGATGTTATTTAATGCAAACTGCACGGTTCGAATGTTTTCATCCCATCTATCTTCCTCTAAAGTGGTGGTCATAAGGGCAGATAGTATTGACCTATTTAGGCGCTCTACTTGGCCATTAGCCCTAGGAGTGGCCACTGCGTTTAAAATGTGCTTTATATTGTTTTGATCGCAGAAGCGTTTAAACTCTTTTGCCGTAAACGCACTTCCCTGGTCAGATATTACATTTTGGGGAATCCCGTGTACACTGAATAAATCTTTAAAGAATTCAACCACGAATTTCGTTTTAGTTGTCTTGACAGCTCGTAAGAACGTAAACTTTGTGAATCCATCCACAATCACGATGAGGTGTAAATTCCCCCTTTTCGATTTGGGAAAGGGACCCAAATGATCGATGTGTACTGTTTTCATCGGTTCCTTATCTTTGGGTATAGGATGCATATAGCCCTCTCGTTTACCTGTATTTCTTTTGTTGAACAAGCAGCGGATGCAGCAAGATATGTACTTTTCAACATATTGTCGCATCCTGGGAAACCAATAGTGTAGACATAATCGTGTTAATGTTTTCTCTATCGAGAAATGACCCAATTCATCATGTGCAGCCCGGACAACTTGTTGCCTCATCCCATGAGGAACAAGCCATTGGATGCCTAACGCAGTTATTCTGTAAACTCGTCCGTCCCTTAGGGTATAATTCTTGTAGATCTGACGCTCTTTGTCTGTTTCCGGTGGTTTAGCCAGTACTTTATGAATTTCTTGGATTTTTCGATCCGTTAGTTGTCCTGCTAGTACCCAATCAGCCTGTTTGATCTGCAAAATAATTTGGCCTTCATTCATGACACAAGGATTCCTGCTTAGAGCATCCGCATGTTTCATGCGCCCGCCAGGTCGGTATTTAACTTCAAAATTAAACTCCAACAGCTGAAGCCACCAACGCGCAATTCGTGGTATCAACTGTTTTTTCTCGTTAGAAGCCTTAAGCGCGTTACAATCTGTGATAATGGTAAATTTTATACCCAATAGATATGAGCGGAATTTCTTAACTGTTTCAACCACAGCAAGGGTTTCAAGCTCGTAAGAATGATATTTCGTTTCTGGGTATCTAGTTTGTCTGCTGAAGTAAAGAACTGGATGTAACCGTCCATCTGTTTGGTATTGCAACAATATTCCAGCAATCCCAATTGCACTAGCATCCGTATGTACCTCGGTAATCGCCTGCGGATTATAAATAGCTAAAACTGGCTGAGTAATCAGCTTACTCCTCAACTGTTCAAAAGCTTGCTTTTCACATTCACCCCATTGCCATTTCGTCGCCTTCCTGAGCAGATTGGTTAGTGGTTTGGTAATAACAGAATAATCCTGTACAAAGTGTCGAAAATACCCCGTAAGTCCTAGAAATTGTCGGACTTGACGAATATTCCCGGGTGCCTGAAACTCTTTAATGGCTTTTACTTTGTCAGCTCCTGGTTTGACCTTGCCATTGCTGATTTCGAATCCAAGGAAAACCACTTTTTCCATCAGAAATGAACATTTCTTTAGGTTTAACGTAATATTCTCCTTTCGAAATATTTCCAGGGTCTGCCGTAGTCCATTCATGGCCTCCTCTACGTTTTTAGCATGAAGAAGAACATCATCTAAATAAACAGCGGCTATATTGTTAACCGGATTCAGGATTCTACTCATATAACGTTGGAAAACTCTGGGAGCATTGCACAATCCAAATGGCATTCGTTGAAACTGATATTGTCCATGAGGCGTTACGAACGACGTATATCTTTTGGAAGTCTCCTCCATTGGGATCTGGTAATACCCAGATCGCAAGTCCAAACTGGTGAACCATATACCACCTTGTAGTTTGTCGATTTGATCATCAATTCTTGGTAGTGGATGATTGTCCTTAATTGTCCTGGAATTGAGTTTCCTAAAGTCAATACACATTCTCTGTTCGCCGTTCTTTTTTGTAACCAATAAGATTGGAGAAGCAAATTCTGAATCTGATTCCTGGATGATATCATATTGCAACAATTCTTCTATCATGTCTCGTACAATTTCCTGTTCCTTGAAGGACATCCTGTAGGGTCTATACGTAAAAGGTTTGTCTTCTTCTAGCCTAATTCTCATTTCAGCGGTTTTCGCACAACCCAGTTCATTCACTCCTCTAGCGATACAATCTCTAAACTCGTTCAAGAGTTGTGTCAACTGTTCTTTTTGTATTTCATTAATCGGTCCGACTAGTATTTCGTCTAAGTCGATTGAGTCGTTTTCTTTTGTATCTACCGTCATTATTTGTTCCTCCGTACTTCCCTCTTGTTTGCAGCACCATCCTCGAGCAATAACAGAATTCTCTTTTATGTACATATCCTGATCTCCAAGATTAATAATTGGTAAACAAGTAGTGCCATTACCATCAGTTCGCAGAATTGTTCGAGGTATCCAACTTTCTTGTTCTTCATGTGGACGCAATGTTGTTTCAATGTATATATCTGTTGTTTGTTGATCGGTCTTTACTTCTACTATTTGAACTTGTTGAGCTGGTAAAACTATTTCCGTTGGGGTCTTCAAAGCTATTTTACAGTTTGGTTCTGTTTCCAATTCGGGAAAATTCATTTCCTGCTCCGTTTGCAAAAATTTAAGAGCCCTATCTGTCTTTATGGCAATTATGTTGGGTAATTCTGTGAACGATCGACGTAAGATAATTGGTATATTCTGTAGCTCATTGTCAACTACGATTATTTTCACAGTTGCTTCCACATCATCAACCTTGATTTGTGCCGCCGTTGAACCTTGACTTATTGAAAATCCTTTTCTGTATCCATGAAGAGACACCCGTTCATTATAATCCACGGTCAATCCCAAACGATTAGCTTCTGTTACAGTAATTAATGTGCATGAGCTACCAAAATCTATATAAGCCTGAGTTTTAATTCCATTTATATACACATCTTTAAAATATTTTTCATTTGACGTTCCATCGCGATTTAATTCCAATAGAGCCACAGTCTTTTTGTCATTCGGTTTTTGTGGACAGACTTTCTCATTATGAAATCGGCTTTTACAAATTTGACATTTAGTGTCCTGACTTTTATTCTGATTTGGTACAGAAGCAGTACATTTACTGGCATAATGTCCACGTTTACCGCATTTAAAACAAATGATTGCATCGTTTGCCGGTTTATTTACGGTCGCTTCCTTACGATGGTTATTTCGCTTCAATATAAATTTAGGATGATTACGCGGTCGATTATATTGCTGCGAAGTTGATGGCTGATCTTCAGTAACAGTAGTTAAAAACTGGAACAGAGATTCAGGAGTTTCATGCCGCCCTGCTCTCGCTCCTGTCTTGATCATACTATCTTCGATTCCCGCTATTACACACGATACCGCGTCTCTTCCCTTAATTTTACACGCGTTTATAAGAGCCATCTTTTCATAAAAGTATTTCGTATAGGTTTCCTCAAATCTTTTCTTTCTGCGCATCATCTCACTGAGTATGTCAGAAAATTCCCTCTTATATGGGAAAGCCTCTTTAATTCTAACCTTCCATTCCTCCCACGAATGTTTAATAGTACCAAGACCCCTGTACCAAACTTCAGCCATTCCACGTAGCTTCGTAAATGCAAAATAAATTGTGGTATCTTCGTCCCATTTACATACAGTTCGGAGTTCATCGATTTTCTTGCACCATGTTTCGGCTGACTGACTGCGATCGTCAGGATCAAAACAAGGAATAGTTTCCCCTCTAGATGACGCAGTTGATATTCCCGTATTCGTCCGGACAAGTAATGTTTTAATCACGTCGGTAAACCTATCCAAAGATTCTGCCGTGCTTCGCGAACGAGACGTATTTCGACGATGTCGGCGACGAGTATAATTCTCTTCGTCGGATGAATCGGAATATCTCCTTCGTCGATGAGAACGCCTAGGTGACTTCTTTCGCTTCGGCATAGTAATTCCTCTCCTTCACTCGTAAACAAATAAAAAAAACGCTGCAGGGATAAAACCCGAAATAAATACATGATCCCATAAAATTTTAGCTAATTTTAAATACTGTGAAGGGTTTTTCCCACGTATAAGCATATGTCGTCAAAATATACTTTGAAAAACAAATTAAATTGATTCCACAACAATGTGTGTGGCTGGATAAATCCCAATAAATAAATGTTGCAAACTCAATTTCTTTCAAAAAAACATCTGCTGCCTCAATCCAATCCCAGCACAAAAAAATCAATAACTTTCCAAAAAAAAATTAATTTTTCAATAAAAATCAATTTTTCATTTCGCCAAAAGTACACAAAGTGACAGCCTTGCAAATAAGAGATTTTGTGGATAAATATCCCACTTCTGAATTATAATACAATTACTTTATTTTAAGTACTAAATAAAACTCAAACGCAAATTAGAAATTAATTTTAATTCTGAAAACTATAATCTAAAAAAAATATCGTGTTGCGGCAAGGCAGTCACTTTGAGCAGGGCCTGTAACCAAAAAGAAACAACAATGAGCTCTCTGAAATGTGCAAATATTCATACACACACACACAAGAAGCATAGCGTCGCAATCGTCATCACAAATTCTTGCAAATAAAACTCTGAATAAACAAATGAGGCTCAGTTGGGATATCGTGAGGGGAATGGTTACCTCTCTCACTCAAACCCGATGTCTCCCAGGAAGAGTAAACGTGCGGCTCCAACCACACGCCCTCATCTGGCACGGTTTACCCAACCTTACAGACACCTCTGAGGAGATTCATCAACATCCTGTTGGAATTCATCCTCAACCTAGGAATCTCAGACTGAGTTTCTCACGGAATTGGTACCCCCAACTCCAGAAACAATCAAACCAATAATTACCCGATTGCGTCGCTAATAATCCATATGGACACTCATGCCAGCGCACTCCACAACAAAACTACCCAAAAGAGAGAAACGCTCTCATGAAAATGCCCTATCAAGGGGATAATAAAATTATCACCGAATATGTAGCCCACAAAATTAAAATCACCTACACATGCCAAACAGCCCAGTGATTACTCACCTAATTAAAATTATTCGAAATAAACACCACCAATTGCACTTTAAAATAAATCTCTTGCACATAAACTGCCACCATCCGTCCTCAACGAAAACCTAACCGAGAATGACTCGAAAGGATATCTGATTCGCCCCATCGGGGAACTAGTCATAAACTTGCCCAGACAAGCATAAAACAACGAGGATGAATCATTCTCAACACAGCCCCTGCGCAAAATACTCAGGGATAGCTGTGGGCGTCGCAGGCACGGATGCGCTGTGTGCACTGTTGCCTGATTTTCGATTTTAAAAGTTATCAAACAATTCAATTTCAAGCATTCACGCTTCTGAGTACATACATCCGAATGAAACCAAAATCAACTTACTTGATTTCCCTTACACAACCAAATTAAATTCGGCGCAATGTAAATACAGTGCATATGATCGTGAGCTACTAGCGATTTATAAAGGAATTAAATATTTTCGTTATAATCTAGAAGGTCGTAAATTCACAATATTCACTGATCATAAACCTTTAATATATGCATTTCGTCAGAATCCAGAAAAAGCTTCGCCAAGACAATTAAGGCACTTGGATTACATTGGGCAGTTTTCAACGGACATTAGGCATATTTCGGGCAAAGATAACGTTGTAGCAGACGCATTATCCAGATTAGATGAAATTCATTTACCCTGCTCAATAGATCTAAACGCTATCGCCCAAGCTCAAGAAAATGACGAAATACTGAAAGAACTCCCAGTAAATGGATCTTTTAAATTTTCTAAATTTCCAGTTTATGGAAGTGATATTCAAATATTTTGCGAGACCTCTTTTGGAGCCCGTCCATACATTCCAAAGCCATTTCGTTTTGAAATTTTGAATTCAATCCACGAATTGACCCATTCCAGTGTCCGGAATACCAATAGGATGGTTACGGCTACATATTTTTGGCCATCAATGAATAAAGACGTTAATGATTGGTCGCGAGCTTGTCTTCAGTGCCAAAAATCTAAGATAACGCGCCATGTTAAAAATCCTCTCGGAACATTTCCTAAGATTTCAAAACGTTTTCATACTATCCATATCGACTTAATCGGACCTCTTCCCTCGTCTCAAGGCTTTAAATATTGCCTCACTATCATCGATAGATTTACACGATGGCCGGAAGCGATTCCTTTAGTCGACAGCTCCGCAGAAACGGTCGCAGAGGCACTCTGCAGAGATTGGATTTCACGTTTTGGAGTCCCAGAGTTCATTATTACGGATCAGGGCCGTCAATTTGAATCTCACTTGTTCAAAGAACTTTCAAACATTTTAGGATTTAAACGTAATCGAACCACTGCGTATCATCCGCAATCAAACGGTTTATTAGAACGATGGCATTGTACACTTAAAACCGCTATTAGAACTTACAATGCACATTCTTGGTCGAAAGCGTTACCTTTCATTTTACTGGGATTGCGAAATTCCTTAAAGGAAGAATTTTCAGCCACTCCGGCTGAGCTAGTCTATGGCGAACCTTTAAGGCTACCTACGGATTTCTTACAACAACCAGTAAATACTCTTCCTCAAAACGAGATTATAAGATACTTACGAAATTTATTCGCAAAACTTCAGCCGGTTCCGACTTCAAACCATTCTAACGAAAAGATTTTCAAATTTAAAAGTTTAGACACTTGCTCGCACGCTTTCGTAAGGACCGATGCACTCAGCACACCGCTTCAAAGCCCTTATGAAGGACCCTTTCCAATTGTTTCAAAAAGCGAAGATTATTTCACACTCCTCATCAAGGGAAAAGAAACTAACATTTCTTTAAATAGACTCAAACCGTGCTATTCAGCGGAAAATACTGAAAATAATAATGTCGCAATCATAAAAAAAGAAATTGACAAACATGAAAGGAGCATAACAGGAATTCTGCGAATATATCATAACTCTAAACATCAGCCAGCGTCTGATAACATTGATTGTCATGGGCCAGAGCTCATGAAGTCAAACAATATCCTCAACAACTCAACACCAACTATCAAACCAAAAAGAGTACATTTCGAGTAATATACATATATCAATCCAATAATTCAAACTATCGCAGAAATATACCTATTCCGCTGGTAGGGGAGTACTGTAGCGGCATCGTCGCACTTGTTATCAGGTTTGGAATAAACACTTTGAATTTAATTTTTAAATTTTATTTTACTAACCTATGGAAAATTGGATACTCATCAAGTAGGTAAAAAACAAAATTGTAAATTTTGATCTTCCAAAAATAAAATAGAAAAAAAAATAGGTAAAAAAACTTTTTAAGTTAAACGGTTTTATGTTAAACATACATTGCAATGTTTAAGAAAAATGTACTAAAAACCAAAAAATAAAATAGATACAGTCGTGGGAATTATAAACATATGCATAGACTAGACTAAAATATAAAACCGTGGGGCACGTCAATTGTCTACAAATTATCGACTTAATGTGCGATAGAAGAATCGTTTAATTCGTCGTTAGGCAGTTGGCCCGCAGACGGTGAGGAATTTGTAGACAATTGACGTGCCCCACGGTTTTATATTTTAGTCTAGTCTATGCATATGTTTATAATTCCCACGACTGTATCTATTTTATTTTTTGGTTTTTAGTACATTTTTCTTAAACATTGCAATGTATGTTTAACATAAAACCGTTTAACTTAAAAAGTTTTTTTACCTATTTTTTTATTTTCTAGTTTTTAGTTTTTATTTCATCTAATATTTTTCATTCTATTTAGTGCCTCATTTTTACTAGTTTTCTTTCCTGTCAATTTGTTGGAGTTTTTATTTCATCTAATATTTTTCATTCTATTTAGTGCCTCATTTTTACTAGTTTTCTTTCCTGTCAATTTGTTGGAGTCTAACTCCTCAATACATACCTAATCCTTCCAAAGACTAAAAAATAATTAGATACCTAGATTTCAGTTTTAATGTATAGACTGTCTAAAAATTATATATTTAAACGGTAGCGGCGGCCATCTTAGATTTTTTTTACCATTTTGTTCCCACGAGTAATCGACATTTAAACGGTAGCGGCGGCCATCTTAGATTTCAATTTTGCATAGTAAATTGTATTCTACTTGTATAAAACCTAAGTTATCCGCCATTTTGTAGAGGCCGCCATCTTGGATTTTAATTTTATTTATATAGTACATTGTATTCTACTGGTTGAGCACTTGAGCACTTTCATTTGATACCCATATTGATGGGATTAATAAAATAATGAATAAACATAATTGTATTGTCACCAAAATCCAAAGTGTATACAAAATTTCAGATTAATCGGTCGACAGGAAGAGGGTGAAATTTGAATTACTAAATTTGACCCAAGAATAAAACAAACGGGGTGAGCTAAATAAAACCGTTTAAAAAGCTAGTACGAAGGCATTAACGAATAAAGCCAAAAATATATTAATAAAAATATATTAGTAAAAATATATTAATAAAAAAATATAGTACAATTCATAAATTATTAACAACTGATAATAAATAAGTTCAATAAAGTGAATGGAATATAATCCAAAAATAATAAAAGATGATTTCAATATGTCGTCATTAAAAGAAAAGAAAATAATAATAAGCCTCCAATGGCTGCTCCCATCGTCGCACTTGTTATCAGGTTTGGAATAAACACTTTGAATTTAATTTTTAAATTTTATTTTACTAACCTATGGAAAATTGGATACTCATCAAGTAGGTAAAAAACAAAATTGTAAATTTTGATTTTCCAAAAATAAAATAGAAAAAGTTAGTACGAAGGCATTAACGAATAAAGCCAAAAATATATTAATAAAAATATATTAGTAAAAATATATTAATAAAAAAATATAGTACCTACAATTCATAAATTATTAACAACTGATAATAAATAAGTTCAATAAAGTGAATGGAATATAATCCAAAAATAATAAAAGATGATTTCAATATGTCGTCATTAAAAGAAAAGAAAATAATAATATGGAGTAATAATAAGCCTCCAATGGCTGCTCCCCATCTTACCCCATACATTAAACATTTCACATTCATTCATCTAACAATTTCACCTTCCCTCATTAAGCTTTTAGATACTAAAATGGAAGACATTCTAGTAATTTCTGAGGAGGACTATTTTGCATCATCCCAGAACAGCCCACTTTCACAGCTCTGTCCGGCGCTGACTGATCTGTTTCCAGAACCACCTCGTCGACTGCCTCTACCTCAGCATAGTGGACAGCTTGAGATGGAGCAGCCTTCAGCCGCTCAACCACAGTGGGACACCCCACAGACCAACCCTCAGCTGGATGAAGAAGCCATCATCAATGGCGGAAGGAGTGATCTTCATCGTCTACGTAGGTTAAGACCAACGTCCACTCTTGCCGAGTTGGAAATGCGAGCTGAGAATAGTTATCAGAAGTTTGTGACTAGGGAGGGGGTAGACATTTTTCTGCCAAAGGAGGTGTTGGATAGGATTGACTTTAGGGCAATTCAAAAAAAGAAAAGAAAGGAGCATATTATAAACCTGCCTGATCGATATCAGGCAAGGTTGAGAGTTAGGGCGGACGGAGTGATAATGTTCCACCATTACTATAAGCGGGGCGTATTAAAGACTTTACAAAAAAGGGAACAAAAATAACTATTGAACGCGAGCGTTTAACGCGGGGGAGAATGTTCGTCGAACCTAAAAGTTTAAGAGAAAGAAAAACATTATAAATTAAAAAAAAAAAACAAGAATATCAAGTTTGTTTACCTGGTACCTGGGTGCTCACAGGTACATCCAAATTTCCAATAAGGTAAGGTGCACTCGCGAAGGGGATAACGCACTCGTTACTTAAAAACCGACTTAATTTCATGCCCCTATGACAGAACTCAAATGTCAGGGACAAATGTCAGGCAAATTCTATGGCGTTGCCAGATTTGCCATTTATTGCCCAAAGTCAGCTGATGTTTGGAGAAATGACCGAATTCACCATGTGGTGGATAAGTGCCCGACATGTTGTCTCCAACCGGCTGTTGGAGAGTTCTGAGTATAAAAGGGCCCCCGACGTTGATCAAATTACCAGTTTTTCAGGAGCAGGCTTGTACAGAGCTACTACATGCCGTAAAAGGTCAGTGTAGCTTTAAATGCAGCTTAAGCAAAAAAAACAGCGCCAGGGCTTCACTTTGGGATTTCGGATAGAAAATAAATATTTTTTCCTTTAGATAGGCTTCGTCGTTGGTATTTCGAAAAGAAGGAAATTTTCGTTCAGATAGGCTTCATCCTTGGTGTTGCACATTTTTTTGAGGAATTCGGGTTTTGAAGGATAGACAACGCAGTTCTTTTGTATTTTTGCTTTGGAAAGCTGTTTTTTGTTTCGAAGGGAAATATATCGATTATTTTTGGATTAAATTATTTAGATTTAACATTTATTGGGAGAATAAATTGAATGACAACTCACACTTTTCTTTTAATTACAAAACCGCTACACATCCCACCATCCAACAGCTGAACAACAAATACGACACGAATCGTAACCTGTTCAGGTCCTCGTTTCTATTTCAGCTCGCGAGCTCCTACCGCACGGTGTCGGAGCCGGCGGTGTTGGTGGTCGCGGGGGTCATCCCGATTCACCTCATAGCCAGGGAACGGCAGTCCGTCCACCGGGAGAAGTCTGCTCTGGGGGAGAAAGAGGCCGCGAGGAGGGCCAGGACTATGGCGACCTGGCAGGATATTTGGAATGGGGAGTCGCGGGGCCGGTGGACAGCTCGGTTGATCCCTCAGCTGGACACCTGGCTGAACCGTCAGCATGGCGAGGTGGATTACCATCTCACCCAAATGCTGACGGGGCACGGGCATTTCCGGGCCTTCCTCTACGGTATGGGGAAGGTGCCGAGCCCGTGCTGCATATACTGCGATTCCCCATCGGACTCCGCTCTCCACACATTCTTTGAATGTGCCCGTTGGAGGGCGGAGCGGGCCGATCTGGAGGCGGCAGCGGGCAGCATAACCCTGGATAATATAGTCAGGGTTATGCTGCAGTGCGACGATCTTTGGCGGAGAATTTTGGGCGGTTCTGACATTGTTGCCTTGAGTGTCCTGGTTGTCCACGCCTCCAACAGCAAGTATGTATATCGGTTATATTCCGGATGAATTAATACCGTGGCTAGCCATGGTTTTGGGGAAGCAGGCGTCCTAATTGGTTGTTCTCCTCCAGTGTACTTAGAGTTTGTGGATCTGGGAAATCTTTGTTCTTTCTGAATGGCTTCATATTCTTCTCCCAATCTTTGTAATTCGGTTAGGGTGTTGAAATCTTGACGTCTTATATACAGTCGATAATCGGGTCTTAGGTTCTATCTGTTGCTCTGTTGTGGCGGTTTCCACACGTCGGCTCAAGGTTTGCATGGTCGTGATATTCGTCTAGTCCTGAATTCTTCCTCCATTTTTTGCTTATATCTTGGCGGCAGGAATTGTCCTTTCAATTGGTCAATGAACTCGTTCCAGGTTTTCCAGTTTGGTCGATTATTGCGGTACCATAGTAATGCTTTTGCCCTTAGCAACTCTGGTAAAGCTTGTAGTAGATAATCCTACGGAAGTCCGTAGGCTTCGGCGAGTTCCTCCACTCGCTCCTGGAATATATGGCTTTTCCTCCATCGTAAAATGTACCCCATTTTCTTACGCGGTCCAATATTTCGGCGGGATTCGTTGGTGGGAATAGTTTTTTAGGTTTTACCTATTTTTCCTCCTTGAGCCATGAGCTGATTCTGATTCGGTACTGGTTGAGCCGGTTTGGTTTTGTTCCTTCTCTGTTAATGTGTTTCTTCGGTCCTTAGATGGGTGTTTATTTAAGTAGCTTAGTAGTCGCTCGCGACGAACTGCAATGTTTCCTCCAGGTGATAATCCATAGAACAGTAGTTCAGCGCGTATTTTCGACCTCCGTTATAGAGCTTACTTAAACTTTTCTTCGTGCTCTATTTGGTTGACGTGTACCGGTTATATATCAGGAGTATATATCTGCTCGGGTTTAACGGTTGTACACGCCTTTTAAATTGGATTCTGCCTCGGTGTTTTGGTATCGCTGTCTTCTAAGGGCGTGTGCCAACTCAGCTATTCAAAAGTAAATTTGTATGGGAGATTGCTTTTCAGCTTACTAATTGATTTTCGAAGGTTTGGGTCTTAGGAAAAAACAGCTCTGAAATTCGCTTTTCGTTGACAATTACTTACTTTTCATTTGAATTTCAAATATAGCATTTATGAAATTAAATGGAAACGAACAATGAGCAATAAAATGCTGTTTTTTTTCAATTTTAAATATAACCGAAAAATGTTCGAAAAGGAACAGTATTCGAAAAGTTGAATTGGTTCAGTTTACTGTATCCCTGTAGATACCGGAAATCTTGGAACAATCAGCTGATTTCCAGTGTCAAAATGTGAACTGACAGTTGCCAGCCAGCCAGTAGAGTTTTAGTTCTGTGATCATGAAGGTGTGGAAGGAGCAGGAAGAGTTGCAATACGTTTAGTAGCTTGCGAACGTTTTCGTAAAAATTCTCGACTCGAATGAAGTTGGCCGTCTGTCATGCATGCAACGAATGAAGATTCAAGAGAACGATCATTCATCGAACGTTCATTCGACCGTGCCCGTCTGTCTGGGGTATTACAATGTTTTTACATGTAAAAAGATAAGTACCGTATGAATTGCTATGAACTGATTATAATTTCTTGAGAACTAATAAAGCTTTAATATGAGACATTCAACTCTTTTCTATATGTTACAGTTATAAAAATATGGGAAGTCATAAATAAAATTTCTAAGTGTGCCATCACTTTTAGTTCTCACAGTATACTGCAGTGGTCGTCTGAGTTCTTTCCTCTGTTGGGATGATTTGGTTGCTTTTGCTGTCTTCTGCTGAAGTGGTCCGGTCGGTTTCGATGTCCTCGTAGCTGGTTGAGCGGTCAATTTATACGTTTGTTTACGGTCCGTGGTCTTCTGCTGAAGTAGTCCGGTCGGTATAGGTATACAAAATAATCAGTTTATTCATTCTTTCGTTCTGTGTACAATCATTTATATACATTTTTCATACAATCGGTCTATAAGTTCTTAGATCATAGTTCTTTATGTAACAATGGTGTTTATCCGTTATATACAACAATCATAACATAGTCTTGATTCTACCCTAATACAATATTTACATACAGGGTGTTTTGCTAAGGTTTGAACAGGGGTATGCCAATCGATTCTAAATGGTCTCCTGATCAACGTTTGTTCGGACACCCCCCGCCTCCTTAAAATCGGTCCTTCCCCCCCCAAAATCGCGATTGAAAATTTGGAGGAGGTCAACCTAGAAAATGCTTTATAAGTTCTTTCAGGGACATCCTAGGATACTGGATATGCATTCGAAAGCTGAAAACAAACAAATGACAACATTAAAGGTGTGGAAATTACATACAAAATCTATGAGCCAGTAAAAATTATTTGTGCCTATTTACCAGGGGGTTTATCCAACAATTACACTGAAAACTATTATACGAACAGATACAGCATGTATGTATATTAAAATTGACGCGTCTACGGGGAAATTATGTATATTATTGGTGGCGATTTCAATTGTAAACATCGAGCACAGGGTTGCATCGGAGAAAATTAATGGCAAAACATACTGTTACGCCCCTCGGAGTCCCGGAACCCGGAACGAAGTCGTTAAGGCGGCTGATTTCTGGTCAGAGTTCCCCGAGCGATCGAGCAGTGAGCAGACGTGCGAGTCCTGAAAAGAAGGGAAATTAGATTTGGCCAGCCGTTTTTGATTTTTAATAAAAAGTGGAAAGTCGTCCAAAAAATTGTGTCGGGCATTCTAAGTTGTCGTAGTTTTGTACAAGCGCGAAAATAAACGTGCCGATCGGACGTGGTGTTTCAATTTGTCCCTTCCAGTCCCTACGCGCCACACGGGTCCCGGGTCGAAGCAGCGGCCGGGAAAAGGTAAGTCGCGGTTCCTTTTGAGTCGCCTACCATTGTTCCTTTTTATCGCGAATCCGCGGCTCAAGGCGGCAAATAGTGGGCCGGAGAAAGGGGGCCAATTCAAAGCCCCGTAGTCGTTCTCACCCAGACCAGAGGTCATCGCCCGAGACCGGAGATCGTTGCCCCCATCAGCTGGGCACAGCGACTGAACTTCGCACCGGTGGCCATCGCCGAACGCAGACACCGACACACCGAACAAGCCACACTAACACCACGCGCGAACCGGGCCACCCACACCGACAGCGACACGAGCATCGGACACCGAGCTTACTCACCTGGGTCCGCTCTTGGAATCCCTCGGGGGGCCCCTCCAACGACTCCTGCTCCTGTGGGGCCGACATCCCGGCGCTGTCATCCCGCGGCGACGCCCCTGCGAGGCGCTTCCCAGCTCCAGTCAGCAGAGCTCCCTGCGGACACTTCGGCCCCGCGGCACCTCAGGGAAGGCCTTTTTCCGGGACTGCCATGCGTCCCGAGGGTTCCGGAGGCCCACACTCGCCCGAACACTCCACTAATTCCCCTCATTTAACGCAGCTCCGGTGAGCTGAGTTCGCGACGCGACGCCATCACTGGACCGAACGAACTTAAGTGACAGCCACACCACTACATCGCGAGTACTGCACACTGCCCCGCGATCAGTGCACTGCGGAACTTTAGGAGGGGAAAAGCTTCCGGGCCTACCAGTCTGCACGCACACAGCGCCAGCCGTAAGCTTCGACTGTGCCTCCGGCTTGCACTATTCAAGCTGTTTCCTCTCGCAAGTCATCGCGGACGAAAAGTAATCTGATCGCTCCTGCCTGCGCTGAGACAGCTTGGCTCAACCCAGTGGGTGGTAAACAATCACCGCCGGGCTCGATTTTGCCAGACTTTTGCGGCGTTGCCGACTCTTCGTTGAGACTCCCTCTCAACCTCGATCGTGCGCAAGGTAAGCCGGACGGGCTATCTTGAATTTCGTTACATTGGTGCCAGGTGTGTTCGGAACGAACGGATACTGAAGAGTATTCCAGCCCAGGAGAGTTTAGTCGGCAACATGGCTAGCGGTCAGGAGAACGATCCCGATAGGGAGACGTTGACGTTGCTTCTGGGGGAATTCAACAATTTCGTCGAACAACATTCCCGAACTATGAGAGAATTGTTGGGGATGGTTAGAGACCTGTCGGAGCGGGTGGCGAAATGCGAATTGTCCCAGGAGGAGGCGTTTATGACGCGTCTCGACCAACTGGCGGCTGAGATGACCCCTGAGAGTTCGAGGGCGAGACCTGAAGTGCAAACGCAGAAGGGGAAGCCACTTTCCGACAGGGATCTAATGGATTTCGACCCCTTGAGCGGGAATGTCGTGAGGAAAGCGCGTCCACCCAGCTCTAATACTGGCGCTATTCCGAAACGGCCAGTACCTAACCCCAGGAGGCGCTCATCAGGGACGAACGACATTCAGCAGACAAGACCCACCGTAACACCCTCAGCACGTCCCCTGGTGGCGAACGAAACGGAAGGGCCTGTTCAGGCGCAGCCGCCCCCATCCAGCGGTATGTTGAGGGGCGCGGCAACCCCGTGGAGTCCGATTACAAATTCTACGCCGTTTAGAACGCCAGCCGTACGGTTCCGCGACACATTCACCCTCGACGACGCAATCCCGCCGACGGTCGCGCAGGCTCCAACGCTTGCGCCTACTCGAATTAAAGTGTCCCCCCAAGAATTTACAGGAAAGGAACCCTGGCGACTCTACTGCCGACACTATGAGGCAGTAGCGAAAATAAGCGGCTGGACGGACGAGATGAAGGCTCTCTACCTCGTCCTATTTCTACGGGGCACCGCGTTAACCTTTTACGACACGCTAAGCGAGGCGGTTCGGCTGGATTATGCGAGGCTGAGCGCTGCGTTCGATACGCGGTTCAGTAACAAATTGGAAAAGACGGTTGCTCATATCAAACTTCGGGGGTGTGTGCAAGCACCTCAGGACACGCTGAAGGAGTTTGTCACTCGGGTGCAGGAATTCGCGGCCCTGGCGTTCGAGAACGATCCCGATTCCACGCGAGAGGCCGTAGCGCTGGCCCAGGTGATGGACGGTATCGTGGACATTGAAATCCAGCAACGGGTACGAGACGCCCTTCCGGAAACGGTCGAAGATGCACTGGCTTTGGCGGAGCGAATTGAGGCGAGCCGAGAGGCGACAAGGATCTGTAGGAGACACCTACGAGTAGCAGCGGCGGATGTACAGCCAACCCCTCCTGCCCGCAGTACCGGCACGGTGAGGGCACCTAGAACTAGGCCAAACACGGCCACCAGTGGCTCCCGAACTTGGCCAAGGACGCCTACAGCATCCCCGCCTCGTAGGGAGGTCGGCATAACGGGAAAGGTTAGGGTCTTCCTCGAAGAACGGAACTTCGGGTTCCTCACGCGTAACGACAACGGTGAGAATGTTTTCTTTCACAGGAATGCGATAGGAAACCTGCCGCGGGACGCACCAGTGGTACCGAGGGAGGGCAATGAGGTCCAATTCGATGTGGTGTGGACTGACAAAACACCGGCGGCGAAAAACGCGACTCTGCTTGAGCGGCCGCAGACGAGAACCACCCCTGGTAACACCTACGCGGCAATTCGGGCGGCCGAGACTTCCCCGTGGCAGGCATCGAGCCAAAGAAATGATGCGGCGCCCCAGGAAAGTAGCGATTTAAACGACCCTCTGCTAACCTACCCGGGCTAGGGTTAGCGGACGAGGACTGCCCCAACAACGAAAAAACTTTTAACAACACGGCCAAACATCAGGGGAACTTGCAAATCGACGGCGACATCAACGGGGTGAGTTGTAAAATCGTGTTGGACACAGGGGCGAGTCACTCGATAGTACACCCTAGAGGACTCGAAGCGGGCGAGCAGAGGAGAAAATTGCGGCAAACAAGCGCGGTGATACAGAGCGTGACGGAGGAGATAACGAAAATTCTGGGAACTACGGAGGTCCCAGTTCGAATAGGTAATTTCGCGGCGAACCACTCCTTCCACTGCGCGGCGATCTACGACGAATGCATCCTGGGAATGGATTTCTTCATAAAATATGGGTGTACCCTCGACTTTCGCGACGGCCTATTAAGGGTGGGAGGAGAACGAATTCGTCTTCACGATTCGGCGTCGGAAATCCACCTCGCTCGGACATGCACGGAGATTGTTATTCCCCCAAAATCGGACGCTCTGATTCGCTTAAGTTGTCCCACACTGCTGCGAACCCCAGTGCTAATAACACCCCTCCCCCTGAGCCACGGTAATATTGTCCTGACGCCAACCCGGTGAAACAACCTGCACGGCGGATTCCTTTCGCGCGACGCAGTGAGGCCGAGAAGCTTCTACAGGAGATGAAGGGGCTCGGGGTTGTCACTCCCAGCACCAGCCCGTGGAGCTCACCGGTAGTCCTAGTGAAGAAAGAGGACGGTTTCCTTCGGTTCTGCATAGACTACCGGAAGCTGAACGAAGTGACAAAAAAGGACTCATATCCCCTACCCAGGATTGATTTGACTCTGGATGCATTAGGTAGATCTTCGTGGTTCGCGACGCTGGACCTACAGTCGGGATATTGGCAGATAGAGCTGGAGGCAGCCGATCGGGAGAAAACCGCCTTCACAATGGGGAATGGACCGTAATGCCTTTCGGATTAACGAATGCCCCGGCAACCTTCCAAAGGCTAATGGAAATAATCCTGGAAGGGCTTCCATATACGTCCACGCTGGTGTACCTGGATGACATAATTGTGCACGGCGAATCTTTCGCGGAGCTGTTGAGAAATCTCGACGCTGTACTCGCGCGCATAAAAGCAGCCGGTCTAAAGCTCTCTCCGGGTAAATGTCAGCTATGCCAGAGGGAGGTGAAATTCCTGGGACACATCGTTTCCGAGAAGGGATTGTCAATCGACCCGGAGAAGGTAGCTGCGGTTCGGGACTGGCCGCGGCCAAGGAACAAAAAGGGGGTACAGTCTTTCTTGGGACTGTGCGCCTATTATCGTCGCTTCATTTTGAATTTCTCCGGAATAGCCAAGCCCCTAACAGCACTGACAGGAAAATATGATAAATTCGACTGGTTCCAGGAATGCGACAGAGCCTTTGCAAAGCTTAAGGATGTGCTGACTTCCGCCCCGATACTCAGCCAGCCCTTACCTAACGGAGACTTCATCGTGGATACAGACGCGAGCGACACGGCGTGCGGGGCGGTACTGTCGCAAGTTCAGGATGGACATGAGCGGGTCCTTGAATACTACAGCAAGACCCTTAGTCGCTCTGAAAGGAACTACTGCGTCACGAAGAGGGAATTGCTCGCGGCCGTAAAGGGAATCTCGCACTTCAGCCCGTATCTCCTGGGTGGGCCTTTCAAACTACGAACGGACCACGCATCTCTGCGGTGGCTTATGAATTTTAAGCAGCCAGAGGGTCAAATAGCGCGATGGATTGAACGCCTGCAGGAGTTCGATTTTAGCATTCACCACAGAGCAGGCATCAAACATGCGAATACTGATGCACTATCGCGACGCCCGTGCACGGAGAGCGGCTGTCGTGCGTGCGAGAGAGCCGAGGAGCGCCAAGGCATCGTGGCGCGTACAACGATAGTACAGGGGGACATAGCTGAGGAGCAACAGAGGGACCCGGTTCTCCGAGAAGTCCGGAGGTGGCTAGAGAAAGGAGAGAGACCCCCTAGGGAACAAATCAGCAGCCTCGACCCCGTCCTCAAGTCTTACTGGTCGATGTTCTCGACGCTACATCTGGACAACGACTTAATCTACCGGAAATTTTGCGACGGGAGGGGGGACCATGAGCAAACCCTGCTACCGGCCCTGCAGAAACGCAAAATCCTAGAGCTGGCCCATGACGGACCGGCGGGAGGACATGTCGGGGCCGAAAAGACGATCCAGAAAGTGCGCGAAAGGTACTACTGGATCGGTTGCTCTCAGGACGTGGAGAGCTACGTCCGGGAATGCCCAGTGTGCCAGCGACGAAAGGGACCGAAGCCTAGGACTCGACCGCGGTTACAGATTTACAATGTAGGAGCGCCCTTCGAGAGGATCGCGATAGACATCCGCGGGCCTCTGCCGGCGACCACGAGAGAGAACAAATACGTCCTGGTAAAGGGGGACAACTTTACCAAGTGGCCCGAAGCTATCCTTCTCCCGGATCAGACCGCGGAACGTATAGCCGACGCCCTTGATCGAGCACGTATTTAGCCGGTTCGGACTTCCCCGCCAACTCCACTCCGATTAGGGACGGAACTTCGAATCCGCGGTGTTCCAAGCGGTGATGAAGAAGTTCCGCATAGACAAGACGCGGACCACAGCCTTACACCCGCAGTCAGATGGGATGGTAGAACGGTTTAACCGAACGTTGCTCGACTATCTGGCTAAATACGTGGCGGAACACCAGCGGGATTGGGATGAGCACCTTCCCCTTCTCCTACTGGCATACCGGTCCGCGGTGCACGAAACCACTGGGTTAACTCCAGCGAAGCTCACGCTGAAGCGCGAGCTTCGACTGCCGGTTCAATTGCTAACAGGAGAGCCGCGATCGGAGCAGCTCCCCGCTTCGGAATACGAGGAGAGTCTGGATACTCGATTGAAGGACGCGTTCGAGTTTACGAGAAAGCGCCTCGGCGAAAAAAGTAGGCAGGTGAAGGATCGTTACGATCTGTCAGCGCGGGGGTCCCCTTTTCAAGAGGGCGATATGGTCCTACTGTACCGCCCGCAACGCATAAAAGGACGCTGCCCCAAGCTCCAGATGGACTGGGCGGGGCCTTATCAGATTCAGGAGATGTTGTCGAATGTGGTGTACCGGATTAAGGACCCGAGGAACGGAAAAACGATGGTGGTACACCGCAACCGCCTCGCACCGTACCACACCGCGTTCGTTATTCTTCCCGCGGCACGAGCGAGTCGGAAGCGCTCGAGGAAAAACCTCCCAAAACCCGGATCAGTTGGGGACGGCCGAAATCGTTTTAACACGCGGCGCGGGTGGAAATACCAACGCCTCCAGCTGATCCCGAGGAAACCAACTGGCGATGCACTACCTCCTGAAGGCCGGGAATCCAACGAAGCAGCCCGTCAACGGCCTCGCACGAGGGAAGAGGAGTTTATTATACCAATGCCGCAAGTGGCCAGCGAAGTCGACTGCGCCCCTGAAAGTTAAATTCAAAAAAAAATTTTCTTTACTTAAAGCTTCTACTTCTAGGGAGAACAGACACCTTTCTGGGTACGGTCCACCGCCTACGACGAACCGAACTGGTTGGCCTGCGTCCTACACGATGCCTACCAAAACGTGGAGCTGAGGACAGCTCTTCTTTCTTAGAGGGGGGCAGTGTTACGCCCCTCGGAGTCCCGGAACCTAGAGATGCCCTTCGATGCCCCTGAAAAGAAAAGCTATTACAAAAATAGGTCGCAGGCAATTTTCGCAGGGACTTCCCTACCACGATGCGCTGAGCCTGCAGCTTTAGGCTGAGCTCAGCACGAAAACTGAGCGCCAGCCGTACGACCGTTAAGGCGGCTGATTTCCGGTCAGAGTTCCAGGAGCGATCGAGCAGTGAGCAGACGTGCGAGTCCTGAAAAGAAAGGAAATTAGATTTGGCCAGCCGTTTTTGATTTTTAATAAAAATTGGAAAGTCGTCCAAAAAATTGTGTCGGGCATTCTAAGTTGTCGTAGTTTTGTAAAAGCGCGAAAATAAACGTGCCGATCGTAGGTGGTGTTTCAATTTGTCCCTTCCAGTCCCTACGCGCCACACGGGTCCCGGGTCGAAGCAGCGGCCGGGAAAAGGTAAGTCGCGGTTCCTTTTGAGTCGCCTACCATTGTTCCTTTTTATCGCGAATCCGCGGCTCAAGGCGGCAAATAGTGGGCCGGAGAAAGGGCGCCAATTCAAAGCCTCGTACTCGTTCTCACCGAGACCAGAGGTCATCGCCCCCATCAGCTGGGCACAGCGACTGAACTTCGCACCGGTGGCCATCGCCGAAAGCAGACACCGACACACCGAACAAGCCACACTAACACCACGCGCGAACCGGGCCACCCACACCGACAACGACACGAGCATCGGACACCTAAACACGAGGGCATTCAAGGGCTCCCGCGGCCATCTCCGCCCGTCCAGCTCAAGCGACTTATTCGCCCAACAATTCGAGCTTACTCACCTGGGTCCGCTCGTGGAATCCCTCGGGGGGGCCCCTCCAACGACTCCTGCTCCTGTGGGGCCGACATCCCGGCGCTGTCATCCCGCGGCGACGCCCCTGCGAGGCGCTTCCCAGCTCCAGTCAGCAGAGCTCCCTGCGGACACTTCGGCCCCGCGGCACCTCAGGGAAGGCCTTTTTCCGGGACTGCCATGTGTCCCGAGGGTTCCGGAGGCCCACACTCGCCCGAACACTCCACTAATTCCCCTCATTTAACGCAGCTCCGGTGAGCTGAGTTCGCGACGCGACGCCATCACTGGACCGAACGAACTTAAGTGACAGCCACACCACTACATCGCGAGTACTGCACACTGCCCCGCGATCAGTGCACTGCGGAACTTTAGGAGGGGAAAAGCTTCCGGGCCCACCAGTCTGCACGCACACAGTGCCAGCCGTAAGCTTCGACTGTGCCTCCGGCTTGCACTATTCAAGCTGTTTCCCCTCGCAAGTCATCGCGGACGAAAAGTAATCTGATCGCTCCTGCCTGCGCTGAGGCAGCTTGGCTCAACCCAGTTGGTGGTAGACAATCACCGCCGGGCTCGATTTTGCCAGACTTTTGCGGCGTTGCCGACTCTTCTTTGAGACTCCCTCTCAACATCGATCGTGCGCAAGGTAAGCCGGACGGGCTATCTTGAATTTCGTTACAATACTAAACGAACAAAATTCAAATTATTTCTTTGCAATGCTCCCGTGGATAATGCCCCAATTATATAATAAAATATATCAAGTGTTACGTGCAAAATTTGTTGCACGAGCGCCTGGCCAGCTGTTGGAGACGGGTCGGGGTAATTTTAATTTAAATTCCGCCGATCGCACCTGAACCAGAGTTGGGCGCCACTCGGTTTTATGGCTCACCGAGAACCAAGGTACTCCACCTAACGGTACCTAATGCACTGTCGGGAGACGGGAGGGAACCAAAAAAATTAACCAGCACGGCTCAATGCTAAAAACTAAATATATTTTCCGAAAATACAATTGCGAAAATTAAACGCTACTCCTAACGTTGATGAACACTAACGGGACCGGCGAGGAGGCTCGAGTCCGGGTAGGCATCCCGGATTAAATTAACCGAACAAAAATATATATAAATTTAAGCGGGAGCGTACACCGCACGGGGCTCAAACCACAGAACAATTAGAAAATAAATGGGAAATGGCAAAAAAGGGTACTTAACTTTCCTCCACGGGCTCACTTCGCCCGAACTCGCAAATCCTCGGGGACGATCACGCGGTCCAGCCGCCCTCGTGCCGGTGATCCGGGAATTTCCAGGCAATCCTCTTCCTTCTCCGCTCTACTGCAATTTAGCCCGAGCTCTCTCCCCTTACTTGTCCCGTCCTTTGCCGAATTTCCTTCCTTTTTTCTCCTCCGTGCCAATTTTTTCCCAATAAAACTTTCCGCAGCCAAGTTCCCGTCCTCTCTTCCTTCTGCTTTCTTTCGTATGGCTCGCCTTGATCCGACCTGTACCACGTTCCTCGACCGACTGACTCTTCTCATTCACTCCTTCTCAGAACCGACCGCTTCACCTACCGGAGCTTTCCGATCCGCCTTGCCCGATCTCTCGAACTTCGAACTTCCGAGGGCCGCGCTCGTTCTATCGATTGTCGGCGTGGGTCAGCGATAATATTAAGGCTCTTTCCCATTTTGGAATACATCTTTCTTCTCCCGATGCCCTTAGCCATTTTCCTTCGATCAGCGTGGGCCACAAGGCTTCTGTTGTAACTTCTCCACTGGGCGCAATGCGGCGACCGGGTACTCCGGGTTACGGTGGTTTTTTCCTCTTGAGTCAGACAACCCCCTGGGGGGGAAAATCGAGATGCTCGGAACATACCGTTGCTCAGGGGTGGCACCAAAACTTGAGAGGGCTGGATCCGCCTTAATTTTACTACACGCGATCTCGCTCACCGAGTTAAACACCCCTTCTTGCCACGCGACCAATGCCGTTTTCTCCCCGGCCTGTCCCCTGGCCTTCCCTCGGCGCTCGAACGTCATCAGCCGGCGTACACGATCTTTACAACTTGCTTTACAAATTACTACCCTTACTACTACTTGAATTCAACTTAATCTAATTTGAGTTGGGTACTCCTAACTACTACTAATTTACACACAGCAAAACTTAACAACTATGCGGTAGCGGAACTTAAACGAATTTAACGTGATGACGGCATGCTCCTGATGATACCCTATCGTGGACGATAGTCCTTTCAGCCTCTGATGCAGATGCGGATGTGATGAAGACGACCAGATGAATATACGAGTATACATGGAAACAATAAAATGCGAATGTGCGTGTAAAATGACTGGGGGTGTGACTGAAGACGGCCAAACGGCGACGTGAATAACGATGTGAATGTCAATGCAATAGAGATGCGAATGACGATGTGAATGCCGATGAAATAGAGGGATGACGATGTGAATGACGGTGCCACAAAGATGTGAATGCTGATGTGAATGCTGATGTGAATTGAGACGACGACCAAGATGCGAATGAAGATTGAATGGCGATGTAAATGGAGACGACCGAGTGAAGATGTGAATATGCATTGAGATGACCCCAATAAGATGTGAATGTAGCCGACGAAGAATCCGTGCCGGGGTCCAACAAACATAAATGGCGGTTTGTTTTGTAAGTAACGCCGCGCCGGTGAATGTCGCAAACCGAATTAAGGTTTCCTCCAGCCATCGCTGACCCTTGCGCTGCCTCTGCCCCAAGCGTCTCGCCCAAACCAACCGTCTCGCCCAACTAACGGTCTCGCCTGACCCTCTCCTCGGCTCTCCAACCACTTCAGATCCCTCCCCGGCCTCCGGCTTCAACACTGAAATTAAAATTTCTCTACAGCGTCGTGGTCTCAGTTTACACATAGACGACACAAAGGAAATGGGTCCTAGATTTGAGCCCCCTGCACAGAACGAACGGGGACCAATTTCCAACGGTAACACAAGATTTTGACAGAATGAGTGCAAACATATGCATATGTATAATACGGAAAATTTGATCGAATTAGATTAAGATATATGGGAGTTATCGTGTAGGTACATCAATTTTTTGCATTTCTAAACTTGACTGAAATACTGAACTCAATAATACCATGTTTCCATCTCCCCAAAATCTCGGTATTTTGTGAGATTTCGCTAAATCCATATGACAATCTATTAGATTTCGCATACAAATAGCCAATTTTGAAATCTTGTGATTTTCAGAGAATCTTCAAATAAAATCCACTAAACTCATTGTGGCATCCCCAAAAAGTTTACTCAGCACTATTCAGCAGGCGTTGAAATTGACAAATTTATGACTGTCATTTCATTTAGTTATTCAAAATGGAAAAAGTAGCGGAAAAAAAATAAAAAAAAAGTGGAGCTCAAGTGAGGAACAAGTGTTAGCTAGTGGCTGTTTAGGCACAACAAGTTTTTGAAAATAATTAGAATATGGCACTTGAAATATCAAATTGTCCAATGAAATCGCGCTATCAGATGCAAACACTTTTATGCCATGTTTCCATCTCCCCAAAATCTCGAGATTTTGAATAAGAGATTTAAAAGTGTTTCCATCTGATAGCGCGATTTCATTTGACATTTGATATGTCAAGTGTGATTTTTAAACAAGTTTTTTTGCATAAAAAGTGAACGTTAAAATGAATGAATCTGAACAAACTCTTGTTAGCCAACAGTTGGACATAGTGAATAAATTTAAATTTGTGTGCAATACAAGTAGAAGAAATTCGTGTTTATTGCATTACTACAAGAACAAACGTATGTATCACATGAAAACTTTGTTGAAATTACAAAGAAGAAATGCAGCATTGTTGGCAACAGTATTAAGTTGGAGAGCGCCTCCAAAGTGTTGGATCCAGGTAAAATGTTAATTAAAATTTACTGTACATTCTTTATAAATTATTTGCTTGTAGGAACGTTCGAGTTATTTTTGGGAATATGATATACCCAATAATAGCGAAGAATTTTTCAAAGAAAACTTCAGGATGGATAGGGAATCGTTTAACATTTTATGTTCGAAGTTAGGACATATTTCGAGAGCCAATACACCATTTAGGGATTGTATTGATCTGCGTAAAAGAGTTGCAATTGCCGTCTACGCCTTGGGTTCATCAGCAGAATATAGGACAGTGGCAAATATATTTGGTGTAGGAAAATCAACTGTATGTAAAATTGTACTTGAGTTTTGTAAAGAAGTATGGAAGGTATTGTGGCCAGAATCCTTGAACATATTTCCTTTGGAAAGGGATACCATTGAAGAAAATGTGAAAGGATTTGAAAAATTAGGTTTCCCACAGTGCCTAGGCGCAATAGGTAAATCTGCTATAATTAATGTTGAAATTTGTATTACTATTATCTATATATACGTAATACCTTAGATGGATGTCATATTGAGATAAAACCGCATGCAGAAGACGATACGGACTACTACAACTACAAAGGTTGGTACTCTACAGTCCTACTAGCTCTGGTTGATTACAGGTAATTCTTGAAATTACAATCAGTAATTTAATTCAATAACTCGAATGTAATTCATTAATCAGATACAGATTTATGTACGTAAATGTTGGTTCACCTGGACGCTGCAACGATTCATTCATTTATGAAAGATCGTTGCTAAAAAAGGAGATGGAAAAACCTATTTTAAAAGTTATGGCCAAAAATATAAGTGGAGAAAACATTCCGGTGTGCATTATTGGAGACTCTGCATTTAGATTTTCTGATGTGTTAATGAAGCCTTATCCCTTTAATATGGAAGCGAGTCCATTTGAAAAAAATTTCAATTATTCGTTATCGAAATGTAGAAGGGTTGTAGAAAATGCCTTTGGGCATCTAAAGGCTCGATTTCGCCGTATAGGTAAAGGCATTGACAACAAAGTGGATAATGCACCTCTTATTATTAAAGCATGTTGTGCTTTACACAACTTTCTCAACAATCGCAATGACAAAATAAATTCTCAGTGGATACAGCAGTTGAGAGATTTTCAAAATTCTGAACGAAATCAGCAGCCACAACATGAGGATGTTTTGTATGATTGCGATACGACAGCAGAAACAATTCGAAAGGCACTTGCTAGATATATCAGTAAGTATTACACAACAAATTTTTAAATTTTTAGTTAATTATTTTTATTAGTACTGAAAATACTTAGTAATCTATTTTGAAATTCATCGTTTTTTTCAACAAATTTTTGCATAATCTCGGTACGTTTTTCCTCTGTTTGCAGTAATCTGGTTTCCAATTTTATCATTTGCTCATCAACATTTTTAACTCTTTCAATTTCAGTATCAATTTTCCTGTTTGTTTCATTAAATTCCTTTAGTATTGCTCGCTGGAAACTATTCATTTTTGTTTTAATTTTTTTTTCAGGTTCTTCAATGGATTTGTCAGGTGTCGGTGTCGGTGTCGATGTCGATGTCGATGTCGGTGTCGATGGACCAGCCAGAGAATTTCCCAATGAAGAAAATGACAGCATTTCCGAATGAAAAGACTCATCCGTTTCAAACATCTCTATAGATGGCGAAAATCTTGATGTTTCCTGAGAATGTTCTATAAATACATAAGTAGATACAAATATATAAAAATAAATTACGAAAAACAGTATGAAATTTTCCTTTTACCGGCCGCAATGCTTTCTTCAGCGAGATATTCTACATTATTTATTTTGAAGCCGCCAATTATGTCTTTAACAGCTCTGTATAGGGGCCAGTCGGAGGGAGATCCTCCAGACGGTCCCATTTTTTTTTTTTTTCTAATCTAAACAATGGAGTGATTTGTAATTAAAACATCTCACAATAAAATATTACTACTTACCGATAGCGGTTGGTCAAATTGTGGAGCTTCACACGAATTTCTTGTGCTGTGAAGGAACAATTCCTCACCTTCATTTCTGCGGCCATTTCGGCATAAATATGCCCGTTTTTTTTTTGTCCACGCAGTGCATTAATGTTTTCTGCCCACACAGCCACCAGCACTTGCTCCTCACTTGAGCTCCACTTTGTTTTTGTCTTATATTTTCTTTTTCTTGCTACCACTTGTTGAACTTCTTCCATTTCGAATCACTATATGAAATGACAGATATAAATTTGTCAATTTTGACGCCTGCTGAGTAGTGCTGAATAAACTTTTTGGGGATGCCACAATGAATTTAGGAGATTTTGATTGAGATTCTCTCGAAATCTCAAGATTTCAAAATCGCATACTTGTATGGGAAATCCAGTAGATTTTCATATGGATTTCGCGAAATCTCGCAAAATCCCGAGATTTTAGGGAGATGGAAACATGGTATTAAATCGCTTATTCTAAATCTTGAGATTTTCGGGAGATGGCAACATGGTATAATGCATAAATAAAGTTTGTTCAGATTCTAGTCTCATTTTCCGGTGACAGTTTTTTCTTTACATTTTAATTATTTATCTCGTTCTACAGGCAGCCGCCGAAAGACATTTTCAACTTTGAATAGATTTACCTGGTTTATTTATTTTATTTTAGTTAACGAAAATAGAGCTTAATATAATTATATATCCTATATGTACTTTTAATTAGCACAAATTACGCGCAGTTTAATATCTTGCAATTACTGTGCTTCTGGAAGAATAATTGAATAATTTGATCACTTTAGAGAAATGTTGTCGATCAAGTTAGGTAAATGTATTCATTGTCTTAAACCCTTTATTTTCTGTATGCTTAACGAAATAACTATAAACATCAAATTTTAACAAGCACATCGTACGAGTACACATAATAAATATGGCAGACAATAAATGGTCAAATATTAATTTAAATCATCGAAGAATAACTCTAACTCGGTACAAAACCCATCAATCTGTGGATAATATACATGTAAAAATAGTAGCGGTATCGCTTAGAATTTATTTAAAGAAATCCAAAGTATGACATTTTTAAACCCTTTACCTTTTTCATGACTTTATTGGAATTATTTTACAAATTCAAATATTCAATAATATTGTCAGGCTGAGAAAATATGTAGTTAAACTTCATCATCAATAAAGACTTCCTATGTATGTAGGTCCTTATACCCCTCAGAATTCAATTAAAATTTTTGATTCTAGTTTGAGCTCAAAATATAAACTCTACTGGCGTACCGTTGCTCTTATCCGAACGGCTCCATATAATTCTATTCAAATCACGTCTTGGGTTCTTTTAAAAACACCCTCCGGTCTGGATTTGGAGATTTCTTGCATTTAGGCGACGGTAATCTCTTATGTGCGCTTCTGCGTATCTTTAAATATAATCTAACTACATAAATACGTCGAGATTTATTGGAATATTTTACGCATTTTTATTTTTCCCTATAGGCAGACTTATTCGGATGGCAAATGTCGTACATAATGTTCAACAAAACAATTCATCGTGTGCCTCCCAGCCTGACTCCAGAATTCCCCGATACGATAAGGCACGTACAAAAATTTTGAATTAAATATGGGTCTTATCCGCTCATCCTTTGCATACACTACGGGGATGTGTGTGGCCTACCGATGAATTTTGTCGTCGCCATTAATGCGGAAGAAAATATCGTTGCCTCCAAAGCGTTCAAGGTGCTTACAAGTAAGCCGCCAGGATCTGATTAAAACAAATAAGCTCGACTTTTCGCATGTTTGGACTGCACGAACATGTGATCTGATTAGGATCATATTGGTTTGTTCGTTTCAGAGTAACTCATAACTAAATAGAACATTCAATTGCAAGTCATTTGTTTGATTTTAAAATGCATTAAGTGCTTACACACTTATATGTATATATTTGCATAATGGGTAGATGTAATAATGTAATGTATGTATACATATGTTAACTAACAGCAATTAAGTAATTTTTAAACGGTGACGGCTTAACAGCTTGTGAAAAACTGAAGGGACAAATCTACTGATAATATTAGCACTCATGGCGGAGCATGGTAATGAATGGTAGCCATACTACGTGCGTACGAAGGGGAGCTGGGCAGATGTCTCCTTAGAACTTGGGAATTAATTAAGTGAACAGATTTATGGAGCTTATCCCATACTTATGTTCCCTTATATAGTGCCATTGACTTCTGGTACCTGAAAATTCCACGAAATACACTTGAACTATCTTATGGTAATGCTTCAAGAAAATAAATATGTCCTTGAAGTTTTACTTTAACTGTTAAAACAGGCGAGCTTAAAAGTTGTTGACGTTTTCATCGAGAACATCAAGTCAATCTCCTCAGCGTTTCTACGACTTGAAGTACATGCCACAGACACCAAGATTATGCAAACCGAATGCCAGCACCTATATGCACTCGACTTAAACATTAAGGGTGAATGACAAGCGGAGACAAATTTTGTAACAAATCGTTTTTTTCCCTGTTTGCTAATATGTACATAGGTTATTCCATGCCAACTTAATACTTAATCGAAAACGAGTTGAAAAAGAATTATTTTAAGCAAATATTTATACAAGTATGTATGTAGTTCGTTAACGATATTGCAAAAGAATTGCATATGGATCAGCTGTCGGATTATTTAAATTTCGATTCCTTATTAAATTGTAAAATTCTTTGGAAATACGAAATAAATACTTATATAAACTCGCGAAGACTAACTTACACTCAAGAAAAAAAATTCTAAAAGTTACGAAAAACAGCTGTAAAATTAATAAAAGAGTAAATCAAAAAGCATTGATTACGAGAACATGACGCTAGTCATTACAAAACAGAAATATTTCTTTTTGAATCAACTATTAATTATTTCATCAATATTAGTTTTCTTACGTTTAAGAAACACCATCTATACCAACATCCATGTAAGCGATTCTTTCATTACTTTTATTTTATTTCATACACGATTTTCTTAGATATTAGAAAGTGTGCTGTTAAGAAATAGAGCCATATGTAACACAGGAACCCATCATGTTCTTTTTCATATGATATGTACAGGGTGTTTTGTTAATGGCTGAGCATCGGTATGCCAATCGATTCTACATACATATATGGTCTCGCTTCCCGCTAAAATCACATATGAAAATTTGGAGGTGGTGAACCCATTAAGGAAAGCTTATATGTATATAAAAAACACAGTTGAAGTTGTAGAATCAACTGGCATACCCCTGTTAAGACCTTAACAAAACACCCTGTATATTATTATTTATTGATTCGTAAACGTAAGGGAAGCGGATAGTTGTCTTTTTGTGTGATTTTGCTTAACAGGCGAAAATCTACGCATAGCCTAAGCTCTCCGTTCTTTTTCTTCGTCAAAACTATCGGCGAGGCGTAAGGAGAGTTGCTTTCACGGATTATGTATTTTCTTATCAAGTAAGTCGTTCAACATTTTTCGTAGCTCTTCTTTGTGCGCGAATGGTAGTCTTCTTGGGGGGCAATTGAAAATATTGTTCGAGTTTATAAGTGTGATTTTCATTTCACACGGGTTATTAATTTCATTATGTGTTTCGCTGTACAAAAGCTTTTTGCATGATTTCACGTACGCGGTTTTTTTCGTTAAAAGTTAAATTATCGTTTATGTTTAAATTAAGCTCTTCGACTTCACAGCATGCATCAATATTTAAAATTTCCTTTGGAAAATTGTCATGATTTGTAATATTTTCGTTATGTCTATCGTTTAAAACAAATTTTGCATTGCATCTGTTTAAAAAGTATCTTCCCAATACAACGGGACATTTCATACTCTGATTTCTAACAACAAACAAATTTAATTCTACTTCGTTACAATCAAATGAGACGACACATTGCAACTTGCCTAAAATTATCAATTGCCTGTCGTTGATGCCGACGTATTTCGTAGATGTAGGTTCCACTGGTGATATCAGATATGGGGGTATGTAGCGTTCCTGGACGAAGCCTATGGGGCTTCCTGTATCCAGCATTGTATTCGCCTTGAACCTTGTTGTAAGCTCCGGTGACGTCGTGCTGGCGAATGAGTAACTAAAAGTATGATGGAAATCATTAGAGATATTTAGAGGCTTATAGGTATGGCTTCCTGATGGTGTGTTTCCAGTCGAAATCTCTTCAGGGGTGTTACTTTGAAGAAGCATCACAGCTGCTGAAGATGCTCCTGATGTGGACAATGTTGGAAGATTTCGTCGTTGGTCGCAGTTTGTCGCAGAGTGCCCATGTTTTCCGCATTTAAAGCATATCCCCCGCTCTCTTCGTGGTTTAGAACAATTTGTCGCCAAATGACCCACCTCATTGCAATTAAAGCATCTATTTTTCGATGATGTGTTGTTAGAGCTCTTGTTGTCGTGCCGTAAATTCTTCGAAGATGACTGGGTTGGGTTATAAACGGCTGCTTCCGTGGAATGGACTTTCACTTTTTCATACTTTCTTAGGATTTGTTTTAGCTCACTGATATCTTTGGCTGTAAACAATAGTTGTTTGTTAGAGAGAGAATCTGGGATACCTTTAATTATGTAATGGATTAGATCCTCCTCTTCTATATCAGCAAGCGAGGCAATCTCCTGCATGCTCAAGACGTACTGATGGACATTCTCTTCTCTGTGCTTCTTTCGGTTCCTCAACTTGTTGTGGACGTCAGCCGGTGTAACCCCATGATGGAATTCTGCCATCAAAGAAATCTTCAGGTCGATCCATGTTGCGCAAGTCGTCGATCACAAAAATAGTTTTGCTGTTCCCTTGAGCAGTCTTTTGCCGTAAATGAGAGATTGCTGATCACTCCATCCGTGAATGTGTTTTGCTTCCTCGAAATTCCTAACCCACTGTTTAATTGAGTAGTTGTCATCACCGGTGAATGTAGGCAGAGACTCCTCAATGTCTCTAAATGATAGTTTAATGCCGCTGGCTCCCATGTTAGCGCATTGTAGAGATGCTAATTTTCTCTTTAGTTCCAAAATTTCTTCCTGTTTTTTTATCATCTCGCTTAGCTCATTGATCCTGTGCTGCAAACTACCTGTTGCGGATTCATGCGAACTCTCGCCTCTTTGTGGACTTAACACAGGTGCGAGCGAAGTAACGCTGGACTCCTCAGCATTGCCCCCATCAGCACTATCAAGCGAATCCAGGATGTCTTCGGGAAAATGCTCTTCAAGGTCAGGATCTGTAATTTTCCCTATCGCTTCCTCCAATCTCAGCATTAAAATAGATTTCACACCTGAAGTGCTTAATCCAAGAGCTTCCAGTTTTATTTTGAGTAATATTCCCTCCATATGACCCTACGTCTATATACGTAAATGTATATTGTGCATCGCATGCCGCCAACAGAACAATGCTATAGTATCTCTTGTAGTTAAAGTATAGTGCACCGCTATTTTTAGGTCTAGTAATTGCAATATGTTTTCCGTCTATGCTTCCAACGCAGTTAGGAACATTCCAGAGATTTTGGTATAAATCAGCTATTAATTGGAAATCAGTAGCATTAGGTTCCGACACGTATATTGAGCAAAGCGTTTTCCAAATTAATTCGCAGGTCTCTAGCACTATTCGCCGAACAGTTTCTTGTTCAAGTTTGTAGGACCACGCCAGGTATTTTATCGGTATACTCCTTGAGACAAGTGACTGAAAACATTATATTTACATTATAATTTTTAATAGTAAGATGTCAAAGATGCAAGAAATATTCCGCCCTGATTTTTTGACACTTCAAAGTTATCTTAAGGCCATTATAGTTGAACTTAAGATTCATTATGATTTAAGGGAAACTTCAGCAATTTAAGAATGAGTCTTTAAACAATTACAATTAGACCTAATAGTTGCTGAATAGATAACTGTTACTTGTGGTTGAAACTCACACATGTAAAAAGTTAACCAGGTTGATTAAAAAAAGCAGCAACCGCATGACGCTATTCTGTTTGGTTTGCGGTTGGTTGGCCTCTGCATACTTAAATAATAATTTTATTTAGATTCATACTTAAGATCATAATTACTTTCAGGAAATGACAAAAAACATGCAGAATTCCGCAATTCCTCACACTGTTACTCCTCTCTTAAATTATGTGCAGAGTTCGTTCAACTATGTATATGTACATATAGAAATAATTTTGATGAATATATATTACGCACAAGTATATTAAAATAGCTGTATAATAAATAAGCGGAGGAATGTGTACCAAAACCCTCTAAGCCTGCAATCTTTCCTTGCGATTTTATTAATCCCAACAGAGCAAAGTTACTCTCCTTCTGATAATAGTTTGTAAACAAATTCTAAATGTTTTCTGCCATCGTGCAGCTGCAGGGAAAATTATCTACAAAAGTTGTTACACTTAACTCACGTCAATAAACTAGATGGAATTCCGTAGGTAAAATTACAACCTTTACCTTTATTGTTGTATTGCTGCATCGCCTCGTTGGCTCCATATACATATATTTGTATACCCAAATCACTGTGCAAATCAATATGCGTTCAGTCTCTTCCCGTTCAGCATTTGGCAACACACCAATTATTTGAACTCTGCAAGCGCTGCCTATATGCATAGCTTGAAAACTGAATTATTTACTACATATAGGGAGAGACTACCTTGCCAACCGATGTTTCCTGTGTGATGCGAGAAAATAGAGTTTTGGTAATATAAATCGATAATTTTGAAAATTATTGAAATTCACATAACAACCCTACATAAATTTTGAATGATGATTTTGAATACCGGTAGACCTTAATCTAATATTAGTTATGTGATGGTTCTAAAGTTTCATTATGCAATTTTTATTTTTAGAAATTGTCGTTTATAAAAATGTTGTTCAGTTTTATATCAGCACAATTGAATATTTTTTTCAAACATGAAAATATGTAGGTATTATCTACTTTTTAGATGCTTTTGATTGAAATTTAATTTTTTGACTTAATGTTGGTCAAAGACGCCTTTTCCAATTCGTTTTGGGGCACTTAGGGGATGATTGTCACAGGTGCTGGGGTAGGTAGTCACATAGTAATATAAGGGGGGAAAATGATAATAGTTTATTGAAGATTGTATGTAAGTAATTGTTACCAGGAAAATAACGAAAGTCTTATTCGTAATTAATAAAGAAACCCAAAAACAAAACTCGCTTTCAGCGATTAACTTCTATAAACTTATGTATATAAATTATCTCAGAATTCTGGTAACAAAAATATAATCACAGTCAGTCACTCAGTCTAAAAAATTAGTCTGAAAATTCAGAATCACAATTCTGGCAAATGTAACTTGGTAGCCTAGGTGTGCATGCTTCGTGAGCCCACAACTTGCATTAAATTCAGACTTCCCTAGACTTGCTAGCAGAGTATGGGCAAAGACATTATAATAACAAGATGTAGTACAGTAAATATAGCACGAAAAAATAGGGTTTCTTCGAAAAATTACCTACAGGAATTTGACTTGATAAATCGTTAGGGGGGCATAAAAAAAGCTTAACTCTAGATTTCCGTATTCCCCCCTCCCCCTGTTTTTGAGAAAATCCAAAAAATTTTGGAATGCGTTTTTCTCAGAATCTATGGGTTTTAGAGAAAAGTTTATTGAACAAAAAATGTTCAGGACATTGTTAACTACATTTTTTGTCATTGAAGCCAAGTCGTACGACTTAAATTACAAAAGATAGGTGGCGCTAAAGTATCAAAAAAGTGTTTTTTTGGCATTTTCATTAAGAATAAATAATTTTTTCATATTAATGTAAATGGGAAAGTTGTTCGTCTCAAAAATACCTACATTTTTTATTTAAAAAATTTTTTTGTAAAACTTACCGTTCTCGAGCTGGAGCTTGCCAAAGTGTGAAAATTGTACTTTATGGCCGCGCTGAGTCGCGTATTCGATAACTTTGATTATGACTCAGCGCGGCCATAAAGTACAATTTTCACACTTTGGCAAGCTCCAGCTCGAGAACGGTAAGTTTTACAAAAAAATTGTTTAAATAAAAAATGTAGGTATTTTTGAGACGAACAACTTTCCCATTTACATTAATATGAAAAAATTATTTATTCTTAATGAAAATGCCAAAAAACCACTTTTTTGATACTTTAGCGCCACCTATCTTTTGTAATTTAAGTCGTACGACTTGGCTTCAATGACAAAAAATGTAGTTAACAATGTCCTGAACATTTTTTGTTCAATAAACTTTTCTCTAAAACCCATAGATTCTGAGAAAAACGCATTCCAAAATTTTTTGGATTTTCTCAAAAACAGGGGGAGGGGGGAATACGGAAATCTAGAGTTAAGCTTTTTTTATGCCCCCCTAACGATTTATCAAGTCAAATTCCTGTAGGTAATTTTTCGAACCGTATTTGCTATATTTACTGTACTAATGTGCCAAGCTGCAAATATCAAGCAAAACAGCTTTGAGATTGGGTACACGAATGGGCGCAAACTTTTCAAGTTGAGCTTCTTCAAAGTTCTTTTTCCCAGTCACTGTGTGTGTGACTTGTGTGACTTGCATGGATGCATTGCCACGGGTCGCGGGGGGCTTTTTGACTTGGCTGCTGTTCGCTGCGCAAGGAGCTTGTTGGACTGTCCAAAGGCGAAACGTGGGGGGATTGAATTTTTCTAGGAATTCTCTGATTTGCGTGCTCTTCTCAACTAAATGAATGAAATTGATGTATTGATGTATAATTTTCGGGCTGATTTCATTCTCGATGTAGATCTGTGACTGAGAGGATATGCGATGACGAGTATATATAAAAAATATAAAAAATGTTGTATTGCGAGCTGCAAGGGCAAAATTTTGTCCAAAATTGACCTCGAAGCATATATCACCCAATAATTTTGAAAAAATGCGGGTTAAGTATGCTACACAATTATTTAGTAAAACTGTTGCTGCAGGTATTCAAACATGTATACAGTTAAACAAATTTGAAAATAATATCTTACTTGACAAAGCTATTTATAATTAAAATACTTAGATAAAATATTTGACTGTTTAAATAGCAGAAGTTGTATTGAAAAAAATCGTTTTAAGCAGCCCTTAGGACCCGATAATTCTATAAAGCAATATTTAGAGCGCAGCATTTCGTATTTACAAAGTCTAAAACTGGCCCAGAAACAACGCAACTATTGCATAGATGGTTTAATTCATTCCATTAAAGCCATTTTACAACTAAGCGAAGATTTATTTCTTAATGAAAATGGATATAATTTCAAATTTTTATTTACATCTAGGCTAAATCAAGATCCCTTGGAAAATTTTTTTGCCCAAGTTAGATCCAAAGGTGGTAACAGTAACAATCCATCTGTGTGTGAATTTAGTAGCATTATTGCTCGATTGATGTCGATGAAAATTACGTCTGCTTCATCATCTATAAAAAATTGTGAGGATGATGAAGAATATCTTTTTGATTGGAATGCGGATTCAGAAAACCAAAAAGAAATTCAAGAGAACATGCCGGAAGCAGACTTAGAAAACCATAAAATTATAGAAAATATATTGTCTGAAATAGAACTGTCTGATAATTCTGAATTGAATGTATTTGAGAACGCTACGGAAAATTTTTTGGTTGAGACTGCTGCTAGAAGATATTTTGTTGGTTATGTTGTACTTAAGGTTATCATGAAAAAAATTATTTGCGAAAATTGTACGTCCGATATGGTAAAACAGTGCAAAGAAAATTCCAAATTTCTTCTACCTTCTGAATCGTTTATAATGAACAAAGACTATTCCAGCTCTAGAGATGAACCATATTTGCAATCACCCACAGACAAGTTTTTCGATATTTGTTCACTCCAAATCGAAATTTATAATTGTCTTTTCCAAAAGCAATTACAAATAATAAATCTACGGAAAACTATTTTACAATATTGCATTTAAAAAACAAATGAGACTTATCCCGAATGGTTTGAACCTCAAAATACTTGTTTTGAGCACAGAAAACAAGTCTTGGATTTTATGATATTAGTTCTGTTGCGAAAAAATTGTAAATGGAAAGTAAAATCGGAAGCTAACAACACTGTTTCTAATAAGAAGATAAAGATTATAAAAGAATAATCAATTATAAGCCCCCGAACACTGCTGAATTAAAATCTTTCTTTCTTTAAGTGTTTACTGAAGTGAAACTTCTTCAGCGACGTATCTCTTGAAATCTTTTTGTTACTAAAAATATCAAAAATGAAAATGAAAAACACATAAAATACACAAAATCTGAACTTCATTAACTAATTAAAACCTGATGAATCTGCCCGCATGCCCTTTTCCCTTGCGCAGATTTCATTCATTTAGTTGAGAAGAGCACGCAAATCAGAGAATTCCTAGAAAAATTCAATCCCCCCACGTTTCGCCTTTGGACAGTCCAACAAGCTCCTTGCGCAGCGAACAGCAGCCAAGTCAAAAAGCCCCTCGCGACCCGTACCAAACCATCCATGCAAGCACCAAGCTTGGTGGTGATGCAAGTCACACACACAGTGACTGGGAAAAAGAACTTTGAAGAAGCTCAACTTGAAAAGTTTGCGCCCATTCGTGTACCCAATCTCAAAGCTGTTTTGCTTGATATTTGCAGCTTGGCACATCTTGTTATTATAATGTCTTTGGTATGGGGATAAACAGAGCAAGCCAAACTCTTCATCCTCTTCCTCATCCTCGTCACTGCAAGTTGACATTTTTTTATTTATTTTTTTCGACATTTTGTTCTTCTTTGCTGTTTGCTCTTTTTTCTCTTCCAGCAGACGTTTTGTTACTTTCTTTTTCTTCGCTTCTTGTTCCTTTTTTTTCTCTTTTAAATAGGTCTTTTCCGGTGTGTCTGTTAAAATTGCTGATTTACATTTTTTTCTATCAACCCGCTGCGACTTGCGCGGAAAAGCTTTGGCAGAGGTTGCAAAATTAGAGGCGTAACTATCAAAGAACTCGTTGATCCACTTGGGCCACGACCAGACCAGTGATCGCCATATGTTCCTTTGTACCTTGAGGCTGCAGTGATAGCTCTGGCATCGGGCAGTCTGTTGAACCTTGTGGTGTCATTGCACGAACATTAAGACCCGGGTTATAATTTTGAGCTAAAACGGGCTCATTAACGCCAGGGATATCAGGAGTCATTGCAGGATCATTAGGACCAGTGCTATCATCTTCAGGCATGGTACGATTGTTAAGGTCAGAGTTATCGTTTTGATTACCTGTGGCATTACGTACGATTTCGTCGTCAGTCCCTGTAATTAGTGGTCTATCTGTGACGGAAGACGGTATAAAATCGTGCTCTTGAAATATGTCACGATTAAATGGACAAATCCCACAGGTGTTAAATCCTGTGAGAATATTTGATGGAGTTGTTGCCAATGGGAAAGCCTGCGTAATAATTCCTGGTATTTCATACATCCATCGTCATATGTTGTCCTGGATGATTTACCATCCATTGATCCATTGCCCTGTTAATGTATTTTTTTAAAGGTTCATAAACCGATCTATCCAAGGGCTGCAGGCGGTGAGTGCAGCGCGGTGAGAAAGATAACATTATTATGCCATTTTCTTTAGCAAAGTTTAGTCTTTCAATGGATAGGTGAGAACTGTGATTGTCTAACAGCAAGAGGCAAGGTTTTTCTTTAGTTGGTTTCACGTGGTTGTGAAAATGTTTCATTTCAGGAAAGCGAAAAATACATAGCTCGTCTGCCATCCAACCTGAAGAGTTACTTCCTCCTTTGCAGCAAATTGGCCCATCTCTGATACAAAGGTCTTTGAAATGCACCTGGGGGAAAACGAAGAAAGGCGGAACTGAATTACCCCCTCCCGAAACAGCAGCAGCTAGGGTAACTAGTGTTCCTCTCTCGGATGACTCGACTTGCTTAAATCCTTTTCTAGCAACAACTTTGTTCGGTTTCTGCACTGTGGTCACCCCAGTTTCGTCCATGTTCCATATGTCGTGAGATTGAAAACTATATCGTTTCATTACTGATTCAAGGTTATCAAAAAAAAAATCCGACATTATGTGGATTGAAACTAAAGGCACGAGGCAAACTGGCAGCTTCAGGCGTTCTAATGGACAGATCAGGATGTCTTTTCACAACTGACGTAAACCAATCGGCACCTGCTAGTTTGTTCTCTTCCCAAGTCTTTGGAACTTTTAAATTATTGGAAACAGCAAGCTCGAACGCCATTTTACGGATATCCTTGGCAGCTAATCCGAAATAAATACTTGAGGCCTGAAGTTGGTATTTTTCCAATTCTTTTTCCTGTTCATCGGTAAAAATCTATCGATTCTTTTGGTAGCCTATTTTCGTAGTAGGTATTTGATACTGCCGTGTTGTTTATCTCTTCAGCAGTAAATGTTTTACAATACCTAGCTCATGTGCGATAGTTTATTTCATAATCCTTTGCGACAGATCGATTTGTTGTGGTTTTTCACTTCTCTGGCAGCACGCGGCATTAAGGTTGGTAAAACAAACCCACGAGCTGACTTTCTTTTATGATGCCTTGGCATTATATTAGCTCTGAAAAAATCGAACATTTATGAAGCATACCTCCAAACAACCAACAAAAAACGGCAGCAGACATGCAGGGTGTTTGTTGTCACATGTGACTACAAGTCCTCATCGACCTGAGACAACCTGCCCCAAACACGTTTTAGAAAATAACCATTCAAAATAAATTCAAATTAATGTTTATTCTAAAAACCTTATAGCAAAAATATGAAACACAGATTTAACATTAGCAATACACGAAGAAGCATATTAATATGCAAAATTTGAGTATACTTACGAGATTTGATACAGATGCACAAAAAAATACTTTCACTGGCTGAAAAAAGTAAATACACGTAGCTAAGACACGAAATTCCGGAGGGGACTGAGGTGAAGTAGGGAGGGAGGTATAGCTTTTACGATCTTTCGACACTGGTCGATGCACTCATTCGTTTGTTAAGTTGTTTGTTATGGTCGCTGTGGGCCGCCAGCCATCAGGTACACAGGGGGACTTCATGTGTGCACAGGGGGATCACATGTAACACTCTGGTGTACGTGCCGTAACTGTGTACACGTGTCGTAACTGTGTGCACTGTTGGTAGTGCGAGTGCAACTATACCCTCCCCGTGGGGGTGGCTGGAAACAGGCTCGTACGGTCATGTCTCTGCTGGGAGCGCTGGCTAATGTAGTCGGGCGGAGAGAAGGATACTCTGTTCTCTTAAATAAAATACCCTAATCCAAGGTGGAACAGCATACACCGAAGGATGCATGGCCAAGAGGGTGCTTGGTCGCTAGTATGCGGACTCTGGATACCGGTCGCCCTCTAGTTTCAATTCAGACTTCCCGCATAACGGACTCTGTGCGGGTGACTTATAGACCCGAAACTCTCGTGAGAACAACATATGAAAGTTAATAACCCCAAGAGACCCGATGCAGGTCAAAATGCATCAACCGATGCACGCTTAGCGTCACCGGCAGAGAGCTTGTCGGCCAGTGGGCCGACAGAGAAGGCGAGCACTAGTGCCCCTACTCTGTCGACAGTGCCGTCAGAGGATGAGACCACTGACGCAGAATTCTTTCGCACCGTGGTACTGGACGGGGCTAGCCCGTGTTCGGACAGATCCGGACTCACGGCTATCGGCGCGGAGGTGGGCAACCTTACCATTAACGAACCAGGGTTCGTTAAGCTCACCAACGCTGAGCGCAAGAAATTCAAGAGGGCGGTGGCAGAGGGTCTCCCCAGAGCAAAGACCCTGGAGATTGCCAAGGCAACCTCCTCCAAACCTGAAGCAAAAAGAATCCGATCGGAGGACAAGACCCACGATTACCGGCTACAAGGAAGCCGAAGACTGCCCACGTGGCGCCTGTCAGGAAAGCCACCTATAGCCAGGTGGCGAACAGCGGAGGCTGAGCATTATATCGGCCGACATGGTCAATCGTCCCTTGTCAGCGGAGCAAATGGCTCTTCTGCAGGAGACGATTGTCGATGACACAATCGAGCGCGCGGGAGGGAGGGTTCGGCCGGAGTTCGAGGGGTGTATCCCTCGGGCCGGCTGGATCCTTCTCGTCTGCACAAACGGTCAGACAGCCTACTGAGTCAGGAGCAACTTTGGGCACATCCGTGCCAATAGTTCTCTTGACGTCGCCATAGTTGAGGAGGGTTACTTTCCAAGGACGCACGTGGTCCGGGGTTACTTCCCTAAAAACCTTTCCCTCACGAATGACAAGGTGCTGGCCACAATTGGGGCACAAAACACCCTCTCAACGGTGCAGTGGAAGGTGGTAAAAGGCTAGTGCATGGAGACCTGCTTCACCTCATCCTCGCCATTGACGATGGGTCGATGGCGATGCTTGGGGAGATGAAAGGCAGGATAGCCTACCACTTCACCCAAACTGATCCCCAAAAGCTCCGCTAAGGATCAGGATGCACCAGAGGGAGCCTTCAACCCGAACAGAGGAAGGCGGAGTCAGAGGACCTACTCCCCTCCCACCTGCCCGCCTGCCTGGAGTGTCGCTATAGGGACAATGGTGGCTACACCCGCTGCTGGGCCCTCAACTAGTGTAGTCGGCTACCTAGCAGGCCGGTCAGAGTCCCTTCGGCTCCAAAAGCTTTGGCCACTGGGCCGATAGCCAGGAAGGCTGCAATGGCAGCCGGTCAACAGCAGCCGCCATACAAGGGACAGCGGCCTCCTCCCAATGATAGGACTAAGGGACCCCGAACAGCCAAGGCAGCCAGGCTTGTCAAAAAGTCCCTTGCAAAGGAGGAGCACGGATGAGCACCATCAGGGTGCTCCAGGCGAACCTGTACCATGCCAAAGGGGCATCGGCCACACTTTGCAGGACCTTCGCCCAAGACCTTATAACCCTTGCGCTCATCCAGGAGCCCTGGGTTAATAGTGGCCAAGTCCGAGGACTCAATATAAGCTCGTGTAAGTTGATATATAACAGAGGAGAACTGGCGCCAAGGGCAGCACTCCTGCTTGACAAGAGTGTCAATCACTTACCCATGTCTAATTTTATTTCCAGGGACCTCGTAGCAATCTTGGTGGAGACCCCCACTCTAGGTGCTATGCGGGAAATTGATCTAGCTTCCGCCTATTTCCCGGGGGGAAAGCACGATACCGCCACCCGAGGTCCAGAAACTTGTCGCATACTGCCAGCTGATTATAGGCTGCGACGCCAATGCACACCACTCAGTGTGGGGCAGCAGCAGCATTAACGAAAGGGGTGAGTCCCTTCTGAATTATCTTTCGAGCTGTGGTATAGATATAGTTAACAGAGGGTTCAAACCTACTTTCTTCACTGCAGTCAGAGAAGAGGTGTTAGACCTCACTCTGGCCAGCAGAGCTCTGTCCGAGTTCTTAGTGAACTGGCGAGTCTTTGATGAAGCGTCCCTGTCGGATCATCAGCACAAAAGATTCGATATCCCCGGGCGTTCAGAACTCATAAGAAGCACCCACATTCCAAAGAAAACCGATTGGAATATGCATTAGTAAGCTCCAAAGCTGACATGCTGGTCATCAAATACCAATATCAGTCCTACTAGCGAACTGGAACTGGCTGCGAACCAGCTTAATGAAGTTTTAATTACTTCCTACCACGATAGCAATGTGGCTGTTCCAATCCAAGCGGTACGCAAGGTGCCCTGGTGGAACGAGCGGCTATCTGATATGCGGAGGCAGGTCAAGAGGTTATTTAACATCGCGAAGCGAACCAAGCAGTGGGACGGATTTAGGTCTACTCTCACTGAATATAATAAAGAACTGAGACGTTCTAAACGCGAGTCCTGGAGGAAGTGCGGTGAAGGTATAGAATCCTTACCGGCTGCAGGTCGCCTTCATAAAGCACCGGCTAAGGACGCCACAAATGGTGTTGGGCTCCTGAAAAGGCAGGTTGGCAGCGTCACCAGTACACAACGGGAAACTCTGGAATACCTACTACAGGTGCATTTTCCCGGTTCTATTCTAGGGACAAACGAGCCAACTCCTGCGGTCCTCGATCCAGGGTCGAATTCGACCGCAGAGCCCTCAGTAGGTCTGATGTCATTTTTGACAAGGACAAGGTTAGGTGGGCAGTGGCCTCCTTTCAACCCTTTAAAGCCCATGGAGGCGATGGGAACTTTCCAGCACTACTACAAAATAGTCTGGAAATGATCCCAGACTCTTTGGTAGCCTTATTTAGGGCCAGCTACAGATGGGGATATATGTATACCACGCTCGTGGAGGAAAGTAGTGGTAGTATTCATCCCTAAGCAAGGCAACAGGCCGCTAAAGCTCCCTAAATCCTATAGACCAATTAGTCTGACGTCTTTCCTCCTAAAAACAATGGAGAGATTGTTGGATCTCCACATAAGACACTGGAGATGTCCAGGGCCATTGATTCCTATACAGTTGCATGGGTGGACGCCATGCTAAAAGAGCGAGACATCTCGTCCTCGTTGGGTAATACCTCTGTGTGCATCAAAGCAATTAAGGGGTGCCCACAAGGCGGGGTCTTGTCGCCATTGCTATGGTCTCTAGTTGTAGACTGTCTGCTAATTAAGCTTTGTGAGCTTGGTTATGAGGCGGTTGGATACGCGGATGACCTGGCAGTCTTAGTCGTCGGTAAATTCGACTCCACTGTTTCGGATTTAATGAGGTCCGCACTTAAGAGAGTCACTGACTGGTGTGCCCGTGAGGACCTCTCCATCAATCCCTCGAAGGCAGTCCTTGTACCCTTCACCAAAAGGTATCGATTGGACTATGATCCAATCTCGGTTCAGTATCTGTGTGTTACACTCGATAAACGACTAAACTGGAGTGCCCATCTCAACAACACCCTGAACAAGACCACAAGGGCCCTGTGGGCTTGTAGGAAACTACTTGGCAGGACCTGGGGACTCAGTCCAAAGATGATCCTCTGGTTATACAACACTGTTGTTATACCCATCATTACTTATGCCGCCCTCGTATGGTGGCCTAAGATTCGGCAGAAGTCAGCAATCGCAAAATGTAATAAGCTGCAACGGCTGGCATGCCTCTCCATAACTGGAGCCATGCGGACCTGTCCCACACTTGCCATGGAGGCAATAGTAGGACTTGTCCCCCTTCACATTTTCATTCTGAAAACAGCTGCTATTAGTGCCCTGAATGTGAAGGTTATCTGAAACATGCCTATGGCCGACGAAGGCCACATGAGTATTTTGAAGCATATTCCAGACATCAGGGTCTGACTCAAATCGGACCACATGATCAAGGAACTATGCTTTGGGAGGAGATTTAAAATCCTCTGAACGGACGGACTGGATTGGCGAAGGGCCCAATCTAGGTCAAAATAGCCTTAATTGGTACACCGATGGCTCGAAATCTGAGCATGGCACTGGAGCAGGTGTCTATGGACCCAATACCACGGTCTCGATTGCAATGGGCGAATGGCCCACTGTATTTCAAGCCCAAGTCCAGGCCATCAAAACCTGCGCCCAACTAAACCTTAACAAAGGACTCATCAATAAACATACTCTCTGAAAGCCAAGCGGCGATTAAGGCGCTTTCCTCGTGAAGCATTCACTCAAGATTTGTCAAAGAGTGCTATGACTGCCTCCAACGCCTGGCTGCCTCAAACAGAATTACACTTGTTTGGGTACCGGGGCACTCTGGTTTTGGTGGAAATGAAATCGCTGACAAGTTGGCCAGAGTGGGATCTTCAGCTAGGTACCAAGGCCCCCGAAACTTACTGGCAAAAAACTAAAGCATCCGCCAGCAAATTGTAAGTAATGTGTTATAATTATTAATTTAAGTACGGTGCGGTCAGTTATGCGATCAAAAATGTTCTCGCGGGTGGTTAATTTAGAAGAAATCGCAAGTGCTTTTTGCCGGTATAAATGTCAACAAAGACCAATTGTTTACATTTATCTTGCAAGGTGTTCTTATAATTCTTTTTTAATCTTGAATTGCAGGTAGTCTTAGTACTAATAGAAATGATGAGTTTTTTGTGCTGTTTATGTTTGGTGTCTATTCATTTTGTTATTGATTTTTAACAAGTCTTTTTTTTTTTATCTTCCAGTGGGCTGCTGATAGGAGTCCCTGTGTATACCCAGGGACGAGGTACATAATTTGAATATAAACGAGAATTCAATTAAAGTTTTTTATTTTTGCTTTCAGGTTACTTTTGGGTTTTGTTTGTGCCCAAACAGTTTCATTAAATACCTTTTCAATGGGTATGCATCGTCGCAAAGTATTACATATGTGGCGCTTCTTCATTTCCATTTCGAAGATATTTAGGTGGCGATATTTTAATTTTATTATCTTCCAGCAATTTGTTTAAGGTAGATGCCGCAAATGTTCCTCCATCACTTTGTTTCCATAAGAACCTATGTCCACAAAAATAAATTTACAGTCTGCATCCGCAACTGCTTGCAGCACTAATGAATAGTAGCCCTTATAATTATAAAATACGGAGCCCGAGTGAGAAGGACACTTAATGCGAATATGTTTCCCGTCTAAACATCCAATTACGTTAGGAATATCGCATTTTTGTTCGAATCGAACGGCAATGCTTTCTAGTTGAGCTTGCATTGGTTCACCCATATGCTCTTGGAAAAATTTGGTCCAAATTACTTCGCACACTTCATTTACAATAAGACCAATTGTGTAATGATTCATTCGGAACGAAAATGCAAGAGCCCGAAAGGACATTCCTGTTGACATGTACCTGAAAAATTATAGGGAAAGATATTCATTCATTATTTATTTTATTTTTCAGTTGATATTGTTAAAAAGACTAGGGAAGGGCTACGAGATACATTTCGAAAGGAATATAAAAAAATAGTGCGTGGAGTCCCTCCGCGCGGAAGAAGTGAAACTTCGTAATGTGGAAATGAAAATAGGAAGGGGTAGAAATTGATTTTTAGTGAACTCATATTGTTTCTTTAAGACAAACTTTATTAACATTGCTTACAATTCACAATTGATCGCATCTTTTAATTATCATTTTCGAGTGGAGAAATATCCAAATCTATAACATTTACAATGGGATTATGATAACTAAAGTAAGATACGAAATATGGTTGCCTCATCGTCTCGCCCTGGAAAATGTATTTGTATTAATAATGTACGTGAATGCGTCATAATGTAATTTCAAAAGAGAAAACCTAACAATCAATTGATATTCACAAGAGACGTACCTTGACATAACCTTAAATCCATCGCATTGTCCGTGGGATTGTTTTCACTCATTTTTTACAATTCTTATCCACTAAATTTGAAAATAAAATACTACCCTATTAAATTATATGTGTATCAAATCAAACTAAAAAAACAAGTAAATGAAATAATGAATATTATAAATTAAAATAGAACAACAAGTACGTATTTCAGCTAATTTCACGACGCTCACACTGTTTACTTCGCTGCATAGCAAGAATACCTCCCCAAGAGCGTTAAACGTTTAACGCAACCTTGTTTTGGAAGTTGCATTAGAAGTTTCACTTCAAAAAACGACTACGCATAAATCAAGTTCAGCAGGCTCTACAAAATCGAGCTGGATTTTCTATTCTGCACTCTCATTTTTAACGGATACAATGACACCGAGGGAACTAATTTCAAATACTTATACCTGAGACCGCTGCGGGTAGCATGGACAGGCAGGAACGAAATGAATTGGATCTGCATAATACTGATTTACCGCCGAAGGAACTCCCGGTAAATGATTCCAATATTGGAAATGTTTTACAGCCTTTGCAAGTAAAGACATCAGTTAATAAAAGGAAAACTTTAAGAGACGAATCTATTGAAATTGAAAACAAAAAATTGAAACTTTTTGAAGAAAGGCTCCAAATGAAAAAAAAGCCCAAATTGATGAAAATGATGAAAATGATGACTACCACTTTCTAATGAGTATTTTACCCTCCTTAAAAAAAGTCAAGGGAAACAGGAAGATTAAAATAAGGATGGAAGGGAATTAGACAGCTATGAAACACATCCAGTATCTCCCTGCACAGTTACGGAATTGTCTTGGTCGTCGCAATCATAATATTCGCAGCCAGATGCCACTTCATTCCAACAAAATTATCTACCACCTTCGCAAGAAAGATTTACACCGTTATCATCTTCCAGTTTTTATTTTCATTTGCCTCAAAATGAACTCACACAACATAATTGTGCACCCGGAAATTGAACTTTGGAAGTTTACAAAATTTGAGTTTTCATATAAGTTTATACCATCTACTTTGTGCTATTAATCGCTTAGTCGAAGGCTTCAATTTCCATACGAAAATATTCTTTAAATTTATCTGGATAGCTGAGCAATTTGAAGTATAGCTAGCTAGCTAGCTAGCATAGTATTCACCCTCATGCCGTTTTTTCCATAAATCGTGCACCCAAAATCTCCTACGATTATTTAATTCTCTCACACAATTCATCTCCATTAAATAATCATCCCACTCTTCATCTGAACTTCTTCTCAATTGTACTGATGGCTTTTTGTTAAATCACAGATAAATAATACAGATGCCCAGTCGAATAGGGCAGAAATTTCCAAAGTTGCCGAATTGTCTTTTGCTTGGGCACATGCATGTAGCGACATTTTAGCTCTCAAACGATTTGCACCAGATATTGCGAAGAATAGGGAGAGAAATAACTAACGCAACATTTTGCAACCTCAGCCATCATTTGGTCGAGGGCCCCAACATCAAAGCAGCGGGCAGTTTTTAGAAAAAGTGAGCGAAGCAACATTTTACCATCTCTTCATTCTCAGTCCTGTGATTGTGCGCCCGCCGGTGAAAATGAGATTTATTTGTGTGCGCGCTTACGTCCTGTATGTAGGACGGAGACAGAGTCCTTTGCTTTCGCCTGCTCTTATCATTCCTAGTCCCAGGCATCGCCAGAGCCAGAGCGCGAACCGCGAATGCACTTCAAACTTCTAACACTCCTTCGGTGCGTCTCCCCGACATTCGGAGAGCCCGAACATATGCTTCGGTTTGGGGGCTCGTCTGCACCTCTCCGTCCCCCCCAGACGAGCAACATTTAGAAGAGTAATGACAAATTCCATGAAAAAAACAGAGGGAGAAGAGGATTAAACTCAGCTGAGAATTGTTTGTGAACTAGCTGCGCGCATCGAATTTATCTGTGGGGTGGGTGGGTGCTGAGATTGCCTGCATGAATGAAAACTTCTAACAGGTCAACACCAAATTTGCAGCCAAATAAATCATTTCTACATTTATTTTTCCGCAGATTACGAATTCGATTAAAAACAAAAAAGTTAGGGGTATAATGAACGAATAAAGTAAATAAGTTTTACGTTTTACCAAAATAGAAAATTTGTTAATTTCCCTTGGATTAATATATTTTTAAAAACCGTAATTAAGTGACTTCATGGACAACTTTTTCAATTTTCTACTATGATGTTATTTTAATGCTTCATACATATTAAGAAACAATCAAAGGGCAAAAAGTGGGAAAGTTATCTCTCTCTAATTAATTAAATTTTGTAAAAAGGGTGACTACAAAATTCTTTCAGAAGTTTTCTGAGATATTATTCTAAACCTTCATAAGCTTAAATACTACCAAAGAACTTCTAAAGAATGGTGTTTAGAAGTTCTTTGATACTACGTATATATACTCGAATACCCTACAATCTGCACCTTCCTTCATTCATATATCTGCATATGTAATTTCTTGATTAAAAGATCACGAGTGAGCATTGTTGCGGAAATGGGCTTTGCAATCTTTAATTCGCAACATTCATTTGCTGCGCAACATAACTTGGCTAGAAAGCCGAAAACTTGGCTAGCGAAAATGTTGCATTGGTTCCACTTTTCAATGCAGTGGCTGGGCATCTGTATTATTTATCTTTGGTTAAATTCTATTTAATCAAATCGGTTCGGATCGCTTGCAGTGTATGTAGATTTCGGATCCGAATATTTCGGTTCGGTTCAGTCGGTCCGGTTCGGTTCGGTGCGGTTTGGTTCGGGCGCAGTATAGCCACAGCCTAAGACAATCATTCCCGATCTCCCCTACTGGCAAGTTTCATGTAGGTACATATTAAAATTGATTGTCCAACATATAGGCCGTGGTTACCGTATATCGCATTGCAATGAAAGTTATTGGTATGCCCAGGTTTGTGCAGGTGTGGCAGCGTTGTTCACCCTTAACTACATTCGTTATTTAGACTAACGTTAGTTACTTCGTGGGGCAGTGGCAGATTCACTTAAGAAACCGGCCCTGGCATGATGGGGACCGCGGCCCCAAAGTCAATATTGATATTATTCTCACCTTAGGATTAGGTTATGACAGCTATTGGACATCTAGTGAAACTTAATATTTTACATGTATTCAAGTTTACAATAAATTTATAAATGGTTTTGCCATCGTTGTGATCGTAATCACCCATTTGGATAACTTTTAATACCAGAGGCCATATTGCATATTTGCATTATAATGCATTGCAATGTCGCTTTAGCTAGAATCTCCTTTTCAACATTCCTCAATATTAATGACTCCAGATTGTTTTATTTTATGGTACTCCTTAACCCGGCGAGAGTGTGGTGACAAAATGTTACAAAGAGTATGTGGCAGGGTCTGACATTCCCGCGTACAAAATTGATTCTAAAACTTTTTTACCAAATAGATAACATTAAAGTAAATGTGTTTTATTGGAATAGGCCATATGATAATTCAATTTTAATGAAACACCTTTGGCAGTTTAATACTTTTTATATTAAAGAAAAACAAAGTTACTTCGCCGTGATCAGAAACCTCTTGCTCGGTATCCGATTCAAGATTGTGTTCACAGCAATGGTCAGATTCTTGGCCAGAGCTTGTCTCATCCGAAGTATTTGGTAGTACCTCTTCCAGCATAGACCTAAGTTGCCTTTCTCTATTCTCCAACATGAATTCATTTTCAATTCAAATCAAAAAAGTAAAGCAGAAAACAAGCTAAAATAACACAAAAAAAAATATTAGATTATGTCATAAAATGTATACGTCAACTATGTGGCAGGGTATTACCAAAGATTATGTAAAGTAAAAGATGCACAATCACGTATAAAGAGATGGCATCAAGAATTTTTCATGAATGTTTCAGACTCAACATATTCGAACATTTAAAATGTTGCGTGAAATAATAAACTTTGCTTCCCTTTGGTATTTAACATTAGATCCCATAACATGTTGCAGTAAAATTTCTTTTCGGCATCATCACAGAGCGAAGCAACATATTAACGTCTCTGCATTCTCAGTGCTGTGACTGTGTGCTACGTCGTTGAAAAAGAGATTTATTTGTGTGTGCGCTTACGTCCTGTATGTAGGACGGAGACAGACTCCTTTGCTTTCGCTTGCTCTTATCATTCTTAGTCCAAAGCAAAGAATATGGAACCTTGTTACAAAGAATGTCCACTCTATTTCTGCGACGCAATTTACCCCCACCATGGCCACTTTTCAGAAAAAAAAACACAAAATTTACCCATAAGTCGAAAAGAGAGCTTGTTCCAGTTCCAAATTCTCATTTAAATTGCCTAATAAGCAAGAAGAACGGCAGTAGTCACAAATGCCGACAAACACTATGAAACAAGTGTTCACCTATTACTTTGCGGGCCGAAGGCGAATGCTTTTTCATGTCATTGTGTTGGTGGCGAGCCGGCCGTGCTTTTCAGATAGGAAATACCGGAATTCGAATGCCTGCCTCACACATTGAAGGGGTTCACATATAAGTTTGTTTACGTTTTTTCATCATAGGTTTTCCTTATGCGGGCCGAAGGCGAATGCTAAATCAAATGCGATTGTATGCCGGCTCGCACCGGTACTCCGTTTGCTTCAAAGGACAGGGTGATTAATTCTGATTGTGTTTTAAGAGAAGTTGTTTATAATTTGTGAAATTACGACTAAGCTTTTTAAAATTATAATATTTTGTGGTGAAATGTATACTGGCATTAAAACAGATATTTTGAAATAAGAGAACAATTATAAAACAGGTTTACTTTTTTATTTGTGAACGTTTTAATTTAGTTTTAAGTGCACGGCAGTCGGCACCCTGTAACTCTGTATCAATTTCTCTAAATTCCTCTGCATTGTTTCTCTCGTTTCCACCACAATGCTTGAGCATGCTATCGACTTCTAGCAAAATCGTGGGGTTGGGAGGAATAACGGTACCAAGGTCACAAAAACTGAAAATCTAAATTGCAGAAGTGAACAGTCTTTGTAACGTAGGTTCCATAGTCTTTGGTCCAAAGCATCACCAGCCAGAGCGCGAACCGCGAGAGCCGAAAACACTTCTAAAACTCTTCTGGATGTGTCTCGCCGGAATTCGGAGAATCCGAACTAGCTTCGGTTCGGGCGGGCGCTCGTTTGCACCTCTCCGCTCCGCTCCGCCACAACCACACCAGATACATTTAGAAAAGAGATGACAAATTCCATGAAAAAAACAAAGGGGAAGGAGCGGTGATTTAACAGCTGAGAATTGTTTGTGAATAAGCTTCGAATTTATCTATGGTGTGGGTGGTTGGAGAGATTGCGTGAAAGAATGAAAACTTCTGATTACACAGACCAACAAAATAGTAGGTCATTTATATATGATTTTTTCCATAGATTACGAATTTGAAAAGAAAAATACTCAATTTTCTTCCGTTTTTAGTAAAAAAAAGGGTAAAAACGTGAAGGCCGTATTTTTTCCATTTTAAAAAAACATTAAAGGAACGAATTTTTCAGTGTCTGATTGCTCCGCAACGCTACCCCGATCACCTTCAAATCAGAAACCTTTATTATATTTTTACTTTAAAGGCAGAATAAGGGATGGACTCAAGCTCAACAAATATTAAAGTAGCGAGTTCACCGACACGGGGGTTAAAAAACAATATGTATAATCAAAAATCGTTTTAATTTTCTCCTATTTGATAAGTAAGTAATAATTGCAATATTAGACAACATTGAATGAAAAATTATCTTAGGTATAGAAATAGAGCAAACTCCAGGAGCTAGGTTTAAAAGGCCAAGATTTGCACGTAGCCCTCAAATGAATTCTGTTAGGGTAGGTCAGTGCAATTGCTCTGCGTGCATTACGCCTGCGCAAGAAGCCTACACGGATATGATAAAAGTCCTTAGGTCACATGCACACATTCAAATGAACTCCTTGGCAAGTTTCTTCGCTCATTTTTATTACTCTCCATCTACATTATTCCAGACACAAATGTTATCGCAACATGTCATGGGATCTGATATCAGATATCGGGAAGTCAGGGCCCTCATTGTGCATCTTTTACTTTACATAATCTTTGGTATTACCAAAGACCATATAAACTAAAAGATACACAATCAGGAACAAGCACTTCAACGGGCATGGGACCTGATATTGGGTCCCACAACATGTTGCGGGAAAATTAGTTTTTGGCATCATGTTGCAGTTGAGAGACATATTTCAAATTTTCGCCACAGAGTTTTATGTGAGAGTGAGAAGTTCGCGTATGACTAGACATTTTCGTGCGCAAAGAAGGAGGAAAAGGCAAGGTGTTCAGGCACAATCACATAAATACAGTTGTGGGGTGATCAGCGGCTATAGGCCGTTCTCCAATGCGCGGACCACCCAAGCACGAACCACCGAACGAAAATGCTGAATCCCGTGTAAAGTATACCTAAGCCCTTGCCTGTAGTTGTGCCTGCCAGCTGCGAAAACACAATCGGGCAAAAGTTAAATGTGGAAGTTTTTACCCCTTTTTAAGCGGACAAACTTATCAATTTAACTTTTAATATTCTCCACATTCATGTGGGACGAGATGGCGCGATTTTGGTTCGTTCGTGGTTGGGTGGTCCGTGCATTGGAGAACGGCCTTATAGCCCCAATATGAAGCAAATCTTTGGGGAAATTTGCTTCTTAAATGAAATCATCTGAATTTTTGACCTTTTGAGTTAGGCACTTCTTACAACTAAGCATAATTTTATTTCGAAATTTCAGCTCTAAAGTACATCCGTCTCGAGTTATGCGCCCTAATCTATAACGCGTATTTACCCCCTTATGAATTGCAAGTCGAACGAAAAAGGTGACGAACGAACGATTTGGTATTACAAATAGCGTTTCACTAACATTTGATTCGCCTCAAAAGTCGAATCAAAATGAACGTTTTGAATTTTGAAGGAGCCTATTATGATTGACTAATATTCGAATATTCGCGTAGGAAGCACTAATATTTTCAGTTTTGTTAATAAAATGGGGAGATTGCACAAAAGACGTAAACGTAAACGTATTATTGTCAAACGCACGTGAACCTTTACGTTTACGTTGTTTCAGTCTGCGCCTTGTATATCCTATGTGGTACGTTAGACCTTTAAGGTTGCGTACAGCGTTATTGCGCACTGTGGCCAAACGTAAACGTAGTTACCTAGAATTATGACATGAATGACAAAATAAAATAATTCGAAAATCCTCCTGTATTAGAGTTGAGTGTGGTTTATGTATAAAATGGCTCAAAATGGAAAGGAAAACGTAAGTTAATAAAATTTAAAGCAATTTTGTAGCATTTTGCTTGCGCTTAATTAATATATTTCAAATATTACAGAAAAACAGAGTCCATTTCTCAATCGAGAAGGACTTGTGGCTTCTGAGGGAAACCTTAACGCAAAACCCTTACCAACTAGGTGCTGAAATGTCGAAACTGCTCTACGAAATAAAAGAAATTAAAGAAGATACCGTAATTGAATTCGTAGGTACTGACGAAAACGATGCTATGCCTCCCGATGAAGTGTTAAGGAGGAAAGAATTAACAGAAGCTAACCAGGAAAGGGAAAATATTTTAGAAACGACATGTAAGCATTACATGTATGTACATATATGTGCAAACGAATCGAACGCAGCCAGTGTCGACACCCCTGCTTGTGGAGAGTACCCAGCTTCCGGTCCAGCGGCACAAGCACTCACTTCTCGCCCAGACGTCGTAGAGTGAAGGTCACGAGAACCCGCCTCTACCGCAGCTGTAACCCTGAATTCGAAATAAAGCTGTTAAGTCAAAAAAACCGCGTGTATTCACTCAACGCCCTTTTTCGGACATATTGTGCTTGCATGACGTACATATTGTGTTTTACATATGTATGTAATCTAAATCCTTCTATTTGTAGATGGAAAAGATTCTCCCATATGTTATTCAACAACGGGGAAGAAAAAAGAAATTTTGAAGAAGAACTGCTGCTGAAAAAGCAAACGTTAGATTTTGAGTTAGCGGAAAAGAGGGCTAAATTCAAGCACTAAGAGCGTATGCGAGAATTGGACATTGAACAACAAAAATTAGCCATCGAAGAAAAAAATAAAGAAATTTTGAACTCGTTCCCTCTAACTGGTAAGGCTGCCTGGAGGCAGCTATTGCTTAAATCACGTTTACGCAACAGGTGAATTTTTTTTTTATCATAGCCGTGTCATAATCTAGTAGTTAGACCCTAAGAAACATTTGTAACTTAGTTTCAACGCATCCCGCTGATGTATTTTGTTTGTGTCATCAGCTTTATGTCAACATTCGTTATATTTACAAAAAAAATTATTGCTCCCCAAAATAAATTTTCCAGAGGTAAATAGAGGTAGTTCCAATTATCCGATTTGTCTGAAAATTTTTCCGATGAGTAAGTAATTATAAATACTTTCGGTATTGGTGTTTACTAGCTATGAAAAAATATTAGTTTGTGTTTTAGTTGCCAAAACAGGATGGCGGCCTGTGGGCATCTATGCCGGTTTAGTGCAAAATTTGTGTTCCCCTATATTTCAATTCTTATCACGCTTTTGTTCCGCTCACTATAGGAAAAGGCCTCTTATCTTATAGCTCAAAAGGATTTTTTAAGACTTATTGTCTTATGCTAGTGGTGCCTGAGAGATATGTGAAGGTGTTAATGAATTAGGGAAAGGTTTCATTGCCGGGAAGTAATTCTAAGACTATAAGAGTGTGTAAATCTTACTTAGGCTCAGTGCGTGCTGAGGACTTGAGTCAGGCAACTTTATAGTCTCTGTCTCTCATTACCGATTTCATGCATTAAAAAACGTCGCGCCGCAACTGCTTATAATAAAAGCCGTACCTAAGGCCATAAAGACAAAACAGTTGGGAGACAAAAAATCCCCAGTACCTGACAGGCCATAAACTTTTCTAGATGATTCTCGCCTACCTAACTACCCTTGCACTGCTCTGAAGAATAGCACATGTTTTATGACTTTTTTTCGAAATCGATGCATGAACAATGTATGGATACTTTTAATTGCAGTTTTTTTAGGCGACATCCTTTTGGCACATATTTCATTTATTATAATATATAATACCCAAGAAATCCTCACATGCACTAAGTGCGTCTGGATAATTATGACCCTTTGTCGCAAAAAATCACAGAAAAATGTGTATATAAACGAATGCACTTGAACTATGAGATCAAACTTCTTTCGAGCGCGAATACGAGTTGATCTATTTTTAACAATGTGAATAAATCGTGAAAGTTTTACTTGCATCTATTGAAATGGAAGATAAAAGGAATTATGGAACGAACAAAATCTTGGATTTTTCCAAAATGACCGATGATCAGTTGGAAGAGTTCATGGATTCGGTGGAAACTGATATAGAGGACGGCGAATCAGATGATGATTTAGACAACATTCTGGGAGAAATTTATGCTGAAGACAGTGAAATGAATTTAGGGGAAACTAGTGCCGCTAGCACTTCAGTGAATATAGCGGCAGCATCATCGACGAGACAAGCAGAAGAAGTAGCATCTGGAAAGCCACCGAAAAGAGCCAGGTCTCCACTACCATCTATGGAGAATACTGGTCCTTAGACAGTGCCTTCTGGGGGTGGTTTCACTGGTGCAGGTACTGGGTTTCGGAAATTTGTTATCCAAATTCTACATACATTATATTTTCTCTGTTTAGCTATTCATGAAATATGCAAGGAAGAATTCTCTAAAATTACATGGCGAAAGAAACCGATGCGATTGCACGTCAATGAAATTGTTTTTCGTGGAAATTCGACGTTACCATCCACGATCAAAGACCTGAAAACACCGCTTGAGATTTTTCGTTATTTCTTTTCAAGAAATATAGTACATATGATTGCTGAAGAAACAAATCGAGCAGCCCGTACGGAAGACATAAATACCAATTTCACTACGAATGCTGATGAAATTTATCGCTACATAGGGATCCTAATGTACATGTCCGTTTATCGTTTCCCTAATATAGAGAGTTACTGGGGTAAAAATGCGCTTCCAACAATTCAGAACATCATGCCTGTGAAGAGATTCATGTCGATAAAAAAATATTTATCGTTCCAAGATGAAACTCAGCGCATTAGGAAAGGTCAACCTGGATACGATCCATTATTTCGCATTCGGAAATTAGCTGAGGAAACCAATAAGCAGTTTGATTCGGTACCAAAAACTGCTCGATGCACTAAAATCAAGCATCATCTTCGACAGTATCTTCCAAATAAGCCACACAAATGGGGAATTAAATTGTTTGTACTATGCGATTCGTACGGCTTTGCTTATCGATTTGAAATTTATAATGGTGCAAGTGATAATGTGATTTTACCAGGTACACCGGATCTTGGAAGCTCTGCGAACGTTGTTATACGCTTATCACAAACAATACCAAACTTTGTGCACCATATTGTCTACTTCGATAATTTTTATACGTCGTTACTTTTAATGGTATATTTGCGTGCAAGAGGAATTTACAGTTTAGGAACGGTGAGAGCAAACAGAATTCCAAATTGCAAGCTTCCGTCAGACAAGGATATAGCGCATGAAGAAAGAAGCTATTCAATAGAATACATGGGAAGTGCGTACGGTGTTGACATTACCACAGTGTCGTGGAAGGACAACAAGAACGTGCGGTTGGCATCGACTTACGTTGGTGTTGAGCCATTTGTCAGGGAAAATCCAAACGAGCGGACAGCAAAAGTTTCACGTTACGATCGGAAAGTAAAGAAATACCTTGAAGTGGACTGCCCACAGATAATCCGAGAATATAACAGCCATATGGGTGGTGTGGATCTAATGGATGGGCTTATGGGTCGTTACCATATCCGAACGAAGTCTCGAAATGCAATGGTTCGACTTTTTTACCATCTAATCGACATGGCTGCGACAAATGCGTATATTTTATATCACCCCATCTATTCGGAAAAATGCAACGATTCAAGCTACAATTTCGATCAAGAAGAAACTCTGTTGCAGTTACCTCAATTTTGAGAAGAAATTGCCGCTGGTCTTGTTGCGTACAAGGAAAAACAGTCTGTTGGACGACCGCCAAACTTGCAAGAGTCAGGAAGGAACTTACCACAACCAAGTACTTCTGGTATAGGTAAAAAAGCCAAGCATCCGGTTGATGATGTTCGTTTTGATAAATATGACCACTTCCCAGTGTGGTTAGGGAAAGAAGGTGGCAAAAAAAAGTGCAAATTCTGCAAATCTTCCCAAACGCAATGTATTTGTGAAAAATGTGGCTTTCATTTATGCTGCTCAAACACCAAAAATTGCTTTTATAATTATCATCACAGAAAATAATTTAAAATTGTTATTTGTTATTCCCTTTCTTTTGAATAAAAATTATCCCATATAGGGGAGAGGGGGGCAAGACGGGGTAGCGGGCAAGACGGGGTAGTGGCTTTAACTCGAGATATAATTGACCAATCACGACCATATTAGTGCATGATGTTGCGCCGCTATGATGCCCATCTAGAGAGGACATTGACTAATTAGCGAAAGCACGTATTTTTTTGTTTATGCGGAAAAACTGCTTTTTGGCACATTCCTTCTTATTTTTTCATTTCACTTAAGTCGTGTCTGTTGCCTATATATCGTCAGCACAGATGAGGTGTAAAGTTTTTCATATGTGACAAGAATTACGCCAACAGGTAAGAACTTGTTTGATTCTGCATTTTACTTTGTTTTCTTTAAATAATTTGCTAAAGTTCGTTGGGCATGAAAGGGCAAGATGGGATACCCCATACCCCATCTTGCCCCTTCATAGTATGACGCCATAATAATTTAAACTTTTCCATATCTATTGTTGTAGAATGGTGAAAAGTTATAAAGGAAAGAAAAATAGAGGAGAGTGGTCAGAAGAGGCCATGCAAAACGGATGCTTGCTTATTGTTTGTACCCCATCTTGCCCCTTAGAGGTACCCCATCTTGCCCCTTAGGGGTACCCCATCTTGCCCCCTTAGGGGTACCCCATCTTGCCCCATAAGGGTACCCCATCTTACCCTACCAGGGGGCATGATGGGGTGATGTGACATTATGCATGTTTTCATTATTTTTCATGTAATTATGTTACGTAAAAATTTTAAAAAATGTTGATTTTCAAAGACTGATTATCAGAGAATATTATGATTATAAAAAAGTCTAGAAAAGAATAACGTTGTTAGTTTTATTGAACTGCAAACGTTAAGGACCCCGTCTTGCCCCCCTTTCCCCTATGTATATCTTTTATTTCACTTAAACTGGCAAGAGTGCCTTGAGGCAGCCCTAGGGCGGATTTAGGGGGGGGGCACAGGGGCACGTGCCCCCCCCAGACGGGTTCAGTCGAGCAGCCGAGTTTTTTTCTCATGCGCTTGTTATAATTACGTAAACTAAAATAAACTTTCTTTTGTAGTATAGCCTACTACTTAGTTCAGTGTAGTTTTAGCGAGTAACAAGTGATATTACTGTGTGTACCTACATACATACACTCCGCGACACATGATTGTAGACAGTCTCAAATACTCAGGTATTTTAAGTAATTACGAATTCTAAGAAAATGCATACCCCTCATTACTTAGAGCAAGAAAGTGCTAATTACTTTGTGGGATTTTCCCGTCCATTTGATGCATTATTTTTTTTTTATGATTTTTTACATGAAAATTGCTATAAAAACCTGCGACACTTGATTGTAGACACAGACGTTTTTGGTCATTTGGAGCGAAACAAACTGCATAACTGTAATCATATTGTATTGTGAAGTAAATGGCTAGTGGATAGAATAAAATGGGTAGTGGAAAAAGACTCACTCTTGAGGAAATTGGAAAAATAAGGGCACTTAAAGAAAAAGGACATTCCAATCGAGAAATTGGTAGAAGGATCAACGGAAGTGCTGGAGTAGTTGACAACTTTCTTAAGGATCCCGAAAATTATGGAAAACAACAACAAGGGAGGACGAAAAGAGTAACGAGAGGAGCAGGATCTTAAGAATAGCCTCAAATGCATCAAAGACATCGAGGGAAATTCAAAAATAGGTTGGAAGATCTGCCAGTATTCGCATGGTGTAACGCATACTGAAAAGCTCACCAACCCTACAAGGTCGCCGCCTGAAAGAAAATCCACTATTAAGCTAGAACCATAAAGAAAAAAGGCTTGAAGTTGCTCGAACACACATGGCGTGGAAGAACGAATGGAGATACATAATATTTTCAGACGAAAAACGTTTCACATTAGATGGGCCCGACGGTTATGCGTTCTACTTTCATGACTTACGAAAGGAGGAGAAATTTCTAGCCCGTCGTCATAGCAGAGCAGGTGCTGTCATGGTTTGGGGATCCATTTCTTGCAATGGACAAATCGACCATATTTTTATAGTGGACGGTACTAATGATTACATAAAAGTGCTAAGGAGCGCCAAACTAAAAATACTTGAAAGGATGGAAGGTCAACATTGGACTTTCCAACATGACCACACTGCAGTTCATACAGCCAGAGTTGTTAAACGGTGGTGTGAGAACGAAAATGTTGCATTTTTGGATTGGCCACCACTATCTCCAGACCTCAAAATCATCGAAAATCTCTGAGGATGGCTTACCAGAAAAATTTATGGGTCCGGAAAACAATTTCACACCATTGAAGAATCGAAAGCAACAATAACAACGGCTTGGAACGAGATTCCCTTGGAAATAATAAGGAATTTGGAAAATTCTATGGAAAATAGAATTTTGGAAGTTATAAACCGAAATGCTGGTAACACACATTATTAAAAAAATGAATAAATGGTAATGTGGTGTTGGACATTTAATTTCCTTTAAACCCATTTCACTTTTTTTTTTAACCGTAAAATTTCTTCAGAAAACTGGTAGTGTCTACAATCAAGTGTCGCAATTTTTATAGCAATTTTCAGGTAAAAAATCATAAAAAAAATAATGCATCAAATGGACGGGAAAATCCCACAAAGTAATTAGCACTTACTTGTTCTAAGTAATGAGTGGTATGCTTAGAATTCGTAATTACTTAAAATACCTGAGTATTTGAGACTGTCTACAATCATGTGTCGCGAAGTGTATATAATGAGTGATAAAGACAGGAAAAGACAAAAGAGCATAAGTGCGTTTTTCTTTCCAAAAAAACAAAAAACCGACGATGCAGTTGCAGATACAGCCGATACAGGGAAAGGGATTGAATTTGGTGGTGTCTCATGTGCATCCAAGCTTGCGGCAACTACATCAATGCCAACAAATCCATCAGCAGTATCAGCCTCCACTAGTTACATGTTGCATGAACGAGATATAGGTGGGAATCGCAATCTTTGTGTATTTCAACGTTTTGTGTAGCTCTACAGAACACGTCCACTGTTTGTGCCAATTATGTAAAGGTGATTTTACACTATCTGACAATTTCAGATGACAAGTCTGTTTCAGATTTCAAAAAATGTGTTAAATTTGTCATTTGACTCGCATTTGTCAATTTGAAATAATTTGCGCACTTATACCTACGAAGCAAAGTCATCTGACTTGAATGTTAAATTCAAAACAGCTTCTTTAGGCTTCTTTAAACTCTGAAACCGACTTGTCATCTGACATTGTCAAATAGCGTAAAGGTATCTTAAACAAACAAATTTGCCTTATTTCTCCAAAATTATGAACTTTTTCTTTTGAAGATCGAGCTTGAGTGTATTAGCGAGCTATACATACACTTAGTTAATATGATTACATATATTTTCATTTGAACTATCGATCACTATAAGTAATTTTGAATAAAAAACACTTTTGAGGTTATGTGTGTCAAATAGTTTAAAATAAAATTTAAATGGAGGCCGACCTCCATTACTGGACGACTCCTAAATTTTCATACTTTAATAAACGTTTATATAAATACTACAAGTTTATTTTTAACAGTTAGTTATTGTTGATTATTTTTACCCGTCTGACCCTTGTGCCCCTCCCAGAAAAAAAATCTGGATCCGCCCTTGGCAGCCTTTACCTGTTCTTACCTGAAGGCGAAACAAAACACATAATTGATTCGAGCATACCTTTTTCTCGTTTCTTATGTCATAGTTAATTAGGAAAAAAATTCCCAACTTTTTAATTTCATTTTTACAGTTTTGCCAGTTAGAGGGTTACATGAATAAAATTTTTAATCAGTTTTAATCATCACATTTGGTATCTTTAAGGCACTTTTTAGCCGTATTATATCACATTTATAAAAACGAAAAAATATTTTGCACTCAAAATCATTAAAAGAATCTAAATTAAACGGGGCTTTTTGTTTTCTTAAATATTTCTTCTTAATACACTCCTTATATTTGAAATAGTCGTCGAAGGATATAAGGTCCAGCAAAACCCACCTCCTTAAATCTTTAAATAAATCAAATGAGGAGAAATACATAGACGAACTGCAACAGCAATTTACCTTTTAAATTCATTTTAATGCACTTCAACTTAACTTGAACCTTCTAGACAAAATCAAAAATGTTTAAAATTAACGAAAATTGCTAACAACGCTCACCGTAGCAACGATTTTTATACGTCGATTCCTACGTGATTTTTGTCCATTTGACAACTCTTAAACGTATGTTATTACATACGTTTGCTATTCAATTCCTGTGCGCAAAGTATACTATTCGTACCCGTAGACGTATAAAACATACGTACGTTAAGATTTACGTTTTACCAAAGAACTTCTAAACAACCCAAAGTTATTTTTTTTTAAATAATTGTTTAAAATTAGTCAAAAACACCTAGCCACCAAAAATCCCTTGAAGATTTCATTCATTGAGTTGAGCAGAGCACGCAACTCAGAGGATTCCTAGAAAAATTCAAATGAATCCCCCTCACGTTTCACCTCAGCGCAACCCAACAAGCCCCAACGCAGTGCAAGGGATAAAAGGGAAAGGAAAAGGAACCTTTCCAAATTCCAATTCCACAGCACAGGCTCTGCGACTGCAGCGCGCTGTTCGCCGATTGCTTGTGCGTGGAAGTCTCATCGGAAAGCACAACCCAATGTTTGCATCTTTGGGACTTGAAAATTTTTCTCGATTTCAGCCAAATGAATAGTCTGATAGTTATACAGTCTGTGCTAATACTCATGAAATTGTTACGGTGAAATGTAACATGATGTCACACTATGCCATTTACGCCAATATGATGCAACTTGAGTCCAATAGAGTTTGTATTATGAAATAAATAGTATAGGAGCATTAGAAGTAACTCATATTTTCAGTTTCCCTAATTAAATACGCGTTATAGATTAGGACGCATAACTCGTACTCGAAAGTACATCCGTTTAGAGCTGAGCTGCCATACTAACTATGGTTAAGTATGGAAGTATTCTACACATCTAACAAGGTGGCGTTAGTGTGCCATCAAAAAAAAAAAGGCACCATTTTTGGGCATAGCCCTTTATGATGAATTCGATATCTTCTATATAAATAAAAATGAATCGCCAAATGTGTTACTAAGCACAAAACTTTTTCATATTTTCCTTAAGGCACAAGGAAGTTTCTTATGGAGAGAAAAAACATAAAAATTGCTTGGAAAATAGTAAGAATAACACTTTTCTTTGCCCATACAAATCACAGCATAGAAAGCAATCCAGAACCACATTCGGGAACCAATTATAACACCTAATTCAGAGACACTCTCCTGACGTAATCTATGTAGGACACAATCCAAATAGCAAGAACTCATACTAACGCTCCGGATAATCCCTTATAACTTCAGAGACGTTACGTCGTACGTGTCATTCACCATTAGGCGTTTTTCTTTATTAGTTCAGAGCAGAGCACGAACTGTCAAAAAAAAGCTCGTGTTTCTTTTTTAGCTCAGAGTCGTCAGAGCTTCAAAGTTGTGTTTCTTTTTGAGCTCAGAGCAGGTTCAGAACGCGCTCTATGTGCTCAGTAAAATTTGACCGAGCACTTGGAATAAAAGAAGTTTGAAGTTAAGTTTCGCAATTAAAATAACGTCAGTTCAGTTCAGTTGTTCTGCCAGACTAGATATTGTTGCAGTCCCTGCAATAGAGAAAAAATGAATTACCTCTTTATTCGTTGCAATTTATAATCTTACCTCTTGCAGGAAAGTTTTCAGAACGTCCCCTCTTTCCCCCTAGCGCCTGTGGAGAAAAACTCCAATGTCAAGGCCGGAAGCTGAGCGAGGTCGACGATCAGATCCATCTTGGAAGTGACCGGCAAGTTGAGCGGACCGTGGTTTCGGCGATCGTTTTCTTTTTGTACCCGAGATTAGTAAAAATAATTAGAAATTGTCAGAATTGTTTTTTACAAGTTGTAATAGCGAAAAGTTATTGTAGCGAGCGACGTTGTGGAATTGTGTCGCACTTGAGTAAGAGTGGCTATAGAAATAAAGTGCTCGCATAAGTGTAACACGGTATTTCATTGGTTATTCCCGGGTGCCTCCCGTGCGAACAATTTTCAGGGGTTTAGTGCATTTTAGCCAGATGAGCCAAGGACTCCATCCGGGAGTGGATTAAGCCCGAGTAGGCCATCCCACGGGCCCTAAGGTAAGTGCCGTGCCCTTTAATTTGCGTGCTCTTATCGCGGAAAGTGCACCGGAATTTGGTCGATTTATTTGGTGCCGGGAGAAGCGAGTTGGGTGACAGAAACAGCTGCACAAATTTCGCAGCACGCAAAATTTGCCATCAGCTGGGCCGGGCGCTCCGCTGACCGGGCCCCCTGCCACCCACTCTTCGAGTTCAGCAACACCGGCGGGTTGCTGCAACATCTCGTCTCCCCGCGATCGAGCCATTTACACGACAAAACCCGCACACATTCACAGGCTTCGCCAGCCGTGAGTTCCCATGCCTAAGGGCGCGTGCACAACGAGGATGCGCCACGCCACGCCACGCTACGCCACGCCACGATTCGTGAAGAGTCGAAAATAAAAAATGTTACATGCTTACTCAATCTGAGTGTGCACAACGGCGATGCGACTTCGCGAACTGTCGCGCTGCGCGGCGCCACACCGCGCTGAAAGAATCAAGCCGTACATTCTTTTCAAGCTGCGTCGCGCTGAACTCTGGGAATTTCCTCAGTTTTGTCAGACTAAAAGGACATCATCCGATTTTCATACATTTTTGGTCCAAATATGAAAGCGCCAAAAAAAGAAAATGCTATATTCTATCAGAACTTGTCCATCTGAGCATTTATCATTATGACACCAAAGCTGTAGGACCATTGTCCTTGGTTTTATATGAGTTTAAAAAATCTGTCTTTTAATACATTTTCAATTAAATGATCTTAGAAAAGTAAATGATATCTGACCTTTTTACACCTTTTAGTGCTTTTTTAACATCATTTTGTGCATCTATTGTGCCTTAGAATATTCCTAAGCCCGTTTTTACATTGAGGTTGTTGTTAAAATATATATATGTACTCAACTTGGCGTATACCACGAGAATGAAAGTCTCCTTGTTTAACGCTTTATCGCGCTGTAAATCTCGGCGCGGCGCAGCCTCGTTGTGAACACCTAGTAGCGCGCTTCTTCGCGCTGTAAATCTCGGCGCGGCGTAGCGTGGCGTGGCGTGGCGTGGCGTGGCGTGGCGTGGCGTGGCGCATCCTCGTTGTGCACGCGCCCTAAATCTGCCAGCAAGCCGTGAGGCGGGGTTGCCAGATTGCCAGGCCGGCCGAGTTTTTGGGGAGTTTCTTTTGAATTTTTTTTGCAAACCGAAATTAAGTCTCCCTCTCAACAACGCCACCGCAGGCCGAATTTGCCCCTAATATTGTTACCGAGGGGCAAATTCTGTAACAATATGATGGACGAGAATATTTTTGCCGGCTCAGACAACTAAATATTTCTACCAAATTGACTATTCTGACTATGACATAACAGGAAGCGCTCAAAAGTGTTTCTTTATCACATCTGAGCGTTCTGAGTACGCTCTCAACTGAGCGTGCTCGATGTGCTCGAGCCCTGTTCAGAGAGCAGTACTGAACTAATAAAGAAAAACGCCTATTAATTCTTCTTTGCGTGGCATTTTCTTGGTTGTTTTTTCAATTTTCACTTCTCTCGAAAACCAATTGTGTGTTTATTTGTTCAGTGTGATTACATTTAGACACATGCCGCCAATACGTGTGCGCAGCAATTTGGGTCGAAGAACGCGAAATGCTACGAACCAAGCTAATTTTCAATCGGACTGCACAACGTGAAGAGCGAAATGAAATTGAAAGGATTAGGCTATTGCAATCACGTGCAACGCGTCGTCTTGAAACTGCTTTCAGTTTTTCACGAGCGGCTATCAGTTACAATGTTTTAATTGACTACAGTTCCTACCAATGCGTTGCTATTGGATCTATCAACTCAGTTTGCCCTTATTGTAAGTCATTCAAATACAAAAATCAAGCAGATGGATTGTGTTGCGCAAATGGCAAAGTGAAATTAGTGCCATTGGTTCCACCACCAGAGCCATTGTACTCATTGGTTTCAGGAACTGGAACGGATTCCATACATTGCCTTACAAACATACAAAAATATAAAAAACTGCTTCCAAATGACTTCCTTTGGGGCAACAAATATAATTCGTGAAAATTTCATGCCAACTTTTAAGGTAACAAGACTTACTTTGTTTATTTCTTTTTGAGTTTTTGGGAACAAGCTATAATTTTACTGAGTAATTTGCAGATACAAGGCCAAATATATCACAAAGCAGGTTCGCTGTTGCCGGTATCAGACGGCGACTACAAATTCCTGCAAATTTATTTCATGGGAAATACAACAGAAGAAATTGATCAGCGTTGTGCAAATAACAGATCAGTGAGGAGGTCTATTGTAGAACAATTACAAACTTTGTTTCATCAACACAATCAGTTGATTACATTGTTTAATACTGCACTGGATCACATGCCATCTGATAATCATAAAATTGTAATCAGAGTTGATAAAACTCCTGTAGGACAACATGCAAGACGTTTCAATGCACCAACAATAGCTGAAGTTGCCATTGTAATGGTTGGAGAAAATCGGGAAGCCCGTGATATAGTTTTACATCGCCGAAATGATCAGTTACAGCGTGTGTATGAAACACATCGCTCATGTGACGCGTTACAATATCCAATCTTATTTTGGAAAGGTGAAGATGGTTATCATTTCTCAATCAAGATATCAATCCCAATACAGGTAATTAGAAATTTGGTTTACCAATGGAGATTTTGTATCAGCTATGTATTATATGTGTTATTGAATTGTACAAACTGTTTGTTTACAATTATCTGGTGACATGTGCATGTTGAATGACTGTCATTAAAACATTACTTTATTTACAGGTGCTGAAACTAATAAAAAAGTTAGTTCAATGAACTATTACACTTATCGCCTGATGGTTCATGAAAATGAAGACAATCACATCTTGAAATGCCGGCGATTATTTCATTAGTATGCTGTTGATATTTATGTCAAAATAGAAACAGAGCGATTGACATTTATCAGGTTGAACCAGACCAAACTCCGTTCTGAAGAGTATATTCACCTTCGAGATGCCATTACTACTGATGGAAATGCAAACAATGTCGACCGGATGACAATTCTTCCAGCAACATATATTGGAAGTCCTCGGCATTTGCATGAATACGCTCAAGATGCCATAACATAGGTTCGTCATTATGGTACCGCAGATTTAGTTATCACATTCACATGCAATCCAAAGTGGATAGAAATCAAACAGGGGTTATTCCCTGGCCAATCACCCATTGACCGCCATGATGTTAATGCAAGAGTCTTCCGACAAAAGTTGAAATCTTTAATGGATTTAATTGGGAAACACAATGTGTTTGGTGAGACGCGCTGCTGGATGTACTCTGTGGAGTGGCAGAAACGTGGGTTACCTCATGCACATATCTTGATTTGGTTAATTGAGAAAATAAGACCAAATGAAGTTGATAAAATCATATCTGCTGAAATTCCTGATGTACAAGTAGATCCAGGCTTGCATGACTTTCTTATCAAAAACATGATTCATGGTCCATGTGGAACTCTTAATCCAAATTCACCATGTATGCTGGATGGTAAATGTTCGAAACGGTATCCACGGGCATTAGTAGCAGAAACAATTACCGGGAATGATGGTTATCCGCTGTATCGTCGCCGATCGAGTGCAGATAATGGAAGATCAACAGTTGTAAAAGTAAATCAACAAGATATCGAAATTGATAATCGTTGGATTGTTCCCTATTCACCAATCCTATCAAAGACTTTCAAGGCGCACATCAATGTTGAATCTTGCCATTCCGTCAAATCTATAAAATACATTTGCAAATATGTAACAAAAGTGATATGGCTGTGATTGGAGTTGTTGCTGAGAATTCCATTGATGAAGTTACCCAATACCAAATGGGCCGCTATATTAGCAGTAAATCGGGATCTAGGAATGAGATTAAGAACTATAGAGCCGTTTCCATAATGTCAACCATTCCTAAGAATTTGGATTCGCTAGTTAGCAGTAGGTTGAATATTTTAATCAATAACTGGATAAACCCTCAGCAGCATGGGTTTTGTTCCGGAAGGTCATGTGCCTCTAACCTCATGGTTTTCAGTAGTTTCACTATCAATTCGATGGAAGTTGGGGATCAAGTAAATGTAATCTACACAGGCATTTCCAAAGCTTTTGATAGAGTTAACATTACATTGCTTATTAGGAAACGAATTGGTTTCCACTCTAGCATACTAAAATGGATCTCCTCCTCTATCTGGTCGTAAACAGTTTGTTAAATTACATAATGTTCTATCAAGGGTTATTCTAGTCAATTCAGGTGTTCCTCAGGGAAGTCATTTGGGTCCTCTTCTCTTTGTCCTATTTATTGATGACGTATCGAATGATTTCGAGTCTTCTATGTATTTAATGTTTGCGGACGATTTAAAATTATTTTATAACATTAAATCTTTAAGTGACTGCCAATTGCTTCAACAAGATTGTGTTTCGTTTCTTGAATGGTGTAAAAACAATGGCCTTTCACTAAATATTTCTAAATGTAAAGTTATGTCTTTCTATTGAAAGGTATCTTTTATAGATTTTGATTATAAAATAGATAAATAGATAGATTTCTATTGCTAGAGTGTCAATAATTAAGGATTTAGGTGTCTGGTTTGATACTAAGTTATCCTTCAATCATCACATCGAGCACATAATTTCGAAAGCTTTTACTTGTTTAGGCTTTATAAAACGTAATACAAAGGACTTTAAGGAACAATTTACACTAGTCACATTATATTGCACAATGGTTAGGTCTATATTGGAATATTCGTTTGTTGTGTGGTGTCCTGCGTATGAAATATACATTGACCGTATTGAAAAGGTACAAAAATCATTAACCAGATTTGCTCTTGCAAGAAATTCATATTGGCGTTAAAATATGTCTTCACTTAATTTTAGAAGAGAGGTTGGTTGTACTATGTTTATAAGAGACATTTTATGCTATAAAGTTAAGTCCTCGGAACTACTATCTTCAATTTACATTTTTGTACCGGAAAGAGTAATAAGACCTCGGCCACTTCTTAAGATGCCGTCACACCGAACTAACTACGGTTATCATGAGCCAGTTACGAACTGCATTATTAAATTTAATACGTTATCTCCATTCGCTTATATAGCTATGCCTCGGGAAATCTTTAGAAATGCAATATTTATTCTGGGAATAACTATTTTAAGAAGTAAAATAACTTTTTGTTTTTCTAGTCTGTAAGATTTCGATGTCTGTAGACTTATATATAAATAAATAAATAAAGTAATGAAGCAATTTGGTACATTTTTTCTTTTCCTATCCATGAAAGATACCCTACTGTAGTTCACTTAGCAGTCCACTTAGAAAATGGTCAAAGAGTATATTTTTTTACAGCACAGAATGTATTACAAGGAGCTATTCAACCACCATCCACAACCTTGACCACTTTTTTCGATATGTGTCAGAATGACGATTTTGCCCGAACACTGCTATTCTCAGAAATGCTAAAATATTATACTTGGAATTAATCCTCAAAAAAATTTCAACGACGGAAACAAGGAAAACCAGTTCCAGGTTACCCCAATGTATATTCCACTGATGCAATTGGTCGAATTTATTCAGTCCGTCCACGTAATGATGAGTGTTTTTATTTTCGATTACTGTTAGTCAATGTTCGAGGCCCAACATCATTCAAACATTTACGAACTGTTAATGGTGAATTATGTGGCTCTTACAGAGAAGCCCATCAGCGTTTGCAACTGTTAGAAAATGATTCTCATTGGGATCAAACTTTATATGATGCTGTAATAGTGTAATTTCTTCAAAACCTCATCAGACACGAACATTGTTTTCTATAATTATATCGACATGCTTCCCGTCAAAACTAATTGATTTATGGTTCAAATACAAAGATGATATGTGTGGCGATATCTTGCATCAAATGAGCAATAGAACAGAAAATCTACATTTACAATTCACAGAAAGTTGTCGCAATATTTAAGGATGAAATCAGTCTTATGACATTTTAAACATAAAGTAAAGAAACATAAATGGTAATACTTCTTCAAAAAAAAAAATATATATAATTTTAAAATCACTCATCTTCAACAGTCAAACAACTCGAGTAACCATTTGACTTACTTAGTTGGTAACGCCGGTCTCACGCACCGGGTTGGCACCAAAACTCTGAAACGTGCGCCCGCGTCGCTGTCGCGTGGTAGTCTGGCAGTAGGGGGCGTGGAATAAGGCAGCTACTCGAAATCGCAATGTAATTTGATGAATGGCGAAATTTTGCAATTTTCAGTGCGGCTTGCTTTCGCTATGACCATAAATAAATCCCAGGGTCAGTCGTTGAGTGTTTGCGGCGTTACTTTTGAAAACCCATGCTTCTCCCATGGACAGTTGTATGTTGCCTGCTCCCGCGTTGTAAAACCGTCAGCTTTATTTGTTTACGCGCCAGGCAATCAAACAAAAAATATCGTGTACCATAAAGCATTACAATGAAAATATCATCACATTAATAATAAAGTCTTGCAGTGTACGAAATAGAAAACTGATTTTTGTAAGTAATCGTTGTTTATTATTGAGACATAAATAAAGTGATCAATCCGAAATACGTTTTATTTATTTAATTTTTTCTATTGGATTGCGATAGGCCAATAACTTTCGACAGAACGAAGTCTGTCCGGGCAGCTAGTTTGAAATAAGATCGATTTCAAATAAAATGTTTCTTTGCGTTAATCACGTTGTAAATACAAACCAAATACAATTTGCCTGAAAAGTGTTTGCAGTTGGTTGGGAAAAGTCCATTAGCACTGAAAAATGAGATCGATTTATAAATCATCTTTATTTACAGTAAGTAAAACACGCTCAAAATAATTATCTGATAAGGACCCACTAGCAGGCCGATGATTTTTACTTCGCTGTCGAAACATTGTCAATAACACCATCAGTGAAACTTGAATGATTATTCAAAAACAGCGTGTTTTACGTGCTGTAAATAAAAATGATTTATAAAACGATTTCAATTTTAACTGCTTCCCATTGCAAACACTTTTCAATTAAATTGTATTTCGTTTGCATTTACAACGTAATTAACGCAAAGAAACGAGTGAAGAACATGAGATTTTACAATTAAAGATTTGTTTTTATTATTTGAAATAAATTTTTATTTCGCTAAAATTTTATTTCAGTTTTAAATAAGCAGTTATTTAAATTAAATTTTATTTTAATTAACATTCTTTTTATTTCAAATAACTGATTATTTGAAATAATTGAGCTAGTTCATTTTAAAATAACTGATTATTTGAAATAATTAGGTTATTTCACTTTGAAATAAAATTCTTGTTTGAAATAGCAAAGTAATTCAATTTGCCCAAGCTTGGAAAAAAGTCAAATTCCCGCATTGTTTCGAAAGGTTTTGAAGCCTTTTATATTTTTATATAATAGCTTAGGATTCAAACTTTTATTTATGTAACTAGCTCCTGATGTCCTAGTACAATTCGTTTTCATTTAATGTTTTTTTATAAATGGTAAAACTATGGCTTTTTCACTTTTCCTTTTCTTTACCATTATTTTTACTGAAAGCGAAAGAAAATTGGGTATTTTTCTTTTCGACTCGTAATCTACGGAAAAAATCATATAGAAATGACCTACTATTTATTCGGCTGCAAATGTGTTGTTGACCTGCGTAATCAGAAGTTTTAATTCATTCACGCAATCGCTTCAACCAGCCACCCCACAGATAAATTCGAAGCGCTGCGCAGCTAATTCACAAACAATTCTCAGCTGTTCAATCCCCGTTCTACCCCTTTGTTTTCTTCATGGAATTCGTCATCCCTCTTCTAAAATCTTGTTTTTGTTTTTCGGCTTTCGCGGCTCGCGCTCTGCAGCTCGTTTCTGTATCTCAGTTGAGAAACTTCTCTATTCTGTGACGCACCCGAATTCACCATGCCTAACTCTATTCGTTGAGTTGATTCGTTTCTGTAAGTACCAAACGAGAAAGGCATGGTGAGTTGTGTAAGGTAGGAAGGAATATCGGAATTTGAAACATAAATCGAGAAATTAGAAATGTCAAAGCTGTCATTGATTGTTTTTCGCGGATGTCAACAACTTTCAAGTGGGTTTATAATAAATTAAATTGAACGCTTATGTGCTTATAGACTAATAAAAGCAAAGTGGAAGTTTTTGTTTACTACAAAGAATATGGCGAATATATTTGTGCTGTTTTTTGGAAACGCTTATGACCGCCGAAATATGCTAAGGATCCAGCGGCGTGCTTTGAGAGATGCCACAGATCCGTTCAGCATCCCTGAAGCGAGATTTGTAGAGCTCTTCCGATTTACCAAAGAGGGAGGCAAAGGAATTGTTAGGTGAATTAAGTCCACACATGAGGAATGTAGTCAGGAGGACATATATGTACATATTCCAAAAAGTGCGAGAATGTGCGCTGCCTTACAATGCCGCGGGCTCATTTTTAAAGGCCGCTGTAAACGCTAAGACTTGGTACGAGTAAACATGGTACGCAGACCAAGTTCGAGCTAATGTTGCACGTCTACGGGTCTGTACGTGTACCTGCTTTTTGTCTCACCAACGGTCCGACCAAAATCAAAGCTGGTTTGATTTTTGTCGATGTTTGTGGGTGGAGCTATGTGTTGCAGGTACCAAGTATTAGTAATTGCGGACTCGTTTGTGAAAATTTACTCGTACATGTCATTGAATGAGACATTTACTTGACAGATTTTGACAAGATACGTGTTCAAGTTCAAGTAAATCGGTCTCAGTTCTGTCTACTGTCTGCCGGTCTTTAGTCGAACCAAGTTTTAGGGTCTACAGGCCGCTTAAGGGATTGTGGGCAAGATTTTATTTGCCCAATTAGTAAGGGAATGATGTGCCGCATAGTCCACGAAATAACATACATATGTTATTCAGGACAAATTGATGTCGAAGTATATAAAATTTCCGACTACACAGGAGAAACAAAATCAAATTAAAAGGAGGTAATTTGTGCAATGTGTGTTAAATGAACTTATTGAACTTAATTGCATATTTTCAGATTTTACGAAGCAACGGGTTTTCCTGGGGTAATAGGAGCACTTGACTGTACCCACGTCAAAATCAAAAAGCCATCCTTGGACGTCGAGCACTGCTATATCAACCGTAAAGGTTTTCATTCCAAGAATGTTCAGCTGATCTGCGATTTCGACCTGGAAATTTCCAATTGCCTTGCAAGATTTGGAGGAAGTAGTCATGATGCATTTATATGGAATTGTATGGAATGCAAGCAAAGTGAGATCTTTTCTGGAGCAACATTTCCGGAACAACAATGACAACGAAATGTGGGTGATTAGAGACTCCGGCTATCCCCTGGAACCGTAATTGATGACGCCAATCAATAATCCGGTCACCGAAAGCCAACAAAAAATATAATGAGGCCCATATTTTAGCTAGGAACTGCGTAGAGAGATTGAAGGGAGTTCTAAAAAAAGTATTTGTTTGCTTATCAAGTGAGCGGGGCCTTTTAGTTGAGCCTGCATTATCGGGTTCCATCATAAATGCATCCTGCACTCTTCACAATATTCGGCGAAAATATAATTTACCCTTACCTTCGATGTAATATTTTTTTGTTTTTTTGTTTTTGTTTTTTGGAGTGGGGAAATGCAGTTGCGCACCTAGGTGGCCGAAGCCACCCGTGTGCCGGAGTCCCTGGTCGAATGACCAGGCCTACCGGCTAAAACCCCACTCCCCGTCTCCAGGAGCTCCACCCTGGGACCGTCTAGGGGACATTACTTCGGGGTTATAACAACTTGTAAAAATTTCTGACAATTTCTAATGACTTCTGCTAATTTCAGGTACAAAAAAGATCGCCGAAACCACGGTCCGCTCAACTTGCCGGTCACGTCCAAGATGGTTGGGATCATCGACCACAAGCCTCTTCCGGCCTTGACCCTCGGTTGGCCTCAATTCCGTAGCAAGCGCTAGGGGAAGGAAGGGAGTGTACTAAAAAATTCCCTGCAAGAGGTAAGTTAGTAAAATCAAAGAATACAGAAATTAATATATATAAGCTTTTCAGCAATATATATATTAATTAAATCCTTTGCGATCGGGATATTCTCACTACAAAGTATCAACTGTACTTTGAGTTTATTTTCTTATATGTATATGCTTTTCTTAAAAAGGATTTACCTGGAAATAAAGACTTTTCCTAGAAATGCTTGTAAGAAAACATTGACTCAAGCAAAATATCAAATTCCCATTATCTCAGCAGCATATTTAAAAATACCACTTTATGTTGGTATTTTTAAATATGCTGCTGAGATAATGGGAATTTGATATTTTGCTTGAGTCAATGTTTTCTTACAAGCATTTCTAGGAAAATCCTTTTTAAGAAAAGCATTTCTCGGAAAAACCTTTTTGTGGAATGCATTTCTAGGAAAAACCTTTTTAAGATTAATAATTAAAATGAATAAAATGAAATTTTACAAAAATTTATAATTATGATAATTACAACTTACCGGTGTTTTACTCGCCAAATTCCTCTTCATTTTTTCACTCACAAATTAAATTTATTTTCTTACAAGGAACTCAACGACCCAAACTCAACCGAGAACAATTCTCAACTGATAGAGAAGTGAAACTCTACTCATGACGTTACAGAAACACTTCCAGCTGTCAAGTCAAGTGGTGAATTGAGTTCTGTAGTGGTGAGTAGAGTTTTGTAATACAGAATGTCATAGAGTTTCGTACAGAAACACCGTGGTGGAGAATGACGTCAAAATGACGTGAAATGGAGAACTGCAGTGGAGGAATTCTCTATTTGGTAGGTACAGAAACGAGCTGCTGGTGATGCTTTGGGTTTGGGCTGAATATAAGAATGATAAGAGCAAGTGAAAGCAAAGGACTCTGTCTCCGTCCTACACAAATAAATCTCGTTTTCACCGACGTAGCTCACAGTGACAGCGCTGAGGATGCAGAGACGTTAATATGTTGCTTCGCTCTATGATGATGCCGAAAAGAAATTTTACTGCAACATGTTATGGGATCTGATGTCAAATACCAAAGGGAAGCGAAGTTTATTATTTCACGCAACATTTTAAATGTTCGTATGTGTATGGTGAGTCTGAAACAATTCATGAAAAAGTCTTGATGTCATCGCTTTATACGTGATTGTGCATCTTTTACTTTACATAATCTTTGGTGTTACGTACTGTTACGTCCCCTGATCACAACAAAGGTTCCGCCGACTCAGCCGGAGTGGGAGGGGTTCAAGTTTCTCCTAAAACAAATCTGGGCGCCACGTAGTTTTTTTGTTACCCTTTTCGGCCAAAACTACGAAAACCGTACAAGAACCAAGCAGAACGAGAGAAGGGGGCACGATCCAGTAAAGAGGGAAGAGCGAGTAAAACGAGTGGGATTATTTTTTCCTTAGTCGTCTTATTATAGTTAAGTAGTTAAAGCTTACAATGTATATAAGATATAAAAAGAACGGGTTGCACTCCGGTAGTGCCGGCAGAAGTGAAAACTTGAACATTAACGTTGCGCATTTTTGATATTTTGGAATGGTTAGGGAATAATTTCGCACGAATTGCTTTAATTATCAGTATAAAAGTACTATCATTTATGTGGTAAAATACAATATTCATTTATTGCGCGTAGCAGGCTGTAGTACAAACACACACGCACACTCGCGCAAGCGCCCTGCGCCGTCTTACGAATTTTCGATCAGGTCACGTGTCCTGACGCGAATTTAATATTTTTTACCCATCCCAAAAAGCGCACAACGCCGCTAAAGAAGTTTTCACTTCAAAAAAAGGATAATTACAAAATTATAAAAAAAAAAGATTACATACATATGTAAATGGTACAGTAGATATAAAGACTTTAAAAAAAGGAAGATGGTTACAAAAATTAAAGGAATGAAAAATTATGAAAATAGCTGTGTTCTTTTCACATTTGTTCCCGTTGTAGGTTTTACAGTAAATTTTGCATTGAATTGAAATTTATGAGTAGTTATACATATCAAAAAATTTTGGCTTGGCAAAAATAAAATCAAGTTTCCTGGATTTTATACCCATTTTACGTCAAATAGCAACCCAACAATTTATCTGGTTTAAGGGTTTAAAGTTGTATGCGTAAATATCATGGCTAATTTGATGCGCTTTCGCAAATTTTAAAACCTTTATATACGTGACAGTCTTTAAAATTTCAATTCAATGCAATATTTACTGTTAAACCTACAACGGGAACAAATGTGAAAAGAACACAGCTAATAATACAATAGATTTAAACACTTAAAAAAAAGATGGTTACAAAAGTTAAAAACAAGGAAAATGATGAAAATGTTTGACAAGCAGTTGCGAACATAACATTTGCAACTGATATCATTAATTGCTTAATGTGCTATTAGCTCTAAAAATAATAATTGGAGCATTTTGATTTTAACTCACTTCATTACCGAAGGGTGCTTTGTACAAAGATATAATAAAAATTCTCATCGCTGACATGGGCACCAAACCTTGGAACAAATTTGTGGTCGTACTGTACTTTTCCGCTAACAAAACATTTGCAACTGCTTGTAACTGTTAGTTTCTCGCAATTGTTTTAGAACGATCGAATCAGCACTGCACTGATTTGGGTTTATGGCCTTACTAATTTAGTTCTGCAGCAATAATCGTATGTAACAACCAAAGAAATAAAGGAGGGACTGGGCCTAAATATTAGTGTAATGACGATTAGAAGAAGAGCTATAAATAGTAATTTAAAAAGTTATAAACCAGCAAATAAACCTCTTCTTTCAAAGCGCAATATTAAAGCCAGGCTGGAATTTGTTAAAAATCACGCCTCTTGGTCTTCTCAAAAGTGGAAGACTGTCCTATTTTCTGATGAGTCGAAATTTAATTTACGAGGATCGGACGGAGCAAATACTATCAGAGGACCACCTGGACAACGCTATAATCCCAAGTACACAAGAAAGACGGTAAAATTCGGTGGAGGTAATGTGATGGTGTGGGGATGCTTTTCTGCAGCAGGAATTGGTCCTATCAAGAGGATCGAAGGAATTATGGATGCCCAAATGTATAAAGACGAAAACATTATGCTACCTTAAGGGTTGAATACATTCGGTGCGGTCGTGAGTCTGCGGTCGTGAGTTGTGAGAATCTGACGAGTTTCAATCCCCTTGAAATCAACAGGATTCTCACAAGTCGGAACACATTCGACGCGCTCGTAAGAAAAAACGTCGACTTTGACCCAAACTCAAACCAAAGAATATGGAAACTAGTTTACAAAGAATAGGCACTCCGGCAATTATCTCCTTATCTTTTTTTGACCTTGGTACCGTTATTCCTCCCAACCCCACAATTTTGCTAGAGGTTGATACACTGCTTAACCATTTTGGTCGAAGAGAGAAGAAAAATTCAGAGGGGGGGCTTGGAATCTGAAGAAATCGGTACAGTGTTACAGGGTGCCAAGAATTCCAGAGCAAATATGAAAATTCAACTGAAAGAACCACCCTGTCAAAGGAAAGCAAACTGATCGCAAGCGCGCCTCACCATACAAGCGCATTTGCTTCCCGTGCTGCTCAAGAGCGCGTTAGAAAACGAATGGTGAAAAAACGTAAACAAACTTAATCTGTGTACGCCTTCAATGTGTGAGGCAGGCACTCGATTTCTACCAGTTCCTATATGAGAAGCACGGCCGTGCCGGCACCAACACAGTGCCAGAAAAAGCAATGCTTGATCAAGAGCGCGCCGTAATAGGTGAACTCTGGTGTAATTGTGTGTGCGGCGATGTTGATTGTCGCCGTCTTTATTCTTTATTAGGCAATTTAAATGGGAATTTGGACTTGGAACAAGCAGGGAAAGATTCTCTTTCTAACTAATGGGAAAATTTTTTGGTTTTTTTTCCCCAAAATGCGCTGTGGTGGGGATAAATGCGCCGCAAAAATAGAGTGCCTATTCTTTGTATATCCATATTCTTTGCTCAAACTCTGCGGTCTGCGTTCAAAAGCTCTGCAGGGGAAATGCTATTTTCAGTCGTCAAGAAGCATTCGATGGGAGAGGACGCGCATTTTCATGCTGCGATGGACGATTTAAATGAACGATAATACAAAAGGTGAAAACCTATAAGTATTTTAATGACAAAATGGACCCGAAATACAAATGTATTAAAGAGAAGGAGAAAAAAACTTTCTTTGTCCATGCTCTTTTTTTTCTGTTTTTGTTTTTTTTCCGCTCAATGCAACTAATGTTGTAGCTAACCCAATTGCTAAAAACTTCTTCTGTTCCCACAAACATCTTTAACTTTAATTTAGCAGCGCGCGCAATGAAATGATTTTCTCACAACTCACGACCGCATCGAATGTGTTCGGAGTATGCGTCAGAGCTTTGTGCTTTTGCTTACGACTCTCGACCGCATCGAATGTATTCAGCCTGTTGTAATTGGGGCGAAGTTCTCCAGGAGCCCGGCTAAGCGCCCTGGTCCAGCGGTGTGCGGCAGCGAGAGCTGGCAGGCTAGCTTGCGGGAGTGTGGGGGGGTTGTGCCGTTATGCCGCTCTTTGCCGCTGGAGCGAACTACCCCAAAAACGAAAACAAAAAAAATCTCTCGCCACGGAACGAAACTAGTCGCTGGGGTAAGGAAAGGGACAGTGCGAGGCGAACCCCTGCACCTGCCCGTGAATGCCATCTTAGGGGGAGGCTCGGGTGGAATTGAGCCCCCCTTTGACCATTTCCCCAACCGCCCTTATGACCTTCCCACGGTCAACAAATTTAGGGGAAGGTCCCTTAAAGTGAAGTGAAAAAAAAAAGTTACCTTGCTGAAATCAGGAGAGAAGGAAGACCCAGAGAAAAGATAAGTTAATTAGACATACCTGTTGATCTTTATTTTTTCTAAGATAATGTTACCAGAGTTTACAAAAATTTCAGGGACGGTGGGCGCCTTGCTGCAATTGGTGATGTTGTTTCGTCCGACGACGATGCTGATATGATGACAGACGATGATGATGATGATGCTGATGCCGCCGCCCGGTACCCTGCCTTTTCATATGCGGCCCCGTCGTGGTACCGGTGTGCCGCAGGAACTCCCAACAGGTCACAAGTAGGTATGAACACCTTTTATTTATTCGTTAAATTTTTATGAATGTAGTTACGTTGAATGATACTTTAGTTTTCTTTTTGTTTGGTTCTTGGTTAATGCGGTTCGTTGTTATAATTAATTTAGGATTTCATTAACTCTTTATTTATTCGCTCACTTAATTCAAGGCGTTTATAGTCAATAGATCACTCCGATTTGGGTGTCAGCAGGTAATAGATCACCATCTAGTTATAGATTCATTATAAAATTACTGCGCGATTTATCACTGAATTATTGTATAATTGGTTCAAATTCACCGAGTTATTTATTTTACTTATTTATTTATTTATCTATCTAGTCCGAAGTCTATTTATTCAGATGGAGTTAGGGGTTCACTTATTTCTGAAATTGTTTATTTGATGTCCACTGTTTAGTTAAGTATGACTGATTGAGAAACAAAAAAAAAAATAAAACAAAAAAAATTCTTCTTGATGGATATCGGTCTCTCATATTTAATTGATTGTTCATGTCAGGGTCCACTTAATTAGTTTATTACTGTCATTTTTGGTTAGTTTCTTAGATTATTTCCGTATGCTATTTAGGTTCACTTTAGCGTCTACTTATTAGATTTATGTAGATTATTTAGACTAATTCGTTCACAAAAAAAATTAATTCTCTCGGAATATTAATATTTCTTCCGTTTTTTTATTTTCAGTTCGACTCCCTACACATGAACGATTCTAACGGGCAGTCGTCTACACTCATACACGTTGAAGTCCGGTTGCCACTTAAATGTATTTTAACGGGTGAGTCCAGTAAATTTTCTATAATTACTTTTCTTTAATCCAGTCTATTGGCCCCTCTTATTTTACTGTTTTTTTTTTCTTTTTCTTTCCTTTCAGGCTTAGCACCACACGGAAACCCAAGGAAATCACGTACGGTAAGTCACTTCACTCACACATCTGTCTATTTAGTCATTTTCGTTGATTACTGTCTTAAGTATTTTTTTTTTTTTTTTTTTTCAAACAAATTTTACATCGACTATTTCCATTCAGCAGTTGATTTTTTTATTATTTTAAATTCTATTCGGAAGTTTTTTTTTACTAATTGCTATATACAGTTTTTTTTTTTCCCTTTCTTACGAGGGATGAGAAAATGTTCCTCTTTACAATGAGTTCATACGAATTGTCAATTGTCACTAGTTTTGTCCAAAATTATTTTCTAATCTCGATTAATTTTTATTATTTTATTTATTTATTTTTTTTTTGAATGGGAATATACACAAAACTTTATTTTTTTGTGAAGTCACTTATCTTTCAGATTTTTATTTTTACTTTTTAATAATTTTATTTTAATCTTTCTTTCTTTCACAGGGTACTTATGTCCTAAGCCACTATGAAGTCCCTAACGGTCTGGCACTAGCGGTAATCGAACTCGTTCTCATTTATTTCATCGACTTTAACAAAATTTTTCTTTTTCTCTTTTCAGGTTTATTACACGGTAAACACAATTTATCCGTTAAGCGGATCAATTTTACATAGTTAATTCTTCTGATGATCGAGTCTTTTACTTAATTTGATTTTACACTTTCAGGATCGGCACATGAGGAGACTTAAGCTGCACACGTCGCTAAAATCTTTTTCACCGCTTTTTTGTTTTTCTTTTAGTTTTCTTGTTTTTCCCGAAAAAAAATTGTACCTTTAATCACTGTTTCTCTTATGCACCGTCCTAATATCAGACATTCCTTTAAACCCGATCACAAACAATTTTAAAATCTCCAAAAACTTCCAGTTGCCGAAATCGACTCTTCTCTGTATAAAAGCTACTTTCCGACTCGACTGCATGCAAACTCTTTCCCGACTGACCTAAATTTTTCGCCGCCTCAAAATCACGCCGTCGACCACCGACCCGATATCAGCGATCACAGTTGCTGATCCCGTTGCCGTCCACTCTCACACCGAAAAGGCAGCCAATCCGCGCGCACACCGCCGGTGTGCGAGTAGACGGCAACGGCATCGAGCTTCGCTGCCCGCCGTGCCTGCCGCCTGATTTGCAACTTTTTGGGTGCACCGTGCACTCGACTCGCTCAACGCATTTCGGTCCCGAGAAATTATATAGGCGACCGAGCCCGTGGTGCACCATTTCGCTTGGTTCAACTTGCTCGCGCCGCAATTATTTTCCGCGGGAGTTGCCGCTCGAGCTGCGACCGTCGATTTTTGTGCTATTTTTAGCTCCAGAAATCGACGCTCGCCGCTCGAGGGACGGTTACTCTTACAGTGCTTGCCACAGCCGCCGTGAACATTTGGGCGAGCCCCCGAATGGAAAGATGTTTCGCCAGCCATAGGCGGCGTAAAAATATGATTTTGGTTTTCAGATTTTGATTTTCGTTTATGCTAATTTTTCCCTGACCACAACACCACAGGTCCGATGGCCGCGCATCGCTGGACAACGGAGCTGAAGAAAGGGCAGGCTCAGTTACGGGTGCCCAACATGTGGTCCGACCCACGACCCAAGTTCGCCGATACTGAGCTAGCCGGCTAACATTCGCACAGGACCTTCCCGTACCCTAATGAGAGGTCGAGTTGGTCCGGTACGAACTTCACCACTCTCTCCCACTGGCGGAGGGAACAGGCCCTAATGAGAGGCCAGTCTCCCCGGCAGTGAGAGGGAGTTGCTACTCATCTCGGACGACCGAGCGTGGGTCGCCACTGGGCCGATGATATATAATAAAAGAAAAAGGTCTACATGGATTGGCTGTAACACAACCCCCGCGGTCATCCCAGTCCCAGGATGAACCTCCGCTCTTCGGAGCCGACTCCCTCCAGACTCCAACGATAGGGCGCTGCTGTTCACGGGAGTCTGGAGGTGGGGGTTGCCGTGAAATTTTGCGTAAAGCAAAAGAAAATTTTCAGAAAGGTCATCCCCTGTCAGATGCCTTGTCGTGCAGTCTTTACTAGGGGTGGATAAGTTGAAGCACAGGAACTCCAAGTCAGTTATTCTACGAACATATAGGGGTGATGAAAAAAATGGGAAGGTAGAAATGGGAGAATGGGAAAAGAAAAGGGAAAAAAATCAAGTTTGACCAAGTGCTATTGTGAGTGAAAGGGACGCCTCGGGAACCCGCTGGTGCTGTTACCTTGCTGCTAACATCAAGGGATGAGAGTGAGATCGTGAAGACTTATCTACATACCTCTATACGATATCAAACATTGGAATAAACTCCCAGGTGAGACAAAAGAAAATTGCGATATGAAATTTTGAATGTTTTGAGAAGTTAATTTGATTCGATGACGGTGAGCCCGTCATGTCTGGGGGGATGTCTAGCAAAGGACAATGATTCTAAGTTTCGTACGGGATAGCTGGACTAGCTCCGGCGACACCGGGTAGGAAGAAGATATGATCCTCAGGGAAAGGGAGCCGCCCTGACTCCCTCCGCGGAAACCAAGCGAAAGGACGACGACCGGAGAGATCTCCCAGACAGGTAGCTGGCTCGAACCACCAGCCAACTCCTGTATTTCCAGGGAGTTCCCCGGTAGTATCCGAAGCGCTGGTTCCGTCGAGCGAGACAGAGAGGCCCCTCCCTGACTGCTCCACCCAAGGAAGAGGAGGGCTCGAGACCTCGAGACAGCTGGCTGGCTGATGTAGCCAACTGCTGTATTCTCGAGAGGCCCCGAGTCAACCTCGACCAAGAAAACAACAGGCAAGGCCCGTCGAATGACGAAGGTGGGCTAAAACTGAAAAAAATTGAAAAGGACAAGTGTGGGATGGGATAAGGTGAAGGATGGGAACTCTAACTAGGAAGGGGAAAGGGTTTGTCCACCGCATGCCCGAGCAGAGGCGGCTCGAGGACAACCATATACCAGATAAGCTGGTCGGATGCCTTATTAGGGCTACCGAAATTTGATTTTGTATAAAATCGAGTAATCAAAAAGAACATAAGGTATCCGACCATATAACTGTAAGTTACAGAGCTAATAAATCTAGCAACCACGAAGGTTGTTACGAATAGAATTAGAACCGAAATTTCACTGATCTCGCTCTCACCTCTTAATGTCTTTAGCGTGAAAGGTGCCGATTAGTTTCCCTTGAAGGTCTTCAAGGTCATAGAGGGCATTGCCTTTTCGAGCCCTTATTCTACACTTCAGAAATTTTCGTCCCAGTTTCGCACTCGTCTGCTTTCCGAAGTTACTCTGCTGGAAATTACGTCGATATACTTCTTCTCCTACATTAAAATCTACAGGTTTTGCTCTCAAATTGTATGACTTTGCTCCTTGATCGAAGGCCTTTTTTAGATTCTCTTGAGCTTTCGCTCGAATAAGCTTAAGCTTGTCGGAAGTATCTATGTTGAGGGGTTCGTCAATTCCCTGAAGGCGGCGCAACAGCTCGTAACTGGAAGCGTGTGTAACCATATTAAGTCCGAACAATAAACGGTAGGGAGGAAAGCCAGTTGCCTGATGGATAGAGCTCCGAAGTGAGCTGGCAATACTGCTTAAGTTCTCATCCCACTTCTGGTGGTCGTCTTTTATATACGCGCGAATGCCGGCCAAAATAGATCTGTTTACCCTCTCCGAAGCGTTAGCCTGCGGAGAGTAAAGAGCGGTTCGCATGTGTCGAACTCCATAGCTCTCCAGGAGTCTAGCGAACTGCGCCGAACGGAATTGTACGCCGTTGTCTGAAACTATTGTTTCGGGAACCCCGAACATATGGAAAATTTCTCCTTCGACGAAAGAGCATATTTGAGACGTCGTAGCCTTACGTAAAGGTTTTAAAAGAGGGAACTTCGAAAGGTGATCTAAAGCTATTAGAATGCACACGTGTCCAGACTTAGTGCGAGGATATGGGCCTAGGAGATCTATGTACACCCGTTGCCACGGTCTTTCGGCTATTGGTTGTTTTTGAATCGGAGGTCGGAGTATAGTGTTCGGAGCTTTGGTTTCCTTGCAAGTGTCGCAGGCTAAAACGTATGATGTAACGTCGGTTGCCATGCGTGGCCAATAGAAGTAACGGCGAATGCGCTCAAGTGTTTTGCCCACACCACCGTGGGAAGATAGTGGAGGGTCATGAGCGCGAGAAATGATGTCTGTGACTAGGCCGGGAGGAATCCAAAGCTTCCACGCTTCGTCTTCTTGCACCGGATCACCTGAACGTGGGACAGTACGCACATAAATGAAGCCGTCGCGCACCATCAGATCCGGAAATTTGGCCCGGTTTTCTTCAGCTTGTCGTCCCAGCTCTACATACTCCGCCGAAGCGAAGTGTGGAGAGCTGAGATCGACCTCAGGCCCGCAGTCTTCCAGAGCTGATAGCGCGTCGCACTCCACCCTTGACAATGCATCTGGCACCACGTTCAAGCTCCCCTTTCGGTGCTCGATAGCGAAGTCGAAGCGTTGAAGCTTCAGATTCCATCTCGCCAGTCTGCCGCTTAAATCTTTTTGAGACATTAGCCATTTTAAACTTGCATGGTCCGTGATAATTTTGAACGGCATAAGTTCGATGTATGGGCGAAATTTTTGCACACTTATCATCGCTGCCAAACACTCCAATTCTGTGACCGAGTAATTTCGTTGAACCGAATTCAGTTTCTGCGACACGTAGGCAATCGGTCGTTCGTTTCCCTCATCGTCCACCTGGAGTAAAACTCCACCCACACCCTGTGTGCTCGCATCACACTGGATGACGAACGGTCTGGAGAAGTCGGGAGTAACCAAAACGGGAGCAGAGGTTAAAAGTTGCTTAAGTTTCTCAAACGCGACTTGAGCTTCTTCAGACCAGGAGAATTTATTTGATTTTTTTAAGGTGTCCGTGATTGGACCCGAAAGATCTGCGAAGTTGGGGATGAATCGGCGGTACCACCCTGCCATTCCCATGAAGCGACGTACCTGCTTCACGGTTTTGGGTGTAGGATACTCTACAATTGCAGAAATCTTACCGGGATCCATTCGCATTCCATCTTCTCCAATGATGAAGCCAAGGTATTTCGTCTCTCTTAAGCAAAACTTGCTCTTTTCCACGTTGATGGTCAACCCCGCCCTCCTCAGACAGTCCGCCACCCGAGCGAGGAGCGCCAGGTGGGAATCAAAGTCTTGAGATAGCACTAACAGATCGTCAAGGTACACCAATACATTGTCTCTGAGATCGTATGGGATGGCTTTATCCATCAACCGGCACATGGTCTGTGGGGCGTTGCAGAGCCCGAATGGCATCACCGTGTAGTGGTAGAGGGGATGACCAGGCACTGTAAAGGCGGTCTTTTCCCTGGAGCTCTGTTCCAGAGGAATCTGCCAAAAGGCGTCCTTCAGGTCCAGACTGGTAATGTACTTTGCCGGCGGAAGGCGACTCAGGATGCCATCTACCTGCGGCAGCGGATAGGCATCCTTTTTGGTGACTGAGGGCCTGTCCGAATCCAAGTCTATGTCTACGTCTTCGTCTAGTTATAACAGTTCGTGACGTCAGCGAACAAGCTGAGCTATTATAAGAATTAAGACGAAGGCAAAGCTAACCTGTTCGAATTGGTTTGCTTAGCTTGAAATTTGACGTTGGAAGTTAACCTAACGTAAGTTATTTGTTTGTGCCTAAGAGGAAGACAAAAGTGTAGTGTTCAAAATATAAATTAATAATGGAAGGAAGAGTACAAGAAAATATGAATGCAAACATTATTAATTTTAATACATTTTCTTTAGTCCCTGCAATAAAAACATTGTTCTTCAGAACATGTCTATAACAATTGCAATTCATTTTACTTACATTTTGTACCTGACATTTTTAATTTTTCTTAAAAAAGACCATTTCACAACCAATTGCCCGTTGTCTACTTCACGAAGTCAACGCGAGCCTTGACTCGTTCATCAAGCTAAGCAATTGACTTAACTGTTATACTACGTAGCTAAGCTCACAGCCATAGACATGAATTCGGACAGAGCTTAGCTCGGTGTGACGTCACGAACTGTTATAACGAGACGAAGACATAGACATAGACTTGGATTCGGACAGGCCCTAAGTTCACCTTCCGGGCGTCAAAACACAGTCGGACCTTGCCCGGCTTCCTTACCAGAACAACTGGAGAGCTCCAAGGACTCTGGCTCTCCTCTATCACACCAAGCGATAGCATTCGGCTCAGCTCCGCGTCCATCAATTTTTGCACCGCCGGAGAAACCGGATAGAACCTCTGTTTGATTGGTGTAGCGTCCCCAACGTCAATAGCATGTTCGAGGAGGTGAGTTTTCCCCAAACCCATGTTCGCGTAGGACGGAAATAGCGCTTTGGTTCGTTCTAAACGTGATTGAAGATCAGGTGGTAGGACGTGCTCTGCAGGGTTAGACTTCGTTGCGATCGGTGTGTCCAACGAAGAGACTAGACCGAGAATGTCCGGAGCCAATCCGAAGGTCCTCCAAAAATCTATACCCAGATATAGATCCTGAGTGAGACCAGGCACGACCTAAAGTCGTAAAATTTTGGTCTCGCCTTTGAAAGAAACTTCTAAATCAGCGTGCCCGTGCACCTCCTGTCTAGCTCCGTTGGCCACCTCGATCGCAGAACGAAATTTATATTGTATCCAATTGACTCCTGCCTCCTGCAGCAAACTCTCGGAACCTTTTCCCAAAATACTAATGCTAGCGCCACTATCTAGCAAACCTGTGATGTTCTGGCCTAGGAGCTTGATTGTGGCGTAGGGCCTTACATCCTTGGGAACCGAGACAAAAGCTGAGGATAATTTACAACGATTTTCTTTCACGCGTCTCCAAAACGCACGCAAACGTAAGGTGGAACGACGAGTCTTGGGAATTTTACAAAATGCAGGCGGCCCCTGACCATTGGGATATTCAACAGTGGAAGCAAAAATTCTTTCCCGAGCTTCCTTATATTCTTTAAGCCTGAGGTGGTAAGGCTTAATGGGAAAGAGAACCGGGGTTTGTGAACCTTTTGGTCTCTGAAGTACAGTAATTTTTCTGCTCGGAGGTTGCTCCAGTTGTGTGACTGAAATTTCAGGTTCAGGGGTGCGCTCTGACTCACTTGTTGAATCGGAATTCAAAAACTTTGACTGAGCTGAGGTGGAAGATGTGGAAAATATTAGGTGATTATTTAACGGTGAGGGTGAAGAATACGAGTTGGACAATTCGGATGAACTTTGCTCCAATTTGGAGGAAGTTATGTCTGGGGGCGAGAAGGGGCAGCTGTCGTCTCGCCTGGCGTGATTGCCAGCGGTCGCTGAGGTGGTCGGGGGCTGATGTTGCTGCTCCCGACCCGACGCTGATTTTTTGACAGGCAATTTGGGCAGCGAGGTTTAACAACCCCTTTTCGCCCACAGCCATAACAGAAAAATCCGGTGGGTTCATTTGGGCAATCCTGATAGTAGTGCCCATTTTGGTCACAATTCCAGCATTTGATGGCTGAGGGAGAGAACTTAGTGAGAGCGTCGACAGGCTCAATGTTCTCAGGTTCTGACAGGGCTCCTGCCAGGTCTTCAAAAGCGAAGTTTTCTTCGACTCTCGCGGTACGCTGAGCGGTCGACGGCAGCGTACTCCTCGTTCGCTGTCGAGTCACCTGGATCTCGGTCACTAAGTCGCGCAGATGTGCAATCGAGTAAACGCGATGGAGGCAAATCTGCTCCTGTATGTATGGAAGCAAATTGGCTCTTAGGGTTTCAACAAACTCGCTCTCTGGCATTGGTACCGACAGTCTGTTGCGTAATGAGACGAGATCCAGGTAATACGAGGTGAACGATTCGTTTGGCTGCTGACGTCTGCTCAGCATTTGCCGTTTTAAATCGACATCCCTCGAACGCTCTCCCCAGTCAGCTCTCAGGGCTAATTTAAGATCAGGCCAGGTTAAATTTTGTTGACTTCGCCGAACAGTCCAGTACCAGCTCCCCACAGCATCTCCGAGCAGAAGGTGAAAATTACTGATCAAATGATCAAAACGGTTCCGAAGAGTGTCACGTGTGAGATTTTCTACACGAAAAATAAACTCTTCCAAATGTAATTTGGAATTATCTCCGTCATACTGGATCTTCCAGTGCCGCAGGGGGCTACTGGGCCACTGCTCGTTTTGAAATTGTGGTCTGGACTGGCGAGGGTGCTGAACACGAGGCGAAGGTTCGGGTGCATAGTCGGGTAATGGTTGTCCATAGTTTGGGGGTGCAGAAACGGGACTCATCTCGAAATTTGGCTGCCTCGAGACCCGCGGCGGCCGTGGCGGCTGTTCCGGAGGAACGACTGTTGAGACTCGATTTATCGGAGTATCCATCTCGGCTAACCGGTTTTGCTTTTCACGTTCGATAATCGCTAACTCGGTGCGGACCAAGTCCGCCACGCGAAATTTAAGGCTCGTATCGAGTGCCTCACGGAGACCGGATACCTCTGGGTTCACCCGCTCGGTATCGACGCCCGCTTGTCCTGCTTCCGGTGACTTTTCGAATTCGACTTCCCGATCGCGATTTGGTCTAACAGTCGCAGGTGTTTCGATGCCTTCGCGCGCTAATTGTCGCGTATTATATCTTTTCCCGATCGCGCCTTGGTTCGCTTCTGCCATTTTTGGTCAATTCAGAACGAAATTGAATATTACAAAAAGGAAGTGATTGTGTTGAACTAGAACCAAAAGGGTATAAAAATCAATCAACGAACGCCCTCAGTGCCAACCCTTTACAAAACTTTTACAAGAAAAAATCTTACCACACTGCTATTTATCGTATTTCAAAAAAAATTGTTTTTATATGATAAGCTTAACAAGTCAATTCAGATTTTATCAACATTTAACTGAACAATTTCTGTTATTTCTCTATTTTTAATTATTCTTCTTAAATCTTCCAAAAAAAAAATTTTTTTTTTCTATTTTTCCAAAATTTATCTTTTCAATTTTTCTCTAGGATTTGCTTTCGTAATTCAATGATTATGAAACAATAGGTCGTAATAACATTGTACAATTTTAGAAATTTAGGATTTTATACTTCTAGAATTTTTTTCTTTTTAGGGAAAGATCCTTAGCATTCGCTTAATTTCTTTAAACAATTTGGTAATATTTTCAGCAATATAGAAATAGGCTCATACAAAAATCTCTGGCTCCTCCCTCCTCCGAATTTCAGCTAAACACACGGAGAAAGTATTTAAATTTTTTTTTTTTTGTTTTTTTTTTGTTTTTTTTTTTTTGTTTTTTGTTTTTCCCCGATTTGACAGCCATTCACAGGCCACCGAGCTTTCGCCCCGCCGAAAGGATGGCTTTGAAGGAAGGAACCTTCTCCGTTTCACCGGTGGGGGCTGCGAGACGGAAGGCAACCGATGCATCCTCCCGGACAGATGGCTGGCTCAAACATCAGCCAACCCCTGTAATTCCAGGGAGGCCATCAGCTGTCTCCGCCGCGCAGAACCCACAGGGTCTGCCGGGGAAGATTCCCCCACTATCAGCTTCTCCCTAGGATGAAGCATCCCCGAGACCTCGAGACGGCTAGCTAGCCGACAAAAGCCAACCGCCGTATTCTCGAGAGGCCTCGGGTCAACTCCAGCCACGGGAGTCGCCGATAGGGCCTCGAAAGGAAGAGTTGGAAGGAACGTGAAAATTTGGGAGCCCTAGGCTCCAAAAAAAAAAGGAAGGGATAGGGATAGTCCCACTACGTTGGGCGCCATATGTTGTAATTGGGGCGAAGTTCTCCAGGAGCCCGGCTAAGCGCCCTGGTCCAGCGGTGTGCGGCAGCGAGAGCTGGCAGGCTAGCTTGCGGGAGTGTGGGGGGGTTGTGCCGTTATGCCGCTCTTTGCCGCTGGAGCGAACTACCCCAAAAACGAAAACAAAAAAAATCTCTCGCCACGGAACGAAACTAGTCGCTGGGGTAAGGAAAGGGACAGTGCGAGGCGAACCCCTGCACCTGCCCGTGAATGCCATCTTAGGGGGAGGCTCGGGTGGAATTGAGCCCCCCTTTGACCATTTCCCCAACCGCCCTTATGACCTTCCCACGGTCAACAAATTTAGGGGAAGGTCCCTTAAAGTGAAGTGAAAAAAAAAAGTTACCTTGCTGAAATCAGGAGAGAAGGAAGACCCAGAGAAAAGATAAGTTAATTAGACATACCTGTTGATCTTTATTTTTTCTAAGATAATGTTACCAGAGTTTACAAAAATTTCAGAGACGGTGGGCGCCTTGCTGCAATTGGTGATGTTGTTTCGTCCGACGACGATGCTGATATGATGACAGACGATGATGATGATGATGCTGATGCCGCCGCCCGGTACCCTGCCTTTTCATATGCGGCCCCGTCGTGGTACCGGTGTGCCGCAGGAACTCCCAACAGGTCACAAGTAGGTATGAACACCTTTTATTTATTCGCTAAATTTTTATGAATGTAGTTACGTTGAATGATACTTTAGTTTTCTTTTTGTTTGGTTCTTGGTTAATGCGGTTCGTTGTTATAATTAATTTAGGATTTCATTAACTCTTTATTTATTCGCTCACTTAATTCAAGGCGTTTCTAGTCAATAGATCACTCCGATTTGGGTGTCAGCAGGTAATAGATCACCATCTAGTTATAGATTCATTATAAAATTACTGCGCGATTTATCACTGAATTATTGTATAATTGGTTCAAATTCACCGAGTTATTTATTTTACTTATTTATTTATTTATCTATCTAGTCCGAAGTCTATTTATTCAGATGGAGTTAGGGGTTCACTTATTTCTGAAATTGTTTATTTGATGTCCACTGTTTAGTTAAGTATGACTGATTGAGAAACAAAAAAAAAAATAAAACAAAAAAAATTCTTCTTGATGGATATCGGTCTCTCATATTTAATTGATTGTTCATGTCAGGGTCCACTTAATTAGTTTATTACTGTCATTTTTGGTTAGTTTCTTAGATTATTTCCGTATGCTATTTAGGTTCACTTTAGCGTCTACTTATTAGATTTATGTAGATTATTTAGACTAATTCGTTCAGAAAAAAAAATTAATTCTCTCGGAATATTAATATTTCTTCCGTTTTTTTATTTTCAGTTCGACTCCCTACACATGAACGATTCTAACGGGCAGTCGTCTACACTCATACGCGTTGAAGTCCGGTTGCCACTTAAATGTATTTTAACGGGTGAGTCCAGTAAATTTTCTATAATTACTTTTCTTTAATCCAGTCTATTGGCCCCTCTTATTTTACTGTTTTTTTTTATTTTTCTTTCCTTTCAGGCTTAGCACCACACGGAAACCCAAGGAAATCACGTACGGTAAGTCACTTCACTCACACATCTGTCTATTTAGTCATTTTCGTTGATTACTGTCTTAAGTATTTTTTTCTTTTTTTTTTCAAACAAATTTTACATCGACTATTTCCATTCAGCAGTTGATTTTTTTATTATTTTAAATTCTATTCGGAAGTTTTTTTTTACTAATTGCTATATACAGATTTTTTTTTTTTTTCCTTTCTTACGAGGGATGAGATAATGTTCCTCTTTACAATGAGTTCATACGAATTGTCAATTGTCACTAGTTTTGTCCAAAATTATTTTCTAATCTCGATTAATTTTTATTATTTTATTTATTTATTTTTTTTTTGAATGGGAATATACACAAAACTTTATTTTTTTGTGAAGTCACTTATCTTTCAGATTTTTATTTTTACTTTTTAATAATTTTATTTTAATCTTTCTTTCTTTCACAGGGTACTTATGTCCTAAGCCACTATGAAGTCCCTAACGGTCTGGCACTAGCGGTAATCGAACTCGTTCTCATTTATTTCATCGACTTTAACAAAATTTTTCTTTTTCTCTTTTCAGGTTTATTACACGGTAAACACAATTTATCCGTTAAGCGGATCAATTTTACATAGTTAATTCTTCTGATGATCGAGTCTTTTACTTAATTTGATTTTACACTTTCAGGATCGGCACATGAGGAGACTTAAGCTGCACACGTCGCTAAAATCTTTTTCACCGCTTTTTTGTTTTTCTTTTAGTTTTCTTGTTTTTCCCGAAAAAAAATTGTACCTTTAATCACTGTTTCTCTTATGCACCGTCCTAATATCAGACATTCCTTTAAACCCGATCACAAACAATTTTAAAATCTCCAAAAACTTCCAGTTGCCGAAACCGACTCTTCTCTGTATAAAAGCTACCCAGTCGGTAAAATGAGAAGCCCTTACTTATGGAGTTCATTACTTCAGCGCTGATTTTACTACAAAAACGTAAGCGCTTGAAATGTAATGCATACAGAATCAACCTACGTAAATGAACCATAACATCTATTTACTTTCCGAATTCCCAGGTAATGCAGAGGGTAATGCCTCGATGCATCTTGCACGTTTATCTGTTATGTTCTTCGCAGTTTTCGGAAAATTTCGATTTCCAGTTTTTTACATTTAAGCATAAAGGGCGGATGCGCACTTCGAGCTTAATTCTTGTAGCGACAAGTTGTGTATTGTTTTGTATTTTGGTATTGTGAAAGAAAGTGAAGTTTTGAAGTTACCTATTGGAAAAAAATTGTAAGTAGACAATATTTAATTTTATATAACTAGGAGCACATTTGTAAATGCATATAACTATATAAAAATTGAAAAAATTTCAAATCAAAAATTAACTGCAATTAATAGGAAACAGGAATTTTTTGAAGTTTCGTAGTGAAATTATTGAATTTTTTTTGATTTCCAAAATATTAAATAAACAAAGTTGTTCGCATTGTGATTTATACATTTACGAATAGCTTTATGAAAATCATTTGTTTTGGAACAATGTCCAAAAATCAATTCCGCACTGCAGTAATTAAATTGTATAATAATAATAATAATAAAGGAAACGCATTTGGTCGCATTGTGCGCATTTTCGTACGCATCATAAGTACCCTTTTTTATTAGTTTGTTATTTCTTTTGGATAAATTATGTGAAATATTTATGACGGTCCAGGCTCTAGAGTTTGGATCCTCGACCGTCTAGACTCTAGACGGTCGAGGCTCCAGACGATCGAGGGTTGGATGTGATTTTTTACAGTTTGCTATTTTAAATATATATTTTATTTTATGAATATCGTAATACAAATATTCCCTTTAAATTAATATCTAGAAATATGAACAGGACTCTGTATCGAAAAATAAAATTGGAGAAGGAAAACATTGTAAATAGAATAAATGCGAATATAGAGAGAAGAGTTGACAATTATATGAACATTGATGAATTAGAAGATGTTAGTAATGTTCCCGAAATATTCTACCAGCAAGAAAGCGCGAATAATCCTCAAGACGATACAGAATATATAGATGATGAAAGTAGTAACACCATAAAAGAAAAGCTAATAGAATGGTGTTTAAGATATAAACCAACGAGGGAATCATGTGAAGGACTGCTTGCCATCTTACGATCTGAAGGACATAAATTACCTAAAACTATGGAGACTTTATTGCAGAGAAATCGAGAAAAAGTTATTGTTAGAACGGTATCCCCTGGAGAATACTGCCATTTTGGACTAGAAAAGCAGCTCCTAGAAATTTCAAGTATCATAAAAGATTATGAAGAGGTTGTTGTTGATGTCGGTATCGATGGATTACCACTTTTCAAAAGTAGTGGAAAGACACTGTGGCCCATATTAGGAAAGGTCGTAAATATTGAAAGAATTAAAGTAATATTAATAGGTACTTACTTAGGTGAAAAAAAACCTCGAAGTATTGAAACCTACTTACATGATTTTGTAAATGAAGTAAATAAATTAAAAACAGACGGAATTACTGTACAAAACAAGATAATTAAATTTCGATTGAGAGCATTTATTTGTGATGCCCCAGCTCGATCTTTTATAACAGGTACATTGGGTCATAATTCACTAAATGGTTGCAGTAAATGCAGACAAATAGGAAATAGTATAAACAGAGTAGTAACTTATAGTACAGAAATTTCAGAGTTACGTACTGATGAAAGATTTTCAAGTCGAAGAGATTTAAATCATCATGCCATTAATTACAGGAATGAAAAAACTCCATTAGAAACTGTAAACGTTAACATGGTGACCCAATTCCCATTGGATCCCATGCATTTAATTGATTTGGGAGTTACCAGAAAAATATTACTAGCAATTTTAAATGGAAAAACAATAATTAAATTACGTGAACACCAAAAGAGTTTATTGTCAACAAAATTAGTTTCATTGGGGCCTTTCATACCAAAAGAATTCAGTAGGAAACCAAGATCCTTTGGCGAAATTTTGAGATTCAAAGCAACTGAATTCAGGCAATTCATTCTCTATACAGGAATTGTTGTTTTGAGAGATGACCTTCCTACAGATTATTATTATCATTTTCTTCTTTTATCTTGCTCTTATAGAATTTTAAGCTGTCCTAAAAATTATAGAACTAATATGGCAACTGCAAATGAGATGATACAAGAATTCGTAAAATGTTTTCCTTTATTATATGGTGAGGGCAGTGTCACATATAATGTGCATAATCTACTGCACATAGTGCAATGTATAATGGAAACAGGGTACATAAATTCATTTGCAGCTTACCCATTTGAAAATTTCATGCAGGAGATAAAAAGAAATATTCGAAAACCTTCAAAAATATTACAACAAATTTTCAATAAATACTGTTCACAGCACTTAATAATAGAAAAGGAACAATATTATTTCAAGAAGAAAAGGATTACTTTTGAACACGGATATTTAAGTTCATTAGAACCAGGCAACTTCTGTTGTGTTCAACCTTCCGTGCCCATGAAAATTTTAAGATTTATACAAGATGAATCGAAGTATGTGATTGGAAGACGATTAAAAAATATGGAAGAATGTTTCAAGGAGCCTATGCTGTCAACATCGTTAGGCATATTTAAGTGGAACGGAAGCCTCTCCAATGATGAAGAGAAATTTCAACTGGGAGATATTTTGTACAAATTTATGTACTTACCCTATGGAAGCAGCTTCATATTAATTCCAATTCTGCATTCCCACATTTAGCGTAATAAATGCTATATGCATTCAATATTTAATTTGCAACTTTTTTATTTTTAGGCGAATAAATGGCGAATGAAAATATTCCTCCAAGAGGGGCATTAAGGAGAATTAACGCCGCTATTGGACCTGAGGCTTTTTTTGGCGGTATTAATTTTTATACACTGTAGTAGTCTTAGGGACCATCATTTCCTTTAATTTTATATTGGGCTTGAATCTGAGTCGAATAATTTATTTTTAATTTGCGCACACCAGTTTTCAGAATCACAAACACAATATAAATATTAAATTCTGATCCTACAAGTCCTTAGGGCGCTACAGCCAACACATTTCACAAAAAATATTGAAATAATTTCATAATTATTTTGTTCATAGATCAACATCCTCCACAAAACATACTAATTGAGCTGAAATCCGAAATAACGGAATTAAGATCACTAGTTGGCCAACTTAGAAAACAAAATGAAGAAATGATGATGGTTTTTGCGGAAAACAACGTTTTGTTGAGGGATGTTGTAAAGAAGATGGCGCCAAAAAAACCACAACTCTCCAAATTTCCGATAAGGACCGAAGAAGACCTCCAGAATTTGGAAAAAGAAATTAGGGAAAACGAGGATGATATTGTAAGTTTTATTTTCATACGAACCTATATTATATATTTCTTTTGTACATTATATAATACATATATATGTAATTACAGATTGCAGCTGTTCAGCATATTGTTTTACCATCAAACCTGAAACATCGATTTTCAAGTCTTTTTGGTAAAGACATCATTTTGGCATACAATTATGATGGCGTCCAACGCAAGAAATGTTTTAAGGAACTCAAAATTAATTCAATTTTATTGAGTAAGTTTAATGACCTATCCAAAAGTAACTATCCATAATAATTTAATTTTTAAGAGGCTTTATCCGCAACGAGCAGTCAAGAAGACATCGTAGCTTCCATCAGAAAATGCTTCAAAATTTACAAAAACAGGATACACAAGAACGAATGCATCAAAAAAAAAATGCCCAAAGCAACAACAAGCACGGACAATTAATATTTTTAATATTCTTGCCTTTTTTATAGTTTTTGTTCCTTTTTAATTATAAGTGAAATATGTATAATTATTTAAATAACTCATTGCGTTGAATTAATTACCTTAATTTTTGTTCCTTTTTATTTATAAGTGAATATAAATATTAATTTGAATTAAGTATTGCGTTTAATTTACATTTTCTTTTTTAGTTTTTATTAATAAACATGTACATATATTTAGTTGAATTTTACTAGTTCGAATAAAATCAATATATTTGAAAACAAAGGATGATGCAAATTTTGGTACCCCCCTCTAATAGCTATGTGTAATACATCGTTGGATAGCTCTTTTTGAGCTGAATAGAAGTCACTATGGCGCCAAGTTCCAAATCCTTGTATGTTCAGAGTTATTCTGTATTATACATGTCAGTTTTAACAATAGCCAAATAACGTTTTTTTTTGTTAATTCATAATTCACGGCTCTTTTTAGCTATGTGTAATATGTACATCGTTGGATAGCATTGATGAAGATGCTTGGCTATTACGTGGTCGCATCCAGTCACGACATGTAAGAGTTAGAAAGTATTATTATTACTTATTAATTAGTAATGATAACAATACTCTAAGACTATATTATTGTACATGCCTAACTGGGCGACGCACTGTAGGTACCTGTGCTCATATAATCTCCATTGTTTGGTACTTAGGGTACGCCAGACATGCGGGATTTACAGCCCCTGCCTTATTCCTTAACGACGTCATAGTAGACGATGAAAAAGAAATGTTTTATTTTAATGAATATATAACAACTGAAAATACCTTATCATTTTGTTTTGTTTACATTTTATTATAATGATTAACTTTTAACAAAATCAATATATTCAAGGGAGCGTTGTAACGTAAAAAAATGCATACTACTTGAGGCTATAATACTCCGATCGGACAAGGAATCAAGACAAGCGCTATCGGAATTCTTGATTTAACCGCTAATACTTTTCTAATAATATATATATAACGGACAAGGATTTGGAACTAGGCGCCATAGTGACTTCTATTCAGCTCAAAAAGAGCTATCCAACGATGTATTACACATAGCTAAAAAGGGCCGTGAATTATGAATTAACAAAAAAAAACGTTATTTGGCTATTGTTAAAACTGACAGGTATAATACAGTATAACTCCGAACATACAAGGATTTGGAGCTAGGCGCCATAGTGACTTCTATTCAGCTCAAAAAGAGCTATCCAACGATGTATTACACATAGCTATTGGAGGGGGGTACCAAAGTCTATACATTTACTGGCATCATCCTTTATCCTTTTATTTAGCGTAAAAATATTTCATTATCCTTATTACCTAAACCTACTGCAAGAAATCTTTAGAAGGCATTACATCTAAAGAAAGATGTGCTAATTGTAATAATAGGTAGTAAAGCCGCTGGTAATGGGCAATACATACCTAACAATATCTTCTGTATTAATGCGGTAACCTTCCCTGGTAATCCACAAGGTAATGGCTCTCTTAAAATTCTTTCGATTACACCTCCCATTTACCAGTAATGGCCTATGTAAGGCCTTCCGTGGCTATGACACTTATATGTTAATTGTAAAAAACAAAGTAACGCAGCTGGTAATGCATTCCACTTACAGAATCATGCATGCAGCATCAATGCGGAAGCTCTTCCATTCCCTACTGGGTACTTTCCGACTCGACTGCATGCAAACTCTTTCCCGACTGACCTAAATTTTTCGCCGCCTCAAAATCACGCCGTCGACCACCGACCCGATATCAGCGATCACAGTTGCTGATCCCGTTGCCGTCCACTCTCACACCGAAAAGGCAGCCAATCCGCGCGCACACCGCCGGTGTGCGAGTAGACGGCAACGGCATCGAGCTTCGCTGCCCACCGTGCCTGCCGCCTGATTTGCAACTTTTTGGGTGCACCGTGCACTCGACTCGCTCAACGCATTTCGGTCCCGAGAAATTATATAGGCGACCGAGCCCGTGGTGCACCATTTCGCTTGGTTCAACTTGCTCGCGCCGCAATTATTTTCCGCGTGAGTTGCCGCTCGAGCTGCGACCGTCGATTTTTGTGCTATTTTTAGCTCCAGAAATCGACGCTCGCCGCTCGAGGGACGGTTACTCTTACAGTGCTTGCCACAGCCGCCGTGAACATTTGGGCGAGCCCCCGAATGGAAAGATGTTTCGCCAGCCATAGGCGGCGTAAAAATATGATTTTGGTTTTCAGATTTTGATTTTCGTTTATGCTAATTTTTCCCTGATCACAACAAGCCCTTTACGCTGAAGAAGAAATGCCCCTGTTATGGACGTTCCAGCATGACAACGATCCTAAGCAGACTTCATGCTTAGTGAAGAGCTGGCTAAAGGATCAAAAGATCAATGTTATGAAATGGCCGGCACAATCTCCTGATCTCAATCCCATTGAGCATCTCTGGCAGATTGTTAAGCAACGGCTTCGACCAAACTTTTATCGCCAAAAAGAGGAACTCTACCGAGCCATTGAAGGCGAATGGAAAAGGATACCAACAAGGACAATCACAAATCTAATTGATTCCATGCCGAAAAGATGTGCGGAAGTGATTAAAAATAAGAGTTACAGTAACAAATACTAACCAAAATTAAATTAAACAACCATTAAATTCAATTTAAGTGTACCAGTTCCAAATCTTTTGTTATCAGAAAATTATAGGTTTAAAAGGAATATGTTACATTTTGTTTTTTTTATATTTGAGGAAATACAATTTTGTTTTACTTTTGTTCTTAAAACACCTTAGGTAATAAAGTGAATGAAAATCAAGATGTGTGTATTATTATTTTTAAAGATAGTAATGCATTAAAGAGTTGCAAATGTTTTGTTCGCGACTGTATATCAAGAAAATCAAACTAAGCGCGATACCTCCAGGTGTTACATCAGTATCTTTAAATAAGCAAGAAACTGAACCAACTGTGCAAAGGACTAACAACCGATCTCTTTTCTAACCAATGTTATGTCCTTTCTAGAACATTTCTTTTAATAAATAATTAAACACCAAATGTATCCAAGCATCCACTCAAGATATCTTCTAAACAAAACATTTTCTAAACCAAATGTATCCACTCAGGACATTTTCTAAACAAACAATATCCATTAAAACATTTTCTAAATAAAACACCAAATGTATCCATCTGAGGATATCCCAAACAAACGAAAACCCTGCCTTGCTTAACCATGCTTCACGATTAATATAAAAGGAGCTAGATCAGTCCTAAGAGAGGACTGTTAAGATCAACTGTTAAGAAGTAAGCGTTCGCGAAATTGTTCGAAGTCTTGTAAGAACTAAGCAACAAATAAAATCTGAGTTTTGTCTGAGCAATAGAAGTCTTTTATTTCAAAATTGTAATTGGCGCAGTCGGTAGGATCTGCGCAGCATCGCGAGTTCGCGCATTACGTGTGATAAAACTTACAGTGGTCGAAGTGCGATAAAAGTGCTTCAAGTTTTTGCATAAAGTGCAATCATTAATAACAACGCGATTCTATTCAAAAAGAACTTGAACAATTTGTGAAGAAAAAAAAAAGTGTTTAGTCACGCAAATCAAAAAGCGTTGTGAAAGTGTCAAACAAAGAACGGTGGTGAAAGTGCCCAGATCCACAAAAGGAAGTGAATCACGTTCCAGAAAATGGCTTTATCAGGCAATATTCTCAGACCTCCTATGCTTGGAAACACACAGGACGAACAAGAACAACAAAGATCGCAACTCAAGACCATCACAATAGACCCGATCAAATACGCCCACAAACTCCCAACCTGCGATGGATCTTCAACAAGTTTAAACTCCTTCATAAATGCAGTGGACACCCTGACCCCCGTACTTCGCCAGTACGATATTCCATCACAACAACTAATCACCAACATCATAAAAACAAAAATTATCGGTAAGGCACAATTAATACTTAACATTAATAGTAATGCCTATGTATGGAGCGAAATAAGAGAAGTTCTAATATCAAATTTTAGTGTGATAAGAAAAGTTCGTACCAATTATTGGATGAATTAAAAAGCGTAACTTTTCGCAACACTGTATTGGAATTTTATAACGAAATTCAAGAAAATCTGCAAAAATTAAACACGAAATGTAAACTAGAACAAATGGATATAGATTTAGAATCAACTAAAAGAATAGATTGAACCAGTAAGGAGTGTATTATTTAGCAGAAACCCTCAATCACTAGAAGAAGCACTCCAACTTCTAACAGAAGGAAATTATTTGGAATATAGGAATAGAAAATTCATAGAAAAAACACAAAACAAAAAACCTCAAAAATTAGATTACCACACACAAAATAACCCTAATAATTCCAATCACCACTCTCCTCGACCATGGCATAACCAAAATAATCAGAATAATTTTCAAAATTACCATCAAAATAACTTTTCAAGAAAATTTCAAAATAGTTCAAGCTCCGTGCAATCAAGAATTCGTAAGTTTGGTCGGCCCGAACCTATGGAAGTCGACAATAATTCCGAGCAGTTTGTTCAAACAAACGCAAATTTTCGAATCAATGCCTTGGAAAACAACCAAAATTACCCTATATCCGAATAGACTCTTACAGTATACCTTTAAGATTTATAATAGATACCGGTGCCAGTATGAGTATTATAAAACCGGGTATCTGCCAAGCCCACTTAAAATCCAAAATAAATCCTGTCAAGATTATCACAATTAATTCATGGTTAGAAATAAAACATGTTATGAGAATTAAACCGTTCAAAGAGTTTGGTTGCAAAAACGAAAATCATCGCTTTGAATTTGTCGAACAAGACTTCTCTGAATTTTTCCACGGTTTGATTGGTAATGACATATTCTCGATGTACAACGTTAAAATCGATTATGTGTCGAAAGAATTGTCAATCGACGATAAAGTACTACCAATCTTCTTCAACGAAAATGAAGAAAAAGATTACTACTCATATCCATGTATGGAAAATGAGTTAGTCTGTTTTAATCACGAAAGAATTCCTTCTAAAAGCATATTAGAAGAAATTCGTATCGACCATTTGAATGACGAGGAAACCAATAAATTAATTAAAGTCATCAAACAATACGAAAATATTTTTTACCAGGAAGGTACTGATCTTACGTTTACTCACGAAATAAAACATGAGATCAAAACAAAACATAATGAACCCATTTATTCAAAAACCTATCGATATCCCGAAATACATAAGAAAGAAGTTGAGAAGCAAATCAACGAAATGCTGAGTCAAGGAATAATTCGTCCGAGTGACTCACCATATTCATCACCAATTTGGGTAGTCCCCAAAAAGTTAGATGCATCAGGAAAAAAGAAATGGAGAATTGTCGTTGACTATCGGAAATTAAACGAAATAACTATCGACGACAAATTTCCGATTCCAAACATAGATGATATTCTCGATAAATTAGGAAGAGCAATGTACTTTACAACACTAGATTTAGCAAAGGGCTTCCATCAAATAGAAATTCACAAATGACATTCCTAAAACTGCATTTTCAACAAATTTGGGACATTATGAATTCGTAAGGATGCCGTTCGGTTTAAAGAACGCACCCGCAACATTCCAAAGATTGATGAATAACATATTAAGAGATTATATAAGCAAAATATGCTTTGTATATCTCGACGATATAATTATATTCAGCACAAGTTTGGAAGAACATGTAAATTCTTTAGAGAAATTTTTTAAAAGATTAAAAGAAGCCAAACTTAAGATTCAATTAGATAAAAGCGAATTTATGAAACATGAAACGGAATTTTTGGGACATATTGTGACAACGGAAGGAATTAAACCTAACCCAAAGAAAATCGAAGCCATAAGTAACTTCAAAATCCCGAAAACCCAAAAAGAAATAAAATCATTTTTAGGACTCGTAGGTTACTATAGACAATTTATTAAAGACTTTGCAAAGGTAGCAAAACCTCTAACTTTGAAACTAAAAAAGGATAGCAAGATAAACATTACTGATTTAGAATACAAAAACAGTTTTGAAAAACTTAAACTTCTGATAATGTCTGAGCCAATATTGAAATACCCTGATTTCAATAAAAAATTTGTAGTTACAACTGATGCCTCAAATTATGCCATTGGAGCAGTTCTATCGCAGGAAGGCCACCCTACTTGCTATGCGAGTAGAACACTTAATGATGATGAGGTAAGATATTCAACCATAGAAAAGGAACTTTTAGCCATTGTATGGGCGCTTAAATACTTCAGGCCTTATATATACGGATACAAATTCATTATAAGAACTGATCATAAACCGTTAACCTGGATCGCAAATTTAAAAGAACCAAACCCGAAATTACAAAGATGGAAAATTCAATTAGAGGATTACAACTATGAAATCGAGTATATTAAAGGTAAAGAAAACGTTGTCGCAGATCAATTATCAAGACCAATTATTATGAATGAAGAAGAAAATAACGCAAAGGAAAATGATGAAGACAATACATCCATGCAAGGAACATGTCATAGTGCGGACGAAGATAATTCACAATATATTCCAATAAGCGAAAAACCTCTTAACCTTTATAAAACACAAATCATTATCAAACAAGGTAAAGAAAATAGAGTCATAAAGGAAAAACATTTCGCAAAGATAAGGAAAACATTTGTTTCACAAAACGTTGATAATAACTATCTAAATTATATTTTAAAAAATCATTTACCCACTAAAGGGCTCATCGGAATTTATGCTTCAGACGACAGATTATTTAGCAGATTTCAAGATGAATATATAAAATGGAAATCCACTCATAATCCGGTTAAATTAGTAAGATGTTCATACATTCTATTCGATTGTGACGATAAAACAACTCTACACGAAGAAATATGGAGAGAACATTACAAAAATAATCATAGAGGTATCGAAGAAATATATGCAAATATTCGCCTAAAATATTACTACCCAAATCTAAAGGAAGAAATAACAAAACTCATCAATAATTGCTCAATTTGTAATATTGCAAAATATGAGAGAAATCCACCCAAAATCCCATTTCAAAAATCTAAACTCCCGGAAGAACCGAACGAAATAGTACATATGGATATATGGTTCAAAGACAAACAAGAAATGTATGTAACATTCATAGACAAATTCACAAAATTTGCTCAAGCTATTCCAATTAAAACAAGAAATTGGATAGACATTCGCACCGTTTTGAATCAATACTTTAATTCAAACGGAAGACCCAAACTCCTTGTAACTGACAACGATAGCTCATGGCAGTTCCAACTTAAAGCATTTCTAGACAAAGAACTCATAGAACTACATTTAACTAGTCCGAACGTCAAAACCGGTAACTCCGATATAGAAAGATTCCATTCCACATTAAACGAACATTTACGCCTAATGAAAGAAGAACAGAAACGCAACCCAACAAAAGTTATATGTGTACAAGAAGTTGTAAAATATTATAACCATTCAATTCATTCAACAACAAAGAGAAGACCGATCGATTTCAAAAATGGAACAATAGCACCAGAAGAATATGAAAATATAAAAACTTTATTGAATAAAAAACAAGAACAACGGCTTGAATATCATAACAAAAAACGTAGAAATCAAGAGCTAAGTAAAGAACACGTAAAAAATTACACAAGAGGAAATAAACTAGAACCACATTTTAGAAAACCCAATAAAAATAAATATCATAAACAAACTATGAAGAGAGCAAAGAAATACCAAACTAATAGAATATCTCATTGGAACCTCAGGTCAAAGCATCGACATACAACAAATATCCTACGGGAACGGATACACATTAATTCACCTTGAACAAATCCCGATGATTGAACAATTCGACAAAACTGTTCACGTAGTAGATTTAGGAAAATTTGATAATATGATTAAAATTATTCAAAAAACCACTCATCCGAAATTAATTGATAATTTTAGCAAACACTTAATGCAGCAAATAGAAAATAAACTCTTTATTTTAGAACCACACAACACACTTAACGACACACATAAAAGAAAAAAAAGAGGTTTGATTAACGGATTCGGAACCGTACTAAAATGGATAGGAGGAACTATGGATGACAACGATAGAATAAATATTGAAGAAAAATTTAAAACAACGGATAAAAACTTTGAGATACTTGCTAACAATCTAAATGATCAAATCAGAATTAACACTCAAATTGACGAATCCCTTCAAAATTTAACCCAATATATTAACAAAACACAAACAGAAATTCTCATAGAAATAAATAATTTTGCTTCTAAACTCAACAATATTAATAAAGATTTATACGAGCTTAAACGCAGAATTCAAGTTAAAGAAAATCTACAGTCAATTCTTCATTCTCTCGAAAATATCGAAGATATAATTTTACTTTCACGATTAGAAATATTACCAAAAGATATCCTAACTTCGTCTGAAATAGCTAAATATAAAATTAACTCGGAAAAACTCAGAAATACAAGAATCGCCGTCGCACAACATGAGAAAATTATTCTGATAATCCTACAAATCCCAAATTTCACCCAAGAAAATTATTACCTGACATCAATCGTCCCTATCCCAAACCGAGATAACCTAGAATTAAAAACAGAACTTAATCTTGTAATAACTTGCAGAAATAAACTATTCCTATACACCAAAGAAAATATTAAAAGAAAACTAAAACCCATTAAAGATGATTGTATTGCAGAATTAATCAACAATCCCAGAAACTGTACTATGAAACACAATAAAAAAGAAACAATTTTACCCATAATGGAAGGAATAATTGTGACAAAAAATTTAAAAGAAACAAATATTATCCACAATTGTAATGAACTAAATCTTACTATTAAAGAACATAATATAATAAGATTCAATAATTGTAAAATCATAATCAATGGAAATGTATTTCAGAGCCAAGTCAAATATATAGAACATAATGTTGTAATACCAAACATAATCAAGAATATATCCTATCATCAAGAGAACAACCTAACTTTAGAATATGTTCATAATAAGCATATAGAAAACTTAAAGGAAATCAAATTATTAAATGTCAAATATGAAAATAGCATTAAGACTAATATTCTGTCAAACATATCAATATTAATAGCAATAATTACTTGTATAATCATACTATACTATTGTTATAAGAATGGTCAAGCAAGGGTTAAAGTACCAGTAGGCCAAGAAAAAGTAAAACAAATCCAAAATCGCGAGGACGCGATCCCACTTAAGGATGGGCGTGTTACATCAGTATCTTTAAATAAGCAAGAAACTGAACCAACTGTGCAAAGGACTAACAACCGATCTCTTTTCTAAACAATGTTATGTCCTTTCTAGAACATTTCTTTTAATAAATAATTAAACACCAAATGTATCCAAGCATCCACTCAAGATATCTTCTAAACAAAACATTTTCTAAACCAAATGTATCCACTCAGGACATTTTCTAAACAAACAATATCCATTAAAACATTTTCTAAATAAAACACCAAATGTATCCATCTGAGGATATCCCAAACAAACGAAAACCCTGCCTTGCTTAACCATGCTTCACGATTAATATAAAAGGAGCTAGATCAGTCCTAAGAGAGGAGACAAGTATCAACTGTTAAGAAGTAAGCGTTCGCGAAATTGTTCGAAGTCTTGTAAGAACTAAGCAACAAATAAAATCTGAGTTTTGTCTGAGCAATAGAAGTCTTTTATTTCAAAATTGTAATTCAGGCTAGCCTGGAGAAACACACAAGGCCCACATGGCATGCTCTTGTGGATTACTTGAGCTGGCTCGTGGGGATTACTTTTAAAGGGTTGCGTTGCGCGCCTCTTTTACTGAACTGATTCCTCCGATTCTGCGTACATACATATTGTAACCTGAGCGGCCTCGGCTCAATAAATTAAACCGATGGCAATTTGTCCGAGAGGGAGACTTTTTATTTTGTTTCGGTTACTTTGACGCGGTCGAATTCTTCGCGTTGTGGCGCACTCTGGATGGCCGCGACTTGCGCAGCGCGGCGATGGGGCTCGTGCAGCGGGGCGGGAGTCCCGACTTCGTCCCCGCAATTCCTTTCGGGGACTCTGGGAAGGCCCGCGGAATGCCAGGGCCGCAAAAGAATGGGCCCTGGGGCACCGGCGTTCGCGCGGAAAAATAAGGGCACGGTACTTACCTGCTCGTTTTCCTTGCTCCTCGTTCCTGCGGGGGGAGAGCCCGTCGTCTATCGCCTCCTGGAAGGGACACTCACTCGGGGAAACACAAAAGAAACTAAACACGAGTTCCCGGATTTTTTTTTGTCTTTTAATTATACAGAGTTAATCTTACAATTCGTTACACAATTCTTGGCAACATTAAACAAATTCTTCCGATTTTAACAAATTCTTTCGTTTTTACTTCGCTACTTTTAAGCCGAACTTCGCACACTATTTCTTGCAGCTGCACCTCTGGTCACTTGCGTACTCCAACTTCGACTCTAACATGAGGTTGATGTCTGCCCGAGCTTTTCCGGCCTTGACCTGTCGCGGGGCGTTCCGAATTTTAGCCTGTCCTAAAATTTCCTGTAAGTATTTGGAATTAGGTAAGTCTGTTCGGAAATTAAATTCCTTTTTATTTTTATTTGCAGGAGCGGTGAGGACTGCAACAATATATAAGTTTAGAGCTCTTATGACCTTTTAATTGTTTTAAAAAATCACTTTTAGTAAGAACAAGGAAGTATCCTAAATTAGAAAATCCAACGACCTCATCTTTGGTGGAATCGTAAACTAATTCCCGTCTTATTGCCATTTCATCAAATATCAAAACTGCCTCTCTCATATCATCACTTAGTGGGGAAGGTAGTATTTCTAAATTAGTAGTAACATTACTATTAAATCCAGGCTTAATATTTTTAATTGGCTGCCACCTATGTAATGAACTTACAGATGGAAGCTTAGCTTAAACATAAACTCCAATGTGCGTTTTAAATAATTGTACATAAATGGGGACTTATAATGGAGATCTAGAGCTAAATTCTTTTCCTCACACTTCCAGAGTGGACGTTTTTGGTGTTTTAATGAAATCATTTTAGAAAATGTCTTAGCCTGTTTGCTTGCAGGAAGAGAATCTATTGTTGTCATTCACAAATTTCTTTTTATTTTTTAAAATTCTTTTAATTAACTTACACTACGTGTCGTTCAAAATTTCAAAGCAATATTTCACCAACTTCCAATGAAGCTATCGGGCTGAAATTTTGCATACACCTTTAGTTCTGCTAACAATGCAATATGCAATACTCAAAATTGCAATACCTTTAAAATGGCCGCCGCCACAAGATGGTGGTCCATGTATTTTTGGTCCACCCCCTTAATATGGGTATAAAATGAAAGAGCTTGAAGAGTAGGAAACGATAAAATGAGTAACGCCAATTCTAAATCCAATATGGCGGACGTCACAAAATGACGATTTATAATTTTCATAGTAACCCCTATGATATGGATATCAAATGAAAGGGCTTGATAAGCGAAACTCAATAAGTAATGTGACGTTATTCTAAATCCAATATGGCGGACGTCACAAAATGGTGATTTTGTAATGTGTCACCGGGATGTAAACAACACTTGTAAACAGATGAGCTTAGTGACATCTGTCAGATTAGAATAGGGATCGCGTCAATCTATCTTCGTTACCGCCGCAGCGCCATCTTCAGTTTCAACAAGCAGTAGGCTACCTCACCTTCCACTCTGAGACAACGCAGACACGCAAACCCGTGGTCGCGCTTTATTGATATTCTCCGCGTCTGACATAGTTATTAATTGTCTCAGGCAGCATAACAACAATTAAGATTGAATAATTGAACATATCAACTGGGCTAGTCCGAAAAATGGGCGAAGCAAATTGGCATGTGGAAAACATCATTAATGCCGTCACCCATTTGGGTTGGCCATATGACAGTCAGCGAGAGCAGCCATGATTTCCGGCCCCCTCGTGCTTTCTTTTCCGAGTGGATACTCAAGGAGACCGGACGAAAAAAAAAGGGTCGGACATTAAGAGGAGACAAGAAAACCAAAAAACTATTCGAAGGAGGAAATAATAACGTGGAATAACGTGGAGGGAGGTAAGAAAGTGCCAAATTAAATCTGAGAAGTACATGTGTGGAGCAGAAGCTAATCCGAGTATTATTCCCCGAAGGGAAGGGACGTCCGTAATCTTTGGTCGACGTTCATAATCGTTGGTCAGCATTCGTCATCGTTTGTCAGCGTTGATAATCGTCGGTCAGCCGGCGTAATTATTCGACGAAGAGAAGAGCGTTCATCACCAGGCTATCGTCCGAGGGTTTCAGGCCATCAAACATCATCTGGTGATCATATTATCACCTGAGGCCAGAGATTACCTTTTTATAGTAATCTGGGGCCATCGGAACATTCCCCCCCCCCCCCCCCCCCGGTCATTGTCTCAGCATCCAGGGCTGCTCATCGTTATCTACGATCATCGACTTAATCCGATGCCATCCCATCAGCATCGGGGATCCATCTTTTTCCCACCAGGATCAGCTCATCGCGACTCATCTGATTGCATCAACTCGTTCCCGATGAACATAATTCAACATTGCACACTTCGCATCTACAACGTAACATCAGCTTGGCGGTCGGCACCAGCAGATATCATCAATCGGCGCGGGACTCAACAGCTAAGTCACTTTTTTTTTTTTTTTTTTTTTATGGGAGTGGGGAAATGCCGTTACGCACCTAGGTGACCGAAGCCACCCGTGTGCCGGACTCCCTGGCCACAAAGCCAGGCCTACCGGCTAAAACCCCACTCCCCACCTCCAGGAACTCCACCCCGGAACCGTCTAGTAGACATTACTTCGGGGTGGAGTCCTATACTTTCGCCCGCACCGGGAGCGCACCACACACTCAGATACATCCATCCCTCCTCACACACGCAGCCAACACGGACTCCTCCCAGGAGCCATGTTTTTGTCTGTGTGCCCCATCCCTAGCCAGCTGGTGCTCCGGTGCCGGGCACCCGCTTTTGTCGCCTTCCCCAATAATAAATAATAAATATTTCCACACCAGTAAAATAACTAACACTCATGAGCCAACAGAGGCTCCTTATAAGCCCCTGTTGTTGTCGTGTTCCTTCTGGCGAAGGATCCCTCTCACGAAAGAGGCAACCCTCCGCCAGAAATCGTCACTCTGCAGCATGACCCCGACTATATTGTCCGGGGTCACGTTGCCCGTCGCCACTTCCAACTCGGCCCTCTCCGCTCCCCAACGGGCACATTCAAAGAATGTGTGGAGAGCGGAGTCCGATGAGGAGTCGCAGTACGAGCAGTCCGGGCTCGGCACCTTCCCAATACGGTGGAGGAAGGCCCGGAAGTGCCCGTGCCCCGTCAGCATTTGGGTGAGGTAGTAATCCACCTCACCATGCTGACGGTTCAGCCAGGTGTCCAGCTGGGGGATCAACCGAGCTGTCCACCGGCCCCGCGACTCCCCATCCCACCTATCCTGCCAGGACGCCAAGGTCCTGGCACGGGCCACCCTCGCGGCCTCTTTTCTCCCCAGGGCAGACTTCTCCCGGTGGACGGACTGCCGCTCCCTGGCCAGGAGTTCAATTGGAATGACCCCCGCGACCACCAGAACCGCCGGCTCCGAGACCCTGCGGTAGGAACACGCGATGCGGAGCGCCGCGCGGCGTTGCACCGCAAGCATGCGCTTGCGGTACTTTTCCCACCGCATCGCGTCGGCCCAGACTTCTGCTCCGTAGAGCGTTATAGCCTCGGCGGTGCGGAGCAACAGACGCCTTTTGCAGGGTCTGGGACCACCAATGTTGGCCATGACCCTACTCAGCGCCGCCGTTACCGCAGCCGCCTTGTCGGCCCGGCCTCTGATTTCGTCCCAGAAGGCAAGCCTGCAATCGAGGCTTACCCCCAGGTACTTAACCATGTGCCGGGTCCGGACCGTCATGTCTCCTACCCGCATCTCCCTCAACAGATCGATGCGCTTCTTTGTAAGAAGGACGATCTCGGTTTTGGCGAGTGCCAACTCCAGCCCGTGGTCGCTCAGCCAGGAAGTCACCCGACGCATAACCTGGTTGAGCCTCATCGACATCTCTGGCGGTAATAACCGCTGCGATGTCGTCGGCGTACCCAACCAGGAAAGACCCTTCTGGCATCTCCATACGAAGGATCCCGTCATATGTGTAATTCCATATGTCGGGACCCAGTATGGAGCCCTGGGCCGCCCCCGCCGAGAGAACCCTCGTCTCCGGGCCATCCTCCGTCTCGAAGGTGAGGGTGTGATCGTTCAGGTAATCCCTCATCATCTGCAACAGATACTGAGGGACCCTGAAGTCACGCTCGAGCGCATTGAGCGCGTCCCCCCACCTCACCGAGTTGAAGGCGTTGCGCACATCCAGGGTGACCAGCAGGCACACCGGGCGAGAATAATGATTCCCGCATTCGGTGGCCCGGGCCGCGTCGACTACCTCCTGGATAGCGTGAACCGTCGACCTCCCCTTCCGAAAGCCATATTTTCTCTCGGAAAGGTCTCCAGCAGCCTCGACGGCTGCTTGGAGGCGAGGCTTCAGGAGCTTCTCCAGGAGCTTGCCGGCTGTGTCGAGCATACACAGCGGTCTGTACGACCCGGGGGACCCCACTGGCCCCTCGCCCTTGCTGATCAGCACAAGCCTGGCTACCTTCCAGCGGGAGGGGAAAACTCCCGCCTTCAGACAGGCATTGTACATCTCGAGCAAGAGCTCTGGATGGCTCGACGTCAACGCCTTCAGCACCTCTGCTGGAAGTCCGTCGGGCCCTGGCGCCTTCTTGTTTTGAAGACTTTGCGAGGCCCTCGTGAGCTCCTCCATCATGAATGGGGGAGGTTCGAGTGCCTCGCGGGCCGCGTAATGAGGCTCCAGCGGGTGGGTGGGGAAAAGAGCATCCACTATGGATCGGACCGTCCCCGCGTCGAGGGGAGCATTCGGTTTGAATGCCCCCAACTTGCGGAGGACGATCTTATACCCTAGTCCCCAAGGGTCCTCGTTGAGGTCCTCTCTCAACCGCTGCCAGCATCGGTGCTTACTCTGCTGGATGGCCCTACGAAGGCTCTTCTTCGCCGCCTTGTGTTCGGCGGATCTACGGGCTGCGTCGGGATCACGCCGGTCAGCTCGTTGAGCCAACCGCCTGAGACGGAGACATGTCCGCCTCAGGTCCGCGATTTCGTCCGTCCACCAATACGCAGGACGGCGCCCCTCCCTGCCTCCTTTCTTCCTCGGCACGGCCTCTCGGCAAGCCCGGTGGATTAAACTCATTGTGGAGTCCACCACCTTGGCGGCCCTCTCGAGAGGTGGCAATCCCTCCGGGACCCCGGCAACGGTTCGCCGGCCGCGTGTGATGGCTTGAGACAGCCTTTCGACATCCATCCTGGAGACATCCCATCTGGGCGGACCCTGCAAGCGCCGGGCCCGCACTGGCGCTATATCACGCACGCGGAACGTGATATATTGGTGATCGCTGGCTGTGTAGTCCTCGATCACCCGCCAGTCCTGCACTCGTGCGGCCAGATTTTCTGTCGCCAGGGAGACGTCAATAATCGTCCCCCAGTATTCAGGACGTCGGAAGGTGGACGTCGAGCCGGTGTTTAGAACCACCAGCCCGGTCCTGGCCGCAAAGTCCAGGACACGTCCTCCGCGCGAGTCGGGCACAGGCTCCCCCCACTCCAAAGCCTTCGCGTTGAAGTCTCCAGCCACCACCAGATCCCCGTCCATGAGGCGGACCGCGTCCTCCAAGCCGTCTAACTTGGCCTGGAAGTCCGCTATTGGCTCGTTCGGGGTGAAAGAGCAACTGACGTAAGTGACGTCATTGCTCTTCACCCAGACGAAGCCAGCGCCCGCCCCATGATCCGCGACGCCAAAACGCCGGAGATCCGGAACCCAGATTGCCGCCGTGCCGAGGGTATCGCGATACCACGTCGGCTCAGACCCGTCCCGATATTGTTCGCTGACTAGGACAACGTCAGCGCCTTTCTCGAAACGAATCTGAGCCAATAGATCGTGGGCCGTCCTACTTCTTCTTAAGTTGCTCTGGAGGACAACCGCCATCAACTTTTCTTGGCCTCCTCTAGGGCCTTGCGGAAGACCCCGCACTCCCCCGAGCCCGCCATGTGGCGCCGCGAGCCAGGCCTCCCGACCTCTTCAGGGCAGAGGAAGCATAACGGGCTCGCGGTGCACCCCTTGGCATTGTGGCCGTCTCCGCCACACCGGAAGCAGAGCCCGCTCCGGTCCGGTCCCTTGCAGGCCCGGCTTTGGTGGCCGTACCCCAAGCACTTAAAGCACTTGGGCACGACCACGCGCCTGCGGATCTTTGCCTCTACCCAGCCGACTTTGATTCGGGCAGCCCGCAACAGCCTCCCCACGGCAGTCTCTTCCACCTCGATGATGGCCAGGCGTTGGCCACGCTCGTTCGGGCGGGTCAGCGCGACCCGGAGGTGACCGTTATAATCCCCCAGGACTGCTCTGAGGGCCTTTGAGACCTCCTCCTCGGTCGCGCAGGCGTCAAGTGCCCTGGCCTCCAGCGTGGCTCTGGGGACCAGCTGCTTGACGGTGCTCGCCGACCCGACCGCGCCCTTTAGAGCGTCGGAGAAAGCCGCTCGAGTCCCCGCGGTGCACTGCCCGAGTTCGAGCAGGACCTAGCCGGATTTGGTCCGCCGGACGGCCTTCACCCTGACCCCGCAGCTCTCAGGGTTGACCGCCTTGCGGACAGTTCTAAGCACGTCCGCATAGGTCTTCCCCGCTGCGGGCCTGAGTAAAATGGCCTCCGGCCTGGCGCTCCCAGCGGGGACCGCCGGTCGGCTGGGAGCCGGAGCTTTATTGGCCCGCTCAGCTCCAGGGGTCTCCTTTTCCGCGGTCTTCCTTCTCTTTTTCTTCCTTTTTTTTCCCTCGCCATTTTTAGGCTTCACTTCTCCAGTCTTTTCGCCAGTTCTGGCCGCTTTGCCTTTCCGGACCACCTCGGTCCAGGAGGGTGCTGGCTCCTCCTTTCTTTTCTTTCTTGTCTCCCCTTCTGGTTGAAGGGGAGGGTTGGAAGCTCCTCTCTTTCCAGCCATCGGTGAGGCCGCCACGCTCACTGTCCCCGTCTGGGCAGTTTGCGTGCCCTGCGACCTCGTAGATGGCCTCCTCGGGGGGAGACTACCCCCCGCCAGCGGTGTGGCCTCCCCGCTCACCGCTCCAGCCGGAGCAGTTTGCGTGCCGAAGGCTCTTGCCGGTGGTTTCCCCTGAGGCAGACCGCGGCGGGCGTCCACACACACCCTCCTGGACGAGTCGAGGTCATCCAGCGCCTCCTCCAGAGCCGGGAGACCGTCTTTAACTATCCTGGAGATGTTTGGCTGCTTTTTGAGAGCAGCCAACATCTCCTGGACGAGGCCCTTCATACGCCGGAATCCCCTCTCCATCCTTTCCTCCGCCGCGGTCAGCCTGTCCTCCAGACTGGCCTTCCGGGCCGCCGTGGCAGTCTGCGGGCGCACCGCATCTCCCGCCACCGCCGAATCCGCCGAGGACTCCCGCGACCGTGGCCGATCCACCGGTGTATGCAGCACCGGCGATCGGAGGACTCGCGACCTCCTCGCGAAGGGATTGGCGGGCGTGCCGCTGCTACCCTCATCCTCCCCCCCTGACTTTTCGGTTTTGGAATCCATAAGTATATGTTCAAAACCCAATTCGGGCCCGGGTTCGCGTTCTCGGACCATAGGCAATCGCCAGCATTTCGCCTCCCGCTCCCCCGGTACCTATAGGAGGGCCCTCCCCTTCCGACCGTCCTTTCCCCTCTTCGAACAGGCCCCGAATCACCAGCGACCTGCCTCCGAGGGTTCCGTAGGCTTTCCGAGGAACACCCCCCTGCACCTCCCGTCTGATCTAAGGATCAGAGCGGGTGTTCTCCCTAGACCTAGGGTGTGCTATTCCCTAGGGCCGCAGCTCCTCGGGGCTACGAGCGCAGCAAAGAGGCGTGTTGGATCCCGAATCCCGCAGGCAGACGTTCACCTCAACCTTCAGCTACGCCCCCTCCCCGGCTCGCTGCATCGTCCGTGCAGGAGGATACACGACCGTCTCTCTGCCAGGTTCGGGCGAGAACTCCGATTGACAGCTAAGTCACTTAATTAGTCTAATACTATTATTATTATAGTTGGTAAGAGGTTAAGGTGGCCACCATCTACATGTAGTAGACAGGGTAACATCAATATACCCAGGTGAAGTTAATTTTGCTGTATTTCATTATATAACCCGGGAACACATTACAATTTATAATATCCATAGTTACCCCTATGATATGGATATCAAATGAAAGGGCTTGATAAGCGAAACACAATAAGTAATGTGACGTTATTCTAAATCCAATATGGCGGACGTCACAAAATGGCGATTTATAATTTCCATAGTTACCCCTATGATATGGATATCAAATGAAAGGGCTTAATGAGCGAAAAACAATAAGTGAGGTGGGGTCTTCTAAATCCAATATGGCGGACGTCTAATATGATAATGCATAAGCTCAAAAGCAGAGTTTCAAGTTGCTAATGCACGATTCAGCTACGAACGCTACCACGCTGAATTGTGCACTAGTAACTCAGCGTCACGCTAACGCCTTTTTGAAATTTCAAGTTGACGTTCTTTTACTATTAAAGACATCGTTTTTGTTTAGTCTTAAAAAAAAATTTTTAAAAAAAATTCCTTTATTTAACTTAAAATGGTAGAAACAGTAAAAACGAACTAAAAAGTAAAAAATAAAAAAAAAATTTAAAAAAATTTTTAAAAAAAAGTCTTTTATTTAACTTAAAATGATAGAAATAGTAAAAACGAACTAAAAAGTAAAAAATAAAAAATATTAACCAAATAAAATAAATAAAATATGTAAACACTATAACAACAAAATAAAATTCCTACTTATCTTAAACAGTTAAATAAAAGAATGACGCATTTTTATCACTTCGTCATATTGGCCGTTATGTATTCTTTAAGATAATGATTCCTATATTTAAAGTATAATCAAGTATTGTCTGATCGAATCTCCAGCATTACAGTTACCAATGATCTGATGATCTTGCAATTTATAGAAACTATAATTCAAGAGTTTAATGTTCATTTAAATATAGTAATCATTATCTTAAAGAATACATAACGGCCAATATGACGAAGTGATAAAAATGCGTCATTCTTTTATTTAACTGTTTAATATAAGTAGGAATTTTATTTTGTTGTTATAGTGTTTACATATTTTATTTATTTTATTTGGTTAATATTTTTTATTTTTTACTTTTTAGTTCGTTTTTACTGTTTCTATCATTTTAAGTTAAATAAAAGAATTTTTTTAAAACAATTTTTTTTAATTTTTTTTTTATGGTGTTCCTAACTGTTTTATTTTTCATTATCTTTGGAGGTCTTACTTTAATTTTATTTTTAACATTCATATATTTTTTCAACAGCAAAGTGTGTTTTTTTCGGTAATGTTCTTCAGACTTTTTTGAATTTAAGCAAGTTGCATATTACCGCAATATCTTCAGAAGCATATTTTATTTTCATTGCTTCTAATGTAGACAATTCTTGAAATGTAAGTTCTTCTGCTGTGGGCATTTCATAAGATTTTCCTGAAAATAAAACTGGAATATGTTCAGCTGCAACATCACTTTGGGATTCGTTCCGGAGGTTTTTTGAAGACATTGAGCCCTTTCGAAGTCTTTTCTTGCCAATACAACTATGTACTATCAAAATGACGTGAACATACATATGAAATTTTTATTGTTAAAGGATCCTTCAAAGAGCAGGCCACCAACCAAACAAAACAACAGGCGCAGGTCAAATGCTTTTTCAGATTTCAGCGCCGGCCGGGCGAGATGCGTTTCTCCAAGAAGGAGCCAGGGCTATTTTTAGCTTTCTACTTACACCTAGAAAAAGCCGCAGTGCATATATGGTGTATGCCAGGAGGCAAAAACACACAACGCCTATTGAAAAGTAATCCACACGAGCCAGCTCAAGTAATCCACAAGAGCATGCCATGTGGACCTTGTGTGTTTTCCAGGCTAGCCTGGAGGTATCGCGCTTAGTTTGATTTTCTTGATATACATATGCATTTTTCAATTTGTTCGCAGTGGAATCTCTTGTTATTTAACTTATCTCTGTTATTATCCACTGCGTGGCAAAGTATACTTAAAAATTTTCATTTCTTGCCAGTGGGAGACATTGGTGCATTTACGTTTTTGCTCCAAAGTTATCTAAATATTGAAAATTTTACTGGTTTGTATCATCTCTTCGGAAGATTCTATTTTTATTTTTACCATTTTAGGGCCCTTCAATAAAAATCATCTCCTATTAAAAATTTAGTGTTTTTACTTTCACTTTATTCTTATTCTGTATGATGTGTATTTCTTAAAATATTGTTACCGGCATCCGTATTCCAAATTTTTCCGGAATATGAATGCTAGTAGCCCGGACAAATTTTTATTACTGGTATCGGTATTATTTTTCACCTATAAAGAGATAGGGACATAAACACAAAACAGTATGCAAAAATTATTTATGCATATGTCAACTAATTTGTTCACCATTTAGTAGTAGGATGTCACTTTAATGTGAAAGTTATTTTGAGTTTAACTTCTAACGAGTTAATATTAGCATAGTAAGAAAAAAGGGCAAAACAATAAATCCAAGGTTTTGAATAAATTCAATGCAAATTGTCGTCTAAGATCGTTGAGAGAATGAATAAAAAATTCTTTGAAAGATAAATTTTGGAAAGACTATCGGATGCAAGTCATGAATCGTATGCCAAAGGCAATTTCCATTCCTAAGTAAAAGGAAAATTGAGAGCCGAAATAATGAAAGGTTCGTACAAACCTTTCACGGACGGAAACTAAAAACAAGAATAGAAACTCCAACCGCATTCGGGGAATTTCCATTCGTTTCCGTTCTTTAAATTATGCAGACAACATTGCATTCGACCGCATCTAGCAGACCCGGTTTTGCACAGTATACAGTGTGATACGTCGTGTTGAAAGGAATTTTCCACTTAATAAACGGAGGAAGTTCCTTTTGAGTAGGTTTTGCTTGACCTCATTTTTGTTCAAAAATATTTCAAATCGTTAGTATAGACGCTTATTGCCTTCAAAGGAAAATTATGTTCTCTATCTGAGAGGGTACCGGAAAGACGTTTTAGTAAATCGGATCAAGGTTGGTATACAGATCCTTTTGAAATCAAAAGCGAATACAAATTAACTTGAAAAAGGGGGCAATCGACAAGAATGACGTGCTTTCATCCGCCAAGGTCGCGTTTTAACTTTTCAGCACTGAACTAATTAAAATCTCAACTAAATGAAAAGCTGGTTTCAACAAGCGGCTTTTTGCTGGATTTTAAAGCCTAAAAAGGCTTCGATTGAAGTAGGTGGTTGCTTTGATTGTTTACCACATCTGAGAGGGTTTTGGATCTGTTTTATGCGGCCGGAAAGCCGCCTGCTTAGATATGCTACACCAGGGCGCCTGAACGCTCAATCTTTCCTTTTTTGGGCAATCAATTGAGTGCCATCTGGTGTGGGAGGACGTATAGCGGAAAGCATCCTCGATTTGCGTGTAAGATAATACTTTGTTCAATCCTTTTCTAAAATCTGATTTTTCGTATTTTGATGATTGTTGCAACATATTTTTATTTCGTTTGGATAAAAATAAAAACATTGTGTGGTTTTATGAAACCACGATGCAAGTGAAAATTTTGTTCGGATCGTAGGCATTTAACTGAAAATTTTTGGAAAATTATTCGATTTATGGTATTAAAATCGCGTTTTTCATCTTAACTTAATAATTAAAAATGGGAATGATAATGGGAAATCAATAGTAGACAAGATATCCAACTATAAATTTTAATTTCAATCTGCGTATTAGAGTACGGAATACATAATAAATACAATCATTCAGATGATAGACGCTTTCATCACGATCAAGTGAACAACAACATTTACATCAATACACTGATCAAAACACACAAATACCGCGTAGCACTTGCACGAATAGCTTGAACTATAATGGTCTTAAGACGCCTTAAGATTCTTCGTTGAATTTCTCTAAGATTGGTTAAATTTCTGCCAAATCTTAAAGAATCTTAAAATCAACTATAATTATCTTAAGACACTTTTGACAAGTGTCAAAAAATCAAAACGGACAGATTGTGAAATTGAATTAGCTTAGTGTGAGGCAGTTTTTCAAAAATAATAGCGAAAATGTCGACACATTTGTAAGCAAATTAAATGAAATCACATCCCCTTTAAACCAAACGTCACTTTTGTTAAGATCCCTTAAGATTTGTACGGTCGGGACCGTACGACTAAGATTTGCCGAAAGTTTCACAAAATTAACGAAAGATTGATTAAGGCCATTATAGTTGTCAGTATGGCACTTCATGCTGTCGTAAGAAATCTTAACCTATCTTAAGGCGTCTTAAGACCATTATAGTTCAGGCTAATGAGTGAGAATATAAATGCTTCACGGTCAGCTGATGCGAGCCATTGGCGCTGCCATATTGGCCTTGGCTGCTCTGCCGAGCGCCTTTTACTTTACCCCGTCTCTGCGGCACCCCTACTCACCGGCCGGCTGTAATGCGACATGCGATAGATGAACGAAAAAATTTGTGGCGATGATAATAAAGTTTCACTTTAAAAAAATAAATGTACATAAATATCACTTATACATGTAATTTTACAGAAGAATATAAAGAGATTATTAGATCCTTGTAATTGCAGCAGTGCGTCGTTTATAACAGTTGCCTATTATACTATAATTTCGTTTTAGGTTAGGTATTCCTCATTCCATGCTTAGCTAAATTGAATCTGTTAAATGATTTCCTTAAATCTTGTTTTCATATTTTATCAAGTTTTATTGGGTTGTATATTATTGACTTATAATATTTTATTCTCGTTCATGGGAAGGGGGGATTCTTTAGGGACGTTATGTTGGCGTTAGAAAATGAATATGTGATTCCATTCCCTTTTTTATTTAGATTTTCCGTAATATAAATCCCCTTACGGTAATCTGAATTTAAAAATTGCCTATTTTAAAAATTGTGGCTTTACTACTTCTCCTAATAGAAATCACTCGATCAATTCCTCGAGTTCTATTTCTATGTTAGAGAATTAAAATTTGAACCTCTATGTTCATTATGTTATTATTACTTCTAACTATGCAGTCCTGTAAAATTTCAAGTACCAGTATCAGTGCCTTCGTGTTCCGGCAAAGGTTTACCTCTCTTGTGAGAGGGATCCTTTCGCCGGAAGAAAGGCGAAAACAACAGGGGTTCCTTAGGAAGCTCCTGTTGGCATATTGGGGGACAAGCTAACAAAAACGGGTGCTCCTCATCAAAGCACCTCTTGGCTTGAAATACCGACAAAAACAGGAGTTCCTAGAATTTGTTTAAAATAAATAGACACACACAGCCTTATCATTGCATTTCCCAGCTTTGTGCTTCTTCGCAGAGGTATTCGAAGCATAGCCTCTTCTGTCACGAACACAAAGTATTTGTAGCTCGCATGCCTCCCATTTAGTGTTGCACATGCTCTCTGTGCGGCTAGCTAATATACTTGTGATCTGGCGCTGCCGATGTGTGAGTGGATGGCAGCGGGACTGAGAACGGTGGAAGAGATGAGTCATCGGCGTGGCTGAGGAAATTGGCGTGGATCGGCGCGTAATTCGGGGAGTCGGTTCTGGAGCATTGAAGATGAGAGTCGAAGGATTAGAGCTGAGGAGAAAAAGTGAAAAATTGAAAGCAGCTAAAGAAGTCGTGCCGGGAAAAATTTTAATGTGGGAAAAAGTAACAAGACCGAAAGTAAGAAAGACGGTGCAAGTTTTGATTAAATTCGAAGTTTTGAGTAAAGTCGCGAAGTTGGCATAATCCGATTTTCGTGTATTGTTCGGGAACTCCGATCGGACCGGCAATTAAAAAGACGTAACAGTTGTATTAAGTATCGAATAATAATAACAATGACTGAGCGACTTATCGTGAAGTGTGTGCCAGGAGATCCCGACCTGTGTATAAAGTTAGAAAAGTTTTATTAATCTCCAGATCAAAATACCAAAACATACCTTAATTATCCGAGATCCAAGGGCATGAGCCGATATAGGTATAGCCATAAGTACACGAACATATATGTAGCCCTAAGAGAGTACATAATAGCTAAGTGAACCTTGAAGAATAATTGACGAAGAATAAGTGCCTTAAAGTAATATTTAGTATGGTGACTCACCTTTTGTATAAGAGACTCTGTGAATTTTTGGATCCGCAAAGAAAACAAAAAGGAAATTAAATATGAAATTTAATGTTTCGGAAGTTAACTGATTAAATGCTGTACCGTTAGTAGGCCCTCGGGTGCCGACTCTGAAAAACAAAGAAAAAGAAATTATATTAACACTAAAGTTGGAATTTAACGTAAAGTGAAATATCTTACCGTTAGACCAGTTAACTAAAGATCATCTGTGTGGGCCTGTAAATAAAGAACCGGAATGTACATTATCAAACTGATAGAGTTAAAATATAAGTGAAGAAATAAGTGAATAAAAACACCCTCAAACAAATTCTAATAAGACTAAGTGACTGATTTAACAAATTAAATATATATTTTACATAATAGGGCTAGAACTAAGTGCCTGAAGTGCTAATTGAATGTAAAGATTATACACTTAAATAAGGTGACTAAATCATGTGACTGGGTACCTAATTGACTATACATACCTACATAAAGTGACAATAATTAAGTGACTAGCAAAATAAGTGAACATTCAGAAATAAATATATAAATAGTTGAAATAATATAAAAATAAATAAGACACTGAAATATACTTATGAACATAAAATGAAATAAATACAGTGAACTTTCAAATTAAATAATATACTATCTGGAACAGACCTAATCAACTAATTAAATAATTAAATGAACATTAAATCAAACAATAAATCGATAAATTAACTCTACAGTAGTGATATAGAGACAAGAATAGAGATAAAAACGAACATCGAACGAAAGAATAAATACTGAAATAAATAGGAATCAAAAATTACAAAGTACATCCAAATAAATATGGCGAAAGTTAAAATTTAATTAGATTTAAAAATACAAACAATTATATAAATATACATTAATAAATAAGTGTTTAGTTAAAACCTAAGTAAATACAGCAGTGGACCAAACAGATAAATAAACAACCAAAAACCAACTAATATAAACAATACAATACATAATAGCCAAAATAAAAACAACAAAGAAATAAATAAGGTCCAAACCTTTTGACCGGGTTCCTGAATCCTCAAGGACACACCGGTACCACGTCGGGGCCATATGAAGAGGCAGGGTACCGGGCGGCGGCATCAGCAACATCAGCAGCTCATCAGCAGCAGCAGCATCAACAACAGCAGCGACGCAGCAACATCATCGCATCAGAAGCAGCAAGGCGCCCACCGGTTCATGTTTGTACATCTAGATTGTAAAAAGAAAAATTAACAAAATAAAAATATCAGGTATGTTTACTTAACTCTAACTTATTTCTCTGGGTCCTCCCTCTCTTCTCGCTTGCAGCCAGCGTGGGTATTGTTGATGTTCCATTGATGTGATCTAAAATTTTTTTTTAGGGACCTCCCCATAAATTTTGAATGGCCAAGGGGAGGTCAAAGGGTGGTTGGGGCATAGGCCAGTGGGGGTTCATTTCGACCAGAACCCCCCGTCAGAGTCAACCGCAGGCAGTAGCAGGGATTCGGCCTGCATTGTCATTTTCCGCCCCTTATCGCTTTTGTCGTTCCGTCGCGGGAGAATTTTCGTTGTTGGTGGGCCGTTCCGGTGGCGCAGAGCGGCATTTCGGCAAACCCCCCCACTCGCTACCGCGATGCTAGCCATGCCAGCTCCCGCTGCCGCATACCCCCGGACGAGGTACTTTAGCCGGGTCCTCGAGGCACCAACCCGCAACAGCAGTTAAATACGATTTGAAATTATTTCAGATGGATGTTCAAAATTCTTTCTTGCATGGCGATCTTCAAGAAGAGCTGTATATAGAGCAGCCCGAAGGATTCATCATCAAAGGATCAGAACAAAAAGTCCGCAAACTTAATAAAGCCATGTACGGCCTGAAGCAGGGCAGTCGAGCTTGGAATCAGAAGTTTGATGCTAAACTAATGTCTATGGGTTTTCGACGATCAACGGCAAACCAGTGTATATATTACAAGATCACGGGAGGAAAGAAGGAAATCATAGCCATAATGTCGACGATATTATGATCCTGTCTAACGATACAATTGCTACAAAGAAAATCCAGGAGGAACTAAAACAATCGTTTAAGATAAAAGACTTTGGAGAAGTATCTCAATGTCTTGGCATCCATTTTACGCGAAGCTGGAAGCAAGGTAAAATATGGATAGACCAATCGAGCTACATCAAATGAGATCTGGAGAAATTTCGTATGGAGGATTGTCATCCCTTCGCTACGCCATAAGATATTAACCAGAAGTTACACCTGAATTCGTCACCTCTAACTGAAAAGGAAAGGAAAGTAATGAACATACAGAGAAGCAATTGGTGCTCTTCTCTATCTTTCTCAAGCAACAAGACCGGACATCATTCATGCTGTGAATACGCTTAGCCGCTGCAACAATGAACTTAGACTCACGCACTGGAAGGCCGTTAAACGAATATTTCATTATCTAAAAGGTACTATAAGTCTTAAATTAGAATTTTCAAAGAATTTCAGTCATCGCTTCGAAGCCTTTTGTGACGGTGATTGGGTCAATGAGGTAAACGGAAGACGCTCGAACACAGGCTATATTGTCTTCGCCAACGGTGATCCGATTGCATGGACTAGTAAACTACAACGCACGGTGGCCCTTTCTACGACCGAGGCGGAATACATTTCATTAAGTTCGCTTGCCAGGAAGTTCTGTGGCTGCGCAATTTTACATCAGAACTCGACCCACCGATTATTGAGAGGCCCACAATCATTTTCAACGACAACAAGGGAGCTGTGGATCCTGCATCATATGCTGGTTTTCGTCAAAGGACAAAACATATACACGTGCGTCATCACTTCGTTCGTCACCACATAGAAGATCATCTCATTCAGGTCAAACACATTTCGACGCACGACATGATGGCCGACGTACTGACGAAACCACTTTATTCATCGAAATTTAATACTTGCATTTCTAAATTTGGAATTGTAAATTTAGGCTAGCAACGATATCATGTTTATGTATGATAGAATATGGGTTTAAGAGGGTATGTTGGCAATGCTAAACCCAGTTCTACACTTTTGTTCGCGGATATGTCAATGCCGCTGTCACACACTTCTGTCAGTCAGTACATTCCGAACCTTCACTCAATAAAGATAACTTTCAAGACAGTCGTGACTTTTACTCTCCTGCCTCAGCTCCTCCATCAGATCAGAAAGGAGAATTTGAAAAAGAAATTTCCAAACATCAAATTGCCAGATAATCTTATTTTATTAACAGATTTATTTATAAATTTTAATAATTGTTCATATTTAATTATAACTTCAATAAATAGTTATTGTTATTGCCATTATTAATAAATAAATAAAACACAAATTTATATTAATGGTTTTAATTATAAGAAAATTATGTAGGATTTTATAAATTCTTAACAAAAACCTAATTTTAATAAAAAACTAAAGAAAAATAAATATTTTATATAAAAAAAAAAATTATAACAATCATAGTCAATTGCTATTTCTAAGCATATAACTAAATAAACAAAAATTAACCTTTTAGACATATGTACTGAAGCTTATCCCCCAGCACAGTAAAATCATAAAATAAGAGAGATGTAAACAATAAACCGTCTCACATGAGGCGAGTGATCGGCAATTCCACCCTCACATACGAAGAAATGGCCACGGTGCTATGCCAAATCGAAGCATCATTGAATTCAAGACCACTTTGCCCACTGAGGAACGACCTCGACGACTTAATTTCCTTGACTCCAGGACATTTTCTGATCGGCACATCACTCTTAACACCACCGGAACAGCAATTACTGGACAGCAACGCACACTCATTAACACGATGGCAGTTACTGAGACAAATGCATCAACAGTTCTGGGCGCGATGGAGCAAAGAATATTTAGGTCGCCTTAAACAAAGACCGAAATGGACGAAAGAGCACGCTAGCCTCAAGCCTTACACGTTAATCCTCATCAAAGACGAACGATTTCCGCCATCTAAGTGGCCCTTGGGGCGAATTGTTGAGGTACACCTTGGACAAGACGGCTTGTTGCGAGTCGTCACGATCAAAACAGCCAACGCAACCTTGACACGTCCAATCACAAAAATATGCGCACTCCCTGATAATAATAAATGATTGCATGAACGTACGCAAATCAATTACCCGCATGAATTCTGTTTTTTGCAGTACGCACGAAAAAATTTCTATTTTAATCAATTACCTTTAGCGACAGGTAATCGTCGATGTCCGGCACAAGGATGGGTCCTACAAAGCACACACCATAGTGGGAAGCTGAAAGAATGCTCCTCATTTGATGTTGAAATGTTCCACCACCGAACATAAACTATAATGGCCTTAAGACGCCTTAAGATAGCTTAAGATTTCTTACGACAGCATGAAGTGCCATAAGCCGTATTCAGAAAATAATTCCGGAACGATTGGGTTGATTCCACACTGTTCAGAAATCGGGCGGAACGAGCTCCCATGCTGTTCAGAAATCGAAGTTCCGATTCCGGAATGAGGTTCCAATCATTCCGAATTTTTCTCGGATTTAAAGGAATGACACTCTGGTTTGAATGTGTGAGATTAACAATTCGGTAAATGAACTGTCAAGTGACACTTCTAGTTTTTAAACAGTTTAAGAGTTATTTTTTGTTTACTATCGAAGTTTAAGTGTTATTTTACAAAGTTTAAAGTGTCAACTGTTCAGAAACCCGCCTCAACCCGGGTGGTTCCACGTAGTTCCTCGTTCTGGTTCCGGAATTAGTTTCTGAATACGGCTATGCTGACAACTATAATGGTCTTAACCAGAGATTATAAAATCTAATATATAATCTCTGTCTTTCTTTCTCAATCTTTCGTTAATTTTTCTTAATCTTAAGGGATCTTAACAAAAGTGACGTTTGGCAGAATTAAGGTGGCCGTGATTTCATTTAATTTGCTTAAAAAAATGGAACTTCTCAGTGATTTAGCTCAGTTGGTAAAAATAGTGCAAGATTTAAATTTCACAACAAGTTGTCCGTTTTGATTTTTTGACACTTGTCAAAAGTGTCTTAAGACAATTATACTTGATTTTAAGACTCATTAAGATTTGCCAGAAACTTAATCAATCTTAGAGAAATTCAACGAAGAATCTTAAGGCGTCTTAAGACCATTATAGTTAAGCCTAAGGAGGCGGAGGAATGTTGCTTCCGTCACCTGAAAATAGAGTTATTCAACGAAAGGAACGAAATTAAGGAGATAACTCACCTGGGCACACACCATGGTCCGGCGTCATTCTGCCCACGGGCGAAGACATTCCTTCTTCCTAAAAATAAGACCAATTAAATCTAAGAACAAAATAAGCTAGATCACTTCAAATGTAAACAACCGAACCTAAAATTGGGAAATCACAATTCCGAACTATATTTTCTATTAAAATCAGCACTACATCACTCATGAACGGAGGCTGACATTTCTGATCAACTCGCTCAGGAGCCGAAGGGAATGAGCTGCCGTTAATGATAGTTAAGCTGTGAAGGTGGTGGCAAAAAGAACTATAAAGTCTCTCATACGGAAAGGAGCAATTGAGAGCGAAGCGAGTGTACCGAACAGGGTAACCGGGATTGGTTAATTTGGTACACACACCAAAATTGCAATCACGGTACCCTAGACACCTAGACACAACCGTTGGCCCGACTAAAGACGGCACTTAGCAAAGACCGATGGCTTTGGAAATCATGAAGTGGTGAAGTGCTGAACAAACGCGCGGAAAAGAAAAAAAAGGGCAAATTCAATTCAGTCGGTTGGTGCCATCGGGAATTAGTTTATTGAGTATTATTTTCTTTTTATTAAGTTTTTTTCTTTTTGGTTCATTGAAAGAATTTGATGATCTTTGTGTTCCTTTATTGATTGATTATTATTTCCTTTCATTAGTTTTTTCTAATTATTTTTCTTCATTTTTTCATTGAAAGAATTCGTTGATTTTATATTTCTTTTATTTTTTGCAAAAAAATGTAAAGAATTTGTGCTTTAAATGCAATTAATGTAAATAAAAATCATTATTAATGTCATAAATGAGGAGCTGGCGAACAAAACGGTATAATTACACCTCCGGTCAAAATCCTTTTTTTTTACGGTCCGGAGGTTTTGGGCCCGCTGAATTTGAATCTCAACTCATTTTCAATAAAAACCTCCTAAAACAGGGTTAAAATTGCATCCAAAGTTCATGGTTTCGATCATAATGGTATAATTACAATAAAGCTTCAACAGCATTGAATAAGCGAGCGCGTTTTCGTTCAAAACGGAATAATTTTCATACAAATTTGCAAGATGTCAATCAAAATGGATTAAGTGACCTTTTTTTTTGTTTTTAAAGTGAAACTTTTATTAGATTAGATTTTTTTTAAAGAAGAAGATTTTTTTTTTTTTTTGTTGATTAAGAAATGTAGTAATAAATAAACGAATTAAACTGTTTTTTTTTTTAGATTGACCTAACCTAACTCACAAAAAACTTATTGTTAGCAATCAAAAGGGCTTAATTGCATCCTCGTGACAATCAAAAACGTAATAATTGCACCGATTGCAAACAAAACGGCATAATTGCATTTTACAAATTTAAATATCTTCCGTTGTATTAGACATAACAATCTGGATTTAACATATGTCAAATAAAGTTTCAAACTACATATAGATAAATTAAAACCGCCGCCAAAATCTCACTGTAAGTATGTCATTCAGTTTTTTACTGCTCCTGTAAAATTTCATTTTATGTAATTATACCGTTTTGTTCGCCAGCTCCTCAAATATGCTTTTAAATTTCTATACTTGCAAAAATACCAATATTTTCGAGAATTTTTGATTGATAAATTTTAAGTTATGAAACAGATGTACCATACATATATTACTAATAAATATAAACGATTGAGCATTTAATGTGTTTTAATTAAAGGAAAAATAAAAGCCCTTTATAGCAAAGTCTTAAATCTAGCATGGCAAGGCGCGAACTTTGTATAATTTGCCCGCCAAATTTAACAGCTTCCAGGAATTGTTTATTCACTTGACTGAAAGCGAAGAACAAACTAAAAATTGTGTTTCGATTCTGAAAGCGAAGAACAAAAACAAAAATTGTGTTTCGATTGCCTAATTTTTTGGATTTGTGACTAGTATTGTTTATGCGAAGAACAAAAACTAAAAAAAAAATTGTGTTTCGATTATGAAAGCGAAGAACAACAACTAAATTGTGTTACGATTGCCTAATTTTTTGGATTTGTCACTAGTTTTGGAGGTGTTATTTTTATTGTTATTTTTATTGTTATTACTCTGAGACTATTTTAGAACATTTTAACAATATTTCGAGTGCAGTGTTTTTTACGCCTAAACGCATACGAAAATTGGTAAGTTCCTAAAATGTGTGCATAACAATTGTGAAATGATTTGATTAAATTGTTTTTATTATAGAATTAAATAAAGGAAGTACAGCAAAAATGGATTGTTGTATCGTGCCAGGTTGTCCTACTGCTACTATGCAAGGGAAGAAAACACCAGGACTCTTGTTTATGTAAGTCACTTATTATTCTTCTAGCATTATACAATTAAGCATATATTCATATTAACAGGTTCCCAAGCAAAAGGATATATCGAGAAAATTGGTGCAATATCTTGGGGTTGAACATCGACGACATTGACCTGCTTTGCCGCCCCAAGGTGTGCAAATTGCATTTTGATGAGATGGACATCACAAGGATGGAAACCAGAGCCAACCTAAAGAGAATGGCTATGCCAATAGGATCGGAGTTTTTACATGGTTTAATAGATGTAAGTAGTTTTATTCTGAAAAATATTTTCTAATAATATGATATTGTAGAATATATAAATAGGGTGGGGGAGTTAAAATGATCCTTAGGACCTAAGTATTAATTAATTTAGGAAATTTATTGGGAACTTAGTTTTTAAAACTATATATGTATATACTACATATATTGGATATACATATATACTATATATATACTACATATATTGGTGTGTGCAAAATAATTTGTACCCAAATAGAACACATATTACATATTGATATTATTACATATTGATATTATATCAAAAGGTGCAAAATCTACTTTTAGTTTTTCGGGAAGCACGTATTTCAAGAGACATGCTCCTGCACTGATATTTGTCGTCTATTTAATTTATGAATTTAAAATTCGTTTATGAAAAAAATTTATTTAAGGGGAAAATTTTGTCTTCATATCATATCAATCGCACAGTTGTATTTTCAATTATTATTTTTCCCAAAGGTCGATGCAGTACCAACTAAAATGGAATGCCCAAATTCCAATCAATATTTTAGTAAAGCGACAACTTCAAAAGCTTCAACTGAAAATATTTGTGATGAAAATGCGCCCAGTAAGCGCATAAGATCCAGATTAAGTCTACAAAATCAGTATTTAAAACACAAATTATGTAGGAGGCAAACAATGATTTTAAATAACGAAAATTTGATTGCCGAACTGAAATCAAAGAATATTATAAATGAAAGAGTAGCAAGTTGTTTAGAAAGGGCTGAACTGAAGATTCCCAAAGCCCTACTCCTTAGAATGGTGGGAGATACTGGTTCTTACAATGAAGAACTAAGAGAATTTGCTACTACTCTACATTTTTATTCACCAAAAGCGTATAATTATGTAAGAGAAGTATTCAACAAAAGTTTGCCACATACATCCACAGTTCGAAGGTGGAGTTCGAGTGTTAATTGTGAGCCTGGGTTTTTAGATGAAGCTCTAACACTCTAAAGGCGAAAGTTACTGTAATGGAGGACGCCGAGAAAAAATGTATTTGCACCTTAGTTGTCGATGAAATGGCCATCATGAAAAAAATTGAAATTTTTGGTAACCAAATCACATCCTACAAATCCTGTAGATTTGGGACATAATTTTACCCGTGACAACGAAGATGAGGCTACAGAGGCATATGTGTTTTTGGTAGTTTCTATGAATAGTAATTAGAAACAACCTATTGCGTACTTTCTCATCCACAATTTAGATGCTAATGAGAGAGCTAATCTAATATTAGACGCTGTAACGCGCCTCCAAGAAGTAGGGGTAGAAGTTGCATGCCTAACTTGCGATGGCCCAAGTTACAACAAGAAAATGTTACAAATTCTCGGCAGCAACATAGAATTACCAAATGCAAAACCCTACTTCACGACACCCTTAAATCCTAACAAAAAAATATATATGTACAATGCTTGATGCATGCCATTGCATCAAGCTTATAAGAAATCATTTCGGCAATACAAAAATGTATTCCAGTAAGGGTGTTATAGATTGGAAATACATTGAGCTGTTATATAATCTTCAAGAAAAAGAAGATCTTAAATTTGGAAACAAGCTCTCTAAGCTTCATCTTGAATGGAGAAAAAATAAGATGAAGGTTAAGTTGGCGGCCCAAACACTAAGTGCGAGTGTCGCAGATGCAATCGACTTCTGTAGAGAAACTTTAAATCTACATGATTTCCAAAGCAGTGAAGCAACAGTAGAGTTCCTAAAAATGATTGATCTCGCTTTTTACCTGCTCAGCACAAGAAATCCTTATGCGAAAGGTAGCAAGGCCGCATTGAGGCAAAATAACTATGCACAAAAAGAGAAACAAATGTTAGCCATTCAAGAGTATATTTTAAGCCTCAAAAACCAAAATGGCCAGCCTGTTTATCTGTTGAGAATAAGGACAGGTTTCCAAGGTATTATGGCCGGCCTTGAAATCTTGAGATTAATGTTCCAAGATTTATGTGTTGAAAACGGGACCTTAAAATATATTTTGTCTTACAGACTGAGTCAGGATCATCTAGAGCTTCTATTTTGTGCAATTAGAAGCAAGTCAGGTTGGAACAATAACCCGACTGCAAGGCAATTTATTGCTGCATTAAAAAGCCTCTTAATACATGCCCAAATTAAGAGCTCAAGAGGTAATGCAGTAGAACTTGATGCATGTACCCGCTTTTGGACACTACTACCAAAGAATATGGAAACTAGTTTACAAAGAATAGGCACTCCGGCAATTATCTCCTTATCTTTTTTTGACCTTCCTACCGTTATTCCACCCAACCCCACAATTTTGTCAGAAGTCGATAGTTGCTTAAGCACTACGGTGGAAGAGAGATGAAAAGTGCTGTGACGGAGCTTGGAACTTGAAGGAATTGGTACAGAATTGTCACAGGGTGCCGAGGAAATGTGGCTTTAGGAGAAAATCTTTAAGAAATTTCGGAAAAAATTTATTTTTATTGTAGAATTTTTTAAATTTTTATTATAATAGTTAATAATAGGTGGTGTTTTTGTTACAATCGGATCAAGACCAGATTTAGCAGGAACGATTGCATTGCATTGAAATTTTTGGGGAGTTATCCATATCAAACAATTTATATGTGGTACAAATGAAATAAAATTGCTTTGATTTATACCCAATTTGATTAAAAAAAATTAATCCAAAGATGTGCCTGTTTTAAAATGTGAAGTTTTGATGAATAAGCATAAAGGAAATTTTAAGTGACTTTTGCAAATTGTAAAATTGTTATATAGGAGGCGGATTATAGATTTCAATGCAATTAAAAATTTCATATTAATCTCAGCTGGATGCGATTTTAAATAAACCCAGTAAATTAGAATATTTTCATACACAAAAACTCAACTCGAAAGAACCACCCTGTCAAAGGAAAGCAAACTGATCGCAAGCGCCCCTCACCATACAATGGCATAAACAAGAGCGCATAAGAAAACGAATGGTGAAAAAACGTAAACAAACTTAATCTGTGTACGCCTTCAATGTGTGAGGCAGGCACTCGATTTCTACCTGTTCCTATTTGAGAAGCACGGCCGAGCCGGCACCAACACAGTGCCAGACAAAACAATGCAAACAAGAGCGCACCGTAATAGGTGAACTCTGGTGTCATTGTGTGTGCGGCGATTTTGAATGTCGCCGTCCTTATTCTTTATTAGGCACTTTAAATGGGAATTCGGACTTGGAACAAGCAGGGAAAGATTCTCTTTCTAACTAATGGGAAAATTTTTTGATTTTTTTCCCCAAAATGGGCTGTGGTGGGGATAACTGCGCCGCAAAAATAGAGTGCCTATTCTTTGTAAACTAGATATTCTTTGCTACTACGTTGATTGAATTTTGACCGGTGCCTATTTGGAGAAAAACTTCTGTGACGAGAACTGCGATGAGAGCAGCAACTTGAAGAGCGACCTGAACTTCGAAGTTTCAACGACTTAACTTGCAAGGAAATTTCTTCGACCCTTCGATTTAATTTGCAAACTTCAGCAGTTAAATTTGCTAGGGAATTTCTATTATCAGTATTGTAATTAGAAGAGAAAGCAAATACCGAAGGCTCTCTACTGAATTTGATTCTTGTGTCAGTGCAGTCCGCTAATTCCGAAAGAGAGCCTGTGTTATAAGATAAATTCGCTCTCATGTGTTCCGGGCGGGAGACGCTGAAACCAAAGGGTGTTCACTCACAACGTCGTCACTAAACTTCTCGTTTCCCTCAGAAACTGAGAAGGAGTACTGTCTGCTAAAACAATATCACTAATTGTAAGTACTTTACAGTGGACCCGCGGTAATCCGACAAACGTTTTGCAGGGCGGTGTCGGACCATCGAATTTGTCGGATTATAGAGTATACTGCCTAAGACACCCTATAGTCCGGAATTTTTTGAAAAAGATTACCTTGTAATCTGACAAATTACAAATCAAAGATTCTATTTGAACTACTACTACTATTTGAAAACTGAGACAACACGCGTCGAGCACAACAGTGATGGCGCGTACAAATTACAACCTGTTCAATCATGTAATATATATAGTATGCACATTATTAGAGAAGAATTGCATGTGCAATCAACAGTGATAGGCATGTCGGATTACAGGGCGCCGGACTAGACAGGGGCCGGATTATCGGGGGTCCACTGTATTTAGTTTCGCGGTTTCACTGTCAGAAAGATGAGATATTAAAGCATCAGTATACGGATGCTGTGGATGCGTATTTTCTAAAATTTCACTAAGGATGAGAACTAGATTCTCATCTAACGCCGAACGAAGGTGATTATATTTAGTCAGTTATGTGGAAATTCTGGCTAACTCGAATTGAGCCTTGAGTTTTTTGAACCAGAATTTAGGTGCATTCTTCCAAACCACGGGTGGAGTAAAAGAAATTGAAGAAATTGAAGAAATTGATGGCAAAGTGAAGGTAGTGGATTTCCTGATAGAAAGAAATCACCTTCAGCACCGCTTGAACTACAACCATGATTTTGAATTGGGTTCCCAGGAACCATTGAGACCTGCGGAAAGTTACCACTTGAACAGTTCATTGAACTACAGTATCGGCTGGCGCGACATTGACTTTTGTTTCTGACTGCAAATAAAAAAAGAAAATGTTGCATACAAACTATGATATAATATAATTATTTTGGACATACCACTTTTTTGAATATCCCATCACTATCAAAGCAGTTGCTGTCAATTTCAAATTCATTTGGGATGAGCTCGATAATTTCTACGTTTTCTGGTGGAGGTGGTCCCCCGCTTGGGTCTAATCGAGCGCGTCTATACGTATAATCCCGTTTCTTTATTTTGTTTTTGGTATTTCTCCATTGGTTCACTAACTGCGTTAGACTTCTTTTTTGCGAGTTTAGGGAATTGGAACTGAAACAAAAGAAGTCTTGCTACACATCTTGCTTAATATGTGCTTAAGCTAATAGCCAAAAAAATGCCAACTACGTAAGTATATTAACCGTGACGTACTTCATCAACACTTCCTGCCATGCAGCTTTCTTTTTGTTATGCACGTTAGTACTGGCATCTTTATTTTCTATAATATCCGTTATAACATAAATTTCTTACCCTCCTCTTCACTCCAATTTGTTGTTCGAACACGCATTATTTACTTATTTTCGTTTAGTTCCATTTTAACACTCACAACACAATAACTACACCAAACTCAAAGAAGAAATTCCAATTTGACATTTTTGCTTTCCATTTTTGTACATTTCCGGCATTCTTAAATAATTTTAGTAGTCCGAGAAGTAGTGTTGTCATATCGGAATATGGTTTTTTGACTTCTGATTCTGTTAAACTAACTACTGCTTAAGTAATGTATATGAGTGAAGGAAAGTTAAGACTTTAAGCATTGGTTAACTAAACAAATGTTTAACATATAATTAAGCAGTTTTTATAGGTAAATCTGTTAAATGATCATATGGAAATTAAAATGTAAGTACTAAAAATGGTTTTTAGGGTGAATCTGAATCGTCGCCGTTGTTGTTTCTACATACAATAGAAAATTATAAGTAAACAGCATCCCATTCAAGAAGACCCTTACTTCTGAATCTTTCCATTGCTTTCCTCTAAATTTGTTGTACTTAGGTTCCGTGAGAGCTGTGTGAGAGCCACTTTCAGCAAATATTCTTATTCCGTAAATTAAAAACTTTCAAAATCAATGCCAAGATCTACTATACCAACATTATTATAAAGCAAAAATATAAACCCCTTTACAAAAAATACATAAAATTTGTACACATATTACTCCAGAACTTCTCAGCAAACTTGTCATGAAGATATTCAAGATTCTAATCGGTCAAAACTTGCTAAAGTTGGTCTATTTTACCATCTGGGACTGGGATATATGTAAAGGCACTGTCTGAAAAACAAATGGTCTCTATCAACTTTATAGCTTTTTATCTGCTTGCTCAGGATAGAAGTAAAAAAAAAAACTTAATAAAAAAGCTTTCTAATCCTCTTAAGGCCCGGATCCACCAAACGTGCAGCTCGCAAGCTGCTTGGGAGCAAAGTTTTGCCCTTTGGCTACACCAAACACGCAAAAATAAATGTTCCCGTGCAATGTTTGCTCGCGATCATTGAATGCTCGCTGCATGTTCGTGGACGCGTATCCACCAGAAAAATGCAGCCCGCGAGCACCGAGTCCGCGAACATTTCTGTGGATACCGTCGCGAACATGTTTTGCTTTGCTTGCGATCGAACTTCTGCACGCGGGCAATTTTGCCACAAGCAGGCGAACATCGTTCAGAGCAGCCAATTCTGTATCATCATTCGCGGTGCAAAATGCAGTCGACAAATGATAAAGTTATAAGTTTAGTTAAACAAATTGAGACTTACCCGTTAATTTGGGATGTGACATCGACTGATTATAAAAATCCAAATAAAAAGGATGCTTTCATCGAAATTGGAAATTTATTGGATCTACCGGGCGTCGAAGCAGAGAAGAAATGGGGGGTACTTCGGGGGCAGTATAGGCGGGAGCTCAACAAAATTAAAAATAGCAAGGCTTCCGGCAGCGGAACTGCAACTTTATACAAACCCTCGTTGTTTGCATTTCCGCACATGAATTTTTTGTCCCAGAATTCAGCATCTCATCTTCGCGAACATAAAAGCAAACAAGCGAACATTTGCTTGTTCGGTGTTTTGCATGTTTGGTGGAGACATGCTGCGCTCGCAAGCAAATTGATCGTCAGAAATGTGTTTTGGTGTTCGTCCAATGTCCGTCAAATGTACGCGAGCACGTATACACCAAATCAACATTTGCTCAAAACATGCTCGCGAGCTGTTTGTTCGTTTCGTGGATCCGGGCCTTTAGAGCTCACATTGCTTTCTGCATGGTCCATTTTGGACGTACTGTTGCTGCTATGCACTTAAATTAAATCCTGTCAATAAATGTGTATCGAAATGCAACACATTGCTATACCGTTAGAGTACGAATGCTTCTTTTATTGTTACTTATGTGCTTAGTAGTATGTATACAACCCCGTGGAGTGTTTACTTATTAATTAAAAGTAGCCGCGTACCAAAAAAATGTCTATTGATTAAAAAGTATACCTAAATAGTAATTTCGAATAAAGAAAACTTTTAGTTATTGTGAAATAACTAGTGTAATTTGTTCGGAAACTTTTGCGAGAAACGTTATTCAAAAGTACAGTGAGTGTGAAAATTAAGAGTGTAAAAAAGGGAGTGAAACGACTACAAAACAACAGCTGCTGAAGAATGGGTTCTGAAATTCTTATGCTTAAAATAAAACATTATTTTGCATCAGCTTATTAGATTGGGCAATCAACAGCAGTAAACCTTTTTCTCAGGACAACTCAAACAAGTCTAAATAAATGGGGTTTAGTATATTCCAGTAATTTATCTACAGGGTTAAGAATTGAAGGTAATTTTACGTTTTAAGAATTATCTCTATTTTATTTGAAAATTTTTTTTAATTTAATTTTGTAATTGAAATATATTATCCTCGTGATACATACATATGTATAAGATATAAGCCAGAACTGCCTTAAAAAAGAAGTCAAGTTAAACAATATTTCGTTTTATCAAAATCGCCTGTTGCGATTGATAGAAAGTAAACTGGTTGATTAGATTATGCCCAGTCAGTGTCCCACTGACATATAAGTACTGGACTGCTGGCCCCTTACAAAAACTCATTTTAAAAGTGAGATCAAATTTGGTTCGAAATGGGGGAATGAAGGAAGAGCGAGATATTTATTCATTCCCCCATGCAAATGAGTATGTTAGACAAAGTAGGATATGTTTTTTTTATATCTGACTCTTTCTTTCTCCCGGCCCCGGGCTGCTCGGTGTCGGAAGTATTTTTGATAAATACTCAAAATGTAGGGCAAAATGAAAGGAGCTGTTTTGTGACAACTTATATTTATTTATTGCGAAGTTCGCAGCCAACCAAACAAAAGTCCCTCTCGGAAGCGAACTTGTTCGATCGAACGTTATCCCGAGGTTAGCCGACGTAACATTGGTGCCAGGTGTGCCCGGGACGAACGAATACTGAAAAGTATTCGAACCAAACGTTTCGACGAGAAATAAGAAATAAGTTTTGCAATTTTTTTTTCTTTTTTTTTTTCATAATTTTTTTTTTTTGCCTTGAACAGCCGGAATATTAAACACAAAAAAGAGCTAAGGAAGTAAGATGGCGAGCGGAAATCCAGAAGACTATGAAGCCCTCAAGAGAGTTATGGACGGCTTCAGCGGCTTTGTGGAGCAGCAAGCGAAGGTAATACATGACCTGCTCGATGCGGTGAAGGACCTATCGGAACGGGTGACCCGTTGCGAATTATCGCGGGAGGAAACATTTAGAACTCGCATCGACCACCTAGCGGCTGAATCGACCCCCGAAAGCCCTCCGCGAGTGGAAGAGAAGGGATATGCGACAATTCCCCCCGAGAAAAAAACGAGACACGCAACAAGGAATCAGGAGCAACTTATAGACCTTGATATAGACCTTAGCGGGCCAGCCTGTGCCTCCGGCACTGGGAGAAAGGCCCCCCAAACATCTGGGTCGACACATGGCCGACAACCCCCCCACCCGGTAGGCCACGACCTAACCACAGAACAACGGTCCAACATCCGCCGAACCAAACCACCTATACCTTGCCACACTCTACTCCAGTCAGAACCCCTGCGGTTCGGTTTCGTGATACCTTCACAATGGACGATCCAGAGCAGCGAACCGTGCTACTTACACAGACCATGACCACGACCCCGACCAAAATAAAGGTCTCGCCACAGGTCTACGACGGAAAACAACCCTGGAGGATTTATCGTAGGCATTACGAGGCCGTCGCAAAAATAAGTGGATGGCCGGATGAAATAAAAGCCCTGTACCTGATACCCTTTCTTAGGGGAACGGCGCTAATTTTTTATGACACCCTCAGCGAAGCGGCCAGGCTCGATTACAAACAGCTAGACGCAGCATTCGATGCACGTTTCAGTAATCGGATGGAAAAAACTGTAGCAGATATCAAATTGCGAGGGTGTGTGCAAACACCGCGGGAAGCGTTTGAAGAGTTTGCTACGAGGGTACAGGAGCTTGCGTCATTGGCCTTTGAAGATGGCCCAGTCTCTACGAGAGAAGCCGTGGCACTGACCCAATTTATAGATAGGATTGCAGATGCCGAAATTCAGCAACGAGTAAGGGACGCCATGCCAGTCACCTTCGAAGACGCTCTGGCCCTAGCAGAGCGAATCGAGCTAGCAGGGAAGCGACACGCATATGTCGCAGGAACGTGCGCACGGCAATCGCGGAGGTGCAAACGACATCTCCCAGACCGGAGACGACGGCGACAAGGCAATTGCTGCGGAATAGGCCCAGAACTCGGCAAACAAACGCGAGACCATCGACGGGCAATTATAATGTTGTGGAGAAGGGGATAAAAGGAAAGCTCAGGGTTTTTCTGCCGGGCCGCAATTTCGGTTTCATTATGCGCAACGACAACGGCGAGAACGTGTTTTTGCACCGGAACGAAATAAAGAATCTTCCGCCGAATGCTCCGGTAAGCCTCAGCAAGGGGGACGAGGTACAGTTAGATGTGACGTGGACATATCGAACACCCTCGGCTAAGAACGTCTCCCTCATATTAACACCACAGAGGCCCACGTATCAGGCGATCGTAGCGACCCCCGCCCCACAACAGGCCACATACAATGCAACGGCAGCGACACCCTCCACCAGCACCGCATGCAATACCGGGTACACAGCGGAAACGTTAGATTTAAACGCCGCGCCACTAATCTCCCGGGGCCAGACTTAGTGGAATCCGTGCGCCCCATCATCCACGTCAACTCGGCAAAGGACACCGGCAACCTACAAATAGAAGGAGAATTAATTGGAGTCCCCTGTAAAATTATTCTCGATCCAAGGGCCAGCCAGTCGATAACGCACCCACGCATATTGGAGAACAGCGGACAAAACATAAAAATGCGACGGACTAACGCGATAATTCAGAGCGTGACAGGGGAAGAAACAGAAGTTTTGGGAAGTACCCTTTACCGCGGATCGATTTGACCCTCGACGCGCTAGGCCGATCTTACTGGTTCGCGACGCTGGACCCGCAGTCAGAGTACTGGCAGGTCGAATTAGAGCCGGCCGACACGGAGAAAACGGCTTTCACCATGGGTAGTGGACTGTGGGAGTTTACAGTCATGCCGTTCGGCCTGACCAATGCCCCGGCCACTTTCCAAAGGCTCATGGAGTTAGTTCTGGAAGGATTGCCGTACACGACCTGCCTAGTATACCTGGACGACATCATTGTTCACGGAGAGACCTTCTGCGAGCTCATAAGGAATCTGGATGTCGTGTTAAACCGCCTGAAAGCCGCCGGCCTCAAACTCTCGCCAAAGAAAAGCCAGCTGTGTCAGCGAAAGGTGAAATTCCTGGGCCATATCGTGTCAGAAGAGGGCCTATCAGTGGACCCAGAAAAAGTGGCGGCCGTCCAGAACTGACCAATTCCCAGGAAAAAGAAAGAGGTGCAGTCGTTCTTGGGACTTTGCGCTTACTACCGTCGTTTTATCCTCAATTTCTCGGCAATTGCGAAGCCTCTGACTGCCCTGACATGAAAAAACGTGCGGTACAATTGGACCCAAGAGTGCGATAAGTCATTTTCTAGGCTAAAAGAAATGCTGACGTCGGCTCCCGTTTTGAGCCAGCCCCTCCAAACCGGCGAATTTATTGTGAATACCGACGCGAGCGAGTGCGCATGGTGAGCTGTTTTGTCCCAGATTCAGGACGGCCAGGAACGGGTCCTGGAATACTAAAGCAAGACCCTTAGCTGCGCCGAGAGGAACTATTGCGCTACGAAATGAGAACTGCTGGCGGCCGTAAAAGGGATTAGCCATTTCGGACCGTATCTCCTTGGAAGGCACTTCACTCTGCGGACAGACTACGCTTCACTTCGCTGGCTCATGAATTTCAAGCAGCCGGAAGGCCAAATCGCTCGGTGGATCGAACGTCTGCAAGAATACGATTTCACCATTCAACACCGGGCGGGCAATCGTCACGGGAACGCAGACGCTTTGTCCCAACGCCCCTGCGAAGGAAGCGCCTGCAAACACTGCGAGCGAGCGGAGGAACGATTCCGTATCCCTGCTTGTGCGACTACCGTCCAAGGAGGTCTGGCGGAACAACAGAAAAAGGACCCGGCTCTACAGGAAATCTGACGATGGCTGGAGAAGGGCAACAGACCCCCGAAGGAGGAAATTAGTGGTTCTGACCCCGACTTAAAGGCATACTGGGCAATGCTCACGACCTTAAGCCTAGAGAACGACCTCATTTACCGGAAATATTGCGATGGCCAGGGGGATCATCTACAGGTCCTGGTACCCTGCGAAGCTAGGCGAGCCATTCTGGAACTATCGCATGACGGGCCCGCCGGTGGGCACTTCAGAGTGGAGAAAACGCTGCGGAAAATAAAAGAGCGATACTACTGGGTCGGGTGCTCCCAGGATGTAGAAAGGTACGTCTAAAGGTGTGCAATTTGCCAACGACGAAAGGGGCCGCTGCCGCGAACGAGAGCCCGCTTGCAACTCTACCAGGTGGGCGCCCCTTTCGAAAGAATTGCGATTGACATTCTGGGACCGCTGCCGGTAGCCACCAGAGGCCATAATTACGTGCTGGTAGTTGGGGACTACTTCACGAAATGGCCGGAGGCCATACCGATCCAGGACCAGACGGCAGAGCGGGTAGCCGACACCCTCATCGAGCATGCCTTCAGCCGGTTCGGACTTCCACGACAACTCCACTCCGACCAGGGAAGGAATTTCGAGTCGGCCGTATTCCAGGCGGTGATGCATCAGTTCCGCATTGATAAGACCCGGACGACCCCTCTTCATCCGCAGTCGGATGGAATGGTCGAGAGATTTAATCGCACTCTCCTGGACTATCTCTCGAAATATGTCGCCGAACACCAGAGAGACTGGGATGAGCACCTCCCTTTCCTCCTACTAGCGTATCGCTCCGCCGTGCATGACACGACCCACCTAACGCCGGCAAGGTTGATTTTTGGACGCGAGTTGAGGCTACCCGTCCAACTCTACACGGGTGAACCCCCAAGCAGCCTGCAAGCACCTTCGGAGTACGAGGAGTCCCTGACCGCGCGGATGAACGAGGTCTACAACTATGTCCGAATCAGATTGGCGGACAAGGGACGACGAATGAAGGACCGGTACGACTTATCAGCGCGCGCGGCCCCTTTCGAGATCGGTGACATCGTCATGCTCTACCACCGGAAGCGACGAAAGGGCCGATGCCCAAAACTACAGCTGAACTGGGTCGGTCCGTACGAGATAGAGGAAGCCCTCACGGACGTCGTCTACCGGATCAAGGACCAGCGGAATAAGCGCATGGTGGTACACCGGGATCGCCTGGGCCCTTTCAGGGAATAAAATAAAACAAAGGAAAGAAAAAGGAGGAAAAGGAGAAACGAGACGCACGAACTAAGGCAAAATTAAAATTAAAGGGCACGGCACTTTACTCGCGTTGACTAAAAGAACGATTTCCGAATCGAGCGAGCCGGAGGCGCTCGTGCAAACCTCCGCCGTTCCCAGCTCAAGGCGGCCGAATTATTTCCCGACTAAAGTTCGCGCGCGGGCGGAAATGCCAACGCCTCAAGCTGATCGAGCAACCCGGACCCGAAAGCGAGGGAGAAAGAGGCACTACTCCTTACCAGTCAGTACCCAGGGGGCTGGGGTCCATTTCCCACCACCGATGTTGCACCCCTTTTGTTCAGTTTCCTGAGCTGAGGGCAGCTCTACTTCTCAGGAGGAGGTAGTGTTGCAGTCCCTGCAATGAGAAAAATCGGAAATTAGTATTAGCGATCAAGTGGATTAGGAAAATTTGAATTATTGTTTTACTCCTGTGAAAAGACACAATCTATTCGCGATTAGTAATGCTTCGTTACCGAACGACTGTGAAAACGAGAATCGCCGAGTTTGAATATTGCGAAATAAATAATGTGTTATAAATAGAACTGTGCAATTTAACGAAAATCCAGTCTTTTATTTTGCCTTGACCCGTAGTGCGGCGGTGGACCCATTTATTTCCCAGGCTACCCCCGAGGTTGGAATCAGCTGGCCGGGTCCCGTAGTGGCGAATTTCGCGGGCCCAACAGGTAAGTGCCGTGCGCTAACATTGTCAGCATTACCGCCGGTGTCGGTCTGCCCCCGGGCCTTCTTAGGGCTCCAGACCGCGAGCTCGCGACCAGCGAAGCAGAGAGCCTCCGCCGATTGGGGCCCTGTCAGTGCCTGGCGACTTGAGGCTCGCAACATTGTCGCGGAGCGAACATTAGTCCGCAACACGCACATACACAGCCAAAACACGCGACTATACTGGCCGGCGGATTTCTCTGGGGCCATCTTGTACCGCAGAAACTACGATTTCGTTTCTCGGTATTCCAACGAACAAATAAGAGCCAAGGGGGATACTCACCTTCGAAAGCGGCAAGCCGAAGGTCCCGCGCCGTCTGGTGCCCTGTCGCCGCTCCGCTGGAGTTCCCCTGCATAGGCCGTGGGCCGTGCTGCTCTAGAACCCTGAAAAACGAAGGCAGTAAAGCATCCCATTTCACTTTTCCTCCACTCACCTGCGATTTCCGATTCCTGACCGGACACCACACTGCACCCGCGATCGCGATTTACGCTCACCGTCGCGCGCACCCGCAACGAGCTCCCGGACGCCTGAATCAGGGAAACGCCACGAAGCCGGGAGGTAAACAGACGCTGGGTCGGTCGCCGCTGTCAAACACTTGTCAGCACCTGTGTAGCGTTGCCAGCTCGCCGAAATCACGGTAAGGCGGCGAAGTTCGCAGCCAACCAAACGAAGCTCCCTCTCGGAAGCGAACTTGTTCGATCGAACGTTATCCCAAGGTTAGCCGACGTATCAATATGTATGTTGTCCGTCAGATACTGATTTGCTTAAAGCCCACTCCCTGTCTATATTGATTTTTCTCAGATGCTTTGATGCATTTTTCGTTTACTATAATGAAATTTCGGGATTTTTCCTTTTTTTCCTTCTTCTATGGGCTTAACACTAACTAAAATTCAAAATTTGAACAAACTAATCGACTTGGCGGGGGCACTACCGTGCCCCCAGAACGATTCATAGCCTACTACATTCATCCTTTCAAAATTCAATCGCGGCCAGTGGCAAGCATGAGTACAAGCGCATGCGTTATTTTTTGAATGAACGTAATTTTTAATAAAATCATTATTTTTCATTAAATATAATGAAATTTCGGGATTTTCCAGGTTTTCCTTCGTTTGTAGGGTAAACAATAACTGTGTTCAAAATTTGGAGCTTGTGGGTCTGCTAGAAGTACCTTAAAATTTTGATGATCGGTGAGTCAGTGACAAAATTAAAGAACTTTGACCAGCGATAATTCGTAAACTACTGGTTCAAATTTAATGTAAGTTGGAAATATATCTAGCTATGTAATGCCCTCTTGGTCACTGAAAATTTAGGCTTCTAGTTATTTCCGCAACGAAGTTACAGGGGGGTCGAAAATGGCCCGAATGGCTTCGAGAAAAGGATGTTACGGCCGTGCTTCGACTTGGCGGGGGCACTGCCGTGCCCTCAGATGCATAAAATCATATAAATTGCGCACGCCTTGTTTTTCTTGCAGATGAACGTGAAAAAAAAAATTCTAATAATTTATAATTATTTGTTATTATTGTAATAAATTTACTGTAATTTGTAATTATTTGGCATAGAATTTATTTTTTACTTTTCTGCGCAACTTTTTTGGTTAATTATTAAATTACATATGTCTTAAGAAAAGGAAGGGATTTGTAAAGAAAAATGTAGTCCGCCATTTTGTTGTGGCCGCTATATTGGATCTACCATAATATTGAATATACTATATTATATTGTCATCGGTACAAAAGCTGTGTGCTAAATTTCTATATGGCCAGACAACCGGAAGTGTGTTACATGGAGAATGTAAGATTTGAAGACAAATATTAAATAATGAACAAAACTACATCGTGAGTTAAAGAAAAGCAACAAAAAAAACCGAATTTTTGAAAATTCTAGAGTGTACTAAGACGTGTTTACTAAAAGTGGAAATTCTATAATTTAACTTTTCAATCTGTATGATATTGTTTTGAAAAGCTTAACGGGTTTAAAGGGAGCTTTTGTTCTTATTCAAGATATGCAAGAGTCTTGATTTTGGTCTTGTTCTTGCAAGTCGAGTCTTGGCCTTGGTCTCGTTCTTGGTCTTGGTCTTGCTTCCCCAGTTACGTTCGTGGTCTTGGTCTTGCATTTTTTGCAAGAACGAGACCAAACCAAAAAGAACATGACTGATTTTGCTCATCACTCCTGTGAAATGCTTTATAATTTCTTTCAGATAATGTATTAGAAATCTGAGCTTTTAAGCTTTCTAACGATACCCTTCATGACCCAATCCGCCAACAAACAAGTGGGAGAGACCGCGTCATACTTCGAAAATGGCAATTCAAAAGCCCCAAATTTGACCTGTATGTATGATCGAAAATTTTTCTGAGAAAGAGCTTCCGTTTAGCCTTTCTCACAAAAAAAAATCGAACTCGAATCCGACACCGCGTTTCCGAAATACAGATATGTACACTCCGCGACACATGATTGTAGGCAGTCTCAAATACTGAAGTATTTTGAGTAATGACGAGTTCTAAGAAAATGCATACCCCTCATTACATAGAACAAGTAAATGCTAATTACTTTGTGGGATTTTCCCGTCCATCTGACGTGTTATCTTTTTTTTATGATTTTTTTCCTGAAAATTGCTATGAAAACCTGCGACACTTGATTGTAGGCGCAGAAGTTATTGGTGATTTGGAGCGTAAAAAACTGTATAACTGTAATCGTATTGTATTGAGAAGTAAATAGCTATAAATAGCTTCTTTCTATCTTCCATACCATGGTATTCTCTATATACTATGCTTGGTGACACACAACAATTTAGTATTAACTGACAGTTGTAAAATTTTGAGATTGATTGACAAATAAATTTAAACTCAAAAATTGACAAATTTTTGCGATCAAAATTTTTCCGCTACTCGAAATCGGCGCTGAAAACAGTAGAAGGCATCGGATACCACGGTAGAAAACCTAGTATCGATACTACCATAGACCAACTAATAACACAAAGACGGTGCACTCAGAACAAATTTTTGCAACGCTTTTGCCTCGATTCGAGAATCAGCGATGCCTCGCCTGACGTCACGAAAGCTTTTTCCGTTGCCACAGAGAGAGCACACACATGAGAGAGCTGCCGTGCTTTTCCTCGCCGTCGCATCTTCAGGCTCGCTCTATGTTTTGGGTACATGTACATACATATGTATTTAGCTGTAAGCTGCGCGGCGCCTCACGCGCTAGGCTTCTCCCTTTGCTCCGCTGCGCAGCCTGAATCCATGACATTATTCCTCTAATTTTCATTTCGGTCTTGGCACTCGTCAGATTTGAATGCATTTTTGTAGTCATCAATTTTTGCTTTTGGGATTTTTGTACAATAATTTTCAAAGGTGGATTTCAATTACTTATTAAAAATAAATTTGGCTCTATTAGAGCTAAATAAATAGAATTTTAATTTTTTGGTTTTTACAAGAAATATTTTATTTTTAATTTGTTTCATCTTTTTGAGAGAATGTCAAGTAAAAAGGTGTGGGGAGTTGTTTGTTGTGTACCTGATTGCAAGGTTTCTAAAAAAAGCGACGGAAATGCTAAATTTTTTAGATTTCCCAAAGAGGTTACAGATAAATTCGATGAGTGGGTGCGAGCTTGTAACTTGTCTGTTCCACCGAGGCAGAAAAATGCTTATATCTGCCATAATCACTTTTCAGACAGATCTGTGGGAAAGAAAAGGCTAAAAAAAAATGCTATTCCATTAAAAAAAATCCACGAATCTACAGCTACTGATACAAATGGAGATGATGCTAATTTAGTAGTAAATTTTTGTGGAAAAACTTACTTACTAACTGAACGGTCCCAAATAGAAGGACAATCATCTGAACTTTTAATTGATGAATTGATGCAAATAAAACAACCCTTGAATTTTCAAAATCAGGAAGATGATTCTTTAGCGGCTTTATGTAATTCATGCTTAAAGTCGGCGCAAAATATTGATTATTATCGCCGAAAATATTCAAATTTATTGCGCAAATTTCAAAAAATTTCAAATGAATTGAAATCCATATAAAAAGAAGAGAAGATTTAATAAATTTAGTGTAAAAAAATAATAAATCTAAGTTTTTTGGGGTTAAATTGGCATCAAAGATACCGATTTCATTAAAAATTGATAATTTGAAACATATAAACGAGAACTCGAAAACATTTTCAAAAATGTTAATAACAAGAAACTATAAATCTGAAAAATGGACTAATAAGCAAAAAATTTTAGCTCAAAGTATTCACTACAAATCACCCTCCGCTTATAATTTTATGCGAGATATACTAGGATTTCAATTTCTTTCAGTTAGTTCCTTACGGCGGTGGCAACCAGTTAAATATGTCAGGCCAGATTTTAATACTGAAGTTACACAAGCCTTGAAAATGTTTACTTCAAATTGCGACAATTTATCAAAAGAAGCTGTGCTAGTTTACGATGAGATAGCAATAAGGCGAGATTTGATCTACAAGGTGTCTCAAAAGTAAGTTCACATTTGCTTATCTTATTACGCGAAAGCAACTATTCTGAGGGGCGCGGGGGGTATGTCAGTCGGTAGTCTGGCTCTTGGGAATTTAGTCGCTATGGAGCGTTTCTCTGGTGCGGACCGTGCGTTGTGCGTACGTGAGTTTTACAAAAACGGTAATTCGGCGACTGTAGCGCGTAGAAAATTCTGCAGTATTCGACATATTCGTCACTTAAATGATGCGCCTAGCACTCGACTCATTGCAAAATGGGTTGAGAAGTTTGAAGAGACTGGGTCAACTCTGGAGAAACCAAAATCTGGGCGGCCAAGAACATCAAGAACAGCCGAAAACGTGGACAGTGTTACTCAGTCTATTCGAGATGATCCAAACCTACCTGCCGAGCTGTCATAGGCAATTTTAGTGCCCGACTAAATGAATGCCGAGAGCGCAACGGTTTACATTTGGACGATGTTATTTTTAAAAAATAAATTCCCAAACAGTGTACTTCAATATAAAATAAACATTTTTTCAATAAAGCTAAGACTTTTCTTTTAAAAAAAGATTTAAATGTGAACTTTCTTTTGAGACACCCTGTATAACAGTACATTGGATGAAATAATCGGATTTGAAGATTTTGGAGATAAGAAGAGTAGCTCTGAAGGAAAACAAATCTGTTTATTTATGATTATGGGAATAAAAAACCCGTGGAGATTCATTATAAGCTACTATATCAGTGAAACTTCGATAAAGGGAAGAGATTTAACCATAAAAGTGCAGGAAAATATCAATTAAGGCTGGAACAGAATGTGTAGCTGTAGCGTGTGGCGCATGTAGTACCACAAGCTGTCAAAAGTATGAAATGCAGATATCCATATAAGCCGTCACAATGTGTAGCTGTGGCTGTGGCTGAAGCTGTAGCTGTAGCTGAAAGTAGGAACTTTTCTACTTTCCGCTACAGCTACACGTACTGCAAGCCAAGCCGGCAGGTAATAAGCCGGGTAAAAACAGGAATTATCGTTCATGGTATGAATAAGGGACTATTTGTCTTTATGATTTTTGGTATAAATTGCATATTAGTTGCTTATACAATTTTTAAAGCATCGCGATGCAATTTTCTTTAAAATTTGTATTATAAAATTTAAAAATATTTAATTCGGAACGTGATGTCGTTCGCCTAATCTGCTGAATGTGATGTGCCCAAATTATTCACCTCTTAAAAAAAACTCGTTAATGTAGTTTACAAAATTACATTTGCATCCTTTTTCTAATTTGGGAAGTCGTTTGCAAAGTTTACCTGAAATACGAAGAAATAATTGAAGAAAATTCTCTCTCTCTTCTTAGAAATATCACTTTCGTAGAGAAACTGTTACCTGAATTACTGTTCCGAAATGAACTACACGCTACACCATTCTGCAGGCCAAAACAACCCTTGCGCTACAGCTACACCTACAACTACAGTTACAGCTACAGCTACGTGCTACACGCTACACATTCTGTTCCAGCCTTTACTGTAATGAAATTGGTTTTAATATAAGGGCTATAGTGTGCGATCAAGGCCCAAATAATAGGAATAGTTGTAAGTTGCTTGGTGTAACCAAAGAACTTCTAAACAAAAAGAAGATTCATCTCATGTAAAGAAAAATTTTGTATGCCGGGTCGCGATATCGCGAACCGCTCTCTCACAAAAGCTTTTTTTGATCAGATTGGAACCCGTCATCGCGAGCGTGGCAACCCAACGCGGTCGTGCGAGCTCGCTTTTATTAAAGGTCTTTCCTATGTATGTGTGGGAATCGGCAGTGCGTGGCCTGTGGATCAAAGATTATCGTGCCATCGCTGCGCAGCGTCTATCGGGTTGAGTCGAATTCACACAACAAAACCATGTCATCATGTGCGAAGAGAATTCTCTCATTCTCATTCACTAAGCGCCCCCACTGTCACTTCCCGCCTGCTTCCATAAATAAACGAAGGGAATGCACAATTTTTGGGTTGAGATGAAGCTTCTTGTTGTTTAGAAGTCCTTTGGTGTAACTGATCCCTCGCATCCTTATTTTTTTCATAATTTGAAAAAAATATTTTTTATTTATGATGTGCCTCATCTGATTAAATCAGTCCGAAATACAATTTTAAAGGCGGATGTTCACACACCTGATGGTGTAGTAAGCTGGGATTGTGTTAAAGAGGTCTATCAAGCTGAAAAAAATGATGGAACTAAGATGTGTGTAAAAATCACAAAAAAACACGTTTATCCTAATAGTTGGGAGAAGATGAAAGTGTCATTTGCTACTCAAGTACTAAGCCATACTTGTAGTTCAGCAATAAGAGCCGCAAATGATCTCGATTTATTTACAAGTAGTACTGCTGCAAAATCTCTCTCGACGGCAAATTTTTTTGAAAAATTTAATAAACTTTTCGATTGCCTTAACAGTAATCAGTAATTGTTTAGTTCCCCCTACAGATTTTTGTTTCGAAATGTCAAAAGTACATCTTGCAGTGTTTAAAAAAATTTTTACTGAAAAACCACAAAAATTTTAAATCAAAAATTGTAGAGCAATGTGTAGTTGAAACACAAAGAATTGAGAAATTTCAGGACTGGTATTTACAAGATTCCCCATGTTACGAACACCGGATGCATATTTTGAATTTCTTTATTTTAATTTTAATACGGAAGCATTGCTTGTGGAAAGCACGAAACTTCAAAAGTTTTTATAAAGCCAAGTCCAAAATGGACATAATAACGGGCTAAGTCACTTTCTTTTTGAACGTATGATGCGACGGCGAGGAAAAGCACGGCAGCTCTCTCATGTGTGTGCTCGGAGGAATGAACGAACATGGAGTGGAAACGAGCCGAAAAAAGTGAAGCCATTTCAAAGATGTGTGAGTAGAAACACTCACACATAGACATCACTCAGTACAGGCGTAAAATTTTTGCTGGCACTCCGAAGGGGCTAACTTTTGCAGGCGATTTAATTTGTTGTAGCCACCTGTTCTGCATGTGGACATCGCTCGGGGACCTAAAACCCAATAAAAAAAAAGTATTCAGTAAAATAATATTTCTATCATTATATTAATTTATGCTTTGACCCCCAAAAAAAATTTTTTACGGTGACAACTTTGTCATTCATTTGCACAAATCTGACAGTTCTTCTGGAGGGAAAACCACTTCAGTTAAGAATGAATTTTTCGATAAAATCCAATCATTTTCACAATTTTTATGAAATGAAATTACTAAGTGTAATTTTCTTAAATACGTACTTGTGAAAAGAAATCCCAGAGTTCCCGCAAATCCTCGCATTTTTGCAGCCAGGCACAAAACATTTTTTAGGCATTTTTTCTCAGTTTTTTCTATAAAATAACCCACAATAGATGTAATTATCACGTTCCACAAATTAAAACATAAAAATTACACCTTGTGACCCACTTTTACTGAAAATAAAACACAAAACAAGCACAAAATTACCACTTAGCTCGCTTGCTGACTACACTTGACAAACCGAAGTTTCCCACTCGTTCATCATTTGACAGCATTCCTCCGAGTTTGACAATTAAAAACCATTTTTGACAATCAAAAACCAGGTTTTTTGGCTTCACTCACGTACAGGGATTTTACACGGTTCATCCACTCCATGTTCGTTCATTCCTCCGAGTGTGTGTGCTCTCTCTGTGGCAACGGAAAAAGCTTTCGTGACGTCAGGCGAGGCATCGCTGATTCTCGAATCGAGGCAAAAGCGTTGCAAAAATTTGTTCTGAGTGCACCGTCTTTGTGTTATTAGTTGGTCTATGATACTACGCTTATACCAGCTTGCTCAATTCGTATAATGCTGGTATTCGGTGACACACACGTAGTTTACGGATAATATGTACGGTATCTATGCTACGTATGTGTCACAGGTATATAAGGGAATATGCCACCAGTGTCATTACTTACTAGAGAATATTTATCACCTTTGACCTCAAATTTAGGGTCCGATGATTTTGAAACATAAGATTAATGGAAGTTTCTGATCGCTACTTCTATTGCACCACTAATATTTGATATATAAAAAGTTCATATAAAAGCAAAGCACCCACTGCCGCCAACGATCCTTTTCCAAAGGAATTCTGGAATCACTTATTAGCCCTGGGGGGGGACGAGGGGGTCGATCCAGGAAAGAGCTGAAAGAAAAGGAAACAAATCTTACCACTCAACCTACCCTAACTTATATTTAAACGCTAAGGTTACCTTATACTAAACTAGACTAGACCTAAAACTAACTACTTAAAACTAACTGCTTAAAACTAGCACCCGTTTCTCGCCCTAAGTCGAACCTGAAAGAAAGGAAGAATTAATAGGGGAACTAAGGGATAAATGTAGAATACTTACCTGTCCATGTCGTCCGTGTTGGTGTTGTCCTTCCGAAGACAAAAAGATGCTCGATCTCTCTTTTTTTTTTAGGTTGCCAACCACTTCCGAAATCTCCAGGGGGAGAGAGCACGAGATCCCGGCGAGAGGGCCGAATTTCCTTGGGGGGAGGGATCTGGAAAGAAAAAGAGGAGAACGGTTAGGTCTAAGAGGTCTCCGGGGGGAGAGGGGACGGGCCCCGGGACGAAGAGGACAACCCACAAAAACAACCACAACACGAAGACATAACCCCAAAAACAACACCATACTGAAACAACGCGAACTTCATGTTCCCGTGGGAACGAAGGGGCTAAGATGGTGCCCGGGAGGGTGAGCGACCTACAAGCACAATATCGCGGATGGGGATGCGCGATTTCCCGAGGAAATAAAACAAAAGCGCGAACCGCGGCGACAGGTGAGCGGCACAGGTGGAACCGCGAAAAACCATCAAAACTTTATGGGATCGGCACAGGCCGACGGGGATTAAAATAACAAACCGGCGGGTAACCACTTTTTCGCGAATAACGCACTATTCGTTACAAAATCACTACACATTCGTTCCTGTCAAACACTTAGCACATCCGCGCGATCTCGCGTAAACAAACAATTTCCCCGCGATTTTCGCACGATTGGGCGGAAAAACTGAGTCCGCCGAAACGACACAAAATACGCGACACTGGGAAAACGATCACTAATCGTAGGAAACCCGCGAAAAGGTTTCCACCAATCGGAAGCCCGGAAAAGTTAACCCTAATGGCCGCCGATGTCCGGCGATCGCCATTCTCCGCAAAGATCATTTTTAATCTTTTCTTCGCGATCCGAATTTTTCGCGGCTTGTCACAGGCACCTGGGGAGGATAATAGCTCCTCACATCTCCCCGGATTAACACACAACCCCCACAGCCACTCACGGTCACAAAAACTCGCGAAAATCACTCGCTATAATCGCGATCGGGACGGTATAAAAACCCCGGATTTACCATAAACTTTCTTCTTTCCCGAGTGATCTTCAGAGACGGCGGAGCTCTTGCCAATTTTTTTCGAAATTTGACACACGAGGCGATTGAAAAGTTAAAACGGGCGCTCTCGCGAATTTTGTTTGAACTTTGAAGTACGACGCGACCGAAAAGTAAGGACCGGGCGCTCCTGCGAATTTTTCTGTGAAATCTGTCACGACGCGATCGAAGAGTTTGCTCGCGGTTGTCGGGTTTTCGGCCGCGAATTTTAATGTTAACAACACGACATTCCCAAATACACGGATCCAGGACAAACAACACAACACTACGGAGCACGGATCTAGAGTAAACCCCACGCCACATCGGGAGCACCAAAATTCAAACGGCACAATGTAACACAACCTACTTCTCGCTATACACTACTGGAGGAAAATCGGACTTACCAGGATCGCTGCGGAGGATTCCGGGACAGAAGCACGTCACGTCACAACTCTGGAAAAAAAAAATAAAGGAAACCGGTTAAGTACCTCTTATGTTTTATGTTCACTAATTTGTACTTGCTCAGCTCGCGTACGAACAGATGACAGCTGACGTCCTTGCCATTGAACTCACAGCTGCCGGTTGACGTCTTTGTTGTTTATGTGTACATTCGCGGTTGACATCGAGTGATAAAGTACTAGTTTGGGTGCCGGGGCGGTAGTAGAGCCCTAAGGTTCAGGTTACAATTTCGGTTCGCGGGGAAACATATGTTTGGGCGATAGTGGAGCGTGATCAAGGAGTGGGCTTGGGCTTACCTTCGGACGAACGTGAACAGGTCGTTGATGCCGGCTTTTGGATCAATTGGTTTCTTTTGTTTTTTTTTGAACTTTTTACCTTAAATAGGAAAGAATTTCCACCGGGTGAATGCCGTTGTTTCTTTTGTAGCAAAGCGGTGCATTGAGTAGTATTTCCTTTTGGGCTTAGTATGCTCTTTAGTTTTTTTGATTTCCGGGAAGAATATAAATAGTAGTTGCATGTTTTTTTTGCTTTCGCTTTTGGTTTCTTCTTCTTGTTTGGTCAGTTTGATTTAATATTTCAACCTTTTTTTTGGTAGTTTTTTTATGATTCGGTTAACGTTTTTTTTCATTTCGTTATTTTTGCCTTGATAGTGCTTCGCGATAATTTTATTTTCACCTTCTATTTTTAGCGGGTTCACATTTTGAATTTTACGCGGGAAGAGCTCACTTAGTGCCGCTTACATATTTATTCGGCTAAAGTATCAGGCTACTCACCTAACTACAAATCTCTCTACGTTATTTTTGGATTGGCCATATTGTCAGCTTCGGCAACACCATATTCTGGAATAGCTATACTGTTCTGGGCCGCTGGCATTGCTACTATTCGTATTGTTGGACTATTGGACTACACTATTGGACTACCTAGTCATATTACACTATTTTGGAATTGATAACATCGCTATCTTTGCTACATTATCATTATTTACATTACACTATTTTGGGATTATTTACATCGCTATCGTAACATTACTCTGGATTGCGCATTTGCATTATTATTATTCGTATTGCATTATTTTGAATTGCTCATATCGCTGTCATCTGTATCATCTAGGAGTATTCATATCATACTATGTTGGATCGCTTAAACTATTATAATTTGTAACACAATACCTTGGATTATTTTCATTGTTGCTAATCGTAGAATATTTGGACCAACAGTTTATATTTTTTTTTTATTTTTGCATTGTGTGATATAATTTCTTTTTTTATTGGCAAATATTTTCAGAATCCTAAATATTTTCAGAATTTATTTTTTTTTTCTCCTTTTGTAAAATTTTTTTTTAATTTAAGCATATTGTAACTTAACCATAATAACATTTTTGGAAGAGTACCATAGCCTTATTAGTTTTACTCACGCTTTCCTCTCCCCGGATCGTGCCCCCCCCCCCCCCCCCCCCCTCTCTCGTACGTTTTGGTTGATACGGTTTTCGTAGTTTTGGCCGAAAAGGAAATAGAAAAACTACGTGGCGCCCAGGTCATTTATTTTCAGAGGAAAACTTGAACCCCTCCCACACCGGCTGAGTCGGCGGCACCTTTTGTTGCGACCAAGGGGGGGGTCGTAACACACTTTATCCGTTCGCAATTACTATTAATTCAAAGAAACACCGCACTGAGAGAATTATATTCATTTTTCACGTGCGCTTCAACTAAAAAAAAAGATTTCGTGTACGAGAGAACCATACCATTCCGTGTTTGCATTTACCCTCGACGAGTAATAACAACAAAAACCTGACAAATTACTACTACTCCTCTCAGACATTTCGTCGGCAATACTTCCTTGTCGGCCCTGGCGATGGCGTGAATTTTGATACAATTCGCAGTTAAGAAGTGAGCTCCTTGTTATTGCTGGCATTTCAACTTGGTAATGCGATGGGGAGCCTCCAAACCGACGAAAAAGAATTCATTGCGCTTTGCTTTATATTTGCCCCTCAAATTGCCCGAAAATCTCCACAAGAACTACTTGCTATCTTTCTCAGCCGTTATGCTATTAAACAAAACATTCTTTTGGGACTGTTTTAGAATTTTTCGCATTACCAACTTAACACCTAACTTATCCATACATATACCCAGGGGTAGCAGCCAGGTACAATATATTTACATATTTGGAAAAACATACCTTCAGGTAAAAAAAAAAATTTTCTGTTTTACAAATATTTGCACGGCGCGGCGGCGCGGCGTAAGGGCTGAGCATCCTCTAAAGTCTAAAGAGTCTAAAGGACTAAAGCACTGCAATATTTCCTAAGAGCTGTCTCGTCTAACTTCTTATTGAGATTAGGTGAGGTTGGAGTGAGATCGACTAGCAAGAATCGCGTGCCTCTGAGAATTTGATAGGCGTTTTTACTTCGTCTGTGAGGTGTTTACGCCTTAAACTTATATAAAAAAAAACGTTTTGGGTTGTCAGTCGAAAACCTAATTTATTCGCTTCAATGAGGGCTGAAGTATGTACCTAAGTTTGTTGTTATTGTCTAAAAATTTAATAGCATATCAGAATAGAAACATTGTGCGATATGACTTAATATGGCTGAAAATCGTCGTCTACGGACAGAGCCACATACTGATGATACTTCCTTTTCAGCTACTAGAAATTCCGTAAGAATCGAACAATAAATGTCTTTTTATTGATAAGAAAGTCATAGAACGACACAAAATTCTTCACAAATTCATCTTATAAACCAATTGATCCATCATATTTTCAAAAGACTTTTTACCTTTTGGTGTTTGACCTAAAAAATTGAGATACTTCCCGAGAGAAAAACGATTTAACTGAATGTAAAATATTCCTATTGACCTGCTCTATTTCGAAAAAGCATTAATTTCCTGTTTATAAAAATATTTGTGGGAAACTGAAAACTACAAAAAGTATCGCAGATACGGCTGCAGTTGTGGAACATGCTCTCATCGCTATAGTCATAACTACACCATAAAAGTGAAGAGCATAGCAGCAAAAAATGTGATATTCTCTCATATTCTGGTACCCAATCAAAAATTGCATCAGACGAAGTGAGGAAAGGAAACCTTTCCGGTGTAAGGTTCACCGAGCGCAAACCATTTCCACAATGAAAGGAAAAGGTACTTTTACGAGAAATTGAATGACTTCATAAAAGATTTTATGGCTTCAGATCTCTGGGGTATGATGAACTATAAAAATATTTCCATAGCCAGAAAAATAAAAGCACTTCACTCATCTCATCCGGCTTATTATAAGATACTAGACGTGACCAGAATCTCAAGAATAATAAGAGGAAGCACAGAGGTCGTTGAAACTGCCCTCGCGCTGCTATACCAACAATACCAACCACTAAGATGCGTTAAAGGTTAAAGAATTACTGAGCTCTCAAATTTAAGATGCTATTAACACTATGGAATTTTACGGGTTTAATGCTATGGGCACAATTAATACCCAGATATCCAATTTCTAGGGCCTGAGTGCCGTGTTCGAAAACTCAAGGGCTGAATACATTCGATGCGGTCGTGAGAATCCTACGAGTTTCAACACCCTTGAAAAAAACAGGAATCTCACAAGTCGGAACACATTCGATGCGCTCGTAAGAAAAAAACCGGTCAAGTGCGAGTCTGTCTCGCGTACCGAGGGTTCCGTAAAATATTTTTTTTATAAGATGTAATTACAAATTAACGATTTTCCGATATTTTCCTTTACTTGTGCTGTGAAACCTTGCTTCTTGCCAAATTTCATGATTCTAAGTCAACGGGAAGTACCTACCCTATAAATTTTGATTCCCTTGAGAGTGTCGAAATATACGTTTTTTGCAGCAAACGGCCGTATCTTTTTTTACGTTAACTTAGAAGTTTGATTTTTTCACAGCTTCAAGGGTCTGTACACCTGAGTATATGATTTTAATTTCAACTCGATACCTCCACGCGTTCCCGAGATAAAGGGTCTTGACAGACAGACAGACAGACAGACAGACAGACGGACAACAAAGAAGGGTTCCGTTTTTTCCTTTTGAGGTACGGAACCCTAAAGACGTCGAGTTTGAGTCAAACTCAAACCAAAGACTATGGAAGCTGCGCTACAAAGACTGTTCACTCCTGCAATTTCGATATTATCTTCTTTTGACCTTGGTACCGTTTAGCATTAAACCACATTTGAGGTGCCGATCCCGAGTGTCATCAATACCGGATATTTTAAAATTAGCCGCTGTTCTCCACTTTTTTGCCGAAGGCAGCTTTCAGCAAACGGTTCGACAAGATTTTGAGATAGGCGTGGCTCAATCGACGTTTTCGGAAATTTTAACGGAAATATAAACCATATTTGAAAACCACATCAACGGAAAATGGATTCATTTTAAAATGACAATTGAAGAGAAAAGGCAAGTGTGGCGGTTGTAACAAAACAAGCTGACAATTCGCTGCGCGTCGTACAGATATTTTCGGTATTGGAGACGAGGAAACAGTCATCGGTAGAGAACTGGGTGAAGAAGAAACTAAAAAGGATGAACGCGCTATTTGGGATGGAGATACATCAAGTTTAGAAGCAGCTACCAGAGCTGCCCGAGCTAATATAACACTTGAGCAAATCCATCAAATTCATAAATTTAAAGGCCTTCTCCCAGATGAGGAGAAAGAGAAGATTGGTCCGAAACCAGTTGTTTCCACAGTCAAAACATCTTCATCTCAGTCTCAGTCTGTATGGCGTTCACAGGCATCTATTATTGCTCCACAGAGATCAGTTGTTCAATCTTCGATGTCACATGCACCTCCGGTACCATTTATGATGAAGCCAATCCGACCATCAGCCATGATGCCTGCATCCTTCCAAGTCGGTTATATATGGTCTTTACCACCAATCGTTCCGGCACCGCCAGTTATGGACCAAGGCATCATGATACCTGATGATGAACCCCCAAATAAAATATCACGTTCTGAAAACCATTTTATTCCCGAAACTCAATTCATTTCAATGCATAAGAGCCCGATTACTATTCAAGTGCAAGTACCAAGTACTACTCCTACTGCTGAATGGAAATTGAACGGCCAAATTATATTCCCGTTTCTCTAAACCTAACAGAGAGTATATCAGCACTAAGGGCTAAAATACAGGATGAGACCGGTATGCCGCCAGGGAAACAGAAGATTTCCCACGAAGGTATTTTTTTCAAAGACAGCAACACTGCGGCTTACTATAATTTGCTAAATGGAACTACTGTCCACTTGCAATTCAAGGAGCGTGGTGGCAGGAAGAAGTATTGTTCATTATAAGGGCTGTATTCCGATTTGTCTCTTAATAAAGAAGCAATTGAATTCAAAAAAAAAAAAAAACCTTCATCTCGTGGCCTGCTACGATTTCCACTTTTATTTCACAGCTTGCTTTGTTACAACCGCCACACAAGCAACATTTCTTCCGTGTTAGCGGCTTCCCTGGTGTGATTGGATATGTGTCGACGACACCCATATACGAATAAAATCTCCAATCGAAAACGAGCACTTCTATTTTTAACCCCCGACGCAAAAACGACGGGGTGTTATACGTTTGACGTGTGTGTGTGTGTGTGTGTGTGTGTGTGTGTGTGTATGGCTGTGGCATCGTTGCTCCCGAACGCATGAACCGATTTTGATTTTGTTTTTTTTTTGTTTGAAAGGTGGATTAGTCGGGAGTGTTCTTAGCTATGCTTGATGGAAATCGGTCCAAGATGGCCGCTGCCACAAAATGACGGATTACATATTTTTTCACAACTCCCTCAATATAGGTATCAAATAAAAGGGCTTTGGTAGTAGAATACTATACACTATGACAAATTTCAAATCCAAGATGGCCGCCACCACAAAATGGCGAATAACTTTTTTTTTCACAACTCCCTAAATATGGGTATCCAATGAAAGGCCTTGACTAGTAGAATAATTTACACTATATTGAAAGGGAATGAGGAATATTAACTAACGAAATGAAAACTAAAAACTTGAAAATTATTTTTTTGTCTGATCAATGCCCTAGCTAGATTGATGAGGAAAGTGGAGTGAGGACTGATACCTAGGACCTAGACGAAGAAGTAGACATAGACTTATATTCGGACAGGCCCTTAGTATTATGGGTATTTTAATACCATTGAGCTTTTTTAGTTTTTCTCCCAAGCCCGTTCAACACTTTCACCGGAGCTCACAAAAATATATATTTAATTTTTTTTATAGTTTATAACTTAATTTTAAATTATTGGACTATCGGAATTAGGCCGCCACCACAAAATGGCGAATAACTTTTTTTTTCACAACTCCCTAAATATGGGTATCCAATGAAAGGCCTTGACTAGTAGAATAATGTACACTATATTGAAAGGGAATGAGGAATATTAACTAACGAAATGAAAACTAAAAACTTGAAAATTATTTTTTTGTCTGATCAATGCCCTAGCTAGATTGATGAGGAAAGTGGAGTGAGGACTGATACCTAGGACCTAGACGAAGAAGTAGACATAGACTTAGATTCGGACAGGCCCTTAGTATTATGGGTATTTTAATACCATTGAGCTTTTTTAGTTTTTCTCCCAAGCCCGTTCAACACTTTCACCGGAGCTCACAAAAATATATATTTTATTTTTTTTATAGTTTATAACTTTATTTAAAATTATTGGACTATCGGAATTAGGGTCCGCGAGTAATTTAAAAAGAGTGAAATGAAAATAAAATTAAAAATTTTAAGTAACCCCCAACACAAAAAAAAACTCTAAAAAGTAAAAAAATAAAATGTTTCTCTCGGCCTTTTAACTTCATTAAAAGAACCTATTAATGTGTTGGTTGGCCATTTAACTTTAATATAAGTACTTATTAATATTTTGATCCAAGCGTTGTCGCGTTGGGGGACCGCTACGAAATAAATAATTACTATCCACAGATATTAGCGGTCCCCCAACGCGACGACGCTTGGATCAAAATATTAATAAGTACTTATATTAAAGTTTAATGGCCAACCAACACATTAATAGGTTCTTTTAATGAAGCTAAAAGGCCGGGAGAAAAATTTTATTTTTTTACTTTTTAGAGTTTTTTTTTTGTGTCGGGGGTTACTTAAAATTTTTAATTTTATTTTTATAACCGAAAGGGCTTCCATAGCATCAACTGCATGATAGTAAGATGTAAGTAATATTGTCGCCTTAAGGTAAATTTTTTGTTTTAAGGTACATACGTGATCATTTGATGCGTATACGCGCAATCGATGGCCGATTCGGGCGTGCAAGTCACGACTCGGCGATTTGGACGCAAAGTGATACACGCAGGTACCTAGAAAATAATTACATGTTACGAAATGAGAAGGACAGTTGGGTTATTGTTAAGTACCAGTTATTTTATAAATAAATAATATTGGTTTTATAAAATCTTACTTTTCAACAGGAGATAGCGGCTACCCTTTAGAGCCTTGGTGTATGACACCTTATAGATCAGCGACAGGTATGAGAACATCAAAATTTAATACAGTTCATTCGAGGACACGAAATATCGTTGAGGTTGAGCGAACAATCGGTGTATGGAAAGGTTGATTTAAGGCTATTTCTGGATCTCGGCAGTTGTTTTATTCGCCACCAAAAGTTGTAAAAATAATTAATACATGTGCTGCACTTCATAATATTTGTATTGACTTCAAAGTGCAGGAAATTGATTATAATATGAACAGCAACTTAGAAACTTCTGTTGAAATATCAACAGTGAATGATATTTCAAGTGATTTAATAAATCAAGCGGAGCTGATTAAACATGAAATTACTAATATTTCGAATTAATTTAATGGATTAATAAATAATTTAGACAGAAATTAAATATTTTTTTATAATTTTCGATTTTAAAACGTAAACAATTTTTCGATTTTAAAACGTAAACAAAATGCATTTCTTATGCAAAAACTGTAAATGAAAATTAATAATAATGAAACTATCTTCATTTCTCTCCCCGTTTTCTATTTCTTTCATCTTCAATTCTAAGTTTCGTACCATCAGTCTTAGTTTCTTTTCTTTGTACTTTCTGTTGTCTTCTTGCTTTTTCTTATATAAGTCATATTTATTCTCTTTAAGTCTATATACATGTCTCTTTAGATTAATATAAAGTCTCTGTGGTCTGCTCCTCGATTCTTTATAAGCTTTGGCTGACTACTTCATACAAATCTTTTTGTATAGACACTTGATGTCTCAGTAGTTCTAATGTCTCATTTTTATTATTAACGCACTTTTTGTTTTTATTATTATTGTTATTATTAATGCTTGCATTTTCGCCCTCTACCACAAAACTATAAACCTCTACATTTTCCTCATTTTCTCTCTCTTTTTCAACGGGAACTTGGGCATCTTTCTCAACAGGAACTTGGACATTATATCCACTATTACCCCATATGTTTTCCTCCGCAGAAAAAGAGTGGCCAGGATTCCTGCTATTCTCTACTCCCTCAACACCTTTCCTTAAATCTAAAAGTGAGATCACACTTTCTTCCAAATCGGGGAAAGATTGGCACTTACTTGGTCCACTTACTTGGTCTTACTTGGTACTTGCGATTTCTTTTTTATTGAACATTAATTTTCTTTTAATATTAAATTTATATTGGGTCCATATCTAAAAAAAAAAATTTTTAAATTATGATAATGTGTGCACGGTCGAAGTATATTACATTTTTCCATTCCACAGATTTTCTTACAGGTGGACCTGAAGAGTTAAGTTTATCGGCCAGCAAATTCTACAAACGACCAGTCTTCTCTTTCCCCACATTTGTTTTCAGCCCTCCTTTTACCAAATCTGGGTGCTGCACCACAAATTCTACCATAAATGTCAAATTGCTTCTTAGAAGTTTGTTTCGCCCTACAATTGGAATGATTAATATAACAAAGTTATATTTCGTTTGTCTTATTTATTACGTAATAATAATGAAAAACTTACATTTAAAAAAATAATTGTCTCAAATCTTCAAACCAAGAAATTAACAAACTTCAAAAATCCAAGTACAAGTAGTTAAATGTCATCGTAACAAAAGTACGATGAAATCTACGATATTGAACGAATAATCGTACTCAGTGATACCAATCATACGATTTACGATCTTTGTTAAATCGTATCGTACTCCACACGATACGGGCCCTGATTTTGGTTGCCGAAAATGTTGTTTCAACGAATTTTCGTTTTCCCTAATGCCGGCCACACACGCTACGATTTACCGGAGAGGCCGCCTGCGTAGTTAGGTATGCCGGAACGAGTGTGGGAATGGATCCGGCCGGAATTTCCCGGAATTTTGGCCTGCGCAGTCGGCCGGAGCAAGTCAATACATCGACATCTTCATAAGAAATTTGCCTCATCTATCTAACTTTCAATATTCTTATGGACAGGTCGGGAGTCTATTTACCCTAATGGCCACATTTCCCTCAACGGATGGTCAGTTATTAAGATTTATTGATTTAATTTTCAAAAGTTTATTTTAAACTTTACTTAATTTTTTTAATACCATTGAACTGCTATTTTTTCGACAGATTTTTTTTTATTTTTTTTTTAAAGATTACTCGATCAACCCTAAAAACGCCAGCATTTCTCAATTGCCACGAACAAGTGTGTCGCCACTGTTGTGATCCGCTAATAATTTTTTTATCGTAATTTAATCTTTAGCTTATGTGTGAATTAAAACGTACAAATAGTGTAGTTTTTGACTATGTACTGTTACGTGCAGAATTCCCAGCTGCATGTGTGCCCCGCTTCCGCTAGCAATTGGAGAAGGGCCGGGTTCTTATGCTTGTTTGGTGACCGACTGGATCAGCTGTAATTGGTAATAAGTTTTCATTGGGCGCCACTCGGTTTAAGGGATACCGAGAACCAATTTATGACAAGGGGGAATAAGCGACATGCAAGAGCGAAGAAAAAGAAAACAGTAGGTAATTCACAACTAGCCTATATTTTACAATTATTCATATTCGTCACCTTCATGTGCACGAGAAAATCACTACTTCATTAATAAAGTGCCAATAAGATTCCATAAGCATGGGCAAGACTAACTACTGCTAAATTTGCAAACAATGCCTGTGCGTGCATGTACCAAAAGAAAGAAATGAAGCCAATATTTCGTTAATAAAATAATAAACTAGTAATGATTCCAAAAGCATGGGCAAAGCCCATTCTATACAAAGCCGGGCTAGATAGCTCGGGCACTTACGGCGCGAAGGAAAAAAAATGATTCTAATTCTCAAGGTTATGAACTACGGGCAAAAAGAAAAAGAAAAGAAAAGGACTTAGCTGCTCGATAAAGACGATTGATCCACCGCTGGCTGATATCCGTGGCCCAGCCTCCCCGCTTCTCGAGCGGCTACGCTGCCGGCGCAATCCGCGTGCATCCCAGGAATCCTGCTCTCCTTCTTAACTTTCTCCTGTGTTTCCGGTTTCCCTCGATTCCTGGCTGAATCTCTGAATCTCCTCCGGCAACCTTTCCTTTTGTGTCTGCTCCTTCTTCGCTTGCTTTTCTCAACTCGGTGGCGTCGACTTTATAAAAAAAAACTTTACTGCCTGTCCGCTGTGACAACTTCACTCCTTCAACTCCAATCCCAGACTGCTGATCATGCCGCACCAACGAGAGAGCCGCCCGCTTCGCCTACCGGAGTACTTAGTCTCCACAAGTATGACCGTCGCTGCCTTTCCGGTGGAGTCGTTCGGCGACTCGGTTAATGGTGTTTCTCAATTCGGGAACGGAAAAATATATTTGTTTTAGTCCCTCGATCTTTGGGGATTTGCTTCGGGGCAAAATACACTTTGGTGACGTCTCGGTACATTGAATACTTGTTGGACTTCCTCCGGGTTGCGGTTGGCTCGTGGCGCTGGAATTCGTACTTGATTGCGTTGCGTTGTGAGTGACTCGATTATGATTGCGATTATTCTTGTGGTGAGAGATGTTGTGACCGGAACACGCTGGAGGCTGAGACCAGGTAATTATCTCCAGAACAACTCGAAGGACGATACGCAGCTGCCTCCTTTAAATTTCTTCTTCCCATTACAGAAGTATGACTACCCTACGCGAAACACACCGCGGATCCCGAACTACCTTCAGCCCAACGTACAATATCTTCTACAGTAAGTAATTACCCTAGAACAACATATTCCTACATATCGTATTTCCGGGTACATATTATTTCGACTAGTACTTCACATAATTTAGAGTGTGTAACGAACCACGACGGTAACTCGGACTGAAAAAGGATGAACGGCAACTCTGACTGAAACAGGATGAACGGTAACTATGACGACAGGATCAACAATAACTATGACGACAGGAATAACAGTAACAGTTGTGACAACGTGGTGGGGGGCGAACTCGCCCTATAAAAGCCGATGCATTTTGCTGAATGAGCAGCCAGTTCACTAATAGCAGTCGAGGTGTTGACTCTTCCGCTAGTCCTGGTTTACCGCACACGACCCACCAGTTCACAAATAGCAGTCGAGGTGTTGACTCTTCCGCTAGTCCTGGTTTACCGCACACTACCCAGCCAGTTCACTAATAGCAGTCGAGGTGTTGACTCTTCCGCTAGTCCTGGTTTACCGCACACTATCCAGCCAGTTCACTAATAGCAGTCGAGGTGTTGACTCTTCCGCTAGTCCTGGTTTTCCGCACACTACCCAGCCAGTTCACTAATAGCAGTCGAGGTGTTGACTCTTCCGCTAGTCCTGGTTTACCGCACACTACCCGCCAGTTCACTAATAGCAGTCGAGGTGTTGACTCTTCCGCTAGTCCTGGTTTACCGCACACTACCCAGCCAGTTCACTAATAGCAGTCGAGGTGTTGACTCTTCCGCTAGTCCTGGTTTACCGCACACGACCCACCAGTTCACAAATAGCAGTCAAGGTGTTGACTCTTCCGCTAGTCCTGGTTTTCCGCACACTACCCGCCAGTTCACTAATAGCAGTCGAGGTGTTGACTCTTCCGCTAGTCCTGGTTTACCGCACACTACCCACCAGTTCACTAATAGCAGTCGAGGTGTTGACTCTTCCGCTAGTCCTGGTTTACCGCACACGACCCACCAGTTCACAAATAGCAGTCGAGGTGTTGACTCTTCCGCTAGTTCTGGCTTTCCGCCCGCTATCATACCTTGCCATCCGTTCACCCATCCCCGATCGAGGTGTTGACTCTTTCCGATTCCCGTCCTCGGCATTGGTCTTTATCTCCCCGCGAAACCTATATTTCCGCGTTCCGGAAGGGCATATTGTCCTTCCCTAGGATAATTTTAGAGTTAGATTGTTAGTATTAAATATTGTTATTATTAGGTAATAAAAGGATTATGTATCTAGACTTCGGGTCTTTTCCTCTTACCCTGGAATTCCCACTGAGTTTGACCTGGTAGCCCCTTGTCTCCCGAAATCTACGTTACAAGTGGATACATAACTTAGGTTACTTCAATTTTTACTTCCCGCAACTTATACTACTAAGGCAGTTATCTAAAATGTTACTTCATTCCTATCATATTACTTAACTACTAAAGCTACTTAACTACTGAAGCTAAATACTAGATATTGCTACTAGACTGATAATTCTCCTTCTTCCTCTCAGGTTCGACGAACGGATGACTTCCCCTCAGGTAAGCTTAGTGCTTCTTGCACTGGGATGAATAGTTCGCCGCCAGCTCAATGGTTTCAGTGGCAATTGTGACTCCACTCATTTTTGGGATCCATTATGCAGTTTGCGCCGAAGAGTGTGCAACTCCCTCCAGTCCTCTTTCTTGCCAAAAAGTAAGTAAAGTAAGCTCCACAGGTATGCCCGTAATTTCTTTTGCTCCGGATTCTTCTCCCCCCGGTAAGTAGGTCGATAATCTTCCGCTATGAGGTTCTGGAATAATAAAAGTCTTTGCAGCTTCCGAAGTCCAATAGACAAACAGGGACAACACAGAAGATATCCCTATACCACCAGGACGGTTTTATTTCGTGAGCAATTCTTACAATTTTACTATTATTACTTTATTTTGTATTAGAAACTAAACACTTGTTTTATATAATATCGAGTCATGCCGGTAGATTTTTGTAGTAGCTTTGAAATTATTGTTTCGTTCGCTCCAAAGTAGGCAAAGTATAATAAAACTTCGTCTTCCTCTTAAAGGGGAGAGTTACTGTATTTTCAGGATTGACTTTTATTTTCAATTCCTGGCACGAATTAGATACTATGTCGAGGGTAGTCTGGGCTTTTTACCACGTCACTATGTGTGTGGAAAATGTTGTCCACGACAACGGTCCAAAGGCTAACCAAATTGTGCAGGGCCGATATATGTATGTAGTTGACTTGCCCCTCCTGGTAAGCATGCTGACAGTGCCGAGCTTGGTCAAGTAAAATATGCAAGAACGGTTATTTTTTTCAATGGAATATTGAATGTGATTGACGCGTTATAATTTTAGACCTGAGAGTTGCAAGCAATATGAATATGATTATTAAAAACAATGTAAGCTAATCCTGCAAGGGTCGTTTCCTTTGTTTACATACATAAATCAGCGTTTCCGAACACTGGTTTTATATTCACTAGCAACCTTGATACGTATAGAAGAGAAAAATTACCGTTCACCCCATTAACTGTTTGAGTTCCATTTGACTCAAATAAAGATTGACTTTCGAAAATTTGGTAAGAGAGGAAATGTTTAAGAAGGAAGTGCTATTGGTCCTCAATGAATCTCTTAAAAGGAACATTATCTGCAGGGATATAACAATCTAATATTTAGTTAAATGTCGAGACATGCCAAAGCACTTGAGCCATTAATTCCCTCTCATCCTCTTTGGCTGCAGTTAAACTTGCTCGACCTCGAAATGACAAGCATTCCTGTGCCAATAACCGGGAAATCGAAATGTCTGCTTAGAACCTACATCAATACCGATTACCGACTTTTAGCATTCACGAGCCGATTTCCGTCTTTTCGTGCAGCACGTTTAGCCCTCGGAACTTTCCTGCAGGATGGAGCGAAAAGAGATGTGTTAGTTGAGCGCTCATTCACAGAATAGGAAAGCACACGTCTTATGAAAAATTCATCCCAGCAGAGTCCGCCATTCGCTTGCTAGCACAATGTCCCAGTGCAGCTCCCGAATTGTGCCTGGAATTACTCACCTTTTCTAAACTCGCCATGCCATTGTAGACAATGGACAATGGACGATGGTTCTGTTAGTTGCATCGGAGACGGAATTTATTCGACACCTTTTTTCTTTGTTCTATGTTCTCAGATAATTAAATTGTTACCGTTTATGGGTTGAAACCTACCCGAGTACCTACTGAAGCAAGCTCATGTAACCGGGCGTTATTATAACCCTCCACCATCCACGCTAGAAAACTACTCACCTCCAAAGCTCAGCTACTCTACGCAGGTGAACTACAATTTCCCGACAAATAAAGCTCACATTACGACTCTTTAAGTTGAGCACCTTTCAATTCAATTAGCCTTTTGGTCAGTGAATACCGAAAAAATCAAAATTGCTCCGTAATTCGACTAACGATGCAATAAGTAGAGCAATGCTCAAGAAAACTCAAGTTCTTTTACATTTAAATAAGCAGTCCAATGTACCTAAATTTAAACTTATAATTTGAAACTCTGTCCTTAGTGTCTGCCGCATATTTTCTGGTTTTTGCAACTGACAACTTTTCACGAAAATTCCTATTGACTGAAAATCCATATTTATTTTATGGTAATAAAATATCTTATTTGTAAATGGATTTTTTTCCTTTAATTATAAAGGTAATTTTTGAATAACTTTAAAAATGAAAATGAAATATATTCCTGAACTGGACTTTTTACAAAAAACAAAACTCATTACATTTCGAGCACAAAATTCATCGTCTGTTGCGACCGATAACTAAATCTAGCTAACTAGTTTGTTTCCCCACATGTCAATTTTAAAAATCATTTTGGCATCTGCAAAGGAAGTTGTGCACTTTTCGACTGTCACTAAACTTATAGCACCGAAAGTTTCAACCCCTCAATAACGTGGTAGTGAGCCGTATTTAACATCTTTCACTAGATTGTCCAGTTTTATGCGAAAACTCGGTGAGTTAAGTGCTGCTCGACACGATGCCTGTATTGCCTACCCATGAAATACGGCTCAAATTAAATAGGTTGTATGTTTAACTATCGCGAAAGGAATATAAAGTATTGGTTTTAAATATATTGTTACAAATTTTCCTTCTATACGATTCACACTTGAAGCAGAGATAACCAACATATAGATGTGCAATCTCACAGAAAATTTTCGTCAAGAGCTTTCACTTTAAAAACTTCCAATCTACTTCCAATAGCACATGGCTCAGCTATAAGCGAAGAGATGATCAGTTTCTCTTCTAGAACATGCTCACAGACTCTTTCAGCTGTTGTCCTTTCGAGTTCCGCTCGGCGCAACGCACACGGATTAGAGAGTCGCGGCGCCGCTCTTTGCCCTTTTCCTTCCCGCAGCGCTAGACCACGCCATTTAGTCGTATTAAAGAGAGTGGCCCATAAAAAGAGAATTCTAAACGAAAGCCTTTCGCCTGAGAAACTTTAATTTCATAATGTGAAAAATTTCTATTGGATTGCACATCTATATGTTGGTTATAGCCCGAACTATAATGGCCTTAAGGCTGATTAAGATTCCTTAAGATTTGTACGCTCGGGACCGTACGCTTAAGACTCGACGAAAGATTCGTAAATGGCCTTATTTTATCTTTCGTTCACTATCCGAATCTTTCGTCAAGTCTTAAGCGTACGGTCCCGAGCGTACAAATCTTAAGGAATCTTAATCAGCCTTAAGGCCATTATAGTTCGGGCTTATCTCTGCTTGAAGTTTGAATCAAGTGCATATGGGAACCGCCCGCCGTTCGGTCCGCACAATCGTGGCGTCTGTGGCAGGGGCACTGGTCTTCAGCCACACTGAAGAGATCTGGGGCAGTGCCTCGGATCGAAACGCCGACCACGTTTTTTGAATGCTCGTCTGCCTCGGCAAATGAGCTTACATCCTCAAACAAAATTAGTGTAAGTCCATCCCCCGAATCGTAGCGAGAGCAAACGTGCAATTTTGACTGCCAGCTGCTCGGCAGGCAAAATTGTAACAATACTACATATAAATAATAACACCTAACCCCATTAAGAGGAATCCAATGGTGTTAAATCACACGATCTAGGGGGCCAGTTCTTATCACCGAAACGAGAGAGTACACGGCCAGTAAATGTCTCATGCAGTAATTGAATTGTTTCACGGTCTGTATGGCATGTGGCACTGTCTTGTTGAAACCACATGTCGTCCACACCACATCAATATGATCATCCAATTTAGGCAGAAAGAACCGTGTTATCATGTCGCGATATCGAGCACCAATAACATTCAGTGCTTGACTAGCTTCATTTTCGAAAAGTATGGCCAATGATGCCTTCAGCTAAAATCCGTCGTGGAGGGCATTTGCCCTATGTGTTATTCCATACATAACCCTATCCTGTCTACTTTACGATTCAATAAAAAAATAGCAATTTAAAGAAAGAAAACTGTGTTTTTTATTTAATTCAAATCTTGCGTTAATTTTGGGACACCCTTTCCATACATAATGGGTCGTTCTACGGAAGCGGGCATAAGTAAACTTAAAACAAAATAACGTTGTGCCCATTTAGTTAATGTAAGATTTCTTGGGTTTGACAATTTTTCGTGCAAAAGGTGCTTTTACGTAGTCCGTGCAGTAGAATATACGTTTAGGTAATAATAAAGACAAAATTCAATTGTTATTTTAAATTCTTTAATTTGCTAGTCGCAGATCCAGCCCAGTCGAGTCGGTTAGCTAACAACAAGAGAAGTGAAGAATTATTACAATTTTTACAGAGAGAGAATATACAGTTTTTTCTGACGATTGTGATGGTGAACAGCCTATGACACCCAGGATGGTGCAGTGTTGGGTGCATCACTGGATTTTTCTACATTCTGTCCGTCTCGTGTGGTAGCACGATTGTAGCATCATCAGTAGAGAAAAAATAAAGTGGATGTCCGCTCGTCGTGAAGTCTGTAAGGCTAAACAACCGCCCGCCCTGATCAGCTCAGCTCCAAACGTAAATATTGATACTAATTCAGGGAGAAGACGAATGGGAGATTCAGATGTGCTTAGTAATATGTAATGATCAAGTTCATCTGAAGGCTTTAAGCTTGGATTGTTTGTATCGTTTAGTACTTAAGAAATAGTTATGTCAGTTAAGAATATAATTCACTTTTTTAACCGTTTTGTTAGAATTTTAGATAATATAATATTACGATTCACTCGGCAGTACACATGATTTTCGAGATTGCCCGCTTAAAAACACCATTATGCTTTATACTTAGCCACTACTCGAGTTTGATTATCCGCACCCGGGTGACCCTCAATAACTCGGCCAAGAAGCCAAGTAGCAGGGGGTGTTCTCTCGTCTTTGATGAGAGCAAGGTCATTTATTTTCACAGACTCCTCCTTCCTTCACCACTTCCTTAATTGAAGGTGATGTATATACTTCCATCTCCAACGATGCCATAGTTGTTCGAGCATCATCTGGACTAGCTGCCAACACTTCAGTCTATTGATAGGCATACCAAGTGTACTAGGTGTAGGTACAGTGAGTAAACTTTCTCCTACAAGGAAATGCCCTGGAAATGCAGTTATCTCACTAGGGTCATTACTTGGTGGCTGCAAAGGCCTCGAGTTGAGGCAGGCCTCAATCTGCATGATCAATGTTAGAATTTCATCTAGATCCAAAGTGTGACATCCCACTATACTTCGAAAGTGGTGTTTAAAGGACTTTATTACGGCTTCCCAAATTCCACCGAAGTGCGGGGATCCGGGAGGAATAAAATGCCACTCAGTTCCTTCCCTTATAAGCAATTGTGCTATATTTGATTGCGCTAGTAGGTCTTTACGGATTTAATTCTTTATCAGCTGACGTGAAATATGTAGATTTCATTATCGGTGTACAACTTAACACATCGTCTACGGCGGCTGACGAAGCGACGAAAGGCTGAGACGAAAGCTTCGGTAGTTAAATTAAATACCAATTCTAAGTGCAGCATAATCGGCTCCACTGTGCCACTGTGCAAGAAGGGCTTTGCTGGTCTTACTCGTGCAGACGGTAGGTCTGCCATGATTTGAGACTTCGTAGTAGCCCTATGTAGAAAACATGTGACGCATGCCGTATGGAACTTGTGTGTTTCTCCAGGCTAGCCTGGAGGTATCGCGCTTAGGTCGATTTTCTTGATACATTTTTCAATTTGTTCGCATTGGAATCTCTTGTTATTTAACTTCTCTCTGATTACACATCAGGTATACAACAGCGCCATATGCTCGCAGTGAATCATCGCAAAAGCCGTGCAATTTAAGATCGAGCTCTATTTGGAAGGTTTTCAAGGATTGGAGTTCCTCCTTATACGATACCCATTTTTCTTTGAGGTCTAGCGGCAGTGTCTCGTCCCAGTCTAATTTATTCATCCACAGTTGCTGAAGAAAAAGCTTTGCTTTAATGGTAAGTGGGCAAGACCACCCATTTCATTTTCTTTTGATAATTACTCCAAAAATACTTGATATACGTAAAAAATACTAGAGAACGAAATATATCGAGAACGTATATCGAGTATTTTTGGAGTTATTATCAAAAGAAAATGAAATTTACGAAAATTTGAAAAATTCTGATTTTTTTAAATCATATTTTTTTCTTAAAATATGCATTCTAAACCGGTCAAAAATTTTTACGTCATTACTTATGCTAAAATACAAAAAGTCTTATAGGGATTACTATAAATTTTAATTTTTGTGGAAATGGCGTAGGTTTTATTATCACTTTTTCCTAAAAAATTCGAAAGGGTCATCTTATTTTGATCATAACTTGCTTAATTTTGATGCTGTAAACTTTTTCCAAAGCTCATTTTAAAGGTATTTGTGAGTACTTTGAAAAGTGTTCAATAAGTATTTTTTATAAAATGCATCGTTTTTCCGTTATTTGAGCTTGAATACTTAGATTTGAGTACTCGCCGAAAAAAAATATACATTCAATTACCTATAGCTCACTTTAAATTAATACTAAAAGGTTTTTTTAAGGAAGGATTTTATTCGTTTTTTTATTAGCTTCAATTTTGGTAATGACAACTTTTTTGTAAAAACTTATAGTTTTTGAGTTATTTATGAAAAACCGCTTTAAAACATGCATTTTTTTCACGAAAAATCAAAATCTTTGATCTTTAATAACTCAAAAAGTATTGATTTATTTTAATAACTTTATAGAACAAATTTTGCTTAGAATTGGTCCCTCTATCTATTCCTGGGGTTATTTTTCGAAAAATAATTTCCACCCCCGAGAAGGGGTGGCATCCACCCCCAGGGTAAAAGTGCAAGTTGGCACTATGTCACTTTTGTTTATTGAGGTATCCTCTAACTACTCACCAATTTTCATGCAAATCGATGGAGGTTCAACGAAATCGGAGGTGAAACCCTTCAGTGACTGTACTATCTCTTCTATCTACCAACTGTATTGAAGATAATGTAACCAAACTTTACGCGTCCCTTGCACGTAACTTTGAACACTGCGTTCCTGTACAACGTCGTCGTCTCCCTCGTTTCTTCACCCCCCTGGTTTAACACAGATCTGAGGAGGCTAAGAAATAAGAACAAACTTTGGAAGTTATACTTGCAGATGAAGGATTCCTTGTCTTATAACATTTTTGTCGAATGTTATAACGAATTTAAGAACCATGCTTCCGAACTCTACAATGACTATCTAAATAATACCAAAAACGAGTTATATAGTAATTCACGTGCCTTCTTCAAGTTTGTGAACTCCAAAAGGCGAACAGATGACTATCCTTGTAGTATGTCAAATGAGGGCCTCTCCAGTGGATTATCGTCAACAGTTTCATACATGTTTGCATCCTTTTTTGAAAAGTCCTTTTCCTCTCCTGACTTCCAGCCCGATATCAACCAGTTTCATCATCTAAACCTGAATCCAACCCCCTTTGACTTGTCCATCAATATTACCACTGAAACTGTTTTCAAATTCTTAAACGAACTCCCGGTCGACTATTCCTCAGGTCCTGACGGTACTCCGCCTGCGATTCTTAAGCTATGTGCCAATGTGCTTGCCGAACCTTTATCTCTTATTTTTTAGAAATCACTTGATTGAGGGCAATTTCCTAATATATGGAAAGACTCTTTCATTATTCCAATATTCAAGAAGGGCTCCTGTAGTGATGTTTGCAATTATCGGCCTATTGCTAAATTATCTTGTATTCCCAAACTCTTCGAGTCAATTATTTATTCCGAGCTGTCAAAGATTTGTAAACGGCTTAATCAACACGGCTTCCTTCGTGGCCGCTCTACTACCACTAATCTCTTAGAGTTTGTTGAATATTCTATAAACGGCTTCAAAAACGGCCTACAAACAGACTGTATATATACAGACTTCAGCAAAGCGTTCGACAAAATTTCCCATTCAATCATTACTCTTAAGTTGAAAAGTTTGGGTTTCCCCTCCCCTTTTTTAGATTGGGTTCAATCTTATCTACTTGGTAGAAACTATCACCTTTCGTTTAGAAACTTCTTGTCCAGGAGTATTTCAGCTACATCAGGCGTCCTTCAGGGTAGTCATCTTGGCCCTCTCCTTTTTATTTTGGCTGTTGATGACATTACACAACTGGTGAAGTATTGTAGGATTTTTCTTTATGCTGACGACATGAAGATTTTCCGACATATTGACAACGTCAATGATTGCCAATTAGTTCAAAATGATTTAGATATCTTACAGTCCTGGTACGTGCACAATAACTTGGATCTTAATACATATTTCTAAATGCGAATTTACTTCACTCCACAGAAGGCAGAATCCAATCACTTTCCCGTACTCTTTGTCTGGCTCTCCTCTTCTCCGGGCTCATAGTGTGCGTGACCTCGACATTTTTCTGGACAGAAAGCTCGACTTTATTGAGTACATTAATTATATAGTCACCAAAGCATCCGCTTTGTTAGGCTTCATAAAAAGATGCTCACGCGGATTCAATAACATAGTCAGGCCCATTCTTGAATATCATAGTCAAGTTTGGTCACCTCATTATGCCAGTCATACTATTAGAATTGAGTCTGTCCAGAAAAAGTTTGCTAAGTTTGCGTTGGAAAAATCCCTACGTCCTTCCTCCATACAGAGACCGCTGTAAGCTGCTCAACATGCATCCGCTTCAAGAACGTCGTGTCGTAGCGGATGTTACATTTGTCCATCAGCTTCTTACAGGTTTTATAGATTCCCCTTTTTTACGAACCTTGGTAGTCTGTAGTCCTGTCCTAACCCCCATAACCTAAGGAAAGTGCCCCTATTCCTTATATGTAAATCTAGGACTAACTATGGGCTTTTAAACCGGTAAATCGCATGTGTTTGAATAGCTGTGTTTTTTTCACCGGGATTTGTGACCAGATTTAACAGGAAATTTTGCATTGAATTGAAATTTTAAAGACTGTCACGTATATAAAGATTTTAAAATTTGCGAAAGCGCATCAAATTAGCCATGATATTTACGCATACAACCTTCAAACCCTTAAACCAGATAAATTGTTGGGTTGCTATTTGACGCAAAATGGGTATAAAATCCAGGCAACTTGATTTTATTTTTGCCAAGCCAACATTTTTTGATATGTATAACTAGTCATAAATTTCAATTCAATGCAAAATTTCCTGTTAAATCTGGTCACAAATCCCGGTGAAAAAACACAGCTGTTAATAAGCATGCTGAATTGTTTGACACTCGTTGTACTAAACAAGTACTAAAAAAATCTTTCTTGAATTTTTTTGCATGTAGTTTGGTGAATGCTTCTATTTACTAACACTGAACCAAATGACGATCAGTTTAATGCAAGAGATTTATTTCCTCTGTAGCTTGAACTAAGCTGATGGTTCATTATATTGACTATAGCTTTCAATTTGCTCCACAACACTTTGCATACTTGTTGCACTATCTTTATAATAGTCCATTTTCCAAGACGGTATCCATAGTGCAACTCTGCGAACGAACAGCCTGTGACCAAGTATCTGTCAAAATTAAAATGGATTTTGTTATTTATTGTCGGGGTCCACGGTCATGAAAAAATGGAAAAGTATTCGGGACAATTACATCAGGGAGTCTAAACAGCAAAAAAAAGTTCCATCTGGATCTGGATCTTCTAAACATACACCATACGTGTACTACAGAAAACTACAATTTCTGGAGAATTCCATCGTAAATAAAAACACAGAAAGCAATTATGAGGCTTCTGAAGCAACTAATTCTACACCCCATGAAGAAAACGAGGACTTGATGCCATCTTTTATGGAACGAATTGAAGGGCCACGGAAGATAAAAAAAATAGATACCGTGGATAAACAAATAATTGATTTTTTACAAAAAAGTTTGACCGCGCGACATCAAAATGAAGCAGCTTCTCTGACTAAAGAAGATAACGATAAATTATTCTGTTTGTCTTTATACACTGAGCTAAAGAAGTACCCGAGAATCAACGACTAACAACAAAGATTGAATTGCTCAATGTTATTCAAAAAGCACAGAATCCGTCATTGCCACTACGAATCAATCCCTACCAATATCAATACCCATATGCTAGACCACCAGCACCATCACCGCCTTCACAGTACTGGAATATGATACCACAACCACCATCCTCACCATGGACTTCGTAATCTGCCAGCCAAGATTCAGATACCTTAGATTTATTTGATTAAATATACGTACTTACCTTAAAGTTATGATGAGTTTTTCTTACGGAGAAATTGACTCTCTCAAAACTGTTGTTTCACTCGTGATATCCGCTTTTAAAATATGGAGTAATCAAATGATTTTATATAGACATTCTAAAATAGTTGAAAAACTTAGGTTCATATTGTCTTAATTTTCGATTTTCGACTGGGCACTGCCTCAGTGAGCCAACTCAGTTGATCAGTTGCTCACTGAGCTGAACCGTTTTTCTGGCTCCTAATGTCTCCCTTTTTTTGCATGGCGTCGCTAGTGTTTTTTGAGCCAGAACTGAGTTTTTTGAGCCAGAACTGACACTGTGCCCAGTCGAACGCAGCTAATATTATAAACATTCCATGCGTCAGTCTATCTCTTATTATTGGGTGCACCCAATATTCTCTTTGTCTCTGCCGTCGTCTTTTATAGCGACGGTAAAGAAGCCACACACAAGCATAATGGGTCGTTCTACGGAAGCGGGCATAAGTAAACTTAAAACAAAATAACGTTGTGCCCATTTAGTTAATGTAAGATTTCTTGGGTTTGACAATTTTTCGTGCAAAAGGTGCTTTTACGTAGTCCGTGCAGTAGAATATACGTTTAGGTAATAATAAAGACAAAATTCAATTGTTATTTTAAATTCTTTAATTTGCTAGTCGCAGATCCAGCCCAGTCGAGTCGGTTAGCTAACAACAAGAGAAGTGAAGAATTATTACAATTTTTACAGAGAGAGAATATACAGTTTTTTCTGACGATTGTGATGGTGAACAGCCTATGACACCCAGGATGGTGCAGTGTTGGGTGCATCACTGGATTTTTCTACATTCTGTCCGTCTCGTGTGGTAGCACGATTGTAGCATCATCAGTAGAGAAAAAATAAAGTGGATGTCCGCTCGTCGTGAAGTCTGTAAGGCTAAACAACCGCCCGCCCTGATCAGCTCAGCTCCAAACGTAAATATTGATACTAATTCAGGGAGAAGACGAATGGGAGATTCAGATGTGCTTAGTAATATGTAATGATCAAGTTCATCTGAAGGCTTTAAGCTTGGATTGTTTGTATCGTTTAGTACTTAAGAAATAGTTATGTCAGTTAAGAATATAATTCACTTTTTTAACCGTTTTGTTAGAATTTTAGATAATATAATATTACGATTCACTCGGCAGTACACATGATTTTCGAGATTGCCCGCTTAAAAACACCATTATGCTTTATACTTAGCCACTACTCGAGTTTGATTATCCGCACCCGGGTGACCCTCAATAACTCGGCCAAGAAGCCAAGTAGCAGGGGGTGTTCTCTCGTCTTTGATGAGAGCAAGGTCATTTATTTTCACAGACTCCTCCTTCCTTCACCACTTCCTTAATTGAAGGTGATGTATATACTTCCATCTCCAACGATGCCATAGTTGTTCGAGCATCATCTGGACTAGCTGCCAACACTTCAGTCTATTGATAGGCATACCAAGTGTACTAGGTGTAGGTACAGTGAGTAAACTTTCTCCTACAAGGAAATGCCCTGGAAATGCAGTTATCTCACTAGGGTCATTACTTGGTGGCTGCAAAGGCCTCGAGTTGAGGCAGGCCTCAATCTGCATGATCAATGTTAGAATTTCATCTAGATCCAAAGTGTGACATCCCACTATACTTCGAAAGTGGTGTTTAAAGGACTTTATTACGGCTTCCCAAATTCCACCGAAGTGCGGGGATCCGGGAGGAATAAAATGCCACTCAGTTCCTTCCCTTATAAGCAATTGTGCTATATTTGATTGCGCTAGTAGGTCTTTACGGATTTAATTCTTTATCAGCTGACGTGAAATATGTAGATTTCATTATCGGTGTACAACTTAACACATCGTCTACGGCGGCTGACGAAGCGACGAAAGGCTGAGACGAAAGCTTCGGTAGTTAAATTAAATACCAATTCTAAGTGCAGCATAATCGGCTCCACTGTGCCACTGTGCAAGAAGGGCTTTGCTGGTCTTACTCGTGCAGACGGTAGGTCTGCCATGATTTGAGACTTCGTAGTAGCCCTATGTAGAAAACATGTGACGCATGCCGTATGGAACTTGTGTGTTTCTCCAGGCTAGCCTGGAGGTATCGCGCTTAGGTCGATTTTCTTGATACATTTTTCAATTTGTTCGCATTGGAATCTCTTGTTATTTAACTTCTCTCTGATTACACATCAGGTATACAACAGCGCCATATGCTCGCAGTGAATCATCGCAAAAGCCGTGCAATTTAAGATCGAGCTCTATTTGGAAGGTTTTCAAGGATTGGAGTTCCTCCTTATACGATACCCATTTTTCTTTGAGGTCTAGCGGCAGTGTCTCGTCCCAGTCTAATTTATTCATCCACAGTTGCTGAAGAAAAAGCTTTGCTTTAATGGTAAGTGGGCAAGACCACCCATTTCATTTTCTTTTGATAATTACTCCAAAAATACTTGATATACGTAAAAAATACTAGAGAACGAAATATATCGAGAACGTATATCGAGTATTTTTGGAGTTATTATCAAAAGAAAATGAAATTTACGAAAATTTGAAAAATTCTGATTTTTTTAAATCATATTTTTTTCTTAAAATATGCATTCTAAACCGGTCAAAAATTTTTACGTCATTACTTATGCTAAAATACAAAAAGTCTTATAGGGATTACTATAAATTTTAATTTTTGTGGAAATGGCGTAGGTTTTATTATCACTTTTTCCTAAAAAATTCGAAAGGGTCATCTTATTTTGATCATAACTTGCTTAATTTTGATGCTGTAAACTTTTTCCAAAGCTCATTTTAAAGGTATTTGTGAGTACTTTGAAAAGTGTTCAATAAGTATTTTTTATAAAATGCATCGTTTTTCCGTTATTTGAGCTTGAATACTTAGATTTGAGTACTCGCCGAAAAAAAATATACATTCAATTACCTATAGCTCACTTTAAATTAATACTAAAAGGTTTTTTTAAGGAAGGATTTTATTCGTTTTTTTATTAGCTTCAATTTTGGTAATGACAACTTTTTTGTAAAAACTTATAGTTTTTGAGTTATTTATGAAAAACCGCTTTAAAACATGCATTTTTTTCACGAAAAATCAAAATCTTTGATCTTTAATAACTCAAAAAGTATTGATTTATTTTAATAACTTTATAGAACAAATTTTGCTTAGAATTGGTCCCTCTATCTATTCCTGGGGTTATTTTTCGAAAAATAATTTCCACCCCCGAGAAGGGGTGGCATCCACCCCCAGGGTAAAAGTGCAAGTTGGCACTATGTCACTTTTGTTTATTGAGGTATCCTCTAACTACTCACCAATTTTCATGCAAATCGATGGAGGTTCAACGAAATCGGAGGTGAAACCCTTCAGTGACTGTACTATCTCTTCTATCTACCAACTGTATTGAAGATAATGTAACCAAACTTTACGCGTCCCTTGCACGTAACTTTGAACACTGCGTTCCTGTACAACGTCGTCGTCTCCCTCGTTTCTTCACCCCCCTGGTTTAACACAGATCTGAGGAGGCTAAGAAATAAGAACAAACTTTGGAAGTTATACTTGCAGATGAAGGATTCCTTGTCTTATAACATTTTTGTCGAATGTTATAACGAATTTAAGAACCATGCTTCCGAACTCTACAATGACTATCTAAATAATACCAAAAACGAGTTATATAGTAATTCACGTGCCTTCTTCAAGTTTGTGAACTCCAAAAGGCGAACAGATGACTATCCTTGTAGTATGTCAAATGAGGGCCTCTCCAGTGGATTATCGTCAACAGTTTCATACATGTTTGCATCCTTTTTTGAAAAGTCCTTTTCCTCTCCTGACTTCCAGCCCGATATCAACCAGTTTCATCATCTAAACCTGAATCCAACCCCCTTTGACTTGTCCATCAATATTACCACTGAAACTGTTTTCAAATTCTTAAACGAACTCCCGGTCGACTATTCCTCAGGTCCTGACGGTACTCCGCCTGCGATTCTTAAGCTATGTGCCAATGTGCTTGCCGAACCTTTATCTCTTATTTTTTAGAAATCACTTGATTGAGGGCAATTTCCTAATATATGGAAAGACTCTTTCATTATTCCAATATTCAAGAAGGGCTCCTGTAGTGATGTTTGCAATTATCGGCCTATTGCTAAATTATCTTGTATTCCCAAACTCTTCGAGTCAATTATTTATTCCGAGCTGTCAAAGATTTGTAAACGGCTTAATCAACACGGCTTCCTTCGTGGCCGCTCTACTACCACTAATCTCTTAGAGTTTGTTGAATATTCTATAAACGGCTTCAAAAACGGCCTACAAACAGACTGTATATATACAGACTTCAGCAAAGCGTTCGACAAAATTTCCCATTCAATCATTACTCTTAAGTTGAAAAGTTTGGGTTTCCCCTCCCCTTTTTTAGATTGGGTTCAATCTTATCTACTTGGTAGAAACTATCACCTTTCGTTTAGAAACTTCTTGTCCAGGAGTATTTCAGCTACATCAGGCGTCCTTCAGGGTAGTCATCTTGGCCCTCTCCTTTTTATTTTGGCTGTTGATGACATTACACAACTGGTGAAGTATTGTAGGATTTTTCTTTATGCTGACGACATGAAGATTTTCCGACATATTGACAACGTCAATGATTGCCAATTAGTTCAAAATGATTTAGATATCTTACAGTCCTGGTACGTGCACAATAACTTGGATCTTAATACATATTTCTAAATGCGAATTTACTTCACTCCACAGAAGGCAGAATCCAATCACTTTCCCGTACTCTTTGTCTGGCTCTCCTCTTCTCCGGGCTCATAGTGTGCGTGACCTCGACATTTTTCTGGACAGAAAGCTCGACTTTATTGAGTACATTAATTATATAGTCACCAAAGCATCCGCTTTGTTAGGCTTCATAAAAAGATGCTCACGCGGATTCAATAACATAGTCAGGCCCATTCTTGAATATCATAGTCAAGTTTGGTCACCTCATTATGCCAGTCATACTATTAGAATTGAGTCTGTCCAGAAAAAGTTTGCTAAGTTTGCGTTGGAAAAATCCCTACGTCCTTCCTCCATACAGAGACCGCTGTAAGCTGCTCAACATGCATCCGCTTCAAGAACGTCGTGTCGTAGCGGATGTTACATTTGTCCATCAGCTTCTTACAGGTTTTATAGATTCCCCTTTTTTACGAACCTTGGTAGTCTGTAGTCCTGTCCTAACCCCCATAACCTAAGGAAAGTGCCCCTATTCCTTATATGTAAATCTAGGACTAACTATGGGCTTTTAAACCGGTAAATCGCATGTGTTTGAATAGCTGTGTTTTTTTCACCGGGATTTGTGACCAGATTTAACAGGAAATTTTGCATTGAATTGAAATTTTAAAGACTGTCACGTATATAAAGATTTTAAAATTTGCGAAAGCGCATCAAATTAGCCATGATATTTACGCATACAACCTTCAAACCCTTAAACCAGATAAATTGTTGGGTTGCTATTTGACGCAAAATGGGTATAAAATCCAGGCAACTTGATTTTATTTTTGCCAAGCCAACATTTTTTGATATGTATAACTAGTCATAAATTTCAATTCAATGCAAAATTTCCTGTTAAATCTGGTCACAAATCCCGGTGAAAAAACACAGCTGTTAATAAGCATGCTGAATTGTTTGACACTCGTTGTACTAAACAAGTACTAAAAAAATCTTTCTTGAATTTTTTTGCATGTAGTTTGGTGAATGCTTCTATTTACTAACACTGAACCAAATGACGATCAGTTTAATGCAAGAGATTTATTTCCTCTGTAGCTTGAACTAAGCTGATGGTTCATTATATTGACTATAGCTTTCAATTTGCTCCACAACACTTTGCATACTTGTTGCACTATCTTTATAATAGTCCATTTTCCAAGACGGTATCCATAGTGCAACTCTGCGAACGAACAGCCTGTGACCAAGTATCTGTCAAAATTAAAATGGATTTTGTTATTTATTGTCGGGGTCCACGGTCATGAAAAAATGGAAAAGTATTCGGGACAATTACATCAGGGAGTCTAAACAGCAAAAAAAAGTTCCATCTGGATCTGGATCTTCTAAACATACACCATACGTGTACTACAGAAAACTACAATTTCTGGAGAATTCCATCGTAAATAAAAACACAGAAAGCAATTATGAGGCTTCTGAAGCAACTAATTCTACACCCCATGAAGAAAACGAGGACTTGATGCCATCTTTTATGGAACGAATTGAAGGGCCACGGAAGATAAAAAAAATAGATACCGTGGATAAACAAATAATTGATTTTTTACAAAAAAGTTTGACCGCGCGACATCAAAATGAAGCAGCTTCTCTGACTAAAGAAGATAACGATAAATTATTCTGTTTGTCTTTATACACTGAGCTAAAGAAGTACCCGAGAATCAACGACTAACAACAAAGATTGAATTGCTCAATGTTATTCAAAAAGCACAGAATCCGTCATTGCCACTACGAATCAATCCCTACCAATATCAATACCCATATGCTAGACCACCAGCACCATCACCGCCTTCACAGTACTGGAATATGATACCACAACCACCATCCTCACCATGGACTTCGTAATCTGCCAGCCAAGATTCAGATACCTTAGATTTATTTGATTAAATATACGTACTTACCTTAAAGTTATGATGAGTTTTTCTTACGGAGAAATTGACTCTCTCAAAACTGTTGTTTCACTCGTGATATCCGCTTTTAAAATATGGAGTAATCAAATGATTTTATATAGACATTCTAAAATAGTTGAAAAACTTAGGTTCATATTGTCTTAATTTTCGATTTTCGACTGGGCACTGCCTCAGTGAGCCAACTCAGTTGATCAGTTGCTCACTGAGCTGAACCGTTTTTCTGGCTCCTAATGTCTCCCTTTTTTTGCATGGCGTCGCTAGTGTTTTTTGAGCCAGAACTGAGTTTTTTGAGCCAGAACTGACACTGTGCCCAGTCGAACGCAGCTAATATTATAAACATTCCATGCGTCAGTCTATCTCTTATTATTGGGTGCACCCAATATTCTCTTTGTCTCTGTCGTCGTCTTTTATAGCGACGGTAAAGAAGCCACACACAAGCAATCACTTCGACGACCATTTTCGAACTGAGCCGGTATACTTGACTTACTAACGCGCGTCGAACGCCGTGCTGAGCGCGATGTGTGTACGCTACCAATGCGCGTTGAACGCAACGTTGAACGCTTAGTGTGTACGTGCTTTTACTCTGACGAACTATTAATAAATTTCAGTTCAATATAAACTTTCGTATTGTTCTGGAGACACGAAAAAAACGCAGCTATGATCTCTCCATATTTTCCTGATCAGCAGGGACAAGCTCCATGTGTCCAAGATTTAAGTAGGTACTCTGGTATGAAGTAAGAATAGGCCTGATGAAGAACTCTCTTCAATTCTAAACCCAACTTAAAAACATATTAGTAGGTACCATTTATTTTGACTATAACAATAAAAAAGTATAAAATTAACTAAATTAAATTAATATCATGTAACTCAATGGCTCTTTTAATTAAATACATCTTAAGCTCATTTAAGAAGGAATTAGTAAACATTAGGCAGCGACTAATGAAATTGTAGGAGTAGTTCCCTGCATAACTAATGCAAAGCATCCTCAAAGCAAACTGCGGTACCTACATATATGACAGAGCGACCCAGTTGGCGTTATTAAACTCATTAGTTCTACCAACGGAAGAACATCTTAATTTACTCTCTCGCAAGCAACTCAGGTAAAGCTATTAAGGGCCGACTAATATTAAGTGCAACATTGACACTAAATAATTAACTGACATTGCCAACTGTGGTTGGAAATCTTGGTTTAATAAGGCGGTTGTAGTGACGTTCCGAATTCTAAAGATGCTTCTGCAAGTGGTGAAAGCTATCTGGGAGATTAGAAGCAGCAGGCAATATGTGTGCAACATAATAGCAACCGTTTTTATATCTACAATTGGCATTTGCCATCAGCACTATGAGAGCAACACTGCCATCCTCGATTCTTAATTAAACTGCGGCGTAATCCCAATTTGTTTTGATAAACAGCGAGGGTCTCTTCATTCGTAAAAGCAGAATTTTGTACACGAAGCTTACACAGTGAGGGGAAGGGGTTTTACTTGGCTCGCTAAGGTAGCTGCCATACTAGCGGTTGCACAGAAACCATAACTGAATTTTCTCACTTCTCTTCCAACAGCGTAATGCCGCGCAAGTGGAAAAAATCGATTTAATTAAGCTTCAGGTAGCGCACGTTTTTCTCTCTAAAAAAAAAAGATGCTCCTTAATATGCAAGCAAGGAAATGTATTTACAAACGCGTCCGGAACTGCAAATTGTGGCTCCGGGCAAAGCGTGCAGCATAACAAGAACCTTGCAGGGAAACGAAATTATAGTCGAATATTAGCGGAAATTATCAAGGAATTCTGCGCTGGAAAATTCAGGAATAATTTGAAGACGTTTGAACTCTCTGAGACGCTATGAAATTTGCTTTGGAATGAATTTTAGGTATTTCAGGAACATTGGGCACAGCACTTGTTGAAAATTTGTGCAAAACTTGAGGGGGATCAAACAATAAAAACCGTGCCACCGAGCAATCGAAATTTAACACGTAAATTACATTTGATTTTTTCATTGGTACACTGAAAAAGTTGTATCTTTGCGAAAAACGAACGAATTTTGTTCTACCAAAATTCATTTTCTATCTGGTACTTTCTAGTTTCTGAGTCTTTCATCATACATGTTTTATAGCTCTTGACCACTCCGTGAAAGATGCAAGAATACTGGGGGAAACCAAAAGCGTATCGCTTGGAAATGTCGGTATTTTAAATTGTCGGTAGGTATGTATAGATTTTAGTACAGTGACATAGATAAACCGAAATCCGGCTTATCCCAAAAAAAGAATGAAATAAAAAATTTAAAAAAAAAAAGAACCGACTCCAAAGAATCCCAAGCCCTAAAAAGTATAAAATAATTATATTAAAAGTCCTCTGCTACTAGTTTCAACATTAAATACCAAGACTTTCCTAGACTTTTGAAGGCGGTGTGAAAACCTGACTGATATTAATCCAATTAATCCAGACAAACTGATTGCATTACTTATTTAGTTAGTATTCGATATCAGTCAGGTTTTCACACCGCCTTCAAAAGTCTAGGAAAGTCTTGGTATTTAATGTTGAAAGTAGTAGCAGAGGACTTTTAATATAATTATTTTATACTTTTTAGGGCTTGGGATTCTTTGGAGTCGGTTCTTTTTTTTTTAAATTTTTTATTTCATTCTTTTTAGTGTAATATTTTTTTAGTAAAATGTTTTTGGTCTGCCATTTTGAATTCTCGCAATCGGGCACCGAATGTACAACCAAATACCAAAACCTTATCACTGTGTATACATATATGTATTTTGTTTTTTGTTGTTTTTCTCAAAAATCGCTGAATCAATTTCGACAAAATTTATATGGGACCACCTCTGAAGTATGACCTACCAAACAAAAAAAGAATCATCAAAATCAATTCATAATTGGCGGAATGATCGTGTAACAAGTTACAAAAAAAACATACAGTCGAATTGAGAACCTCCTCCTTTTTTGAAGTCGGTTAACAACTCCCTAACCGTAAATCCAAAAAAATCTGTACTTCATGAGAATAGGGAATAATCACGAGAGTGCGGATAGCGGACAAAAGTTGTGATAGAAAATCCGCACTAATATTTCGTGAAGTGAACGCTCAACTTACATTGGCTTGCACTTACTTTAACAGTATTTGTTTCTTTTTTTATTTTCTCATCTGGTTCAGGTTAGATATCGAATTTTGCATTGAATTGAATTCTAAAAGCATTCGTGTGTATCAAGATTTTAAAATTTGAGAAAAGTGGACCAAATCGCGACATATACATACATTGTATAGGTTGTTTGATATGGGCAAATAGTGGTAAATTTCAAAATTGCCTGCTAAACCTGGAAGCGGATTCAATTTAAGAAAAAAAAAAACATTTGTGCATTGCCCAGGTAATGCTAAGAAGTTCATGGAATAGTCGAAAAAATCTTTATCCTAAATGGCTTCTAGATAACCAGGGTTTTTAAAATAATCAAGACTTTTATAAAGGCTGCTTTCCGAAACATCAAATTCTGCACAGCGGATACCTGATTACAACTGTCGTTATGCAAATATTTTCGACTCAGCGAATGCATTGCAGTTGTTAAGCAGTCAGTTTGATTTGGCATTTAGAAAAATGGGCAGTGTAGTCAGAAATATCGTTTTACAAAACCTTATTAATTTATTGTGCAAAGCTACGCCAGAAATTAAGGAGTCGTGCTAATCCCTTTCGGTCCGTGATTGGGTGCATTGATGGAATGCACGTTACAATTTCAGCGCCTTATATCCACCTCATTAGTTATTATAATAGGAAACCGCCAACATTCTTTAATTGTGCAAGTAATTAACTAATTATCATATTATAATGCTTACATAGGGTAAGGATGCCGAATATGAGATAGTCGCCAAATATGAGATAGTTAGGTTTTGGCGAAACTAATCGCCGCAGCCATTTGGCGCTACTGTCGCTAGAAGCCACGTGGCAAAAGATCGAAACGTGTGTTAGTGCTTCCCAGTCCGAGGCGAAGTTAGGTTATGTACGCGCTGATTTTCACGAAACCCCAAAACCAAATTTTTGTCATCAAATTTTGCAAGGTATTTTACAACCGTATTAATTACACTAAATGATTTTAATTTACAGTCATTGTGTCAATTAAAACATGAATTTTACGATACATTTGCAGTTTTGTTGCATTTTCTTTACTAAGAAATAATAGGCAGCCATTTTGTTGAATATAGATGTTTTCCTAATATGAGACACACGAAGGCTCCTAAAATGAGAGGAGAAAAATGGGCTAAATGTCAAGGCTGTTTCAAGTGGGAGTCATGAGGATTGTGGAGAAGTAACGACAGATCGATTTTTGTATTATTTGTGTTTAAATATCTAAGATTTCGAATAAAAGTTTGATTATGATGAGTCTAATATAAATTATATACCTATGTACGTTACATAAATATATTAAGTCGTACTTAAACCTATTTATTTAGGAGTATGATATTGTTAATTAGAGAATATAGCCAATAAAAATTTTAATTTAAATTGATTTCTTTCTTTTTTCTCTAAATCTCATATTAGCAACCCTCAGTATCTCATAATAGGAGACCATTTGCCTGAGACGTAATTTCTAAACTTTTTAATATTTTTTGATATAATAAAAAATGTATTATATGTACTTAGAACTAAACGGTCTCTCATATATAAACTTCATTAAATACCCTATCGAATATTGCAATTTTCATAGTGATTAGTGCAATAATTTATGTTTTATGGCCAAAAATACAAATGGTATCTCATATTCGGCATCCTTACCCTATATAATTTTAAAATATTTATTGTTTTAGGGTGTTGTAAATTCCAAGTTTCGTTTTTTGGATGTCGATATCATGATGCTGCTGTATGGCGAGATAGCCCGCTTAAAAGGACACTTCAGAAAGAGAGTATACAAATATCTTCTAACTATCACTTAGTGGGAGACTCCGCTTATTAAGTGGTAAGCGCGCCCCACCTGCGCAAACATTTCTAACCATTTTCTTAATTTCGGACGAAATTGGGCAGTGATACCTCCATTTCCAAATTGAGTTGAAATGTGGGTCGAAATTGAGAAGAGAGCCGAAATTCTAAATTTCAGTCATAGTGTGTCGGGGGTATAATATAATTTTAAAATTTGAAACTATGTATTTGTGAGAATATCGATATTGAATTAAACGATGTTACCGTAGGAGCTACGCAAAAGTATAAGCTTTCCGGCAAAAATGGGCTGTCGTTTGGACTCCAAAAGAAAATTCCTGCAAGGTTCCACAAAAATCTGTGGGCTTCACGAATTCTTAACGTAAGCCATTCTTTTTTTCTCTTGCGTAATTAGAATCACGTACTTAACAAAATAATTTGGGCTTGCTTGAAGTGCACTCTCCCACGGTCCCTTTCCAAAAGACCGATGCCTACAGCTCCATTTGCGCTGACCGGTACTGCTGGCTGGGAGAGAGAAGGAAAAAACCACAAAACACACTAGATTAGCAAGCAACGCGGACCAATCATCTGATGCAAACTTAGGGGTAAGAAATTTCATCTATAATTACTATTAAAAGTAATTTAAATCGTCCTCATTGTGTAAATAGTCGTAACCCGAAAATCGCAAAAATTTGTAGTCAATACAAAATTCGTGTGTACTATAACTGGTGTGGGGTTCAAAGGGGGACAATTTTTAGCTGAATATGCAATAGTTTTTAAAAAAGGCACCAGGAAAGTTTCGTATCAAATATACATATGTATGCATGCACTTCGAAATTGCACACTCATAAAGAAGTTCTTAAATGAAATATGTATGACATTAAGTTGCAAATTTCTCTGTAAGCTTCCGGTACATACATCATCATGGTTCGTATAACAGAGAAATTAATGTGCTTAAGTGGACTTAAGGTACCATATAAAATGTTCCCATATTTCAAAGTATTAAAGCAGCGAACGTGGTCTTTATTTAGAAACACTGTGCGCTGTCCGCCTTTGTTCTTGTCCTTGTTTTATGACTAAAAAATTTCTTCATACTTTAAAGAAGCAATTAAAACAATCATTCAACTCCCACTGATGGTATTAATGACAATGTCTCGACAATGTTATCTTCACCGAAGTAAAAATCATCGACATGTTAGTGATTCATATTGAAGTCTTTTCAATCTAACATACCTATGTATATGTACATACATATATAGAAGAATAGAAGTAAACTCAATTCAGTTAGAAAAACAGAATACAGACAACGCCAACCGATAACTGTACAGTGTTCAATTAGTGCAACTTATTTCAACTTAGTAAGTTATAGTTAAACTACATTGTTAGTAAGAAGTTGTAGGTTAGTGAAGAGCCTGAGTAAGTGGTTGTTTTATTTGTAAACTGAGTTGAGTTTTATACTTTGTAATGTAATAACGTTAAGCCAAACCTGCCTCGGGCCTCACACCGGGCAACCCATTTTCAATTTATGCAAATGTAAAAATGGTTATTCCTTGTCCCTCCCCATCGTGTGAGCATCGGGCCCACCGATAGTTGGGTGGATATACTGAATGAGTGAGGTTTGACCGGAAGGCGGCAGAAAAACATTTCACACTACTCGTGAGGCTGAGAGGGTCTCCTGACTGTACCACTGCTGATACTGACAGGGTGGACAGTTGTTATTGTCCTGACAACCGAAAGAAAATAATATCCCGAACGAAGTTCGCCGGGGCATACAGCACTGACGACATAAACCAAAAAAAAAATTTATTTTAGTGGGAGCCGAGGACGTAGCTAGAAGAAGGTTCGGGGGCGTGTCTAGCTGAAGTGCGCTTGCTTAGCTAGTCGGCATGGGGGGGGGGGGTTCTTTCACCACGGAAGCCACCTCCGAACAAAAATTTATGAAACACGCCAAAAGAAAAGCAGAAATTGCAAAGGAAACTTTGGTAAAAACATTTAGCAATAGAACAATGAATATCCGGTGTCCGTTTAAGACGGGCACGGAGTTGAGGGGGCTTCACCTAGAGCCCAAGGGGAACATAGAGACAAGACTTGGGGTCAGAACAAGATTCCCCTGTGAGGGAGAAAATCCTGTCACCGGGTCAACCCACCCTGCCATTCGAATCCCCTATGTTCGAAAGGCCCTACCAATCGAGAAGAAGGGAGAGAGAGGGTGAGGTAGCGGTCAGTCAATCACACTAGCAGATATGTTAATTCAACATGATTATTATTTCATAAAAAAAAATTAACAATTGTGGGGGGTGGCAACATACGTTTAATAAAATTTCACAAGTTCATCGTAGCCCTTATTTTTCAAATTTTTGTTTTTATATTCTGTATTTTTAACTTTCCACAATGCCACATCCACATGTTTTTTTATAAAGGTCTATGAAATTAACTAGGAATTCCTTTTGCAAAATCCTCAAATCTGCCATAACTTCACCATATAAACCTGTCGTGGAATAGGAAAGCTGCAGGTAATGCTCACACACGCAATTGTAAGTGTGTGGCTCTCAGAGAGATAAACTGTGGGGAAAAATGAGACGATTGTGCTCGCGCAATCATGACGTGCTGTCATAACCACACACGAGTGCGCAATTGTATCTAAACCAACAGAAAAAAGATTGCTCGCACGCAAATCCCTCTTTGTGTATGGTTACCTATTGTCTCAAAATCAGCTTTATTGTTTATAATATTCAAGTAATCATATCTTTTGTTTTTCAGATTTTTGTTCTTCTATTCATTGAATTTCACTTTGCGTAAAGCTGGATGCTTCATGTATATCTCAATGAAATTGATTAGAATTTCCTTCGAAACGCACCGTAAATCCGACATATTTTAAACTAGCGACTAGAACTAATTTAATTTAATTTATCAACACCAACTGACAAGATTGCGCGTGTGTGCAATTCTATAGTGTATGGTTGAAGAGGAAAAAAAAACTATCTGTTCCGGAAGAACCCACCTGGTAAGACTCCACATCCCACGATGTCCTGCAAAATACACCTCCTTTTTTAATTACTCCATTGACGGGTGCCTGTTACGTATGCACGACAAAACCAAAGACTTGGGAGTCTGGTTCAATAACCGATTCTCTTTTGACGACCACATCAGCGCCATACCTTACAATACTTGAAATTGCATTTGACTAGAAAGCTAGAACATCTTGGGAACAAAGGATAACTGATAACAAAGAGTTACCTACTTGAGAGGAATTTAAAAAAATTCCCTAAGTCAAGATTTAGGACGTTAGAAGCAATAAGGACGAAAAAATCCATGCAACGAAATCAAAAAAATGTTCAAAGGATGATTTCATTTGGAGAAAAAAACCATCTCATCAAAACTTTCATGTTGCTGCAAATCTTGTGTGCACAACCAGAGATTATATAACACGAAGATAACATAAAGATGTAGCATCCAGTGGCTCTGAATATTCGCACTTTTCGAATGCTATGGGACGTACCAGTAGGTACCACAACATGTTGAGAAGTACCTTAGGAAAACATTTTGCAACCTCAGAAACATTTTCCAGAATTGGTCGAGCGCCGCAACAGCGGAGAAGTGGAAAGATTTAGGGAAAGGGGACTTTAGAAAAGGCGCGGAAAGCGGCGTAAATGAAAGGCAAGCAAAAGTGAGATGTTGCAAAACCGTCATACAAATGAGGCTGCTCTTCGGACGAACTGGAGAATGTATGCGCCACCGATTAACAGGAATCGGATCATTAGGCGATTTTTGTATGAAACTGAATTCTCGGGAATTTTAAGGATTGCTTTATCATCGACACTTTGGGATTAAAGGGTTAATTCGCTTTTTTGGACCAAACAACCGAATGTTGTTGTTAATTTTTAAGAGAGAATAGATACTTTGAAAAGTAAATGCCTTTTAAGAAAAAAACTTCGATGAACATATAAAAAACAAGAAAACATACATACATATATACAGACGAGCATAGAACATCCTCCTCATGACAGGGAAGCTATTTCTCAAAAAAAGTTTCGATCTTCCCATACAAAACATCGGCAGGACGAAAGGCCAAGGTCAAATTTTGGGCCTTTAAATTGCCATTTTCGAAATTTGGCGGGATCTCCCCCGCTTGTTTGTTGACAGATTGGGTCGTGGGTGATATCGTTGGAAGGCCTGAAGGCTCAGCTTTCTAATGCGTTATGTTTGGACACAAACAAGAAGCACCTGAAATTAAAAATCAAAACTTTAGTTGAATTCTTTTGTTTTTATTCAAATTAGGTACCTCGTCCCTGGGTAAGCACAGGGACTCCTATCAGCAGCCCGCTGGAAGAGAAAAAAAAACATTCGTTAAAAAACAATAATAAAATGAATAAACACTAAACATAAACAGCACATAACCCGCATCATTTAAATTAATTAATAAGATTACCTGCAATGCAGGCTTAAACGGAAATAATAAAGAAAAACATTGCAAGACAAATGTAAACAATTTGTCTTTGTTGACATTTATACCGGCAAAAGGCACCTGCGAGTTTTTTCTAAATTAACCACCCGCGAGAACATTGTCGATCGCATAAATGACCGCACAGTACTTAAACTAGTAATTAAAACTCAATACTTACTATTTGCTGGCGGATGTTTTATATTGTTGTTGTTGTTGTTGTTGTTATTTGAGTTACTGTTTATAGGAAACAGTGCACCACAATGGTGACTTTTTGGTCCTGGCCTTCAGCTTCAGGCCATATTAACCACCACACATTTTCTGGCCCAGGGGCCATAGGTCCTTAGTAAGGGTAGAAGTTTGGGGGCCTATTCCGCCTGTATTCTCAAGTCTAAATTGTCTTAATTATCGGCAATGCCAGGACACAAAATTATTTTGATTGATTAATTTTTAATGTTATACTAAGATTTTACAGAATCTCAAACAGTCACATCAAGCAAATAAAGTGTCAAGTCCAGGGATTAATAATTTCACTGATTCACAAATGTCACATCAGATAATTAAAATGACAAGTCCAGGATTAAGAAAAAAGGTTCACAGAACTTTACTAATTAGTCACTACTGGTTTGGTCACACAAAATCATTCAATAAGACATTGATATTGCCGTTGATTGAACTAACTAAGTCATTGTTATTGCCGTTGATTGAACTATAAAATATTCTCCACTCCAGACGTCTCCATTGCTACTTTAGGGAATGAAATAATTCCCGCCATATTGGCTATCTCAACTAAGCTGACTCACGCAATTTCCTCAAAAATTAAACACACACATGCATATAATGACCATCACAGATAATAGTGCATGATACTCTCAGTGTTCAAGAAGCTAAATGAGGAAACCAATACTACTTATATTTCGAAACCATTCTCTTTTTCTATTCTCAACTCTCTTAACAAGGATTACACACTGGTCGAAACTAGGGTAGACCCGTTACCCATGAAAACCGTTTGAATGTACGGTACATTTAAGAGCACATGTTTCTTAAAAAACCCTTAATTAATTTCAGGGCCAAAATTACCCCACGTAAAAAATCAAACACAGTTCATTTGGTAAAGCTATGCCACATTGAGATTCTAATTAGGGCCATTAACGAACACCAAATTTAAAAAGCAATACCACGAGGTCAAAATCATTACAACACTGTAGTCATTTGAATGTTAAATTCAAATTTTTTCGGACACATTTCAAGCTAAATAACAATTTATCAATGGTCCCAAATATATGGAATTTCCCTTAGAGACACACATGTAACATGGACAATATCGATTCGAGTGCCCCAATCACTTTGTTAAAAATTCCGCAATATAACCCGTTATTCATGACGCGACCAGATTATTTTACTAGACGATAATCTTCAAATGAATCAAAATGTTGGCACTGATTCACAAATGAATGTTCTTTAATAAGAACTTGTTTCACGTAAATAGTTTCGCTTAATCACTGCGATATTTCTGAACAAAAACTGAAAGTTTAATAAAACTGAAACTTGGATGGCGAGAGCCATCTCAAGGATCGACCGAACAGGTCGATGGTTATGGTGGCACTGGCGGATGTTTTAGTTTTTTGCACAAAATTACACTGCACTCGCGAAACTTGTTTACTTGCCCGGCACTTGTCAAACTTCATACTCCGCGATCACCTGACAGATCCACATTGGGCAATTCACTGCGGCGAATTCAGTGGAATTACCAGATTCGCGATTAATTCGTCAGGTCATAAGTTATTTAATGTTTTTTGAATTCCCCGTAAGCCCTATAAGAGGAAAAGAGATGGCAAGTGAACTAGAAAGAGAACATGAGCGGAGAGAAATTACTGCCGAGTCAAAAATTGACAATTGTGCAGCCACTCAGCCATGTGCAAAGTGGTTTTTTAATCATTTTTCCTTGATTTTAATTATTTTCTGCACTTATTAGATTCCCACATTATAGAGTTTTTCATGCCGAGTGAAGAGAATTCCTCGATTGCGCCAAATAAATGGCAAATACTGTGTAAATTCAAATAAACGGCATATTTCCGGCTTTAAGTAGTTGCATTACCTATAAAAGGAGGCGAAAATGTCAACTTCAGAACGCTCGGTCGGATTCGAGTGCGGTTTTTTTCTTGAGAAAGGCCACATGACAGGGAAGCTTTTTCTCAAAAAAAGTTTCGATCTACCCATACAAAAAATCGGCAGAATGAAGGGTCAAGATCAAATTTTGGGCTTTGAAATTGCCATTTTCGAAATTTGACGGGTTTTCCCCCGCTTGTTTGTTGACGGATTGGGTCGTGGGCGGTATCGTTGGAAAGCTTGAAGGCTCAGGTTTCTAATGCGTTATCAAACAGTATCCTAGGATGTCTCTGAAAGAGCTTATAATGCATTTTCTAGGTTGACCTCCTCCAAATTTTCAATCGCGATTTTAGGGGGGAAGGACCGATTTGAAGGGGGGGGGGGGGGTGTCCGAACAAACGTTGATCAGGAGACCATTTAGAATCGATTGGCATACCCCTGTTCAGACCTTAGCAAAACACCCTGTATATGGTCACGAAAAGTAAAAGATATGTAAGCAAGAGTGAGCTATCTAGTTCGAGACAGGATCAGGAAATTTTTGAACAGGAACCAGAGGAAACAAAAGTGATAACTCCAACAATAAATTGAAAAAACTCCAAGAAAACATGTCGAAACACCCATGGCTGTATGTAGGTGCATCAAGTTCTGATGAAATTGGTACCCGAAAATCTTCTTTTCGTAGTACACTATCCTCCAGATAAACTTTAAAGCAGAAGAAAGGAACTAAAAACAAAGTGAGCGAGAACGCTCAGGTGCTTTGTGCCACCCCAAATGACTCGAGTTTATGCTTCCTTTATTTTGTTTTAACTTGGATCCGAGTTCGAGCCTCGAATAGTTTTTGGTAACTTTTTACAAAATTTTCATCCCCCGGTGAATGATTAAAGCCCACGCCCCCAAAACCAGTAAATATAAAAGGTAATTAATAAATTTTTTAATTATTTTGAAATTTTTATGATGGTAGACATCCTTAACGTTCCAAAATTTTTGTCGGACAACTGTTTCTCTAGCGTTTTATCTTCCGATTACATTTTGTAAAAGTACAGTATCTGCAAACTCAATACTCATACAACGCCAAATGCACGTCTTTTGGAAAAATTGGGAGGGTAAAGCCGCTAAAAAAGTTTTCGCAGAGGAAAAAAGTGGTAGACTAGGAGCAATTAAGCCACATAAGAATTAGAACAGGATATGTAAAAATTGCACTTAATGTCAGCAGCCACCCCCCACTGTAATCTAATCAGTCATATCGGTCCTAGCCCCAAAATAAAGAGACGATTTTTTTTTTCATATTCGCATTCATATTAATGTACATAATTGATTGGAAAATGTTGGGTGTTTTTTTTTAGTCTTTGTTATGTTACAATGTTGCATCACTCATTTGTGGCATGATAGCATCATTTTATCATTTTCCATTGCCAATATAGTCTCTGCAGGGAGTTAGTTATGTTGGCAATGAAAGATTTCTTTAAAAACGACTGTACCGATTGCAAAGATGAAATTTTGAGAAGACCGCAATCGATAGTCAATCATCCTGAAAATCCCTTAGGTCCGTATTATCGCTACTATCGAGCTTTTGTGCAGCTCCATCAATCCTAAGCCCTTAGCAGTATATATATATATATATACATATACATATGTATATATATTAGTGTCACTAGTTATTCAGCTCTCAAAGAAACTTAATTCGAGAAGGTGAGTGAAATGCAAGCCGTTCTTATCATCCCTTTTCAGCAAAGTTGCCGCCCGCGCAATACACGGCAAAAAATTTCTATTGACATTCGATAAAAGCAATATAACATGCAGCTTCAATAGCTCCCACCGTGTACCAATTTATTCCCAGTTTGCTCTATCTTCAGTACACACAGCAGCAATAAGGTGGAGTGAAAGTCGGTATCCTTGTGGAACAGATATGTACCTACTCCCAGTTCTTGGAGGGCTGCATGAACTCCTTGCCATTTCAAAGAAACGTAGAGAAAAAGGAAACCATTTTGGTTCGTTTCAGCAAAACAACTATTCAATTCATTTCCTCTAACCGTCAAGCGTAATCTGTTATTCAGCGGAAACGCAAATGGAGAATAGAAACTGTTTAGTTCCAAATACTTTCTAGAAACAGATCAAATCCTTTAATTTTCATTCCCTATTTTTAAATACTTTGCGGATTTCACTAAAGCCTTGAGGAGCGATATTTAATTTCAATGAATTTGAGCATCATTCGATAGCGGTATGTAAAAGTTGCTGATTAAACAAATTGGGTGCAATATCATTAATAAAACTCATCGTCCACGGCAACTTTTAAAATTCCACAATGTGGAGACGTTGAAGAGACCTTTTGCTATGACAGCCAGTTGGGGTGTTTTCTAAATAAATTAAATGAATTGCAAACTGATTAGATTACGAAATTTCTCCATGAAAAATAATTTTCAGTAATGAGATCACATCCGCCCACAACTCAGAATCCTGCACCTCCAGGAAAATTGCTCATTATATGTATGCTTTAAATTTCAATTATAAGTCGTTATTTTTGCAAGTGGCATAAATCCACTTTTTGAAAAATTCACGTGAGAGCTACATACATATGTATCTACGAGTCTGTGGCGTAACTATAGGGCGGCAGGGCTGGCAAAATGCCACGGGCCCCCTACCTGGGAGGGCCCCGGCCCAAGAGGCCGCGAGCTCAGATATAACCTAACATTTTTAACAAAATTTTGTACCTAAGTATTTAAAAAGCATAATTGAATATTGTATCTTCACCATATGTTACTAATAAGGGTAATTTTAAAGAACTAACTGATCAAGTGAAACGGTTCGTGATCGAAAACGGACATTGTAAACCTAAGGGCCCTTTCTTAAAAGATAGTGACAATAGATCTTTCCTAGAAAAACATTACGATATTGTTTCCAAGTCTGGCGTGAAACTTAAACGTACATGGCTATCCTATTCTTTAATACTTCAGAAGGCGTATCGTGAACAATGTTGGTTATTCGCAAATCGGGCATCTAAAAAAATACATAATGTTTGGATGGAAGGCTATGACGACTGGAAACATATTGTAGACGCCATAGAAAGACACGAGACATCGAAAATTCACCTGGATTCTTGTCTTACGTATCAACAGTGGCGGCTACACGGAACATTAGAGGAAGAGTCCATGATCAAGAAAGAAAAATCTTTTGGGCGCCAAGTACTTTCTAGGCTCCTTGATGTTACTCTGACACTTTCAACGTGTAATTTAGCCTTTCATGGCCACAGAGAAAAGGCAGATAGCAATGATCCAAGCTCTCGAGGAAACTTTTTGAGTATTGTTGAATTATTAGGAAAATACGATCCGATTTTACAAGAATTGTTAAGTAAACCAAAGGGCCATATAAAATACTTAAGTCTAAAAATACAAAATGAGCTAATTTCTGTTCTGGTTCTAAAAATAGAAAATGCACTCATAAATGAAATAAATGCCGCACCATTTTACTTTATCATATTCGATACAACTCAAGATATTTCAAAAACCGATCAAATGTGTGAACTTTACGGTTATTGTATGATCGAGAAAGATGATAATGGAATCCCCAAGGGGCTCGTCATTAAAGAGTCATTTTAAGGATTTCATGAGGTTAAGGATTAAACTGCCTTAGCAATGTCCAACCAAATTATTAAATCCATAAATGACAAAAATATTTCTCTAAATAAGTGTCGAGGACAAGGATATGATGGTGCTAACACAATGAAAGGCACTTATGGTGGAGTTCAAAAACTCATAAAAGATATCGAGCCAAATGCGGTATATGTTCACTGTGCTGCTCATAACTTAAATCTAGTACTTAATGATGCAGTAAGAGAGGTTATTGATATGCAAAATTTTTTTAGGCCGGAACAGATAGTTCCGCCTCCTTTCGTTCGTTCGCTTCCGTCCGCTTTTTCTTCTTCTTTCGTTTTCGTCCGGTTTTTTGTCATGTCCACATAGCACCGTTTCGTTTATTTCGTTTTTGGGATTTTTGACATTTGTCATTTGTCATTCAACAATTTAATAGAAATGAAAATTTTGAGTCAGCAACAGCGAATTCGATTGATTCGCTTTTATATTCAAAAAATTAAGTTACTGTGGCTGTTGCGGAAACGCAGAAGTGTTACTACGAGGAGATGGTGGGTTCGGCCCATAAATTTAAGGCGTGACGAGATTGGATATTTCAAAACAACATTCCTGCAAATGAAGGCAGTGGACCCCGAACTATTTTTCAAGCAGACGTTGTACAGGAAGGCGACTGGAGGAAGAATACCCCACTTCTGCCTCAAGTTAGTTGCAGAGCCAACAATGCGACCAGACATGCTTATAATTTGCAAACAAAGTTAAAGGACTACTTCATGAACGAGGGAGCTGTTAATTTCCAATATAATCGTCATTAAAACTATTTTGTAAACAAAAGTATATTATACATCTTCAAAATACAACTATATTATTCAAAAACAGAGGCCTTTAATTCCAACATTCCAATTTTAAATTTTTTTTTGTTTCTTATTCATTTTTTTCATTGAGGCTTCAAACGATTTTAAAAAAAGAAAATCTGGGTCTTCATATAAAGGAGAATTCATGACCTGTTCTAAATTGGACAAGGTGTCCATAATTCCATCTCCTACGTCCTGATTGCCCCTTTTCCTTCGCCGGCGTGGTTACTGCTTCCAGCCTCGGCGTTCTGGTCGTTGCATCCGTAGGCGTCTACATCGGTGCTGAAATCCTCATATGCGCTCGAATTAAAAGTAAACTCATCGAAACATATTGCATTCTCGTCCAGCTGTTGCGGCTCATTTTCCGTCATTCTGAAATTAATGAAAAATGTGATTTATGATATAAAATATAATAAGCAATTCTGAACTTACGGCCTTCCCTGTATATGATCGTCGAGGAAAGATAGGCAAGTGAAATATTTCCACTGCCTATCTTTCTTGCCACCCGAGCCCGAAGGCGTATATTCATTTCTGAATTTCTTGTACTTGTCGCGCAAGTATGTCCACTTCTTTTTTGCTAAAATACATTGTATTATTGTTTACATTCGTATTCAAACAGTATTAAATTATGAACTTACCATCATGACCAAATTTTTTGGATAAATTGTCCCACAATTGTTCCTTATTTTTATGATCAAAATATAAGGGATGCCGCTTCGAATATAACTCGTCGTGCTCCCTCACTGCGTTTATTAACTCCTCAATGTGGTCGACTGACATAATTTCAACTTTTATTTAAAATACAACTTGTCGATTCAACTATTTGCAAAAGTGAGGTTATGCCCGTCCGTCCGTTCGCCTAAAAGTCGGAAGCTTGTCAAAGTTTTTCCCCTCCGTCCGTTTTCATTCCGCCCCAATGTGGACACTTGCATGCGCAGTATATGGAACCAAAAAACTGAAAAAACGGACGGAAGCGAACGAACGAAAGGAGGCGGAACTATCTGTTCCGGCCTTTTGACACAGTTCAACAAATTTATAATTTTTTTGGGCATAGTATCAAGAGATGGAATATTTTATCAAGTTTTATATCTAATAAAGAAAGTGAGTCTTCAACTTCGATAACATTAAAAACATTGAACCCTACTAGATGAGCAGGACGTTATGATGCTGTTTTTGCTTTAAAAGTTCGGTTTGTTGAAGTCCAAAAAGCGCTAACGAAAACAATTCTGTTAAATTGCAAATCAGATGAAAGAAATGAAGCTATTTCACTCAAGAAGAAGATCGAAAACTACAATTTTATTATGTTATTGGTTTTCCATTGCAAAATTCTACAAACATCGATGCAGCCTCTAAAGCACTTCAGTCTAAAGCCACCGATCTTTCAAATGCCTTAAAACGTTTGAAAATTTGTCTAGAAGAATTGGAAAGGTATCGACATGAATTTGTAAATTTAAAGATGGAAGCAAATATTGTAGCAGAAAAATGGTCTGTCAACCCTGAATTTTCGAAAACTCGTCAGAGGAAGGTAAAACGCCATTTTGTCTCCAAGACCCGGAAAGTTTGTTCAACGTGAACATATTTTATCGAGTATTGGACATCATTATTAATCAACTGAAATCGCGTTTCCTTCCAATGAATGAAATTGTTTCCAATTTCAGTGTTTTGCAACCTGCCACTTTGCAAATTTTAAATCTATTAAAAAAAGCTCTAGAATTTGTTGATATATACTATATAAAAAAGACGTATCTGAATCATTTGCCAGGGAAATTAGAGAACTTGCTGATTTATTAATAATAAAGTATCATTTTATGTCGTCCAGCTTTCCTGAAGTATGTACTGCATTAATGTTATTTGTTACAATTCCTGTGACTACAGCTAGTGCTGAACGATCATTTTCGAAACTAAAATTAATAAAAACTTATTTAAGAAACTCTATGGGACAAGACAGGCTACGTAACTTGGCAATTCTGTCTATTGAAAATTCTATGGCCCGATCTTTAAACTTTGATGATGTTATAGATACTTTTGCGGAACAGAAAGCTCGGAAAAAAGAATTTTATTAATAAATATCTTATTAAAATTGAATTATTATTTCATTATAAATATGTATAAACCTTTGCTCTTGAAAATAAAATGTATTAGATATTAAACTAAAATGCACACAATATTATTAATAGATAGTGTTGTGTTGTATAACTACTTAAGTGGTGTTGAGCCGTGCCATAAAACAACTTTGAATCTATTAACTTGCTAAATTGTATTTCGCATATTTGGAAATCGAAGCAGGCCATTAGGGCCTGCTAGCTGAAAATTACTATAAAAAGAGCAATTGTTTTTGAAAATTCCTTTTTCGCGAGCTGGATGTTAATAAAACAACACATTGTCGTTACACGATTAAAATCTCTTTTATTTAATTGTGCAAATCGGTTGCAAAAAAGCTTGCAGCCGCAACATGTGGCGCCCGAGCAGGGACATTCGGTCCTAAAATAAATAAATAATTGTAAAATTTGTGAAAATTGGTGAAAATTTGTGCTCCTCGGAAATCGTCGACTTGGGAAGCTGGAAGCCATTTTGATTGCAAAATTATGCATACTGTAGTGGAAATTCCCGATGATCCGCACGTTGATCTCTCGTGGAAACTTCTTTTTCAGGTGACTAGGTGCGCTGGGCTTTCGGAATTTGTCGGCTCGTGACAAATTCCCTTAACGTTCACCGTTGCACAATATTAATAAAAAAAAACTTTTTTCCTTTTTGTTTTTTTCTTTAATTTTTCCAACTTTACTCTGCCGCTGCTGCACACCAAGTGACAAGTGACGAGCGCGCAAAAAGTATGTCCCTACTGACAGCCTGTGACATGGCTGTCCTAAATGTCCTAACACTTACAATAGCTAATTCTTTACAGCGGTTTTTGGAGATTACAAAATTTGAAATTTAACAATTCAATGAAAATCTACTGAATATAATAAAATAAGTCTAAATGAGTAAAATGTAGCTCTGGTCACGAACATCCTCTCCTCGTAAGCACGAATGTGCTTAGTCCACTGGTAGACTGACGATCTTGGTGATGGCCCTCCTACATTCGCCCTGCCTTGTACGAATCGTGACCACCCGCACGATACCATCACTTCCTGGATGAACGGAAGCTATTCGGCCAGTTAACCATCGGGAGGGAGGAAGTTGATTGTCAACGAGGAGCACCAGTTGACCGGGATGAACGCACTCCTTAGGTTGTCTCCATTTGCTCCTCTCTTGCAAAGATGATATGTAGTCTCGTTGCCAACACTTCCAGAACCCTTGAAGCATTGCTTGCAGATGTTGAAATCGTCCGAGTCTGCCAATCCTTGCGTCGGAGTAGTCACCCTCAGGAAGCGTAGTCAGGGGCTGGCCAATTAAAAAATGACCAGGTGTGAGGGCATCCAGGTCCTCAGGATCCGTAGAAGTAGCCCCATACGGACGAGAGTTAACCACAGATTCAATCTGGGCTAGCAGGGTGCTGATCTCTTCGAAGGTCAACGTCGTCTCACCAATAACTCTGCGTAGGTGCCACTTTACGGTTTTGACACCCGCCTCCCATAATCCTCCAAAGTGTGGAGCACCTGGAGGGATAAATTCCCAAGTAATCCTGGATTGAGAGAGAAAGTGTCTTACTAAATGATTTTTATTGTGGCTTAAGGCTAAGTCATGCATTTCTCTGACTTGTCTATAACCGCCAACAAAATTGGTGCCATTATCAGAGAGGATGTGGGATGGAATTCCTCGTCTTGATATAAACCGACGCAGCGCTGCAACGAAGGCCTCTGCAGAAAGGTCGCTAGCTGCCTCCAAGTGGATCGCCTTCGTTGCCAGGCACACGAACAACACAATGTACCCCTTAACTGGACGTATACCTCGACCAAGTTTTGCACAGAGCTTGATCGGACCCGCGTAGTCAATCCCTACTTTCAAAAAAGGACGAGCTATTTGCACGCGAGATTCCGGAAGCTGGCCCATCAATTGTGATGATGCACTTGCTCGTTGTCTGAAACAAGTTAGGCATTTGTGATATAGTCTCTTTACAAGGCCACGGACACCCAAAATCCAAAAACGTTGTCTTAACAACCCTATCATGAGGGTGGGACCAGGATGTAGATAAAGTTGATGATATTCTGCGATTAAAATTGATGTAACATGAGAATTTTTGGGCAAGATGATCGGATGTTTTGCGTCAAAAGAGTATGCAGAATTTTTTAGTCTGCCACCTACTCGTAACAACCCTCTTGAATCAATGAAGGGATGTAAGCTACTTATTGCGCTTTTGTTAGGTAACATTTTTCCAGCTGACAGTTCTCGAACTTCTTTCTCAAATGCATTCTTCTGAACGCACTTTAAACATTGAAATGTAGCTTCCTTGAGATCATTTGCAGATAGCGAGTTTAGGTTGCGGAAGTTGTTTTTAGTACTCGCATTATTCCGGAATCGCAAAATGTATGCAACAACTCGAATTAATTTTGAAAAACTCGAAAAGCGGTTGAAGAGTTCGTCGTCCGCGCCACTCACAGTACATGCTATGGCTTTTCTTTTTCTTTCCTCTTGTAGTAGCTCTGAGTCCCTGACCGAAGAATCGTCTCTTGGCCACTGCGAAGCATCGCTTCCAAGCCAAAAGGGCCCCGACCACCAAAGATTGGAATTTATTAGATCATTGGGTGAAACTCCCCTCGATGCCACGTCGGCCGGGTTTTCCTTAGATTTAACATGGTTCCATACATGTCTGGGAAGAGTCTTAAGGATTTCTCCAGTTCGATTGGCGACGAATGACTTCCAGCGACGAGGGCAATCGGATAACCAACCCAAAACTATCATGGAATCTGTCGATGCAAAAATTTCCGCTTTGTCGTTCTGGGTGGAGGTTGTAACCTTTTCCAGCAACTGTGCTAGAAGTAATGCGGCACACAGCTCCAATCTTGGCAAGGATACCTGCCTCACTGGAGCCACTCTAGTTTTGGATGCCACAAGTCTTACATGGATGACCCCCTCGGCATTGACACTTCTACAATATATTACCGCTGCAAACGCCGACTCCGAAGCATCAGCAAAACCATGATATTGAACCTGAGATCCCGCTGTTACTATGATATTTCTTGGAATACGAATTTCCGACAGCAATGGCAACTGGCATTTTATATCATGCCATCTTTCTACTAATTCGTCTGGGAGGACATCGTCCCAATCAAATTTTGATAGCCACAGACTCTGAAGTAAAATTTTAGACTTTACGACCACCGGAGAGAGCCAACCTAGCGGATCGAACAGTCTAGATGATTCCGATAATATCAATCTTTTCGTCACCGCTTTTCCATGTATTTTCGAAAAGTTGAACGAAAAAATATCGTCTCGAGGATCCCACTGTATGCCCAACATTTTCGACGCTGAGGAGTCCCCGTCAATGAGCATCTTCTCTGAACTGACATCATTGTTTTGAAAGCCAGTAAGTAGGTCAATCTTGTTGGATTTCCATTTACACAAACGAAAGCCACTGTCTTGTAATAATGTCTGTAGTTGATTTCTCAGTAATAACGCGTCTTCAATCGAGCTAGCGCCGGTTAGCAAATCATCCATATAAAAATCATTCTGAATGACTCGGGAAACCTCTGGATACTCCGCTTTACATCTCTCGCCAATTTCAAATAGAACCCTTGTAGCCAAAAACGGGGCCGACGCCGTGCCATATGTTATGGTGTTTAGAAGATATTCTGTTATAGGCAGATTAGGTTCTTCACGCCAAAATATCTTCTGGAAACTTCTATGTCCCTCTGATACCAGTACTTGACGGTACATCTTTTCGACATCGGCACAAAGGGCCACATCATGCTGACGAAAGTTGAGCAGAACACTAATTAGATCCCTTTGAATGGTGGGGCCGACCATGAGCCGTTCATTCAACGATATGTCTGTGCTGGTTTTGCACGAACCGTCAAACACGACTCGTATTTTTGATGTAGGCTCAGTCTTGAAAACGGCATGATGGGGCAGAAAATATTCCTCACTAGGATTAACACGGCCAGACTCTTTGATAGGTTCCATATGCCCCAATGATTCGTACTCCTTTAAGAACTTTGTGTATTCCCCTTTTAACGTGGCATCTTTTGCAAATTTGCGTTCTAACGCCAGCATGCGTTTTAATGCACTGCCGCGAGAATTGCCCAACGGAATGGAGTCTTCCCTGAATGGTAATGCAACCACGTATCGACCCTCCTCGTTTCGGGAAACATGAGATTTGAAATGCCTTTCGCATTCCATCTCCTCCTCCGACCAACCCCTCGTTGGCTCATTGATTTCTTCCACTTCCCAAAAGCGTCTCAATGTTCTGTCTATATCAGTTAGGGAAGTGGTGTGACAGCTAGCTAGCGGCTCACCTGTTTCGTTGGAACTGCCCACAATTACCCAGCCAAATATGGTTTCTTGCGCCACAATTCTGCCCATGTCGTCACTTAATTTACCGGCTTTTAATATGTCAAAAACATAGTCCGCACCCAAAATCACATCGATTTCAGAGGCCCGATGATATAATGGATCTGCGAGATTAACATCTTGGAGGTTTCGTGTGTTAAAGATCCTTGAGACTTTAGAGGGGACTAAAGTTGTGAGCCGTTTCAGAATGAAAGCCTGAATTGGTATGGGATCTGAGTTATTTAAGCGAGATTCCAGTAGTGCATTTACTTTGCCCCTGGTTGTACCTACTCCAGTATTGGACAGGCCAGTTACTGCGAGCTTCGCATGCTCCCTTTTAAGTCCTACTCGTTGGACGCATGATTCAGAGATTAATGAGATCTGGGAGCCTGAGTCAAGAAGGATGCGACACACAATTCTGTCTCCCACTGCATTGCGCATATGAACCAACGCGGTTGGAAGAAGTGCCAGCAGGCTATTAGAAGAGCTGGGCAGCGACAAATCGGAATCAACGCATGTGTTGAGAGACGAGAATTGTCCAGATTTCTCGCTATTGAAGTTGAAAGCACAAGGGTTGATTGTAGTATGTGACGAAGGGTTGATTGAAGGAATGGTTGATGCAGCAACGTTGGGGGGAGGGCTTGGGGCCGCAGAGATCTGATGACTGGTTGATTGTAGCAGGTATGGTTGCCCAGAAGTTGAAGTAGGACCTTTTATAATATTAGCATTGCCTTTGTTCTCCGAATTATGAAGCAGAGTGTGGTGTGCACCTTTGCAGAATGTGCATTGAAATTTAAATCTGCACATTTTGCTGGAATGATTTGAGCCCAAACACCGGAAGCAAATGTTATGGGACGCAACAAATGATTTTCGAGTGGCAACCGGATCTACCTTGAAAAGGTCGCATTGATATAACCGATGATCCGATGCACATTTAGGACATACTATCCCTTTGCTTGTTGAGTCCGATGATGTAGCATGAAATGCCTTAGCTGAGCGCGAAGCTGACTTTCCAACAACGTTGCAAGCCTCTAATGCGTCACACCGTCTGGTTAAAAACTCTAAGAATTCCTTGAAGGTAGGAAAATCCTTTTCTGCGATTTCCTTTGACCACTCCTCACGAGTTTCTGGGTTTAACTTTGTTAGAGCCATATAAATCAACCAGGGATCACGAGATTCTGCCTTTTCGCCAATGGCCTTTAACCCACGAATCGATTCGTCAAGAGCATCACATAAGTTCCGTAAGGCCTTAGCGGAAGTCTGCGACACCGACGGCTGTTCAATGAAAGTTTTGATATAGGCTGTTGTTATTTGATTATTTTTGTCGAAACGTTTCGTCAGCTTTTCCCAGGCCTCATCATAATTAGCATCAGAGATATTTAAGTGCTTAATTAAGTTACTTGCATTACCTTTCAGCAAGCCTTTCAGATACTGAAATTTCTGCGATTTGGACAAAGACTCGTTTCCGTGCACCGAAGCGGTGAATAAATCTTTAAAAGACGGCCACTCTTTATAATCACCGAAAAAATGCGGAATGTGCAACTTTGGGAGTCGATTATGCGTGCTCTGACTACCTGAGCGATCAAAGGTTTGAAATAAGGATTGTTGTTGTGTCAGGAAATTGGCCATGGTAGAATTTATGTCATCAGAGGCCGTAGCGTTGGCGTTAATAACACTCAAAAATTTCGACTTCGTTTCGAAAAATCGTTCTTCGAATTCCTCCAACTCTGAGGCCTGACCCTCAAATGTAAGCAACTCATCCTCTATAGTATAGAGTATAGTATAGAGTCTATACCAACGAATAGTATAGAGTCTATACCAACGAATTCCTGCCACAAACTCTCCAATCTATCTAATCGTGGTTTAATTTCTTCGACCGAAGTTGCCGTGTTGATCGTATCAGCAAATCGCTTCAATCTGGTCAAGGTTCCCTTCACCCTCCCCCTTTTTAGCTTTAATGACGCGGTTTCATCTTCATTTACCATGGTGACTTAGTCGCGCAGAATAAAATAATTAGGGGTAACAAAACTGAGCTGACGCTACACTAATCAATTAGCCGGGAAAGTAATGTCCGAACTCCCTTACTTTTCAATTTAATTTACTGTCCACCGTAAATAAATTCCAAATTGTTCAGAGTCCGCTCAGATTTCAGACGAACCGTTAAAAAAATATAGATATGTCGTAATGATCAAAGTCCCGTTGAGGCACCACGAGTCTTTTTCTCCGAACAATTTACCGAATGATTTTGAAAAACTCGAAAAGCGGTTGAAGAGTTCGTCGTCCGCGCCACTCACAGTACATGCTATGGCTTTTCTTTTTCTTTCCTCTTGTAGTAGCTCTGAGTCCCTGACCGAAGAATCGTCTCTTGGCCACTGCGAAGCATCGCTTCCAAGCCAAAAGGGCCCCGACCACCAAAGATTGGAATGTCTTGCTACGTACGAAAAAATTTACCGTATGACTTTCCACAGAGAGCACTTTGAGTGAACTGCACCAATTTTCAAATGTTTTTTTTTTTTTTCAATTTTGTCCTTTCTTTTTTTTCTTTTTTGTTTCTATAATTTTTAATTTATTAAGTAAAAGAAAGGGTGTACTTATCTTGTACAACTTGTTGATTTAAGCTTGTAATTATATCAGCGTCCTGCTGGGGCTTCGCTGATCCGGCTCGAAGGACCAAAAAATGTAGTGGAAATTCCCGATGATCCGCACGTTGATCTCTCGTGGAAACTTCTTTTTCAGGTGACTAGGTGCGCTGGGCTTTCGGAATTTGTCGGCTCGTGACAAATTCCCTTAACGTTCACCGTTGCACAATATTAATAAAAAAAAACTTTTTTCCTTTTTGTTTTTTTCTTTAATTTTTCCAACTTTACTCTGCCGCTGCTGCACACCAAGTGACAAGTGACGAGCGCGCAAAAAGTATGTCCCTACTGACAGCCTGTGACATGGCTGTCCTAAATGTCCTAACACTTACAATAGCTAATTCTTTACAGCGGTTTTTGGAGATTACAAAATTTGAAATTTAACAATTCAATGAAAATCTACTGAATATAATAAAATAAGTCTAAATGAGTAAAATGTAGCTCTGGTCACGAACACATACTATCGTTGGATATCTTCGGCAGGGATTCTCTCTCATCGTTCAAGGTTTGTACCGCTTGGAATATATTAGCTGTGTTTTTTTCATGATCTGATCTGGATCTCGAATTTCGCATTGAATTGAATATTTTAAACTGTAATCTAGAGCAAAATTTTTAAACTTGGCAAAAAATTCATCACATTGCAATGATTTTAGCCCATCCAAACTTCAAGTCATGAACTGAAAATTTTATTGGATCTAGTTTTTGACGCAAATTGGTTCTAAATCAATGCAATGTGATGCTATTTTCACAAAAGTAAAAAGATTTGTTTGGAGTCATTATTTGCAAATTCCAATTCAATACATAATTTGCTGCGAAATCTGATCCGGATCAGATCATGAAAAAAACACAGCTATTGTCAAGGGAATTCTATCGTCGTTGGATATTTGGGAATTCTATCGTCGTTGGATATTTGCATCGCTGAACATATCGTCACGATAATTCATTCGTCATCGGACGTTGCTTGAATTTCGTGAAATTCTTCATCAGAAGAAAGGAATTGTTTCGTCCTTTGATTCAACGTGGGAATTTTTCGATACGAAGAAGTAAGAAGGTCTCGCCATGACCGAGTTAGCTGGTTTGACGGCTCAACGAGCAGCCACGAAAGGGTGCCTAACCCGAATCAAAAACAAGATCGACTCAAAGGCTAGCACGTTATCGTACACGGAGTTAGAGTGCAGGCTAGGAATACGCGAAGCCTATTTTAACCCGCCGTTGGTGACGTGAATTTGACTTACATCGTTGGTGACCCCGGTCTCACGCACCGGTGTTTTTGACTACGAGTATTTCTATAATTTATTGTTCATGCTACTTTTCATTGGAAAGGTTATAAAATTAGATATTATTTTGTCAGTAAAACATAGGTATTTCATAAATCAAATCGCTTTTATTACTCATTAGACAATATCTTTGGATGCATTAAAATTTCAAGGTATTTTCACAAATTTTTTTAAACTAAAAAATGTCGCAATATTTAAGGATTAAATCAGTCTTATGACATTTCAAACATAAAGTAAAGAAACATAAATGGTAATATGTACTTCTACAAAAAAAAAAAAAATATGTAATTTTAAAATCACCCATCTTCAACAGCCATACAACTCGAGCAACCATTTGACTTACTTAGTTGGTGACGCCGGTCTCACGCACCGGGTTGGCCCCAAAACTCCGAAACGTGCGCCCACGTCGCTGTCGCGTGGTATTCTTGCAGTAGGTTGCGTGGAATAAAGCAGCTACTCGAAATCGCAAGGTAATTCGATGAACGGTGAAAAAAATATTAGATATTTTCGATCTACCCGGTCTCACAGACCAATCCGTCACCAACGGCGGGTTAAACAAATTCTTGGATACCAGACTTCCATTGAGCGACTTGAGCCCGACGACCTTAAGGCAATTCAGGTTAGAAGTGATTTGGAAGATACGTACTGCGCCACTAAGTCTAAAATACTTAGCGCTATGGCCGAGCACCGCAACGCGAACTCGTTTCAGGACCTTTCGCTGCGTCCGCCTGCACCCATAAAAAATAATCTCCCTAAATTGAAATTGCCGCAGTTTTCTGGAAATTATTCGGAGTTTCCAAATTTTAACAGCACATTTGCCAAACTCGTGGATTAGGATCAGACTTCGATTTCGATCGAGAAATTCAACCACTTATTGAATTGTTTGAGCGGCGCAGCCTTGCAGGCTGTACAGGCCTTCGAATTTGAGAGAGAGACCAATTACGCGAAAGCATATGCACAATTGAAAGAGAGGTATGACCATAAATACCTAACTTTTCAAGAGCACATAGTGGGTCTTATCCACCTACCTAAGGTAGCCAAATCGTCACCAGGCCAGCTACGGCTGCTCGTCGACAGCACTAATGCACATTTAAGCGCGTTGCGAAGCCTAGGTACGAGCGAAAATATTTTGGACGCTCTTATTATCCATTTAGTCAACGCGAAGCTGGATTCTGAGTCTATTGACAAGTTAGAAGAATCGGTCGAACATTCACGATTGCCATCATGGGAAGAATGTTCTAAAGTTTTGAACAAGCGCTGTCAATTTCTGGAAGCTAGGGACATCAGATCGGAATTTAGCGCCCATCGCAACCCGTTCGAAAGAAGAAAGGCTCATCTCCTACAGTGTTAACAGCCGCTAAGTCTGCCTGCCCTATTTGCGAGGGAGTTGACCACTTCATATATAAGTGTCTGAGGTTTTTAGAACTGCCTGTACTGGCTAGATTCAAACAAATAAAAGACAAGGGTCTTTGCATCAACTGCCTTTCCGCGGGCCATAGCGTGAAGAGGTGTCCTTCTTTAAAATGCAAAATCTATTCTCTACCGCATCACACCCTTTTACATCGGAATAATGTGGATCATTCAGCCAGCTCTACATGTGAAAGAGTATCGAAGTCAAATCAAAATGGTCAACGTTCGCTTCCGTCAGAAAATTCTTTAACCACCTCGCTTGTCTCTAATGAGTCAGTCAAGAGCCAAGTTTTTCTAGCCTCTGCCGTGGTGAAGGTGAGGGACAAAGCGGGTTAATATAATTTCGCTCGAGCACTACTTGACTCCGCTTCGCAGCTGAATTTTATTTCGGAGGACTTAGCTCAGACTCTCAAATTGCCTCGCTCAAAGGCGGAACTCACTGTGAATGGCATTGGGAATTCGTCGTCGTCACTTCGTTGGTCGACTCAGGTCTACGTTAAATCCAGAACTAGCGGTTACGAAGCGGACTTGTCATGCTACGTTCTCTCGCACATTACCGGATTGCAACGAGAACGACGTGTAGAGACGGCCGGCTGGCAGTTGCCCCTCAATATTCAGTTGGCGGATCCACAATTTTATAAACCTTAGCGAATCGACTTGCTCATCGGGGCGGATGTCTTCTTCCATCTCTTGTGTGTAGGCCAGATAAGATTGAAGGAAAATTTACCTACCCTACAGAAGACAGTGTTCGGTTGGATTGTCTCTGGTCGATATTTGCGATCTCCTTCAACCTTTTCCACGTTGACTAGCCAGGCGCTTGCGATGCAAGAAACCGACGTAGGTGACGCAGCTGAGGAATTAGGACTCAATCAATTGGTTCAAAAGTTTTGGGAGGAGGAAGGTGTCCCCGAATCCCCTGCGAAGCAGAACGAAGATCACTCACAGTGTGAAACGGAGTTCGAGCGATGGACTCGTCGTTTACCTGACGGCCGGTTCATGGTTAAGTTGCCTTTCCGACAGTTCCAAGTAACCTTTCCTGGCACCTTGGATATAGCCTGTCGTCGATTCTACAATCTGGAAAGGAAATTGGGGAGAGATGCTGCATTGAAACGTGGATATTCCGAGTTCCTCAGGGAATATCTCAGCGCTGGTCATATGGAATCAATTGATATTAAAACACTTCCTCAGGCATACTATTTTATGCCGCATAGTTGTGTTTTACGACCGGATAGCTCCACTACTAAATTACGCGTCGTCTTCGATGCTTCTTGTCGCGCGGCCTCTGGTAAGTCGCTGAATGATATGCTACTAGTTGGACCTAATATTCAAGATGACCTCTTTTCGATCTTAAGCCGATTTCGCTGTTACCGCTTTGCTTTAACTGCCGACATTACTGCTATGTATAGGCAGCTTTTGGTGTATCCAGAGGACAGCCTCTTTCAGTTAATTCTATGGCGCGAGTCCCATGCTGATGTTTTGCAAGCCTTTCGGTTGAAAACTGTAACGTATGGTACGGCACCAGCTTCGTTTCTTGCAACCAGTTGTTTGCGAAGATTGGCCGAAGATTTTCGTTCCAAGCTCCCAAGAGCTTCCGAAATAGTGCGTAGAGATTTTTACATGGACGACCTACACACTGGAGCAGACTGCCAGAATGAGCTATACCAAATTCGTAAGGAGGTTGATTTAATCGTAAAATCTGGTCAATTTATACTACGAAAATGGTATTCCAACGATATGGAGCTTCTATCGCAGATTCCGGAAACTGAGCGCGAAAAAACATTGAGAATCAACGACTGCGAGGTTGTGAAGACTCTTGGGATAATATGGGAACCCACAGCCCATGAATTCCGATTTCATTATACTACCAGCCAAAATTCGTCTTCCAGCGTAACGAAAAGAACTGTACTTTCGGATGTCGCAAGGCTATTCGACCCTTTGGGGCTCGTTAATCCCGTCGTAGTGCGGGCAAAAATATTTCTGCAAGAGCTTTGGTCACTCAAGCTGGACTGGGACGAATCGCTTCCTCAAGACTTAGACTTTCGTTGGCGCCGGTTCAAATCGCTGCTAAATGCTCTCAACCATTTGAGAATTCCACGGAGGATACTTGGCGGGGGGAGACCATTCAAGGTGGCTCTTCATGGGTTTGCTGACGCCTCTACTCGTGCTTTCGGCTGCTGTATATATGTTCTCTCTATTGACGAAACGGACAATGTGTCAGCAAGTTTAGTAGCGGCTAAATCGAAGGTCGCTCCAATGAAAACTCCTCGGTCTGTGGCGTGCTTGGAGCTTTGTGCAGCGTTGTTACTAGCCAGGCTATTTGAAAAGGTTCGTCGCAATTTCCCCAAACCTCTTAACGAGCAATAATTATGGACTGATTCAGAAATCGTTTTGGACTGGTTATCCGCTCATGCTTCGGATTGGAAGGTTTATGTCGCAAACCGTGTAGCGGAGATTCAGAGGCTAACAGAGGGTGCTTCCTGGCGATTCGTGAATTCAGCAGCAAACCCCGCGGACATCGTGTCACGAGGAATACCTGCCGAGGAGTTGGCTGGTTCTATTTGGTTTTCTGGACCTGAATTCTTGCGCCTACCTAAAGGAAATTGGCCTCCTCAAAGAGATCGACATCTAAATCTCGACGACATACCTGAAAGGAGAAAAGTTAAATCTGTTCTGCTCGGTACTGAATCGAAATCCTTCCTGCTATCAGTTTACTCTGTCAGCGACTTTATAAAAAATTGCCGTCGTTTTGCTTATAGTATGCGTTTCGTCGACAGGATTAAGTCCAAGTATTCATCATTACCGCTGATTGGAGGCGAATTATCTGCAACGGAGATAGAAATGTCTTTCATGCGTCTGGTTTGGTGCATCCAGCAGGAAGCCTTCTCTGAGGAAATTGCCGAACTCGAAAAGGGAAGAGAAATATCAGGCAGAAGCATGCTGAAGAAGTTAAATCCTTTCCTAGAGGTGTTCCCTGCTCTGCACTTAAAGTTGTTGAGAGTAGGGGGCAGATTAAAGTTCGCTCAGCTACCTGTAAGTGCCCGATTTCCAGTGTTGTTACCACGGAAAAACGCCTTCGTCGAATCTTACGTACGATACCTGCATCTTAAAAATTTTTATGCCGGCCCCCAGGCGCTAGTGTCGATAATTCGTGAAAAATTCTGGATTATCAACGCCCGTGACTACGTTCGAAAAATCGTTCGAAGCTGTATACATTGTTTTCGTTGCCGCCCTAGACTGGCACAGCAGATTATGGGAGATTTACCTAAAGATCGAGTGAATCCGGCTCCTCCATTTACTTACAGTGGTGTGGATTTCTGTGGACCAGTGCTGACCACTCACCGAATTCGAGGAAGAGCTCCTTTCAAATCTTACATCGCAATTTTCGTCTGCTTTGTGACTAAAGCAGTTCACATAGAAGTTGTCTCAGATCTGACTTCGGAGGCCTTTATCGCAGCACTCAAGCGATTTGTGGGAAGCAGGAATTTGTGCAGACACCTCTATTGTGACAATGCAACGAATTTCGTTGGTGCACGGCGACTCTTGCAAGAATTTCGAGACGCTTTTTTCGAGCAAAATACTCAGAGGCACATATTGTCTTGGTGCAGCAATAATTTCATCGAATTCCATCCAATCCCCCCCAGAGCGCCGCATTTCGGAGGGCTTTGGGAAGCGGCGGTGAAATCCGCCAAGGCTCACCTCTCCCGAACGTTAAGAGGTTTGGTCCTCACATTTGAGGAACTTACTACAGTGATGGTACAAATCGAAGGCATCTTAAATTCACGTCCTATCACACCGCTTTCCACTGACCCTAACGATTTTGAAGTTTTAACCCCCTTCCATTTTTTAAACCAAGCGCCTTTCAACAATATCGTTGAACCACCTTATGAGATCAAAGTACTCAGCTATATTCACAGGTGGCGACGTGTTACCGCTATTATTCAATATTTCTGGAGACGGTGGTCTAAGGAGTATTTGCACCAGCTTCAACAGAGATGCAAGTGGACTTCCAAAAACACCGAGATTGAACCTGGCGTGCTGGTTTTCATCAAGATGAACTTCCAGCTTACAAGTGGATGTTGGGACGAGTTATTAATGCCATCCCCGGTCCCGACGGCAACATACGAGTCTTAGACATCAAGACTCCTCATGGCACCATTAGACCATTAGGTGGCCCCTATTCCTAAGGACAACCAATAATGTAGTTGAAACGAGGCTCTTCCGTTTCAAGGGCGGCGGGATGTTGAGCCGTGCCATAAAACAACTTTGAATCTATTAACTTGCTAAATTGTATTTGTCATTTTGGAAATCGAAGCAGGCCATTAGGGCCTGCTAGCTGAAAAATACTATAAAAAGAGCAATTGTTTTTGAAAATTCCTTTTTCGCTAGCTGGATGTTAATAAAACAACACATTGTCGTTACACGATTAAAATCTCTTTTATTTAATTGTGCAAATCGGTTGCAAAGAAGCTTGCAGCCGCAGCAAGTGGTTTATTAAAATTAAACTGCAACGTGACGATTTTTACTGGGAGGGTCCCATCCAAAGAATTTGCCACGCGCCTCAGATGGTATAGTTACGCCACTGCTACGAGTTAAGATTTAAATGGAAAAATTCTTGAAATGATGTTAAAAAAGTAAACTTATACCACTTTAATAGTAATAAACGCCGCATAATGTAATGATTTCCAGGTTTCATTTTACTTAGAGCAGATCAATATTAAGGGCATAGTAAGATATAATACAAGTGCGTTTTCTAGGAAACGAATGCAATTTGATTTATTATATATGTTAAGGTGAGCTGTGTAATCGTAATTCAATTGTGTTCGTTAATTTAACTAAAAAATAATTACAGAACACGCGATACATTTTGCTTATCAATTGAACAGGGGTATGCCAATCGATTATATCCAAGTGGTAAGTATAGTATATACGGAAAATTTTCTTCTCCTTATGGGGTTGATATGCATACAGATGCGGCCAAATTATTATCACCTGTTAAAAAACCCATCCTTTTTCTAAATTGGCGTGTCGTTTGCGATGGCTACCTGAAATGAGAAGAAATAATATTATGTATTAATAGGCAAAGCCAAAAATCGTTGGTAAAACCAAAAGTGCACACCCTAGAAGATGTCATTTGACAACATATTGTTACAATTTTGCCCGCCGAGCGGCTGGCGGACAAAATTGCACGGTTTGCCCTCGTTACAACTCACTGGGCTTATGGGGATATGGGGACGGACTAACACTTATTTTGTTGCGAACAGGAGCTCATCTGCCGAGGCAGACGAGCATTCAAAAATAAATGGTCGGCGTTTCGATCCGGGGCACTGGCCAGATCTCCTCAGTGTGGCTGAAGACCAGTGCCCCTGCCACAGACGCCCACACTTTGCGCGGACCGAACACCGGCCCCCATATTCGCCCGCTTCAAAAACCAAGTGTGAATTATAATGAATGCAAATTTTGTAACAATATATTAAAAAATTAAAATAGTCCTATGTGCGAGAGCTGAGATAATCACCCACTTATCTCACCTGATTTTGGTGCAAAAACTCATTATTTCCACACCAGCCCACACATTCCCCACGATTCGTTAACTCGAAGCTCGAAGCTAATCGGCCAGGCCCCACACAATTCGAGCCTCACCCCTGACGGCGCGGCCCCGGAGACATCCACGAACAAGTCGCTCTCTCGATTCCCCTCCTAGCATCCACACAAATCGAGCCTCACCCTCGAGGCCTCGCAGCAAAACACCCCCGGGGCCCATAAGTCGCCCATTGCAAGGCAAAATAGGCGAGTCGCCCGGGAATCGGAGAGTTTGTTTACATACCTAATTGTTTATAATAATTGAACTATGAGAGGAATCATTTTGATAATCAATAGGGTTCTATTCTGATACATTTCGAAGAGATATAAACCAAAATCAGGGAAATCGGTCAAGAATTGCGACCTGTAGCGTGTAATCACACATACGTACGTACGTACGTACAGACCAAAGGACGGAGACGCATTGTTTTTCAAAAGCAAATTTAAGACATAAAAAATATTTTTTTTAAATTTAAAAATGGTATCAATTGATAGAACAAGATCTCTTCTTTAGGAAAAGCTACATTAAAAATTTATTTATTGCGAAATTGCCTGCAATATGATTACTTTTATCGTTAAAAACTGAGGCTGGCGCGTTAGTCGATAATAGAGCACACACCCGCGGGGTGTGCAAGCCGTCCAGAACCCTAAAAAGAAAACTATTTAGTTAATTATAACACAAAAATACAAATCTAACCCGAAGTGCCCTTCTCGCACTGTCCGGCCCTTGATAAAATGTCAAGTGCAAAATGTAAACAAAAACAATCGTCGATCACTCATTAGGTCACTTTCGCACTTGTGAGAAGGACATCTAGGAACTCAAAGTAAAACTAGTTATCGGCGGAGAAGTTATTGCAGAATCATAATCAGTGGGGTGTACCGTAAGGAGGAACTGATGAGCAAAGATTATCCACAATAAGATGCGACACTCCTATACTAAGCAAAACCACTATCCCATATGCATTTCCGAAAACTTGGGGAAAATAAAATTTCGCCTTAGATAAGGCAGCAAAGCAATACTGCCTACCATTCCTTAGGTAAATTCCCATAAGAGCGAACGAGGCAAAAGTAGGCAACCACCAACTGCTCACCTACAGCGCTTACGCTATACAGAATAAATGTGACCACTTTTTTTATATGGAGTTTTCCGGATTCAACCAATGTGAATGTATGCGTGCGGCATCACCAGTGCCATGGTGTTAGTCCCCTCCGTTGCAATGTTCTGATATGGAATGACAGAATTGCAAAGGGGAAAAAGCAGGTAGCACACAGAGGCCCTTAAATACGGATACGCAGATTTTGTTTTTGCTTTTCGGCTCAACCAATTTGATTGTGAGTGGCTCCAGCGGGCGCGTACAAAGTGGGCCTGATTCTCTCAGAGAAGTTTTTTATCCCTTCCTTTAACATGAGCTTCTTATTACTATCTACTTCTCGCAAAATTCTCAATTCTCGCTTGGGTGGCGGTGGCAAGGTCACTAAAATTTTAGCGAATACGTCATGAGTGTCGCATCTTGTTCTGGATAATCTTTGCTGATGAGTGCAATGAGCTTGGGTGCCGAGTGAGTGGCGGGGTGCAATCTGGAGGGTATAAAAGCCACGGCGCTGCCTGATAGCGGCCTCTTTTTTCGCCTCTTTGTTAGCCTTTTATTAATTCTCTTCCGAGACTACCTTTCCTACCACGAACTGCCTGTAGCCTTTAACCTCTTTATATTTCCGATTAAAATATGTAGGTACTGACTGTGTTGAGATTATTTGTTCTAGGTAGTGACTAGAATAAATTCCTATCACTCATTGTTTTGGGAGCTGATCAAAACAAATCCTAGCATCCATTGTCTTGAGTCCGCATCAAGGCAATTTTTACTACCACTTAATTTGGGTGCTGACCAAATTAAGATTTACCTTCATTGTCTTGAGTTCTGATCAAGACAAATCTTACTAACACTTATTTTGGGATCCTACCAAAATAAGATCAATCCAATTTGTCTTATCAACCAAATTTTGCTCCACTCGGCTGTGCAACTACTAGGCGAGAGAAGTCATCTGCCCGATCCTGTCTTAATAGTGGATACAGGTGAGTACAAATTTCATTTTCATGTTCTGACCGAAGTCCCAGTCAAGAATCTATTTCCTGATTTGGGTCAAGCCAGAACAAGAGCAAAATCTATTCACCTGCTGACCTAGCAGCAGGACATTATTAAATTTACGTTACTCGCCTTCAGCTCCTTCGCGCTGATTAAAATATGTTATTGTTCAAACAATTGTTGTGAAATCTGTTACGTCAGAATACTCTCAGCAGTTTATTCGTTGCTCTAAACGAAACTTTAAGAGGTTAAAGTCGTGTAAATTGATATTCAAGACATTCGTGTCTGATTGTGGTTGACTGTGTATGGCTTGTTGCAGACCAGTTAACTCCAGATTTATTTTCTAATATTTTGCGTTCGTTCACTCATCTTTTTGAGATCGGATAGAACAGTACTGCATATTCCGGGCCAACATATAGGCTACTTTTTATTCACAATTTTCAAAATAGCGGACCCAAGATGACCAAAAATTGAAAATATTAAGGGATTGGCTTAAAAATTGGAATTTGGGGGTTTTTGGATGTCCTTAGTGCACATCTTTATTCAAAATTTGAAAATTCAAGATAGGTTAAGACCAGCTAATCTAGCTAATTAAGAATAAAGTTTAATTGGATATATTTTAACTTCTACTCTATACTTTACCAATATTACATGAAATACATATTTATTCAACCTTTTCAATATCACTTCCAGATCGTATTTGGGTTTGAATTATTAGAAACATTTATTTCAATTCGTCAGTGGTTTTAAACTGGTGGTGGTTTTGACATTATTATTTTGTTCACTTGCCATATCGAATAACCCCTTCAGTCACATAAAAATTGCAACATTAGGTATACTGAATTTAATTTGTTTTGGCTATTCTTTCTTATTAATTTTATATACCATTACGTGAAAGCTACTTCTGTATTTATGCATTCTACAATATTTATTTGAATTTATATTATAAAGGAAATTTTAAAAAACAATGTATTTCATCGCATTTCTTAAATTTTGTTTTATTGATGAGAGTAATGAGAGTAACGAACACCACCAAACCCCACCAAAGAAAATTGAACGAAGCCCAACGATTAAACAAACAAACCTTTAAATATAGTCATAAGAAAAGCTTACCCAAATCCTTTATGTACATATATATGAGTTCGCGCAATTTAGTATTAGAAACATCAGTAGGTACAGGCGTAAAAAGAAGGCAATTTTAAGAAGACTTCACGGCAATTTAAATGTATGTATTTCAAAATTACATCGTTGTTCTAACACTATTCTAATCAGACAAAGTAATGGATTTAATGTATGAATAACATTAAAATGTTTGGTGCGTGTACCCCCCTAAAGTTTTTATTTAAGGCTTTCTATTAGAAAGAGTACCCCGAAATTAATCAAAGTAAACCAAAAATGCACAATTCGACAGTATTCAAAAATGCTCCTACAGCTTTTCCTCATTCTAGTTTGCTCAAGTTTTCTCTCTTTCTGCAGAGCACCCCTAAAAAATTGTACGCACACGGACACTATAACTGCGTTTTTTTTAATCGGTTCGGGGTCTGTCTGGTACTGGTACAGTGTCATGCAGCTTAATAATAATAACTCAGATAAGGACTTTTGTTTCCTAAAGGTTGGAAATAACAAATAAAATTGACAGCGTGAAAAGGAATCAAAGTAAAATAATAATTTGCAAAGAATCAAAGTGAAATAATTAATAAAAATTTATATCGAGAAGAAGATTGCATTGATAAATGCGGTTAGAGATTCAATAAAAAAAATCCATGGATGTCTCTGTAATCTATGTATATCAGAAATTAATGTTATTACATTATTTACATAATTTTTCACTTATTGTTTTCCATTGTTTCGCTAGCACAACAAACTAAACTTTCCCCAAGGGGCAATGCTACCAACAACGAAAAATGAAAGTAGGTCTACAGCGTCTCTGGTTAATTAATCTTCCAGTTCTTAAACCTACAACGAGAAAAACTCTGTTTAAGCAGAGAACTAGACTCCTTATATTTATTCGTTTCAACATTTCGTCATGGCTATAATATAAGATACAAACATGACGAACGTAAGTCAATGTCGCAAAGTTGGAAATAAATGTTCAAAACTTACCAGCCGACAGAGTAAAAAAAGGTACTTAATTGCTTTTATTTTCTGATTTTTTTGGAATAAATTAGTTTGTAATGAATTGTCTTTCTTTTTAGGGTTCCGTAGCGAAATGGCAAAAAACGGAACCCTTATGGATTCGCCATGTCTGTCTGTCTGTCCGTCCGTACGTCACAGCCACTTTTTTCCGAAACTATAAGAACTATACTGTTGAAACTTGGTAAGTAGATATATTCTGTGAACCGCATTAAGATTTTCTTACAAAAATAGAAAAAAACAATAAATTTTGGGGGGAACTGAAACTCAAACATTTTTTTTCATCAAACCCATACGTGTGGGGTATCTATGGATAGGTCTTCAAAAATGATATTGAGGTTTGTAATATCATTTTTTTCTAAACTGAATAGTTTGCGCGAGAGACACTTTCAAAGTGGTAAAATGTGTGCCCCCCCCCTGTAACTTCTAAAATAAGAGAATAATAAAACTAAAAAAAATATATGATGTACATTACCATGCAAACTTCCACCGAAATTTGGTTTGAACGAGATTTAGTAAGTAGTTTTTTTTTAATACGTCATAATCCTACGGAACCCTTCATGGGGTTTTGGTTTTGACTTGAAAGTTCCAAATAAATTAACCGCTCGAGGCCCGTCCTTGAATACATATTGAATTCAGAAATTATGTAAAAATACAACAGCGAACAGAAAAATTAACGAAATTAATTTAAATAATATAGGAATTATGCAACAGATTATTCTACCCCCTACTTCACAGTTCTTTGCTTACCAATCTGACCTCGGAGCAAAATATTTCGGACTGCTCATTTCCTTTTTATTTATGCACATCTGATAAGGTAACATTAAATTGATCACCCAATCCTAAGTTTTACAGCGCTCTGCCGCCAACCCATATGCCGCGTTACCTTACTGCCAAATTAATAGGCTGCCACTGGCTTGATTCTGCTGCGGAATGTCGCTGCCAGGAGGCGGCCAAAACTATTTGCATCCATGTTCGGCTTCGCATCGCACTACGGTTGGTGGCACTAGGTGCATCCCAAGTTTTTGGAATTGATATTAGCCGAATCCGGTCAATAGAGCTGGAGCACTTTCCAAATGGGATTCAAACGGTGACCGTTTAATGGGTTGGATAATCTCTGGTCACCTAATTGGGAAGTGGTTTCAGGGTGCGGCCGTCAATAACACGACCGACTGCAGTTTATAATGAAGGACCAAAAAGTCTCTTTGGCGATTTCACGATTATTTAGTTTTGACTGCGAGAGTATACATACTTGTGTTTAATCTCAATGTTATTCACGTCCAAATGGTGCTTCACGAATTCTTCTTCCTGATGTTGTTTGTGGTCCTGCCACTATGCCATAGTCTTTCGAACTTGGGACTTGGTATGCCATGTACAAGGACATATTTTTAATAGCTGAACTATAAGAGCCTGTAAGCAATTCGGGATAAATAGTGAAAAACGTAGCACAAACATAACTTGGAGATGCGACCCGAATCCCCAAAAACCTGTTTCCTCAACCAACTAGTGTTCTACAACCAGCAGGACCGTCACATCGGCGTGGGTGGTGACTTTAGAAATCGAATTATAGCTGAACGTGACCCTTTGATTTGGTAATAAGAATTCTCATAGCCAGCGGAAGACAAGTCGTTCGTTACGGAATATATTCACGACAAAGACGCTGGCTTGTCAGCATGAGTCCATCCTGCGTGCCAAGGCGTTTCCTGTGTAACTCTGAGTAAACAAGTGCGAAGGCGACATAAAGCGTGCTTTATAATCTCAAATTTGCGGGGAATTTGGTCCTTCATGCGTATTTTAATAACCTCGTGCTGAGCTGCTAGAGTTAAAATACTAGTTTTAATATTGAAAATGCCGCTCCCATGCTGAGGCAGAACAATGCAGGGTTTTGTGGCTAGCTTTCAACATGAAGTGGAAACCTTACTTCATATAAGGAGATAAAAAACCCATTCTTCTAATAACTGAAACTAAACTAAGTACCTAAATTATGTCAGCAACTTCATTAAAAAGTTATATTGACCCCCTTTAGCCATTGTGGCATCTACCTTTAAATTGGTATTGCTTTGCCCGCCCATTGTATTGCTCTGTTTATAAAAGAAATGCATAATAAAATCTTCTCTTTTATCTGAACCACTTATTCACTTCGCAACAGTCGTATGGCGAGGGATAAATTGATGACGACATTTTTAGAGAAACTCATTTATTCTGATGCAAAAACGCAAGTACTCGTATATGTATGTGGGTCATCTTTTGGTTATCGAAATCAATCCAATTAATTCAAGGCTATTATCTGCAGGTGTGAAACGTCTCCACAGAATTTGTTCGGGCTATGACATCTTTATAGTTACATACAAAGTCTTTGCTTAAACATTTTTATTATCCCCTCTCTTTTGTGCTAAACTTTAGAAGAAATTAATTAATTACCTCTTAATATTTTATGAATTTTGAAAGCGTATATCGCGTCAAAAAAAAATTCAAATTGAAAAAGGAAGAGGATACTTGCAGCTTTCTAATGCCACCTCGAACATCATTATGCGATCTTGGGGCACGGTAGTGCCCCCGCCAAGTCGAGCAAAAGAGCAAAAGAAAAGGCACGGCCGTAACATCCTTTTAGTACAGTCAATCTGTCGATGGAGTGATGAAAAAATTACAATATGGGTAAATGTTGTTTTATTCGTTGAAGAATGATGTACTTAAGCTACCTTCGCGATGGGCACGTGCTACTTTGGTGCGTCTTTTTGGAAACTCAAAAAAAGTGCCAACAAAAATTTTGGAATTTTGGAATGCATTTTTCTCGAAATGTATGCATTTTACAGGAAAATTTTTCAAACAAAAAATGTAGAGGAAGTTGCGATCTACAATTAATGTCATTGAAGCAATGCTGTACAGCAAAAAATGCGCACGGTAGGTGGCGCTGAAGTTTCCAAAAAAGGGTTTTTCCACTTTTTCGCCGTAAAAATATTATTTCATCGCAAAAATGTAAATGCGAAACTTGTTCCTTACATTATTATCAACAACTTTTATTTAAACAAATTTTTCATACAACTTCCGTTTTGAAGCTGGAGCTCGCAATAGTATGAAAATTCCAATAATACGGTTGCACGCAAGATGGCTTTACATTTTACTTGCACGTTTTAATAAAGATTTAATTATTTATATTATTCGTAACATTTTAACAATTTTAATTTGTTATTAACATGTAGTATACATTATTACAGCAATATAGCGCTGCGTATACAGCACCGTGCTGTTAACGGTAATTTCGTCGGTCCTACTGTGAATTTCTCTGGCGCCGTTGGCATAGTTCTAACAAAAGGGACTATTCGGCCACCTGCCCTATTCACTAAGGACCGTACATTTTTCAGTTATGTAGTTTCGGAGAGTATGACAAAACTTAGCTCCGTGAAAATGAGTGAAGAAACTCAGATAATAACGTCAACTGAATTTTTCTTCGTCCATTTTTTCCAAATTTTCAAAGTGTCAATTAAACAATAACAATTAAAAGTTGGTATCTTGTTTGTATAAAAAAAAAATGTCACAACTATTACTACTAAATAATTTTACAACCATTTTCGTTCAATAAAATTATTTAACATTTGCTCAATAGCTGTAATAATGTATACTACATGTTAATAACAAATTAAAATTGTTAAAATGTTACGAATAATATAAATAATTAAATCTTTATTAAAACGTGCAAGTAAAATGTAAAGCCATGTTGCGTGCAACCGTATTATTGGAATTTTCATACTATTGCGAGCTCCAGCTTCAAAACGGTAAGTTGTAAGAAAAATTTGTTTAAATAAAAGTTGTTGATAATAATGTAAGGAACAAGTTTCGCATTTACATTTTTGCGATAAAATAATATTTTTACGGCGAAAAAGTGGAAAAACCCTTTTTTGGAAACTTCAGCGCCACCTACCGTGCGCATTTTTTGCTGTACAGCATTGCTTCAATGACATTAATTGTAGATCGCAACGTCCTCTACATTTTTTGTTTGAAAAATTTTCCTGTAAAATGAATACATTTCGAGAAAAATGCATTCCAAAATTCCAAAATTTTTTTTGGCACTTTTTTTGAGTTTCCAAAAAGACGCACCAAAGTAGCACGTGCCCATCGCGAAGGTAGCTTAAGTACATCATTCTTCAACGAATAAAACAAGATTTTCCCATATTGTAATTTTTTCATTTGAACTATTTCTTTTTCGACAGATTGACTGTACTATTTTCTCGAAGCCATTCGGGCCATTTTCGACCCCCTGTAACTTCGTTGCGAAAAAAACTAGAAGCCTAAACTTTCAGTGACCAAGAGGGCATTACATAGCTAGATATATTTCCAAATTACATTAAATTTGAACCAGTAGTTTCCTCATTCAAAAAATAACGCATGCGCTTGTACTCATGCTTGCCACTGGCCGCGAATGAATTTTGAAAGGATGAATGTAGTAGTTTATCGTTCTGGGGGCACGGTGTTGCCCCCGCCGAGTCAATTAGTTTGTTCAGATTTTGAATTTTAGTTAGCGTTAAGCCCATAGAGGAAGCAAAAAAAAGAAAAATCCCCAAATTTCATTATAGTAAATGAAAAATACATCAAAGCATCTGAGAAAAATCAATAGAGACAGGGAGTGGGCTTTAAGAAAATCAGTAGCTGAAGGACAAGATATATTACCCGAGAAAAAAGAAAGGAGGATGACCTAACAAAAAGAAATGAGATCCCATCAAAAACATAAAATGTAAAATAATGCCAAGTCTCGCAACGCAGTGCTTCTGCCGTAAAAAGTTGTTAGATCTTATGTAAAACCAAGTCAGTTATATTAGTTAGTGTCTATGGAAGCACCTATTCAACAACTTTGTTATAAATTGTTATCTAATCAATTACCTATCAACATTTATAGTGACCGTATCAATATTAAGACATCTTTATTTCTATAATAATTATAATTACTTGGCAATTGCACGGTAACATATTCTACTAATTAAAATACTGGCCGTGCAATTGCCAAGTAATTATAATTATTATAGAAAATAAAGATGTCTAATATTGATACGGTCACTATAAATGTTGATAGGTAATTGATTAGATAAAAATTTATAACAAAGTTGTTGAATAGGTGCTTCCATAGACACTAACTTATATAACTGACTTGGTTTTACATAAGATCTAACAACTTTTTACGGCAGAAGCACTGCGTTGCGAGACTTGGCATTATTTTACATTTTATGTTTTTGATGGGATCTCATTTCTTTTTGTTAGGTCATCCTCCTTTCTTTTTTCTCGGGTAATATATCTTGTCCTTCAGCTACTGATTTTCTTAAAGCCCACTCCCTGTCTCTATTACATTAATACATTTTCTTTAGTCCCTGCAATAAAAACTTTGTTCTTGAGAACATGTCTATAACAATTGCAATTCATTTTACTTACATTTTGTACCTGACATTCTTAATTTCTCTTAAAAAAGTCCTATTTCACAACCAATTGCCCGTTGTCTACTTCACGAAGTCAACGCGAGCCTTGACTCGCTCATCAAGCTAAGCAATTGACTTAACTGTTATACTACGTAGCTAAGCTCACAGCCATAGACATGAATTCGGACAGAGCTTACCTCGCTGTGACGTCACGAACTGTTATAACGAGACGAAGACATAGACATAGACTTGGATTCGGATAGGCCCTTAAGAACAACTGGACCGATTTTAATGATCTTCGATTTGTTGGATTTGTCTCCGCCCCGAATCTATATATATAAAACACAAACTGTTTCTACCTATGTATTTTATAGACTCTGAAACCATCCAACTGATATGCCCCAAACCGGTTTCATTTGAAAGGCAATAATGCGAGGATGGTTATGCCTAATCTCAATACAAAACCAGACCAACTAAGCAAACCAAAAATATCTGCAGCTCTGTCATTCGCATTGCAATTTCATCACCTGTCTCGCTCATTTTGGTCAACAGCCGCTAGCTTTTTCCTCTGTGTGAGTTAAACCATTTTAAAACCATTTGGCGTTGCCACATGCAATTCAGCGGATTTAGTACAGGTTAGTACTCGAAAAGTTGCAAAGTCAAAAATAAATTGATGTTAAATCGGTTGTTGTGGTTTGCCGGTAAAGAGTGCCAAATATTTGTGTCATAATAATTATATTTTTATTACAAAATGCCCTTTTATTGGACCGGTAAGTGAAGCAGTGGCTGACTGACATTTCACAACTACATACATTGCTAATATGTGTACAGACTTGATTTGTCAGCAGTTGGTTTTTGTGGTTTTGGTTTGGTCTGGTTTTTTATGGAGATTAGGCATTATAGGCCATAAAACAATGCATTAGGCACATTCGGTCCATTCATGAAGTCGATTTTTGACTTTTCCCATACAAACAGTTACAACCTCATCAAAGGCGTTACTCGCAAAGAAATTAAGAACATTAGTGTGAAGTTGGCGCATAATATGATGAGATGAGATGAGATGAGATGAGACGAGACGAGAGACGAGAGACGAGAGACGAGAGACGAGAGACGAGAGACGAGAGACGAGAGACGAGAGACGAGAGACGAGAGACGAGAGACGAGAGACGAGAGACGAGACGAGACGAGATGAGATGAAATGAGACGAGACACGAGACACGAGACGAAACGAAACGAGACGAAAGGAGACGAAACGAGACGAAACCAGATGAAACCAGACGAAACGAGACGAAACGAGACGAAACGAGACGAAACGAGACGAGACGAGACGAGACGAGACGAAACGAGACGAAACAAAACGAGACGAAACGAGACGAGACGAGACGAGATTTTTAATACCTTAAAAGTGATGTAAAAGGAGTAATGGAAGAAAAAATTGAAATAAAACAGTGAAACAAAGTGTTTAAGGTCTTAACCCCGAGTTCCCCCTAACCACAGACTTTAAAACTTATCAGACTATTCATAAGGCTCATCTTGCAGAAAAACGTTACTATTTGCGAACATATGCAAACTTGAAACGGCCATATCTTACTCAATTTTTATCGTACAGAAAAAGAAAAAAACCAAAATTTGTAGAAAAAAAAATTTTTAACTCTTCAAAATTTTTAACTCTTTCATAGTTTTTGAGTTATTTTTAAAGAAAGACAATTTTTTGCAAACTTGCGCAATAGCTCTCTTCACTTCAAGCTCAACGTTTTTCAAAACTAAGCACTTTAAACCGATCAAACTTATAGGGCATATTACAAGTACATAAATAAAGTAAATTGTTAAGTGGTAACAATCATTTTCAATTGGGGTGGTAATTAGGGGGTGATTTTCACATTTTTTTGCCGCCAAAAAAATAGGGACCAATTTTGTTTTTCTCATAACTCGCTTAATTTTGATACTAGGAACTTGCATAAAAAATAAAATAAAGGTTTTTTCAAGCACTTCAAAAAAAGTTTTATAAGTTTTCCCCGAAAAATGCATTGTTTTTTGGATATTTCACGTTTAAACTTTCGATTTTGGCGTTTGACGGAGAAGAATTAACTTTAAACGAGCTATTACTCCGTTAGTATTGGGTCTAGTGATATTTGAAACCCAGTATTGTTTTTTGTTTTTTTATAAGCTACATTTTTACTCCTAATGATTTTTTTCATAAAATACTTATTTTCAGAGTTATTCATGAAAAACCTGAAAACGTGGTTTTTTTGTTGAAAAATTGACGTTTCCACTCTCGAATAAGTCGAAAAGTATTGACTTTCGGTAAAAATTTTATATAACAAAAGTTGCTTAGAATTAGTCATTCTATCCATTCCCATACTTATTTTTAATAAAAAGCGTTTCATCCCCGAAGAGGGGTGGCGTCCACCCCCAGGGTAAAAGCAACCCTCGGCAAATTGACAACTTTGAAGTACAGGGTAAGTAGAACCTACAGCCAAATTTTGGTGCTAATCGGTGCTGTTTGTAGAACCTACAGCCAAATTTTGGTGCTAATCGGTGCTGTTTGGTAGAATTGCCGAGGAAACCGTGCATTGACTGTACTATTTATCGTTTCTGGGAGAAGTTAGTTTACCACCTACACTTCTGGGAACATTTTTTTAAATTATATTACCAAGAAATGAAAATGTATACCAATTTTCAGAACTATATTCGATCAGTCCTTTCTGCGGTAATAATTGCTCGTTTAACCTTCTGCCCCCCTTGATTGCAGCAACTAGGACTTCTGCAATTGGTGAGGCTGATAATTATAATGAACGAGGTCTTTTTAAAATATTAGCCAGCTACCCTGCGAGAACAATGAAGACGCCACATTACCAGAGCGTCGTCGGAAAAGCGGTAGACTTTGGCGGACAGGGGCGAGGCGCTAATTCCGCCCCTAAGAACACCACAGCGACTGATATTAGCCTGAATAGGGACTTAGATCCCCACATGTTCCCGACAAAGCCCAATAATACCCGGGCCACGCTTAATCTGGACAAGGAAGGATAAAAACCGAAAGACCGCACAGTTGAGGTTAGGGGAGCGAGCACATGGATGAATGAGGTGACCAGAGACAAAACAGTTAAATACGGTACCGAAGGTACCGCTACATGTATGAGTCAACATAGGAGTTGGGCTGAGCAGTTGGAGGACGAGATTAACATGGATAATATTGAGACGACTTCTACAGCACCGGAGCCCTTTTCCCGGTCGATGAGCCTGGACGATGAGCAGAGCCAACAGGGTACTGCGGCGCTACAGGAGGGATGGTCTACTGTGGGGCCAAAAAAAAGAAGACGCAATACCGAGTCTGATGAGGACGACATCTGGAAGGCACCAAGACGAGCAAGAGACCGAAGGGACGAACATGAGGACCATACTAATAGCTTCAACCTGTTGACGGTGGATACATCAATCAACAATAATTTAAGTTTAAGGTCAGTAAATACTAAGTCTAAGTCAAGTCAAGTTCCAGGTCCGGGCAAGGTTAGGTTGGATAAAGATTATAATATGGTACCAGGTACGGCGCCCCCGAGAGTTGGGGTGAGGGGCGAGAGTGATGGGTCCGATGAAGCCACGGTTAACTCGGGCAAAATTAGATATCTTCCCCCGATTATTGTTAGGGGGTGCTTAATTAAAACGCTTAGGACATTTGTCGACAACAATAATATTAACTCGTTGATAGTAAATCTTCGACCTAATGTGAGTAAGGTCTTTTGCGTTAATAATGAGGATAAAAGTAAAATTACAGATATCTTAACAGAAAAAGAAATAGATTGGTATACCTACACAGCGCGGGGCGACAAACCGGTGAGTCTTCTCCTGAAGGGTCTCTGCTATTCATTTGATGCTAGTGATGTTGAGGCGGCATTCCGCGAGAGGCTCCCGGGAATTGGGCTTAAAATGGTCAAACGCTTTGAGACTGCGAACTCAAGAAAAAATAGCATTGAACTCGGCCTATTCCTGCTGCAGTTTGACCAAAGCGAAGACTGGGAGCAATTACTTAAGGTAAATACTCTTCTTAATCAAAAAATTTCTTGGGAAAAAATTAAGGGCTCGGGCCCGGTCCAGTGTTATAGATGCCAGTTATTTGGACACCTGGCCGCAATGCCCGCTGCAGAAGATGTGCGGGCGAACACCGCTCTAAAGAATGCCCTCATAAAGAGACTGATCCTCAGAAAAGGATATGCGCAAATTGTAATCAGGAGGGACATCCCTCTAACTATAGGGGCTGCCCTGTTTTTAAAAAATATAACGACAAACGTAAGGTTAAAAAAGAAAGCAAACAAGATCCAATTTTCGACCCAACCACTAACAAAGGGCATACCCTTAATTCCAACCGGGGACCTATACAGTCATATGCAGGAGTGGTCAGGGGGAGAGCTCCCAGACCTGAGGTTTCTTTTAACGTTGCTGACGATTTCCCGCCCATGAGGAGGGGGACTGGAAATAGGGAAAGGGGTTCGGACCCCATGGGAGCCCTCTCGGACCTTTCATTTCAGCTGTTTGGAGTGACCATGGATGGAATGCTCAACAAAATTATTCAACTGATTTCCACCATAGAAAGTACTGACTCCACGTATCAAAAAAGACAAGTTTTTCTAAAATTTCTTTTTAACATGACATATGGTAGTTAGAGAACTAAAACTTTTAGAACTTAACGCGCAGTCTCTTGTGGGGAATTATAGAAGGGTGGAACTTTATAATATGATTAAGTCAATTAATCCGGACTTCGTGATGATCTCTGAAACGAGACTAAAGAATATGCATAAAATTTATATAGACGGGTACACGATGCTGAGGGAGGACAGTGGGCAAGGGGTTGCTCTGCTGATCAGGGATAGGTTTGCTTTTACGAGGATTCGTACCACTGGCGTTCCGGTTCCCCTCGTGCTGGTGGAAGTCCCTTTTCGAAAAGGGGTTGCTTCTGGGAGAATCTTGGTGGGCAGTATTTATATTCCCTCTGGCGTGCCTTCTGAGCACCTTACATCCACCCTTGACTGTGGGCGAATTGATGGGGGCTTTGACTCATCTTTCATCGGGGGTGACTGGAACGCCAGACACCAAGACTGGGGTGATCCTAGCAATAACGCTAATGGCTCCAAACTTAAGAAGTGGATTGCTGAAGTGGGTGGCCCTCGGGGGCTAAGGGTGATTTCACCTGAAACCCCAACATTCCCTAGGGGAGGCTCCGTACTTGATTTTTTCTTGTCATCCGAGCATGGCTCGCCACTCGGCCCGGGTGGCTTAACATGCATCACGCTGCTCTCTTTCTCGGACCACTACGCTGTGTTCCTTACCCTTGATATAGGGGATTTCAACATATCTCGGCTGTCCTCCGCCGCCCCCAAGGAGGACCTCGACAACACTGATTGGGACCTGTTTAGAACCACCCTCACAGGAGCCCTTAATGAGATTCCTCCTACTGATAGGCCCCTGACAAGTGATGAGATTGACGGGTGGATAAATAGCTTCACAGAAATGGTGACCAGGATCAGGAGGGAATGTGTGGCAATTCAGCCGGAGAGAAGATCAAAGTACGGCAACTTAACCCCCCTTATAAGGTCCCTTATTTCCACCAGAAAAAAATGGAGCAGAGCGCTGAAGAGGATTTTCCATCGAACCCTGAACAGAAGCGGAGCAGAGTACACCGCGCTTGCGGCAAAGATCGACAGACTTAAAAAAATTATCAGCGACAAAATTCACCATCTATTTAATGATAGATTTCAGGAAAGGTTAAAGGCTATTAAACCGGGCCCGCGAGCCTTCAAAGAAATATTCAATATAATAGGTAAAAGCAAGTCTTTGACCCCAGAATGCCTAATGTCCAATAACGTGCCGGTTTATGATTCTACATCTAAGCTTAAGGTATTTGAATGTTTCTATAACACCCTTTATAAAGACAAAGCTTCTGAAATCGAACAAAGCCTTGAGGATGAGGTCAGTTCTTCGATCGAATATTTTCTTGCCACCAATTCCCACAACGGGATGTCGTTTTCGCCGCTTTCCTCCAGTGTGCAACCTAACAATGGCCCCTGCTCTTCTGAGCTATCCATAAGAATACGTGACCTTAAAAATATTATCAAATACAGGATCAACGGTAAAAAGTCAAGTGGTCCGGATGGCATCTCCATCTCCAATTTTATGATTAGAAAACTACCCTCTAGGGCCATTGAGGTCCTAACTATTATTATCAACCACTGTCTGAATATAGGTTATTTCCCCACTGTATGGAAGACCTCTAAACTTATTCCAATTTACAAAAAGGGGGACCCTACTGATGTCAAAAATTATAGACCGATACAGCTGCTCTCCAACTTGGGTAAGCTGCTGGAGAGAGTAATGGCAGACGAACTTGATTCAACTATGCGAGATGAGAAGCTAATCCCTGATCACCAATTTGGATTCAAACCCGGTCATTCAACTGATCATGCCATACTTAAATTACATTCGGACATAATTAATAATTTAAAGAAGAAGAAATGTACCGTGGCCTGCAGTCTCGATGTGGAGAAGGCTTTTGATAGGGTCTGGTCAAGGGGTCTTCTCTACAAGTTATTGGCTTATTCGGTACCTATCCCTCTTGTTAGAATGTTCCACAGTTTCCTTAGTAACAGAACTCTGAAAGTTTCACTTGGAGATAAGATGTCAGATCCGGTCAGGGTAGAATCAGGAGTCCCACAGGGGTCTATTACAGGCCCAAAACTGTACAATTTATTCTTGATGGACTTCCCCCACATAGAACACCTATATGACGGCACCATACTGTCGGAAGCCATACTATTTGCCGACGACACAATGATCTATTCCTCGGACAGATGCCCGATTTCTGCCCTCGAAAATATCTCGACCCACCTAAACACCATTAGGGACTATTACAAAACATGGGGCATTAAAATCAACTCAGACAAAACAGAGATGATATGCTTTCGTAATGCCTCGGGGAGGGGACCTGAGGGCACAGTTCCTAAAAGTAAAAATTTGGAACTTAGAATTGATAATAATATCATAAAACCTAAAGAAGAGATTAAATACCTGGGAATTTATATGAATAGTCTAATGAAAGCAAATGTACATGGGAAGAAAGCGTTGGCTAAAGCAGTTACGGCATCTGGAATCCTTTCCCCCCTATTGAAACATCCGGACCTCAATTGGAAGTCCAAAACCCTGTTCTACAAACTACTGATCAGACCGGTATTAATATACGGTTTTATGAACTGGTTCGATATTACCCCAACAATCGCCAAGAGGCTGGAGGTTTTCGAAAGAAGGGTGCTCCGGCGCTGTGTAGGTAAACATTATCAAAGTAGAAATAAAAAATTCTCAAACGACTTTATATACGAAGAGGCCCGCATAGTTCCCTCATGATGTACGCAAGGAACCTTGCTACCAAACACCTTGAAAAACTAGACTATATGGATAACTCCCTCATTAAGGGCCTCATACAAAAAAATAATAATAGCAGACTCACGGACTACTATCGCTCGCCCCTCGCCCTAATACGAGGACTCCCAAGATATGCTGGATAATGTAAGTGACAGTATTCTAATGCCAAGATTTTATTACTCTAGATAAATTACCAGCTTCGGTATGTTAAAAAAAAATATATATTTTTTCTGAATATAAGCTGTAAATGAAGAATATAAAAAAATAACTGACAAAAGAAAAGTTATGTTAACTTAACTAGTCGATCCTATGTATGATTAATTCTACTGCGACCCAGTTCACAGCAAGCTGTTGGTCGTCTTAGAGAGCTTGTATATAAGTCTTGTATATGTAATACAATCTATATGTTTACTATGTAAATATCTAACGAAATGCCTATTAGTGCGATTAGAATACCATAAATGTTATGTTCCATGTACTATATTAGTACGCTCTTTATATTGTTAATTAAGTAGACAGTCCTTTTATTTGTCTTCAAAACATGATATCAATTACAAAAGTAATAAAACTTTGTCTAAGACTGTACGCGGCTGTTGTGATAGGAATACTATCCCATAGAGGGCCTATCCATATTGTTATGCCGGCTATGGGCGTGTATTCCCTTAGATGTAAGTGTTCGTTATTTAGTTTTGTATAGACTCCGAGTCACAGCCATAGGTCTATGCACACCGGTCGCAAGTGTGCACTGATAGATTATACTAGCGATGTTGTAAACATGTATTGTGCATAGCTCGTATGTATGAAACTTTTATGTATGCTCATGTTGAAGTAGTGCCAAACGTTATAGCACACAAATGCAATCATTTATGTAAGGAAACTATGTGCAGAAAATGTACATGTCATTTTAAGTCGAATAAGGAACTTCAACTTCAACTTATTTTAGTCAGTAAGAGGTTAGGGTGGCCACCAACTATATGTAGTAGGCAGGGTAATATGAAGAATATACCCAGGTGAAGTGAACCTTGCTAATTTTCATTATAAATCCCGGGAACGAATTGCAAAACGACGACGTTATTGAATTCATGGTGGAAAAGACAAATGCATATGCCCAACTCCTGAAGCGGATACAGACCAAAGCATTTTCTAGAATGTCACGATGGGTTGACGTTGATAGCGAAGCTATCAAGAAATTTTGTGCAGTAATACTTTACATGGGAATTGATAAGAAACCTTCAATTGAACATTATTGGAAGATGGATCGGTTATATTATATTTCTTTTATTCACGAAATCAATATGTCCTACAATCGATTCACAAGCATACTGCGTTGCTGGCATTTTGAAGATGTGTTGCTGGCATTTTGAAGATGTGCACATTTATAAAATGTGTTCCACAAATAGTTACATATGGTCCTATGCGATTCACGCTGGATCTGGCACTGCTATAGAAGGGCTTGATAAGATAAGCCTGGAACAGTTGTGGTGAATCTGTGTCTGCCCCTTCTAAATGAGGGTAGGTTGATTGTTGTTGACAATTATTACACTGGATTGTCTTTGGCAAAATACCTGAAAGACAAAAACACAGATTTATGCGGAACTTTACGGAGAAATAAAAAAAATCTTCCAAAAGAGGTCATTACCAAAAAACTAAAACGGGGCGAAATTGTTGCGAGGCAGTTGGACTCCCAAGTAACTGTACTGAAGTGGCATGACAAGCGTGACATCTTGATGATATCAACATGTCACGGTGACGATATGACAAATGTTTCTTCTTGGCGAGGAGTGACACCAAAACCAGACATGGTTATTGACTACAATTATGCAAAAAAAGGGATCGACGTCGCAGATCAGCTGAGTAGCTATTATTCACCTCTAAGAAAGAGTATGACGTGGTATAAGAAAATTGCTCATGATCTACTATTCCAAGCCGCCATTGTGAACACCCGAGTGATTTTCAATGAAGCTACCAATTCTTCTGTAACGGTTTTGGACATACAAGAAGCAATGATTCGATACTGGCTTGGTGAAGTGGTGAAGAAAAAACAGCAGCCAAAACCACCAACACTGCCAAGGTCTTCAGGAAGACATTGCCTGACTCAAATACCGCGCAAAGAAGGAAAACGTATACGACGACGCTGTGTTACCTGCTACGCGAAAATGAAAGCGGAAGGCACTCCCATGAAAGCGAAGCAAGTAAACACCGAGTGCCTAGAATGCCAGAAAAGTTACTGCTTGAAATGCTTCAACGACACCCATAAACCACACCCGAGAAACCGGAATAATTAGTCTTTAGTTTAGCTTTAAGTTTTCTGTTTCCTTCGTTTCCTTATAAAATTTTACTATGGAAAAAATTTGACATGTTTATGTCTCCTAAACAAAAAACAAAAAAAAAAATCACCTGACTTTTTTTACTTTTCCGATACTAGACAATATACCCCATACGTCTCCATACTAAAAATGGCATTTATCCTTACACGTCCAACAAAAGAAAGCATGCAAAGTCATCTATAAGTTTGATCACATATCATTCATGAACTTGTAAGTGTTAGGACAAAAAGAGTCCCATGTATCACATTTGATCCATTGGACAGGGAACCTGTTAATTCTATCAGTTCAAAGCCAGCTCGTCCTTTTCCATTCGCAACTTGCATATTGTATAGTAAACCTGTATAACGGATAGCGTACATCGGGGCCTCAAGCTTTTAAAATTTATATATATGTATTTTACATTTTGAAAAGATCTACATATATTTATATACGTCCCTAGAACTTACCTATCTACGTACTCCTATATTATGATGATGAGTTACCAAGAGAGGGGCTATTGTGAACCTAGAATATACCTACTCTACTATATACATATATGACAAATGTCATTTAAATTTATTTTTTTCTTTTTAGTTCACTTTTTTTTCAATAAAAGCTTGTTTTTAAAAATATTTTTTTACTTTTAATTTTATGTTTGCTGTCCGTTACGTGAACATACCGCAAAATTTTACGGAATAGATATGCAAAACAATCAATGGATATTTGTTGTAATTGGAATTTTGAACAAAAGCCCTCAATGAAGGATATAGCAGCCATCTTCTATAACCCAACATAGACTCCAGAAGATTTTTTTCGCCGTTCATCGAATTACATTGCGATTTAGAGTAGCTGCCTTATTCCACGCCCCCTACTGCCAGACTACCACGCGACAGCGTCGCGTGCGCACGTTTCGGAGTTTTGGGGCCAACCCGGTGCGTGTGTTATTAGCAAAGCGTTAGCGCGTTCTCCTAGAGAAGCTTCTTTGGACTTTATGCGTTGCCAAGCTTTTTCTGCTAGTATACGATCGGCAATATGACGATCACTTGTTTCGCGATACTTTGAGTATGCGATATCGTGCTCTTTGCAAGCAGCGTCCAAGGGATTAATACCGGGGTCACCTCGGGCTAATCTTTTAGCTAACTTTGTTCCTGGACCGCAGTACTGATAGCCAGGTAAATGTAATTCTATTGGTAAGTTGTTGATTAGAGAGTTGACTAATCCTTTCCCTCTGATGACCTTTCGACGACTGAGGTGATTGTCAGTATGATGAATCAATTTAAGCATTTATGCCAAGACTAATAAAAGCAGTTGTATTTATATGAATTTGGACAGTACTCATCATGAAGTTTATAAAGCAACAAGAATGCTTAACAGTTAGAAATGTTGAGGCATCAATTACAAGTACAGAGGGGAAGAAACATGGAGGATTGTTGCCAAAGAACATAAGAGGAATTATTGTTGGACCATCCAACTGCGGCAAGACTAACGTTATGATTAGTTTACTGGAGCACCCTAATGGACTACGATTTGAAAATATTTACATTTAATCAAAGTCGCTAAATCAGCCAAAATACGAGTATCTAAGAAAAATTGTGTCCCGCATATCTGGGCTGGGTTATTTTACATTTTCGATCAACTGTGACGTCATACCGCCAGAAGAAGCAAAGCCAAACTCTATTTTCATCTTTGATGATGTGGCTTGTGATAAACAGAATAATATTAGAGCATACTTTTGCATGGGTCGACATAATGATGTAGACAGCTTTTACCTCTGTCAGACGTACACTCATATACCAAAGCATCTGATTCGGGATAATGCAAATCTGTTCATCATATTCAAGCAGGATGACCTGAACCTGAAACATATTTACAACGACCACGTGAATACTGATATGAGATTTGAAAAGTTCCGGAAAGCGTGTGCTGAGTGCTGGAAATACAAGTATGGATTCTTGGTAATTGAAAAGGATAGTTCTATGGATAGAGGACGATACCGGAAAGGCTTTGACGCTTTCATGAGCCTATAAAAGGAGCATATATACAGATTACGCTCAATAGCTGTACAGACCTGTATAGCTGCCTGTACAAACCTGTATAGCTGTCTGTACAGACCTGTATAGCTGTCTGTACAGACCTGTATAGCTGTCTGTACAGACCTGTATAGCTGTCTGTACAGACCTGTATAGCTGCCTGTACGGACCTGTATAGCTGGCTGTATAAGTTGTACAGCCCTGTATTGATGTTAATTAGTGTAGCTGTAACTGTCATCACGACAACAACAACAACAACATGGATGAAAAGCTTACGAAGGATATTATAAAGACAAGCAATGCTATACGAAAAAAGTATAAAGCTCTCAAGACTGGTAAAATAGAAACAGAAGCTCAATTGAAGGAAACCTTTAAACCAATTACCAGCACGCTAAAAGAGCTAACGACTGCAGTAAAGTTTGAGCCTAAAGAAGAAATTAAAGCAGAGCCTGAGCAAGAGAAGAGACAAGTCTATGATGAAATATACACACCACCTGCACGTAAACGCCTAAAGATGCAATCAACTAGCACACCTCTCCACTTTGACGATTATTCATTGGATGAAAAAGCTGTCGCTAATGATGTTGATGATGATGTTGATGCTCTTGAGGATGAGGATAATGATGATGATGATGATGATAAGTTTGCCACACCAATACAATCATCAACATTAAAAGAACACAGTTCACGGATATTGGAATCGCCAAGCCAAATATTAAAAAAATATAAGCATCTGGTTAATCAGAAGAGTATGAAAATTGATAAAACATATGGAGTGTATTACAGAGATGGATGGAAGATTGGCAATTCAACATTAAAAGCTGAAGATGAAAGTTATGTTATTGGAGGCAGGTCATATAAGATAACCAAAGGTTTATCTGATCTGATTTTTATGAAACATCCTAGAGGTTACAATAGAGGCGACTTGTACAATTACCGATCAATTTTAAACGATACAAGCGCGCACAGGCGTGATTTTAATGAAAATAAACAAATAAAAGGAACAAATACCTATAAATATAAAAAAATAATAAAAAAGTTAGTACACACTCCTACACTGCGTACTGGAACATTAATTATGAGAATTCCTAAAGAAAACATTAACTATGTCTATTGGGATGATCCTAATAAACTAGTTGATAGACTTCATATACTAATAGCATCCCAACAAGCTGGAAATAATAGTCATACTAATGAAATTATATCAATCATTGAGGAGCTGTGGGAGGCTGAAATAATAATATAAATTTTGGCGCATACGATGAATACATTCATTTCTGAAATGAGCGTTGACAAGTTTGGACGATCGCTAAGGAGTGGTAAACTGGAACGGGGTCCTCATGGTCCTCCTGGTCCTCCGGGTCCTCCCGGAAAACCTGGTGCTGCTGGTAAACGGGGCTCAATCGGATCTGCAGGAATTGGATTTCATTTAAACCCCAAAGGAAACTATGATTTGACATTTAAGCACATCACAAACCTTGGAGAACCCGAGACAAATTCTGACGCTACAACTAAAAACTATGTTGATACACAAATAAGAAAGCAAGACGATGAAACACGTAAAAACACTCAAAAAACTATAGAAAATATAACTGTATACATTAATGGCGAAATTGCAAAGATTGAGAATTATTTGTTCTCTAGCATACTTAATAAGGAGAATCAGAAGCAACAAGACGGTGTCTACCAATAAAGCTTAATGCTACAATTTATCCGTTTCATTTATCTGTAATATGAGTAAGAGACAAGTTGTCGGTGAGCTTCACAAACCTGCTCGTCGAAATTTTAAACGGCGTCGAGTCATTATTAAAGGATTGGATGATCTATGGCAAGCGGATTTAGTGGAAATGGATACTTATAACACAGATAAGATAACAGATTTCTAACGCCAATGGAAAGATGTAAGCCAGAATTTGCCCGTAGCAGACAGTCACCGTAGCGGACAAAAGCTTTTGAACCTCAGGCGCAGAATAGCTTTAGTCAAGGAAGTGCAAGGCGCTTTATTTCCTATTTAGATATATATGTATTGAGGGCTACGTCACAGCTGTTATATGCAACTATGTATATACATCGCGATAAGATCTGCCCCGGTTGAATTCTTAGAACACGAGAGACGAGAAGAAATTTATAAATTACATCAGTGGGTATAGAGTATTCGGATATTGTGTAATCAATTCATAAATTTAATTTGAATCCGCATAAATAATTATTTTTTCAAATCGTTTTAAATAGGTTTCATAGAGGACGTGTTATTAAATTATTATTTTTTAATTGACACAGGATGAAATTAAAATTAATATTTCAAGCCATTTAAAATAACCCCGCAGAAATGTTTTGCCCTTTCCTTTAGCCTTTATATTATGAGAAAACGGAATATTTTTGGTTATTTGTATGGAATGGTATATTAGCGTACCTACCTACATAGCTAGACAAAACTTTTTAATAAAACTTTGGTGAAATGATTTGATTTCTAATAGGGGCTGCATTTATTATTTTAAATGTATGGATTTTACTGACTTGTAATATTTATTAGTTTTTTATTTTTTGAGCCCATTCTTTTCTGAGAATTTTTTATGTCCATCGTCCATTTACAATTTTTTCTTAACAAAACTAAAATAAAAAATTCGAGAGTTTTAACTCTATGATCATAACAAGGATGCGTGTTGTCAAACCAATCAACATAAGTACTAAAGGGATCATCAATGCATGCGTCCACAATCAGTTTTCGCAAGTTTTGAATATACGGACGATTTTTATATAATTTTGTAAATATTTCTACATATTTTTTGCACATTTCGAAAAATTTATCAGTTGGTTTAATTAGCCCTCCTTCCTCCCTAATTGTTTTATATTGTTTAAGCATTATTAAAATTTCACTTGTATCATTTCCCGCACCGCGCTAAGTAAAATTCCAGACGAAAAGGTCGTGTGGTGGCATTTTGGCTGACGGTTGCGGGGACGGCGGGCGGTGAGCGAGAATTTGTGCGAGGCAGCCAGCGAGCGCTTGTGGGCGCGGGGGTTTTTTGTTGCGAGGGGTCGAGGGTGATGCTCGAATTGCGCGGAAGGGAATCGCCGAGAGACGCGCGCCGTCAGGGGTAAGATGGATTCGTCGCTCGACACGCAGCTCAGCGGCGCGGCCGCACACAATTTCACCCTCCCGATCGATACGATCCATCTTACCCCTGACGGCGCGCGTCTCTCGGCGATTCCCTTCCACGCAATTCGAGCATCACCCTCGACCCCTCGCAACAAAAAACCCCCGCGCCAATAATCTAAATAGGAAATAAAGCGCCTTGCTTGACTAAAGCTATTCTGCGCCTGAGGTTCAAAAGCTTTTGTCCGCTACGGTGACTGTCTGCTACGGGCAAATTCTGGCTTACAACTTTCCATTGGCGTTAGAAATCTGTTATCTTATCTGTGCTTATAAGCATGTAAATAAAGGCTACCGCTTCCTGCTGACTGTTTTAGATACTTTCTCCAAATATGCTTGGGCTATACCAATTAAAACAAAAACCGGTACAGAAGTGACTGAAGCCATGCAATCTATATTCCAAGAGGGTCGGATTCCTAAAAACTTGCAAACAGACGATGGGAAGGAGTTTTACAACACACATTTTAAACATCTAATGAGCGATCACAAAATTAATCACTACTCTACCTATACATCGCTCAAAGCATCGATAGTTGAACGAATCAACAGAACTTTAAAGAGCATGATGTGGAAGGAGTTCAGCATGAATGGTTCTTACAAGTGGCTTCAAATGATAAAGGAACTACTATCTCAATATAACATGAAAAAGCATCGAACAATCCAAATGCGCCCTTGCGATGTCAATGCAAGCAATGAAAAGCATCTTCTCGCTACAGTGTACAATAACATAAAGATTGCTGATTCACCTAAATATAAAGAAGGAGACTCTGTTCGTATTAGCAAATATAAACATGTTTTCGAAAAAGGCTATACACCAAACTGGACTGCTGAAGTTTTCAAGATTGCTAAAATTCAAGTGACTAACCCAGTCACATATCTGCTTGAGGACTACCAGGGTAATCCTATAAAAGGAGGATTTTACGAAATGGAGCTGCTGAAAGTGAAACATCCTTATATCTACCTTGTTGAAAAAATTCTAAAGTCGAAAGGCGATAAAGTTTACGTGAAATGGCTGGGATTCTCATCAAACCACAACTCTTGGATAAATTCTAAAGATGCATTATTATAATTTAAAATAAAAAATCATTTTAAAAAAAATATAAACAATTGTTTTATTGCTCAATTTCCTTATCATAAAATCTTGTATTGTATATTACATCCCGATGGTGTTGGTTCAGTATTGACTCCAGAATTTTACTTGTATTGTAGATTCTCTGCTGAAACCTCATCCTATCTACTGCACATATATGCCACGTGCCCTTACGGCTGGCTCTGTATGCAAACTCCCACACATGTAGAATGTATACTTTTGGTGTTAGAATAAATCGAACCCTTTTCGGCATTCCTTACAGTTGTTTCTCGTCAGCCTCATGTAAAATTTCATGAGGCGTTGATTCTCCCGGTTAAATCGTTGCACATCATGACATTCGCAGGTATCTGCCCCCGCAGTTGCATCATCATACGCCCATGTACAGTTGGTGTAATGTTCACCATATTTAGATGTTACTTTGTTTACATTTTCATATTGCTGAAGAAATTTGTAGCGTTTTTCTATTGTATTCTTATGCTCCTCTAGCAGAACATTAGAGTAATCGTCAAGGAATTTCTTAATATTCATCTGAAATATTCAGTTGGTTGGTTGTTTTAGAAAAATGATTTTTCAATACTTGCCCTTTATTATTATCTTTTATCTTTTGGTAGCGTACGGCAGAAGTATTTTTACTTTCAGATGCTTGCCCTGGCTTGATAACTGATTTAACTGTAGCAGACTTTATCTAGTACTTTAATTCTTTTAACCTATTTCCTCTGTCTCCATCTTCCTCTAGCAGCTTGATAGAATCTTTATAACTGCTCATTGCCAGAACTCTATGCAAACTAACCTTTTGTTTTGCATTACAATTCATTTTATAGAACTTGGAGGAGGGCCAGGGAATATTATTGGGAAATATGAAAGAAGTTTTTGTTTTATATGTAACACATTTATTTATTTTTAATAATTATTATAAAGGTTGGGCTCAAAATATGATAATGAATTCAAGTATTCAATGTTGTTGTTGTTGTCATGCTGTGTAAAGATGAGGTTGAATGATTCCCCAAGAGGACCCAAGATTGTCACGAAAAAGTTGGCCTGGCGTCTGATTTCCTCCAGTGTGCTGTCTGGTAAGTTACCATATCTAGCCGGCAGGAACATTTGCTTATCCTGCAACTCCACTATGGCACGGTCTCCATATTTTGTTGTAATTTTCTTGATTCCATGTATTTTATAAGCTGTATGCTGCTCCATATCAGATACTTTAATGCATGGATTAAATCCCCAATTGTTGATAACTTCTAATGCTCCGCCATTTGCTGGTTGAGCTGATGTTTCTTCAGTAATGGTACGTTTTATCTTCTGACGTTGTGGTTGGGCCATTTTCACTGTTTTATTTATTTATTTCTTAGTCTTCTATTTAAACTGATCTCTTCAAAGGTAGAAGAGGAACTAAGGATAATCTTGCTCGCGTCTTCTTTTTATACTAGCCTTTGATCTTCTGTCTCTTTCACTCCTAGTTTATTTTTCATCTCTTTTCATCATTTCACTCTCTCGGAGATTCTTTAGGAAAAAACACTAAATCACGAAGTTCCTCACTTAAACTACATCCCGTACAATTAATATGATCATGCATATAAAAGTTAATATAGTCAACATCCATTTCTTCTTCTTCTTCTTCTTCTACAACATCCATTTCTTCTTCGTCTACATCATCATCATCATGATCCAATTGATGTTTAGAAAACAGTTTTCCATATTTTATAACAAGACTTTCGGGTAAAAAGTCTTTCAAGTCCCACAGAAAACGCGTTAATTTGATGCACACGAGCAAGTCACAGAATATTTCCAAATTAAGAGAATTACACAAATACTTTTCACATAAGGTAACCCCACGCCGATATTGTTTTTCTTCGTTTCTGTAATTTTCCTCCTCACAGCAATCATATCCTCTATTTTGGTTTAATATAGCCAAATGTTGATAATCCTCAAATTGGTGCTCAATCCTCCTAACTGCACTCTCTACATCAACAGCCTTGGGCCAGGACTCTGCTGCATAGCACATCCACATAATTCACTTTTTAAAACTAAACTGGAGACACTAATTCTTCAACGCTCGAATAAGAACTGATCCAAATCTGTCAGTACCAATACCCCAACTGGAAACATCTTCTCGAATCCATAGAACCCAAAAAATATATGGTATTATTAACTTTAATTATACCTCTAATATTTAAAATTCATCCTACTGCAGAGCTCGAATCATCTCTAGAGATAAGAACCACGTCAGCATAAACTGCTGATAAGATTCCACATAGCATAAACAAAACCCCGCTTACCCACACTCCACATAGAGATAAGAGTCCCTTAACATAAACAAAGCCACCTGCGCATAGATGACTCATGTTCACCGTGAAGCAAGAGATTGACAGGGTAAAAGCTTTCAGCGGCCTGGGGGCCTCACTTCATGACCTTCACCAACAGCTGATACCTCCACACACACACACACATACACACACACACACACACACACACACACACACACACGTCCGAGACGCGAGCTTTCATGACGTCACCATCTGGAAACTGCTCCTAGACGTAGACGATGAGCTTTTGATACCGTTTTGAAGCAAAAATGAGAATTTTTTGCCCCCTGTACATTGCTTATGGGAAAAGTGCGCCCGAACCGGCATAGCCTATCTACTCTCGAGTTCTTCCCGATTCCTCCAGACGTACTTCCTCCGGCGCTGATAATGGCGATGATGCTGATGATGATGCCGATGATACTGTTGTTGACACCTCATCGGTAATCAGCGAGGGCTGCAAATCGACTATATCTGTTGGTAACTGCTCAGCCGCTGGAACAATTGCTTTTGGAATGTCAAAACAGTCCAGTAACAATCCAGTTGATAATTGGGGTTCAGAAATCCCACCGCCTGATGAAACTCGAGCTCGGAGCTGGTTTGCATGTGAACGAACCAATCTCCTACGATCACCGTCGATCAAGACGTTATGATTCACTTTCCCAATTCTTTCGATGATTCTACCACAACGCCACATCGCGGGGCCTCCCCCATATATCCGAGCAAACACCAAATCTCCTTGCCCCATGCTTTCGGTTAAACTGTGCATCCTGTTTATTGCTTAGTCTGGGTTCCCCACGTGTGGAATCATAAGGTCCAAATTTGTTTGAATTTTTATTTTTAGGAGCGGGAGACAATCCTCCGGGTACATGCCGGCCCGGCGTTGCACGGTATGTTTGTAGAAATGTATTAAGGTTTTCTACCTCTGTCCCCTCCGACCTAAGTTTTTTAATGGCTCTTTTCAGCGTATCCACAAATCTCTCAGCCTGTCCGTTAGACTGAGGATGGTATGGCGCGGTTTTCCAGTGCTTAATACCTCGTTCCGCCAAAAATTTTTCAAATTGTGCACTAACAAATTGAGTGCCATTGTCTGTGACAATCTGCCTACAATCACCGAAACGTGCAAAAACTGATAACAATCTTTCAATCTCGTTGGTTGATGTGATATGATTTGTAATAAATACACTCCGGCCACTTGGAGTAAGCATCTTCTATTACTAAATATTATTTACCTTGCAATGGTCCCGCAATGTCCATGTGAAGCCTCTGCATTGGTTCCTCCGCCAACGGCCAAGACTGTAATGTTGTCTTCACAGGCATCTTCGCTGCACTCGCACATTGGTGACATTCTTTGATGAAGTGCTCAATGTCGCCATCGATCCCAGGCCAATACACAAAACTTCTGGCAACTGCCTTTGTGCGTTCAACTCCCTGATGACCTCGATGGAGCTGATGCAATACTTTTGGTATGAAACACCCTGGTATCACCACCCGGCCACCGAACATGAGACAACCATTGACCAAAGACAAAGAATCCTTGCGATGAAAAAATTGCATGATTTTCTGTGCTTCGGGCTCATTTCTGCTAACTCCTGAAGGCCACTTATCCTGGATATAGTGTAATATTTTTCGACAAGTCCCGTCCCTTGCTGTAGCCCGCTGAATCATTTTGGCTGTTAATGGTAGTGTGTCAACTGCTGCTCGAAAATCCAAATCCAATTCACCTTCGAGTCGTGTACAGGCCACTATGTATTCCTCATCAGCTCTGGTATGTTCTCCGATGAGTCTGGACAGCATATCAACATATCCGAAATTATTTGTGTTGACATATTCAATTTCAAAATCGTAGAGCATCAGAGTCAAAGCCCAACGCTGCAGTCTGTTTGCTGTATAAATTGGTATGCCCTTCCTTGATCCAAATATGCTCACAAGAGGTCTATGATCCGTCTGAAGCTTAAATGAATGGCCATAGATGAACCGGTGAAACTTGGTTACTGCAAAAATAACTCCAAGTCCTTCTTTTTCTATCTGGCTGTACCTCTGTTCCACTGCCGTCAAAGATCTAGCTGCATGCATAATAACCTTTTCGGATCCATCCGGAAATGTGTGCGCGATGTATGCACCGATGCCATCATTCGATGCATCTGCCGCTACCCTTATCGGCAATGCAGGATCAAAATGAGTGAGAAACAAGTCTGATGATAAAAGTGTTCTAAATTCCTCAAAAGATTGCTGACATTGTTTGGTCCATTGGAATTTTACGTTATTTTTCAAAAGCTTATCCAGAGGTGCTCTTAACCTCCTCATTTCCTTAACAAACTTGCCATAATGATTGACTGCCCCAAGAAATGATCTAAGTTGGGTAATATTAGTTGGTCTGGGCAAGTTCTTGATCTTTTCGATGTTTTCCGGATTAGGACGCAGTCCTTCTCTGTCAACGATATGTCCCAGATATTTCAGTGAATCGGACAAAAATGTACACTTGTCGAGTTTGATCCGGAACCCATAATCCATCAACTGCTGCAAAACTCGTTCCAGGGTCTCAATGTGCGTTTTCAGATCAGGTCCACAAACGAGAATATCGCCCAAATATGCCGTTGCGTTCTGAATTCCAGCCAACATGGTGTCCATCCCCTGCTGAAATGCACCCGACCCGGTGCTGACTTGACACCTGGAGCCAATCGTTTGAATGTAAACAATCCCTTATGAGTGTTGATTGTGAGTAACTTTTTTGCTTCATCGTCAACCTCTACCTGTAAGTAGGCATCCGACAGATCGATGTGTGAAAACCACTCACTACCTGCTAATGTTGCGAATATATCCGCTGGAACTGGCAAGGGATATTGATGAGGTTGCAATGTATCGTTTAGTCCAGTGGAGTAGTCTCCACAGATTCGTATTTTCCCATTTGGTTTTTTAGCGACCACAATTGGTGCGGCCCACTCTGAGAATTTCACGGGTGATATAATTCCAAGATCCTGTAAGCGATTCAGCTCTTGCTCAATTGAATTTAGAGCAACGTAAGCCACAGGACGTTTTGGTCTGAATACCGGCTTAGAATCGGTTTTGAGATGTAGCCCGATTTTAATCTTTCTGCAAACTGCCGGTGTGTCTGAGAAAAGTTCAGAGAACCTTTTCTGCAAATTTGATGTGATTGAACGAGCATCTTTTGACATCGTAATTCCGGAGCAGACAGTCTTCAGTGGTCTCTCCCACAGATTAAACACATCGCACAGATCAATACCTAGAACATTAAGATCCAGATTAGCATCCGTGACAAAAACTCCAACACGTTTTACTTCCCCGGCCAATTCAGCATCACAGCTGAATTGCGCTATGAACCGAATTCCGTGTCGTGATGCACTCGTCGCTTGGATGTCGGCCTTCGTCAGAAGATTGCCCGGTTTTCCCAAGTTTTGCCATACTGCTCGGGAAATGATGGTGACAGTATCTATTTGCAAACGTAGTGCTGCTCGGGAAATTGTACCCCCTTCAATGTTGCTGATGTGTAGGGTGGCAAATCGTCGATGTTCAGCAAAATTTATGCGACTGACCGCAACAGTGACAGACGAATTTCGTATTTCCGTCCACTTCTTTTTCGGTTGCACCTGCGGTGTTGGTGACTGTTTTGAGAAGCATGTACAGTACCCTTCCTTGTGCCCCATTTTATTACATTGACTGCATGTATGTGTGGCATAAGCACAATCACGGGAGAAATGCATTTTGCCGCATCCGCAACATGGAGTTCGTGGTACCGCAGATTTTGAAAATTGACTCTGCTTGTTTTGCTTCTGTTGCTTGTTCGCACCTGAGCGAATGGTTTTTTTTATCAGACCGCATGAGCCTGAGGGTTAACCCCAACAAGACTGTAATTGTACCATTCACTAGGAAGTGGAGATTTCACATCACCTCGCCTACCCTGGAGGACACTTACATCGCGATGTCCAAAGAGACGAAATATCTGGGGGTCACCCTAGATCACCGCCTCAACTCCCACCTAACCAAAACGACAGAAAAGGCCACACGGGTCTTGTGGACCTGTCGCCGATTATTTGGAAAGAAATGGGGATTAAAGCCTAAAATGATAATATGGTCATATGAGGCAATAATTAGACCCATCGCCACATATGCATCGGTCATATGGTTGGAAAAAACAGAGCATGCCAAAACGAAAGCTAAATAAACTGCAGAGACGCCTCCCTTGGGGCTACAGGGGCGATGAAAACGTGCCCTACTGCAGTTCTAGAAATACTGCTGGGTCTGACACCTCTGTGCCTCCACATTCAGAAGGAGGCAGCTCGCAGTGCTTCGAAACTCAAGACATCTGACCTTAACCTGACCCACAGTGAATATTAAACATATTCTCACGGGACCGATTAACTGACGGACCCTCAGACCAGATATATTTTTTTTTGTAAACTTTATAGTTTAATTTATGTATTAAGCTTTTTCGCAGGGCCTCTAGCATAAGTTACATCGATTCTTAAAAACTAGTAAGGTGATTAACTATTGCGCCAGTGCGGAAAGTTAGTTGGATTCACGAGGCGACTGATTTCCTATGCTGGCGGTATTAGGCGCAGTTCCCAGGACAGTTGGAGGTGCCATTGCCCTGATATTCCTCTTTAACGATCTTCTATAATCCTTGTAGAACTGGTATATCAAGTTTGTCCCGACTAGGGCGGTGAGTATGATGAGGGTTGTTTCAATCTGTGTCGAGTTTATGACGACGGGGCTAACCACCACTGAATTGATGACCTCCCCGGTGTTGTCTACTTGCTTCGTTTGATAGTTTCCCATCGTTACTGTTATTGGATTGTGGAATGGGGTGTTTATATGGGATATCCAGAGGGTCACGTCGCTTAAGACGGCAGAATTTGTTTGACGTTAAAATTTTTCTTGCTGTTTTGTTGGGGTGAATGGCCAAACGTGCTGTGTAGTTCATGCTGAGCTTAGCAGCTTCTTGTTCGACGGTGTTTAAATTTGTGTCGTTTAGGAGGATTTCATTACGGACGTACCTTGGGGCACCTAGAATAGCTCTGATGATTTTTGTCTGGGCACGTTGCACTTTTGCCAGGTTGGATGTTTTTGTTGCTCCCCATAGCATATGGGTTTTAGAATGGCTTTGTATAATGTAATTTTTATATCGATGCCCGGTTTAGAGTTTTTATGAAGAAGCCAATAAAGATTGTTGAAAGCTAGTTTTAGCTGTTCGCATTTTTTGTTTATGTGGGATTTCCACGTAAGTCTTCTATCTAGGTGGAGCCCTAGGTATCTGACCTCGTTCTTGGTTGTTACCGGTTTGTTGTTGATGAGGATAGGCTTGCAAGTGGCTGTTCTTAGAGTAAAGGTGATCTGCTCACATTTGTTTTCATTGAGTTTAATACCCCATTTATCCGCCCAGTCTATTATTTGTGTTCGACGAACTGAAAATAAAAAAAACTGAATGAAAAAACAAACCAAATATTCATTTACTTACCTGGTACCTGCAAGAGCACAAGTACATCCTTTTTACCCTAAAAATAAAAATAAAAGAATTAATAATCTATAATCACATAACACAAAGGCCATGTAAACAATTTCTTGGCCATTGCAACAACAATTGCAAGGGATAAGAGCAGGCGTAAACATTCGCACAAACTCCACATTCCCCTGCAATTAATCAACATAAATATAGAAAACACAACATGCCCAACTAAACTAAAGGCATCACACCTGAGTTTTATGACCAATACAGGTGAGATAACGCAAGTTTTCCCACCTGTGACAGGTCATAAACAAACCAGGCCGGTGTACAAAAACACATTTTTTGGGCAATAATTATGCCAAGTTATGAAACAAAAAAACACAAAGCAAACACTTCACAAGGTACTTACCTCATTTGGGGCGATTTAGGGCACTTCACTCGCGAAAAAGGGGGTATACACATATCAAACTTAAAAACCGCGGAACTCACGCAACTTTATGTCCCGATGACAGTAGTCAATGTTTACCTGGGGCAACGCGGTCATCAAAACCAGTGGCATTGCCAGAACCACGGTAATTTTCGTTAAAAGGGAAATATCCGGGGACTTTTTTAATGGCAGCCGTAAGCAGGGGAAGTGACGATTATATACAACCGAAGAAGGGAAAGAGATGGCTGAAGATTTTTCTGATGACGGCTGTGAGTGAGGGAAGTGACGATTATGTACGACAAAAAGTAACGAACATGCACCACCAAAGTGGGGGAAGTGACGGTTATTCGCCATTTTGAAATCATTGATTTCTGACTATAAAAGCCGAAGCGCGCTTGCACTCAATCTGACTTGTTTCCTAGCGATTGACACAGGAGCAACATATTCCTTATACAAGGTTAGTTTGCCTCTAAATGCAATTTTGAAACAGGTCGGCCGGGTAATCTAGCTTCGTACTTCGTATATTGCCAAGGGAATTGAAGAATTCTCCGGCTCCACGGACTCCACGCCACGGATTTTAAAAAAAAGGGAATTTCATCAAGGATTTCGCGACTCCACGGATATTGTTAAAAAAAAAAAAGAGTATAGGAAAACTCAAAATTAAAATATATATATATATTGTGGAAGTGTTGTGAAAATTCTTTATAAAGGATTACTTAAAGAATATTTGTTTTGACTAAGTTTTTGTGGCTGTTAAATTTAATAATTTATATCATAAATATTAAAATAAATGTTCATATATTTTAAGTGTATTTTAAGTGGCAAACTCATTTAAATAAATTGAAAGATAACTTACGCTATTTTGTTTTTATTTTACCGCTACACATTACCACCAAGAAACGTAGATCTTTGGAAATTTTTAATTTCCATTTTTTTTTTTGTGTTTGATCTTTATTTCTAAATTTCAAATACACATATTTTCATAAAAACAATTTGGTCGACATGGGTTTGGAGCTCTCTGCGTGCAGTTTGTGGATTCGGGTGGGTTATAAGGACAGCGGTGTCATCGGCAAAAGTGGTGGTTATGATCTGCTTATTTGTTGGTAAGTCTGCTGTATATAATAGGTAGAGTGTTGGGCCGAGCACACTGCCTTGGGGTACGCCTGCTTTGATGGGGTATGACTTGCTAAGGTGGTCGTTATATTTTACTCTAAAGTGTCTGCCTTCGATATAGCTTTTAAGAATACCGTGGAATTTGGTGGGGAGTAATTTTTCTATTTTGAGCAGCAATCCTTCATGCCAAACCTTGTCAAAGGCCTGTGCGACATCAAGAAATAGTCCTACGCAGTATTTTTTGCCTTCAAATGCCTCTTTGATTTCATTGACTATCTTGTGGACCTGTTCGATAGTACTATGGTTATTACGAAAGCCGAATTGGTGCTCTGGAATTATTTGGTGAGTCCTTAGTGCCTTTTGAATTTTTTCTAATAACAGTTTTTCGAATATTTTTGAAAGTATAGGCAATAAGCTGATTGGTCTGTAGGAGTCCATTTTGGTTTTGTCCTTGCCAGGTTTGGGTATGATGATTATGTTGGACATTTTCCAGGTATTAGGGAAGTAGTTGAGGCGAAGTATTGCATTGAAAATGTGTGTAATTCCGAGAATGCTAGACATAGGGAGGGCTCTGATTAGTCTGCCTGTAATTCCGTCGTGTCCTGGTGATTTAGCCGGGTTGATGTTTGCTATTATAGAGTGGACGTCTTTAATAGTGAATTTTATTGGTCTCGAGGTGCTTGTATTGTTGTTAGTTTGATTGTTGGGTTGTGAGGTAATGATGGGTTTAAAAACTTCAGCCAGGTGCTGCGCGAATTTTTCCGCTTTATCTTCCGGGCTTGTAATCCAATTGTCATGGGCGTCTCTGATTGGGGTGTCCGGGTGGATGGGTTTTCTTATACGTTTTGTGACCTTCCATATAGAATAGTTGGTGTCTGGGAGGTGGTTTAACCCAGACACGAACTCATTTATGCCATCGTTTTTATCTGATTCAAGCTTGGCCTTGAGGGACTTAGTGGCGTGGTTTAATGCTCTTTTGGATTCAGGAGATCTAGTTTGTTGCCATCTTGCTTTGGCTTTTCTTTTGATTTTTAGCAGATCCAGTGTGGGCTTATTGAGATGGTTTGGTGTCCTATCAGGGGATAGTTTATTTGTTGCTGGCGTCGCGATCTCTGCGCATTCTTTGATGGTGTGATTTAGGTAGTTTAAGGCGTTGTCAACGTCAGCTTTTGATTTTAGTTTGATACGTGGGCAGAATGATTGTTCCATTAGTTTTTGGTATTTAATCCAGTTTGTTCTATGATTAGTGAGGGCTTGTGGTTTAGCGATGAATGCGGGGGTACTAGTGAGGGTAAAGATTGTGGGGGCATGATCGGATGATAAGTCCAGAGTCGTTTTGGCAGTTATTTGATTGGGGTTGAAATTTTTATAAACGCAAAAGTCTATGATATCCGGGATTTTTTTTCTATCCGTCGGCCAGTATGTGGGGACACCTCCAGCTGAGCATGACAGGTTGTTTTTGCAGATGGACTTCAGAAGCTGATTGCCTTTTGGTGTTGTAAGGCGAGCGCTCCAGAAGGGGGATTTCGCGTTGTAGTCGCCTATGGCCAGGAATCGGGGGCCAAGGGAGTTGAAGAATGCGTCGAATTGGGCTGTAGAGATAGGGAACCTTGGTGGACAGTAAACTGCGGCTATGTTGAAGTTGGATGTTAGTTCACTTATGTTGATTGCGGTATAGTGTATATTGTCGTGTTTACTATTCACTATTGGATGATGTTTTATTCTATTTTTTACGAATATTGCGGTACCGCCATGCGACTTATCCTCTGGATGGTTCGTGGTGTAGCATTTGAATCCTGGGATTTTGCATTTATTTTTACTGGTGAGGTGAGTTTCGGAGATAAGCATGACATCTATTGAGTTGTTTTTGATGAAGAGCTCTAATTCGAGTAAGTGGCTTTTGATGCCGTTTGCATTCCATTGGGCTATTGTTAGTTGCTTCATGGTTTTAGTAGCTTAGTTAGTATATCTGTTTGCTTGTTTAGAGTGTTCTGCATCTGCTGCATCGTTATAGCTAGCTGTTGTATATTTGCAGAGAGAGCCATAAGGATTTGGATGATGTTGTCTTGTTGTGAGTCTGTTTGTTGATTGAGGTTGTTTTTGAGTACGTTTGCATATGTGTTGGGGTTGTTGTACGTTGTTTGTTGGATGTCAGGTGCGTTTAAGGTGGGTGCGATTTGATATGTAGGTGTATGTTGGTTTAGGGGTGCATTTAGGGGGGGGTGCTTGCTGTTCGTTTGAGTTTTGCTGCGGTTGATTGCAATGTAGACTGGACAGCCCCTGTAGTTAGCGGTATGGTTGCCATTGCAGTTGCTGCATTTCTTTAGGTTAGGATCTTTCTTGTTTTTGTTGCACTCACTAACTGGATGGCATTCACCGCAGGCTACGCAAACACTTGTTAGCTTGCAATATGTTTTCGAGTGCCCAAACTCTTGGCAGTTTTGGCACTGTATTGGGGTAGATCTTTTGTATGGCTCTTCTATGGATATTTTACGGTTTAAGACGAATTTAACATCGTATATGGGGTGAGTTCTGCCTTTGGGGAGTTTATTGTAGTCGGGTTCTAACTCTACTCTAAACATTGGTTGGGGCTGCTTGTACTTGTTAAAAATGTTGTTTACCGTTTTTATTTTGAAGCCTTGTTGTTCGAGGTCGGCTTTGATTTTACGTTTACATCAACGTTGTGGTCTATACCTTTTAAAACTACGCGTAGCCCCTTTGCGCTTTTCATTTGGTAGGTGTAGAATTTCTTACCATTGCAATTGAGCCAGTTAACTACTTGGGTGTAAGCTACTTTGTTACTTACTTGTACTTTTGTTTCCTTAATTTCCCCCTTCTTAAGGTCAACAATGTAGTAGGCGTCTTTGCCGATTTTATCGTTGATACCTTTGATAAGAGCATTGTCACTTTGCTCGCGGATGTAAATTGGTGGTGGTTTGTGGTGGGGTGCAGGTTCGCCTGCTAACAAGGCGTACCTGTTGCTTGATGCGGCGATTTGGGTCTTAGGGATTTTTGCTGCTGTTGTGGGCTTAGAGCTGGGAGGGCTACGTTTTCGTTTGTCAGCGCTGGCTGCGATGTTGAAGTAACGTTGGATCCCGGTGGGAGCGTTGCCCTCGGGTTTGGTTGTCTGGTTGCTAGCTTCGGTTTCCATTTCTTGGTTTTGCGCAATTACATTATTTTGCACTTTATGGGCACTGCAAGCATAAGCACTACTTTTCCCGTTCGGGTCTTTGGGGTTATTCGAGTTCATAGGCATTGCCGCGTTTGCTTGATTTCATATTACACGCAGCACATGCCCCCGATTTTTACTCGCACTAAACGAAAAACGGTATTCACTTGCGCTGGTGCACTGAGCGACGTACCTTTCGAAGTAGAGATAAAGGACCTACAGTGGTGAAAGAACTTTGGTCCCAACACCCGACTGGGAACTCTAGACTGGTACACCGACGGATCTAGGAAGGACGGGCTCTCTGGCGCCGGGATCTATGGTCCCAACTGCCGACTTTCGGTAGCCCTGGGGAGAACCCCAACAATCTTCCAGGCAGAAATTCTAGCCATCGAAATCTGCGCCAGAAACATTTTGCAGAGAGGTTTGAAAGGAACTAGAATTCGCATTATAAAGCCGGCTCTACACAATGCGTGCATTCGCCAAACATTTGACGCTACGTCTCACTTGACAAGGTGTGTGGGAGCTTCTACGAAGAATATTTGTCATTCGTCCTTTCCAGCCGAACTTCGTGATGCGTCGACTTGCCTCCTCATTCGCGTATGCGTTTATTTCCAACTAATATTTGCTGTGTGTGATATGTGTCCCTCGTACGAGGGAAATATGCGTTATGTGTGTGCTTCCCACCGATGATGCGAAAAAGGCGAACATTTGTGCGCTCAGATATATTCAGTGGTCGGAATCGGAGCAATATGGAGTGGTCGAATGAACTAATTTTGGATTTTATCGGGCTCTATGAGTGGGAGCCCATTATATGAGATCCAAAACATCCCGAACACAAAATTAGGAACGCAGTGGTTGACGCCTGGCAACGAATCTCCAAATCGATGAGCAAAGAGTGCTCAGTGAGTGAATTAAAAAAAAAAGATTCCTTAATGTCAATTTTTCGTGCGCTTTGTTTGAAAGAGAGGTCTAGTATCAAATCAGGGGCAGGAGTTGAGGATTTGTACAAACCTAATTGGTTTGCTTACAAATCAATGGCGAAATTTTTAAGAAAAATTTATCAACCCAGAGCGACGATAAATACAGAGGTATGTAATTTTATTTTTATTTATAAAAGAGGTATAAAACATACAATGTATATAATATTATATATTAGAAGTTGATATCCCCCATGTTCTGTATTCCGAGTGAAATCAAAGGTAACTGAAATGAATTTGTTATAATTTCAAAATTCGTATTAAGGGATTTCTACTGAAAAGAAGCTTTTTTCGATTTAATTTCACACGGAATACAGAACATGGGAGTTGCAAATGAAACTCTTAATTGTATAAATCTTGCCATGGTACCTTTCCATTTGTAATAAAATAGTCTGCAAATGCTTCCCGTATGCACTTAGCCTCATTACCAGCTTTTCTCGGCTTTTTCTGAAGCGGCAATAATGAATTCATATCACATTGATCTTGCCGTCATGATCCTGGAATAAACCGTCCATTAATTTCGGTATCAAAAGTACACTAGGTGCATATTGTGAAGATGTTTTACTCTTTCTTAAAAAATTATGCAGTAAAACACAAGTCATTGTGATTTTTGAAACCGTATCTGGCTGCAGTAGCATAGGCTTTCTTAGTACACGAAAAACAGAAGACATGATGCCAAATGCATTTTCTACTACACGGCGAGCTCGGAACAATCTGTAATTAAAAGCTCTTTCGGTGCTACCTTTTTCATAACTCCTTGGAAATGGTTTCATTAGGTGGCGATTTAGGCTGAACGCATCATCAGCTACAAAAACATATGGTAACGGAGTATATGTGAAGGTAGTGGTTGATCTGGAGGGAGATTTAATTGCTTGTTGTTCATTTTTTTCGCCAATACTGTGTTTTGAAACACACCGCCGTCACTAACTCTTCCTTGGCAACCGACGTCAGCAAATAAGAAGCAATAATTTGCGTCCACAAGAGCCATAAGGACAATGCTAACTGTGCCTTTATAGTTGATAAATTCAGATCCACTGTTCATTTGAGATTGCATGAGGACATGTTTTCCATCCAAAGATCCCAAGCAGTGGGGAAAGTTCCATTTTTTATTATACTCCTCCGCTACTAACTGCCATTCCTGTGACGTTTCTGGCATCTGAAAAAAATTAAGTGTAGCTATAAAAAGTGAATAACTACCTAAATGTTATTTATTTTGATGTTAGTTTTATATTATTTTTTATATTATAAATTTTAACCGATTTTAACTTTACAATATTCTAGATATCAGATGACGAAAATCTTACGCCGGAAAATCAAGAATCTGAAGCATCAATTGAAAACGAAATAACTTCGCCGAGGCCAAGTTTTAAATTACCGAGTAAAAGAACAGGGATAAAAAGAAAAACATGACCGAAAGAAACTATTGAGGCCCGCATGGAAGATGCCTACAGATACAATATCTTAAAAAGCACACGCGGAAAAGAAAAACAGGAACAGGATGTATGTACCCTTTATGGACAGTTACTTGGGGAGAAATTAATTTGATGAAGACACTCGTGATATACTCATGAATGAAATAGACACTTTAGTTTTTCATACAAAAATGAGTAAAAAAACCCAGCAAAATCTAACGCCTTCAGCCTCATCTGCATCACATATATACATATACACTTAGCTCGCAATATTCTCCATAGCCTTGTATTTTAAATATTACCTAAAATTCGACAAACTTCCAACAATCTCCAAGAAGGTCTTCGTTCTTTGATAGCCAAAATATGTCAGCTCCGTCTATTTTACAAATCATTGAAAATATTCCGTCCTATTCTCATGAAATCATGTCGCAAAATAGCCCATAGCTATTCATAATTGAAAATGTACACATGCATATGTAAATATTGGATACGTATATATTATTTTTATTTATTTAATCTTGAAATCGCCTGAGTTATTTGTGAATTCCAGAATATTTTAAAACCTGACTGAACTTGTTCCTGCTTTAATAGGGAATTCATATGAGTTCAAAAGATTGTGACTGTATATTTTTAATTTTTTACAACTATATTCCGAAGTCGCTTTTGTTTTCGTAAGGTATAAGAATAGCTGTTTGTTGTTTTTAGTTTTCTAGGTTTAGTTCAAACTATATTCAAGAAAATTCGGAATAATTAATATGTTTATGTTTTCGAAAAATTTTCTAACTTATATGTATTTTGAAATTGAATTTTATGAATGTATCGTTTAATATTCTCTAACTAAATATTGTCTCTTTTTAGTAGAGTACGAGATTAATAACAAATTTTGTCTGTTTATTGATTATAATTTTCTAAGTTTTATTTATTTTATTAAGAAGTTTTGGTTAATTATTTTTATAACATGGTGTTGAAACTGGACACTGAAGTCCTTTTTTCTTTATGCAAAATCCATGAATATTAGTAATTTGAAATCACTTTTGTTTTAAAATGTATGACACTCTTAAATAATGAAAAACTATGACTGAGTTTATGTACATAGTATATCTTTTCACCTATTTTTTGAATTGCAATAAAAAAAATAAAATTTTAAATTCTTTTCTTACCTTGACTTCATCTCCTAAGATGTGGACTAATGCGCTACACACATCATTCACTATTTGGCTTACTAGCTGGTTAGAAATTTTAAAGAGATAGGACAAACTCACAAAACTATCTCCAGAAGCCAAATATCTGAGAGTCACTGCCAATCGTTGTTCCACAGGAATAGCTTTCCTCCAGTGAGTGTCTTGCTTTTTTATAAGTGGTCCGATCTTATTTAAAAGGATTTCAAAATCCCCCGCAGGCATCCTGCAAAAGTTCTCAAATTTCCCTGATAGCTCTTGCCGCAAGTCCATGAGCAGGTCAGTCCCGTCGTAACTATTTTTTATGGTATTCTAATTATATACAGTAAAACCCGGTTATAACGTTTCCCGGATTTTACGTTTTCCCGCTTATAACGTCATTATCATTCGGTCCCTAGAACTTCCCTATTATTGACCATACAATATAATCCGGATATAACGTTCCACTTTATTACGTTTTCCCGTTTATAACAACTTTTCACCTCAAGTCGGGACATTCATCCCCTTTGTAAAATTATCCGTTTATAACGTTTTTGTCTTTTTTGTATGGGAAATTTCGACTCTTTAATTTTTCGTCTCTAAAAGTGTGCTTTGTCAGGCTCATTAGAGGATTTGGACATTTTTGTTAGTAGAAAATGTCGTATTTCGTATTATGAATTATATAATTATAATTTGTGTAGAATTAATTACGTGTAAAATTAATTGATTACATAACTATAATAAATTGTGTATATAACTGTGTATAAAACTTCATTGTTTTGAAATCGTTGATACACCTATTGAATTTGTCCGGAACGCTTATAACGTTTTCCCGCTTATTACGTTTTTTTCGTTTGATCCCTTGAAAAACGTATTAAACGGGTTTCACTGTATATTGTAACGAAATACAAGGTAGCCCGTCCGGCTTACCTTGCGCGAGTTACGGCCCTTGCCTAAGATGATTAGTCATAACCACTGCCTAAGGTCATTCCCATTTCTTTGTTCCTATTTCTTCCAATTTCCCAAACTCCCAACTCACCCAATTTTGCAGAAAGCTGAAGAAGCGGTGTCAATTTTGTAGACGCTACCTCAGCAATATAGGAATCACTGACTTATTACTTATTGTATCAGCAAATTGTTGTATAGAATAAAAGCGTAGGGAAAATCAGTAAGCCAGTTCTTAGTAAATATTCAAGCTGTTAAGAAGTATCACTGTAAAATCGAGTAAGTAAAGTTAAAATTCAGTTAATGAAATCGAGTGTTTAATTTTTTTTATTCGAACTAAGTTAAGAAAACTTAACTGGCGCAGTCGGGGCGGATTTCGTAAAGTAGTTTCGCGACGCTATTTATCGACGGATTATCGATTTTTCGCGTCGGTTCAACAGTATATTGAACAAAAGAACTACTTAGTGCTGTGTCCAAAAGGTGTTGTGGTCCAGCGAGGGAAAATCAGCTGAAGACGACTCGAGACCAGCAAGGAAGAACCGCATCCCAACAATTCAACATTCTCAGCAGGGTTCAACGAGAGAACATCGTAGGAACACCGCAACTGCGAGTGAACATCGCACATCGAAGACATCTCAACAGGGCTCAACGAGGGAACATCGGGAGAACACTAGAGAGATGATCATCGTAGTTTTATTCATAGTAATAACGTAAGCCAAGAAATTTATATATATTAATTGATCAAATCAAAAATTTTAATCCGAATTAATGCCACAAGATAGAAGTAAAAATAGATCAAAACCCTATATAAGAGCACCTAGCTTAAGTAAGTTTTTTTCATTAGAATCGATTAGTGAAGTGGAAAGTGTTGAAGTTAGTGAAAAAAGTGAAAATTCGGAAGCAATTTCAAACCTAGATCCCACAATGGCTACCGCGAATAATAATGCTGGTAATATTACTGCCACTGATTTATTCAATTCACTCCGCGTACCCGATGCAATCAAAGATTTGCCTAAATACGATGGTAATCCCCGTTTACTATACGAATTTCTGAATAACGTAGAAGAAATTAGGTCTTTAATATCATGTACTGAAGGTACACCTTACGGAAAAATGCTCTTAAGAGCAATCCGTAATAAAATCGAAGGGCCTGCTAATGAGGTTCTAAATATGTATGGAACCCCGTTAGATTGGAGCCAGATTAAGAAAAATTTAATTCTGCATTATTCAGACAAACGCAATGAAACTTCGCTTATCCGCGATCTCCATTGCATTAGGCAGAACAACAAAACGGTGGAAGGATTCTATAGCGAGGTAATTGAATTATTAGCAATAATGACAAATCACGTCCAAATTCATGAGAGTGATCCTAATGTTATAAAAGCAAAACGCGATCTTTTCACGGAAATGTGCTTAAATACCTTCTTGTCAGGATTGAAGGAACCCCTAGGCTCTACTGTAAGAGCAATGAAGCCAGATTCCTTGGCCGTTGCATTCTCCTTTTGTATTAAAGAACAAAATATCTCCTACAATAAATTTGATAATAATTCTAGAACCCCGGATTCAAATAAAACCACCCCGAAACTTCTCAATTTTTCTGTACCTAATCAACGAATCAGAATCCCGCAAAACGGTCCACATTTTCAATTTAATTTACCTAATCCTCTTCAAAGACAAGTTGGCTTTAATTCTCCTAATCCACTTACTCGAAATATGCCCTTTGGTAATCCACACCTTAGATTTCTAAATAACCCATTTCAACAGAATCGCAATCCCTTCTTATTACCTAAAATAAACACTAGTCCTCAATTTCCACAGCAAAATAATAATGTTTTCTCAAGACCAAATAACACGCCTCTACCTAAGCCGGAACCTATGGATGTCAGCTCCGGGAACACCCATCTTCGTCAGAAAACTGCCTTCTCCCAACAAGCTAATAGACCCATGCAAAATAACTTTTTCCAATCTAATCCAAGTACTACTCCTAAAATTAATAGCAAGGAGTTGTTTAACGTTTCCACCACGACAGAGCCTAACGAGGTCATTTCTCAGCCGGACGAAAATTTTCAACAGTTGGATCAGTATTACGACTACCAGAACAACGACTATGAAAACTTAACGTACCTACAAACGGACAATGATTACTGTAATTCCGGTTACGCACCCAATAATCAAATAAGTGACGAAATTGACGATGCAAATTTTCCTTTGACAGCCTCAACGAACCCATCGGATACGTAGATATCAATAAACACGGCTCTGTTCTCCCCTATATCAACATATCTTCCCCTTTTGGCCGACCTTTGAAATTTCTCATTGATACTGGTGCCTCATCGTCATTTATAAACCCCGAATTTGTTAACCCCCGAGATTTCACTGAAATAAATCCCGTTGTCATAACCACAGTTCTTAACCAACATAAACTGAATCAACAGATCACTCTTCCAAATTTTATAGAATTCAATCAGCCGGGAGAAATTCGCTTTTTAGTTTTCAAATTCCATGGATATTTCGATGGCCTTTTGGGCCTTGATGTGCTAACTACTCTGGGAGCCACTGTAGATCTCGCCAACAAAATGTTGATCACGAAAAACGCTATGTTGTCTCTTCAGTTCAAACCTAATTTTATGTCTAGTAAATACGTTGTTCCAGCAAATTCCAAATTAATAACCAAATTACCCGTTGATGTACAAAATGGTGATATATATATTAAAAGCATGAAGATCAAACCTGCAGTCTACATTCCTGAAGGAATTTACACCGCCAAAGACTGCTACAGTTCTATCGAGGTGATAAATTCTTCTAATTCAGACCAAGAAGTGTTCATGGCGCAACCTTTAAAGGTAGAAGCATTCACTAATACCAACTATGTTGAGGTAAATAATTTTAATATCGATTGTCTGGAAAATACAGTGCCAGAGACAGATATCAAAAATTTAATTCGTACCGCACATTTAAATAAAGAAGAGAAAGAATTAGTCCTCCGCATCTGTAAAGAGTATGACGACATATTCTTTAAAGAGGGTGGAAAATTGACCTTTACGAATAGCATTAAACATCGAATTCTGACGACGGATGATATACCAATTTATACAAAATCGTATAGATATCCGTACGTACATAAAGAAGAGGTCAGGAGACAGATTAGTGACATGCTTTCCCAAAACATTATTCGTCCCAGCTACTCTCCCTGGAGCTCTCCTGTTTGGATTGTTCCAAAGAAGAAAGATGCCAGTGGAAAACAAAAATGGAGAATGGTAATCGATTACCGCAAACTGAATGAAAAAACAGTGAGCGATCGTTACCCACTCCCTAATATTACAGAAATTCTAGATAAACTTGGTAAAAGCATGTATTTCACGACACTAGATCTTGCTAGCGGATTTCATCAAATCGAGATGGATCCAAGGGATGTGCAGAAAACGGCTTTCACTGTAGAAGGTGGCCACTTCGAATATGTGCGAATGCCCTTTGGGTTGAAAAATGCCCCGTCCACTTTTCAGCGTGTTATGGACAATGTACTCCAAGACTTACAGGGCAAAGTCTGCTTAGTTTATTTAGATGATATTATCATCTTTTCAACCTCTCTTCAAGAACATGGTGAAAACCTCAAAAAAGTTTTCCAGAAACTCCGCGAATCGAACTTCAAAGTCCAGCTGGACAAATCCGAATTCCTTCATAAAGAAGTCGCTTTTTTAGGACATGTGGTCACAACGGAAGGTGTCAAACCTAATCCTGATAAAATTAAAACAATAAAGAACTTCCCTATTCCTAAAACCCAAAAAGAAATAAAAATGTTTCTCGGGCTCTTGGGCTATTATAGGAAATTCATAAAAGATTTTGCTTATCTTACCAAACCCCTTTCTGAATGTCTAAAGAAAGGTAGGAAAATCGATCTTAACGACCGCTATGTGCATGCTTTCGAAACTTGCAAAAATTTACTTATAAACGATCCTATTCTGCAATATCCGGATTTTAGTAAGCCTTTCGTATTAACTACCGATGCCAGCAATTTTGCCATAGGAGCAATTTTGTCACAGGGTCCGATTGGCGGTGATAGGCCAATCTGTTATGCAAGCAGAACTTTGACAGATTCAGAACAAAACTACTCAACAATTGAAAAGGAACTTTTGGCCATTGTTTGGGATACAAAATATTTCAGACCCTATTTGTTCGGTCGCAAATTTCAGATAGTAACAGATCATAAACCATTAACATGGTTAATGAATCTAAAAGATCCAAATTCAAAATTAGTTAGATGGCGTGTCAAATTAGAGGAATTTGACTATCAGATAGTATATAAAAAGGGAACACAGAACTGCAACGCCGATACACTTAGCAGAACAATAATTCCAAAACCGAATTCATCGAGCCCAATTGAAATTAACGTAACAGAACAATCTTCCTGCTCTACGGTTCACTCAGCTACAGCGAACATGAATGATGGTATCCCTATCGCAGAGCGTCCTCTAAACGATTTTAGCCTACAAGTAGTTCTCAGCAAAACGGATAAAAGACCCCCTAGATCTTTGCAGGTAATTTTCCGAAATAAACATCGCCACACATTTCGCCTTCCCGAATACAATGAAGAAAACATTACCAAAATATTTAAGGAATATTTAACTCCCAATCGACTATCTGCTATTTTTACTGGCGATGACACATTCAAACTGGTACAGACTGTTTACTCTAAACATTTTTCAGACAATAAAACATTTAAACTTGTTAGATGTACTGAATTACTGACGGACATTACAAACAATGACGAACAGGACCAACTGATTAACGACTACCACCTAAAAAACAATCATCGTGGTATCAACGAAACTCTGAGTCATCTAAAGAGGGCATATTACTTCCCATTTATGAAAAATAAAATAACACAAACCATAAACAGTTGTCAAACATGCAATACATTAAAATACGATAGGAAACCTTCGAAGCCTAAATTTATAACGCCTGAAATCCCCTTAAAACCCCTGGATATAGTAATACTGATATATACTGATATATATACCATAAATGGCAAACAAGTATTAACCCTTATAGATAAATTTTCAAAATTTGCAGCTGCTTATACCTTAACAGCAAGAAACAGTCTTAACATAATCAAAGCCATTAAAAATTTCATGAGTCTTCACGGTGTCCCATCAAAATTAGTAACTGACCAAGGAGCGGAATTCACTTCTAATATTTTTAAAGAGTTTTGTGATCAATACGAAATTAAGCTCCACACAACATCCTTCCAACAAAGTTCTAGCAATTCTCCAGTAGAAAGGCTTCATAGCAAGCACCCTTACCGAAATTTATAGAATCATTTTCAATAAATGCAAAGAGAAAAATTATGGCTTGGACCACGATGAAATTTTAAATGAAACATTAATTACTTATAACGACGCTATACACTCCACAACGAAACACACTCCATTCGAACTTTTCACCGGTAGAACCTGTCAATTTAACAAAATTATTAAATTCAACAACGAACACGATTACTTGATAAAGCTCAACCAGTATAAATCTGAATTATATCCATCGATTAAAAAAGAAGTAGAAAATTTAATTAACAAACGTATAGCGCATCTTAACGTATCCCGAGAGGAACCTGAAACGTTTAATGAACAATAAACAATATTTAGGAAAGAATGTCGCAGAAATAAACTAACACCCAGATTTAGCAAACAAAAAACCAAGAAAAATAATAAAGTGACCGTAATAACTAACAAAAACCAAAAATTACATAAATCAAAAATTAAAAAGAAACGAAAATTTCAGACTAACGACCGGACTGAGACTTGACATACACGACTTACGGGTCAGTAAGGGAGTTTTACCAATGAACCTGGGAAAAGCAAGAATCATACAAGGATACAACAACTTTCTTCATATCATCAGATTAAATACGTATAGGGAAAGTATTGATAACATTAAAGCAAGTATAGATAAGTATGAGGGTACCGACGGAACGCTGAATACTCTAAGAACCACTAAAATTAAATTAAATGATTTAGACCAGAAATTGAAATCCCTTTCCCCAAATATTAGAAGTAAAAGAGGATTGGTCAACGGTTTAGGAACAATTATTAAGCAAATCACGGGTAACATGGACGCTAACGATGCGGAAAAACTAAATAAAGAAATTGAATTGATCATGGCAAACAAAGGGCAATTTAAATTTGAATTAAATAAGCAAACCACTTTAAATACCAAAATGATTGAGAGGTTCGAGAACATTACAGCCCACATAAATCAACAACAGAAAATAATTGGAAATTTCTTCAATAATGTTAATAACCAAATCAAAAGCGAAAATCACCTACTTCAACACTTGCAATTCCTTAATCAAATTAACTACAATATTGATATTCTCAATCTTCATTTAAGTAATATAGCAGAAGCAATCATTTTTGCCAAACTAAATATTATTTCTAAACAAATTTTAAGCTCAGAAGAATTAACAGAATTATACAAAATGTTCCTAGATCAGTCGGTTAATATAACTTCTGATGAACACATATACGAATTACTAAATTTGCAAGCTTATTATAATGACACAAATATTATTTTCAATGTTAGAATTCCCATTGTCAGACCTAGTGTTTATTCGTACTTTCATGTTATCCCAATACCCTTAAACAAAACTCAAACTATTTTAACCAAGCCCTACGTTGCCCTTTTCCTCAATGATATCCTGTTTTATGACCAAAGGTGCCAAGAAATAGAAGGAATTTTCTACTGCCACAGAACACTCGGTGAAACGACAGCTGCGAATGGGGACTGCATTCGAGGAATCATCAACAACACCCCGACATCATGCGAACTAGTCGAAGCCGAAGAAATAATGGAAATCTACCAACCAGAACCCAACTACATCCTTTTTACTAATATTCCACCCACAAATTTAAATTCAACTTGCGGACACAATCCTGGAGAAATCTCCGGTTCTGGAATAATCTCCTTTCATAGATGTGAAGTCACAATAAACAACATAACTTATGAGGGACAACCCCGAAGATATTGGGATGAAATTCATATTCATCCAATCCTACACAATGCTATCAATTTCACAATCAGCAAAGAAAATATCACATTAAAGAAACTTCAGACTTATAACTTCAATAACAGCGAATCTATCAAAACGTTAGAAATTCGAACATATCGAAAGGATCAGTTCGTCTTCACATCAATTGCTGCACTTGGAGTCCTGATAGCCATAACAATAGGTTACTTCTCCATCAAACTCCGGAAACAGCTCATCCAGATTTCTTCTTCCATACCAGCTCCAGCAACGGCACAGTTCCTGTCACCGCCGCTTTTCTCTAGGGGGGGAGGAGTTACGGCCCTTGCCTAAGATGATTAGTCATAACCACTGCCTAAGGTCATTCCCATTTCTTTGTTCCTATTTCTTCCAATTTCCCAAACTCCCAACTCACCCAATTTTGCAGAAAGCTGAAGAAGCGGTGTCAATTTTGTAGACGCTACCTCAGCAATATAGGAATCACTGACTTATTACTTATTGTATCAGCAAATTGTTGTATAGAATAAAAGCGTAGGGAAAATCAGTAAGCCAGTTCTTAGTAAATATTCAAGCTGTTAAGAAGTATCACTGTAAAATCGAGTAAATAAAGTTAAAATTCAGTCAATGAAATCGAGTGTTTAATTTTTTTTATTCGAACTAAGTTAAGAAAACTTAACTCGCGCAACCGAGTTTGAGAGGGAGTCTCGAAGAAGAGTCGGCAACGCCGCCAAAGTCTGGCAGAATCGAGCCCGGCGGTGATTGTTTACCACCCACTAGGCTGAACCAAGCTGCCTCAGCGCTGGCCGGAGCGGTCGGGTTACTTTTTCGTCCGCGATGGCTTGCGAGGGGAAACCGGCCGAAGAGTGCAAGCCGGAGGCACAGTCGCAGCTCACGGCTGGCGCTGTATGTGTGCAGACCGGTGGGCGCGGAAGCTTTTCCCCTTCTAAAGCTCCGCAGTGCACTGATCGCGGGACAGTGTGCGGTGTTCGTGAGCCCAGAGCAAAGATTATCCACAATAAGATGCGACACTCGTGACGTATTCGCTAAAATTTTAGTGACCTTGCCACCGCCACCCAAGCGAGAATTGAGAATTTTGCGAGAAGTAGATAGTAATAAGAAGCTCATGTTAAAGGAAGGGATAAAAAACTTCTCTGAGAGAATCAGGCCCACTTTGTACGCGCCCGCTGGAGCCACTCACAATCAAATTGGTTGAGCCGAAAAGCAAAAACAAAATCTGCGTATCCGTATTTAAGGGCCTCTGTGTGCTACCTGCTTCTTCCCCTTTGCAATTCTGTCATTCCATATCAGAACATTGCAACGGAGGGGACTAACACCATGGCACTGGTGATGCCGCACGCATACATTCACATTGGTTGAATCCGGAAAACTCCATATAAAAAAAGTGGTCACATTTATTCTGTATAGCGTAAGCGCTGTAGGTGAGCAGTTGGTGGTTGCCTACTTTTGCCTCGTTCGCTCTTATGGGAATTTACCTAAGGAATGGTAGGCAGTATTGCTTTGCTGCCTTATCTAAGGCGAAATTTTATTTTCCCCAAGTTTTCGGAAAAGCATATGGGATAGTGGTTTTGCTTAGTATAGGAGTGTCGCATCTTATTGTGGATAATCTTTGGCCCAGAGGTGCAGTCCCCGTCGATGTAGTGGTGTGGCTGTGGTGGCACGTTCAGTTCAGTGATGGCGTCGCGTCGCGGACTCAGTTCACCGGAGCTGCGCTAAACGGGGGGATTCGTGGAGCGCTCGGGCGAGTGTGTGCCTCCGGAACCCTCAGGACGTACGGCAGTCCCGGTAGAAGGTCTTCCCTGAGGTGCCGCGGGGCGAAAGTGTTGGCAGTGAGCTCTGCTGGCGGGAGCTGGGAAGCGCCTCGCAGGGGCGCCGCCGCGGGATGACAGTGCCGGGGTGCCGGCCCCACCGGAGCAGGAGTCGTTGGAGGATCTCCACGAGCGGATTTTTGGGCGAATAAGTCGCTCGAGCAGGACGCCCAAAGATGGCCGCAGGACGACTACGGGGCTTCGAATTGGCGCCCTTTCTCCGGCCCACTAGTTGCCGCCTTGAGCCGCGGATTCGCGATAAGAAAAAGGAACAATGGTAGGCGAATCAAACGAACCGCGACTTACTTTTTCCCGGCCGCTGCTTCGACCCGGGGCTCGTGTGGTGCGTAGGGACTGGAAGGGAAGAACTTGTAGCGGCATCGTCGCACTTGTTGTTAGGTTTCGAAATAAACACTTTGAATTCTGATTTTTAAATTTATTTGACTTACCTTTGGAAAATTGTACAGTGATCAAGTATGTAGGTAGAAACAAGTTGTAATTTTTGATTTTCATAAAAAAATGTAAAAAAGTTAGTCAGAAGAAAGGCATTAACAGCCTTACTTATAAAAACTGCTTAATCATATGTTAAACAGTTGTTTAGTTAACCAATGCTTAAAGTCTTAAGCAATGATTAACTTTCCTTCACTCATAAACAATACTTAAAGTAGTTAGTTAAGCAGAACCAAAAGTCAAAAAACCATATTCCGATATGACAACACTACTTCTCGGAGTACTAAAATTATTTAAGAATGCCGGAAATGTACAAAAATTGAAAGCAAAAATGTCAAATTGGCATTTATACGTTTGAATTTTCAGTCGTGCGGAAGGTCAACGCTGTTAAAAGCAGCTACCCTTCGGTTAAGTTAACACCTGTGTACACTATCTCAAGCTACCAGATTACCCAACAGAGGAGATCATGAAAGAGCGCCTCCTGATTGCAACGAAAGAAAAGGGATTTCATTTCAATTAGACTACGATGCTCTACTGATGCTAATAGTTTCCTAGGTTCAATGTAATTTTAAAAATAAATAAAATTTTGATAAAATGTTTTAGTGTTCTGAATTTGTGTAAAGAATTTCCAATATGAACATCTGCATTGTTTCAAATCTTCGATCGACTTGTTACATAAATTATGTAATTGATCAAATTCGGGCAAAGATTTTGTCGAACTCGTTCGAGTGTTTTCGTGGTGGTGCGCATTAGAATATTTCTGTTGATTAATCCACATGATTTTATTTACTTTTACCACAATTTGTTTGCGAAAATAACGCAAATCATCTAAATCATTTTGAAATGATTAAATTTCGCTATTTAAAAAATCCATGTTTCATATTATTAATTCCTGACTCCTTGTCAATATGTAACTTGGAGTTAATTAATGCTTAAACAACATCGGGGGCCTGTTTAGTTTGACAACTGTTTAAATGCATTGATTAACAGTTCGTTAACGTTAAACAACGTTTATAAGTAAGAATTTCTCTTAAAGAGCTGTTTAACAATTAGTTAAATTTAATCATCGTTTATAAGTAAGGCTGTAAGTGTAAGAATAATATAGAATTTTTTTTTTTTTTTTTTTTTTTTTAAAGGAAAAACTATTCCTGAGGTCAGGTTGCTATTGGGCCTCTAGAGCTCCCAAGCGTAAGATGCAGTCACCAGTCCCGCCTCTGAAAATAAAAACAACCAATAAGCATTTCATCCCTTCCACTGGGTGACACGGGAAAATAAACTCATAATGTAATCATCATGCTACCACCATAGCCTGCATTATATTAAGCCACCATTGTGCAAATAAATCATGATCACTGATGTGTTGTCCAATCTGGGAGAACCACCGCAATCCGGAACACAACCCTCAGACAACCCACATCTCACCGATGTGTTGCCCAATCTAGGAGAACCACCGGCTTTCGGAACACAACCCTCGGACACATCACATCTTCCGAATAAGGGAGAACCACCGCCTATACGGAACACAACCCTCAGACAAAGCACATCTCACCGATATGTTGTCCGATCTGGGAGAACCACCGTAATACGGAACACAACCCTTAACGGAATTTTTCTAGTGATATTCAACTTTTACTACATGCGCATGATACAAATGAATCACTGGCGGAAACATCCAGTAATCATTCGCGTGAACACTGACATGCTGCTCAATCAGGAAGGACTACCGTACCCCGGCACCAACCTGAGCCAAGCACATCCTCTGTGTTGAATCCGAATAAGGGAGAAGCAGGCTCGCGACGCCCACCCCCTTAATGGATTTTTTATGCGCCGCAATTCAAACTAAATCACATGCACATGATCCGCAATCAAGGCTCATTCACTACAAGCCTTCTCACACGTGCCCAATTCGGGAAAACTAATAAACTTAGTGAACACCTCACTAATGATCACCCGCTAATTTAACAATAATGACGGGGGACATTACTACATTGAGATCAATTACTGGGAACTACAATCAACAGGAGAAAGGATAAAATACTTAGTGAGCTGACTCACCCTCAGGTTCCTCCCAGTTCACCTGATATAAATCACTTCACCTTTAACTCTTATTATTTTACTACTTTTTCTCACTACGAGTACTTCACCGGATTAAATCTGACTAACTACTGAGCCTGACTCCAAAAACATCTGGAGCCAGGGAACACGAATTTCACCCCCATGCCTCATGCCAAAACAAATAAAGCGAACCCTCTCGCGCATTTTCCCCAGAATTCGCCGTGCCCAGGCGCATCAGGTCAAATCCTGAATCGCATGCACATCTGGGACTCGAGCTATTTTTGGATTTTCCTACGCAACGCAAGTTGCGCAGAAACTCATCCCTCAGGCAAAAGGGTGTGCATGACCGCATCGTATCTGCTTTGGGTCGAGCCATAAAACTGCAACCCGTCAGCAGACGAAGGATTTTCAGGGGAACGAAAATACGTCGAACAAAATTCAAACGAATTTGTATTTTTATTTCGTAAATACATTTTCCTTTTTTTATACCTTACATAAGAGATCAAGTCTAAAAATACATTAACAAAAAGTCTATTACATTTTATAAATTTATTGACAATCAAGTTCAGTATCGGGCATAGTTAAGCCCGTGAACAAAATAAAACAAAAAAATACGTGTGGCACTCGGGGACTGCCGCGGTAAAGCTATTGGGTATTTCCATTGTAACGGGTGCGACACTGACACTGCGTTTTTTCAAGATAATAAAGTGTTTGTTCAGATATATCAAATTACGTTTATAAAGAAAAATAGTATGAAAAATTAGATATTTAACTCAAACAAGATCTGTATAGAAACTTGTAATGAAAAACTTATACAACGTCATGAATCGCGTAACGGGTGTGACCTTAGAAAATCGCCAAATGCGACCGCCTCTGACGCTGACACAGAAACTAATTCGTCGATTAATTTAATTACTTCAGGATCATTGCTTAATAAATCTTCAGGAACATTTTCCAACCAAAGAAGAATATGAGCATGTGGGCTACCAAGATGTTGAAATTCTATTCTTTTGAAATAATGTACTGCTCTATATTTTCCGAATGGACTTCTTTTCTTTGATTTCAAAACTTTTAACAGACAATTTACCATTTTATTAAAATAAATAGCACAAGTTACGGCATCTTCATTCACAAGTTGAGCTCTATGCACATAACTCATTTCTGCTAAAAACTCATCTGAAATTTCCGCTCCTTCGTTTTTCAATTTGTACAATAATTTCAACAAATTTTCCCAGCCAGTTTCATTGGCGCTAAGAGTCATAAAAGCAGTTGGTGGCCCTAATTGCCTGATCATTGCAAAAAGATCTTTTTTGCGATCTGACCAAAACCAAGCAGAATTTGGTATGCAGCGAAGAAATGCGAGATTTGTTTCTAAACAATTATTTATATATTCTTCAGATTGAATGGTCTCTTTCGTAATTGAAGTACCTTGTCCAACATGCTTAAACGCAACGTTGACACATCTACTAACTCGCAACCTCATGATTTTAGCAGCGATGTATAAAAGGTGTTGTGGCACGCCTATCAGTACGCCGAAGTTCGCTGGTAGCTTGCATGAATGGAGTAACAATAACACCATCTCTGTATGTTCGAAACTGACCGCCGTAGATTGTCGGAAAAGATAGTTCTTCCGCATGTTCATCCATTAAAATACTGACTGGCCTGTTATATTCACCGGGTGCTAGACTCAAAAAATAATCATCATTCCACAAAAGAGTTTGTTGCTGCGCAACTAAATTGTCTTCAATTGGCACGTGTTCACTTATTTCATCCATATTCAATTGCGAAGTACGTTCATTGCCGGTAAAAAAAGATTCATCGATTTTAATGTCATGATAAATATAAAGAGGCGTAGATACTAAATACGACAACCACTCTTTAATATGGCTCTTATTAATAAGCCCGTGGACATAACTAGTTTAGTGAATCAACTTCTTTTTCAAATGCACATAAAAGCAATGGTCATCTTGAATGTTTCTTGGCAATTGTTTCACCATTGTATTAACTTCGACAGGAACATTAATTATCTGGCCATAAATACCGTACTGACCATTAACGTGTCTCAGTCTACGAATCTGCATGAACGGTATTCTCGGTGAAATCAATCGTTGCTCAATAAGGTTTAACGTTGGTAAATGTAATGGAAGCCCACCGTCGAGGTCGAGCACGACTTGAGTTTGCTCGAGAGCATAGGGATTGGACGCATTACAGATCCTCCTCCATAAGCAACAGTTTCCTTGATGCAACACTGAGAATAACGTTCTCCAGGGCGACGATATACTCTCTGACTTCAATCACTTCCATGTAGGCTTACCCTGGTCTCATCGGAGAAGAAATACTGACCAAAAACTTTTTTTAAATTCTTTCTTTGTTTCTGGCTTAAATTTTTGTTTTTCATTTTATGATTACTAACGATTACCACGACTGAAAAACGACTCTAATTTGTAAAATCCTTAATAAACACTTAATAAATTGATTAATCCCAATGAGTTTCCATTCATTTTAATCATCATGAAACGCACTTCCTGTAGGTATAACTTTGATACTTTGTAACGTGCTCCCGCGTTATCTTCCCTAGACGCAGTTGTGAACTTCTCTGTAGGATTAACTTAGGACATAGATTAAATTTAGATTTATGAGACCGGATCGCCATCTACATGTGAGGCGGTGATGTGTCTGGTCCAAGTACATCGTTAACGTGCTGATCCCACACTGAAGCCGCTCTGGTGCCATATTTGCTTAATTGAAAAGCTCGTCCCACCTCTCACCATTGCTTTTAGCCAATACACGAACCCCACATCGAGATCTCTCCACAAGGGGATTGAGAAATATCATTTTGTTTATGCTACAATTTATCCCGGCAATCAAAGTAAATTAAGCGAAGAATGAATTGCCGGAGGCGGTTATGATCATTAGTTCAGTTGCATAACCGAAGAGAATTTCTAAGTAAAACTAAAATGTGAAACAGCATTAAACTCGGCGCCTATTTGGGTTTGCCATATATGAAGTACATCGGTACGCCATAATTTCCGGCCACAAAATATCTTTTTCGCAATTTGGAGTGCCGAGGAGGAGGACGTTCGGATTGAGCATCGAGGAATTTTGAAAGAATCGAGGGATAGGATAGAATCTGAGCAAGTGGAGAGGAGGTAAGGGAAAGCCCACAATTTTGTTGTGGATAGATTTTGTACGAAAAGTCCCTAATTTCAATTTTTGTAAGGGAGGGAAAACCTCAATTGAAAAACCATAATTGAAAACCTAAGTGAAGAATTACCCGGAACGTCAAACATACATCAGGCAGACACCAATCTCACTGGACACCATTGTCTTTGCCTAATATCCAAAATTCATCATTCATCAAACCACAGATAAGATAACAGATTTCTAACGCCAATGGAAAGTTGTAAGCCAGAATTTGCCCGTAGCAGACAGTCACCGTAGCGGACAAAAGCTTTTGAACCTCAGGCGCAGAATAGCTTTAGTCAAGCAAGTGCAAGGCGCTTTATTTCCTATTTAGATATATATGTATTGAGGGCTACGTCACAGCTGTTATATGCAACTATGTATATACATCGCGATAAGAATTCTTCGGTTGAATTCTTAGAACACGAGAGACGAGAAGAAATTTATAAATTACATCAGTGGGTATAGAGTATTCGGATATTGTGTAATCAATCCATAAATTTAATTTGAATCCGCATACATAATTATTTATTCAAATCGTTTTAAATAGGTTTTATAGAGGACGTGTTATTAAATTATTATTTTTTAATTGACACAGGATGAAATTAAAATTAATATTTCAAGCCATTTAAAATAACCCCGCAGAAATGTTTTGCCCTTTCCTTTAGCCTTTATATTATGAGAAAACGGAATATTTTTGGTTATTTGTATGGAATGGTATATTAGCGTACCTACCTACATAGCTAGACAAAACTTTTTAATAAAACTTTGGTGAAATGATTTGATTTCTAAGAGGGGCTGCATTTATTATTTTAAATGTATGGATTTTACTGACTTGTAATATTTATTAGTTTTTTATTTTTTGAGCCCATTCTTTTCTGAGAATTTTTTATGTCCATCGTCCATTTACAATTTTTTCTTAACAAAACTAAAATAAAAAATTCGAGAGTTTTAACTCTATGATCATAACAAGGATGCGTGTTGTCAAACCAATCAACATAAGTACTAAAGGGATCATCAATGCATGCGTCCACAATCAGTTTTCGCAAGTTTTGAATATACGGACGATTTTTATATAATTTTGTAAATATTTCTACATATTTTTTGCACATTTCGAAAAATTTATCAGTTGGTTTAATTAGCCCTCCTTCCTCCCTAATTGTTTTATATTGTTTAAGCATTATTAAAATTTCACTTGTATCATTTCCCGCACCGCGCTAAGTAAAATTCCAGACGAAAAGGTCGTGTGGTGGCATTTTGGCTGACGGTTGCGGGGACGGCGGGCGGTGAGCGAGAATTTGTGCGAGGCAGCCAGCGAGCGCTTGTGGGCGCGGGGGTTTTTTGTTGCGAGGGGTCGAGGGTGATGCTCGAATTGCGGGGAAGGGAATCGCCGAGAGACGCGCGCCGTCAGGGGTAAGATGGATTCGTCGCTCGACACGCAGCTCAGCGGCGCGGCCGCACACAATTTCACCCTCCCGATCGATACGACCCATCTTACCCCTGACGGCGCGCGTCTCTCGGCGATTCCCTTCCACGCAATTCGAGCATCACCCTCGACCCCTCGCAACCAAAAACCCCCGCGCCCGTAATCTAAATAGGAAATAAAGCGCCTTGCTTAACTAAAGCTATTCTGCGCCTGAGGTTCAAAAGCTTTTGTCCGCTACGGTGACTGTCTGCTACGGGAAAATTCTGGCTTACAACTTTCCATTGGCGTTAGAAATCTGTTATCTTATCTGTGATCAAACGTTACGTCAGTCGCGCATGGCACGCAGCATAAAACCTCATTCGCCAGACCAGCCAGTACCTTTTTCTCATAATATTTTACTATTCTAGTAATAAGATTAGGGGGGTGGCCACCTAGGCATTGTACGAGCCAGGTTCAGTTAAAAAAAAAAATATATACGTATTATAAAAAAGAAATATTATTGAGTTGCCTGTAAAACCCGGGAACACGTTACAACTTGTAAGTTTTATACTTTTTGAGAAAATCGAATCAGAGTTCCAAGGTAGCGGGCGGCCCGGTTTATTTGCTGTCCAGTGTACATATATATATATATTGAGAATCTAAATTGAGAATTTAAACTATATGTGTGTGTGTGTGTGTTTGTGTGTATAAAAGAGGACTACTTTTAAGATCGCTCATTTTAATATCAAAAATGTAGGTTATTTTTATAGCAGTATTATATGTATATAAATTCAAAAAAAAATCAAAAAAAAAATACTGCATTTGTGATAATAATAAAATGTATGTATATAGAGTACTCACTCATTTTCTTTCACTATTTTTTCATCACTTTCTTCATTAATAAATGCACTTTGTTTATTCATATTTACAACACTTTATACACAAATTTTACGCGTACAGCTAAGGTTTATTTTCGTTACGGAATTTCTTGATTCGGTCGCCGAGCTCAAAGCCCGCGATAAAAGCTACGCGATAGCTTAACAACCCTACTGTGAATGATGTTAGATATTTCACTGTGAACTAAGATAGTTCTCACAGCTGACAACTGTCAAATTTAGTAATAGATAGAATCAGTTATGAGCAGTTAGCAGCTAGTCTAGTCGCACGCACACAAACACCGTGTCGAAGTCTGCCGAACTGAAACGACGTTAGACGATGCACGGCTTTCAACGCCGCACCGCTGTGCCGGTCGGAGTGGGGGGTGTTAGGTTTATTTTCGTTACGGAATTTCTTGATTCGGTCGCCGCGCTCAAAGCCCGCGATAAAAGCTATGCAATAGCTTAAAAATACTAAAATATAATAAAAAAATAATAAAATAATCTCAACGTTTTATTAAAAAAAAAATTGAGTAATGATAAGCCTCCATTGGCTTTCCTCCCATTAACTCCATAAACTGAAACACCACGTCCGATCGACACGTTTATTTTCGCGCTTGTACAGAGCGACTACAACGTAAAACGCCCGATACAATTTCTGGACGACTTTCCACTTTTTTTTTAAAAAATCAAATTGCCTGGCCAAATTTAACTTCCTTTCTTTCAGGACTCGCACGTCTGCTCTCTTCTTGATCGCTCGAAGTACTCTTAAGCCCCGTTTACACTGGCGAGTTTACAAGCTAAAAGCGGGGCTTTTTTACACGCAGCTCGTAAACTCGCCTAGTGTACACGACGCACTCGCTCTAAAGCTGCTTTTAAAAACGCTGTGGAAAAAGCTGACTCCGCCGGCGACTTCGCACGCCACTAGCCGGCTTTTGAGCGAGCGGGATTGTAAAGTAGCCAAGTGTACACACAGTAGCTTGTGCACTAGCGACTGACTGGCCTTTAAGATGTCGGAGGAATTGGTTCTAGCGGGAGTTGCAGTGCAAAAAACACATGTTTCTACATGCCAGCTACTTGGCTTCTGAGCTAGTGGAAAGTTTCGTGTGTACACGACAAGAAGCGAATTCGCCGACTCGCCGGCTTCTTTACTCGCCGGCTTGTAGCTTGTAAACTCGCCAGTGTAAACGGGGCTTTACCGGAAATCAGCCGCCTTAACGGTCGTACGGCTGGCGCTAAGTTTTCGTGATGAGCTCAGCCTAAAGCTGCAGGCACAGCGCATCGTAGTTGGGAAGTTCCTGTGAAAATTGCCTGCGACTTATTTTTTGTAATAGCTTTTTCCCTTCCAGGGGCATCGAAGGGTATCTCCAGGTTCCGGGACTCCGAGGGGCGTAACAATATTTTACATCAAAATAGGAAAATCTTTACATACCTTCGTCGGCTATTATTTAAAGATAACATCCACCATCTTCTCTTCCGTTTATTTAACCTCTTTAGATGTAAATATCCACTCATTGTAACAACCGAAGCGGCGCTAGCAATAATAGCGTCTGCACTGGCCATTCTGCAATCACGAAATGAACTCTGTGCCAAACATTCGGCGAGTGATTCAAAGCAAAAGTTTGACGAATGGACGAGTGTTGTGGGAGCAAATAGTAAACGCAGAAAATGTTCGGCATGTGCTACAGGCTCGCCGCTAGCTGTTTGTACGCCCGCGTGCAATGCCGATTATGCCGCCCCATGTAGGCGAGCGGGAGGTTGCCCAAAAAGTAGGGTTGACCGACCACGGTGAGCTAAGTGGCTAAACTAAATGATTTTTTACGTATTTTTGGTCGCTGAATTCGAATATTAATTTGCTCTAAAATAACAGCGTCATTGAGAAAATGCACTTTTCATGAAAATCGCGAAATAATGATTATTCAGTTTTTCTGTGTTCAACTCGATGTAACTTTTACTGTATTTGCTCTTTTCTAATGAAATTTTTACATCGTATTCTCGAAATGGTTTGAAAGAAAACAAGAGGTCAAACGTGGAAGAAAATTAATTAGAACCGGAGATATGAATTTAAACATTACAAGTACGAAGTTGCAAATGATTGACTTCAAATTGAAATGTTGAGCGACGAAGTTTTGAAATTCGAATTTTAAACTATACAGAAATAAAATATAAGGTACAAAGAAGTTTTTGGCAAAGTTTGAGTATAAAATATCAACTAGGGAAAAAATGGCAAGAGTTTTAAAATTGAAGTACCGAGCGCTTGTTTTGACTTGTTTATTGAGTAGCTTGTCAATGCATGCTTTTGTAGCAGAATTTTGTTCATTATTAGCAAAGAACGTATAACACGAACAACCAAGCTGAGCTGAAATTTTTCTTCAAGGGTTTAGCCAGCAGAACCCTACAGTCGCCTACATTTATTTACATTTTCGTTTGAGAAATTTCTTGGTTTAGAAAACATTTTAAAACGAATTATTTAACGACATATTGGAAGCAATCAAGACATTTTTATATTATAAATATTCATCTATGTATATATATAAAAATGAATTCCTATTTCCCTTGGTCATGCGATCACGCGTGAACGGCTGGACCGATTTCGCTAATTCTTTTTTTGTTGTGTTTGTTATTGTCAGGAGAAGGATCTTATGAAAGAAAAAATTAAGAAAATTGCGCGGAAAATTGGAAAATTTCAGAAATCTGTTAACGAGCTCAGTCGATTCGGTAGAGCGTTGAACTTTTAATCCAACGGTCCGGGGTTCAAATTCAACACACCCTACGTCCCCTCCAACATCAGAACCTACATCGGCGCCAACAGAGGCTCCCACAGGAAGCTCTCCTGCTGGATAAAAAAGATAAATGAAATCGGTAAAGTCGTTCTCAAGTTATGTTACCCGGTGTAAAAAATGAAAAAAAGTGATTCTGAGCTGGCGTGAGAAATGAAATAAATGTAGGCGACTGTAGGGTTCTGCTGGCAGAACCCTTGAAGAAAAATTTCAGCTCAGCTTGGTTGTTCGTGATGCGAGTTCTTTGTACTGTGTAACAAACTTATCTCATCCGGTCAGAGAGGCGCTGTTGTCTACGAAACCGCTCCAATTTTTATTTAAACCATATAGTTATGATTTTCGCCACCGGGTCAGATAAGTTTTGTCCCATTGTACTTGACTTTCGAGCGCAGCGCCGCCTTGAGCCCTCGGACGGTTCGAACTCCGATAGACGTTTCGCATATTGCATCTTAGTTCTGATGGATACCAACCAATAGATAGCAATATTAATATTATGTAAAATAGTAATTGTGCGCCCGTGCTGCACGGGTTTCATTCTCCATACGATGACATTTGTTATGTTTTAGCTGGGTCTTATAACTTTGAATATTTTTTTATCATATATTTCGATCGCTCAATTTGCCGCCCCCTGGCCGTGCCGCCCGCTTGCGGCGGTGCACATGATGTGCACTTTGACGAAGAAGACGAAAGTCTGGGAGCTCACACAAGGCGAGGGAAATATTTAGCAAATAAGTAAACGCAGATATTTTTAAAATGTTTGGCGAATGCACGCATTGTGTAGAGCCGGCTTAACGGACAACCAAGCAGTGCTCAAAGTGCTATCAGGTGTCTCCGTTACATCGAAACTGGTATGGGATTCCCTAAGCGTACTGATAGCACTCTCTGTTACCAACAAGGTAACCCTGACCAGGGTACCAATTTAGTAAATTTATTTAACATAGTCGGACAATAACTTTAGCTTATCTATTTTATATATTTTATATTTATTAAGCAGCCACATTTATTCCGGAGTTCCAAGCGGACGAATTCCTTGCTATTCGAGAAGCTACTGATTAAAACTGCTTCGCTGTCAGGAAATAGTTTTTCCGCCAGGCTAGTGTGATTTCCACTACAGTAGTAAGGTTCCTACCTCCCTTGTATTCAGTATCCGGCACACAAGGGATGTCCTCCGGAAGTTTAGAAAGCATCCCCCCGATGGGGTTTTTTTGCAAAATGGTTCCCACAGGCTCATAGCAAGTGCTTGAGGCGGGGGCGGGATAGACTCGTCCTTGTTCGATGCATCGGGAGACAAAAAAATAAATAAAGTCGAGGGCGAGTTGTGTTATTGTAGATGGCGGGTCTGAGGGAGAGGGTTTCTGTTGTCTGTGAGGAAGACAGGGGATGAAAACCGGTTTTGGAAAGGGCCAGTCGATAACACGGCAAAAGCGCAGAGCGTGCAAGCAGGTATGCTCTAGGAGGTTTTTTGATAACCAGAGCAAAAAGTTGGGAGAGGCCGAACGGGCAAAGTGAAATGATCGGACGAAAGAGCGGCTAGACATCTTGAGCAGACAAAAACAAACGCAAAAAGGCGTGAGGCTGCCGCATGCCTGGGACATAGAAGGTGAATAAGCCACTTGCAAATAAGGACAAAGAAAAAAAACGCTGCTGGCCGGAGTAGCTTGAGGAAGAATCAGGTTCTAATGTTGTTATGCACACGTGGTCTTGGCCAAAGAATATGGAACCTTGTTACAAAGAATGTCCACTCTATTTCTGCGACGCAATTTACCCCCACCTTGGCCACTTTTCAGAAAAAAAAACAAAAAATTTACCCATAAGTCGAAAAGAGAGCTTGTTCCAGTTCCAAATTCTCATTTAAATTGCCTAATAAGCAAGAAGGACGGCAGCAGTCACAAATGCCGACAAACACTATAAAACAAGAGTTCACCTATTACTTTGCGGGCCGGAGGCGAATGCTTTTTCATGTCATTGTGTTGGTGGCGAGCCGGCCGTGCTTTTCAGATAGGAAATGCCGGAATTCGAATGCCTGCCTCACACATTGAAGGGGTTCACATATAAGTTTGTTTACGTTTTTCATCATAGGTTTTCCTTATGCGGGCCGAAGGCGAATGCTAAATCAAATGCGATTGTATGCCGGCCCGCACCGGTAATCCGTTTGCTTCAAAGGACAGGGTGATTAATTCTGATTGTGTTTTAAGAGAAGTTCTTTATAATTTGTGAAATTACGACTGTGCTTTTTAAAATTATAATATTTTGTGGTGAAATGTATAGTGGCATTAAAACTGATATTTTGAAATAAGAGACCAATTATAAAACAGGTTTACTTTTTTGTTTATGAACGTTTTATTTTAGTTTTAAGTGCACGGCAGTCGGCACCCTGTAGCTCTGTATCAATTTCTCTAAAATGCTCTGCATTGTTTCTCTCGTTTCCACCACAATGCTTGAGCATGCTATCGACTTCTAGCAAAATCGTGGGGTTGGGAGGAATAACGGTACCAAGGTCACAAAAACTGAAAATCTAAATTGCAGGAGTGAACAGTCTTTGTAACGAAGGTTCCATAGTCTTTGGTCTTGGCTGTTGGGCCGTTCAATGCGTGTGGGCATAGAAAAACTAAGCATAAAGAAGTTTCATGCTGAACAAAAATTTGAAACGCGTTTCGCTGCGAGGCATCCACCGCGAGGCATCCACCAGCTTTTATAAAGCTCCTTCATGAAAGTTTCACACACTCAAGAATTGTTTTCATTCTCATTCTCTTTGAAAGCACGATGCCAGGAGAGGAAAGGCAATTGATTGTGCGCCCATGCAACCAAAAGGGAAAGGGGATTGCTTGGTGTTTTCTTCGAATTTAAAATTTCTGGCGATCGATTTTTCCTTCTTGATTTATTGAGTTCGTATAAAATTAAAAAAAAGGAAATGTGTGGTTCAGCGATCTTAGCACTTCATTGGTGCAATTTTAAAAAACCATTTATACCATCTAAATAAAAGGTCAGAAAATGGTCATAAAAGGTCATTAGGTTGACTAATTGGTCAGTGTAATGTAAGTTTTTCAAGGCCATTAGAAAATGGTAGAACGTCATTTCAAATAAACAAAAAGAAAGCTACATATATTTGATCGGAAATAATAAATAAGTGATCAATTTCTTGTAAAAAAAAATTAATTGCATTGCATACGTACATGGAGCCTGAGAGGTGTTCGGCAATAATTGGCGTATTATGATTTTTATCAAATTTATTGCTATTGTTGTAGTATTTGGACTTTAGGATGAGGTTTTCCACCATTACGCTCACCTTTTAAAAAATTCTCTGATTCCCACAAACAAAACTTTCTTAATAAAAAAATAATGAAGTAATCTAACATTCTATGTGTAAAACACCACACACATGAATTAGTAGGTGAATACCAGGTTGAAAAGTCAATGTGATTCATAGTATATGAAACTAGTGCGACCCACATATCCGGCTTCGCCGGCTTGTGCGGGATACAGGGGTCAGCGAAATGGTAAAGGTTGGCCAATACACCTATGCAAAATTCAGCTCAATCGGACACCGGCAAGTGGGTCAAATTGGAAGTTATCCAAAAATAACCAAAAAAAGAGCTCCACAGTCCGCCATATTGGACTTGGAATGAGGTCATATAGCTAATTATGCATTGTCATCCAAACTTAACGTGTATGCAAAATTTCAGCTCAATCGGAGACCGGAAAGTGGGTCAAATTTAACTTCCAAGATTCCCCTAAACATAACCAAAAAAAGAGCTCCACAGTCCGTCATACTGGACTAAAGAATGACGTCACTTAGCTTACCATGCATTGTCATCCAAACTAAACGTGTGTGCAAAATTTCAGCTCAATCGGAAGCCGGGAAGTGGGTCAAATTTAACTTCCAGATTCCCCTACACATAACCAAAAAAAGAGCTCCATAGTCCGTCATACTGGACTAAAGAGTGACGTCACTTAGCTTACCATGCATTGTCATCCAAACTAAACGTGTGTGCAAAATTTCAGCTCAATCGGAAGCCGGGAAGTGGGTCAAATTTAACTTCCAAGATTCCTTTACACATAACCGAAAAGCGCTCCACAGTCCGCCATATTGGACTTAGAATGACGTCAATTAGCTAATCATGCATTATCGTCCAAACTAACAGTGTATGCAAAATTTCAGCTCAATCGGAAACCGGGAAGTGGGTCAAATTTAACTTCCAAGAACTTCCAATGCAATTAATTTTTTTTACAAGAAATTGATCACTTATTTATTATTTCCGATCAAATATATGTAGCTTTCTTTTTGTTTATTTGAAATGACGTTCTACCATTTTCTAATGGCCTTGAAAAACTTACATTACAGTGACCAATTAGTCAACCTAATGACCTTTTATGACCATTTTCTGACCTTTTATTTAGATGGTATAAATGGTTTTTTAAAATTGCACCAATGAAGTGCTAAGATCGCTGAACCACACATTTCCTTTTTTTTAATTTTATACGAACTCAATAAATCAAGAAGGAAAAATCGATCGCCAGAAATTTTAAATTCGAAGAAAACACCAAGCAATCCCCTTTCCCTTTTGGTTGCATGGGCGCACAATCAATTGCCTTTCCTCTCCTGGCATCGTGCTTTCAAAGAGAATGAGAATGAAAACAATTCTTAAGTGTGTGAGATATGAAACTTTCATGAAGGAGCTTTATAAAAGCTGGTGGATGCCTCGCGGTGGATGCCTCGCAGCGAAACGCGTTTCAAATTTTTGTTCAGCATGAAACTTCTTTATGCTTAGTTTGTCTATGGTGTGGGTAAGGAACTTGAGAAAACAAAAACCAAAGATAAAAAAGTCGTGAGGCTACCGCGTGCCTTGGAAAGAAGCTAAACAAGTCGTAGATCAAAAGAGGAAAAAAGCTGCTGGCCTGAGCAGCTCGAGAAAGAACCAGGTCCTAATGTTGCTATGCACATGTGACCTTGGCTCTTGGACCGCTCAATATGCATGCAGTGTGTGATAAAGTACTGCAAAAACAAAGTTTAAGTGAAGATGATCTGCCGCACTCTCTGGTTTTACTGAGCCCCATCGCGGTGAACCCCATTTCATATCAGGAGCGAGCAAGAGATTCAACAATTGTGACCACCAATTCCGTGTTGGCTGATCCCACGGAACCTCAGGTGAGCGCCGTGTCCCAGCCCGATTTAAGTCCAATTCCCGCGAAAGTTCGGCGCGCAAGTAATTCACTCGGCCGAATTAATTCAATCGCCCAAATTAATTCGCCGCTGCAAATAGCTCAAATGTCAACAATGCAGCAAAGGCACGGCCGAGGAGTGCCGAAATCAGCTGCTTGACCTTCAGCAGGCTCAAAACTGCGATCAGCCGCTGTGCCGGGAGCTCCGTCGGCAGGGCCCCATGTCGCCCTTCGCAACATCGCCGTGTTGCTGCAACTTGGTCTTCTTTCTCTGACACCTCTCTGTGCACTCAAGCACACACACAGAGAGCCGGTCGGCTGGAAAGTTCTGCTGCAGCCATACTCAGACGCGAGTCACTCGTTTATATCGCACTCCGCGACTCCCAACTTTATTTCCGCACTTTTTGCACCCTAACTAGGAAATAACTAAAGCCTACCTGAAGCGTACGGAGCGGTGTCTCGCGTCGATCCGCCTCCTGTTGCCCCGCTGTCCCGTCGCCTGCATCGCCGAGGAGTCGCCTCCGCTTTACCTGAAAAAGGCCACCGAAATATCACAAATTTCTCCCTGCCGCGATATCTCACCTGTCACTGCACTCACCTAGCACTTTACACTTCCCGGCCGATAAATAAATCGCACGCAGACGGCTCGCCGGTCGAGCCAAACAGCACCGCCGCCGAATATAAACAAGCCGGTGGAAGTAAACACTGAGCTGCTCGCTTCCAGCGGCTTCCAGTCCCCTGGGCAAGTGTGCGCGGCGTAGAGTGCCCCTCCGTGAGGAAGCTGCGCCGGCTTAGTGTGAGTGCGTGCATTGACAGTACGGCGAAGGGAAAAAGGTGAACGCCGAGAGAAGCTAGCTGGCCGCGGTTGCCAGATTTCTCCCAGTTTGCCGAGGCAAGGAAATTTGTTCGGGGCAACAAAAAATTCCTAAATTCGGGTCCATTGTAAAGAAAAGTCTCCCTCTCGGAATTTGATTCCTTCGGCCCCCCTTAAGCCGCCCGAAGGCTAATTTGCCAACAGTATATTACCGCGAAAATTTTAATAATTCGATTGATTTATATTACTCAAAATGTACTCTTTTTGGCTTGAAAGGTGTTGAGTTGTTGAGAATATTGGTTGACTTCATGAACTCTGGCCCATGACAATTGTTAGAGACTAATCAGGAGGTTTGCTAAGATTGTACTGGCACCTTATGTCAAGGACTGTATTTCTTTAACACCAAACTGTTTCTAGTCCTTTTGCTCTCTCTATAAACTCACTTGCGATCTGGCAGTGGAACGAGCAACTTGTGCCTTACTAAAATAAAGAACTTGTAAGTGAAACTAACGGTGTTTAATTTGTTAATCCCACGCGCCTTCCCGAATCTCAGTAATTAGCGACTCTTGGGTTCCCTGTTTTCGTTAACATAAAAGTGCTGGTGCCGAAACCCGGGATTTCAGGGACTCAGGGAATCAGTCCCCGGCTGGGACATTAGTGCATTGCGGCGGACAAAAGATAATTCGACTCGAGTTTACAGTGGAGAACGCATTTCAGCGTGAAATTAATTCGGTGCTTTGTGACGAATGGGCTAGCGGTATAGCCCCAACTTGGGTATAATTTTACTTTGGCGACAATGGTCCCAGGGCCATGAAATTTTGCAGGCTAAAATTTAGCTAAAACGCGAAAGGATCTGAAGAAATTTTGCCGTGCTCGGCTATAATTTCCGAGATATTTAATTTTTAATTTTGACAATCTGTCAAAATTAAAAATTAATATTTCCCACCCCAAAACTCCTTTCAACCGCGAAAATTTCACTGCACTCTGGGATCATGTCCCCACTGCACTATTCACTTCATTTCCTACACTTAGTAACACTTTAAATTGGAAAAATCTGCAAAAAATCCAATCTTTATTATTAAACGTCAAAACACTTACCTGAAATATCTACTGGAGTGATTTTCCTTTTACAAAATGCCTACTGGAGTGATTTTCCTTCTACAAAATGCCTACTGGAGTGATTTTCCATTTACAAAATGCCTACTGGAGTGATTTTCCTTTTACGAAATACCTACTGGAGTGATTTTCCTTTTGCGAAATGCCTACTGGAGTGATTTTCCTTCTACAAAATGCCTACTGGAGTAATTTTCCATTTAAAAATGCCTACTGGAGTGATTTTCCTTTTAAGAAATGCCTACTGGAGTGATTTTCCTTCTACAAAATGCCTACTGGAATGATTTTCCTTTTAAAAAATGCCGACTGGAGTGATTTTCCTTTTACAAAATGACATCAAAAAGGAGTGTGATGGCCGCTTCATTGGATTTTTTGCAGATTTTTCCATTTTAAAGTGTTATTAAGTGTAGGAAATGAAGTGAAATGTGCAGTGTGGACATGATCCCAGAGTGCAGTGAAATTTTCGCGGTGGAAAGGAGTTTTAGGGTGGGAAATATTAATTTTTAATTTTGACAGATTGTCAAAATGAAAAATTAAATATCTCGGAAATTATAGCCGAGCACGGCAAAATTTCTTCAGATCCTTTCGTTTTAGCCAAAACGGAAGGAGCCTGCAAAATTTCATGGCCCTGGGGCCATTGTCGCCAAAGTAAAATTGTTCCCCAACTTGACCTGACTTCGAGTGTGGTGCGGTGCATGTGACTGGGTGACTCGTGTGCGGCTCTTCGCGTGTGACTCTGCAAAGTGTAGCGCCTCTGAGGACTTCAGCCGAACTCGCCTCAGTTACGCAGTGCAGCTGGGAGGTGTCCTCGTCGGAAACAATTTGGCGTGCTGATTTGTGTATCATTTATTCGACTGCTTGGAGGCGACAGTACCAATAAGGGTAATTTAGTCTGCTGTACCGTAAGTACAATTTTCTTATCCTTAAAATGGACAATCTCCTGGCGGAGCAAGATGGCGTCAAGCGCAATATTCTCAATTTTATGGTCAACACCAACAAAGTTGGCAAAGAGAAGCAGACGGAGGGATTTATACAGGCACGCATCAGCCTCTTAAACTCATATTGGGCCAAATTCCAGACACTACACACGAGTTAGATTTTGTGGCCTTTTTTCCTTTTTCATTAAGAAATAAAAAACACAATGTAGAGTTTTTCTTTTATTAAAACTTCGTTTTATTCTACACAAATTTTAGTTTCAAGACAGTTTCTAAAAAAATTCACTTTACAATTTTTATTTTCAAATTAGTTTCTAAAAATCACTTTACAATTGTTATTTTCAAAACAGTTTCTAAAAAATCACTTTACAATTTTTATTTTCAAAGTAACTAGTTTCTAAAAATCACTTTACAATTTTTATTTTCAAAGTAGTTTCTAAAAATCACTTTACAACTTTTATTTTCAAATTAGTTTCTAAAAATCACTTTACAATTTTTATTTTCACAGTAGTTTCTAAAAATCATTTTACAATTTTTATTTTCAAGACCGTGTCCAAAAATGACTTTTCAACCGGACGATCAGCGACAGACTCAACTTTATCAAAATCTCCACGACCCAAGCTTCCTATCATATTTTGCAACCTAATCATATTTTCTGGTGAGAACCTTAATGTGAACAAAAAGGCTTTTTAGCTAACAATAAGTCAGGTAATTTAATATCTGTCTAGACTTTAGGAATGCTTACCATGCCATCGGCTTGGGCTTGGCTTATTTCGTGTGACTTAAGCAGTTTGTCATCGGATTCCAGGGGTTGCATATCAATATATGTAACTCCTCCCCGCCTTGACTCAGAAGCCTCCGGCTTCGCATTTATTATATTGATGCTATTACTTTTTTTATTTTTATTTTTTTTACAAATGTATAAAACCATAACCAATAGGACCGAAACCAAAACCACAATTATGCCCACGTTAGTTCCGTACACAATATTTCTATGATATTTAAGTTCTTTAATTTCTTTTATATTTTCTATATTCTCTAAAGCAATTTTATCAAAATTTATTGGTTTTGTGAAATTTTGTTTATGTTACCGTGCAATTGCCAAGTAATTATAATTATTATAGAAATAAAGATGTCTTAATATTGATACGGTCACTATAAATGTTGATAGGTAATTGATTAGATAAAAATTTATAACAAAGTTGTTGAATAGGTGCTTCCATAGACACTAACTTATATAACTGACTTGGTTTTACATAAGATCTAACAACTTTTTACGGCAGAAGCACTGCGTTGCGAGACTTGGCATTATTTTACATTTTATGTTTTTGATGGGATCTCATTTCTTTTTGTTAGGTCATCCTCCTTTCTTTTTTCTCGGGTAATATATCTTGTCCTTCAGCTACTGATTTTCTTAAAGCCCACTCCCTGTCTCTATTACATTAATACATTTTCTTTAGTCCCTGCAATAAAAACTTTGTTCTTGAGAACATGTCTATAACAATTGCAATTCATTTTACTTACATTTTGTACCTGACATTCTTAATTTCTCTTAAAAAAGTCCTATTTCACAACCAATTGCCCGTTGTCTACTTCACGAAGTCAACGCGAGCCTTGACTCGCTCATCAAGCTAAGCAATTGACTTAACTGTTATACTACGTAGCTAAGCTCACAGCCATAGACATGAATTCGGACAGAGCTTACCTCGCTGTGACGTCACGAACTGTTATAACGAGACGAAGACATAGACATAGACTTGGATTCGGATAGGCCCTTAAGAACAACTGGACCGATTTTAATGATCTTCGATTTGTTGGATTTGTCTCCGCCCCGAATCTATATATATAAAACACAAACTGTTTCTACCTATGTATTTTATAGACTCTGAAACCATCCAACTGATATGCCCCAAACCGGTTTCATTTGAAAGGCAATAATGCGAGGATGGTTATGCCTAATCTCAATACAAAACCAGACCAACTAAGCAAACCAAAAATATCTGCAGCTCTGTCATTCGCATTGCAATTTCATCACCTGTCTCGCTCATTTTGGTCAACAGCCGCTAGCTTTTTCCTCTGTGTGAGTTAAACCATTTTAAAACCATTTGGCGTTGCCACATGCAATTCAGCGGATTTAGTACAGGTTAGTACTCGAAAAGTTGCAAAGTCAAAAATAAATTGATGTTAAATCGGTTGTTGTGGTTTGCCGGTAAAGAGTGCCAAATATTTGTGTCATAATAATTATATTTTTATTACAAAATGCCCTTTTATTGGACCGGTAAGTGAAGCAGTGGCTGACTGACATTTCACAACTACATACATTGCTAATATGTGTACAGACTTGATTTGTCAGCAGTTGGTTTTTGTGGTTTTGGTTTGGTCTGGTTTTTTATGGAGATTAGGCATTATAGGCCATAAAACAATGCATTAGGCACATTCGGTCCATTCATGAAGTCGATTTTTGACTTTTCCCATACAAACAGTTACAACCTCATCAAAGGCGTTACTCGCAAAGAAATTAAGAACATTAGTGTGAAGTTGGCGCATAATATGATGAGATGAGATGAGATGAGATGAGACGAGACGAGAGACGAGAGACGAGAGACGAGAGACGAGAGACGAGAGACGAGAGACGAGAGACGAGAGACGAGAGACGAGAGACGAGAGACGAGAGACGAGACGAGACGAGATGAGATGAAATGAGACGAGACACGAGACACGAGACGAAACGAAACGAGACGAAAGGAGACGAAACGAGACGAAACCAGATGAAACCAGACGAAACGAGACGAAACGAGACGAAACGAGACGAAACGAGACGAGACGAGACGAGACGAGACGAAACGAGACGAAACAAAACGAGACGAAACGAGACGAGACGAGACGAGATTTTTAATACCTTAAAAGTGATGTAAAAGGAGTAATGGAAGAAAAAATTGAAATAAAACAGTGAAACAAAGTGTTTAAGGTCTTAACCCCGAGTTCCCCCTAACCACAGACTTTAAAACTTATCAGACTATTCATAAGGCTCATCTTGCAGAAAAACGTTACTATTTGCGAACATATGCAAACTTGAAACGGCCATATCTTACTCAATTTTTATCGTACAGAAAAAGAAAAAAACCAAAATTTGTAGAAAAAAAAATTTTTAACTCTTCAAAATTTTTAACTCTTTCATAGTTTTTGAGTTATTTTTAAAGAAAGACAATTTTTTGCAAACTTGCGCAATAGCTCTCTTCACTTCAAGCTCAACGTTTTTCAAAACTAAGCACTTTAAACCGATCAAACTTATAGGGCATATTACAAGTACATAAATAAAGTAAATTGTTAAGTGGTAACAATCATTTTCAATTGGGGTGGTAATTAGGGGGTGATTTTCACATTTTTTTGCCGCCAAAAAAATAGGGACCAATTTTGTTTTTCTCATAACTCGCTTAATTTTGATACTAGGAACTTGCATAAAAAATAAAATAAAGGTTTTTTCAAGCACTTCAAAAAAAGTTTTATAAGTTTTCCCCGAAAAATGCATTGTTTTTTGGATATTTCACGTTTAAACTTTCGATTTTGGCGTTTGACGGAGAAGAATTAACCTTAAACGAGCTATTACTCCGTTAGTATTGGGTCTAGTGATATTTGAAACCCAGTATTGTTTTTTGTTTTTTTATAAGCTACATTTTTACTCCTAATGATTTTTTTCATAAAATACTTATTTTCAGAGTTATTCATGAAAAACCTGAAAACGTGGTTTTTTTGTTGAAAAATTGACGTTTCCACTCTCGAATAAGTCGAAAAGTATTGACTTTCGGTAAAAATTTTATATAACAAAAGTTGCTTAGAATTAGTCATTCTATCCATTCCCATACTTATTTTTAATAAAAAGCGTTTCATCCCCGAAGAGGGGTGGCGTCCACCCCCAGGGTAAAAGCAACCCTCGGCAAATTGACAACTTTGAAGTACAGGGTAAGTAGAACCTACAGCCAAATTTTGGTGCTAATCGGTGCTGTTTGTAGAACCTACAGCCAAATTTTGGTGCTAATCGGTGCTGTTTGGTAGAATTGCCGAGGAAACCGTGCATTGACTGTACTATTTATCGTTTCTGGGAGAAGTTAGTTTACCACCTACACTTCTGGGAACATTTTTTTAAATTATATTACCAAGAAATGAAAATGTATACCAATTTTCAGAACTATATTCGATCAGTCCTTTCTGCGGTAATAATTGCTCGTTTAACCTTCTGCCCCCCTTGATTGCAGCAACTAGGACTTCTGCAATTGGTGAGGCTGATAATTATAATGAACGAGGTCTTTTTAAAATATTAGCCAGCTACCCTGCGAGAACAATGAAGACGCCACATTACCAGAGCGTCGTCGGAAAAGCGGTAGACTTTGGCGGACAGGGGCGAGGCGCTAATTCCGCCCCTAAGAACACCACAGCGACTGATATTAGCCTGAATAGGGACTTAGATCCCCACATGTTCCCGACAAAGCCCAATAATACCCGGGCCACGCTTAATCTGGACAAGGAAGGATAAAAACCGAAAGACCGCACAGTTGAGGTTAGGGGAGCGAGCACATGGATGAATGAGGTGACCAGAGACAAAACAGTTAAATACGGTACCGAAGGTACCGCTACATGTATGAGTCAACATAGGAGTTGGGCTGAGCAGTTGGAGGACGAGATTAACATGGATAATATTGAGACGACTTCTACAGCACCGGAGCCCTTTTCCCGGTCGATGAGCCTGGACGATGAGCAGAGCCAACAGGGTACTGCGGCGCTACAGGAGGGATGGTCTACTGTGGGGCCAAAAAAAAGAAGACGCAATACCGAGTCTGATGAGGACGACATCTGGAAGGCACCAAGACGAGCAAGAGACCGAAGGGACGAACATGAGGACCATACTAATAGCTTCAACCTGTTGACGGTGGATACATCAATCAACAATAATTTAAGTTTAAGGTCAGTAAATACTAAGTCTAAGTCAAGTCAAGTTCCAGGTCCGGGCAAGGTTAGGTTGGATAAAGATTATAATATGGTACCAGGTACGGCGCCCCCGAGAGTTGGGGTGAGGGGCGAGAGTGATGGGTCCGATGAAGCCACGGTTAACTCGGGCAAAATTAGATATCTTCCCCCGATTATTGTTAGGGGGTGCTTAATTAAAACGCTTAGGACATTTGTCGACAACAATAATATTAACTCGTTGATAGTAAATCTTCGACCTAATGTGAGTAAGGTCTTTTGCGTTAATAATGAGGATAAAAGTAAAATTACAGATATCTTAACAGAAAAAGAAATAGATTGGTATACCTACACAGCGCGGGGCGACAAACCGGTGAGTCTTCTCCTGAAGGGTCTCTGCTATTCATTTGATGCTAGTGATGTTGAGGCGGCATTCCGCGAGAGGCTCCCGGGAATTGGGCTTAAAATGGTCAAACGCTTTGAGACTGCGAACTCAAGAAAAAATAGCATTGAACTCGGCCTATTCCTGCTGCAGTTTGACCAAAGCGAAGACTGGGAGCAATTACTTAAGGTAAATACTCTTCTTAATCAAAAAATTTCTTGGGAAAAAATTAAGGGCTCGGGCCCGGTCCAGTGTTATAGATGCCAGTTATTTGGACACCTGGCCGCAATGCCCGCTGCAGAAGATGTGCGGGCGAACACCGCTCTAAAGAATGCCCTCATAAAGAGACTGATCCTCAGAAAAGGATATGCGCAAATTGTAATCAGGAGGGACATCCCTCTAACTATAGGGGCTGCCCTGTTTTTAAAAAATATAACGACAAACGTAAGGTTAAAAAAGAAAGCAAACAAGATCCAATTTTCGACCCAACCACTAACAAAGGGCATACCCTTAATTCCAACCGGGGACCTATACAGTCATATGCAGGAGTGGTCAGGGGGAGAGCTCCCAGACCTGAGGTTTCTTTTAACGTTGCTGACGATTTCCCGCCCATGAGGAGGGGGACTGGAAATAGGGAAAGGGGTTCGGACCCCATGGGAGCCCTCTCGGACCTTTCATTTCAGCTGTTTGGAGTGACCATGGATGGAATGCTCAACAAAATTATTCAACTGATTTCCACCATAGAAAGTACTGACTCCACGTATCAAAAAAGACAAGTTTTTCTAAAATTTCTTTTTAACATGACATATGGTAGTTAGAGAACTAAAACTTTTAGAACTTAACGCGCAGTCTCTTGTGGGGAATTATAGAAGGGTGGAACTTTATAATATGATTAAGTCAATTAATCCGGACTTCGTGATGATCTCTGAAACGAGACTAAAGAATATGCATAAAATTTATATAGACGGGTACACGATGCTGAGGGAGGACAGTGGGCAAGGGGTTGCTCTGCTGATCAGGGATAGGTTTGCTTTTACGAGGATTCGTACCACTGGCGTTCCGGTTCCCCTCGTGCTGGTGGAAGTCCCTTTTCGAAAAGGGGTTGCTTCTGGGAGAATCTTGGTGGGCAGTATTTATATTCCCTCTGGCGTGCCTTCTGAGCACCTTACATCCACCCTTGACTGTGGGCGAATTGATGGGGGCTTTGACTCATCTTTCATCGGGGGTGACTGGAACGCCAGACACCAAGACTGGGGTGATCCTAGCAATAACGCTAATGGCTCCAAACTTAAGAAGTGGATTGCTGAAGTGGGTGGCCCTCGGGGGCTAAGGGTGATTTCACCTGAAACCCCAACATTCCCTAGGGGAGGCTCCGTACTTGATTTTTTCTTGTCATCCGAGCATGGCTCGCCACTCGGCCCGGGTGGCTTAACATGCATCACGCTGCTCTCTTTCTCGGACCACTACGCTGTGTTCCTTACCCTTGATATAGGGGATTTCAACATATCTCGGCTGTCCTCCGCCGCCCCCAAGGAGGACCTCGACAACACTGATTGGGACCTGTTTAGAACCACCCTCACAGGAGCCCTTAATGAGATTCCTCCTACTGATAGGCCCCTGACAAGTGATGAGATTGACGGGTGGATAAATAGCTTCACAGAAATGGTGACCAGGATCAGGAGGGAATGTGTGGCAATTCAGCCGGAGAGAAGATCAAAGTACGGCAACTTAACCCCCCTTATAAGGTCCCTTATTTCCACCAGAAAAAAATGGAGCAGAGCGCTGAAGAGGATTTTCCATCGAACCCTGAACAGAAGCGGAGCAGAGTACACCGCGCTTGCGGCAAAGATCGACAGACTTAAAAAAATTATCAGCGACAAAATTCACCATCTATTTAATGATAGATTTCAGGAAAGGTTAAAGGCTATTAAACCGGGCCCGCGAGCCTTCAAAGAAATATTCAATATAATAGGTAAAAGCAAGTCTTTGACCCCAGAATGCCTAATGTCCAATAACGTGCCGGTTTATGATTCTACATCTAAGCTTAAGGTATTTGAATGTTTCTATAACACCCTTTATAAAGACAAAGCTTCTGAAATCGAACAAAGCCTTGAGGATGAGGTCAGTTCTTCGATCGAATATTTTCTTGCCACCAATTCCCACAACGGGATGTCGTTTTCGCCGCTTTCCTCCAGTGTGCAACCTAACAATGGCCCCTGCTCTTCTGAGCTATCCATAAGAATACGTGACCTTAAAAATATTATCAAATACAGGATCAACGGTAAAAAGTCAAGTGGTCCGGATGGCATCTCCATCTCCAATTTTATGATTAGAAAACTACCCTCTAGGGCCATTGAGGTCCTAACTATTATTATCAACCACTGTCTGAATATAGGTTATTTCCCCACTGTATGGAAGACCTCTAAACTTATTCCAATTTACAAAAAGGGGGACCCTACTGATGTCAAAAATTATAGACCGATACAGCTGCTCTCCAACTTGGGTAAGCTGCTGGAGAGAGTAATGGCAGACGAACTTGATTCAACTATGCGAGATGAGAAGCTAATCCCTGATCACCAATTTGGATTCAAACCCGGTCATTCAACTGATCATGCCATACTTAAATTACATTCGGACATAATTAATAATTTAAAGAAGAAGAAATGTACCGTGGCCTGCAGTCTCGATGTGGAGAAGGCTTTTGATAGGGTCTGGTCAAGGGGTCTTCTCTACAAGTTATTGGCTTATTCGGTACCTATCCCTCTTGTTAGAATGTTCCACAGTTTCCTTAGTAACAGAACTCTGAAAGTTTCACTTGGAGATAAGATGTCAGATCCGGTCAGGGTAGAATCAGGAGTCCCACAGGGGTCTATTACAGGCCCAAAACTGTACAATTTATTCTTGATGGACTTCCCCCACATAGAACACCTATATGACGGCACCATACTGTCGGAAGCCATACTATTTGCCGACGACACAATGATCTATTCCTCGGACAGATGCCCGATTTCTGCCCTCGAAAATATCTCGACCCACCTAAACACCATTAGGGACTATTACAAAACATGGGGCATTAAAATCAACTCAGACAAAACAGAGATGATATGCTTTCGTAATGCCTCGGGGAGGGGACCTGAGGGCACAGTTCCTAAAAGTAAAAATTTGGAACTTAGAATTGATAATAATATCATAAAACCTAAAGAAGAGATTAAATACCTGGGAATTTATATGAATAGTCTAATGAAAGCAAATGTACATGGGAAGAAAGCGTTGGCTAAAGCAGTTACGGCATCTGGAATCCTTTCCCCCCTATTGAAACATCCGGACCTCAATTGGAAGTCCAAAACCCTGTTCTACAAACTACTGATCAGACCGGTATTAATATACGGTTTTATGAACTGGTTCGATATTACCCCAACAATCGCCAAGAGGCTGGAGGTTTTCGAAAGAAGGGTGCTCCGGCGCTGTGTAGGTAAACATTATCAAAGTAGAAATAAAAAATTCTCAAACGACTTTATATACGAAGAGGCCCGCATAGTTCCCTCATGATGTACGCAAGGAACCTTGCTACCAAACACCTTGAAAAACTAGACTATATGGATAACTCCCTCATTAAGGGCCTCATACAAAAAAATAATAATAGCAGACTCACGGACTACTATCGCTCGCCCCTCGCCCTAATACGAGGACTCCCAAGATATGCTGGATAATGTAAGTGACAGTATTCTAATGCCAAGATTTTATTACTCTAGATAAATTACCAGCTTCGGTATGTTAAAAAAAAATATATATTTTTTCTGAATATAAGCTGTAAATGAAGAATATAAAAAAATAACTGACAAAAGAAAAGTTATGTTAACTTAACTAGTCGATCCTATGTATGATTAATTCTACTGCGACCCAGTTCACAGCAAGCTGTTGGTCGTCTTAGAGAGCTTGTATATAAGTCTTGTATATGTAATACAATCTATATGTTTACTATGTAAATATCTAACGAAATGCCTATTAGTGCGATTAGAATACCATAAATGTTATGTTCCATGTACTATATTAGTACGCTCTTTATATTGTTAATTAAGTAGACAGTCCTTTTATTTGTCTTCAAAACATGATATCAATTACAAAAGTAATAAAACTTTGTCTAAGACTGTACGCGGCTGTTGTGATAGGAATACTATCCCATAGAGGGCCTATCCATATTGTTATGCCGGCTATGGGCGTGTATTCCCTTAGATGTAAGTGTTCGTTATTTAGTTTTGTATAGACTCCGAGTCACAGCCATAGGTCTATGCACACCGGTCGCAAGTGTGCACTGATAGATTATACTAGCGATGTTGTAAACATGTATTGTGCATAGCTCGTATGTATGAAACTTTTATGTATGCTCATGTTGAAGTAGTGCCAAACGTTATAGCACACAAATGCAATCATTTATGTAAGGAAACTATGTGCAGAAAATGTACATGTCATTTTAAGTCGAATAAGGAACTTCAACTTCAACTTATTTTAGTCAGTAAGAGGTTAGGGTGGCCACCAACTATATGTAGTAGGCAGGGTAATATGAAGAATATACCCAGGTGAAGTGAACCTTGCTAATTTTCATTATAAATCCCGGGAACGAATTGCAAAACGACGACGTTATTGAATTCATGGTGGAAAAGACAAATGCATATGCCCAACTCCTGAAGCGGATACAGACCAAAGCATTTTCTAGAATGTCACGATGGGTTGACGTTGATAGCGAAGCTATCAAGAAATTTTGTGCAGTAATACTTTACATGGGAATTGATAAGAAACCTTCAATTGAACATTATTGGAAGATGGATCGGTTATATTATATTTCTTTTATTCACGAAATCAATATGTCCTACAATCGATTCACAAGCATACTGCGTTGCTGGCATTTTGAAGATGTGTTGCTGGCATTTTGAAGATGTGCACATTTATAAAATGTGTTCCACAAATAGTTACATATGGTCCTATGCGATTCACGCTGGATCTGGCACTGCTATAGAAGGGCTTGATAAGATAAGCCTGGAACAGTTGTGGTGAATCTGTGTCTGCCCCTTCTAAATGAGGGTAGGTTGATTGTTGTTGACAATTATTACACTGGATTGTCTTTGGCAAAATACCTGAAAGACAAAAACACAGATTTATGCGGAACTTTACGGAGAAATAAAAAAAATCTTCCAAAAGAGGTCATTACCAAAAAACTAAAACGGGGCGAAATTGTTGCGAGGCAGTTGGACTCCCAAGTAACTGTACTGAAGTGGCATGACAAGCGTGACATCTTGATGATATCAACATGTCACGGTGACGATATGACAAATGTTTCTTCTTGGCGAGGAGTGACACCAAAACCAGACATGGTTATTGACTACAATTATGCAAAAAAAGGGATCGACGTCGCAGATCAGCTGAGTAGCTATTATTCACCTCTAAGAAAGAGTATGACGTGGTATAAGAAAATTGCTCATGATCTACTATTCCAAGCCGCCATTGTGAACACCCGAGTGATTTTCAATGAAGCTACCAATTCTTCTGTAACGGTTTTGGACATACAAGAAGCAATGATTCGATACTGGCTTGGTGAAGTGGTGAAGAAAAAACAGCAGCCAAAACCACCAACACTGCCAAGGTCTTCAGGAAGACATTGCCTGACTCAAATACCGCGCAAAGAAGGAAAACGTATACGACGACGCTGTGTTACCTGCTACGCGAAAATGAAAGCGGAAGGCACTCCCATGAAAGCGAAGCAAGTAAACACCGAGTGCCTAGAATGCCAGAAAAGTTACTGCTTGAAATGCTTCAACGACACCCATAAACCACACCCGAGAAACCGGAATAATTAGTCTTTAGTTTAGCTTTAAGTTTTCTGTTTCCTTCGTTTCCTTATAAAATTTTACTATGGAAAAAATTTGACATGTTTATGTCTCCTAAACAAAAAACAAAAAAAAAAATCACCTGACTTTTTTTACTTTTCCGATACTAGACAATATACCCCATACGTCTCCATACTAAAAATGGCATTTATCCTTACACGTCCAACAAAAGAAAGCATGCAAAGTCATCTATAAGTTTGATCACATATCATTCATGAACTTGTAAGTGTTAGGACAAAAAGAGTCCCATGTATCACATTTGATCCATTGGACAGGGAACCTGTTAATTCTATCAGTTCAAAGCCAGCTCGTCCTTTTCCATTCGCAACTTGCATATTGTATAGTAAACCTGTATAACGGATAGCGTACATCGGGGCCTCAAGCTTTTAAAATTTATATATATGTATTTTACATTTTGAAAAGATCTACATATATTTATATACGTCCCTAGAACTTACCTATCTACGTACTCCTATATTATGATGATGAGTTACCAAGAGAGGGGCTATTGTGAACCTAGAATATACCTACTCTACTATATACATATATGACAAATGTCATTTAAATTTATTTTTTTCTTTTTAGTTCACTTTTTTTTCAATAAAAGCTTGTTTTTAAAAATATTTTTTTACTTTTAATTTTATGTTTGCTGTCCGTTACGTGAACATACCGCAAAATTTTACGGAATAGATATGCAAAACAATCAATGGATATTTGTTGTAATTGGAATTTTGAACAAAAGCCCTCAATGAAGGATATAGCAGCCATCTTCTATAACCCAACATAGACTCCAGAAGATTTTTTTCGCCGTTCATCGAATTACATTGCGATTTAGAGTAGCTGCCTTATTCCACGCCCCCTACTGCCAGACTACCACGCGACAGCGTCGCGTGCGCACGTTTCGGAGTTTTGGGGCCAACCCGGTGCGTGAGACCGGCGTCACCAACTAAGTAAGTCAAATGGTTGCTCGAGTTGTATAGCTGTTGAAGATGGGTGATTTTAAAATTATATATATTTGTTTTTTTTGTAGAAGTATTACCATTTATGTTACTTTACTTTATGTTTAAAATGTCATAAGACTGATTTAATCCTTAAATATTGCGACATTTTTTAGTTTAAAAAAATATTGTTAAAATACCTTGAAATTTTAATGCATCCAAAGATATTGTCTAATGAGTAATAAAAGCGATTTGATTTATGAAATACCTATGTTTTATTGACAAAAAAATATCTAATTTTATAACCTTTCCAATGAAAAGTAGCATGAACAATAAATTATAGAAATACTCGTAGTCAAAAACCCCGGTGGCACCAACGATGTAAGTCAATATTCACGTCACCAACGGCGGGTTAAATGCAGTACCAAGCTCAAACCTGATCTAAGGGTTAGCGAAATATCACGCTTTTCGGGTGTACCTCGAAGCACAAGAGTGGTTAGGGAACCAACTGCCTCCAGAAATGTGGGGTTGGAAGCGAGGAGCTGATGGAAACTTAGAGCCAGTCACTACCTTGGACCCTCCCGCTCCTGACAACGTGTTGAGTTCCATTTTTTGCCGCTGCATGCATGGCTGTTCTGCAAAATGTGGATGTCGAAAAGCCGGTATTAATTGCAGTATTGTTTGCAACGGCTGCCTAGGAGCGTATAATAATTATAATTATTATAAAAATACAATATGTATCGTGTTGATAGCTTGGTTGAAGAAAATCCTGCAGAATAAAAAACAAAAACACATTTAAACGTACAGAACTACCTTCCTTGTTCAAATATTTTCATTTATTTCAGGTTCAAACATTTTTTCCACCCCATGCACACCCTCAAAGTTCATAAAAAAGTTAAAGATGATTTTTCTAACTCTTCTAACGGTTAGCAGAAGAGAGAGAATACTAGAAGACCTTTTAAGCTTCTGATTTATAAACTAATTTTTTTCATTATCCTTTAATACTTTTGATGAGTGTATGTACGTACTTCTGAAAATGATTCATCTAGCTGGGTTCCAACGCACTCAAAACACCGCTCGTTCATGTAAATACATATATTACCTTATACGAGTATATTCTTCTTTATCTCCACAGTAAAAATAATGCAGTTTGTTTAAAAACAGTGTGGCTTCGTTAAGATGATACAATTAATAATGGTTGAATTGAAGTAGAGTGAAATGCATCTATGTACATATAAAAATACCACTAAGATCCAAAATGGCTTAAGCAGTTTCCTAACGTAGCGAATAACGAAAACATCAGAAATCGAGAAGAGAAAGATTGATGCCATCCATCCACTTGGGAGCTTGTTTAGTATCACAATCATCCCTTGTGGCTTAAGGCTATAAGCCAGAGGATGGTTTGATGCTATCCATCAATATTTTCTTATTCTTCTAAGAACTTTGACCCCAATCAACCCTTATCACCGCTCAATCTCGAAGTCATCGAAATCGACTCCGGAGTAGACCAGAGCTGAAATAATTCTTTCATTTCTCCAAAAAGGAGCCAATTCAGCCCCAGTAGATTTTCAGTTCGTTTATAAGAGACTTCCATATTTTCTGAAGCTGTTCCCATGGCTGAGTAAAAGCGAAAAGCTAAGAGAAGGTCTGTTAGTTATGTTTTGTTCCAAGTACTCCCTTGGAATTGGAATCTATGAGCTCAATCCGGGCATTTTACTTGCTGTGCTTCGTGGAATTCTTTTTATTCTCTACGCCATTAGAATGTGCCCAATGTGCATAATATAACAGCAGCTCTGTGCCAATTCCGATCCATAAATTTAGACTCCGACATAATTTACATGTACGGAGTATCAACCATAACTATCAATTTTGCAACGAAATCATGGGATGCATATCTGCTGACTTCAAATTGGCAAACAACGATGAGAATGCAAAAGTTCGTCGGTCAAGGCATTTGATCCCACTGCTGACGACAAGACGTCCAAGGTGCGATTGGGAGCTAATCTGGAGGATTGCCGAACCGGGTAAACTGAACAAATTATGCTTATGTGTCTATAAAGAACACCTGATTTCTGTTTTATTGCTAGCCAGAATATCAGCTTTTTGCCAACACCTCCTATCAAGGCTCATCTGAAAAACTAAAAAAGTATTATATTAAATTCCAGAGATAAGGTACCCGATTAACTTAAGGGTAGATTCCCACTAGATTGGAGGATAAGCAAACAGAAGGCCGCACAGAAGTTTTTGGCAATATACCAAAAAACAAAATAAATAAATAAAGCCCAACACACATTGTGAGCTTGCTTCTTAAGACATCCTGAAAGATCGAGTTACGCGCGGGGCTGCGACTCCTATGGGAACAAAATTTCTCATGACGACCAGTGGAAGAAAATTTGAGGACTGCAAACATATTAAGAAATTCAGGAAAATTGAAGTTGTAAATAAGGTGCACTGCGGGGAATATCCACCCTGGTTCGGAAACAGTGAAGCTCTGATTGGTTTCCCTTGGGTAATGCCTGAAAGCAGCGGGCATGGGGAACAGAATTATGCTGAGCGCCGGCAAAAAAATTGAAAGAGATAAAAATGAAATATTTGTTTCGGATTTTAATGCTTACAGGCCGCAGCATGCTTGGAACGTGGGTCGTCCATTCTTCAGGCAACTTTATGGCTTAAGGTAATCGGGGATGGGACAATAAATTACCATCGGCTGATAGAAGGCGAAGCAGGAGATATATTGCTCAAGTTTCGATATAAAAAGCCATTTCAGCGGTTTTCTAAGGCAAATAATCTTAAAAATTATTACCGCTCTCATAGGAAGTTAATGATAGCCAAATTTATAGCGCAAAGCTATTTTTGATTTCTGAAAGGCAAAGAAAAAAGAAAACAAGTATGTCATTAATTCTTGAATCACTAGAATTTATTTATTTATTTACAAAACATAGTAATAATTCTTAACCTAATTGCACGACTTAAAAGCGCTCTCGGGAGCGAGGCCCCAAAAAGGATACAACATAATACAATTTAAGAATGACAGTAAAAAGTCAAAAGTAACAATTAGTATCCCGGCCATTAAATTATGACCGATCGCATTTATGCAAAAATATTGTCATTTAATGTGTGCTGGCGACAACTTTATTGCTTTGCTCCTGAAAAAAGGACTAATTATGAATGTTTTGGGTATTACCTGCACCCTTCGCTCACAAATTGGAAAATCCCAATTTCCGGTTGCTTATATTAGACAATATTTATAGGTAAGTGCAAACGAGCACTACTTATCAGTTCATTTTGATGCTTGTTTGGGATAGTTATTTGAGTGATAAGTTCTAAAAGTGTGTTGAGAAAAATTAGAAACTGTGAGTGAATAGACTAAAATGTAAGTACTAGTAAACGTTGTAGAATATTTTAAAGTGAAATGAATTTTAATAATATTAACATGCTAATATCAAAATTTTAGACGAAATGGGCAAAAAACGCGATATTTCATCAGAAAGGAAAGCACAAGTTGTTTCTTTATTGAAGGAAGAGCATTCAAGCTATGCCAAAATTGCCGATATTGTAAGAATTTCAAAGTCATCCGTGGCGACCATTGCCAAAACGATGCGTAGTTCAACTGAATTCGCAGTGATCATTGGAAACAAACGATCTAATTGTCGCAGACCAAGGAAATCCACAATGAGAACGGATAGGAGAATCGTGCAGAACAGAAAGCTTTGCTGGAGCGTAACAAACGAGCTGGAGAAATTTTAAAGGATCTTAATAACAAACAATGGCGTAAGAATATCGCTGAAAACTTTGGAACGACGATTGAAAGAAAACAATCTTTCTTGTAGACGACCAGCAAAAAATCCAAAATTAACAAAAGTTATGCGCCAAAAAAGATGATATTGGGCACAATTGCTCAGAAGCCATAGGAGTGACTACATATTGGAACACGGTAAATCATTTCATTTATCATATTTCGTTTAATTTTTTACGCTAAAAACAGCCTTATGAAAATTTAAGTTTCTGTAAAATCTATTTTCTATCTATCACAAGGTCATCTTTAGTGACGAATGCCGATCAGAAGCGGTGAACGAGACTGCAAGATTTGTTCGAAGAAGGCCGAACGAAAGATATTCAGAGGATTGTGTTATCGACACAGTCAAACATCCGCCTTCAGTGATGATTTGGAGCTGCATTTCAGCTGAGGGACCAGGCCCAATTTATTTTGTTGAGGGAACATTGCGCTCCAATCAATACATCAATGTTCTGAGGAATGTTCTTTTGCCATATTTGGGAACTCTTCAACATCGCAAGGAGGAATACGTCTTCATGCAAGATGGTGCTCCATGCCACACTTCGAGAGCAAGCATGGATTGCCTTAACTCCCTGGGATTGGAAATTTCACCTTGGCCTGGCAATTCTGCGGATTGCAATCCAATAAAAAATTGTTGTCCTACTTAAAATCGAAGGTGTATAGTCGAAGAAATAATACTAGCTGTGTTTTTTTCACATTTGTTCCGGTTCTAGGTCTAACAGTAAGTTTTGCATTGAATTGAAATTTTAAAGACTGTCACGTATATAAAGATTTTAAAATTTGCGAAAGCGCATCAAATTAGCCATGATATTTACGCATACAACCTTCAAACCCTTAACCAGATAAATTTTTGGGTTGCTATTTGACGTAAAATGGGTATAAAATCCAGGCAACTTGATTTTATTTTTGCCAAGCCAAAATTTTTTGATATGTATAACTACTCATCAATTTCAATTCAATGCAAAACTTACTGTTAGACCTAGAACCGGAACAAATGTGAAAAAAACACAGCTACTATTAACGAACTGAAAAGAAATATTGAAGAAGTGTGGAAAAACTATGACGGAATGAAGGATATGGTAAAACAATGTATTAAGAGCATGTCTCATCCATAAGATTCTCGCCGTAATAAAGGCCAGGGGAGGGAGCACTAAATATTAGAATTTTAAGTATTTTTTTTTGTAGAACGTAACAATATTCAACTAAATTTGTTTTATTTGCAACAGAAATAGAATGTCTTTAAAATTTTTAGTCGGTCATAATTTAATGGCGGGGTACTGTATCTTCAGCAATTTTGAGATTATGAAATATTGAACGTTAAATTTATCCATTTAATTCTGCTGCATATCAAAGTCGCTGTCATTCCGCGTCGCATTTTGTTCGTGTTTTGTTAATTATTTTTAAAAAAGAAAAATGATGATGTGTGACGATCCGCTATTCAATATTAAATTTGTTAGAGTAGTTGAAGGCAAAGTATCCTTGTTTATACGATTTTACATGTTTTGATTACGGCAACAGAGTTAACCAAACCGAAACCGCTGCATGGGATAACATTTCAAAGGAAATCTGTATATCAAGTGAGTATCATTTTTTTTCTATGTATAATAGCTGCGTTTTTTTCATTTTTCAATTTGATTCAGGTTAGACAGACCTTACGATTGTCAAGATTTTTACATTTGTGAAAAGTGTATCAAATTGCCATGATATTTACTCATCCAAACTTCAAACCTTGAACCAGATAAATTTTTGGATTTTGATATTGATATGCTTAGCCTTCATTTTAAATTGATAATTTGTTATTTAAAAAAAAAAAATGTTTTGATTTTAGTAATTCCTAGATGACAGGCAAAGTCGCCCGTTTAGAAATACTACAATAATAAAAGGAAATGAACGAATATTATCTTTACGTTATTACAGAATACGGATACTAATTTTTATAATAGGGTAAGCTTGCTCAAGTCGTACCCCCTAAGGGAGAATGACTGTATTTTTTAGGGAAATTGAAATAAAATTTGTATATTAAGCGTCAATGAATCTTTATTTATTAAGCTATCAACAAGCAATTATAAAAATAAAAAAGCTTTTTTCAAATTGAGTTTATAATGTTTTTAAAAAAAAGTACTTTCGGTACGATTTATGCGCCTGGTTTGTTAATTCGTACCCCCTATCGCCTAAGTCGTACTTAGGCTAAGAAGTTAGAAACGATATAAAATATTGCAACAAAACGTTATAATAATAAGTTTAAAACTACAAACTTAACATTACTTTCTCAGAAGATCAAGTCACACGCTTCTTCTCTTTGGAGTTAATCTTCAAAGTTAAAGTTAATGGAATTACACGTAAGAAACCAAATATAAATTTTTAACAAATTAACATATATTAAGTCAGTTAGTTTGAACAAAAACATGACTGATATATATTTTTATTTTCCTTGTTACGCCAGCGCATTGATTATGTACCAACCACCCCAGGTACGACTTAAGCTGTGGGACCTCCAAAGTTTCAAATCTAAATTACTGGCATAATTGAAAATTTTTTTACCGTTTGTTTATGCTTAATAAGTGACATAGTACCACAGAAAGAGAAATAAATAAAAAAAAAATTACTTTATTATCATATTCTTTTCTGAAATGGCTTACAAATACACAAGAAAATTTAATGAAAACAGTAAAAAAAACTTATATTTCAATTATTTTTCTGTCACGGTAGCCGGCGGGCCACCGACTCATTTTTACTTGCTTGTATGACTAAAGAGTTTAATTTAAGACCATTTGATTTCACTTTATACAAACGTAAGGTTAGATATTACTGGGGCCCTATATCATGGACCCACGACGGAACGGAGCTGGTATATGCGTTTAGGGTGAGAGGTTGTTTGTGCACTCCAATGTTGCCAAGTATCTTCATAACGATTTGACCGATTTAGATACGGTTTCCTGTAAAGGGTTTGTGAATCATCGCCGATTGTTATTAGGTAGGTGTTAGCCCGCCAGGGGCGCTGCGAAAACGAATGTTTCCAAGTATCTCCAAAACGGTTTGATCTAAATCGGGGGATGCCTTTCCCTGCCCTGAAATGAACTAAAATATTGCATGTAGTCTTTAATTGATTCCTATTGAGTCCTATTCTTAATTCAAGGCAGGGAATGGCATCCCCCGACGAATTTTCTTTGATTACTTAACTCCTTTAAGTCGGGGTGTTTTAAAATTTTATTTAATCCTTTTTCTATTACAACGTTTAATCCGTCGTGGGTTTTTTCGAAATTTTTAATTTGGTTTTTTTTTTTGTTGGAAAAAGTTTCTTAATAATGTTGGTAACATTTTTATTAAATCATTTCAGTAACCTTTGACTTTTTCGATCAAAGTGTTGAAATAATTCGGTAAGAAAAATCCAATCGAATGATTTTGGCGTTAGTTGCGGAAAAACATACTGAAATCACAGGTAACTGGGATGAATTAATTAGCAATTTACGAAATTTACTAGGGAATTTTTGCCCAAAAAGGGCTTTTCAAAGCTTCTTTCGATTCGATTAGAACGGATTCCATGATAGGGTCCTTGGAGTACGATTAGGCTCTGGTACGACTAAACCAACCTTACCCTACTACTAGCTGACCCGGTGAACTTCGTAACTACCACCTGAAATTGATTTGAGTGTAACTTTCCATAAGAAATTATGAATCCCAATCAACCTTCCAACTCCAATTCATTGAGGTTGGCAATATTGGCCACATTGTGTACGATTTGGGCTTCGAAAACATTGGTATATTCTTGGTACTTTTTTTCTGTTATTATAACATTTGGCAATAATATTCTGCGAATTTTTTTTTTTTGCAAAAGTTCCACATCTTTTTATACCGTAAAAATTTTGAAAATCGAACCAAAAAAGCAACATCTGCGAGAAGCTCTTCTTTTCCGCTTTGATATTAAAAAAACTGCTGCGGGAACATACATAGAATAGGGGAACCCCGGGCTTATGGTGAATTAGCTCCTTCGGAACGAATATGTAGAAAGTGGTTTCAATGGTTTACGCTATCCGGAAGAAAAAAAAGAATTTGAAGATGTCCACATGACAATTCAAGACCACATCTTCACAAATCAGTCAAGGACACATTGGAATCGCTCAAATGGGAACTTTAACCCTACCCGCCTTATTCACCGGTTATAGCTCCGTCGGACTTTTTGATCAATTAATAGTAGTTTGGCAGATCATCGCTTCACTTTTTTCGAAAGCTATGGTATATTTCATATTGGTCTATTAATAAATGAGTTTTTCAAACAAAAAAACGGGCAGAAACTTTTGCATACACCCAATATACATATGTCTATATAAAAATGAATGTCTGCTTGTAATGCGACACTAAAACTCCTAGGTTCATGATATGAAAAAATGATTGAAATGAAAATTATAGACAATTTTATGATCTACAAAATTCATAATAATCTCAAATGACGTATTTCGCATAGGAAACGAAATAATTGCGAAAAGCCGATTTTCGTGACTTTTGACCTTGAATAACTTACAACGCAGACACGAGAGGCTTTTGAGGCAACTTTCAGAACACCAAAATGAACGTGTATACGAGTTTCCAGCTTATTATTTCTCATTCCGAGGTGAAACCCCTAAATGACTGAACTATAATAGATAACCTTTTTTCCTTCTAGAGGAAGATTGCAAAGATACGTCATCTGCTTTACTTAACTCTGTTTATTTTTCCAATCTTAAAACAAATAGAGAATTCCAGGAATCTTAGAAATATATTCTTCCTTATGCCGAACTTTGTCTTGAATTTCGAAGGAGTTTGACAGAAAATTGTTCATGAGGCCAAATTCGCAGCTATTGAAACTCCCCTCCATAAGCAGAATTTTCTGTGAATAATGGAACATTTGACTCCTCAAAATGCACAAATATTCGTCGGTTCGCGATGGAACTCAGCTCAAGTTCACTACAGAAAAATTACGAAAACAACCTGTAAAAGTTTGCAACAAAATTTAAACGAATGCATTTGGAATACTTGAGAAGTTCTGGTGAAACTTTTAAGCAAACGATGACAGGGTAAACCATACACCTCGGTCAAGTGCTTTCCGCTTCCGTCTGGCGACTAACAAAGTTGCGACACACAATGTGTAAAATTGCTTCCACTTATGTAATCAACTTATGCACAAAATTCTGAAAAATTACTTAATTCCTTCCAGTCTCTGCACCCGAATGTTTGAGAATTAAATATGGCTCAGTACTCGAAGTTTGTTTTAAAACTTCGAACACAGTACAGCTCCCACGGGATTGGTGAGATTTAGGAGCAATTTGCACTTTTGCAACTTGACCACTCTTTTCAGTTTTAATAATCGTTCAACTTTTCAAAAGTTTTAAGGATTTCATTCGAAAGTTAGTGCAAAGAGTTGCTGACGTTTTGTTTGAGTTGTAGGTAGCTGATAACCTGAGTGTTGTTACATTTTAATCCCTGACTTGAGAAGACAAGTATCAAACGTTTAAGGGAAAGAATAAAAGAGATTATCTCTCCTACTGCAATAGTACATTTTAAGGCCGAGTTACATTGTAGTCGCTGACGCTGTCGCCGTCGCAGTCTCTAACTGTGTCAAACAAAAGTTAAAATGTATGCATTGCATTTAAACAAAATACAATGTGACGCCGAGTAGGTCGCTGTCGCGAGTCGCGTCGCGCGAAGTTGGGACCATTTCAACTTTTGTTGTGCGTCAAGTGACATTTATTGATTTGAACGAGTTGAAGTGAAGTGAGTTGAAGTGAAGTGAGTTGAAGTGAAGAAGTGATTTTAAAACAATAATGGTAAGTTAAAAAAACATATTATTTGAATTTTGCTGGTATAAATAAATGTTTTTCTAGGATAATTTAAATATAGAAGAATTTATTGACGAGGTTAGAGCTCATCCAATTTTATATGATTTGGGGCATCCCGGGTACAAACTTATAAAATCCAAAATTAAAAAATTGGCCGAAATAGCAGCTAAATTTAATATGAAAGGTAGGTATTAGATTGTAAATTTGATTGTTGAAGATGTACCAATTTTTCTATTTCAGTTGATGACTGCAAGAAGAGGTGGAAGCAGCTCCGAGACTGTTATGCGAGGAGTTTGCGCAAAATGAACACTATGTCGGGACAAGAGGCGGACGATCCCATGGAAAGGGAAGGATGGGCATATTGAGGAAATATGTCGTTTTTAAAGGACCTGTTGAAGGCCAGAAAGTATGCATTTTTTGAATTATGACGCTTTAATGATTAATTTATTCTATTTTAAGATCAACATTAAATTATAGAGAAGAGATAGCCGAAGAGTCAGATTCCCTTGGAGAGAAAGCTTTGTCACCTCCGCCGCCCTTAATACAACCCACGGCCACGTCAACAGATGCCTCTACTTCTGAGGCATCTTCAACCTCGACGCCGCACCGCAAAAACATAGGAGAGTTGGGGAAATGCGCGAAGAAGTTCAGCAGCGATTTCTCCAAACCCTTACCGCAGCCCAGGAGTTTATGCAGGCGCAATCTTCACGTTCCAACACGGCGGAAGATGAGCTCTTCTTGCGGAGTATGCTTTTAAAAATGAATATGTTGCATCTCGAAACTAAAAATCAATGCAAGTTAGCAATAATGAAATATTTATGCGATATCGAAAAATATATCTACAAATAAAAACGTTTGACCTATGTATATAAAAAAAATATATATATGCATATAAAGCGTATGTATTTTCATAAAAGTTTACAATTATAAAATGGCATGTGGTTGAAAAGGTACTTTGCCTTCATTTAGGAAATAGCTCGTTAAAATTCTTTAAAATTCTTCGACTTGAAAATGCTTCTCTGGTTGGCGGTTGCATTGTTGCTGCCAAATCTAGGAGCTGGAGGTAGAACAGTTTCCGTGTCTTGCCGCCACAAGCCTTCCACAACTTCATGGTTTTCATTTTCCCTATCGACATAATTATTTGGGCTATATGTGGGTTCGCTTTCAGAGTAAAGATTATCTGTTTTTTTTTAGAAAATTGTGCATTACTACACATGACAAAACCATTTTCTCCGCATTTTTAGGATGAAAATCTAAACAATTTCGGAGAACGCGCCAACATGCGACAAGGATCCCAAAAGTGTTCTCTATGACCCTGCGGGCCCTGGACAGCCTGTAATTAAATACCTCCTTTTCAATGGAAAGTAATTGCCCCGGGTATGGCCGCATCAAATTACACCTCAGTGGAAATACACTGTCACCCACAAAGTAATGATAAAGTTCTTGCTGAGTATTTGGTAGATTTACAGGAGGTGGTAGGTATAAATTGTTGGCAAGAAGTCTCTTTCCGAAATTAGAGGCGCTAAGCACACCACCATCACTCTGGCTGCCATAAGCGCCAACATCAACAGCTGTAAATGTATAATTAGCATCGCATATTCCCAGTAAAACAATGCTATGATGTCCTTTATAATTATAGTATTTACTGCCAGAATTAGGTGAAGACTGGATTTTTACGTGCTTGCCATCGGTGCATCCCACACAATTGGGCATTTGCCATTTATTATTAAATTCTTTTGGTGTTTGCATCCAATCAGTTTGATTAAATTCTGGCATGTATACAGGCGACAAAACAGTCCATTAAACCTCGCAGACTTCCAGTATGATTTTTCGAACTGTAGACAAGCCCATTTTAAAGCTCATGGAAAAGTAGCTTTTAGGCACATCTTGTGAGAGATAGCTAGATAAAGGTATAAATAAATAAGTAAGATAAATTTTTACTGCATATACATATCAAATTACATTAAAGTAAGCGCAAGCCTGCACTCTGCATTAATGGGTCGTCGAATGGATGTTTTCGAAAGCTTCTCCTTGACTAGACTAAGAAGTAGATCGTACTGGGCACGATTCATTTTTGTTGCTTTTGAAAACTTTTCTGGATCATTATCACGAATAAATTTAAAAGTTTTTTGATAAAATCCCGTCCTATTTCTTTGTGTGTAGAGAGGGCGAACCAACCATCTACGTTTTCTTTTCGTTTTTTCTAAATATAAGTACGAAATCATCAACAAATGGATAATAAACACGACATTATTCACGTTATTCATTCTGGCGATTTATTTCCCGATTTTACTTCGAATTTTATTACAATTTCGCAAAAATAAATTCTGCTCCAATTTCTAAATGACACTTAAGATGCAACACCACTGTAACAGAGTATGCAACCATCATTGCGACAAATTTGACAAGGCAACTAGCTTCGCGTCAGCGCATAAACAATTGTAACACGGCCTTTAGCAATTTCACCACGGAAAAATTAAGATTGAACTTTCTCTAGGGAGTGTATGAGTGTATTGAACTTTCTCTAGTGAATGTACATATATCACTGAATGGCTGAAACTTACAGTAAAAAGTCAAGTTTTTGTTTTTTTCGTTGTGCGTGGAAGAGAAATTTCATTTTTAGGGCGTTTTAAAAGTGCCCTCCAAAAAAAAAAATAAGCAAATATTATTGAAGTGCTGAACGATAGGTAAATCGCTTTAATTGGAGGTGATCAAACGTTATTTTTTTGTTCTAATTAAAAGGCGCCCTGTTGGAATTTGAACAAGCAAGAGAAAAAAAATATATATAAAAGTTAAAAGAGTAAAAAGAGGAGAAAATAATATTGAAAATCGCAAACTTTATATTTTTTTGCGAATTGTTTTCTTATTTTGTTTTCCCCTGAAGTGAATGTGTTGCATTAAAATGATGATGGAACCAGTTTTAATCGCGGAATCAACAAAATCACCACAGCAGCCCCAAACGCCAGATTCGACAATTTTACATGGAAAAATTGGAGGAACAAAATCTAGACGAACAGCGACGACGACTACATCGTTTGGAAGTGGTACCGGAAATTTAGGAATAAAATCACAAATTTCAAGGCCTATCAACGCCGCGATATCTGTTGGGGCCTCCGGTGTCGTCGGAGTTGGACCAGCCCCAACGATTTTAGGCGCTGTTTCGCAGCCACCGCCATCGACTCCAACGTCATCCGGAGCACCTGCGACTGCAGCCCCAACAATTGTATCAACAGTTGCTGCAACAACACCAGTTGGAATAAAACAGAATCAATCAGGTGGGCACCAAATTCCGTCCGATATTTTAGATGATTTGGCCAGCCGTTTTATCATCAATGTTCCAGACGACGAGAGAAATAATCTCATTAGGCTTTGCTTCCAAATAGAGCTAGCCCACTGGTTCTACCTTGACTTTTTCTGTTCGATTGAAGAAAAGAAGTTTGTTCCATGCGGGATAAAACAGTTTGCAACGCACCTGTTTAATCATATTCCATTTCTTCGTACGCATCTATTGGGCATAGATAAGATTTTGGAGGATTGGAAAGGATACAAACTGTCTGTACCGACGTATGGGGCAATTTTAATGTCTGAGGATCTCAAATATGTTCTATTAGTACAATCCTACTGGTCAAAATGCTCCTGGGGTTTCCCAAAGGGTAAAGTTAACGAGCACGAGGATCCAATTCACTGTGCAACTAGAGAGGTGTTTGAGGAAACTGGATATGATATAACTGGTCTTATAGTACCAAACGATTATATCGAAGGTGTTATTAATTATCAATATACACGTTTATATTTAGTTCGTAATGTACCAATTCAAACATTATTCTCACCACGAACACGTAAAGAGATAAAATGTTGTGAATGGTTTCCAGTTGATTCGTTGCCAACAAATAAAAATGAAATAACTAAAGCAAATTTAGGTATTAATGCCCATTCATTTTTTATGATAAAGCCCTTTATAAAGAGACTTAAAAAATGGGTACATGATAATCGTAACAGTGTTAAAACAGATACAGGGACAATTTTATCTGGAAATGTTACAGTTGGTACAACGCCTAATAATAATAATAATATAAATAATAATAATTTAGTTGCAACATCTCTACCAAATAATTACAAAATAACATCAGCGAATTTATCAATTAACAACAACAACAGTTGCAAAGGAAATCCTTCAGCCTTAAGCATAAATTATTCAACTGGATATAAAAATAATGTTTGTTGTAATAATGTTAAAAGGCAGAGACATAAGTCAATGGGTGATATTGACGGTATTAAAATAAATGTTACTAACAATTATAATAATAATAGTAATAGTGTTTCGGCAACAAAAACATTTACTGGAACAAAATTGCCGAATCAGACGCTTCAGCAACAAACACCAAATAGCATTATTAACGAAACGAATAATAATATTGATAATGTTAATTATAAGCGTGAAAAATATTCAAAAACAAATTCCAAGCGACAACTTTTTAACAGTAGCTGTAGTAGTAGCGGTAATTGTATAACTACTATCGCTAATTATTCCTGTACAAATAATAATTTAAGCAATAATATCTATACACCTAATAATAATAATTGTCGTAATTTTGATAGTAATTGTCCAGTTAACACAACTGGTTGCGGAAAATTAACAAATCGTCCTACTACTGCTTCTAATTCAAATACGACCGGTAGTAAGATAAGCAGTAAAGTAAAATCAAAATCAGTAAGTAACATTCAGACTCAAAAGAAATCATCATCATCAGCATTGAGACAATCATCGAGTGCACCATCATCATCTTTCTCGTCCTCGTCGTCTTCTTCGTCTTCCTCATCATCGGGCAGGATGAGTCCTACTTTTGAGTCGTGGACCAGTTTTACATTTACAAAAAATTTTATCGCTAATGTTTTTTGTTAAGGCGGCGAAACGAGAAAATGAAAAAACAAAAAATATTTAAAAAAAAACGAAAAAGGTAAACTCGACCACCATTTCAATTTATAATGACCGCCCTGAGGCGTCTCTTGCCATTTCACTATAACTTTAAGAAAACATACAAACAACAAATTGTGTACCATCTTTAATTATTTCTAGTATTAATTTATTAATACTTATTTCTTTTTTTTTCTTCTTAAATTTTTCAATCAAAAGGAGAATGTTTTAATTATGTAACGCCTAAAAATTGAACAGAATTATGCTAAAAATGATACGTTTAAAGATGACCATTGTTCTATGCACTATTATGAAAAACAAAAAAGTGAAATTAGTTAAACAATACCTATATATTTAGTTATTTAAGCGGACAATAAAATTAATCGAATCTATGTGTAAATCTGTGAATATTGTTCCCCTTGTTTGGCATAAAAATTAAAAATTAATTATTCAAAAATTGCATCTGATTAGTATACGTACGAAGGTACATATATTTAAATAGAGTTCTGTTTTAATCAAATTGAAGGGCCATAGAATAAGGGTTTTTACTCGAGTTATAATATTTCCAAATTAACAGCGCAAGTGGAATGACTAACTCGAGAATTTAATAAATTAAACATTTCAATCTATTTATAATCGTCGTCGCTCAAATTCTCGCTCTAGGCCGACAAACAGGAAAGTAGTCACAGCTGAGAATAATTCCACTACTCAAAACGAGAAATTATGTTGGTACCATCACAAATTCGGGAAGAAAGCTTTTAAATGCATCGATCCTTGTAATTGGCCTCAAATTGTTCAAAATTCTTAGGCAGGCCGCACACTGAGTATTCAAATGCAGTACGCATGCAATGCATTTTTGTGCTTCATTCATAAAGCATTTGAATGATGCATGTGAAGTTGCACATTGGGACTTCATATGTACATCATCTATGCATAGCAGCTGGAAGGGAAACTTTAAACTACCGAGACCTAAAACCAAAGTGGGTGGAATTTGGGTTTTTTTTTAAATAAATTTGTTAATTAAATATGTTATCTTCAGAATCGGATGATTGGGTTGGTTTGCTATGAAATCCTATGAAATCCTTTGCTACAAAATCCTATGAATGACTAAAATGCATTATCCAAGCTGAGCATGTTCAGCTCTATACAGCATGAATAATTCTTGACGATTGCATGATTTATACTTGCAGCTAGCGTGCAGTTTCAATGTGCGGATGCTCATTTGAATACAAGTGCGCTGCTTATATGATGCCTCTATGATGCAAGAAAACTGCATGCGTACCGCATTTGAATACTCAGTGTGCGGCCTACCTAAGTCGCTTGTCATCAAGGGCGACGAGTGATACTTGCGAATTTAGAAGTCGCCTTCATACATATCTATATACAATAAAACAAAGTCGTGTTAGTTAGACCACTTATAACTCAAGAACGGCTGAACCGATTTTTATGATCTTTGAATTGTTGGATTCGTCTCCGGCCCTCCCTAACAGAACAACTATTAAAATATCGGAAAAATTCAACGAAAAAGAATTTATGAAAAAAATTCATTTTCTCATACATTTTGTGTGGAACCGCTTTTTTGATGATATCTCGAGAACGGCTTGACCGATTTGGATGAATCTTTGTTCGTTTTGTTCGCCTCAATAAAGGGGTGTCTTAAAAGAAAAGAAAATTCGGAAAAATCAAAAGGAAAAGCACAAAAAATAGTATATCGAAAAAAGCACAATAGCTACTTCGATTAGATTATAACACTTTGAATGCAAACAATTTAAGTCAAAGTTTACTGAGATCATTTTACGAGAGAATTTTAAAATACGGAATTTCAATTCAAAAGAAAAGTAGTGTTAGAGCAGGTGCGTTTTTTGATAAAAGCATAAGAATAAAGGTTACCGGTCGATTTGTTTGTTTTGTGCGAGTGTTATTAATAAATCTTGATGTACGAGTAATAATATTAAAAATGCCACGACCGAGAAGATCTAATCTTTCCCAACAAAGCTAATTGCATTACGGCTTTATTGGGAAAGAATATACCATTTTCAAGCAACATGTCACCTTTTTCCCTCGCAAAAATATCTTTTTCCATTTCAAATGTATAAAAATCCATTTCAAAAGTATACTGAATTGCAAAACATTAGTATATCGAAATTTAACACAAAAGTGCTAATTATTCCAAATGCAAAGTATTACAATTCAATTCAATAGTGCATTCTCCTAATATGAAGATGAAACCCACATTCATCAATATACGAGTATATAACATTCAACAATATAATGCACTTTTCGGTATTTTCTCGAAGCTCGCCCATTTATTTTATTTACAGATCATAAACCTTTGACATTTGCTTTTAGACAAAAGCCAACTCCTAGACAACTTCGGCATTTAGACTTTATTGGTCAGTTCACCACTAACATTGAACATTTCTGCGGTAAAGATAATGTGGTAGCTGATACACTATCACGATTAGAAGAAATTAAATTTTTAGGACCTTTTGATTTCGAGGCTATACCTAAAACTCAAGAGAAGAAGGAAAATTTACAAGATCTTATTAAAAATTCTTCATATAAATTTTCAAAATATCCTATTTTCGGTAGCGAATTATTAACATTTTGTGAAAAGACGAAAGCTAAAATATGCCTTTATATTCCAAAGGAATTTCGTTTTCAGGTTTTTAAAGTTAACCACAATTTAGCTCATCCAAGTATTCGAGCAACTAGTAAAATGATAACTTCAAAATACTTTTGGCCCTTAATGAATAAGGATATTTAACAATTGGACCAGAAGTTGCATATAGCTTGTCAAAAAAGTAAAATCTCTCGTCATGTTAAAAATAATTTTGGTTCCTTTCCTATAACTTCGTCACGCTTTCAGAATATTCATTTGGATCTTATCGGACCTCTTCCTCCTTCTGAAGGATTTAGATATTGCCTTACAGTCATACATAGATTCACTCGATGGCCTGAGGCAATTCCCTTATCTGATAGCTCAGCGGAATCTTGCACTTTGTCAAGACTGGATTTCGCGTTTCGGAATTCCTAAAATTATTATTACAGATCAGGGCCGTCAATTCGAATCAACGCTCTTTAAAGAAGTATCCAAAATTCTAGGTTTTAAACGAAATCGTACTACTGCCTACCATCCCCAGGCAAATGGTTTAGCTAGTAATGAATATTTAGGAATTCACACTGAAATAATAACGATTTTGTAATGAAGGCATATTTTTAAAACGATTTAGAATCGAAATATGCAAAAACAAAACAAAGCGGTTTTTTTTCCAGTAAATATTTATTAAAATTGCCTGTCAACATATTTACTTAAGATCATTAACTCGTTAATCCGTTAATCGTTAATTAACGAAGTTAACTTCTGATTAACGGATTAACTTTTAAGTTAACTTCAAAAAGTATTAACGCTCTTGTTAACTTCCGTTAAATTGCACTTCCGTTAATTTAGTCCGTTAAGCCCGTCCTGACTCGAAAAGATTTGTTAAGACTTATAGCTGCGTTATTTGCACATCGGATCCAGTTCTAGATTTGGCAAGAAATTTTGCATTGAATTGAAATTTTAAAGACTGTCACGTATATAAAGATTTTAAAATTTGCGAAAGCGTATCAAATTGCCATTATATTTATGCATCCAAACTTCAAACCCATACCTAAGCTTAAACAGATAGTTTTTGGATTAAGTATTTGACGTAAAATGGGTATAAAATCCAGGCAACTTGATTTTATTTTCACTAATGCCATGTTTCCATCACCCGAAAATTTAAAATAAGCGATTTAAAAGTGTTCCATCTGATAGCGCTATTTAATTTGATATTTCAAGTGTCATATTTTAATTATTTTCAAAAAGCTTTGTGCATAAAAAGTCAGTTTTAAAATGAGTGAATATCAACAAATTCTTATTAGCCAAGAGTTGGACATATACATATATGTAGGTATGTGGTGGTGGTATATACATATATATTATTTTGCCACTATTTTTTCCATTTTGAATCACTATTTGAAATGACAGTCATAAATTTGTCAATTTTAACGCCTGCTGAATAAACTTTTTGGGGATGTCACAATGAATTTAATTAATTCTGATTGAATATTCTCTCGAAATCTAAAGACCTCAAAATCGACTACTTGAATGGGATATCCAATAGATCGTCATATGGATTTCGCGAAATTTCACAAAATCCCGAGATTTTGGGGATATGAAAACATGGTATAAGTAAACATTTTTTGATATGTATAACTACCTACTCATTAATTTCAATTCAGAGCAAAATTTCCTGCCAAATCTAGAACTGCATTCGATATGAAAAGAACTGCTATCCCGCCTAGTGCAGCAGTAGAAAGTCTTTTTTCTGCAGGCAAAGGTATTTCAAGGGCTAAACGATCATTGTTGTCGCGTGACAATTTTAATATGCTAATTTTTATGAAAGGGAACATGCACCTAATGCAAAATTATGATGAAAAATAAGTAGCCTTTTATTCTACCTACTTATTTTTGTCTTATTTACCTATATATCCCAGCCCAAAAGTTTTGTACGGTTAACTTTTAACGATTAACTTTAACTTGCGTTAAATTTTAGAAAATTGAACGCTTTAACGATTAACGAAGCTAACTTTTTAAATAACGGATTAACGATTAACGAAGTTAACTTTTTGGTTAACTGTGCCCACCTATGCTTAAGATCTTAAAGACGTAGTGCCTATCCAAGCCCTGTAGTAAGGTTTTCAGGTGTTTGCAATTCTGAGCTATTCAATGGAACGGGAAAATACAATCTTCTGAAGAAAACTTAAATCTGTCTGTGCGTGCCTTTGCTTCTGAAATTAATTGCTCCACGATTCAGTGCGCTACGAATGTTCAATTAAAATCAATTTTACAGTTATATCCCATTGACCAGTACGGGCAGAGGAACTTGGAAATGAGGTAATAAATTTCAAGGTCGTTGAGGAAACCTTCCACTCTCTCTCCTTCTGTTTGCAATCACGACGATTGAAAGATCTGAAGAGGTATCAAATTACCCTCAGAAGAGGTAAACAGACCCTGGTAAGTACACTCTTGTAATCAATCAACAAAAAGTTCAACATCCTCTAAGATTACCTCAGCAAATCTCAGTGATGTTCGAGGCAAAGAAGAAGAAGCGCTCTGAATGAGAAATGACATGATATAGCACACCGTTATTTGTATTAAGGGTAAGAAGGCAACTGGGGCTAATACTTCACACCCGGATCCATTAATCCACAGCGTTCCTCCACTGAGATTCATTTTAAGGGGATGCCATTAACTGGTGCTTTACACCCACACCCCGTTAGCGACTGGCCATCGGCCATTGTTACACATTTAACCATCCTCATTCGTCTTCACCTACACATCAACAGCTTAGGTTTCTGCAGCTTTTTTTTTGTATCCAAAATGCTGGAGAAGCGGTTCGCACCTAGCGGGGATAAGTGGATCAATATGTTTGAAGCATTGAGCACTTTCTTAGTTTGCTCTCCTATATGTCGACATCTTTCGTTAGAAAGTGTGCAAAGAGTGTCCGGATAGTAGACATCTCCAGCCGGAATCCATTAACATCCCCAGGTGTGGTCAGAATTGCTTGTCTAAGCAACTTGCGTATCCCGGAAAACTGTGTGCCTTGGAAGGGGATGGCAAACAACTTTCTTACTACAATAAACTGGCGAGGGTAATACATACACCGCACATTGTGTGGTTCAAAGACGACCAGGTGAACATGGTTTTATTATGTTTACCTTGTTGTATTCTAAGAAAAGCTCATGCTAGCACAAATCTTAGCAGCGAATAGGATAAATTGTGTTGAGGTCTGAATGGCTTCAAGGAAATTATAGAGGTGAAAGCAAAAATGATAATTAGTCGACATGCGTTTGCACTAGTCGACACATTTCTGTATACTTTAAAAGGAAATATTGCTCTCATTTGTACTTTCTTTAACTATGTTATATGTACATAAGTATACAAATCGCCCTTAAATGTAGCTGCAACCTTTTTCTCAGACTGGGTTTTGCGTACAACATAGACAAAAAAAACTTCTCACATAGAACGAGCAAAATAGGATTAAAAATTCTGAAAGTCCACAGTGGTGCCTCCCCATATATGTATGTACGATGGCATAAGGTAAACTCAACGAATGATAACTAACTTGTTTAGTTATTCTCTAACCTTTGACATGAACCTAATGCTATACACGACAACTGTAAATACCATGGAAGGATTGAAGGCTTAAACAAACCAATAATTCGTCGGGCTTAGTAAAATGATATTAAATAAAATTAAATTAATATTTCTTATACTAAAGCAGTACAGTCACATTTCTGAACAGAATAAAAAAATTTCTCCTTATCTTAAAAATGTATAGAAAGCAAATATTTGCGATTAAAAAACTTACAACTTCAACACTATATATTAGATACCTTAACTGTTTGAAAATTGCGTTGCCAGTACCACAGAAACAAGTACATATAGTCACACTTCCGACCAGAATACAAAATTTTTAAATTCTCCTTATCTTGAAAAAGTAAAGACAGCTAATATTTGTGATTAAAGAAGTTACAACTTCAACACTACATATAAATTAGATACCTTATCTGTTTGAAAATTGCGTTGCCAGTACCACAGAAACAAGTATATTTAATATCAAATAGTTTAGTAAACAATTGTTTCTTTTATTTAGTTTAAGAGTACATATAAGTTAACGCAATTCACGCTGAAATAGCACAAACACAACATCAACTCGCACGATATTTAGATAATTTTCCGCTATCACTAATCTGCCCAGAAACTAGAGACGCTTTCAACCTAACAACATCTTATGCTGCAAGTGCAGGAGCCAGCGACAGATTTTTCTTACCAAATTCCTCCCGGCTGATAACTCATGAAATGCTCCTGAGAGTCGTACCATGTAGCATCGAGACGACGAGCAAAGTCAAAAAATAATTGTAAGTAGCAATTAAGCAGCTTAAGTTTGGTTTTAGCATAACTAGATCAGTCCAAGTCGCATGAACAAAAAATAAATGGTTTCGTTTTATAGTAAAACAACTTTAAAAATTTTACTGGTGCCCGAGCAGGGTAATTTGGTATCGCTATAAGCTACATAGTTGTCCACGGCGGGCGGCGTGAGATCCACGCAAGAGATAAAAATCTCAAGTTTATGCAAATTTCCTAAAATAGCACCGCGATCGTGTGATTCTATAGTGTAGTTTAAAATGAAATATACCATAAGAAGTATCGCCAAACCTAAAGCTGCACCAGATCACCACCATGGTAGGCAGTAGTGCTTTGCTGCCTTATCTAATGGAAAATTTTTTGGACCCAGTCTTCGGTAATGTAGGTAGATTATGATTTGCGTATCAACGGTAGGCAAAATACCATAAAAGGATTTATTCCCAAGGCATCATCTCGGGTATACGGTAGGAAATAAAATAAAAAGGATTTATACCAAAGGCATCATCTCTGGTATACGGTGGAAAAAAAATTAAAAAGAATTTATACCAAAGGCATCATCACTGGTATACGGTAAGAAATAAAATAAAATAGGATTTATAATTACAATTTAGAAATAAAAAGACTTTTATTATTTAGACAAAACTCAGATTTTATTTCTTGCTTAGTTTTTACAGGACTTCGTACAATTTCGCGTACGCTTACTCTTAACAGTTGATACTTGTCTGTCTTACTTAGAACTGATCTAGCTCCTTTTATACTAATGGTGAAGCATGGTTAAGCAAGGCATGGTTTTCGTTTGTTTGGGATATCCTCAGATGGATACATTTGGTGTTTTATTTAGAGAATGTTTTAATGGATATTGTTTGTTTAGAAAATGTCCTGAGTGGATACATTTGGTTTAGAAAATGTTTTGTTTAGAAAATGTCTTGAGCGGATACATGTTTTAATGGATGCTTGGATACATTTGGTGTTTAATTATTTTATTAAAAAATGTTCTAGAAAGGACATTTGGTTTTAAAAAGAGGTCGGTTGTTAGTCCTTTGCACAGTTGGTTCAGTTTCTTGCTTATTTAAAAATACTGATGTAACATTATACCAACGGGTAACAACCAAAAGTCCTACCCTAAATGGGACGTAACGTAACGTAAGAAACGTCAACGTAACGTGCGAACGTGTGTAAAGTAATGGGGGCACCCTAAATAAACGTAAGAAAACTTGCCGAAGGTTCGTCAAATCTGGAAATGTCACTTAGCCGTAACGTAAAGGTGCCGTAAGAATCACACAAAACGTAAGCAGACGTAAGTGGCTTTCAGGGGATTCAAATAAATTGTGAAAAATGAATACAAGTTATATAAATCTTTTAAATCTTGAAATCTTTTAAATCTACCAATAAACTCATCTTGCCGTCACAAACTTCACGTCACTTTACGTTTCTGTTTCGGGCGAAATGGTCAGTTTTGATGCTCGTAAGCTCGCCTCGTTAAATTCTTACGTTACGTTACGTTTCTATTTAGGGTAGGGCTCAAGTCATCACCTCGGTTGCAGGGAAAGGAATGACTGCTCCTTGGGATCTGGCCGCTATTTATGCTAAATTTTTGGGTGCTGCCAGATATGTCCTTTCTGACGGCTGTCAAGTGCGCTCGTCAAGTTTGTTCATTAAGTTCTTCAGGATGTGGTTGGGTTTTTTTCACCGGGGTTTGTGACCAGATTAGCGTCAAATGAAAAATACGACCCGGCTTAGCCAACATTTTAAATACTAAATATGGGAACAGCGCCTCTGGTAGAATATTTGGAACTAATCATCTGGGTGTATGACCGAAACCCTGGTCAGGGACAGGATTTGGTGACTTACATGTAAAACCGCTGATCTGGTCACAAACCCTGGTGAAAAAAACCCAGCTATTGATCCCATTTTCTTTGATTCTGGTCCACGAACTAAGCTATCATTGTTTTTAAAACTCTATTGACTCTTTCAGTTGGGTTTGCTTGGGGAGAATAGGGTGTTGTAGTTCTTTGCTGGATATTGAAATCTTGTAAAATTCTTTGAAAAACATGGCTTGTATATTGGGAGCCGTTATCGGTAATAATCATTCGCGGACATCCGAACCGAGATATAATTCGTTCTTTTAAAGCTATAGTTACGGCGGAAGTGTTGGCCTGTCGGAGTGGATGGCATTCGGTCCATTTTGTGAACTTATCGTGAAATAATATCGCATACAAATGGCCTTTACTTGAAAGAGGGAAAGGACCTATTAAGTCGGTAGTAATGACTTCCCAAGGTCCCTCTACATTTATTAAATGCATTTTTCCAGCTATTTTCTGTTGCGATGGTTTATATTTCAGAGAAATCGGACAATTTCTAATATATCTGGCCTGGCTATATCACGCGATATAATATGTGTCTGGCCAATAATAATTTCTGGAGATTCTTACTATTGTTTTTGCTATACCCAAATGACTTGCTGTGGGGTGGTCGTGGTTTTCTGCACGGAGAAAAATTTCTAAGAAAAATTCCCTTACTGTTTCATAATTTGGATGCATTTTACTCTGGCGCAGGAAAAATTCCCGTGCTGTCTTAGAATTTCTATCCGGAAACCCATGAAAAATTCTAAGACAGCACGGGAATTTTTCCTGCGCCAGAGTAAAATGCATCCAAATTATGAAACAGTAAGGGAATTTTTCTTAGAAATTTTTCTCCGTGTGCCAAGATTTTATTTCTTAACGGTTTCGGAATGCATAATTTCCACGCAGTTGTGTGTGCCCTATAATCTCTTCCGTCATATAGGTATGTATATTTTTTATAATTCTCTATTTTTGATCATAAGATCCGGATAACCGGTAGGAGATTTTTCTACGGCGGTATACTTAGAACGGTACCACGGACAGAAATTGTCGGACAGTGGTTGCCGAGATAAGGCGTCGGACACCTTATTTAAAGTCCCCTTTCTATACTTGATCTCATAATCATATTGTTGTAACTCTATTGACCATCGCGCTAGTCGACCGGATGGGTTTTCTAGAGAGCATAACCATTTTAAAGAATGATCGCGTTTTTTTCTTTAGTAGTTTTGTGAAAAGTTCTGAATGAATCGGCAATACCAGGATGCTAACCCTAGAAATCGTCGTAGCTCTGTTTTATTTTTTGGTGCGGGGAACTGTTGTATTGCTTCCACCTTCTCCGAATCGGCCCCAATGCCTTCATCACTTACTATATGCCCAAGATATTTCAGTTTCTTTTGCCCAAACTGGAATTTATCGGGATTTAACCGCAGCTTAGCTGCCTGTAATTTGTGAAACTCTTGTTTTAGGTTATCCAAGTGACCTGGAAATGTTTTCCCAAGAACAATTATATCGTCTAGGTATACAAATACTTTATGCTGTATTTCGGGTCTTATAATTCTGTCTAACAATCTCTGAAAAGCTGTGGGCGCCGAGTGTAAACCAAACGGCATTACTTTGAACTGGAATAAGCCTCGTCCGGGAACTGTGAAAACAATAATTGGCTTGCTATTTATTTCCAAAGGAACCTGCCAATATCGCTGGTGCAAATCCAATGTGGAAATATATTTGGCCTCTTTTAATTGGTCCAAAATATGATTTATCCGTGGTAGAGGGTAAGTATCTTTAATTGACACCTTAATGATTTTCCGGGAGTCAACGAAAAATCTATATTTGCCATCTTGTTTTCTGTTTTCTTTCTGCTTAGTTTGCAAAGTACTAATGGTAGCTATTTCAGGGATGTGGCCCTGGTCAGGAAACTGTACGGTTGAATGCAATAATAGCATCTTAAGGGCCTCCTTCTGGAGAACATATATTCCCAAAATCATATCTTCTGATAAGTTTGGTATGACATAAAAATGCTGAACCACCTTCCAGAATAGAGAAGTTTCTCAACTGAGATACAGAAGAGAGTTGCTGAAGGACCGCCTTCTCAATATCTGCAACTACTCCTATTGCGCCAGTGCGAAAATTTAGCAACATCGCAAGGATTTCAGGTAGCAAATTCGGACCCTGAAGTAGTTTTTCATTTAAAGATAAAGCATCACCTGCATGTGCGGAGGCGTCAAACATAATTCGAACTTTAGTAGTCGTCTTATCGTGCCTGTAAACAGGCCGATGCGGCATATAATACTTCCGACTTGATCATCTTCCTTATCAAGAACTCGTTTAGCAATTCCAGATGTTATCATCTCCCACATAACAGCATCATAATATTCCAACAAGTTTGCTGTCATCTGCATTAATTTCTGCAACAGCCTTCCGATTCGAACCACGGCACCTTGCTTATTACTATGTCCAGTACTGAATTGCTGTCACGCGCGCCGCAATAAACTAGCCTCATATCGTCGCCTATCTTCTTCTCGAAATCGTTTGACGGTTTAGAATTTCGCTTATTAGTAATCCCGAGGGACTCTAAGTCCCAAAATCTTTTAAGGTCGAATTCTCCTTTCTCGAAGGAATCCACTTCGGCTGCGGTGCATAGAGTGAAACATTCGTTATTACAACTAGGCGCTGGTCCCTGAATAGCCCAACCGAAAATTGTTCTTGTTGCCACCATTTCGTTCGTTAACCGTTTATTTTCATTGGCATATCTGAAATTATAGTTTAATTTATTTTACTTTGTTCAAATGTTTAAAATAATTGTTACTACCACCATCGCGTTAATGCTTTGGAATCATTTTCTGTTAAAATACATTTGCTCATCTGCCGGTGGATTTAGCATCCCGTCAATAAACTCAACGACACCGAGGATTTTATATTTGTCAAAGCAATATTCCTTGCTTGTGTTAAATTGTGTTTGGTCCAATTTAATCCATAGGGGACACAAATCTTCCATATGGATATGACTTAGCACTTCGGAAAACACTACACTGACAGTGTGTCGTGCTAATGCAGTCATATATCCTGCGCCTACCGTCCACTCATAACTTCCACTAGCCATCAGTTTTCAAGCCGTTGCAAGCTGGAATTGATGTGGTGCGCATTCCATTTGAAATATTTAGAGTATATATAACAGATACTAAAAAACATTTTTAGATACTCTAAAATTATCCCTAAATCTATAGGTTACGTTACAATTTTAGGATATGCATAATATATATATAATACAATATAAAAATTTTCTAATAATATCATATTTCTTACTTAATTGCAATGGATCACTCGCATCTCGCAAACGTCTCCTTTTAATTTTTAATTCGTTCCTCATCCTTGCTGATTGCTCCTAATATTCGTTGGCGTTGTTGCTGCTGCTGCTGCTTAAAAAAAACATTTCAGTACCGTTTTGAATCACTCTGATCACACTAAATTAATTATTTAATGGATTTTCACAACCGACATTTGAACAGATAGCCGGATTCTTGTATATTGGATCTATGGCAAACTGTGGCAATCTCTGCGGCCGAAAAAGTTACATGACTGAAAAATTGGTCGATTGGCAGATACATGACTACCCCCTGAATAAGTTTATTAAATTACTTTTCGTTTTTTTTGCAATAGTTAGCCCCACCACAGTTAATTTCCACGAGCCGCCACTGCATATGAGCCATTGAGAATCATCCTGTGCTTTGTTTGTTAAGGAGTTTTAATGCAATGATATTAATTGTTCTGAAATGCTTTCTATGATTAATATTTGTGCTTCAGAGAGACCAATTCATTCTAGAAACTTGTTGATTGCTTCCTCACACAGAACTAATTATGGTTCTGAAGAAGTTGTGACCAGATGTATACATATTAATAAATTTAAGTTTTTCAAAGAAAAAATGGACCACGCTGTCTCTAGATCAGAGTTTAAAAATAATTTAATGCATCTGGAATATAGAATATAATATAATATAATATTGATTTTTTCTCGTTTTTTTTTTCAATGTCAGTCTGAAAGATTAATGTGTAATCGATAGGCTATAAGTAAATAAATAAATAAAAATAAAATATGTAAATAAAATAAAATATAGTGCCGTAAGTCAACTCTTAAAATGAATATGGTAGGTATCTTAAAAGCGTGATGGGTAAGTGTGGTGATTTGATTTTAGTCTCAACTCAGTTTGTGAAAATCGGTGACTTACGCCACTATGATTCTCAACCGCTCATATGTACGAACATATATGTAAAATGAAGTGTTCAACCAGTATTTCATTAGCATCAGTATAGCTTAAAAAGGTTTCCGTGCAGTCTTAGAATAAACCATTTTATGTACATACATATGATGCTGACGTCGATGTTCAATCGTGTTTAGATACGGCAGATAGCGTTCTTTATCGCACAGAGAAAATTTCCAAGAATAATTAAAAAGGTTTCTTAGCTTATATGCTCAACATCGCGAAATCATTAAGCCAAAAGTCGCTTTCTCCTATTGAACTTTAAGGCTGGCTGAATTAAATTAGATGTCACGTTCGGCCGATTTGAGCCGATTTGAGCAAGGCGCTCGTCCTGGTTCTGCACATGTTTTGATGCGATCAAATGATTCCTCCGAAATACGACGTCATCCAATTAATGTCGACGAAGAATAATACAAAAAGCCGGGAAGTACAAAAGTTACTTAAATTGAGAAGAAAAATAAACTTTCCCTCTGCTGTGAGTTGTTTGCCTCAATTAGCCTTTTGGGATCCATAGACGCAGAGGGAACTTGCTGTTAGTACTGTTTAATAGACCTCCCCGGAGCCGGGTGTTCACCAGGAATTTATTTGGGTAAACCATACGCTGTCGTTCCTTTCTTTTAACGTATTTATCGAGCCGTCAACGTACTCGACTGCTACATGGTGTGAACACAGCTCGGCGTCCTGATTTTCAAAGACACAAGGGATTTAATTCAATTCTCAAGGAAATTAGATATACATACCCCGTATTTGGAGGAAATATCTAAAGCTTACAATGCTAGCTCCTATTAAATTCGAACAAATTTTTGGGTGACTTATAAGTCTATAGACTGCCTTCCGTCGTAAATACTCACTGCTGCTTCTTGTTCTTGGAGCCAATGGTGGAGCTTGGAAATATGTAGGTACTCTTGTTTCTTCCTTAGACATTTTTTTGTTTCTTCCAATTAGGAAATAATCCTTGAATTTTCTCAAATCCCCGGACCGAGTTCCGAATTGAATAAAATTTTCTCGTGTCTCAAAAACATCGTCAATACCGTAAAAAGCTTTTTAATGAAATTCTTTTAATTATCAGGCCTTCGCAGTTTTATTGTTCCGAAAATACATATTTTCTATCAATAGAAAGAAAAATTTGATCTTCGATTTAAATAAAAGTGCTCGTAATTGTTACGCCAATGCTTCCTCTATGGAAATATTTGGTGTTTACATTTTAATTCCTTTAATTGTTTTTCCTTATTGAATAACCTCATCCTAAATACATATTTTGGAAACCGAAAATCATGAGCCACTTATACACACATATGCAATTGCTTGAATCGCATATTCGAAAAACATATTACAATTATCTTAGTGTTCATAAAAAGCCAAAAGAGAAAATCTACTACCGCGAATTAATTGCCACAATTAAAAATTGTGACTATCGTTCCGATACTTCTGCTTTGTAAGTTTTTGTAACGAATCAAATTATTAATTAACTCGTAGCCAGAGCGGTGAATGCTGTTTGTGTGAGATTATTGATTGTCTGTAGGTTTAAAAAGGAAATAAAAGCATAACAGGGCTAAACTTCGAAAAACTTCCTAACTAATTAGATTTTTATGGAAACTTGTTTTTTTTTTTCTTACAAGGAGGTGAAGAATTCTAGAAGTTAATTTTCATTATTCTTTTACATACTCCAAATATACATGCATACAAAAATGAATGTCTCTTTGTAATGCGACACTAAAACTCCTATGCCAGTATTTCCTATATGTTCTGTATTCCGATTGAGATGAAATCTAAAAGAGACGCTCTCGAACGTAATTGGGACATGCCAAAACGATTATTTTAAAGGTGCCTCCACACTATCTGACTTTGTCAGATGACTTGTCATTTCAACCTTGTCAGATGGCTGGTCGTGCGGTGTAAAAACACATTCAAAGTTGTCATTTGACATGTCATCTGACAAGTCAGCTTGAAAATGTGCTCGGAGGAATGAACGAACATGGAGTGGAAGCACCGTGTAAAATCCCTGTACGTGAGTGAAGCCAAAAAGCCGGGAGACTGATTGTCAAATGGGAGATCGATTGTCAAATTAAGTGTCAAATGAGAAACGAGCGGGAACTTTAATGTGCAGTTCCATAGTGAGCAAACGCGCAAAGAGGTAATTTTGTGCTTGTTTTTGCTTAAATGTGGGTTATAAAGTGTAATATTTATGTTTTAATGGAAAGGGCTAGTTATATACATATTTTAATTATTTTGCAGAAAAATATAGAAAAATGCCGAGAAAGTGTTTTGTGCCTGGCTGCGAAAATGTGATGAATTACGTGATCTCTGGGATTTCTTTTCACAAGTAGGTATTTAAGAAAATTACACTTAGTAATTTCATTTGATAAAAATTGTGAAAATGATTGGATTTTATCGAAAAATTCATTCTTAACTGAAGTGGTTTTGCCTCCAGAAGAACTGTCAGATTTGTGCAAATGAATGACAAAGTCGTCACCATAAAAAATTTTTTTGGGGGGTCAAAGCATAAATTAATATAATGATAGAAATATTACTTTACTTAATACTTTCTTTTTATTGGGTTTTAGGTCCCAGAGCGATGTCCACATGCAGAACAGGTGGCTACAATAAATTAATTCTCCTGCAAAAGTTGGCCCCTCCGCAGTGCCAGCATAAATTTGACGCCTGTACTGAGTGGTGTCTATGTGTGAGTGTTTCTACTCACACATCTTTGAAATGGCTTCACTTTTTTCGGCTCGTTTCCACTCCATGTTCGTTCATTCCTCCGAGAAAATGTGTGATTAGAACCGGGGCTATTCGTTCTGACAAGTCAGATGGCATTTTCATTTTCAGGCGCATTGATATCGGAAAAGGTAACTGATGGAAGTTTTTATATATATATATATTATGTAAAGGCGAAAGAAATTTCTTTAATAAAAACATTTTAATTTTACATTTTAATTTAAAACATTTCAATTTAACTTTCAAGTCAGATGACTTTGCTTCGTAGGTGTAAACACAAAAGTAAATGATCATCTGACAACTGCGTGTCACATGACAATTTTGACAGCACTTTCCAGAATATCATATAACAAGTCATCTGACAAAGTCAGATAGTGTAAAGGCACCTTAACTTTAACTATAGGTACATCACGCGCTGGTCATCAGTGAAGTTCGCACGTAAAGTTTTACGCATTTGACTGACCGCGACGACCTCTCCTTGGCATTGTAACAGGCACTTTAAAACGATATGAAATTATTTTCACAATGACTTTTACACGAGCCAAATCTGTCGAAACTACCTTGTTATTCTTCACTGAGAACTTTTCAATCTTGAAATCATCCTGTATTAAAACTAATCGAATACCTATCTCACTGCATTTATTTTTATATATGTATGTATATAGATAATAGATAATAGAAAACAGATAAAAGAAAACGCAAAAGCTTTACTTTTTTACTTTTCCAAGCGCTTAATTCAATTACAAAATTAGTAACAACTTTACAGATGATTTCAACAACAGCGCCGTCGAGAGTGAGAGAGAGCTTCATCTCGAACGATTTAACATCTTGTCTGTTTGGTGAAGGGGGTGCCCGATATTGCCAATTCTGCCCGCTCGCCGTAGGTGAAGTAAAAGTAGGGGCAAAATAATGTCATAATTTAAATTGGCTGCCATTTTGTTAGAAAAGAAAATAAATAAGCAAAAGCAATAATTCCGCGTAATTCAGGTATGTATCGCTCCATTATTTCTTTCCAGCTATTTCGCTATTTGTCTACAGCATAAATGTCAAAGTACAAAAACATTTGACGCCATTTGCAAAAATTACGACATTAGATACACATTACGACATTAGATACTTTGCTCCACCACGTTTTTTTCGTGTCTTCAGAACAATGCGAAAGTTTATGTTGAACTGAAATGTATTAATAGTTCGTCAGAGTAAGGATTATTAATTTGCATCAGCAATGCATCACATTGCCATGATTTTTGTTCAGCAATACCTTAAATCTTAAACTGAAATAATTTTTGACTTAAAAGTGGATAGAAGTCATTACAATTTGATGTTTTTTTTAGAAAACTTTAATTTTTTCCTGTAGGTTTTTCATGTTTAATTTCACATCTTAGAAAAATCTCCTTTAGTTCTGGAGGCACCAAAAAAACGCAGCTACTGACTCTGGTACAGATAATGGAGCTTCTATTTGGGCCAACATAGTGTTCATACCAGCGATGCATACCTAAAAGAAAAGAACTCTACGGCGAGAACATCCAGATACTGAAGTGGAAGACTACAGATGTTCGGCACCAAAAATACACCTTATTTGGCAACGAAAGTGATACAGCAATTAGCGATATATCATAGATGAAAATGAAAATTCCCCATTATCTTTAGATTAGAGCCGCGATTTCTGATTTCTATGTGGACGACTTACTCTTCAGAGCAGATAAAATTGAAGCACGTTCGGAAGCTCAACTACTACTGGTCAACAGAACGGAAGATGGTGGATTCCACTTACGAAAATTAGAATCAAAATAGTGAGGAACTACTAAAAGATGCTTGAATCTTCCACAGAGAGAGTAGTTTTCCATTTCGTGTCGAGGAAGCAGCTACTGTTCGCACGTTGAGCCTACATGGGATTCAGCAGATGACAATTCCTCTTCTTCTGTGTAACTCGATGAAAAGCTTAAATCTGGACCAAACTAACCATATTATCCGACGCACGTCTCTAAGGTTTTGATCCAATAGGATGGATTTCGCCTACGATCATTGCGCCAAAGATTTTCATTCAGAAATTTTGGGTGGGATGACAAGGTGTGCCCAGAATTCGAAAAATAATGGTGTAGACATCGGAAAGGTATAACAAAATAGCAAAACTTCGTTTTCCGTGGTTGTTTATTTATTAATGGCTGAAATACCCGGTTTCACCCGATGTACAAAATTTTGGTCGCCCTATTGGATCCGCCATCTTGAATTTCTAGATTGCGAACGTGGATTCGCAATTAGGACATCCAAAGACACCCAAATACCAATTTTCATAGCAATCCCTTGATTTTTTCAAATTTTTACCGCCATCTTGGGTCCGCCATTTTGAAACATACGAATAAAAAGTAGCCTATATGTTGGTCCAAAATATGTAGTACCTTCACCCAAAAAATGAAAAAGATCGGCTCCAGCGTTTAAGCGTGATTGAGTGCCAAACAAACATTACTTTCGATTTTATATATGTATTTTAGCTGACCTCTACCCGGCGTTGCTCGGGCACAACTATCCCTGAATCGGCAGTGCGTGGCCTGTGGATAGCGTGCCATCGGTGCGCAGCGTCTAGCGGGTTGCGTCGAGTTCACACAAAGCCATGTCGTAAATAAACGAAGGGAATGCACAATTTTTGGGTTGAGATGAAGCTTCCTGTTGTTTAGAAGTTCTTTGCTTTAACGTGACGGCCAGTATTTTAATTAGTAGAATATGTTATTTCTATAATAATTATAATTACTTGGCAATTGCACGGCCAGTATTTTAATTAGTAGAATATGTTATTTCTATAATAATTATTATTACTTGGCAATTGCACGGCCAGTATTTTAATTAGTAGAATATGTTACCGTGCAATTGCCAAGTAATTATAATTATTATATAGAAATAAAGATGTCTAATATTGATACAGTCACTATAACTGTTGATAGGTAATTGATTAGATAACAATTTATAACAAAGTTGTTGAATAGGTGCTTCCATAGACAATAACTAATATAACTGACTTGGTTTTACATAAGATCTCACAACTTTTTACGACAGAACAGAACTGCGTTGCGAGACTTGGCATTTTTTTACATTTTATGTTTTTGACGGGATAAATTTAATTAATTCCTTTTAATCAATCCAAAATGCATCTTTAGTAGATTGAAATTAAAAACAAAAAAAATTTTACAAACTATTTTTTTGAACGAATTTTTGAGTCAATGAAAAACACCTAAAAAACAAAAAATCGGAATTTCATTAGATAATTCAAACCTCATGAATCTGTCCGTGTGTCTTCTTCCCTTGAAGATTTCATTCATTCATTGAGCAGAGCACGCAACTCAGAGGATTCCTAGAAAAATTCAACTCCCTCACGCTTCACGTGGGGCAGTCCCACAAGCCCTTTGCGCAGCGCTACGTTTATTGAAATTTTTCGTGTCCCTGGCTGCCTGATGTAGCGCCCGCACTCCACCGCACCAAATATCCCTACCCTTCCCTTTCACAATCAGCTACGAACGAGCAGCTCAGAAAGAACCTCACCGAATTCTCAGATTCTCTTTTAGAGCCGGGATATTGCTGGGATATCTCGAGGCATCGCGAATATCGGGCTGAGGCAAAAGCGTTCATAGTTTCTTCTATGGGATGCACAGTCTTTATGTTATTTATTAATCTATGGTACCTACTACATTACATCATAATTTAATTATAATGAATTACCTTTATCCGGAACGTTTAATTTTGTTAAAATTAATGTTAAATTTAGTTATAGAGGCATTAAAAATTAAACGCCTATAAAAACCTAATCCCATCAGTTAAAGGGGATTCCCAAATGCCTACGTCATTATAAGAAGTCAAAATAAACGTGCACTGTAAAGACGAAACGTACATATCTGCATACATATGTATACATATGTATGTACGTGCAGGCAGTAAAAGCAATCGGCTAGGGATTACGATATAGACCAAGAGCCCGCGACGATCAAACCTTCGTTATTTTATAAAAGCTGAAAGTTTCTCTATGTATGTGCCTAATACTGGTAAAAACGATTCCCGACTATGAAGTTTGGAAAACGGTGGGTTTGAAAGGTAACTGGTGTCAAAGATGTGTAAAATTGGACCTAACTTTCGTCATAGTATAAAACCTAGTTGTTATATATTTTATTTGGAATAATATTGGAAATCACGTCGTCCATTGTCAGACACCGGCATGTAAGCGCAAAAGCAAATACGTTTACGCACTGCGCATCCAGTCATGGCTGGTTGAGTGTATTAGTGTATTCGGACAGTGGCTTACTCAAAATATCGCATCGCCAGCAAGCTGCGAACGAAGAGCTTTGAGATTGCCTCCTAACTTTCACAAAGAGCTTCCAAAAAGTGGTTCCTCCTCCAATGTTCTACTTGTCACCTCTTTATGTATTATTTCTCTATGATGTAGATGTAGATGTAGATTTCAAGAGGCGGGCGTAAAAGCCCAGTACTTAGACCATGTGGCTCAGCTGAAGGTCTGTCATCAGTTTTAATCTAGTTGCCCTAGACGCAGTGGCGGCTCGTCAGAGGAGGCAGGGGAGGCAGTGCCTCCTCTGTCAAGTTTTGCAGTTCTTAAATTGTAATTTAAAGAAAAAATCTAAAATATTCAATGCAAAAACTTATTTTGTGAGTAAAATATGTTCAAATGTCAAAGAAATAAGAATGAAAATTGATTTATATAGTCTGGCAATGTTTTGTCATTTTTGCAGCTATGGTAATGCTTTCCTTGCATTGTATGATGAAAATTGCCTGTATAAAATCAACGTGAGGCGAGCCTCTTTGAAACCACTATATGTATGCGAATAAAAGAGCTTCTGCAGCCGGAACTTTCGTTTTGCACTGAATCCAACAGAAAATTCCGAATGCTCAAGCTCTTTTTGTCGGCCAGTTGGACAAATCAGCTTTGAGTTCTGTGTGGGGGTGACACAGAAGCTAGCCGCACAGATAGCATGTGCAACACACTTGGGAGGCATGCGGCGGCGAACTATAAATTCTTTGTGTGCGTGACAGAGGTAGGCTACGCTTCGACTGCCTCCGAGAAGACTTTAAGCATAAAGCTGGGTAAAGCAATTGTAAGGCTGTGTGTGGCTTTTTGTTGAGTAAACACACGGCCTGAGAATTCTGCGTGTGCGTGCCAAAGAGGCAAGCCTCCGATCGAAAGTTTTAAGATTGAGCTTATTTGTGCAAAAGCGAATCTGCATAAACTGGGAGTAGAAAGCAGAATCGCGCGAAATTTGAATTCTTATTATATTTTGTTTTTGGTTTTTTTAAATAGGTATACACCTAATTCTGTTCTTACTCGGTTTTGATTTAACACGGTCTGCAAAAAAAATTTGATTCCGTTTTTACACGATTTTATTCGATTTAGCACGATTTAAATTTTAAATAAAAATATGTATCTACATAATATGTACATACTTTAAGAATTGTTGTTTTTATGAAATAAACTGTGCATGAATGCACATAAAAATTTAATTTGGCTTTTATAAAAAGACTCTCTTAATAGTTTTTTGTATGAATCATTTTATTTTACGTATTTCTTACAGGGTTGAATTGGAGGATATGGAACTAGTCCCCTCCTTTTCTATGTACCTATGTACCTACTTAATGTCTTTTTTTGCACGGTTTTTTTTACACGGTTTTTTCTGGAACGTATCTACCGTGTAAAAACAGAATTTGTATATCTACGTATGTAGTGTAGAGGAAACAATGGTATCAAAGGTGGTTGTCACTATTTGTGGCGAGCGTGGGACCACAAATTATATTATTGAATTTTCTGCCTCCTCTGTTTAGGAGACCACGGGCCGCCACTGCCTACACGAGTCGTAAGACGTTTAGTTCGTCGAACAAAACTCAGGATCACGGGCAGCTTCAGTGTTTGTAGCTCGCTAGTGGCTACTATATGAGCGCCGAGTGTCTCGGCCCTTGCAGTCAGGTAGAGGGGACAATCGCAAAGGAGGTGGGTGATTGTCTCCTCGCGTTCGCATCTGCACAGTGGCGTCTGACTAATGTGCATATTGTAAAGGTGTTTGTTCAGCCTGCAGTGCCCAGTAATGACACTAAGCGCTAGGCTGATAACACCCCTACTGCACTGCATCAGCCATGTGCTCAGTTCCCGGTCAACCTTGTTGAGGAGAATCTTTGACTGTTTGCAGTCTTGTCTTGCAATCCATCTTTCATTTTGCTCGTTTAGAGCCCACTTCTCAAAAATGAGGTTAGTAAAAGAGGATGCTAGTCCCACGTACGGCTCTGGGCCTATCATGGGTCTGCTTGATCCTTCTTTGGCCAGGAGGTCAGCTGTGTCGTTGCCGGTGTCGTTGCTGTGGCCAGGGACCCATACGATCGCTACTCTATTGGTAGCGGCAATCTTGTTTAGTGAATTTTTGCATTCACCAACAATCTTTGAGGATATTACATTCGAGTCAAGAGCTCGTAGCGCTGCTTGACTGTCTGAGAAGATGTAAATGTTCTTCTCCCGAATGTCTTTTTCCTGAATGACGTTGGCACATGTAAGAATGCCTAGTATCTCTGTCTGGAATATCGTCGTGAATCTACCTGTGGATATCGAGATTCGCAGGTCTTCCGTAAGTCCATACACTCCGACTCCGCTTAGGCCGTTTGCCAGGGAGCCGTCTGTGAACCATACGGAGTTGTTCACTGACGATATATACGTAGAGAAATTTTCTTGCCACTCCTCTCTTGATGGGAAGGTAATTCTGTACCTTCTACAAGGGCATATTTGGGAAGTGATTTTATCTGGGATCATCAGGACATTTCTGTCGATTTTGTGAAGTTTATCCCAGATTTTGAGGTGCCCCACCTGCAGGTGTTTCGTTTGCCAAAGGTTGTTTACATGCAGGCGGAGGGCGGTTTTCATCGCTTCTTTTTCCACGATGATGTCAAGCGGGGTGAGAGACAGAGCCATCTCAATGGCTGCCGTTGATTTCTCTATGATAGTACTCACACAAATTAAGGCCTGATTGAACTCGACGCCACTGAATGAACGCAGCAGTGACCCAGTAAATTTAAACCCATCAACGCATGCATATTATGTCGGCGCCACGAGAATCAACATTGCTGAATTTAAACACAACCCGCGTAGATAAGGGGCAGCGGCAGCTCCTTCAAAACCTTAACAAAAATTTTTAGAAAATATGGAGCAAGGAGTATCTCGCTCAGCTTCAACAGCGCCAAAAATGAGTATCGAAGAAGGACAATGTAAAAATCGCAAGTCTGGTAGTTATCAAACAAGATGATTTACCACCCAGTAGATCGGTACTTGGGCGAATCATATTATAGACTCTGGTGCTGATGGACTCGTTCGTGTCACCACGACAAAAACCAAAAATTTGTCAATAAAAAACCGAAAATTTGCGTACTTTCGAATTGCAACACAAGCAGTTAAACACTAGTAATGTGCAGATTTCTATTTCAGTCGTGTAGAAAGTCTCATTTCCTCTCTTATATGATTCTCCAGTAATAGTTGGAAGAATAAAATCGTCGCCCAAAACGTTCCAAAACTCAACTCCCTCGTTCGGTTTGGAAAAATCTTGCAGGATTGTGCACATTAAACATTCAAATGGTTTTCACGCTTTTTCAGACTATCTTAAACAGGAATGGGATGAAGGATGAATATATCTTTTGGTGCATCAACGCTGTAGAGTGTAGACAGTAGTCGTCAACCCAGATCTGGTCTTCGAAACTCTAACTCAGTTTCTTAAGATAGTAGAACAGCTGGAGAAGAATATTTTTCACTGATTGTGAGTCTTGTCTGTTCTGCGAGCGTTGCAAAAACATTCGAGATTATTTTCAAATTTTGATCCTTTCACATTGTTTTTAGGTAAATTATTGGCATTCAATTTCATTTAAGATTTTATGATAAACTAGCTGGATTACCCGGTCTCACCCGTGCTACATTAGTTTTGCGTTTGCGAGGCCTTATCGAAAGCAAAAAATCCTTTTATCAAATTGAAATCGTTGTAGCACAAAATTTAAATATTCACACACACGTCTGCCCACGTGTCTGCCCCTTCCGGGTAATGGGGCCTTTAAAAAGTCATATGAAATTTTAAATCTCTGACCAAAGGAGACATATGAATGCGTTTGCACTATATGACTCGTCATTTTTGTTGTTTTTAACAATTCCCATTGTTTTTAATATTCGGAAGTAAAAAAAAGGAGCCTATAATCTTCTCTATGCTCTAATACCAAATTTCATCAAAATCGGTATATGGTTTAGACGTGAATAGACGTGAAAGCGTCGCAGACAGACGACAGACAAAAACCCTTTCTATGGTCTCTAATGTATCACTCTACCAAATTTCATCAAAATCGGTTGAATGGTTTAGACGTGAATAGACGTGAAAGCGGAGCAGACAGACAGACAGACAAAAAGTAGCCTTTGTCCTTCTCCTAGTTCTGATCTATCTTTGTACCAAATTTCAAAATCGGTTCAAAGGTTTAGGCGTGAAGTGTCACAGACAGACAGACAGAGTTACTTTCGCATTTATATGTATATTAGTAGGGATTTATTTCTCTCATAAATGAATTTAATACTCATTAACAAAAATTCAGTGGGGATTCACAAAAAATAAGAGATAAATCATCTTTTAGCATTTCGTCTATGTCGATGACATTCATTTTAGTTGGGAAAAGTAGGGAATCGGAATATTTCCCGGAAAACGCTTTCTTCTATAGAGAAAAGGTCGGTTTTGTCCGTATAATAATGCAACGCTTCGTCTACGCTGCAATCTGGAAATAGTGCCTTAGAATTTAATTGTGGCCTGCTCAAGGGACTATCATAGTTTTGACAATTTTTTTGGTATGTCGAAACTGTGACCTATCACTCAGAATACCAAAAAGACACAAATTATGATTCACCCATAGAAATATAAACTAAGCACGGAATGGCTGTAAGCCAAATTGAGCGTACACTTTCTCTAGATGTGTTAGAATTCGCTATGGATGTGTGGTCAGCCAAAGCAGGCGTAAATATTTGTATAAATGATAACAGGGTCGTTTAAAGAAATTTGAATGGTTTGAATTTACCGCAAAATTGGAGAAATAAAGACGGCAAATGAATCAATATCAAAGAAAAGTTGAGAACATATTCATAAAAAATAAATTGCAAAGTTCCAGGCATAAACCATATGCGCCTCCGAATGTTGACTTTGCACGCCACCACTCACTCAATAAGAGACCCTGCTTTTGCGGAATGTAAACAAACCAGCAGAGTGAAAAATTTTAGGGTTTTCTCAATTTTCTGAATATAATTTAACTCAATTTAACTCCTTCTATTGAGATATATCAACTATGTTGCATTTCCATCACTTCTCTTGCCTAAAAAACGATTCCCCACGCGGAACTTTCGTATTATTCACGCAACTCAGCACAGAGCACTTCATTTCACAAATTAGCGTTTATTTTTAGTTAATCGCACTAAACCAAATAATCACCATAAGCGTCAAAAAGATGTTAACACAGCTTTTATTAACTTATTGCGAAAGAATAGTTTTAAACCGTAAAAATCAGCAGCAGTCACAAATGCCGACAAACACTATGAAACAAGAGTTCACCTATTACTTTGCGGGCCGGAGGCAAATGCTTTTTCTTGTCAGTGTGTTGGTGGCGAGCCGGCCGTGCTTTTCAGATAGGAAATGCCGAAATTCGAATGCTCCCTCACACATTGAAGGGGTTCACATATAAGTTTGTTTACGACTTTTCACCATGGGTTTTCCTCAAAGCCTTCTATATTACAAGCCATGAAGTGGTCCGGCGCACGCACACATCTATAGGGCAAAGTGGTCTGACAGATTTCAGCTGTTTCAGCGGCTGCAGTGACAGTTTCAGACTAAATTTAACATATTTTCTTTATTTTGTAGGTAATTCGCAGTTTAAAATTGGCATTTACTGAAGAAAATGTGTAACTCGTTAAGTTTTCACAAATAATTTCCAAATACACTTCGGTAATATTTGCAAACAATGCTATAAAGTCCCATATTGTGAGTGTGCACAAAATGCAAATTCAAATTTCCCATAATACAAGGTGTCTCAAAAGAAAGTTCACATTTGCTTATCTTATTACGCGAAAGCAACTATTCTGAGGGGCGCGGGGGGTATGTCAGTCGGTAGTCTGGCTCTTGGGAATTTAGTCGCTATGGAGCGTTTCTCTGGTGCGGACCGTGCGTTGTGCGTACGTGAGTTTTACAAAAACGGTAAAAACGTGGACAGTGTTACTCAGTCTATTCGAGATGATCCAAACCTCTCGATTCGGAAGCGTGCTGTTGCTTTAAATGTGCACAGATTTTCATTATGCCGCATTTTACACAAAGATTTAAAGCTGCACCCGTACAAAATTCAGTTAGTGCAAGAACTGAAGCCTCAAGATTCTGGTCAGCCATCACGGAGACTACCTGCCGAGCTGTCATAGGCAATTTTAGTGCCCGACTAAATGAATGCCGAGAGCGCAACGGTTTACATTTGGACGATGTTATTTTTAAAAAATAAATTCCCAAACAGTGTACTTCAATATAAAATAAACATTTTTTCAATAAAGCTAAGACTTTTCTTTTAAAAAAAGATTTAAATGTGAACTTTCTTTTGAGACACCCTGTATTTAACTATGTACATTTTGCGCTACTTTAAAGGTACATTTAGTAAAACGTATCGCAATGGTGGAGGATTTTTAATCGCTTACTCTCATATTCCGAAACTTTATTAACTTTGCCCAGTCTACTTGCAAAATTTGTCAGAAAATAAAAATTTGGCGGGTCGAAATGTCTGAGTAAAATTTGAGCCGTTCAATGCACAAAAGGAAGAAAGGTGGTTTGGGTAAAAAGAAATTAAATGAATAGGCATTGCTAGTTTGAAAATATTTATTTCATATATTATTATATAAAAATAAAACACTTTAATTTAGAATTCATATATATATTTAAATTAAAAAGAAAATACTTCAAAGGAATTTGTATATTTTTTATTTATGTCACAGTCGGCGGGAATTCACTCACAAGAAATTTCCACAAAATGCAAAAATTTTGCAATTATTTTTGCAAGTACATCTCTACGCACAATTAAACAATCTTCTTGTTAAGTGCAAGAGTACTTTTTACAATTAAATGGCGTTAAATATAGTAAAATAACTATAAAGTTGCCAATAATTGCCCAGTACTTCGCCACCTAACCTAACACTTTTGCCGGTTCATAGATGATTTTTTTAATTTCGATCAAACTTTTTCACAATTTTTCACTTCCATTACAACTGATATCCTTTTGTACACCTCCTGTAGAAATATTCACCGGATAAATTGATTATTTCACTTTTAAAACTGCTTAAATAACTGCAGAACCCCGAAAATTTACACGCTTTGTATGAGAAATGGCCGTCAACTGAAGAGCTGTCAGACCACTTACGCACACATGCAAAAGGCCACTTCATGGCTTGTAATATAGAAGGCTTTGGTTTTCCTTATGCGGGCCGAAGGCGAATGCTAAATCAAATGCGATTGTATGCCGGCCCGCACCGGTAATCCGTTTGCTTCAAAGGACAGGGTGATTAATTCTGATCGTGTTTTAAGAGAAGTTCTTTATAATTTGTGAAATTACGACTGTGCTTTTTAAAATTATAATATTTTGTGGTGAAATGTATAGTGGCATTAAAACTGATGTTTTGAAATAAGAGACCAATAATAAAACAGGTTTACTTTTTTATTTATGAACGTTTTATTTTAGTTTTAAGAACACGGCAGTCGGCACCCTGTACCTCTGTATCAATTACTCTAAATTCCTCTGCATTGTTTCTCTCGTTTCCATCACAATGCTTGAGCATGCTATCGATTTCTAGCAAAATGGTGGAGTTGGGAGGAATAACGGTACCAAGGTCACAAAAACTGGAAATCTAAATTGCAGGAGTGAACAGTCTTTGTAACGTAGGTTCCATAGTCTTTGCCCAAAACCTTCTATATTACAAGCCATGAAGTGGCCTTTTGCATGTGTGCGTAAGTGGTCTGACAGTTCTTCAGTTGACGGCCATTTCTCATACAAAGCGCGTAAATTTTCGGGGTTCTGCAGTTATTTAAGCAGTTTTAAAAGTGAAATAATCAATTTATCCGGTAAATATTTCTACAGGAGGTGTACAAAAGGATATCAGTTGTAATGGAAGCGAAAAATTGTGAAAAAGTTTGATCGATATTAAAAAAATCATCTATGAACCGGCAAAAGTGTTAGGTTAGGTGGCGAAGTACTTGGGAATTATTGGCAACTTTATAGTTATTTTACTATATTTAACGCCATTTAATTGTAAAAAGTACTCTTGCACTTAACAAGAAGATTGTTTAATGGTGCGTAGAGATGTACTGGCAAAAATAATTGCAAAATTTTTGCATTTTGTGCAAATTTCTTGTGAGTGAATTCCCGCCGACTGTGACATAAATAAAAAATATACAAATTCCTTTGAAGTATTTTTTTTTAATTTAAATATATACATATATGTAAAAGAATTTGTATTACTTTTTTAAATTAAACATATCTTTTACAATTATACAGGGTGTTTTGCTAAGGTCTGAACAGGGTATGCCAATCGACTCTAAATGGTCTCCTGATCAACGTTTCTTCGGACACCCCTCCCCTTCAAATGGGTCCTTCCCCCCTAAAATCGCGATTGAAAATTTGAAGGAGGTCAACCTAGAAAATGCATTATAAGTTCTTTCAGAGACATGCTAGGATACTGATTAGTAACGCATTAGAAAGCTGAGCCTTCAAGCTTTGCAACGATACCACCCACGACCCAATCCGTCAACAAAGAAGCGGGGGAGACCCCGTCAAATTTCGAAAATGGTAATTTCAAAACCCAAAATTTGACCTTAACCCTTCATTCTACCGATTTTTTGTATGGGAAGATCGAAACTTTTTTTAAGAAAAAGCTTCCCTGTCATGTGGCCTTTCTCAAGAAAAAAACTGCACTCGAATCCGACGGCGCGTTCCGAAGTTATTCGTGTTACAATACTTAATACAACAGCAAAACCCACTATCCGCAATGAAATCCAATTGGAATGTGACGTCACTTTCCAATTGAACTTCATTGCGGGTAATGGGTTTTGTTGTTGTATCAATTATTGTAACACGAATAACTTCGGAACGCGCCGTCGGCTTCGAGTGCGGTTTTTTTCTTGAGAAAGGCCACATGACAGGGAAGCTTTTTCTCAAAAAAAGTTTCCATCTTCCCATACAAAAAATCGGCAGAATGAAGGGTTAAGGTCAAATTTTGGGCTTTGAAATTACCATTTTCGAAATTTGACGGGGTCTCCCCCGCTTCTTTGTTGACGGATTGGGTCGTGGGTGGTATCGTTGGAAGGCTTGAAGGCTCAGCTTTATAATGCGTTATTAATCAGTATCCTAGGATGTCCCTGAAAGAACTTATAATGCATTTTCTAGGTTAACCTCCTCCAAATCTTCAATTGCGATTTTAGGGGGGAAGGACCGATTTGAAGGGGGGGGGGGAACAAACGTTGATCAGGAGACCATTTAGAATCGATTGGCATACCCCTGTTCAGACCTTAGCAAAACACCCTGTATATTTTTATTTTATTAGATGTTATCGTCGGCGATTTTTAACGTGAATTCATTATTTTCACTTTATTTTTTATTGTTTTACAAAAATAGCCAACTAAATTATAATTTATTTTTCAATCACAAGTTTTACCTTACTATCTAAAAATGAACTATAAATGCCAAAGTAGTATGCATACTGCGCCACATATATGAATTCTAAATTAAAGTGTTTTATTTTTATATAATAATATATAAAATAAATATTTTCAAACTAGCAATGCCTATTCATTTAATTTCTTTTTACCCAAAGCACCTTTCTTCCTTTTGTGCATTGAACGGCTCAAATTTTACTCAGACATTTCAACCCGCCAAATTTTTATTTTCTGACAAATTTTGCAAGTAGACTGGGCAAAGTTTATAAAGTTTCGGAATATGAGAGTAAGCGATTAAAAATCCTCAACCATTGCGAAACGTTTTACTAAATGTACCTTTAAAGTAGCGCAAAATGTTCATAGTTAAATATTATGGGAAATTTGAGTTTGCATTTTGTGCACACTCACAATATGGGACTTTATAGCATTGTTTGCAAATATTACCGAAGTGCATTTGGAAATTATTTGTGAAAACTTAACGAGTTACACATTTTCTTCAGTAAATGCCAATTTTAAACTGCGAATTACCTACAAAATAAAGAAAATATGTTAAATTTAGTCTGAAACTGTCACTCCAGCCGCTGAAAAAGCTGAAATCTGTCAGACCACTTTGCCCTATAGATGTGTGCGTGCGCCGGACCACTTCATGGCTTGTAATATAGAAGGCTTTGTCTCACCCCTGTGACTCGCTTGTGACTTATGGCTGGTCACTGACGATTGCCAGAATAGGGCTGTTAAGACCGTTCTCCAATCCGCGAACCACCCAACCACGAACCACCGAACGAAAATGCTGAATCCCGTGTAAAGTATAAGTCCTTGCCTGTAGTTGTGCCTGCCAGCTGCGAAAACACAATCGGGCAAATGTTAAATGTGGAAGTTTTTATCACTTTTTAAGCGGACAAACTTATCAATTTAACTTTTATTATTCTCCTGAAACTACCGTGCATATTTTTATAAGTGCTTCATGTCATAACTAGTGCACTGATGTTTTGACAACCGGCGGAAAAGCTGCGGCGATGTCACTATTCTGGTACAATATCGTTGCTGAATGGTCAACTAGTACTATGTGGTTAACACGCACCAAGAAAAAGTTAGCCATGTCGACCAAAACACGAGCGAGAGGGAAGATGACGCCACATTCATGTGGGACGAGATGGCGCGATTTTGGTTCGTTCGTGGTTGGGTGGTCCGTGCATTGGAGAACGGCCTTTAGTATAAAAATAAACCAGACATAATTACAAAAAAAATTACTTCGGAAACATATACAAAAGATAACTGAGTGCGACAACAAAAATCCCATCAAAACTATAAAATCTAAAAAAATGCCAAGTCTCGCAACGCAGGTCTTCCACTACAAAAAGTTTTGAAATCTTATGTAAAACCATAGACTAAATAATATATAGACTAGGAAAGCGAAGAAATGCAGCTGGGTGATTTCAGCGCCACAAGTGGTAGTTAAAGAAACTAGCGTTATTACTGTTGCATATCCTAAGGGTTATTTGCTCGGTTTAGACTACTTTTGGGCACTTCTATCCACTGTTTTTTTTACGTAAAAAAAAAATTATAAAAATGAAGAACTTGCAACCAGTACAAGTTCGTGCTTTACGAAATTCTAGGTGTAATGGGCCTTGTGCGTCGGCGCAACAGCTGAGAGGAGCTGAGCTATTTGAGTGGCCTCTGCCTCCGTCCTTACCCCAATCTGTCCCGTTGGTCGAAAATGCTCGACAAATTCCCAGAATAGGGCGCAGGACGCAGGGCAAGCCGAGGAACCATGCGCGCTCACGGTGAAGGATGACTCAAAATGCAAGAGGGGGAAAAAGAAGGCAAATAATTGAATTTTTGTATTTGTATTTCCATATAAAGGCAGCTATTTGGCTTAATTTCTCTCTTGCTGTAAGAGTCGTATTCAAGTTTTAGCATTTGGATTGAAAATACCTGAAATGGAAAGTAGAAAACAAAAATATATTTTTCGCTGCATTGCGAAATATTGTGAAGTTTCGTCCAAAGATAATCCGTCAGCTAAGTTTTCGGTATTCCCCCCGTTTGGAACCAAACGATTTAATGATTGGTGCGAAGCAATTAATGAAAATTTGGGGTCTGGGAAATATTATATTTGCCACAAGCACTTCCAACCAAATGATTTTGCGAATAATCGACTTGCAAGACACGCCATTCCTTCCGTTAAATTATCGGATAATTTTTGCTATTCATTTGAAAAATCTAGTGAAAACAGTTTTAAGAGATGCGATTCAAAGAAAACGTATTCCAGAAGAGATATGCCTATGGATTTTGATAAAGAATTGCCTTCTAAAGAGGCATCTTGCAAGGAAATGGTTTTTGATATTAAGTCTCCTCACAAAAGACGCAGAGTATCGTCTGAATGTGAGGATGCACTTACATGTAATAATTGTGTCAAAAACCAAAAGATAATTACTTATTGGCGGAATAAGTATTTTCAGCTTCGAAATAAAAAAAGTACACTGCGTAAAGTTAACAGAAAATGTACATATGTATAAGAAAAAGAATTCGAATATCGAAGTTATTATTAATGAGTTAAACGTATCGAAAGATACAAAGATATTTTGCAAAATGCTTTTAGGCAAAAAAGGAATAAGACAGGCTTTTCCCGAAGATCAAAGAATTCTTGCACAAAATATTTATTATAAGTCTCCTAAATGTTATGAGTTTTTAAGATCCTTAAAATTTAGTTTGCCATGTTCAAGTACTCTTAAAAAACATTTAATTATAAAAGAGACCAAGCCAGGTATATATAGTCAAGTTATGGAACATTTAAAGAAAATATTTCAAAATTCCGATGCAAAAACCCAGCAGGCAGTTCTTATTTTTGATGAAATTCGTATCCGCCAAGAATTGGAGTATAATATCAAATCTGATCAAATTGATGGCGTGATAGATAACGGAAAAATTAGGGAAAATAAAATAGGAACAGACATCTGTTGCTTTATGATTAGGGGACTCTTATCAAATTGGTCTTACACTATTGGGCATATAGTTTCCACCGGGCCGGTTTCTGGATTAATTTTAAAAGATTTTATTTTGGAAATTATTAAAGGCTGCCAAGATTGTCATATAAATACATATATCTGTAATTGTCTGCGATCAAGGATCCAATAACAGGTCATGTTTCAATAATTTAAATATTTCAAAAACAGAACCATATTTCAATGTGAACTCTCAGCAAATAATAGCTCTTTATGATATAGTACATCTAGTTAAGTCACTAAGAAATATTTTGCTTAAATGGGATTTGTACACACCTGACGGTAGAGTATCGTGGGATGTAATTAAAAAGCTGTATGAAATAGATAAAAAAGGGGGCGCCAGACTTTGTGTAAAGCTAAAAGCTGAGCACATACGGCCGAATAATTTTCAAAAAATGAAAGTTAAAAATGCTACACAAGTTTTTAGTTGGACCGTTGCTTCAGCAATACGTACTCTGGCAAAATTAAACAAATTTGTGGGAGAAATGTCGATTGTAGCTATATCGACAGCAGATTTTATTGAAAAAGTAAATCATTTATTTGATATTTTAAATAGTAAGTACTTAACACCTAGAAATCCTTTCTTACAACCCCTTAGTGCTCATAATATTCAATCTTTAGGATTCTTAAATGAAATGAGAAGTTATTTTGAAAATGTTAAATTAATTTCAAAATCTTCTAATAAGCCATCTAAAGTTTATGCTATAGATGGCATTGTTCATTATATAAATGGAATTTTTACTATTTTGGAACAAACGCAAGCTATACCAGATTTTCAATTTTTGTTAACTGCAAAATTGCAGCAAGATATTTTAGAAAACCAATTTTCTTTAGTTCTGTGGCGGTCCGTTCCGTCCCGCCCAAGGCGCAGCGCTCACGGCGCAAGCAATTGCTGAAGCCGCGTGAGATTTATTCGTGTTGCCCGCATCCACACGGCATCTTCGTTGGTGCGGTTTGACGGCCCACTCTTTAGTCGTGGCTCCGGCATGTCAGCCGACAGGCCACTCTTTCTTCGTGGCTCCGCCATGTCAGATGACAGTGCACACTTTATGACAGCGCGCTTTTATCCGTCCGTTCTTTTTCCGCCGTTCTTTTTTCCGCCGCTTTTCATTCGACAGCGCGCCTTTATCCGTCCGTTCTTTTTCCGTTTTCCTGCTAATAAAATAAGCTTGTCAACATTGATGAAATCATCATGCTTCTTCGATCATTCTTCGACTACTTCGCACCGCCTCGAACGGACACGGATCGGACCGGCAGCTCCTCGTCGTGTCGCGAAATTGAACTCTGTTAACTTGTGTAAATAATACTTAGTAAAATAAATAAGCTGTTTGTAGTGAACTTGTTTTGCTTTATTAGACCTGTAAAGTTTTAGAAGCATTCTTCCCTGCAATTTTGCAAAGTGGTGACCCCGACGTGATCCTCCACCGAGGAGCCCGACGTGATCCTCCACCGAGGAGCCCGACGTGATATTCCACCGAGGAGCCCGACGTGATCGCAACGTGCATTGCCACTTTGTACGTGCAAAGTGGTGCCCTGCGAAAGGCTCCACCGAGGAGCCCCCACGAACATTCGCTGCTCCACCGAGGAGCCCCCCACGAACATTCGCTGTTCCACCGAGGAGCCCCCACGAACATTTTTTTTTTCTCACTCCGCCCAGGAGCCCCACACAAACATTCGAGGCTCCCCAGCCGAACGACTCCATCATTATAAAGTGGTGACCTCACAAGTGTGTGTGTAAGAAACAAAACTAGCCTAAGGTGCAGTGCAGTGCTTAGGCCCCCCCTTTTTTTTTCTCTTTTTTCGTCGGACAACTCAGCAGCCTGCCGCGGTCCCAGTTCTCGGTAAGCCAAAACTTATCTTTTTTTCTTTTGCTTTAATGTTCGCAAACGAGCAAGACGGTCAGGGACGCCAAGACGCCGGCCCAGAGGCGGAGCACCGTGAGGCTCCCCCCCGGCCCAACAACGTGTTTGCGGGCCTGCTTACGCCTCAAACCCACGCAGAGAGGCCCGCCAACGCGATTTCACCGCCGGCGTTGCATCGGGCCCAAGCCAGCCAGCATTCCCCTCCGCGGGAACTCGATCCACGTTTGCTCGCGCCGAGCTTCGACGTTGGTCCCGTCAGCCATTGCAGGCTTCCGCCCTTCTGGCGCCTCAGCCCGGAGCTTTGGTTTCTCCAAGTCGAGAGCCAATTCCAGGTGCACCGCATATCTTCGGACTCCACAAAATACAACCTCACGGTGTCGTCATTGGACTCGGACACCATCGCCGAGGTTGCTGACGTCATCAAGCGACCGCCAGAGGTTGAAAAATTCCTGGCACTCAGGGCAGCTATAATCGGGCGGCTCACTGACTCACCTGACGCTCAGCTCCACAAGCTGCTCACCGGCGTTGAGTTGGGCGACAAACGCTCTTCACAGCTTCTGCGGCAAATGCGCACCCTTGCCGGCTCTCGCGTCAGCGATGACGTCCTGCGTGTCACGTGGTTGGACCTGCTTCCGCAACAGATACGTCGCATGTTAATTCTGATAAAAAATCAGACCCTTGACGAGTTGGCCGAGGTCGCCGACGAGGCACATGGCATGGGGCCAAGCGTATGCAGCACCTCATTGCCACTTTCGAGGTCAACATCGCCAGTTGGCCGGGCCTCGCCCACCCAACCATCGGCCCAGGTCGCCGCTGAGCTCGCGGCCCTTCGTCAGGCCATTCTGCAGCTGGTCAATATCACCTGAGATGCCCTGCAGCGACCTGGAACCCCCACCGGCATTCAGCGAGCCCGCTCAGCCTCTCGAGGCCGCTCTCAGGAGCGCGGCCGCTCAGCAACTCCGGGTCCTGACCCGAAAACGGGTTTATGCTGGTACCACAGCAAAAACGGTGCAGCGGCGATGCGCTGCAGAGCACCTTGCAGTTTTCCACGCCAGGAAAACTAAGTAGGCCGGCGTTGTATTCGGCGACCATCGTCGGCCCCCTTTCGGAGAGACGACTGTACGTGGCCGATCGTGGCAGCAAGACCCGCTTCCTCGTGGACTCTGGATCCGTCTTGTCCATTATTCCCAGGAGGCTCATCGCCAAGCCCTTGCAGAAGCAGTGCCTCTTGCTGCAGGCTGCCAATGGGACGCCCATCACCACTTTCGGTACGCAAAAGCTAACTTTGGACTTCGGTCTCCGCCGACCACTCCAGTGGCCCTTCATTATAGCCGACGTACAGACTGCCATCCTCGGTGCCGACGTCATGCACCATCACGGCCTCATCCTCGACTTCCGCCTCCGGAAACTTCTGGACGACCGTACGAGTCTTTCCACGGACTGCACTTTAGGACCAACCCCAGACGTCCACACCATCTCTGTCGTCTCAGCCTCGGCGACCCCGGAGAGCCCTCACGCAGAAACTTATAGGAGCAAACTTTCCAGTTTTTCGAAGTCCGCCGTGCGGCCAGGTGAAATAGCATGTATCGCCGACCTGCCAGTTCACCACCACATCATTACTACCGGCCAGCCAGTCTTCGCTCGACCACGCCGTCTCGCAGGTGAACGTCTCGCTGCCGCGAAGAAAGAGTTCGACCTCCTGTTGGAGCGTGGGGTCATTCGGCCCTCCTCGAGCCAGTGGGCCAGCCCTCTGCACATGGTGCCCAAGGTGGGTGGTAAGTGGCGAGCCACAGGCGACTACCGTCTGCTCAACGCCAGCACTCGCCCGGACAGATACCCGCTGCCCATCATTGAGGACCTCCTGCAGGACGCTAAGGGTTCGGTGTACTCGGTCATCGACCTACAGAGGGCCTTCTACCAGATCTCGGTTGCCCCTGAGGATATCTGCAAAACGGCAGTCACCACGCCGTTTGGTTTGTTCGAGTTCATCGGCATGCCACTTGCGGCCCAAACCATGCAGCGAACTGTCAACCACCTGCTCAGGAGGCTGCCTTTCGTGCGTGTATACCAGGATGACATTCTCGTGGTCTCCGACGGCTACGATCAGCACCAACGCCACCTGCGGCAGCTCCTCGGGACGCTCCAGGCCGCCAAACTGCAGCCCAATTGGGACAAGTGCCAGGTTGGCCTGCCGAGGGTCATCTTCGCTGGCTACGATGTCAGCGAGATGGGTTTTCGTCCTCCAGCGTCCAGGACTCAAGCCATTGCTGAGTTCACAAGGCCAGCAAACTCATCGCAAGCTGAGACGCTTCCTCGGTATGCTTAACTACTACCGACGTTGCATTCCGCACGCCTCCGATCTCCAAGCGCCACTCTCGGAGATGTTAAAAGGTTGCACTACCAAGAAGTCGCAGCTTACTTGGACAGCCGACGCCGAGGCATCGCCTCTGCAGCCACATCCGCGTACCTTTCAACAACGCAGCCACTAGCGTTACGCACGGACGCCTCCGACGCCGCTATAGGCGCCGCATTGGATCAGCAGCGACCCGACGGTTCGTGGGTCCCACTGGGTTTTTTCTCCCGGAAGCTGTCCGAGGCAGAGAAGAGGTACTTCGCGGCCATAAAATTTTTCCAACGCATCTTGGAGGGTCGGCATTTTTCCACCCACACGGACCATCGTCCACTCACTTTCGCCCTGGAGAAGCGTTCTGACAAGGCATCGCCTCGACAGAATAGGCAACTCGACTTCATCAGCCAGTTCGACACGCTGCTGAGCTACACCCGAGGCGAGGAAAACGTCGTGGCCGACGTTCTTTCGCGAGTGGAACTCATCAACGCCCCAGCTGCTCTCTCTTCTCGGATCATCAGTGAGGCCCAATCCCTGACGCTCAGCTGCCTCATCTTCTCGCCAGCCCCCGTTTGAAGCTGCACGAGCTCGAGATCGACGGTCATCCCGCCCACTACGTCGAGTTCAACAGGGTCATGAAGCCTTACTTGCCGGTGTCGCTTCGCCGTCAAGCTTTCGATACGGTGCACCAGCTGGCGCATCCAAGCGGTCGGGTCACAGCCAAGCGCGTAGCGCTCAAATATTTTTGGCCAAGTCTGCGCAAGGATGTCATCCGTTGGGCCAAGCAGTGCGTGCCCTGCCAGCTCTCGAAGGTACACCGCCACAATCGCGCCGAGCTCGACAGTTTTACAACACCGGATGGACGCTTCGACCATATCCACATCGACTTAATCAAGTTGCCCCTCTGCGAGGGTTACCAGCACTGTCTCACCATCGTCGACCGTTACACACGATGGCCGGAGGCTGTGCCGCTCCGAGACATGACGGCTCCCTCGGTAGCACGAGCTCTAGTCGACCGTTGGGTTTCTATCTTTGGTGCGCCGCGCGAAATCACAGCGGACCAAGGCAAGCAGTTCGAGGCGGACCTTCTCACTCATCTTGCCCGCCTCCTCGGAGCTCACCATGTACACACCACGCCATACCACCCTCAAGCCAATGGTATGGTCGAGCGCCTTCACCGAACGCTCAAGGCCGCTTTAAAGTGCTCTCCCGAGGTCCCCTGGCCTCAGGCACTCCCTGCAGTGCTCCTGGGTCTTCGTACAACCTTCAAGGAGGACCTGCAGTCATCACCAGCCGAAATGGTCTTCGGCACTTCACTCCGCATCCCGGGCGAATTTATCGCGCCCCAGAGCGCTCCTGTCAGCAGCCCGCACGAGTTCATCACGAGTCTGCGTCGGATGTTCACTGCCATCCGCCCCGTCCCAGCTGCTAGGCACGCCTCCCACCATCCGTTCGTCTTTAAAGACTTGGGGACGTGCGATTACGTTTTTCGCCGCATCGACGCGGTAAAGAAGCCGCTTGAGCAGCCCTACACCGGTCCGCATCGGGTCATGAAGAGGATTGACCATCGCACTTTCGTCGTGGACGTCAACGGAGTCGCCAAAACGCTATTCACAGACCAGCTCAAGCCGGCTCATTTAGAGCAGGTCGACGACCAGCCTCGCCCGTTCGCACACCCGCAACAACCTCCTCAGGTTTCGCCACCGCCTCTTAGCCAGGCGTCTCCACCTGCGGCCGACTTCCAGACGCCAACAACGCCTGTCACCCATCAGCCGGTACAGGTTCTGCATCAGAATCGGCCAAGGATCATCGCGAGGAAGAAAGTTTCATTCTCGCTCCCTCCGCACGAGACGAAGAAGAGAGTTTCAGCTTCACTCCCTCCGCGCGACGCGAAGGTCATTGGTCCGTTCCGTCCCGCCCAAGGCGCAGCGCTCACGGCGCAAGCAACTGCTGAAGCCGCGTGAGATTTATTCGTGTTGCCCGCATCCACACGGCATCTTCGTTGGTGCGGTTTGACGGCCCACTCTTTAGTCGTGGCTCCGGCATGTCAGCCGACAGGCCACTCTTTCTTCGTGGCTCCGCCATGTCAGCTGACAGTGCACACTTTATGACAGCGCGCTTTTATCCGTCCGTTCTTTTTCCGCCGTTCTTTTTTCCGCCGCTTTTCATTCGACAGCGCGCCTTTATCCGTCCGTTCTTTTTCCGTTTTCCTGCTAATAAAATAAGCTTGTCAACATTGATGAAATCATCATGCTTCTTCGATCATTCTTCGACTACTTCGCACCGCCTCGAACGGACACGGATCGGACCGGCAGCTCCTCGTCGTGTCGCGAAATTGAACTCTGTTAACTTGTGTAAATAATACTTAGTAAAATAAATAAGCTGTTTGTAGTGAACTTGTTTTGCTTTATTAGACCTGTAAAGTTTTAGAAGCATTCTTCCCTGCAAATTTGCAAAGTTCGATCGATGGGCGGATTTAATAGATTTCCTTCGGCCAGGGAGTTTAATAATAATATTAAACATTTAATATCTAAAAAGGATGTAAGAATGCAATTATTAGCGGAGTCATCCAACTGTTTGGAATTCAATGAAGTTATAACTATTTCCGAGAATACTGACGACTGTGAGGATAGTAGGTACTAACATTTTAGAGGGCTCTGCAGATCCTCAACCTTCCCAGGATAATATTTTCAATAGTACAGAAAACCTAGAAGAGGACTGGGTAGCAGAAACTGGGCATATAGAAAATTTTATGCAGGCGGGTGCGGTTTCAGAAAATGCTGTTAGGTACTATTCCGGTTATATTGCCCACAAAATATTAAATAAAATTCAGTGTGTGCACTGTGAAAGCGTTATAATTGATTTCAATAAGACATTAGATTTGCCAAACGAATACTTTATTGGTTTTAAGTCATATACTTCAACTTCAGAAAACACTACTAAATTAAAATGCCCAACAAATGAATTTTTCAATATTTGTTCTTTGCAAATTGATATATTTAAGAGGTTTTTTAAATTAAATATCCATAAAGACGGAATTAAAAGGCATTTAGTGTCTAAAGCAATAGAGGAGACAAATATGAGATTTCCAGCGTGGTTTTCTGATGATTGTAGAGAGCATAAAATTCAGATCCTTGAGTTTTTAATGCTCGTTTTAATTAGGAAAAGCTGTTATTGGGTGTCAGCAGAAATTAAAGAATCAAAGGTTGCAAAAAATCGTATACAAATTTTAAATAAATAAAGTGAAGTGTATGTACCTATACTGGTAAAAATATATAGCATTTATTGAATTTAGAAATAAAAAAATTGTATTCATGGGTCGTAGATGTATTGAATTGTTTAAATTACTTTTATAACTCTTGAATTAATTAATTTAATTAAAGTCAATTAGCCAGAAAATCCCAGGAAGCTTAATTCATTGATAATTATAATATCTCGTTTATTCACTTCAGTTATCAGCTTATTTGTTAACTTTATTGGATCCACTATCTTTTACAAAAAAATCATATATGAAATTACACATCCTTCTTAGAATAAAAAACTTAAGCCGCCCCCCATATTCTGTTTTATAAAATATCTAAAAACAATATCTATACAAGATATCCACTTGCTATTTTTCTGATGCATTTTCAATCAATTTACGTGAAAGGGGTACATATGCCTTTTTCAAGGCAAGATATCGTTATTATATAAATAGAATATGCAGGAAAGCATCGAAACATACCTTCACAATCAAAGTTCTTGTTCTCACATAACTCGCAATCTCAAGCGCAAATTTTAATGTACATATATGTACATAACTAGCCCCATATCTCCATATCAAGTAAAAAGTAAATGCAGACGTTTTATAAAACTCCTACGAATATGCAAACTTTACTCGTAATTGCTAAAGTGGCCACTTCAGCGCTGAAATCACCCAGCTATTTCCTTCATCAGTGAGACGAAATTTTTGTATGGGCTTTACGAGTCTATATAAATATTATTTAGTCTATGTGTAAAACCAAGTCAGTTATATTAGTTAGTGTCTATGGTAGCACCTATTCAACAACTTCGTTATAAATTGTTATCTAATCAATTACCTATCAACATTTATAGTGACCGTATCAATATTACACATCTTTATTTCTATAATAATTATAATTACTTGGCAATTGCACGGCCAGTATTTTAATTAGTAGAATATGTTACCGTGCAATTGCCAAGTAATTATAATTATTATAAAAATAAAGATGTCTAATATTTGTTACGACCCCCCCTTGGTCGCAACACAAGGTGCCGCCGACTCAGCCGGTGTGGGAGGGGTTCAAGTTTTCCTCTGAAAATAAATGACCTGGGCGCCACGTAGTTTTTCTATTTCCTTTTCGGCCAAAACTACGAAAACCGTATCAACCAAAACGTACGAGAGAGGGGGGGCACGATCCGGGGAGAGGAAAGCGTGAGTAAAACTAATAAGGCTATGGTACTCTTCCAAAAATGTTATTATGGTTAAGTTACAATATGCTTAAATTAAAAAAAAAATTTTACACAAGGAAAAAAAAATAAAAATTCTGAAAATATTTAGGATTCTGAAAATATTTGCCAATAGAAAAAAAGAAATTATATCAATATAAGATACAATACAAATGATAACGATATAAATTCGAATAACCCAAAACAGGCCCACAATGCAAAAATAAAAAAAAATATAACCTGTTGGTCAAAATATTCTACGATTAGCAACAATGAAAATAATCCAAGGTATTGTGTTACAAATTATAATAGTTTAAGCGATCCAACATAGCATGATATGAATACTCCTAGATGATACAGATGACAGCGATATGAGCAATTCAAAATAATGCAATACGAATAATAATAATGCAAATGCGCAATCCCGAGTAATGTTACGATAGCGATGTAAATAATCCCAAAATAGTGTAATGTAAATAATGATAATGTAGCAAAGATAGCGATGTTATCAATTCCAAAATAGTGTAATATGACTAGGTAGTCCAATAGTGTAGTCCAATAGTCCAACAATACGAATAGTAGCAATGCCAGCGGCCCAGAACAGTATAGCTATTCCAGAATATGGTGTTGCCGAAGCTGACAATATGGCCAATCCAAAAATAACGTAGTGCGATTTGTAGTTAGGTGAGTAGCCTGATACTTTAGCCGAATAAATATGTAAGCGGCACTAAGTGAGCTCTTACCGCGTAAAAGTCAAAATGTGAACCCGCTAAAAATAGAAGGTGAAAATCTGGGGGCACGGCAGTGCCCCCGCCAAGTCGAGCAAAAGAGCAAAAGAAAAGGCACGGCCGTAACATCCTTTTCTCGAAGCCATTCGGGCCATTTTCGACCCCCCTATAACTCCTTTGTGGATAAAACTGGAAGCCTGAATTGTCAGTAACCAAGCAGGCATTGTATAAACACGGTATATTTCAAATTTCATTCAATTTGAACCAGTAGTTTAAGAATTATAACTAATCAAAGTTTCTTAATTTTGTCACTCACTGACTGACCGATCATCAAAATTCTGAGGTACTTCTAGCAGACCCACAAGCTCCAAATTTGGAACACAGTTATTGTTTAGCCTACAAAGGAAGGAAAAACTGAAAAATCCCGAAATTTCATTATATTTAATGAAAAATAATGATTTTATTAAAAATTACGTTCATTCAAAAAATAACGCATGCGCTTATACTCATGCTTGCCACTGGCCGCGATTGAATTTTGAAAGGATGAATGTAGTAGGCTATCGTTCTGGTGGCACGATAGTGCCCCCGCCAAGTCAATTAGTTTGTACAAATTTTGAATTTTAGTTAGCGTTAAGCCCATAGAGGAACGAAAAAAAGAAAAATCCCGAAATTTCATTATAGTAAATGAAAAATACATCAATGCATCTGAGAAAAATCAATAGAGACAGGGAGTGGGCTTTAAGAAAATCAGTAGCTGACGGACAAGATATATTACCCGAGAAAAAGGAAAGGAGGATGACCTAACAAAAAGAAATGAGATCCCATCAAAAACATAAAATGTAAAAAAATGCCAAGTCTCGCAACGCAGTTGTTCTGCCGTAAAAAGTTGTGAGATCTTATGTAAAACCAAGTCAGTTATATTAGTTAGTGTCTATGGAAGCACCTATTCAACAACTTTGTTATAAATTGTTATCTAATCAATTACCTATCAACATTTATAGTGACCGTATCAATATTAGACATCTTTATTTCTATAATAATTATAATTACTTGGCAATTGCACGGTAACATATTCTACTAATTAAAATACTGGCCGTGCAATTGCCAAGTAATTATAATTATTATAGAAATAAAGATGTCTAATATTGATACGGTCACTATAAATGTTGATAGGTAATTGATTAGATAACAATTTATAACAAAGTTGTTGAATAGGTGCTTCCATAGACACTAACTAATATAACTGACTTGGTTTTACATAAGATCTCACAACTTTTTACGGCAGAACAACTGCGTTGCGAGACTTGGCATTTTTTTACATTTTATGTTTTTGATGGGATAAAATTATCGCGAAGCACTATCAAGGCAAAAATAACGAAACGAAAAAAAACGTTAACCGAATCATAAAAAAACTACCAAAAAAAAGGTTGAAATATTAAATCAAACTGACCAAACAAGAAGAAGAAACCAAAAGCGAAAGCAAAAAAACATGCAACTACTATTTATATTCTTCCCGGAAATCAAAAAAACTAAAGAGCATACTAAGTCCAAAAGGAAATACTACTCAATGCACCGCTTTGCTACAAAAGAAACAACGGCATTCACCCGGTGGAAATTCTTTCCTATTTAAGGTCAAAAGTTCAAAAAAAAACCAAAGAAACCAATTGATCCAAAAGCCGGCATCAACGACCTGTTCACGTTCGTCCGAAGGTAAGCCCAAGCCCACTCCTTGATCACGCTCCACTATCGACCAAACATATGTTTACCCGCGAACCAAAATTGTGACCTGTGTGGCTCTACTACCGCCCCGACACCCAAACTAGTACTTTATCACTCGATGTCAACCGCGAATGTACACATAAACAACAAAGACGTCAACCGGCAGCTGTGAGTTCAATGGCAAGGACGTCAGCTGTCATCTGTTCGTACGCGAGCTGAGCAAGTACAAATTAGTGAACATAAAACATAAGAGGTACTTAACCGGTTTCCTTTATATTTTTTTTTCCAGAGTTGTGACGTGACGTGCTTCTGTCCCGGAATCCTCCGCAGCGATCCTGGTAAGTCCGATTTTCCTCCAGTAGTGTATAGCGAGAAGTAGGTTGTGTTACGTTGTGCCGTTTGAATTTTGGTGCTCCCGATGTGGCGTGGGGTTTACTCTAGATCCGTGCTCCGTAGTGTTGTGTTGTTTGTCCTGGATCCGTGTATTTGGGAATGTCGTGTTGTTAACATTAAAATTCGCGGCCGAAAACCCGACAACCGCGAGCAAACTCTTCGATCGCGTCGTGACAGATTTCACAGAAAAATTCGCAGGAGCGCCCGGTCCTTACTTTTCGGTCGCGTCGTACTTCAAAGTTCAAACAAAATTCGCGAGAGCGCCCGTTTTAACTTTTCAATCGCCTCGTGTGTCAAATTTCGAAAAAAATTGGCAAGAGCTCCGCCGTCTCTGAAGATCACTCGGGAAAGAAGAAAGTTTATGGTAAATCCGGGGTTTTTATACCGTCCCGATCGCGATTATAGCGAGTGATTTTCGCGAGTTTTTGTGACCGTGAGTGGCTGTGGGGGTTGTGTGTTAATCCGGGGAGATGTGAGGAGCTATTATCCTCCCCAGGTGCCTGTGACAAGCCGCGAAAAATTCGGATCGCGAAGAAAAGATTAAAAATGATCTTCGCGGAGAATGGCTATCGCCGGACATCGGCGGCCATTATGGTTAACTTTTCCGGGCTTCCGATTGGTGGAAAACTTTTCGCGGGTTTCCTACGATTAGTGATCGTTTTCCCAGCGTCGCGTATTTTGTGTCGTTTCCGCGGGCTCAGTTTTTCCGCCCAATCGTGCGAAAATCGCGGGGAAATTGTTTGTTTACGCGAGATCGCGCGGATGTGCTAAGTGTTTGACAGGACCGAATGTGTAGTGATTTTGTAACGAATAGTGCGTTATTCGCGAAAAAGTGGTTACCCGCCGGTTTGTTATTTTAATCCCCGTCGGCCTGTGCCGATCCCATAAAGTTTTGATGGTTTTTCGCGGTTCCACCTGTGCCGCTCACCTGTCGCCGCGGTTCGCGCTTTTGTTTTATTTCCTCGGGAAATCGCGCATCCCCATCCGCGATATTGTGCTTGTAGGTCGCTTACCCTCCCGGGCACCATCTTAGCCCCTTCGTTCCCACGGGAACATGAAGTTCGCGTTGTTTCAGTGTGGTGTTGTTTTTGGGGTTATGTCTTCGTGTTGTGGTTGTTTTTGTGGGTTGTCCTCTTCGTCCGGGGGCCCGTCCCCTCTCCCCCCGGAGACTTCTTAGACCTAACCGTTCTCCTCTTTTTCTTTCCAGGTCCCTCCCCCCAAGGAAATTCGGCCCTCTCGCCGGGATCTCGTGCTCTCTCCCCCTGGAGATTTCGGAAGTGGTTGGCAACCTAAAAAAAAAGAGAGATCGAGCATCTTTTTGTCTTCGGAAGGACAACACCAACACGGGCGACATGGACAGGTAAGTATTCTACATTTATCCCTTAGTTCCCCTATTAATTCTTCCTTTCTTTCAGGTTCGACTTAGGGCGAGGAACGGGTGCTAGTTTTAAGCAGTTAGTTTTAAGTAGTTAGTTTTAGGTCTAGTCTAGTTTAGTATAAGGTAACCTTAGCGTTTAAATATAAGTTAGGGTAGGTTGAGTGGTAAGATTTGTTTCCTTTTATTTCAGCTCTTTCCTGGATCGACCCCCTCGTCCCCCCCCAGGGCTAATATATTGATACGGTCAATATAAATGTTGATAGGTAATTAATTAGATAATGATCGGTTGGTCAGTGAGTCAGTCAGTGACGAAATTAAGGAACTTTTACTTGCAATAATTCTTAAACTACTGGTTCAAAAATGTAATTTGGAAATATGTATGTATATCTAGTTAAGTAATGCCCTCTTGGTCACTGAAAATTGAGGCTTCTAGTTTTTTCCGCAACGAAGTTACAGGGGGGTCGAAAATGGCCCGAATGACTTCGAGAAAAGGATGGTCGTGCCTTTTTTTTGCGGATAAATTATATTAACTGAAATATTTAGTTCGTCACCTCGTCCGACTGTTTACGAATAGTAATTAAATAGGGACAAATAATGTCTATGATGTTCGAATTGAGCGAGAAGTTATTGTGCCTAAACTCTTGACATTGCCTTGTTGCTGTGATTGTAGGTAAGATTTTGGAAAGTGGGAAATTACATTTTATTATTGATTATTTTCAAATAAGAATAGAGCTGGAGTGAGCTACTTTTCGTCCTGCATTGTCACAAAGGACCCACATAAATAGAAGAAGAACAGCAACAAGTGCTTGAACCATTTTAAACAACTAATTTATAAAACGGCCCTTTTCAGGGCCAAATTGATGTGCAAATCCGATCGCGCAACCTCCCCGCGGTGCACATTGGGTGACGCTAATGCCGACGGTAGTATGCATACGACATATACGATGAGTCCATATTAGGGACATACATATACTCATTGTTCATGTTCATGCAAAATGTTGCGCTTTTTCCATTTCCGGGGTCAGAAGTAGGAATCCCTATGTAAAAATCGATTTTACCTTGAAATGACCTTGATCCTTGACCTCAAGGTCAAGGGCAAGGTCACCGCTACTTAACCCTTGTGGTACTCTATAACTTTGGTCCGAAACATTTTTTCCTAGGATGCGTAGTTTTCGAGATATGTGAGTACGTCTATTAAAATGAAACACCCTGTATCTCTACAACTGGCCATTTTTTGAAGTTGCACCCATGGGAACTTTTGATCAGGATGTCATGAAGTACAACCATAGACAAACTAGAATATAGATGTCCAGTCGCATATAAAATTTTGTGCCCAAAGCACACGTCTGAATTAAAGCTCTACACGTTCGAAATAAAGCTCTTCTCGCGAGTGAGACGAGCTAGCGCCTTACGCTTTTTGTTTATGCCACTCACGCCGTGCCTGCTGTGATGCTCTGTGTGACTTGTCGGCAGGGTGTGAGTGGGACGTGGGGAACAGGCGCAGAGCAGTGAATTAGGTAGAATATATGATTTTCAAGATTTTTATATATATTTAGGTATATTCATATTGCATTTATTTAACAAGCAAAAATGAATATGTACTCAGAAAAATTTAATTATTTAAAAAAATTAAAAATATCACACTCACACCCTGCCGACAAGTCACACAGAGCATCACAGTAGGCACGGCGTGAGTGGCATAAACAAAGAGCGTAAGGCGCTAGCTCGTCTCACTCGCGAGAAGAGCTTTATTTCGAACGTGTAGAGCTTTAATTCAAACGTGTGCTTTGGGCACAAAATTTTATATGCGACTGGACATCTATATTCTAGTTTGTCTATGGTACAACATACTAAATTTTCAGTCGGTTTGACTGTACGCAATTTTCTATACATTTTGTGCGGGGTCCTTTAGTTAAATCACTCGCCATATTGAAACTGCAAGTTAAGTTATATCGTGCAGTTTTGCAAGCCAGTTGCTTCACGGGCAAAACTTTAACAGTACTACCAGGTGTGGGGAACTAGCCCTTCTAACAGAAGGCAACCCCAGACACACCCTTACCTCAAGGTCTTAAACGAAGACGGCGATATTCTCAAAGAATAAGTGTAAGTCAGTTCCCATACAAGAATTACAGCGAGAGAAATCATGCAGCCGCTCGAAGAGCAAAATTGTACCAAAATCTTGAATTTATTTCATTTAAATGTGCAAATATGACAAGAGCATATTTCACTATAGTTTTCATATCCTAGGCTAAAATATAAAATTATTTATTTGCTATTAGTGCCACAAATTTTAGTAGCTTAAGCTCAGTGAATCACGTTTAATTAGCGCCGACTGTCTATCCAATTAATTGCAAAATAGCATAGCAAACAATTGTACCTATATTGGAGCGAAATGATTTTCACTCTTTCGAAATATGACTATTAATTTAAAATTGTAAGTATGCAAATTGCGTTAATAATAAATATTCCAATCAAATCGCTTGATAATCGTTGGCCACATTGCCACGAAGAGGCGAGGATGGGTACGCCACAATTATAGTATTTGACATCATTAAATTAATTGCTTTGTATTAATTTGTTGATATGTGTTGAGAAAACGTTATTAGAAAAAATTTATTAAATTTAAATTTAATGTTTAAATCATTCCGAATTCCACACATCTGAGCAATTTTTCCAATGGACCACGGATGAATAATTGTATCAGAAAGGCCTGACAGGACATGTTCAATTTGGTGAGGTAATACTGAATATAATTTTGGTTATTTATTTTGCTAGCATCCTACCGATTGACCTTTAGGCATCCCCCATTTTTTTTTTTATTAACGACACGGCGACCCATGCGGGTGCGGGAGCGCGACATTGACCCTGCTACTAATAAGTTTTATTACACACTATCAGGTATCTTCCTGCAATCGATTCCTCTTTCCAAGATGGGCGGTTCACGCCCTAGTCCGCCGTGGTTCAATAACTCTTTGCGACATTTGAAGAACTTAAAAGTTAAAGCCTGGAAGAAGTTTGCCTTCTCTAAAAGTGATGCTGATTATGACGCTTACTCTTCTCTTCGCTCACTTTTTACTTCGGAGCTCGAATCGGCTTACAACTCTTACCTTATCGACATGAAAGGCTTCCTGCGCGACGATCCGAGTTTCGTGAACTCCAAGCGTAAGTCTGATGGCTACCCGTTATCCTTAAGCCTTAATGGTATTACTAGTGACAATCCGCAGGCGATCTCCGATATGTTCTGCGACTTTTTTGAGACCGCTTTTTTACCTGACATCTGTGATATTTCCATCTGTGATACTACATAGCCCTGATGCTTTCGACCACTTGACGACGTTACCTCCGACTTCACTCCAGCATCAGGACTTACTCCTTGACGATGCTTTGCTCTTGAAACTTATCTCGGGCTTAGCGGATAGCTTCTCTTGTGGCCCCGATGGCATCCCAGCCTCTTTTATAAGCGCTGTAGTGTCCCCCTCGTCCCTATTCTGTGTTATTTATTTAATCTTTCTCTTTCTTCGGAAGTATTTCCACAGCTATGGAAATTCTCGACTGTGATTCCATTACACAAAAAGGGTTCTAGGAATCACATTGCCAATTACCGACCCATTGCCAAGCTTTCCTGTCTCGCTAAACTTTTCGAAGCCTCGATTTGCGATACCATCTATTTTCATTGCAGACCTTTTTTGCAATCTTTCCAACACGGCTTCCTTAAAGGCAAGTCCACCACCACTAACTTGCTGGAATTTTCCAACTTCTGCATTACTAACATCGAGAAGGGCATCGCGATCGACTGCATCTTCACGGATTTCAACAAAGCGTTCGACAGGATAAATCACAGGATCTTACTCCATAAATTATCGTTGCTTGGTTTTCCTCCCTCATTCGTCGATTGGTTTGGTTCTTACCTACGGGATCGCACCCAACGAGTATCCTTTCGGATGCGGTGCGCTGTCCAGGGAAATGTCAATCACATCTGGCGTGCCCCAGGGCAGCCACCTGGGCCCCCTTTTGTTTATCATTTATATTAATGATATTTCTTTCTCCCTTCATAACTCGAAAATTCTCTGCTATGCTGATGATGCGAAAATCTTCCGAGCTATTCGTAACGAGCATGACAGTTCTCTTTTAAATGACGACCTTGACTCCTTTTTTCCCTGGTGTATATTGAACCAACTTCCTTTAAACATTGACAAATGCACATTCATGCGTTTCTCTCGTTCCAATTACACCTCCTCTTTTAATTACTCCATTGACGGGTGCCCGTTACGTATTCTCGACAAAACCAAAGACTTAGGAGTCTGGCTTAATAGCCGATTCTCTTTTGACGACCACATCAACGCCATAGCTAGCAAAGCCAACGCCACTCTAGGTTTTATGAAACGCTGGGCGAAGGAGTTTGACGACCCGCACATCACTACGGTCCTCTATCGAACCTTTGTGAGACCTATACTGGAATATACCAGCCTGATTTGGTCCCCTTCCTATCGATCTTCTATCGATCGCGTCGAGACGGTTCAGCGCAGGTTTCTGAGGTTTGCTCTCCGGGATCTCCCCTGGGAAAACCTCTCTGCCTTACCCCCTTACTCGGACCGCCTTAAACTGCTATCACTTCAGTCTCTCGAGCAACGTCGCTTCAACTTCCGAGTTTCCTTCGCTTTCGACTGCTTACTCGGTAGAATAAATTCCCCTGAGATTATTGGTCTCTTCAACATAGCTATCCCGGCACGCTCTTTGAGGGAACGCGGCTTCTTCCACGTGCCCTTTCACCGTACCAATTACGGCATGAACGAGCCTATAACGTCAATGTCGCGCGACTTCAATGCTAAGTTCCCCGATATCGACCTTCACTTGAACCGAATCCAGTTAAGGGATCAGCTTCGTTGAAATTGACTTATCTGTATATATATAATTCTGCTGTACGTGTGTTGTCATTGAACTCCTCCTAAACGGCTGGACCGATTTGAATGAATTTTTTTGTATGCGTTTGGGTGGCGCCCTGGATGGTTTAGAGGAGGAGGAGTTGAGGAGGTGTCCGTGGGAGAAGATGAAGGAGGAGTTGAGGGGGTGTCCGTGGGAGAAGATGAAGGATAAGTTGTGGGGGTGTCCGTGGGAGTAGATGAAGGAGGAGTTGAGGGGGTGTCCGTAGGAGTTGTGGGGGTGTCCGTGGAAGTAGATGAAGGAGGAGTTGTGGGGGTGTCCGTGGGAGTAGATGGAGGAGGAGTTGTGGGGGTGTCCGTGGGAGTAGATGAAGGAGGAGTTGTGGGGGTATCCGTGGGAGAAGATGAAGGAGGAGTTGAGGAGGTGGCCGTGGGAGAAGATGAAGGAGGAGTTGTGGGGGTGTCCGTGGGAGAAGAAGAAGGAGAAGTTGTGGGGGTGTCCGTGGGAGTAGATGAAGGAGGAGTTGAGGGGGTGTCCGTAGGAGAAGATGAAGGAGGAGTTGTGGGGGTGTCCGTGGGAGTAGATGAAGAAGGAGTTGTGGGGGTGTCCGTGGGAGTAGATGAAGGAGGAGTTGTGGGGGTATCCGTGGGAGAAGATGAAGGAGGAGTTGAGGAGGTGGCCGTGGGAGAAGATGAAGGAGGAGTTGTGGGGGTGTCCGTGGGAGAAGATGAAGGAGAAGTTGTGGGGGTGTCCGTGGGAGTAGATGAAGGAGGAGTTGAGGGGGTGTCCGTAGGAGAAGATGAAGGAGGAGTTGTGGGGGTGTCCGTGGGAGTAGATGAAGGAGGAGTTGTGGGGGTATCCGTGGGAGAAGATGAAGGAGGAGTTGAGGAGGTGGCCGTGGGAGAAGATGAAGGAGGAGTTGTGGGGGTGTCCGTGGGAGTAGATGAAGGAGGAATTGTGGTGGTGTCCGTGGGAGTAGATGAAGGAGGAGTTGAGGGGGTGTCCGTGGGAGTAGATGAAGGAGGAGTTGTGGGGGTGTCCGTGGGAGTAGATGAAGAAGGAGTTGTGGGGGTGTCCGTGGGAGTAGATGAAGGAGGAGTTGTGGGGGTATCCGTGGGAGAAGATGAAGGAGGAGTTGAGGAGGTGGCCGTGGGAGAAGATGAAGGAGGAGTTGAGGGGGTGTCCGTGGGAGAAGATGAAGGAGGAATTGTGGGGGTGTCCGTGGGAGTAGATGAAGGAGGAATTGAGGGGGTGTCCGTGGGAGTAGATGAAGGAGGAGTTGAGGGGGTGTCCGTGGGAGTAGATGAAGGAGGAGCTGTGGGGGTGTCCGTTGGAGTAGATGAAGAAGGAGTTGTGGGGGTGTCCGTGGGAGTAGATGAAGGAGGAGTTGAGGGGGTGTCCGTGGGAGTAGATGAAGGAGGAGTTGAGGGGGTGTCCGTAGGAGAAGATGAAGGAGGAGTTGTGGGGGTGTCCGTGGGAGTAGATGAAGGACACACAAAGTTAAACAGGAATTACAAATAAGAACAGTGTACAAAAAGGCGATCCTATTGCTGAGTAGCTTTCCCTATAGCATAATATAATTATTTATTTTTTCATACTGTAGTTTTTGCGTGATGCGTACGAAGTCGCGAGCAGTTCATAAATAAATAAATAAATCAGTAAACAGTAGAATGGCTCTGGTGCTTGTGAAAAATATAAAAATTCCGTCATAGAAGCGTAAGATAGCTGCCCTTAACTACAAATCTTTACGTGTCGTTAATATGTAGTTACCATTTTGACATCGTATCTTTCCACCACATATTTTTCTAAAAGAAAGAATTATCATTATGAGAAACGGGTATCTTATTTCGGTTTGGTGGTAACTGAACCACGACGAATTTTGCAATAATTTATAGCAAATCCGGACAATCGATTTGGGCTTCTGATTACGCCATAAATAGCTTTGCAAAGGATTTAGCATACTTTGTTTGAGTGAAGCTGTTTTAGGCGAGATTTATTGCAGACGAATTTCTACACTTACTTTTGGAACATTCAGGTCTGAGATGTACATACATACTTCCATGTAATTAATGAAGAAGTTTCCGAACCGGAACGCGAAGAAGCACCAAGCCGGAAAAAGGTCCTTTCACCGCAATTTTACCCTTTCCGTTTAATCTTTGAAGAAGGGTATTCCTTTAATTTTATTTTCTCCTGCTAAGGAGTTTATTAAAATGTAAGTCTATTATTTATTACATACCCAAAGCTTGTTTTTGTAGTAACAATTACTATTATATCATTCATCAACAGTTAAAGGCCTTTTAAAATAAAGTCCAATTTTATATATACATATGTATGTATTTGTAAATTTCATATATTTCATGTAGGTACTGATTCCAAACCATGGCTTATCAAATTAGTTGAGTTTGAGCAAAAAGCGCGTAGATTCTGATTATATGCTATTTCCGTATGTCGGAGTAGCATTTCGGGGCAAATAATGTTCGAGAAACTCAGATTTAAAATGTTTGCTTTCCATTTGGTTTTCATTATTTGATAATTTGTCTTAATTGTGACTTTCTTAATCGTGTGACTTGTGTTAATTATCCTGCTTAAACCGAAAAACAAGTTGCAGCTCTGTTTGCAGTTGATTTATACAAATATGACAAATGAGTTAATGCACCTCTTTCTAAAATACAAATTTCAAAAAGTAATTATTGCTTAAATAAAGAGCAATTCTGCAGAATACTATATTCTTAGTCAAATAGTAAACACTTTTAACGTGTAAGAAAATATTCGGTTGTTTTTTTATTCATTCCAAGAAATAAACTTTACTACCCTGCCATCACATAAAAAATCTTTTTGCTTTTTCAATACCGCGAGATGTTCAACGTCATACCATAGACAAATAACACATAGATTTCCATTCTGGGCCTAAAGCTCAATCCATTGAGTTTTCAATTTGGTAGCCTGATGTCGCCTGATCTTACTAACACATCCCTAACGTGGCTCGATATATCATTTCGGGAGAGAGAGAGAATTGTTCCTTTAGCTCGGCACGCGGGCAGCATGGTTTCTATGGCGCGGGCGGCAGCGCGGCGTGGCGGCGACATATCTCTTCCTCTTCTCTCGAGTTTTAGCCGTCCATCAGCTGTTGTTCTGCGTAAGGGGCTTGTGGGACTGCTCTAACGCTAACGTGAGGCGTGAGGGAGTTGAATTTTTCTAGGAATCCTCTGAGTTGCGTGATCTGCTCAATCAATGAATGAAATCTTCAAGGGAAAAAGACACACGGACAGATTCATGAGGTTTGAATTATCTAATGAAATTCCGAATTTTTGTTTTTTAGGTGTTTTTCATTGACTTAAAAAAGTCGTTTAAAAAAATAGTTTCTACAATTTTTTCGTTTTTAATTTCAATCTACTAAAGATGCATTTTGGATTGGTTAAAAGGAATTAATTAAATTTATTACTTGCTTACAAGCTTGAAGTACAATATTAAGCGAAAAAGAGTACAAAATATAAAGTAGATATGAAAAACTATAAAATTATATAAAAAGCTGTCAATTTCGCAGCGTTGATTGACGCCTACAATTTGCCTCCACTTGATCCATCAAGTGTAAGAGCCGGTGCATCATAATCGAAATTCTTTTTTAAGTCATTCTTTAGTTTTAAATGAAAATCACCTAAAACAAAAAATTGCAGTTTCCCTAGATAGTTCAAATCTCATGAATCAGTGTCCTTTTTTCATTGAGCAGAGCACGCAACTAAGAGGATTCCTAGAAAAATTCAACTCCCTCCGCTTCACGTTAGGGCAGTCCCACAAGCCCTTTGCGCAGAACAGAAATTTGAAAAAGAGGCAGTGTTTTCTCACAGTTTTGTGAACTGAGAAATTCTAAAATTATCTCACGCACACAAACTTAAAGGAAGTTGAACTGGTTGAGCTTTCCTCTCAGATTTATTTTCATAGGAACAATTTTTTGTATGAGAATGGATATCTATCTCTTATTTGTCTATGGTCATACCGTGGCCTATTCCAAATATTACCGCAGAGTAGTACTTATGTTCGATAGAATATGATTTTTCGAATTCTCAAGTTTCTTTTATATTGTTCCGAAAGACAATTTATTTTAGAAAAATATAGTGTAAGAAAATTAGTTCAAAAATAGGCAAATAGACCGAATAATTGGTGTAGTTTTGAAAATTGGTACAGTTATTCCTTAAGGTGTCTTGATTAACATACTAAAAGTCCTCGAGGGTTGGGGTGGTGTTGGGGGTGGGGGAGGGGTTTGAATGTCACTTTTTCGAGGTTTTCGTTCATATCTCGAAAACTTTTAGAAATAGCATTACGATTAGTTCTATGAAAATTAACTACTTAAAATTTCCAACAAATTAGATTATATTCATTTTTACTGTAGGACCTATACTTAAGGAGCTATAGGCAATTTAAGTTGGCAAAAATAAAAGTATACTCACACATCTGTAATTCTGATGTTCTTGAAAACTTTACGCGGCTGCGCCACGTTATCGCGGCTAAATTGTTACCATTTTTATGTTTGCTGACCGTTACGTGAACATACCGCAAAGTTTTACGGAATAGATATTCAAAACAACCAATGGATATTTTTTGTAATTGGAATTTTGAACAAAAGCCCTCAATGAAGGATATAGCAGCCATCTTCTATAACCCAACATCAACTCCAGAAGCCATACAAGAATCAGGAGAAAGGATGTTTCTGACAGTGTACCGGACACCCTCTACTCAGACAGATCTTAACCGCTATCGATCCTCATGTTTTTTTAAATGCAGTACCAAGCTCAAACCTGATCTATCTTCTCCCCCTCCTGCTGGGGTCAGCGAAATATCACGCTTTTCGGGTGTACCACCAAGTACAAGAGTGGTTAGGGAACCAACTGCCTCCAGAAATGTAGGGTTGGAAGCGAGGAGCTGATGGAAACTTAGAGCCAGTCACTACCTTGGATCTTCCCGCTCCTGACAACGTGTTCAGTTCCATTTTTTGCCGCTGCATGCATGGCTGTTCTGCAAAATGTGGATGTCGAAAAGCCGGGATTAATTGCAGTCTTGTTTGCAACGGCTGCCTAGGAGCTTTTGTTCAAAATTCCAATTACAAAAAATATCCATTGGTTGTTTTGAATATCTATTCCGTAAAACTTTGCGGTATGTTCACGTAACGGTCAACAAACATAAAAATGGTAACAATTTAGCCGCGATAACGTGGCGCAGCCGCGTAAAGTTTTCAAGAACATCAGAATTACAGATGTGTGAGTATACTTTTATTTTTGCCAACTTAAATTGCCTATAGCTCCTTAAGTATAGGTCCTACAGTAAAAATGAATATAACCTAATTTGTTGGAAATTTTATGTAGTTAATTTTCGTAGAACTAATCGTAATGATATTTCTAAAAGTTTTCGAGATATGAACGAAAACCTCGAAAAAGTGACATTCAAACCCCTCCCCCACCCCCACCCTCGAGGACTTTTAGTATGTTAATCAAGACACCTCAAGGAATAACTGTACCAATTTTCAAAACTACACCAATTATTCGGTCTATTTTAATTAATTTTCTCAGGCTAATATGATTTTCTCCAATTTGTGAACTAGCAAACCTAACCTTTAAAAGCAAGTTGCCATTTCACAAAATTATAGACAAATAAACACTCCACATTTTTCAAAAATGCAACTCGAAAACGTTGATCGTTTAGTGCGACTTTTTAGAAAATGCTAATTTCAATAAATCATTATTGCTAAAATATTAGCAATTATGTAGAATATTATACACGATATGATAATAATAGTAATGAAACAGAGCTCACAGAGATGACAGTGTGAAAGCTCCTTACGTTGTTTTATTCTAAAAACTATTTAGGGCGTGTGCCAACTCAACTTTTCAAAAGAAAATTTGTATGGGAGATTCCTTTTCAGCTTACTTATTGATTTTCGAGGGTTTTTATCCATTAAATGGATTTTTCATGAATATAATGTGCAATAGTATCCACTAAACTTTTTTTTACTACTGAAGCACAAATTTCAGTAAAAAAAATTTTAAACTAAAAGTTTTAATTCATTGTTTTTTTGTTTTTGCAGGTTCCCCTCATTTTTGTTATCAATTGATTGATTGATTGAATAGCACTATACAAACTACCTGAGAGTACTAGGGATAATGTAGAATTTATTCTGAAGCCTTCTTTTCTACGTTTCACCTCGAAAGTTATCGCACTAATTTTTGGTACTCCAAACTTCGAACCCTTCACTAAAATGATATGAAATGTCGATATCTCTGTCGTGTCGTCTTCAACTTCAATGTTGACAAAGCCCCTTAAGTGCCCCTAAATAATCAAATGTATTTACAAAAAAGTTCGCTATCCCCAGGATTCAAGCAAACAAGTTTCCCGCCGATATTTTAAAGTCGTTTAAAAATTATTAAAATTAATATGGGGTTAGAATATGGAGGAACAAACGAAAACGGAGAGGCTATCCAGAAAAACTTTAAGCATTTCTCCAGTTGTGTTAGAGGGATTAGAATGTGTAAGTTTTCGTCATTGTAGTAGATACCACTTTTTGGTTGGGAAGGGGGGGCTCTTTAAGTTTTACAATGCCAATTATACGTTTTGATTAAGAAGATGAACAAATTAGAAAATGACTACTTAAAATATTTTAATTCATTTCATAATTAACAAACAATTATAACTTGCAAAATTTTCTCGGTGCCCCTATCCTATCCAATTCTTCTTGAAAATGTACCGCCACTACAAATAAGGTAACATGCGAACATAAAAGGCCGTTCTCCAATGCACGGACCACCCAACCACGAACGAACCAAAATCGTGGCATCTCGTCCCACATGAATGTGGCGTCATCTTCCCTCTCGCTCGTGTTTTGGTCGACCTGGCTAACTTTTTCTTGGTGCGTGTTAACCACATGGTACTAGTTGCCCATTCAGCAACGATATTGTACCAGAATAGTGACATCGCTGCAGCTTTACCGCCAGTTGTCAAAACATCAGTGCACTAATTATAACACGAAGCACTTATAAAAATGTGCACGGTAGTTTCAGGAGAATATTAAAAGTTAAATTGATAAGTTTGTCCGCTTAAAAAGTGGTAAAAACTTCCACATTTAACATTTGCCCGATTGTGTTTTCGCAGCTGGCAGGCCAAACTACAGGCAAGGGGTTATACTTTACACGGGATTGAGCATTTTCGTTTGGTGGTCGTGGTTCGTGTTTGGGCGGTCTGTGCATTGGAGAACGGCCTAAACAATCCAACTTGAATTCAACTAACAAGCAGACGTCAAAATAAAGTGATACCCCCTTAGCCGTTTTTGCACCGTTCCAACAAGCAAAAATGCTTATCTCACGTACAGGGTTTTTACACGACATAGCATCTCCGTTTTCGTTGGTTCCTCCATAGGTTAGAAAGTGCTCAAAAATTTCACGTAATATGTGTAGAATTCGCTGCTGATATGATGTTGATACTTTTTGAACCACTTTATACATATATTAAAGTAAACCTTTTTTGTTTTAAAGAATATTAAGGAGCGTAGGTATTGTTACGTCCCTCGACGACGGTGCCGTCCTTCGGAGTCGGGAGGCAGTTTTCGGCAGCAACCTTCCTCCACAGGATGGGCAGTGCCAGCAGCCTTGAAGCTGAGCTCAGCGCGAAAACTGAGCTCAAGCCGGACGACCGTTAGAGATCGACTTCCGGAAGGTAGTTGCAGATGATCCTCAGAGCCGCGTGGAAGTGCGGAAAAAAAAACCTAAAAGAGATTTCGAATTAGTAAATCGATAGTAGCCTTCACATCCCGAAAATAATTGTTAACGACAAAGAAATTGTTCACCACGAATAAATTGTACCCGGATTCCGCGAATAAAATAGCTGTGTTTTTTTCATGATCTGATCCGGATCAGATTTCGCAGCAAATTTTGTATTGAATTGGAATTTGCAAATAATGGCTCCTAACAAAACTTTTTACTTTTGTGAAAATAGCATCAAATTGCATTGCCTTATAACCAATTTGCGTCAAAAACTAGATCCAATAAATTTTTCAGTTCATGACTTGAAGTTTGGATGGGCTAAAATCATTGCAATGTGATGAATTTTTTGCCAAGTTTAAAAATTTTGCTCTAGATTACAGTTTAAAATATTCAATTCAACGCGAAATTCGAGATCCAGATCAGATCATGAAAAAAACACAGCTTTGAAGAAATTGTCCACCGCGAATAAATTGGAACTTTTGAATTCCGCGAAATAAATTGGATTTACGAATCTCGCGGGTTTTATTTCTTTTCCCCGTAGGCGGAGACCAGGTAAGTCGGTTCCTCCTATTTTCTATCTTGTCCCTTGAGAAGCCCGTCGTGAAAGGCGGCCCCGCACTCGCCAGAAAAGGCGCAGCCACCCGGAGCGAGAGCCTCCGCGACGCCCTTGATCAGGCTCGGGGGTCATTGCCCCCAGCAGCTGAGTGCCGCAGCGGAATTTCGCTAACCGCACACACACGTTGAGCGGGCCACGATCACGCACACACACCCAGGCGACAATCAGGCGCTTCCGCCGCCATCTTCGAGGCGCCCGGCCCCAATTGTTTTGGCCCCAATTCTATTTCGTGTACTCACCCGGGTCCATCCACAGGATCCCTCGGTGGGCCGCCGTACCTCCCGTTCCTACGGGGCCGAAAATCCCGGGCTGCCATTCCCCGTGGTCGCTCCAGCGCCGCGCTGAATTTCCCCGCCGACCCAGCTGAAAAGAAAACACCGCACTAGCACTCAGCGACCCAGGAATCACCCGGACAGGCCACTCTCCCGACCAGAAGGACTGTCCCGAGGGACCCGAGTGCCGCACTCGCTCGAACTTGTTTTTACATGGCTCCGCTTCGGTTAGCAGAGCCCGCGCCGCGACGACATCACAATTCCCGGGAGCCGGCCGACTAAGACAGCTGACAGTCGGTGCACGCGACGAAACCACTGCTGCACCGACAGGAGTTGTGCGTCGGTGCGCGTTGCTAGCTACGGGCGAGCTTTTGGGGCGAAAAGCTTTTGGGCCGGAGCACCCGTGCCTTGAACCGCGGCATCTGTGCTGGGAATCCGACGACGAAATTCAGCGGACGAATTTGTTAAACCGCAGCCTGCTAGGCCTCAGCGAGCCTCCCTCGCGGCCGTTAATTACAACTCGTGTAACATTGGTGTCAGGTGTGTTCGGAACGAACGAATACTGAAGAGTATTCCAACCTAGCGAGGCAATAGTAGGCAACATGGCTAGCGGTGGGAAAGCTGATCCCAACAAGGAGACGTTGGCGCAATTCATTGACGAATTTAACAATTTCGTCGAGCAACATTCCCAGACGATGAGGGAATTATTGGGGGCGGTTAGGGATCTGTCGGAGCGGGTGGCTAAATGCGAATTGTCCCAGGAGGAAGCATTTATGACCCGCCTCGACCAATTGGCGGCTGAGATGACTCCTGACAATACGGGGGCGAAACGCGAAGGACCAACACAGCAGGCCAGGCCGCTTGGCGACAGGGACCTAATGGATTTCGACCCTTTGAGCGGCATTTCGGCGCAGGAAGCGCGTCCACCCGGTCCTGGTACTGGCGCTGTCCCGAAACGGCCAGTGCCTCAACCTAGGAAGTCTATGGGGTACGGGGGCGTGCAGCAGACACCCACTACATCCTCATCGCACCGCTTGGTGCGGGTCGAGGAGTAAGAGCCGCTTCGAGTATGATCGCCCCAGACCAGAAATACGACCAGGAATGCGGTACCTAGGGAAAGACAGCTCCCACATTCCACCCCGTTGAGGACACCAGCGGTACGATTCCAGGACACATTCAGCCTGGACGACCCAATTCCGCCACCATTCGAGCGGGTCCCAACGCTTGCGCCGAGCCGCGTTAAAGTGTCCCCGCAAGAATTCACGGGAAAGCAACCGTGGCGACTCTACTGCCGGCATTATGAGGCAGTAGCAAGGATAAGCGGCTGGACGGACGAAATGAAGGCCATCTACTTGGTCCCATTCCTTCGGGGCACCGCGTTGGCCTTCTACGACACGCTTAGCGAGGAAGTCCGCCACGACTATGCGAGGCTCAGTGCTGCATTCGATGGGCGATTCAGCAACCGTATGGAGAAGACGGTTGCGCACATTAAGCTGCGGGGGTGTGTGCAAGCGCCACGGGAAATGTTGAAGGAGCTCGTCACGCGGGTGCAGGAGCTCGCGGCGTTGGCGTTTGAGAACGATCCTGCGTCTACAAGGGAGGCCGTGGCGCTGGCACAGGTAATCGACGGCATAGCGGATGTGGAGACACAGCAGCGAGTACGAGACGTCCTTCCTGGAACAGTCGAGGAGGCACTGGCGTTGGCGGAAAGAATCGAGGCGAGCCGAGAAGCGACGAGGATATGCAGGAGGCACGTACGAGTGGCCGCAACGGACGTACAGCCAGCACCTCCTACACGCAGCACCTCCACGGCGAGGCAGCCTCGAACTAGGTCAAGCGCAGCCTCCAATGGCTCCCGAACCCGACCGAGGACACCCCCATCATCCCCACCTCGTGTAGAGACCGGCATAAAAGGGCGGATTAGGGTATTTCTCGAGGACCGGAACTTCGGGTTCATAACGCGCAACGACAACGGAGAAAACGTCTTCTTGCATCGCAACGCGATCAAAAACATACCGCGCAACACCGCAGCGACCCCCAGATAGGGCGACGAAGTGGAATTCGAGGTAGTCTGGACGAATCGAACGCCGGCTGCTAGTAATGCATCACTAATAGTCAGCTCGCAATCGTGGCAGCCACCGGATCGCACCTACGCCGCAAATAGCGCCCAGATCGCCCCGGCGGTTTTTCCCAATACCGCGTTCCCTGCAGTCCCTTCCACCAGTCGGAGCAGCGAAGCAGCCTCGCAGAACTTCCAGGACCCGGCTCATTTAAACGGGGCCCAGCCGACTTTTCGGGGCTAAAGTTGGCGGACGGTGGAGGCCCTGGATCGGAAGTAAAAATTATCGCGAACACGGCTAAGAACTCGGGAAATCTTCAGATGAACGGCGATATCAACGAAGTGGATTGTGCAATTGTCCTGGATACGGGGGCAAGCCACTCCATTGCGCACCCTCGAATATTAGAGGGAGGAACCAGAAGCGTAAAACTGCGGCGGACTAATACGGTGATACAGAGTGTCACCGGCGAAATAACACGGGTGATGGGAATGGCGGAAGTCCCCGTGATGGTTTGCCCTTTTTCGTGTAGCGGGAATTGAATGATAAAACCTTGTGTGCCTTTGATTCAAAATTGATATATTAAATTAAATACTAAATAACAAAATATTACAACTAAGTTAATCCAAGAAAAATTGAAAGAAAAAAAATAAAATAAAAAGAAAAATACAGTTCACACAATTAAACTAATTTAAATTCAATTATTCAAAATTTGTCAGAACCAAACTACACTATTTCATTACACTAATTTCTCCTTCAAAAATTGCAGATAGGAAAACCTTGACCCTGGGGCATATAGTAATCCACTTAACAATTTTTGACTACCTTTTAATATTTTTATTATGTGCTACCACGAAGACCTGTTGATCGCGAGCGAGTGTCCAAAAACAAAAAATCCCCGAAGTTCTGCCTGCAGAATTTTTCGCCCCTTTCAGTTGCGCGCCATCTCCATGTGGTGAAATTTAGCACAACGTACAATCCTTTCTTCTCTGGCATTGCGAACCGAACCAATTCACGAATTCGCCGCAACGTCTGGTACAATTCGTATTTGGCTTCTTGCCATTCAGTCAGTGATCTTTTCCTTTTAGGTTATAAACAAATTCAACTTGAAATGTCAGTGTGCAGTGCGGCTTGTTTGTACTTTGGTTTTGACTTTGGGTAAGTAATAATTTTTTTTTTAATTTATGTTGTGGGAATTAATGTTAATGCAAAGTTTATCTACGTTAGTATAATTCATTTTATTGAGTTCACAGTGCATTGCATATAAATTCCCTCAGCGGACCAGGAGACCGGTGACAGGTTTTGTCCAGGGTTCAGGTAAGGTGTACCTTATTATGTTATTTACTTTGGTTAATTTCAGGTGAGGTTCCTGAACATCCTCCCCCCTGTTGAACGGACTCGTTCAACCGTTGGGCGATTTTCTTCCCGCTGCCGCTTTTGTGGTGATGGTGGAATACTATTGTTCCATCAGCCTTTACACTAAGTCTTACTTGGTATCTCTCTGGTAGGTTAATGGTCTGCTCTTTCTTCCTTTTTTGACGAACTTCATTGAATTTTATTCTTTTTAGTACTTCTCTGCAGAGGCTCCAGCTTCGATTCATATTGCTGAAACATTTTCATCCGAACTTGTTTATAAACTGCAGAAATAGAAATGCGTTCTCGTTTTCCTATGCCGAGGCGACATCTGCGACATTTACGAAAACTTGAACATCACGCTGTAGAAAAGTCGTAGTCTTTTTTTTAGTCTTACCCTTACGAATGGTCTTGATGTGTACGAATCCCGGTTTTTTTGTGGGTCTTAACATTCCAAAAAATTGATTTGCTGTGTTCAATTAAATATTGATTTTTTAAAACTAAGTTGTCACAATTCTGATAAAATGTTGTAATCAAATATGAGTGCCTATCGAAAAAGACTCAGTGGTGCTGAATATCGTAAAAGAAAAGCAGAAGAATCTATAAAAGAAGATAATTTATTAAAGAAAATCCCTAAAATATCTAATTTTATGACAAGTTCAACAAAATCTCATAAGAATGACCAACCATCATGTTCATCTACTGTTAGTATTTTGTGATAATTATTAACAATTTTTCTTATTGAATATAATGTTTTTTATCTTTAAATAAAAAAAAATAATGAAATTGTTAATTAGTGAAAAAGAATATTTTTTTCTAGCTGGAATTAGAAGAGACTTCAGCACAAGGTATTGAAGAAATACAGTTCAACTCTCCTCCACCACAAGATACTGAAGAGATGCAGTCAAATTCTCCTTCATTACAAGATACTGAAGAAGTACAGTCAAATTTTCCTTTAGTAAATTTGTTAAATGATAATTTGATTAGAACTGAAGGTTTGAGGATTAGTAATGATCCTTTTTTATGGAAATTAGACGAAGAAACACGGGATTACATAACTATAAATGGTATTCCACTAAATGATATTGCCGATTTTAAAAATTCCAAGAATGTTTATAGTGATAAAACTAGGTACTGTTCAAAAAAATTATTTCAACGTACTTTGAAAAATGGAGAGGTTCAACGTCGTGAATGGTTGATTTATTCAGAAACTAAAGGGTCTGTATTTTGTGTTCCGTGCTTACTATTTGGTAGAAGTGGTGAAATGAATGCTTTTACTGGTGAAGGGTTTCATGACTGGAAAAACTCAAATGCACGTGTTGAAGCTCATGAAAATTCTGATTTTCATAAAACTAATGTTAGTCATTTGAAAGCTCAAGCAGTAATTCGAGGGCGTGTTGATCAACAATTAATAAAACAGCTCGATGAAGAAATTTTGTATTGGAAGAAAATTTTATACCGGGTAATAGCAATTGTTAAATCACTCGCTATAAGAGGACTGCCATTCCGAGGACATTCAGAACAAATTGGAAATCCCCATAATGGTAATTTTTTAGGAACAGTAGAACTTCTTGCTGAATTTGATCCATTTTTATCTGAACATTTAAAGTCTTATGGGAACCCTGGTAGTGGAAATACGTCGTATCTATCAAAAACGATCTATGAAGAAATCATATTGTTGATGCAAGATAAAGTATTACAACACATTTCTACTGAAGTACAATACGCTAAGTATTTTAGTATCATTGTAGATTCTACGCCAGATATTGCACATGTCGATCAGCTTACCATAATTATTAGATATGTACGTAAAAATGGTGAAATCATTAAGAGATTTTTAGAATTTTTACCAAATACTGGTCATAAAGCCAAAGATATTAAAAACGCTGTATTAAACTCTTTAGAGAAAAATGGTCTCAACATAATGAATTGCCGTGGTCAATCATATGACAACGCTAGTAATATGTCAGGTATATATTCAGGACTTCAGACACGAATTAAAACAATTAATTCTTTAGCGGATTACGTTCCTTGCGCTGCCCATTCATTAAATTTAGTAGGCACTTGTGCAGCTCAATCAGTATCTGAAGCAGTCGATTTTTTTGCTACTCTGCAAGAACTTTATAATTTTTTCACCATATCTACACATCGTTGGGAGATCTTAGTGCAGCGTACAAAACTAAGGCTTAAAAGTCTGTCTCAAACTCGTTGGTCTGCTCGACACGATGCATGTTATGCTTTAGAAAAAGAATGGTCTGCAATAATTGATGCATTAGATTTTATTGCAGAAAGCAGAGACGAGAAACCGAACACACGATCTGAAGCTATCGGACTGCTGAAAAAATTACAACATTTAGAAACAGCAGTTCTAGTCATTGTTTGGAACACAATTTTAGAACGTTTCAATGCTGCGAGTAAAAAACTTCAGGATTCTCAAGTCGATTTATCATCCGTTGTCCAAATTTATGGTTCTCTGGCTTCTTTTCTGCAAGATATGAGAGTTAAACAATTTTCTGAATATGAAGAAAAAGCCAAGACACTATCTGGAGTCCATGATTATTATCGTTATGATACTCATCGCCAAAAAATCAGAAAACTTCAGCCAGGTGAGTCACGGGCAAACGAAAGAGCACCTGTTTCTGGGCAAGAAAATTTTCGAACTAATATTTACTATCCCATTTTGGATACTCTGAGCGTACAATTAGCCGGACGTAAAAGCATATACGAAGAGCTTCACTTAAACTTCAGTTTCTTTGATAATTTATCTGAAATGGATACAAATGAGTTGAAAAATCAAGCAAATACACTAGTTAATAAATACCCGGACGATTTAGAAGAGACATTAGGAAATGAATGTATTCACTTACATTATCAACTGAAAGATTCATTAGTAACTACTGATGATGGATGCTCTGCACAAAATATATACAATATATTACATTCACGGAATCTTCGGGATGTTTATCCTAATGTAGACATTGCTCTACGAATTTTTTTAAGCATTCCAGCTACAAATTGTTCGGGAGAAAGATCTTTTTCCACCCTGAAACGGGTAAAAAGCTATTTACGTGCAAGTATGGGCCAAGATAGACTTAATGCCCTCGCATTATTGTCTATCGAGGCTCAATTAGTGCAAGAAATTGATTACGGCGATATAATCGAAGTTTTCGCGCGAACCAAAGCGAGAAAAAAGAAATTGATGTGATAAGTTAGTCAAAAAAATGTATTTACTATTTAATACAAAAAATTATATTTAAATTATATACTAACTTATATTTGAAATTATTTTTAAACAATAAATGTAAACCAATAAAGAGTTATATTAAAAATAATATTTGATAATTTAAATATTTCATAATTAAATATGTATATAATTTAGACAATCATTTTTACATTAAAAAAAAAGGGCGGCACATCGGCAAGGGCCTAGGGCGGCATCGAACCTAAATCCGCCACTGACTTCTCGTGGTATGAAAATGTGTTCGCCCTCTCTAGTAATAAATTTTTGAAACCCATTTTCTTCTCGCATTTTTAATTCTTTAAGGTTCCTTGTAGGTTTTAGCACTTCTAGGGATCCAACCGGCCTACCGTTGATCAGCGCGGGTTTGGTTAGCACAGGAACAGGATTTCGAGAGCTGCTGAACGCTGTTTCCTCTACGATGGACAGTTTGTTGGAGAACCCTTGTTGCGGTTGGTTTTTGCTGCTGGACGTAGAGTTCGATGAACTGGATGGCCTTGGCATAGAGTCATCGTAGGGTTCGGTATATTCTTTGTTGTTGACGTCACTAAATGGGTTGAAGCATATATCCTCCATTAGCATAAGGACATCCTCATCATAATCCTCGCTTTGAGACATCTAATGAAGAACACGATAAATTAATGATAAGGAATTTACATGGGGACTGTACACGACACAAATCAGAACGACACAACATAAAATTGCAAATTTCAGGTGGCTGCAATTGGAAGACGGCAGATTTTTGCGATTGGCCTTTGTAAATAATTGTTTTGAGTGCGTAATTGTACAACTCTGACTAAACCATCCGTGCCAGTGAAGACCTTTTCTATGACTCCTAGGGGCCAAGTCGTTGGTGCCATATTTTCGTGCTTAATAATTACAACTTCGCCAACTTGTACATTCGGTTCTTTAACGCACCATTTTGGCCGTTGCTGCAATTGATTAAGATAATCCTTCGACCATTTATTCCAAAATGTTCTGACCATTTGCTGCAAAATTTTCCATCGCTGTGTTGGCGGAATTTTTATGTTGCTATGATCGGTCTCTGGAATTGCATTAATTGGTTGACCAATTAGGAAGTGGCCTGGTGGGAGAATGAATAGTTCCTCGGTATTGTCACGAATCTGGTATAACGGCCGAGAATTTAAGCATGCCTCTATTTGCGCAAGTACTGTAGCATATTCTTCAAATGTGCATGCCGCATTTCCTAATACTCTGCGTAAATGGTATTTAATAGACTTCACGCCCGCTTCCCACAACCCTCCAAAGTGAGGCGCAGCCGGGGGGTTGAAGTGCCAAGTTATGGATTTTGTAGCGAGATATTGAGCAGCCTCAGGTGTGGACTCTTTGATTGCCTTGTCCAGTTCCTTATCGAGCATTGTTCTTCCGCCTACGAAGTTTGTCCCACAATCCGAATAGATGTTGCTACATAATCCTCTTCTTGAAACAAATCGCTTTAAAGCGGCGATGAAAGCTACTGAAGTCAAGTCAGATACTAGTTCTATATGTATGGCCTTTGTGGCCATGCATACAAAGACACAAATGTAAGCTTTATATTGTTTAGCCTTTCGAAGCATTGATGCCCTTACGGTAATTGGTCCAGCATAGTCAATACCCACATCCGTGAAAGGTTTGGTAACATTAACTCGAGGGGCTGGTAAATTTCCAATGAGTTGTGTGGTAACTGAATTGCGTTGTCTGATACAAGTAATGCATTTATGCAATGTACTTGTTATGATTCTCCTAGCATCAAGAATCCAGTACTGTTCTCGACTGGTGTTTAAAACAAGAGACGTTCCGCCATGTAACGTTTCGAGATGAATTTTTTGAATTATTAAACGCGTAACATGATGATCTTTAGGCAAAATTACTGGATGTTTTCTTGAGTATGGTAGAGTGGCATTTTCTAGTCTTCCACCCAATCTAATAACTTCATCCTTATCTATAAATGGATTTAATGATAACAGACGACTTTTTTGTGAAAGAATTTTCTTCTGTTGTAAATTATAATAGTCTTCTGGAAATGCAGTTCGCTGTACTAATTTTAGGACAGTGCTTTCGGCTTGTTTATGCTCCATAGCTGATTTAATACCCAGTCGTTTTGTGTGTGGGTTGCGACAGTTATGTGCAAAGCGTTTTATTGTGGCGATAATACGAATTAATCGTGTAAACGAAGAATATTTTAAGATGATGTCATCATCGTACTTGATTAGAAAGTTTGTTGTAATTTCGTGTTTAGCTTCTAAGTCTGTTCTTTCTTCAGGTTTGTTAGAGTTTGGCCAGTCACCTTGATTTATCAACCATGGTGGTCCTTTCCACCATAGTTGATTGTTAAGTAGGCTAGATGTTGAACAGCCTCTAGACGCTAAATCTGCGGGATTATCTTTCGTCGGAACGTGTCGCCAATGATCATATTGAAGCGTTCCTTGGATCTCTACAACTCGATTGGCTATGTAGGTCTTCCATCGAGAAGGATGCTCTTTAATCCATTGTAAAACTATCATCGCATCTGTCCATGCGAACACGGTAATGTTTGATAGTTGCATGCTTTCAGTTGTGTTTTTAATTAAGCGTGTAAGCAAGACGGCTCCGTTCAGCTCTAGGCGTGGTATTGTGGTTGGTTTTAGAGGTGCTACCTTAGTCTTAGCGGTAAGTAACATAGATTTAATGTTTCCATCCTTTGTTTCTATTCGCAAATATATTGCTGCAGCATATGCTCTGGACGATGCGTCGCAAAAGCCATGCAGTTGCATCCTTGCGTTTTTAGTATAGCCAACCCATCTTGGTATTTTCCGTTGTTTTAAATTGTTTAATTCCAGCTTGAAGAGTTTCCATTGCCTTGCGACTGATTCGCTGTCTGGGCTGTCCCACAATGATCCTATTATCCATAATGTCTGCAGTAGGGATTTAGCTATAATAATAATGGGCGCTAGCCAGCCCAAAGGGTCATATAACGCTGCTATTTCAGATAATATTGTTCGTTTGGTCACTGTGCTGGAATTGCACGCGGATGGAATTGAAAATGTGAAAACATCGGGCCCAGGATGCCACTGTATTCCTAACGTTTTAAAGGAGTCGTTTTCTGTAAAGGATAAGGTGCTCTTATGTTCTCGATGTTCTATTGGTAAATCTTCTAGTAAATTTAAATCGTTGCTCATCCACTTTCTTAGATTAAAACCACCTGCCTTCAGCATATTAATCAACTCTGTCTGTATCTCTTTGGCCTCGGTAATATTATCTGCACCGGAAAGCAAATCGTCGACGTAAAATTCTCTGTATGCAACTTCGGATGCTAATGGCCAATTAATTTTCTCATCTGATGCTAATTGTTGTAATGTTTTGACGTACCGAATGTTACAGTTTTTAACTGGTAATCCTGTAATTGGTTTGTTGTAGGATTTTGCCAAATAATTCTTTGGTATGTACGATCTTCAGGATAAACTTCAATCATGCGGTACATTTTCTCTATGTTAGCATTCATGGCTATGCGGTATTTTCGCCAGTTAAGTAAAATCGCACATAATTTAGGTTGTCAAGTGGGGCCTACTAATAGTTGCTCATTTAATGAACGTCCGTTTGTAGTCTTGGCTGATGCGTCAAACACTACCCTAAGTTTAGTCGTCGTACTTTCTTTAATCACCGCGTGATGTGGTATATAATAATGTTTTTCTCCATCATTAGGAGGGTTTACTTCCTCCATATGCTCAAGGTCGATATATTCGTTCAAGCATTCCTTATAATCTTCCCCAAGTTGGGGTTTGTTTACAAACTGTCGTTGCAAATTTAAGAATCTTTTCATTGCTTGTGGTCTGGAATTTCCTAATACCGGATCTTGATTATTAACGAACGGAAGCTTGACTTGATACTTCCCGCTATCCAATCGTCGATGAGTAGATTGATATTGGAGTTGGCAATCTTCCTCTTGCTTTGTTAGGAATTTTTTACTTGGGATTTCTTCTATTTCCCAAAAACGTTTTAATTGCGTGCTTAGTTCTGAATCTGAATCAGAAGTAGTGACCGTTAGGGCTTTCACGTAATTGTCTGGTTCCGTGGTCGATCCCAGTAGGATCCATCCAAAAATAGTGTTAACTGCTGTTGGACTTGCTGCGGGCCCATGGAGGACGCCGTTTCGCAATATTGTTGCGTAAATACGTGCTCCTAATAAGGCATCTATTTTGCCTGGTTTCCATAAAGTGGGGTCAGCTAGCTCTAGCTGTCGTAGGTGCTGCCACTCCTTTAACGGAATTAGTCTTGTAGGTAAAGGATCAGTAATTCTCTTAAGAATCAAGAAGTTATCCTCGACCGTAGCATTGTTTGAATTGCATGCTCGTAATTCTAATTTAACTTGTTGTCTAGTACTGGCTACTGGACTTTTCCCTAAGCCTGTAATTTGTGTTGAACTTGGAAAAGTTTTTGCGCGTAGCTTTTTGCATGCGGCTTCAGTAATAAATGATGACTGTGAGCCTGTATCAACAAGACACCTTAAAATTTGTGATTCACCATGTTCGCCTTGAGCAATTACTAGAGCAGTGGCTAGTAGGGCTTGATAGTTTTCCGTAATCATGTAAGTTTGAGTAGTGGTTTCGTCAGCACAGTCGGCTGAATTTGATTCACTGTTTATGTTGCCTTGATTTACTTGTTCACGATGGTTTGGTTTGTATACTTGTTGTGTTGCAATCCCTTTGTTTGGTATGTTGGATTGATGTTGCTCCTCTTTCAGGTGTTCATGGATAGTAGTGTGATGTTTTTCATTACATCTAGAACATCTATATTTGCTATTGCATTCGGTAGCGTTATGATTTTTTGATAAGCAATTTAAACATCTACCGGATGTGCTAATAATTTTCCGCCGTGTTTTAATGTCCATTTTTAAATATTTGGGACATTTCTGGACGAAATGATTTGACGAACATGCAGGACATTTATCCCTTTTTACAGCATCCGCATGAGAGGCGTGAGTAGTTTCCTTTGATGATATTTGCGATGTTACCTTTGGGACCAAAGTATCCGCAATTGATTCCAGGATTCTCAAACGTTTCGTTAAGAAGAGTTGAAATTCCTTAAATGTTGGCAATGCCTTTGAATCGCGAATCCTCTTCCCATAATTTGAGCGTCATAAATGGTAGTTTCTGAACAAGCAAATAGATTAACAGTGTATCCCATGATGCGGTGTCTACTTCTAGGCTATTAAGTTGCTGCAGACATTCTTTAGTCGTATCAATGAGGGATTTTATTCCTTTGGTAGTTTCCGAACTTAGTTTAGGTTGGTTGATTAACTTCTTAATTTGGTGATTGACCAATATTTTCTTGTTGTTGTATCTGTCCTGTAATTTTTGCCATGCTGGTTCATAATCCTTATCTGTTATAGGTGTATGCCGTCGAATTTTTTCTGCTTCCCCTATCAAACATCCTTTTAAGTAATGCAGCTTTTGCACTGCAGTTATACTTTGATTTTTGTGTACTAAAGACACGAACATATCATAAAATGAACGCCGCAGATCATAATCACCGTTGAATTTTGGTAATGAAATTCTCGGAAGTCGTGATTCTGATTGCTGTGACTGCTGGGGCTCATACTGATTCGTCGGCGTGCTGGTAGCTGTGGGTGCAACGGGTTCTGTAAATTTTCGCAGTCCGTCCATCGACTCAGCCATGTATTCGGAATATTTTGCTTCAGCTGCGCTATAGAAGTCGTTCAAAATGTACTCTTCGGGCTGTTCTGATGCCTCTTCTAACGTTAGTTCGGTTATTGCTAAGTCATTTGCATTGTATTCCCTCCAAGTCTGTTTGAGTTCAGCTATTTTATTTTCGTAGAAGCCTTGATGTCGTTTATTTATATTTGTTCTCTTTCCATTTTCGATAACTTTGTCCATGCGAGCCTTTAATGCTGCTTGTTTATTTATTAGCTTTTTTAATTCTGACATTTTTTATTTTTATTCTTTCGACTACCTTGTAATATTTTAATAATTCAATCCTGAATGTGCACACAGTTCCTGGATGGATCCACCAAAATGATGGTTTGCCCTTTTTCGTGTAGCGGGAATTGAATGATAAAACCTTGTGTGCCTTTGATTCAAAATTGATATATTAAATGAAATACTAAATAACAAAATATTACAACTAAGTTAATCCAAGAAAAATTGAAAGAAAAAAAATAAAATAAAAAGAAAAATACAGTTCACACAATTAAACTAATTTAAATTCAATTATTCAAAATTTGTCAGAACCAAACTACACTATTTCATTACACTAATTTCTCCTTCAAAAATTGCAGATAGGAAAACCTTGACCCTGGGGCATATAGTAATCCACTTAACAATTTTTGACTAATATTTTTATTATGTGCTACCACGAAGACCTGTTGATCGCGAGCGAGTGTCCAAAAACAAAAAATCCCCGAAGTTCTGCCTGCAGAATTTTTCGCCCCTTTCAGTTGCGCGCCATCTCCATGTGGTGAAATTTAGCACAACGTACAATCCTTTCTTCTCTGGCATTGCGAACCGAACCAATTCACGAATTCGCCGCAACGTCTGGTACAATTCGTATTTGGCTTCTTGCCATTCAGTCAGTGATCTTTTCCTTTTAGGTTATAAACAAATTCAACTTGAAATGTCAGTGTGCAGTGCGGCTTGTTTGTACTTTGGTTTTGACTTTGGGTAAGTAATAATTTTTTTTTTAATTTATGTTGTGGGAATTAATGTTAATGCAAAGTTTATCTACGTTAGTATAATTCATTTTATTGAGTTCACAGTGCATTGCATATAAATTCCCTCAGCGGACCAGGAGACCGGTGACAGGTTTTGTCCAGGGTTCAGGTAAGGTGTACCTTATTATGTTATTTACTTTGGTTAATTTCAGGTGAGGTTCCTGAACATCCTCCCCCCTGTTGAACGGACTCGTTCAACCGTTGGGCGATTTTCTTCCCGCTGCCGCTTTTGTGGTGATGGTGGAATACTATTGTTCCATCAGCCTTTACACTAAGTCTTACTTGGTATCTCTCTGGTAGGTTAATGGTCTGCTCTTTCTTCCTTTTTTGACGAACTTCATTGAATTTTATTCTTTTTAGTACTTCTCTGCAGAGGCTCCAGCTTCGATTCATATTGCTGAAACATTTTCATCCGAACTTGTTTATAAACTGCAGAAATAGAAATGCGTTCTCGTTTTCCTATGCCGAGGCGACATCTGCGACATTTACGAAAACTTGAACATCACGCTGTAGAAAAGTCGTAGTCTTTTTTTTAGTCTTACCCTTACGAATGGTCTTGATGTGTACGAATCCCGGTTTTTTTGTGGGTCTTAACATTCCAAAAAATTGATTTGCTGTGTTCAATTAAATATTGATTTTTTAAAACTAAGTTGTCACAATTCTGATAAAATGTTGTAATCAAATATGAGTGCCTATCGAAAAAGACTCAGTGGTGCTGAATATCGTAAAAGAAAAGCAGAAGAATCTATAAAAGAAGATAATTTATTAAAGAAAATCCCTAAAATATCTAATTTTATGACAAGTTCAACAAAATCTCATAAGAATGACCAACCATCATGTTCATCTACTGTTAGTATTTTGTGATAATTATTAACAATTTTTCTTATTGAATATAATGTTTTTTATCTTTAAATAAAAAAAAATAATGAAATTGTTAATTAGTGAAAAAGAATATTTTTTTCTAGCTGGAATTAGAAGAGACTTCAGCACAAGGTATTGAAGAAATACAGTTCAACTCTCCTCCACCACAAGATACTGAAGAGATGCAGTCAAATTCTCCTTCATTACAAGATACTGAAGAAGTACAGTCAAATTTTCCTTTAGTAAATTTGTTAAATGATAATTTGATTAGAACTGAAGGTTTGAGGATTAGTAATGATCCTTTTTTATGGAAATTAGACGAAGAAACACGGGATTACATAACTATAAATGGTATTCCACTAAATGATATTGCCGATTTTAAAAATTCCAAGAATGTTTATAGTGATAAAACTAGGTACTGTTCAAAAAAATTATTTCAACGTACTTTGAAAAATGGAGAGGTTCAACGTCGTGAATGGTTGATTTATTCAGAAACTAAAGGGTCTGTATTTTGTGTTCCGTGCTTACTATTTGGTAGAAGTGGTGAAATGAATGCTTTTACTGGTGAAGGGTTTCATGACTGGAAAAACTCAAATGCACGTGTTGAAGCTCATGAAAATTCTGATTTTCATAAAACTAATGTTAGTCATTTGAAAGCTCGAGCAGTAATTCGAGGGCGTGTTGATCAACAATTAATAAAACAGCTCGATGAAGAAATTTTGTATTGGAAGAAAATTTTATACCGGGTAATAGCAATTGTTAAATCACTCGCTATAAGAGGACTGCCATTCCGAGGACATTCAGAACAAATTGGAAATCCCCATAATGGTAATTTTTTAGGAACAGTAGAACTTCTTGCTGAATTTGATCCATTTTTATCTGAACATTTAAAGTCTTATGGGAACCCTGGTAGTGGAAATACGTCGTATCTATCAAAAACGATCTATGAAGAAATCATATTGTTGATGCAAGATAAAGTATTACAACACATTTCTACTGAAGTACAATACGCTAAGTATTTTAGTATCATTGTAGATTCTACGCCAGATATTGCACATGTCGATCAGCTTACCATAATTATTAGATATGTACGTAAAAATGGTGAAATCATTAAGAGATTTTTAGAATTTTTACCAAATACTGGTCATAAAGCCAAAGATATTAAAAACGCTGTATTAAACTCTTTAGAGAAAAATGGTCTCAACATAATGAATTGCCGTGGTCAATCATATGACAACGCTAGTAATATGTCAGGTATATATTCAGGACTTCAGACACGAATTAAAACAATTAATTCTTTAGCGGATTACGTTCCTTGCGCTGCCCATTCATTAAATTTAGTAGGCACTTGTGCAGCTCAATCAGTATCTGAAGCAGTCGATTTTTTTGCTACTCTGCAAGAACTTTATAATTTTTTCACCATATCTACACATCGTTGGGAGATCTTAGTGCAGCGTACAAAACTAAGGCTTAAAAGTCTGTCTCAAACTCGTTGGTCTGCTCGACACGATGCATGTTATGCTTTAGAAAAAGAATGGTCTGCAATAATTGATGCATTAGATTTTATTGCAGAAAGCAGAGACGAGAAACCGAACACACGATCTGAAGCTATCGGACTGCTGAAAAAATTACAACATTTAGAAACAGCAGTTCTAGTCATTGTTTGGAACACAATTTTAGAACGTTTCAATGCTGCGAGTAAAAAACTTCAGGATTCTCAAGTCGATTTATCATCCGTTGTCCAAATTTATGGTTCTCTGGCTTCTTTTCTGCAAGATATGAGAGTTAAACAATTTTCTGAATATGAAGAAAAAGCCAAGACACTATCTGGAGTCCATGATTATTATCGTTATGATACTCATCGCCAAAAAATCAGAAAACTTCAGCCAGGTGAGTCACGGGCAAACGAAAGAGCACCTGTTTCTGGGCAAGAAAATTTTCGAACTAATATTTACTATCCCATTTTGGATACTCTGAGCGTACAATTAGCCGGACGTAAAAGCATATACGAAGAGCTTCACTTAAACTTCAGTTTCTTTGATAATTTATCTGAAATGGATACAAATGAGTTGAAAAATCAAGCAAATACACTAGTTAATAAATACCCGGACGATTTAGAAGAGACATTAGGAAATGAATGTATTCACTTACATTATCAACTGAAAGATTCATTAGTAACTACTGATGATGGATGCTCTGCACAAAATATATACAATATATTACATTCACGGAATCTTCGGGATGTTTATCCTAATGTAGACATTGCTCTACGAATTTTTTTAAGCATTCCAGCTACAAATTGTTCGGGAGAAAGATCTTTTTCCACCCTGAAACGGGTAAAAAGCTATTTACGTGCAAGTATGGGCCAAGATAGACTTAATGCCCTCGCATTATTGTCTATCGAGGCTCAATTAGTGCAAGAAATTGATTACGGCGATATAATCGAAGTTTTCGCGCGAACCAAAGCGAGAAAAAAGAAATTGATGTGATAAGTTAGTCAAAAAAATGTATTTACTATTTAATACAAAAAATTATATTTAAATTATATACTAACTTATATTTGAAATTATTTTTAAACAATAAATGTAAACCAATAAAGAGTTATATTAAAAATAATATTTGATAATTTAAATATTTCATAATTAAATATGTATATAATTTAGACAATCATTTTTACATTAAAAAAAAAGGGCGGCACATCGGCAAGGGCCTAGGGCGGCATCGAACCTAAATCCGCCACTGACTTCTCGTGGTATGAAAATGTGTTCGCCCTCTCTAGTAATAAATTTTTGAAACCCATTTTCTTCTCGCATTTTTAATTCTTTAAGGTTCCTTGTAGGTTTTAGCACTTCTAGGGATCCAACCGGCCTACCGTTGATCAGCGCGGGTTTGGTTAGCACAGGAACAGGATTTCGAGAGCTGCTGAACGCTGTTTCCTCTACGATGGACAGTTTGTTGGAGAACCCTTGTTGCGGTTGGTTTTTGCTGCTGGACGTAGAGTTCGATGAACTGGATGGCCTTGGCATAGAGTCATCGTAGGGTTCGGTATATTCTTTGTTGTTGACGTCACTAAATGGGTTGAAGCATATATCCTCCATTAGCATAAGGACATCCTCATCATAATCCTCGCTTTGAGACATCTAATGAAGAACACGATAAATTAATGATAAGGAATTTACATGGGGACTGTACACGACACAAATCAGAACGACACAACATAAAATTGCAAATTTCAGGTGGCTGCAATTGGAAGACGGCAGATTTTTGCGATTGGCCTTTGTAAATAATTGTTTTGAGTGCGTAATTGTACAACTCTGACTAAACCATCCGTGCCAGTGAAGACCTTTTCTATGACTCCTAGGGGCCAAGTCGTTGGTGCCATATTTTCGTGCTTAATAATTACAACTTCGCCAACTTGTACATTCGGTTCTTTAACGCACCATTTTGGCCGTTGCTGCAATTGATTAAGATAATCCTTCGACCATTTATTCCAAAATGTTCTGACCATTTGCTGCAAAATTTTCCATCGCTGTGTTGGCGGAATTTTTATGTTGCTATGATCGGTCTCTGGAATTGCATTAATTGGTTGACCAATTAGGAAGTGGCCTGGTGGGAGAATGAATAGTTCCTCGGTATTGTCACGAATCTGGTATAACGGCCGAGAATTTAAGCATGCCTCTATTTGCGCAAGTACTGTAGCATATTCTTCAAATGTGCATGCCGCATTTCCTAATACTCTGCGTAAATGGTATTTAATAGACTTCACGCCCGCTTCCCACAACCCTCCAAAGTGAGGCGCAGCCGGGGGGTTGAAGTGCCAAGTTATGGATTTTGTAGCGAGATATTGAGCAGCCTCAGGTGTGGACTCTTTGATTGCCTTGTCCAGTTCCTTATCGAGCATTGTTCTTCCGCCTACGAAGTTTGTCCCACAATCCGAATAGATGTTGCTACATAATCCTCTTCTTGAAACAAATCGCTTTAAAGCGGCGATGAAAGCTACTGAAGTCAAGTCAGATACTAGTTCTATATGTATGGCCTTTGTGGCCATGCATACAAAGACACAAATGTAAGCTTTATATTGTTTAGCCTTTCGAAGCATTGATGCCCTTACGGTAATTGGTCCAGCATAGTCAATACCCACATCCGTGAAAGGTTTGGTAACATTAACTCGAGGGGCTGGTAAATTTCCAATGAGTTGTGTGGTAACTGAATTGCGTTGTCTGATACAAGTAATGCATTTATGCAATGTACTTGTTATGATTCTCCTAGCATCAAGAATCCAGTACTGTTCTCGACTGGTGTTTAAAACAAGAGACGTTCCGCCATGTAACGTTTCGAGATGAATTTTTTGAATTATTAAACGCGTAACATGATGATCTTTAGGCAAAATTACTGGATGTTTTCTTGAGTATGGTAGAGTGGCATTTTCTAGTCTTCCACCCAATCTAATAACTTCATCCTTATCTATAAATGGATTTAATGATAACAGACGACTTTTTTGTGAAAGAATTTTCTTCTGTTGTAAATTATAATAGTCTTCTGGAAATGCAGTTCGCTGTACTAATTTTAGGACAGTGCTTTCGGCTTGTTTATGCTCCATAGCTGATTTAATACCCAGTCGTTTTGTGTGTGGGTTGCGACAGTTATGTGCAAAGCGTTTTATTGTGGCGATAATACGAATTAATCGTGTAAACGAAGAATATTTTAAGATGATGTCATCATCGTACTTGATTAGAAAGTTTGTTGTAATTTCGTGTTTAGCTTCTAAGTCTGTTCTTTCTTCAGGTTTGTTAGAGTTTGGCCAGTCACCTTGATTTATCAACCATGGTGGTCCTTTCCACCATAGTTGATTGTTAAGTAGGCTAGATGTTGAACAGCCTCTAGACGCTAAATCTGCGGGATTATCTTTCGTCGGAACGTGTCGCCAATGATCATATTGAAGCGTTCCTTGGATCTCTACAACTCGATTGGCTATGTAGGTCTTCCATCGAGAAGGATGCTCTTTAATCCATTGTAAAACTATCATCGCATCTGTCCATGCGAACACGGTAATGTTTGATAGTTGCATGCTTTCAGTTGTGTTTTTAATTAAGCGTGTAAGCAAGACGGCTCCGTTCAGCTCTAGGCGTGGTATTGTGGTTGGTTTTAGAGGTGCTACCTTAGTCTTAGCGGTAAGTAACATAGATTTAATGTTTCCATCCTTTGTTTCTATTCGCAAATATATTGCTGCAGCATATGCTCTGGACGATGCGTCGCAAAAGCCATGCAGTTGCATCCTTGCGTTTTTAGTATAGCCAACCCATCTTGGTATTTTCCGTTGTTTTAAATTGTTTAATTCCAGCTTGAAGAGTTTCCATTGCCTTGCGACTGATTCGCTGTCTGGGCTGTCCCACAATGATCCTATTATCCATAATGTCTGCAGTAGGGATTTAGCTATAATAATAATGGGCGCTAGCCAGCCCAAAGGGTCATATAACGCTGCTATTTCAGATAATATTGTTCGTTTGGTCACTGTGCTGGAATTGCACGCGGATGGAATTGAAAATGTGAAAACATCGGGCCCAGGATGCCACTGTATTCCTAACGTTTTAAAGGAGTCGTTTTCTGTAAAGGATAAGGTGCTCTTATGTTCTCGATGTTCTATTGGTAAATCTTCTAGTAAATTTAAATCGTTGCTCATCCACTTTCTTAGATTAAAACCACCTGCCTTCAGCATATTAATCAACTCTGTCTGTATCTCTTTGGCCTCGGTAATATTATCTGCACCGGAAAGCAAATCGTCGACGTAAAATTCTCTGTATGCAACTTCGGATGCTAATGGCCAATTAATTTTCTCATCTGATGCTAATTGTTGTAATGTTTTGACGTACCGAATGTTACAGTTTTTAACTGGTAATCCTGTAATTGGTTTGTTGTAGGATTTTGCCAAATAATTCTTTGGTATGTACGATCTTCAGGATAAACTTCAATCATGCGGTACATTTTCTCTATGTTAGCATTCATGGCTATGCGGTATTTTCGCCAGTTAAGTAAAATCGCACATAATTTAGGTTGTCAAGTGGGGCCTACTAATAGTTGCTCATTTAATGAACGTCCGTTTGTAGTCTTGGCTGATGCGTCAAACACTACCCTAAGTTTAGTCGTCGTACTTTCTTTAATCACCGCGTGATGTGGTATATAATAATGTTTTTCTCCATCATTAGGAGGGTTTACTTCCTCCATATGCTCAAGGTCGATATATTCGTTCAAGCATTCCTTATAATCTTCCCCAAGTTGGGGTTTGTTTACAAACTGTCGTTGCAAATTTAAGAATCTTTTCATTGCTTGTGGTCTGGAATTTCCTAATACCGGATCTTGATTATTAACGAACGGAAGCTTGACTTGATACTTCCCGCTATCCAATCGTCGATGAGTAGATTGATATTGGAGTTGGCAATCTTCCTCTTGCTTTGTTAGGAATTTTTTACTTGGGATTTCTTCTATTTCCCAAAAACGTTTTAATTGCGTGCTTAGTTCTGAATCTGAATCAGAAGTAGTGACCGTTAGGGCTTTCACGTAATTGTCTGGTTCCGTGGTCGATCCCAGTAGGATCCATCCAAAAATAGTGTTAACTGCTGTTGGACTTGCTGCGGGCCCATGGAGGACGCCGTTTCGCAATATTGTTGCGTAAATACGTGCTCCTAATAAGGCATCTATTTTGCCTGGTTTCCATAAAGTGGGGTCAGCTAGCTCTAGCTGTCGTAGGTGCTGCCACTCCTTTAACGGAATTAGTCTTGTAGGTAAAGGATCAGTAATTCTCTTAAGAATCAAGAAGTTATCCTCGACCGTAGCATTGTTTGAATTGCATGCTCGTAATTCTAATTTAACTTGTTGTCTAGTACTGGCTACTGGACTTTTCCCTAAGCCTGTAATTTGTGTTGAACTTGGAAAAGTTTTTGCGCGTAGCTTTTTGCATGCGGCTTCAGTAATAAATGATGACTGTGAGCCTGTATCAACAAGACACCTTAAAATTTGTGATTCACCATGTTCGCCTTGAGCAATTACTAGAGCAGTGGCTAGTAGGGCTTGATAGTTTTCCGTAATCATGTAAGTTTGAGTAGTGGTTTCGTCAGCACAGTCGGCTGAATTTGATTCACTGTTTATGTTGCCTTGATTTACTTGTTCACGATGGTTTGGTTTGTATACTTGTTGTGTTGCAATCCCTTTGTTTGGTATGTTGGATTGATGTTGCTCCTCTTTCAGGTGTTCATGGATAGTAGTGTGATGTTTTTCATTACATCTAGAACATCTATATTTGCTATTGCATTCGGTAGCGTTATGATTTTTTGATAAGCAATTTAAACATCTACCGGATGTGCTAATAATTTTCCGCCGTGTTTTAATGTCCATTTTTAAATATTTGGGACATTTCTGGACGAAATGATTTGACGAACATGCAGGACATTTATCCCTTTTTACAGCATCCGCATGAGAGGCGTGAGTAGTTTCCTTTGATGATATTTGCGATGTTACCTTTGGGACCAAAGTATCCGCAATTGATTCCAGGATTCTCAAACGTTTCGTTAAGAAGAGTTGAAATTCCTTAAATGTTGGCAATGCCTTTGAATCGCGAATCCTCTTCCCATAATTTGAGCGTCATAAATGGTAGTTTCTGAACAAGCAAATAGATTAACAGTGTATCCCATGATGCGGTGTCTACTTCTAGGCTATTAAGTTGCTGCAGACATTCTTTAGTCGTATCAATGAGGGATTTTATTCCTTTGGTAGTTTCCGAACTTAGTTTAGGTTGGTTGATTAACTTCTTAATTTGGTGATTGACCAATATTTTCTTGTTGTTGTATCTGTCCTGTAATTTTTGCCATGCTGGTTCATAATCCTTATCTGTTATAGGTGTATGCCGTCGAATTTTTTCTGCTTCCCCTATCAAACATCCTTTTAAGTAATGCAGCTTTTGCACTGCAGTTATACTTTGATTTTTGTGTACTAAAGACACGAACATATCATAAAATGAACGCCGCAGATCATAATCACCGTTGAATTTTGGTAATGAAATTCTCGGAAGTCGTGATTCTTATTGCTGTGACTGCTGGGGCTCATACTGATTCGTCGGCGTGCTGGTAGCTGTGGGTGCAACGGGTTCTGTAAATTTTCGCAGTCCGTCCATCGACTCAGCCATGTATTCGGAATATTTTGCTTCAGCTGCGCTATAGAAGTCGTTCAAAATGTACTCTTCGGGCTGTTCTGATGCCTCTTCTAACGTTAGTTCGGTTATTGCTAAGTCATTTGCATTGTATTCCCTCCAAGTCTGTTTGAGTTCAGCTATTTTATTTTCGTAGAAGCCTTGATGTCGTTTATTTATATTTGTTCTCTTTCCATTTTCGATAACTTTGTCCATGCGAGCCTTTAATGCTGCTTGTTTATTTATTAGCTTTTTTAATTCTGACATTTTTTATTTTTATTCTTTCGACTACCTTGTAATATTTTAATAATTCAATCCTGAATGTGCACACAGTTCCTGGATGGATCCACCAAAATGATGGTTTGCCCTTTTTCGTGTAGCGGGAATTGAATGATAAAACCTTGTGTGCCTTTGATTCAAAATTGATATATTAAATGAAATACTAAATAACAAAATATTACAACTAAGTTAATCCAAGAAAAATTGAAAGAAAAAAAATAAAATAAAAAGAAAAATACAGTTCACACAATTAAACTAATTTAAATTCAATTATTCAAAATTTGTCAGAACCAAACTACACTATTTCATTACACTAATTTCTCCTTCAAAAATTGCAGATAGGAAAACCTTGACCCTGGGGCATATAGTAATCCACTTAACAATTTTTGACTAATATTTTTATTATGTGCTACCACGAAGACCTGTTGATCGCGAGCGAGTGTCCAAAAACAAAAAATCCCCGAAGTTCTGCCTGCAGAATTTTTCGCCCCTTTCAGTTGCGCGCCATCTCCATGTGGTGAAATTTAGCACAACGTACAATCCTTTCTTCTCTGGCATTGCGAACCGAACCAATTCACGAATTCGCCGCAACGTCTGGTACAATTCGTATTTGGCTTCTTGCCATTCAGTCAGTGATCTTTTCCTTTTAGGTTATAAACAAATTCAACTTGAAATGTCAGTGTGCAGTGCGGCTTGTTTGTACTTTGGTTTTGACTTTGGGTAAGTAATAATTTTTTTTTTAATTTATGTTGTGGGAATTAATGTCAATGCAAAGTTTATCTACGTTACTATAATTCATTTTATTGAGTTCACAGTGCATTGCATATAAATTCCCTCAGCGGACCAGGAGACCGGTGACAGGTTTTGTCCAGGGTTCAGGTAAGGTGTACCTTATTATGTTATTTACTTTGGTTAATTTCAGGTGAGGTTCCTGAACACCCCGTGAAAATAGGAGATTTTGCGGCGTACCATCCCTTTTAGGCAGGCCGCACACTGAGTATTCAAATGCAGTACGCATGCAATGCATTTTTGTACTTCATTCATAAAGCATTTGAATGATGCATGTGAAGTACACATTGGGACTTCATATGTACATCATCTATACATAGCAGCTGGAAGGGAACCTTTAAACTACCGAGACCCAAAACCAAAGTGGGTGGAATTTGTGTTTTTTTTAAATAAATTTGTTAATTAAATATGTTATCTTCAGAATCGGATGATTGGGTAGTACTTGCTGCAGCTTATAAGCTTTTGAAAAAGAAAAAAAGAAACGAATATGGATAAACCTTGAGAAATTATTTCGTAAAATGGTATACGATTACTGAAATTAATTTGTAAATAAGAATGTGCATGGTTTGCTATGAAATTCTTTGAAATCCTTTGCTACAAAATCCTATGAATGACTAAAATGCATTATCCAAGCTGAGCATGTTCAGCTCTATACAGCATGAATAATTCTTGACGATTGCATGATTTATACTTGCAGCTAGCGTGCAGTTTCAATGTGCGGATGCTCATTTGAATACAAGTGCGCTGCTTATATGATGCCTCTATGATGCAAGAAAACTGCATGCGTACCGCATTTGAATACTCAGTGTGCGGCCTACCTTACTTTGCGAAGATTCACGATGAGTGCCTCTTAGTGATGGACTTCTTTACGAGGCACGGGTGCACCCTAGACTTTAGCGGCGGGTTCTTCATCGTGGGCTGATTCGGGTAAACTGCCACGCGCTGCTGCGAGCACCCGTCCTAATGACTTCCCTCGACGCGGAGGACGGAACACTACTGTTGGCTCCTACACTAACGGAATTTTCTGAAGGGAGCGCCTGGATTCGTGTATGTAACACCACCGACGAAGCGGCAACGATTCCGGCGAATGCGACGGTCGCGCAGGTAGAGGAGGTCGACAACGTCGTCGGGATAACGACCAGAGAGCACCGCGAGGCGGATGGACCTTTGCCCAGGGTGCTAGTAGAACTCGTCAGCGCAGCAAAACGAGACCTTACTCCCAGCCAGGGCACCCAGCTCGAAAAGCTGCTGAGAAAACACGAGGCTGCGTTCTCGCGTGGAAAGCACGATTTGGGGAGGACGGAAGCCCTGCGACACCGCATTCACACCGGCGAGGCAGAACCGGTGAAGCAACCTCCTCGCCGGATCCCGTTCGCCAGGCGTGGCGAAGCCGAGGAAATTTTGCAGGAGATGAAGACGCTGGGGGTTGTCAGGCCGAGTAAAAGCTCCTGGAGCTCACCGGTAGTCCTGGTGAAGAAAAAAGACGGGTCCCTCCGGTTCTGCGTGGACTACCGAAGGCTAAACGGTGTCACAAAAAAGGATTCCTACCCCTTGCCACGGATCGACTTGACGCTGGACGCCCTGGGAAGGTCTACGTGGTTTGCGACCCTAGATCTGGAGTCAGGCTATTGGCAGGTGGAGTTGGATCCAGCCGACCGGGAGAAAACAGCCTTCACCATGGGCAGCGGACTCTGGGAGTTCACGGTTATGCCCTTCGGATTGACGAATGCGCCGGCAACCTTTCATCGCCTTATGGACTTAATCCTGGAAGGTCTACCCTACACCACATGCATGGTGTACCTGGATGACATCATCGTGCACGGGGAGTCCTTCGAAAAGCTCCTTGAACATCTAGACGCCGTATTGGATCGCCTAAAATCGGCAGGGCTCAAATTGTCTCCGAAGAAATGCCAACTGTGTCAGCGGAGGGTCAAATTTCTGGGCCACGTAGTGTCGGAGGAAGGACTCTCCGTCGACCCGGATAAGGTGGCTGCAGTTCGGAACTGGCCTCGCCCGAAAAACAAGAAGGAGATTCAGTCATTTTTGGGTCTGTGCGCGTACGACCGGCGTTTTATAATGAATTTCTCGGCGATAGCGAAACCCTTTACTGCCCTGACGAGTAAGAGCAGCAAATTCGAGTGGTCCCAGCAGTGCGACGAGTCTTTCTCTAGGCTCAAGGAATTATTAACGTCTGCTCCAATACTGAGTCAGCCCTTGCCCGCCGGAGATTTCATAGTGGACACCGACGCCAGCGATTTCGCTTGGGGCGCTGTACTGTCCCAAATACAGGGCGGGCAAGAACGTGTCCTCGAGTACTACAGTAAAACCCTCAACCGGGCGGAAAGAAATTACTGTGTCACGAAAAGGGAGCTGCTCGCGGCGTTGAAAGGGATCACACACTTCAGCCCTTATCTCCTGGGCAGGCATTTTCTCCTGCGGACGGACCACGCATCGCTTCGGTGGCTGATGAGCTTCAAGCAGCCAGAGGGGCAAATCGCTCGATGGATAGAGCGGCTACAGGAGTACGACTTTGCGATCCAACACAGGGCCGGTGTTAAACACGCCAACGCAGACGCTCTATCTCGACGCCCTTGCGAAGAAAGTGGGTGCCGGAACTGCCGGAGAGCGGAGGAGCGCCAGGAGATCGAGGCATGCGCTACGACCGTCGTGAGAGATATGGAAGAAGGGCAGAAGAAGGATGCGGTGTTGGCAGAAGTTCGTCGTTGGCTCGAGGAGGGCAAACCTCAAAAGGAGGACGTGAGTGGCGCGGACCCCCTCCTTAAGTCGTATTGGGCGATGTTTTCTACCTTGAGCCTCGAGGACAACCTGGTATGCCGCAAATATCGCGACGGCACCGGGGAGCATGTACAGGTTCTGGTTCCCGACGAGCAGAGGAAACGGGTGCTGGAATTGGCGCACGATGGACCGGCCGGTGGACATTTCGGAGTGGAGAAGACGCTGCACAAAATCCGAGAGAGCTACTACTGGGTTGGCTGTTCCCAGGAAGTGGAGGATTATGCCAGCAGCGGAAAGGACCCATTCCGCGAACCCGTGCTCGTCTCCAGATTTACAACGTCGGG